>CM065808.1:10661031-13220046 GCA_033398695.1 Orobanche coerulescens
GGAAATCGGATCATTACTTGAAACTTCCATAACTCGCTTCGGCGTCAATCTTTCCGATGGCCATTGATATGCATTTGTGGCCATAGCTTCCAACAGCGAGTGTGCCTCGGCCATAGTCTTTCCCATCAAAGCCCCACCGACGGCTGCATCCATGAGAGTGCGGGTAGAGGCACTCAATCCATTGTAAAACGTCTGAATTTGAAGCCAGTCTGGGAGGCCGTGATGTGGGCATCTCCATAACAAATCTTTATATCGCTCCCACGCCTCGTGGAGAAATTCCATATCGTACTGACCGAAAGTGGTGATCTCGTTTCTTAATCTCGTCGTCTTAGAAGGTGGGAAGAATTTGGCAAGGAAGGCTTGCGCTAACTCTGCCCATGTTGTGATCGACCCCGGCGGTAAGGAATTTAACCAAAATTTAGCTTTATCCCTCAAAGAGAAAGGGAAAAGCCGTAGTCGGATAGCATCGTCGGTGACACCATTATTCTTGAACATGTCACAAATTTCAAGGAAAGAAGCAATATGAGCATTAGGGTCGTGATTCGGCAATCCACAGAATTGGCTCGCCTGCATCATCTGAATGATAGCAGGCTTGATCTCAAAATTATTGGCTTGGATAGTGGGACGCCGAATTCCCAAAAAATTAGCATTGATCTGCGGCATGGCATAGTCTCTAAGAGCTAGTGCCGGTTGCAGTTGCTGCACATGGTTATCTCCTCCTTGAATCTCGATATTCTCGGCCATGATCACCGTCGTCTGTAATTCTCGTTTCTCCTTCTTGTTCCTTCTCAGAGTGCGCTCGAGCTCGGTGTCCAAAGGTAGTAGGCCTTTGTTACCGAGTTTTCTCATGCACTACACGAAAGATCCTGAAAGGAAAAACAAATAAACAAATAAAATTAAATACACAAAAATAATAAAATAAAACGTTCAAACTAAGACTAGAAATACTAAAATCGATATTAGTAAAATTTCAGTCCCCGGCAACGGCGCCAAAAACTTGTTGCGATATTTCTTACACGCAAGTGCACGTTATCGTTTACAAGTAATAAAGTGATGAGTGAGTATCGTTCCCACGAGGACTGAATCACTAACTACCGATTTTGTGTATTCTAGTTTTATTCGAACAATCGAATATGGGTTTTGCAATTAATTACTAAAAGAATTATTAAAAGACTAAACAGTAGAAAATAATAGCTAGAAGAAAGGGAAATCAAATGATGAATAAGTCTAGGATTCTGAATCCACCTCGGTTTATCCGAATTTACTCTCGATTATCCGTAATAAATAATTTTCCAATTTATTGAAGGCGGAGATTGCTAATATATTCTACCGCCTCTCCCGAGGTCAATAGATTTGTCTAAAGGCGAATAACGCACTCTATCCCTAGGTGAATTAATTCATCAATAGGCGAAAAGCATAAAATCTCCAAAAGGCCGCGCAGTTCCTATGAGTATATTCCTATCTCACAGAATAAAACGGTCCTCACCAATAGTTCCTCACCAATTCTCCTCTCCCGATTCGAATTGAATGATTAAATCAATACAACTATTGGCCAGATAATTGCAAGCATTAAACACAATTGGGAAAACTCAACAAAAAGGTAATTAATTAGACAATCTCAAGCAAATTCGTCAAAACGTAAGTTTCATCAAAATCCTAGATTAGGGTTTTAGCCTGACATACTAATAAATAAAAATACAGAATAAATGAATGAAAGCATTAAAATCAAACGCAGATGAAGCTCGGATTCCTCCGTTCTTCGGCTTCCGCCCTCTGCTCTTGAAGTCTTCTGCTTCCCTCCTCTTCTGCCGTCTCTCCTCTCTGGTTCCAAGCTTAAAATTCAAAAGATTAAAGATGATTAATTAGGGTCTTAAACCCTTATTTATAGCTTTTACATCCTCCAAATCGCGTCCGTATGAGTAGGTCGAAAACTGGCTTCGAAACGGCCCAAATCTGCGCGATGCATACAAAAGCCGCCTAATGTGCCGCAGACTTACTAAGTACGTGCGCGGCACACCGCTTTAGCCGGATGCACAGGCGTCATTTAATTCTTTACGTGCCGCAGCTCACAGGATCGTGCCGCGGCACAGTACGCTTTACTTTGTGCCCGGATGGGTGTCTTCCTGTGCCGCGGCCCTGCTTCCTTGTGCCGCGGCTCATAGCCAAGATTTGCCGTTTTCGCCCGTTTCGCCTCGTTTTAGCTTCCGGACTTCAATTTCCTGACAAACATATAAAATTAAGGCATTAAAGGCTCATTTAATCAAATTCACTCTTCAAAACAATACAAAATAATGATGAATAAGCGTATAAAAATACGCCTAACAATTCTCGATAGCGCACCGTGAAAAAAAGAATGGGAAGTCGTGTATGTGTTGACCGTCCAAATGAGGCGTGCCTTCTAGTTAGCTTACCACAAGTGGGGTAAAGAGGGCGACATTAGCGTTAAGGAGTTGTTTGTCCGGATGCATCGGTCCGGCCGAGTCAGGCATGCCAACCCGGTTTAGTCCGGAGAGCTTGTCGCTGGTCGAGGACTTGACTATGAAGGGGATCGTTGCGGATAGGGCACAACTGGTCGGGGGTTACTGCCGTCTCCCTGATGAGCCCATGGCAGGGTGAAACCAGTTGGCATGCGTATGTGGGATAGGCTGGTCTCGGGGCGTGAGGGGCCTCGGGACGCCGCACGGGCTTCGGATCTCCCGTCCCGTGACAAATGGTATCAGAGCGAAAACCTCTCTCACTATGGTATGGTTCGGGTGTGGTCAAGTTCTGCCGAAACCGATGAGGGCGGGGAGTGAACGCCGGTGCAAAGGGGCACGGTCAAAGTGCGGCTCCTGTCAAGGCTTCTAGGCGGGGAACATGAACCGATTCTATACCGGAATGATAGGTGGTCCTAGGCTTGTGAGATCAGACGGTCCGGAATGTGGACACACTTGTATTGCGCACTTTTGGTAGCTCCACCTTCGGTGACCAGGGTGTAAGAGCGTGGATAATCGTGGGCCACTGTGGGGACCTCGACATGTGGGAAAATGTAGCGGCTGAGGGAATGCCGTTCAACAGAGGTACTAACGCCAGGAAGCGCGTAAGGTGAAGGTTGATGTCGATTGGTGATGCGGCATGTGCGTGGCGCACTGCGGGCTAACGCAAGGCGCGCGAGTGTGTAATACCCCGATTTTCCGGATATATTTTTTATTTATATGTTGGATATCATTGATGGATAATTGTGCTTGAGGATGTTGTGAACGTACGATAATGTTATTGAAATGCGTATATGTATTCATTGTGCCGTATGATCGTTTGGTATGTCGAGATGTTGGTCGAGGATAGCTGAATATGGCTAAGCACAGCCACGATAGCGCACGCTATGAGATATGCTTAGCGCACGCTACGAGGCACGGGTAGCGCACGCTACGTTGTGTAGTTAGCGTACGCTAATAGGTTCACATTATATACGTTGAGGAGGGTCCTTAACGTACGTAATACTTTCTGGGAAAGATTCGGAAGGCGGCCAACATATAGGCCCGGGTTGATGTTTATTGGCATTTAGCGCACGCTACTAAGGATGGTTAGCGCACGCTAATATCAGATCGTCCGACAAGGAATCTTGACTTTCGGCGAGTGGATCCGGCCACTTGCGACGCGTGTCTAGATAAGGTCACCGGGTGTTTGTCATGTAAGGCTAGCGCACGCTAAACTGTATGGTTAGCGCACGCTAATTCCAAATCGGTCAGAGGAATCCCGATAATCGCGGATGCATTCGGCATGTGGGGGCACGAGTGGTAGGTGTGTACTGTAGCAAGTCAACTTTGGATAGCGCATGCTAAGGTCAATGACTTGCGTACGCTAGGCAGGAGGTTTTACGTACGTTAATACATGGGCATTACGTACGTAAGCTAGTTTACGAAGCGAGGCAGTAGCCTATGGGCTGCGATAGCGCACGCTAACAAAGTCAGTTAGCGCACACTAAACATGAGATGTTAGCGCACGCTAATAATGAATATTATAAAAGGGGACAGACGGGTGCTGAGAGGCATTTCGTCTATTTTTCTTCCTTCAGTCCGGAGAGAGAGAGTTGGAATGTATTTGAGGTTCCCAAACACTATATAATGATAATCTTTAACAACATTATATTAAGAGCATGAATTCAAGCCTTGTTCTTCAAGTTATTCATGATTCTTGGAATGGAGTTCAAGTGTTCTTCTTTTTGGTTCGTCTAATCTAGGTAAACTTGGTATTCCTTTTGTTTATGGTTCATTTTTAAGGATGATTACATGTGAGGAACATGTTGGATAATCATATAACGATATTATATGAGATTCAATGGAATTTTGATAAGTGTTTCTGATGTTTCTTCATATTATAAAGATAATGGTTCGTTTAAACCGTTTTGAGATAGATTTCTGGATCATGATAATTTCAGTGATCGATTTAGAGGAGTTAAATCATGATACGAGGTTGAATTCCGGATTGAATATGTCATGATCATTGTTACCAAGTTGCTTTGATTATTGATATGATTATTGTTCTAGGTTGATTAACCCATAGGTATAACTGATGTGCCGCGTTGAAGGCCGTAAATTCAGTCCAGTCAGGGCTGAAGAGCTCGTAGACGAGGGCGATGAGTTCGGTGTTGGTTTTGTCATGTTAGTATCCAGGCAAGTGTTTACTTGTTAGGTTGTAATGTTTTGATGAGTAATTCCATTTACATTTCATAAGTATTTTATGTTGTATTGCATATTGACGAATGATTCAGTGGTGTTCTAAAAGGATTAGAATGCACAGTTGATGATTGTTGAGATACTTGGACAATCTTGGGAAGATTGTAGTATTCGGATATTGTTGATGTCATTTTGGATATTCTTGGTCTGTGGTATGCATTTCGAAAGGATATCCGGATAGAGGTATGCTTTATGGCATTCGTACATAGAAGATGGTGTACGGGAAAGTATTCGGTATTGAGGTATTATGTGGTATTATCGTGATATTGGGATTTTGATGAGAATCGTTGGATTACCGGAAGTGGTAAGGTTATCATTGAGGTTATTATTCTCATGATACATGGCATGTGAATATTTATGTTTATGTACTTGCGGTTATTTGTCGGGCATTATTGCTGACCCCGTTGTGGGACTTGTTTTTCAGGTATTGAGAACTTTGATGGTAGCGGTCGTGAGGCGAGGATTCCGGACGATACTGGCTATGGCAGATTGTTGGGGAATCATGTATTTTGTTTGTATATATCATTATTGATGTATATGTATCTTGGACTGTGTTTCTATCCGCTGTGTGAGTTCTTTCAAATGGCTTTCGGCTTTATGCCAACTGAGTTTGATTTCGAAAACCGATTCCCTTAAACAGAGTTTTTGGCCTTGATTGTCTTGACGGTACTTGGTGTTTTCAAATGATTTTGTGAGTTTTGGAAAATACTCCCGTCATCGGCCTTTTTGGGCGTTTTTGTAAATGGTTTTTAGCCTGGTGTTTTCCGGCGCGGGGCCCACGGCGTGTAATACTCCCGTAAGGTTTTTGGGGTGTTACAAATATGGTATCAGAACCCAAGGTTTTGTGATAACCGGGCATGTGTGTTATGTGGCTCTACCGGTGTGGTAGTAGCGTGATGTTTGTGATGTTTTGGAACTGTGTGATTTTTGAGTACTGTCGTAGTGATGTGTGGTTTTGGGGATTGTTGGTGTTCCCGAGACCGACGAGGCAGGGAGTGAACGCCGGTGCCGTGGTCATGTGCAATGTGCGGCTCCAATCGGGAAGTGAACGCCGGTGCGGGGCACGTGCAATGTGCGGCTTTCGATGTGGAGTGGAACGCCGGTGATACGTGCATGTGACAAGGAGCGGCTCATGCGCTTTAGGTGAGGAGACACAGCGTCACAGATCCCACAAACTTCGATGCTCTAAACTTGTTGTGGTCTTGGCGGAGACCAATCGTTTTCAAATTGTGATTATTCCTGTTTTGGCATTCTTGTTGTGTCGAGATTTTTGAAATGGTGTCATATGCTAGTATCATGGGAGATCTTCGACTTCACAGACCTGTAAGTATGTTGTTCGGATTATTCGATAATTCTTGGTTATCTTGGTGATTTTGGATTTTCTGTTGAATTGTTGTTTGTGCGAGTGACTACAAGTTTCGAGGACGAAACTTATTTTTAAGGGGGGTAGAGTAATACCCCGATTTTTCGGATATATTTTTCGTTTATATGTTGGATATCGTTGATGGATAATTGTGCTTGAGGATGTTGTGAACGTATGATAATGTTATTGAAATGCGTATATGTATTCATTGTGCCGTATGATCATTTGGTATGTCGAGATGTTGGTCAAGGATAGCTGAATATGGATAAGCACAGCCACGATAGCGCACGCTATGAGATATGCTTAGCGCACGCTACGTTGTGTAGTTAGCGTACGCTAATAGGTTCGCATTATGTATGCTGAGGAGGATCCTTAACGTACGTAAGACTTTCTGGGAAAGATTTGGAAGGCGGCCAACATGTAGGCCCGGGTTGATGTTTATCGGCATTTAGCGCACGCTACTAAGGATGGTTAGCGCACGCTAATATCAGATCGTCCGACAAGGAATCTTGGCTTTCGGCGAGTGGACCCGGCCACTTGCGACGCGTGTCCAGATAAGGCCAGCGGGTGTTTGTCATGTAGGGCTAGCGCACTCTAAACTGTATGGTTAGCGCATGCTAATTCCAGATCGGTCAGAGGAATCCCGATAATCGCGGATGCTTTCGGCATGTGGGGGCACGAGTGGTAGGTGTGTACTGTAGCAAGTCAACTTCGGATAGCGCACGCTAAGGTCAATGACTTGCGTACGCTAGGCAGGAGGTTTTACGTACGTTAATGCATGGGCATTACGTACGTAAGCTAGTTTACGAAGCGAGGCAGTAGCCTCTGGGCTGCGATAGCGCACGCTAACAAAGTCAATTAGCGCACGCTAAGGCTGTAGCGCACGCTAAACATGAGATGTTAGCGCACGCTAATAATGAATATTATAAAAGGGGACAGACGGGTGCTGAGAGGCATTTCGTCCATTTTTCTTCCTTCAGTCGGGAGAGAGAGAGTTGGAATGTATTTGAGGTTCCCAAACACTATATAATGATAATCTTTAACAACATTATATTAAGAGCATGAATTCAAGCCTTGTTCTTCAAGTTATTCATGATTCTTGGAATGGAGTTCAAGTGTTCTTCTTTTTGGTTCATCTAATCCAGGTAAAATTGGTATCCCTTTTGTTTATGGTTCGTTTTTAAGGATGATTACATGTGAGGAACATGTTGGATAATCATATAACGATATTATATGAGATTCAATGGAATTTTGATAAGAGTTTCTGATGTTTCTTCATATTATAAATATAATGGTTCGTTTAAACCGTTTTGAGATAGATTTCTGGATCATGATAATTTTAGTGATCGATTTAGAGGAGTTAAATCATGATACGAGGTTGAATTCCGGATTGAATATATTATGATCATTGTTACCAAGTTGGTTTGATTATTGATATGATTATTGTTCTAGGTTGATCAACCCATAGGTATAACCGATGTGCCGCGTTGAAGGCCGTAAATTCAGTCCAGTCGGGACTGAAGAGCACGTAGACGAGGGCGATGAGTTCGGTGTTGGTTTTGTCATGTTAGTATCCAGGCAAGTGTTTACTTGTTAGGTTGTAATGTTTTGATGAGTAATTCCATTTACATTTCATAAGTATTTTATGTTGTATTGCATATTGACGAATGATTCAGTGGTGTTCTAAAAGGATTAGAATGCACAATTGATGATTGTTGAGATACTTGGATAATCTTGGGAAGATTGTAGTATTCAGATATTGTTGATGTCATTTTGGATATTCTTGGTCTGTGGTATGCATTTCGGAAGGATATCCGGATAGAGGTATGTTTTATGGCATTCGTACATTGAAGATGGTGTACGGGAAAGTATTCGGTATTGAGGTATTATGTGGTGTTATCGTGATATTGTGATTTTGATGAGAATCGTTGGATTACCGGAAGTGGTAAGGTTATCGTTGAGGTTATTATTCTCATGATACATGGCATGTGAATATTTATATTTATGTACTTGCAGTTATTTGTCGGGCATTATTGCGGCCGTTGTGGGACTTGTTTTTCAGGTATTGAGAACTTTGATGGTAGCGATCGTGAGGCGAGGATTCCGGACGATACTGGCTATGGCATATTGTTGGGGAATCGTGTATTTTGTTTGTATATATCATTATTGATGTATATGTATCTTGGATTGTGTTTCTATCCGCTGTGTGAGTTCTTTCAAATGGCTTTCGGCTTTATGCCAACTGAGTTTGATTTCGAAAACCGATTCCCTTAACTGAGTTTTTGGCCTTGATTGTCTTGACAGTAGTTGGTGTTTTCAAATGATTTTGTGAGTTTTGGAAAATACTACCGTCATCGGCCTTTTTGGGCGTTTTTGTAAATGGTTTTTAGCCTGGTGGGTTCCGGCGCGGGGCCCACGACGTGTAATACTCCCGTAAGATTTTTGGGGTGTTATAGAGTGAAGAGCCTGTCCATCAAAGGATGGTGCCGTATGTGAATGGCCATGATCGTTTTGTGTGCATGGGATAATACAGTATGCGGAAAGAAACATTCTTCCCCAGCACGAGGACGTGCTGTGATTTGAGTGGGGGAGGATGTCACGACCCGATATGTTGTGTCTGTGTTGACCGTCCAAATTAGGCGTGTCTTCTGGTTAGCTTGCCACATGTGGGGTAAAGGGGGCGACATTAGCGTTAAGGCATTGTTTGCCCGGATGCATCGGTCTGGCCGAGTCAGGCGTGCCGACCCAGTTTAGTCCGAAGAGCTTGTCGCTGGTCGAGGACTTGACTATGAAGGAGATCGGTGCGGGTAGGGCACAAATGGTCGGGGGCTACTGTCGTCTCCCTGATGAGCCCATGGCAGGGCGAAACCAGTTGGCATGCGTATGTGGATAGGCTGGTCTTGGGGTCTTAAACTTATCCGAGATTATGACTTATAACTTAAAATTAAGTACTTCCCAATTTGCCCTAAAAAAAAGCAGCAGCATCGTAGTATATATATAAGTGAATTACCTGTATGACTTATTGTAAATATACCAATCGCGTGGTTAACTAAGAAAACTGCATCCACATCCTAGACTAATTAAAATTATCCCCATTTTTTTAAAGCAAAAAAAGGCCCAATTTTGTTTGCAATATAAGATTAGCCGAGAAAAGTTATAGGGTACTTTTCAGGCATTGAATTTCATATTTAAGAGTACTAAATTCAAGAAATTTTATATTCAAAAGAAGAGAAAAATAATTAGAGTATTTTTAGTAATTTGTGAAACTTGTATCACAAAAAATCTAAGTGACATTTGGTCCACTTGAAACTTAATATCATTTTTTATATGATATTATTTTCAAACAGTTAACTCAATATATATAGAAGTATTAAAGTTGGCACATTTTACATTGATCAAGAAAAGGATATAAATAGTTGGTCCTTTTTTTTTGCCAAAATAGTCCAAATCATTAAATATTAAATGATTTATGTTAAATGGCCAAAAAAGAGATAGTTTAATCCTTATATCTGAAAAAAATATATAAATTATTTGGATATAATTTAAAACACAAAAGCAAATCCAAAAATTTCAAAAATATATAGTTGATTTCAAAAGTAGAGAAATTAACAAATCTTTTAAAATTAAAAAAAAATCACTTAAAAATCACTTAAAACGATTATTTTTTTCCCTGAAATTCTCTGTGTACAAAGATGAATCTACGGATTAGTATATTATTATTAGATTTAATTTCTAATATATTTAGAAACATCTCTTTGAAAATTCATAAAATTATTAATTATATAATTTACTAAATATGAGTTTTTTCATTTATTTTTTTATTTTATATTAATTAAATAAGATTTAAAACTAAAATAGACTAATTGATTTATTTCATAGTTTCTTTGATTTATTTATAAATAATAATTAAAACTATTGTTTCAACACTTTCAATAATATTTTTTAATGAGATTATTTCAATTTATTTAATTAATTAGTACTTCGAGTACCTTTTTAATTATATATATTCAATATTTCTTTTCCAATACTCCCAAGTATCTTTCATTTGAGTTGATATTTCTTTTATTGATATACCTAACTATAGTGACTAACTAATATAAACTAATTAATTAGTCAAAATATATAATATTTTTGCGAGATTTTAGGTTTAAATTTTTAATATATAGTGCACAATATTATATTAATTTTCTCTTTGTTTGAGATTTATATTTTTTAATTAATAAAAATGTAAAATATTTCTGTAAATATAATCAATTCCTATTTATTTAAAATTTTCATTCCTTAATTCGTAAAAATTAATAAGGTATGTAGGAGTTATTTGATGTATAATTATAATGTAATTAATGCGATGATGATTTAAGCTAGGTAATTGAGTATGTCTGCTACCAAGCATTTATAGCACATGTAATGACACGAAGAAATGTGTGGCAAGCGTGAGAAAAGAAAGTGGCTTAGAACGATGTATTACTGCGTTAGTATATAGGAGATATTGAGAATATATGCAAGCATAAGCGATTTGTTAGGTTTTCATTAATGCGAGTCATAATTTGGCGGTCAAAATGGTTAAAGTAAATTTTTGTACACAAATATGAATACTATATACTACAAATTTTTCCATCCGAAACTAAAAAGAAATGGTCTCATTTTTAATACCAATCGGTAAAAATATAAATTAATACTCTCGCCATTCCACAAAAATATATACATTTTCTCACTTTGGTACGTCCCACAAATTATGCACATTTCTTTTTTTGGAAATGGCCTCGGCTACACCACATTTGATTTTTACACCTCTTACTTTTACATATATTTACAATATTTTAACACTTATCGATACTTTTTTGTGGGATCCATTCTCCACTAATATTAAAATCAACTACTCACTCCGTCCATTTTTTAAAGTCACATTTGATGTTGGGTGGGGAGATTAAGAAAAATTGATAAATGTAAAGTGAGTGGAAGAAAAAGGTAGTGATTTGGAGAAAAAGGTAGTGGTTAGGAAGAAAAATATAGTGGTTTGGAGAAAAGAGTAGTGAGTCCATTAGAAAAAAATGTAGTAATTAAATAAAGAAGAGAGGGTAATATGGTACAAAAAACAGTGTGAGACTTTAAATTGTGGACATATATTTGAGAGGAAATGGAACTTTAAAAAATGGATAGAGAGAGTACATTTTATTAAAACTCGTGCCGAGTCAAAATGTGCATACTATTACGGGACCGAGGGAGTATATGTTTTTATCTATTTTAGTAGAAGTCACTCATACCAAAGACACTAATAACTTAAAAATCGATCGAAGAACAACCTCAATCTTGGGCACGATAGCCGCACATAGTCGCAAACCACCGTGTGCAACGATCGTGTACTTTCCCACTATCACTGAACATGGTGGGATGCAATCGTAGGCAGGGAGACAATCGCTGCACACGATCATATCCCGCTATGTGCAGAGATCATGGACAAAAACATGATCGCTGTATATCGTGGGATGCGGTTGTCACATTAGATATGCACTCAATATGGAGAGTAAGAATAATATCAATAACTTCTACATTCAATATATAACTTTTAATCTTTATGTTTTAGTATTAAAAAACTTCTGATTTTACTGATGAAGCCGATACATTGAGATCATCTTGATGTAGAATCCGCTAATAAAGTGATATTATCATTCACATCAAATGAAAATACAAAATTTAGTAGAACGTTTGGGCCAAATCGATAAAGTACATTATTTCTTTCATTTAGTTCAAAAATCAATATTTCACTAAAAAGATTTTTTTTAAAGTTTATACTTGTTATTTTTATTCAATTAAATCAAATAATTATAATCATATTAATAAATTTCCGTCATATATTCAACACCAATATATTTTATTTTTAGTTATTATATTTATCTAAAGTCTTTTATTTTTATTCTATTCGCCAACCTTTGGAATCTCTTTATCGAGTTTCTCCTATGGTTCGCCAACCATGCTTATTATATATTTTTTTAACTCACATATTCGACCTAGTGATGATGCTGGTGGGTTTAAATCCATAAATTTTGATCTTTTACGACATCCAAACAACACGATTCTACCATTAGGTCATCCCCACTAAACCCTATTATAATTTGGTTAACCACACATGCCTTCAAAACTTAAATAATGAAAGAAATAATTCAATTCTATAATACTTTCCACCTGTAATAATATGAAAATTAAAAAAAAAAAAGTAAAAATAGTGTTTAAATTTGAGATGGGTAAATGACTAAAAAGGCACACTAACACTTTGAAAAAAAAAATGCCAAAAATAAATCAATTTATCAACAGAAGTCTTTCCTTACGACGATCGTCGTCCCAATCCAACGGCTCTGCAGAGGGGACAGATATTCTTCTTGCTCAGCCACCGAGTTATGCATCCGACGTGGAACTCATGGCGGCAATTATCAAGAACCCCAATCTCCTCGTGATCGCGGCGACATAGATCGTCCAAGCAAACCGCGCAGATCTCCGTCTCGTGTTTGTCTTCCGGACACGACTTCCTCGTCCTCAACGAATGTCCCATAACACCCCCGGACAGACCATTACCAGACACTATCCTGCCGCCGTGCCGGTCACGCACGACGGTGCCAAGAATCACGGTTTCTTCTTCAGGATGATATGTGAAGTAATTATACGAAACCGAAGACAGAGAAGAAGAAGAAGAAGAAGAAGAAGAAGAAGAAGAAGAAGCGGATGGGATGATCATATTGGGAACGATCATAGTAGTCGTCTCTTCATGATCATCGTGCTGGACCACAACGGTGGTGGCCGCCGGGAGTCCAAGGTTCCCGGGGGTTGGCCGATGATCGAGGCGGGGTACTCTCCGAATTAAAGCCGCACGAGGGGCGGTGGCCCTAATGAAGTCGATAGCCTCTCCATGATCCTGCAGGGGAAACACAACAGGAGCGGCCACCGGGGGGCGGAAGCCCCCGACTTGTGCGAGAGCTTGACGAAGGTACTGAGATGCCATGGAACGTAACTGGGAACTTGATTGATTGTAGCAAAATCGGAGAATTCTGAATTCTAAGTTTCTAACCAGTCTTTAATGATTGTTCAGAAAAAAGTAAAAAAAAAAAAAGACAGTGTTTAATGATCTGAAACGGTTCATATATATATATATATATACACACACATATACTAATATGTAGCCGTTGTTTGAAGTTACCCACTTACCTTAATTATGTCTAAATAGGATATGGAAACAAAATTTTACTTGCATATGGTAACTACTATATATATATTGCCATAATTTATCTGGCCTTTTCAATAACTTTTCAATAGAATTTTGGTATTATGTTGTGTTTCAGATTCTAGAAAAATCAAATTTATCGGGGCTTTTCAATATTTTTTTCGTAGGCCAAAAAATAAAATATTTCGGAATTTTTAAAAAGGTAGTGCTATTTGGTTCAGACCAATTCAGATCGAAACATTATATTAGGAATGTAAAATTACCGGAACGATATATTAGGAAGTAAAATTAGAAAATAAACAAATTTACGTTAGGTACTTCACTAAATTATACAAACTTTTTTTTTTTTATCGACGAGATTGGCTCGATGACGACGCTTGTTTCACTATGATTAAATCATACTTGATTTCGCGAAAAATATTCGAGTTATGTTGATACGTTGATTTCTTTTGTATACGACATTTAAATGCATCAGTTTACTCATTACAGTCCGTTATCTTCTGATAGACAATACATCTCAACAAAGTTACAACTCACAACTTTGAAACGACAGTTTATTCCCTGAGCTCTTAGTTTAAGCAAGATTTTGTCCAATACCTCAAATATTAATTTTCATGCAACAATCTTAGGCAATACTAATAGCGATATAACTCTTCATTTAGAAAAAGTATATATATAGTATCGCTCGCGTATGAGTTATATATCCTTTTTTGTAATAATCATACCTAATTCTTCGCTCTTGTTCTCAGATACTCTTTTACCATCAACTATTATGTGACTTCGGCTTACTTATTCAATAAGTTCTAAAATAGTATAGCTAACACGATATTATATCTCGAGATATATGGTTATCCCGTAGTATTTAAATATGAGTTATCCTTGTTTTGTAATATCGTACCTAAATCTTAACCTCTTGTGTACTCTTTTAGTCCTCAGTTATTATGTGACTTCGACTTACCTGATTCAATTAATATCTAAAAGATGTATCTAACACGCCATTCTATCCCGAGATTTGTGGTTCTCTAGAGTATTTAAATATGAGTTATCCTTATTTTGTAATAATCATAACTAAATATGAGTTACAATAAAAAGTTATCTAACACGACATTTTATCTCGAGATTTGTATATAAATTTTTACCCACTTTTGGATAAAATCTATTTATATACTCCCTCTTTATATTATTTGTTCAAAACATTACAAATTAGTACAAAGTTACTTGTATAAAAATATAATCATATTTACATATTGTTACAAAATATTTACAGTATCATCTTGCTTAAAAAACATCATTTAGAAGTTCCAAGTATATATTGATATAAGTATAATTTTTTTATGGGCATACAACAAATCATATTTTATGTCGTACCAATTTTTCTTAAGACAAAAAGATAAGATTTTTTATATACAAAATTTCTAAATTTTTTTACATATAACTTTATATACAATCACATGTGTATATATTGATATAACCTCATCATTTCATGATTTTGTATATTAAAAAAAAGTGAATATTTTAATAAGAATATATGTTTATATACACCCACACAAATTCGTATCATATTTAGAAAAATATAGAAAATCCATAAATTCTAGAACTTTTTACAAAAGTATACACGCAAATTTAAATTGTTTAAAAAATTAAGAAGAAAAAAGGTTAGATTTTCTCAAATATACTAAAGCAATCCTGTTTTTACATAATAATAATAATAATAATAAAAAAAAATAAATAAATAAATAATTAGAGAAAAAACTATATTAGAAAAGATATAAGAAACATGGATAGCAAAAGAAACTATTACCTCAACGATTTATCCACTGAACCTGAAAGAAAGAATTAAGAACATTGATAAAGATCATGGATATGGATATCAAGAACAGATTTGTTAAATAAAATCAGGTCACGAAATTATGAACAAATATGAAGAAAAAGAAATACACATAGAAAACACATATATAAAGGATGAAGAAAATGTTACCAAAAAAATCATCCATCTTCCTATTGGTGTAACACCCCCAATCCGCTCAGGGATATTACACGCCGTAGAACCTTTCCTCAAGGACCTACCAGGCTAGTAACAACTTATAACAACTCAACCATGCCTTTAAGGCTAAAATGACTCAGTAGACTGATTTGGTCTTTCAATAATTACATACAACTCAAATACAACTCATGCCCACGCAGGGGTCAAAACACAACCACACCCGTACAACGGGAAAAAATATAGCAGCGGAAAATAAAGTATAACTGAACCAATACACGATGTACGGTTCCTCATGTGATTAGTATCGATCATCTTTCATCATCCTTCGTGCCGACCTTGTGTTATGCTCCAAAACCTGAATGCAAAAACAGACATCCACCCCCCGAATACTCGGGGGTTAGCAAAACTCCACTGTTTTGCTAGTGCAAGAACAAAGTGCAAATACGAGTCATACAATTCACATTCCACGAATAACAATAACCAGGAATCCTCAAAGATTCAAATACAACAAGATGAACACTTCCCGAGGCGAGAGTTTGAGTAAAGACTTCCCAAAATTTCAAGATCAAAATATCAAGGGAAACAATTTATAAAATGATTTGAAATACCATCGGAGTTTTAATAGAAAACGATTTTGGATTATCAAATCCTACTTTTCAAAACCCAAAGACGAAAGGGGTCACCGCCCAAAAGTTTACTTTCCGAAAAATGACATTTACCAAACCGTTGGGATTTTAGACCCAAATCCGTCAAATGACCTTTATAAAACCATTGGGATTTTAGCCCCAAATCTCATCAACTCACAGTACACAATAACGGCCATAAGGTTCGTCTTCCAACATCAAAATCCACAAATAAAGGATTTAACACAAACAACAAAATACTCTAGTGCCATCCTAGCCAAGTAAGCCAAACGAACACTTACCTCTTACACACTTAGTCGATGCATGCAATCATGAAAACACAGTTCCAAAGCACTCATTTCCGGAAATGCCAATATCAAATCACATTTGCAAAATGCACCACAATTAACCGCGGATCCACAGCTTCGTGGATCCCTACCGAGACCCCGTCAGATCTAACCCGTAGTGGTTAAAAGCAAGCTCGCGGTCCCACAGCTTCGTGGAGCCCTACCGAGACCCCGTCGGATCTAACCCGTAGTGAGCATACACACACACGCGTTACTCATGCAATACTAATATGTTAAGAATGTAAGTTCATCAAGAATACTTACTAGAGATGGCCATTTATCCGACAACATTATCAAACTCTTCAAAACACAATAACAAGATTAAACACGGAATACATGATTCCATAACTTTAAACAATAGGAATATCATCAAAGCCTTCAACGTTCAAAATAATCAATTCCCATAACGCAACGTTCACAAAACACACACGCGTTTTTGAAAGAGAGCCTTTAACGAGGCCAAACCGAAATCTTTTGGAAATTCATTTCAAACAACCAAACAAACACACCAAGACGATCACCGAACATCATATCCATAAAATAAGAAAAGTATGGGCAAGGTACTTGCCTCGAATAACCACAACGCGAGAATCGGCAAGTAGGTTGGCACGAACCGACTACGAACTCGCCGACTCCACCGAACGACAATCCACAACAATGAACTACGAACGAAAACAATAACAACGAAAATGAATTCCAAAGTACGACCCAAAGCCGCTGAATTCAAAGAACAAATGACGAAAGTTCAAGGATTTCCCCCAAAACGGCCAAGAACACGATTCGTCCCGTCAAATCGTGAAAACAGAATTCCAAGTTGAAATATGGATATACAATCCATAGAATATGTTTAACAACATCATTTAACCATAATCGATCCATCGAAAATGGATGAAAAACGAGATCGAGGACAAATCTCCCAAAAAGTCAATTCGAAGGAAATCAAGAAATATACTTCGATTCGACGAAGAACAATGGATTAAATGATGTTAAACACAAGAATACTACCAAGATTAATCATGCCCATCATGAATTAATCAACAACACGGAACGAATCGGACAAAAATGCAAAAACCCCCAAATTCACGAAATTAGGGTTCTAAGAAAGTTTACCTTGATTCGCTGGATCAAAGGATGATATAGGATGATTTATTGATGTTATGATCTCAAGAACTTCGTGGAATTGCTGTCAAACAACATGGCTTCGCCACCCTCGAATCGCTAACCGCGGATAGAAGAGGAAGAAAGTGAAAAATGAATGAAAATGTGACTGCTCTGTCACATTTATACTGGGCCGGAACTAGCGTGCGCTAGCCTTCCCGGACTACCGTGCGCTATCGGCCGGTATCGTCCGAGTACCCTCGGCCAGGGCCCGCACGACCCGGCACCACCGACCAAACCTGCCGACCAAATCTGCCGACCCGACTCCCGCTAGCGTGCGCTACGGCCGGAAGCCTGCGCGCGCTAGCCGACCTGTCCAGTAGCCTCTGGACTAAACAGCTTGCCCCGGTAACGTACGCTAGTCGGCCGACAGCATGCGCTACCCCTGCCGGTTAGCGTGCGCTACGAACGACAGTAGCGTGCGCTACCTGCCGATCCTGACCGAGTCCAGAACCTCTAAACCCCACTGCCCAGACCCGATAGCGTGCGCTACACCTGCCGGTTAGCGCGCGCAGCCTTCCGGCCGTAGCGTGCGCTACGCTGGTTCCTGCCGCACCTGTCCGGCCGGTTCCCGCCATCGTCCGGCCAGTCCCGCAACCGTCCGGCCAGTACCCGACCACCAGGGCTCGACGACCCGATTTCCGAAAATGTACGGAACGGACACGACGAAAAGTTCGCGGACAACATCAACGACCCGGAATGAAAACATAATACCATAATTAGTCATATGCGACCAAGAAACGGGTCGAGACAACAATTACAGATACGAATACCCGTAACTTTCAAGAAATTACAAAATGGCCCAAAACGCCCGGAAATCACGATACGTGATCGAATAACCAAACAGAAGTTCACAACACGTCTAACAAAGTTAAACGGACTTACGGGAAACTCGAAACAGCAGTTTCGAACGAGATTTGCAAGAATCGAACTCAAGTGCGGAAAAGTCGCTAAAAAGCACGGAACTCAACAAAACGACACCGAAACGAACTCGGATGTCAAAATGTGTAGAATTAATCATTCTCAGAACGACGAAACGGTCATGAGCGAGTCGTCAAAACAGACTCCGACCGAAAAAAGAAATTTACCGAAAATCGAAAATTGCGGATATTACATTCTACCCTCCTTAAAACAAGTTTCGTCTCGAAACTTAAAACAAGTAGGGAGAAGCAATATCCCGCCAGGAAAACCCAACGAGATACACAAGAAACGCGTAACTAACGCCCAACGGCGAAACGTTACAAACAACGCAACGGAATATACGGTGTGAAAACACGCTCCACGACGACCACAACGTCGCCGTTAGGGATATAATAAAACCAACAAGTGACAAGCGTCATCAAATGGATAATACAATCAAGTCAATTATCCGGACAATCACAAAACACAACGAACGAAAATCAATACGATTGACCAACCCAACGGTACATCAATCAAAACGCGAGCCAAACGCTGAACAAATACGGAATTCCACAGCCTAAGGGTTGGAAGATCGAAAACGAGTCTAATTTCCCGAACTTAAGGGAATTACGAAGGAGCCTGAACGCTCAACAATCACGAAACGAGAATAAAAACCGGACAAAGAAACGATCGAGACAACAAAAATCGAACAATCATGTCCGAAACACGAAGGATAATAAAATTCAAACAACAACTCCGAGGATGATTTGGTGAGAACTACAAAGCATGCATTCCCATAAGATCCACAGGAAAGGGAATAGCGATTGAAAAGTCACAACGACAAACGAGTTATTCCGAAACAATACCACACTCGTTCGATCAACAAAAGCAAGGGGCAGGACAAGCTCAGAAATGTCAACGAACATAAATGAGCCGACAAAGTAGAATATACAGAAGTTCAAAATCCGATCCACTTCGAATAAAAGAACTAGTAGAACCAAATGATGTCACTCCCGAACAAGGTTCACAAGAATCGAACTGAACCCAAAAAGTCATATCGATAACCAGATCGACCCACAACAAGATCACAGCTCGTTCGGACGATGAAATCGAAATACAGAACAAGTTCATAAAGTATCAACGAACATGAGCGAATCGATAGACTGGAGAAATAGAAAATACAGAAGTCAAAATAGTACGGGTATTACCTCCGACCTCGTCCACGAAATTCACAAAAACAGGAGCAAGGTAACAAGACATTAAACAACCGACACATAACGGAACGATCACCGATGCACACGGTCATACCAAACCAAGCTCTAACAGCTCGCATATGCGCGACAACGCAGAAATCACCACGAGATGGCAACATTCAATACCAACATCACATCTCTCACAGAGGGCTAACACAACAAATGTGTGGAAAACAACTCAACGCTCACGCCGCCAATCGATCATACTCGGGAGCAAACATCAAAATGACAATGCGAACATCATACATACATACCCAGCCCTCAAACGGGAATGGATAGGTTTTAAAAACGAAAACCTCATTTTGAAAATAATTTTAGAAGAACACCAGTTGATCTTGAGCATCACTTTTCAAAAAGTACAAACGTGAAACATCGTTATCGAGACATTGGAGAACCATTTCGCATTTGATAAAAATGAGGACACTTTCTCTTAGTGAAAACTTTCAGAATATTCGACCCTCGGGTCTAAATAAAAGTGTTTCTAAAACATTGAAAATATCTCAAAGCATTTTGGTCCTCGAAGTAGAAATTTTTTGAAATATATTGTGGCACCTAGGATGTACCACAAGAAAATAACTCATTTGAAAAGTATGTCTCGAAATTTATTTTTCTAAGATACTCAAGGTTTTCAAAAATCCAATAGGCCAGAATGCCCAAAACTCGCACATATCGACGTTCACTAAAAAAAACTCCTAGTACACGCATCAAAACATTCAAAATCAAGACAATACATGTCTTTAAACGGAAATAAACGATAAAATACCACATTCAGAACAAAACCACTGACCCCATTCGAGGCCTCTAAAGACCCTCCCGCACTGCCTAGTGAACAAGTCGAACGTGTATAAGCACAAAGCTTCCACAAGGGAACTTATAAAACGTGCAAATCGATTCGAAAATCATCAGCAACGGACAAAAACAACAATAAAAAGACATCACAAGCGACGACACTCCTCGTATAAATCAAATACGAGAGTCGATCGTGAAATCAAAATCCACATAAGGATTCCATCACTTAACAAATAATCATAAAAATAGCTCGTGTCACACGAGGCACAACACAAAGAAGGGAGACTTACTTCCACAGGTCGCACGAAGATGGTGATCGCCCCACGATACTAATCACGACCAACAAACTCAAACGACGCGTCGCGACACGACTCAGTCAGACAAAATCCGACGAGACAAAACTCAACAGACACCACTGACCCGACAGCCTAGGTTTCCACAACCTAATCTCCGATACCATTTATGTAACACCCCCAATCCGCTCAGGGATATTACACGCCGTAGAACCTTTCCTCAAGGACCTACCAGGCTAGTAACAACTTATAACAACTCAACCATGCCTTTAAGGCTAAAACGACTCAGTAGACCGATTTGGTCTTTCAATAATTACATACAACTCAAATACAACTCATGCCCACGCAGGGGTCAAAACACAACCACACCCGTACAACGGGAAAAAATATAGCAGCGGAAAATAAAGTACAACTGAACCAATACACGATGTACGGTTCCTTATGTGATTAGTATCGATCATCTTTCATCATCCTTCGTGCCGACCCTGTGTTATGCTCCAAAACCTGAATGCAAAAACAGACATCCACCCCCCGAATATTCGGGGGTTAGCAAAACTCCACTGTTTTGCTAGTGCAAGAACAAAGTGCAAATACGAGCCATACAATTCACATTCCACGAATAACAATAACTAGGAATCCTCAAAGATTCAAATACAACAAGATGAACACTTCCCGAGGCGAGAGTTTGAGTAAAGACTTCCCAAAATTTCAAGATCAAAATATCAAGGGAAATAATTTATAAAATGATTTGAAATACCATCGGGAGTTTTAATAGAAAACGATTTTGGATTATCAAATCCTACTTTTCAAAACCCAAAAGACGAAAGGGGTCACTGCCCCAAAAGTTTACTTTCCGAAAAATGACCTTTACCAAACCGTTGGGATTTTAGCCCCAAATCCGTCAAATGACCTTTATAAAACCATTGGGATTTTAGCCCCAAATCTCATCAACTCACAGTACACAAGAACGACCATAAGGTTCGTCTTCCAACATCAAAATCCACAAATAAAGGATTTAACACAAACAACAAAATACTCTAATGCCGAGAGGTGAATTTTAGAGAAAGAGAGAGAAGAGGGCAGAGAGAGAGGGAGGGGGTGCAAGGGAGGAAAGAGGGATGAAATGAGTTTGTCGGCTGAGGTTAGGTGTTAAGGGTTTTTATACCCTTATTTTCAGTGAATTTCCACCTAAGTCCCAATCTTTTGAACTTTGTCAGAGTGACCCCCGGGTTTTCTTTTCAGCCTCTTAATTTAAGTCCACTCAGTCTCCAATCATCTCAAATTAACCCCATCACATTTATAATTGCTTCAATTTCAGTCCTCAATGTTTAATTCATTAAGTGTTACTCTATTTAGATTTCCACTAATAATTCAATTTTAATCTATGCCTCAACATTTTATTCTCAGTTATTATATATTTACAAATTATAATAATAATAGATTATTATTAAATGTAGATAATATCAAGAATTTACGGGCCTAGAATCGTCGAGTCAAGCATTTCATCACATTCAAGTTCAGAACTGCAATTTTATCCAGGTGTGGGGATTTATTACGCTTTTGTTTATTTTAATTGCTTTATATATTGTCTCGTATGTGCACGTGAAATCAGTCAGAAGCACTTAAATGTGCAATCAGTCAGAAGCACTTAAATGTGCAAATCAGTTAGAAGCACTTAAATGTGCAAATCAGTCAGAAGCACTTAATTGTGCATAAAGCCTTCGGGCTAGCCGACGGCTTAATTTATCACCATGTTGTTTATACTTGCTAATATATTTAGTAATTAACGTAGACATATTGCGTACTCTCCACACTGAGCGAGTTGGAAGCTCACCCCACTACTTAACCCCTTTCAGGTTGAGGAGCTCGATGTGGCATGCGATTGAGAGTGGGATGATCAAGCCTATGATTAGATGTTTATTTATTTAATGTTATTTCTCTCAAACTATGTTTATGAACAAGTGTTCAATTTGTTTTATTTTTACGTCAAGGTATGTTTTGTTTTAACAATAACTCGAGAATATTACTTGCAATTATTAAGTTTGTCTTTTTAAATGTATTTCATTGCAGATTTTTATTTATTCTTCTTAAAATTTGAAGAATCATATTTAGAAAAGTGGTCGCTACATAAGTGGTATCGGAGCGGGTCTACGATTCTGTAGACTCGTTAAAATGGTTTCTTTTTCTAAACTAAAATTTCATTTTCGCAAGTAGTCAAATATTTCTTTAGCAATTATGATCATCCACCTCTGCCGCTCCACGTCGACTCCAAGGTACGTTAAGTTATGATCATTCATTATGTGATAAATGCGTTTCCCGTATCAACCATGATTCATGCATTAAAGATGCATCTTCAGTCTATTTTGTATATAAGAATTTTATGATAAAATATTTGGGCATGAAATTGTTTTCTTATAAATTCATAAGTATATGTGTGACATGCGAAAGTCATCATTGCTAGAAATCTCTGGTGCTCAACCTATAGATGCAGTGTAACGCCTCCATTTTATTTCTCCCTCTCGTTGGGTAAGTACTGAAGGATCGTTGCGTGTGGTATGCCTTAGGATAATGGCAACTCGTGGACGTGGACGCCTTGCTAACCGAGGTGCAGATAATCTCGGTGGTCGAATGCCAACCTCGGTGGTGGTGACGAAGGTCGATAACCACAACAATAACGTGCCATCTCCAACTGAGGCTAAAGTTGTGCAACAATTCCGACGTTTCACTCCACCCACATTCAACGGTCGAGAAGGACCACTTTCGTTGATGAATGGTTCATGTCATTGGAGCGCACCTTTGAGCTCATTGGGTGCACCGATGCGCAAAGAATTATTTGTGGCCAATATCAAATGGTGGAGGATGCCCTTTGGCGTGGATAAGCTATTGGCGTTTGAGGCGGTGGCCGAGCGTCTTTGCGTTAACATGGGATCGGTTCAAGGAAATAGTGATGGAACAGTACTACCCACAGCACTACCGAGAGAAGATGGAGAGAGAGTTTTGGAACCTTGAACAAGGAGGAATAAAGGTTGAAGAATATGAGAGGAAATTCAACCAAATCAGCTTCTTTGTGGAGCACATGGTGGATACAGACCGGAAGAGGGCCCTTAAGTTTCGAAGTGGTTTACGCCCGAGTATTCGTCACATCGTGGCTGGTCATGGGGTGTTACCATATACCGAGACAGTGTTTCGAGCTCAAGAGGTTGAGGCTAGCCATAATCTGGATCAACAACAGTCAACTAAGCCTAATACCGGTAAGAGGCATTGGAATGGGAACCAAAATAAGGTCATGGCTTCTAATAAACAAGAAGGTAGATGAGAAATCTGGACCGGGTGCACCGATCACTAGGCCTGCATGCCCAAAGTGTGGTAAAAATCATGGCGGAGAGTGTTTGTATGGAAAAGGTGTCTGCTATAGATGCAAGGAGCCAGGACATTCATCTTCGAACTGTCATCTCCAAAGGGCCAAAGGTCAAGGTTCTGGAGGAAAAGCTCGCATTTATACTTTGACCCAAAGGGACGCAGATGAGAATCCCGGCACGGTGTCAGGTATGCTTATGATCTCTAATGTGCCTGCTTTCGCTTTATTTGACACTGGTGCCACACATACTTTTATGTCTACAAAGTTTTATCATTCCATTGGTCATAGAAGCGTTAAAACTGTTGAGTCTCTGGAGGTTAGCTTACCGTCAGGAAATACGATAATCACTAATACAATGATTGACGAGAATATTGAGATAGGAGGTAGAGAATTTGACGCTAGCCTGTATTTAATTAACTCGATGGATTTTGACGTGATCCTTGGTATGGACTGGCTCGATAGACATGATGTCGATATAAGGTGTCGTGAGAAGAAAATAACATTGAGGTGTTCCGAAGGCGAGTCGATCACCTTTTATGGTACTAAGAGTAGGGCAGTACCAAGAGTAATCACAGCCATGAAAGCATTGAGAGGTTAAGGAAGGAAAAATGTCAGGGTTACTTCGTGAGTTTGGTCGACACTCGTACTAATGAGGTGTCCCCTACAGACGTACCTATAGTACGAGAGTTTCTGGATGTGTTTCCAGAAGATTTTTCGGGAGTCCCACCCGACCGACAAGTGGAGTTTAGCATTGAATTGGTCCCTGGGGCGGCCCCTACATCCAAAGCGCCATATAGAATGACTCCGAAGGAACTTCAAGAATTGAAGGTCCAGATTCAAGAGCTACTGGAGCTCGAATTTGTTCGTCCTAGCGTGTCACCCTGGGGTGCACCAGTACTGTTTGTAAGAAAGAAAGATGGGTCATTTCGGATGTGTATAGATTATAGAGAGCTGAATCGACTCACGGTGAAGAACAAGTACCCACTACCGAGAATCGAGGATCTATTCGATCGATTGAGGAGCCGAACCTTTTCAAAGATTGATTTATGGTCGGGGTACCACCAATCAAGATTAGGGAGTGTGACATTCCCAAGACGGCCTTCAGAACCCGTTATGGACATTTTGAATTTGTAGTGATGCCTTTTAGCTTGAGTAATGCACCGGCAGTCTTTATGGATTTGATGAACAGGGTGTTCCAACCTTACTTGGATAAGTTCCTGATCGTCTTTATATATGACATCTTGGTGTATTCTAAGGACAAGGAACAACACCGAGAACATTTGAGGATTACATTGGAGACACTTCGCAAGGAGAAGTTGTATGCTAAATTCAAGAAATGTGAGTTTTGGTTAAACAGAGTTGGATTCCTTGGACATGTGGTGACTTCAAAAGGAATTGAGGTTGATCCCGATAAAGTTGTAGCAGTAAGTAGTTGGGGAATACCCAAGAATACGAGCGAAGTCCGCAGCTTTCTGGGCCTAGCTGGCTATTATAGGAGATTTATCGAAGGATTTTCGAAAATCGCCACTCCTATGACCCTGTTAACAAGGAAAGGCGTGAGGTTTGAATGGAACGACCAGTGCGAGGAAAGTTTTCAAGAGTTGAAAAGGAGACTAACCTCGGCACCAGTATTAACGATTCCTGATCCGACGGAAGACTTTGTTATTTATAGTGATGCCTCAAAGCAGGGGTTGGGTTGTGTCCTGATGCAACATGGTAAAGTAGTAGCCTATGCATCGAGACAGCTTAAACCACATGAGTTGAACTATCCAACGCATGATCTGGAGTTGGCTGCTGTAGTACATGCGCTGAAGATTTGGCGGCACTATCTCTACGGAGGGAAGTGTGAGATATACACTGACCATAAAAGTTTGAAGTATCTTTTCACACAGAAGGACCTTAACATGAGACAAAGGCGATGGCTAGAATTGGTGAAGGACTATGATTGTACTATTCATTACCATCCGGGTAAGGCTAATGTGGTAGCTGATGCCTTGAGTCGGAAGACTAGAGGCGAGTTAGCTTGCCTGACCGATCATGAGAGTTTGATAAAGGAGTTCTCCCAGTTGAGGATTGAGGTAGTTGAGTCTTCAAAACATTCGAAAGCAATCCTATCATCTTTGGTCTTGCAATCAAACTTGAGGGATAAGATTAAGGAGGCTCAACCACGTGATAAGTTCTTATGCAAGATGAAGGATCGAGCACAAGCTGGGAATATTGAGAAGTTTGTCGTTGTCAGCATTTACATTTTGACTTATGATGGGAGGTTATGTGTTCCTAAGGATCCACCCTTAGGAAGCAAATCCTTGAAGAAGCTCACAATGCACCATACTCCGCTCACCCGGGAGGTACAAAGATGTACCATGACCAAGAAGTTCTTTTGGTGGAGAGGAATGAAACGGGACATTGGGGTATTTGTGGAGAGGTGTATGATATGTCACAGTGAAGGCAGAACACCAACGGCCAGGAGGTTTACTCCAACCGTTGGAAATCCCAGAATGGAAATGGGAGCATATCAAAATGGATTTCGTGGTTGGTCTGCCACGAACAGTGAGGAAGAACGATGCTATCTGGGTGATAGTAGATCGCTTGACGAAGTCATCTCACTTTCTACCTGTGAGGATGACTTATAGTATGGAACAATATGCACGGATTTATATTCGGGATATTTTGAGGCTACATGGTGTTCCAATGTCGATCGTATCGGATATAGATCCGCGATTTACGTCGAAATTTTGGAAGAGTCTTCAGGGTGCTTTGGGCACTAAGTTGAATTTCAGTACTGCATATCATCCGCAAACCGATGGTCAATCTGAGCGGACTATCAAGACACTTGAAGACTTGTTGAGGGCGTGTGTTCTTGATACTGGTGAGAATTGGGAGAATATTTTGCCGTTAGTGGAGTTTGCTTATAACAATAGTTACCAAGCAACTATACAAATGGCCCCGTATGAGGCTCTGTACGGAAGGAAATGTCGATCGCCCCTTTATTGGAGTGAGGTTGGAGAAGGAAAAATTTTGGGTCCATAATTGATCGAGCAGACTGTAGAGAAGATAGCCGAGATCAGAAGCAGAATTAAGACTGCCCAGGATCGGCAGAAGTCTTATGCTGATAAACGAAGGAAAGATATCCAATTTGAGATTGGAGAGAAGGTGTTCTTGAAGGTAGCACCTATGAAAGGAGTGATACGATTCGGTAAGAAAGGAAAACTACAGCCTCGTTATATCGGACCTTTTGAGATTTTGGGTCGTGTTGGTGATCCTGCTTATAGTTTGGCATTGCCGATGGAATTATCAGGAGTGCACAATGTCTTTCACGTCTCCATGCTGAGAAAATACGTACATGATCCTGGTCATCTATGCAATTTCAAAGAGTTGCATGTAGCCAAGAATCTGACTTATGAGGAGGTACCTATAGCTATTTTGGAGAGTAGGGTACACCAGTTACGAAATAAAGAGATTAAATTGGTGAAAGTTCAATGGAGTCGTCATGGACCAAATGAGGCAACTTGGGAACGTGAAGAGGAGATCCGTTCTAGGTATCCAACATTTATTTTTCAAGGTACGCAACTTAATTTTCGAGGACGAAAATTTGTTAAAGGGGGGTAGGTTGTAATGCCCCGATTTCGCATATACATTTATTGTGAATTATAGAAAACATGTTCAATTTTATTAAATTAATGCCCAAATAATTTATCATTAATTCATTTTATTTCATAATCATGCAAATTCATTTATACCATTATTATTCATGTGATTCGTTTCGTTGCATTTCTCATTTTAATTCATTGTTTCATCTCGTCGTTTCTAGGCCCAAGTCAAATTTAAGGAATATTAATCGTTACCCATAAAATTTCACAAATTCCTTTAATTAATTCTAATCCATTCATTTTGGGCCGGTCTAAGCCAAACCCATTATAATATTAAGCCCAAATATTATAAGTCCAACTCCTACAATCATTTACCAAGCCCAATCCATTAACAATAATTATCCTATTAATTTTCATCCAAGCCCAACATCCTCTCCCACACACACACGATTAGATGGTGGAGTTTTCTGCACCTTCATTAATCTCCTTAATGGAGGTAGTAGGGGGGCAGTTTTACATCGTGGGTGGTTACAATTCTTTCAGTATAAATACTGTATAATACAGCTAGAATACACAATACACATAAGCTCACTGTAGCCGCAATCCAACACTTGTATCTTCCGCGGATCATCTGTTCCCTCTCGTCTTCTACAAAATTATCAGTTTCTCCAAAGGTAAACAATCTTCTACAACCCTTTCTTTAATATCAGTAATCCTTTTTGTCAGTTCTGTCCTGTTGAATTTCTCTATTTCTCGTAAAACCACTTTGCTCAGCCATTAACTCCATCTCGATTGTTTCAATCTCTAAGTCAGACTTCATCCGATAACCCTTCCAACCGACATACCTTTCATCTGAGTTCGCCCGATTTCCCCATCGGACGAAACCTAGTTCGTCGAACTGCATTTGAAACCTTACTTCACAAGATGACTTCAAAACCCGCGTATACCTGGCGGAAACTTACTCGCTCCGACACCGCCGCCGTCCCTTCTCTCGGAGCGCAACTGCTTCTTTCGCTGTATGTGAGTTCTCTCGATTGTGTGGTGTGTGAATTTGTGTGAATGGCGTTTGTGTGTGTGTGTGTGTTACAGAGAGGATTTATAAGTGAGATGAGGGAAGAAGAATTTATTTCCTACGAGAGGTGAATTTTAGAGAAAGAGAGAGAAGAGGGCGGAGAGAGAGGGAGGGGGTGCAAGGGAGGAAAGAGGGATGAAATGAGTTTGTCGGCCGAGGTTAGGTGTTAAGGGTTTTATACCCTTATTTTCAATGAATTTCCACCTAAGTCCCAATCTTTTGAACTTTGTCGAGTGACCCCGGGTTTTCTTTTCACCTCTTAATTTCATCCACTCGGTCTCAATCATCTCAAATTAACCCCATCACATTTATAATTGCTTCAATTTCAGTCCTCAATGTTTAATTCTTTAAGTGTTACTCTATTTAGATTTCCACTAATAATTCAATTTTAATCTATGCCTCAACATTTTATTCTCAGTTATTATATATTTACAAATTATAATAATAATAGATTATTATTAAATGTAGATAATATCAAGAATTTACGGGCCTAGAATCGTCGAGTCAAGCATTTCATCACATTCAAGTTCAGAACTGCAATTTTATCCAGGTGTGGGGATTTATTACGCTTTTGTTTATTTTAATTGCTTTATATATTGTCTCGTATGTGCACGTGAAATCAGTCAGAAGCACTTAAATGTGCAATCAGTCAGAAGCACTCAAATGTGCAAATCAGTCAGAAGCACTTAAATGTGCAAATCAGTCAGAAGCACTTAATTGTGCATAAAGCCTTCTGCCAGCCGACGGCTTAATTTATCACCATGTTGTTTATACTTGCTAATATATTTAGTAATTAACGTAGACATATTGCGTACTCTCCACACTGAGCGAGTTGGAAGCTCACCCCACTACTTAACCCCTTTCAGGTTGAGGAGCTCGATGTGGCATGCGATTGAGAGTGGGATGATCAAGCCTATGATTAGATGTTTATTTATTTAATGTTATTTCTCTCAAACTATGTTTATGAAAAAGTGTTCAATTTGTTTTATTTTTACGTCAAGGTATGTTTTGTTTTAACAATAACTCGAGAATATTACTTGCAATTATTAAGTTTGTCTTTTTTAAATGTATTTCCGCTGCAGTATTTTTATTTATTCTTCTTAAAATTTGAAGAATCATATTTAGAAAAGTGGTCGCTACACAGGGTACAGTGGGTTTAGCTTTCCCTTACGATTTGTGTATGCCGCAGCTCACAATACTTGTGCCGCGGCTCAGGCTTCAGTTTCTCCCCTGGGACTTTCCTGCACAGAATTTTGAGAAGAACACGTTAAAAGCGAGAGGCAGAAGCAAATTGAAGCACAAAAATGATGAAAAATAAAAATCAAGAATGCAAGAAAAATAAAGAAACGCAAAAATCTGCAACTACGAACTCGGGTTGCCTCCCGAGAAGCGCTAAGTTTATAGTCTTCAAAGGACCTATTTGAAAATATTAGTTCGCTTTTCGCAAACTCCAATTGGTATCAGCCCAGTTCATCGAAACTATCATATGGTATACAAAATTATGACCAACGGTCGTAAACGATACGAATTTCGGTTCGGACATCAAAAGTTGTTTGCGGAAAGGTATCGACGTGAACAACTTCCGAAACACCCGCTTTTCTCATGATTAGATATCCGTTTGAATTCGCTTGTTTCCTCCTTCAAAAATGACTTCATGACCCCAAAGAGACTTGTCCGAGTGCTCGAGAAATGCTACTCGTTCTACATCGTTCTTAAAAATTGGGCCATCCGACACGTAATCCGAATTTTCAACCGACGATGTTTTCGGTGCTTTCCTTTTCAACGGCATCAAGACTTTCAATTTGTGAGCTTTTATCAAGACCTCCTGACATGGAAAAGATTTGAACACTTGGAACGTGACATGCTCCTCTTGAACCCGCAGAGTTAATTCTCCTTTTTCCATGTCAATAAGAGTTCACGGCCGCCAAAAATGGTCGTCCCAAGATAATCGGAATATCTTCATCTTCCTCCATGTCAAGAACGATAAAGTCACTGGAAAGATAAATTTATCCACCTTTACCAAAACATCCTCAATCACTCCCCTGATACTTAATCGAACGATCCGCTAATTGCAAGGAGACCGTCAGGTTTGGCTTCCCAATGTCCACTTTTTAAAAATCGACAGAGGCATGAGGTTAATACTAGCACCGAGATCGCATGGTGCCTTATTAAAAGAAAGATTCCCCATGGTGCACGGTATGTTGAAGCTTCCCGGATCTTTCAATTTTGGTGGGAGCTTCTTTTGAAGAATTGCGCCGCATTCCTCCGTCAAGGCGACGCTTCAAACTCCTCAAGTTTTCTTTTCTTCGACAATATCTCTTTCATGAATTTAGCGTAGCTCGGCATTTGTTCCAACGCTCGGCGAATGGAATGTTAATGTGAAGCTTTTGAACACGTCAAGGAACTTAGAAAATTGTTTGTCCGCCTTTTTCTCATTGTAATCTCTGTGGAAACGGGATGGGGGCACACATGTCTTCGGGTTATCCAGAACGCATCAAGGTTTCAAATCTTGTGACTCCTCTGTCTCTAAATTATTCTTTTCTTCAATTTCACACCTCTTTTCACACCTCTCGGGTTGGTCCAACACCTCTTTTCCGCTTCTCAAGCTGATTGCGTTTAGACTCTCTCTAGGATTTGTCTCTGTTGTACTTGGCAATGCTCCCTCCGGGCGGGCTGTCAACACATTAGCAATTTGGCCCAGCTGGACCTCCAAGTTTCGAATGGAAGCGGAATGATTTTGCAATGTCGCTTCAGTACAGGTCATGAATTGACTCGTATTCGCCGCCAATTTCGCAAGTGCTTCCTCGAGAGAAACTTTTGGAGCGGGAGGGGGCTGCTGTTGGTTCTGAGCGAACAGGGGCTGGTTTGAGTTCTGTCCGTTTCTCCACGAAAAGTTGGGATGATTGCGCCACCCCGGATTATACGTGTTGGAGTACGGATTATTTTGTCGATTTCCACTTCCCACAAATTGAGCTTGCTCCATCTGATGTTGCTCGAACGGATTTCCGACTTGACACTCCGCGCTCGGGTGAGATCCGTTACACTAATTGCAAGTCTCGATGGTAACGGGGGGAGGTGCATGCGAAAATGCTTGGAGCTGTTGGGTCAAGACGGCAACTTGAGCTGACAATGTGGAAATCGGATCATTACTTGAAACTTCCATAACTCGCTTCGGCGTCAATCTTTCCGATGGCCATTGATATGCATTTTTGGCCATAGCTTCCAACAGCGAGTGTGCCTCGGCCATAGTCTTTCCCATCAAAGCCCCACCGACGGCTGCATCCATGAGAGTGCGGGTAGAGGCACTCAATCCATTGTAAAACGTCTGAATTTGAAGCCAGTCTGGGAGGCCGTGATGTGGGCATCTCCGTAACAAATCTTTATATCGCTCCCACGCCTCGTGGAGCAATTCCATATCGTACTGACCGAAAGTGGTGATCTCGTTTCTTAATCTCGTCGTCTTAGAAGGTGGGAAGAATTTGGCAAGGAAGGCTTGCGCTAACTCTGCCCATGTTGTGATCGACCCCGGCGGTAAGGAATTTAACCAAAATTTAGCTTTATCCCTCAAAGAGAAAGGGAAAAGCCGTAGTCGGATAGCATCGTCGGTGACACCATTATTCTTGAACATGTCACAAATTTCAAGGAAAGAAGCAATATGAGCATTAGGGTCGTGATTCGGCAATCCACAGAATTGGCTCGCCTGCATCATCTGAATGATAGCAGGCTTGATCTCAAAATTATTGGCTTGGATAGTGGGACGCCGAATTCCCAAAAAATTAGCATTGATCTGCGGCATGGCATAGTCTCTAAGAGCTAGTGCCGGTTGCAGTTGCTGCACATGGTTATCTCCTCCTTGAATCTCGATATTCTCGGCCATGATCACCGTCGTCTGTAATTCTCGTTTCTCCTTCTTGTTCCTTCTCAGAGTGCGCTCGAGCTCGGTGTCCAAAGGTAGTAGGCCTTCGTTACCGAGTTTTCTCATGCACTACACGAAAGATCCTGAAAGGAAAAACAAATAAACAAATAAAATTAAATACACAAAAATAATAAAATAAAACGTTCAAACTAAGACTAGAAATACTAAAATCGATATTAGTAAAATTTTCCCAACATGGCGCCAAAAACTTGTTGCGATATTTCTTACACGCAAGTGCACGTTATCGTTTACAAGTAATAAAGTGATGAGTGAGTATCGTTCCCACGAGGACTGAATCACTAACTACCGATTTTGTGTATTCTAGTTTTATTCGAACAATCGAATATGGGTTTTGCAATTAATTACTAAAAGAATTATTAAAAGACTAAACAAGAGAAAATAATAGCTAGAAGAAAGGGAAATCAAATGATGAATAAGTCTAGGATTCTGAATCCACCTCGGTTTATCCGAATTTACTCTCGATTATCCGTAATAAATAATTTTCCAATTTATTGAAGGCGGAGATTGCTAATATATTCTACCGCCTCTCCCGAGGTCAATAGATTTGTCTAAAGGCGAATAACGCACTCTATCCCTAGGTGAATTAATTCATCAATAGGCGAAAAGCATAAAATCTCCAAAAGGCCGCGCAGTTCCTATGAGTATATTCCTATCTCACAGAATAAAACGGTCCTCACCAATAGTTCCTCACCAATTCTCCTCTCCCGATTCGAATTGAATGATTAAATCAATACAACTATTGGCCAGATAATTGCAAGCATTAAACACAATTGGGAAAACTCAACAAAAAGGTAATTAATTAGACAATCTCAAGCAAATTCGTCAAAACGTAAGTTTCATCAAAATCCTAGATTAGGGTTTTAGCCTGACATACTAATAAATAAAAATACAGAATAAATGAATGAAAGCATTAAAATCAAACGCAGATGAAGCTCGGATTCCTCCGTTCTTCGGCTTCCGCCCTCTGCTCTTGAAGTCTTCTGCTTCCCTCCTCTTCTGCCGTCTCTCCTCTTGGGTTCCAAGCTTAAAATTCAAAAGATTAAAGATGATTAATTAGGGTCTTAAACCCTTATTTATAGCTTTTACATCCTCCAAATCGCGTCCGTATGAGTAGGTCGAAAACTGGCTTCGAAACGGCCCAAATCTGCGCGATGCATACAAAAGCCGCCTAATGTGCCGCAGCTTACTAAGTCTGTGCCGCGGCACACTGCCTTTAGCTGGATGCCTGGGCGTCATTTAATTCTTCTGTGCCGCAGCTCACCTGGACTGTGCCGCGGCACAGAGTACAGTTTACTTTGTGCCCGGATGGGTGTCTTCCTGTGCCGCGGCCCTGCTTCCTTGTGCCGCGGCTCATAGCCAAGATTTGCCGTTTTCGCCCGTTTCGCCTCGTTTTAGCTTCCGGACTTCAATTTCCTGACAAACATATAAAATTAAGGCATTAAAGGCTCATTTAATCAAATTCACTCTTCAAAACAATACAAAATAATGATGAATAAGCGTATAAAAATACGCCTAACAATTCTCGATAGCGCACCGTGAAAAAAAGAATGGGAAGTCGTGTATGTGTTGACCGTCCAAATGAGGCGTGCCTTCTAGTTAGCTTACCACAAGTGGGGTAAAGAGGGCGACATTAGCGTTAAGGAGTTGTTTGTCCCGATGCATCGGTCCGGCCGAGTCAGGCATGCCAACCCGGTTTAGTCCGGAGAGCTTGTCGCTGGTCGAGGACTTGACTATGAAGGGGATCGTTGCGGATAGGGCACAACTGGTCGGGGTTACCGCTGCCTCTCGATGAGCCCATGGCAGGTGAAACCATTGGCATGCGTATGTGGATAGCCGGTCTCGGGCGTGAGGGGCCTCGGGACGCCGCACGGCTTGATCTCCCGTCCCGTGACAAATGGTATCGAGCGAAACCTCTCTCACTATGGTATGGTTCGGTGTGGTCAAGTTCTCGCCGAAACCGATGAGGGCGGGAGTGAACGCCGGTGCAAAGGGGCACGGTCAAAGTGCGGCTCTGTCAAGGCTTCTAGGCGGGAACATGAACCGATTCTATACCGGAATGATAGGTGGTCCTAGGCTTGTGAGATCGACGGTCCTGAATGTGGACACACTTGTATTGCGCACTTTTGGTAGCTCCACCTTCGGTGACCAGGGTGTAAGAGCGTGGATAATCGTGGGCCACTGTGGGGACCTCGACATGTGGGAAAATGTAGCGGCTGAGGGAATGCCGTTCAACAGAGGTACTAACGCCAGGAAGCGCGTAAGGTGAAGGTTGATGTCGATTGGTGATGCGGCATGTGCGTGGCGCACTGCGGGCTAACGCAAGGCGCGCGAGTGTGTAATACCCCGATTTTCCGGATATATTTTTTATTTATATGTTGGATATCATTGATGGATAATTGTGCTTGAGGATGTTGTGAACGTACGATAATGTTATTGAAATGCGTATATGTATTCATTGTGCCGTATGATCGTTTGGTATGTCGAGATGTTGGTCGAGGATAGCTGAATATGGCTAAGCACAGCCACGATAGCGCACGCTATGAGATATGCTTAGCGCACGCTACGAGGCACGGGTAGCGCACGCTACGTTGTGTAGTTAGCGTACGCTAATAGGTTCACATTATATACGTTGAGGAGGGTCCTTAACGTACGTAATACTTTCTGGGAAAGATTCTAAGGCGGCCAACATATAGGCCCGGGTTGATGTTTATTGGCATTTAGCGCACGCTACTAAGGATGGTTAGCGCACGCTAATATCAGATCGTCCGACAAGGAATCTTGACTTTCGGCGAGTGGATCCGGCCACTTGCGACGCGTGTCTAGATAAGGTCACCGGGTGTTTGTCATGTAAGGCTAGCGCACGCTAAACTGTATGGTTAGCGCACGCTAATTCCAAATCGGTCAGAGGAATCCCGATAATTGCGGATGCATTCGGCATGTGGGGGCACGAGTGGTAGGTGTGTACTGTAGCAAGTCAACTTTGGATAGCGCATGCTAAGGTCAATGACTTGCGTACGCTAGGCAGGAGGTTTTACGTACGTTAATACATGGGCATTACGTACGTAAGCTAGTTTACGAAGCGAGGCAGTAGCCTATGGGCTGCGATAGCGCACGCTAACAAAGTCAGTTAGCGCACACTAAACATGAGATGTTAGCGCACGCTAATAATGAATATTATAAAAGGGGACAGACGGGTGCTGAGAGGCATTTCGTCTATTTTTCTTCCTTCAGTCCGGAGAGAGAGAGTTGGAATGTATTTGAGGTTCCCAAACACTATATAATGATAATCTTTAACAACATTATATTAAGAGCATGAATTCAAGCCTTGTTCTTCAAGTTATTCATGATTCTTGGAATGGAGTTCAAGTGTTCTTCTTTTTGGTTCGTCTAATCTAGGTAAATTTGGTATCCCTTTTGTTTATTGTTCATTTTTAAGGATGATTACATGTGAGGAACATGTTGGATAATCATATAACGATATTGTATGAGATTCAATGGAATTTTGATAAGTGTTTCTGATGTTTCTTCATATTATAAAGATAATGGTTCGTTTAAACCGTTTTGAGATAGATTTCTGGATCATGATAATTTCAGTGATCGATTTAGAGGAGTTAAATCATGATACGAGGTTGAATTCCGGATTGAATATGTCATGATCATTGTTACCAAGTTGCTTTGATTATTGATATGATTATTGTTCTAGGTTGATTAACCCATAGGTATAACTGATGTGCCGCGTTGAAGGCCGTAAATTCAGTCCAGTCAGGGCTGAAGAGCTCGTAGACGAGGGCGATGAGTTCGGTGTTGGTTTTGTCATGTTAGTATCCAGGCAAGTGTTTACTTGTTAGGTTGTAATGTTTTGATGAGTAATTCCATTTACATTTCATAAGTATTTTATGTTGTATTGCATATTGACGAATGATTCAGTGGTGTTCTAAAAGGATTAGAATGCACAGTTGATGATTGTTGAGATACTTGGACAATCTTGGGAAGATTGTAGTATTCGGATATTGTTGATGTCATTTTGGATATTCTTGGTCTGTGGTATGCATTTCGAAAGGATATCCGGATAGAGGTATGCTTTATGGCATTCGTACATAGAAGATGGTGTACGGGAAAGTATTCGGTATTGAGGTATTATGTGGTATTATCGTGATATTGGGATTTTGATGAGAATCGTTGGATTACCGGAAGTGGTAAGGTTATCATTGAGGTTATTATTCTCATGATACATGGCATGTGAATATTTATGTTTATGTACTTGCGGTTATTTGTCGGGCATTATTGCTGACCCCGTTGTGGGACTTGTTTTTCAGGTATTGAGAACTTTGATGGTAGCGGTCGTGAGGCGAGGATTCCGGACGATACTGGCTATGGCAGATTGTTGGGGAATCATGTATTTTGTTTGTATATATCATTATTGATGTATATGTATCTTGGATCGTGTTTCTATCCATTGTGTGAGTTCTTTCAAATGGCTTTCGGCTTTATGCCAATCGAGTTTGATTTCGAAAACCGATTCCCTTAAACAGAGTTTTTGGCCTTGATTGTCTTGACGGTACTTGGTGTTTTCAAATGATTTTGTGAGTTTTGGAAAATACTCCCGTCATCGGCCTTTTTGGGCGTTTTTGTAAATGGTTTTTAGCCTGGTGTTTTCCGGCGCGGGGCCCACGGCGTGTAATACTCCCGTAAGGTTTTTGGGGTGTTACAAATATGGTATCAGAGCCCAAGGTTTTGTGATAACCGGGCATGTGTGTTATGTGGCTCTACCGGTGTGGTAGTAGCGTGATGTTTGTGATGTTTTGGAACTGTGTGATTTTTGAGTACTGTCGTAGTGATGTGTGGTTTTGGGGATTGTTGGTGTTCCCGAGACCGACAAGGCAGGGAGTGAACGCCGGTGCCGTGGTCATGTGCAATGTGCGGCTCCAATCGGGAAGTGAATGCCGGTGCGGGGCACGTGCAATGTGCGGCTTTCGATGTGGAGTGGAACGCCGGTGATACGTGCATGTGACAAGGAGCGGCTCATGCGCTTTAGGTGAGGAGACACAGCGTCACAGATCCCACAAAACTCGACAGTGCTCTAAACTTGTTGTGGTCTTGGCGGAGACCAATCGTTTTCAAATTGTGATTATTCCTGTTTTGGCATTCTTGTTGTGTCGAGATTTTTGAAATGGTGTCATATGCTAGTATCATGGGAGATCTTCGACTTCACAGACCTGTAAGTATGTTGTTCGGATTATTCGATAATTCTTGGTTATCTTGGTGATTTTGGATTTTCTGTTGAATTGTTGTTTGTGCGAGTGACTACAAGTTTCGAGGACGAAACTTATTTTTAAGGGGGGTAGAGTAATACCCCGATTTTTCGGATATATTTTTCGTTTATATGTTGGATATCGTTGATGGATAATTGTGCTTGAGGATGTTGTGAACGTATGATAATGTTATTGAAATGCGTATATGTATTCATTGTGCCGTATGATCATTTGGTATGTCGAGATGTTGGTCAAGGATAGCTGAATATGGATAAGCACAGCCACGATAGCGCACGCTATGAGATATGCTTAGCGCACGCTACGTTGTGTAGTTAGCGTACGCTAATAGGTTCGCATTATGTATGCTGAGGAGGATCCTTAACGTACGTAAGACTTTCTGGGAAAGATTTGGAAGGCGGCCAACATGTAGGCCCGGGTTGATGTTTATCGGCATTTAGCGCACGCTACTAAGGATGGTTAGCGCACGCTAATATCAGATCGTCCGACAAGGAATCTTGGCTTTCGGCGAGTGGACCCGGCCACTTGCGACGCGTGTCCAGATAAGGCCAGCGGGTGTTTGTCATGTAGGGCTAGCGCACTCTAAACTGTATGGTTAGCGCATGCTAATTCCAGATCGGTCAGAGGAATCCCGATAATCGCGGATGCTTTCGGCATGTGGGGGCACGAGTGGTAGGTGTGTACTGTAGCAAGTCAACTTCGGATAGCGCACGCTAAGGTCAATGACTTGCGTACGCTAGGCAGGAGGTTTTACGTACGTTAATGCATGGGCATTACGTACGTAAGCTAGTTTACTGGCGGCGGTAGCCTGCAGTCGCGATAGCGCACGCTAACAAAGTCAATTAGCGCACGCTAGGTCAGAGCGCACGCTAAACATGAGATGTTAGCGCACGCTAATAATGAATATTATAAAAGGGGACAGACGGGTGCTGAGAGGCATTTCGTCCATTTTTCTTCCTTCAGTCGGGAGAGAGAGAGTTGGAATGTATTTGAGGTTCCCAAACACTATATAATGATAATCTTTAACAACATTATATTAAGAGCATGAATTCAAGCCTTGTTCTTCAAGTTATTCATGATTCTTGGAATGGAGTTCAAGTGTTCTTCTTTTTGGTTCATCTAATCCAGGTAAAATTGGTATCCCTTTTGTTTATGGTTCGTTTTTAAGGATGATTACATGTGAGGAACATGTTGGATAATCATATAACGATATTATATGAGATTCAATGGAATTTTGATAAGAGTTTCTGATGTTTCTTCATATTATAAATATAATGGTTCGTTTAAACCGTTTTGAGATAGATTTCTGGATCATGATAATTTTAGTGATCGATTTAGAGGAGTTAAATCATGATACGAGGTTGAATTCCGGATTGAATATATTATGATCATTGTTACCAAGTTGGTTTGATTATTGATATGATTATTGTTCTAGGTTGATCAACCCATAGGTATAACCGATGTGCCGCGTTGAAGGTCAGAATTCACGATCGGACTGAAGAGCACGTAGACGAGGGCGATGAGTTCGGTGTTGGTTTTGTCATGTTAGTATCCAGGCAAGTGTTTACTTGTTAGGTTGTAATGTTTTGATGAGTAATTCCATTTACATTTCATAAGTATTTTATGTTGTATTGCATATTGACGAATGATTCAGTGGTGTTCTAAAAGGATTAGAATGCACAATTGATGATTGTTGAGATACTTGGATAATCTTGGAAAGATTGTAGTATTCAGATATTGTTGATGTCATTTTGGATATTCTTGGTCTGTGGTATGCATTTCGGAAGGATATCCGGATAGAGGTATGTTTTATGGCATTCGTACATTGAAGATGGTGTACGGGAAAGTATTCGGTATTGAGGTATTATGTGGTGTTATCGTGATATTGTGATTTTGATGAGAATCGTTGGATTACCGGAAGTGGTAAGGTTATCGTTGAGGTTATTATTCTCATGATACATGGCATGTGAATATTTATATTTATGTACTTGCAGTTATTTGTCGGGCATTATTGCTGACCCCGTTGTGGGACTTGTTTTTCAGGTATTGAGAACTTTGATGGTAGCGATCGTGAGGCGAGGATTCCGGACGATACTGGCTATGGCATATTGTTGGGGAATCGTGTATTTTGTTTGTATATATCATTATTGATGTATATGTATCTTGGATTGTGTTTCTATCCGCTGTGTGAGTTCTTTCAAATGGCTTTCGGCTTTATGCCAACTGAGTTTGATTTCGAAAACCGATTCCCTTAACTGAGTTTTTGGCCTTGATTGTCTTGACAGTAGTTGGTGTTTTCAAATGATTTTGTGAGTTTTGGAAAATACTACCGTCATCGGCCTTTTTGGGCGTTTTTGTAAATGGTTTTTAGCCTGGTGGGTTCCGGCGCGGGGCCCACGACGTGTAATACTCCCGTAAGATTTTTGGGGTGTTATAGAGTGAAGAGCCTGTCCATCAAAGGATGGTGCCGTATGTGAATGGCCACGATCGTTTTGTGTGCATGGGATAATACAGTATGCGGAAAGAAACATTCTTCCCCAGCACGAGGACGTGCTGTGATTTGAGTGGGGGAGGATGTCACGACCCGATATGTTGTGTCTGTGTTGACCGTCCAAATTAGGCGTGTCTTCTGGTTAGCTTGCCACATGTGGGGTAAAGGGGGCGACATTAGCGTTAAGGCATTGTTTGCCCGGATGCATCGGTCTGGCCGAGTCGCGTGCCGACCCAGTTTAGTCCGAAGAGCTTGTCGCCGGTCGAGGACTTGACTATGAAGGAGATCGGTGCGGGTAGGGCACAAATGGTCGGGGCTACCGTCGTCTCCCGATGAGCCCATGGCGTGGCGAAACCAGTTGGCATGCGTATGTGGATAGGCCGGTCTTGGGGTCTTAAACTTATCCGAGATTATGACTTATAACTTAAAATTAAGTACTTCCCAATTTGCCCTAAAAAAGCGGAGATCGTAGTATATATATAAGTGAATTACCCGTATGACTTATTGTAAATATACCAATCGCGTGGTTAACTAAGAAAACTGCATCCACATCCTAGACTAATTAAAATTATCCCCATTTTTTTAAAGCAAAAAAAGGCCCAATTTTGTTTGCAATATAAGATTAGCCGAGAAAAGTTATAGGGTACTTTTCAGGCATTGAATTTCATATTTAAGAGTACTAAATTCAAGAAATTTTATATTCAAAAGAAGAGAAAAATAATTAGAGTATTTTTAGTAATTTGTGAAACTTGTATCACAAAAAATCTAAGTGACATTTGGTCCACTTGAAACTTAATATCATTTTTTATATGATATTATTTTCAAACAGTTAACTCAATATATATAGAAGTATTAAAGTTGGCACATTTTACATTGATCAAGAAAAGGATATAAATAGTTGGTCCTTTTTTTTTGCCAAAATAGTCCAAATCGTTAAATATTAAATGATTTATGTTAAATGGCCAAAAAAGAGATAGTTTAATCCTTATATCTGAAAAAAATATATAAATTATTTGGATATAATTTAAAACACAAAAGCAAATCCAAAAATTTCAAAAATATATAGTTGATTTCAAAAGTAGAGAAATTAACAAATCTTTTAAAATTAAAAAAAAATCACTTAAAAATCACTTAAAACGATTATTTTTTTCCCTGAAATTCTCTGTGTACAAAGATGAATCTACGGATTAGTATATTATTATTAGATTTAATTTCTAATATATTTAGAAACATCTCTTTGAAAATTCATAAAATTATTAATTATATAATTTACTAAATATGAGTTTTTTCATTTATTTTTTTATTTTATATTAATTAAATAAGATTTAAAACTAAAATAGACTAATTGATTTATTTCATAGTTTCTTTGATTTATTTATAAATAATAATTAAAACTATTGTTTCAACACTTTCAATAATATTTTTTAATGAGATTATTTCAATTTATTTAATTAATTAGTACTTCGAGTACCTTTTTAATTATATATATTCAATATTTCTTTTCCAATACTCCCAAGTATCTTTCATTTGAGTTGATATTTCTTTTATTGATATACCTAACTATAGTGACTAATTAATATAAACTAATTAATTAGTCAAAATATATAATATTTTTGCGAGATTTTAGGTTTAAATTTTTAATATATAGTGCACAATATTATATTAATTTTCTCTTTGTTTGAGATTTATATTTTTTAATTAATAAAAATGTAAAATATTTCTGTAAATATAATCAATTCCTATTTATTTAAAATTTTCATTCCTTAATTCGTAAAAATTAATAAGGTATGTAGGAGTTATTTGATGTATAATTATAATGTAATTAATGCAATGATGATTAAGCCAGTAATTGAGTATGTATGTGGTAGAGCGTGAGAGGTGACATGCATGTAAAGCCGTGAAGAAATGTGTGGCCAAAGCGTGAGAAAGGCACTTGAGCCAATGTATTCTGCATTAGTATATAGGGGAGATATTGAGAATATATGCAAGCATAAGCGATTTGTTAGGTTTTCATTAATGCGAGTCATAATTTGGCGGTCAAAATGGTTAAAGTAAATTTTTGTACACAAATATGAATACTATATACTACAAATTTTTCCATCCGAAACTAAAAAAGAAATGGTCTCATTTTTAATACCAATCGGTAAAAAATATAAATTAATACTCTCGCCATTCCACAAAAATATATACATTTTCTCACTTTGGTACGTCCCACAAATTATGCACATTTCTTTTTTTGGAAATGGCCTCGGCTACACCACATTTGATTTTTACACCTCTTACTTTTACATATATTTACAATATTTTAACACTTATCGATACTTTTTTGTGGGATCCATTCTCCACTAATATTAAAATCAACTACTCACTCCGTCCATTTTTTAAAGTCACATTTGATGTTGGGTGGGGAGATTAAGAAAAATTGATAAATGTAAAGTGAGTGGAAGAAAAAGGTAGTGATTTGGAGAAAAAGGTAGTGGTTAGGAAGAAAAATATAGTGGTTTGGAGAAAAGAGTAGTGAGTCCATTAGAAAAAATGTAGTAATTAAATAAAGAAGAGAGGGTAATATGGTACAAAAAACAGTGTGAGACTTTAAATTGTGGACATATATTTGAGAGGAAATGGAACTTTAAAAAATGGATAGAGAGAGTACATTTTATTAAAACTCGTGCCGAGTCAAAATGTGCATACTATTACGGGACCGAGGGAGTATATGTTTTTATCTATTTTAGTAGAAGTCACTCATACCAAAGACACTAATAACTTAAAAATCGATCGAAGAACAACCTCAATCTTGGGCACGATAGCCGCACATAGTCGCAAACCACCGTGTGCAACGATCGTGTACTTTCCCACTATCACTGAACATGGTGGGATGCAATCGTAGGCAGGGAGACAATCGCTGCACACGATCATATCCCGTATGTCAGAGATCGTAGACAAAAAACGATCGCTGTATATCGTGGGTTGCGGTTGTCACATTAGATATGCACTCACTCTGGAGAGTAAGAATAATATCAATAACTTCTACATTCAATATATAACTTTTAATCTTTATGTTTTAGTATTAAAAAACTTCTGATTTTACTGATGAAGCCGATACATTGAGATCATCTTGATGTAGAATCCGCTAATAAAGTGATATTATCATTCACATCAAATGAAAATACAAAATTTAGTAGAACGTTTGGGCCAAATCGATAAAGTACATTATTTCTTTCATTTAGTTCAAAAATCAATATTTCACTAAAAAGATTTTTTTTAAAGTTTATACTTGTTATTTTTATTCAATTAAATCAAATAATTATAATCATATTAATAAATTTCCGTCATATATTCAACACCAATATATTTTATTTTTAGTTATTATATTTATCTAAAGTCTTTTATTTTTATTCTATTCGCCAACCTTTGGAATCTCTTTATCGAGTTTCTCCTATGGTTCGCCAACCATGCTTATTATATATTTTTTTAACTCACATATTCGACCTAGTGATGATGCTGGTGGGTTTAAATCCATAAATTTTGATCTTTTACGACATCCAAACAACACGATTCTACCATTAGGTCATCCCCACTAAACCCTATTATAATTTGGTTAACCACACATGCCTTCAAAACTTAAATAATGAAAGAAATAATTCAATTCTATAATACTTTCCACCTGTAATAATATGAAAATTAAAAAAAAAAAAAGTAAAAATAGTGTTTAAATTTGAGATGGGTAAATGACTAAAAAGGCACACTAACACTTTGAAAAAAAAAATGCCAAAAATAAATCAATTTATCAACAGAAGTCTTTCCTTACGACGATCGTCGTCCCAATCCAACGGCTCTGCAGAGGGGACAGATATTCTTCTTGCTCAGCCACCGAGTTATGCATCCGACGTGGAACTCATGGCGGCAATTATCAAGAACCCCAATCTCCTCGTGATCGCGGCGACATAGATCGTCCAAGCAAACCGCGCAGATCTCCGTCTCGTGTTTGTCTTCCGGACACGACTTCCTCGTCCTCAACGAATGTCCCATAACACCCCCGGACAGACCATTACCAGACACTATCCTGCCGCCGTGCCGGTCACGCACGACGGTGCCAAGAATCACGGTTTCTTCTTCAGGATGATATGTGAAGTAATTATACGAAACCGAAGACAGAGAAGAAGAAGAAGAAGAAGAAGAAGAAGAAGAAGAAGAAGCGGATGGGATGATCATATTGGGAACGATCATAGTAGTCGTCTCTTCATGATCATCGTGCTGGACCACAACGGTGGTGGCCGCGAGTCCAAGGTTCCCGGGGTTGGCCGATGATCGAGGCGGGGTACTCTCAATTAAAGCCGCACGAGGCGGTGGCCCTAATGAAGTCGATAGCCTCTCCATGATCCTGCAGGGGAAACACAACAGGAGCGGCCACCGGGGGGCGGAAGCCCCCGACTTGTGCGAGAGCTTGACGAAGGTACTGAGATGCCATGGAACGTAACTGGGAACTTGATTGATTGTAGCAAAATCGGAGAATTCTGAATTCTAAGTTTCTAACCAGTCTTTAATGATTGTTCAGAAAAAAGTAAAAAAAAAAAAAGACAGTGTTTAATGATCTGAAACGGTTCATATATATATATATATATACACACACATATACTAATATGTAGCCGTTGTTTGAAGTTACCCACTTACCTTAATTATGTCTAAATAGGATATGGAAACAAAATTTTACTTGCATATGGTAACTACTATATATATATTGCCATAATTTATCTGGCCTTTTCAATAACTTTTCAATAGAATTTTGGTATTATGTTGTGTTTCAGATTCTAGAAAAATCAAATTTATCGGGGCTTTTCAATATTTTTTTCGTAGGCCAAAAAATAAAATATTTCGGAATTTTTAAAAAGGTAGTGCTATTTGGTTCAGACCAATTCAGATCGAAACATTATATTAGGAATGTAAAATTACCGGAACGATATATTAGGAAGTAAAATTAGAAAATAAACAAATTTACGTTAGGTACTTCACTAAATTATACAAACTTTTTTTTTTTACTGACGAGGCATCATGGCCCGTGCGATGCACGGGCTTTGTTCACTATGATTAAATCATACTTGTATTTCAGGTAAAAAATATTCGAGTTATGTTGATACGTTGATTTCTTTTGTATACGACATTTAAATGCATCAGTTTACTCATTACAGTCCGTTATCTTCTGATAGACAATACATCTCAACAAAGTTACAACTCACAACTTTGAAACGACAGTTTATTCCCTGAGCTCTTAGTTTAAGCAAGATTTTGTCCAATACCTCAAATATTAATTTTCATGCAACAATCTTAGGCAATACTAATAGCGATATAACTCTTCATTTAGAAAAAGTATATATATAGTATCGCTCGCGTATGAGTTATATATCCTTTTTTGTAATAATCATACCTAATTCTTCAAGCTCTTGTTCTTGTATACTCTTTTAGTCATCAACTATTATGTGACTTCGGCTTACTTATTCAATAAGTTCTAAAATAGTATAGCTAACACGATATTATATCTCGAGATATATGGTTATCCCGTAGTATTTAAATATGAGTTATCCTTGTTTTGTAATATCGTACCTAAATCTTAACCTCTTGTGTACTCTTTTAGTCCTCGCTATTATGTGACTTCGACTTACCTGATTCAATTAATATCTAAAAGATGTATCTAACACGCCATTCTATCCCGAGATTTGTGGTTCTCTAGAGTATTTAAATATGAGTTATCCTTATTTTGTAATAATCATAACTAAATATGAGTTACAATAAAAAGTTATCTAACACGACATTTTATCTCGAGATTTGTATATAAATTTTTACCCACTTTTGGATAAAATCTATTTATATACTCCCTCTTTATATTATTTGTTCAAAACATTACAAATTAGTACAAAGTTACTTGTATAAAAATATAATCATATTTACATATTGTTACAAAATATTTACAGTATCATCTTGCTTAAAAAACATCATTTAGAAGTTCCAAGTATATATTGATATAAGTATAATTTTTTTATGGGCATACAACAAATCATATTTTATGTCGTACCAATTTTTCTTAAGACAAAAAGATAAGATTTTTTATATACAAAATTTCTAAATTTTTTTACATATAACTTTATATACAACTGTTTACAGGTATATATTGATATAACCTCATCATTTCATGATTTTGTATATATAAATAAAAAGTGTATATTTTAATAAGAATATATGTTTATATACACCCACACAAATTCGTATCATATTTAGAAAAATATAGAAAATCCATAAATTCTAGAACTTTTTACAAAAGTATACACGCAAATTTAAATTGTTTAAAAAATTAAGAAGAAAAAGGTTAGATTTTCTCAAATATACTAAAGCAATCCTGTTTTTACATAATAATAATAATAATAATAAAAAAATAAATAAATAAATAATTAGAGAAAAACTATATTAGAAAAGATATAAGAAACATGGATAGCAAAAGAAACTATTACCTCAACGATTTATCCACCGAACCTGAAAGAAAGAATTAAGAACATTGATAAAGATCATGGATATGGATATCAAGAAACAGTTGTTAAATAAAATCAGGTCACGAAATTATGAACAAATATGAAGAAAAAGAAATACACATAGAAAACACATATATAAAGGATGAAGAAAATGTTACCAAAAAAATCATCCATCTTCCTATTGGTGTAACACCCCCAATCCGCTCAGGGATATTACACGCCGTAGAACCTTTCCTCAAGGACCTACCAGGCTAGTAACAACTTATAACAACTCAACCATGCCTTTAAGGCTAAAATGACTCGATGGTGATTTGGTCTTTCAATAATTACATACAACTCAAATACAACTCATGCCCACGCAGGGGTCAAAACACAACCACACCCGTACAACGGGAAAAAATATAGCAGCGGAAAATAAAGTATAACTGAACCAATACACGATGTACGGTTCCTCATGTGATTAGTATCGATCATCTTTCATCATCCTTCGTGCCGACCTTGTGTTATGCTCCAAAACCTGAATGCAAAAACAGACATCCACCCCCCGAATACTCGGGGGTTAGCAAAACTCCACTGTTTTGCTAGTGCAAGAACAAAGTGCAAATACGAGTCATACAATTCACATTCCACGAATAACAATAACCAGGAATCCTCAAAGATTCAAATACAACAAGATGAACACTTCCCGAGGCGAGAGTTTGAGTAAAGACTTCCCAAAATTTCAAGATCAAAATATCAAGGGAAACAATTTATAAAATGATTTGAAATACCATCGGGAGTTTTAATAGAAAACGATTTTGGATTATCAAATCCTACTTTTCAAAACCCAAAAGACGAAAGGGGTCACTGCCCCAAAAGTTTACTTTCCGAAAAATGACATTTACCAAACCGTTGGGATTTTAGACCCAAATCCGTCAAATGACCTTTATAAAACCATTGGGATTTTAGCCCCAAATCTCATCAACTCACAGTACACAATAACGGCCATAAGGTTCGTCTTCCAACATCAAAATCCACAAATAAAGGATTTAACACAAACAACAAAATACTCTAGTGCCATCCTAGCCAAGTAAGCCAAACGAACACTTACCTCTTACACACTTAGTCGATGCATGCAATCATGAAAACACAGTTCCAAAGCACTCATTTCCGGAAATGCCAATATCAAATCACATTTGCAAAATGCACCACAATTAACCGCGGATCCACAGCTTCGTGGATCCCTACCGAGACCCCGTCGGATCTAACCCGTAGTGGTTAAAAGCAAGCTCGCGGTCCCACAGCTTCGTGGAGCCCTACCGAGACCCCGTCGGATCTAACCCGTAGTGAGCATACACACACACGCGTTACTCATGCAATACTAATATGTTAAGAATGTAAGTTCATCAAGAATACTTACTAGAGATGGCCATTTATCCGACAACATTATCAAACTCTTCAAAACACAATAACAAGATTAAACACGGAATACATGATTCCATAACTTTAAACAATAGGAATATCATCAAAGCCTTCAACGTTCAAAATAATCAATTCCCATAACGCAACGTTCACAAAACACACACGCGTTTTTGAAAGAGAGCCTTTAACGAGGCCAAACCGAAATCTTTTGGAAATTCATTTCAAACAACCAAACAAACACACCAAGACGATCACCGAACATCATATCCATAAAATAAGAAAAGTATGGGCAAGGTACTTGCCTCGAATAACCACAACGCGGAGAATCGGCCGAAGTAGGTTGGCACGAACCGACTACGAACTCGCCGACTCCACCGAACGACAATCCACAACAATGAACTACGAACGAAAACAATAACAACGAAAATGAATTCCAAAGTACGACCCAAAGCCGCTGAATTCAAAGAACAAATGACGAAAGTTCAAGGATTTCCCCCAAAACGGCCAAGAACACGATTCGTCCCGTCAAATCGCGAAAACAGAATTCCAAGTTGAAATATGGATATACAATCCATAGAATATGTTTAACAACATCATTTAACCATAATCGATCCATCGAAAATGGATGAAAAACGAGATCGAGGACAAATCTCCCAAAAAGTCAATTCGAAGGAAATCAAGAAATATACTTCGATTCGACGAAGAACAATGGATTAAATGATGTTAAACACAAGAATACTACCAAGATTAATCATGCCCATCATGAATTAATCAACAACACGGAACGAATCGGACAAAAATGCAAAAACCCCCAAATTCACGAAATTAGGGTTCTAAGAAAGTTTACCTTGATTCGCTGGATCAAAGGATGATATAGGATGATTTATTGATGTTATGATCTCAAGAACTTCGTGGAATTGCTGTCAAACAACATGGCTTCGCCACCCTCGAATCGCTAACCGCGGATAGAAGAGGAAGAAAGTGAAAAATGAATGAAAATGTGACTGCTCTGTCACATTTATACTGGGCCGGAACTAGCGTGCGCTAGCCTTCCCGGACTACCGTGCGCTATCGGCCGGTATCGTCCGAGTACCCTCGGCCAGGCCCGCACGACCCGGCACCACCGACCAAACTGCCACCAAATCTGCCGACCCGACTCCGCTAGCGTGCGCTACTGGCCGGAAGCTTCTGCGTGCGCTAGCCCGGCTGTCCGGTAGCCTGCGGACTAACAGGCTTGCCCGTGCGTCGCTAGTCGGCCGACGGCATGCGCTACCTGCCGGTTAGCGTGCGCTACGAGCAGCGATGGCGTGCGCTACGTGCGATCTGGCCGAGTCGAACCTCGAGAACCCAGCTGCCCGGACGATGGCGTGCGCTACACTGCCCGGTTAGCGCGCGCGACCTTCCGGCCGTGGCGTGCGCTCTGGCCGGTTCTGCCGCACTGTCCGGCCGGTTCCGCCATCGTCCGGCGATCCATAGCCGTCCGATGCGATGACCACTGTGGCTCGGCGACCCGATTTAGAAAATGCAGGCGGACACGGCGAAAAGTTCGCGGACAACATCAACGACCGGAATGAAAACATAATACCATAATTAGTCATATGCGACCAAGAAAGCGTCGAGACAACAATTACAGAATACGAATACGTAACTTTCAAGAAATTACAAAATGGCCCAAAACGCTTGGAAATCACGATACGTGATCGAATAACCAAGCAGTTCACAACACGTCTAACAAAGTTAAACGGACTTACGGGAAACTCGAAGCGGGATTTGAGCGAGATTTGCAAGAATCGAACTCAAGTGCGGAAAAGTCGCTAAAAGCACGGAACTCAACAAAAGCGACACGAAACGAACTCGGATGTCAAAATGTGTAGAATTAATCATTCTCGAGCAGCGAAACGGTCATGAGCGAGTCGTCAAACAGACTCCCGAAAAAGAAATTTACCGAAAATCGAAAATTGCGGATATTACATTCTACCCTCCTTAAAACAAGTTTCGTCTCGAAACTTAAAACAAGTAGGGAGAAGCAATATCCCGCCAGGAAAACCCAACGAGATACACAAGAAACGCGTAACTAACGCCCAACGGCGAAACGTTACAAACAGCGCAACGGAATATACGGTGTGAAAACACGCTCCACGACGACCAACACAACGTCGCCGTTGGGGATATAATAAAACCAACAAGTGACAAGCGTCATCAAATGGATAATACAATCAAGTCAATTATCCGGACAATCACAAAACACAACGAACGAAAATCAATACGATTGACCAACCCAACGGTACATCAATCAAAACGCGAGCCAAACGCTGAACAAATACGGAATTCCACAGCCTAAGGGTTGGAAGATCGAAAACGAGTCTAATTTCCCGAACTTAAGGGAATTACGAAGGAGCCTGAACGCTCAACAATCACGAAACGAGAATAAAAACCGGACAAAGAAACGATCGAGACAACAAAAATCGAACAATCATGTCCGAAACACGAAGGATAATAAAATTCAAACAACAACTCCGAGGATGATTTGGTGAGAACTACAAAGCATGCATTCCCATAAGATCCACAGGAAAGGGAATAGCGATTGAAAAGTCACAACGACAAACGAGTTATTCCGAAACAATACCACACTCGTTCGATCAACAAAAGCAAGGGGCAGGACAAGCTCAGAAATGTCAACGAACATAAATGAGCCGACAAAGTAGAATATACAGAAGTTCAAAATCCGATCCACTTCGAATAAAAGAACTAGTAGAACCAAATGATGTCACTCCCGAACAAGGTTCACAAGAATCGAACTGAACCCAAAAAGTCATATCGATAACCAGATCGACCCACAACAAGATCACAGCTCGTTCGGACGATGAAATCGAAATACAGAACAAGTTCATAAAGTATCAACGAACATGAGCGAATCGATAGACTGGAGAAATAGAAAATACAGAAGTCAAAATAGTACGGGTATTACCTCCGACCTCGTCCACGAAATTCACAAAAACAGGAGCAAGGTAACAAGACATTAAACAACCGACACATAACGGAACGATCACCGATGCACACGGTCATACCAAACCAAGCTCTAACAGCTCGCACATGCGCGACAACGCAGAAATCACCACGAGATGGCAACATTCAATACCAACATCACATCTCTCACAGAGGGCTAACACAACAAATGTGTGGAAAACAACTCAACGCTCACGCCGCCAATCGATCATACTCGGGAGCAAACATCAAAATGACAATGCGAACATCATACATACATACCCAGCCCTCAAACGGGAATGGATAGGTTTTAAAAACGAAAACCTCATTTTGAAAATAATTTTAGAAGAACACCGGTTGATCTTGAGCATCACTTTTCAAAAAGTACAAACGTGAAACATCGTTATCGAGACATTGGAGAACCATTTCTCATTTGATAAAAATGAGGACACTTTCTCTTAGTGAAAACTTTCAGAATATTCGACCCTCGGGTCTAAATAAAAGTGTTTCTAAAACATTGAAAATATCTCAAAGCATTTTGGTCCTCGAAGTAGAAATTTTTTGAAATATATTGTGGCACCTAGGATGTACCACAAGAAAATAACTCATTTGAAAAGTATGTCTCGAAATTTATTTTTCTAAGATACTCAAGGTTTTCAAAAATCCAATAGGCCAGAATGCCCAAAACTCGCACATATCGACGTTCACTAAAAAAAACTCCTAGTACACGCATCAAAACATTCAAAATCAAGACAATACATGTCTTTAAACGGAAATAAACGATAAAATACCACATTCAGAACAAAACCACTGACCCCATTCGAGGCCTCTAAAGACCCTCCCGCACTGCCTAGTGAACAAGTCGAACGTGTATAAGCACAAAGCTTCCACAAGGGAACTTATAAAACGTGCAAATCGATTCGAAAATCATCAGCAACGGACAAAAACAACAATAAAAAGACATCACAAGCGACGACACTCCTCGTATAAATCAAATACGAGAGTCGATTAAATACATATCGTGAAATCAAAATCCACATAAGGATTCCATCACTTAACAAATAATCATAAAAATAGCTCGTGTCACACGAGGCACAACACAAAGAAGGGAGACTTACTTCCACAGGTCGCACGAAGATGGTGATCGCCCCACGATACTAATCACGACCAACAAACTCAAACGACGCGTCGCGACACGACTCAGTCAGACAAAATCCGACGAGACAAAACTCAACAGACACCATCGACGGCGGCTAGGTTTTTCCAACCTAATCTCCGATACCTTTTATGTAACACCCCCAATCCGCTCAGGGATATTACACGCCGTAGAACCTTTCCTCAAGGACCTACCAGGCTAGTAACAACTTATAACAACTCAACCATGCCTTTAAGGCTAAAACGACTCAGTAGACCGATTTGGTCTTTCAATAATTACATACAACTCAAATACAACTCATGCCCACGCAGGGGTCAAAACTGACCACACCGTCTACAACGGGAAAAAATATAAATGAAAATAAAGTACAACTGAACCAATACACGATGTACGGTTCCTTATGTGATTAGTATCGATCATCTTTCATCATCCTTCGTGTCGACCCTGTGTTATGCTCCAAAACCTGAATGCAAAAACAGACATCCACCCCCCGAATACTCGGGGGTTAGCAAAACTCCACTGTTTTGCTAGTGCAAGAACAAAGTGCAAATACGAGCCATACAATTCACATTCCACGAATAACAATAACTAGGAATCCTCAAAGATTCAAATACAACAAGATGAACACTTCCCGAGGCGAGAGTTTGAGTAAAGACTTCCCAAAATTTCAAGATCAAAATATCAAGGGAAATAATTTATAAAATGATTTGAAATACCATCGGGAGTTTTAATAGAAAACGATTTTGGATTATCAAATCCTACTTTTCAAAACCCAAAAGACGAAAGGGGTCCGCCCAAAAGTTTACTTTCCGAAAAATGACCTTTACCAAACCGTTGGGATTTTAGCCCCAAATCCGTCAAATGACCTTTATAAAACCATTGGGATTTTAGCCCCAAATCTCATCAACTCACAGTACACAAGAACGACCATAAGGTTCGTCTTCCAACATCAAAATCCACAAATAAAGGATTTAACACAAACAACAAAATACTCTAATGCCATCCTAGCCAAGTAAGCCAAGCGAACACTTACCTCTTACACACTTAGTCGATGCATGCAATCATGAAAACACAGTTCCAAAGCACTCATTTCCGGAAATGCCAATATCAAATCACATTTGCAAAATGCACCACAATTAACCGCGGACCCACAGCTTCGTGGATCCCTACCGAGACCCCATCGGATCTAACCCGTAGTGGTTAAAAGCAAGCTCGCGGTCCCACAGCTTCGTGGAGCCCTACCGAGACCCCGTCGGATCTAACCCGTAGTGAGCATACACACACACGCGTTACTCATGCAATACTAATATGCTAAGAATGTAAGTTCATCAAGAATACTTACTAGAGATGGCCATTTATCCGACAACATTATCAAACTCTTCAAAACACAATAACAAGATTAAACACGGAATACATGATTCCATAACTTTAAACAATAGGAATATCATCAAAGCCTTCAACGTTCAAAATAATCAATTCCCAAAACACAACGTTCACAAAATACACACGCGTTTTTGAAAGAGAGCCTTTAACGAGGCCAAACCGAAATCTTTTGGAAATTCATTTCAAACAACCAAACAAACACACCAAGACGATCACCGATCATCATATCCATAAAATAAGAAAAGTATGGGCAAAGTACTTGCCTCGAATAACCACAACGCGGAGAATCGGCCGAAGTAGGTTGGCACGAACCGACTACGAACTCGCCGACTCCACCGAACGACAATCCACAACAATGAACTACGAACGAAAACAATAACAACGAAAATGAATTCCAAAGTACGACCCAAAGCCACTGAATTCAAAGAACAAATGACGAAAGTTCAAGGATTTCTCCCAAAACGGCCAAGAACACGATTCGTCCCGTCAAATCACGAAAACAGAATTCCAAGTTGAAATATGGATATACAATCCATAGAATATGTTTAACAACATCATTTAACCATAATCGATCCATCGAAAATGGATGAAAAACGAGATCGAGGACAAATCCCCCAAAAAGTCAATTCGAAGGGAATCAAGAAATATACTTCGATTCGACGAAGAACAATGGATTAAATGATGTTAAACACAAGAATACTACCAAGATTAATCATGCCCATCATGAATTAATCAACAACACGGAACGAATCGGACAAAAATGCAAAAACCCCCAAATTCACGAAATTAGGGTTCTAAGAAAGTTTACCTTGATTCGCTGGATCAAATGATGATATAGGATGATTTATTGATGTTATGATCTCAAGAACTTCGTGGATTTGTTGTCAAACAACATGGCTTCGCCACCCTCGAATCGCCAACCGCGGATAGAAGAGGAAGGAAGTGAAAAATGAATGAAAATGTGACTGCTCTGTCACATTTATACTGGGCCGGAACTAGCGTGCGCTAGCCTTCCCGGACTAGCGTGCGCTATCGGCCGAGTACCCTCGGCCAGGGCCCGCACGACCCGGCACCACCGACCAAACCTGCCGACCAAATCTTCCGACCCGACTCCCGCTAGCGTGCGCTACGGCCGGAAGCTTCTGCGCTTAGCCGACTCCGGTAGCCTCCGGACTAAACAGCTCGCCCGTAACGTCGCTAGTCGGCCGACAGCGGCGCTACCTGCCGGTTAGAGTGCGCTACGACCGATGGCGTGCGCTACCCGCCGATCCCGACCGAGTCCAACCTCGAACCCCACCGCCTGCACTCCGATAAGGCGTCGTTAGGCACTGATGCGTGCGCTACACTGCCGGTTAGCGCGCAGCCTCTTCCGATCAGAAGCGTGCGCTTACGCGGTTCTCGCCGCACTGTCCGGCCGGTTCCCGCCATCGTCCGGCGATCCCGCAACTGTCCGCCAAGATGCGACCACTGTGGCTCGACGACCCGATTTCCGAAAACGTACGGAACGGACACGACGAAAAGTTCGCGGACAACATCAACGACCCGGAATGAAAACATAATACCATAATTAGTCATATGCGATCAAGAAACGGGTCGAGATAACAATTACAGATACAGATACCCGTAACTTTCAAGAAATTACAAAATGGCCCAAAACGCCCGGAAATCACGATACGTGATCGAATAACCAAACAGAAGTTCACAACACGTCTAACAAAGTTAAACGGACTTACGGGAAACTCGAAACAGCAGTTTCGAACGAGATTCACAAGAATCGAACTCAAGTGCGGAAAAGTCGCTAAAAAGCACGGAACTCAACAAAACGACACCGAAACGAACTCGGATGTCAAAAAGTGTAGAATTAATCATTCTCAGAACGACGAAACGGTCATGAGCGAGTCGTCAAAACGGAGTCCGACCGAAAAAAGAAATTTACCAAAAATCGAAAATTGCGGATATTACAATTGGTATCCACCATAGCACCACCACTTCTTCCATGAAGATACCTAGAACAATAGACCTCAAATCGTAAATAAAAAACATGCATACAAATCAATATGTGAAATCATATGAAAATTCACTGATATATAGTTTGGATGTTAGCACCAAAATCCTCTCATGAATTAAAGCAATTCTAAGCAATAAATAATTTAGATCACCAATGATTTTGAGAAAGAGAAGAGGAAGATGTTAGGTTGGTGTGTGTAAAAAGAAGATGTTGGGTTTTATAGAAGCAAAGGGAGGAAATAATTGACGGTTGTCATTGTGTTGAAGCACTATTTCACCATTGTTATTGCTAGGATTCAATGAACATGAATAATAAATTGATACATTTAATGGTGAGCAAGTGAAAGGAGCTGACATGGTAACTTGAAAAGGTTTGGTGATCGTAGCTTCATTCCTAGCATTTAAAGGTGATTAATATGACGGGTTTTTTTAGACAAATGGAAAGTCATATGACCCATAAAGACTTAAAAGAGACTTGATGAATCTGTATATTTAACTATTATAAGATAGATTAATGCATTTAATGCCTTTATATACAATTGAGTTGATTTATTTGTATAGAGACATTAATGCTCTCATTTATGCATTAATGCTCTCATTTATGTCATGAAACTCATTTTATATATAGATATATATAGATATAGATATCGAGCTGAATCGGACCATAGAATTATCGTTTTCGAAATATATGGTAATTTTGAGCCATGTGTCAAGAAGAAAAATAGGGGTTTTACGTAAATATAGTAAGAGAATTTTAACAAACAAGTTTTCATTTTCCATTATCTTTTTTTTTTTTGGTACAATAGATACCGAGATAAGACTCGAACTAATATCCACCTCCAATAGACTTTGTATCATGGGAGGAGGGTATCCCAAACAACTAATCGGTGCACGAGCCGAGAAACAGTCTGCACATGCATTAGCATCTTACTGATGTTGAATTCAATCTCCCAAGGTTCTTGTTCGCTATATTTTTAAGCAATCCGCAAGTATACGGAGTAAATATAGAAAGGGCATTTAAATTCTGTCATCTGCTCATTCAACCGTCTGCACCAACCTTACGTACAAAACACGTAGATATTCAACCAAAGACCGTGTATCGCACGGGTTGGATAATGCCTCGTTGTTCTAACTATGAAACAACATTATCTTTTTAACTTTTTTTTTTTTAAGTATTAACAAAAGGTGATGATTGCACCCACATAAAGGAGCCGTTTTTTTCCCCTTCCGATTAAGCCTTTAATTTTAAAAAATATTATATAAATATTAATATTAAGTTTTTTTTTTTTGCAATTAAGCCTTTAAATTAATATAAATATTAATATTAAGGTTTTATTATGAAAGTAGACTTCTATTGCCAGAGAATTACGGCTAGAAAATTCGAAAAATGGATTCGAATACAAATTTGAATCTGGAATTTCAGATAAAATTCAAAAAAAAAAGAAAAAGAAAATCCCCCAAAATTGATTCAAATATTCGTATTTAAAATTCTAAAATGGATTAGAAATTCCATTCCAAATCCAAATTTCCGAATATCGGAAACAATTGCTCCAAAAAAAAAACATGTGCATTTCTTCATTAAAAATTCATATAAATCAAGCATAAAAACAAACTCAAAATCGCAAAAAACGAATATGGACCCCTTAACAAGCTTGCGTTCGAACGAGCGGGGCGACCGGCTGCAGGACCCGGGGCTGCAACACTTGACGCATTTTCCATCGAACAAGTGTAATTGCAACGGCTTGGACGGACAATTCTATAAACTCCGCTATTTGTAAGAAGAAATACATCCTTCTTGTTGTCTTCGCCAAATGAAAAAATGTAACTCAAAGCAGGAAGCGAACTCCCGGGAGTGAACGCGCAGCTTATAGGAGAGTCGCGCGCGCAATTGAAAGGAATCTTGCTCTTGGTGAAATTTCCGCTGTTGATGGGATTCTCGATACCTGCCCATATAGCACCGGCATAAAGATCGGCAAACAAGTACCTGCAAAGCGAGCATCTCGATTTTAGGACACATATCAATGTTGGTACGTCGTGTTTACTTTTTAATCACTTCCGCTACACAGCAAATTGACTTGTGGATGGCAAAATCTTTTAGCAGTAAGAGTGTTTGCAATCACTTAAAAAGTGATTGTTAGCTTTTTTTTCTTTTTTTGTGCGCGTATTATTAATTTAAAATGTCAACTTCTGCTTATGATTCTACATAACATAATCAGAATAAGATCTTTTCGCAACCACTGCCAACTTGGGATGCACGAAATGCATATATTTCATGCATAATTAGTACAAAACTCATGCATAAATTAGTACTGTGAAGTACTGCATCTAATATTGGTACTGCATAGTGGCACGTTCTATGCAGTACCAATATTAGATGCAGTACTTTACGGTACTAATTTATACATGAGTTTTGTACTAATTATGCATGAGATATATGCATTTCGTGCATCAAATTTTCAATGCATTAATTCTCACAAAAATTTGATGTATATAATCTAATATTTTAATGCGTCGATATTTTGATGCATATATTGCATATTTTAATGCATTGAAATTTTGATGCACGAAATGCATATATTTCATGCATAATTAGTACAAAACGCATGCATAAATTAGTACTGTAAAGTACTGCATCTAATATTGGTACTGCATATAACGTGTCACTATATATATATATATATATATATATATATATATATTACATGCATAATAGTGTATGCATTAAAATTATGCATTACATGCATAAAAATATCGATGCATTAAAACAATGTGTTTCACGCATAACTTTTCGTGAGAAGTAATCTTGACCATCCATAGAATCAGGATCTATAGACCAAATCCATTCCTGTTTCTCAACTTAAATCCTATTCTCACCGGAACCACCCTATGTATATATATTGGCTAAATGCTCCCCATCTGTTGAAGGTATGTGGCAACAGCATTTATACATCTTACATAATATTTGCTGCGGAGTGACATTAATAAACCAAATGTTTTGAATATAGAGTTTCTTACCTTCCAAACATACAAGGATCAGTCTTTGATCTGTAGAAGTAGCCACCAATGATCGATGCCGAGCCTTCTTTTGAGTTTACCTCAGAGTGATTATATCCCATAATAGGGAAAATTGGGCTTGTCGAGCTGACTGAAGTATTTACTGCAGGCGACTGGGTAGGAGTAAAGGGGTAAGGGCCCTCAAAAGCACGCCATCCGTAATTTCCCTGCTTGGTAATCACGTCCACTTCTTCGTATAGGTCCTGTTCGAATTGAGGAATTTGGCTAAAACCTCAAATTAATGAATTTCAAATCCCTCCTAAATTTTTTAGTTCATTTTTTGGATTTGAAACACAAAAGTCACTCTCTCTCTCTCTCATACATACGTTACACAATTCCGCACACGAAAAAAAAAAAAAAACACGCTATGCACATTTCAACACGCATGCACATGCAGTACACGAATTTCAAACACGCACACACACTACATACGTTCGACACACAGACGTTTACGCCGGGCAATAATGAGAATAGAAGCGTACAATAGTTGTTTAGAGCAAAACAATGTACCTGTCCCGTGTCTGAACATACAAAATACGAAGGCCTTGCAGAATCAAAGCTACAGCGCCAAGGATTACGTAGTCCTGAAGCCCATATTTCTTTCTGCAAGTCTTTATCCATCGTGTAAGGGTTATCCTTGGGAATAGAATAGTTTCCCCACAAACCAAGCTGGCTAACTTCAGCTGCACCTGGAAATAAAGGTCCCAAAATGCAAATTAATATAAATTCATCAATTCTCCAGTACCAGAGTTTCAAGTAGAGGCGGGGCCAGAATTTCAGAACGGGTGGCGCGAAATACATGAGTTACATGAATTTCAGTACGGGTGAGGTAAAATACATTATAATACCGCGGTAAGTGTAAATATTTTGAAAGAAAATGGTCTTTACGGGTGAGACGTCCGCCCACGTTAGCCCACCTCTGGCTCCGCCCCAGGTTTCAAGGATATTCAACCAATTAATGCAAATTCTATAAGAGGTATATTTCTTTTTTTGGGTATGAGCTACATAACTATAACTCACTTGGCATGTTATCAACGTCAAACCTCATAATCTTCCCAAGTAAAGATTTCTTGTTTTGAGCAAAATTATACGGATCACCTATGCCCCCACCGTCTCCCATCATAAAGTACATATAACCATCTTTCGGCCCGAAAAGAATTTGACCTCCATGATGCGACGTGAACGGAAGGCCCATGGTAAATATTCTTCTCACTTCCGTGGAGCTAGCACTTGTCGCCTGGAAAAAAGATAAAAGATCTTATGAATCCACACACAATTAAAAAAAAAAAAAAAGGATTACTACCAAAAAACGTGGTTTGAGCTAATTACGATAAGGAAAAAGGAACTCAAAGTTTGATTCTGCTTCAAATGTAAGTGAGTGTTTGAAATGTTTGTACATGTGAATGGTGTAAAATATGAGGTTGGGCATATACATACCGAGGCGGGCTGTGATGCGGTACCATTAACAGTATACTCTGCTATAACAGTTGAATATTGGCAAGGTTGTGCACCGTTATCCGGTCCGAGTTTCGAAGGATCACAGCCCACATCAGAATTGCACGCGCATCTGCCAGCACAGCCCGGCCACTCGGACTTATCGCAATTAAACGAGACAAAGAATCTACCGTTCTCCGCGAATTTAGGATGAAACGCCATCCCCATCAGTCCAAATTGAGTGTCGAAATGAATTTCATCGGTCAGGTCGAGAAGAGGATCGGATTCATCGATTTCCAATGCCCCCCCGGTCCCCTGTTTGGGAATAGTTGCCAACCAAATCTTGCCCTCTTGGTTCGAAAAAAAGGCCCGGTCCGAGCCGTCAGGGTGACTTACCATGTTAAGGTAGGACTTGTTTCCGATTTTCTCGAGGCACATACCGTTTGGAGGGACCGGAGTTTGAGTATCACTTGAAGCTACAGGCGAACCGGCGAAACATTGTGAACCGTTGCCTGATGAGCCGCCGAACACGGCACAAAAATCTGTTTGCGATTTCCAGAGATTGGTTAGTTTGGTGGGACTCGAGTTTGTTGGGGACCGACGACGTGACGAAGAGGTGAATGGGGATTTTGAAATGGGGATGTTCTGGCAAGTGTTCCATAATTGTGAACAGAAGCTGTTTGTATTTGCTTGGTTAGATTGTGTCGAGTTACATAGTGCTGGGATGTCTCGAGGAACGGAATCACTGATTCGGAAAAGATCGGCTGAAAATCGATCACATTGCTGTCAAATAATGAGATACATTTAATCAATTACTCAGATGTAACATTCGAACACGATGCAGAATATTCGGCATGCTTGAGACGAGCCTCTCTTAGTCTCTTATGATAAACAGATAAGAAATGAGAGTTGCATAAGAAAATTTCACCTTGAAGATAACACAGTAATTTATTACTGAAACAAATCAATAGTTGGGGCAGAAATTTATTTTCAATCATATCATGGCAGAACATACAAAGAGGATAAATAATCCATCCAAACTCCACTTAAGAAATCAAGGATTTTAAGATAATGATATCCATGATATGAAAGTTAGCCCCTTAATAACAAAGACAAATCAAGATTCAATTCTAGAAAGGATAATTACACAACCACCCCTCGGGTCTGGGTATCTACGAAAAAATCAGCAAACTCCCAAGATTACAGAAAAGAAAATATTCGGCTAATACCACTTGAAGTGTCTACTCTCAAAACATGATTTTGCCCTCACAGATGATTCTACTTTTACAGTAAAACCTTAATGTTTTAAATAAAATTTATATAAGGAATAAATTAAAGTTTTATTTGGTTACAAATTAGAATATTAGTTGAATGAAAAAAATAATAAAAATAGTGAAATTAGGTCCTGTTCTTTTGGACTTATTTTTCAGTTTTTCAGTTCAGTTCAGTTCAGGTCCATTCAGTTCAGGTCCATTCAGTTCAGTTCAGTTCAGTTCCATTCAGTTCAGTTCAGTTCAGTTCTTCTTCTTCTTCTTATTCTTATTCTTCTTATTATTATTATTATTATTATTTACCCTTGATATATATTTGATTCGATTCAGTCCATTCAGTCCATTCGATTCGATTCGATTGAATCAATTGATTCGATTAAGTTAAGTTAAGTTAAGATTCATTCAGTTCAAAAGAACAGAGCCTTAGATGGTTTAAAATAAGTTGTGCCTTCTTTAAAGACTAAATCAAAAGATTGTACCTTAACCAAAGTAGACTATTCAAGAACGAAGACTAAATCAAAAAATTGTAACTTAACCAAAATAGACTATCCAAGTGGACGGAGGGAGTAAGATACATTTTCCTCTTCATATGCGAAAACCTTTACCACTACCCCTTAAATGTAAGGTTGAAACTAAACTCAAGGGATATTTCTTAATTTGTATATTTCATTGGGTACTCCTATAATTACTCCAAACATCAGGGGCATTTTTGCAATTATCCCATTTCATGATAAATGAATTTTGCACTAAACTCAAAAAAAAAAAAAAAAAAAAAATGCAGTGGTGGTTGTTTGCTTCATACCGCACAAAGGATGGATTTAATAAGAGAAGAACAGTTGGGATCTGAAATATTCATTGATTCAAATTGCCTCTTCAAACGCAAGTCGTCGGCAGATTCGCAGCAGGCGGTGCCATTGTAGGGGCAGAACTGCAGTGGAGACCTTGGAGTGAATGGCGCCCCTGCAAATACAAAGATAAGCCGGCCGAACACACACACACACACACACTAATTCAATGGAACAATACTAAAATCACACACTTACTTGAATCGGTACATAGTGGCAGAGCAAAACAAGAATCAAGAAACTGCAACAAGATGAAGAAATGAATAATCTTTACAAAATGATTGCCTCCCATAATTCTTAACTTTTCACGAACACATGAAAGATACACAAAAGGGACAACCTTACTTCAAGCAAAGGTAAAAGGTTGTCTAAAACAAGACAACAAAACCAATGATTATGTTTCAGAAAAAAAATAAAAATTCAAAGGACTTTCTTCAAAGAAACATCGAGTTCGAGCCCCTCTGCATCATCTCACTGATAACCTATTATTGGTGTTTCTTCAAAGAAACTAAAATTGACAGAGTAAAAGAACAAAAAAACCCATCTTTATCCAACTGATATATATATATATATATATATATTCAGAAGTCTATCTATCCTTTTCTCTTTCTTCACAAGAGCATTTGACAATTTACCTTGTAAAATAAGATGGTATTGCATCAACTTGCAGGCTGCAGCAGGCAGCACACATAGTTGACTTCAAATAATTAATTAATGGAGTAAAATAATGATTAAAACAATTGGATAGTTGAAGGGCAAAAAAGAAAGGAACTGAGTAAATTTATATACTGTTTCCTCAGTAAAGATATGCTTATATACTGTTTCTCTTTTAATTCCCCGTTCCCGTTAATAGATAGATGATGATCATTTCAAGAAGGGAAAGTTGCATAAAAATCATTATTTTTTGTCGAATTATCTCCTAATCTTTTAATTATAAAATTATACTCTTAATATTTCAGGAATTGCACTAGTTATCCTAAAAATAGATGTCCGTTAAAAACTTAATGTCGCGTTGTGGAAAATTTTTATTTTTTGGTCTCCAATTTTTTTTCTTCATAATTTTAATATCACAGCTATTTCCATATTTTAAATTTCCCATGTTTTTCTTTTGTAATTTTGGTCCCCAAAATCTTCTAAATCCATAGATTTGGTCCCAAAATTTTCCTTAACAATGGTAGCATCTTATGTGGCATCAAAATTTATCTTTTTTGCAACTTTAAGAATGTAAATCGAGCACAACAACCAAAATGGAAATCCCCTTAGTCTAATTAAGCTCCGAGGACTAAAACTGCACCTTTTGTAATTTGAAGTACTAAAATTGATCGTGGTTAAATTAAATGACAAATTTGCACTGTGGTCATCTTACATGATGAATTTTATAATTAATATTTTAAAAATAACTATAATTTACGTATTAAAATGTTATTATCTCCAAAATAAAAACATCGTGTTCTCTTGCAACTAATGTCTTCATCAAACCATTTCAAACCAATTTTGGGGGCGAAAATTGCAAAAGAAAAACATGAAGAACTAAAATTATGGATATTTATTAGTTGTGGGATTAAAATTATGAAGAAAAAAAATGGAGACCAAAAAACTGAAATTTTCCCACAGCCCGACGTTAATTTTTAAACGGACATCTATTTGTGGGGCAACTCGCACAATTATTGAAACATTAGGGAGCACAGTTTCATAATTGAACGGTTAAAGAATAACTCGCATAAGTGCCATTGGGGGTTTTATACAATTTTCCCTTTCAAGAAAGAAAAAGAGATAAAAAAGTGGGAATAAGAGTAGGGTCTTTTTTGGAATAGGTAGGAGTTGTAGTACCTGTATACATATAGTCTTCTTATATCCATCAGATCAAATCAAAATTAATCATGATCATTGATCATTAATACTATAATCTATATGTTGTATTTATTGTTTGTTTATAATTTGGAAAAAAGAAACAACTAAATATGAAATTCCCGTAGTACCCTTAAAAAGTCACAAATCTATTATTAATTTTTCTAACTCTCTAAAGTAATTTTTTATGACATAATCATATTATTAGATAATTATTAATTTTATACTTAAAAAGTCTCCAAAATAGATTAACTAAATTATCAGATAAATTAAAATTATTTTAGAATTCAAAAAATATTAATTAATAATATATATAAATGAATTCTGAAAAACTGAAAATGCTAACAAAAATAACTGTAAAAATACAAATTAATTTAAATTTTATAGATTTATTTAATTTATATTATTAATACGGATCTATTTTTATGATTTTTTGTAATTTTTAACAAATTATTATTTTAGAATTTATTTTTTATATTTTGAACATTTATTTGTATATTTTAGAATTTGTTGTATTTTCTCAAATATTATTATACTTGATTGGATTTATTTTGTAGTTTCTTACAATTATTTGTGAATTTTAGAATTCATATAAATTTTATTATAATTTTTGAAAATTATTTTGTAATTCAGATGATTTTTTGTGTAATTTACATTGTAAAAATAAAAAAAGAGAAATTTTCTATTTATTTTCTCAACTTAAGGTTATTTTTTACTTAAACAATTTTAAATTTATATTTTATATACATATTTGCTATAATCCAAATACTTACCTGCGTACATGTAGTACAATATCTATCTATTCCAAGAAAATATCTATTCCAAGAAAATCCCATAAGAGTAATCCGAGCATAATTTGTAAAACTTATGTTGTTCTCTATATATTGGTTTTATAATTAATATGACACATGTCAAAAAATTAAATATTCATGTTCAAAGTCATTCTCGGTTGTCCAATCAAATCTTTCAATTGTTACGTATCATTTCTTATTGCCACGCAATAATCAATTTATTTATAACATATGGTATTTGTAATTAAAATTGAAATGGAACAGATTATATGGATAAAAATCTTATTATAGTTATTAGATTTAAAACTTATAAATTATTATATATTTTAGTTATCATATCTATACTATATAATACGTATCCCTCTTAATTTAATGTGGAAGGGGGATTTAGTTGTAACTTTTAATTGTAAATATATGAAGAGACTATTTAATTGTAACTTTTAATGTAAATAAACTAATTTAAATACAAAAGTTATGATAAACATCACAATGCAAATGCACCGTCTAATACACAAGGTGATTAAAATGAACTTTTAAATGATAGTATAAATTACAAGATGGTTAAATTTTAGCTATGAAATCTTAGATACAATCGGTGCATCGCACGGGATGAATAAACCAAAAACAACCCCGGAGCAGCATACGGGTTAGTAAAAGCCTCATTTCATATAACTAATTACATAGACTAAAATAAAAGGACAATAACAATAAAAAACATATAAACTTCTCTAAAAGGCATTTAAATTCTGCCATCTGCTCATTCAACCGTCTGCCCCAACATTACGTACAAAACACGTGCACCTTCTAATACACAAGGTGATTAAAATGAACTTTTAAATGATAGTATAAATTACAAGATGGTTAAATTTTAGCTATGAAATCTTAGATACAATCGGTGCATCGCACGAGTTGAATAAATAAAAAACAACCCCAGAGCAATATACGGGTTAGTAAAACCTCATTTCATATAACTAATTACATAGACTAAAATAAAGGGACAATAACAATAAAAAACATATAAACTTCTCTAAAAGACATTTAAATTCTACCATCTGCTCATTCAACCGTCTGCCCCAACATTACGTACGAAACACGTAGATATTCAACCAAAGACCGTGCATCGCACGGGTTGGATAATGCCTCGTATTTGTAATAAGACACACACCTTTGTGTATTCAATGTTCAGTTTTGATAATTAAAATATGTTAGTAAGATCGATGTTTAATTTAAGATATTTCGAATATTTAATTTTAATAGTTAAAATTTTGGATATTTTAAATTAAAATAGTTAATTTCAAATTTTAATTATGATAATTAAAATATTTTAGTAATTAAGACACACATGTTTGTATATTCAATGATCAATTCTTTTAATAAAATAGCAGCTCTAATTGAAGGCTACTTTATTATATTGTAGTAAGGTTGGTATTGAATTTTTATTTAACTCTAATTAATTAGTATTATCAAATATAAAATAAATTTCTAAATTTTATCTTTTTAGTTTTTATATGATTAGTTAGTTACTTAATTAATGAGTTATTTAAATATCATATATTTATAATTAAAGAAGTTAAAAAAGAAGAATCATAATAATAAATATACGTTATTGAGATAAATATATAATATATTGTAAAAATATACAATAATATCAACAGTTCAATATATTCATTCAAATTCTCAATATTAATAGACAATTATGTCAAATCATCCAACTTCATAATTGGAGTCACAAAATCTATACATTTATATGCAACAACTATAAAATTGAGTAAAATGTAGATCTCGAAAAAGCCTTCATTAATGGAAGAGATAATAATCCAACAAAATTGGAGTGAGCATATCAACACGCTAATTACAAAGGTTGTCCATTTTTTTTTTTGCAATCCACGTAACTCGAAGGCACCAATGGTAGTTCTCAGTGTTGGTGTTTCATGATATATATAACTAAAAATATTAATATCTTTAACTAGGTTAGGAAATATATACTAATAAATAGATAAAATATGTAAATATCCGTAAATGGATGAGTATTTATACATTGTCATCATTATAATATCATATATATCAAATACTCCCTCCGTCCGCCAGAGTGGGGGGTACAAGGTGCGATGGAGATTCACTATAGGTGGGGGACGGGGATTTTTTTCTGATGACGTGAGAACCCGCAACCGTTACTCTTCAAGTGCGCACTCGATAAACTCTCGGACTGAATGTAATAGCATGCAAACTATGTCAACTAGTTAAATCATACCATAAAAGCCCTGTGTGACACGCTCAACCGAAAAAGTATTAGTATGGATTTATTTTTATTTTGTACTCATTGGTAGGGCTGTTATCGGACCGGTTCGGACTGATTTTCTCCAGATTCGGATCCGGTCCGATAGGTTACCGGGTAGATTCGATCCAGACCGATAAGGGTTTTGGTTCGAATTTCAGACCCGGAACCAGTCCGAAATATACCGGGTTGAAAACCGGTCCGAAACCGGAAAATAGCCCCGAAAAACCAGAACCTGAAACCGAAAGGAAAAAAATCATTTACTTTAACCCAGAAACCGAAACCGATTTCTTGTTGGTTCGGTTTTGGGTTTAAACCCAAACCCAGACATAATCCTCAACTAACTCTTTGAGACAAGATAGACTATTTTATAGAGGAAAGAAAATTGGATGTTTCCTTACATTGGCAATGTGGTATGCATATCGCTCATATGTAAGCTTAAGATGAGGGATGGGAAAACTTAAATTGAAGATGAGTTGACTGAGGTTTTATCAAGTAGTCGATGTGGGATGGATCTTTACTGGGAAAATAAAGGAGCAGCAGCAAAATAAATCACATAAATAGGGGTTATAGGATTCGAACTCCAGACCTTCTATTCAAAGGTCTGGCATCTTAACCACTTGACCAACATGCTATTTGTGTTTAAAACACGCAAAATATATTAATAATATATGTATAAAATATATAAATTATAAAATACATATAAACTTTTTTTTTTAATTTATTACAGGGTTTCTTTTCGGTTTTATCGATCCGGGTCTTATAGGTTTCGGTTCAATGTTTAGAACTCGAATCCGAACTCGTTAGTTTTCGGGTGAGTTTCGATCCCGGATATTTCGTTCCGGTTCATGATCGGGTTTCAGGTTCACTCGGACCGCTAACAACCCTACTCATTGGGGCGAGCTACATCCACTATGGGTGATGGAACGGAATGAATATGAATTTTTAGGCAAGAATGGGGATGAAAGTACCATCATCTGCATCGCTCCATCCCATTGACATCCCATTGACACAAATTATATTTTAGCTTAAAAACTTAAAAAAAGAAATTGTATTTAAGTAAAAATGGGTCTTTATTTTGTGTCTTTAGGCATTAAAAAGGAGGGCAATACATAAGAAAGGAGAGATGAAAACTAACTCAAAATTGTAAAATACTATCTCTGTCCCGCTCAAAGTTTTACATTTATTTTGTTGTCCCTTTAGAAGTTTTATATTTATCACCTTTATACAATTAAGTCAAACAATCACTTTTTACATTTTAATGTCGATCACACACTCACTATCAATACGTTTTACTTTTAAATTTCCAACGCATATTTATTATCGTTTTTTACACCAATCATTACCTAAAATATAACAATATACACCCTCTATTAAATTTTGAGCGGGATGGAGAGAGTAGTAACGGAAAAAATGTAGATATTTGAGCATGTACAATACAATAGTGAGTGAATGTTGTTGTGCAATTGTTGTTAACATTAGCATTATTGTTGTAAGATGTCAGCTGTAATATCCGCAATTTCGGATTTCCGGTAATTTTCATTTTTCGGCGGAGGTCCGTTTCGAAAACTCGCTTTTGACCGTTTCGTCATTCGGAGAATATTTAATTCTGCACTTTTTGTCATCCGAGTTCGCTTTGCCGCTTTGTTGAGTTCCGTGCTTTTAGCGGCGTCGCGCTTGAGTTCGGTTCTTGCGAATCTCGTTCGAAACTGTCGTTTGGGGTTTTTCGTAAGTTCATTTAACGTTGTTATACGTGTTGTGAGCTTCGGTTTGATTATTCGTTGTCGTATGGAGATTTTCGGGCATTTGGGCCATTTTCGTAATTTCCCAAAGTTTGGGGTAATTACCTTCCGTTGTCGAATTTCGAGCCTTCGGGTGGTCGGAATCGTGTGTTCTACTAGCTCTTAGACTCGTCTTTGTGAGTACTTCGTAACCGTATCATCGGTTCGTATTCAGGTTCGGGTTTCGGTGTCGTTTTGTTGAGTTCAGGATTACTAAACGACTTTTCTAAGTATGAGTTCGGCTTTGTAAAAATCACCATAAATTCTTGGAAACTCCAAAAATTCTGAATCTTTGCAATATTATAAAGCATCAAGTTAGCTTTCCAATGGTTCAAACGGTGAGTCAATCGGAGTCCGTACGAAGGGGTTATGGTCGAAATAGCTAAGACTGCACGATGTGCCTTTTGGTGTTGGAGTGGACTGTACCGTGTGCCGCGGCACACTTCAGCTGTGCCGCGGCACACTTCAGCTGTGCCGCGGCACTAAGCCAGTGCTGGGCAGTTTTTTTGGCCGTGGGCCGCGGCACACTTGTCTGCGCGCACACAAAGTGATCGGCTATTTAATGGCCTGGACTGAGTTATCCGGCCATTTCTCATTTTTTCCTTCGTTCCTTCGCGATTTCTTCAGCATAAATGGATGGATTTGAGTAAGAGAATCATAGAACAACCCGTTTTGGAAGTTTGATTCATGGATTAACATCATCTTCCATCCGGATCGAAGGTAAGAACACCTAAACTCTTGGTTTTGGGAATTTTTGAGGTTTCTTAATGTTTTGGCCGATTTGATTCGTTTTAGTTTAGATTATTGTTAGAACATGGTTGTATACTCGAAATCATTCATTACCCCTGAAGTTTTGTGAAACGAATTTGAGTATTACCTTGAATAATCGATTGAATTGGACTATGCCCTCAAGGTGTCCGATAAAATGCTTCAATGAGTAGAACTTGGGAAGTTCCATACGTTTTCGTAGAATTGTGATTGAATTGACATCGTTGTGACTTAGGAGCGAATTCTTGTGAAGAACTCGAGTCGGAACCCTTCCGTTCGTTGCCTTCTTTGGGGTTCGAGCTTCCCGGTCGAACCGTGTTCTTCGGAGCGTTCGGTAGCGGTTATTAAGGCAAGTATCTTACTATACGACTTGTATCTTGCGACTAGTAATTACGTATGAGATGTATAATGACTTTGCTTGCCTTCGTAAATATGTTCCGTTTGAGTTGGTTGTGTTTTCCGCAATTTGAAGGCTTTGTGATAATAATGTTATATCAGTATACGTGTTAGGCGTTGTGCCATTTGTGCAGGAATGCGACGTACATATGGGATGGTTGTACACTTGGTTGTACAATGTATTGTGTACCGAATGTGTGTTATGTTGGTTAAATGTCGTTGATTGATGATAGATGTTGCGAGTGTCGAGGTTGTGTTATTTGCGTGCAATGTACGATTTTGTGGTGATCAAGGTGATTGATTAATTGTGCTCGTTGTTGTATGTAATGTGAATGTGAATATGTCTGTGACCGCTAAGTTCACTCGTGTTGGTTCGACGAGACCTACGAGGATTCGTGGCAGTGGACTACGGGATCGGAACTTAGTGAGGTAGTGAGGTCCAATCGTGCTGGTCTGACGAGGCCTACGATAACGCATGGCAGTGGACCATGAGTTTCGGACACAGTGCGTCCAACCGGGTGAGCTCGACGGGGCTTACGGTAACACGTGGCAGTGGACTACGGTGTCAGGACTGTGTGTGTGATTGTTGTGATTGATATAGTCCGTGCGGGTTGTTATGCCTACGGAGACACGTGACAGTGGATCACGGTGTCGGAATTGGTTATGTTTGGTTAATAGTCCGTGTGGGTTGTTGAACCTACGGAGACACGTGACAGTGGATCACGGTGTCGGAATTGATTATGTTTGTTTAATTGTGCGTGATGTAGTCCGTGCGGGTTGTTGAACCTACGGAGACACGTGACAGTGGATCACGGTGTCATGAGCATGATACTTTTCAAATCAAAGTTTTTACAGAAAAAGTTTTAAGAAAGAATGTTGGGCCGAGCCCCACGAGATTTATGGAAATGTTTCCGGTATTGTAAACTGTTGAATTATGAAACAAGTTTTGGGTTAAGGTCCTTAAGTTTTTCGAAAGGTTTTGTGAATCAGGACTTGAGGTCTTAAGGTTTTGAAATTCTAAAAATTCCCGAGATGATAATCTTATTTTCGAATGCTTCATAGCTTATCTTCTCTTGTGAAAACCTCCCGGGAATATTTGATACTTGATTATTAAATTTGATCACGATTATTAATTGCTTGTTACATTTCGTATGATTTGATACTTGCACTAGTAAAACAGTGGAGTTTTACTAACCCCCGAGTAATCGGGGGGTGGATGTCTGTTTTGCGTCCAGGTACATGCAGATTCAGGGGAGAAGTCACAGGATTGGCACAAGAGGATGACGAGCTGCGATACTAATCGTGAGTCGAGAGTTATTTTGATTTTTGTTGTGTTGTCAGAGTTGATTTCAGTCTTCCGCTGTATTGTATTTCGGCCCCTGTGTGGGTAATGTTATTTAAGTCAGTTTTATCGATTGGGTTGTGTGACCTCATCGGTCTGTGTATTCATGTGTAAGTGACCATATCGGTCTGTATCATTTTATTGTTTGACCCTGGTCGGGCAAGCACTTGGTTGTTTATGGATGTTTAGCCTGGTAGATCCTTGTGGAAAGGGTCTACGGCGTGTAATATTCCCATACGGTTTTGGGGATGTTACAATTATGGTATCGGAGCTTAGGTTTGCGGAAACCTAGGCTGTCAGGTCGTTTCAAGTCATGTTTTGTCGAGTAATGTGTTGTCTTGTCGTTCGAGTCGTCAGGTGACAAGTTGAGTTGTGCGTGGTCACAACGTGTCGGTTATGTTGTCGGACGAGATTAGTATCGTGGGCGACTGTCACCTCCGTGCGACCTGTGGATGTAAGTCTCCTCCTTTATGCGTAATACCTGTGTATCTCGATTTTATTTTAGTGAGTTAATTGCGGTGTATAATTTTATTTACACAGTATTGTGTAATATAGTTGTGTTTCATACTTGTGGCACATAGCATGTGTATAGAACTGGGCACGTTATTATTTTATCTTTGAACCACCGGGTGGGGTGGTATGTTGTGAAGGTTGTAAACCTCGATGGGTTTCGAAAAGGTACAAACGGTAGAGTTTGTGAGAAACTCCGATGAATGATTTTGCTGTGTGTTTAAACTTGATACCACGAGATGCATTTGATTGAATTGGCGACCCTGGTTGCCATTTGAGTATGTGGTTTTAAATTCGACTGTTTTTGGAATGTTGTAATTTTTGTCCGCTATGGGTAAGTTTGTGAATGTTTCTGAAGGACTTTAGCTTTGAGAATTTTGTAGAAATCGATTTTTGGAAAATATTTTGGTGGTGCGGTCAAACCATGGTTTATATGGATTTTTAAAATTTGTTAAATTTTGACAAATGGGCCGTGTATTTTCAAATGACACAATCAGACGGTATTTGAAAAATGTGTTTTAAAATACTTCGGACATTGTAAAATATTACCGTCATTTTGCTTATGAACTAAAGGATTTTGGAAAATTTCTGTTTTGCAAAACAACTTTGGCTTCCGTAATTTAGAACGTTATATGTTTATGTATTGAGGTTAAGTCGTGCAGTGAGTTACTATATTATTATTCTCGTCAGAAAATCTGGGTTGTATGCCCAAGTGGCGGGATACGTTGTTAGGTATCGTTCCCCACTTCAATGACCGAGGTATTAAACAGAGTACTTTCAAAATTTCACCCCAGCAAAATCTTTCGAACTCGCGAATTTTTTTATATATTATCATTCGAACAAATACCTCGATAAACTTGTTTTTTTTTTAAATATTACCGGTGTTGGACCACAATGGTATGCTTAATGTTTTAACCGTGTATGCTGAGGTATAGGTCGTTCATCTTTGTCGATGTGAACGTGTGAATATTGCATTGTGCTGCTGATTTTGGGCTTATGTCGATTATGTGAGGTTTGTTTTATCTTGTTATTCTGATTGGATGTCCGTTCAGTATGCTAAGGGGTCGAGGTCGAGGCCGTGGTCGTGGTCGTGGTCGTAATCGGGAGCAGGAGAGGGCGACTCCCTCCTTGCCGAGTACCAATCACCAAGATGCATCGGGGATATTCGACTAGCGTTAATGTTGACGTTGGCGCCGCCACCATCCTTCGCCGTGTGGTTGATCGGTTAGTGCGGATGAATCAGTCGACGTCGGGATGAGAACCCAAATAGGGATAACGGAACTAGTAAGTGGTTACGAGATGTGATGAAGATGCAACCGCCCGTTTTGTGGGTTCGTCGACTTGTTAGGTTGGGAAAACTGGCTCTTCCAGTTGGATGTAATATTTGATGCCGTAGCTTGTCCTGGATGATAGGAGGGTACCCATTGCTCAAGACCTACTCGACAAAGAAGCTGCAGATCGGTGGCACGCCGTAGTGCTCGCAGATCGTACACCTACATGGGCCGAGTTTAAGACCGCCATGGAGGCAGCAGTATTGCCTGCTGCTCGTGAACGCAGAATCGTTGAATTTTTCTCGCTCGCCCCGTGATGTGTCAATATCCCGGGCGATAGTCGATTATAATCGACAGTTGACTTATGTTCGTGATCAAGTGAGAAGTGAAGCGGACAAGGTCCGATACTTTAATATGCGCATGAAACCCCATATCCGTGAGAGTATGGCTCCGCTCATGTGTACCACCCTGAAGGAATATCGAGACCGAGCTTTAGCCATTGAGATGGCCGTTTCGTGACGGAATCGTTCGAGAGTAAGAGACAAGACCTCGAGGAATTTTTCAAGAGGCCGGAGGAGTGAGATCCGTGAGCCTGTTGCTTCAGCTTCCTTCCAGGAGCACTCCTCGTTCGGTTGACTCGCCTAAGAACCTTACCCAGAGGCGAGTAAGACGATCGGTGTGAAGACTCGCTTAATCTGCAATCGTGTAGGCCATGCGAGATGTAATTGTCGTTCGCCACCGGTTAATTGTTTTAAGTGTGGCTAATCGGGCACCAAGCGGTGCATTGTGAGTCCGTTGCCGGGATGTTCGGAATCGGGTTTTCATTCCTACTCGGGAGGGCCGGTGGTGTCCAAAGTGATGTAGTTGTGTATCGTACTTTGTCTTAGTAATTCGTGTAGAGATTGATATTTGTTGCGTGAACTTTTTGGTTTTGTTTCTATTCTATCATGATGTTTTATTTTAAGTTTCGGGACGAAACTTAATTTTAATAGGATAGAATGCAATATCCGGTATTCTCGTTTTCCATTATCTTGAATTGTTTGTGTTTTGACGTCAGACATTTTCTTGTTGATGAGAATCGGAATGATTTCTATCGTAATACTCTATTTGTTTCTGTCGCATAGCCGTTTTAGTCGGGTGCGACTTGTTGTCGCGTACGTTTCTTTGATTAAATGTGTGCATATGATGTGGTATGTGATGCGTCGTTAATTGATTGTTATTGTTTTGAATCATTGCCGGTGGTTTTGTTATGGTCGTTGTGGGGCGTGTTTCCACGCTGTATATTCTTTCGCATTGCTTGTAACGTTTCGCCAATGGGCGAAAGTTATGCGTTTTTGTGTATCTCGTTGAGGTTTCCTGTTGGGATATTGCTTCTCCCTACTTATTTTAAGTTTCGGGACGAAACTTCTTTTAAGGAGGATAGAATGTAATATCCGCAATTTCGGATTTCCGGTAATTTTAATTTTTCGGCGGAGGTCCGTTTCGAAAACTCGCTTTTGACCGTTTCGTCATTCGGAGAATATTTAATTCTGCACTTTTTGTCATCCGAGTTCGTTTCGGTGCTGCTTTGTTGAGTTCCGTGCTTTTTAGCGACTTTTCACTCCAAACTTCGTTTTGTATTAACTCAAATTGCTATATTGTCTGTTTATGTTTATTACGCCGGTTGCTCCGGGCGTATCTTTATATGTTGTAGTATTTAAATGTGTGTCCTCGCTAACTGAGATGGTTAGTCGAGTGGTGTTTTCTTGTTTTAGCATGGTGGGTCCCATGTAGGGGTCCACGGCGCTGTAATATACTTCGAATATCTCAGGAGTGTTACAATATCAAGACGGGCGAATATAAGAAATTCGACAATAATTGTCGAGTATGTGGTAAACCAGGCCATTTCGCAAAGAATTGTCAAGCAGCAAATTCGAAGAAGGTACTCGTTGCAACATGGAGTGACGAAGATATTGATAATGATTTCATTGATCAAAATAACCTTGCATTTATGGCCCGAAGTTCGTTCGACGATAGTGACGCCAAAAGCCAAGTAAGTAACTCTTACGACAAACTTTTTGAAGCATTTGAATTATTACATACGGATTATCAAAATGCGTTTTAAGTGAAATTAAATCCCTTCAATCTAAAAATAAATTATTGGAAACCGAGATTTCCAAAATTCCTGAAAAGGGAAAATTTATCGACACCGATCATTCAAAATGCGTTGAGAATGAAAATATTTTAAAGGATGATCTCTTGAAAGTCCAAACCGAGCTGAAAAATTTAACGAAGAAATTCTCGTGTGAAAACGAGAAATTTGAACAAATGCTCTCGGTTCAAAAGTTTACTTTAAATAAATAGGGGTTGGAATTCAAACAACATTCTAAAAATGAATTCGTAAATTCCAAAATACCCCGTTGCGAAAAATATTTGAAAATCGGGTACCACATTTTGAACTGTAAAAGCCCAAGATGGACGATTAAAATCAAAAAGATTTGGATTCCAAAAGGAACTTTTATTCCGAATATCGTCTATGTCTCTAAACAAAAACCAACTATAGGTTGGATCCCCAAAAATTAATTTTTAACAATTAATATTTTATTCAGGGGAAGTATTATGTATTTTTTTAAAAAAAGGAGAGTTAAATTTTTTTATGCATATTTTATCCTTCTTTGGTATCATCTATTCAATTGGTATATTTTGCTTTACACTTTTGCTGAATACAAAAGGGGGGAAAAGGAGTAGCATCGGATAAAAAGCGTCATGGAAGAATGACGAGAAAAATAAAAAGTAAAAAGGAGGAGAGAATAATAAAAATCGAAGAAGTCGAAAAGGAGAAAAATAAAGTATACAAAAAGGGGGAGAAACGAAGGAGTTGAAAAATGAGAAACAAAGAAGTCGAAAATGACAGAAAAAGAAAAGATGGGTAAAACTAACGAAACAATCAAAGCCGAAAACTTTGAATCGTAAAAAATATATATATTTTTATTTTTGCAGGTTTTATCCAATTCAAGGGTTGTTTTGTAATCATCAAAAAGGGGGAGATTGTTGGAATATTTATTCTAAATATTCGTTAATAGAGTTTTGATGATTAAGTTGTTAAACAAAGCAAAACAACAAAGAGGCAAAGCAAAACAACGAAGGTGACGAAGACGCAAAAAGCTGACCAAAATACAAAGCTAGCGCACGGTAGACACAAAGGTTAGCGCACGCTAACGGGTCCTGTTTGCAAATCAGACGAGTCCAAAGCCACCTGAAGACAACCTACCTGATGAAGATAGCGCACGCTACACATGAAGAATAACGCATGCTATCGAAGGAATATTACCGTTGTGAAGACTTTCAACACAGAATGACATATGTAGTGACATAAGGCATAGCGCACGCTATGAATGATTTAATGCACGCTAAATAGCATTTGTATTCAAACATATGAACGTCGGGAGATTCGGTGGAAAGTCAAGTCAAAAGTCAAAAGTACAAACGGATATATGACGCATGCAATGATGTGTTGTTAGCGCACGCTACAAGGAATGATTAACGCATGCTAACAAAGAGAGACAGTAGCTACTGGACTGGAATTACAAGCAGTTAACGTACGCTACATGTAGTACATTACATACGTAACAGACAACAACACGCGATAGCGCACGCTAAGCAAGAAGGCTAGCGCACGCTAATAAAAGCTGGCAGTAACAGCTAGTTTGATGGAGATGGCTATAAATACCAAACCACTTGGTATCAAACCATACAAAAACATTGAGCAAAACAATCATGCTTGAGATATCATTGTAAACAATATAGTTGTTGTTCTTGAGCTTATATTGATACGTGATTGAGTGTTATACACGAAATCATACAATAGAGAGAAAAAAGAAAAGATACGATTGGATTCGGTGTTATTAGGATCAAGGATCCGACATTGTTAGAATCGCAATCGATATCTAAGTGAGGTTTATCTAGTGCCGATAGAAAGCTAGAGTGGTTGATTCCTTGTCCAATAGAAAAGGAAAACAGTTTAACTTGGACCGACATAAAGACAAGAGAACGGTTTACTCGGACCGATAGAAGACGAGCTTGTAATGATTATCCCTCGATCGATAGAAGAGAGGTGCAGAGGTTTATCTTAAGCCTATAGAAAAAGATACCGAGAGAGGACGTAGCACGTTTTGGCCGAACCTCTATAAATACTTGTGTCGAATTATTTTCTGCAATTTATTTAAATCGCTTCCGCAACGCGAAAGAGATTCACAACTCCATCTCCAAACGACGATACCGACCAAAAGTGCTCCAACAAAACTGTTAAACACATTGGGACAAAACAATAACTCTATGAAAAAAGTCAAAGACGGAATTATTGTTTTGTCCCAACGTGTTTAACCGTTTAAAGTAGATGTCTATAACTGTTAACAGAAATGTTCATAACTGTTAATTGGACCAAAGTACATGATCTAAACCAGTCTTTTTTCAAAAATTTAATAGGAACTGCGAACCGAACCACTATAAAATCAAGGAACCGAATCGCCTAAACATTATTAATTTTGCTTCTAGGAATCGAACTGTCGGTTCCTACACGGTTCAGATCAGCTCCATGATTCTCGATTTGAATCGCAGGCCTAATTATTATTTTTAGTACATGACAAGTTTAAACTTAATTTATTTGAACTACATGACTAAAACAAGATTTCTCAAATTTATATTTTATTATTTAAACGCCCAAAAACTTGATTCTTATGAATCTAAACCAATTATGTTTGTTATAGTTTCATAATACTGCATAGTAGCGATATATTGATATGTTAATTGCATATTAGCGATATATTGATATGTTAATTGTGATATGTCAAAGTCTGGCTAACATCAAGCTGCCAGTTGCGTATTGATTCAAGCTGGAAATAAGATTTATATAGAGAGGTAGTAAGTGAAACAAAATACAGGGGACTTTACGACTCCCCACGAATAGAAGGCCTACAACAAGTTCCCCCCAAAAAATGGGATTAAGCCACACATACGAAAACTCGTCATGTAATCCTCATATCGTCCGGTAGCAATTCTAGTGTTTGAGCTTAACTATCAAGGGCGCCAAGTGCTTTCATGTCCTCTAGGAATGCCGAATATGAGTCATCGATACTTTGTGGTCTCGGTGCTGAGGACGATCTGGTAAAATCTTGCTTCACAACAGGCGAAGCTGATATAATAGGCCGGTTCGAAGGCAAGATGGTGGTTGGTGCTTTTGGCTTTGGTTTTGAGACAGCTGACTCTCTCCTCACTCGTACAGATGCAGGAATCTGCAAAGGAGCAATGCCAAAGTTTTACTACTGTTGGTAGTCGATCCACCTTGGCATCCACTTAAGCACTCCAGGCGGCGGCGTAGGCGAGATCACAGGCAGGCCGGTCATAGACCCGATTGTCTCTCGGGCTCACAAAGAACCGGACCGGGCAGAGACATTAGAGCCGACCCGGAATCCGACCCAGAAGGACCGAGCAGACCCTATATGAATACGTTCCGAACCATAATCATAAACAAGACCGACCAGAATAGCGGGAAGCTCGAGGGCCGACCCCGTTGTCGGTCGCAACAGATAAGTATTGCCAAAAGCACGAAGAACAGGCAGACAAGACAATAAAGGAGGGTTGTCATGTCCCTTCCCAAAGCAAACCTAAGAAGGTGACACGCGGTGACGAAGTCACTACACTGTGACAAATGTCATAAGCATATTCACATGAATCTTCCAGCTGTCATCTTATGAATGGTTGGTATTGGCTATATATATGCCAGGAGAATGTACAAAAAAAGGACTTTGGAAAAGCTGAAAAAATATATAGAGAGAGATATATAGAGAGAAAAAGTCAGATAAAAAGAGAGAAAAGAGAAAAGGATAAGACTTGTAATTAGCAAGCACCAACAATACGGACCGGCCAAAATATTTTCAGCCCGGTTCTACTCTTTATCAAGATCATTAATAATATTTAATGGTCCAATACTTTTCATTCTGTTTATGCAGCCTGTTTATTATTTTCTACGTGTCTTCGATCCATTCGTCCAGATTAGCACACGTGACGTTGACCAAACCAGACGTCAACAGATTGGCGCTAGAAGGAGGGCTCCGGAATCTTGAACGCGTCGCTCAAGCTATAACTACAAGTTCCGAATATTATCAACCGGTCACAATGAAGGGAAACCCGTTCAAATTGGCGGAGCGCTTCGGCATACCTTGCGTTCATCTGCGAATAGCCGCCCTCACCAATAAATGGCGATATGAAAGCATAGGAATCATCGTAATTGTGAGTTGAAAGCATAGGAATCATCGTAATTAGGAGCTGAAAGCACAGGAGCCATCGTGACCAGGAGTTCCTGCCCAACTCGGCCGACCTTTTAAAGGTCATAACTCGGGGGATATCGAGCGCAACTCAAAGCTCTAGAAGATTTCCCAAAGAATCCCCTCGTATCCTTCAAATCAAAGTTGCAATCAACATACACCATAATGTCTGCAAGCGCTTTCGGAATTCCCGTCAGATTCTCACAAAGATCATGGCAATTCGGAAAGAGTAATCTGTTGGGATGCAGGCGACAAAAACTCAAGCCATTATTGGACAAAGATTGGGCTGAGATCAGATGGAATCATCGGAGCCCAAGGAGTTTTTCGCATAAATGCCCGTACAGCAATGCCAACGGTGAAATATGGAATTCGATATGACGAAAAAAGGGCAGAAAGTGGGACATGTTAGTAAAACTGAAATAAGCAAAGGTATAATCTTTATAAGGAAAGAGGGGCCCGGCTAACCGAGTTACCAACAATCCTGCAACTGCCGACCCGAAGAGAATCCCGCTGCAATCTGCACCGCCTTCGCTTGATCGGAAAACGCGGTCTGATATCCGGCCCATCTGATTCCGAGCTCGGATACGCCCCGGTAGAACTGGTCTATGTACTCATACTAGCCCCCTGAAGACAAGCACAGGAATGGCCCTCGCCGGCCCCAACCAGCGTTTGTTCTGCTCGACCGTTCGCTTGAGTTTTCTAGCCGCCAACTATAAAGCGGAACATGAGACCCTCCGGGACGATTGGGAAGTAGCAATCTCCCTCGATTTTGCTAACCTCATTATCTTTGAAGCAATTCTCGGGTAGGGGCTGATACGAACCCAGGAAACCCGGTTTGGTCAATTCCCTCGACCCGGCTCGGACCTGGTGGGAAGATCGTCAAGAAACTGTAACGCCCTCCGCAAACCAAGAAACAACCAAACCGACTCATCGGCAGCCGAGCGACGCAAGTTGCAAGGACAAACACGGCCTCCAGTTCCATACCCCCAGCACAGCATGGTACCCACAAAAATTAGAATACTTCAACCTGGACCCATCCGGGTCGCCATTGACGGAGCCCTACGCCGGGGGCATCCAGTCCTGTCACTGAAAGGCTTACTCGAGTACGCCCTCAGAAAGGTGCCCAAGCGGACACACGATAACCCCTTCGGCAGCCCAACATCGGCCCACAAATCGCTTCGACAAGGATGTTACTCGTCGAGTTAGAGAAAGGTGCCATTGGACTGGGGTAAAGATACACCCGATGCCAAACCTTCGCTTCTTAGATCCAAAACTCGTATGAAACCCACTTGCGTTTATGGCCCTCGCCATTAAATCGAAGGGACGATCGTCCGGGTCGGTCCCCCCATCTAGAAGATGAAGTTGAGGTAACAGTACGCAGTCGTCGCGATTGGTTATTTTGCAAAAGCGGGTCGGGGCCGAACCACTAACGCGAACAACCGAACAAGAAATAAAAAATCTTGTATGAAAGTCACTCAGGACCCCTCAGTCCGTCATATCCGATATAGCCACAATGACGAGGAAAAATCTCAGGCGTTCTGCGACGACCTCCATATACGAAACGACTTATCCGTGTCGCACGATTCACAATCCAACGGACAAGTCGAGGCGATTAATACAATTGTGAAACAATACCTCAAGACCCGCCTCGAAAAGCGCAAAGGGTCACGGCCTGAAGAACTCCCCGAAGACTTGGCAATGCATCGGTCCGCCACTTGAGAAATATCTTCGTAGCCTCCGGCACTAAGGCGATGACCCCGGTCGAGATTGGAACACACGCCCACCGGAGAACCCCTTTCGAAGAACAAGATCAATATGACCCTAAAAACCCGGACCTTATCACCAAAAACAGAACCAAGCAGAAAGGCGGAATACCATCTATAAAGAAAACTCCCAAGGTTCATCATCAAAGCTTCCAGATCGAAGACCTCATTCTTAAACAAGTATTGGGGCCAGATCCGGGACCTCCTGAACCCAAGTGGCAAGGACCGTACGAAAGTAACGAAGCCCTTCAGAATGGAGTTTGCTAGCTAGAGTATCTGAATGGCCAAGGATTAATTCATTCGACGAAGGCCATGTCCTTAGAAAGGTGTTATCAATGAAATTCAACTCTATTTCATCTCTAATTTAAATGCACTATAAGACCGAGTTCGCCTCGGCACCTCATAAGACCGGCCCATCCGGCACTATAAGACCGAGTTTGCCTCGGCACCTCATAAGACCGGTCCCTCCGGCACTATAAGACCGAGTTCGCCTCGGCACCTCATAAGACCGGCCCATCCGGCACTATAAGACCGAGTTCGCCTCGGCACCTCATAAGACTGGCCCATCCGGCACTATAAGTCCGAGTTCGCCTCGGCACCTCATAAGACCGGCCCATCCGGCAATATAAGACCGAGTTCGCCTCGGCACCTCATAAGACCGGCCCATCCGGCACTATAAGACCGAGTTCGCTTCGGCACCTCATAAGACCGGCCCATCCGGCACTATAAGACCGAGTTCGCCTCGGCACCTCATAAGACCGGCCCATCCGGCACTATAAGACCGAGTTCACCTCGGCAGCTCATAAGACCGGCCCATCCGGCACTATAAGACCGAGTTCGCCTCGGCACCTCATAAGACCGGCCCATCCGGCACTATAAGTCCGAGTTCGCCTCGGCACCTCATAAGACCGGCCCATCCGGCACTATAAGTCCGAGTTCGCCTCGGCACCTCATAAGACTGGCCCATCCGGCACTATAAGACCGAGTTCGCCTCGGCATCTCAAATGACCGGCTCTTCCGGCACTATGAGACCGAGTTCGCCTCGGCACCTCGAATGACCGGCTCCTCCGGCACCATAAGACCGAGTTCGCCTCGGCACCTCGAATGACCGGCCCATCCGGCACCATAAGACCGAGTTCGCCTCGGCACCTCATAAGACCGGCCCATCCGGCACTATAAGACCGAGTTCGCCTCGGCACCTCATAAGACCGGCCCATCCGGCACTATAAGACCGAGCTCGCCTCGACACCTCATAAGACCGGCCCATCCGGCACTATAAGACCGAGCTCGCCTAGGCACCTCATAAGACCGGCCCATCCGGCACTATAAGTCCGAGTTCGCCTAGGCACCTCATAAGATCGGCCCATCCGGCACTATAAGTCCGAGTTCGCCTCGGCACCTCATAAGACCGGCCCATCCGGCACTATAAGACCGAGTTCGCCTCGGCACCTCATAAGACCGGCCCATCCGGCACTATAAGACCGAGTTCGCCTCGGCACCTCATAAGACCGGCCCATCCGGCATTATAAGACCGAGTTCGCCTCGGCACCTCATAAGACCGGCCCATCCGGCACTATAAGACCGAGTTCGCCTCGGCACCTCATAAGGTCAGCCCATCCGGCACAATCAACAAATGGTGAACAAAAAAGGCAACGACCAGACCAACCGGGCCCAAACATACAGAGAAAAGCAACAGATGCCATAAAAAGATTTCATTTAAAAGTAAGCCGTTCTACATCAGAATGCAAAGGAAATCAAAGAAAAACGGCTCGCAGGCCATACATGGAATAAATCAAAAAATCTACTCGGCCCCATCCTCCTGAGAAAGTCCTTCACCTTCGCCGGATGGAATCAACACTGGGTCTTCGACAAATTCTGTGGCCTTCGGCTCATCAGCTCCGAGAGATTCAACCTTCAGGTCGGCCGCCTGAGACTTTATATAGGCCTGGACCTCCTCAACGGTCTTCCCTTCCTTCATGAGATCCAATATCTCATAACAAGTGGAGACATAGTTAAGGTTAATCAACTCCTCGAACTCAGGTGTCTTCTGAAAAGCAGTCGCCCCGTCGGCAAGGCCCCTGGCATAACCCGCAGCTTCACAAGTATGGGCCCGCTCGGTCAATTGCTCAAGCTGGGCCTTAGTACTATGCAAATAGGCCTCGTGCTCGGCCCTTATGTCCAGGCACCATTTCCGCGCCTTCTCGGCCGTCGTGGCCATCTCGTCGGCCTTTCCTTTCCAGATATTGGCCTCGAAGGCCCGGCTCTCCAGAAGCTCCATCTCACCCTTCAGAGAGGTCATCTCCTCCTCCAGAGACTTGATAAGCGAAGGGCAGAGGTGGTGCTCCTTCTGTAAAGCCTTAAGATCGGCCTCCGCCTTCTTGTGCTTCTCAACTAGGGCCATCAACTCCCCAATGGCCTTTACATAGGTGCACAACGCGCGGCCCATCATAGCATTTCCAAACTGGATCTGCTCATCCGGACCCATGTCATTGGTCACCATCTCCATTTTCGGCGTCCAACCCAAAATGGGGACATGGCTAGACTCAACCACTGCTGGAGGGACCCGATCGAGCATCTCGGCGGTTGGCGTGGCCGCCCGGACGTAGTCAAGGAACCAGCGCGGTCGCTGCCCCTTCATCTGGGCACAAGGTTCTTCCCGGTCCTTATTCACCGGGAGATAGTGGCCCTCCAAATCAATCGCGGGCTCCTTACCCTTCACACGGCCCGTCCGTACAGGGCTCGGGGCGGACACAATAATTTCAGGAATAGAGAAACCCTCAACCCTGGTCACGCTATCCGCAGGATCGGTCTCTACTCTTTTCCGTTTGCCCGTGCGCTCCCTACACTCGGCGGCCTCAGCAGCCAGCGTCGCCACCCGCTGCGCAGGCGTCTCTTTCCGTCCCGACGAACTCCTGCCTCTAGGGACTGGATAAGGAAGACGGCTTAAAAAAAAAAGAAAGAAAAAAAAGAGCTACCTGATGAAGACATTCTGCTCGGATCAATTGATCGAAGTCCTGCTGCCCAAAGGTTATTCTCAGTAACCATAAGATACGATTTCCTCCGATCGGCAGGAAGATCCAAGAGCTGTTCAACCCGGTCGTCAAATAAGGAGGAAGTCTCTGAAGCCGGGATACGTTCTGCACAAATAATAAATTATAAGCGTTAGACAAAAAAGGGAACCGCAATAAAAAACACGACACTTACTCATTTTAGCAGTGAAGTGTTCTGGGACCCGAAGCTCGGCGTCTATCACACCAGGTTCCCACTCATCAACCGAGCTCATCCACGGCCCCCCTACATAGAACCACTGTTCCTTCCAACTATGGATGGTCTCCGGCACATCCACCAATTCTTTATACATCGCGTGCCGGGCTGTCAAGTAAAACCAGCCAGAACCGGATCGGCCAACCGACCTCCATAAGAAGAGACTGTTAATCTCTTCGAAACTGGGCTCGGTCCAGCCACGTTGACTGAAAAGGATCAAAAGACCCACCATCCGAGCCCAAGAATTCGGATGAATTTGGGCAATACAAAGGCCCCACTGCCTTAACCACCGGGAGAACACCAATGGAAGCGGAAACCTCAACCCTGACAACAGGGAGCGGTAATACACCGCCGTGCAGCCGACGGGCGGAGTGTGAGGTCTCTCTTCTAGATTCGGAACAAACATCCGCACCACCGCGGGTATCTTAAATCGCCCCCGCCAAGCCTCCATCTGCCCATCGGTGACCGTGCTGCGTATCGAGGCCGAGTCCCACTCCGCCTCAACAAAAGGAGACGGCCGAGGCCGAATCCAGGCCCGAGTCTCACCAACCGCCGTCAACGGCGTCACCACCTCCACGTCTCCAGAATCTGTATCTCCAGAATCCGGCGATCTCGCGACCTCGCTGCCATCCTTGTCGCTCCAGTCAACGGGAACATCACCCATCGACAGATCCACCACACCCGTGCGGTCCGGCGACACGGTCAAACCGACCTTTATCTCGCCCCTTATCTCCGACATCATAAATAGAAAAGGAAAAAGAGGAGGAAAAGCAAGCTTACCGGGAAAGTCTATGTGAAATCAGAGAAGAAGAAAAATTGCCGGAAAAAATCTTTCTCTGCAACAACACGTAAAAATGGCGAAAGAAGCAATAGAGAAGAAGGTTCTCTATATTTATAGGATAAAAAAGGGGCATTAAATGCCAAAGCACATGAAGCGGCGATTCATAATGAATCATCACGAAGATCAAAAACGCGTGAAACACAACGACGAATTACGTCTCGCCACGCGTCCCCCTTATTATGACTCTTGAAGACCCCGAAGTCGAATCGACGCGACTCTCGAAGAGACGTCCCTTCAAGAGATCTTCCCCAAACCGGATCGGCCTCAATCTGAAACGACTCCAGCACCGGCCAACCCGGCACGGCCCTGGACTCGGGGGCCCTTGTTGGTAGTCGATCCACCTTGGCATCCACTTAAGCGCTCCAGGCAGCCGACCGGCCGAGCAGATCCTGGAGCCGAACCGGTCATAGACCCGATTGTCTCTCGGGCTCACAAAGAACCGGACCGGACAGAGACATTAGAGCCGACCCGGAATCCGACCCAGAAGGACCGAGCAGACCCTATATGAATACGTTCCGAACCATAATCATAAACAAGACCGACCAGAATAGCGGGAAGCTCGAGGGCCGACCCCGTTGTCGGTCGCAACAGATAAGTATTGCCAAAAGCACGAAGAACAGGCAGACAGGACAATAAAGAAGGGCTGTCATGTCCCTTCCCAAAGCAAACCTAAGAAGGTGACACGCGGCGACGAAGTCACTACACTGTGACAAATGTCATAAGCATATTCACCTGAATCTTCCAGCTGTCATCTTATGAATGGTTGGTATTGGCTATATATATCTTGGGAGAATGTCTGAAAAAGGACTTTGGAAAATTTGAAAAAATATATAGAGAGAGATATATAGAGAGAAAAGTCGGATAAAAAGAGAGAAAAGAAAAGGATAAGACTTGTAATTAAGCAAGACTAACAATACGGGCCAAAATATTTTCAAAAGGTTCTACTCTTTATCAAGATCATTAATAATATTTAATGGTCCAATACTTTTTATTTTGTTTATGCAGCCTGTTTATTATTTTCTACGTGTCTTCGATCCATTCGTCCAGATCAGCACACGTGACGTTGACCAAACCAGACGTCAACAACTACTTTCACGAGACTAAGGGTAAATGCAAAGTCGGGTCATTTATAATATTAGAGAAGTTGAGGGATGTAAATGCAAATACATTAATGATATCCAATTACTAGTTGGATGTAATCTCCAGGTTTTTTTTTTTTTTTTTTTTGTAATTTCAAGGTTGGTTTGGGTAATTTCGCCAAACCTCAAGGGTAGCTTCTAAAATTATCCCAATAAATCATACACCGCTAAGATGGAATTCTAATTTTAGAGGATAATTGAGCTTTATGTAATTAAGCTGAAACATAGGGTTGGTTTTTTAATAATTCTTAAAAACATACATGCAGAAGCAGGTAAATAAACTCACCATAGCTGTAAGTTCCGGCGTATGCTGTAAGTGAAACAAAACTTTCCATATCCAATCACAACTAAATTAGGGTTAAGTATTCCTAGTTCATTAAGGTATCTTTTCCTCTATAAATACTCCTTAATTAATTAAAACTCATAATAATAATTAATAACTCTCTCTCTCTCACACACAATAATTATTCATCTCTCTCATCACCTCCGTCAACCACCGCCCCACCACCACAACTCCTCCCCTTCCATCACCATGTCTCGTCTGCCACGCGGTGGCCTCAACCGCAGCCCTTACCCACTGCCGCGGCCGCCGATACAGGTGGCTAATATCTCTCCACTCAATTATCGAGAGACCATGATCAACAATAGCATTACTAGTAATACCGCTACCGCGTCTCGTGCTGTCTTCGCCGTAATCCGTACAGCCCCCCCACACCTCCGGCCATCCCAGGGGGGCATGGCCCCCCTGTCCCCCCCTGTCCTTCTCCCGCTCCTGAGTCTCGAACGCGACGAACGTCGAGAAAACTCCACGAGGCGGCTCTGGGAAGTATATGAAGCCTTTATAGGTGATCGTGGTGATACCGATGGTGGGTTGTCTGAAGAAACCATCGGGAGGTGTCTGAAAAAGAGAAAACCATGTCCAGATCAGGACAAAGAGCCGGATCATCATCATCATCATCATCATAATAATAATAATACCGGTAATAAAGTATGTGCTGTGTGTCTCGAAGATCTTGTTGGCGAATCATCATCATCATCATCATCATCGGATATTAAGGAGGTCGATGAGGACATGATCGTAGGTGTTCTTGATTGCCGCCATGAGTTTCACGTCCGGTGCATAAAACAGTGGCTGAGGAGGAAAAATGATTGCCCTCTCTGCAGGGCCACCGCGTTGGGACGATGCGAATAAATTTTCTTTTACTGTTTTTTTTTTTTTTTGGTACTTCAATTTACTATCATAAGATTTGGAAAATAAAAATTGCTGTATATTGTTTTGTTTTAATTTCTGCTACTTTAAATGTATTTATCTTTGGTTTATAATTTTCTTTCTTTTTTACGAATCGTAAATTACATATAAAATAGTCATGTTCCATGATGTACGTGTTGATTTTATAATATCAATCCAATTATATTGACTCTCCTGATATTTTCCATGTAACTAAAAAAACTTATGTTGTTGATGGTTTTAGAATTCCATTTCGTAAGAAGGTTGCGATGGGAAGGACAACAACAACAACAACATCTAAGCCTTAGTCCCAAAATGATTTGGGGTCGGCTAACATGAATCAAACTTTGAAACCGTCAATAATCGTTACATAAATAACATAAAAGGAAAAAAAAGGGAAAAAGTAGAGAAAAAAGCAAATAAAAAAAGAGAATGAATGAAAAAAAAAAAGATAACATGAAATAAAAGAAAATAGGAATAAAAAAAAAAAAAAGAATCAGACTCCATCCACCATCCGTATTCTTTCCCGCCACATTTGCCTCTCCATCGCCATACTTTCTCCAATTCCAAGAAACCGCATATCATTTTCAATCATCTTTATCCAAGTTTTCTTGGGTCTTCCTCTACCTTTCACAACATTACTTGCTCCCCAACTTTCTAGCCTCCTCACTGGGGCATCAATAGGTCTTCTTCTCACATGACCAAACCATCGTAATCGATTCTCCATCATCTTGTCTTCTATAGACGCAACTCTTACCTTCTCTCTGATCACCTCATTTCTGAGCCGATCCTTTTTTGTATGACCACACATCCATCGTAGCATACGCATCTACGCCACATTCATCTTTTGAACGTGACACTGCTTTTCTGACCCAACACTCGGTGCCATATAACAATAGCAGCCTAATTGCCGTGCGGTAAAATTTACCCTTTAATCTATGAGGCATGCCGATCACATAAAACCCCGTGGCACTCTTCCACTTCAACCACCCCGCCTTTATTCTCATGAGCCACATCGCCATCTAGCTCTCCATCCTTTTGGATAATAGATCCAAGAATCGAAAGAAAGTGGATCCATGAACAACTTTCCCATCAAATGTGATCATCCCCGCCTCTCTATCACTGTTTCGCTAAACCTACACTCCATATATTGATCTTACTTACCTTTCGGCCTAAAGCCTCGAGCTTCCAAAGTATCCCTCCAAAGTTCCATTTCGTTGCACTCCAACCTTCGTTTCATCAATCAACACAATATCATCTGCGAACATCATACACCACGGAACGTCATTTTGAATTTCTCTTGTCAATTCGTCCATGACTATGGCAAAGAGAAAAGGACTAAGAGCAGATCCTTGATGCACCCCAATCGTAATAGGGAATTCTTCTGTCCTCCCAACATTAGTACGTACACTTGTACTAGCTCCCTCATACATGTCCTTTATAATGTCAATATATTTCCGCGATACACCCTTCTTTGCTAAGGCCCACCAAAGTACTTCTCTTGGTACTTTATCATATGCCTTCTCTAAATCAATAAAAACCATATGCAGATCTTTCTTTTTATCTCGATAATGTTCCATCAACTGCCGGATAAGATAAATTGCTTCCATGGTCGATCTTCCAGGCATAAATCCAAACTGATTTTATGTTATCTTCACACATTTCTTGATCCTTTGTTCAATCACTCGTTCCCACAACTTCATGGTATGACTCATTAGTTTAATTCCGCGATAATTAGAACAATCTTGAACATCACCTTTGTTCTTATACAAAGGGACGAGAATACTTTTCCTCCATGCTGACGGCATCTTATTGCTTCTCCAAATCTTATTGAAAAGCATAGTTACCCATTCGATCCCTCTCTCCCCCAAACACCTCAAAACTTCAATATGTATACCATCTGGTCCTTCTGCTTTCTTTGACCCCATCTTCTTCAATGCAATTGTCACTTCACCCTTTTGGATTCTTCTCTTAAACTCTCGGTTAACCATACTTGAGGGGATGTTTAAATTCCCAATATCTTGTTCTTGATGGCCATTGAATAGGGTATCAAAGTATGACCTCCATCTCTCTTTTATCTCTTTATCTTGAACCAAAACTTTTTGGTCAGTATCTTTTACACATTTAACTTTTCCAATATCTCGCGTCTTCTTCTCTCTCATTCGAGCAAGTTTATAGATATCTTTTTCCCCTTCTTTAGTATCTAATCTTGCATATAATTCTTGATTGACCTTTGATCGGGCATTTCGCCGCCTTTTTAGCTTCGTTCGAGCTTTCTTGTACTTCTCATAATTCTCATCGCTCGAGCATTTACCCGACCTTATAACATTCACGTTTGGTCTTTATCGCTTGCTTAACTTCATCATTCCACCAAGATTTGTCTTTACTTGATGGTCTGTTTCCTATAGATTCTCCTAGGACTTCATTTGCAACTTCCTTTATTTTGTGTTACAAAAATTTACACATCGAATCTATATCCATCTCCGTGCAATCGGACCAAATACCACTATCGACAATCTTAGCCACAAAAGTATGTCGACTCTCCCCTTGGAGCTTCCACCACTTAATTCGAGGTCAACTTGTGGTCTTCTCTTTCTTAAGTGCCTCTTACCTCGAAAGTCAAGCACCACAACCCTATCTTTGTGTTGCGGCACTCTCACCGGTATTACCTTGCAATTCGTAAAACTTTTCCTCCAAACATTCCTTACTAAAAAGAAATCAATCGACTTGCATTACCTCCGTTTCTATATGTCACCAAATGAGAGTCCCTTTTCTCGAACCAAGTGTTCATAATACCCAGTCATGAGCTAATGCGAAATCGATATATCATTTCCTGCTTCATTCTTGTCCCCAAACCAAAGCCACCATGAATGCTCTCAAAGCCATCTCTGCTAACACCGACATGCCCATTGAGGTCACCACCAATGATCAATTTCTCACCCATAGGAATTCGTTCGACAACCTCTTCCAAATCTTCCCAAAATTCTTGTTTGATCGATGCATCCAATCCTACTTGTGGTGCATAAGCACTTATGATAGTTAGAAACTCATCCCCTATCACAAGCTTAATACTCATTATTCTATCGCTCTTTCTTGACACTTCCACCACATCATCAATGAATTCTTTATCAATGACGATACCCACTCCATTTCTACTTCTATTCTTTCCAGAGTACCAAAGCTTGTAACCCCAAGGAGCTAACACTCTTGCCTTCTCGCCAACCCACTTAGTCTCTTGTAGACACATTATGTGAATTCTCCTCCTTTTCATAACCTCCCCCACTTCTGCTGATCTCCCCGTCAAAGAGCCAACGTTCCAAGTTCCAAACCGCACCTTACTACCCTTATTAGCCGCAAGAACTAACTTCTCTGTCTGTCCCCGTCCACGCTGCAAGGATTCTTGCACATTTGACACCACACCCATACTTCGAGGTGGCGCGCCGCTTCCGGGCGACGACCTAGCAACCCTTGCATATTTTCCACTACACCCGGGCCTATGAAGTGTAGTGCATCCTTGCTCATTTGATGCGATGGGAAGGACATCAGACTAAATTTTGTCAATTTATTTTGTCGCATGAATTATATAGTGTAAAGTAATTTTAAACAATAAATTGATACTATAATCTCCATGTCACTGACCCTAATATAGTTGTGATGACTTTATTCATTTTAAAAAATCTTTGGTTTATAATTTGAATATTCGAGAAATTTAAATTGTTGGAAGTAACATGAAGTTGCATTTGAAATTTTATTACCTTAGGAATCACCCAAAGCTTCAATTACTGCAAAGAAAGAGGTAAAAATATCTATGGTAATATTATGTTGCTACTTAACTTTCTTTTAGGCAAGTAAATATTACTACATCAAAATTCAAGACTGTATTATCTTTGTATTTGGAATACCCTATCTGATACTTCCACCTGCGGCTTTTCTTTTTACTCCCATCGTTCCCTAAATTTGACAGATAGTGTATATTTAATGTATTAAAAATAATAATTTTTATAGGTAATGATAGTAAATATATATTGGAGATTAAAAAGCGAAAATATTGATAGTGATTGTTTGGTGAAATTACAAAACAAAAAATAATTATTCGATTCAATTATGTAAAACTGATAATGTAAAATTTCTAAAAACACAAAAAAATTTAATATTTAAATGGGACGGAAAAGAGTAATCTTACATCCGTTTACATTGCCCGAGGTTTTAGCTCTTTACCGTCCCTCTTTTCAATCTCTTCCTTGATTATTTTAATGTAAAATGAATTTGGTTAATTTTTAGTTTTATTTTCATCATATTTTATTTAATCTGTTTTACATATTTAATTATTTTGAATAATTAGAAAAAAATATTATTCAGATCTTTATTTTATTTTATAGTTGATTTGGTGATTTGACATTTAGGTCTTAAGTAAGAGATCAGCCAGAAATCGCTATTTTTCTCTTTCAGGTTAGGCCGTCGGAGTAGCCCAGACTACACAAGCAATGGGCTTGAATTTAGCTTTAGACTAATTTCATGCTTAAATGTCCCACATTTACATATCGTTAAACATATTATCCTACATTAATTAGCGACTAAAAAAAAATTTGTCCTTTAATCAAACATTTTTCCCATGAAGAATCATATTAAATTATTTTGAGATAATTTATTATAAAAAACTTGTGTTACAAGTTACATGTCATCCTAGTTCAATCAAAACTTTCCATATCCAATCACGACTAAATTAGGGTTAACTATTCCTACTTCATTAAGGTATCTTTTCCTCTATAAATACTGTTTAATTAATTAAAACTCATAATAATAATTAATAACTCTCTCTCTCTCACAATAATTATTCATAGCTCATCACCTCCGTCAACCACCGCCCCACCACCACAACTCCTCCGCTTCCATCACCATGTCTCATCTGCCACGCGGTGGCCTCAACGGCAACCTTACCCACTGCCGCGGCCGCCGATACAGGTGACTAATATTTCTCCACTCGATTATCGAGAGACCATGATCAACTATAATATTACTAGTAATATCGCTACCGCGTCTCGTGCTGTCGTCGTCGTAATCCGTACAGCCCCCCACACCTCCGGCCATCCCAGGGGGGCATGGCCCCCCTGTCCCCCGCTGTCCTTCTCCCGCTCGTGAGTCTCGAACGCGGCGAACGTCGAGAAAACTCCATGAGGCGGCTCCGGGAAGAATTCGAACGAGGCGTTGGTTACTATAATAATAATAATAATAATAATAATAATAATAATAATTCTTTCTACTTGAATAATAATTCTGGCTAAGGTGGAGAGCAGCGTCAGGGGTCCTGTGCGACAAGAAAGTGTTGGGATTCGGTGCCTAAAACGAAGGCCCAGCGGAAGCGGTAAAACGAAAATTAATTCGATCCGAATCCCTACGAGGATCGATCGAGCTACGTATATACGAATATCAAAAACGAAATACAAGAGATACGAGAAACATACCCTCGTAGTCCGTTGATTAAATGGATAACCTTCTCTTGAGCTATTCCCCAAGCTCTTGAACGATCCAACGCCGAAAGCACCGCGTCTCTACTTGCCACGCGCCGAAAAAACGACCGGAATAACAACACTTGATTAACCTCTAAGGTTACGGCTAGAATCAAGTGATGAAGCTTTTTATTATTATTACACTCTAAGTGTATAATCTTGTTCTCTCTATTTTTTCTCAATCTTTCTCTAAGAAAGTTGAACAAGATGAAGATGAAGTTGAAGACTAAAATGAAAACTATATTCTCTCTCCCACCTATAACCTCACGGCTGGAATCTCAAGTGGGAAGTGAGAGTTTTTAAAGTCTTCAATATTATCTCATTTCAACCACCTCAAATCACCTTTCTATATAAAATGAGATATGATATCTCAAAATGTCTTTAGTCATCAACCTACCAAGGATGAGACCAAGACAATGAGGGAAAAGTATGAGGTGGGGCAGCCTCTAGAAGGATTTGGACAAGTTCGGTCCGTTTCGGACTCCCGAGAGTACAAATAGATAAACTACGATTCCGTTCTGATGTATTTATATCGACTAATTAATCCAATTAATTAATCATATCAAATACATTATAACATAATTAATTTCTCCAAGAAATAATTATATTCATGAATTAAATTAATCACCCAGTAATATATTTAATTCATTAGGCCGTAAATTAATTTATCCAATAAATCAATTTAGACATCCAATGTCCCAAAATCAATTAGACATCCAATGTCCAATAAATTAGATATCCAATATCTAATATTTATAATGAGAGAACAAGCTCGATTCATTCCGTCGTCAATCCTAATGCGCGACTCGGTAGGTCTGTCTCAGTCAGCAATGGGAGGAACCAAAGAGTAGTAGCACCACCTAGCCGATCACGGTGGCCTACTGCAGACTGATCGAGAACGAATGATTGGGATCATTCAAGAACTATTCTCGTGAATACCGAGAACGTATAAACCCTTCTTTCAAATGTCCCGATCAAGTTATAGGGTCACGGTCAGTCAAACCCCATCTGTACTTGACGCTATGCATGCGTTAATGCAAACCGAGATCATCGAGCTGTCGTGTATCTAATACAACTAGCTCCAATGTTTTGGCCAAAAACTTATGATCTCACCTGCTAATAACCGCATAGGACATATAACCCACTCACTTACGGGAGAAAGAATTCTATCTTGGTATTCAGTAGGACCTGCTACTTGCTCGTCAAGATGCACGTCGAGGTTGACCCCCGCCTTCCGGTTTATAGGGTCGAACTACTCTAATGAAAATCTTGACGTCACAAGCACATCCCTACTAAATCCTCGAGTCGAAGGTTCACGAATACCTATCACAACCTTTCGATTCCGTCATTGACTGTCCCGGAGTGAAATCCGTGTGACGAATCGAGGGTGAGTCGGTTCGAGTATACTAATCCAATTAGCATACCTATAACGTGTGCTCCTACTAACCATTAGCGTTCGACATGCACTCTCCATGTCAAAGAACACGTCATACAAGTCTTCACATAAATTTAACGCCCAGTCAAGTTTCAATGACTTGCGAACGATTAAGTATTTGAGCTATAACCTTTCCAGTGCCGCCCCCTTTATCCAATAAAGAGTGGAACGTTTTGCTCTCAAATACACGGACTAGTTTCTATATGTTTATTTACGAGTTAGGAATGTCAGTAACTACCAGTAAATAAAGAAACATTCATTTGCCTTATATAAATGGTTTACATAATTACAAGTACAATGCCCTCACTCAACATCCTCTGAGTGGCATTCGAGGGCATACTCCTAACAGAAAGTCCCTCTAAAGTTGAATGGCCCCAAATGCTGGGCGATGAAGAAGTCACTTGAGTGAAAGTTGGAAGCGGCTTGAATGAGAATGCTACGTTGGTCGTGTGGCCGCACAATATTGGATAGAATCCCGAACGGGATTTTCAGGAACGCGCTAGAAGTGGCGTCCATTTCAGCGAAAGTTAGGGAAGGGAGATTGAGATGGTTTGGCCACGTCCACAGGAGGCAGGCCTTTGCTCCGGTGAGGAGGGTTGAGAGATTATTGGTTATAGGGAGGAGGAGGACTTGAGAGGAGTAGTTGAGATTAGATTTGAAGGCCCTAAACTTATTCGTGAGCATGACTGTTGATAGGTGCTCTTGGAGGCGCCAGATCAGAGTTGTGGACTCTTTTTTTGGGAGCGATTCGGTAGTAGGGAGTTTCAGGATTGGGTTGTCTCGGTTAGCTTTGACCTAGAGCATTGCTTTTTATTTTTATATTTTATTCTATTGCCTTTTGCGTGTGGTGTATTTTTGACACAGAGCTGTGCGCGGAGTCAACCCCCCTTTTGTTAGAGCGGAGTTCAGCGGGAGTGAAGTAGCCAAATTCCTCTTAGGTAAGTTCCATGTGGATTTAGCCATGGGCTAAAGTATGGTATTGAGGTTTTTCGAATCATATGCTTCCCTTTATATATATCACTCAATATTTTAATGTGCACTAAGCTGGGGTTCTTCACGAAAACAGTCTCCCTACCGTAATAGGTAGGGGCATGGTCTGCGTACATCTTACCCTCCCAGACCCTGCTCTGAGCAGGATATACTGGGTATGTTTTTTTTTTGAAGTTATTACTTAAAGATTTAAAACAAATTTGGTTAATTTTAGTTTTATTTTCATTATATTTTATATAATCTGTTTTCTTATTTGATTATTTTGAATAATTAGAAAAAAAATATTTAGATCTTTATTTTATTTTATAGTTGATTTGGTGATTTGACATTTAGGTCTTAAGCAAGAGATCAGTCAAAAACTGCTATTTTTCTCTTTCAAGTTAGGCCGTCGGAGTAGCCCGTACTACACAAGCAACGGCTTGAATTTAGCTTTAGACTATTTTTTTTTTGGAACAAAGTAACTTCTTATTATCCAAAAACAATGGTTACAAAACCGATCCAACAAGGATCCAGGCATAGCCAGTCGACCTAGCAATAACAATTTCAAACCTGTCTAAACCAGTAGTTAAAAAGGAAACAAGCTATATATCAAACCTATTCCAAAAGGCCTCCAATTTTCTATCTAATTTAGCTCTTATGCTGCACGTATACAAAATTTGCTCAACAATATGCACATCAACGGACCCTTCCTGAAAAGTAATAGAGTTTCTCAATTTTCAAATTGCATACACAGTTTCAGCAAGGAGGATTTTAATCATTTTTGCTTTGCAGCTTTTACCCTTTGCAGCTAAACATAACCATTTCACTTCCACACTATTGTTTGGGCTGCCTATTGTTCCAAGTTTTTGTAAAATCTGCCGCCAAACATACTGGGTGAAGCAGCACCCAAAAACAGGTGTTCATGGCTTTCCTGTTGGAAACAGAAGCAACAATAACCATCATCTACAATCCCAAGTCTGATCATCCTATCCTTGGCAGCCATTCTCCCCTTCAAGCACAACCAAAGTTGGAAACATGATCTAGGCATATCTTTGTTTCCATATAACAAGTTTCTTCAATGTACCTTAGCCTTATTTCCTCTCATTTCAAGGTAGAACTTTCTAGTAGGGAATTTGTCTCCCTTTCTGAGCATACTCCACACAGTGCTTTGTTCCAACTTCTCCCTCTGTTTAAAGATGGTTTTTACAATCCAAGAGTAGGAAGATTTGATAGTATGCCCCCTCACATCTCCATTCTTAATGTAATAGGCATGAATCCATTTCTCCCATAATTTATCAACCTTCACATAAATTCCACAATAATCTTGTCATAGTTGCCACATTCTAATCCACTAAGGAGGTTATGTTAAGGCCTCCAACTGATTTGGTATCACAAATGTTTTCCCACTCCACAGGTGATTTTTTTGGTTATTTCCTCTAATCCACTCCATAAGAAAGATCTACATATAGTTCAATATGTCTCAAAACCTTCTTTGGTAGGGGGAACACTTGTAACCAATAGTTTGTTATGGAAAAAAGAACACTTTGTATCTGTAATATCCGCAATTTTGATTTCCAATAATTTTCTTTTTTTGGCGGGAGTCCGTTTCGACAACTCGCTTATGACCGTATCGTCATTATGAGAATGATTAATTCTGCACTTTTTGTCATCTGAGTTCGTTTCAGTATCGTTTTGTTGAGTTCCGTGTTCTTAAGCGGCTTTTCCGTACTTGAGTTCGATTCTTGCGAATCTCATCCGAAACTGTTGTTTCGAGTTTCTCGTAAGTTCATTTAATGTTATTATTCGTGTTGCGAGCTTTGGCTTGGTGCTTCGATCGTGTATCGTGTATTTCGGACGTTTTGGGCCGTTTTCGTAATTTCCCAAAGTTTGGGGCAATTACTTTTCGTTGTCGAATTTCGAGCCTTCGGGTGGTAGGAATCGTGTGTTCTCTTAGCGCTTGGATTCTTCTTTGCGAGTACTTCGTAACCGTATCTCCGATTTTTATTCAGGTTCGAGTTTCGAGGTTGTCCGGGCCGTCGGAGTGGCCACGGCCGAGTCACGGCCGGAGCAGGGCCTGGCCTGGCCAAGTTACGGTCGTAAGGTTCCAGTTACGGCCGTACGTGCTCGGCAGACTTGGCTAGACGAATGCGATTCTGGCCGTAAGGGTCGATTCTGGCCGTCACGGGTGCTGTGCGATGTTCGGACGAATGCGATTCTGGCCAGAAGGACTGCCGGCACGCCGTAAATGTCGAGTTACGGCCATAAGGCCCTGTAGGTTACGGACGTAAGCGATCGGTAGGCGCTGGGCGGATTTTGACGAATGCCGGTTACGGCTGTAAGGCACTGCCGGTTACGGCCTTAACCCTGTCGGCATATATAGGCCAGGGGACTCGGCCAGATCTCATTTTTTCACTTTTTCTCATTTCTTACGACGGATGGCAATGGGGGTTCGGGAACTCAAGTTCTTGGCCGGTTCTAATCATTTCTAAGGCATTTTGGAGGATTCTTGTTGATTATATCATCGTCCAATCCATGTTCTTCGTCCGAATCAAGGTATTTTGGCTTGAACCATTGTTTTTGAAGATTTTGGGGATTTTCCTTTTGATTTCGATTCCAATCCGTTTTTGTTCGATTAATTGTTGTATAAACGTTGTTTTGAACATGTTCTACAGATTGGATACTCGTATCTTTGATTCGGTCGACCCGAGGGGTGATTTCTTTGTTCTTGGAGGGTCTCTGTAATATCCGTAATATTTCTATTTTTAGCAGTTTCCATTTTTGGTGTATGTCTATTTTTATCGACTTGCTTGTAACCGTCGCGACTTTTTGAATCTATTTTGTTCTTGGAGTTTTTCCATTTGGACGAGTTGTGATGATGTTTTCCCGTAATTTCATTTTATGACATGTTTTGCCGTATGAACGTTCGATTCTTGTAAAACTCGTTCGTTTTCGTTGTTTCTTGGTTTGTACAAGTTCGTATGGTTGAGTTGGTCATGTGGAGACTTTCGGTTTGTAAATCCGACGTCGTTTCGTGATTTTCGGGTACTTGGGCCATTTTTGTAATTTCTTAATAGTTTAGGGAATCTTAGTTTCGTTGTCGCATTACGGACCCTCCGGTGGTCGGAATTGTATTTTCTTTCAGCGCTTAGTTCCGTCGTCTTTTAGGCTTCGCATCTATGTTCCTGGATTCTGGTCTCGTCGTACGTTTCGTGTTTTACACCTCGGCAGTGACTTAGTGTCGATGTGACATCAGCGATCTTTGAATCTGCATGTAGGTAGCGCACGCTACCCCTGTTGCCTTGCGTGCGCTATCAAGTGCGATTAGCGTCGCTAACCCCTATTGTTAGCGTCGCTAACGAATGGTGGCGATAGCCATCGGTATCACGGCCCGTTAGCGCCACGCTACATATGGCGATTAGCGTGCGCTAACTTCACACTATATAAGCCCAGTAGGCGCTTTGAGCAATTTCATTCTTTTCCCTTCGTTTCTTCGACGTGCGACCTCGGGCGATTTCCATCGATCGATCGGCGTTATATTCACATTCCATCACCGTAGAGTCGTACTAACATATTATCATCAGCATAATCGTCATCCATCATCCGAAATCAAGGTATTTTCGTCTAGAACCCTAACTCGTCAAATTTGGGGGTTTTTCCGGGTTTTGCTAATTGGAACCGAATTATTCCAGTATGTTATGATATTCTTCACCGATTGTGATTGTTGAACGATTCCAAATCCAAATTCCTTGATTTTGATCCGCGAATTATCGATACGGGGAGATTTTGCGTAAACCCTCGCCCGTATCAATTGACCGTCTATTGTCGTATATTGTAACCGGGGTTATGGGTGTATTCCAGTAGAGTATTGTTGTCCGTTGGGACTGAACTGTATTGATCCTTCGTTTAGGAACCGTCGTTTTCCACCCGGACCGTTCGTAGTCGTGTTTCATCTCCGTTTCTTCAAGAATGTCTCAAAGGCAAGTACTTTACATTTGTTTACATGTTCTAGTATTTGAATTATAGCTATATGTGGTTGTTGTGGGAAGATATGTGTAAGGACGGTCCGACGGGGCCTCTAGGGATACGTATTGCCGTGAGTGTGCGTATCGTGAACTGTGGTTAGCCACCCAGGGATGTCCGAAGGGACTCTGCGGGGTACGGTGGCCGTGAGTCTCGTGCCAACGGTTAACTTTGAATTATGATTTGTTGGAGATAATGTGTTTGTGTTTGTACATCATAAATATTCCGGAATATAAAATGTTTTCTAAAATGACTTTTTGGCGCATATATTCATCTGATTAGAATGTAGTTCAAATGGATTGTACTTGCACTAGTAGTTGTCGCTAACCCCTTAAATGGGGGAAATACTTTTTGTATTTCAGGTATTGATCGTGGGGACAAGCGAGCACTAGAGCCGTATGAGGATGATGGGCGAGCATGATACTGTCCAGAAGTTGTTTATTGGCGTTCTATCTGTCGAATATTTTGATATCTTGTTTTGGGGATTTTGTTTTATAAAAACTGGTTTAAGTACTCGAGTACTTCTTTTACAAAATTGTTAATGTTGTGTTCCTGTTTGGGAAGTGGATTAATGTTGGATTTTATTGTCGGATTGTAATCTTATTTGAATTGTCGTATTATTGATGATTGTTGTCGTTGTCGAATGTCTTGTTTGGTATGTTAGCCTGGTGGATTCCACAGTGTGGGGTCCACGGCGCTGTAATATGCCCTGAATGTCTTGGGGGTGTTACAGAATATGGTATCAGAGCTTAGGTTTATGGATACCTAGGCTATCGGTTATTTGGATCTAGTTAAGTGTCGTTTTTGGGACAGTATCACTGTATTGCCATCATCTCAGTACGCCGGTGCTCGTAAGTTTCCCTAACTTGACTCGTTTCACCGTTCTGTTCTATTTCTGTCTTAGTATCTTTTGCGTTTTGCGTTTGAATTGTACTTACCCGTTGCTTCTTCAGAATTCCTGCTGGTAGAGGACGCGGACGCGATAGGGGACGTGGCGCAGCCGGTGGGGCGGCCATGTCCGATCACTCGGGAACTGATTCGGCGATGCCTTCCTTGTCGAACAGTGTTCCCCCTAGTTCCGGAGGTCAGCAGACTACCGCTAGCTCCGTAATGCTCATGAGAATGTTGGAGTGGCTAACATTTTACGCAGTAGCGAACTGATGACGCTCGACTCAGCCGCTCGTCGGCCATGCTAATGCTAACCCGGTCCCGCCTACTGGTCCGGCAATGATAAGCTACTTCAGACGTGATTCGTATGCGCCCTCCGCAGCTTGATGGTGCTTCCGACCCTTCCGGTTGGGAGAATTGGCTGCTCGAGATGGAGAAAGTGTTTGAGGTCGCTAATTGCCCCGAGGAGAGGAAAGTACCCATTGCTCAAGATTTCTCGCCAATGAGGCAAAGACGGCAGGTAAGCGGTGAAACCGCGTGACCGGCAGCTACGTGGGCGAGTTCCGGATCTCGATGGAAGACGCACTGCCCGTGGCCTGAAAGAGGGGAGGATCCGAGCCTTCTTTGAGGCTAAGCCCCAAGATGTACCTATATCTCAAGCCATCAAAGACTACAATCGCCAGCTACATTATGTAAGAAACCAAGTCCGCGATGAGCTCGATAAGATCCGCCACTTTGACATGCGGATGAAACCGAGAGTGCGCCACTACATGTCCGGGTCCGGGTGCACCACTTTGAAATAATATCGGAATAAGGCGATCGCTTATTAGATGTCGCTTTCGCGACAGAGACGGCAACCGAAGGAAAGAAACAAAACCGCCGGCCGGGCCGGAGGCAAGTCAGAGGGTATCCAAGACTCGGCCTGCTCGCGAGTCTTCGAGTCGGGCCGCCATCGGTTGGTCGAGGAAACGGTTCTAGGTCTCGCCTCGCCGGGTTCTCTTCGTGGTCCTACGTGCTTCAACCGCAGCTGTCCGGCCACATGATGAGTGAGTGTGATAGGCCTCCGATTCGGTCTTGCTTGTGGTCGTATGGGTCATCGTGCTAAGTTTTGTACGGATGCAGCTCGGGCCCCATTACTCGGATATCAGCCCCGGCCGCGGAGAGCCGAGTGTGAATCGACACTGACAGTTCCTCAGCCGCAGCAGAGTTTTGGTAGAGGTCGAGTTCGTGGTCAGCCTTCTAGAGGGGGAGCTTCTAGTGCGGGGTCCGTTCCGCCCCGTGTGTACGAGATGAGGCGAGCAGGAGATCCTGACGCGACGGTGGCCACAGGTACCGTCCACATCCTTGATCATCCTGTTTCCGTATTGTTCGATTCTGGTGCTACGCATTCTTTTATATCTATGGATTGTGTGCGTCGCCTGCATGTTGATTGCCTTGTTGCTTGTGAGCCTTTTGTCGTTAAACTTCCTAGTGGGGATAGCATCGTGGGGGATCGTGAGGTTAGAGATTTTCCAGTGAGTATCGCGGGGAGGGTTTGGCCTTCTAATCTGATTGCGGTAGATATTAGAGATGAGGACTTGATTCTGGGTGAGGATTGGCTGGACCGTCATGGGGCGATCATGAATTATAGAACGAGGACGGTTTCGATGTTAGCCTCTGACGGTACCGAGCATTCCTTTGTAGGGCGTAAGCGGAGTAGCCAGAGATTTCTGATCAGTGCCTTAAAGGCGGTGAGACTTCTTCGAGGAGGTTGCACGGGTTATTGGTGTTACGCTTTGAGATCGGAAGAAGGGGGAGTCGAGCTCTCGTCTATTCCGGTAGTATGTGAGTATCCTGATGTTTTTCCATATGAGTTTCCGGGTTTGCCGCCGGACCGAGAGGTTGAATTTACCGTCGATTTAGAGCCGGGTAAAGACGATCTCTAAGACGCCATACCGGATGGCGCCTGCCGAGATGCTTGAGTTGAAGAAACAGTTGGGAGAGTTGCTAGACATGGGTTATATTCGACCGAGCGCTTCGCCTTGGGGCGCACCGGTCCTATTCGTAAAGAAGAAGGATGGGTCACTTCGTTTGTGTATCGACTACCGAGAGTTGAACAAAGTGACCATCAAAAACAAATATCCGCTTCCGAGGATTGATGACTTGTTTGATCAGTTGCAAGGGGCAACCGTGTTTTCGAAGATTGATTTGAGATCGGGGTATTATCACCCGAGTGAAGGATATCGATATTCCGAAGACGGCCTTTCGGACGAGATACGGTCACTACGAGTTTGTGGTTATGCCTTTTGGGCTAACCAACGCACCAGCCGTGTTCATACAGCTTATGAACAAAGTCTTTATCGAGTACCTCGATAAGTGTGTAGTCGTTTTTATCGACGACATCCTGATTTACTCGAGGAGTGAGGAGGAGCACGCCCGTCATTTGCATATTGTGTTAGATATTTTGAGAACTCAGCATCTTTTTGTGAAGTTCTCAAAGTGTGAGTTTTGGTTACGGGAGGTTATGTTTCTCGGTCATGTGATCTCGGCCGAGGGTGTTCGTGTGGACCCACATAAGGTAGAGGCAGTGTTGGATTGGGCGCCGCCCAAGAACGCGAAGGAGGTCCGCAGTTTTCTGGGATTAGCCGGGTATTACCGCAGATTCGTCGAGGGGTTCTCTAAGCTCGCTCGACCGCTGACTCAGTTGTTACAGAAGTCGGAGAAGTTTGTGTGGACCGATGAGAGGCAGAATAGTTTTGAGGAGTTGAAGAAGCGGTTGACGACCGCTCCCGTGTTGGCTTTACCGAGTGGTAATGATGGTTTCTCCGTTTATAGTGATGCTTCGGGTCAAGGGCTCGGATGCGTACTTATGCAGCACGGGAGGACGATTGCCTATGCTTCCCGTCAGTTGAAACCGTATGAATTGAATTACCCTACGCACGATCTTGAGTTGGCCGCAGTTGTGTTTGCGTTGAAAATCTGGCGTCATTACTTGTATGGCTCGTCATGTCAGATTTTCACCGATCACAAGAGCCTGAAGTACATCTTCACGCATAAGGAGCTTAATATGAGACAGAGGAGATGGTTGGAATTGATTTAGGATTACGATCTTGAGATCCTCTATCATCCGGGCAAGGCTAATGTGGTAGCAGATGCCTTGAGCCGGAAATCGGTATCGCTTCGGGCGCTTGAGTTACTCACGGCCCAGTCGGGACTTCAGCGAGAGTTTATGAGGTTGAGCATTGAGATTGTACTGCCAGGGAGTTCCGGGCAGTTACGTACTCTTGAGATTTCTTCATCTCTGGTCGAGGACATTAAGTCGGGACAGTTAGAGGACCCGATGTTTATTCAGCTCCGAGAGAGTGTAGGAAAGGGGAAAGCCCCGGGATTCGTTATTCATGAGGACGGCGTGTTGAGATTCCGAGGTCGGTTGTGTGTTCCGAACGACTCGGAACTGAGACAGAGCATTATGCGAGAGGCTCATGCGTCACCATACTCAGTCCATCCGGGCTCGAGTAAGATGTATAAAGATCTGAGGAAGAATTTCTGGTGGAACGATATGAAGAAGGAGGTAGTTCAGTTTGTAGCTAAGTGTTTGACTTGTCAGCAAGTCAAGATTGAGCATCAGCGGCCAGCCGGATTATTGAAACCACTTCCCGTTCCGGAATGGAAGTGGGAGGACATCTCTATGGATTTTGTCACGAGTTTACCGAGGACGAAGACTGGTATGAATATGGTATGGGTGATTGTAGACCGACTGACTAAGTCGGCATATTTTCTGGGCATCAAGGATACTTGGGGTCCAGAAAAGTTGGCTCGTATTTTTATCACTCAGATAGTGAGGCTTCATGGTACGCCGAGGACCATTATTTCAGACAGAGATGGCCGATTTGTATCGCATTTTTGGCAGGCGGTACATAAGGCATTGGGGACTCAGCTACGTTTGAGCACTTCGTTCCATCCCCAGACCGATGGGCAGTCCGAACGTACCATTCAGACGTTCGAGGAATTGTTGCGCGCGTGTGCGTTAGATTGGAGTAGTAACTGGGAGGATCATTTGGCCTTGATTGAGTTTACTTATAATAATAGCTGGCACGCGTCGATTAAGATGGCACCGTATGAGGCACTTTATGGCCGACGTTGCCGATCACCGATATGTTGGGATGAGCCGTCCGATTTGGTTGGCACCGAGCCGGACCTTGTGTTGGAGACGAGGGAGAAAATCGAATTGATTAGAAAGAGGATGTTGGCTGCTCAGAGTCGACAAAAGTCTTACGCGGATGTTAGGCGTAGACCTTTGGAGTTTGAGGTGGGGGATCATGTTCTGTTGAGAGTGTCTCCGACGAAGGGAGTCTTCCGTTTTGGGAAGAAGGGGAAACTCAGCCCGAGATATATTGGACCTTTCGAGGTATTGGAGAGAGTCGGTGAGTTAGCGTACCGTTTGGCTTTACCTCCGTCGCTGAGTCATGTACATAGCGTATTTCACGTTTCCCAGTTGAGGAAGTACGTTCCGGACCCGTCCCACATTATTGACTTTGGGGACGTGGAGATCGAGAAGGATGTTACGTTTGAAGAGAGGCCCGTTAGAATTTTGGAGCGTCGTGATAAACAGTTAAGGCACAAAACCATTCTTTTGGTTAAAGTGCAATGGTCGAGGCACGGAGTAGAAGAAGCGACGTGGGAGTTAGAGGAGGATATGCGTTCGAGATACCCCGAGCTTTTTGATTCTTAAGTTTCGGGACGAAACTTTATTTTAGAGGGGGAGAATGTAATATCCGTAATATTTCTATTTTTAGCAGTTTCCATTTTTGGTGTATGTCTATTTTTATCGACTCGCTTGTAACCATCGCGACTTTTTGAATCTATTTTGTTCTTGGAGTTTTTCCATTTGGACGAGTTTTGATGATATTTTCCCGTAATTTCATTTTATGACATGTTTTGCCGTATGAACGTTCGATTCTTGTAAAACTCGTTCGTTTTCGTTGTTTCTTGGTTTGTACAAGTTCGTATGGTTGAGTTGGTCATGTGGAGACTTTCGGTTTGTAAATCCGACGTCGTTTCGTGATTTTCGGGCACTTGGGCCATTTTTGTAATTTCCTAATAGTTTAGGGAATCTTAGTTTCGTTGTCGCATTACGGACCCTCCGGTGGTCGGAATTGTATTTTCTTTCAGCGCTTAGTTCTGTCGTCTTGTAGGCTTCACATCTATGTTCCTGGATTCTGGTCTGCTGCACGTTTCGTGTTTTATACCCTCGACAGCCTATCACCGATGTGACATCGCAAGGCCGAATCTGTGTAGGTAGCGACGCTACCCTGTTGCCTGCGTGCGCTACCAAGTGCGCTTAGCGACGCTAACCCCTATTGTTAGCGTACGCTAACGAATGGTGGCGAGAGCCATCGGATCGCCACGGCCCCGTTAGCGCACGCTACATATGGCGATTAGCGTGCGCTAACTTCACACTATATAAGCCCAATGCGCGCTTTTGAGAGCAGCAGTTTCATTCTTTTCCCTTCGTTTCTTCGACGTGCGACCTCAGAGGCGATTTCCATCAGTCCTGATCGGCTTTCTATTCACATTCCATCACCGTAGAGTCGTGCTAACATATTATCATCAGCATAATCGTCATCCATCATCCGAAATCAAGGTATTTTCGTCTAGAACCCTAACTCGTCAAATTTGGGGGTTTTTCCGGGTTTTGCTAATTGGAACCGAATTATTCCAGTATGTAATGATATTCTTCACCGATTGTGATTGTTGAATGATTCCAAATCCAAATTCCTTGATTTTGATCCGCGAATTATCGATACGGGGAGATTTTGCGTAAACCCTCGCCCGTATCAATTGACCGTCTATTGTCGTATATTGTAACCGGGGTTATGGGTGTATTCCAGTAGAGTATTGTTGTCCGTTGGGACTGAACTGTATTGATCCTTCGTTTAGGAACCGTCGTTTTCCACCCGGACCGTTCGTAGTCGTGTTTCATCTCCGTTTCTTCAAGAATGTCTCAAAGGCAAGTACTTTACATTTGTTTACATGTTCTAGTATTTGAATTATGGCTATATGTGGTTGTTGTGGGAAGATATGTGTATGTTCACCTAGGGACGGTTGTTGTGTCACGATTTATTCATCCCGACAGGCGATCGACTATAAGGCCGAGCGACCAAGTCAACATCAGTCAAACTATGGCTAGCTCGCCAAATCAAAGATATCAGACCCCCATCAGTAACCCAGCGATCGACCCCCAAGGCGATCGCCCTTTGGCAGCTGGCGATCTATTCTACTAACCGGCTAAGGGCAATCAACCTGCGCCCCGAGCAGAGACGATCGCCCGTCAAAACCATCAAGGACTGGATCTCAGGAAAGCACCCACGTGCAGATCCACCAAAGGCGCTGACGAGATCCTCGCCAGCAGATAAGATCTTTTGCTGACAGACAAGACATTTGACCACAGCCTGTCACCTACCTCACCTACCAGCATGCGCGCCGAAAGTTGTCAGTGGGACCACCCGCGACAGCAACTCAGGACGCGTGTAAGCTCCCCATAGGACCGCATAGTTGACTGCCAACAACTCCTGCAGGCTTTGAAGGGACAGGCCCATGTGCTAAAAGACGATCGCCCGATTATTATAATGCAGAAAAGGCGATCGCCCGGCGTATCCAAGCTCTATAAATAGAGAACCTCCTCCTACAGGAAAAAGGTTCCGACTTCGCACAACTTACGGTTCGGAATTGACTCAACCTACGGTTCCGAGTTCACTGAATATACGGTTCGGAATTCATTTGACTCACGTCCGAAATACATTCCACCAAAAAGTTCACATTCTCTCACATTCCGATACATCCACGGAAATCCTGAAGAACACACATATCATCAAGCTCCCGGCTATCTCACCGGAATCCATCTCAGGACTTCTCTCTCCAAATCTCTCGTCCAGAAGACGATCGGCAGAAGCATCAAGTCTCCACTAGATAGATTCCAAGGGATTCATAAGCCCAGAAGCCCAAACATCCAGCTAAATACTCGCCGTGAGAGGCGGTCGATCTCTCACCGCCGCGACTGTTCATCACCTTTGTTACAAGAACTCACAGAGCATCAAATCTGGTTCTTCCGGCAATCTACACGCTCACTAGCTAAGATAACAAGAAACTTTACACTCATTGTAATTGTATTCTTACATTAGTACTTGTATCCCCGAATATCGGTATTAATAATATCTCGCGAGAGCATTCAAGCCCGGGACTAACAACCCCGGCAAATCTTGTGTTATTTATCTTTCTCACTAAGTGCTCTTGCATTTGTTTGCTATCCCATCCATTCCAAAGAATATCTATCTCCGGATAATATTTTGGGTAGCAACAATTGGCGCTAGAGGAAGGGGATCTAACCCTCAAACTTTTATTTCTACCGTCCCGAAGAACACTCACTGTTCTCGGGGCATATACTTGAAGTGACACTCATTGCGCTTCAAAGAAAACCTTCAGAATCATGACATCCGCCGGTACATCGAAGCAAGCTGCTCTCCGAACCGCCGGACACCATATCCCGGCTCAATCCGAACCCCAGCCGACGACAGGGGGAAGCCGCGGCAACGCGAGACTCTCGATCCCGCATCCGAGAGATGGCCCCAACCTCTCACTCGATCAATTCCAAACCGAGGAACAGATCGAGGAGGCTATGGCCATCCTGGAGGAGCGACGGAGAGCATGCGCGCCACCCGCGATAACTCCTTCGATCATCCGCCGCATGGGAAAACGGAAATTCAATGGGCTACTGAACGAGCGATCGTCAAAAAGCCCCAATTCGCGAGGAAGGGCTCTCGCACGACCGGACGGATCCATATTCGATCGCTTGGGGCGCGACCCATCCCGGCGACCGGGGCACTCTGTTTCCAACCTTGGAAGGACGGAATCCGAATCCGTCACCAGGAGTCCGGCCTACTCACCTCACAGCCGAACGCCTGTCAGCCATCTGACTCCCGCCCCGATCGCCAGGGACTCAGTACTCAATCGCCTCGGCTCCCGCTCCGATCGCCGAGCCGCTAACAGTCAGGCCACGGCGATGGCCGCCATGCAACGTCAGCTCGACGAGATGAGAGCACTCTTGGACACTGGGGCAAGCACCAGCAAGGAGATCGCCGGGCCGACCGAGCCACTCGCGGTCCACATCGAGCTTGCCCCCATACAACCAACGATCGCTCCTCCTAAAACACCTCTGTATAAGGGGAGATCGGACCCAGAAACCCACCTGAGTAAATTCCGAATTTACATGACTGGGTGTGGGGCATCTGATGCAACCAAGTGCCGGATCTTCCCGCTGACATTGGGCGAGCTGTCCCATAAGTGGTACGTCTCACTACCACCACGATCGGTCACCTCTTTTAAGAAACTAGCGGATGACTTCGCGTCATACTTCGCCAGCAAGGTCGCCAGACCAGAAGGCCCCCAGCGCATGATAAAAATCAAGCAGGGGAAGGACGAAACTGACGCAGATTACATCGACCGGGTAGACGAAATCATCCTCACCGGCGAACCCGTCAGTGATGAGCTCGCTCTCTATTCGGTCATGGGGGGATTCCACGGTCACTCTCCCATGTTCAGACATCTCTCCAAGGGTATTCCCCCAACTTACACGATCTTCTGCGCTAAAGCTGCCAACTTCCTGGCCAGGCAAAGGCTACTCACCCTCCGCTTAGACGAGGAAACGCCACCTCTTGCCCAGAAGATAGCGATCGCCAAAGCAAAGAAGGCGATCGCCAAGACGCCCGGAGATCTCGAGGCTTTCGAGGACATGGAAGCCCATCTCCTCCTTACGTTCAACAGAACTCCGGCACATATTTTCTATGCCATCAAGGGGCACGAAGAGCTCAAAAAGCCAAAGGCGATAAGGGACCACGGTCACCTGGACAACAATCAATATTGTGCCTACCACAAGAGTCCGGCACACAAGACCAACAATTGCCGCGACCTCCTCAAACACTCTCTGAGACTGCTCGAGGAGGGCAAGTTGGACGATGCCTTATTGGTTTAGCCGAAGCCCCGCTTATCTCTATAGACGATCGTCCGAGTCGAACGCAAACAGCCGGGAAGCTCATACGAGCCGACCCTGGATCAACCTCGCAACCGTCTCTATATGCTCCAATCAAGAGAAGGAGACCACGGAAGTCATCCCGATCTCCTCCTTATTTAAGAAACCGGAGGACTCGATCGCCATCTGCAGCTTCACCGTCTAACACGATGGACTAAGGCACGAGATCGCCTCCCCCGCACAACGTACACCGTCGAAGGTCGGCATCTACATGACGATCCAAGGTGGAAGAGTGCAACCATGGTCCTGGTGGTCGATAATTCCGACTGCTTAGGCCATGCAAGGTCCCTTTAGGCCAAGATCGCCCGCCCTTCGTTTAAATACGAGGCCGGCGTAGTCTGAGGGCCCTCCAAAACAAATCAGTGGACACGATCGCCCGCCCTCAAAGGTTCATCATCTGACATGGTGAACCCGGACAATGCGACGTGCCACAACCCCGTCTCAACGTACACCGTCGAGGTCGGCCATCTCCATGGCTGGCCGAGGTGGAAGCAGAGCTAACAAGCCGCGGGCGTGGAGTTGATTCATCCGACGCTGCCCCGCGCAAGGACTCCTCTAGGCCAAGACCGCACGCCTTTCGTTTAAATACGAGGCGAGGCGCAGCCTAACGGAGGACCCTCATAATAAAGTGAGTCACGAGACACTCAATGTCTTCGCGCATCAAGACATGATCAAGGAGTCGGCCCATCGAACTCCGCGATCGTGCACGGTTCCTCAAGATGGACGACCGTCCCCTAGGATTCGACAAAGTTAAATACCGCTCACTCAAGGAATTATTCTCATCCCCTTACTTCCACTAAGTGAATAAAAACAAGGGGCAAGAAGAGTGCGGACTACCTACACGACGATCGTCGCTATTCAACCACATACGGAGATCGTCATTTTTTCAGATGTAGTGCAGCGATCGAACTTGTTGTAAAAAGTTGTCTTATGAGTTTATCAATTCGTTTGGAACTACCCTCGCAACGATCTCTCCTCACGCATTTGTACAAAGTCAAACAAAGACTCAAAAATAACCATTCATTCAAGTGATAAGTCAGAAATCCAAATGCTCATTTTATTACTTGAAAAATAGAGTACACGGTCGCCCGAAGGCCTAAGTACTACAAAAAGAAAGCTACAAACTACAAAGAAAGTAAGCTAAAAGCGTAAAATGAAGCGCCTCGGGCCCTCGCCGGGCCTTCGCCATCGCATTCGGCGCGGTCCCTCATCTTCCGAGCATCGGGATGAGCAAGACTGTCTGGAGACGGATACCGGCTCAAATCCACGCCGATGTCCGCCAGTCCAAGATCGGCAAGGAGAAAGCCGAATGGAGAGGATGCTCCAATGCATATGACTTGAACTTCTCAGCTAGAGGACCGACCTCCAAGCCTCCCTTCTTAGCCGCTCGGATCGAGTCGGCGAACGCCAAGTAATAGGCGAACTCGCTGACATACTCCAAATTTTGGAAGGGATCGGCCTTGGTCGCCTCAACTTCTCCTCTCGGCTCGGCCATCGCTGTTGCGATCCTCAGAGCTCGGCCTCCCTCGCAAAGAACCTTCTCTTTCGCTCCGCGGGCCTGTCACCGAGCGATCGTCACCTTCCGCGATCGGCCTCCTCCTCAAAGAACATTCCTCGCCTGGACGGCACTCTGCATCTGGTCCCGAAATCGGTCGACCGCCATTCGGAATTTCTCCGTCTCCTTCTTCTCCAGCTCAAGCTCATGGCTCGCCCGCTTGGCCGCCTCCAAGGAGTCCTTCTCCATAGCCACGATCTTGTCAGCAAACTCGGCGTTCTCTTTCCGAGCCGCCTCGAGATCCTCCTGAAGGCGAATAGTGGAGGGCCTCCCCTCAAACTCCTGAGCAGCCTGGAAGGCCATGGTCGCCGTCTGAAGAGAAAGGGCGACAACAGCATGCATCGAACTCGACGATCACGCCGAGCGATCGCATCCAGATCGATTGTCCACGCCTTCGGCGGGCGGAAGCGCCTTGCTAACATAGGGAGGAATATCACAGAATGGCGAGGAGATCGGCTCGCAAGTAAATCCACGACCATCGGTGGACAAGAAGGATCTCGCGACGGACCTCGCATCAAAACAATAAGTTAGTACAACTCCTACGCAGATGCAATTGTCAAACACAGAAATGCTATCTACCTCTCACCTTCTCGATCCCGACCAAAAACGGCTTCCTCGAGGAATCTCTCGCATCCGCGATCGCCGTCTCCCGCAGAAAGCCGCAGAGGGCGGCTCGCGCCCGAGCAACGATGGTGATCGGAGGCGCGCGATCGGCACTTCATCGCCCGGGCAGAAACGGTTGCTTCCGGCCTCGGCCTCTTGCGATTCGCCCAAGCCCCTCCTCCGAATTTCCTCCTCAACCACGACTCCGCTCTATGCGAGGCTCCGGCTCCGCACGAGGCTCCGCCTCCGAACTATAGGCAATGCGACGGTGGAACCCGAGTCGACCTCTTCGCGCCAAGACGGCCTAGACTCCCGGGTTCGACATAGCGATCTCACGAGGCTCCAAAAGCGAGGGAAACGAACCTCTGCAGCTAAAGACGATCGACTAACGGCCGACACTGTCCTTAAAATAAGGCGATCGCCTAGTAAGTGAAGATCGCAGACCACATACTGCACCGCGAGATGTCTCGGGAAGCGGAATAGTCGAGCCGACAACCAGCGACTCTCCTTGTTGATCCGAGTGGCGTCTAGGTCGTCGTCCGACAAGCTCCTAATTCGCTCCCAAACAACAAGGAAGTCGAAAGGCAGCTCCTCGATCGCCGGAATATGAAAACCTGCAAAACAGAAATCAAATTAGATCAGTCCAAAACGCATCCAAGCGAAGGGAGAGTCTAAACCCTTACGGATTCCTCTCCCGAAATCTGGGGATCTCCGATTCGCTGTGGGATTGTCGTCGCCGAAGCTCTCCACTTGCGGCCGACCCGTAACCACTTCGCCTCGATCGCCCGTATCTTATTCGAACTCCATGAATCACCCGGCCAGATCGGCCTTGAATATGGTAACCGCCGACCAACCCTCTATGAGCCGTCTTAAATGCATGATTCATCTCCAACGGCGACGGAGGCGGTACAAAGCGGTGACCACCGAATAGGGTGAAAGTGCAGATGATTTGGAGCCGGGCGCTCGGCGTCACCAAGTGGCGCCACATTCCAAGCGGCCAACGATGGGAGACCGCAAAGGACAGAGGGAAGCGTAGCGGCCTCCATAACGGCCTCACTCACTGCGACCATACCCATCGGAGGCCGGGTCGGCTCGTTCATTCTCCGCGGCGCGAACATGTCCACATCTCAAGGAACATGGAATCTTGTCCTCCAGACGCCGGATCTCTCCGACGCCGAGCTCCGATTTGGCCGAGCGACCACAACGATGCCGCTGCACGACATCTGCGACCGCTTGGGGAGCACATATGGATAAGCGACCGAGTATCCCCGAAATCGAATCGCGGAGTAGACCGCCAATCTCTCCATTATTTCAAAGAAAGGCCCTATAGCCCGTCCAAAATCGCTATGTTGCTCCCAAGAAGCCCCGATCGCCAGATCTCTCTCGACCGCGATCGTCTCTCCTCGCCAGCTCGACTCCTAGCAACATCGGCCTCATTGAACAAAGCCTCAACTTCACTGGTCGATTCCGGCTCGAATTGCTTCAGCCGCCGTCTCCAGGTGGAAGACGGAAGAAGTTTCTCCCCGGGCAGCCGATGTCCCGGCGGCAGAACTGGTTCCCGCTCCAAACGATGATGAGGTTCCGGCCATTTTCAGAGTTAGAAAGGAAGAGAAGGATTTTTCTTACCCTAAAGTGAAATCGATCGACGATCGGCTCTTAGATCTTCAGAAAATTCGGCAGCAGGTCCTTCTTTCTCCAAAAAAGCACGCGTGAGTGAGACTGCAGCCCCGCGCCCCCTTTTATAAGAGAAGGCAGGGACCCGTTTGCAATAAGAGAAAACCTCAGGGGTCGAATCTCAAACGGCGCACCAGTTGACCCCCTCGAGACCCGCGTACGCGTCTTTTCGAGGACGCGTCAACCGAGGAGTCATTAAGGACCGTTGGCGTCCTCCAATAGAAGCCCGACACGTGCGAGAAGACTTTTCAACACCCATTGTTTTTCCCACAGCCAAGCCAACCAGTCGTCCAAATCCAGAGTATATCACCAAAGACGATCGCGCTAAATAAAACACGAAGTCGCCGTCAATAGTTCAATGATCGCTAAGAGAGCCACCTCACCCCACGTTTCCAACGTATGAGCGAGCCGGGGCAATTGTTGTGTCACGATTTATTCATCCCGACAGCGATCGACTATAAGGCCGAGCGACCAAGTCAACATCACCAAACTATGGCTAGCTCGCCAAATCAAAGATATCGACCCCATCAAGAACCCAAATGATCGACTTCAAGGCGATCGCCCTTGGTACCGGGCGATCTATTCTACTAACCGGCTAAGGGCAATCAACTGCGCCCGAGCAGAGACGATCGCCCGTCAAAACCATCAAGGACTGGATCTCGTGAAAGCACCCACGTGCGAGATCCACCAAAGGCGCGACGAGATCCTCGCCAGATAAGATCTTTGTCGACAGACAAGACATTTGACCACACTGTCACCTACCTCACCTACCAAAGATGCGCGCCGAAAGTTGTCGTGGGACCACCCGCGACAAAGAACTCAGACGCGTGTAAGCTCCTGCAGGACCGCACAGCTGATCGCCAACAACTCCTGCAGCTTTGAAGGGACAGCCCATGTGCTAAAAGACGATCGCCCGATTATTATAATGCGTAAAAGGCGATCGCCCGTATCCAAGCTCTATAAATAGAGAACCTCCTCCTACAGAAAGGTTCCGACTTCGCACAACTTACGGTTCGAATTGACTCAACCTACGGTTCCGAAGTTCATCAATATACGGTTCGAATTCATTTGACTCACGTCCGAAATACATTCCACCAAAAAGTTCACATTCTCTCACATTCCGATACATCCACGGAAATCTCAAGAACACACATATCATCAAGCTCCCGGCTATCTCACCTAATCCATCTCAGACTTCTCTCTCCAAATCTCTCGTCCAGAAGACGATCGGCAGAAGCATCAAGTCTCCACTAGATAGATTCCAAGGGATTCATAAGCCCAGAAGCCCAAACATCCAGCTAAATACTCGCCGTGAGAGGCGGTCGATCTCTCACCGCCGCGACTGTTCATCACCTTTGTTACAAGAACTCACAGAGCATCAAATCTGGTTCTTCCGGCAATCTACACGCTCACTAGCTAAGATAACAAGAAACTTTACACTCATTGTAATTGTATTCTTACATTAGTACTTGTATCCCCGAATATCGGTATTAATAATATCTCGCGAGAGCATTCAAGCCCGGGACTAACAACCCCGGCAAATCTTGTGTTATTTATCTTTCTCACGGAAGTGCTCTTGCATTTGTTTGCTATCCCATCCATTCCTGCAATATCTATCTCCGGATAATATTTTGGGTAGCAACAACGGTCCGACGGGGCCTCTAGGGATACGTATTGTCGTGAGTGTGCGTATCGTGAACTGTGGTTAGCCACCCAGGGATGTCCGACGGGACTCTGCGGGGTACGGTGGCCGTGAGTCTCGTGCCAACGGTTAACTTTGAATTATGATTTGTTGGAGATAATGTGTTTGTGTTTGTACATCATAAATATTCCGGAATATAAAATGTTTTCTAAAATGACTTTTTGGCGCATATATTCATCTGATTAGAATGTAGTTCAAATGGATTGTACTTGCACTAGCAGTTGTCGCTAACCCCTTAAATGGGGGAAATACTTTTTGTATTTCAGGTATTGATCGTGGGGACAAGCGAGCACTAGAGCCGTATGAGGATGATGGGCGAGCATGATACTGTCCAGAAGTTGTTTATTGGCGTTCTATCTGTCGAATATTTTGATATCTTGTTTTGGGGATTTTATTTTATAAAAACTGGTTTAAGTACTCGAGTACTTCTTTTACAAAATTGTTAATGTTGTGTTCCTGTTTGGGAAGTGGATTAATGTTAGATTTTATTGTCGGATTGTAATCTTATTTGAATTGTCGTATTATTGATGATTGTTGTCGTTGTCGAATGTCTTGTTTGGTATGTTAGCCTGGTGGATTCCACAGTGTGGGGTCCACGGCGCTGTAATATGCCCTGAATGTCTTGGGGGTGTTACAGTCTCGAGCATTTAATGTTCGAGTAAATGTTCGAATGAGTTCCCTTCGATAGTTTGTTGGGATTTCCGTTATTTTGGCCTTGATTCTCATCGTAACCATGTGTTATTGTTCCTTCCGGAGGTTTATAGGTACTCGAGGATTCCGATGTTGAATCTCGTTGGTGATTGATGATTCGTGTGGTGTTTTCCCGTAGTAATTTTAGTGCTATCGTGTTCTTGATAGTGTTCGGGCATTCGGAGCCGTTCGACCGTATTTCATTCGTCGTCCTGTTGCGATCGTGGTTTTGAGGCAAGTACCTTGTCCATACAATTCTTGTTTTGTATATATGATAATTAGTGATTGTCTCTATGTGTTTGTTTGATCGTTTGATTTGAACTTTCAAAAGATTCGGTTTAGCCTCGTTAAGGGCTCACTTTCAAAACGCATGTGTTTTGTGAATATTGTGCTCCGTCAATGGTTAAGTGAACCCTATGAATTCGCTTGTTGTTGTTGTGTTTTGATAATATATATATATATATATACATATATTATCTCTTTTCGGTGCGTTGTGATTTGACAATTGTATCGTGCTTGGCGTTGTTGCCTTTGGGTGGATTACTTGGATATGTTTGGTATGATATGTTATTTGTGTGTGCTTTACTCACCTCGGGAGGGTCCGACGGGGACTCGAGGGAATCTATGGCTTCGTCCTGGATTCATAAGTTTGTTTCGCTAGCCAGCTCGGGAGGGTCCTTAAAGGCCTCGAGTGGGATTCGTGGCTTCGTCCCGGTCCTAGGTGATGCCTGTGCGTGTATGTTTGGTTAATGTGTTTGCTATCCTCGGGAGGGTTCGATGGGGCCACGGAGGGAGTCCAATGGTAGAGCCCTGGATTCACAAGTGAAACTTCACGAGTGTGTGTATGTTTTGTGAATGTGTTTGCTCACCTCGGGAGGGTTCGACGGGGCCACGGAGGGAGTCCAATAGTAGAGCCCTGGATTCACGAGTGAAACTTCACGGGTGCGTGTGTATGTTTTATGTCCGTCTAGGACGCGTGACGTGAGTTTTAACCTTGTGTATTGTTGTTGGTTTCATTTGTGAAAACTAAACCTTTGGGTTGTGACCCCTGTTGATTTTGGAAAGAGAAGGATTCGGTAATCCTAAATTGTTTCAATAAAACTCTCGATAGCATTTTAAACCGTTTTATAATTGTTTCCCTTGATTTGTGATATTTCGGTTTTGGAATGTTTTACCCAAACTCTTGCCTCGGGAAGTACTTTTCGTTACGTTTGGATCTTTGAGGATTCCTGGTTATTGTTATTCGTGGAATGTGAATTGTATGGCTCATATTTCTGTTTTATACTTGCACTAGCATAACAGTTGAGTTTTGCTAACCCCCGAGTATTCGGGGGGTGGATGTCTGTCTTTGCATTCAGATTTTGGGGAGCATAGCATAGGGTCGGCACGAAGGATGATGAAAGATGATCGATACTAATCACATGAGGACTCGTACATTGTTGTATTAGTTTAGTTGTATTTTATTTCCGCTGCAGTATATTTTCCCCGTTGTACGGGAGCATTTTGTATTCGACCCCTGCGTGGGTATTTATTGAGTTATATGTATTTATTCCAAGACCAAATCGGTCTACTGAGTCATTTTTAGCCTTAAAGGCATTGTTGAGATGTTCGACGTTGTTTACCTGCCTGGTAGATCCTTGAGGAAAGGGTCTACGATGTGTAATATCCCTGAGTGGATTGGGGGTGTTACATAAATGGTATCGTATCTTAGGTTGTGGAGACCTAGGCTGTCGGGCTTAGTGGTGTCTGTTGAGTTTTTGTCTCGTCGGATTTTGTCTGACTGAGTCGTGTCGCGACGCGTCGTCTGAGTTGGTTGGTCGTGATTAGTATCGTGGGGCGATCATCATCTTCGTGCGACCTGTGGATGTAAGTCTCCCTTCTTTGTGTTTGTGCCTCGTCTGACGCGAGCTACTGGTATGATTATGTTTTAAGTGATGGAATCTTTAGGCAGATTCTTGGTTTCGTGATGCGTTTATGTGACTCTCATATTTTGTTTATAGGAGGAGCATTGTCATTAATTATGTCATTTTGACTATGATATTTGACTGCTTGTTTCCGGTAAAAGACAGGTGTTGTCTTGGTTTTGAACGAGTTGATGCGTGTATTATGATGTATGTAAGTGAATTTCGATACGTGTGAGTTTTGGGCATTCTGGCCTATTGGATTTTTTTGAAAACCTTGAGTGTCTTAGAAAATAAATTTCAAGACGTACTTTTAAAATGAATTGTTTTCTCGCGATACTTTCAAGGTGCCTTCCAGTGCCGCAATATGTTTCAAAATTATTCCAGTTGAGGACCAAAATATTTTGAGATATTTTCAATCATTTAGAAATGCTTTGCTTAGACCCGAGGGTCGAATATTTCTGAAAGTTTTTCACTAAAAGAAAAGTGTCCTCATTTTTATTCAAACGCAAGATGGTTTTCAAAGTCTCGATAATGGTGTTTGTACTACTTTTTGTAAGGTGATACTCAAGATCTACCGGTGTTTCCAAATTGTTTTCAAAAGGTGGTTTTCATTTTTAAAACCCTTCATTTCCTGCTTGTGGTCGGAGAAGGTGTCTATGATTGTGTACATACGTGGTTGTTTCGTGATGTTTAGTAATTATATGCTGGTTATCGTTTGGGCCGTTGTAATCGTCGAACGATGTCGTGGTTGTTGTGATTTTAGTATGTGTTGATATGTTATGCCAAGTTGGCATCTCCGGTTTGTTGTTTTGCGACGTTATATTTCATTGTACCTAGCAGTTGTATATTCGGTATGCCGAGCCGAGGTGTTTCAACCGTGGTGTGCCGGGGGCATGCACGTACCAATTGTCCTTCTCGTCAGTAATTCATTTCAAGTGTGGACCCGAGAGACACAGGATCCAGTTTTGCGAGTTAGGTTCTGAGTCTTTCGGGGCACGAACTTCAGTACAGATATCAGGATCGGCTCTAAGAGGCCCATGGGAAATGTTTCCGTCAGCTGCTTTTTTGTTGTTGCCTTGTTTTCGTTATTGTGAGTTGCGGGGACAACCTTCTTTTATAAGAGATCGAATGTAATACACGTATTGTTTTTGGACTTCTGCATTTCCTCTTCCTCAAGTCTATCGACTCGCTCGTATTCGTTGACATTTTATGAGCTTGTCCTGTCCCTTGTTTTTGTTGATCGAACGAGTGTGGTATTGTTTCAGAATAAATCGTTTGTCGTTGTGACTTTTCAATTGCTATTCCCTTTCCTGTGGATCTTATGTGAATGCACATCTTGTTGTTTTCACCGGATCATATATTGTCTCGAGTCGAGACGTGAACCTGGGAGTTGTTGTTTGAATTTTATTGTTCTTCGTGATTCGAACATGAGTGTTCGATTTTTGTTGTCTCGATCGTTGTGGTTCGATCTTTTGATTGTTCGGTTTTTTGTTGATCTCGTTTCGTGATTGTTGAACATTCAGACTCCTTCGTAATTCCCTTAAGTTCGGGAAATGAGTCTTGTTTTCGATCTTCCAACCCTTGGGCGGTGGAATTCCGTATTTGTTCAGCGATTGGCTCGCGTTTTGATTGATGTACTGTTGGGTTGGTCAATCATATTGATTTTCGTTCGTTGTGTTTTATGATTGTTCAGATAATCGACTTGATTGTATTATCTGTTTGTTGACGCTTGTCACTTGTTGGTTTTATTATGTCTCTACGGTGGCGTTGTGCTGGTCGTCGTGGAGCGTGTTTTCACGCCGTATATTCCTTTGCGTTGCTTGTAACATTTCGCCATTGGGCATAAGTTACGCGTTTCTTGTGTATCTCGTTGAGTTTTCCTGGCGGGATATTGCTTCTCCCTACTTGTTTTAAGTTTCGGAACGAAACTTCTTTTAAGGAGGTAGTATGTAATATCCGCAATTTTGATTTCTGGTAATTTTCTTTTTTTCGGCGAGAGTCCGTTTCGACAACTCGCTCATGACCGTATCGTCATTCTGAGAATGATTAATTCTGCACTTTTTGTCATCCGAGTTCGTTTCGGTATCGTTTTGTTGAGTTCCGTCTTTTTAAGCGGCTTTTCCGTACTTGAGTTTGATTCTTGCGAATCTCGTCCGAAATTATTGTTTCGAGTTTCTCAGAAGTTCATTTAATGTTATTATTCATGTTGCGAGCTTTGGCTTGGTGTTTCGATCGTGTATCGTGTATTTCGGACGTTTTGGGCCGTTTTCGTAATTTCCCAAAGTTAAGGGTAATTACTTTTCGTTGTCGAATTTCGAGCCTTCGGGTGATCGGAATCGTGTGTTCTCTTAGCTCTTGGATTCTTCTTTGCGAGTACTTCGTAACCGTATCTCCAATTTTTATTCAGGTTCGAGTTTCGAGGTTGTCCGGGCCGTCGGAGTGGCCATGGCCGAGTCACGGCCGGAGCAGGGCCTGGCCTGGCTGAGTTACGGCCATAAGGTGCCAGTTACGGCCGTACGTGCTCGACAGACTTGGCTGGACGAATGCGATTCGTCGTAAATTTATCGATTCTGGCCGTGCGGGTGCTGTGCAATGTTCGGACGAATGCATTCTGGCCGTAAGGACTGCCAGTGCAGCCGTAAGTGCCGAGTTACGGCCGTAAGGCCCTGTAGGTTACGGCCGTAAGCGATCGGTAGGTGCTGGGAGGATTTTGGCGAATGCCGGTTACGACCGTAAGGCACTGTCGGTTACGGACGTAACCCTGTCGGCGTATATAGGCCAGGGGACTCGGCCAGACCTCATTTTTTCACTTTTTCTCATTTCTTGCGGCGGCTGGCGACAGGGGTTCGGGAACTCGAGTTCTTGGCCGGTTCTAATCATTTCTAAGGCATTTTGGAGGATTCTTGTCGATTATATCATCGTCCAATCCGTATTCTTCGTCCGAATCAAGGTATTTTGGCTTGAACCCTTGTTTTTTTGAAGATTTTGGGGATTTTCCTTTTGATTCGATTCCTATCCGTTTTTGTTCAATTAATTATTGTATAAACATTGTTTTGGACATGTTCTACGGATTGGATACTCGTATCTTTGATTCGTTCGACCTGAGGGGTGATTTCTTTGTTCTTGGAGGGTCTCGAGCATTTAATGTTCGATTAAATATTCGAATGAGTTACCTTCGATAGTTTGTTGGGATTTCCGTTGTTTTGGCCTTGATTCTCATCATAACCATGTGTTATTGTTCCTTCCGGAGGTTTATAGGTGCTCGAGGATTCCGATGTTGAATCTCGTTGGTGATTGGTGATTCGTGTGGTGTTTTCCCGTAGTAATTTCGGTGCTATCGCGTTCTTGATAGTGTTCGGGCGTTCGGGGCCGTTCGACCGTATTTCATCCGTCGTACTGTTGCGATCGTGGTTTCGAGGCAAGTACCTTGTCCATACAATTCTTATTTTGTGGATATGATAATTAGTGATCGTCTCTATGTGTTTGTTTGATCGTTTGATTTGAACTTTCAAAAGATTCGGTTTAACCTCGTTAAGAGCTCACTTTCAAAACGCGTGTGTTTTGTGAATATTGTGCTCCGTGAATGGTTAAGTGAACCCTATGAATTCGCTTGTTGTTGTTGTTGTTGTGTTTTGATAATATATATATATATATATATATATATTATCTCTTTTCGGTGCATTGTTGCCTTTGGGTGGATTACTTGGATATGTTTAGTATGATATGTTATTTGTGTGTGTTTTACTCACCTCGGGAGGGTCCGACGGGGCCTCGAGGGAATCTATGGCTTCGTCCTGGATTCATGAGTTTGTTTCGCTAGCCAGCTCGGGAGGATCCTTAGAGGCCTCGAGTGGGATTCGTGGCTTCGTCCCGGTCCTAGGCGGTGCCTGTGCATGTATGTTTGGTGAATGTGTTTGCTCACCTCGGGAGGGTTCGACGGGGCTACGGAGGGAGTCCAATGGTAGAGCCCTAGATTCACGAGTGAATCTTCACGAGTGTGTGTATGTTTTGTGAATGTGTTTGCTCACCTCGGGAGGGTTCGACGGGGCCACGGAGGGAGTCCAATGGTAGAGCCCTGGATTCACGAGTGAAACTTCATGGGTGCGTGTATGTTTTATATCCGTCGAGGACGCGTGACATGAGTTTTAACCTTGTGTATTGTTGTTGGTTTCATTTGTGAAAACTAAACCTTTGGGTTGTGACCCCTGTTGATTTTGGAAGAGAAGGATTCAGTAATCTTAAATTGTTTTCTAATAAAACTCTCGATGGCATTTTAAACCGTTTTATAATTGTTTCCCTTGATTTGTGATCTTTCGGTTTTGGAATGTTTTACCCAAACTCTTGCCTCGGGAAGTACTTTTCATTACGTTTGGATCTTTGAGGATTCCTGGTTATTGTTATTCGTGGAATGTGAATTGTATGGCTCGTATTTCTGTTTTATACTTACACTAGCAAAACAGTGGAGTTTTGCTAACCCCCAAGTATTCGGGGGGTGGATGTCTGTCTTTGCATTCAGGTTTTGGGGAGCATAGCACAGGGTCGACACGAAGAATGATGAAAGATGATCGATACTAATCACAGGAGGACCCGTACATTGTCGTATTGGTTTAGTTGTATTTTATTTCCGCTGCAGTATATTTTCCCCGTTGTACGGGAGCATTTTGTATTCGACCCCTGCGTGGGCGTGTATTGAGTTGTATGTATTTATTGAAAGACCAGATCGGTCTACTGAGTCATTTTTAGCCTTAAAGGCATTGTTGAGATGTTCGACGTTGTTTACCAGCCTGGTAGATCCTTGAGGAAAGGGTCTACGACGTGTAATATCCCTGAGTGGATTGGGGGTGTTACAGTATCAGTTGTATTCTTCCAGCATAGCTAAGCAACTTTACAGACCAATGTTTCACCTTGGCAGTAATTTTCTCAATGAGGGGCTGACATAAGTTGACAGATAATTTTCTTGAAGCTAGAGGGACCCCCAAGTATTTAAAAGACAGCTATCCCACCATAAATCCAGTGACTTGTCTGATCACAGTTTGTTCATCTTGAGGCACACCTCCAAAGTACAGAAAACATTTGTTTTTATTCACTTTCAGTCCAGTACCAGCAGAGAACTCCTCAAACTGTCTCATTAATAGCTGGATAGAAGTATGATCACCTCTGCTAAATAGCAAAAGGTCATCAGCAAAGCAAAGATTGATCAAGTCCACACTCTTGCATTTTGGATGAAATTTGAAGTTTGATATCTTTTTTAGACCTTGGAGCTTTCTATGCAGATAATCCATCACAAGAGCAAATAACAGGGGAGATATAGGGTCCCCCTGTCTGATTCCTATTTTTGCAATCAACAGTCTACTTGGTTGGCCATTTATGGAGTATCTATAGGAGACATTTCTCACACAAACCATCACCCAAGTAACAAATTTCCTTGGAATGTTCATTTCTATCATAATGCCTTCTAGTGCCTCCCACTCCACAGTGTCATATGCTTTTTGTAGATCCATCTGAATCATACATCTAGGAGAGGTTCCTTTCCATGTATATCCTTTCACCATTTCCTGTGCCAGAAGTATGTTGTCATGAATTACTTTCCCAGGTACAAAAGCATACTGACTGTCATGTACTAGGGAACCAATCACCTTGCTGAGCCTGGTGGTAAGTACTTTGTATATGATTTTATAGAATGTAGTGCAGCACGAAATATGTCTCATTGCCTTCATCTCCTTAGCATCTCTTGTTTTGGGGATCAAAGTTACTAAAGTGCAGTTCATGGCTTTGTACAACCTGTTATGTTGGGAAAACTCTAGAGCTGCTTCAAATAGATCCTCTTTAATAATCCCCCATGTTGATTTGAAGAATTTAGCATTGTACCCATCAATTCCAGGAGCTTTGTTATCACCAATAGCCTGGAGAGCTTGATGGATTTCCTTTTTTGTAACCTCAGCTATCAATTCATTTCCCAGTTCATTACTCAGTTGTTTTCCTTCCCTCAAATCTGCTATATCAAGACCAAGTCTGTTGGATTGAGTGTTCCCCACAAGCCTACTGTAGAAGTCAATAACCTCATCTTCAATTTCCTTAGCTGTGGAAATATCCAGTCCAGATTCAGTGATCAGTTTAGTAATGCCAACCTGCTTGTTCTTCGCTTTGATAGTTGTATAGAAGTATCCATTATTCCCATCTCCTTTTTGAATCCAATTTATCTTTGCTTTCTGATGTAGCATACTCTCTTCAGCATCTTTTAACTGCAGGAGTTTAGCAATTGCTTGTTTTTCCTGAGCAATAAGCTCAGAGTTGAGCTTGTCACCCTGCAGCCTTTTCTGAACTATTTCAAGCTCTGATCTAGCTTGCTTCACGTGTTGTTCCAAGCTATTAAACTATTTAGCTAATTCTCTAATAACTGGTTGAAGTCTGAGTAACTTGTTCCAAAGTTTAAACATGGGCCTCCCCTCAATTGGGTAAGACCAGTTTTGATGTACTAGACCCAAGAACTGAGGCTTATTGGTAGTACAGTTCAGAAATTTGAACATTCTCCTTCTATTCTGCACTTCAGGTTTTTGAACTTTTATCCACAAAGGACAATGATCAGAGATGCCTGGATCCATAGCTTCCACAGTAATACTCTGATATCTGATAAACCAGTCCATATTTGCAATAGCTCTATCTATCTTAGAATATATGATCCCATGTGTATGCTTATTAGACCATGTGTATGGGTGTCCACACATTTCTACCTCAGTTAGCCCAGCTGCATTCATCATGTTTTCCATATCTATATATTCCATGGCTCGGACATGATTTCCACCTAGTTTGTCATTAACATTCAGTATATTATTGAAGTCACATACAATAAGCCAAGGTCCTTGAATTCCTCCAGCCATATTTTCAATATCAGCCCACAAAGTTCTTCTTTCATGAATATGATTAAAAGCATAAATCATAGCCAGGGTAGCTTGGAAATTACAGTCCAGAGTCTTAACAGTACAATGGATATATTGAGCAGAAGCCCCCACAATATGCACTTGTACCATATTTGCATCCCACAAGAGCCAAATCCTCCCATTCCCATGGTACTGATAGTTGTCATGAAAACACCATCTAACACCAAATCTTTTTTGAATTTTCTTGGCATTATTACTTTTTATTCTAGTCTCAAACAGTGCTGCTATATACACTTTGAGTTTGTTGAGGTAGGAGCAAACCTCTGTGTATTTTGCAGCATTATTCATGTCCCTGACATTCCATGTAACAATCATGGAACGTCCACAGTGTCACCTGTCAAGCCATCACTAACTTTACAGGGACTGAAATCCGTTCTCAATTCTTAGTTCCAGTTTCCCAACCTGTAGGTTATCCTTCTTTCCTCATTTAGTAAGGTTCTGGATATTGCTCTGGTCAGGCCTCTTTCTTGTCTTCACTTATGTCCAATCAGGTTGATCATGAGGTTTACTTGTCCCCGTACCTTCCACACTCTCTTTCCCCTTAATTGATATGTTCTGCTCTTCTTTTTCCTTATCAGGTGCATCATTATTCTGTATCCCACTTCTGGATTTTGGTTTCTGCATATTATTACTCTTGTTCAATTTAGGCTTCCAAACTTGGGCAGCCCTCTACTTCCCATTATTCTGCTTAGCAACATCACCAGGTTTATCTTCAGTAGGAGGCATCCATTCAAACACCACCGGTTGCTTTGGGACTTTGTTCATGTTATTTTTAATGTTCACCTCCGTAACCAATTTTTGGGTTATGTCCACTTCCACAAGCACCCTTGCATATGAGTCCCGCAGCTTTTTTGATGTACATTCATCCATGCACAGTGGCCTACCAATGGCACTTGCAATCCTTCCCAGACTCTGTGCACCCCATATTGCTAAAGGGAGTTGGGGTAGTTGTACCCAAATAGGTACTAATCTCATCATCTCCTTGTCAAACATAAAATCACTATGCCATGGATTCAGGATCATAGGCATATTATATATGGTGTATGGTCCATTATTATAAACAGTCTCCATATCCTTTTTTGACCCAAACCTCAGCATAAAATAGCCTTCCTCATTATAGTAGATTGCAAGCATTTTCATAGATTTCCAGACTCTTTCTATAAACTGACGAATAGCATTCATAGACAAATCACCTCCTATGGTATACATAACAAGTGTATTAGCCCAGAAATTTACCTCAGAGGCAAGATATTCCGTCTCAATAATCACTTCCACTGTATTATTTGTGATTGTAGGAGGGAAGAATTTTATTTCCAAGCTCTTGTCAGGTATTCTGTTTCCCTTAATTACATCCACCCAAGGTCGTTGTTCAACTCCTTTCTCTTTGTTTATAGGCTCCTCCATGCCTGGTGTATTCGTCGGAGTTGTGAATACAGGTTGCGCAACAGTATGTTCCCTCGCAGGCTTCTCTTCTCGTTTGTATTTTTCCCCTCCCCCGGAGGGGTGTATCTTTCTGAAGGATAGACCTAACCACCACTGACGGGGCCGTCTCTACCTGTGCCGGTCGGAGATGAGCCTTCGGAGCTACCATTTTCTTCTTCGGCATCTGTACGAACTTACACAAAATACAACCAGCTCTAACTGCTTTAGCCAAACACTTATGATCTCATTTGCCATTAACCGCATAGGACATTTACCTGCTCACTAACAGGAGAAAGAATCCTATCTTGGTCTTGCCCACTAATTTGTATTTCTAGGTTGACCCCACCAACCGACGATCGATCAAACTACTCTAATGACTAACATAATGTCACAAGCACATCCCCTACTGAAACCTCAAGTCAAAGCTCCACGTATGCCTATCACAATTATAGGTGTAAATCGCCCATAGTAGTCAGATCTAATGAAAATATTTTGTGGTTTTTTGCTTTAGACTAATTTCATGCTTAATTGTCCTACATCTACATATCGTTAAACATATTATCCTATATTAATTAATAACTAAAAAATTTGTTGTCCTTAAAATAAAATCCCTTAAATATAATGGCTTTAATAAAACATTTTTCCCATGAAGAATCATATTAAATTATTTTGAGATAATTTATTATAAAAAAACTTGTGTTACAAGTTACATGTCATCCTAGTTCAATCAAAACTTTCCATATCCAATCACGACTAAATTAGGGTTAACTATTCCTAGTTCATTAAGGTATACTTCAATCAAAACTTTCCATATCCAATCACGACTAAATTAGGGTTAACTATTCCTAGTTCATTAAGGTATATTTTTCTCTATAAATACTGCTTAATTAATTAAAACTCATAATAATAATTAATAACTCTCTCTCTCTCACAATAGTTATTCATGGCTCATCACCTCCATCAACCACCTCCCCACCACCACAACTCCTCCCCTTCCATCACCATGTCTCGTCTGCCACGCAATGGCCTCAACCGCAGCCCTTACCCACTGCCGCAGCCGCCGATACAGGCGACTAATATCTCTCCACTCGATTATCGAGAGACCATGATCAACAATAACATTACTAGTAATACCGCTGCCGCGTCTCCTGCTGTCGTCTTCGTAATCCATATAGCCCCCCCACACCTCCGGCCATCCCAGGGGGGCATGGCCCCCCTGTCACCCCCTGTCCTTCTCCCCCGCTCGTGAGTCTCGAACGAGGCAAACGTCGAGAGAACTCCACGAGACGGCTCCGGGAAGTATATGAAGCCTTTATAGGTGATCGTGGTGGGTTGTCTGAAGAAACCATCGGGAGGTGTCTAAAAAAGAGAAAACCATGTCCAGATAAGGAGAAAGTGCCGGATCATCACCATCATAATAATAATAATACCGGTAATAAAGTATGTGCTGTGTGTCTGGAAGATCTTGTTGGCGAATCATCATCATCGGATATTAAGGAGGTCGATGAGGACATGATCGTAGGTGTTCTTGATTGCCGCCATGAGTTTCATGTCCGGTGCATCAAACAGTGGCTGAGGAGGAAAAATGCTTGCCCTCTCTGTAGGGCCACCGCGTTGGGACGATGCAAATTATTTTTCTTTTACTTTTTTTTTTGGTGCTTCAATTTACTGTTCATAAGAGTTGGAAAATAAAAATTACTGTAGAATATTGGAATATTGTTTTGTTTTAATTTCTGCTACTTTAAATGTATTTATCTTTGGTTTGTAATTTTCTTTCTTTTTTACGAATTGTAAAGTACGTATAAAATAGTCACCTTCCATGATGTACGTGTTGATTTTATAATATCAATCACGTAATGTAAATGTGACTGTAGCAATTATATCGACTCATCACCGTTTCGTGACATTTTCCATGTAACTAAAAAAACTTATGTTGTTGATGGTTTTGGAATTTCATTTCGTATGAAGGTTGCGATGGGAAGGACAACAGACTAAATTTTGTCAATTTATTTTGTCGCATGAATTATATAGTGTAAAGTAATTTTAAACAATAAATTGATACTATAATCTCCATGCCACCGACCCTAATATAGTTGTGATGACTTTATTCATTTAAAAAAATCTTTGGTTTATTATTTGAATGTTCAAGAAATTTAAATTGTTGGAAGTAACAGACGAAGTTGCATTTGAAATTTTAGTAAAAATGACTGATTTAGACCATGTACTTTGGTCCAATTAACAATTATGGACACGTCTACTTTAAATCGTTAAACACATTGGGATAAAACAGTAACTCTGTAAAAAAAAGTTAAAGACGGAGTTATTGTTTTGTCCCAACGTGTTTAACCGTTTAAAGTAGATGTCTATAATCATAATGTAAATATTCATAATCTGTAATTGGTGGAAAGATACGATCTAAACCACTTTTTCAAAATTTAATAGGAGCTATGACCGAACTACTATAAAATCAAGGAACCGAATCGCCTAAACAATATTAATTTTGCTTCTAGGAATCGAACCGTCGGTTCCTGCACGGTTCAGATCAGCTCCATGATTCTCGGTTTGAAAAGTCGCAGGCTTAACAAGTTTTGTGAGTATATTGTATTTTCAATATGCTATAACTTTTATGTATCTTACATATGCATCACGCATTGGACCAACTCTGAACTCTGGGGTTGCAGCATGCTAATATTTTCAAAATTCGACTAAATATATGCATCGGCTAAAAAAGAAATGGCAAAAATAAAATTCGTCTGTACCTCCATATTTTTTTTAGATCTCTTTTTAACTTTTCAAGACAAAACTTTGATCATGAATAATTTTTTAATTATATTATAAAAAATTATCAAAAAATAATATTATAAAATATTCATACAAATTAATCCAACAATATAATTTATATTTATAGGTATATAATACCTAAAAAATTAAATTGAGCCGAGTTCAATTTTGAAAAAGTCAAAAGACAATTAAGAATATACGGATCTAGTATAAGATCAGACCATTCTATTACTACCTCCCTCCCATTATAAACTTTTGGTTTCTTGAATAGAATGAGTTAAATGAGTTTCGGGGGCCCGAAATGAATAAAGTGAGAGTAAAATGAAATAAAAGTGAGTTGTTAATGAAACTGGTGGATCAAACCCAAGATGAAATGAGGAAGTTATTAACCAGACAATCCCAAAAGTAACACATAATTATATACTCCCTCGAAACACATTCTACAGGAGACCCGAGTTTCCGGCGATGGAGGGTTGGTGGTGGTTTGGCGACTGTAGGAGTAATTTCCGAAACATAGGGTGGACTGTACTCCGGGCCGCGGCACATCCCTGCCGAGCTGCGGCCCCCGTCTAATTTGCTGAAAATGGCCGAGCGGCCTATACTCTGGGTCGCGGCACCCTCCTGCCGGGCCGCGACCCCTGCCGATATACCTGGGCAGATTTTTGAGTGAGGGCCGCGGCACATCTCCGCCGGGCCACGGCACACTCAAACTCCTTTCTAGCGCTGGAGTAGGCTGTACTCCGGGCCGTGGCACACTGTGGCTGGGCCGCGGCTCCCCGAAGTCAACTGGCCGGTTTTCTTCCTTTTGTCAGCATTCCCTGTGGATTTTTTCACTACTACACCTACACATCTTTGAGAGAGGAACAAGAGAGATAGAGAGAGAAACAAGAGATAGAAATACATTTCTTCATTTTTCCGGAGATTTATCGATCGGATCTTCGTGATATTTTGACAAGAGCTTGGTAGCTATTGGGCAAATCTTTTCACCGGAGTAGATCGAGGTTTTGAGTCCGAAAGTTCGGGTATTTCGTTAGCTTTTTGTGTAAGCTATTTACGGTGTTTTTTTTTCTCGATCTTGTTATTGTTATTGTATTCCAAATACTTGAAGAACATTTATTACCGAGTATTTGACGATTGGTGTATACCCCTAGTTTGTATTAGGGACGAATCATTTATTGTGTATTGGTGATAGTGGATTTAAGCGGCTTCGGTCCCGTGGTTTTTACTCTCGTCTTGAGGGGTTTTCCACGCTAAAATATTGTTTCTCGTATTTATTATTTTTCGGATATTATTTGTATTGATTATCGAGTTGTAATTGATTTACTCTACTCGTCGGTAACCACAGAGTTACAATTGAATAGTGGGAAGTTGTCAAACGAGGTTCCGCATTATTCATTGTGACGTAACATTAGTCGTGTTTTTCCCGACAAAATGGTATCGGAGCCACGGGATTTGTTGTTTCGTGGTTGTTTAATATCTCAATTGTAAGATGGAAGCCAACACGAGTGGAATGGTTAACTTGAATGGTTCGAACTACCACGTATGGAAGGGGAAGATGGAAAACCTTATATATGTGAAAGATTATTATTTACCGGTTTTTAGCAAAGATAAAACGGAAGGCAAGTCCGACGCGGAGTGGACTGTTTTACATCATCAAGTTTGCGGATATATTCGACAATGGGTTGATGACAACGTTTTGAACCATATTAGTTAAGAGAAGGATCCTCGAGAATTATGGCGCAAGCTCGAGCAATTGTATGCTCGGAAGACGGGGAATAATAAGTTGTTCCTCATTAAACAAATGATGAATTTGAAGTATCGAGACGGGACTCCTCTATCGGATCATTTAAATGCATTCCAAGGCATAATTAATCAACTTGCCGGAATGGGAATTAAATTCGAAGAGGAGGTGCAAGCTTTGTGGTTGTTAGGCACATTGCCGGACACTTGGGAGACGTTTCGAACGTCGTTGTCTAACTCGGACCCCGATGGCATCATTTCGATGGAATTAGCTAAAGGGAACATGTTGAATTAGGAGGTCCGAAGAAAAGCACAAGGATCTTCGTCACAGTCGGATGTTCTAGTTACCGAAAGATGGGAGATAGGTCAAAGTAGAGGCCCGAGTAATAGAGGGCCACAAAAGAGTAATTCCCGGGGGAAGTATGCCAATATCGAATGTTACCATGGTGGTAAGAAAGGTCATACAAAGAAATTTTGCCGATAATTGAAGAAGGAGAATCGCCAAGGCCGAGAGAATTCATAAAAGAAAGAGAGCGGTAGTAATGATAAAGCCGAAGTAAATACTACTACCGAAGAATTCTTTGTTTGTTGTGACTATGATATGGGGAACCTTGCTAGAGATGATTCGAGTTGGGTGGTCGATAGTGGAGCTACGTATCATGTTTTATACTCCGGGTGACTTTGGTATAGACAAAATTGGTAACAATGGGTTATCCAAAATTGTTGGAGTGGGAGATGTTCGTTTGAAATTCAACCCCGGTAAGGAACTTGTTTTACGGAATGTAAAACATGATACGGATATGAGGCTTAATGTTATGTCCGTTGGTTTACTCGATGATGATGGTTATCATAGTGGTTTTAGCAAGGGAGTGTGGAAACTCACTCGAGGTTCCTTGATTGTCGGGAGAGGAGAAAAGGAAGGGAAATTGTATGCGACACTTCCAAAGGTCACGATTACTTCCGTGAACACAATCGACAATAATGACATGGCCGAGCTATAGCATAAGAGGATCGGTCATATGAGCGAGAAAGGGATGGCGCTATTGTCAAAGAAGGAGGCGTTGTCCGGGGTTCACAAGGTACACCTTAAAAGATGCTCTCATTGTCTAGCCGGGAAGCAAAGGAGAGTTACTTTTAAGAGTCATACTCCTTCACGGAAGGAAAATGTTCTTGATCTTGTTCATTCCGATGTTTGTGGTCCTATGAATACTAGGACGCTCTGTGGTTGTCGATACTTTGTCACATTCATCGACGATCACTCGAGGAAGGTGTGGGCATACACCTTGAAAACAAAAGATCAAGTGTTAGATGTTTTCAAACAATTTCATGCCTCGGTGTAAAGATGGACCGGGAAGAAGCTAAAGTGTATTCAGACGGACAATGGTGGAGAATACATCGGGCCCTTTGATGAATATTGCCGAGAGCAAGGGACCCGACATCAAAAGACGCTCCCGAAGACTCCACAACGTAATGGCTTGGCGGAGAGAATGAACCGGACTTTGGCCGAGAGAGCTCGTTGTTTGCTTTCACATGCCGGATCGCCAAAGTCGTTTTGGGGAGAAGCTTTGAACACGGCGGTTCATGTCATTAATTTTATGCCGTGTGTTCCTTTGAAATTTGATGTCTCGAATAAAGTGGGGAGCGGTAAAGACATCTCATACCGCCACTTAAAGGTTTTCGGATGTAAAGCTTTTGTACACATTCCGAATGATGAAAGATCGAAGCTTGATTCCAAGATGAAGCCGTGTATTTTTATTGGCTATGGTCTTGATGAGTTCGTGTATAGATTATATGACCCGGTGACAAAAAGGCTTGTTCGGTATAGAGACGTTGTTTTTGTTGAAGATCAAACTATGAAAGATGTTGAGAATGGAGAGTCGGCTCCCCAACACGATTATGATCTTATTGATTTCGACCCCATTCCTCCACAACATATTGAGACACCCGGTCGAGAGGATGTCCAAAATGATGAACAACATGATGCCGGTGACAACGATGAGTTGAGACAAGACGACACCGATGGAGCTCATCCCGAGCTACCCGTGACGAACATGCCATCTTTTGTTCCACATAGCGGTAGACGAGGGCCCGTCATCCCTCCACTCGTTATTCGGCCGATGAGTATGTCTTACTCACCGACGAGGGAGAGCCCGAATATTTTGCGGAGGCTATGGATGATGAAAAGAAGAAAGAGTGGATGGATGCCATGCAAGACGAGATGAGTTCCTTGCATAAGAATAACATGTACGAGTTGGTAAAGTTGCCGAAAGGCAATAGAGCTTTGAGGAACAAATGGGTGTATAGGGTGAAGTCGAAGGAGCATACTTCGTTGCCCCGATACAAAGCTAGACTCGTAGTGAAGGGATTTAGTCAAAAGAAGGGCATTGATTTTGACGAGATTTTTTATCCGGTTGTGAAGATAGGATCGATTCGTTTGGTCTGCGGCTAGCCTTGATCTTTAGGTTGAGCAAATGGATGTCAAGACGACTTTTGTTCATGGAGATCTTGACAAAGAAATTTATATGAAGCAACCGGAAGGATTTGAGGTCGAAGGAAAAGAGGATTATGTGTGTAAACTCCGAAAGAGTTTATATGGGTTGAAGCAAGCACCACGAAAATGGTACAAGAATTTTGAGTCAGTTATGGGGGAGCAAGGCTACCGGAAGACGACTCTCGACCATTACGTATTTTTCAAGAAATTTGGAGATGATGATTTTATCATCTTATTGCTTTATGTGGACGACATGTTGATCGTTGGCAAGTATGTCGAGAGGATTGCCAACTTGAAGAAAGAATTGAATAAGTCTTTTGCCATGAAAGACTTGGGGGCGGCTAAACAAATTCTTGGGATAAGAATTACACGGGATAGAGCAGCCCAAAAATTACACATGTCGCAAGACCAATATATCGACAAGGTGCTTAAACGCTTCAACATGGATAAAGCTAAAGTTATTAGTTCACCTCTTACTAACAATTTTAAATTGACGAGCGAAGATTGACCTAAGACGAAGAAGGAGATTGAGGATATGGATAAAATTCCTTATGCCTCGGCGGTCGGGAGTTTGATGTACGCTATGGTATGTACTAGGCCCGGCATTGCTCATGTCGTGGGAGTGGTGAGCCGGTTTCTATCGAATCCAGGAAAGAAGCATTGGGAAGTCGTAAAGTGGATATTTAGATATTTACGGAGTACTTCCAAATTGGGAATTACATTTGAAAATGGGAAAGCAATGCTTGTTGGATATTCCGATTCGGATATGTCCGCTAATGAAGATAACCGAAAATACACTTCCGGTTATTTGATGACATTTGCAGGGGGAGCCGTGTCATGGCAATCAAGATTGCAAAAATGCGTTGCCTTATCTACAACGGAGGCCGAGTATATTGCGGCGGTGGAAGCATGTAAAGAGCTCTTATGGTTAATAATGTTTTTACGAGAGCTAGGCTTCCGACAATGACGTTACGTGGTTCTTTGTGATAGTCAAAGTACGATTCATTTGGCTAAGAATGCGACTTTTCACAAGAGAACGAAACATATCGATGTGAGGTACCATTGGATCCGAGATGCTTTGGAGGATGGTTTGTTTGAACTTGATAAAGTTCATACCGATAATAATGGTTCCGATATGTTAACCAAGGCGTTGAGTAGAGAGAAGGTGAAAGAGTGTTGTTCGATCGTCGGGATGGCGATCTCTTCCTATATTCCGGAAAAGGGGAGATTTGTAGGAGTAATTTCCAAAACATAGTGTGGACTATACTCCGGGCCACGACACATCCCTGCCGAGCCGCGACCCCCGTCTAATTTGCTGAAAATGGCCGAGCGGCCTGTATTCTGGGCCGCGGCACCCTCCTGCCGGGCCGCGGCCCCTGCCGTTATACCTGGGCAGATTTTTGAGTGAGGGCCGCGGCACATTGTGGCTGGGCCGCGGCCCCCCGAAGTCAACTGGCCAGTTTTCTTTCTTTTATCAGCATTCCCTGCGGATTTTTTCACTACTACACCTACACATCTTTGAGAGAGGAACAAGAGAGATAGAGAGAGAAACAAGAGAGAGAAACAAGAGAGATAAATACATTTCTTCATTTTCCTGAAGATTTATCGGTCGGATCTTCGTGATATTTTGATAAGAGCTTGGTAGCTATTAGGAAAATCTTTTCACCGGAGTAGATCGAGGTTTTGAGTCCGGAAGTTCGGGTATTTCGTTAGCTTTTTGTGTAAGCTATTTACGGTGTTTTCTTTTCTCAATCTTGTTATTGTTGTTGTATTCCAAATACTTGAAGAACATTTATTACCGAGTATTTGACGATTGGTGTATACCCCTAGTTTGTATTAGGGACGAATCATTTATTGTGTATTGGTGATAGTGGATTTAAGCGGCTTCAGTCCCGTGGTTTTTACTCTCGTCTTGAGGGGTTTTCCATGCTAAAATATTGTGTCTCGTATTTATTATTTTTCGGATATCATTTGTATTGATTATCGAGTTGTAATTGATTTGCTCTACTCGTCGGTAACCACAGAGTTACAATTGAAGAGTGGGAAGTTGTCAAACGAGGTTCCGCATTATTCGTTGTGACATGACATTAGTCGTGTTTTTTCCAACAACGACAAGGGTGTGGTTACGTGGTGGTTTTGTGTTCGCTGTATTTTTAACCAATCCGCAAGTGTACGGAAAATATGTAGAAAGCGGCGAGCAAGGTCGTATTCCACAGAGACTAAATATTTTTATTGTGTTGAGTATTAGATTGTAGTGTTCTCGACTTATCTAGACAATCGAAAGGTAAAATTGACGATTAATGAAATAGCATACAAAAATCACAATAAATTAAAACGATTGAAAATATCCGAATGGAAGCGAGTTACAAGAGTTTAGAACGTTAGATTCCAAGGCTAGGTTTCCGTTGATTACTAAATTTAGTCGGGATTGGTTTCAAAAGTTCTAAGTGCGTTTCCAAAATGATAATCACAATAATATTCTAAAGTCCCTCTCGAGATGCGTTAAAACGTAGATTAAACAACTTACAACAACGTCTCCGTTTACTATAAATTATCTAACTCCAAATTGTTCGTAAGATTTAGATATCATCATAGTTCATCACCGATTTCTCAATCCCGTAATTTACTACGTCAAATACTCGAACCTATTAATGCCCTCTTCTCTCGAATTATGAGCAATTAAGTTAAACATGTAAAAACATTGATCAAGTGTCTAAACATGAATCAAACCAAGTATTTGATAAAGAAATCGCACTAGGTAAATATAATTATCAATCCCTCAAAATCATAGTAAATCAACGTACTCCCATGCCCGGAATCTAAAGAGTTTAGCCGGACATGGAATTGAAAGGAAGATAGATAATCATCATGTTCATGCTCATAAAAACAACAAGAAAAAGAAAAGATAGGAAGAAGATAAAACTCGTGGTGTGTCTTGGTCGATCCGGTTGAAACCTTCACTTGTTCTTGAAGTGTTCTTCAAGAATTTCTTCAAAACTTCTTCTTTTTGGAATGAAACTCCTTTGATTCTTTGTTATTCTCTCTCTCTAAACTCCCATATCTCGGATATCCCCTCTCTTACCCCATCAATCCCTTTTATAAAGATAAATCATCCACCTTTTCCACCAAAATCTCTCAAAAATGTCAAAAGGAGATATTTCCATCGAAAAGTGACACGGCCGTGTCAAATGACACGGCCGTGTCATAGTATGCTCAAAAGCTCAAAAGTCGGCCGGACAGTGACTCGACCGTGTCAAATGACACGGCCGAGCAAATGACACGACCGTGTCAAATGACACGGCCCGTGTCATACTTGACGAAATAAGCACAAACGGCCTGGTAGATAGACCCGACCGTGTCAATATGGCACGGCGGGATAATGACACGGCCGTGTCGATTGACACGGCGGGCTTGTGTCGGCTCGCTTTGTCACCGCTTTGACTCCGATCTCTCGTTTCCGCATTGCTTGATATGTATTGGGGTTGGAGACTTCGTTCTTGCTTGATTTATGTCCATGAAGTACCTATAAAATCAATAAAACGTACCCAAGCGTGATCGAGTCCAATAAACATAATACGAGTATAAACGACACGATTCTACACATTTTAGGATCTTAAAACCCAGAAAATTGATGTAAATATATGTGTAAAAATGAGTGTTATCAAAATCCCCCAAACTTGAACGTTGATCGTCCCGAGCAATGCACTTTAAAATAACCACTCTTAAGGGAACTCGTCCCTCAACATACCTCAAAGGATCATTTTGAAAATTTATCAATACGCCTCAAGAAATAAATAAGTCGAGTTCTATAAAGTATTCAAATCTCGGGGGTGCTTCCTTAACATCATAGCTAATATTTGAATAATACGAACCTCGCCGGTCAAGTGTATTCCCTCACTCTCAAAGTGTATAAAGGGATAAGTAACGCTCAAAACTCATTCAATGAAATAAGAATCCCCATAGGCTTGCCAATCGTCTACATCTCTACCACTAGTTGTGCATGCAAATTTGGTGAATCAAAAAGGACTTTAATGGTTGTATTGTAGGCTTTTTGGTCGGGGTAGGATACATATGGCTTAAAGTGACTTGACTTGAGCAAATTAGAACATTATCTCCTCAATCACTTCGCTCAATTAGAAGCTCCATAATCCTTTAGGATTTTGTTTCTTCCAACCCCTTGATTTGAATATCATGGCACTAAGTAGTTTTGAAAGTGAAAATCACAACCTTATTCCTCTTTATTGCTTCATACATCTCGTTTCTTTTGTGTCCACCATTTTTTTTTTTTTTTTTTTTGTGGTGGACAACATCATCATTAAATCGCACCAATGTTCTTTCAAATTTATTTTGATAAATCATTGCATTTCGAACCAACAATCTTCCCCGTCGCCTCCACATATCTTTTCATTCTTTTGCCAATTTGTTCTAAGTAGCTCAAGTATAGGGACAAAAGTTTATAATGGAACGGAAAGCTCATAATGTGGTTAACAAGAAATAGGCTTTAAGCTCAATCGGGCTAACTAGGGAAATAAAATTTTCGGGTTGGCCACAAGGTTTGAAAGGTTGTCAAATAAAAATTGCCTTAAATCATTTTCACTAATTTGCAAGCACTCTTGTAGTTTCGAATAAGATACCAGGGCAAGTTCTAGAGTCTTAAAATATGAATGGAACACTCGACAATGAAACTTGCATATTTAATGATGCACGAAGGCTCAAAAGCTCACAAGTTAGATTTGTTCATATTTCCAAGAGATTAGGCTATTTATTCAATTTCACACCCTTTTGATTATTGTACAATTTTTCCTCTTCAAATTATCCTCGATTTGTATATCAAAATAACAGAATAAATCCCGAGGCATCCAAGACAAGAGTTCATTCTTTCGAGTTTCATCAAAGTTCATCATCATCAAAACACACCAAGTTCGAAATAAAACACACCAAAATGAAACACACCAAAGTAAACAATTCAAACCAAAACATAAAATAAAATCCAAACACACCAAAAATATTCAAGCCAAAACAAAATCCAAACACACCAAAAATATTCAAGCCAAAACAAAAGTATTTCTTGACCCAATCTCTCCCCCCAAACTTGAATTAAAGATTATGCACACAAAAGGGGGTATAGTATTTAAGCAATAAAAACTTTGGGTCAAGAAATACTTACAACCGGTCATATTGATTGGGCGGAGGGAAGTGGCCTTGTTGGACATGCCACGTGTCACACCTGCTCAGATTTGCCAAAAATCGTCTGCCCACCTGACCCGACCGTGTCAAATGACACGGCCCATCTCATACTTGCCCAGAAACTCAAAAAACGTCTGGATGGCCAACCCGACCGTGTCGAATGACACGGCCCGTGTCGTACTAGCCTGGATAGTGCGCTTCTGGTCTCCGGATCTTTTTCCTGCGAATTGGACAACTACAGTTGAACCGGTCAGTTCGTCATCAAGTAAAAATAGAAATAAAATGCGAATAATAATAAAATAAACTAACAAGAACCATTGGGTTGCCTCCCAATTAGCGCTAAGTTTAACGTCTTCAGCCGGACGCAAGTGTTGGGTTGCCTCCCAACCAGCGCTAAATTTAACGTCTTCAGCCAGACACATGTTTCCTTCATCCCGGATCATTCAACGAGCTCTTATAATCCGGTTTACGTGCAATTTTATCGGGAGGAGTCATCAAAAATACAACATTTTGACTATGCGTCCTAATCGTTAATTCTCCTCGATCCACATCAATTAATGCTCGTGCAGTGGCTAAGAACGGACGTCCAAGTATTACTAGACCATTTTGCTTCCCATCATCATCAATCACTATAAAATCAACGGGGAAGGCGAACTTATCAATTTTTAAAATTACATCCTCCATAATTCCCTTTGGGTAAGCTAAAGATCGATCTATGAATTGTAAGCTCACTGGAGATGGTCTCAACTCTCCTAATCCAAGTGTCCTGAAAATAGACAAAGGCAATATATTGACACTTGAACCATGATCAACAAATACATCATTTAATGAACAACCCAAAATAGAGCAAGGAATTGAAAAACTCCCTGGATCCTTAAGCTTAGTCGGTAGGCGCTCCAATTCTTTTTTCTTTGACGCCATGTCTTGCACGAAAACCTCAAAATTTTTCTTCTCCTCGATATGTTCAATTTCGGATCGATCTTTCTCCTCATCAGCATTATTAGACAACACGATTGCATCTTCATCTTCATTCTCCGATTCCGATATCACTTCATTCATGGTGCACGAAAAAATGGCATTGCATTGTGCTTTTGGATTTTCTTCGGTGTTGCTTGGAAATTGGCCCTTTTGATGTTGGCTCCCCACAATCTTAGTCAATTGACCGATTTGCGTTTCTAAGTTTCTCATTTGAGCTCCAATGGTGGTTGCTAATTGAGTGACATGATTTTCAATCCGATCAAGCTTTTCTTCATCTCGGGTAAACCGACTTTTTGTTTCCGTCATGAAGGTAGCTAGAATATTCTCGAGATTCGACGTCGGTTTTGATTCTTCAATTATCTCCCCATTCGATACCTTGAATCCGGCCGGTGGTTGCAAAGCATTCTTTGGATTGGCATAGCTAAAATTTTCATGATTTCGATTTGAGGGATGGTAGAAGCCCGGTGGTGGATTATTTCGGTAATTGTTGTAACTCCGATTATTAATGTAGTGTGCTTCTTCCAATGGATCGGATGGTAGTGAACTTGAACTTCCTTGAGAAACTCCCTTCGAATCACCTCCTTTTGTTAGAGCCCCCAATTGAGTTGTTAGCATCGTCATTTGTGCGGTTAATGCCTTTATGGGATCCGAATCGGATATCTCAGCCACCCTTCTAATATTTGATCTTTCCGTTGGCCATTGATAGCTATTCATAGCCATTTCTTCGATCAATCCATACGCTTCTTCAGCACTTCTTGCTAGCAATGCCCCTCCCGCGGAAGCATCAATAAAATTCCTTGTTTCCCCCATAAGACCATTGTAGAAGAAACACATTTGTTGGTCTTCGGGTAAACCATGTCGAGGGCATCGCCTTAGTAGATCTTTGAAACGTTCACAAGCTTCATATAATGGTTCGGAATAGATTTGATGAAATTGAGTAATCTCACCCTTTAGCTTCATCGTCTTGTTTGGTGGGAAAAATTTTTTCAATTTTTTTTCTCTCAATTCTTCCCATGTCTTTATACTTGCGGGAGCTTAGGTTCCAAGCCAATTTCTTGCTTTCTCCCTCAAAGAGAATGGAAACAATCGTAAGCGTATAGCATCATCCGAGACTCCGTTCATTTTGATAGTATCACATATTTGCATGAAATGAGTGAGATGTGCATGTGGATCTTCGACAAGAAATCCTCCAAATTGATTTTGTTGAACCATTGAAATTAAGGCCGGCTTCAACTCAAAATTATTAGCGTTGATGGGGACATGAGTGATTCCTCCAAAGTTTCGGTCGAGTTTGGTCGGAATCCATCCCAATTGATTGCACCCTAGTTGGTGGAATTTCCATCCTTCGCCTCATTGTCTTGGATTATTGCATTCTCGTTTGCGTTGCCCCTTTCTACGTTGTCTCTGCTCTCTCCATATCTTCAAAAAGATCCCTTCTTAGTTTCCTTGAGGTAGCACTTGTTCTTCGGGCAAATGCTTCTACTTCCGGATGAAAGTTTCTAACGGTACTCGAGATGAACGAGTGTTCATGCACTCCCGAGTAGAAATTGTATGAGTTAAGTTAAAGATAGGAAAGTGTCTAAAGTAGGACTAAAAACACTAATCGTAATATCAAAACAAAAAATATTTTAGTCCCAAACACGGCGCCAAAAACTTGTTATTGTATTTTTAACCAATCCGCAAGTGTACGGAAAATATGTAGAAAGCGGCGAGCAAGGTCGTATTCCACGGAGACTAAATATCTTTATAGTGTTGAGTATTAGATTGTAGTTTTCTCGACTTATCTAGACAATCGATAGGTAAAATTGACGATTAATGAAATAGCATACAAAAATCACAATAAATTAAAAGCGATTGAAAATATCCGAATGGAAGCGAGTTACAAGAGTTTAGAACGTTAGATTCCAAGGCTAGGTTTCCGTTGATTACTAAATTTAGTCGGGATTGGTTTCAAAAGTTCTAAGTGCGTTTCCAAAATGATAATCACAATAATATTCTAAAGTCCCTCTCGAGATGCGTTAAAACGTAGATTAAACAACTTACAACAACGTCTCCGTTTACTATAAATTATCTAACTCCAAATTGTTCGTAAGATTTAGATATCATCATAGTTCATCACCGATTTCTCAATCCCGTAATTTACTACGTCAAATACTCGAACCTATTAATGCCCTCTTCTCTCGAATTATGAGCAATTAAGTTAAACATGTAAAAACATTGATCAAGTGTCTAAACATGAATCAAACCAAGTATTTGATAAAGAAATCGCACTAGGTAAATATAATTATCAATCCCTCAAAATCATAGTAAATCAACGTACTCCCATGCCCGGAATCTAAAGAGTTTAGCCGGACATGGAATTGAAAGGAAGATAGATAATCATCATGTTCATGCTCATAAAAACAACAAGAAAAAGAAAAGATAGGAAGAAGATAAAACTCGTGGTGTGTCTTGGTCGATCCCGGTTGAAACCTTCACTTGTTCTTGAAGTGTTCTTCAAGAATTTCTTCAAAACTTCTTCTTTTTTGGAATGAAACTCCTTTGATTCTTTGTTATTCTCTCTCTCTAAACTCCCATATCTCAGCATATCCCCTCTCTTACCCCATCAATCCCTTTTATAAAGATAAATCATCCACCTTTTCCACCAAAATCTCTCAAAAATGTCAAAAGGAGATATTTCCATCAAAAGTGACACGGCCGTGTCAAATGACACGGCCCGTGTCATAGTATGCTCAAAAGCTCAAAAGGCTGGTCGACCGGGTGACTCGGCCGTGTCAAATGACACGGTAGAGCAAATAATGACGGCAGTGTCAAATGACACGGCCCGTGTCATACTTGACGAAATAAGCACAAACGGCTGGTAGATAGACCCGGCCGTGTCAATATGGCACGGCCGGGATAATGACTGGCCGTGTCGATTGACACGGCCGGGCTTGTGTCGGCTCGTTTTGTCACCGTTTTGACTCCGATCTCTCGTTTCCGCATTGCTTGATATGTATTGGGGTTGGAGACTTCGTTCTTGCTTGATTTATGTCCATGAAGTACCTATAAAATCAATAAAACGTACCCAAGCGTGATCGAGTCCAATAAACATAATACGAGTATAAACGACACAGTTCTACACATTTTAGGATCTTAAAACCCAGAAAATTGATGTAAATATATGTGTAAAAATGAGTGTTATCATTTTGGCTGGTGTTTGGTTGTTAGTGGATGATGGTTTAGTGAGAGAAATGAAGGGTCATATATGTTTTGTGATGAGAAAAAAAAAAGTTTGTTTTTGTGCGTGGAGGATACAACTTACAAGTAGTTGATTTTGATGGATAAAATAAAATTAAAGAAAATAATATGAAAGGAAAAAAATACCCTCTTATTTAACAGTCGAACTAACAGAGTTAGGAATTTCGGATCAAATCCGAAATGTGTGTTTCACTTTTTGGGGCAATTCTATATATGTTGGCCACTAAGTATACTGGATACAGCTTGGAAAGTAGTTTAAACAACAAGCTGAACTGATTTTAAATCTGAGTGCGTAGCGGAAGTCTTAGATACAGTAAGTTGCTGCGGATACAGCAACTTGATGTGCAGTGTATACTTAAATAATCACAGTAATTAAAACAATTAAGGCAGAAGGTAAATAACACAATATTTAAAGTGGTTCGAGGTAAACCCCTCTACGTCCATTGGTCCTCCACACAGGAGTAAAAAGTTTATTATAATTACTACGTACACAACTACGTAATTATAATAACACACAATCAATATATCGTTCACACATATTGATATAAAGATCTTAGCTTCAACCGTTCACACAGATTGGTTTGAGCTAATGCTTTGACTTGCTTCTTCACACACAGTTCTGAAGCTTCGTCTTCTTCGATGCAATTCCTTCACACACAGTTCTGGAGAAGCAACGATTACTCAATCCACACAGGGTTGATCTGGGTTTGTTCAAAGTATAGAACAGAGGATGAACAACAACTTTGACTTTATGAGCTTCTGGATGATGAAGTGTTGTTCAAGATGTTGAGCACTGTATATCTCTTAGATCTGAGTTGCAGTAAGCTTTGGAGATATGTTTTGCTCTGATAATAACTTTGATAGCTTTGATAATTTCAGTCAATTGAGTAACTTCGTAACTGATCTTCAATGCCATGATGGGATATATATAGTCTTCTGGAAAATATATCCGTTGAGATAAATCCGTTGAGCAAGATGCTTTTCCAACGGGATGAAAAGCATGATCCGGTTTTAGCGGGATTTGAAGATCTGTTGACTGACAGTATTTAAATACATTATCCTTGAGTATTTAAATACTTCTTATTCAACGGGACTTGACTTCTGAAGATTCCTTCTTTGTCATGTTGAGAGCTGTATGAAAGATCACTGTATAGGTGATTCGAGACAGTTTCTATACTTGGTCTTTATAAGACTTCTTTTGCTGTACTGAAAGGTTCTACTATATGCTGGATTCGAGACAGGCTTTCGATACAGGTTGACACTTCAACTCTTCGATACAGTTTACTTACTGTATTGAGGATTGGCATATATGTCAAAACCTCTTATCAACACAATTCGATACAGGGATCGATTATCCCGGCTGTTTCAATATAGGGTTTATGTTTTCCCAACAATTTCCCCCTTTTTGACAATTTGCCAAGACTAACTTTCAAGTCTTCTTGATGATGCCAAAACCTTCCTCATGAAATAATCTTCTTTGATGACTTCTGGCAGATTTCTTGGTCTTCTGTCAAATGGTCTGTCTTTCAGCAACTTAGTCTAATTTATGAACTGCTCGCAGGCGAGTTCGATACAGCTAAGAATATTTACAACTTAAGCTTATGATTAGCGCGCAGGCACAATTTTACAATATATTCTAAGCATACACCTGAAATTATGAACTGTTCGTAGACAAGTTCGTACAGCTTAATTTTCAAACAAGTTTCTATACTTGTGATTGTTATCTCAACAATTTAATTATGTAATCATACATCAACACAGTAGATTACGAGTTGTAATCTTTCAAGACAAACAAACACTTTTATTGATATTCCATAAATAGAGTACATGGTTTGCTGTTTTGAAGGAAAAATTACAAAAAGAAACAATATTACAAGGATTTCAGCTCCTATAGTCCGCATGTATCCATGGCTTTTTCCCTGGATCATTCTCGGTTCCACGCTTCCCTGGATCATTCTCGGTTCCACGCCACCAGTTCTGTAGGGAATCGTTTCCTCGATCTTGGTATATAGCTCTACCTTCATAGGATCTGTCAAAGGCAAGAATCCAGTCTTCTGGATGGGTGATCCGATCTCCTCTTCTGTGTTTGGATTTCATATATAGCTGGAGAGGGAGTTTTCCTTCTTCTAGCATCTTCGTGAATTTGTCTGAAGCCTCCGCTAATGTCTTATAGCTTTTAAGATGGCGGATTCCCTGATAAGTTTAACAAAGTATCTTATCAGTTCATTCTTCCTCCATTGCTTCACCTCATCGGCAGTTGGATTGCGGTTGGTCCGCAGACGTATTTCAGAAGGTCTTTGGATTAAGTTTTGCCATGGGACATTTGGATCATGAAATTCAGGTCGGGAGCCTGAAATCTTAAAACTCTGAGAGGGAGGGGCTAGCTTGTTCAATTCAGCGGTAATGCTGTCTTGAGCAGCATTAAATTCCCTTTCATGATGTAACCTTATTATCCTAGCAGCTTCTTTCGCTTCTTCCCCCTTTTTGGCGTCATCAAGACGTTCTAGGATCTCCAGTGCCGCATCCCGTTTCGTCTCAATGTTTGTCATTCTTTCTACAAGGGTGGAAAGCACCTGCGACATATCTTTAATACTTTTGTCGTGGGCTCTCAAGTGAGAGGTGGTTTCAATCATAGCAGCTGCGGTCTTGGCTTCAGCAATGCGCATTTTGGTTGCTTCTTCCCTCAGGAGTTGCTCTTGCTTTTCTTGCATGATCTTCAGGGCTTGCTTGAAGACTTCTGGCAACAAAGTGAAGGCTTCTACCACGCGAGAGACTTCATGCTGTAATGTAGTCATCTCTTAGACTACAGAAGTGTGCATCCAATTAAGAGCTTTCTCGATTGAGTGCAGAGCATTAACTGCATCCTGTATGAAGACAGTTTAAAGACCAAGAGCACACAGGTGCTCTTTCCTAGCAGCTGTGCTTGGAGAATCTGGTTGGGCAAAATCTTCGGATCCATTCAACCTCCTCAGATTCACGGTAGGGCGTGAATTGAGTTGGACATCCTCAGGTATATTACCATCCTCAGATTCCACGGTTGATGGGGCGGGAGCAGCATGTTCTGGTTCGGCGGAAGGGGGTGCTGTGTCCTCCTGTTGCGAAGGTGCATCGATAGACATGGATACAAGAGGGACTGATTCCTCCTGTTGTCTCTTAGTGACAACTTCTTCTTCTTGAGCGGCGGCAGGCTCGAGTGCCTGTTCCAAAACTATTTCTTCTTCCTCGACTTGAGGGACTGATTCATCGTCGTCAGGAATGTTCTCTTGCTGTGGCGAAGGGGACTCACTTCGACTTGATGGCCCTTCGTCATCCTTGGGTTGAGAGGCATCTCTGTCTTGAGCCTCTTCGCGACTTATTCTCATACTAGCTTGTAAAGCGTCGTCATCGTCTGAGTCATCGTCATCTTTTGGATTTTGGGGAGAGTCCTCAGACTTATCTTTGCCTTTTCTCCTTGAGTCAGATTTTTGCAATAAATGACTCTCAATCAATTCCTTGCAGTAGAGATTGTCCCATTGGATCAGGGTTGCAACCTCTGTTGAGTCCGTCACTTCCAATACAAATCTCTCTTCATGGCTCCATTCGCTCCAGTTGTATAATGTGTCATACGGATCTAGCCTGTAGCTTTTCCATTTAAGGAATCTTTCATACGCATGATCAATCTGCACAGAGAGAAGAGTTTTGTTGATAATGGTGTCCGGGGAGGGACTGCGTACAACGTCTGAATCCGCTGTAGCGAGGGATTCCTCTACAGGTGTGGGATCCTGTAGGGAAGTGGGATTCCTTACAGGGGATGATGCCCCGAAGGAAGATTGATCCTGTACGGGTGTGGAATCCCGCATAGGAAAAGTAGCTGTTGGCTCTGAAGGGGCAGCCGACTCGCTAGAGTCTTCTACATTGGCAGATGTCCGATCATCCGTCTTAGCCGCCAAAGGCTCAGGATCTACTGTCGATACAGTAACGGGCACCTCTTCCACAGAGGTTGAGCCCTGGGGCATTTCTTCAGTGGGTTGCGCCACGGTGGAAACTTCTTCGGAGGTTCTGTTGGTTTAAGCTTTAGAAAGCCTCCTTAGCTTCCTTTTCGGCTTCTCACCAGCAATGGGTGTCTTGCTGTGAGATCTTTTCCTCTTCCTTGAAGACTCAACATCCTGGAACTTCAAAGACACATCCCTTGGGTCTTCGGAAACTGGCATACTTTGGATTTTAGGGAGGTTGCATACCATAGTGCTCTGGTTATATGCTGTAGGCTTGACGCCTCCTAGGTATATTCAGGAGCTATTCTACTTTGCATCAGCGGATTGCGAAAGTCTGCATTTCGTCAAAATATGGTTTAGAATCAAACCAAATGACTTCTTCTGGGTGGCAGGCTTGCATACTTCCTCCTGCAAGCGCTTCAAGATTATCTGGCACCAGTTGACCTTTTGACAGGTCAAAATTGCAACCATCATCCTGAATCTCAGATTAGTGCACATTTCGAATACACCAGTTCGATTCTCGATGATCCTGCAGCAAAAGTCATGTAAATACACATAAAGCAGGCAAAAATTCTTCTTGTGACGTGGTTTGAACCATGTCAACAACACTTGAGCCGGTGAACAGCCCATAATACTTCGTTATCAGCTCTTGAGACCCAAACATCTCAAGTTGATCTATTGTTAGTCCATCAGCAGGTAGCCTGTAAATACTCTGGAGAAGATCTCGATCAATACAGATCTCTACTACTTGAATGGTAGCAGTAATATCAGCAACGTGACCTCCTTGGGCCAGCGACAAAAAGCGTACGACGGCGTAGAGGTAAAATTCCTCAACCAGGTGAAAATCGTACTTTTCAGTGGTTTGACTTCCAAGGCGGTAGAGGCCTTGTTGACGAAGACAAATGATAATGAACTCCATGGGTTCGACATGATTTGTTTCAGCGAGAATGCATTCGATGACGACAGATCTTGAGAAGATCCGTCCATCGATGATGTTTGCGGTTTTCTTGAGTGCGGGCGAAGATGTTTGACCAGCCATTGATGATTGTTCAAGAAAAGTGAAAGAGAATACACGAAATTTGCAGTAAAATGCAGAAAACTATGTAGGCTTTATTTGCTTGAGAACTCTTAATTTGCAGAAAGCGTAAAGAGTCTCTAATGGCAGTATCAGTCCTTTTATAGTGGGCGGCTAAATAGGGTTTTGCAGAGTACGAATGGCCAGATTTTAAGGGATGGGAACCGGTTTTTGAAATCAACAGTTAAGATGGACTGAGTGTAACTGGTGCACTTATCCATTAAAATGTTAAAATATGAGCAGGTCCCACTTCTGACATTTGTTGTCACCCTAAATGCCTGAAACGGCGGTTTTAAAACATTAAACAATTTGAAACCATCGCGGCTTTTGAGATTCAGTTGTCCAGATGTCGTGTAAGGCATTTAATGTAAATGACGTTTGACATAAAAACAGGGCACGTGGACAAAAATCATTTTAAAAATGAAATTAATATAATATTCACTGAATCGAAATCCTATAGTATGTGCTGTATCCGCGACGATACAGCGTTCCCTCTTAAAAGGTACATATAGATTTTAAATTCCATACAACAACTTTTGGATTAATGCTGTATTCATGGGTCATACAGTATTCCCCCTTAATTATTGCATACGTCAGCTGTAGGATGATTCATGTCTTTGTTCACTGATCGCTAGAATTCGCGTAGTATGGTTTTCAAATCCGATCAATTTTAAAATTTGTAAAACCTCGGAGTATTTCCAAGGTGTCGAACCCAAGGGAATTGATGTGTCGAAAATAAAAGAAGTAACTCTACTCAAAATTCGACTGCTATTTAGGAATCCGAAAATTTGTTTGTTTCTAATTATCTAAATTTAAAAATCGAAAAATAAAAATATAAATAAAAGATGAAATATCTAAATTAAGCAAATTAAGCAAATTAGCAAGATAAAATCACAAGTCTAAAGGTAATTGATCCTAGGGTAGTATCATCTAATTGAGTTCACACAATCCATTCACTTGATTCCTTTTCCCCAAATTTTAATTCAATCCTAGAAATAATCACTCAGTCGATCTAGAATTCCGATCAAGGCAACCTAGAAAGATAGTTAATTTAAACCCTTTTCGCCAGGCTCAAAGAATTAAAATCACTTAAAAAGCACCAACTTATTTATCTATGATTTATCTTTCTCCGCTAGGTCTCAAGATAAAATCATATTGTGCATCAAGTATTTCCACTAATCAATTACTCCTTAGGACAAAATCAATTAGCTAACATGCATCGATTAAGGGCCCTTTAATCTAACATGAGATTTAACACAACTTGAACACAAGCCTAGGATGAAAGGTCAAAAGGTAATCAAAGGAACATCATGTGAACATCAATTAAAATTACTAACCCTAGAATCAATCAATGAATTAGCAGACATACTTGAAATTAAACAAGAAATTGATGAAGAATGCATATTATTAATATGAAAAGAGAGATTACAACCCTTATGGATGAACTCCGAGTCTTCAATCTCTGAAAACCAATAATAATTCTCCTCCAAAAAGTTCTTGCCTCAAAGAAATTAATCTTGCTAAGAAGATGTAAAAATCTGCTAAAGATGAAAAAGAATGAAAAAGAATGATCCAAGATGCTGAAACTAGGTCTAGGAGGAGGCTTATATAGCCTAGGGGGTTTACATTCCCGATTAGCCCTAATCTAGGAAATAAAATCTATCCAAAAGAGTTAAAATCCGTCAAAACACGAGAGTCCGCTGGGCAGCCTATCGGACTGGCCTATCGGCCGATAGGCTGGCCGATAGTTGCTTCGTCGTTCTCTTCACTCGATAGGGCAGGGACTCATTCCGGACGGGCCTATCGGCCGATAGGCTGGCCGATAGGTTTGTCTGTCTTTCGCAAAAATCCGTTTCTTCGTCCGTTTGACTCGACTCTCGGTCCTTTGTCTCGTTTTGGGTCCTTTTGGCTCTAAAAACCTGCACACACACTAAAACCAACCCAAACGCGTAATACGGCTCGACTAATCATAAATAAGCCAAATACGAGCACATTAATCACGAAACGAGATAAAAACCTAGTATAAAATCCTAGAAATAAGTGATAAAATTACCACTTATCAAACCCCCCCAAACTTAAGCCTTGTTCGTCCCGAACAACAAAAAGAAAAGAAAAAGAAAGTCGTGAATCATCGTGCAACTCATAGTGTTCAACCTAATCAATACTATCCTGTAATTCTCTCTAAATAATCCGAGTGTCGTAAAAGCGAGCTGCACTCAGAATAATGATTCCGCAAAGTAGTCAAGTTCAGTCTTAATCATTCGTTCATGAAGAAAATCCAGCTCAAAGATTAACAAAACGTGAGTCAAATCGACCGTCAATATGAAAGGCTAAAATAAACAAGCTAGTTCGTCCCGTTACACAGTCTAGTGGCACAATTTTAACGAGTTTCATAACAAATAAACCTCGGTCAGTATTCCCTTATAAATATGTTCAAGAATTTAATTCGAGTTGACCACTAGGTTAGGATCTCGGGATGTTTCATCGGGGTAATCCTAGGGTGGAACTTCCATTCTCATGTATTAGGAAACCGTTTGACGTAAAAGACACTCATGGGGCACATGGATGCTTCTAGTTACTAAGTTCCCGTCTACAACGGAGAAACAACTCGAATATATAATTTCGCATGTCCGATTCAAGGTCGCCGTTTTACGCGAGAGTAAACAATGGTCACGCGAATACCCGGTTACTAAGTTCCTATCATTGGCACATGTGAAATATCTAAATCACTAGTCTAATCAGTCGTCGTTTACGCGAGGATAAACAACGGGTCACGCGAATGCCCCTGTTACTAGACTTCCCTTCATAGAACAACACTATCTCAACTTTTGGGAAAAGCGACCAACTCTAAACTCAATGTAAGTGCCAACACGACTAAAGAACAAGACGACTCACTATCCTAAGATGTAACCAAACGTATTGGCGGTGATTTTAAAACAAGTATGTATCGTCTCTTATCCGCCAAGACCTCTACAATCACGAAAAATTTTGGACCTAAATGAATACTCTGCAAAACAGAAATACTGACTACAACTCGACTAAACTCGACCGTTTCTTCAGAGAGAAAAACAGTGTCGTAACATCGGTATCACACAAATAGAAGCACGAAAAATTCACAAATAAAAAAAATTAAGAAAAACTAAGACAAGCAAGGCTATCTAAAACAAACAACGAAAAGCAAATAAAAGCAAACACGAAATCTAAAAAAAACTACTACGACCAAAAAAAAAGAAAATAGAAACTAGCAAACACACCGAACGAAAATGAACAAAAAAAATCTAAAAACTAAGCAACCAAAAGCCAAAACCATGCAACACCAAAATGATAAGCACAAATAAACACAACGGGCACCAACACAAGCAAATAAAGATACAAGGCAAACACGGTACTCACACGTAAAGAAATTAACAAAGCCGCACTTCTTCCCCCCCCCCCCCCCAAACTTATTTCGCATTCCAAAGGAGGAATAAGTTTGAAAAGAGAAAGGAGTGGCTTTGTTAACGGAGTACCTGATCACTGTGGCGGAAATGGCGGGTTTGTCGGCGAGCTCGTAGTGTATACTGGGCCTGGTATGTCCTATCGGCCGAGAGGCTGGGCCGATAGGAACTTCTGTCTCTTACCATGCTTATATCGGGCGGGATATCGGTCGATGTGGAATCCCTGTCGACCACTGCTTGCAACAATAAAAATTTTTCTAATTTTCCTCAGCCTATCGGCCGATTGGCTCGCCCGATAGGATTTTCTGTCTCATAAATTTTTTTTCAGCTTTTTCTCTTCCGCATAATTGGTCCCGTTTTTGCTTGGATATGGCGATTAAAGACCTGCAAGTATCCAAAACTCGGCGTGCATGGATTAGAACTTAACAAAAACTAGCAAAGCTACTACGAAACTAGAAACTATAAACATCACGCAAACGAAAAATCGAAAATAAACGAATAAAATGAACTAATATACATACGTTGGGTTACCTCCCAACAAGTGCTACATTTAACGTCTTTAGCTAGACGATACCTCATTCAACCCGGGTCTTCGGTGACAACTCCCCCTTGAACGGGTTTGTTGATATCAAGATAGCATACGTCCTTTTCATTAGACCGACTCTCGTTCGCCTCCAACATTCGAACATACTCTGGCAAATCCTCGGAAATTTCATCAACAACGGAATGTGAGTAAATGGAGTGTGAAATGCAATGCTCCAACAAGTCGGTCGGGGGCGGCATAATAGACTCAATTTCAAAACATTCCTCGGGCGCATCGTCGGGCTTCTTCATCGCGTCATAGATGGAAATTTTCAGATTTTGATCATTAACCCGGAAAGTAAGATCACCCTCCTGGACGTCGATAAGTGCTCTCCCCGTCGCTAGAAATGGTCTCCCAAAGATCAGTGGTTGATTCTCGTCCTCGGGCATATCAAGAACTACGAAATCGTAGGAAGACTAAGTGTTGGACTCTAACGAGCACATCCTCCACAATTCCTCGGATAAGTGATCGACCGGTCCGCCATGAGTAGAGAAATGGTAGTCGGCTTCATCTCCCCAATCTTCAACCTCTTAAAGATGGATAGAGGCATAAGATTGATGCTTGCCCCGAGATCACACAACCCATTACGGAACGTTTGGTCGCCAATCATGCATGTCAAAGTAAAACGTCCCGGATCCTTCTGCTTGAGTGGGAGTTTGTTTTGAATGATAGCGCTACACTCCTCTGTCATATTTATTGTTTCAAACTTCCTCAATTTCCTCTTGCTTGCCACAGCGTCTTTCAAGAATTTTACGTAACCCGGCATGTCTCTCAAAGCGTCTAGAAGTGGAATGTTGATATTCACCTTTTGAAACATGTCGATAAATTGTTGAAGCTTTTCATCATATCTCGACTTGGCCAATCGCTGTGGAAATGGAGCTTTTTCCTCAAAATCTTTCATATTCGAACTTCCAGGAGCCTTTCGGCCGATAGGTGGGTGGATAGGCTTCACTGCCGGCATGCTGTATGGGTATCGGTTGGGCCTATCGGCCGATAGGCTTGGCCGATGGTCCTGCTGCATTTCATCTTCTTTCTTGTTCTCGGCTCCCGTCTCTAATACATCCTCGTTTCCAGATTCCTTAACTCCAGCCCCATGATTACTGTACCTTGTCCCACTCCGAAGCTCGATTGCGTTGCATTGTTGAGTCTTCGGGTTGGTCTCGGTGCTGCTCGGAAAATGGCCCGGCTTATGAAATCCGGCTTGGGCGTTCGCCATTTGACTCATTTGGGTCTCCACCATCGTCATCTGCTTTGTCAAGGCTATCACCGAGTTTCCAATAGATGTCACACTATGCTCGAGAGCTCCGAACCTCTTGTCTACTTTATAAATAAAATCTTTTTGGCTCGCCTCCAATCGTTCCAACATCTCTTCCATAGGTGTCTTAGCAATCGGCTCTTGAATAACCCCATTTTTCACGTTAAATCCCGGTGGTGGCTGAAGAGCATTGTTCGGATTGGCATAGGAGAAATTAGGGTGGTTTCGATTGTTCGGATAAGAGTTCCCCCAATTTCCCCCTTGCCGGAAGTTTCCTCCTTGCATGTAGTTCACATCCTCCTTAACTGCAATCGGCTCGTTTAACTCTTCAAAAACTGAATTGACTCCCAAAGTATTCTTTCTTAGCATCTCGAGCTCTTTTTGTTGTTTTTCAAATTTTGCCTTTAAATCACCGTAGGCGTCCTCGTCACCGGATGGAACCTTTCTTCTCGTCATCTTCCTATCGGTCACCTCCTCGTAATCATTGTTGACCGCCAGCTCAATGAGATTCTTGGCCTCTTCATAATCGTTAGCAAGAAATCCCCCTTTCGATGAATAGTCCAACTCTCTTCTAGCCTTCCTCGTCAAACCCCGATAAAACCGAATATAGATCTCCTCTTTGTCAATTCCATGCTGTGGGCATTTGCGAAGTAGCTTCTTAAATCGGATCCATGCCTCGTATAAATATTCATCCTCATATTGCTCGAATTGCAAGATATCGTTGATTTGTTTTTGCACCTTCGAGGGAGGATAGAACTGTGCTAAGAACAACCGAGTCATCTCTCTCCAAGTACCAATTTCCTTCCGATCTAGGCTCTTGTACCAATCTAGCGCATCGTCTTCTAAGGAGAATCGGAATAGGCGGAGCTTAATGACATCCGGAGGCACTCCGTTTTGCTTGATGGTGGCACATATATCCAAAAACGACTCAAGATGAGCGTTTGGATCTTCATTCACTCCCCCTCCGTATGTTTGAGACTTCACTGTAGCAATGAGGGACGGCTTAAGCTCGAAGTTGTTGGCATCAATCTTTCCCCAACCTCCTTCTTGATAATCGTCCAGCTTAGGTCGAAAGCGGGCATTCAAAGGGATCTTCTCGGGACGAGCGAGTTCTCGTGGTTGGTCAACAATGCCGGCCATGGTATCAACGAAAGGTATAGAAAGAGTCTCGGTTCTCGCTTCTTGCTTCTTCCTCCTCAAAGACTTCTCGATTTCCGGGTCCAAAGGAAATAAGTTCTTTCCTTGGGATCTCGTGATCATGCACCGCCTACAAGGAAAAGAAAACAAGATGTGAGGAAACGAGATCGAATATTAATAATAAAAGTAAACTACCTAAAGTAACAATCTCTTCTTTTTCGAATTATTCCCTTAAATTTTCTATCAATTCCCCGGCAACGGCGCCAAAAATTGATCGCTAGAATTCGCGTAGTATGGTTTTCAAATCCGATCAATTTTAAAATTTGTAAAACCTCGGAGTATTTCCAAGGTGTCGAACCCAAGGGAATTGATGTGTCGAAAATAAAAGAAGTAACTCTACTCAAAATTCGACTGCTATTTAGGAATCCGAAAATTTGTTTGTTTCTAATTATCTAAATTTAAAAATCGAAAAATAAAAATATAAATAAAAGATGAAATATCTAAATTAAGCAAATTAAGCAAATTAGCAAGATAAAATCACAAGTCTAAAGGTAATTGATCCTAGGGTAGTATCATCTAATTGAGTTCACACAATCCATTCACTTGATTCCTTTTCCCCAAATTTTAATTCAATCCTAGAAATAATCACTCAGTCGATCTAGAATTCCGATCAAGGCAACCTAGAAAGATAGTTAATTTAAACCCTTTTCCCCGCCAGGGCTCAAAGAATTAAAATCACTTAAAAAGCACCAACTTATTTATCTATGATTTATCTTTCTCCGCTAGGTCTCAAGATAAAATCATATTGTGCATCAAGTATTTCCACTAATCAATTACTCCTTCCGGACAAAATCAATTAGCTAACATGCATCGATTAAGGGCCCTTTAATCTAACATGATATTTAACACAACTTGAACACAAGCCTAGGATGAAAGGTCAAAAGGTAATCAAAGGAACATCATGTGAACATCAATTAAAATTACTAACCCTAGAATCAATCAATGAATTAGCCAGACATACTTGAAATTAAACAAGAAATTGATGAAGAATGCATATTATTAATATGAAAAGAGAGATTACAACCCTTATGGATGAACTCCGAGTCTTCAATCTCTGAAAACCAATAATAATTCTCCTCCAAAAAGTTTTTGCCTCAAAGAAATTAATCTTGCTAAGAAGATGTAAAAATCACTAAAGATGAAAAAGAATGAAAAAGAATGATCCAAGATGTCAAACTAGGTCTAGGAGGAGGCTTATATAGCCTAGGGGTTTACATTCCCGATTAGCCCTAATCTAGGAAATAAAATTTATCCAAAAGAGTTAAAATCCGTCAAAACACGAGAGTCATTGGCAATTATCGGACTGGCCTATCGGCCGATAGGCTGGCCGATAGTTGCTTCGTCGTTCTCTTCACTCGATAGGGCAGGGACTCATTCCGGACGGGCTTATCGGCCGATAGGCTGGCCGATAGGTTTGTCTGTCTTTCGCAAAAATCCGTTTCTTCGTCCGTTTGACTCGACTCTCGGTCCTTTGTCTCGTTTTGGGTCCTTTTGGCTCTAAAAAACTGCACACACACTAAAACCAACCCAAACGCGTAATACGGCTCGACTAATCATAAATAAGCCAAATACGAGCACATTAATCACGAAACGAGATAAAAACCTAGTATAAAATCCTAGAAATAAGTGATAAAATTACCACTTATCATTCACTACAGTGTTGTATTGACGGTTCTGAGTGTACAGATAATTAACGTTGGATACTGTATTTTTGGGTCTTACAGCATTCCCCCTCAATTGTTGAGTAAAAACAGTAAATTACTTACAGGGAGTCGGGCTGTAGCATTCCCAATTCTTGTCTAAGCATGTTGAATCTTGCTATGTCGAGAGGCTTGGTGAAGATGTCGGCCAACTGAATGTCTGTGTGAACCTTTTCAAGGCGAACATCCTTGTTCTCGACATGATTCCTTATAAAATGATGCTTCATGTTGATATGCTTAGTGCGCGAGTGCAGGACAGGATTGTGCGTTATTGCAATTGCACTCGTGCTATCACACATGATTGGGGTCTCTCTGGCTTCAATTCCATAATCTGACAACTGCTGCTGCATCCAAAAGATCTGCATACAAAGAACTACCAAAGAAGATAGTATTCGATTCAGTGGAAAGAGAGTTAGCCAATTGCTTCTTACTGAACCAAGAAACGAGTCTAGGTCCAAGAAAGTGACAAGTCCCACTTGTACTCTTTCTATCTAGCTTGCAGCCTCCGAGATCCGAGTCGCTGTATCCAACTAAATGGAATCCGCCTTCTTTAGGATACCATAGTCCTACATCGACTGTTCCTTTAATGTACTTCAGGATTCGTTTAGCTGTATTGAAGTGTGATTCCTTAGGTGCTACTTGATACCTCGCACACACTCCAACAGCAAATTGGATATCGGGTCTGCTAGCCGTTAGGTACAGGAACGAACCAATGAGCTTCCTGTAGAGTGATTGGTCAAACGGCTTTCCGGCTTCATCAACACTAATTTGCACGGAAGTGCTCATGGGGGTTGACGATGATTTGGAAGTGTTCATTCCAAATTTGTTGAGAAGCTCCTTGTTGTATTTTTCCTAGTTGATGAAAATACCTGTAGGCAACTGCTTTACCTGCAAACCTAGGAAATAACTAAGTTCACCCATCATACTCATTTCAAATTTACTTTGCATGAGATGAGAGAACCTTTGACACAAAGCAAGGTTAGTTGAACCAAAAATTATATCATCTACATAAATTTGCACCATAAGAAGGTCATCACCTTCCTGTAGTTTGAACAAGGTCTTGTCCACAGCACCTTTCTCAAATCCATTGTCGGTTAGATACTAGGACAAGGATTCGTACCATGCTCTAGGGGCTTGTTTAAGTCCATACAGTGCTTTCCTTAGCCTGTATACTAGGTCGATACCGTCTGTGTTGACAAACCCTGGTGGTTGTTCAACATAAACTTCTTCGGCAAGGTCTCCATTTAGGAATGCACTCTTGACGTCCATTTGGTATACAATAAAGCTCTTATGGGCGGCAAAGGCTAAGAATATCCTAATGGCTTCTAGTCTGGCTACAGGGGCAAAGGTTTCATCATAGTCTATGCCTTCTTCCTGACTATATACTTGTGCGACTAGTCTGGATTTGTTCCTTATAATAAGTCCATTTCGATCCTTTTTGTTTCGAAATACCCATTTGGTTCCTATAACCTATTGATGTGTAGGTCTGGGTACAAGATACCATACATTGTTTCTTTCGAAACCGTTGAGCTCTTCTTCCATAGATGTTATCCAATGAGAATTATTAAGAGCGTCTATGGTCGAAATAGGTTCGGACTGGGCTAAGAATACAGCGATAGTGCACATATTGAGTCTTCTAAGCTCGAATTGAGATTTCTATTCAGGAAACTGTGATATCTCAGTATCAAGTTCTTCTTGTGCATAAAGTACATTTCCTTGTGTACTCTGTATTCTCCTACGAGTAGAAACACCAGCATTTATGTTTCCAATGATCAGCTCTTGCGGGTGATCTCTCAACCATCTTCGGTCGGGTTCTAATTTGGGGTCCCATACTGTATCGAGAGTTTCTGTAGATACAGCTTCAGCTTGTACAGCGTCGGCTTCATCCACGTCGATTCTTACAACTGCGGGGTTGATTTCTAGATCAACGACAGGTTCTATGGGAGTTGGAGGATCCAAGATAGAGAGTTGTTGGATGTTCTGAGTAATATCATCTACTCCTGTAGGGTCATGGTGAGGTTCGTCGAACACTACATGAACTGATTCCTCGATCGTCAGCTTCCTTTTATTAAAGATCCTGTAAGCTTTGCTGATGGAGGAGTATCCTACGAATATTCCTTCATCTGATTTCTCATCAAAGGTTCTAAGTTGATCCTTCCCATTATTCAACACATAACACCTGCATCCAAAAATGTGAAAATATGAAACTAACGGAGTTTTGTTGTTCCATACCTCATATGCTGTTTTGTTATGGTGCTTGTTGACGATACAACGGTTTTGAGTGTAGCATGTTGTATTAGTTGCTTCACCCCAGAAACGCTGTGGCAACTTGCTTGCGGCGATCATTGTCCTTATTGCTTATTTCAACGTCCTATTCTTTCGCTCGGCAACACCATTTTGTTGAGGTGTACGGGCAGCTGAGTATTCGTGTTGTATCCCATTTTCCGAACAGTATTGCTCTATAAAGCGGTTAGTAAATTCTGTACCTCTGTCGGAACGAATGGACACGATATTCAATGCCTTCTCATTTTGCAGCTTTCTCAGGAGCTCGGGCAGCTTTGATGTTGTTTCCTTCTTCTTGCTTAGGAAAATTGTCCAAGCATACCTGGAGTAATCATCAACAACAACAAGACAATATTTCTTACCTCCCAAACTTACTGGGTCTACAGGACCGTAGAGATCCATATGTAGCATTTCCAACACTCTTTGGGTTGAAAGGTAGGATTTGCTCTTCAGGGTTGACTTGATTTGCTTGCCTTTCTGACACGGTCCGCAGACGCTGTCCTTCTTGAATGACACGTTTGGCAATCCTCTAACCATTCCCTGTCTTGAGAGCTTGTTGATTGTCTTGAAGTTGACGTGAGACATCCTCTTGTGCCATAACCAGCTAAGATCTGCAGTGCCTTTGGCAACAAAGCATGGAATTGAGGAGCTCATAGGCTTCCAGTCAACAATATACATGTTACCTGATCTGCTTCCTGTAAGCACAACTTCCTTGGTTTGGATGTTCTTGACTATACAGCAATCTATATAGAATTTCACCGAGAACTGTTTATCACAAAACTGGCTAATACTAAGTAGATTGTACTGTAAGCCTTCAACATATGCAACATCGGTGACTTTGAATTTTCCGACAAGTAGGTTTCCTTTCCCTCTTGTTCTTCCTTTAGATTTATCACCAAAATGAACTTTTGGACCGCGACCTTCTACGGAATCTGATAATTTGCTTCTATCTCCGATCATGTGCCGAGAGCATCCACTATCAAAGTACCAGGTATCCTCCTCTAGGATGTCCTGTAGCAAAGAGATTAAGTAGATTTAGGTCCCCTTTGATTTTTGGGTCCATAAATGTTAGTTCCTCTAGGTACCCAAGTTTTCCTGGCAGCAATTGGTTTACTGTAGGTCATACTCGGTACAGTGTTGTGATATCTACGAGGGTCATATCCATAGTCGTTATAACCATGATAATTATTATGCATGAAAAATTTAGGGTTATTATTATTAATCCAGTACGAGTGCCGTCTTGGAGGTGGAGCCATTTTCTTTGGCCTAACAGCTTACCTTCTGGGTCTCCAGTTGGATTCCCAATGCTGTTGTTGATACTGAGCGGACACCTGCTGTCTCGAGGAATAACGGGGCTCCTGTATCCAATACCTCGGCGTGCTGTACTGATAGTACTGCCGTGCGGGCCTTTGGTATTTGGATACAGTCTTCCTTCTGGACGATTGTTAGCGCTGTTGATATGCTCGGGGAGCATGCTGTTGAGTGCGCCTTTCAGGTCTGAATGGCTGGTGATTCCGCTGTCTGGAATAGGATTGCGGGGGCGGAATAGCAGCCTTTCTTTGTTCATTGTCTGTGAGTTCCTTCACGGGACTAGAAGTTTCTTTCGAAACAGGAATGTGTTCCACACTCTTGACGAACACTGTACTAGTTTTCCCTTTGTTTGAACATGAGTTGTATCCTAAGCCACTTTTATCATGAGCATGTTGCCCAGTGCTCAGAATTTCTTCCATTCTTTTGGACGATTTCTCGAACGATTTCAGAGTGGTCTCAAGTTCAATTTCTCGTTTTTCGAGAGTTGTGACTTTGGCTTGAAGTAGAACCAAATCATTTGTCTTGCTCTCGTTGTGAGTTTTGACCTCACTTAGTTCATGGGCAAGTTGATGATTGCTCTCCATGAGTTTTTCAAAATCGACTTTGCTGGTTTCACAGTCAAGAGAGATATTTTCATAATTTATCTTCAGCAAGTCATTTTCATCTTTCAGCTCTAGTATATTCTCATTTTTCAGTGTCTCATGGGCCTTTTGAATGTTTTTAAACTCATTCATCATGTTTTCAAAAGTATGAGATGCATTTGATGGAATAGCTGAGGTTGAGCTTACCTCATCATCGCTATCTTCACCTTCCGGAATGTCTTTGGCCATAAAGCACATATATGCTTTATCATCGAACTCATTGTCAGATGAATCACTTTCAGTGACCACATGAAGACATTCTTCTGATTTGGATGGTGTGGGGGAGGCTTCTGATTCTCCAATCAAGGCCTTGAACTTGTTTTTCCAAGCACGTCTTCTTTCATCTCTCTCTTGTTGCTCGGCCTCCGGCAACCTTTGAACTTTGGGATGAGGACATTTATTTGCATAATGCCCTGGTTTTCTACAATTATAGCATAGATTAGCATCACCGGATTATGTTTCGGTACTTACCTTGTGGACAGGTTTGGGCCTGTAGGGAGTCTTTCCAGACTGCTTGATGAACTTTTTGAATTTGTGCATGAGAAGCGCCATTTCATCTTGAGACAGGATGTCGTCGTCACTGTCGGCATTCTTGTGACTAGGCTTCGACGAGCTAGGCATGCTGTGTCGACGATTCGATACAGCGGCTAGTGCTGTGACCTTTGAAGGAGATTCTTCGGCTTTCTCTCTTCTGTCAATATCATACTCAAAAGCTTTGAGGTCAGAGAAGAGATCAAAAGTAGATATTTCATTAAGATTGCAAGATACACGTATAGCTGTGGTCTTAATGTCCCATCGGGCAGGGAGAGATCTAAAAATTTTTAAGTTCTTCTCCTTTTGGGTATAAATTTTGCCCAAAGCTTCAAGTTCACCAACAATACCAGTGAATCTGAGGTCAAGTTCCTCAAGTGTCTCAGTTGGTTTCATTTAAAAAGATTCAAATTGCTGAGTCAGTTTTGAAATTTTGTTTTCTTTTGAGAACTCAGTTCCCTCACAAATCATCTTGAGTTTATCCCATATTTCCTTGGCTGATTTACAGCTCTTTACCTTCGAGAACGTGCCTTTGTCAAGAGTGACAAATAACGCGTTCTTAGCCACATTGTCGAGGTTGGCTCGCTTTCTTTCATCTGTGGTCCATTGCTCGCGTTCCTTCTCGAGCATCTCAGCATGGGATTGGCCTTCAATCCTTGCGGCCATGTTTACCTTCATGATCTTGATAGGGCCATCCTGTATCACAAAGATCATCTCTTCGTGCATTGCTGCAAGATGAGCCTCCATCCTAATTCTCCAATCATCAAATTCGTTAATAGGGAACATAGGCACTTTGTTGATCATTGATGTATCCATGTGAAATTAAAGAAATGAAAGAGACTGTTTTAAAGAGTACGTGATTTTGGATCTGATTCGGTTAAAAATACGACTGATTCTTTTTAGAATCAACCGCTCCGATACCACTTGTTGGCCACTAAGTATACTGATACAGCTTGGGAAGTAGTTTAAACAACAAGCTGTACTGATTTTAAATCTGAGTGCGTAGCGGAAGTCTTAGATACAGTAAGTTGCTGTGGATACAGCAAGTTGATGTGCAGTGTATACTTAAATAATCACAGTAATTAAAACAATTAAGGCAGAAGGTAAATAACACAATATTTAAAGTGGTTCGAGGTAAACCCCTCTACGTCCACTGGTCCTCCACACAGGAGTAAAAAGTTTATTATAATTACTACGTACACAACTACGTAATTATAACAACACACAATCAATATATCGTTCACACAGATTGATATAAAGATCTTAGCTTCAACCGTTCACACAGATTGGTTTGAGCTAATGCTTTGACTTGCTTCTTCACATACAGTTCTGAAGCTTCGTCTTCTTCGATGCAATTCCTTCACACACAGTTCTGGAGAAGCAACGATTACTCAGTCCACACAGGGCTGATCTGGGTTTGTTCAAAGTATAGAACAGATGATGAACAACAACTTTGACTTTATGAGTTTCTGGCTGATGAAGTGTTGTTCAAGATGTTAAGCACTGTATATCTCTTAGATCTGAGTTGCAGTAAGCTTTGGAGATATGTTTTGCTCTGATAATAACTTCGATAGCTTTGATAATTTCAGTCAATTGAGTAACTTCGGTAACTGATCTTCAATGCCATGATGAGATATATATAGTTTTCTGGAAAATATATCCGTTGAGATAAATCCGTTGAGCAAGATGTTTTTCCAATGGGATGAAAAGCATGATCCGGTTTTAGCGGGATTTGAAGATCTGTTGAATGACAGTATTTAAATACTTTATCCTTGAGTATTTAAATACTTCTTATTCAACGGGACTTGACTTCTAAAGATTCCTTCTTTGTCCTGTTGAGAGCTGTATGGAAGATCACTGTATAGGTGATTCGAGATAGTTTCCATACTTGGTCTTTATAAGACTTCTTTTGCTGTACTGAAAGGTTCCACTATATGCTGGATTCGAGACAGGCTTTCGATACAGGTTGACACTTCAACTCTTCGATACAGTTTCCTTACTGTATTGAGGATTGGCATATATGTCAAAACCTCTTATCAACACAATTCGATACAGGGATTGATTATCCCGGCTGTTTCGATATAGGGTTTATGTTTTCCCAACAATATATACTCAACTTAAACATAATAATTTCATATTTCCTTAACAAATTCCTTAAAGGCATTGTACTTATGCACTAAAAATTTATGTTTTGGGGAAATATGATATTTTGATTTTGGAATTGGGTAAATATGGATTATCCTTTCACTTTTAGACCAAACCTAAAACTTTTTCAAAATTTGGACTGAAAATGAAATACCCGGCAAACCAAAAGGACTAAAAATGTAGTTAACTCTAATTTTAAAGGATAGTAAATTCAAGCCTGTCAATTCAAAATGGAAGACAATGCAGAGATGATAGACATTAAAAAAAATTAATTATATCCCAGTAAAATAAATATGGTTTTAACTAATTTTAAAAATTTATAAATTTAAAGACGTTATACAGTTTTGAGAACACACACCACGAATTACATGCACATGACACAAAATAACATTATTTACATACAAAATACTCTATTAACAACTAAGAGTGCAAATTTTTTTCATCTAAAAATATAAACAACTAAGGAATAAGAGTGAAATATGAAATAAAAATCATAATATTTGCCATAAGGATTTTAAAGTATAAAAATGTGTGAGAAAAATTAATTCAAATATGTAGCATCATAGGCGTAATAAGTGTTTGATTAAATGAAAACAAATCATTCATTTTAGATGATCGTACATGTTTGGTAACTTGACTATATAGATATCAACTCGACATCTTAATATGTTATATATGAACCCATTGTTTGAAATCAACCTCACATAGTACCCCACATATTGACGCTAGGATGCACCACCGAATAAGCTATATATGATAGTTCGATGCTACTAATTAAAAAGTAGTTCGTATTGATTTCTGTAAACACGAACAAATATTTTGCTTTAGTGAGATATAATCCATCTTAAGAAATACAAATGTAATTTTTTTATGGTGTTAGTACCATGGATAAATATGTTGCACATTTTGAATACAAGTCATTTTAACCTGTCAATAACCCAGCCTAGGCCATACTTGATATTAAATACTTTATATAAAAATACGATGTTTTAGCTTAGAATAATTTCACTCGAAAATAAAAACTGTGAACGCTCGGGCTTTGAAATAATATGTACTATAAATATGATATTCGATATTATCGAAGATAAAATACCCACACTTTAGGGTGAATAAAGCCCGTGCATCGCACGGACCATGATGTCTCGTAAAAATAAAAAAGTGAGTTATTAATGAAGTTGGTGGGCCGAAGATCGAAGTTTAAATAAAGGGGCCTACGTATTTATCAACAAGGTTCCATATCGACACATTAATTAATGACTAAATAATTTGTTGTCCTTAAAATAAAATCCCTTCCGTAGTTATGAGATACTCAGCAACCGCCGCTTTCAAGGATGCGGCTTCTGGCTTTAATAAAATATTTTTCCAATGAAGAATCATACTCCCTCTATCCCAGCCAAAGGTTGACAGAGATTGTATATTTGATGTATTTTAGGTAATGATTGGTATAAGTAATGATGATTGAATGTGTGGTGGAGATTAAAAAGTAAAAAGTATTGATGATGAATGAGTGGTAGAGATTAAAAAGTAAAAAGTGATTATTTGATTTGATTGTAAAAAGTGATATATGTAAACTTACTAAAGAGACTACATTTTGATAGAAATGTAAACCTTTGGGCGGGACGGAGGTAGTATTAAATTATTTTGAGATAATTTATTATAAAAAAACTTGTGTTACAAGTTACATGTCATTCTGGTTCAATCAAAACTTTCCATATTCAATCACGACTAAATTAGAGTTAACTATTCCTAGTTCATTAAGGTATCTTTTCCTCTATAAATACTGCTTAATTAATTAAAACTCATAATAATAATTAATAACTCTCCCTCTCTCTCACAATAATTTATTCATGGCTCATCACCTCCGTCAACCACCACCCCACCCACACAACTCCTCCCCTTCCATCACCATGTCTCGTCTGCCACGCGGTGGCCTCAACCGCAGCCCTTACCCACTGCCGCGGCCGCCGATACAGGTGACTAATATCTCTCCACTTGATTATCGAGAGACCATGATGAACAATAACATTACTAGTAATACCGCTACTGCGTTTCGTGCTTTGGTTTATAATTTGAATGTTCGAGAAATTTAAATTGTTGGAAGTAACATGAAGTTGCATTTGAAATTTTATTACCTTAGGAATCACCCAAAGCTTCAATTACTGCAAAGAAAAAGGTAAAAATATCTATGGTAATATTATGTTGCTACTTAATTTTCTTTTAGGCAAGTAAATATTAATTTTCTTTTAGGCAAGTAAATATTACTACATCAAAATTCAAGACCGTATTATCTTTGTATTTGGATTACCCTATCTGATGCCTCCACCTGCGGTTTTCCTTTTTACTCCCACCGTCCCTTAAGTTTGACATATGGTGTATATTTAATGTATTAAAAATAATAATTTTTATAGGTAATGATGGTAAATATATATTGGAGATTAAAAAGACAAAATATTGATAGTGATTGTATGGTGAAATTACAAAACAAAAAATAATTGTTCGATTCGATTATGTAAAACTGATAATGTAAAATTTCTAAAAACACAAAAAAAATGTAATATTTAAATGGGACCGAAAAGAGTAATCTTACATCCGTTTACATTGCCCGAGGTTTTAGCTCTTTACCGTCCCTCTTTTCAATCCCTTCCTTGATTATTTTAATGTAAAATGAATTTGGTTAATTTTTAGTTTTATTTCCATCATATTTTATTTAATTTGTTTTACTTATTTGATTATTTTGAATAATTAGAAGAAAAAAAAATTATTTAGATCTTTATTTTATTTTATAGTTGATTTGGTGATTTTTTTTTTTTTTTTTTTTTTTGTAGTTGATTTGGTGATTTGACATTTAGGTCTTAAGTAAGAGATCAGCCAGAAACCGCTATTTTTCTCTTTCAGGTTAGGCTGTTGGAGTAGCCCGGACTACACAAGCAATGGGCTTGAATTTAGCTTTAGACTAATTTCATGCTTAATTGTCCTACATTTACATATCATTAAACATATTATCCTACATTAATTAACGACTAAAAAAATTTTGTCCTTAAAACAAAATCCCTTAAGTATAATTGCCTTAATAAAACATTTTTCCCATGAAGAATCATATTAAATTATTTTGAGATAATTTATTATAAAAAACTTGTGTTACAAGTTACATGTCGTCCTAGTTCAATCAAAAATTTCCATATCCAATCACGACTAAATTAGGATTAACTATTCCAGTGCATTAAGGTATCTTTTCCTCTATAAATACTGCTTAATTAATTAAAACTCATAATAATAATAATAATTAATAACTCTTTCTCTCACAATAATTATTCATGGCTCATCACCTCCGTCAACCACCGCCCCACCACCACAACTCCTCCCCTTCCATCACCATGTCTCGTCTGCCACGCGGTGGCCTCAACCGCAGCCCTTACCCACTGCCGTGGCCGCCGATACAGGTGACTAATATTTCTCCACTCGATTATCGAGAGACCATGATCAACAATAATATTACTAGTAATACCACTACCGCGTCTCGTGCTGTCCTCGTCGTAATCCGTACAGCCCCACACCTCCGGCCATCCCAGGGGGCATGGCCCCCCTGTCCCCCTATGTCCTTCTCCCGCTCGTGAGTCTCGAACGCAGCGAACGTCGAGAAAACTCCACGAGGCGGCTCCGGGAAGAATTCGAACGAGGCGTTGGGTATAATAATAATTCTTTCTACTCGAATAATAATTCTGGCTAAGATGGAGAGCAGCGTCACTGGTCCTGTGCGACAAGAAAGTCCCTCTAAAGTTGAATGGCCCCGAATGCTGGGCGATGAAGAAGTCGCTTGAGTGGAAGTTCGAAGTGGCTGAAATGAGAATGTTACGTTGGTCGTGTGGCCACACAATGTTGGATAGAATCCCGAATGGAGTTTTCAGGAACGCGCTAGAAGTGGCATCCATTTCAGCGAAAGTTAGGGAAGGGAGATTGAGATGGTTTGGCCACGTCCGCAGGAGGTAGGCCTCTGCTCCGGTGAGGAAGGTCGAGAGTTTATTGGTTGTAGGGAGGAGGAGGACGTGGGAGGAGCAGATGAGATTAGATTTGAAGGCCCTAAACTTATTCGTGAACATGACTGTTGATAGGTGCTCTTGTAGGCGCCAGATCGGAATTGTGGACTCTTTTTTTGGAGCAGTTCGGTAGTAGGGAGTCTCAAGATTGGGTTGTCTCGGTTAGCTTTGACCTAGATCATTGATTTATTAATTTTATTTATTTTTATAATTTATCCTACTGCCTTTTGCATGTGGTGTATTTTTGACAGGAAGCTGTGCGCGGAGTCAACTCCCTTTCTGTTAGAGCGGAGTTCATCGGGAGTGAAGTAACCAAATTCCTCTTAGGTAAGTCCCATGTGGGTTAAGCCATGGGCTCAAGTATGGTATTGGGCTTTTTCGAATCATATGCTTCCCTTTGTATATATCACTCAATATTTTGATGTGCACTACGCTGGGGTCTTCACGGAAACATCCTCCCTATCGTAATAAGTAGGGACATGGTCTGCGTACATCTTACCCTCCCAGACCCTGCTCTGAGCGGGATATACTGGGCATGTTTGGTTTTTTTTTGAAGTTATTACTTAAAGATTTAAAACGAATTTGGTTAATTTTTAGTTTTATTTTCATTATATTTTATATAATCTGTTTTCTTATTTGATTATTTTGAATAATTAGAAAAAAAATATTTAGATCATTATTTTATTTTATAGTTGATTTGGTGATTTGACATTTAGGTCTTAAGCAAGAGATCAGCCAAAAACTGCTATTTTTCTCTTTCAAGTTAGGCCGTCGGAGTAGCCCGGACTACACAAGCAATGGGCTTGATTAGCTTTAGACTAATTTCATGCTTAATCGTCCTACATTTACATATCGTTAAACATATTATCCTACATTAATTAATGACTAAAAAATTTGTTGTCCTTAGAACAAAATCCCTTAAATATAATGGCTTTAATAAAATATTTTTCCCATGAAGAATCATATTAAAATATTTTGAGATAATTTACTATGAAAAACTTGTGTTACAAGATACATGTCATCCTAGTTCAATCAAAACTCTCCATATCCAGTCACGGCTAAATTAGGGTTAACTATTCCTAGTTCATTAAGGTATCTTTTCCTCTATAAATAGTGCTTAATTAATTAAAACTCATAATAATAATTAATAACTCTCACTTTCTCTCTCTCACAATAATTATTCATGGCTCATCACCTCCGTCAACCACCGCCCCACCACCACAACTCCTCCCCTTCCCTCACCATGTCTCGTCTCCCACGTGGTGGCCTCAACCGCAGCCCTTACCCACTGCCGCGGCCTCCGATATAGGTGACTAATATTTCTCCACTCGATTATCGAGAGACCATGATCAACAATAATATTACTAGTAATACCGCTACTGCGTCTCGTGCTGTCGTCGTCGTAATCCGTATAGCCCCACCCACCTCCGGCCATCCCAGGGGGGCATGGCCCCCTTGTCTCTGTCCTTCTCCCGTTTGTGAGTCTCGAACGCGGCGAACGTCGAGAAAACTCCACGAGGCGGCTCCGGGAAGAATTCGAACGAGGCGTTGGTTATTATTATAATAATAATAATAATAATTCTTTCTACTCGAATAATAATTTCGGCTAAGGTGGAGAGCAGCGTCAGGGGTCCTGTGCGACAAGAAGTCGCTTGAGTGGAAGTTCGAAGTGGCTGAAATGAGAATGTTACGTTGGTCGTGTGGCCGCACAATGTTGGATAAAATCCCGAACGGGGTTTTCAAGAACGCACTAGAAGTGGCGTCCATTTCAGCGAAAGTTAGGGAAGGTAGATTGAGATGATTTGGCCACGTCCGCAGGAGGCAGACCTCTGCTCCGGTGAGGAGGGTCGAGAGTTTATTGGTTGTAGGGAGGAGGAGTACGTGGGAGGAGCAATTGAGATTAGATTTGAAGGCCCTAAACTTATTCGTGAACATGACTGTTGGTAGGTGCTTTTGGAGGCGCCAGATCAGAGTTGTGGACTCTTTTTTTGGGAGCGGTTTGGTAGTAGGGAGTCTCAGGATTGGGTTGTCTCGGTTAGCTTTGACCTAGAGCATTACTTTTTTATTTTTATTTATTTTTATATTTTATCATACTGTCTTTTGCGTATGGTGTATTTTTTACACGGAGCTGTGCGCGGAGTCAACCCCCCTTCTGTTAGAGCGGAGTTCATCGGGAGTGAAGTAGCCAAATTCCTCTTAAGTAAGTCCCATGTGGATTAAGCCATGGGCTGAGGTATGTTGAGCTATTCGAATCATATGCTTCCCTTTGTATATATCACTCAATATTTTGATGTGCACTAAGTTGGGGGTCTTCACGGAAACAGCTTCCCTACCATAATAAGTAAGGGCATGGTCTGCGTACATCTTACCCTCCCAGACCCTGCTCTGAGCGGGATATACCGGGTATTTTTTTTTTGAACTTATTACTTAAAGATTTAAAACGATTTTGGTTAATTTTTAGTTTTATTTTCATTATATTTTATATAATCTGTTTTCTTATTTGATTATTTTGAATAATTAGAAAAAAATATTTAGATCTTTATTTTATTTTATAGTTGATTTGGTGATTTGACATTTAGGTCTTAAGAAAGAGATCAGCCATAAACTGTTATTTTCCTCTTTCAGGTTAGGCTGTCGGAATTGCCGGGACTACACAAGCAACGGGCTTGAATTTAGCTATAGACTAATTTCATGCTTAATTGTCCTACATTTACATATAGTTAAACATATTATCCTACATTAATTAGTGACTAAAAAATTTGTTGTCCTTAGAACAAAATCCCTTAAATATAATGGCTTTAATAAAACATTTTTCCCATGAAGAATCATATTAAATTATTTTGAGATAATTTATTACAAAAAACTTGTGTTACAAGTTACATGTCATCCTAGTTCAATCAAAACTTTCCATATCCAATCACGACTAAATTAGAGTTAACTATTCCTAGTTCATTAAAGTATCTTTTCTTCTATAAATAGTGCTTAATTAATTAAAACTCATATTAATTAATAACCCTCTCTCTCTCTCTCTCTCAATAATTATTCATGGCTCATCACCTCCGTCAACCACCGCCCCACCACCATAACTCCCCCCCTTCCATCACCATGTCTCGTCTGCCATGCAGTGGCCTCAACCGCAACCCTTACCCACTGTCGCGACCGCCGATACAGGTGACTAATATCTCTCCACTCGATTATCGAGAGACTATGATCAACAATAACATTACTAGTAATACCGCTGTCGCATCTCGTGCTGTCATCTTCGTAATCCGTACAGCCCCCCACACCTCCGGCCATCCCAGGGGGCATGGCCCCCCTGTCCCCCCTGTCCTTCTCCAGCTCCTGAGTCTCGAACGCGACAAACGTCGAGAAAACTCCACGAGGCGGCTCCGGGAAGTATATGAAGCCCTTATAGGTGATCGTGGTTTGTCTGAAGAAACCATCGGGAGGTGTCTGAATAAGAGAAAACCATGTCCAGATCAGGACAAAGAGCCGGATCATCATCATCATCATAATACTACCGGTAATAAAGTATGTGCTGTGTGTCTCGAAGATCTTGTTGGCGAATCATCATCATCATCGGATATTAAGGAGGTCGATGAGGACATGATCGTAGCGTAGGTGTTCTTGATTGCCGCCATGAGTTTCACGCCCGGTGCATCAAACAGTGGCTGAGGAGGAAAAATGCTTGCCCTCTCTGTAGGGCCACCGCGTTGGGACGATGCGAATAAATTCTTTTACTTTTTTTTTTTGGTACTTCAATTTACTGTTCATAAGAGTTGGAAAATAAAAATTGCTGTAGAATATTGGAAAATTGTTTTGTTTTGATTTCTGCTACTTTAAATGTATTTATCTTTGGTTTATAATTTTCTTTTTTTTTAACAAATTGTAAAGTACGTATAAAATAGCTAGGTAGCACGGAGCCGGGGACGGGGACGAAAAACGGGGACGGGAACGGGGACAAAAAACAGCATGATCAAAATTTCAACATACGGGTACGGCATGAGTACGGGAAAAAGAGTCAAAATTAAAATCCATACATAGTTCTAAACTTATAATCCATACATATAATATCAAAAGTAAACTTAACTAAAACTTGAAAATCTTAAAAGAACAATAAGATCAATCAAATGATGAGAAGGCGTATTCAAGCAAGCAAATTAAAGGCACATATTCAAATACATAAAAACAAAAGAATTAAATAATTTTAGAAATTATCAAATTAACAATCTCAATCCATAAAATCACAAACAATCAGATATTAAAATACATAATTTTAAACACAGTTATATACAATATAAAAAGTATGAAAAACTCATCAAAGAAAAACTACCCATTGGGTGACTCATCAAAGAAAACTCTAATTTATATAATACATATTAACTATAATTTACATTACAGAAAAAAAAAACCATTTACATGACAAAGTCAACCTGTACATGAGAAAGAAAAGAGACTGTACAGCAAAAAAGAAAAAAAATAGAGATTACCCGGTGCCCGGCGCCCCGCTTAGGAATTTACAGACTATCCCCAGTGGGACGGCGCCCTTCTTAGGAGTACAGCAAAAAAGAAAAAAAAAAGGAAAAAAAAAAAGAAGAAGAAGAGATGGAGATGAATTATGTGACTAACGACCGGCGGAAGGCATTAAATATGATGGGGAACGGACAAAAACCCATCCGGCCGTCCCCGATACGTCCCCAAATTGCGGCCAAACCGTACCCAATTTGTGTGACCGAATCCACCAGCCTTGAAACGTCTCGGGGACGAATCCCAGCCGAACCCGTCCCGTCCCCGTCCCCGCAGCGTCCCCAGCACGGCAACGGCCTTGAAATAGGCGACCCCGTGCTTCATAGTAAAATAGTCAGGTTCCATGATGTACGTGTTGATTTTATAATATCAATTACGTAATGTAAACATGACTATAGCAATTATATCGACTCATCACCGTCTCCTGACATTTTCCATGTAACTAAAAAAACTTATGTTGTTGATGGTTTTGGAATTCCATTTCGTAATGAAGGTTGCGATGGGAAAGACATCAGACTAAATTTTGTCAATTTATGTCGCATAAATTATATAGTGTAAAGTAATTTTATACAATAAATTGATATTATAATTTTCATGCCACCGATCCTAATATAATTGTGATGACTTTATTCATTTAAAAAAAATCTTTTGTATATAATTTGAATGTTCGAGAAATTTACATTGTTGGAAGTAACATGAAGTTGCATTTGAAATTTTATTACCTTAGGAATCACCCAAAGCTTCAATTACTGCAAAGAAAGAGGTAAAAATATCTATGGTAATATTATGTTGCTACTTAACTTTCTTTTAGGCAAGTAAATATTACTACATCAAAATTCAAGACTGTATTATCTTTGTATTTGGAATACCCTATCTGATACTTCCACTTGCGGCTTTCCTTTTTACTCCCTCTATCCCCTAAGTTTGACAGATGGTGTATATTTAATGTATTAAAAATAATAATTTCTATAAGTAGTGATGGTAAATATATATTGAAGATTAAAAAACAAAAATATTAATAGTAATTATGTGGTGAAATTACAAAACAAACGTAATTGTTCGATTTCATTATGTAAAACTGATAATGTAAAATTTTTAAAAAGACAAAAAAATGTAAATATTTAAGTGGGACGGGAAAGAGCAATCTTATATCCGTTTACATTGCCCGAGGTTTTACCTCTTTACCGTCCCTCTTTTTAATCCCTTCCTTGAAAAAGATTAACGTTTGACAATTCTGTTTGTTAAAATGGTCGAGTTTACTTTTATTTTGCATCTCTAGTTGGGGTTGATGTTACGAAATTAATTGTAATTTTTTTATTTTATAATGTGATACATTAATTGTGATGTATTATGCATTATTTTCTACTTTAATTATGCGATACATCATTTGTAATTATGTTATATTTTCAATATGATAAAAAAAATAACTGTGATTATGTTAACAACCATAACTTTTATGTATCTTACACCATGCATCACGTTGTGAACCAACTCTGGGATTGCAGCATGCTAATATTTTCAAAATTCGACTAAATATATGCACCGGCTAAAAAAGATATGGCAAAAACAAAATTCGTCTGTACCTCCGTATCTTTTTAGATGTCTTTTTAACTTTTCGAGACCAAACTTTGGCTATGAATAATTTTTTAATTATAATGAAAAATAATACTGTATTATAAAATATTCACACAAATCCAACGATATAATTTTTAAATTTATAGGTATAACCTAAAAAATTTAAATGAGCTGAGTTCAATTTTGAAAAAGTCAAAAGACAATTAAGAATATAAGGATTACTACCTCCCTCCCATTATAAACTTCTGGTTTCGGGGATGTAATGAATAGAGCGAGTCAAATGAGTTTCGAAGGCCAAATAAGTGAGAGTAAAATGAAATAAAAGTGAGTTGATGAAATTAGTGGATCAAACCCAAGATGAAATGAGGAAGTTAAAATAGCGCATAATTATATACTCCCTCTCTTCCCCTCGAATTTTCACACCTACATTGTTTTTTGATCCCTAAAACTTCACATTTATCACCATTATGCAATCAAGCGAAACCGCCACTTTTTACTTGGGTTAATAGGCTAAAACATCAATGGACTCTCCACCAACTTGCAGTTGGGTCACTGAACTCAAAAAGTTTGCTTTTAGATTACTGAACTAAATATAGTTTGCAGTGAAATCACTCAACAATTAAAAAATTCATGACCGTTAACTTTTCTTTGACTTTAACGGTGCTCCGTTAATTTGTGACAAATCACCATCCACGTAGGCTGCCAGGTATATAAAACCCAATTTATTTGAACTGATTCATAACCCGATCCATCACTATAATTTAACCCGATCCATCACAATAAATCACATGAAACGAAAATTGGGGATAAAATGGAGCTGTGCTAGGGGTTTGAATCTCGATCCAGTCGGAAATTGGGGATAAAACGGAGCTGTGCTAAGGGGTTTCAATCTCGATCCACTCGGCAATTGGGGATAAAACGGAGCTGTGCTAAGGGGTTTCAACCTCGATCCAGTCGGAAATTGGGGATAAAACGGAGCTGTGATAGGGGTTTGAATCTCGATCCAGTCGCTTCAGTTGGCTTCACAATTAATCAAATGGATTCACCAATGTAAGTCGTTCTTTTCAAAAGACCCCTTTATGCTTATGTAAAAAAACTGCATCTTTAGGGTTATTTGTGTGCATATATTTGCAGGAGTGATCTTTATACTGATGATGATGTAGAATCGGGGATATGATGATGTTAGTGACAGAGATTATGCTAATGCTAGTGATGAAGAGTTCATTGAGATTAGGAGAAAAAGTAGTGAAAAGAAACAATTAGAGGAATATTATAATCGGTATGATAATGAAGGTGAGATTGATAAATGTGATGAAGACTCAAACAGTGGAGGGTCTATGAATGGTTATACTAGTGAAGAAAGTGATGAAGAATATTGTTATCGAGCTGCGAGTAGTAAAAAGAATAAAATAATTGAGGAGGTCTTTAATGTAAATACACCAACAAAGACATCAAATGGAAGGTGGGGCTAATATTTGCATCTAAAAAGAGTTTAAAAATCTTTGTCGGGGTAAATTCAATGGCTCTTTGGTAGGTCATTTCATTATTTAGTTGATGACTTGGTTAGAATGCAAGTTGTATGTGCAAAGGGATGCCCTTTTAAAATGTGGGTCGATTACATTAAGGATAGTGAAGCATGGCAGGTGAAGACAGTCATAAATGAGCACAACTGTGTGTGGAATTATAAAAATAGACTTGTTACTGTGAAGTTTCTGACAGAGAGGTTTGGAGATAGAATAAGAAAAAATCCCAACTGGAAATTGAGTGAGATGCAGGAAGAAATAAAAAGAGTTCTTAAAGTTGATGTGTGTGAAGCCAAGTGCTGCAGGGTAAGACAAAGAGCTTTGATGGGTGTAGAAGACAAAATGGTTGAACATTATGCAAATTTGAGAAAGTTTGGGGGTGAGATTTTAAGAGTAACAGAGAGAACACAGTCAAGATCAGTACTACTAGGCTGCAAGAAGGTGATGCACCAAGATTTCAGATGATGTATATTTGTTATGGTGCTTTGAAGAAATCATGGAGAGAATCTTGTAGGCCAATACTTGGTCTTGATGGCTGTTTTTTAAAGACTGTCTGTGGTGGACAGCTTCTTTCAGCTGTTGGTAGAGATGGTAACAACTGCATATTTCCAGTAGCAATGGCTGTGGTGGAGAACGAAAATTATGAGAGTTGGAAATGGTTTCTACAGATACTCATAGATGATCTTGATCTTCAAGAAGGCTATGGCAAGACACTGATATCTGATCAGCAAAAGGTATCATTCTATAAAGTTGGTATCTTATTCATATAGATGTCATTTAATATAAGCTTGTTATATTAATGTGTGTGATTCATAATGCTTGTAGGGTTTGGACAAAGCTATAAAAGAACTGATGCCTCATGTAGAACATAGATTCTGCACAAGGCATCTTTATTCAAATTTAAGGAAGACATATCCATCAACTATAGTAAGGAGTTGTTTCGAATTCTTGTCCGCAACTCATCCCCAAGCTTTCAAGTCTGCTATGAAGGAACTGGAGAAGGCTTCAAAGGGAGCCGCAGAGAAGATGAGGCGCTTAGATCCTAAGTTGTGGTGTAAGGCTTATTTTCCAACTCATTCCATGGCAGATAGTATCAAAACAACATGAGTGAATGCTTCAACTCATGGATTCTCAAGGCCTGTATATGCCCATCATTGACATGCTTACTGAAATTCATGATATGATTATGACTAGGCTTCACCAGAAAAGAGATGCAATGCTAAAAAATGATTGCATTATAGTACCTAGAATGAAGAAGGTGCTAGATGAGGCTGTCAGAGAAAGCTCAGGTTTTAGTGTTTTATGGGATGGGAGGGAGAATTATGTGGTTAAAGGGAAGGGTGGTTCTGTGTGTGTAAACCTCAAAAATAGGACTTGTAGTTGTAGAGTGTGGGACTTGACAGGGGTACCCTGTTGTCATGCTGTGACAGCTATACAAGAGTCTAGACAAAATCCAATGGACTTTGTGGCTAAATGGTTTACAAAGGAGACATATATGCACACTTACTCTAATATGAGGTTTTGAAAGGTGAGGAGTTTTGGGAGGATGTAGAAGGTGACTCACTCTTGCCTCCACTAATTCGCAAAAAACTCAAGGGCAGACCTAAAAAGCTTAGGAGGAGAGAAGGATGGGAGGGTAGTGTGTCAAGTGGAAATTATCACAGGATGAGTAGAAAGGGGAGGGTGATGCACTGTGGTAACTGTAAACAGGAAGGGCATTATGTCAATAAGTGCCCTACTATACCAGAAAGCTATCAGCAAGTTCAACCTAAGAAAAGAGGTAGGAAAAGAAAGAATGATATGGCTGAAGAACAGCTTATGGATGAACTTATGGATGAAGTGTTGAGAGGGATGATGGATGATGACTCACAGACCCAACCACCACAAACATAAGACACACAAATACAGGTTGGTTGTAATGTCTTGTTTGTGAGTATTTTGTATCTTGTTACTTGAATTTGTGAGTGTGCTATTCAATATATAATAAACTAAGGTTGGTTGTAATGTCTTGTTTGTGATAGATGTCTACTCCACAACTTGGTGCACTACAACACATTGGCACTGGAGGCACCCCACCATCATCAACACCTCCACATGGGAGCCAAAAAAGGAGGACTAGATATAACTACTTTAGGAAGGAAAGTGAAGCCATTTGCAACACCAAGACATCTTCAGGAAGCAAAGTGTAGCATGTTGTACTGTTCTGGATGTTGTACTGTTCTGGATGTTGTTGTGATTTTATGAGATATTGTACTGTTCTGGATGTTCTGGATTTTAAGAGACATGTTGTGGTTTTGTTATGAGTAACATGTTGTTCTGGATTTTATGAGACATTTTGTGGTTTTGTTATGAATAACATGTTGTTGTGATTTTATGAGATTTTCTATACTGTTGTGGTTTTGTTCTGGATTTTGTACTGTTCAGGTTCGTTAGTTTTGTGGTTGGTTTTCAAATGTTATGGATTCTGTATAACTACAACTTTAAAATAAAAAAGTTTTATTTTTATTTTCTATACTATTTGCATTTCTAATTGTTATTACAAACAAAACCAACCAAAAAGATTACAACTGAAATCATCAAACTGAAACAATTTATTGATCTTTAACTTGCATTTCTAATTGTTATTACAAACAAAACCAACCAAAAACATTACAACTGAAATCATCAAACTGAAACAATTTATTGATCTTTAACTTGCATTTCTAGTTGTTATTACAAACAAAACCAACCAAAAAGATTACAACTGAAATCATCAAACTCAAACAATTTATTGATCTTTAACTTGCATTTCTAGTTGTTATTACAAACAAAACCAACCAAAAATATTACAACTGAAATCATCAAACTGAAGCAATTTATTGATCTTTAACTTGCATTTCTAATTGTTATTACAAACAAAACCAACCAAAAAGATTACAACTGAAATCATCAAAATCAGCAGCATCTTCAACTTGGCCAACATTTTCTCCTTGTGTGTCAATAAATCAGTAAGTTCTTTGTTCTGTTTCTCAGCATTTTGTAGTTCATCCTCCAAAAATAAATTTGTTTCTTCAACCATCTTCAATTTGTCCCTCAAAACTGAAGCTTCATCACTTCGTGTCCCTAATTTGTACTTCATCTCTTGAATCACCTCCCTTGCTCTCCCTGTATATGCCGGTTCAAATACATTCGAAAAATTTGCGGTTTCTTTCTGATTCTAACATGACAAAAAAGGGGTATTTCATTAATTTTATCTTGAATTATCTAATCATAAACCAACATATAGTTATTGTATACCTTGTAATTGAGACACCCAAAGAATCTTCTTCATGTGTCTTGTGTTCCAGTTTCCATGCTTCCCAACACGGAGCCCAAATTCCACACTTGCATTTCATAGTTTGGTAAAAATTGTTCGTTCCGGAGCTGAAATGACCGTTTGAGTTTGAGCTTGAGCAACTCATGGTGGAGCTTGAGGCAGTCATGGCGTCCGCGACGAAACTAAAAGAAAACCGAGATGAAAGAATTAGGGCGCACCGTCTTACATCCAAGAATTAGGGCGCACCGATGAAAGAATATTGGAGATGGGTTTATGGATAGATCCAAGTATATTGGATCAGTGCCACAACGTTAAAAAATTAAAACACATTAGCATGCCACGTCATTTTTCCGTCCAAATTTCATTTTTTCTAACGTCCGAAACCCACTTGAAAGTTTTTATTTGTCCAATGAGTTGACTGCAAACTTTTTGAGTTCAGTGACCCAACTGCAAGTTGGTGAAGAGTTCAGTGATGTTTTAGCCTATTAACCCCTTTTTACTTGTTCATTATAATATAGAGTACATCAAATATAGTACATCAAATATAAAACCTTCGTCCAGCTTTGAGTGGGATGAGGGAGTACAAATATAGTACATTAATGAGCTTAAAATGAATAAAGTGAGAAAAATAAAAAAAAAATGAGTTGGCGGGCCGAAGATCAACGTTTAAATAAAGGGACCTACGTATTTGTCAACAAGGTTCCATATCGACACAATTCCCTTTCAAAGTCTGGCTAACATCAAACTGCCAGTTGCGTATTAATTCAAGTTGGAAATAAGAGGTAGTAAGTGAAACAAAATACAGGGGATTTTACGACTCGCCACGAATAGAAGGCCTACAACAAGTTCCCCCCAAAAAATGGGATTATGCATGAAAAGTAATTTAACAGGAAAGCCACACATAACAAAACTCGTCATGTAATCCCCATATCGTCCGGTAGCGATTCTAGTGTTTGAGCTTAACTATCAAGGGCGCCAAGTGCTTTCATGTCCTCTAGGAATGCCGAATATGAGTCATCGATACTTTGTGGTCTCGGTGCAGAGAACGATCTGGTAAAATCTTGCTTCACAACAGGCAAAGCTGATATAATAGGCCGGTTCGAAGGCAAGATGGTGGTTTGTGCTTTTGGCTTTGGTTTTGAGACAGCCGACTCTCTCCTCACTCGTACAGATGCAGGAATCTGCAAACGAGCAATGCCAAAGTTATACTACTTTCACAGACTAAAGGTAATGGATAATTGGTTCGTCACTTGTGATTGGGTCTTAAGGAATAAAAAACACGGGGAAATTACACAAGACGGCTAGCCTATCTACAAAAAAGGAAAAAGAAAACTTAAGCGTTTTTTCAAATTTTACATATATCCCTTTACATAAGTTTCTATTTCATGAAAACGAACCCAGAAATTAGGATGAATACAAAAAACTACCCCTTGGTGTGAGATAATTACAAAAATACAGCTACTTATGAAAATTACAAAACACCCCGGAGTCTTGCATTTTCCCCAATTGTTAGTTTTTTTCATTTTTCCCATACATTTTTGTTTCCCCAATTGTTAGTTGACCTACTGGGATTTACTAATGTCCAGTAAATATTTTACAATTACACCCCTCAATTTTTAACATAATACAGATAACTCCATCTTCTCGTTGCGCTACTTGTAATATTTAAAAAAAATGGGGGATGTAAATGTAGACCGACTGATGAAAAGTCGTGTCATTTATAATATTAGAGAAGTTGAGGGATGTAAATGCAAAAATATTAATGATATCGAATTACTAGTTAACTCCACTAATGGCAGGTGCAAATTACAAGTTGGATGTAATCTCAAGGGTTTTTTTGTAATTTCGAGGTTGGTTTGGGTAATTTCGCCAAACCTCAAGGGTAGCTTCTAAAATTATCCCAAGAAATCATACACCGCTAAGATGGAATTCTAATTTTTGAGGATAATTGAGCTTTATGTAATTAAGTTGAAACATAGGGTTGGTTTTTTAATAATTCTTAAAAACATATATGCAGAAGCAGGTAAATAAACTCACCATAGCTGTAAGTTCCGGCGTATGCTGTGCCAAAGGCCTCTTTACAACAGTTGATGCAGCTGACTTAACATATGATGGCTTTGGAGGTGCAGATGATCTAGCCATAAGGTCGTCTACTGGAATAGGAGGTGGGCCTGGTGGAAGTGGTGGTCTCATCATCAGTGGAGGCCCAAAAGGTGGTCCCGGTAATAATGGGACCATGACCCCAGGCGGGGCCAAAGGTTGCCCAGCAATTCCAATAGCAGAAAAGGGGGGGCGCATATCGGCTGGAGGTGGCGGTGGCTGTGGGAAGAGTGAAATGCCAGGAGGAAGTACGTCAGGCTGCACGTTAAGGCCCATGGGTCCAGGCACCGGTTGCTGTTGCCTCATTGGCGGCGGCGGAGGTGGTGGGCCCATTTTCAGACTATCGAAAGTTTTTGCGTCGGATTCGGATGATGAGTCGTCGGACTGATTATTACCCAAATTTTGAGGTTGACTTACGGCTGGGGGCGGTGGAGGAAGAACAGCTGGCAACTAGAGATGATCGCCACGTAAACAGTTATCAGCTAAAGATTATGTGCAGTACATCAATTTTATGTAGATAATCCAGTATGAGTTATATAGATCTTCTTGCTAGAGGAATTACAAAAAAAACTGGTTATCCCCCAAGATTACAAATTTTCTCCTTTGACATGTTTCCCTGAGATTTACTCTGATTACCAAAGAAAACGCTTATCTTTTAGAAGTACAAATAACTCCTTGAAGTTTTATATTTACCTTACAAATAGCTCCCTCTTGACCCCTCTCAAGGGTGCACTGTTGTAAGATGAAAAACAAATGAGGGGATCAGTCGTATTTTCTGCAAGATAACTGGGTTTTTGTAATTATGCTAAACCTCAAGGTGTAGTTTTAGTAAATATCCTTTATGTTTCTTTCTGAAAAATGCACCTACTAAAGGGGATTATTTACAAAACAAACACAGGCCTCAAGGAGGCATTATAATTCTACTAAAAGAGAAATTGGATTTTTCGTAATTAGGAAGGACTCCAGCATAATTTTGTGATTACCCTTGTGGTTATCAAAGTACAATCCATCAATTACTTGAACGCGAAATTGTATACCTGAGGCTGAATTGAGTCCCTGGAATTTAAATCTCCTGCCTTTGCAGGCTTCTCACTGCCAATAGTGCCAGGGGCAGGGGCTGGAGCGGATTGGTGAATGGACGGGGGTGGAGGAAGTGGGGGACGCACAGCAACTTCCTTAGGTGGGCCCGAAGGAGGTGGAGGAAGTGGGGGAAGCACAGCAAGTTCCTTAGGTGGGCCCGGAGGAGGGGGTGGGGGTAATGGTGGCAGAGGCAATGATTTATTAATATCAACTCCTGCCGGCTTTGGTGGCATTGGGGGCAGAGGCGGCAAAGACATAGGCAAAGTATAGGCATCTCCAGAATCTAAGCCTTTAGTAGGCAAAGGAGGTGGCGGTGGAGGTGGTAACGGGGGCATAGATAAAGTAGCATCCGCTGGTTCTGACATTGATGATGATGCAACATTACTTCCAGAAGTTTCTGATAAGGGTATCCTAGGCCCTGCATCCCCAGAGAATGAGCAAAAAAGGGATGGTATAAATAGTAAATGAGAAAATAATATGGTCAACTTTTATTTGGAATAATTACCAAAACAAAAAAAGGGAGAAAAAAAGTCTTAAGGTATTTACAAGAAAAATCCAAAGGTTTTTAATCACAAAAAAAAATGATGTCTGATTATCATTTATGTCTTCAATGTGAGGTAGGGGTAACTGTAATATTATGACAAAAATACCGGGGTGTTTGACATATTTATGCTTATAAACGGGTGAAATACATAAACAAAGGTTTTCGTAAGATTCAAAAAACTGTAAGATCTTTTGTTCTAGCCCAAACCTCAGGCAGTTATATTCAATTATCCTAATTTAGTTGGAATATGGAAATTGGAAAAGATTAACATACCTATTGATGACTTGAACATTGGAGGTTTTCCAGGTGGTGGAGCTCCAGAAGGATTAAGAGTTGGGTGATAATAAACTGAGTCCTGCAATGAGAAATTGCTGAATGTGTTTTTACATACGAATGGAAAAGTTTAATATAATAAACAATAAACAATTAAAGGTATCATGAATTTACTTCAGGTCTGGGATGCTTGCCTCTTTCTTCTTCTTCTGCAGTAGCTCGCCTTCGAACAGGTCCCAAATGACTGCAGAAAGAGTAGCACCACCGAACTTAAAAATTATGGAGTTAATATAAGCATCCTCACAACAAACACAGCAATGTATATATTTTACAGATAGCAGGCTACGCTTCTCCTTACCTGAACATAACTGGTTCTTCACCTTTTTCTTTCATTTTCTCTTCATACTCCTTTACCACACAAAGAAAAAAGACTGTCAGTGATATGCTAATAATATCAGAGTACAACAAAAAAGGAATTAAAAACTCATAAATCTACAGTGTGTTATCTCCTTCAGGATAACTGATGCCTATTAGCAAAAGCAATAATAAAAGACAGACACACATCTACGAGTTTGTTTTCACGGTGAAACCATAAGGCTCATAATTTATCCTCGATATGGGATCCTAACCCGCACAAATGATATCTTAATAAGCCTAAAGTTAACAGTTCCTGATTTTCAAGTTGATGTTTATCGGGCATGTCTTTTTTTCAGGGCAATTGCATATGGATGGATCAGATCTCTTAGGCAGAAAGTTACAAGTTAAAAAGCAACGAAAAATTGAAAATACAAGTATCAATGGATATGTTGGTTGATTTTTAAAAAATAGGGACTACGAATTCTTAATCGCAAACTGATGTATCTGGAGATAGAGCAGGTCCAGAGCATTTGACTAACGTAGAATGCAATTCAGTAGAACTCAGTTGACGAACATAAATATGCTTCACTTTTTCATTTTGACCGAAAGCTTCTACATTTTCTTTTGCCACAAGTTTCTTGGGCCACGGGGGTTTGATGCCTAATGAACTATCAAGTAGCACACAACTTTCTCCGTCAAACTTCAGAAATATTACTACATACGTCACTTCTATAAATCATCAGCTTCACAATTTCCAGCTTCATCTCATATTGACAATGTTATTAGCAAAATGTGATACAATTCGGGCATCATCACCACCACCACCTTAATCACGACTATGTTGGGGTCGGTGGCATAAAGATTGTAGTGTCAATTAATGGTTAAAAATCATGCAAAAATAAAGTAGCAAAGTTTTATAGTGGAATGCCTTTGTTACGATATCCCGCATCGGAAGGGTATATAAGTGGAAGTCAACCTTTTACCTTTGACCATGATTTTGAGTTGAGTTAGGGCACCCTAGCTTATATGCCTAACAATTTGGTCCGACCTGCCGGATTCGGGCAGGCTGCGGAAAGGGGTACCCAATGATGGGCCCAGGAGTTTCCACCCCGGAAGTGGGCCCAAGAGGGTTGCCACCCAGGAAGTGGGCCTTGGTATGGGATGCCACCCGTGGTGTAGCGTCCATGGACGTCTTATTTTAAAGGGGATGGATTGTTACATAGGAAGGGTTTATAGGTGGGATTCAACCCTTTCTCTTTGAGTATGGTTTTGGGTTAAGCTAGTGCACCCTACCCTAGCTTATATGCCTAACAATTTGAATTGATAGAGTTAAGATGAAGAGAAACCCAAATACGAAAGTTTACTGATACTAACGGAACTCCTCAAATGAGGCCACATAGTGCTACGCTCTGCCACAGAGAGATTCTCTCTACAGCCGAAGTTGTTAACAATTCAATGATCAAAAACTAATTATGACTTCCCGGATTGTGTGTGAATCGAGTTCTCATGCTGTTGGCTGCCCGACAAACCACCCATTGAGCCCAAAACATTGCCCTGACGGAGATGGCGACAAGGGCGAGTTGAACCCAATTTCTCAAGGGGGTCCGATGAAACAAGAGGTATTGTTTTGCTTGGGCGGGGCAAACCTTTAAATCATTCCCATCAAACAACAGAAGTTGCATCCTTGGGGGCAGCCATTGTGGCAACAACCAGAAGCCCTACATTAGAGTAGGTGGTATGGGCGATAGAACAACACCCAGGTGTGCAAAACTGCCTTGCACAGCGAGGTTGGGAGATGGTGCGGGCATGGCAGCAGGCTACGGAACAGCACCAGGGGGGTGAGAGACTACCCTGCGTGGAGAGGCTGGAAGATGGCGGGGCCGTGGCAGCAGGGACGGCATTGCCATCTGCCGCGGTTGACAAAGGTGGCGCGGTGGGCTTTGACGTTGGTGGAGCGGGCACACTATCGTCTGCGACGGTTGATGAAGGTGCTGACGTGGTGAAGGCGTCCAACTTGGTGTTGATGGCATCGAATAGCACAGTCATGCGGTCGACGTGAATTTCTCCCATCGTCTTCTCCATCAAGTTGATTCATTCCTTCTGTGTCATCTGAAGGATCCGGCAGTTCGGACCAATTGATAGAGCTAAGACGAAGGGAAAACCAAAGATGTAAGTTGTTTGATACTAACGGAACTCCTCAAATGAGGCCACATGGTGCTGCACTCTGCCATAGAGAGATTCTCTCTGCCACAGCCGATTTCCCACAATTCAATGATCAAAAGATGATTATGACTTCTACAGAAGTCTTATTTAAATAGACTCAATTCTAACCCTATGTTAAGCCCTAAGAAACACAAGCCCATGGGCTGCTTAATTCTTCTAGACCTAATTAACAAACTCAACTTAAATTAAAAGCCCAATTACACTAATAACTAATAAGATAAATAAATAGATGCGTATCAACCTTCCTGTCGCAACCTTCATACGAAGGAGAAATGACATGAAACTCTAAATCATCATCATAAGTTGTCCCACTTGCATGGAAAATATTATGAGACCATGATCAGTTGAGATAATTGCTATAGTCATGTTCCATTACAGGACCCTTTCAAAAAAATAACTGTCCTATTACAGGATTGATATTATAAAATCAACATGTACATTCGCAGAAATGATAGCAAAAATTAAGCAGAGCAGAGTGGACACATGCACCTTACTATAAAACCTCTAGGTGGTTTAGTCTTATTTCTCCCATCTTTTCATGAAGTTTACACATTTAAACTAGGTCAGGTAGATTGCTCTTTGCCATTCTTCTTTAACAAATGAAATTTCAAATAAATCCAAATTACCAAGAAGGATGGTCTAAACTTCAATTTTCACTATCAGATCCGGTATCTACTTTGTAAATTGAAAAGAAAGAAAGAAAAATCAACTTCGAACACTGTAACATATCTTCCCTTGGCATAGTATAAAATTTATCCCAACTATGAATGCATGAAAGAGGAGCAAGCAAAATGTGAAATGCCCCACAATGTCCAACAACATGAAGATAGTACCAGCTGGATAATATTTTCGTACAATGAGAGTACACTTTAAATTAAACAACTAGCAAACCCAAAATCACCATATGGCCCTTGTCTTCTATCAATAAGTCTTATTTAAAATTAAACATGAAAGACACCATCATAGCACCTCTGGCCTTCACTCCATGAGATCTATGTTTCCATAATCAATCAGAGTTTTCAACTGAATACATGCTCATCTGATAGGATATGTTTCTAAAACAAATTAAAAGCTAGTCTTACAACACAAGCCCATAAACCCACGAAAGGAAATGAAACTTCATGTTGCTTAAAATAATGAGTATAAAATACATTAGATGGACACCTTCCTCTTCTTCATCACAAGATTTAGTGTATCTTCAAGTTGTCTCTTTTTGTGTTTTCTTGCTTTGTCCAAAGCACCGTCTGCCTCTGCAAATGTTAACAAAACAAATATAAAGGTATGTGTGCGTGGAGTGACATTTTTTTTTTGGGGGGGGGGGGGGGGGCAGCCCAAATTACTACAAAAAAATCAAAGGGAACTATCATATAACAAGCCATTTGGTTGCATATGCTAAAGAATTAGATAAATACAGAAATAGTAAACACGAATCAATAGGTTCAACTCTTCAGATGATGGAACCAGTGAGATCCCAAATGTACCTAAAATCGCAAATGTCAACAACCTAACCATGACTTACGCAATTCCAGTTACACTACTGCAAGTTCCGTATAATGACCAATAATACAAAATAAATGCATTATTGGATTCAAAACTTACTCATTGCTTCCAGCTTCTGAATCTGATCTTTCAATGAATCGGGATCCTTTTTCAAGATCCCAACTTCCCTCACCTTCTTCCGCTCCTTTTTGTTCTGTATAATACCATTAACATCAATTTTATAAGCTCTATATAGCACAACAACGGTCATATTATTTAACCAACTGAAAATTTCAATGACAAGTAACGAAACTGCATCATTTTTCTTTTATTCCAAAAAAAAAAAAAAACTAGCAATGTCCAGTACAAATCTAACTTAACTAACATCCATGTTTTTGCTCATTCTTCATATAGATGAATCTTTACAAATAGCAAATGAAATAACCCATGGTAATCAGCTTCAACTAGATGCCTAGAACAGGTAAGAGTTTATCTATGATTGAAAATGTTCATAAAATGAAATTACATTTAAAACAAAAGGCAATAGAGCTTAATATTAAGCACAAAAACTCCCACTGCACAAATAACCGAAATATTTCACACACGAAAAAACAGAAAAATAAACATAAAATTGAACTCTAGGAACAAAAAAAGGGTCATTTACCCGCTTCAATTCCTTCTTGCGAAGCTCCTTGCGGTAAGCATCGGTAGGGTTCATGGTTTTGCCTCCTTTCGTCGTCTTTACCATTGTGACGTTTTCTCAGCAACTCGTTAATAATTTTTTTTCCCTTTATCTCCGCTTCTTTAAGGGATCGAGTGCTGATTCAAATTGTTTTTGCAGATGATTTATGCGAAAGACGGATTAAAGGAGAGGGTTCTTCGTTCTTAATTTGGGGGATTTGTGATTGCTGGCCCCGGTTTGAAGTGGTGGGTGGTCTCTTCTCATCGATTTCCTTGTTGTGGCTTCGGCGAAAACCGATAACTATGTTAATATCGTACCACATTAGTAGGGATGGCAACAGGTCGGGTCGGGTGCGGGTTTCATACTCTCCAAACCCACACCCGAAATCACCACCGAATCCGAATCTAAACCCAAATCCAAACTCAAAGGCTGTTTGGGTGGCAAAATAAAACCCACACCCACACCCATACTTAGGGCTGGGCAAAACAAACCGCCCCGCCCGCCCCGCACCGCACCGCACCGCAAAATAGCGAGGCCGAGCGGTTTCAAATGTTGATTTCGCCCCGCCCCGCACAAAACCCGCACCGCACCAAAATTGCGGGGCGAATGCGGTTTTATTTTTTTCCCAACCGCCCCGCAAAAAACCGCCCCGCCCCGCATATAACAAGGGAAAACACTTAGATATTTATATAAATATTGTATTTGCCCCGCCCCGCCCCGCAAAACTATGATTTTGTGCGGTTTTCAATATCAAAAATGCCCCGCCCCGCAAAAATCCGCACCGCACAAAAATTGCGGGGCGGATGCAGTTTTACCTTCGCCCCGCCCCAACCCGCCCCGCCCCCAGCCCTACCCATACTCATTGGGTTCGGGTTTTTTCACCCAAACCCAAACCCACAGTTTGATCAGGCAGAATCAAAATTCAAGTTTTGTGCTCATCCAAATTCAAATTTGATAAAATGCAAAATGTAGCATAATTTAACATAATTTGCAAATGTCAATAGAATAATAAAATAATTTACAAATGACAATACAATAATAACATCGTTTAACATAGTCTTCAATATAGACTCAAGAAATTAAATTACAATAACATACAATTAACATAGGCAGAGTGAGTCATGAGATGTGTAGGAAAGGAATGGGTGAAAAGTGAAAATCCTAATTTACACTTATATATACATAGGGTAATTAGGTAATTTAACATATAACTAGGCGGGTGTCTGGGTTTCGGGTGTGGGTTTGAGTGATCCCAAACCTGCACCCGTAATATCGGGTGTCGCCCGAACTCAAACCCAAACCCAAGTCAACGAGCGAAACTCGAGTTGACTGGGTTTGGGTTCGGGTGGGCCCCACGGGGTTGGGCTTTCCTCCCATCCCTACACATTAGGTAGCCAAAACTGGGTTCGGGTCCGGGTCCGGGGTGGGGTACGACATGTTGGGTCCATGAGTCGGTCAATCTGGACCTGGCCCTCACTCGTACATATGAAATATACGGTTCGACTTCACGGGTGATCACGGTTCTGGATCTGAGTCCGACTCGTCAGGTCCTGAGTCGACCCGTAAATTTTTTTTTTTTGAAAATATATTTTGAAGATTTTATTTATTATCGTTTTATATACCAAAAACCAAATAAATGGTAAAAAAAGAATAAAAATTGGACTTATGTTTAAATTTAAGTTTTGCTTAAAATTAAATTGTCTACGCGTATCCTCGTGAAGAATCAAAGTCCTACGTAGTCAAATGAGTCAAACCAACGATCAAAACGACGACTACATCGACTTCAACTAAAAGTAAGTAAGAGATCCTTTAATTGTGCCTTCTTGATAGGAGTTTAGGTCCGTTAATAGGTCATCTCACCTATTTTCTTGATGTCGTACCTCAGCATTTGTTGCGTCTTTAAGCATCATCTGAGCCTCGAGAATTTTTGGCGTCTTTCGAGATCCCCGCTCGTTCAACATATAACATCCTTCATTGAAAGCACTCTCAACGGGAAATGTAGATACAGGCACCGCAAGAATATCTCGTGCCATAATGAAGAGTATGGGAAATTCTGTTCTCACTCTCTTCCAACAATCAAACAGATTAAATGTACATGCATTGTCATTCTCATGCCACAAAACTAGTTGTGTAACATCGACTAAGGCTATTTCTTTGACCATCGTTGCTACCACTTCGTTAGCCGTTTGATCCATCAGGTCACGGGACTGGGTCCGACCCGGCGGGTCCCAACCGTCGAAATTTAAAAAAAAAATATACTTCTGAATTTTAAATCTATCCAAGTCCGAGCAGGCGGGTCGCGGGTCGGAAATATTGAGACCCGGATCCAAGAGTTTCACGGTTTCGGATCAGCCCCAGGTTACACGAATCCAGATCGATAGGTCCCGATCTGGTAAGCACCTTTATACTATATCTGTTTTTTAATAATCGTCTTCCTCACTTCTTGAAATAACACTTTGGTTGGTGGCAAAATTTTCATTATATCAATAAAATTTATCAAAACCATATAATTATGGAAATATATTAAAAATTATATGTAATAATATAACTTTTATATTTATTAGTTTAATATTAAATAACAAAAAAGGGGTTCAATTTTGAAAAGGGAAAACGAAACGACACGTAAAAATGGAGGTAGCATAGCTTTAGAGCCTATTGGGAGACGGCAATTGTTGCTGTTGTTTTAGGAGTAGATGTTATCCTATTTCTCGGTTGTTAGAAAAGAAGTAGTTTTGGGGCATATACTTTTATTATTATGTTAAATTAGGATTTTAGTCAAAGATTAAGAAGTTATATACTTCCTCCGGTCTTTTATTATTGCAATGTGTTGACTATTACACTGTTCACATACTCTCTTTTGACCGTCTTTTGTGATTCATACATATAGAAAAATATAATCACGTGGGATCTTGTTATATTCATCTCGAAATATACTTTCAAAATATCAACTTTTTATAATTTTTAAAAGTAAAGAATTGAAGATATTAATAATCAAAATTGTGCATTGTCAAACGTGAAAGTCCAGATGTTGCAGTTATAAGATAACGGAGGTAGTATTTCTAAAGATTCTTATTAAAATGAGATTCGAATCTGAATCTCCCATTTAAAATAGATGACCCGTGACCAGTGGGCTAAGACCATTGGTTCAACTTATATTTTTTTTCTTTATGGATCAACTTATATTTGCTTTTAGCAAGTTGTTTATCTTTTAAGATTTTCTTTACCGTCCTCTAATTTCTATTTGCTTAGGCAATTAATTACATGAATAATTAAATCTATTGTTTCATGTAGGAATGAAAATTTAGATCTGGAAATTTGTATATGAATAATCCCATTTTTTGGCATTTACATACTGAATTCTTATAGCACAATACTATTTTTAATGAAATATCAAGACCTAAATTAAATTTATATTTTTTATAGATAAATGATACAAACTATCTAAATTAGATGTACAACAAAATCATAACCGAAATAAGTACACCAGGTGAAAGATTCAGCAACATGATGTTAAAACACGACACAATCTTAATCGTGTTTAGCGTTATGTCATACACAGACACTTACCCCCGCAACTTATCAACATATCAAAAGTCACTTCTCGACACAATGAAAAACATCGTCAAGTGCTCGCGAGCGTGGATCGAGTGATTCTGCAAGACGGCGCAAGCCAAGACGTACTCAACATCCTGCCCCTTTAGTTTGACCAACTTAGCGCTCTTTTTCAACTTATTTTTCGATTTTCGCTTTTGATTCGCGTCCATTCGATTCGATTCAATTGATTCAGTCCATTGATTCGATTCGGCTTCTTCTTCTTATTATTATTATCAATCTTAATTATTATTATTGTTATTATTACTAATAATATTACTATTATTGTTGTTGTTAATTACTGTTATTATTATTATTATTATTATTTATCATTATTATTATTATTTACCCTTAATATATATTTGATTCGATTCGATTGGGCCAATTGATTCGATTCGATTCGATCGAATCCATTCAATTGATTCGATTGATTCATTGATTCAATTCATTCATCCAAAAGAATGAGCGCATGGACGTAACTACCACCTACATTGTAACTTTGTCGGTGGCCAATAATCTGATTCTGAATTCATACATGAAGACTTGAATGCAAGAGTCAAGATAATAGATCTCATTTTATAAATTAAATAGCCTATAAAAGTCTTGAAATTCATGTATAAAGAAGGTACAAACTAGGCTTGGGACTTTTCGGTTCCTCGGAGAAAAATACAGGAACCGGAACCGAACCGCATAGTTATTTCGCAGTTCGGTTTTTCCAGTTTTTTTGTCCGAACCGCACAGGAACCGAACCGAACCGGAACCGATTTTGTATGGTTTGGACGAAATATATTATATTATATTTTATTTTATTAAGAATATATTATATTATTTTATATTATATTAATTATGTTTAATAAGAATATATTATATTATATTATATTCAGATGGTCAGTTTCCCGGTTCGGTGCGGTTCGGACGGTTCCTCTTTAAAACAGACAGGAACCGCGAACCGAACCAAACCAAATACTAACAGTACGAACCGAACCGAAAAAAAAAATTTGTTGCTAGGAACTGAACCGAACCGTCGGTTCCGATGCGGTTCGGATCGGTTCTGGGGTTCCCGGTTCCAAAAGTCCCGGCCCTAGTACAAACCTAACGTAAAGAATAGACATCTCTCTTGATGAGAAGCTCCAATGTTATATCCATATCATATTTCTCAAGCTTTTATGGTTTAGTTGTTCTTCAATTTAGTTTGTATTTGTGGTTGATCAATAAACACTTAATTTTATGTAATTTCCACCTTATATTGTTTGCAATTTCGATACCGATTTTGGAGTTCTATTTTCAAGATTGTTTCTTACACTTTGATACATCTTAATCAAGTAAGTATGCATCTATTTTTGTTACAGTTACTAAAATTTTATCTAATATAAATATTTCTAAACTAGTGAGTAGCTAATATTTCTTCCTAGGGAAATAAGGATTTCTATTAAATTTCCATACTAGTTATTTGATTGATTTAATTTTCTTTCATTTAAAAGATTTAATTGGTATTAATAGAGAATGATCATATCCTATTTTTACCAATTTAATCTACTTGATAAATTGATAAGTGAACCGAAAATATATCTTTGAATTTATCAAGTGATCACCTTGTTATCAAACATCTTATGGATATAAAAGTTAATAGGAAGCCTATGAATACATAACTTACTAGGTGGAAAGTTTGATTAACTTGCTATCAATCGTCTAATGTAACGCCCCGATTTCACATATATATTTATTGTGAATTATAGAAAACATGTTCAATTTTATTGGATATATGCCCGAATAATTTATCGTTTAATTCATTTTATTTCATGATCACACAAATTCATTTATGTCATTATAATTCATGTACAGGCATGTGATTCATGTCATGTCAATTCTCGTTTTATTTCATCGTATTTCATGTCGTCATTTCTAGGCTCGAGTCAAATTTTAAGTGATATTAATAGTTACCCATAAGATTTCACAAATCCATTTTAAATAATACATACGTTTTTGGGCCAACCAACCATATTCAGCCCAATAAATATTAGTTCCCAAACTCAATTGAAATTAATAATCAACTACTAATTCGCAAGCCCAACTCTCATAATTAATTAAGAGCCCAATTATCATTTTCCAGCCCAAATCATTCTCTCTCCCACACGATGGAATGAGGTTTCTGCACTTCCCACTATCAACCACCTTAGTGGAGCAGTGGGCATCATGGGAGGAGTACTACAAACAACAGATTAAACTCAGAACAATTCACAATTCTCTGTCACAGCCGACGATCATCTTCAGAAAATTTACACAAATCACACACACACACACGGAAATTTCATTTACAGCAAATCCTGCATACTTCCAACATCTCAGAATGATCCAACGAACACAAATCAACATGGAAATTCTTCTGTAAGTTCCTTCCATTACAAACATTTTTCATCTCAATTTTCTTCACATAAATTCGGTCTTCCAATCTCCTTCTTCGATTTAATCCCAAACACTTGCCTAATCACCATAACCAAATTGTTAATCTCAAACCGATAATGTCCCCATCAGAAGCCCTTTTTCTCTTTCAAATCAAAATCGAAAAAAAAAAGAGAAATCGAGTACAAGCCTTCAAACCTGAGTTTCGGTCGGAAATCTTCTGACTCTCAACCTAACAGCCGCTGCCCTACAGTGCCACCATCGCGTCTAGTCCTGCTACTGCCGCCTCACCGTTCAGTTTCACACGGCCGTATGATTTCCTGTTCGAGCCGCCGCGGAGTTGGCCGGATTCAAGAACCCATCTCGCCGCCGCCTCCATTACATCATCAGCTGAGCCGCCTCGCCATCGCGGAGTACAGCCACCACTCCGATTGGGGGCATGGTCGTCACCGGTATTTTTGCCAGCGGCTGGGCAGCGTCGCGGGTGGGAGTTTCTGAACCTAGGCGAAAGTGGGGGGTCGGGCAGGAGGTGAAGTGAGAGGGGAGAGAGTTTAGATCTGATTCTTTCAACGATGAGAAGGGACTTTTGTTTTCCAACCTTGGTCAAATTCATTTCCACCCCTAAGTTTTATAATTCTATCAATTGACCCCAGACTATTTATAATTCCTTCATTTCCAGTCCTCAGATAGTTAATTCTTACGGATTAACCCCAATCAGCCTTATAACTCCTTGAATTTCAGTCCTTAAATATTTAATTCCTTCAATTTTACTTCAATCAGCTTTTCAATAATTAAAATTCAGCCTTATCCATCCAAGCTATTAAATACGTAGATTTCTCTAATAATATTAATATTCAATTCAAGTTATGTCTTGTAGATTATTTTCAATTATAGTATTATATTAATAATAAACTATTATTATCTGTAGATAATAACAAGAATTTACGGGCCTAGAATTGTCGAGTCAAGCATCTTCATCACATTCAAGTTCAAGAACTGCATTTTATCCAGGTGTGGGGATTTATTACGCTTTTGTTTATTTTAATTGCTTTATATATTGTCTCGTATGTGCACGTGAAATCGATCGAAGACTTAAATGTGCAATCGATCGAAGCACTTAATTGTGCATAAAGCCTTCTGCCAGCGACGAGCCTTAATTTATCAGTCATGTTGTTTATACTTGCTAATATATTTAGTAATTAACGTAGACATATTGCGTATCCTCCACACTGAGCGAGTTGGAAGCTCACCCCACTATTTAACCCCTTTCAGGTTGAGCAACTCGATATGGCATGCGATTGAGAGTGGGATGATCAAGCCTAGATATTTATATATTTAATATTATTTCCCTCAAACTATGTTTATGAACAAGTGTTCAATATGTTTTATTTTTACGTCAAGGTATGTTTTGTTTTAACAATGACTCGAGAAGATTACTTGCAATTATTAAGTTTGTCTTTTGAGATGTATTTCCGCTGCAGCATTTTTATTTATTCTTCTTAAAATTTGAAAAATCATATTTTAGAAAAGTGGTCGCTACATTTAACATTTTTGTAGATTATTTTATTTAGCTCACTGTAACCCTAATCGAATGAATCAATATTCCTCTAGATTTTATAAATCAACTACATCATTAAAACAAGCAAGCTTTTGTAATTGCAAAGTAAATCCAGTTAAAGTAGTTATAAAATATACTCGATACTCAAACCCCAAAGTTGGAATTATAATAAGCGTGCCCAACAGACCCGACCCCGGTGGGGCGACCCATTGATCGAACCCGTCTGCCCCGACCCAACCTGTAAAATTTGGGTCAAGGGTCCAAACCGGACCCAGACCCTAGGTATACACGGGTTGATCCGAATCGAGGATTTTTGGACCTATGACCATCTGCCAACCCGAACATGGCAGGTCCAACGTCTAGAACTCCAAAAAGAAAAAAAGGTCAATATTTAGACCTCTAAATACACGCCACAACCTCCCTCATTTCTCACATTTCTCAATCTCTAAATTATATCTATCTATCTCTCTAAATTCTCATTCCAGTTATGTTTTAAGTCGCATTTTCATTATTATGTCGAGCTCTAACAAGGGAAAGAGCATTGTTACAGCCGGCAAAAAATCCAAAATTCTCATCTAAGAACGAATGGCTGCTTGGGGCAAACCAAGAAACCATCTGTCTCTATCCGAGAGCCTCGATCGCAATCTCAATATCAAACCTCCACCCAGATTTTAAAGTCAACATTTCAAAGATGATGCCATGATACACAAAAATATCTATTATGGCAGTACCATCACTACTCGCAAAAATAAAGTTGGTCCCTGGGAAATCCGACGTGTCCTAAATCATCAATAGTTGCATAACATTCAAGAAGAATTGGATCACGAAATCGATGAAGTCATGTTAACCTAGATTTATGCAATATTTCAGTGCGTTCTCCATGGTGTACCAACTCTGATGCAAACATCAAAGTCGAAACATCCTGCAACAAGCCAAATATATATAAAGGAAGGACAAACCCCTTTATGCTGAAAAGGTGGTGTTTCAAGAGGAGCAAGAAACAACTGTCAAAGGAAGAGGGAGAGGAAAATGGAAAACTAAAACGAAAAAGAAGCATGCACCTGCTGTGGAAAGGAATCTTATATCAATCTTTTTGCACAACACTTCAACAAGCAAAAAAATGGCGGATGATTCAATTAATGTTCTTTGCAACTGTTCTATCAAAGAAAATTCATATAAGACTGGAGACGGGTATGGCATTTTGCAAAGCATTTTGATCATAACCACGCATCAGGCCACAAAGATATGAAATGGCAAAGTCAACTCAACTTCTAATGTTAAGCTTGAGAACCAACCTTGGTATAACTTGCTACAAGTACTTCTACTCTGTATATATTGTATATATTTTTGAGCAACTCTAAATTCTTATTTTTATAGCACAAGTTCTTAGCGGTAAAATTTGGCGCAGTTGTCGAGGACAACTTTAGGTAATATTTTTTTTTGTGTACTTATGTACCTCAGATTTTTATCTTTCTTTATTTTTACATCTTTTACTTCTTTTGCTTTTATTGCGTTTAACAAATTTTCTAGCCTATGCAAGGTTGTAGGTCTGTTACAAGAGCTTTGATACCATACAACGAAATCAAGAATATCGAACTAGGAACGACGTAAAAGATATTAGCAGTGAAGGAGAGTTTCTTGTAGAAGACACTACCGAGTCCACCAATCAAGAAGAAGAGCACATCTCTAGAAATGAACATATTGCGGACCAACAAACTTTGAAGGATCTTGCTGGACCGGTGATCGTAACAATAATGTATGCATACAACTTGGCAAAGCGGCACAAAACTATAAATTAAAATCAATTAATTTCAACCAACTCACATCTTTTTATGGGATGCCAAATGAAGATCCCTTGAGTTTCATTCGAGATTTTTAAGTAGTAGTCAACACAATTCCACTATAAAAGTTGATCGAAGATCAATTAAAAATTAGGTATTCTCCACACACTTTAAAGGATCGAGCTAAAACATGGATAGTGACGTTGCCACCAAATTCATCGGCAAATTGGGACAATGTGTGCAATAAATTTTTGTCCAGGTTTTATCTACAACATAAAACGGCGGATCTAAGGACCAAAATTACTACTTTTAAGCAATCATAGGGTGGAATACTCTTTGAAGCGTGAGATCGCTTAAAAGCTCTTTTACCAGCATGTCCCCATCATCCTTGTTCATTACACTGTCTCAATCAAACATTTTATGATGGGCTAACTCACAATTATCAATTCACTGTTGGTAATGCAGCTTGGAAAATATAGGAACACTAACGACATAAGCCACATTTGATTTATTTGAAAAACTTGTTATATCCTCAAACCAAAAGAGTGCACAAGACATGAGAGTCAAAGTTCCAAAAGTAAATTCCACTATTGATCTAACTACACAAATTATGGAGCTAACAAGCAACTCCAACCGACTTACAACTCAAGGAACTTCTCCACCACCTACCGCATGCCATCCAAGAAGTATTTTCCCTCGTGGTGGTTTAATCATATACCCAACATAAACTCCCCAACAAATCCTAAATAGGTAAATGATTTACGCAATTTTACCAATGCCCCATGAACAACCTTTGTTGCACTTTCTGAAACTTCTCGGCGATAGATAGAACATTGCCAACCTCGAAAGGATATGGGTTCGACAATTCTGACAGCTTGACCTCTTGAAGAGAGGTGCCCTTACTCAGTTAGTAAGCCGCTACAACCACTTGGTTCTCTTCCGGACACCCGACCATGTCGAGGAATTTCTTGAAGCACTTGAGCAAATGAACAATATTAGCTGGTTCAAATGAACCCTCAAAAGTAAAAGGACGTTGACGAGAGATGTAGTCAATGATCTGACTCACACTCCCACCGTGCTAGAGCTGGTGGTTGGGTGTCTCTTTGCCACTGACCTTGAGCTGCAGAGGCCTGCATAGTCTCCATCAGTCGCGCCATCTGCGTCATTTGTGCAACCACTCCCTGAATCAACAAGAAATGGTCCTCTCACACACCCTCATTCTGCCCAGTCCCGCGGGTTACGGCTTCCCAAATGGGTTCGAACAACAATGACTCATAAGGAGAAACAATCTGGATGCAAAGTATTTAAAAAGAGGTTCTAATATCATCTGTAACATCCTCAAACTAGGTGACTATTACAGTGCCATGGATCCCAACTAAGATCCCACCAGTCGAACCACAACATTAATAATTAACAACGTAACACAACTGTAGCACGGTGATGCAAAATAGAAGAATATAATTGTTCTTTGCCGATAGCAACATCATGTATAAAGTAATATAACATGGTTACGAATTCTCACATCAGAGAAGGTTTCCACATGAACATGAACACATCAGAGAAGGTATTGCACATCAGTGTTTTAAATAGCGCTTTTTACATGTGTAGCGTTTTTGTTCCGTCGTAGCATAGCGTAAATAGCGTAGCGCATAGCGTAAGCTATTCGAGCATGTAAATTATCAATTCTAAAATAAAAATATACTTATACTGATAAATCAATGAGATAATTAATCATAAAACCATAAAGAAATAAAAATATACTCATACTAGTAAATTATGTGCAATACCAAGAGAGGCGCAGCTCTTTGAATTCAGAGAGGCACCAAAAATCGCACATCTCAATCTCAAACTTTCTACGCGTAAGCAATCTTCTCCTAAGGTTTCATTCAATTTTTTGGCATGTGGATGTTTTCATTTCTAAAGCCGATCAATGTGAAAATAAACTATTTTGTTTGAGTGGATTATTAAAAGACAATTTACCCTTAAAAAATTATGTTATCAGGCATTCACAGTTTTTTGTACAAATAGCGCAAGTTTTTACCTAAATAGCGCAATAGCGTACGCTATAGCGTAAATAGCGCGCTACATGAGCAAAAAGCGCATGCTATTTGTGCAAAACACTATTTAGGCTGCGCTATGTCGCGCTTCGGCCCCGTAGCGCGCAATAGCGCGCTACGACTCACACTAAAGCACAAGTTTGAAAACACTGATATATATATATATATGTTACGAGACGGTTCACATTAGAGACATAAATTTAACACATGATTCAGTTAACTTACTACTTAGTTGATTTTTCTAATGGAATTTAATGGAGATATTCTACACATGATGAAGAACTTCCCCACTAAATTTCATCAAAAAGTGTATCAAATAGTCTGGTAGTAAATAAGGTCCTTAAAGTTAAGGTTTTTACTTGATATTTTTATATCGTTCTAATCTGATGGTTTTCTAGATACAATTTGGCGTGGAAGTTATATATATATATATATATATATATATATATATAGTATTCGTTGTTTATAGTAAAAGATATTGTACAAGGGTTCCCTGTAGTTTGTTAACATAATCAACTTGAAAGAAAACTCCATTACCGACAAGATGATTCACAAGTTTTTCATTTAAGGCTATCTGATCTTGGACTACAACCCGTCAAGGCATCCGCGAAAGGCCTCCATGACCAACCACGTCGATAAAGAACCAAAAAAGTTTCTCTCGGAGAGCTTACAAAAACTGCAATTAGAAAAAACATTTACTTTAAGATACCTGGCAATGAAAATGCTTTGGATGCACACCAGTAAGAATTCAAACCTGCCATCTCTATCAACTCTCATAAGCTCAGCCATGTAAGTCTCCAAGTCCAGCATAATGTTCAAAAGAGACTGCCTCCTCAACATCCACATTCCTCTGTAAAGTTGCTTTCATCATGATGGCTTCACAACAAATTCTTTGAAGATGTCTGCAGCTAATTGAGCCATTGTCCAGTTGAGATTTGTCCTAAATGTCTCAGCATACTCATTCAAAATCCATGCAGCTGTTACTTGTCTAGTGTGCATATTTATCGAGGTTCTAAAAAATGCTAGGTGCTAGGCGTTCGAATTCGCCTAGCGCCCGGAGGATTATTCGAGGACTAAGCTTATTTATTTTTATGATTTTTTTCATATATATATATATATACATAGAGTCATGTTCCATGATGTATGTGTTGATTTTACAATATCAATCACGTATTGTGACATGACAATAGCAATTATCTCAAACTCATCGCCGTCTCATGATATTTTCCATATAAATGGAAAAACCTATGATGTTGACGGTTTTGGAATTTCGTTCTATTTTTCCTTCATATGAAGGTTGCGACAGGAAGGGCATCCGGCGTAAAACTTTGCCACTTTGTTATTTGCATGAGTTATGGTGTTAACTAATTTTAGACAATTAAACGACACTATAATCTTCATGCCACCGACCCCAACATAGTTGGGATTAAGGTGCTGTTGATGATGATGATGATGATATATATATATACATAATAATCAAAAATAATTAATGTTTGAACCATTTAAATCGACATATGATCAGTTACATATTAAATACTTCGGATATTCATATATGCATAAAATAATCAACAATGTCCAATACTTCTCAGTTTAGTAATTCATAGTGCCGTTAAAACTTAAAAAAAAAAGGCCTAGCATCTGCCTAGGCGCCCGTCAACTTCCCTTCCCTACCTAGCCGCCCGCCTAGACGGCCAATTAATTGCAAAAGCACCAATACAAACGCCTATGTATAATCTGGACCCCCGGGCACCGCCTAGCGCCTAGGCGGCCCCCAAGGCTGTTTTTTAGAACAGTGATATTTATGTGACGTCTATGCTCACTTGTCAAGACCTTATAAGTGTTGGGGTTGCAAACCCAAGTCCCACATTGGAAAGAGAAGGAAGTGAAGTCTTCTATATAAGCAAGTTCACCACTCCATTAGTTTAAGGCCTTTTGGGAAGGAGCCCAAAAATAAATTCGTGCGGGCTTGGCCCAAAGCGCACAATATCATACTAATGTGACAGAGTGGTGGTGGTGGAGGTCCTAACAATAAGTGCAAATCTTCCCTCATTTGAGATTTTTACCGGCATAAATTTTCAAGAACACCCCTCAAGACATCTAAACTCCACATGGCCTTTGTTGCTTCTCATGCTTTAGATATCCTGGCCATCGATAATAGCAACCCTTTTGACTGCCCTTTTACAATATTCAGCACTTTCAAATCTCAATCCAAGCTTACATTCTAGTGCTTAATGAGCACAACTGGGATGATAGATGTTAGAACCCTCATTTCCCTCAAACTTCACTGCTTTAGGGTATGTTCATCAAAGGTAGGTGTTGCGGTAGCTGTTAGCTGTCGCCATAGCTGATAGTTGTTAGCTATTGAACTAGTTGTTATCGCTTAATGTTAGATGTTAAAGGTTAGCTGTCAAAATAGCTTTTAAAACAATTAGTAACCGGTAGAAGTAGTTGTTGAATTCGTAAAAGTATAAAACAACTATAGTCAACCTTCAATAGCTACCACAAGAAGCTACGTTAAAACGTAACGTCACCAAACACAACTTTTTGCTCTTAGTGGAGTTTTGACTCGGTCAAACATCTAAAAGCTACTTGAGAAGCTATTGCCAAACAAGCACTTACTCTTCACAAATAAGTGCAAAATCACAGTCAGAGTTTTCAGAGCCTTCATTCCAATTGCTGTGGTCTCAACTCCTGCAGTTCCAACAGATGAAATGGTCTTTCCTCTGTGCATGTTCATCTCTCAGGAGGATGCTTTGAAAATCTCGTCTATGATCTCATTTCTGCTGAAACTTTGCAGCTTCCAAGTGTTTCAATACCTCAAAACTTGGGAATCTAATTTCTCAAAATATATCAGGTCATCTTTCATTAGATGCACTAGTAAAGAATGTGGTGACCATACAGAAAAGTTTATTCATGATAAACTCAGCTCCACTTTTCATCACTTGATGAAGAACAGCGAAGATACTCCTCAGATGTTTCAAGAGCTTGTCTGACAGTAGTGCAGACTCCCCATGACACTCTACTGGAGGAATTTCTCCCATGGACGACTCTTTTTCTTACATTGGAAGAAAAAACAAGATGTCTCTACTCTCTAGATTGCACAAAGCTTATCGGATCATGAAGCAAATGACAGAAGCGTTCAATATGATTAAAAACAGTGGCTTCAGTGAATGAAACCTTATGCTGTGAAGTTTGATGATATCCACATCGTATATACTCAGGCTTAAGCAAAGCGGGTAGTAACTGCCAGTTTGATGATAAAAAGCATTTAAATTGCGAAGCGTGTAACAAAAATTATACTCCATACGAGGTAGTAGGACTCAACTATAAAACAGATTATTTTTGAACCAGATGCCAAATACTTGAATGAAATTGCTAAACATTTCTAGCTATCCTATGCTGTCAACACTATTTTAGCTTTGTGCATAAGTTAGAAACACTTGTCTCAATCTGCTTTGTCATTTCCGTCTAACATCATAAGATAGAAACACTAAGCAGCAACCAATACTCTCATTACCTCATTTGGCAAGTATCATGGATATCCAATCTCCAAGGGGGTACTGTTGCAATCATCTTCACAAGCAACACTTCTCTGGTTTTGCTAAATGGCTGCACATATTTTCAAGTTGTCTATGGTCAGTCGTCATTTCGATATCAGAAAGTTGTCTATGTTAGTTTCCTCTTTTCTTTTTCTTTTTTTCATGTCAAATTACTTTTCAGGTTAGTTTGATGAAGATGGCATGCCATTAACTTTATGGGTAGTTTCAGGGTGTTGTACCTTGGGAATGCAAAATTGACTCCACAATATGAAGGTACAACATTTCCAAATGTTCTCATTAGCTGAAATAGGACAAAAGACGATGATCTTTCCATAACTTACAAGCTTTTTCCTACAAAAAAGAAAAGAAAAGAATGCTTGTTCTTCATCTTAACTTGTATTTGATTTTTTTTTTTTATAGCAAGGTAGCCTTCTCTACTTCCATTTAGTTACATAGTCCACCTTTTATTTTCACCTTTATGTTGATTATGCATCAAATACAGCAATCGTGAGTGATCTAAGATCCCTGTGGTGGAGACTACAGTTTTTGTATAGTCTCCACCTCGTGTTGAAGATGGGATCCACATCTCTGTCCTTGATCATCTATTCCTGCCTCAAATAATATTGCTGCCTCAAATTCAGTTGAATCTTTCAGTTGAATCTCTCCCTCTCCCTCTCCCTCTCCATCTCTCTCTCTCTCTCTCTCTCTCTCTCTCTCTCTCTCTCTCTCTCTGTGTGTGTGTGTGGGGGATAAATAGTGTTTTTTCTTCCCTTGAGCTAAGCATTAGAAACAAGCAATTTAGTATTCTCAACAAAATGTATGATTTCTGTATTTCATTTCAAATGGAAAAAAAGAATGCAAATGTCAGAAAACAAGAAAAAAAAAATCATGTAGTAGAATATTGACATTGCTTACTCTATGAAGCTTCTAAAGTCAAAAATTTGAAAGCAACAAAATTGGATCTCACTGGGCACAGGCCACCTTTGCTTCAACCAATATCCTTTCTGATTTAATATTTTCTATTATCAGTTGACACTTGTAAGGCTAAAACATGCTGCAGCACTCTTCAACTCATTCTCTGCCATTTGCTCGGTCGACAGCTTAAAATCCTTCAACGGTGATTCCACACTGCACATATTAGAAACTTCACATTTTTTAGTATTCACACTCATGGAATAAATGTAGCAACAAGAACATATATATAGCATTGTTATGAGAATGATGTACCTCGATTCGTACATTTCCTTGGATCCGATATAAGATAATTGTGCATCGTCATCAATACTAGTGTCGAAAAATGGATGCATCATCTCTTCTTGTGGGACAGGGTTTGGTTGCATCATCATATTCATCATCATCACTGAATTGGCATTGTCCATATTGTTGTAACTACTACATGTTTCTCGCATAAACAAAGAATCAACGTCCTCATTCTCCTTCACGTAATCCGAATTAGTACTGTTATAGCCGGCATTTTCTTTCTTTGAATAAGGGACAGTATCATGATGGCCGACGTTCAACATGCCTCCGTTTCCATTTCCGGGAGGGGCCATGCCTAATTGTACCTTTGATGAGACATAATCATCTCCAGGCGACATATCTTCTTCTTCTTGTTGTTGGTGCTGTTGCTGTCGATAATAAGCGAGTTGATGAAGAACGAGTTGGAGCTCCTCCTCGGCTAGTTGAATCTGGTAGGTGAGGTGTTGTATCTCGACCAGGCACCCGTACACGGGATACTTTTCGCGCATGGCCGCGTGGAACTTGATGGACCTGATGGCGATGGCCTTCTCGTGCGGGGGGAGCTCCTTGAGCAGGTTCTGCACGTGCTTCACACCGAATAGCCTGTGCACGCTCTGGAACAGCTCGTGTTGGTCGGCGGGGAAGAAGGGGGCGAGGACGCAATCGGGCGTGCACCGCCGCCTCTGATGCTTGCACGCCGCGCACGCCTGGCCGGTACCGTTCTTTAGGGTCATTCTGACGGCCGGCATAAAATAAATTTACTCAAGCATCAAAGAAACAAAAAAAAATGACTCTGAAAAAAGAAATTGAGCGTCGGAGGAAAGATCAGTGATTTTTAAATTAAAAAATGGTTGTGTGTGTGTGTGTGTGAGGAGAAAGAGTTAAAAGACTGAGTAAAAAAAATGAAAGGCGAAGATGAAGGGAATGTTTCTTTGAAATGCAAGACCGTTGGGGACGTGGCAGAGTCCGGTTTTGCTCGGGAAAATATGGTTCCCGATTTTTCAGGGCGTACGGTTTCTACTTCTGTTGTTTACTGTATTCATTCATGGCTGTCTCAGGTGTTAATTTCAGTTTATACTAATATTTCTTTTATATCTAAATAGCAATATAAATGGTCTTAAATTAGTAAATTTCATTTGTGCATGTTGGAAGAGCGAATTAGTGTTTTATAGTGTTGTTAATAACTTGAGCTACCCTGCAGCCCGACTCGAAACGATTTTTGAAAAAAAATCGGTCTCAATCCTGACTTGCTACTTGGTAGTAAAACCGAGTATATTGAATTTGTCTTGAAAATACTTATTTATTTTTTATTGGAGGGATCCAACATTAATAGTCCAGTCCGAATAAATCTAACTATTTAGTGTTGTTGATGGGTCGATCAATCCAATTGCTGTGCTGCAGCCCTGCTCAAATATCTTTTCGGATGGACCACCCCATTCTTTAATTGGCCAATCACGATCCTGACTTGCTACCCGGTTCTTTAACGGGTTGGTCTTACCCGACTTGGTCCGACCCGCTACAACACTAATACGTTCTATAAGGAGCTGTAGATATGTGTTGTTGGCTATTTTTTTTAAACCACGCCGCAGACCTGCTTGCTGGCGGGCCACTACCGGCAGAAATCCAGCGATCGTCCACTTTTGCTTTTTTGTACGTCAGGCTGCCGGCCTGCTTTCCGACAGACCTGCCAAATTTTTTTGTTGTTGTACGCTAGGCTATCGGCCACCATAATAAATATTCTTGGGGTGCAGAATAGAAGATATGGACTCACTCTTAATCATAAAGAATAATGCTATATGTAAACATAACATATTTGTACTTACATACATCTCATCCATTTATTTATTGTAGGATTCATTTCTTTAATGTGGGATCATAATAAATAAATGAATGAGATGCATACAAATTTATGTATCCATATTCATACGTGTAACATTACACAACCATAAATGGAAACATACGCGAATATTCTACATTTTGGAAGAATAACATTTTTAACTGTATATATTCCAAAATATTGGTGCAACTATTATTTACCATAGATTTTCTAGTAAATATTAAAATACTGAAGTAAATCTTAATTCATCTAGAACACTAGAGTCCTAGAATAAAAAAAAACTTGTTAGTCCTTAAACAAGAGAAAAGATATAATGAGGTAATTATCATAATCTCAAAAGATAATGACTTATCTCTGGCTTGTTTCACGATTGTTTTATTGCTTAATGATTCTTATTTTTCCAAACTGAATATCGAAAAAGTGAACTTTACTAAATGGATTAGACTTGGGACCGTCCCAGCAAATTACATTTCGGTTCTTCTCTATATGGTAGATTAAGACTCGGGTCGTTGTTGGTCACGATATACTTGAAGGAATAGTTTAGAGGAGGCTGAATAAACAAGCCCAAGTTCTCGTCTGAAAGCAATTTGCAGAAGACTTAAGGTCTTTGTTGTAAAAGTCAAAGTGAGAAGCTACAACAAATGATTTTACTACCTTGTAGGCTTGTACTTACAACAGTGATGTTGGAAGGAGTTTTGCCTACAGTGAGTAATCATAGTAACTATATTGTTAAACCACAAGTATTTTATGTTGTATGGTGATGACAGTTAATGAATATAGAAAACAGCAAAAAGACTATATATTTTAGTGGTTCGAATGTATTATTTTACGTCCATTCGGGTGCACATAAGATGTATTCATTGGAAACTAGCTACCACATTGATACGATATGGGCTAGTGGAGGAGACGATTTGGTGATCGACGTAGAAGAACATGCACACCATGCACATGCAAGTCGAATCACGTACCTAGGAGAGAAGACGAGCTCGAAACTTGTAGTGACTTTGGTGGTCGGGCTCGGGATTACGTAATTGTTCGTTTTATTTATTTACGTAGTAGGAAATATTATTCATAAGGATGCGACATGTGCATGCCTATTTTACTTTACTTTGTTCGTTTTAGTATTTTCCTTAATCGGTAGTAGCCCAAACTTGTTCAAGGGCGTTTTAGGGAGTAATCTTTATTTATGTTGCTAGGGTTTGGCGGCTATATATACATCATATAGCTCGGCCGATCTGAGGATGGAATATACAAGTTGATTTTGCTCTCTTTGAGTTCTAATTGTTTGACGTGTCTCAAACACAAATTTTTGATTATTATTCGACGCGTTTTCGAATTCTAATCTGATCAATTCTCAATAGGTCTTGGGAAGAGATCATCTTTGACGAGTTATAGGTCTAGCTCGTTAAAATCTTTTATTGTTTTCTGTTCGTTCGATCGAAAGCTGTTCTTGTTTGGCCGGAATCTTTGGATTCGTTCGTGGTGTTGTTCATCAGAGTGTTGTCCAGTTTCTTGTTCGTGAAGCTCACTTCCGTCTCGTCAAATCGCAGTCCTCATAGATGATCGAGATTCATATCAGTTCGCCTGTTGTTGTTTCGTATAAATCGTGATTCACAACTGAGTGTGATTCATATCATATATGTCCTCATACGTTTGGATTGACTTGTTCGAAGTTGTTGTCCAGTGTCCTAGCGTGGTTCCTGTTTCCACCGCATCCGATCACAATTCGCTGTTCGCTACTATTGTTTGTGATTCTTCGTTGCTGTTGGTCACTACTATTGGCATTATGTGCCGCTGTTTGTTCACGACCGACCGGTCGCTGTTTTGTTGAGAGTTGTTGCTGTTCTCTACTGCTGTAGCGAAGGATGGTTGTTGTTAGTCGTTGATTGTTGCTGTTCGCTACTGCTGTAGCGAAGGGTCGTTGCTGTAGCAAAGGGTAGTTGTTGTTTCGATTCCATTTGGCCGATTGCTGTTCGTTTGTCATTCACGAATACTGCTTCTGTTTCGTCTCGATACAGGATTCGTATCATTAGTGGCATCGGAGCAAGGTTTTGATCCTTCAGCGGGATGGAGTTTAAAAAATCACTTGCTCCTTCAGCGGGATGGAGTTTAACGATGATTTTAGCCAAACTACGCGACGCACTATGGGACTTGCTGGAGCAGCGCGATCAGCGCTGGCACCCGAGATGAGGAGATTACGATCGTCCTACACGGCAATCCGATGAGTTCAAGGTGAACGAACTTCCGGAGTTCGTTGGGGGTACCGATCCAGAAGCATACTTGAAGTGGGAACGGAAAATCGATCGCATGTTCGATTTCAAGGACCTTGATGATGAGAAAAGGTGCAAATATGCGATCCTCAAACTAAGTAAGGGCGCTTCTCTTTGGTTCGAAGGAGTTAAATCAAAAAGAGCTCGTGATGGAAAAACAAAGATGAATTCTTGGGATTCATTGAAACGGAAACTTCGCAAGAGATATGTACCCACGTCACATAGGCTGACCTTGTATCGCAAGATTGCCGATTACATGCAAGGAAAGATGAGTGTTAGTGAATATATTGACTAGTTCGAGAATTTGGCCTTGATGGGAGAATTGGAGGAGAATGAAGAAAAGAAGATGGCACGTTTTTTTGCGTGGTTTAAATCGAAACATAGCTAATTTGGTGGAGTTGTATCCATACGCCGATTTTGACACCTTGTGTGGGTTGTGTTTGAAGGTTGAGGCTCAAAATAGACCAAAGTTTGGAGGTTCGAATATGGAACATTACAAGTCAAGCGGGTGGGCTAAACCCGAGTTTCCCTCAAAATTGGGAACCACGAGTAGCGGCTCTAGTTCGGCTACCAAAACTGTGCCAACTCCAGCCCCTAATCCGGTTCCTAAGGCTCCCAACATGAATAAAGAGACGAGTCTATCGAAGGTGCGCTGTTTTAAATGTCAAGGTTTTGGCCATTATCAAAACGCTTGTCCGAATAAGCGAGTCGTGACGTTGAGAGAGGCTATCGCAGCTTGAGAGGAATTGTTAGAAGAGGAAGAAGTAGAGAGGGTGGGTGATGTATTTGATTTGGGAGGCGAAGAAGAGGAAGATTGTGAGGCTTACGATGCTCCGAATTATGATACAACCTTGGTCCTTCGCACTTTCAAGCTAAGTCGGTTCCGAGTGAGTCAGAACAACGGGACCAAATATTCCATACGAAGTGTCAAGTTGGAGATAAGTGGTGTGGTTTGATTATTGACGGAGGGAGTTGCACCAACGTAGCTTCGAGTGAGATGGTGACAAAGCTTGGGCTGACCACCACGGCTCACCCTAAACCATATGCTTTACATTGGCTTGATGAGGGTTTCGAAGCAAGTTCGGATCGGGTTGGCAATGGGTTCGTATCGTGATGAGATATTATGTGATGTGATTCCGATGCATGCTTGTCACGTACTTTTGGGACGTCCTTGGTTATTTGATAGGGATATTTTACATCGGGGTAGGAGTAATGAATACGAGTTGCGAGACAAGGGCAAGACGATCGTGTTGAAGCCGATGTCACCTCAAGCCGTTCGTTCCATGAGTGCCAAACGAGGGGGAAAGCCGAACCTAACCATGTTTGCTAGCGAGAGGGAAATTGAACACGCTATTGAGGGTGGTGAGCATGTTTACGTACTGGTGATAAAAGAGACTAGAGATGATTTCGTGGTAGAGAAAAACGAGGGTGGAGTGGCCGATTTATTACATGAGTTCGCGGATGTCTTTCCCAAAGAGTTGACGTTGGGTTTGCCACCAATTCATGGAATTGAGCACCAAATCGACCTTATACCGGGTGCGCCTCTTCCGAATAAGGCTGCCTATAGGTGTAATCCCGAGGAAACGAAGGAACTTCAGAAACAGATTGAAGAATTAATGAGCCGCGGTTATGTTCGAGAAAGTTTAAGTCCTTGTGCGGTTCCGGTTTTGCTTGTTCCTAAGAAGAATTGGTCTTGGCGGATGTGTATCGATAGCCGGGTCGTGAATAATATTACCGTTAAGTATCGGTTCCCGATTCCGAGATTGGATGACATGTTGGACGAGCTACACGGCTCAGTGGTCTTTTCGAAAATCGACTTGCGAAGCGGTTATCATCAGATTCGCATGCGAGAAGGAGATGAGTGGAAGACGGCGTTTAAAACCAAGCATGGGTTGTCATGCCATTCGGCCTTACGAACTCCCTGAGTACCTTCATGCGCTTGATGAACGAGGTACTTAAGCCATTTTTGGGACGATTTGTAGTGGTTTACTTGGATGATATTTTGGTTTATAGTCGGTCGGTGGAGGAGCATCTCAGTCACCTACGGCAAGTATTCGAGACTCTTAGGTCTCAAAGGCTGTATGGAAAGCAAGAAAGTGTGTGTTTCTAGTCGAGAGCATAACTTTTCTTGGTTATGTTGTTTCAAGGGACGGAGTGTCGGTTGATCAAACCAAAATCGAAGCGATCAAGGCATGGCCGACGCCTAAGTCCGTGACGGAGGTTAGCTCATTCCACGGGCTGGCCTCTTTTTATCGGAGGTTTATTCGAGACTTTAGCACCATTACGAGTCTGATTAGGGATGTCAATTTTATCCGTACCCTATCCTACCCGTCGGATAAACCCGAAATCGGGTCGGGTATTGGCCGAACCCGAAGTTTTATGATCGGGTACGGGTAGGGTATGAATATAGTATATTACCCGAATACCCGACCCGATTACCCGACCCGCGTACCCATTTGAATTATATAAATATATTATTATTATATATTATACATAAATATTATAATGTATTATAAATTAGACATATTATTATATAAAATATTATATTTTAAATATTTATTATACTAACTTGAACTTATTAATTATATTATATGTATATATGATATATATTAAAAATATTTATATTCTTAAATATAGGGTATACGGGTACCCGAATACCCATTGGGTACCCGATTACCCGATGGACAATACCCGAACCCGATCTGAATCAAATAGGGTAGGGTATGGAGGAGGCATACCCGTACCCTACCCGACCCATTGACATCCCTAAGTCCGATAACGGAGTGTTTGAAGAAGGGTCCATTTGTGGGGAGCGGGGCTGCCCAAGAGGCGTTTGAAAAGTTGAAAACAAAACTGTGTGAGGCACCTATCTTGGCGTTACCCGGTTTTTCACAACCGTTCGAGGTAGAATGTGATGCGAGTGGAGTGGGTATTGGGGCGGTTCTCGTCCAAGGGAGACGATCGACCGCATACTTCTCAGAGAAATTGAGTGGGGCTCGACTCAACTATTGTACTTATGACAAAGAGTTCTACGCCATTGTGAGAGCTCTTGATCATTTGAGTCATTACCTTCGGCCGAAACACTTTATTATGCATTCAGATCATGAGTCTTTGAAGTATATTAATGGGCAACAGAAGTTGAGTCCGAGACATGTTAAGTGGGTGGAGTTCTTGCAATCGTTCCACTTTTCATCGAAGTATAAGGATGGCAAGAGAAACATTGTATCGGATGTGTTGTCTAGACGGTATGCCTTGCTCTCTACTCTTGATGTTCGTTTGCTTGGCTTCGAGACATTGAAGGAATATTATGATGGTGATGCGGATTTTGGTGAGACTTTCACTCGTTGCAAATCTGGTCCGTTTGGAGAATTTGTGATTCAAGAAGGCTTCTTCTTCAAAGGAAATCGTCTTTGCTTGCCCAAACACGCGTTTCGAGAATTGTTGGTTCAGGAAGCTCATGGTGGAGGCTTGGCTGGCCACTTTGGTTCGGATAAGACATTAGAGGTACTTAAGGAACATTTTTATTGGCCGAAGATGCAAGGGGATGCAAATAATATAATTGGCAAGTGTGTGACATGCATATTGCGAAGAGTTCGTTCAAGCCGGGAGTGTACATGCCTTTGTCGATTCCGGAAAGGCCGTGGGAGGATGTCTCGATGGATTTCATTGTTGCCTTACCTCGTACTCAATGAGGGAGGGATGCTATTATGGTTGTTATAGATCGATTTTCGAAGATGGCTCACTTTGTAGCTTTCCACAAGATGGACGACGCGAGTAACATCGCCGATTTATATTTCCGAGAGATCATACAATTTCATGGGGTCCCGAAGACGATTATTTCGTATCGGGACTCAAAATTTCTTAGCTATTTTTGGAACACCTTGTGGAGAAAGGTGGCAACCAAGCTTCTATTTAGCACGTCGCATCATCCGCAAACGGACGGCCAAACCGAGGTAACCAATCGAACCTTGGGCACTTTATTACGTGGTCTTGTGAGCAGGACACAAAAGGATCGGGATTTGAAGCTTGCACATGCGGAGTTTGCTTATAATCATTCTCCTACTCATGCCACGGCACACTCTCCGTTTGAAGTAGTTCACGGGCTGAATCCTTACATGCCGTTAGATCTAATTCCAATGCCGAGTGACGAGTTGGTACATAAGGATGCGGATTAGAAGCTGAAGTCAATGATGAAATTACACGATGTTGTGCGGCGATTTATATGCCTCGATGGCGATCGGCGTAATGGTCAAGTGCCAGCCATAGAAGACAGATGTTGGGCAAGCGCCTAGCGGTCGACGTCCAGGGCGATCGTCTATCGGCATCTGGCGATCGCCTATAATGTCCGAATGTAGACGATCGTCCCGTACCACGTATGAATCCGACATCCGTCAGAGTCGTCGAAGACCGAATCTCGGGTGAAGACCCACGTGCAGATCCGCAAAAGGTGCCAGAAGACAAGGCCTTTTGACCCCAGCCTGTCACCACTTTCACACCTACCGACAGGCCCGCCGAAAGGTATAAAGTGGGTCCTCCCTAGACAGCGACTCAAGACGTGTGCGGACTCCTCATTGGCTCGCACATCCGGCTGCCAGCAGTAGCCGCGGACTTTAAAGAAACAGCCCCACGTGATGAGACGATCGCCCGCCTTATTCTAATATAGAAAACGGCTGTCGCCCGCGACGAACAAGGAGGACCTAGCGACCTCCTCTCCTATAAATAGAAGGCGTCCAGCAGTGGCCAAAAGACGGAAATTGAGTCATACATACTGATAGAGTGAAAAACAGTACAGAGACAACACAGTGAAACTCATTCACGTATACAGAACATAAAAAGCAAGAACTCACAGAGCATCATATCTGGTTCTTCCGGCAATCTTCACGCTCTATAGCTAAGATAACTAGAGTCTTTACACTCATTGTAATTGCACTCTAACATTAATATTTGTACTCCAAAGTATTTATATTAATAACATCTCGCGAGAGCATTCAAGCCCGGGATTAACAACCCTGGCAAATCTTGTGTTATTTACTTTCCTACGGAAGTGTTCTCGCATTTGTTTGTTACTCGACCATTCTAGCAATATCATCTCCGGATAATGTTTTGGGTAACAACAATTGGCGCTGGAAGAAGGGGATCTTAACCTTCAATTTTTATTCCGACCGTCTCGAAGAACACTCATTGTTCTCCGGGGCATATACTTGAAGAAACACTCACTGTTCTTCAAAGAAAAACCTTCAGAAACATGACGTCTGCCACGACCTCAAAAAGAGCCACCCTGCGATCTGCCGGACTTCTCATGCCGGCCCAGACCAAATCCCAACCTACGGCGGAAGGCGACCGCGGCGAAGCTAGACTCTCACTCCCACCCCCGAGGGACGGCCCCAGCCTCTCACTCGATCAGTTCCAAACCACGGAACAGATCGAGGAGGCTATGGCCATCCTCAGGGAGCGACGGAGGGCATGCGACTCGCCCACCATTACTCCCTCTGCCATCCGCCGTGCGGGCAAGCAGAAACTCAAGGGGCTATATGTCGAGAAATCGTCAGAAATCCCCGAGCCGTAAGAAAAAGCGCTCGTGAGGCGGGACGACTCCGTCTTCATACACCTAGGGAGTGATCCCTCATGGCAACCCGGGCATTCGGGCCCCAGTCGGGAGACATCTGAGTCCGAATCCGTCACCAGGAGTTCGGCATACCCGACTCCCAGAAGACAGGACGGTCAATGGGCTCCCACTCGCCCAAGAATTGAGCTCGGTGGCGGAGCCAGAAGATCGGTACACGATCGCCTCGGCTACCGCTCCGAGAGCCAATCTGCGAGCAGTCAAGCTACGGCGATGGCCGCCATGCAGCGCCAGCTCGACGAAATGAAGGCGCTCCTAGAAACTGGGGCAGGTGCCAAGAGATCGATCACCGGACCGAGTGAGCCGCTCGCAGCCCAGATCGAGCTCGCCCCCATTCAACAGAAGATCGCTCCTCCTCAAACACCTCTATATGAGGGGAGATCGGATCCTGAGACTCATTTGAGCAAGTTCCGGATTTACATGACCGGATGTGGGGCATCGGACGCAACGAAGTGCCGAATGTTCGCATTGACATTGGACGATCTCGCCCGTAGGTGGTACGTCTCACCGCCACCGCGCTCGATCAATTGTTTTGAGAAGCTGGCGAACGACTTCACGTCATATTTCGCCGCCAAAGTTGCTCGGCCAGAAGGCCCCCAACGCATGATGAAAATCAGGCAGGGGAAGAACGAGCCCGATGAAGATTACATCGACCGGGTGGATGAAATAGTCCTCACCGGAGAGCCTATTAGCGACGAGCTCGCTCTCTCCTCGGTCCTAGGGGGATTCTATGGCCATTCGACCATGTTCAGGCACCTTACGAAGGACATCCCCCCAACCTACACGATCTTCCACGTCAGGGCCGCTGATTTTCTGGCTAGGCAGAGGATGCTTACCCTCCGTTTAGGTGAGGGATCTACCGGGGAAGGGAAGGCGCCATCTTCCATCCCGAGAAAGATGGTCGCCAATCCCAGGAAAGCGATCGCAAAGCCTCCTGGTGAATTCAAAGCCTTCGAGGATGTGGAGGTTCACCTCCTCCGCAACCTCAACCTATCTTCGGCCCACATTTTCAACGCCATCAAGGGGCGCGAATGGCTTAGCAAACCGAAGCCGATGAGGTACCACGGTCATTTAGACCGCAGCAAATTTTGTGCATACCACAAGAGTCCCGGCCACAACACCAGCCAGTGTCGCGACCTCCTCAGACAACTCTGGAGACTGTTTGAGGAAGGCAAATTGGATAACTTGGTTACCAAGCCAGAACCTCGAGCAGAGAGGACCGAAGGGCGCGAGCGCCAACAGAACGATGGAATCCCTTCCAATCCAGTCGCCTGGATCGAGCAGAACGAGCCGGAGTACTCTGATGAATCGATCCCTCCGATCAACCCTAACAGCCGGATCAATATGCTTCAAGCAGGAGGTGGAAACCTCGGAGGCCTTTCCCCGGTTTCCACCATGTCAAACAGAAAACGAAAGGCCGAATTGAGGGCGTTCGCCGGGGTCCATGTCGTGGTACACCCAGAGCCGACCATCTCCAGAGACGCGCTCATCACTTTCTCCAACAAGGATAGGGAGGGAGTGCAGTGCCCCAAATAGGATGCATTGGTAATCTCTGCTTGTATCCTTGGGAAAATGGTCGATCACGTGCTGGTTGACAATGGGAGCTTTTGCAATATCATATTCAAATCCGCTCTTGACCAGCTCGGCAACCTGACCAAGTTCATCAAGCCATTTGACACCGTGCTCCAAGGGTTCGGCGACAGCACAGTCCAAGCCTATGGAAGGATAAAGCTCTCTGTCGAGCTAATATGTTATTACGATCCCAAGGTTAGGATTACTAGGAACCTAAATTTTGTAGTCATAGATAGGCCCAGCATCTATAATGGGTTCCTAGGTCGTCCATTTCTAGAAACCTTCGAGGCGGTCGCCTCTTCTTTCTTTTACTGTATCAAATTCCCCACTGCCGATGGGACGGTCGGTACTGTAAAAGGAGACCAACTAATGGCAAAGAAATGTTTGAATTACTCCTGTGCCGTAACTTCTTCCAACACTTCCCATACTAGTTATAACATTGAGTCGATCGACAATCAACCGATGGAGCTCGACGAGCCAAGCACCTCGTACCAGCCCGACTCAGAGGACGACATCTCACACCGATTGACGGACGACATCGAGCCAAGGATCGGTTTCGAGCCAAGCCTCGACATCGATCCAAGGATCGAGTCCGGAAATCGTTCCAAACAAGAAGCGACCATCCCATTGAAGAGTTGGAAAGTATAACGATAGATTCGGCTCGCCCGGAGCGGGAAGTACAGATCGGCACGAGCATCGGCCTCGAGTTAAAGGATGATCTGATCAGTTTATTACGTCAGAACATCGGAGTCTTTGCCTGGTCGCATCAAGATATGGTCGGCATAAGTCCTGAACACGCCTGCCACTATCTAAAGATCGACCCGGCAAGGAAGCCTGTTCACCAGAAACGTAGAAAATTCGGCCCTGAGAAATACGCAGCGCTCGACATAGAAGTCAAAAAGCTACTCGACAACAAACTAATCGGAGTAGCTACAGACGAGCCTCAGTGGATAGCCAACGCGGTGCTCGTCAAAAAGCCGAGCAACTTCTGGAGGTTATGCATCGACTTCACTGACCTCAACGCGGCATGTCCAAAAGATCACTTCCCGATGCCTCATATCGACCACCTGGTCGATAGCACAACAGGTTTCGAAATGATGTCATTCATGGATGCCTCCGCCGGATACCATCAGATCCCAATGGCGGAGAAAGACATAAAACACACATCATTTCACACGGAAAAAGACGTGTACTTTTGGGTCCGAATGCCGTTCGGTCTGAAGAATGCGGGGGCGATCTACCAACGGCTAGTCAACGGGATGTTCGCCAACCAGATCGGCAAGACCATGGAGGTCTACATTGATGACATCGTGGTCAAAAGCCTCAAAAAGGAAGATCACCTCAATGACCTCGTCGAAACGTTCGCCATCCTCGAGAAGTTCAACATGAAGCTAAACCCCAAGAAATGCAACTTCGGGGTAAACTCCGGAAAATTCATGGGGCACATCGTGAGCCAGAGAGGGATCGAGGCAAACCCCACCAAGATCTAGGCGATCCTCGACATGCAGGAGCCACGGAATGTCAAGCAGGTGCAACGCCTCACAGGTTGTCTAGCTGCCTTTAACTGTTTTAACTCCCGGCTCGGAGACAAAAGCAAGCCATTCTTCGCGACCATAAAGAACAAGAAGTTCGCATGGACAAAGGAGAGTCAAATAGCATTCGCCAAAATTAAGGAGTATCTGTCTAACCCCCAGATCTTGGCGAAGCCGATTCCCGGCGAAAAGCTATTCCTTTACCTGGCGGCCTCGGAGGTCGCGCTGAGTGCTGTATTAGTGCGAGCAGAGGGGCAAGCCCACTTGCCGTTCTACTATGTTAGTCAAGCGCTCCATGACGCGGAAACGCGTTACACACCTTTAGAGAAGATCGCCTACGCTCTAGTCATGAGTGTTCGCAAGCTGGGCCTACTTCTTCGAACATCAAGTGGAGGTTCTGACGACTCTCCCCTTAAGGCAAGTTCTGCACCGGCCAGACACTAACGGGCGACTCCTCGAGTGGTCACTGGAGATCGCCCAATACGATATCACGGACGCTCCTCGCACAACGATCAAAGGCCAAGCTTTGGCGGATTTCGTGGTGGAATTAACATTCCCTCCCAGTCCGACCCAGGTCGGTCGCCCTGCTTGGAAGTTGTACGTGGATGGCTCAGCAACCGGCTCGCGAGCAGGGGCAGGGATTGTCCTCATCAGCCCCGACGGACAAAGTTTTACAAATACGGTGCGTTTCGGGTTCCGTGCGACCAACAATGAAGCCGAATACGAAGCCTTGGTAGGCGGGCTCGATCTAGCCCTCGCCCTGGATGTTCGCCGTCTCCACATTTTCATGGACTCCCTCTTGGTCGTGAACCAAGTCAAGGGAGAATATGAGGCGCGCGGCGAACAAATGATCAAATACCAAGAACTGGTCGCCGAAATGTGCACAAAGTTTGAAGAAGTGCTGATCGAACAAGTCCCGAGAGAGCATAACTCCCAGGCCAATGCCCTATCCAAACTAGCGTCATCGGATGGGGCGGCAGATTTCTCTAACATCCAAATCACAAAATCAGCAACGCCGGCAATCGACAGAAGCCTGATTACCACAGTTTCCATCGCCGAAGAGAACTGGATGACTCCGTTCATCAAATACTTGAAGGACAGAACGGTCCCTGCCGACCGTATCAAAGCTCGCCAGCTTCAGCTCCGTGCAACCAGATACACCCTGTTGGACGACCGGCTTTACAAGCGACCTTTCAGCCTTCCTCTCCTCAAGTGCATTACGCCGGAGGAAGGCCAACTCGTTTTAGCCGATCCATGACGGGATCTGTGGAAATCACGCTGGGGGACGAGCTCTCATCCACAAGACAACCAGGCAAGGTTTTTTCTGGCCTACACTACAAAAAGACGCGATCGCCTACGCCCGATCGTGTCACAGATGTCAAGTGATGGGCCCAAACATCAAGCTCTACCCCGAGAAGCTCACTTCTATGTACAGCCCATGGCCGTTCGCCCAATGGGGCATTGACCTCATCGGTCCCTTGCCGACGGCTCCAGGAGGATGTAAATTCGCCATCGTAGGGTAGATTATTTCACGAAATGGGCTGACGCCGAACCGCTCAACAAGATCGGCCAAGAACAAGTAATCAAGTTCATTTGGAAGAACATCATATGCCGGTTCGGTCTACCCCAGGCTATCATCTCCGACAACGGAAAGCAGTTCGACGGCTTGAAAGTCATGCAATTCTGCGAAAAATGGGGAATCAAAAAGTTGTTCTCGGCCCCTTACCACCCTCAGACGAACGGGCAGGTAGAGGCTGTAAACAAGATCCTCAAACACACGATCAAAGCAAGACTTGAATCCAAACAAGGATGATGGGCGAGCGAGCTCCCGGACGTTTTGTGGTCCTACCGTACAACAACCCGAAACTCAACCGGTGAAACCCCGTTCGCCCTCGCCTTCGGAACAGAAGCGGTGATTCCTTCGGAGATCGCCGTCCTCAGCCACCGAACTGAACAGGAAATGACGGCGGACAATGATGTAGCCCGACGAATCGACTTGGACATGCTCGAAGAACGGCGACTGACCTCAGAAATGAAGAACACAATCCACAAAAGGAGATTCGAGAAGTTCTTCAATTCGAAGGTCAAGGAAAGGCGATTCCAAGTGGGCGACCTAGTCCTCAAAAAGATCCAGACTCACACAGGAGTCTTTGGCCCGAATTGGGAAGGCCCCTTCAGGAAATCTAAGTGGTTAACTAGGGGAGCCTACGAACTCCAACACCCTGACGGCACTCCGGACCAATATCCCTGGAACGCCGTACATTTGAAGAAATACTACCAGTAAAAACTTTGTATTCAGTTACCCAATGTACAAAGATTTTAATGAGATACTTCGATCCTCTATATGTGATTCGCCTCGACAAAGACAAACAAATACAAAGAAGGACGACTCGCTCGCCCTACAAGAGGTCGTCATCTAACCTGACAGACCTATGCAGTGATCGCCTTTCCAAGCACAACGTATACCGTCGAGGATTGTCATTTAACATGGCAATATGAGGTAGAAAAGTGCAGCCATGGTCCTGAAGGTCGATGGAATCGACAGCTTCGTCCATGCAAGGTTTTTTTGGGCTATGATCACTCGTCTTTCGTTTAAATACGAGGCGGGCGTAGCCGAAGGACCCTCCAAATAAATCTGTGGACACGCTCGCGCGCCCTCAAAAGTGCATCATCTAACATGATGGACCCGGACAAGGCGACGCGTCCCTACCCCATCACAACGTACACTGTCGAGGGTCGCCATCTAACATGGCGATCCGAGGTAGAAAAGTGATAACAAGCCATGGACGTGGAGTCGAATAAACCGACGATACCCCGTGCAAGGACTCCTCCAGACCAAGACCGCTCGCCTTTCGTTTAAATACAAGGCGGACGCAGCCTAACGGAGGACCCTAACAATAAAGTGAGTCGCGAGACAGACTTACAGATGGAATGTCCCTCGCACACTAGGACACGGTTCCTCAAAGTCGAAACAGCCGTCCTCCCTCGAAGAATTGGCTAAACTAAAGATAGCTCACCAAACATACTATTTTCGTTCCCTTACTTGCACTAAGTAAACAAAAACAAAGGGCAAAGTGGAGCTATTCCTACATGCGATCAGGAGGAAGGAACCATACACGATCGGATTTGTTCAAACACAAACATGACGATCGGTTTTGTTCAAGAAATTCACAAGTAAGAATTTTCATGTGCACCAATACATTCGGATCTATTCAGACAATTGTGCAAAGTCGAAGTGATGCGGAACATTCAGACAGTCGATCATACAAACAAGGCATCAGGTGCGATTGTGTGAACACTTGTATAAATTCATATGCAAACATTCAGAAGAGGCAATCGTACATATAAAGAATCAGATGCAAAAAGAGGTATTTTATTCCATTAAAAATGATCGTACATACAAGCCCGAAGGCAATACAAGGAAAAACTGGAAATTACAAGCAAAAGAAAACAAAAAAAATTCAGCACCACTCAGGCCACCCCCGACTGGCCTTCGCCTCCAGCAGGCGGATCGGCGCGTGCTTCCTCACCGGCTTCAGGATAAACAAGTTTATCCGAAAACGGATACCAGCTCAGATTGATCCCTAAGTCGGTGAGGTCTAGGATCGGTAGGGAGAAGTCCGGCTGCAGGGGATGCTCGAGTACATAGGCCTTGAAGGTTTCCATCATAGGGCCGACCTCTAGCCCTACCTTCTTGGCAGCATGGATAGCGTCGGCGTAAGCCATATAGTATGCGAACTCGCCGACGTACTCCACATTAAGGTTAGGATCGGTCTCGATCGCCTTTAACTGCCCCTTCAGCCCCGCGGCCATCTTGTCCGCCTCCGCGAGCTCGGCAACCTTGAAAGCCAGTTCCCCCTCCGTTGAGCCGATCCACTGTCGCCTTCAGCCTAGCCATCTCCTCCTGCGAGGCCGCGTGCAACCGGCGAGCATCTGTCATCTGGTCACGGAACCGATCTGCCACCCCCTGGGACCGGTCAAGCTCCTGCTTCATCCGATCAAGGTCTTGTTTGGCTCGCTTGGCCATCTCCGTGTACTCCTTCTCCATGGTCACTACCCGATTAGCGAACTCGGCATTCTGGTTCTGAGCAGCCTCAAGATCTTGATGGAGGCGAGCAGTAGAGGGTCACCCCTCGTAATCCTTAATAGCTTGGGCGGCCATCGTCGCCGCCTGGAGAGTCAGGGCGAGTGTCGCCTGTATGGCATCTCCAGACCGCCGACGAGCAATCGCGTCAAGGTCGGTCGTCCAAGCCTTAGGAAGAGAGGTGATGGCCCGGGAGACGTAGGAAGGAACGTCGATGGATTGGCGCGGGGACTTGCTCACCAGGAAATCCAACACCATCGGCGAGGTGTTCGGATCGGCAAGATGGACCCTGCAACACAAACAAAAAACGAAGGAGTTAGCATACATCCTACACAAGTAGCCTAACCCAGAAAGACCAAACCAGTCTTACCTCGCGGCCAACTCGGGGTTGCGGCCGAAAAAGGGCTTGCTCCGCGGAGTCTCAGCGTCGGTGATCGCTGTAGTCTTCAAGAAGGCCGCCGAGGCCGAAGACCCCTCCACCATAGGGACAGCGGAGATAGGCGACGCAGCAACCGGCGGCACCACGATGGATGCCTCCGCAGCAGCAGTCGGCAGGGGCTCCTCCGGCCTCCGCCTCTTGCGGTTGCGCTGGAGCTGCTTCTCCTCCCGAGCTTTCGGCTCGACGACCGGCACTATAGTGGGTCTCTCCTCGAGGACGGGACGGGACGTCGTTGCAGGGGCACGACCCGCCTTCTTTCTTTGGTGGAGACGACCCAGAAGACCGGGGTTCGACATCAAAATCTCTCTCGGGGGCTCGGAATAACGGGGAAAGTGGATCTCTGTCAAAGAAGAAATTCAGCCAAGTTAGACATCTCTTTCAATCAGACGATCGTCAAGCAGGGAAGATGAAGTAAAAATTTATACCTGGAACCTTCAAGTGGCGAGGGAAGCGAAACAATCGAGCGCCCAACCAGTGAGGTTCATTGTTGACCGTGCGAACATCGAGGTAGCTGTCCGGCAAACCACGGATCCGCTCCCAGACGATCAAGAAATCAAAAGGAAGATCGCCGATCGCTGGAACAAGGAAGCCTGCAAAAAGGAAACCAAATTAGATCAGTTCAAGATGTATCCGAACAGAGGGGGAGTTAAAACCCTTACTCGGATTCCTCTCCCGAAAACTGGTGGGGATATCCAACTCTTCCTCTGTCTTATCGCTCGATGCCGACCTCCACGCTCCGCCGACCCAGCACCATTTTGCCAGGTCGCCCAAAACTTTGTTCGGCACCCCAAGGACCACCCTACTCATGCGACCCTGAATGTGGTAGCCGTCGACCGATCCCTTCTGCGGAGTCAGCTTGAAGAGATAGTTCATTTCCAGCGCAGAAGGTAGACGGAACAACCGATGACCGCCAAAAAGTGTCAAGGTGCTAATAATCTGCAGCCAGGCGTTCGGCGTCAACTGGAGCGGCGCCACATTTTAGGCGATCAGCAAATATGACATGGCAAACGGCAATGGGAACCGCAAACTGGCCTCCAGGATCATTTCGTTAACAGCGACCAAGCCCTTGGGAGGTTGGTCGGCACGTTCATTCTCCGAGGGCACATACAATGAGACATCAGAAGGGATATGGAATTTCGCCCTCGAATGACTCAAGTCTTTCCTGGTCGCCGAACTTCGGATCTGACCGAGGGTCCATGCGGAGCGGTCCGCGGCCCGAAACACCGTACGCTTCACGAGCTCATAGGGGTGGGCGGCAGAGTATGCTCCGAAGTCAAACTGGGGACGTGGTCCGGCAATCCCCTCCATAAGACCGGCGAACTCCAAAAAAGCCCAGCCAAACACGCTGTTCTGCTCCCAGTATAGCCTCACCGCTTCATCCTCATCCACCGGCGAGCCCCTACGCCCCGCCGATCTCGCCACGTCGGCCTCGTTGAAGAGCTCTTCAACCTCCGTAGGTGTTATTCCCGCACGTATGGCCTCGACGGCTGTCTCCATGTGAAGAACCGCGGAGGTTACAGGCGAAGTCACGGCGGCAGAAGAACTACCGGCCTCATACGCTTTGGATCCTCCTCCAGACATGTTTGAAGAGTAAAGGGGGGGAGAGAATTCTTGTTCTTACCTATAAAGAAAGACGGTCGGCACAAGAAGCTTCAAAGAAATTCGGCAGAGTCTTCGTCTAAAGGTAAGGGCGCATAAAGAGTTGAACTGAAGTGACCCTAGCCCTTTTATAGGCGAGTGCAAGGACCTTTGTGCAAATAGGTGGAATCCCGGGGGCTGAAGTACAACCGTCGGGAGGGAGACACATTAAATGCAGCTCTCGAAACCCGCGTACGCGTCGTTTCGAGGGCACGCCAGGCGACAGGTCTGACAAAACCGTCGGACTCCCCCAACGGGAGCGCGACGCGTGTCCCTGCAACGTTTCGAGAGCCCGCCTCCACTTCCCGCTATTTCTAGCACATAAGGAGATCGTCCGGATTCGAAATCAGTTCGTTCAGGCGACGATCGTCCTTGTCATAAACAGACGAGTCAATCGTCTAAATTAGGCGATCGCCAACAGTGCCACCTCACCCCATGTTTTCAACATCAGAGCGAGCTGGGGGGAAATTGTTGTGCGGCGATTTATACGCCTCGATGGCGATCGGCGTAACGGTCAAGTGTCAGCCATAGAAGACAGATGCTGGGCAAGCGCCTAGCGGTCGACGTCCAGGGCGATCGTCTATCGGCATCTGGCGATCGCCTATAATGTCCGACTGTAGACGATAGTCCCGTACCACGTATGAATCCGACATCCGTCAGAGTCGTCGAAGACCGAATCTCGGTTGAAGACCCACGTGCAGATCCGCAAAAGGCGCCAGAAGACAAGGCCTTTTGACCCCAGCCTGTCACCACCTTCACACCTACCGACAGGCCCGCCGAAAGGTACAAAGTGGGTCCTCCCTAGACAGCGACTCAGGACGCGTGCGGACTCCTCATTGGCTCGCACATCCGGCTGCCAGCAGCAGCCGCGGACTTTAAGGAAACAGTCCCACGTGATGAGATGATCGCCCGCCTTATTCTAATATAGAAAACGGCGGTCGCCCGCGACGGACAAGGAGGACCTAGCGACCTCCTCTCCTATAAATAGAAGGCCTCCAGCAGTGGCCAAAAGACGGAAATTGAGTCATACATACTGATAGAGTGAAAAACAGTACAGAGACAACACAGTGAAACTCATTCACGTATATAGAACATATAAAGCAAGAACTCACAGAGCATCATATCTGGTTCTTCCGGCAATCTTCACGCTCTATAGCTAAGATAACTAGAGTCTTTACACTCATTGTAATTGCACTCTAACATTAATATTTGTACTCCAAAGTATTTATATTAATAACATCTCGCGAGAGCATTCAAGCCCGGGACTAACAACCCCGACAAATCTTGTGTTATTTAATTTCCCACGGAAGTGTTCTCGCATTTGTTAGTTACTCGACCATTCCAGCAATATCATCTCCGGATAATATTTTGGGTAACAACACACGAGCAAGTACATAACCGAATCAAGGAGATAAACGGAACTTACAAAAGAAAGTCGAGCAAGCAAAGAAAGCCGAGATTATTCGAAGTTGGTGATTTGGTTTGGGTGTAATACCCGGCTTTGAATTCACTATTATCATTCAGTAATTGTCACTCAGAAATTTTTCACTCAGTAATAATCATTCATCATTCATACTCATTCAACTGTGTTCACCGTTCGGCATACTTTGGAATCGCATAACAGTTGTTATTCGTCATTCGTAACTGTTTGAGATTGTAACACCCCCGGGATATTCAAGGTATATTACAGTGCCGTGGACCCCTACATGGGACCCACCAGGCTAGACACAACTTACCACAGTGAAAACACACATCATCCAGTTAAAAATCAAATAACACGCCCAGTACAACCGACGGAATAATCAACAATGGCAAACATAATTAACTTCAACGAATACAAATCATAATACGAAGAGAAAGCCTAAGTACTCGCGAGTACAATCTATAAGTTTCAAAAGTAGACAACAACCATATCGAATGGAACAACGGAAATAAAAAGGACTCAAGTGCACATGTCAACGACCCTGGCCAACATCCTCGTACTGTCCCAGCGCCCGCTCGTCCGGCAGAACATAACCTGAAATTCATAACAAAAATTTCCCCAAAACGGGTCCCCAACGGGGTTAGCAATTACGCTAGTACAAGTAATCAAGGCAAACCATTCGCTTACACGTTTCATAGTACAATGCACCAAATCATTTCAAAAACAAAAAAAACAGATATGTCTTTTCCGGAAACAAACAGCCAATCACATTTGCCTAGGACCGGGACGAAGCCACGAATCCCACTCGAGGCCTATAAGGACCCTCCCGAGCTGGCCATATCATAAAACAAATCACGCACGTGCATCGCCTAGGACCGGGACGAAGCAACAAATCTCACTCGAGGCCTCTAAGGACCCTCCCGAGCTGGCTAGCTAAACAAACTCATGAATCCAGGGCTCAAACCATTGGACTCCCTCCGTGATCCCGTCGGACCCTCCCGAGGTGAGCAATCACACACAATATGCATTACCATTTCACGTTAAGCATAAAGGTTTCCAAAAATACTTGCCTCGAATAATTGATGACGCAACGAACGGAAAGGAAAATCACCGACGAACGCTAGGAACCAATGGAACCGAACCTAACGATTCGAAGAACATAATCACAACCAACTCTAAACGAATACGGAAACGGAATACACCCGAAAACCCGCCCACGATTACGGTGATGATAAACTACACTAGGAACACAATATTTGATTCCCCAAGGATTTCCATGGCCAAAACTTGAAGAATCGCTCAAATCTCTCTAAGAACACTCGCTGCGGACAGAAGGAGGAAATGAAGAAATGGGCCGAAGTGAGGGTCAACTCCTGATATATAAAACCTGGGCGATCGTTACGTACGTTACGTGAGCTTTTTAACGTATGTAATGCCCATAACGTACGTTAACACTCAAGTTTAGCTTACGTAAAAGACTGGGCAGAACAGTCTGTCCTAGAATAGTTGAGGTCGTTAGCGCACGCTACAACAGAAGGCTAGCGTACGCTACAAGAGGGTTACGTACGTAATGTCAGCGCCTCTACATACGTAAGGGTCTGGACAGAAATCACTGTCCAACAACGCCGGTTGCGATAGCGTACGCTACGCCGGATAGTTTAGCGTACACTACATAGGCTTTACGTACGTAACAGAAGATGTTAACGTACGTAATGGTTCGGACAGAACAATCTGTCCAATCTGTTGAAGGCCATAACGTACGTTAGCAATGATCCATAACGTACGTTATGAAGGTGTCGAAAGCGCACGCAAGGAAGCATGCATAACGCACGTTATGCATGCAGCAGTTCAACACTGTTGAACGACGTTAGCTGCAACGGGCGGATCGAAAACGAGATGCAACACCAGGACAGATTCCAGAAGTGTAAACATGAAATAAACACGACAATGAAGCTAAGCGCTGAAGGAAAATACAATTCCGACTACCGAGGAATCCGAGAAACGACAAGGAAAGTAAAACCCCCTACTTACCTAATTATAGGGAATTACAAAACGGCCCAAACGTCCGAAAATCGCGATACGACGTCGGATCAAGAAACCGAAACTCACAACACAAACAACTCAACCATACGAACTCGTGCAACCAAAGAAATTACTAAATCGAACGGGTTCTACGAGAATCGGACGTCCACGCAACAAGACATAACAAAAGGCGGAATAATATCAAAACATCTCCGAAACTCGTCCAAATGGAGAAACTCCAAGAATAAAATAGATTCAAAATGTCAAAACGGTTACAAGCGAGTTGATTAAAATGGAAAATACACCAAAAATGAAAATACCGGAAAAAGAAAATGCGGATATTACATTCTAACCCTCTAAAAATAAGTTTCGTCCCGAAACTTAAGAAACAAACAACTCAGGGTACCTAGCACGCATGCTATTCTCGATTTCCCAAGTTGCCTCCTCGACACCATGTCTCGACCACTGCACCTTGACCAAAGGGATGGTCTTATGCCTCAGTCGCTTCTCACGATGCTCCAAAATCTTCAAAGGACGCTCATCAAAAGTAATATCCTCGGCGACATCAATCTCACCATAATCGATGACGTGACTAGGATCCGGGACATATTTCCTCAGCTGGGAAACATGAAAAATGCTATGAAGATGACTCAGGGCCGGGGGTAACGCCAAACGGTATGCCAATCCACCGACTCGTTCGAGAATCTCGAAGGGTCCAAAATCTCGGACTCAACTTCCCCTTTTCCCGAAACGGAAAACTCCCCTCGTCGGCGACACCTTTAGCAAAACGTGGTCTCCCAACTCGAATTCCAAAGGTCGACGACGGACATCGGCATATGACTTTTGTCGACTCTGGGCAGTCAACATCCGTTCCCGAATTAATTCTATCTTCCGCCTCGTCTCTAAAACGATATCCGGCTCGATCCCGACCAAATCGGACGCCTCATTCCAACAAATCGGTGATCGACAACGCTGCCCATAAAGTGCCTCATACGGTGCCATCCGAATCGACGCGTGCCAACTATTGTTGTACGTGAATTCGATCAATGGCAAATGCTCCTCCCAGTCACTGCTCCAATCGAGAGCACAAGCACGCAACATATCCTCGAGCATCTGGATAGTGCGCTCATGAAAACAGGTACTCAAACGCAAACGAGTACCCAACACCTTATGCACCGCCTGCCAAAAGTGCGATACAAAACGGCCATCACGATCCGAAACAATAGACTTTGGAGTACCGTGAAGCCTCACAATCTGCGCGATAAACACACGAGCCAACTTCTCCGGGCCCCAAGTATCTGTGATGCCCATAAAATGTGCCGACTTGGTCAGACGATCGACAATCACCCAGACCATATTCATGCCCGACCTCGATCTCGGCAAACTCGTAATGAAATCCATCGATATATCTTCCCATTTCCATTCCGGAACGGGAAGTGACTGTAATAACCCGGCCGGTCGCTGATGCTCGATTTTGACCTGCTGACAAGTCAAACATCTCGCTACAAACTGTGCGACCTCTCCCTTCATATCATTCCACCAGAAATTCCGTCTCAGGTCCTTGTACATCTTACTCGAACCAGGATGAACGGAGTAAGGTGTAGCATGGGCCTCACACAAAATACTCTGTCTCAACTCTGAGTCGCTCGGTACACAAAGCCTACTCTGGAATCTCAAAACACCATCCTCATGAATCACAAACCCAGGAGACTTTCCCTTAAGAACGTTCTCTCGGATTTGAGAAATCATTGGATCCTCCAACTGCTTCAGCTTAATTTCATCGATCAAAGACGACGAAATCTCTAAAGCACAAAGTTGCCCGACAGCTCTAGGCAACAAAACCTCAACATCTAACTCGATCAAAACCCGCCGAAGCTCAGACTGAGATGTAAGGATCTCAAGCGTTCGTAACGCAACCGGTTTCCGATTCAAGGCGTCGGCCACGACGTTCGCCTTGCCCGGATGATAAAGGATTTCGAGGTCATAATCCTTAATCAACTCTAACCACCTCCTCTGCCTCATATTCAACTCCCGCTGAGTAAATATGTATTTCAGACTTTTATGATCGGTAAAAGTATGACATGCAGAGCCGAAAAGATAGTGACGCCAAATCTTGAGCGCAAAGAAAACTGCCGCTAACTCCAAATCGTGAGTAGGGTAGTTAAGCTCATACGGCCTCAACTGTCTCGACGCATATGCAATTATCTTGCCGTGCTGCATCAATACGCACCCAAGACCCTTACCTGAAGCATCACTGTAAACAGCAAAACCCCCGTTGCCACACGGCAATGCTAAAATCGGGGCTGAAGTCAAACGCCTCTTCAGCTCCTCGAAACTCGACTATCTCTCGTCATTCCAGACGAACTTCTCGGATTTCTAGAGTAACTGTGTAAGCGGCCAAGCCAGTTTCGAGAAACCCTCGACGAACCTACGGTAGTAGCCGGCCAAACCCAAGAAACTACGGATCTCCTTCACATTCTTGGGCGGTGCCCAATCCAACACTGCCTCAACCTTCTGCAGATCCACACGAACCCCCTCGGCTGAAATCACGTGACCTAAAAACATCACTTCCTTCAGCCATAACTCACATTTCGAGAACTTCGCATAGAGTTGCTCGGTTCTCAAAATGTCTAACACCACTCGCAAATGATGGGCATGCTCTTCCTCGTTCCTCGAATAAATAAGAATATCGTCAATGAAGACGACGACACACTTATCCAAATACTCGATAAAGACTTTGTTCATCAACTGCATGAACACCGCCGGCGCATTAGTTAACCCGAAAGGCATAACTACAAACTCATAATGTCCGTATCTCGTCCGAAAAGCTGTTTTCGGCACATCGGACTCCCTCACCCGGAGCTGATAGTACCCCGATCTCAAATCAATCTTCGAGAACACCGCAGCTCCCTGCAACTGATCGAACAAGTCATCAATCCTCGGCAAATGATACTTGTTCTTGATGGTCACCTTGTTTAGTTCGCGATAGTCGATACACAAACGCAGTGAATCATCCTTCTTTCGCACAAACATGACCGGTTGGCCCCAAGGCGAGGCACTCGGTCGAACATACCCCGACTCAAGAAGCTCACTCAACTGCTTCTTCAACTCGGCCATCTCTGAAGGTGCCATGCGATACGGCGCCTTCGAAATCGGATCCGCACCCGGCTCTAACTCTATAGGAAACTCGACCTGACGATGTGGTGGCAATCCCGGTAACTCATCAGGAAATACATCAAGGAACTCACTAACGACTGGAATCGACGAAAACTCGACTCCACCATCCTCCGCCTTCAAGGCGTAGCACCAATAACCAGTACACCCCTTTCGCAGGAGTCTCATCGCCTTCAAGGCGTTAATAACGAACTTCTGGTTTCTCCTTCGCCCCGTGAAAGAATGCTCGGTGCCGTCCTCGGCTAGCATGGTAATGATCCTCGTGCGGTAGTTCATGATTTCGCCATGCCGCTCGGGCCAATCATCACCGAGAATCAAATCCTCACCCTCAATATTAACGACAATAAGATTAGAGAGCCATGCTCTCTCACAAATAAACACAGAGCAGTCTCAGACCTCTCGATCGCCAACGATCCGATCACCGCTAGGAAGTTTAACGATGAAAGACTCACAAGGCGACAAACATCCGAGACTCAAACGGCACACACACTCCAGCGATATGAACGAATGTGTAGCACCAGAATCGAAAAGCACACTGACAGGATGAGAATGGATATGAACGGTACCTGTCGCCACAGTAGATGCTGGATCATCGGCCCTCCTCATCTCATAGATACGCGGCTGGGCAGAGCCGACACTGGAAGCTCCTCCTCTAGCGATCTGACCCCGACCTCTACCTCGATCGATACTCGGCGGAGGTTGCGGAGCAAACGAGCCCTGGTTCACACTCGGCTCTCTAAGTGTTGGAAAAGAATCACGGGACTCGCAAAACTGTCTGACCTGGTCACAAAAGAGGGCCTTGTGGCCCGACTGACCACAAGTATGACAAGTCAACTTCGGACGAGAACACTGCCGGTTCCTATGGCCCGACTGGCCACAGTTAAAGAATGTGGGATCACGGACGGAGGTTCCGGCAGCTCCTCGAAAACTCCCAGAGAAACGAGCCGAACAGCCCGTAGAAATATTCGCAGCCTGAGATTTCTGCTGGCCTCCACCCTTGGGACCAGAAAAATTTCTGACTGACTTCTGCTTCTTGCTCTCACGAGCCACATCACTAGCCGTCACCGACATATCGTAAGCAAGAGCCCTACTCTGATAATCCTTCAAAGTAGTGCAGACGAGCCCAGACATATAGTCCCGAATTGACAGCTTCATCCACCAGGAAAAATGGAAAATTTTGTCGCTCTCCTCGACAACCTGGGTCTTCACATAGCCCAACTCTTCGTTAAAATCGGCAATAGCTTGCGATACGGGAATATCCCGTGGTTGAGCATCATAGAAAGCATGGACTCGAGCCTGTCTAACCGGCCACGGGCAATATTCGGTCTCCATCAATTCCTGAAATTCGGCCCACGAAGCAACATGGTCTTTGGCCCCAACGACCTCCCACCAATTTGTAGCGTCCCCAGTGAGAAAGTACTGGGCAATAGGGACCTTACGGTCCTCGGGACAGTTGGTGGCAACGAAGACTTTAGATATCTCCTTGATCCACCCCTCCCAGCCGATCGGGTCTGATGCTCCCGAAAACTGAGGAGGACGCATCTTGATGACATCTTGGAGCCAACGGTCTGCTCCGCCCCGATTAGCATGGGATGGATCCGGGTTTTGAACCACCTGAGCTATCTCCGCCATTTGGTTTACCATTTGCTGCATGACGGCCGCAATACCAAGGTCGGCGCGCTCCTGAGAAGAAGCATGACTGTGACGGTCACCGGTACTGCCGGCTCCCGAAGAATGCGACGTGGCCGCCCCACCGGCTGCCCCACGTCCCCGGCCGCGTCCACGGCCACGAACACGACCACGACCACGGCCCCTTTCAGCATCCATACTGGTGTTAAGAGGTGGCAAAAAGCAACTCGATGGTAAGTAAAAGAGGGAGAATAACCACAGTTCAAGAAATGGAAATACGGTACGAGAAAACAAAGAATCGAGTAAGAAAACTTACGAACACTGGTAGTACTGAGATGCCGGCAGCGGTGTGACAATGTGCAAAACAAAACACAACTAGACCCAAATAACCGACAAGCCTAGGTATCCATAAACCTAGTGCTCCGATACCATTTTCTGTAACACCCCCGGGATATTCAAGGTATATTACAGACACAACTTACCACAGTGAAAACACACATCATCCAGTTGAAAATCAAATAACATGCCCGGTACAACCGGCGGAATAATCAACAATGGCAAACATAATTAACTTCAACGAATAGAAATCATAATCCGAAGAGAAAAGCCTAAGTACTCGCGAGTACAATCTATAAGTTTCAAAAGTAGACAACAACCATATCGAATGGAACAACGGAAATAAAAAGGACTCAAGTGCACATGTCAACGACCCTGGCCAACATCCTCGTACTGTCCCAGCGCCCGCTCGTCTGGCAGAACATAACCTGAAATTCATAACAAGAATTTCCCCAAAACGGGTCCCCAACGGGGTTAGCAATTACGCTAGTACAAGTAATCAAGGAAAACCATTCGCTTACACGTTTCATAGTACAATGCACCAAATCATTTCAAAAACAAAAAAAACAGACATGTCTTTTCCGGAAGGGCGATTTACATCTGACTACCTTTTTAGATGGTCTAATTACAGTTTGGTCCCTATTGTTTCAGATATTACAATGAAAGACACATTTTGCACTGTCCAGAAACTATATTTACAACGAAGGACAAAAGTCAAATTTTCAGATGATGTCACTGGAGAGAGAGTACTGATATTCCAAATTTGCCCTTTTATTTTTCATTTTCTTATTTACTCATTTATTTTTCGCCTCACGTGGGTGGCACATCTTTGACCTCATTGTAATATATATAACACTTTTGGACTTGATGTAATAAATTTTCAAGCTTTCTAGAAAAATATTTTTCCAAAAATAAAGTATTTTACGGAAAAAAATATTATTTTCGAAAAAATAAAAAAATTCTGGAAAAAATTTATCTTTTCGAAAAAATATTATTTTATGGAATTTTTATTTTTTTGAAAAATTAAAAATATTTTACGGAGAAAAATTATTTTTGGGCAAAATAATATTTTTTTGAAATAAAATTATTTTGGAAAAATATTCTTTTCCGGAAAAAATATTATTTTTTCGAAAAAATTAAACTATTTTCTGAAAAAAAATAAAAAAAAATATTTTTTTGAAAAAAATTTAAAAAATATTTTTTGGAGAAAAAGGTATTTTTTGGCAAAATAATATTTTTCGAAATTAAATTATTTTCTGGAAAAAAATACTATTATTTTTTCGAAAAAATAAATCTATTTTCTGGGAAAAAAAAATATTTTTCGAAAAAATTAAAAAAATATTTTTTGGGGGAAAAAATATTTTTTGGCAAAATAATATTTTTTCGAAATAAAATTATTTTCTTGAAAAAATATTATTATTTCGAAAAAATAAAATTATTTTCTGGAAAGAAATAAAATAAAATATTTTTGCGAAAAATAAATATATTTTCGGGAAAAAAAATTATATTTCGAAAAAAAATTATTTTCTGAAAAAAGAATATTTTTAAAAGAAATGTATTAGTCAAATACTTTAATAACTTATAAGCTATTTGTTTAATATGAAATGTATTTTAAAAGAAATGTTTTATTCAAGTAAATAGAGGGGCATTTTCGTCTTTTTAATAGAAGTCAACACCAATTCAGATTTTTGTCCTTCGCTGTAATTTATGAAACAATAGGGACTAAAGTGTAAAGAGGCCATCTAATAGGGTAGTTGGCTGTAATTTCCCCTTTCCGGAAACAAACAGTCAATCACATTTGCCTAGGACCGGGACGAAGCCACGAATCCCACTCGAGGCCTATAAGGACCCTCCCGAGCTGGCCATATCATAAAACAAATCACGCACGTGCATCGCCTAGGACCGGGACGAAGCAACAAATCCCACTCGAGGCCTCTAAGGACCCTCCCGAGCTGGCTAGCTAAACAAACTCATGAACCCAGGGCTCAAACCATTGGACTCCCTCCGTGATCCCATCGGACCCTCCCGAGGTGAGCAATCACACACAATATACATTACCATTTCACGTTAAGCATAAAGGTTTCCAAAAATACTTGCCTCGAATAATTGATGACGCAACGAACGAAAAGGAAAATCACCGACGAACGCTAGGAACCAACGGAACCGAACCTAATGATTCGAAGAACATAATCACAACCAACTCTAAATGAATACGGAAATGGAATACACCCGAAAACCCGCCAACGATTCATGTATATTTGTATAAAAATAACAACGAGGGCGGACCACAACCGAACCCTCTCGAATACGCAACAACCACGAAATTTACCATGAATCCGTAGGAATACTAAGGATACTAACAAGATTAATCATATTCATCATGAATAAATCAACCACACGGAACGAATCAAACAAAAACCCGAAAACCCCCAATTTACCAAAAAGTAGGGTTCTTAGAAGATTTACCTTAAATTGGACGGAGGAAGACGATTACGGTGATGATAAACTACACTAGGAACACAATATTTGATTCCCAAAGGATTTCCACGGCCAAAACTTCAAGAATCGCTCAAATCTCTCTAAGAACACTCGCTGTGGACGGAAGGAAGAAATGAAGAAATGGGCCGAAGTGAAGGTCAACTCCTGATATATAAAACATGGGCGATCGTTACGTACGTTACCTGAGCTTGTTAATGTACGCAATGCCCATAACGTACGTTAACACTCAAGTTTAGCATACGTAAAAGACTGGGCAGAACAGTCTGTCCTACAATAGCTGAGGTCGTTAGCGCACGCTACATCAGAAGGCTAGCGTACGCTACAAGATGGTTACGTACGTAATGTCAGCGCCTCTACGGACGTAAGGGTCTGGACAGAACTCACTGTCCAACAACGCCGGGTGCGATAGCGTACGCTACGCTGGGTAGTTTAGCGTACGCTACATAGGCTTTACGTACGTAACAGAAGATGTTAACGTACGTAATGGTTCGGACAGAATAATATGTCCAATTTGTTGAAGGCCATAACGTACGTTAGCAATGATCCATAACGTACATTATGAAGGTGCCGAAAGTGCACGCAAAGAAGCATGCATAACGCACGTTATGCATGCAGCAGTTCAACATCTTGAGCGGCGTTAAATGCAGGCGGGTCAAAACGAGATGCAACACCAGGACAGATTCCAGAAGTGTAAACATGAAATAATCACGACAATGAAGCTAAGTGCTGAAGGAAAATACAATTCCGACTACCGAGGAATCCGAGAAACGACAAGAAAAGTAAAACCCCCTACTTATAGGGAATTACAAAACGGCCCAAACGTCCGAAAATCGCGATACGACGTCGGATCAAGAAACCGAAACTCACAACACGAACAACTCAACCATACGAACTCGTGCAACCAAAGAAATTACTAAATAGAACGGGTTCTACGAGAATCGGACGTCCACGCAACAAGACATAACAAAAGGCGGAATAATATCAAAACATCTCCGAAACTCGTCCAAATGGAGAAACTCCAAGAATCAAATAGATTCAAAATGTCAAAACAGTTACAAGCAAGTTGATTAAAATGGAAAATACACCAAAAATGAAAATACCGGAAAAAGAAAATGCGGATATTACAGAGATCGAGCCGATATTATTGTCATCATCATCATCATATTTTGGTATTCAGTTTGAGAGGTAGCGCATGCTACGTACTCTTGTTAGCGCGCACTAACGGGATGCAGGTAGCGCACGCTATGGTTCAGTATTAGCGCACGCTAGCGCAAGTGAGGCAGACAGTCTAGAAGGTACTGGGCTGATTTGAGAAATTCGTAGCACACGTTACGAGTGGTAAGTAACGTACGCTAACTGTGCTGGTAACGCACGCTAAGTCACATTAGTAGCGCACGCTAACGCGAGCAAGGCAGAGGACAGTAGGTTCTAGACTTCCGTTTTTGGGTATCAGACATCGGTTAGCGCAAGCTAACATTTTGGATTAACGCACGCTATCGGTAAGGTGTTAGCGCACGCTACCAAGTTCGTAACGCACGCTAACGAGGCAGTCAGAGCTCACTGGACTGCCCAGTAAACCGCTAGCGCACGCTAAATATCAGGTCCTAGCGTGCGCTAAGCAGGGTTTACTATATATGGGACAGCTCAGTACAGATTCGTCATTTCTTCATTTCTTCTCCTCCTTCCGTCGGTTTTGGGCGATTTTGGATGTTTTGGAGAGATCTTTTCGAGATGCATTCACCTATCATCATTTTCAAGCTCCTTAGTCGGATTAATCATCAACTAATCAGTTTCATCACTCCAAATCAATGTAATTTTTCATTGAATCTTGAATTTCGGGATTTGAAGGTTTTATTCCCGATCTCTTCGAGTTAGCTTGCTTTTATGTTGGAATATGTTGTATATGGATTATCTATCTTAGATACATGTATTCTTATGGATTCATTGGTGTAATTTTCGGAAATTGTGAATCATTGAGGAATTTTCAAGAAAACCTTGGTGTTGACTTTGGAATTTTTGGGGGTTTCGACTAGATGTTGTTGAAATCCCGATTTAAGTATTCCTATGGGTTATTGATTGTTTTCATGTGGTTTTGTTGGATTGAATCATTCATTGGAAGTTGGTTTTTGGTATAATTCAGTTTTGGTTATAAACAATTAGAGATTGTTTACAACGTGGTTGTTAGATTGCACCAATGAGTGTGGGTAGTGTTGTATCGACCTTTTGAGTTGGTTGTGATCATGCTTGATTCGTATATTAACTGAATTGTGGTACTTGTGTTATTCAAAGTCGTTCGAGCGGCCAGTATTCTTCAAGGACGTTGATCGTGGAAGGACTTTATCGCCTTTGGTTTGAGGCAAGTTTTATACTTGTACTAGTCAATGAGATTAATGCTATCATATATGTGTATGAATGTGTTGTATCATTCCGAGACTTGGTCTCTTCATGAGTTCATTGACATTAGGGGATCGTTCGATACGATACTCTTCAGCAATTATGCCATATGTTATTATTGTTCATTAATGGCCGGTTCAAGGCATTGGGATACTCATTATTAATGTTATTGTCGATAGCCGGTTCACGGTATCGATGTATCGATTGTTGTTGTTAATATTGATGTCGATCTAAGACATTGTTTTAATCATTGCTATTAATGTTGGTGTCCTGTCATTCATGTTGTATCGGCCGATTGAAAGCATTGGCGTATTCATTCTCATCTTCGTCGTCGGTAACCGATTAAAGCTACTGAGGCATTCATTGTATCATTGTTATCGATTGGTCGTCCTAAGGCAATCGAGGTGCCCGATCATTCATTGTATCATTATCACCAATTGGCCGTTCTAAGGCAATCGAGGTATCGAGTCATTCACTGTATCATTGTTCTCGATTGGCCGTTCTAAGGCAGTCGAGGTTGTGAATCATCCGCTGCATCATTGTTATTGGTTAGCTATTCTAAACCAATCGAGGTATTGAATTGGGACTGTCAAGGACAGTGCCCATCCGTGAGTCATTATTGTCGTGTTGGCCGACTCAAGGCAGCACAGTATCATTCTCGTGAATTCGGTAATCTTGGGATCGTTGCCGTTTGTGATTAGTTGTGTTTGGAGGCTAGTCTAAGCTAGTGCTCGATGGGGTAAGTTTGGTGGGGCCTGAACCTTCGCGGTTGTTTCCTCCAACACCTACAGCTCAGTAGGTCAACGGCCATTGGATGGTTTCATTATGGGGTAAGTTTGGTGGGGCCTGAACCTTCGCGGTTGTTTCCCCCAACACCTACAGCTCAGTAGGTCAACGGCCATTGGATGGTTTCATTGTGATACGGCTTCATGCCGTGGCTTCAGCCCTAATTGTGATACGACTTCGTGCCGTGGCTCGGCCCTAATTGTGATACGGCTTCGTGCCGTGGCTTCAGCCCTAATTGTGATACGGCTTCGTGTCGTGGCTTCGGCCCTATTCGATACAGCTTCGGGTTGTTTCGACTTCAGGTGATTGTAATATTTGACAGTGTAGGCTGAGTGGCTTTCAGGCCTTGTGATGTTTTGGTAATTTCATTGGAGTCTTCGGGCATTGTGATTCATAATTAATTCAGTTCTGGTTTGGTTCATGTCGTGTAATTCATTATGGTTCTCTATAATTATGATTCGCCATCGGGCACTTATGTTCTAACCTGTTGAACAGGTATTAATAGTATGCCGTGGGCATAGTGTTTCATGAATACTCGGTTCTTACCTTGGGTTGTGAGCATCTCGTATTTTTATTATCATTGTACCGTTTCATTCTGCCTTTGGATACATGTATTTGATGTTCATTATCTGGATGACTGATCCCGTGGGGGGCGGAACATGTTTTCATGTTTTAGGTGATTGCGAGGAGAGAGTTGAGACAGAGGGGCATGATGATGGCGACGTGGCATTCGAGCGATACTAGTCCGAGTTGTTCATGTTTGTCAGTCAGTTAGAGTGTTCTCTAGTTTGTCGGTCATTGTCATTATGTATTACCCGAGCAGATACTCGTGGATGTTGTTGTATTTTTATTCTTGGCCATGTAGGCCCATCGTTGTCGTTGAAATTCCTTATCGGAATATTGTGTCGAATATCATAGTAGGGACTGTGATCTCCCTTGTTGGTTAATTTTAATGTATTTCAGTCGTGTTCGCCTGGTGGATCTCCAGGTGTGGGCTCCACGGCACTGTAATAACCCAATGGGATTTGGGGGTGTTACAGAAGATGGTATCAGAAAAATTGCGTTGTGAGATACCCTGATATGAGAGTTATGTGGCTCTACCGATGCGGTAGTAGTGGGACTGTTAGGATATGACAATCTGGACAGTCGGGTTTTGTGAGTCGTAATATTAGTACGACTGCACGAGTCATTCATTCATCGAGTCGTCATCAGTGAAGACTAGTATCGCGAGACCTCGAAGCTTCGTATGACCTGTGTAAGGACTCGATTCTCTTTATGTTCATACATTCATCATGTCAATAATTATGCATGCCTTGTTGAAACCTATATGTGATATTAGTGTTACGATTGATTCATGACTAATTGTTTTGGAACACATTGTTGTTGCCCAAAATATTTATCCGAAGATTAATACTGCTGGAAGACGGACAACAAACAACAATTTGCGGGAGCACTTCCGAGAGAAGATAAATAATACAAGATTTGCCGGGTTTGTTAGGCCCGGGCTTGAATGCTCTCGCGAGATGTTATTAATACAAATATTCGTGGATACAAGTATTAATGTGAGAAATCTAAGTACAATGAGTGTAAAAAGACTCTGTTAATCCGGATCTTGAGCGAAGCACGGTGTTCCTCGTCCCTGCCGATCGTCTGCTTGATGAGAGAGGCCGGAAGAAGAAAGACCGAATGATAGCTGTTGCCAAGAGTTGGAGATAGCCAAATGCAGTGTATTTTGCTTGTGATGTATGCTGAAATGCGAGAATGCCAGCCCTTTGGACGAGTGCATGGTGCCTTGTATATATAGGGGCAGTCGAGTCTTGTCCTTTGGCGGGCGATCGCCTTTCGGCCATTATAATAATGGGGCGATCGTCTGCCGGCCAATATTATAATGGGGTGATCACCCGGGCTGTCGGGCTAAAGTCCAAAGCAGTGGCTGGCGCCAGTTGGGCGGTCCAATGAAGAGCCAGCACATGTCCAGAGTCACTGTCACCCGTGGTCCTACTGACAACTTTCGGCGGAATCACTGTCACATGCGGCCCTACTGACAGCTTTCGGCGGCTTGTCAGCTGGTGGAAAGATTCTGGCAGGCTGTGGTCAATGATCCGCGATATGCGGATCTTGTCTCGGATCTTGCACGTGGTGTCTATCCAGAGGTTTGACCTTTGCCGACTGGATGGCCATCGGCTCTGATCGACATGAGGCGGTCGTCTCTAGCTGGTCACTGAGGGTCGGCATCGGTCGGTCACCATGGGTCGGTCGGCAGGTGCCGAGGGATGGTCGTCCGCTTGTCGGTCGCCAGGAGTCGGTCGCCGAGTACCGAGAGACGATCGTATATGATGTCGATCGCTCGGCACCAGGACTTGTCCTGGGCCCTTCGGTTGGCCGATTTAGCTTGTCCGCTGGGTAAAAGCTCGGTCGCTGATGATCAGCGGATTCGCCTCATTTGCTCAGCGATGACTCGGTCGCCCGATCTCCGAGGCGATCGCCGGTCGGAGAGTGTTAATTCTTGACACAACAATTGCCCCCCAGCTTGCTCCTATGTTGAAGACATGGGGCGAGGTGGTTCTTGTTGGCGATCGTGTAAGGATGCGGATGGGCGATCTTGCTGAGCTGACTTAGGATTCGGACTTGGGCTATCATGGTCGATTGGCTAGCTATCTTTCGGTCTTGTACCTGCAAAAACAACATTGGCCGATCCCCCTCGGAAACTTGGTGGTTTCGCTTGTTTGAGGAATCGTGCACAGTCGCGGAATTCGATGGACCGACTCCATGACCGTGTCTTGGTGCGCGAAGACATTGAGTGTCTCGTGACTCACTTTATTATGAGGGTCCTCTGTTAGGCTGCGCCTCGCCTCGTATTTAAACGAAGGGCGTGCGGTCTCGGTCTAGAGGAGTCCTTGCGCGGGGCAGCGTCGGATGAATCAACTCCACGCCCGCGGCTTGTTAGCTCTGATTCCACCTCGGCCAGCCATGGAGATGGCCGACCTCGACGGTGTACGTTGAGACGGGGGTAGTGGCACGTGTCGCATTGTCCGGGTTCACCATGTTTAATGATGGTCCTTTGAGGGCGCGCGATCGTGTGCACTGATTAATGTTGGAGAGCCCTCAGACTACGCCGGCCTCGTATTTAAACGAAGGGCGGGCGATCTCGGCCGAAAGGGACCTTGCATGGCCGAAGCAGCCGGTTCCATCGACTGCCAGGACCATGGCTTTATGATGTGCGGTGGAGGCGATCTTCATGTCTTAGTCCATCATGTTAAATGCTGGACTGTAGATGGCGATCGTGTCCTCCGGGTTGCTGATGATGTAGCGTGATGATCGGCGATCGGGCCGGAAGACTGGCGATCGTCGCTCGGCTGCCGATCGCTTTATTCGTAGGTCGATATCGGTGATCGGGCGGGAGATCGTCGTCCGGGCGCCGATCGCGCTGCTCACAGGCTAAGAAGGAACCTTTGCACTGGCGGAAAATCTGCGGCTCTAGCCGGAAGGCTGCGTAGGTTGTAGGTTGGTTCTTCGTGAGATGCCGAACATAGGCGAAAAACCCCGAAATCCTCCTAGACCGCGTAGAGGCGGTCTCATCGCTACGGGCTCGCGTTGAGGATGATCACGTCTACCCGGTCGATGTAGTCCGAGTCGGACTCTTCTTCTCCCGCTTGATTTGCATCATGCGAAGGCGACCTTACGGCGGACGACTCTGGTGGCGAAGTATTCCGTGAAGACGTGCGCCAGATCGTTAAAGGAGCCAATGGAACGACTTCGCAATGAGGTGTACCACCGGTGGGCGAGGTCGTCCAGTGTCAGAGGGAACATTCGGCACCTGGTCGCGTCTGATGCCCCACACCCGGTCATGTAGATGTTGAACTTTCTCAGGTGCACCTGGGGGTCCGATCGCCCCTCGTACAAGGGTGTTTGCGGGGGAGCGATCTTGTGCTGCACGGGGGCGAGCTCGATGTCGATCGCGAGCGGCTCGCTCGGCTCGGCGATCGTCTTCATGGCGCCTGCCCTGGATTCCAGGAGCGCCTTCACCTCGTCGAGTTGACGTTGCAATGCCGCAATCGTCGTGGCTCGGTTGCTTGCGGATCGGCTTTGGGAGCGGGAGCCGAGGCGATCGTGTACCGATCTCCGGACCCCGCTGCTGCCGACCTCGGCAATTTGGCGAGGGGGAGCCGAGGCAGTCAGCCTTCCGGGAGCCGGGTAGGCCGAGCTCCTGGTGACGGATTCAAACTCCGTCGTCTCGTAGCCGGGCCGGGCGCCCGGCCGCGTGTCGGGTCACGCCCGTGCGATCGAAGACAGGTGCCCGGTGACGAGCGCCTCTTCTTGCGGACGAGCCTCCAGCGATCGCTCGGCGATGCGCCTTGAGCTTCCGCTTGGACTTCCGACGGGAGGCCGAGGGGGTGATAGCAGGAGGCGCGTCGATAGCACTCCGTCGCTCCTGTAGGACGGCCATGACCTCGTCGATCTGTTCCTTGGTTCGGAGCTGATCGAGCGAGAGGCTCGGGCCGCCGTCCAGGGACGGGATCGAGTGTCTCTGACCGCGGCGGCTGCCTTCCACCATCGGCTGCGGTTCGGACTGGGACGGAACGTGGGGTCTGGCCGGCTGGCCGGCGGCTTTCTTCGACGCGGAGGCGGAAGACATTATTTCTGACGGATTTCTTTGAAGTGCAGTGAGTGTCACTTCAAGTATCTGCCCCGAGAACAGTGAGTGTTCTTCGGGACGGTAGGTATAAAAATTTGAGGGTTGGATCCCCCTCCTTCTAGCGCCAATTGTTGTTGCCCAAAATATTTATCCGAAGATTAATACTGCTGGAAGACGGACAACAAACAACAATTTGCGGGAGCACTTCCGAGAGAAGATAAATAATACAAGATTTGCCGGGTTTGTTAGGCCCGGGCTTGAATGCTCTCGCGAGATGTTATTAATACAAATATTCGTGGATACAAGTATTAATGTGAGAAATCTAAGTACAATGAGTGTAAAAAGACTCTGTTAATCCGGCTCTTGAGTGAAGCACGGTGTTCCTCGTCCCTGCCGATCGTCTGCTTGATGAGAGAGGCCGGAAGAAGAAAGACCGAATGATAGCTGTTGCCAAGAGTTGGAGATAGCCAAATGCAGTGTATTTTGCTTGTGATGTATGCTGAAATGCGAGAATGCCAGCCCTTTGGACGAGTGCATGGTGCCTTGTATATATAGGGGCAGTCGAGTCTTGTCCTTTGGCGGGCGATCGCCTTTCGGCCATTATAATAATGGGGTGATCGTCTGCCGGCCAATATTATAATGGCGCGATCACCTGGGATGTCGGGCTAAAGTCCAAAGCAGTGGCTGGCGCCAGCTGGGCGGTCCAATGAAGAGCCAGCACATGTCCAGAGTCACTGTCACCCGTGGTCCTACTGACAACTTTCGGCGGAATCACTGTCACATGCGGCCCTACCGATGCCTTCGGCGCTTGTCGGGTGGAAAGATTCTCGCAGTCAGGTCAATGATCCGCGATATGCGGATCTTGTCTCGGATCTTGCACGTGGTGTCTGTCCAGAGGTTTGACCTTTGCCGACTGGATGGCCATCGGCTCTGATCGACATGAGGCGGTAGTCTCTAGCTGGTCACTGAGGGTCGGCATCGGTCGGTCACCATGGGTCGGTCGGCAGGTGCCGAGGGATGGTCGTCCGCTTGTCGGTCGCCAGGAGTCGGTCGCCGAGTACCGAGAGACGATCGTATATGATGTCGATCGCTCGGCACCGAGACTTGTCCTGGGCCCTTCGGTTGGCCGATTTAGCTTGTCCGCTGGGTAAAAGCTCGGCCGCCTGGTCGCTGATCGGCAGCTTCGCCGGCCGCTTTCAGCTGACTTGCCGCCCGATCTCCGAGGCGATCGCCGGTCGGAGAGTGTTAATTCTTGACACAACACACATGTGGCCTGTGTAAGCATTAAGGATCAACTCATTCATCAGTTAAGAATCCTCAATCATCATTTTTTATCTTGTTGATCATGTTAATTCATTAATCACTTAGTCAATCTCATTACTCAGTTGTTGATCTTGTGGATCGAATTATCAATCTTGTTAACTTGCTCAAGATAATCATATCAGGAATTTTATCATATAATCATGTTACCTCACTTGATCTTTCATACGATCTTATCATATTCCGGCGTAATGTCGACGATCATTTTATTGCATTATTAATGCATTCATTATGATAAGCGTGTATGTTCATTATTATAATTCCGTAACGTAACCATAATGCGATCTTCATGCGGGATCTATAATTATCATGTGACCTTTCTGTTTCAGTATGGATAGAGCTGTCAGAGGACGCAGGAGAAGAGGCCACGGTGCGGGCCAAAACCCGGGACCTCGTGTGAATACCCGCGTGAATGCGAGGGATAACATTTGTTCATCAGTTAGTTATGCTACTCATTCACTGTCAGATAATCATTAACTGTCAGGAAGTCGTACCCGAGATGCAACTCAATCAGAAGGTGTTCGGGTGGACTCATTCATATGTATGCAGGGCATGATGGCCCAGATGACTCAGATGACACGTCTGATGGAGACCATGCAGACCTTGATGGTTCGTGGTTCACCGCAACAGGGATTCCAGGTGCCGTTTCATGGACAGACTGGAGTAGTGAGTCAGATTATCGGCGATATCTTTCGTCAGAGACCGCCCACTTTTGAGGGTACATCGGAACCAGCTGATATTGTTCATTGGCTTGAGCATATTGATAAACTCTTCGACATGGTTCAGTGTCCGGAAGAGAGTAAGGTTGCAGTAGCGGCTTACTACTTGAGTAAGGGTGCTTATTCTTGGTGGCTTTCTGTGAAACCCACCGATCGTAATTGTGCTTGGAGCGAGTTCAAGACTCTCATGTTAGAGAGGTATTATCCGGCTCCACTTCGTGAAGCCAAGTTATCAGAGGTTTTAAACCCCGAACCTGTCGAGGACGAGGGTGTTATTGTCATTGCTGAGAAGTTTCAGGGACTTCTTCAGTTTGCTAGGTCTGTTATCCGTACTGAGGCGGATAAGATCAAATATTTTAGGAGGAGGCTAAATCCTTAGTTGAGGATGCAGTTGTTCACCCATAATTGTAATTCACTTAGTGAGTTCATCGAGAAGGCTCTTGGAGCAGAGCTTTTGATCAAGGAGCTTACTCAGAAATACCCTTCAGTTTCTTCCGGTGGGAGGACTGGGATGTCGGTTCGTACAGAGGAACATCGGGCTCCGGCGCCCAAGAGGTCGTTTTCTAGTTGTCTTCGTGCTGGAGAAGCATCTTCCTCTCAGACGATGAGTTCGACTGTTGTTTGCTTTAATTGTGATTCACCAGGGCACGTTATTACTCGGTGTACAGTGCCAGCTATCGTTTGTTTTCTGTGTGGGACATAGGGACACCTACGGAGATACTGCAGGAGTTCTAGTGCCGGTAGATCTCGAGAGAGCTCAAGGGCCTCGAGGGACTTTATTACTCCAGCCCGTGCTTCATCCAAAGGGTCCTATCAGGCTTCGAGAGTCAGAGGAAGGACATTCATCACCGGTTTTGGACAAGTTAACTCTTGCTCGGTAATAGTATAGTCATTCATTTCATTGTCGTTCATTCATTCATATAATTCATTTATCATACATCAATCATGTTGAGACTTCTGGTTATCAGACTGATCATTCAAATCACGAGGAACGACGGTTCCAATCACTTCATTTGAGTTATCACTCATTGCGTTATTAATTCACCCCGATGAGTCATTCGTGATCCTTGTCGGATTTCTAGTCATTTATCATTCATCATAGTCACTTTCGTTTTTGTGACCTTCCTGGATCATATTAAGCGATGAGTTCAGATTTGGGTCTTCCTTGAATCGATGAGATCAAGGGGATCGATGATTTGGAGGATATCGATGTTGGGTACATTTGAGATGTATCCTTGTGTTCCAGATTACTGTTTAACTTATCTGCATCGTAGTATTGTGGTTGTGAACCATCTGTTGTTGATTTATCTTGTAACTATGGTAATTGAGGACCTTGAGTTTTGGGTCATTTGTTGGGATTTCTTTCCTTTGGTGTTGTACCCGAGATTTCGTGATAATATGAGTTGTGATTCGAGACGCCAAGTCAGGAGGACTTGGGCGTGCAATTGATATGGTCCCGAGGACCATATGTGCATTGTTGTCTTCTTTTGAGGCGTGAATTAGTGTTTGTTTGAGCGTCCGTTGCCGATGGGCGGGGTGTGCGCCGGTGTTACGAGTCATGGGATTGGCCCAATTGTGCAGGCGAAGTGTTTCGCATTAAGGAGTATTCATGGGGATGTTGTTTTCAGATCGTAATGGGTAGTTCACATCCTGAGTTGTTTACCCTTAGTTTCGAGGACGAAACTCTTTTTAAGAGGGGAGTATGTAATACCCGGCTTTGAATTCACTATTATCATTCAGTAATTATCACTCATAAATTTTTCACTCAGTAATAATCATTCATCAATCAAATTCATTCAACTGTGTTCACCGTTCGGCATACTTTGGAATCGCCTATCAGTTGTTATTCGTCATTCATCACTGTTTGAGATCGAGCCGAGATTATTGTCATCATCATCATATTTTGGTATTCAGTTTGAGAGGTAGCGTACGCTATGTACTCTTGTTAGCGCGCGCTAACGGGATGCAGGTAGCGCACGCTATGGTTTAGTATTAGCGCACGCTAGCGAAAGTGAGGCAGACAGTCTAAAAAGTACTAGGCTGATTTGAGAAATTCGTAGCGCACGCTACGAGTGGTAAGTAACGTACGCTAACTGTGCTGGTAATGCACGCTAAGTCACATTACTAGCGCACGCTAACGCGAGCAAGGCAGAGGACAGTAGGTTCTGGACTTTCGATTTTGGGTATCAGACATCGGTTAGCGCACGCTAACATTTTGGATTAACGCACGCTATCGGTAAGGTGTTAGCGCACGCTACCAAGTTCGTAGCGCACACTAACGAGGCAGTCAGAGCTCACTGGATTGCCCAGTAAACCGCTAGCGCACGCTAAATATCAGGTCCTAGCGTGCGCTAAGCTGAGTTTACTATATATGGGACAACTCAGTCCAGATTCGTTATTTCTTCATTTCTTCTCCTCCTTCCGTCGGTTTTGGGCGATTTTGGATGTTTTGGAGAGATATTTTCGAGCTGCATTCACCTATCATCATTTTTAAGCTCCTTAGTCGGATTAATCATCATTTAATCAGTTTCATCACTCCAAATCAAGGTAATTTTTCATTGAATCTTGAATTTCGGGATTTGAAGGTTTTATACCCGATCTCTTCGAGTTAGCTTGCTTTTATGTTGGAATATGTTAGATATGGATTATCTATCTTGGATAGTTGTATTCTTACAAATTCATTGGTGTAATTTTCGGAAATTGTGAATCATTGAGGAATTTTCAAGAAAACCTTGGTGTTGACTTTGGAATTTTTGGGGGTTTCGACTAGATGTTGTTGAAATCCCGATTTAAGTATTCCAATGGGTTATTGATCGTATTCATGAGGTTTTGTTGGATTGAATCATTCATTGGAAGTTGGTTTTCGGTATAATTGAGTTTTGGTTATAAACAATTAGAGATTGTTTACAACGTGGTTGTTAGATTGCCCCAATGAGTGTGGGTAGTGTTGTATCGACCTTTTGAGTTGGTTGTGATCATGCTTGATTCGTATATTAAGCGAATTGTGGTACTTGTGTTATTCAAGGTCGTTCGAGCGGCCGGTATTCTTCAAGGACGTTGATCGTGGAAGGACTTTCTCGATTTCGATTTGAGGCAAGTTTTATACTTGTCCTAGTCAATGAGATTAATGTTATCATATATGTGTATTAATGTGTTGTATCATTCCGAGACTTGGTCTCTTCATGAGTTCATTGACATTAGGGGATCGTTAGATACGACAATCTTCGGCAATTATGCCAAATGTTATTATTGTTCATTAATGGCCGGTTCAAGGCATTGGGATACTCGTTATTAATGTTATTGTCGATAGCCGGTTCGCGGTATTAATGTATCGATTGTATTTGTTAATATTGATGTCGGTCTAAGACATTGTTTTAATAATTGCTATTAATGTTGGTGTCCTGTCATTCGTGTTGTATCGGCCGATTGAAGGCATTGGCGTATTCATTCTCATCTTCGTCGTCGGTAACCGATTAAAGCTACCGAGGCATTCATTGTATCATTGTTATCGATTGGTCGTCCTAAAGCAATCGAGGTGCCCGATCATTCATTGTATCATTATCACCGATTGGCCGTTCTAAGGCAATCGAGGTATCGAGTCATTCACTGTATCATTGTTCTCGATTGGCCGTTCTAAGGCAGTCGAGGTTGTGAAGCATCCGCTGAATCATTGTTATCGGTTAGCTATTCTAAAGTAATTGAGGTATTGAATTGGGACTGTCAAGGACGGTGCCCATCCGTGAGTCATTATTGTCATGTTGGCCGACTCAAGGCAGCACACTATCATTCTCGTGAATTCGGTAATCTTGGGATCGTTGCCGTTTGTGATTAGTTGTGTTTGGAGGCTAGTCTCGGCTAGTGCTCGATGGGGTAAGTTTGGTGGGGCCTGAACCTTCGCGGTTGTTTCCCCCAACACCTACAGCTCAGTAGGTCAACGGCCATTGGATGGTTTCATTATGGGGTAAGTTTGGTGGGGCCTCTGAACCTTCGCGGTTGTTTCCCCCAACACCTACAGCTCAGTAGGTCAACGACCATTGGATGGTTTCATTGTGATACGGATTTGTGCCCTGGCTTCGGCCCTAATTGTGATACGGCTTCGTGCCGTGGCTTCGGCCCTAATTGTGATACGACTTCGTGCCATGGCTTCGACCCTATTTGATACAGCTTCGGGCTGTTTTGACTTCAGGTGATTGTAATATTTGACAATGTAGGCTGAGTGGCTTTCAGGCCTTGTGATATTTTGGTAATTTCATTGGAGTCTTCAGGCATTGTGATTCATAATTAATTCAGTTCTGGTTTGGTTCATGTCGTATAATTCATTGTGGTTCTCTATAATTATGATTCGCCGTCGGGCACTTATGTTCTAACCTGTTGAACAGGTATTAATAGTATGCCGTGGGCATAGTGTTTCACGAATGCTCGGTTCTTACCTTGGGTTGTAAGCATCTCTATTATTATTATCATTGTACCGTTTCATTCTGCCTTTGGATGCATATCATGTTATACATGTATTTGATGTTCATTATCTGGATGACTGACCCCGTGGGAGGCGGAACATGTTTTCATGTTTTAGGTGCTTGCGAGGAGAGAGTTGAGACACGGGGGCATGATGATGGCGACGAGGCATTCGAGCGATACTAGTCCGAGTTGTTCATGTTTGTCAGTCAGTTAGAGTGTTCTTTAGTTTTTCGGTCATTGTTATTATGTATTACCCAAGCAGATACTCGTGGATGTTGTTGTATTTTTATTCTTGGCCATGTAGGCCCATCGTTGTCGTTGAAATTCCTTATCGGAATATTGTGTCGGATATCATAGTAGGGACTGTGATCTCTCTTGTTGGTTAATTTTAATTTATTTCAGTAGTGTTCACCTGGTGGATCTTCGGGTGTGGGGTCCACGGCACTGTAATAACCCAATGAGATTTGGGGGTGTTACATTGGGTGCATTTGAGAAAAGAGAGATTTCCAAGTAAGCGTAAGAACAAGTTGATGCCGCGAGCTGAGGGACCGTTTAGAGTGGTTGCGAAGGTGAACGACAATGCATACAAGATTGAACTTCTGGGAGATTATGGGGTGCATGCAACCTTTAATGTTGGGGATCTTTCGCCTTATCTTGATGATGACAGAATTTCAGAATTGAGGACAATTCACTTTAAAGGGGGAGGAGATGATACGATATGGGCTAGTGGAGGAGACGATTTGGTGATCGACGTAGAAGAACATGCACACCAGGCACATGCAAGTCGAATCACGTACCTAGGCGAGAAGACGAGCTCGGGACTTGGAGTGACTTTGGTGGTCGGGCTCGGGATTACGTAATTGTTCGTTTTATTTATTTACGTAGTGGTAAATATTATTCATAAGGATACGACATGTGCATGCCTATTTTACTTTACTTTGTTCGTTTTAGTATTTTCCTTAATCGGTAGTAGCCCAAACTTGTTCAATGGCGTTTTAGGGAGTAACCTTTATTTATGTTGCTAGGGTTTGGCGGCTATATATACATCATATAGCTCGGCCGATTTGAGGATGGAATATACAAGTTGATTTTGCTCTCTTTGAGTTCTAATTGTTTGACGTGTCTCAAACACAAATTTTTGATTATTATTCGACGCGTTTTCGAATTCTAATCTGATCAATTCTCAATAGGTCTTGGGAAGAGGTCATCTTTGAGGAGTTATAGGTCTAGCTCGTTAAAATCTTTTATTGTTTTTTGTTCTTCCGATCGGAAGTTGTTCTTGTTTGGCCGGAATCTTTGGATTCGTTCGTGGTGTTGTTCATCTGAGTGTTGTCCAGTTTCTTGTTCGTGAAGCTCACTTCCGTCTCGTCAAATCGCAGTCTTTATAGCTGATCGAGATTCATATCAGTTCGCCTATTGTTGTTTCGTATAAATCGTGATTCACAACTGAGTGTGATTCATATCATATCTGTCCTCATACATTTGAATTGACTTATTCGAAGTTGCTGTCCGGTGTCCTAGCGTGGTTCCTGTTTCCACTGCATCCGATCACAATTCGTTGTTCGCTATTTTTGTTTGTGATTCTTCGTTGCTGTTGTTACTACTATTAGCATTATGTGCCGCTGTTTGTTCACGACCGACCGGTCGCTGTTTTGTTGAGATTTGTTGCTGTCCGCTACTGCTGTAGCGAAGGGTGGTTGCTGTTAGTTGTTGATTGTTGCTTTTCGCTACTGCTGTAGCGAATGGTCGTTGCTGTAGCAAAGGGTAGTTGCTGTTTCGATTCCATTTGGCCGATTGTTGTTCGTTTGTCATTCGCGAATACTACTTCCGTTTCATCTCGATACAGGATTCGTATCACCACATAACTAGAGGCGGACCCAGAGGGGTACATAGGGGTACGACTGTACCCCCCAAAAAAATAAGAATAAAATAGTATTATATATACTGTATAATGAATTTCTGGAATTTATTTAATTGTACCCCCTTCTTTGACTTTTCCTTGTCTTTTTACTCATAAAGTTGGTGTTGATTCTCCCTGTTGCTACCGCAAGTGTAGAGAGAGTATTTTCCAGAATAATTTATGTCAAGAATAAGTTGCGAAATAGCATTGGAGATCAATTTTTAAATGATTCTTTGGTAACTTTCATTGAGAAAGATATGTTTCTACAAGTTTCTGATGATGAGCTTGTCAGTCGCTTTCAAGAGATGAAGACTCGGCAAATAGTAGATTAGTTTGTTATGTAATTTTCTTTTTTTATTTTGAAATGTATGACTTTGATATTCAACAATGTTATGAGATGTATTTTTTTAATATTATATTTTCGGCGTATATTATTATATAATATTTGTCGTACTCCCAAACATAAAATTCTGGGTCCGCCACTGCACATAACAGCTCTATAATCTATGGATAGGCTACAGTCTATATTATTTACATAGATTGATACATGACTCAGTCTATACAGTTAAGACCATTCATACGAAGAGGTGCTCAAAACTTAAATTTGCACTCTTCGACAAAGGTAAGCGCTTGATTCTTATTCTTTTTTTATGTAGTTATTTTTTTGGGCATGTGGAGATAGCTTCAGCATATACTAAATGGGCGTGTGGTTTGCAGAATATTTTTGGATTAAATGGAATCAGACAAAGGAATTTGACTTTGAATGAATTGGAATGGAATGTTATCATGTTTGACCATCTGTTTGGTTGACAAGAATTGGAATGGAATCTGCTAAAGGAATTGGAATCTGTCTATTTGGTTCACAGAATGTAACTTTGGAATTGGAATGAAATATTGGTAAATGACGAAATATTGGCCGGTGGTGGTGGCCGGTGGTGGTGGACGGAGGTGGCGGCTGGAGGTGGCGGCCGGAAGTGACGGCTGGAGGTGGTGGACGGTGGTGGACGGAAGAGAGGTGGTTGGTGGTGGTGGCCGGTGGTGGTGGACGGAAGTGGCGGCTGGAGGTGGTGGCCGAAAGTGGTGACCGGAAGTGGTGGATGGTGGTGGCCGGTGGTGGACGAAGGAGAGGTGGCTGGTGGTGGTGGACGGTGGTGGACGAAGGGGAGGTTGCTGGTGGTGGTGGTCGGAGGTGGTGGCCGATGGTGAACGTATGAGAGGTGGCTGGTGGTGGTGGCCGGAGGTGGTGGCCATCGGAGGTGGTGGCCATCGGAGGTGGTGGCCATCGGAGGTGGTGGCCATCGGAGGTGGCGGATGGGATAATATAGTCTTTTTGAGAAAATTGGATGGAATGGAATTGAATTCCTTCTCAGTTGTGATGGAATGACCAAATTCATGAATGATGGAATGTGTGGAGTTCAATTCCATTCCTTCGGTAAACCAGACACCTGAATGAAATTTGGTCAACGGAATTCATCATTCCAGTTCCTTCACATTCCGTCGGAATTCCATGAACCAAACGCCCCCCAGGCCCTAAGAGCTTGCATTAGTAATCTAATATATCTAAAGATTCAGTACACTAATTTAATTTGCAAGTGTTAATGTGCAAAACAATCATAAATGCCCTCAATAATGGGTTAAGGAACACAAAGGGCAGTTATGGAACACAAAAGGGCTGCAGTTTTGCAGCCTCAAAGAATACAAATCAACCTCCATTTACATCTCTCTTTAATTTCAAAGAATACAAATCAACCTTCACTTACATTTGTCTTAAATGTAGGATGCAATTCTAATGTATAAATAGACCACTTTCATTTTAGTTAGCACACCACACCACCCAACCCAACCCACCAATATCGGTGACACTCACAAAAAATGAAAAGAGAAGAAAATAATTACTCGATCTCAGATCTATTTCTTCAACTTTATTCAAGGAAATACCAAACCTTTTAAAGGTCAATCATACGAAAGAAACAACTCATCACAGATCCATGTCAAATCTTTGCTTCATTTATATCCGAAAATAAAAGAAAGATTAATAACATAACTGTTATAATCTTATCTTTTCTTCGTTCAAAACCACTCAGTGACCAAAAACAAAACGAAAAATCATATGTCGAACCTACAGTGACCCTCTAAAGGATCTAGAAGATGAAGTTCGAGTGGTAACGAAGCCCTACCGGGATATTGGAGGGGGTGTGATTGGAGGTCGCGGATACGACGGTATGTTGATACCGAAACCACAACCAGAATTAGTTATTAGATTCGAACAGAAAAAGATCAACACAAGACCTCATTGTGATACATCATTGATCTTGAAACAAAATAACAACAAAAATACCTACCCGAGATCTTAAAGATCTTGAAAACGTGAACAGATTAAACAACGTGGCCTTTGAGAATATAGACGTGGGTTGGTATGGTTATTTTGTGAGGTTCAAAGCGATTTGGTTGTTGGGTATTATCATAGGACCGGAGTGGAGATCGAGTAAAGGGTTCGTGTGGATGTAGTAAGAAAGAAAGTTGATGCGTTTTTGTGTGAAGTGGAATGAAAATGGAGGCTGTTTATGGAGTGATAAGGAGCTATTTGTTTGTGTGATTTCGTTTAGGATGTTGACTGCGTTTTTGTTTGAGGTAGATTAGGGTTAATGTAATTAGGTTTTGGTAAAGTTGGTGTTGGGTTGGGTTGGGCTGGGCTTTATTTGTTAAGTGATAAAAATGATTGTACTGGACAGGGTCATACCGTGTATGTTTATAAAGAATTGTTAGTTTGTCCCCAGGGGCATAGAATGATGGTAAGTTGCAAGATGATTGGGGTGGAAACACTCCGACATCGCGGGTTCGAATCCGTGTGGTGACAATACTTTGCTGAAATATTGCAAGGTTTGTTGCTGGGTTCGTGTCTCGTTGGTCCTCTCCCTTGCAGGGTTGCTATTAGTGCACATCCCTCGATTTAACACCCGCCTGGTCAAGGGACCTCTGATACAGGTGGGGGGAGTTTCTCGTCTCTCCCTCAACAAGAAAAAAAAAAAGAATTGTTAGTTTACATGATTTTGTAAAGATTATAAAGATAAAGATATAGAGGTGGAAAGTGAATGTCACTATTTTGTTGTGATTTGATGCATATAACACGAATTTACAAGTATTTTCAATCTTGAGAGATTATGTTTCTGAGAATTTTCGTGTTCACATACTCCTACATATTTATCTATTCCTCTATTTGTCATTGTCATTATGTAATCTGGCATATATATATATATATATATATATATATATATATATATTACTATTATGTAAGCAAGCAGAGAAAAGAAAACAGTTATGGAGAATACATGAGCAGCTAACGATATTTATAGGCAGGGGAATTATTATTAAAATGAATATTCATAATAATATATATCAATTAATTTCGACCGAAAGTTTTTTTTCCCTAAATCAGTCAAAGATGGATAACTTGGAGAATTATTCACGTGGTGGAAATTTTATATGATTACGGTGGTGTCGGGATGTATCAAAATTTCATATTTAAAATTTATTTTCGATTCGCTTATACTAATTAATAATATTGATAAGTAAGTGTCGAATACGCATGGATGAATCAATGATATAGTTGAAAATTTTTTGAAAGCAAAAATACAAAAATCCGCAAAAACCAATACTATAAATAAGAAATGTATTTACAACAAACCACAATCCCATCTCTTCACACTCAAACACAAAAGTGTCGAGAATAGATATCTCTTTATACAATTGAGACTATAACAGGTTCCATATTTACAAGTTGATTACTTCAGTCACAATTGAAACTATTGTTGAAATAAAATCATAGATATCGCATCAATTGCAATGTTATCGAAACATGTTATTTACTCAAAGTAAATTGCTTTTGAATTTATATGTTATACATTGTTGTATATTTTAGCCTCGCCATTAAGTTAACAGCTCAAAAATTTACTCAAACATTATGCAATCAATAATAAGATACAATTCGTACAATGCACGGGTTTGCCATGCCTCATTTTTATAAAAAATGGGTGAAAATTACTTTTAACACCAATTTCCAAATTATTATTGATCCGACTAATATTGAAAATTAGAACTTTCTATATCGCTTGTTGAACTAATCTTTTCCTAGGAAGCACAAAAATTTTCTACAAGCACAGAGTATCTGTATCGGATGCATATCGTATCCGATACTTTATTCGACACTCAGTAAATACAACTGTGTATACTTCTATAAAGTTTCAAATGGAAGGCAAAGAGATTAAATTTTTCAATATTGTTTCCCCATTTAATTCGTATTGTTTTCCTGTCTCTACCAGTATCAATGATTCATAGATCTTTCCCTGTATACTAATTTTATATCAAATGAAGCATCATTCAATTAGACATATTCAATCAAACTCATCCATTTATTTACCAATTAAATAATTTAAATTTATTCATGTTATGTGCCACCGATACTTTTAGGTACACTCAAAGTATTATTAATCATGTTATGTCACAAATCATCCCGTCAATTCATGTAGCTGTGTTGTAATTAAGGAAACAAGTATTATTAATCAAGTATTATTAGTATTTTAATTAGGAAAACCCCATAATTCATTCATCTAAAGAAAATAAGTATCATTAAGAAAAGTTAATTATAAAATCAATAAATAAATATAATAAAAATTAAAAAAAATCATCCCAATCGATCAACATGTCAATGTCATATATTAAACAACTAAATGCCTCAATTTTATCCATGCCATTAAAAAAAATTGTATAATAAATTCACTAAAATAAAAAAAAATCAATTAATTTAAAATTTGCATAAAAATGTGAAATGTAGTGTAAGAAAAAAAAAATGTTTATAAGTATTTTAGAATTTTTGTAAATCTAAAAATAATATAAAAGAATAATCGGCGTCCATCACACCATTGTCGACAATTTTTTTTACACAATGCCGCCAACAATCACAATCGGCAGCCGGTGGTTTTTTATTTTTTTTTTGGACACGACATTGGTGATTACTTTATCTACATACATTACCTATCTTTACGCCACCTTCAGGCTATATGTATTTATTTTCTTGTGACATATTTTAAAGATTATCATGTGTAGGCTATTAAAATATTTTCATTATATATGAGAGTTCAAATATAGTTATTCCCTTAAATACAATGACATACGCTATGAAAATAATAAGTTGTTCACATGTAAGTCGAACTTTTCTGTTCTGAAAATTAAAATAAATGTTTTCCTTCTAATTTTCGTGTATCACAGGTTGTACTAGTATAGAAACTAGTTTTCTATACCCGTGGAACCGTCTTATAAACCAAGTTTTTTGCATCAATTCTAAGAAAAACCGATTTAGTAAATGATGTTTCTAGACTGGTTCTCTTAAAAACGATCTAGAAACATCATTTATTAAATCGTTTCTCAAGAAAAAATAGAAAAATAATGCAACACAGCATTAAGTTAATCAAGTATCAGCTAGAAGTTGGGAACCTAACAGAATGCTTGTACTAAGAGGATAACCTTCATATTCACATTCACACACAAGGCCAATCTTTTTGACTTCTTTCTTTTTTAAGTATGCATACTTTTTACAGCAATATCAATATAAGATTAATCAGTGGCTGAGCCAAGATTGTCCGGACGCAGGGTCGGACAATGCGCCAAAGAGATATTTTACCAATACAAATTATAGCGATATACACATATTGAAGTTAAAAAGAACATAATATAAAAATAGCTTAACATTTGTGTTCCATGTCTCTCGTGTTACAAGAAAACAACAAAAGCAATATGCCCGCCCGCTGCATCCTTCGATACGCTATACTCCATCCAATCATACTCATCAAACCAGACAGACATCTATTATCTTTCCCATATTTCTTTTTTCTGAAAAATATGCCCTTTGGGTAGACAAGGACCTTTGGCCATGTATGATGCTATACTCATACGGTTCCCCAGATCAACATTGAGAAACTATTAATAGGACTGCATAATCCGGGATCGGCAACAATATCATCCTCACCAATTTCCACCTCATTCGGATTAACATCCAATTCGACATTCGTATTCAAAATATTGGTTGCTCTTGATCAACACTATGTGACTCGACCGAACTAGTTGTTTTTGAAAAATATCCATTTTAATTTTATGCACATGAGATTGAGAACCAAGCCAACAAGATTACAAACCTATACCAACAGAAAGAACAATTCGGATTTAAATTCCCACATAACTACCACGAACACAAGTAAATTCGGAAAAGAAAAATCTGTGTAAAACAAACAAAATTAAATTGTGATGGTAAAAAATCACAAAATTTACAACTTCAGAAAATACTTGCCTACTATCAAAAGAAGAGAAGGACAGAAGCAGCAGAGTAGCTGCGTGGCGACAAAACACTGCTGCCGGAGGGGAGACGACGGTGATGCCTCACGCGGTAGTGGTGGAGGAGCGAATTGAACCAGCAACGGGGGAGAGGCGACTCGAATCTGTGAGACAAGAGAACAAATAGTGTAAAAGCGCGTTTGTTTTTCCTCTGTTTTCAGATTTTTTTTTTTAAAAAAAAAAAAAAAAAAAGGATGTCGGTTTGGTTATGGCAAATCTAAAAAAAAGGAAGAAAAGAAATCAGTAGCCGTGGAGGGGCCCCTCGCTCAGCTACTGAGTTTAACAATGTACTCCACACAAAAGGGAATCTCCAGGAACTATCACATTTAAAAATAAAAAATAAAAAATTGACATTACTATACAAAGAGCAAGCACTTTACTAATTTTTACTACAAAGTATAAACATCACCTACTGAAATATGATCAATTTTTATGTATATACATAGCATGTAAAATTAAACTTGATAGGAATCGGTTTTGTTTCACATGGTTTATTTGATGCCAGATTGCTTACAAAAAGAGGGCAGTGCGTTTTTTTATATACGGCACTTTGGTTTGCAAGAAAGATGAAATCATGCATGTTTCGTTATGCTTCCGTTTCGTAAGAATATGTAAGAACAGAGAACACTAACTAAACAATTCATACTATAAGATGGCTCCTGTCATGATATATAACAGGTTTCTGTATAGTTATACAGATGTATTAAATATACCATGAACGGCACCACAAAAAAAAAAAGTCCCCACCGCATTCATGAACTCCTAATTCCAGAGAACAAAAGTCTCTAACAAAAATTGCTTACCCTGTGAACATATACATCTAATCGAAATTTTCCTCCTCACTTTCTACATGAATGACGGACAAGCTCATTGAGTCGATAATTTTTGCTTTAAAGTATTTGGAGCCAACTTCGTAATCATTTTGAAAATAGTTGGATGTTGCTCCATTGTACCCACTAAATCAAGCAACAAGGAAAATGTAGATGCATCAACGAGGGAGATTCCTTTGGCATCCATTGCCTCAAAAAGCTTCAACGCACGATTGCAATTACCCGTCTTTAGGTTTTTTTGCAAAAGAGAATTGCAAGTGATTCTATCCGGAGACGAACTTGCCTTTTCCATCTTAGAAAAAAGATCATCAGCTTCCTCAAGTAGCCCATTTTGACAACATCCTTTTATGAGGATATTATAAGTCACCACACCAGGTTCCAATCCTTTAGAAGCAAGATCCTTGAAAAAAGCTCGAGCTAGATCAAGTTTTTTAGCTTCACATAAACCATCCATGACGATACTATAGTAAGAAATATGAAGATGTTCTCCTTTTTGCCCCAACAGATCTAACAATGACAATGCTCGTTCAACGTAACCATTCTTACACAATCCATCCAACATGTTACAGTAAGTATAGAAGTTTGGTTTTAGCCCAACAGCTTGCAACTCTTCAAAAATCTGTAAAGCGACAGAACATCTGCCCATGCCGAACAGCCCCTGCAGTATAGTGGTATATGCAGCCGCATCAGGCTTGACTCCATTACGAGGCATTTCACGAAAGATATGCATTGCATTATCTTCGTCTTCCTACAATATCCATTGATCAAGATGTTACAGCTTCGAATATTAGGATCTATAATCATGTTAGCCAAAGAATCAAAAATATTCCTCGCCTCATCCATACGTCCTTGAAGACAATACCCATCCATCAACGAGTTGTAAGAGACTACATTTGGAATCGCATTTTGCTGCTTCGTAATGTGGAGTACATCTCCGGCTTCATCCATCAATCCTTCCTTACATAGACCATCAATCAAGGTACTAAATGTCATCACATCTGGATATATTTTGGAGTCTATCATATTCTTATAACAGTTTAACCTCCCTCCAACGACTCAAATTACAAAAACCACAAATTAAAGCATTGTAAGTGACGACATTAGCCATGATGCCTTTCTCAGACATTTCACCGAAGCTTAAAGGCAGACTCAACCATTCCATCCTTGCATAGCAGCATAGGCCGTCGATTATCATACTATATATATATGGGTATTAGCCTTAGAACTTCCTTTTTCCATTACTCCAAGTAGCTCGATGGCCATTAGGGCTGTCATTCGAGTCGGGCGAGCTCAAGCTCGAGATAAACGAACTCGAGCTCGAGCTTTTTTTACGAGTCGAGCCGGCTCGTTTAGGTAAATGAGCTCAAAGTACTGATTGAACTCGACTCGTTAAATTCACGAGTCGAGCCGAGCCGGTCGAGCAGCTCATTTAAAATTACACTTAAACGAGCTTAATCTTGTGTCTGAGATCGGCTCGTATTATAAACGAGTTCGAACCGAACTGACTCATTTAGCTAAACGAGCCCTCTTCTATGTTCGAGCTCGACTCGTTTATCGAGTTCTAATGGCCATCGCAGTGTTACCTGCCTTGCAAAGTCCATCAACAACAGTCCCGTAAGTGACTACGCTGAGCTCACACAGCCCTCCTCTTACCATCTTCCTAAACAACTCTTGTGCCTCACTAATCCTGTTTTCTCTGAACAAACCCTTCAATAAGGTGTTAAAGGTAACTACATCAGGGACACAGCCACGATTGAAGAACCAACCAAGGATGGAAAACCCAACGTCGACCCGATTACAGAGGCAATAACAGTTAATAGCAATAGTCATAGTACATTCATCCATTGAAATCCCCAAATTGCAGATATCTTTAAAAAGGTATATGGCGGCGGAATACTCCTTCAAATTGACCACACGCGAAAGCAAGCAAATGATTAAATTGTCTCACACAGGAAAGAGGCCACATTCTGGACATATTCTCACACAAACAAAGCGCATCATCCAACCCTCTAATATGAGCTTCATTTTATCACGGGAATTGTGATTGGCAACAGATTTTGTACCGAAACAACGAACGAAAAAGAAAGAGAAAGTAGGGAGCTGCAAGAAAACAAAAGGGGCTTATAGCTAATTGAGGAAGAAATTACAGTTGGCAAGCCCTTTACCGTCATCTTGTTGCTGTTTAGAGATTATTATAAGATGTTGGAGTATGATTCCTTTTATTATTATTATTATTATTATTATTATTTTTATTAAAAACTCATAGGATTACAAAAATCAATGTAGTTCTAAACTAACTCGAAATTTCCACACCTCTAAAGAATTGCAAATCCAATCCTATTAAAAATATGAACTGCTGCACGCGCACCAATGTCCTGAGTCATAGAGAATCGTCGAATGCGCTTAAGTAAGGTAACCCCATCTTTCTCAATTATTATTATTATTATTATTATTATTATTATAATAGATGAAAAATAGTTTACAAGAAATTAGTGGGCAACCGAAATACTATCTGGGTCCCCACTCATTTTGTAATAATAAAACCAACTCGAGTAAATATTATTATTATTATTATTATTAGAGAAAATTACACTTGGTCCCCTGAACTGTCGAACGGTTCAGTTCCGGTTAACCGGACCGAAATTTCGGTTAACCGGAACCATAATTGCCCAAAAATGAGAATCGAAAACCGGACCATATAAAATTTCGGTTAACCGAACCCGTTATTTTCGGTTCCGATTCGGTTAAACCGAAAAAAACGTTTTTTTTTTCGAAAAAATCTGCTTGCACGTGTTTTTTAAAATTATAAAATATAGAATATAATATTAATATTTAATAAATATATAATATATTATTATAAATTTTTAACAAGATATAAAATGTTTATTTAACAAAATAAGGGTTTTAAATTTTTAATTTACAACAATTAAAATAATAAAATATATAAATATAAAATATAAAATAATATTTAATAAATATATTATAAAATCGGTTTTTGGTTCTAAACCGTTCGGTTCTGGTTCTAACCGAAAACTGAAATATTTAAAATTACGGAACTCAAAACCGGACCGTTAACTGAAAATAACCCGAACCGGCTCGGTTCTGGTTCGGTTCCGGTTCTAACCGAGAATCGGGAACCAATTAGGCACTCCTACTCCTAATGACACTATTCACCCATCAGCCACTTATCGTTTATTTTTGGGACATTCTGTAATATATTTGGGTTTTTTTTTTTGTACCTTTTGAACCAGCATGTTATTATTGAAAAGATCCCAATATTATAACAAAATTTATCTGGAGACCAAATGAAATTTGCCTATGTGGAGTTTGATTTCTAGTTTTATTATTATTATTATTATTATTGAGAATGATTTTAAGATTTTTCAAACTCTTTTAATCTTCTACTATCATTCTTAGAATTTGAATGATTTTTTTCTTGAATCAAGTTGATCTTTTTTTACACTATATATTTTTATTTTTGTCTTTTTATCTATTTTGCTATTAATGAACTTTCTTTGACGGTTTTAAATAATAATTCATAATAGTCGACCGATTATCATCTTCGGAGTAAGACTTAAATATCATTGTCGTTCATTTTCTATTTTCATGATATTTTCATAGTCTTGTAAATAATTATAGATTAATAATTAAGTATGCTAAAGTATAATCGAATATGATGAGTCGATTTTTGATCGTCTCATTCTGTTCTACCGAGTCGCACTTTCGTTTGTTTTCGAGTGTTTTTGCTCTTTTTACGTGTAGTATATTGTGTTGTTGTTTTGTAGGTATCCGGACGAAGATTGTGGTGAAATATGCGCTTTTATGGCCAATATTAGAGTTTATAACGATTAAGAGCGAGAACCAGGCCTAAAACGATGAAGATTGAAGCATTACCTGTCGTATTTTCTAATTTCCAGATTCATTACTTCGAATCAAGATGTGTTCTATATATGTATAGATTCCACATGAAATCAGTTTCGCAACGGTATATCATACGCTAAATTCCGAGGTGTATTGAGGGAGATATGGCTTCTAGACCACGGGCTGTGTCACAGGACACGGCCGAGTCTGCTGTCCAGAGAGTTTTTTCATTTTCTGGGACACTTGGACACGGCCGAGTCTGCTGTCTAGAATTTTTTTGCATTTTCTAGAGCAGTTGGACACGGGCCGTGTCACTTTTCGGTGCAAGTCCATTTATTTGACATTTTTACACGATTTGGAGCATTTTTCTTGGTCTTTTGGCTTTATAAAAAGGTGTTGGGGACTTAAGATGGAATATTCAGATCTTGTGTGAGATATTTGGTGGAAAAACACATGATTTAGGGAGAGAAACACCAAAATAGGGAGAAAATAGAGATTTTCATCATCTTCTTTATAATTTCATCTTGAAGAAAAATACATTTTGGGAGTGAATATTATTCCTTGTATCATTTGTTGTGAATTCTTGAAGGAAGATCATCAAACCTTCATCGGGAATTCGATTTCGGCTTTTACAAAGGAAGTTTCTACCATGTTTTGTTTTACAATTTCCATTATTGTTGTTGAAATAACCATGTGTAGCTAATCGTTTCATATGGGTTTTTAGATTGAGCCACACACATGTTATCGATTGTTAGTTTCTATTGATTTTCCGGGTAAAATTTGGGATTGTTCCTCTTGTTCGTTCTTCGCATAAGAACTTTTGATTTAGATCATCAAACCTATTTCATAGTTGTTATTATTATTCAAAATGAGGATTTTTATCGGTCTTCGCCATCAAACGGTCCGGTAGAAGTAATTGTAAATGTTCTCGAACTTTTTCGCGCGATCTTTTAACGATTTACCTCATCAAAAGTAGTCGGTTAATTGATTGTTAGTTAGGGATTCATCCCCATCAAAGGAGTATCTCTTATTTTCGAAAAGAACAATCGTGATTTTTAGAATTACCGCCATCAAACGGATTTCTTTTAATCGTGAGCAATCGATAATTCAAAACTTATTTATTTGAGTTTCGAAACTAATAATTGATTACGTGTGTGTCGGTGATCCTAAATTCCCATATCATTCTCATAATTATAATCTCTCAATTATCCGACCATTAATTTGGTGTTTTTAACGCTTAGTTATTTTAATTTTATGCGTTAGTGATTGTAATCCTATCAAACCAATGATGTACTTTAATTTACTTTACTTTTGCTCATTCGACTATTTGCCGAACATTATCGAACTTTAAACCGTTTCCAATTCCTCGAGAGATCGACCTCGGAGTTACTTGCCGCTTCCTATAAAAGCGATTCGTACACTTGCGAGTATTTAATTTGTTCATCAAGTTTTTGGTGCCGTTGCCGGTGAGTTGGCGTTTAATTTTTGATCTTGTTTTAATAGTAGTTGAATTGTTCTTCTTGATCATTTTTCTGTTTTCATTATTTTCGATAAATTAAAAAAAATTGTTCTAACTTCTCTTGTTTATGCTTGGTATGAGATCGTTGGGAAACCAGATTCTTCTACCCGTAGATGAAGTTCAAAGAATTAGAGCACCAAAAATGCTCGAGGAAGAAAACATTCGTCAACCGAGACTTCCAAGATATGAGAATGTTGGGCACAATCAAGAGATACCCGAAGCTCAACAAGGGAGGTACTTTTATCCGAGACAACCACCCGTTGGAGTACCATATGGAGCGAACTATTATCCAGGGCCTCAATATGGGATGGGAGCAAACTACAATATGCCGCAACAACCTCCGGTTGAGCATCTAATGCGAGACTATGCAAAGCCCATGATTAACACCGTCATCTCGTGCATCCAATTAGCACCGACAGCAAGGAATTACCACATAAGCGGATTTCACATCGAGCAATTGCCTTAATTTCACGGATTAGCACGTGAGGATCCGTTGTCGTTCATCCGAGACTTCTATGTGGCAATTGACAATTTTCCATTAAATGGGTTGAGCGAGGATCAACTAAAAATGAAGTGCTTCCCTTATACACTCAAGGACGGGGCGAAACAATGGTTGATGACTTTAGCACCAGGCTCGTTAAGAATGTGGGATGATGTTTACGACAAATTCATCACCAAGTATTTTTCTCATTCGAAGACTACACTGTTAAGAGCCCAAATCTCAACATTCGGGCAACAAAATGGAGAGGCATTTCACGAAGCATGGGACCGATTCAAGATGCTCCTCATTCAATGCCCACACCATCACTATCCGCTTCAACTACTTAATCAATTCTTCTATGATGGATTGACTCAATATTGCCAAGGTGCAGTGGATAACGCAGTCGGTGGTTCTTTTTGGGGATTGATGGTAAGACAAGCTCATGACGTATTTGAAACAATGGGAGCCAATTCTCAGCAAAAAAGTGTGCATGTTATTTGGGGAGTTTTGAACCAAGTAAGCGAGAAAGAAGAGATGCAATCTAAAATCGATGAGTTAACAAATGAGCTAAGACGATTCAAGACTCAAAATAAATCTTCAAGCTCGCGAGTTTGTGAAATTTGCGGGGATCCGGACCTGATGCTAATTCTTGCCCGCATACTTTCCCAGAAGAAAAAACCGAGCAAGTGAATTGGGCTATGGGACAAAGCGTAGGAAGGCCCAAGTGGGAGGAAAAGAGAAATAATAATGGCGGAAACGCAAGAAATGCACCTCTCCCTGTTGCTACCCAAAATATTATCCGGAGATAGATATTGCTGGAATGGATGGATAGCAAACAAATGCAAGAGCACTTCCGTGAGAAAGATAAATAACACAAGATTTGCCGGGGTTGTTAGTCCTGGGCTTGAATGCTCTCGCGAGATATTATTAATACTAATATTCGGGGATACAAGTACTAATGTAAGAATACAATTACAATGAGTGTAAAGATTCTTGTTATCTTAGCTAGTGAGCGTGTAGATTGCCTAAGAACCCGGATTTGATGCTCTGTGAGTTCTTGTAACAAAGAAGATGAGCAGATCGCGGCGGTGAGAGATCGGCAGTCTCTCACGGCGAGTATTTAGGCTGGATGATTGGGCTCGGGCTTATGAATCTCTTGGAATCATCTAGTGGAGACTTGCCGCTTGGCCGATCGTGTTCTCGAGAGATTCGAGAGAGAAGTCTGAGATGGATTCGGTGAGAAAGCCGGAGCTTGATGATATATGAGTTCTTGATATTTAGTGAATGGATTCGGAATATGTTCGAGTGTGAGTAAATGAGTTCGAACCTTTCGGAGCGTAAGTGAACGAGTTCTCAATCATGGTGAAATGAATTCCGAACGTAGGTGAATGAATTGTCAACCTTTTTCCAGTAGGAGGAGGTTCTCTATTTATAGGACTTGGGTATGCCGGGCGATCGCCTTTTCTGCATTATAATAATCGGGCGATCGTCCTTTAGCACATGGGCTTGCTCCCTTAAAGTCTGCAGGAGTTCTTTGGCCAATCAGATGCGGTCCAATGGGGAGCTTACACGCGTCCTGAGTTGCTGTCACGGGCGGTCCCACTGACAACTTTCGGCGCGCCTGCCGGTAGGTGGGGTAGGTGACAGGCTGTGGTCAAAGGTCTTGTCTGTCAGCAAAAGATCTTGTCTGCCAGCGGAGATCTTGTCAGCGCCTTTGGTGGATCTGCACGTGGGCGCCGTTCTGAGATCCAGTCTTCGATGACTTTGATGGGCGATCATCTCTGCTCGAGGCGCAGGTCGACCGTCCTTAACCGGACACTAGAGTCGATCGCCAGATGCCGAAGGGCGATCGCCTTGGGAGTCGATCGCTAGGTACCTGATGGTGGTCTGATATCTTCGACTTGGCGAGCTAGCCATAGTTTGACTGGAGTTGACTTGGTCGCTCGGCCTTACAGTCGATCGCCTGTCGGGATGAAATTATCGTGACACAACAATTGCCCCCCAGCTCGCTCATACGTTGGAAACGTGGGGTGAGGTGGCTCTCTTGGCGATCGCTGAACTTTTGACGAGCGACTTTGCGTTTCATTGAACTGGCGATCGTCTTTGAGCTGAAATACTCTGGGTTCGGACGACCTGGTTGGCCGCTAAACTGCGCGGGAAAAGGCAATGGGTGTGGAAAAGTCTCCGCGCACGTGTCGGGCTTCTATTGGAGGATGCCAACGGTCATTAATGACTCCTCGGCTGACGCCTCCTTGAAAAGACGCGTACGCGGGTCTCGAGGGGGTCAATTAATGCGTCGTTTGAGATCCGACCCCTGAGGTTTTCCTTTATTGCAAACGAGTCCCTGCATTCTCCTATAAAAGGGGCGCGGTGCTGCAGTTTCATACTCACGCGTACTTATTGGAGAAAGAAGGACTTGCTGTCGAATTTTCTGAAGATCTTAGTGCCGATCGTCGTTCGATTTCACTTTCGGGTAAGAAAAATCCTTTTCCCCTTATCATCTCTCGAGAATGGCCGGAACCTCATCATCACGTGGAGCGGTACCGATTACGCCTCCGGATATCGATTGTCAGGAGAATCTTCTTCCGTCTTCCACCTGGAGACGGCGGCTGAAGCTATTCGGGCCGGAATCGACCCAGCTGAAGTCGAGGCTTTATTCAATGAGGCCGATGTTGCTAAGGAGACGGCTGCTGAAGAAAGACGATCGCAGATAGATAGAGATCTGGCGATTAGGGCCTACTGGGAGCAGCATAGTGCTTTCGGCCGGGCCTATAAGGCTTTTGCTGAGATAATGGAGAAATTGGCCGGTCCAACTCCGAGATTCGATTTCCGGGGATACTCGGTCGCCTACCCTTATCAACTTCCCAAACGGTCGCAGTACCGGGCTGCGCAGCGATCTTTGTGGTCGCTCGGCCAAATACGGAGTTCGGTGACCAGGAAAGATCTGGCCGTCTGGAGGACGAGGTTCCACGTTCCTTCTGATGTGGACATTTTCGCGCCGGCGGAGAATGAACGAGCCGATCAGCCCCCGATGGGCATGGTCGCCGTGAATGAGGCGATTATGTAGGCCGGGCTGCGCTTCCCTCTATCTTTTGCCGTCTCCCACCTGCTGGCTGCTTGGAACGTGGCGCCACTTCAGCTGACGCCGAACGCCTGGCTCCAAATTACCTGCACTCTCACCCTTTTCGGCGGTCACCGCCTGTACCGTCTCCCATCGCCGTCGGAGATGAATCATTTATTCAAGCTGACGGCTCATAAAGGGTTGGTCGGCGGTTACCATATTCAGGGCCGATCTGGTCGGGTAATTCATGGAGTCCCGAATAAGATGTGGGGCGATCAGACGAAGTGGTTCTGGGTCGCCGGCAAGTGGAGGGCTTCTGCGAGCGACAATCCCTCGGGCGAGCTGGAGATCCCTACTGAGTTTCGGGAGAGGAATCCCGGTAAGGGTTTAGACTCTCCCTTCGTTCGGATGCGTTTTGGACTGATCTAATTTGATTTCGGTTTTGCAGGTTTTCACATTCCGGCGATCGAGGAGCTGCCTTTTGACTTTCTCGTTGTCTGGGAGCGGATAAGGAGCTTGTCGGACGACGACCTTGACGCCAACCGGATCAATAAGGAGAGTCGCTGGTTGTCGGCTCGACTATTCCGTTTCCCGAGACATCTCTCGGTGCCAGGTATGAGTTTCTGCGACCTTCACTTTCTAGGCGATCGCCTTACTTGAGGAAAGTGTCTGACTGTTGGTCGATTTGTCTTAACTGTAGAGGTTCGCTTTCCTCGCTTTCTGGAGCCTCCTCCGGAGATCGCTATGTCGAACCCAGGAGTTTTGGGTCGTCTCCGCCAGACGAAGTCATCTCGGGCTCCCCCTGTGGCGTTACCACTTATTCCGGAGACAGAACCTCGCGTGGAGCCGATCGTGGCTGAGGAGGAAATTCCGGAGGAGAGGCTTCGAGCGAATCGTAAAAGGCCGAGGCCGGAAGAAACTTCGGTTCCTGCCCCTGGCAATGAAGTGCCGATCGCCGCGCCTCCGATCACCATTGTCGCTTCGGAGAATGAGCCGCCATCTGCAGCGTTCATGCGGGAGATGGCGATCGCGGACGCTGAGACTCCTCGAGGGAAACCGTTTTTCAGTCGGGACCCCGAGAGGGCTGAGAGGTAGATTTGCATTTTTGTGTTGAAACTTGCAATTTTGTAGGAGTTGTGTTAACTTTGTTGTTTTGATGTAGGATCCGTCGCACAGATCCGTCTTGCCCGCCGATGGTCGTGGACTTCCTACGAGCCGATCTCCTCGCCAGTCCTGTGACATCCCGCCATACGTCAGCAAGGCCGCTGCTGCTTTGCCGAAGGCCTGGACGACCGACCTGGATGCGATCGCTCGTCAGCGGTCGGGGAGTACGATGCAGGCTGTTCTCGCCCTTTCCCTCCAGACGGCGACCATGGCTGTCCAGGCTGCACAGGAGTTTGAGGGGCGACCTTCTACTATTCGCCTGCAGGCCGATCTCGAGGCGGCTCGGAAAGAGAACGCCGAGTTTGCCGATAAGATCGTGGCGATGGAGAAGGACTCGTTGGAGGCAGCCAAGCGGGCGAGCCATGAGCTTGAGATGGCGAAGAAGGAAACCGAGTTGTCTAAGATGGCGGTTGACCAATTTCGGGACAAGATACTGAATGCCGTCCGGGCGCGGAAGGTTGCTGAGGAGGAGACCGATCGTCAGAAGGTGACGATCGCTCGGTTGACTAGCGAACTGGCGGAGGCGAAGGAGAAGGTTGCCGCGAGGGAGGCCGAGCTCCAAGGGTCGCAACAGGCGATGGCGGAGCTGAAAGGAGAGGTAGAGGCGACCAAGGCTGATCCCTTTCAAAACTTGGAGTTTGTCAGCGAGTTCGCCTATTATATGGCGTTCGCCGACTCGATCCGAGCAGCTAAGAAAGGAGGTTTGGAGGTCGGGCCTCTTGCTGAGAACTTCAAGGCGTATGCGTTGGAGCGACCTCTCCATCCTGCCTTCTCCTTGCCGATCTTGGATCTTGCGGATATCGGCGTGGACTTGAGCTGGTATCCGGCTCCGGCCAATCTTGCACATCCCGACGCTCCGGAAGATGGGGGGACCGCACCAGATGCTGATGGCGAAGGCCAGGCAGGGGCCTGAGGCACTTCATTTTTGATGTTTTTAGCTTACTTCCTTGTAATTTGTAGCTTTCTTTTGTAGCATTTAGGCCTTCGGGCGACCGTGCACTCCGATTTTTTCAATTCATGAAATGAACGTTTGAATTTCTGACTTATTACTTGAATGATGGTTATTTTTTGAGTCTTTGTTTGATTTTGTACAAATGTGTGATGAGAGATCGTTGCAAGGGTAGTTCCAAATGAATTGATAAACTCATAAAGATAACTTTTACAACAAATTCGATCGCTGCACAACATCTGAAAAAATGACGATCTCCGTATGTGGTTGAATAGCGACGATCGTCGTATAGGTAGTCCGCACTCTATTGCCCCTTGTTTTTATTCACCTAGTGGAAGTAAGGGGATGAAAACAATTCGTTGAGTGAGCGGTCTTCAACTTTGTCGAATCCTCGAGGACGGTCGTCCGTCTTGAGGAACCGTGCACGATCGCGGAGTTCGATGGACCGAATCCCTGATCATGTCTTGCTGCGCGAAGACATTGAGTGTCTCGTGACTCACTTTATTATGAGGGTCCTCTGTTAGGCTGCGCCTCGCCTCGTATTTAAACGAAGGGCGTGCGGTCTCGGTCTAGAGGAGTCCTTGCGCGGGGCAGCGTCGGATGATTCAACTCCACGCCCGCGGCTTGTTTAGCTCTGCTTCCACCTCGGCCCACCATGAAGATGGCGAACCTCGACGGTGTACGTTGAGACGGGGGTTGCGGCACGTCGCATTGTCCGGGTTCACCATGTTAGATGATGAACCTTTGAGGGCGAGCGATCGTGTCCACTGATTAACTTTGGAGGGCCCTCAGACTACGCCGGCCTCGTATTTAAACGAAGGGCGGGCGATCTTGGCCCAAAGGGACCTTGCATGGCCTAAGCAGTTGGTTCCATCGACCACCAGGACCATGGCAGCACTCTTCCACCTTGGATCGTCATGTAGATGCCGACCTTCGATGGTGTACGTTGTGCGGGGGAGGCGATCTCGTGCCTTAGTCCATCATGTTAGACGTTGAACTGTAGATGGCGATCGAGTCCTCCAGTTTCTTAAATAAGAAGGGAGATCGGGGAGACTTCCGAGGTCTCCTTCTCTTGATTGAAGTATGTAGAGACGGTCGCCGAGGTTGATCCAGGGGTCGGCTCATATGAGCTTTCCAGCCTGTTTTGTGTTCGACTCGGACGATCGTGTATAGAGATTGGCAGGGGCTTTGGCTAAACCAATAACCTGTCCAACTTGCCTTCCTCGAACAATCTCCAGAGCTGTTTGAGGAGGTCGCGGCATTGGTTGGTGTTGTGGCCGGGACTCTTATGGTAGGCACAATATTGATTGTTGTCCAGGTGTCCGTGGTCCCTTATCGCCTTTGGCTTTTTTAGCGGTTCGTGCCCCTTGATGGCATAGAAAATGTGGGCTGGAGTACGGTTGAACGTATGGAGGAGATGGGCTTCCATGTCCTCGAAGGCCTTGGGATCTCTGGGCGGCTTGGCGATCGCCTTCTTTGCTTTGGCGATCGCTGTATTCTGGAGAGGAGGTGGCATTTCCTCGCCTAGGCGGAGGGTGAGTAGCCTTTCCCTGGCCAGAAAATTGGCAGCCTTAGCGCGGAAGATCGCGTAGGTTGGGGGAATATCCTTGGTGAGATGTCTAAACATGGGAGAATGACCGCAGAATCCCCCCATGACCGAGAAGAGAGCGAGCTCGTCACTGACGGGTTCACCGGTGAGGATGATTTCGTCCACTCGGTCAATGTAATCTGCGTCGGTTTCGTCTTTCCCCTGCTTGATTTTCATCACGCGGTGGGGGCCTTCTGGTCTGGCGACCTTGCTGGCGAAGTATGACGTGAAGTCATTCGCCAGTTTCTTAAAGGAGGTGATTGATCGTGGTGGTAGTGAGACGTACCACCTATGGGCCAGCTCGCCCAACGTTAACGGGAAGATCCGGCACTTGGTTGCATCAGATGCCCCACACCCAGTCATGTAAATTCGGAATTTACTCAGGTGGGTTTCGGGGTCCGATCTCCCCTCATACAGAGGTGTTTTGGGAGGAGCGATCGTTGGTTGTATGGGGGCAAGCTCGATGTGGACCGCGAGTGGCTCGGTCGGCCCGGTGATCTTTTTGCTGGCGCTTGACTCAGTGTCCAAGAGTGCTTTCATCTCGTCGAGCTGGCGTTGTATAGCGGCCATTGCCGTGGCCTGGCTGCTCGCGGCTCGGCTGTAATACCCGGTTGTAATTCAGTCATTATCATTCAGTAATTTCATTCGGTGATTATCACTCAGTGGATTTTCACTCATTTATAATCATTCATCAATCATGTTCATTCACCCGTGTTCACCGTTCGGAAAAACTTCGAGTTGTGTATCGTTATTATCCATTGTTTCAACTTTCCGCATATGAGTTCGACTTTGTTAGATCACCATTAATTTTTGGTAACTCCAAAAATTCTGAATCTTTGCAATATTATAGAGCATCGAGTTAGCTTTCCAATGGTTCAAACGGTGAGTCAATCGGAGTCCGGACGAGAGAGTTATGGTCGTTTTAGCTCACCCGCTCATTTTTCAGTTTTTGGCCGATCACTGCCAACCGAACTCGGCCGTGTCGTCCGACACGGCCGTGCCGTACTCGTCCGGAAATGCCGAAGTCTCTGCCACAAAACTCGACCGTGTCGTCTGGCACGGCCGAGTCGAACTCTTCCGGATAAGCCAGAATCGACTGCCCAGACGTCCGACCGTGTTCCGGGACACGGTCGAGTCAATGCCGAGCGCCGCGCGGTACCGAGTCACTATCGGACAGGTCACTATCGGTAGGCCCCTTCGCGCCGCGACCGTGTCAAGCAGGACACGGTCGAGTCCCTGCCGGCCAGCTGCGCGCCGCGACCGTGTCAGGCGGACACGGTCGAGTCTGTCAGACGAGTCAACCCCTATAAATTCGTTTTTTGAGCATTTCAGCTCATTTCTTTCCCATTTCTTCACCTACAACCGAGAGAGAGAGCTTGAGGGAGTGATTTTCCTTCACAAATCATTTGAGTGATTGATTTTCTTCATCTCCTTTCGATCGTGAAGCCCCGATAATCGATCTAACGCGTGTTCTTCGGATTAAAGTACTTGGATCTTCAAAGGTAATATTCTTCAACACCTTGGATTTCGATTTTGTGTTGAGATATGATGTTTTGGACGTTATAATCATGTTATATGAAGGGATATGTATATGATTATGAGTTTGTATAAGGATTCATTGGATTATTGAGGGATTATTCAAGAACACTTTGAATATCGAGTTGGATTTGGGGATTTTCGACTAATTGTTGTTATAATCACGTTTTTGGATATTCATAACGGATTATTGATCGTATTGGAGATGTTTTGTTGGTTTGAAACACTTCTTGGGGATTTGAGGTTGGTATTGTTGAGGTTTAGTTGTAATCAATCGAAGTTGGCCTCAAAGTGTTCGATATAATGCCCCAATGAACTTGGTTTAATCGTATCGACGTTTTGAGTTCGTTATATTCGTGTTTAATTCGTATATTGATCGGATTGTTGGATATTGTATAATTCAAGGTTGTTCGAGCGACCGATATCTCAATTAGGACGTTGTTCGTGGAAGGATAATTGTCACCGGTATTGAGTAAGTTAATTCTTACTCGGTTAAAAGGATATTCATTACTTTTGTGGTTGATCATTCATAATCATAACTCATTCATCATTGTATTAATCATATTGAGACTTATAATTGTCGAATAATCATTTCATTCACGAGGAACGACGGTTCCAAATCATTTCATTGGGTTATCAATCACTTCACTATTATTTTCATCTCGGTGAGTCATTCTTGGCCTTGTCGAATTATTATTCATTGATATTCAGTGTGGTCATTCTCGTTCATATGACCTTCTGGGTTCATATTGCGTGGCCGGGTGTGGCTGTGTGGAATTTTTAGTCGGGCACACGATGGTTATGTATTGGGAGTGATACATTGGACCGTGCACACGGGAAAGCGTTACACCGTGAGACTAATTAGGTACAAGGACGGGTGTGTCCGGTCATTCGTCTTGTACACTCGCACAGAACACTACGGGCGTACTATGGTACTCCTCTTCAGCGTAATTCATAATTAAGGATTTTTCATAACTTCAGATATATCATGATTGTGTATTTTCAACCCTTGAGGATTGTTGTTCTTTGTAACTGACCCCGTTTGGGGATTTTGTTTTTCAGGTCTTGGCAAGGCAAAAGTACGGGGAGAACACGCTGACGTCGAGAAGTCCCAGTGATACTAGTAGGGCCCCCCGATCTTTCAGTTATTCATGTTATTGTCCTTTATTTTCCGCTGCAGACTTTCATTTGGATACTCCGTTTCATTCAGTGTTGTGTATTTTATCTTCATATAAAATACACTAGTATTCGGTATTGTCCTGGTGTGTTGTAACTAAACTCCTCATCGGAGTAATTATTGTTGTAATGTGGTTCGGTACTACATTTATCCTGTGTAATTCATTCATTTTCATTTGCCTGGTGGGTCCCAGTTGGGGATCTACGGCACTGTAATATCCGCCTAGTTTGGGGGTGTTACAGAGTTGGTATCAGAGCGTGGTTTTGAATACTACCTTCCGAGTCATGTCTCATTTGAAATCATCGTCTTCAGACTAGTATCATTGGACTTTCGCGTCACGTGTGACCTGTGCAAATGCCGAGCCAATCAGACCGGAAGAACTGTAAGATTTCTAACGCCATGGTATAATTTGTGGCAATAGTCATTCATTCATCATTCATCATTTAACAATCCTCAAACATCATCATTCATTGTGATTAGGACGATCATGTTAACTCATTAATCACTTAATTCATTTCATTACTCAGTTATTGATCAGGACGATCATGTTAATTCATTAATTACTCAATTCATTTCATTACTCAGTTGTCGATCTGGATGATCATATAATTAATCTTGTTAAGTTATTAAAAATAATCATTTCAAGAATTTCATCAGATAATCATGTCACTTCAGTAAATCATTCATATAATCACTAAGTTAGAGCATGTATACTCATTTTCATCATCTCATGACATAATCATAACGTGATAATCATGCGGGAAATATAATCATTATGCGACCTTACTACTTCAGTATGGGGAGAGCTGTCAGGGGATGCACGGGGAGTGGCCGCGGTGCGGGCCGAAACCCGGGGAATAATCACTCGCTGTCGGGAAATCGTGCCCAGGACTCGGCTCGATCAGGAGATGTTCGGGTTGATCCACTCACTTTTATGCAGGCCATGATGACCCATGTGCAGTTGCTCAATCATCATTGCGCCACTCTGGCCGGATTAATCGAGCGAACTCTCCCGTATGAGACGGCTGCTAAGGAAAGTGCTGAACAACAACCTTCATCTGTCAGCAAGAAATCAACGAAGCGTAATCAATCCGAAGGCGGTCAGTCGACCTTCAAGAAGCCTCGTGTGAGTCCTATCGTTTCTGAGCGACCTCCTACGGTGCATAATCGTGCGGGATCTCGATCCCGGCGGCGATTCGGCCATCACTGTTTCAATTGTGGGCTGGTCATTTCAGCCGAGTGTCAAACCGTCTATCACGTGCTATAATTGTGGGAATTTTGGGCATAAGGCCCGTTTTTGCCGAAAGGACTCCAAGTCGGCTCCGGCGGCATCTCAGGCCCCGAAGCAACCAGCGTTTCAGAATCAGACTGCTTTGTCATCGTCGTTTAAGGCAATGGAAGCAAATAGAGTTGGAGCTCGTATTTATCAGACGGGAGCGTCCGGTTCGGGGGCCGGCAAGTCCCAGATTCATATGATGAGGAGGATCGACGATCCGGTGGCCCGAATGATTTCAGGTCTACTCGTAATTTTATTTCAACTTGTGTGTACCTTTTGATGCTGGTACACCGCATTCATTCATTTTCGAATCATGCTTGAATAGACTTATTTCGGGATAGTCCTATTGCTTGTGGACCTCATACCATCGGTCTACCTGACGATGGAAGAATTTTCGGAATCATACCGAATTAAGCTTAATGACCGCGATTGGTTGATGGATCTAATCGTGGTGAATTTATCTTAGGACGATGTAATTTTTTGTATTAGTTGGTTTGATGGTCTTGATACTATCCTCAGTGTTTGTTAGCGTTTGGTCGCTATCTTTCCGTCGTTGGGTGTCGAATGTGTGCTTCAGGGAAGTAATCCCCGTTGTTCCAGAAGAAGTATTATTATGACGAAAGCAGAGAAATTCCGCAATCGAACTATTCAATCATTCATTGTATCATTTTCATCGATTGGCCTTTCTAGGGCAATCGAGTTATTCAATCATTCCTTGTATCATTTCCATCGATTGGCTTTTCTAAGACAATCGAGTCATTCAATCATTCATTGTATCATTTCCATCGATTGGTTTTTTTAAGACAATCGAGTCATTCAATCATTCATTGCATCATTTTCACTGATTGGCCTTTCTAGGGAAATCGAGTTATTCAATCATTCATTGCATCATTTCCATCGATTGGCCTTTCTAAGACAATCGAGTCATTCAATCATTCATTGTATCATTTCCATCGATTTGCCTTTCTAAGACAATCGAGTCATTCAATCATTCATTGTATCATTTTCATCGATTGGCCTTTCAAAGGCAATCGAGTTATTCAAACATTCATTGTATCATCTTCATCGATTGGCCTTTCTAAGGCAATCGAGTTGTTCAATCATTATTGGTATCTCTTTTTATCGATTGACCATTCTAGGGCAATCGAAGTGTTCAATCATTCGTGGTATCATTGTCATCAATTGACGATGTATTTCCAGACGAGTTATCTGGTTGCCTTCACATAGAGTAGGGGAATTCAGGAGTGAGTTGGAGCCGGTACGTCCCCTTTATCGAAGGCACCGTATCGTATGGCCCCGACCAGAATGCAGGAGTTGAAGATTCAACTTGAGGAGTAGTTCGAGAAAGGTAATCTCCGACCGATTGCATCCCCGTGAGGAGCACCAGTGTGATCTGTCAAGGAGAAGGATAGCTCGTCTCGTGTGTGTATTAATTATCAGGAGTTGAACAGGGTGATGATCAAGAGTAGTATCCCATACCCCGTATTTATGATCTTTTAGATCAACTTCAGGGAGCCTCAGTATTTTCCAAGGTCGACTTAAGATCTGGATATCACCAGTTGCGGATTCGAGAGTCGGATATCGCGAGGACAGCGTTTCGTACACGCTATGGTCATTATGAGTTCGTAGTTATGCCGTTCGGACTAACTATTGCACCTGCGGTATTCATGGAGTTAATGAATCGGGTGTTCATCGACTTTTTGGATCAGTTTGTTGTTGTCTTCATCGACGACATTTTGATTTATTCTCGTAGCCGAGAGGAACACGAGGTTCATCTTCATCAGGTTCTCGACGTGTTGAGATGAGAGCAACTTTATGGAAAGTTTTCCAAATGTGAGTTCTGGAGATCCGAAGTTTTCTCGGATTAGCGGGTTATTATCGGCGATTTGTGGAGGGATTTTCTAAAATCGCTCAACCTTTGACGAACCTTTTACGGAAGGATAAGAAATACACGTGGTCCGACGCGTGCCAACGGAGTTTTGAGGAACTCAAGAGCCGGTTAATGTCAGCACCTGTACTTTCCTTGCCGCAGGGGACGGAGGGATTTGTGGTTTATAGTGATGCGTCCGGACAGGGTCTCGGATGTGTGCTCATGCAGAATGGGAAGGTTATTGCCTATGCTTCACGGCAATTGAGACCTTACGAGGTTAATTATCCGACCCACGACCTGGAGCTAGCAGCCGTGGTTTTCGCGTTGGAAATTTGGCGTCATTATCTTTATGGCGTTACCTGTCAGATATTCACCGATCATAAGAGTTTAAAGTATATATTTACTCTGAAGGAGTTAAATATGCGACAGAGGCGGTGGTTAGAACTAATCAAAGATTATGATATCGAGATCCTTTACCACCCGGGCAAGGCGAACGTTGTCGCCGATGCCTTGAGACGTAAGTCCGTTCAGGAGCAGATGCTTGCTCGTTTAACAGTTCAGAAGGAGCTTCAACAGGAATTTCTTAGACCCGAGATCGAGGTCTGGCTTCAGCGAGTTCAGGGACAGCTTTGTATGTTAGAGATTTCATCATCTCTTGAGGATGCAATCAGGGAGAATCAGGGTTCAGACCCAGCATTGTTGCGCATTCGTGAGGATGTAGCACAGGGGAAAGCCCCTGGATTTGTGGTCCACAAGGATGGACTCTTGAGCTTTAAGAATCGGTTGTGCGTACCGACGAATGATGAGTTGAAAAACTCGATCTTGAGAGAAGCTCATGCTACCCCTTATCCGATTCATCCGGGGTCTAGCAAGATGTACAAGGACTTGAAACAAAATTTCTGGTGGAGTAATATGAAGCGAGAAGTCGCAGAATTTGTTTCGAGATGCTTAACCTGTCAACAAGTCAAGATTGAACATCAGCGACCGGCGGGTATGCTGAAAACCTCTCCCTATTCCGGAGTGGAAGTGGGAAGACATTTCTATGGATTTCATCACGAGTTTGCCGACGAGTCGTCGTGGCATGAATGCGATCTGGATGATTGTGGACCGCTTAACTAAATCAGCTCATTTTCTTGAGATTAATGATACTTGGGGTCCCGAGAGACTTGCCCAGTTATTCATCAAAGAGATAGTGAGACTGCACGGTACTCCTAAAAGTATCGTTTCCGATCGTGACGGACGGTTTGTGTCTCATTTTTGGAAATCAGTTCATTGTGCTATGGGAACTCAGCTCAATCTCAGTACCGCCTTTCATCCTCAGTCCGACGGACAATCAGAGAGGACTATACAGACATTAGAGGACATGTTGAGGGCATGCGTCCTCGATTGGAAGGACGATTGGGAAGCCCAACTACCATTGATCGAGTTCATGTATAATAATAGTTGGCATGCTTCCATTAAGATGGCACCTTACGAGGCCTTATACGGTCGTCGTTGTCGATCTCCCTTGTGTTGGGATGACTTGTCAGAATCAATCGGCATCGAGCCGATATGCTTATAGCCGCCCGGGAGAAGGTAGCTTTGATCAAGAGTCGTATGTTGACAGCTCAGAGTCGACAGAAATCATATGCAGATAATCGTCATCGACCACTAGAGTTCGAGACGGGTGACCACGTTTTGGTCAAGGTATCCCCGAGTCGAGGTATTTTCCGTTTCGGAAAACGGGGGAAGTTGAGTCCGAGATTCATTGGACCGTTTGAAATTTTGAATCGAGTAGGCGAGTTAGCTTATCGATTGGCTTTGCCTCCGGCATTGAGCCGAATTCATAATGTGTTTCACGTCTCTCAGTTACGGAAGTATGTTGCCAACCCGAGTCACATACTTCAGTTCGACGAAATCGAGATCGCGGATGATCATTCGTACGAGGAGCGTCCTGTACGAGTGTTGGAGCGGCGAATCAAACAGTTGAGGAATAAGTCGATTCCTTTGGTCAAGATTCAGTGGTATAGACTCGGAGTCGAAGAGGCTACTTGGGAACCCGAGGATTGTATGCGGGAGAGTTATCCCGAGTTGTTTAACCCTTAGTTTCGGGGACGAAACTCTTTTAAGGGGGGGTGTATGTAATACCCGGTTGTAATTCAGTCATTATCATTCAGTAATTTCATTCGGTGATTGTCACTCAGTGGATTTTCACTCATTTATAATCATTCATCAATCATGTTCATTCACCCGTGTTCACCGTTCGGAAAAACTTCGAGTTGTGTATCGTTATTATCCATTGTTTCAACTTTCCGCATATGAGTTCGACTTTGTTAGATCACCATTAATTTTTGGTAACTCCAAAAATTCTGAATCTTTGCAATATTATAGAGCATCGAGTTAGCTTTCCAATGGTTCAAACGGTGAGTCAATCGGAGTCCGGACGAGAGAGTTATGGTCATTTTAGATCACCCGCTCATTTTTCAGTTTTTGGCCGATCACTGCCGACCGAACTCGGCCGTGTCGTCCGACACGGCCGTGCTGTACTCGTCCGGAAATGCCGAAGTCTCTGCCACAGGACTCGACCGTGTCGTCTGGCACGGCCGAGTCGAACTCTTCCGGATAATCCAGAACCGACTGCCCAGACGCCCGACCGTGTTCCAGGACACGGTCGAGTCAATCTGGCGCCGCGCGATGCCGAGTCACTATCGGACAGTCACTATCGGTAGGCCCCTTCGCGCGCGACCGTGTCAAGCGGGACACGGTCGAGTCCTGCCGGCTAGGTGCGCGCCGCAACCGTGTCGAGCGGACACGGCCGAGTCTGTCGGGCAAGTCGGCCCTATAAATTCGTTTTTTGAGCATTTCAGCTCATTTCTTTCCCATTTCTTCACCTACAACCGAGAGAGAGAGCTTGAGGGAGGGATTTTCCTTCACAAATCATTTGAGTGTTTGATTTTCTTCATCTCCTTTCGATCGTGAAGCCCGGATAATCGATCTAACGCGTGTTCTTCGGATTAAAGTACTTGGATCTTCAAAGGTAATATTCTTCAACACCTTGGATTTCGATTTTGTGTTGAGATATGATGTTTTGGACATTATAATCATGTTATATGAAGGGATATGTATATGATTATGAGTTTGTATAAGGATGCATTGGATTATTGAGGGATTATTCAAGAACACTTTGAATATCGAGTTGGATTTGGGGATTTTCGACTAATTGTTGTTATAATCATGTTTTTGGATATTCATAACGGATTATTGATCGTATTGGAGATGTTTTGTTGGTTTGAAACACTTCTTGGGGATTTGAGGTTGGTATTGTTGAGGTTTAGTTGTAATCAATCGAAGTTGGCCTCAAAGTGTTCGATATAATGCCCCAATGAACTTGGTTTAATCGTATCGACGTTTTGAGTTCGTTATATTCGTGTTTAATTCGTATATTGATCGGATTGTTGGATATTGTATAATTCAAGGTTGTTCGAGCGACCGATATCTCAATTAGGACGTTGTTCGTGGAAGGATAATTGTCACCGGTATTGAGTAAGTTAATTCTTACTCGGTTAAAAGGATATTCATTACTTTTGTGGTTGATCATTCATAATCATAACTCATTCATCATTGTATTAATCATATTGAGACTTCTAATTGTCGAATAATCATTTCATTCACGAGGAACGACGGTTCCAAATCATTTCATTGGGTTATCAATCACTTCACTATTATTTTCATCTCGGTGAGTCATTCTTGGCCTTGTCGAATTATTATTCATTGATATTCAGTGTGGTCATTCTCGTTCATATGACCTTCTGGGTTCATATTGCGTGGCCGGGTGTGGCTGTGTGGAATTTTTAGTCGGGCACACGATGGTTATGTATTGGGAGTGATACATTGGACCGTGCACACGGGAAAGCGTTACACCGTGAGACTAATTAGGTACAAGGACGGGTGTGTCCGGTCATTCGTCTTGTACACTCGCACAGAACACTACGGGCGTACTATGGTACTCCTCTTCAGCGTAATTCATAATTAAGGATTTTTCATAACTTCAGATATATCATGATTGTGTATTTTCAACCCTTGAGGATTGTTGTTCTTTGTAACTGACCCCGTTTGGGGATTTTGTTTTTCAGGTCTTGGCAAGGCAAAAGTACGGAGAACACGGCGACGTCGAGAAGTCCAGTGATACTAGTAGGGGCCCCGATCTTTGATTATTCATGTTATTGTCCTTTATTTTCCGCCGCAGACTTTCATTTGGATACTCGTTTCATTCGATGTTGTGTATTTTATCTTCATATAAAATACACTAGTATTCAGTATTGTCTGGTGTGTTGTAACTAAACTCCTCATCGGAGTAATTATTGTTGTAATGTGGTTCGTACTACATTTATCTGTGTAATTCATTCATTTTCATTTGCTGGTGGGTCCCAGGTTGGGGATCTACGGCCTTTGTAATATCCGCCTAGTTTGGGGGTGTTACTGAGTTGGTATCGAGCGTGGTTTTGAATACTACCTTCCGAGTCATGTCTCATTTGAAATCATCATCATCGACTAGTATCATTGGACTTTCGCGTCACGTGTGACTGTGCAAATGCCGAGCCAATCGAATAGGAAGAAGCTGTAAGATTTCTAACGCCATGGTATAATTTCTCGCAATAGTCATTCATTCATCATTCATCATTTAACAATCCTCAAACATCATCATTCATTGTGATTAGGACGATCATGTTAACTCATTAATCACTTAATTCATTTCATTACTCGATTATTGATCGGGACGATCATGTTAATTCATTAATTACTCAATTCATTTCATTACTCGGTTGTCGATCTGGATGATCATATAATTAATCTTGTTAAGTTATTAAAAATAATCATTTCAAGAATTTCATCGAGATAATCATGTCACTTGATAAATCATTCATATAATCACTAAGTTAGAGCATGTATACTCATTTTCATCATCTCATGACATAATCATAACGTGATAATCATGCGGAAATATAATCATTATGCGACCTTACTACTTCAGTATGGGGAGAGCTGTCAGGGATGCACGGGGAGTGGCGCGGTGCGGGCCGAAACCCGAGGAATAATCACTCATTGTCGGGAAATCGTGCCTGTGACTCGGCTCGATCAGAGATGTTCGGGTTGATCCACTCACTTTTATGCAGGCCATGATGACCCATGTGCGGTTGCTCAATCATCATTGCGCCACTCTGGCCGGATTAATCGAGCGAACTCTCCCGTATGAGACGGCCGCTAAGGAAAGTCTTGAACAACAACCTTCATCTCGGCAAGAAATCAACGAAGCGTAATCAATCCGGCGGTCGATCGACCTTCAAGAAGCCTCGTGTGAGTCCTATCGTTTCGAGCGACCTCTACGGTGCATAATCGTGCGGGATCTCATTCCCGGCGGTCGATTCGGCCATCACTGTTTCAATTGTGGGCAGCGGGTCATTTCAGCGAGTGTATGCGAAACCGTCTATCACGTGCTATAATTGTGGGAATTTTGGGCATAAGGCCCGTTTTTGCGAAAAGGACTCCAAGTCGGCTCCGGCATCTCGTGCCGAAGCAACCAGCGTTTAATCGATCGCTTTGTCATCGTCGTTTAAGGCAATGGAAGCAAATAGAGTTGGAGCTCGTATTTATCAGACGGGAGCGTCCGGTTCGGGGGCCGGCAAGTCCCAGATTCATATGATGAGGAGGATCGACGATCTGGTGGCCCGAATGATTTTAGGTCTACTCGTAATTTTATTTCAACTTGTGTGTACCTTTTGATGCTGGTACACCGCATTCATTCATTTTCGAATCATGCTTGAATAGACTTATTTCGGGATAGTCCTATTGCTTGTGGACCTCATACCATCGGTCTACCTGACGATGGAAGAATTTTCGGAATCATACCGAATTAAGCTTAATGACCGCGATTGGTTGATGGATCTAATCGTGGTGAATTTATCTTAGGACGATGTAATTTTCGGTATTAGTTGGTTTGACCGTCTTAATACTATCCTCAGTGTTTGTTAGCGTTTGGTCGCTATCTTTCCGTCGTTGGGTGTCGAATGTGTGCTTCAGGGAAGTAATCCCCGTTGTTCCAGAAGAAGTATTATTATGACGAAAGCAGAGAAATTCCGCAATCGAACTATTCAATCATTCATTGTATCATTTCATCGATTGGCCTTTCTAGGGCAATCGAGTGATTCAATCATTCCTTGTATCATTTCCATCGATTGGCTTTTCTAAGACAATCGAGTCATTCAATCATTCATTGTATCATTTCCATCGATTGGTTTTCTTAAGACAATCGAGTCATTCAATCATTCATTGCATCATTTTCATCGATTGGCCTTTCTAGGGAAATCGAGTTATTCAATCATTCATTGCATCATTTCCATCGATTGGCCTTTCTAAGACAATCGAGTCATTCAATCATTCATTGTATCATTTCCATCGATTGGCCTTTCTAAGACAATCGAGTCATTCAATCATTCATTGTATCATTTTCATCGATTGGCCTTTCAAAGGCAATCGAGTTATTCAAACATTCATTGTATCATCTTCATCGATTGGCCTTTCTAAGGCAATCGAGTTGTTCAATCATTATTGGTATCTCTTTTTATCGATTGACCATTCTAGGGCAATCGAAGTGTTCAATCATTTGTGGTATCATTGTCATCAATTGACGATGTATTTCCAGACGAGTTATCTGGTTGCCTTCACATAGAGTAGGGGAATTCAGGAGTGAGTTGGAGCCGGTACGTCCCCTTTATCGAAGGCACCGTATCGTATGGCCCCGACCAGAATGCAGGAGTTGAAGATTCAACTTGAGGAGTAGTTCGAGAAAGGTTATCTCCGACCGATTGCGTCCCCGTGAGGAGCACCAGTGTGATCTGTCAAGGAGAAGGATGGCTCGTCTCGTGTGTGTATTAATTATCAGGAGTTGAACAGGGTGATGATCAAGAGTAGTATCCCATACCCCGTATTTATGATCTTTTAGATCAACTTCAGGGAGCCTCAGTATTTTCCAAGGTCGACTTAAGATCTGGATATCACCAGTTGCGGATTCGAGAGTCGGATATCGCGAGGACAGCGTTTCGTACACGCTATGGTCATTATGAGTTCGTAGTTATGCCGTTCGGACTAACTATTGCACCTGCGGTATTCATGGAGTTAATGAATCGGGTGTTCATCGACTTTTTGGATCAGTTTGTTGTTGTCTTCATCGACGACATTTTGATTTATTCTCATAGCCGAGAGGAACACGAGGTTCATCTTCATCAGGTTCTCGACGTGTTGAGACGAGAGCAACTTTATGGAAAGTTTTCCAAATGTGAGTTCTGGAGATCCGAAGTTTTCTCGGATTAGCGGGTTATTATCGGCGATTTGTGGAGGGATTTTCTAAAATCGCTCAACCTTTGACGAACCTTTTACGGAAGGATAAGAAATACACGTGGTCCGACGCGTGCCAACGGAGTTTTGAGGAACTCAAGAGCCGGTTAATGTCAGCACCTGTACTTTCCTTGCCGCAGGGGACGGAGGGATTTGTGGTTTATAGTGATGCGTCCGGACAGGGTCTCGGATGTGTGCTCATGCAGAACGGGAAGGTTATTGCCTATGCTTCACGGCAATTGAGACCTTACGAGGTTAATTATCCTACCCACGACCTGGAGCTAGCAGCCGTGGTTTTCGCGTTGGAAATTTGGCGTCATTATCTTTATGGCGTTACCTGTCAGATATTCACCGATCATAAGAGTTTAAAGTATATATTTACTCTGAAGGAGTTAAATATGCGACAGAGGCGGTGGTTAGAACTAATCAAAGATTATGATATCGAGATCCTTTACCACCCGGGCAAGGCGACGTTATCGCCGATGCCTTGAGACGTAAGTCCGTTCGAGGCAGATGCTTGCTCGTTTAACGATTCGAAGGAGCTTCAACAGAATTTCTTAGACCCGAGATCGAGGTCCGCTTCAGCGAGTTCGGGGACGACTTTGTATGTTAGAGATTTCATCATCTCTTGAGGATGCAATCGGGAGAATCGAGTTCGGACCCGGCATTGTTGCGCATTCGTGAGGATGTAGCACGGGAAAGCCCACGGATTTGTGGTCCACAAGGATGGACTCTTGAGCTTTAAGAATCGGTTGTGCGTACCGACGAATGATGAGTTGAAAAACTCGATCTTGAGAGAAGCTCATGCTACCCCTTATCCGATTCATCCGGGGTCTAGCAAGATGTACAAGGACTTGAAACAAAATTTACGTGGAGTAATATGAAGCGAGAAGTCGCAGAATTTGTTTCGAGATGCTTAACACATCAACAAGTCAAGATTGAACATCGGCGGCCGTGGGTATGCTGAAAACCTCTCCCTATTCCGGAGTGGAAGTGGGAAGACATTTCTATGGATTTCATCACGAGTTTGCCGACGAGTCGTCGTGGCATGAATGCGATCTGGATGATTGTGGACCGCTTAACTAAATCAGCTCATTTTCTTGAGATTAATGATACTTGGGGTCCCGAGAGACTTGCCCAGTTATTCATCAAAGAGATAGTGAGACTGCACGGTACTCCTAAAAGTATCGTTTCCGATCGTGACGGACGGTTTGTGTCTCATTTTTGGAAATCGATTCATTGTGCTATGGGAACTCGGCTCAATCTCGATCGCCTTTCATCCTCAGTCCGACGGACAATCAGAGAGGACTATACATACATTAGAGGACATGTTGAGGGCATGCGTCCTCGATTGGAAGGACGATTGGGAAGCCCAACTACCATTGATCGAGTTCATGTATAATAATAGTTGGCATGCTTCCATTAAGATGGCACCTTACGAGGCCTTGTACGGTCGTCGTTGTCGATCTCCCTTGTGTTGGGATGACTTGTCAGAATCAATCGGCATCGAGCCGATATGCTTATAGCCGCCCGGGAGAAGGTAGCTTTGATCAAGAGTCGTATGTTGATAGCTGAGAGTCGACAGAAATCATATGCAGATAATCGTCATCGACCACTAGAGTTCGAGACGGGTGACCACGTTTTGGTCAAGGTATCCCCGAGTCGAGGTATTTTCCGTTTCGGAAAACGGGGGAAGTTGAGTCCGAGATTCATTGGACCGTTTGAAATTTTGAATCGAGTAGGCGAGTTAGCTTATAGATTGGCTTTGCCTCCGGCATTGAGCCGAATTCATAATGTGTTTCACGTCTCTCAGTTACGGAAGTATGTTGCCAACCCGAGTCACATACTTCAGTTCGACGAAATCGAGATCGCGGATGATCATTCGTACGAGGAGCGTCCTGTACGAGTGTTGGAGCGGCGAATCAAATAGTTGAGGAATAAGTCGATTCCTTTGGTCAAGATTCAGTGGTCTAGACTCGGAGTCGAAGAGGCTACTTGGGAAACCGAGGATTGTATGCGGGAGAGTTATCCCGAGTTGTTTAACCCTTAGTTTCGGGGACGAAACTCTTTTAAGGGGGGGTGTATGTAATACCCGGTTGTAATTCAGTCATTATCATTCAGTAATTTCATTCGGTGATTGTCACTCAGTGGATTTTCACTCATTTATAATCATTCATCAATCATGTTCATTCACCCGTGTTCACCGTTCGGAAAAACTTCGAGTTGTGTATCGTTATTATCCATTGTTTCAACTTTCCGCATATGAGTTCGACTTTGTTAGATCACCATTAATTTTTGGTAACTCCAAAAATTCTGAATCTTTGCAATATTATAGAGCATCGAGTTAGCTTTCCAATGGTTCAAACGGTGAGTCAATCGGAGTCCGGACGAGAGAGTTATGGTCATTTTAGCTCACCCGCTCATTTTTCAGTTTTTGGCCGATCACTGCCGACCGAACTCGGCCGTGTCGTCCGACACGGCCGTGCCGTACTCGTCCGGAAATGCTGAAGTCTCTGCCACAGGACTCGACCGTGTCGTCTGGCACGGCCGAGTCGAACTCTTCCGGATAAGCCAGAACCGACTGCCCAGACGCCCGACCGTGTTCCGGGACACGGTCGAGTCAATGCCGAGCGCCGCGCGGTACCGAGTCACTATCGGACAGGTCACTATCGGTAGGCCCCTTCGCGCCGCGACCGTGTCAAGAAGGACACGGTAGAGTCCCTGCCGGCCAGCTGCGCGCCGCGACCGTGTCAGGCGGACACGGTCGAGTCTGTCAGACGAGTCAACCCCTATAAATTCATTTTTTGAGCATTTCAGCTCTTTTCTTTCCCATTTCTTCACCTACAACCGAGAGAGAGAGCTTGAGGGAGGGATTCTCCTTCACAAATCATTTGAGTGTTTGATTTTCTTCATCTCCTTTCGATCGTGAAGCCCGGATAATCGATCTAACGCGTGTTCTTCGGATTAAAGTACTTGGATCTTCAAAGGTAATATTCTTCAACACCTTGGATTTCGATTTTGTGTTGAGATATGATGTTTTGGACATTATAATCATGTTATATGAAGGGATATGTATATGATTATGAGTTTGTATAAGGATTCATTGGATTATTGAGGGATTATTCAAGAACACTTTGAATATCGAGTTGGATTTGGGGATTTTCGACTAATTGTTGTTATAATCACGTTTTTGTATATTCATAACGGATTATTGATCGTATTGGAGATGTTTTGTTGGTTTGAAACACTTCTTGGGGATTTGAGGTTGGTATTGTTGAGGTTTAGTTGTAATCAATCGAAGTTGGCCTCAAAGTGTTCGATATAATGCCCCAATGAACTTGGTTTAATCGTATCGACGTTTTGAGTTCGTTATATTCGTGTTTAATTCGTATATTGATCGGATTGTTGGATATTGTATAATTCAAGGTTGTTCGAGCGACCGATATCTCAATTATGACGTTGTTCGTGGAAGGATAATTGTCACCGGTATTGAGTAAGTTAATTCTTACTCGGTTAAAAGGATATTCATTACTTTTGTGGTTGATCATTCATAATCATAACTCATTCATCATTGTATTAATCATATTGAGACTTGTAATTGTCGAATAATCATTTCATTCACGAGGAACGACGGTTCCAAATCATTTCATTGGGTTATCAATCACTTCACTATTATTTTCATCTCGGTGAGTCATTCTTTGCCTTGTCGAATTATTATTCATTGATATTCAGTGTGGTCATTCTCGTTCATATGACCTTCTGGGTTCATATTGCGTGGACGGGTGTGGCTGTGTGGAATTTTTAGTCGGGCACACGATGGTTATGTATTGGGAGTGATACATTGGACCGTGCACACGGGAAAGCGTTACACCGTGAGACTAATTAGGTACAAGGACGGGTGTGTCCGGTCATTCGTCTTGTACACTCGCACAGAACACTACGGGCGTACTATGGTACTCCTCTTCAGCGTAATTCATAATTAAGGATTTTTCATAACTTCAGATATATCATGATTGTGTATTTTCAACCCTTGAGGATTGTTGTTCTTGTAATCGACCCGTTTGGGGATTTTGTTTTTCGTGTCTTGGCAAGGCAAAAGTACGGGAGAACACGCCGACGTCGAGGAGTCCCAGTGATACTAGTAGGGGCCCCGATCTTTCGATTATTCATGTTATTGTCCTTTATTTTCCGCTGCAGACTTTCATTTGGATACTCCGTTTCATTCAGTGTTGTGTATTTTATCTTCATATAAAATACACTAGTATTCAGTATTGTCCTGGTGTGTTGTAACTAAACTCCTCATCGGAGTAATTATTGTTGTAATGTGGTTCGGTACTACATTTATCCTGTGTAATTCATTCATTTTCATTTGCCTGGTGGGTCCCAGTTGGGGATCTACGGCACTGTAATATCCGCCTAGTTTGGGGGTGTTACATCGGCGCTCAGAGCGGGAGCCGAGGCGATTGAGTACTGATCCCCTGGCGATCGGGGCGGGAGCCAGATGGCTGACCTGTGTTCGGCTGTGAGGTGGGCAGGCCGAACTCCTGGTGACGGATTCGGATTCCATCTTTTCAAGGTTGGAAACAGAATGCCCCGGTCGCCAGGATGGGTCGCGCCCCAAGCGATTGAATATGGATCCGTCCGGTCGTGCGAGAGCCTTTACTCGCGAATTGGGGCTTTCTGACGATCGCTCGTTCAGTAGCCCGCTGAATTTCCGTTTTCCCATGCGGCGGATGATCGAGGGAGTTATCGCGGGCGGCGCGCATGCTCTCCGTCGCTCCTCCAGGATGGCCATAGCCTCCTCGATCTGTTCCTCGGTTTGGAACTGATCGAGTGAGAGGTTGGGGCCATCTCTCGGATGCGGGATCGAGAGTCTCGCGTTGCTGCGGCTTCCCCCTGTCGTTGGCTGGGGTTCGGACTGAACCGGGATATGGTGTCCGGCGGTTCGGAGAGCGGCTTTTCTCGATGTACCGGCGGATGTCATGATTCTGAAGGTTTTCTTTGAAGCGCAGTGAGTGTCACTTCAAGTATATGCCCCGAGAACAGTGAGTATTCTTCGGGACGGTAGGAATAAAAAATTGAGGGTTAGATGCCCTTCTTCTAGCGCCAATTGTTGCTACCCAAAATATTATCCGGAGATAGATATTGCTGGAATGGATGGATAGCAAACAAATGCAAGAGCACTTCCGTGAGAAAGATAAATAACACAAGATTTGCCGGGGTTGTTAGTCCCGGGCTTGAATGCTCTCGCGAGATATTATTAATACTAATATTCGGGGATACAAGTACTAATGTAAGAATACAATTACAATGAGTGTAAAGATTCTTGTTATCTTAGCTAGTGAGCGTGTAGATTGCCGGAAGAACCAGATTTGATGCTCTGTGAGTTCTTGTAACAAAGAAGATGAACAGTCGCGGCGGTGAGAGATCGACAGTCTCTCACGGCGAGTATTTAGCTGGATGCTTGGGCTCCGGGGCTTATGAATCTCTTGGAATCTGTCTAGTGGAGACTTGCTGCTTCGGCCGATCGTGTTCTGGACGAGAGATTCGGAGAGAGAAGTCCTGAGATGGATTCCGGTGAGAAAGCTGGGAGCTTGATGATATATGAGTTCTTCAGTATTTCCGTGAATGGATTCGGAATATGTTCTGAGTGTGAGTAAATGAGTTCTGAACCTTTCGGAGCGTAAGTGAACGAGTTCTCAACTGTTGGTGAAATGAATTCCGAACGTAGGTGAATGAATTGTCAACCTTTTTCCAGTAGGAGGAGGTTCTCTATTTATAGGACTTGGGTATGCCGGGCGATCGCCTTTTCTGCATTATAATAATCGGGCGATCGTCCTTTAGCACATGGGCTTGCTCCCTTAAAGTCTGCAGGAGTTGCTGGCAGTCAACTGTACGGTCCAATGGGGAGCTTACACGCGTCCTGAGTTGCTGTCACGGGCGGTCCCACTGACAACTTTCGGCGCGCCTGCCGGTAGGTGGGGTAGGTGACAGGCTGTGGTCAAAGGTCTTGTCTGTCAACAAAAGATCTTGTCTGCCAGCGGAGATCTTGTCAGCGCCTTTGGTGGATCTGCACGTGGGCGCCGTTCTGAGATCCAGTCTTCGATGACTTTGACGGGCGATCATCTCTGCTCGGGGCGCACGTCGACCGTCCTTAACCGGACACTAGAGTCGATCGCCAGATGCCGAAGGGCAATCGCCTTGGGAGTCGATCGCTAGGTACCTGATGGTGGTCTGATATCTTCGACTTGGCGAGCTAGCCATAGTTTGACTGGAGTTGACTTGGTCGCTCGGCCTTACAGTCGATCGCCTGTCGGGATGAAATTATCGTGACACAACACTCCCGAATACTTATCATCCTGGGCTAAGAAACCATCCAAATTTCTCATGGAGAAACAACAACCCGATGCCGTACGACACGAGCGCCCAAGCTCAATACAACGGAGGAAATCAAGTCCAACAAACAACACAAAGTGAACCACCTCCACATCAAAGGAACTCTCTTGAGGAGAGTGTTATGGCATTTATTACGGCAAACAATAAAAGGTTCGAATCTTTAGAAGCCTCGGTGAAGAAAATAGAGACTCAAATTGGGAAAATCGCTACCGTTGCACGTATACAAGAACTACCAAGTCAGCCCGAGCAAGCTCAATCTATCACTACTCTTCAGAGCGGTAAAGTGATAAATAAGGAGGATCTAGAAAGCTTTGACATGGAAGTACTTTTCGAGGAGAAAGAAGTTCCCACTGCGAAATTAGGAGCTAGTATTAATTTAACGCAAAAACTAATATACTCGCAACTAGGTTTGGGGGAGGTGATATCCCCGATGGATTTCGTGATACCAAACATTGAAGAAACATCACCAACAAAAATCACGTCACTTATTCTTCAAGAAAAACATTTCATGGTGACAATCATAATGAAAATTGAAATGGTGAGAAAAGCGCTCACAATGGAAATCCATAGAACCACTATCCATATCCTGATAAAGGAAAACGAGCGAAAAATGACGAGCTATGTGGATGGACCTGGCACATTTTCAGTTAATCCCGGATAGAAGAATCCGAAGAAGTCGAGCTAAAGACTATAAAAAAGTGCTGCTTGGGAGGCAACCCAAGGAAGTTTTTTTTTTTTAATTTTTTATCGCTTTTATTATTACTATTATTGCATTAATTTTGTTTTTGTCTGTGGTGTGTGTAGGTAATCTAATAAGGAGGGTATTTATGGGAGGAAGAAGCCTAGCCTATTGAAAGTTGAGACCCGAGCACAAAAGCATGGTGCCCCGCGATCAAAAACCACACTTTTTAATCCGGTCGTTTTATTTTCTTTCCTTTTAATTTGCGTTTTCGTATTTTTCCTGACTTAATCTTTTTGTTTGGGGACAAGCAAAGGTTTAGGTTTGGGGGGTGCAACTTATTCAATTTTTATTTATTTTTAGTTTGCGTGATGTTTGTTTCCTTTCTATATTTTTTTCTTCTTGCGTGATGTCGTAGTTGGATTATAATAACCTTATTAACTGTTGGGTATATGGACGATTAATCGTGTTTGTACTTGGCTCGTAGAGTTTTATAAATATAATTGATTGTTTGACCTTGCGTGTGAATGTATAGTTTTGGTTACTTGATTTGACATGTAAGGAATGAGTATGGTAGTCCAAAAGCCGTGAGTTCTTGTGCCTCATTGAACCGTTCGCTTTTAGCGGTAAAATTCTATCATATGTGATTTCTCTTCTTATGGATTGTATTCTTTAGAACTTGCATGTTCTGTCGGATGATGTGTTGATATTTACATACACGAGAAATGATTAGGGCTGCCCATTTTTTTTTGTCTTGAACCTACTTACCCTAAAATACCCACCATTTCATATCAATATCATTTGCTAGCCACGTTGAGCCTTTAGTCGTAATTTTGTTCAAAAAACCCGCATCTTATAGCTCTATATCCAAAAGCCATAACTTACCCAAGTATTGGTCCACGTAAGAGCATGAGAGGGTATATTTGAAAAACAAAGGTGTGCAAAGTTTGTGGTGTATAAAGGCAAAAATCTTCTCTCCCGTTTCCCTAAAAATAATAAGCCCCACAAAAAAAATGTGATCCTAATAGTGGGATAGAAAAGATAGGGGAGGAGAGAAGTGAGCCTAAGAAAAACAAAAGGGAAGTCGTTGAGTTGTGAGAAATAGACCAATATCAAAAGAATTGCGCTTAACAATGCCTAGAAAAAAAAGATATATATATATATACACGGGAGAATTGAAGTAGAATGATCGCTTTAAGTGTTTATTTCATATATGTGAGGATCGTATATGCTCTACTTGGACTGAACTTGTAACTACTAGCCAAATTTTCCCAACCCCGTTACAACCAAAAGTAAGACCCTATGACTCGTGTTTCGTGAATATTGATACGATTGATGAAAAGAAGAAGTGCAAGCATATTGTAGAACTTTCCATTCGAATCGAGCTGAGCGTATTGACCTATCTTAACACTTGAAAGATGAGTGAATCGATAAAATTCCGTGACGGACTACTAAGACTTGTTTTCTTGCATGTTAGATTAAGTGTCATTGCTATCCATTCATTTGTGAGTTTACGCTTTCATGACGAGTTACGAGACTTCACGATACTTTTACATTCCCAGTTGATTGTATGTATACCCGATGATTAACTTGATTATTCAATCCTTCACGTTTTCTTTGTCGTGTGTTTTATTTATTTTTGCTTGGGGACAAGCAAAGTTTAGGTTGGGGGGATTTGATGAGTCGATTTTTGATCGTCTCATTCTGTTCTATCGAGTCGCACTTTCGTTTGTTTTCGAGTGTTTTTGCTCTTTTTACGCGTGGTATATTGTGTGTTTGGTTTGTAGGTATCCGGACGGAGATTGTGGTGAAATATGCGCTTTTATGGCCAATATTAGAGTTTATGACGATTAAGAGCGAGAGGCCTAAAACGATGAAGATTGAAGCACTACCTGTCGTATTTTCTAATTTCCAGATTCATTACTTCGAATAAGGATGTGTTGTATATATGTATGGATTCCTCGTGAAATCAGCTTCGCAACGGTATATCATACACTAAATTCCGAGGTGTATTGAGGGAGATATGGCTTCTAGACCACGGGTTGTGTCACAGGACACGGCCGAGTTTGCTGTCCAGAGAGTTTTTGCATTTTCTGGGACACTTGGACACGACCGAGTCTGCTGTCCAGAGAGTTTTTGCATTTTCTAAAGTAGTTGGACACGGGCCATGTCACTTTTCGGTGCAAGTTCATTTATCTGACATTTTTACACGATTTGGAGCATTTTTCTTGGTCTTTTGGCTTTATAAAATGGTGTTGGAGACCTTAAGATGGAATATTCAGATCTTGTGTGAGATATTGTGGAAAAACACATGATTTAGGGAGAAAAACACCAAAATAGGGAGAAAAGAGAGATTTTCATCATCTTATTTGTAATTTCATCTTGAAGAAAAATACATTTTGGGAGTGAATATTATTCCTTGTATCATTTGTTGTGAATTCTTGAAGGAAGATCATCAAACCTTCATCGGGAATTCGATTTCGGCTTTTACAAGGGAAGTTTCTACCATGTTTTGTTTTACAATTTCCATTATTGTTGTTGAAATAACCATGTGTAGCTAATCGTTTCATATGGGTTTTTAGATTGAGCCACACACATGTTATCGATTGTTAGTTTCTATTGATTTTCCGGGTAAAGTTTGGGATTGTTCCTCTTGTTCGTTCTTCGCATAAGAACTTTTGATTTAGCGAGGGTTTTTATCGGTCTTCGCCATCAAACGGTTCGGTAGAAGTGATTGTAAATGTTCTCGAACTTTTTCGCGCGATCTTTTAACGATTTACCTCATCAAAAGTAGTCGGTTAATTGATTGTTAGTTAGGGATTCATCCCCATCAAAGGAGTATCTCTTATTTTCGAAAAGAACAATCGTGATTTTTAGAATTACCGCCATCAAACGGATTTCTTTTAATCATGAGCAATCGATAATTCCAAACCTTATTTATTTGAGTATCCGAACTAATAATTGATTACGTGTGTGTCGGTGATCCTAAATTCCCATATCATTCTCATTATTGTAATCTTTCAATTATCCGACCATTAATTTGGTGTTTATAACGCTTAGTTTATTTTAATTTTATGCGTTAGTGATTGTAATCCTATCAAACCAATGATGTACTTTAATTTACTTTACTTTTGCTCATTCGACTATTTGCCGAACATTATCGAACTTTAAACCGTTTCCAATTCCTCGAGAGATCGACCTCGCAGTTACTTGCAGCTTCCTATAAAAGCGATTCGTATACTTGCGAGTATTTAATTTGTTCATCAGAATAGTATATAAAATAATGTAAGGTGTTTTACGTTTTACAATAACTTTATACTGTATCTAAAGATAACTAAATAAATTGCTCATTCACCTTCCAAGTGAATATAAAAGCACAAAAAGATAAAAGAAAAACTCCATCCTTCAATTTATTTTTTTTTTGACAAAACCCCATCCTTCAATTTAAAGGGCAGGGTTCAATGTTTTCTAATTTTCAAAATAAGTTGTTTATTTGAGTATTATATATTATCATACTCAAGTTACTTATATTTCAATAAATCATTATACTCTACAGACAATAGTATATTACTGCTATTTTCGACTCATTTCATCACACAATGCTATTTTCGACCCATTTCAATATGAGTGTCATCTTTGACCCGTTTCACTTAGCGGTGACATTTTCGGTCAGTCCAAGTCAGAACGTTATTTTCGACCCATTTCGCTTTGTGACTTACTTTCGAATGCGAATGGACATTATTTACGATCTATTTTGTCCCAGGACCATTTTTTACTGTTTCCTCATGTGATATTATTTTTTACATGTTTTGCAATCGGGACGTCATTTTTGACTCATTTCATCACATGGCGTTATTTTTGACTCTCAGGACATGATTCGTGATATGTCATTTTCGACCTGTTTCGCCTCGTGAGGACATTTTCGACCAGTTTTCCCGAGAAGACATTTCCTACCTGTTTCGTCACATGACGTTATTTTCCACCTGTTTTGCTCCTGACATCATTTTCGGTATGTTTCACTCGAAAATGTCATATTTGACTCGTTTCCCCCACGACGATATTTTCGACCAGTTTCGTCAGAAGACGTTATTTTCGACTCATTCTGCCCCCAGATATTATTTTCGACCTTGTTTGCACCTGAACGACATTTTCGCCCCGTTTCGCCCTAGGAGACATTTTCGACCTGCTTCGTCATGAGACGTCATTTTCGACCCGTTTCGTCGAGGGACGTCATTTTCGGTATGTTTCGCTTTGGGACATTACTTTTGACCTTTTGGCTTGGACGGTATTTTTTACCTGTTTCGCCCTTGTACGTCATTTTGACTCGTTTCGCCATGGGATGTTATTTCAGCTCATTTCGTACGTGGACTTGCGCGTTTTGTTACGAGATGTCTTTTTTGGACCATTTTGATCGGAAAGTCATTTACCACTATTTTTATTTTGGGACGTCATTTTCAACTGTTTCAATCCGAGATGTCATTTTCAAGTATTTTCATCATTTCTACATGCTTTGTCATGGAACGCAATTTTTACCTCATTTTGTCCTGTGATGTCATTTCAATCTCTTTCTTCATGTGATATTATTTTCGACTCGAGCATTATTTTCGTCTTGTTCTGCCTGAAGACGTCATCTTCAACTGTTTTTTATCCTGAAATGAGTCAAAAATAATATCCCGAGATAAAATATATCTAAAATGACATCATGGGGTGAAACATGTCAAAATGACTCCCTATATCGAAAATGATACCCCGCATGAAAACAGTCAAAAATGACACTTTGTGACGAAAATGATCGAAAATGATATAGCAAGATAAAAAGAGTCGAAAATAATATCCCAGGATGAAAATAGTCAAAATAATGTTCCGTGATGAAACACTCGAATATAGAATTTCGTAATAAAACGGATCGAAAATAACGTCCTGAGGTGAAAACGGGTCGAAAATGACGTCCTCGGGTAAAAAAGAAGGGCGAAAATGACATCCCGAAACAGAATGGGTTGGAATAACTTTCCAAGGCAGAACGGGAGGAAAATGATGATCCATGACGATACAGGTCAAAAATATGATCTCGTGGTGAAATATGTCGAAAATCATATATCGAGGTGAAATCAGCCGAAATGACGCCCCAGGGTGAGAATAGTCGAAAATTTCGTGACGGACGAGAAAAATCAAAAATGATATTTTGGGCGAAATGGACGTCTCATGATGAAAAGGATGAAAATATCGTCCTGGAGCGAACCTAGTCGATAATATCGTTCCGGATCAAGATGGGTCTAAAATGATGTCACATGGCAAAATAGGTCGAAATGATGTCACATGGGGAACGGGTCGAAAATAATGTCCTAGGGCGGAACTGGTCGAAAATAACGTCTTGCGGCGAAACGAGTCGAAAATATCGTCATGAGACGAAAGTGGTCGAAAATATTGTGTCGGAGCGAAAGTGATCGAAAATGGCTTCTCGTGGCGGAACGGGTCGAAAAATGACGCCTCGTGTCGAAGCGGGTCGAAAAAGTCTCGTGGTAAAATTGGTTGAAAATGCCGTCCCGGAACGAAATTAATCGAAAATAATATCCGAGAGCGAAAAGAGTAAAAAATGATGCTGCAGGGCGAAACAGGTCGAAAATGACGCCCCATGACCATATACAATTTATAAATATCATTATGGAGCGAAACTGGTCGAAAACCACATATGGGGGCGAAAACAGTTGAAAATGACATCCCATGACGAAAATAATTGGCGTCCCGTGATGAAAATAGCTGAAATTACGTCCGAGGGCAGATGGTTCAAAAATAATGTTCGGGCGCAAAAATAATTGAAAAATAACCTTACATAATCAAACAGGTCGAAAATAATGTACGGTGGCCGAACAAATGACGTCCCCATGCGGATAGGTAAAGAATGGCGTTCCGTGATAAAGCTGGTCAGAAATGACGTCACGGGGAGAAACAGGTAGAAAATAATGTCCTGGGCAGAAATAAGCGAATAACGTCACAAGGTGAAACGAGTCGAAAATAACATCACGGGTGAAATGGGTTGAAAATGACTCCCCTGAGCAAAATAGATCGAAAATGACGTCTCAAATCGAAATAGGTCAAAATACATTGTGCGAAGAAATAGGTCGAAAATAATTGTAATGCATTGTGAGCTACAATGATTTATTGAAATGTGTGTAATTTGGATATAAAGATAAAAAATATCTAAATGGAAATTTATTTTGAAAATTGAAGAAAAGTGAAACCTCCCACAATAAATGTAAGGACTCAATCTTTATATATATAAGATGTACCTTGAATACAGACGGCGAGGAACGTTTCAGCAGGGGATGAATAAACTGGCGCGAGAGAAGACGGAATAGCGGTAGTTTTTTTTATTTAGGTCATGAAAATATATTTTTATTTAGGTCACGCTATATATGGAATATATAAAGATGAGGTTTCAAATTTTATTTTTTCATAAATGAAAAATTAAATTTTATCAATCACCATTTTATAAGCTAAATTGATAAGCCTAATTATTGGTGTTTCAAGTCGTTTAAACGAGTTTTTTTACCGATGGTCGAATAGTTCTGCCTTATAATAATTGATAATAAATTAGTGCTAAACACAGCCTAAGTAGAAATAAACGAATCATATTCTAAACTTATCATTCTTAATAATCGAAAAAATTACAACCTACCATTTAATTTGGAAAGGAATGAGTATTATATAAGAAGAGGCAAGGTTCGATTTTTTTATCCTCCTCTTTCCAAAATTGCGCCAGACTCCAAATTCAATTTTTTTTTCTTCTTTTCGAAATTCAACGTATAATTTAATCATTAATACTTTAATTATATATTAGTAAATAATATTAAATATTTTATTGAGACAAATTCATGTCATCTTATATTATTTATTTTTATATAGAAAAAATGCAATCTGGTAGACAAATCGTACAAATAATGAAGCGTGGGGATTATTCAAAAACGGGTTAAGTATACTATTCATACAGTCTACTTGAAAACTTCAAAAATCTACATGTATCCGGTTATTTTATTAAGATTTTCATTTATTAATGAATATCATCTTAGCCGGTCCGGATTCAATATTTCCAGCACTGCCATCGTGTCATTACAGCAAGGATTATCCACCAGTAGATACATAAAATGAAACATCATCTAAGCAAAATCTGAAGTGTATGATTTATTCTTCATTCTGCCAGTACTCCGTTTTTGTCGGTATCGTATCACGAGTTATTGACATTCACTTTTTACCCAAACGGAAACTGAGAATCGAAACAATTTCTGTTATCTACATTTACATACCAGTTTCCCAGTGGTCCGATGTCCAACTACTCGAACTTCTTTTCGACATTTTTTTAGTTCACAGATGGATGGTGATATCTTTCCAGCCAGAAGTCAAGTATATTTCCACTAAATCCATCATGTCAGAATCAGAAAACAACTTGGTACAATGATCAAGAAACCTATTTTTGACCTGTATATAAGAAATCTGTACCTTTTATACAGTTCATATCAACATTGTAATTCCACAAGTGTTGGTTCTCATCCCCCACTTTCAGAGTGTAAAGTAGCAATTTGGAACAGATGCAATACTAGTTTACAGCTTCAAACAAAAGGAGTTGGGGTTGTAGACGTCCTCTTTCACACTTTTTAAGAACATCATTCCAGTCACCAATTACCTAGTCAAATCATGAAAGATACATGAACACACACACACACACACACACAGAGAGAGAGGAGAGAGAGAGAGAGAGAGAGAGAGAGAGAGAGAGAGAGAATTTCCTACTTTTTTTTTGAAACTAGAGTTTCTTACCGTTAAAGAGTTGGGAAATTGTACCTTCACAGTTTCATCATCATACAGTATCCACCACTCGTGATCATGATTGTAGGTAAAACAGTGATAGTGCATCCCGGAATAGCAAACCTTAACAAGGGAAGGAGAAGTTTAAGAAAAAACAAAGAACGACATTCAAGTCAGTCTGATGAACTCGTTTAATGTCTCTATTTGTGTCAGCATGGAGAAAATGAGACATACAAATCAATCAAATGATACATGTAATCATTTCAAGAAAAGAAAAATGAAACACGTAATCATTAGTTGGCACAGAACACATATGATGAACTTTTTGTTTTTTATTTACAGTCAGGATAATAATAACTTACATTAATGAGCAACTGATGTCATGATACTCATAGTATTACTCCAAATATTCACAAAGTTAACAGACTAAGAGAACATTAATTTAAAACTGCACATACCACTGAAGCCAAGCGATGCCTTCTTTGTTGATCAAGACCACGATAAAAGGCACTAACGTCAATCTCAACAGATAAAGCTTCTAATGTCGCATTTATATCTTCAGCACTCTCACTTGCAGTCCGCCATTCCAGTACTACAGGGCATGGAATAAATGCATCGAGATCGAGAGACATAACATTCGGCACATTCAAAAGAACAAATAATTGGAAAACCTAGAAGAACGTGAAAACAGAAGAGCACGAGTAAACTAAAAGTCGGAAATCACCTGCCGTGAAAACATGTGGAGGAGTGGAGAGTGTGTGGTGGATATAGTTTAACTTCCCACAGCCACCATGGCCTATATCACAAGCTGACCAATCTTTCAGCTCGACCAGGTCCAAAAGCTGATCAAAGGATTTCTCTGAGTCCACAGCCTAGTGATTACAATTGTCATTCTATGGATTAGCCAAGTTGAATCTTACCAATGACTAGCCGTATATAAACATTAGTACATACATATAATTAGATTTACAAAGACATGCCTTCAATCTTCTGAGAATACTGGCATTTATGTTATGAAAGAACGATGTGTATTTTAAACATCTGGACGCCAGACCACAATTTTGACAACTCATTATTTCTGATATATCCAATCCGAATGTTGAATGCGCGATACAGGAGCATGTCGAGATGCTTTCTACTGATTTTGTATCAGACGCTGTAGATGCTGGAGTGAATGATTGATGGAGACAGCAAAATATTACCCCAAGCACTTCAGTAGCATCATTCATCTGGCCCTACAAGGTCATAGCAATTTAGTCTTACATCTAAAGAGTCTCTGAGCTCAAAATGGCGTTACCAAAATATTTTTGGGATAAATTAAAAAAAGTACCGGTTTTACCTTAATTACAAAAGAACCCAGCTAACTTTCAAACTTACAAAGTACCCAAAAGGTTTGGTTCCGTTCCGTGTTAAAATTAAGGGCCTAACTGTAATCTTTTTATAAATGTGCAGGGGGTTTTTAAAAAAAGAAATTACGAAGGGGTAATGTGAGACAAAATAAAAATCAGGGGTATATTTTTGTAATACCTCAAGTTAGCTGGATCTTTTCGTAATTGGTTAAAAAGCTCAAGGCATTATTTATATTAACCAAAGATTTATTAAACATACATTTCACTGGAAGAAACATACATCATCATCATCAACAGCACCTTAATCCCAACTATGTTGGGGTCGGTGGCATGAAGATTATAGTGTCGTTTAATTAGTTAGTTAACACCATAACTCATGCAAATAACAAAGTGGCAAAGTTTTACGCCGGATGCCCTTCCTGTCGCAACCTTCATATGAAGGAGAAATAGAACGAAATTCCAAAACCGTCAACATCATAGGTTTTTCCATTTATATGGAAAATATCATGAGACGGCGATGAGTTTGAGATAATTGCTATTGTCATGTCACAATACGTGATTGATATTGTAAAATCAACACATACATCATGGAACATGACTTCACTGGAAGAAACATACATTGTACTAAAATCACCAACAAAAGAAAGAGCCATATATCGTAGTAGTGGGATTTGGTGATTTACCTCCTGCAAGAAATTACTATCTGGATACAAATTGCTTAGAGCGACTCTCAAGGAGGTAGGGCCAACAGCTTCGTGTCTGTTGTACTTAGACGCCTTCCTCAGAGCAATGAAGATATCAAATAAGGCACATATAACACAAGGATCACCCACATGGACATGTTCGGACGATGATCTCCACAAAAATTCATCTCGGAACCGTCTTATGTGCCATAATGACTGCATAGACAAAAAATCAAGGGTCTTAGCCAAAGGGGAGAAGAAGAAAAAAAGCAGTACTTTGAAGATTAAAATAAATGGACAAATGGAACTACTCAATAAAACAATAAAGAACAACATGCCCTAAAGACCAACCTGTATTATGACATTGAGAAAGCAATTATATTCACCAACTTCATTTTTTAACCCTGTTCCATATGTATCCCTTCTATTAACTGTCATAATTATTTCACACAAAATACATGAGTCACTAAAAGTAGAGACACAAATAAAACAAAGATACTCCCTTAAAAAGTACACAGGAGGGATACCAAGGTCAGCTTGAAACCTCTCTTCATCCGAATCAACCTCTGCCTGAAACTGGCTCAACGTTGTTGCACCTTCTTGTATATATTTCCCAATGATAGTAAAAGTTCATCATTACAGCATCACAGTAGCCAAATAATGTATTATTAAATAGATAAAAGAATAATATAAATAGGCCAATAACAGCAATGCTTCTGTGCAAGGTTTTGCATTAGCACCTATTTATATTTTGTGAGCATATAAGGCCATAGAAAATTACTATTTCATGATGTATCAACAATAAGCAAGGTAGTGAAAGAGTGATACAATATATGCAAACTTGGCAAAGTAATTTTGGCCAAGAATGAGAATATTCGGAATGGATAATTCTCCTTGGGAAGCAGATTCAATTACAAGAAGCATGGTTATTATTGTATAATGCTTTCACATGAAAAAAAAAATACAATATTTAGACACAGAGAAGATTAACAAGATGAGTTGACAATGTTTATCAATTGTCACTTCTTTTTAGGGGAACTGAAACAGTAATACTAAAGATAGAGAAAAAAAACTAATGGTTAAATGTGGCGACCAATAGCAATCAACATGTAACAAGACAGTGTTTTCTTTAAAATTTTGAAAGTAAAAGAAATTCATAAGCAGCGCCTACTAAGTCCAGTCATTAGATTGTAATTAACGTACTACACTCCCTCCAAGATGATGCGACAATAGGAAAAGGGACAGAGTATCATGAATGCCACACATCCTTGTCAGTTTTAGCACTTTATTTCAAAGGTAACCTACTAACTTGAAGCGTCTATGATTGCTAAGGTCACATTCAAATGCAGAAGAACAAATGGTTTGTGGATAAGTGCAACCACATAAGTTAGTTTCTCTATGTATTCTAAGAAAATTTGGTTTGTGAGTGCAATAATTTTGCATTAAGTATACTCGGAGTATTTGTCGACTGCTTAGCATATTTGTTACAATAATTGAGGTGTCTACTTGATTCTAAGAGTTATGATTATATAAAAACACGTATAAAAAGCACAAAGACACCACGAAAGATGAACACACAGATTAACTTTTCTTTCTAGACTCTAAGTTACAGTCATTCTAGATAACATATAGTACAGAACAACTTATTGAGTTTATAATAAAATGCAAAGTAACTTGCAGAAACATAAAAATCTTGTTTGACGACCCTATAAAGATCAAATTCTCATACCTCACTGAGCAAATATGGACTCCAAGCAAGAAACCACCACGTAATAAAATTACAGCGGACAAGCTATTTTCACTACAAGTACATACCGGCATCACCGTTTATATTCTTCGAAAATCTAGGTTGACCAGGATCGCTATCTTTCTTTCGAGGTGTCGGTGGAAGATTCTTCTGATCACTCAATTTGGTTGGACCCTTCCCTCCGAAGCATTGGTCAGGAGAAAATCCATCATCCCATGGAATACCTTCACTTAGGGAACCTGCACATAAAGATTATATGATTCCAAGCATTAGTTTTAATCATTGCAAATTGTACAGTGAACATCTAAAATCATTTTTCTTGGAAGAATATTAATGTTAGCTACCAGTTCTCAGTAGACCTTCATTTGCAGTGTTCTTTTGCATATCCTCGGAAATATCAGCAAATCCATCCTTTTGCAGCAAAGGATCCCACGTGGAAATTCATGTTACAAATTTATTAAATAAATATTGCATCTCTTCCTTCTCAAACAGAACTATCTCCTGAATTCAGTCGTTATCAGCAAACAATATATATGAAATTTGATTCTAGATGATAGAGCATTAACATGGGCAAGCTCACCTTCAGAACTGTTTGTGCCTTTTCAGTCGATTGCTTAGCATATTTGTCACCATCACTTCGACTCAAATAAGCATCCGGCTTCGCAACTATTTCTGCCTTTTCACTAGATGTTTCTGGAATCTTTTTATGTTGCTCAGTCAGAACCTTCTGTTTAGCCTCATTTTCTATGCGTCTTTGATATTCCAAATGTTCTTCGAGCATTCTTTCTTCAACTTCTAGCTTGGATCTAAGTTTGTTCTCCTCTTCCTCTAGTTTCAAGGCATCATCGCATTCAGGAACAGCAATTCCGGAACCTTGACCTTCCGCTTCTTGAGCACTTGGAAGCAATCTAAAGCAAGATCAACATTACTAACATTGTAGTTATGAATTTGATATACAGTATTTTCAGTTCAGACGAAATATGTGTTTCATTTACATGGATATACTTTACGAGCGAAAGAGAGACATACATCTCTTTGGCTGTCTGATCCTGCAACTGAGCACTACGTGTAGCCTGCAGAAGCAGTAACCAGAATAGAGGATAATTAAGCATCAGTCGTATCCTACAATTCCAATTCGAGATGAATAAACACTGTTAAGTCTGGAAATTGGGTTCAAACCTTCGCATCCTTGTTTTTCTTGTTCTTCTTTTTCTTATCCCTTGTCCTCGCATGCATGCTCTTTGAACTATCATGCCCTCCACCACTCTTTTTTGAATCCGGAGCAAGTTCGTCTAGAAAAGCCTCCCCATCAGTATTAGATTTTTTTATAGCATTTTCCTCTGCCAGATCCTCCAAGCGCGCCTGCAAAAAGATAAAAGCAATAGCCTTTAACGCATAGGAAAGACATATGTGAGTATTTTCATGAAAATAGGTGTTTTTTCCTGACCCGTAGAAATGATTTCACTAGAGGGATTAAAATTAATCTGTAATCATTGGAAGATGCAGGGTCAATCATAACTTCCAATTGCTTCATCACTGCAATTACCCGCAACATTCTTGCCTCTACTTTGCTAATCTGATTCGTTAAGAAACACGAAATATATCATCAGCGAAAATGCACAAAAGGATAACAACCAAAAAAAGCAGAAGTAGTGGGCCATAACCTCAGTAGAAACTTGATATTTCTGCCTCTGTATTGCAGCTTTTATGCTAGTTTCCACTTCATGCATATAATCATTTCTTCTATAACCATCATTTTCACCAGACTCTAGGTCACCATATCGGTTGACGTATAGGGACTCTGCAACCTGCAGAACATCCGTTATAGCATCCAACTCAAGTTTATTGCTGCTTTTACTGTCATTTCCAATGAGCTCTTCCCGTCTTTTCTTAAGGACATAATCATATCTTTCACGAACAAACTCCGTAACGTGCTCTCTTCTATTCTCCTCGTCCAAACACAGATTCGTCACTTCTTTCAACGCCTTCTCATGATTCAAATGCTCACGTTTCTTACCACGCAAGCTCTCCAAGTGATTAGATTCCTTCTCAAGCGACTGGAAAATTTCCAGACCTTGCTGAGCTTTCTCAGCTCTCCCACACTTCCAGTATGTCAATTGTTCGCCAGTGGAGGAGCCTGTAAATATCCAGGACAATAATGCATCCGAATCAAGTATAACCCCACTGTCATAGCTGATAAGGGACGGAGTAGGTGCACTGGAAACATCATTTACGACCTCATCACATGACGAGAGAGGGATCTTGCAGGGAAGAAATTTCTCATCAAACACCAAAAATGAAGCATCTGGGCTAAGTATTATCTTCTCCATAATTTCAACAGCCTGCATCCCAGTATTTGAATCATCTGCCACATTACTCTCTTCAGAATATCCACATAAGCCGCAAGACTGAGAAATATCAAGCAAGAAATCATGGAGTATCTTGAGCTCGCCAGCACCTAAAAAACAGATGCACAAAGGAGTTCCATCCATATTGGAGCCAAGTGGAGAACCAGGAGCTATATCTCGCAGCTTCTCCATTGCAAAGCGTATGACCTTTTTAAGGTGACTTGATGCCAGATACTTATGTTTAATAAGTGCCTGAAGAATGGCGTGAATTTCTCCTAGAAGCTTTGCACGCTCGGGATCATCAGACAACGGCAAGTTCTCATCAAGAAAAATTCCCCGACTACTTTGATCTTCATCACAGTCCATCCACTCGACATCTGGAAATTCTGTGCTATCCTGCACGCTACTGTTGCTAATATCAACAGATTTCTTCTCTTCAGTTGATGAATAATCAGGTCTGTGATGCATCCTCCTAATTGCTGCATTTAAGTCCAAGGGTTTCGGGGAAAAATTTAAAAGCATCTCAGACCATTCTTTCTCAACACATGACGGGATAACTGATTCTTTTCGGGGAAACAAACTTCCGGTATGCGCCTCCATTACATGCTTCATGAACAAACCGGCATCAGCAAATTTCTCATCACAGACACAGCACGCCCAAAACCTCCATCCTTTATTTGCCTTCCCAAATAATAAAGCTTCATCAAGCACTTCACTAAGCGACACATTCTTTGATGACCTAAAATGCGCTCTTAGATCCGAAATCTTAATTCTCAGAAAATATTTCTTCCGATCCGAACTCATCGAGTTCCAATACGATCGTACCCAATCCCTCATCGTAGCATCTGATGAAGCGGTTTTCCTCGCTATACCACCTTTACTTCTTTCCCCTGCTCTCTGGCTCGATCCTGGACCAGAATCCATCCCTTTAGTACTGCTATTTCTGTTATCCCCATCATTTCTCAAATTAGAAGACTCTGATTTCTGTTGCAATTGCAAAAGCCCTGCCGCAGCCCCTTTCACCTCTATTTCCTTCCTCCGCTCCTCAGGCATCTTCGCATCCTTCTTAAAGACATCCGTAGGAAATCTCCTTGTTGGATTCAACCAAAAATTTTCCTCCTCGAAGTTGAATTTCTTCATCCAACGCGAAAGAGAAGCAATATTCGACTTGTAAATCAATGAACGAAGTTTACTTTGAAGATCGGCAACTCGAGCCTCATCATCAGTACAATTCTCCTGCTGATTCTCGTCTCCCAAACTATCGCTGATGGAAAACACATGGTCTTCTACTGCCAAAGCCCGTTCGCACTCTACCACCACCTCTTCATACTCATTCACCTCATTTGCAGCCTTATACAACAAAGTCGCATAATAATTCGCGTACTCGATAGTACTAGGGGACAAACTCGCCGCCTTACGAGCACACTCGATCGCAGACCTAAAGTATCGTAGCTTGGCACTCGCGTCGTCAATATACAAAGACACATTCACAAAGACGTTCGCCCGATTGAGGTGAATCACGGCCGAGAGCGGAGAATTCTCAACTCTCAAGCACAAATCCTTCATCATCCTTAGGGTTTTGGTGAAGTTCCCTCGGCGCAACGCCATGAGTGCGTGATCAAATTGAAGCTTTACCGCAGCATAAGAAGGCGAAGTGTTCGCATTGCTATTATTGCTCCCCAAAGCCGTTGCGTCGATTTCCGCAGGCGTTTCCATGGAAGGATCGAAGGAATGATCCGCGCTCGGAGCACCACCGTCGACGAGAGGTGCGAGCGCACTGGTTGCAGATGTGGAATTCGACGCCGGCGCCGGCGGCAACGATTGGGATTGTTTGGAGCGAGGAGCGGCGTTTCGCTTCTTACGCGCCATAACAGATTCTCCTGGCTGTTACTCAACTGCATTCGTGCAGATTATAGTTGGACACAATGAATTTATAGATATATTGGCTGTTGTATCTCTATTGTGTATGTATAAAGGCGGGAAAGGAAAAGGAGATGACACACACGCACACAGCTGAACTTAGTACGGCGTCGGACCGTTGGTAAGTGGTAAATGATATGAACTTTTGCTTGAGTGTCCCATTAGTCCATAAATTTACTATAGGATTAAATTTAACTCGTATATAATACATTGCTCAAGTTCCAATATGTAGGATTAAACTTTTTATTATTTTTATTGACCTGTAGAACTCGTGAATAAACTTATGATATAAGATATAATTTTGTATAATAATATTTATTTTTATATATTAAAATTTTATATATGTGAAGTATATATTAGATCGCAAATTTTTTATCTCATAATTACAAGTAATAATTAATTAATATATATTTATAAATTTCTATATTAAAACTTAATATTGATAAATACATATTTCCAACAAAAAATTAATATTATTTTCTTATTTAAATTTCAAACCTTCTTTATTTAAATTCATCATATATAAATATAATTTTCAACAGTAATTGATTCTAAAATTATAAAAAAATAGATAAAATATGAACATGTCACGTGGCTTAAGACTTTTCTTTTAGTGTAGAGTAGATATGAGCTTGTTATAATATCAGAAAATTTATTCTTTTGTATATTTTTGAATGTCCATGCGGTGACTAGTAACTGAATCAAACATCTCATGAATTATTCAGATTTCGGTTCGATGAAAATTTGTTCCAACCCTTTTAATAAGACTCTTAAATATGAAATAATCAAATTTAAATTTAACTGTAATCAATTGGTTAGCTCATGAGCAGATTCGATAATGAACTCGTCAGTAGGTTCGCTAAAAACTCCTATAATTTAAACTAATAGTTTGATTTTAATTTTGAGTTTTTTTTTTTTTGAAGATTGTAGTAGATATACTATGTATTTTAACAATATTGTGTTATAAAGTAAATTAAGGAATAATTTAAATTATAGTTATTATCTACTGAGTTCGTCTGTGTTCGATTAATCTCGAGAAAACTCGTCGCCATTAATATATTCAATAAATTAAGTTCGAGTTGATTGGAAAGTAAATGAACCAAATTCAACCTTTGCAAAGTTAAGTTCGATTTGATTACACCCATATGCAAGACTAATTTTGTTGTTAACTAATTGAGTCGGTAAAAAGAGAATAAATAGTACTCCTCCGGTCATAATATTAACTTGGCACCATGAATGGGCACACAAATAATGGAGTTGCGAGTATAGAAAGGGATCCAAATCGGATGGTGATGATGAAATTATGTAGTGGAATTAATTGGAGTGCGGTACGATGTCGTTATTTTTTGAATGTGCAAGTTATTTTCGAACGTTTGAATAAGATAAATGGTCAAGTTCAGATATAGAGAGAGTAACATGTATAATAAAAAATTCTGAAATACAACAAAATACATATGAGACCATCTTACAAAATGTATTTCGCCAGAGGAATCTTAAATTTTAGTGTTTCAACTTTTTGTCAATTTTCGTATTTCCAAATTTTCAGCGTGATTATTTTATGGATTTTTCGAAGTTTTAGGCCTTTATTTTTCTTTTTCTTTTTTTGGGTTTAGTAGTTTTCTTTCAGCGTGATTATTTCATGTTATTTTATGTTATATTAATTTTTATTTTTGTTTCATAACTTTTTTATAAAAAATTAATTTAAAGAACCAATCTTACCATAAAAACAATCTACTAAAACTACTTTCGAAACAGAGGTGTCAAACCAAAATTGAAATGCAAAACCGGTTTGACATATTTTTTCGGACCACTTAGTTTTAGTTCTGTTACAATTTGTGAAAGAAAAATAAAGGGTATTACTAAACACCGTCCAAAATTATTAGCCACCGCCCTATAAGATTACCTTTTTATCCATTTGAAGTCTTTCATTATTTCTAAACACCACACCACACCAAAATCTTTCAAGCTCAAGTTTTTCGAATATAACACACAATCAAATATATATCGTCAATATTATCGACAACTACGAAAATGGACGAGAATTCGCATCTGGAGGTAATTTTTCGTAGAAAATGACGCAGGCGTCTGATTATTCCGCCTGTTCCATGGTACAGCGTCCCAGTCACTTTGGACCATGAGTACGGGCGTGCAGTGCGACGCCTTCGGTCCTAGGTCTAGGCGTCTAAACCAGACGCTGAACCATGGTCAGCGTCCGATTCAGACGCTGTGCCATGGCGGGCGTCAGGTCGACGCTGTCTGGTGGCCGGGCGTCCAACGCCTCGGCCATGGTCCAGGCGCAATTTTTGGACGTCTGGACCCTTTTTTTTGCCTGATTTTAAATATTAATAATAATATTATTGGTATTATTATTAACATTGTGTCAATTAATAAGTTTAGGTTATATTGGAAGAATTTGAAGGCGACGGCGTTGATTATAGTGGTTATTTCGTTAATGACGAAATATTCGCTAGTGATTGTGATGTGATTGCTTGGGCGAAAAAAATTGCTCTTCAAATTGGTTTCGAGTTGATCATTTCATCGTACAAGAATAAAGCAAAGACAAAGCTATTGAGATGTAACCGTGGTGAACGGTACAAAGGGGTATTAAGAGATTTGGATGTCGCTGTTCGAAAGGACACAAAGACGAAAGCATGCAAGTGTACATTTCAGATAAAGGCCGAACAATTACATGACTTGAGTGGTTGGATAATCAGACCGATCTCTGGGAGTAAGGGTATGCACAATCACTCATTTATTGTTTATCCGGAGGGGCATCGTCAAATGAGTGGACTGAGTAAATCGGCCAAACAAGTTGTTCGTGAGATGAGTCTTTGCTCAAGCAGCCGTGTGCCATCTTGGCGGCCATTCGTAATAAATTTCCGAGGACAAACCGACTAGACGACATATCTATAATTATAGAGACCACTTGAGGAAGCATGATTTTGAAGAAAGAGATGTCGTCGGTCGGTTTCACCATTTGGTCATGACGAATAACTACGTACATTGGGCCGAGACCCGGATACAAATCATTACCCACGTGTTCATGGCACATCCAACATCAATCAACTTAATCCGGACCTACAGATGGTTCATTGGCATGGATTCCACCTACAAAACGAATAAGTACAAGATGCCATTTCTCGAGATAGTCGGGATGACTCCATGTAACAAGAACTTCCTAATCGCCTATGCCATTATGAAAGATGAGACCGAATCGAGCTACGCGTGGGTGTTACAGAAGTTGAAAATTTTGCTTGGGTTTGATGTTCATCGCGGCTATTGTTACGGATCGCGAGTTGGGATTGATGCGTCTATTGAAGAGATATTTCAGAGAGTGCCCACTTACTTTGCACATGGCATATTAATAAGGATGTTGAAGACAAGGTCTACAGAATTTGTGGAAAAGATAAAGAAATGGGCCAAAGGTTTAAAAATGGGAAATGGAAGAAAATCATGGAAGCGGCGACCGAAGAGGAATATGATCAAGCGGTGCAACTCATGAAGGATACATGGAGATGGAATCCTAAGGTGATATCATACGTTGAGGGTACATGGCTAAAATACAAGGAGATGTTCGTTGTTGCGTGGACGAATAAAGTGCTTCATTTTGGAAACACAACCACTTGTAGAGTTGAGAGTGCACATGCCGAGTTAAAGCAATGGCTTAATTCTTCCACCGGAGCCCTCGATACCGTCTGGACCAAAGTGAACCAGGAGATTGAATCACAACTTACGCAAATCAGATACACACTTGAACTAGGTGTCGTACAGGCGTGGTGTATTCTGGTTTTCCGTTCAACTACTTGCGCTGTCGTGTTTCCCATCATTGTCTGCGATTACTGTCGAATGAATTGACACGTATGAGAGAATTAAGTGATCAAGTGTACGATCGTTGCGGTTGTTCACTCCAAACCACCCATCAGATTCCTTGTGCGTGTGAGCTCAAGAGACATATGGAATCGCGGACCCCATGCAGTGTTAGTCGTCTTCACATATTTTGGCAAACACTTATTATTAGTGATGGTGGGGACACGACCGAATTTGTCGATCCTTCTCTACCGGTCTTGAATCGGAGGACCCGGTACTTTCGAGCCCTTGTCGATGAGGTCGAGAGAGCGATCCTGCGGTTGTCCGTAACGTATCACTTATGATCCACGATCATCTTCACCCCGATCAAACGCGTTACGTTGAACCATAAGTGAATACGGCGATTAAGGGTCGACCAAGAGGAAGTTCATCGACTAGACGCGATCCTAGTGGTTGGGAGTATAGCCAAAGGGGTCGTGGTCGTTCCCGCTCATCCGGTGGTCGTGGCATGGCTCTTCCGCATCGATCCACAATGCCTCTTCATCGGTATGAACAAATTTATTAATCTGTGTCTTTTTTATATTGGACTAGGATACTTATGTATTACATGTTAAATAAAAAGATAATTTTTATTAGAAACAAAAATAAAAATAGTCTTCTTGACTAATTTTTTATATTTATATGTTACATGTTAAATAAAAAATGTTAGGAATAAAAATAAAAATAGTCTTCTTGACTAATTTTTTTACATTTATATTGTTATGAGAAATTTTTTTGTAGATGTATTATTTTTTGAAGTTTTTCAATGAGTTGTATCTTTTTAAGTTCGAAAATATGTAATATATTGAATATGTGTTTGCAGATGGACACCACCGAGTGGAGATTGGTAACTATCAACATATCGATAAGATACCGGGAATTATTTTGCCGTTTGTTGAAGGTTATCTCGATGTCCCCGGAGACGGTAATTGCGGATTTCGTGTTATCGCCGACTACATATTTGGCGACCAAGATAAATGGTCATGAGTAGCCTGATCATGAGTAGCCGCCTCATAGTCAGCGAGAGGAAGCCTGTATGCACCCGGAAACATCATCCAAGCATCAGATGACATCCGGATGGGATAGTCAACTCGGTACAATCTGCTCGACCACGCCCGAACCGCTTTCTCCGGTCTGGTGATCGGGAAAGGGATGGTCTGCACATAACCGAGCTCCCGTAATGCCCGACCAGGCATGTATGGCTCGATAATATCCCGATATCGTAGCCATCCAATGAATGTGGTCCTCGGGACATCCCTCACCGGATCAGGGCCATAAGGCAACCACTGTATCTGCGTACATGTAATCAACAAGTTATACAAGTTATTTTTAAATGAATTGTGAGATTGTTAGAAGGAATCGCTATACCTCTGCGGCTGCCAACTGATCAATGCGGCGACGCAAAGACTGGAGGCGGTGCTCGTCCCTACCCTCGGGCTGGACACTCCATGTAGAAGCTCGAGGCTGCGTGGAGTCAACAATCATACGCTCTCGATGAGGTCGAAAGCAGGGAAAATACTCATAAATCCAAGCCTGAACGAGGGTAAGGCATCCACAAATCCCCATGGAGTCGCCGCGACTAGCGATACCGAGCTGACGGTACATGAAAGCCAATGCGGCCGAACCCCATGAATACTGACCGGTAGTATCCATACCGTCCCTCACCTCCAATATGCAGGAAGGCCTAATCCGGTTACCACTCTTGTCAACAAACAAGGTGGATCCAAATAACAACCACATCCAAGCTACGGCCTGGGTGCCCTCCACTCGACCTCCATCGCGACATGACCTGAAAATCGAGTCCATAAGTACGCCGCCACCCCCCAGTGAGTACTCAGTAGCTCCAACCGCGATACTCCAAGAACCTCCATCACATCCACCAGCAACTGTGTAGATGTGCTATCGGCATCAACCAATCGCCCCTCGACAGGAATGCGAAGGATCTGCCACACATCATGTAACATGATGGTCATCTATCCAAACGGCATGTGAAAAGAGTTCGTATCGGGCTGCCACCGCTCAACGAACGCAGAAATCAACGGGGAGTCAATATGTCTGAACATGGCGTCCGTAAGGTGGGATAACCCAGTCCCACTGATCCGACTCACTAAAGAGGGTGACATAACTGAGCGCCACTGACTCAAGCTCTGACAAGCAGCAGTCCTGGTGTGACACTTCAGCAAACCTCTCATATCTCCAGTCCAGATACGCGCGGCGACGTGCCCACCGAAACTCGGGATAACGCTGCCGTCGATAGGGCCACCAGGCATCTCCTCAGAAACCATCCAAGATGTCTCATCCTCTGCCCTACGCCGTTTACTACTGGTAGACCCAGAAGTCACAAACCTCCCCCCTCTCCCCTTCCGAACCCGGCACGAAAATGAAGAAGAATCATCACCGCCCTCCTGATCGTCGACCTCATCGTGCGAATAATACTCGCTCGAATCCTCAGTACCAAAATCAGTATAAGGTACGTCCTCGAATCCCCTACGCTCTGCCTCCCGCTGTCTACGAAGGGAAGCATCAACACCACGAGCTTTGGTGTGACGCGCTCCAGAACCCATCAACTCTGTGACTAGCGGCATAGATTTGCCCGCTCCTCCTCTCATCTGCATTTACCAAACAATACAACTAATAAGTAATAATCATACAAAGAATACACATTATTAATTATTAATTAAAAATTTTATTTTTTTTCCAAAAATATGGCTGGGGCGTCCGGAACGGACGCTTGAACCATGGCACAGGCGTCTGGTATGGACGCCACTTCCATGGTCCAAGCGTCCGAGGCAGACGCTTATCCAGCGGCTAGGCGTCCGTCACGGGCGCTGTCTGCGATGGTTTGGGCGTCCGTTGTGGGCGTCAGCCTGGTGGCGTCGCCGTGGGCGCTGAGCCATGGACAGGCGGAATCGACGGACGTCTGTTCCATGGCCAGGCGTCATCGTCGGACGCCTGTAACAAAATAACGGCCGCGGCCTCTGCCGTGCACTCCGGCACGGCGGCCGCGGCCAATGAAACAGTAGAACGAAAAAATAAAATTACCGGCGCTTTTCCTTTTCCGGACATGGCGGCGGTGCGGCGGCAGACGGCGGCGGTGTGGCGGCAGACGGCGGCTACGCGGCGGAAAGATGGCGGCGAACGGCGGCTTATCGGCGGTAGTGTGGCGGCGGTTCGGCTGCGTCGGGTGGGTTGTTTAGAGAGAAAAGTATTGTTAAATTAGGATCCAAAATCTAATTAATATGAATTAAGGGCAAAACGGTAATCTTATAGGGCGGTGGCTATTAATTTTGGGCGGTGTTTAGTAATCCATAAAATAAAATAGAATTAGTGATTTGAACCGTCCATTACTATATACTACCTCTGTTCTACTATAATTGCAATATCTGAACTTTCACGCTTGCCAATGCACAACTTTGAATATTAATATCTTTAATTATTTATTTTTTAAAATTATAAAAATTTGATATTTTGAAAATATATTTCGTGGTGAATCTAAGAAGATCTCACATGACTATATTTTTTCATATGTATGAATCACAAAAGATGGTCAAAAGACAGTATATGAATAGTGTAATAGTCAACACGTTGCAATAATAATAGAACGGAGGAAGTATATAATAGGGCGTCTTTAAACGACGCCCTTGATGTCGTTTTGATTTTAGCGTTCCTGATTGGTGCTCGTCAATAAAATATAGTTTACCATGGCCCGGTTTTAGTAGCCCATGCAGTAGTCCGTTGTAGCTAACATTGGTCCATCAAGCTGCCCAGCAACTTCCAGTATTATATATATAACCGTTATTTGGTTGGCCCAGTCTTTTGTGTCTAGGCCCAATACTTTGGTCAACAATCATATATCCATTTTTCTAATTACAAACATGCAAGTAGGGGTGGGCATGGGACGGGATGGGTCGGGATTGGGCGAATCCCGTCCCGTCCCGAAAATAAATTACCGGGATGGGACGGGACGGGATTGTGTATTTTGAAATTCATCCCGCACGTCCCGATCCCGTTCGGGTTCGGGTCGGGACCGAGACGGGACGGGATATCCCGCACATTTATTGACCTTGTGAGCGTGAAAAAACGAAAGAGACAACTATAAATTTTAGAATTATCAAATGAATGAGGTAGAAATTTAAAAAAATCCAAACTAGTTATTCCAAAAAAAAGTGACTCTCAATATCCATTAGAAACTTAAAAAATACACAACAAAATAGATAGTAACGTAAACACGCACAAAGGACAATAGATCAATAATCCAAATGCATAGTGAATATTACATCAAAATCAACACGTGAAGATAAAATTCAAATTGAAAGTGCAGAAAACTTCAACTTAAAACTGAAAATTTAAAACTGAAACTTTGATGTTTCATACATCATACATCAATTTAGGGTTTACATGTTTAAAAGATAAATGAAAAATTGATTATATTAAATATTACGGGACGGAACGGGATTGATCGGGACGGTCCCGATCCCATCCCGTCCCATTTGAATAGTAACAGAGCGGGACGGGACGGGATGGGATTGCCATTTTAATAAACTATCCCGTCCCGTCCCGCTAGTTTTCGGGACGGGATCGGGACGGGATCGGGATTTCGGGTTCAAGTGCCCAGCCCTACATGCAAGTATATTTGCTTTAATACAATATATCTTAAAAAGGACATCATTAAACGATGCCCTTGATGTCGTTTTGATTTTAGCGTTCCTGATTGGTGCTCGCCAATAAAATATAGTTTACCATGGCCCGGTTTTAGTAGCCCATGCAGTAGTCCGTTGTAGCTAACCTTGGTCCATCAAGCTGCCCAGCAACTTCCAGTATTATATATATAACCGTTATTTGGTTGGCCCAGTCTTTTATGTCTAGGCCCAATACTTTGGCCAACAATCATATATCCATTTTTCTAATTACAAACCTGCAAGTATATTTGCTTTAGTACAATATATCTTAAAATTAGAGATGTTAAACGGGCTCGGGTCTGCCGGGCTGGCCCGTTTAACCCGCTAAAAAACCGGGTTAGGATCGATATTTCTTAGCCCGTTTAATCAGAGGCTTTTTTGGACGGACCGTTAGACCGTTTAAATTGGCAACCCGCTAGCTAGCTGGCTATATATATATATATATATATATATATATATATATATATATATATATATATAAACACTATATTAACAAATACAGTAATAATATACATTATATATAATATTAATATATATTACATATATAATAATATATGTATACATAAAAGTGTATTTTTTGTTATATTTATTATAGTATATTTGTTACTATATATATAAAATATATTGTTATTGTTTTTTTTGGTTTATGACTTATAAAAAAATAAAAAATAGATTTTTTAAATATTTAGCCGTTTTACGAAAGTTAGGGTTAAGTAGATATTTCTGGCGTTTAAATCCAGGCTTTTGGCCGGAGTTTAGCTCGAAGCCCATGAAGGCTGGAACCGCTAGGGCTAGCCCGTTTAACATCTCTACTTAAAATTAACATCATGCCACCCAGAAACAGGTATATTCATTCGCCGTATCACATGCACGTACAAACGAATGACCGCTGCCCCGCCGCAACGCGGCAGCCCGGGGCTTTCCTTGTTTTTTTAAACTTCAAAATATATGGGGGGTGGGGGGGGGGATATCATCTGAACCTATTTGGACGGTTCAGCCGATATCCAAACCGAAAAATCAACGAATTTTCCTCAAAAAATTAAATTTCAAAATATATATTGTTATATATTGATATATTTTAGTATTAAAAAATTATGGCTCAAATTGTCGATTTACAATTTGTGAAAATCACAAATCATAACTAAACCACCGAAAACTAATTCACAATTCCGATTGAATAATAGGCACCTCTATCCCGAAGTACATATGACTCATAATATAAATTACTATATATATTAATATAACGCAGCGTCAAATCGTCAATCCTATGAAAATGTGCCATGCAACTTCCTGATTGGTTCTCGCTATTTAAAAAACTATATTCTTTGGGCTGCATACTGGGCTCTTTGTTTTACTTATTTTTAGTCCACACCCGGGCCTGTTTTTTCTCCCTTTAGTTGGGCTTATATAACCTTTGTTTTATGTTGTATCATGGCATAGTAATAAAGAAACGTACATACACGCAAACAACGAAACGAAACACATGTCAAAAATACCCGCCGCAACGCGGCGGCCTTCATTACCTTGTTAGGGGAAATTTATCGGTGGCGGTAACCCATAAGCGAATTGGTTGTACTGGGCTGGTAGAAATTAGAATTGATGGGCTACAGATTCTTGAAGAGGTATTGGGCTTATTTTTCTGAACTATTGAGTCGGTCATTTTCCATACTTTCCTATGTTGTTTTTAACATAAACATGCGAGTTAACGGGCAACAAGCTGCGCCGCAACATATTTCCTTATATTGTTTTTATATCACAATTTTGATTTCACGTGTTTCCAAGTTTTGGACAAAATCACAAGTTCCGGGTGATAGTGGGCAAAGTATATTTGTGTACGTCACTACGTCTACACAAATACAGTGCTGGTGCTGTGCCTCACGGTGGAGAAACAACGCAAAAATGATAGACTGTGAAAATTAAAACTAAATTAACACTTGAAAAAATAATTTCTTCTAGCTCTTTGAGTTTCATTAATTATAATTTATATTATTTGCTTGTAAATATTATTTTTGAATTTTTTATTGAAAAGTATCTAATTTAATAACAAATACATTTAACTCATTATAACTAACCCAAAAAAATGATTCCTACATTATTTATGTGTGTGATTTCCCTTACTTGTTCAATTATTTTAAAGTACAACAAAAATAATATTTTTTTTACTATTGAATGAATAACAACTAGAAAAGAATATATATATATTTTGCAAACAATGTATATTACAAAACAAATAAAGTAGGTGACAAAATAGAAGAAAAATTAAAATAAAAAGTTGAAAGGCCCATTATAAATATAGACTAGAAAAGAATATATATATTTCTTGTTTCTACTAATATTAGCTCGTATTGGAAAAATATCTCTTACTCATCTTCAGATTTTGACATGTTTATCATTTTGGTCATTCAAATATATATGGTACTGTTAAAGGAATAATACCCGTTGTGTGCCCAGTGGCGGATCCAGAAATTCCGACGACCGGGGCACACTAATGACAAGGTCCTTTAATCAAATATTTCCGCCTTATTTCATCTCTTTGATTAGGGTGATACTCTAAAATTATTTTCCTTTCGGTTGGATTCCAAGAAAGATCATCCAAATCAATTTCCATAGGCATCAAAAGAGTAGAACTAGGTTGGGAATATTATCTGCACTTGAAGATCCGGGTATCGATATTTTTCTTTTTAAAAATCTTTTCATTCTTTTTTACAAACCCTAAAAATTAAAATCAACAATAAATAAATTAATTTTGTACATACTCTACTACTGATTAATATTGACAATTAACAAACAAAAAATTTATATAAATACCTCAAACTCAAAGAAAAAAAATTAGCAGCACACTTCGATCGGAAAGGGGAGAGAGAGAGAGAGAGAGAGAGAGAGAAATACCTCAAAGTGGAGTGCAGTGGGTTGGGGCGAAATTTGGCGGCTCTTGTTTGGAGTCTTTGGGACGGGCGTCGGGGCGTGCAGTGATTTTTCGTCGGGGCGCTGCGTGCTGGACGGGCGTCGACAGTCAGTCTCAAGAAGCAGCACAGAGGTAAAGAAAAAAAATAGAAAAGAAAAGGGAAAAAAAACTGTAACTAAACGGGAGGGATAAGGAATAGGATAGTCAATATATATATATATATATATATATATATATATATATATATATATATATATATACAAACACCTTCTATATATAAATAAAAAAAGAAACACGCATCCCGACTCCCCCTATCCGCTCGGGCATGTCCCCCAAAGAAAAAAAAAGAAGGCTGCCTGCAGGTTAATAATATATATATATATATATATATATATAATATAGTACCTTTTTTTTTTACTGGGGGCATGTCCCCCTATACTATGAACGTAGGGTTGTAAACGAATCGAATCGAGTCGGATATTTGAAAATTCTATTCGAATTCGTCAAATTTAAAGAATATTCGTATTCGTATTCGTTTAATATTCGAATCTTAAACCTGCTTCGAATCCGATTCGATTTTTTATTCGGATATATTCGAGATATATTCGAATATATTCGTATTCGAAGTTCTTATTATACTTTTTTATTTTATCAAAACAAAATAATTAGCTAAAATAACAGAAAATTAAAAATTAAATTTGTAGTCCAAACAAAAAATATAATTTGAATAGTTCCATCAAAAAATGGCTCATGAAAATGGGGTCCCCGTCACTTATAATAGAAGAAGGAATGCCATGCAACCTGACTATTTCTTTCACAAACAGCTCAGCCATAGTCTTTGCACTGTAAGGATGTTTAAGCATAATGAAATGACTGTAGTTAGACAGCCTGACAACCACCACAAGCACTGCTTTAAAACCCTTAGATTTAGGTAACCCAGTGATAACTCACAACTCTTAAACTTCAACAAATAGTCAAATATTACATTAAAAACAACATGAGTACCGTAAAAAAGATGAAAACTCTCCAGATAAGTACAATAAAACCACCCAAAAACCTCCGGATGAGTAGGATAAAATTGAAAATTCTTCAGATCCTGATCGGATTGTTTACATCTCCAAAACCTCCCAATTTCAATAAAAACTCTCAAGTAAGCACACATCCATTATGACTTTAGTAGGACCTCAATGACATCTTCCTCTTCCTATAAATAAAAAAATACAATAAAATAATTAGAGATCAATATATTATCACAATAATGTACTAATGGAATTAAAGAAAAAAACTTACAATTAGAGATCAATATATTATCACAATAATGTACTAATGGAATTAAAGAAAAAAACTTACATATGTCATGATTGACTTATTTATCCCGTGAAGATGACGAACCCAATCTGCTCCACAAATCAAAACTTGCACAATATCATTAGATAAGTTAGCACGATAAGGATCTAAGATACGAGTCCCTGCGCTGAATGTGGCCTCCGATGCCACCGTGCTAATAGGAATAGCTAAGACATCACGAGCCAACTTAGACAAAATATTGAATTTTAATTCATGAGTTTTCCACCAAGCCAAAACATCGAATTGAGAGGCTCCTTCCCCATCTTTACATCTAAAAACTCCATCCTCTAAGTACATATCTAACTCTGATTTCACAGGAGAATCAACTTCAACAGTGTCCAAATATTGATCAAATAAAAATAAACTAGAAGGTAATGTTTTTTTCTTGAATGTGGAGCTTGTAGAAGAAGTACAACCAAAAGTACTCTGACTCTGACATGGAGGATCCATATTTTCAGTCTTTGTATGTTGGGTCTCAACATATTCAGAAAATAAATCATACAACACATCTCGAACCATTTTCATATTTGTACGTGCAACGTTCTCATTATAAATCTTTTTAAAAGAAAACTCAACCAATCTCATTTTGAACCTAGGATCAAGTATTGCCCCGATAGCCATTAAAAGATTGCATTCTCCCCAATATTTATCAAACTTTTCCTTCATCTTTTTAACCATCCCTCTAATGAATTCACTGGAATGATTTTCTTTCTCATTTAATATATATTTGACTCTCCATATAACAGCAAGAAAAACATTAGATGTTGGATAATTAGTTCCAGACATCACATGTGTAGCTTCATAAAACACCTCTAAAATCTCAACAACATCAGCTACTTTATTTCAATCTTCTGGGCTAGGACAACATGTATATGAAACCTCTCTTTCTGCAAATATTGGAAATGCATCCTTAACTTTCATTGCTTCAGCTAACATTTCGTACGTGGAATTCCAACGAGTTGGACAATCAATGGATAATTTTTTCACAGGTATTCCTAAATGATGCACAATTTCGGAGAATTTCAACAGCCTAGCCTCTGATTGATTAAAGAACCGTACACTTTCTTTAACATCCTCGATTATGCACTTAATCACAGATAGTCCATCTTGAGCAACAAGGTTCAATATATGAGCAGCACATCTCACATGGAATAACTTACCTCCCAATGGAAGCTTACGACTTCTCGAGAATGTTTCTTTGGCTATTCGAATTGCAACATCATTGTTTGAAGCATTGTCTACGGATATGGTGAACACTTTATGTTCTATGCCCCAATCTTTTATACACTTCATGAGCCCATCAATGAGATCAACACCTAACGAAAATAAAAATAATTATTCTCCATGACAAATAACATAAATCATTTCGCATTGAATACATACAAAGAAATATTTATGTATTTGTTACCTGTATGTGGAGGAGGGAGAGGAATAAAACTAAGAACTCGTTTTTGAAGATGCCAATCTGAATCAACATAATGCCCAGTGACACACATATAAGAAATCTTTTTCACTTTAGACTTCCAAATATCAGTGGTCAAAGAAATTTTATTGATGCCTTTTAGTGTTAAATGTAGTTTTTTTTTTCTCTATGTCATAAACATTAATGACATCACTCCGTATCGTGCCACGAGAGATCCTTCTCAAATTGTGGATGATTGACTTGGAACATGAAAGTAAAACCGCAGTTCTCCACACTATTAAATGGTTGTTCATGCATAAGAATCCAATGAGCGATAGCTTCCCTTTGCTTCATATGATCATATCTACCATCTGACAACGGATTCATGTCAAATTTGGACTTTGCAGGCTGTAGTATTAATCTTTTCTGTTTCTCAACATTAAGTTTCTTTGACAAACACCTTCTTAAATGATTCCAAAGATGAGTTGTTGTTGAACTTTCTGGCCTACAAAGATCTTTTCTACAATGTTTACATTTAAATTTTTTGGTTCCATCTTTTAAAATTATTTCTTCAAAATTTTCATGAGCCTTCGATCTCTTTCTGACCGTCCTTTGAAGTTGACCTTGATTGTTGTCCCTTTCACCATTGCCTTCCAAATTCATTTCTTCAATTTGTATATCACCACCTCCATTAGCATTTTCTTCCATGCTAGGACTTCTCAACTTACAATACAATTTACAAGATAATAATTAAATCTCAGAACAATATGTTCCCAAGTACTTAACAAGATAAAATGCTTATTTATATATTTAGTGCATAATTTTACCTCATGAATCTCCATTGCAGCATGATCATTTTCTTGAACTTGAGATTCTTGCTCATTCATGTTTAAGCCTATGAAAAAAAACACAGAATAAAGTCGATTTCTTCAAAATCAGTTCTTTAGAAAAAACACATAAAAATCAGTTATTTTCAAAAATATGAAAAAAGGACAAACAAAATAATTGTAAAATGAATTTTGCAAAAAGAACCAACAAAATAATATAGGAGAACAAAAAGAACAAACAAAATAATTGATAAATTCTTACCAGGAGACGAGGCGAGGCGAGGCAAGGCGACGGCGGAATCGTGATGGCGAGCAACAAAGAGGGAGTAGATGGCGATTGGCGAGCAACAAAGTGAGAATTAAGAAAGAATTTGGGGGGATGAGAATAGACGGCGGATTGGGTAGTATACTAGTATTAGGGTTATAACACTAATATAACATATATTACTATGTATTTGGGGGGGGGGGGAAGGGAATCAGCGGGGGATATGTATTGGGGGGGGGGGGGGTCAGGGAATGAAATCATGAGATTGAGAATAGGGGCGGCGGGTTGGGTAGTAGTACTAGTAGGGTTAAGTGTAATATATATATATTATATATATATTATATTTATATGAATCGAATATTCGAATTTCTTTCGAAGCGAATACTTATATTTTCATATTTGTATTCGATACAAATTCGAATATCAAAAACACTTCTTATTCGAATTCGAATTCGAATATTTCGAATTCAAATCATCAAATTCGAATACGAATCTCGAATCGAATCAGAAAAAGTTCTATTCTTTTACAACCCTATTAATGAACGTGGATTCGCCCCTGTGTGTGCCTAAGTATGTTAGTTTATGGGCTTTCCTAGATAGGATTTGACTGAGGCCTGTTTGTATGTACTTCACCTTATTTAAGGGATCTCATTGATGGAATAATACAACACTTTTGCCCTACTTTCTGTCTCAAGTTATTTTCCCTTCAACACGTTATCAGCACGTAGTTCCCGGCTGAGCACGAAATTTTCCTCCCGATTTTCTGAAAAAAAAAAAAAAAACAAAATATCCAATCCCGCGGCCGAAACCCTAGCCGCCACCACCGAAACCCAACTCCGCAGCCGCGACCCGCACACTTGCATCTTCTTCCCCGACGTCCGACCTCCGCCGTCTGCAAACCTAGGCTGGACCTCTTCAGCAAAGTCCGCAACCCTTCGACTCGTCGTCGTCGTCTTCTGCAATCGAAGCCGTCATCCCCCAAATCTCCAGCCCTAATCCTCGATCGCGAACCACCGCACAAAACCAGAGCACAGTAGCTCGACCGGTCTTCAACCCATCGTCGCCCAGAATCGCGACCTCCCTCCATCTCCTGCGCCGACTTCAGTCAACCCGACCCATCGCGACTCGTCTCCGGCCTGCTCGTCTCCGGCACCTTTCGTCTCCATTGTTCCAGTTCGGCGCTCGTCGGCCGTGGCGTTTCGTCCCGAATCGCACCGGTTGCCCGGCCTCGGCCGCGACCAGACCGGTTGTCCGGCCTCGGCTGCGATCAGACCGGTATCCGGCCTCGGCCCGCGATCGGACCGATTGATCCGCATTTTACGCTCCTATTCACAAAACAAAGTACACAAATACGAACCCTACTATCTGTAATGTGCGAATTTATATGTTTTTTAATTACTATTGATTGCATACTTATATTCTGCAATTTATTTATGCTTAATTACACTAAAACCATGATGCATTCATAATTTTAACTAAATTAAAATAAATTGCTTAAGCAACTTGAATTAAAATAAATTCACGTTGAATTAATAATTATTGCGGCATAAGATACCTCTTTGACTGCATTTATACGTGTATAGATATATTCATAGGGGCTATGTGATTATATCTATAATTATATATATATATATATTTTGCATGCATTGTTAGTTATGGCATGTATATTAAGTTCATCATTAGTAGAACCTAGAGGACTTATTTCTACTATCTATATCAACTCGAACTGTGATAAAGTAATTTCATCGGTATAAACCCCAATAGCATCGAAAGTAATTTTGACCATATCTTGGTTCTGAAAAATAATAACCCTCCACATTATTGAAAATTTTATCATGGAAAGTACTCATAATATACTGTGAAAAGTCATTTTCCTTTTTTTCTTGTCTCAAGATGGCTGATCCAACTCATCCTGAATTTGACATCTTGGACTCAGAAGGGCTTGAGTACCATAGATGGGTTTCTGACGTAGAGACCACTTTTATTGCTAAGGACTATAGTGCTACTATCTTTGAAAAAGCAGGCGAAGTACCGTCTGACAAAACCAAAGCTAGTGCATTAATGTTCCTTAGGCGACATATCGACCCGAGCCTAAGATGGGAATATCTACAGTTGAAATCCACGAAAGAACTGTGGGATGCCCTTAAGGTCCGTTTTGGGAACATCCACAATACTTTGCTCCCAGAGTTGACCGTGCAGTGGAATAAAATCCGCTTGCTTGATTATAAACGGATCAACGATTTCAACAAAGATATGCTCCGTCTGAAGGCACGCCTTAATTTCTGTGGAAAGGACCTCACAGAAGATGATATGATTCAGAAAACTCTTTCCACTTTCCCTACTTCCGCCCTTATACTAGCAAACCAGTATAGGCTGGAGTATGACAATAAACGCATCACTACCTTCAATAAGCTTATCAACCTACTGCAAGTGGCTGAGAGGCACAATGAAGTATTAGTGAGCAACAATGCCAGGCCGGCTGGGACAAAGAAAGTTCCCGAGGCCAACTATGGCAAAGTGAAAGGTGGAAAGAACCCCAATGCACAGGGGACTGGTCATGGCAATCCCAAACCACAACGTGGAAAAGGGCGTAGTGGTCGAGGACGTGGTCGAGGACGTGGGGGTTCTTCCAATGTAATGAGAAGACTTGGTGCTCCCGGCCCTTCTGGCCAAGGAAACAAAGCACCTACCCCCATGTCGCTCCTAAAGTCAGAGTTGACGATGAACTGTGCTATCGATGTGGAGATGCTGGACATTGGTACAAGAACTGCCATGCAAGTAAGCAAGTCGCAGCACATTACACGAAATATAGAGAGTCCAAAGAACGAGAGGCTCACTATATGGAGGAAGATGCTCTCGACGAGTCCCCCGACGTCAATTTCACAGTCACCGATAATTGCAATGAGCCATACGTGTCACAGTCATTAAAGACACCCCTTTATGACTGAATGTTTTCATTATGTTTACTTTCTCGTTTACACTTGGCATTGTTAACTCGGAACGATTTTATCGATGTTTTGTTTTCAATAATGGTGTGATGAAACTTTGTTTTTCTAGAACAAGATATTATTATTGCTTACGTTATATCCTTAGCTTTATTTCGAAGAAATGAATATTGCTTGCATGTTTATGGTTCGAATTTTTTTTCTCTCCTTTTCGTAGGAATGAATCGGGGAGAACTTGAATGTTTGGTTGACAGTGGGACCACCCACACCATTCTTAGGAATAGACTTCTATTCGCGTAATTAATTGCATATCAAACCTCGGTAACCACGATGACTGGGTCCTCCCAACTCATCCAAGGGCGAGGTAATGCCCGATTTTTATTGCCTAACGGCACTCTTATCCGAGTTACCGATGCTATATACGCAGCTAGGGCCCCTCGAACCTTACTAAGTTTTAAAGATATACGTAGCAATGGTTTCCACGTCGAAACCCACTGTGAGAATGGAATCGAGTTCCTTTATATTACCTCTAATAAATGTGGACGTAAACGCATATTAGAAAAACTTAAGAGTCAAAATAGTGGACTGTACATCACAACCATTAGGGTATTCGAATCCTATGCTGTCACCATAAATGAAATTTGGGACAAAGACTCATATAGGCTTTGGCATGATAGACTAGGTCATCCTGGTCGAGATATGATGATCCATATCCTAAAGAACTCGCACGGACATCCTTTCTTTCGAGCGAAAAAGGGTCAACAACTCAACACGAAGAACAGTATTGATGTTAATCATGCTATGTCATCTAAAGAAATAGAGACATATGCCCCTTCTAAGCAATTGACTATGTCAAAAGCACATCGCTCATTCTGCAAAGCCTGCTCTTTAGCTAAAGTAGGAGCGAGACCTTCCTAAACTAAAGATACTAAAGCGAACATCCCATTCTTACAACGTATACAAGGATATATTTGTGGACCCATCCACCCAGAATGCGGACCATTTAAGTACTTTATGGTATTGGTGGATGCTTCGACACGCTGGTCACATGTCGCACTCCTTTCCACTCAAAATGCTGCATTTGCAAAACTCCTAGCTCAGATCATTCGTCTAAGGACTCACCATCCTGATCACCCTATCAAGTCTATTCGACTCGATAATGCAGGAGAATTTACATCTAAAGTATTTGATGACTACTGCATGTCAATCGGAATCGATGTAGAGCATTCCGTTCCCCATGTGCATACACAAAATGGTCTCGCAGAGGCAACCATTAAAAGAATCCAAATGGTAGCACGGGCATTGGTTTTGCGCACCAATCTGCCCACCTCTGCTTGGGGATATGCAGTCCTACATGCAGCCGTACTTATTCGTCTCAGACCCACCGTTGGCCAACCATTTTCTGCGTACCAGTTGGTAACTGGATATGAACCGGATATTTCACACCTACGCATATTTGGTTGTGCAACATATGTGCCGATTGCGCCCCCACAACGCAATAAAATGGGTCCTCGAGAGGCGTTTAGGTATTTACGTTGAATCGAATCCCCAACAATTATCCGCTACTTAGAACCCTTGACAGTGATCTCTTTCTGGCGTGTTTTGCGGATTGTCACTTCAATGAGTCGAAATTCCCGTCGTTAGGGAGAGGAGAAAAAGAAGTTTCTCAAGGCAGCGGGAATTGTCTGATACGTCCGAGTCTGTCTCATTATGAACCCCGTACCTCACTATGTTATCGTGAAGTACAACGAATCATCGATCTTGAGCGTAGCGGTCGATGCCCGATGCGTTCTTGATATCGCCAAAGTGACAAGATCACACATTCCAGCTGCAAATGTGCCTGCAAGGTTAGAAGTCCCGAATAAAGGGCACATCACCAACGTACCGAGTGATGCGATCGCACCCAGTGGAAGCGCGATCGAGGTCGTGGCTCCCAAAAAGAAAAGGGGGAGGCCACCCGGTTCGACAGACACCCGCCCAAGGAAGAAAAGAGCAGGTGAGGCACAAACCAACCCATTAATCATCAATACTAGGAATCCTTCCCACGAGATCATCTCTGACTATAGCTATGTCCACGAATCATTAATGGGGGATGCCCCGGAGATCGATTCAGCATTATAAAACAAAGAGATCTCGATCAATTATGAAAGTGCGTCTGATTTGATGGAACGATCGACCACTCATATTGATGATGTGTTTGCATACACAGTTGCTCAAGAAATCATAGAGCACGATGATGTCGAACCACGCTCTGTTGAAGAATGTCAACAAAGAGCTGATTGGCCTAAATGGAAAGAAGCTATCCAGGAAGAGCTTGACTCTCTGACAAAACGCAAGGTACTTGGCCAGTAGTGCTAACTCCGCCAAGTGTAAAGCCTGTTGGACACAAATGGGTTCTTGTCAAAAAGCGTAATGAGAATCACGAAGTCCTGAGGTACAAGGCTCGCCTTGTTGCACAAGGTTTCTCACAACGCCCTAGTATAGATTACGAGGAAACGTACTCCCCCGTAATGGACGTTATTACGTTCCGCTATCTAATCAGCCTAGTTATTTCCGAAGGATTGAAAATGCAGCTAATGGACGTGGTCACTGCGTATCTCTATGGGGATCTAGATACGGAGATTTACATGAAAGTGCCCGAAGGCATTTCATTGCCCAAATCAAGTAACTCCAGACCACGGAGTGCGTATTTAGTTCGTTTGAAACGCTCACTTTACGGTTTGAAACAATCCGGAAGGATGTGGTATAGCAAATGCAGTGAATACTTGATTGGAAAGGGATACAAGAACGATGAACTGTGTCCTTGCGTCTTTATAAAGAAAACAAGTTCCGGATTTGCAATCATCGCAGTGTATGTCGACGATATGAATATAATCGGCACTCTTGATGAAATAAGAGAAACCACCGAATACTTGAAAACTGAGTTTGAGATGAAAGATCTTGGGAAGACTCGTTTCTGTCTTGGTATTCAGATAGAACATAGAGTCTGTGGAATTCTCATCCACGAGTCTGCTTATGTCCAGAAGATGCTTAGACGCTTTAACATGGACAAAGCACACCCGGTTAGCACTCCCATGATCGGCCGTAGCTTGGATGCGAAGAAAGATCCATTTCGTCCAAAGGAAGATGACGAAGAGCTTTTGGGAGCTGAAATTCCCTACTTAAGTGCAATAGGCGCTCTATTGTACTTAGCTCAATGTACGCGACCGGACATCGCCTTCTCAGTAAACTTACTAGCTCGATTTAGTTCAGCACCGACGCAACGTCATTGGAATGGTATCAAGAATATATTCCGATACCTAAAAGGAACCATTGATTTGGGACTATTCTTTCCCTACAAGCAGGCAAAGGAAGCTGCTTCCGTAAAGGCAAATGCTAAAGTAAATGCTAATGCCATAGAACCTACCCCGACGAACGTATTGGTAGGATTTGCGTCTGAGGTATCTCTCCGACCCACACAAAGGTCGTTCCCAAACTGGCTATGTATTTGCTATTGGGAACACCGCTATATCTTGGAGATCCATAAAGCAAACCCTTGTAGCTACCTCATCTAATCACGCCGAAATTATCGCTTTGCATGAGGCGGTACGTGAATGTATTTGGTTAAGAGCTATCATTACACATATCCGAGGTAACAGTGGACTAAGTAATGTCACTGGAGCACCCACATGCATATATGAAGATAATGCAGCTTGCATCGAACAGATGAAACTTGGGTATATCAAGGGGGATAACACAAAACACATATCTCCAAAATTCTTCTATAATCAGCAACAACAGGCTCTCCTCAATATTCAAGTAAAACAAGTCAGATCTGAGGAGAATGTGGCCGATTTGTTCACCAAATCTCTGCCCAAGGCGTGTTTGAAAAACATGTGAGAAGTATCGGAATGCGGAGAATTTCCGAACTCCCGAAATCGATGTAAAGGTAGAGGGAGAAGGGTGAGTCATAAAGAAACTTACTCACCGACGTTGTACTCTTTTCTTTGAACAAGGTTTATTTTCTCCCACTGGGTTTTGTTACTTGGCAAAGTTTTTAATGAGGCAAACGACACATGCACAAGTTTTTCAAAGTATTCTTGATTAATGTACAAATCAGGGGGAGATGTAGACTTGAGGGGGAGTCTTACATTCACACCGTACGTTATACTCTTTTCCTTCCAAGGATCAATTTTCCCACAGGGTTTTTATCACTTGGAAAGGTTTTTAACGAGGTAACAAGATGTACGATTTTAGGGATCGATGGAATGGTCACCTTAGTAGCGCTATGATCAAATGTAACGATCATATGAGAGGATAGATTCAAAGGACGAAGTCTAAACTTGATGTGTCTAGATGTTGTACTCTTTTCCCTACGATCAAGACATTTTTCCCACTGGGTTTTTGCTTGACGAGGTTTTAACGAGGCAACATGATATGCACTTGTAGACTAGGCACAAGGGGGAGTGTTAAAGGAATAATACCCGTTGTGTGCCTAAGTCTGTTAGTTTATGAGATTTCCTAGATAGGATTTGGTTGAGGCCTGTTTGTATGTACTTCACCCTATTTAAAGGATCTCATTGATGGAATAATACAACACTTTTGCTCTACTTTCTGTCTCAAGTTATTTTCCCTTCAACAGGTACGTCGTTTTAATCCTCAAACTTTTAAGTGGATAATATTTTCGATAAAAGAAAAATAAGCAAAAAGACAGGGTCATCCCAACACATTAAGAGATCTATAACAAGTTCAAAAGTGAAGTTTATTAAATAAAAAAATATTCAAAAAAAAAAATCAATTATGCAGAGTCTAATATTTGAAGGCGGGACCAAAAAGATATGGGGTCTTAATATTGACCGATTAAATTCTTAAATATATACAATTATTTTGTGATACTATATATTTATAATTAAAATAAATTTTCTTGAGACCTTTTTTATCCAAAACTTTGAGGCTTAAAGCACTAGCTTGGATTGCTTGAACCTTGCAGATTAGTAATATTAATTTAATTTGGTCATTTTATTTTATTAAATAATTTTGTAATTAGTTGCTATTTCTGTTTTCTTATTTTATGATTTTTGTGGTTAATTTAAAAAATAACCATATATGTAGAGAGAGATATGCCTAACAAATAATTACACGTGAATTTTCTTAAATTAATTTTGAATTTTATGATATATAATAATGATCAAAATACTTCGAAAATATTAGTAATTTCATAATTATTTAAATTACTATTATCAAGTTTGTTTATTTTGACAAACACTAACGACATTGCGACAATATTGTGCAACGCACGAGCGAAATACTAACGTTATTCTTAGGGTTAATGACTCCAAAATCCACAACCTTTCATCCGACTTTCATTTTTTCCACAACCTTTTCAAAAATCCTGTAAATCCACAACCTTTGACACTTGTTCGATTTTTCCATAATTTTGATTTAGCCCCAAATTCGGTCCTACGTGGATCCTACGTGGACGCCGGGAGTGTGTCGCCGCCGAAAATTCAAACTGCATCGGTTTTAAGCTTAGGGTTAATAACGCAAAAATACACAACCTTTGATGCCCCTTTCATTTTTTTCACAACCTTTGGCACTTGTTCGATTTTTCCATTAGCAGCATCTAAAAAGTTGAAAAATATTTTCAATTTTTAGTTTTTTTGCACAATTTTAAGGACGGCTTTATAATATAGTTCTATTTTTTTTTTTTTTGGTTTTTCCGAAAAAAAATCAGTTTGTAAAGTTCCTCGTTTTAGATTTATGACTAGTTAGTTTTCCAATTAGTATATCATGATATTAAAACAATATACTTCCTAAAAACTGAAAGCTAAGAAAAACAAAAAATACGGTTGAAATATGGGAAAAAAGCAGTTATATTACATAAGTGCAAATAATTAAGGAAAACATTCTTGCCTATTTATTGCCATAAAACCAAATCACCTTACAAACAAACAATTGACATCTCAAACACACACACACAAGAAAAAACAGATTTTTTGGGTTTTTCTTAGCCTTGATTTTAGGAAGTATATTATTTTAAGATCATGATATACTAATTGGAAAACTAACTAGTCATAAATCTAAAAAGAGGAACTCTACAAACCGATTTTTTTCTAAAAACCAAAAAAAAAAATAGAACTACATTATAAAGCCGTCCTTAAAATTGTGCAAAAAAACTAAAAATTGAAAATAATTTTCAACTTTTTAGATGCTGCTAATGGAAAAATCGAACAAGTGCCAAAGGTTGTGGAAAAAATGAAAGGGACATCAAAGGTTGTGTATTTTGGCGTTATTAATCTTAAGCTTAAAATCGATGCAGTTTGAATTTTCGGCGGCGACACACTCCCGGCGTCCACGTAGGATCCACGTAGGACCGAATTTGGGGCTAAATCAAAATTATGGAAAAATCGAACAAGTGCCAAAGGTTGTGGATTTACAGGATTTTTGAAAAGGTTGTGGAAAAAATGAAAGTTGGATGAAAGGTCGTGGATTTTGGCGTCATTAACCCTTATTCTTACTAATTTATAAGAATCCGAGTAAAATTTCATCCAGCCACTGAAAGGGAACACATAACACTATTGGTAACCAAAGAGCAACCACCAAAGAAAACATGTTGAAGCCAATAACCACATCAGAAGAGAAACATAAAAAGTACAATGGGAACACCTAAAACCTGTCACCAAGATTCAGAACAAATTCCCCAAAACACTCACTTTAGCCATTTAGCCAACACATAATAAGAGTTCTTAGTCCATACTAACAATACCCGCCTTCCTCTTCGACAACAAAACTGGCAAATACCAAAAGAAAAAAAAAAAAAAAAACTACAAACGGCTCACAGCAAATGCATCCGTTCGACATAAGATTCTAGCAACCATCGATTAAGAGGCTCCCCGCACCCTATAAAACACCCCGAATTACCATTCTCCGTAAAAAACGGGAACCTAAACATGTTAAGCAATTCTTGTACCGCCTGTCTAACCAGAGACGCACCCGTCACCCTACTCCGCCTGCCCCAACCCGTCACTATATCAATACGGGTCGGACAAATTCCCGAGACAAGCATTTCCTTACGAAACCATGCAAGAGTTCTTGACAATGCAGTGACAGCTGTCCCATCCGACATGACGTGCAGATTTATAAGCCAATAACAAGAGCCTTTCTGTCTGACCGCATCTGGATAAACATTTTTCTGTGCGGCAACTTCCCAGACGGACCCCGCCTCCTCTTTCAGGCCCGTTTTATGGAAAAAATCGATTACCGCATCCACAAGCCCTCTTTTACTCTCTCTATCTTCGCTGTGCATCATGTCCAAAAAACTGCTTACATGGTCCCGAACATTCTGCCCGTCGGGCCCGGGGGGCGGCATGGAAAGCAAGAACGTGTGTGCCGGGTGGCCCGTAACAGTCATGAGCTGACAACAAAAGGCCATATCGAAAGACGTTTCGGCTTCCGTGCAACAACTTAGAAGAAGAGTATAGGTTTGGAGAGACGGGCTCAGGCCCAAACCAAGCATGCTCTGAAGCAAGTTATACGCATCGCGAAGACGGTGTACTCTAAGGAAAGCGCTGAGTAAAGAATTGCATGTGGGCACATTCGGGCGTAGGCCTGCCCCAAGCATAGCTCGATACCACTCCCAAGCCTTCTCTACATTACCGGCTTTTCCCCACAGGTCGACAAGAAGCCCGTAAACGGGCTCGTCAGGGACCCAATTCTTTCTCTTCATTTCGGAAAAAACAGCCTCGGCTTCATCTAAATAACCACAGTGTCCAAGAACCTCCATAACAATACTATACGTCACTTTGTCGGGCTCGAATCCAGCATTCTGCATGTCACGGTACAACTGTAGGGAGCTCTGGTAATTTCTAGCTTTTGCATGCAAAGCTATCATTATGTTATATGTTACAAGATTAGGCACACAACCTTGATCAACCATTTCGCAAAATAGCTTATGAGCAGCAGCCAAATGGCCCCCTTTTCCCAGGCAATTGATTATAACACTGTAAGTGAAAGTATCGGGCGAAAGCCCGACTTTTTGCATTCTCTGATACAAATCAATAGCAACGTCAAGATAGCCGGATTTTGCATGGATATCGATGAGCGTACAGTAAGTTACACGATCGGGCTCACAGCCAATCTTTTGCATTTGAGTAAAAACACCCATAGCTTCGTTTAAGTAATTAGCTCGGCCATAACTGTGAATAAGACGATTATAGGTAACAATATTAGGCTGGCAACCATCTCTAACCATTTGATTGAGTAATTTATTTATGGCCCCAAATTGTCTAGCACGGCCAAGAATACCAACCATGGTTGTGTATGTGTGTCCATCGTGCTTGAAGCCCGGTTTTCTTTTCAGCCAGTAGAAAAACCCAAGCGCCACTGTATAATCTTGAAGGCCCTTAAGAACTTGGTTCGCCTGATATGCGTCGAGCGAGCAGTTAAGCTTCGTAAGAGCTTCTTCTGTAGCCGGGCCCCATTTGTATTGATGCAGGATGCGATAAACACTCTCGGCAACGGGATTACAATTCAGAAATTGTCTAGGAACTGGTGTTGCCCTGATAAACCCTTCTGACTTGTTACGAGTTAACTTCCCATCCGACTGTGGTGCATTTGACGTGCACCGGTTCGAATAAGCTCTTGAAGCTTGGGGGATCGACTTTAGCTTAACGCAAGGCTCTCCACGAGTCTCTATAAAATTTCCCGATACATTATTCAGCTCGTTTGTGGACTCTTTTGCCGAAACTGATTTATACGAGACATTTGTACAGTTTGGGCTGGACACGGGCTCGGCCAATGGTTTCACGTACCCTTTGTCCTTTTTAGCGATTTTCGTATTTACAGATCTGATACTAGAAATCGGCTTCGTGCGGTCTACTACAGAGTTCGGCGATGACGTCAGCATGGAGCTCCCTTCTGTCATTGGGATTCTGTAATTTACTAGGTCGGATAAAAGGCCGACCGCCGCCATACCCGCTTTAACAAAGTGATCGGCTAAAGGAGGTGATGAATGTACAATTTCCTTTGCATCAATTTCATCTGCATAACCAACGGAATCCGTCCGGTTTAATGAGACGGTGGAAGCACCAAGTTTTTGGGACGCAGAGCCGTTCTCTGTTGTCTTAGCATTTGCTTCATTTTTTATTAAACTGACTGAAGCTAGTGGGCTTATGGCCGGAGGCGTTGATAAAATTAAGGATGATTGTCCTACATGTTGGGTGTTTGTTCTTAGAGGTCTTTTGGAAATACAGGTATCTTCTTCTGAGCAAGTGCACGTACTACTTCCATCGGCTGCATTGCATCTTGAGCCGCTAAGGAAAAAGGATCTTGCGGATTGGGATAGTGTGCCGAGATGCTTTGAGCGCAACATGGTCTGTAAAAATCAGTGATTAAAGAGAGACACTGGTTCATCTCAGTACCATTAAATTAGTGTAAAAAATATAAAAATGAAATTCACGAGACAATAATAGTGTCTCGAGGGATGAGGGTATATAAATATCAAAATAGACAAGATAAAAGATAAGAACTAGTGTCGGTTTATCGTATCAAGCAACCTAATATCAACGCCCTTTCAAAAGGTGAGTGGTACCACTTGAGCTCCAATGCTCGTGGTATAAAACAGGCAAAACTATTCTGACACTAAGTCAAAAGTAAACTAAAGACATTACTCAACACGCACACATACACGCGCACACACACATGCACACACATACAACTATGTCGACATCATCATCATCAACTGCACCTTAATCCCAACTATGTTGGGTCAATGGCATGAAGATTATAGTGGCAATTAAATGTCTAAAACTAGTTAACACTATAATCCATGCAAAAAAAAAAACAAAGCGGCAACGTTTTACGCAACCTTCATACGAAGGAGAAATGAGATGAAATTCCAAAACCATTAAAACATCATATGTTTTTTCAGTTACATGGAAAATATCAAAGACTGTGATGAACATAGATAATCGCTGTATTCATGTCACATTACGTGGTTGATAATTTGATATTGCAAAATCACCACCTACATCAAAAAACATGATTCACAACTATGTCGACACTGAATCAAAATCAAACTAAATCTTCTCCTCCACACACAGAGAGAGAGAGAGAGAGAGAGAGAGAACATAGGCAAAAGGCACCGTTTATTATAAACTTGGCACTTTGAAATTACAGCAGACGTAAAAAGAGCCGAGTCGGCATAGCTTCACCAGGCAGAAAATTTCCTAAAAAAATCATAATTCACAAACGCAACTAAAATCCCAATTCTGAATTAAAGAAACGCAATATTTATCAAAAAAGTTGCAATCTTTACCGAATCTAAAAATAAAAAGTAAAAAAAAAAAAAAAAAAGAAGAACCCTCATCCAAAAACACTAAAACCACCAGAAAAATACGAAAAAAAAAAAACAATTCACCAAAATATTGAGAAATGAAAAAGAACCAAGAACCAACAACAACCCACATTATAAAAACACCCACAGAAACTCCACAGCAAGTAAAAGTTAATCAATTTAAACTCAAAAAAAAAAGACAGTTAAATAGACTAAAAGTCACAAATCTTTACATTTCAGGAAAAGTAAAAAAAAAAAAAAAAAAAAAAGAGTCGAAGAATGAGAGATAAGTACCTAAAAATGGTGAATCTGTAGGAACCCAGAAGAATTAAACAAATATATTCCTACAGAAATTATAAAGAAGGGAAGGGAACAACCAAGAATGAAATATTTGAATGTGAAAAAAAAAAAAAAGGGCATGAAGCAGAGGAAGGGTTGGGGGAGGCGGCTGTTGAAGTGTTTGTGTTTCCACTATCCAAGCACTTTGGGGTGAGCTCTGGGAGAGACTGTGACTTTTTATTTTATTTTATTTATTTATTTATTTTATTTTGGTTTGTTTCCCTTTAGGGTTTGGCCTTTTACATATTATTAAATTATTATTTTCTTTTTGGCCCGTGAGATTTACTGATTTAGCCTGACCTGATCTTTTGTCATACATATTTAGCAGATTTGTATGATTTTTTTTTTTCGCCACGTTTCATTACCTCACGGGACTGTCTGTCACAGTCAGATAATCTTACCAAAAAATGCATTTGTTGCATTTTTTATATTTCGGCTACTAAACTAACTGATAAGTTAAGTGGTAGCTGATAAGCTAATTGATAGTTGATTGGGTAGTTGATTGGGTAGTTGATTAGGTAGCTGATAAGTTAACTGATTTTAATATAGATGTTTAGCAAATTAGTTGATAAGTTAGCTGGATTTTTTTATCTAATTATATAAAATGACATCACTTTTATTTTTCTATTATTTTTTAAACTTTCTCATTATATTTTAACATTAATTGTTATAAATTAAAATAAATGATATTTTTGTCTATTATTATTTTAATACATACTACCTCTAAATTATACTATGTACTATTCACAGTTCACTATCACTTTGAAAAGTCATTGATAATTTATTTTTGATGGTTTAAAATTGCCGCTGAATAGGACTTGTGTGTATAATTTTAGTTACGAATAAGTTCACAACAACAATAGGTATCAAAATATCCGTAAAATACAAAAGATAAATCAAACACAAAATATTGTATTATATTTATAACAAAGTAATTCATTAGCAAGTATAATAGAGTGATGATCAGACTAACCATAATTTTTCACGTCCACCACTCATCTGAAGCCTCAATTTTTCCTGAAAAGTTAACGGATAGTGGGTTTATTTGTAATATGTCAATTACTCAGGGGGTGTTTATGTAAAAAAACCCTATGTTGGACATATATATGGAATATATAAAGATAAGAAGCTAACTTTTTTTTCATAAGCTTGAAAAATTAGCTTATCAAACAGATATCTTATACGCTAGCTGATAAATTAGCTGATTTGAGAAGATAATCATTTACGAAACGAGCTTTTTTTTAATCAATGGTCAAATAAGCTTCTGGAGCTTATATAAGCTACAGTAAAACCTCGATAAATGAATATGATCGGGACCGGGAAAAAATATTCATTTAGCGAAATAATTCATTTATCGAAAGAAAATTTGAACATGTTATAAAAAGTTGGGACCAGAGAAAATTATTCATTTGACGGGGTTATTCGTTTATCGAATATTCATTTATCGAGGTTTAATTGTAGATGATAAGCCACTATGAGGGAGGTGAACTCGAAGTTGGAGTTATGGAGGTCTAAGTTAGAATCCCAAGGCTTGCGTGTGAGCCGGTCTAAGGACCTGTTCTTTTGGACTTATTTTTCGCTTTTGATTCGATTGATTCGATTCGAGTCCATTCATTTGATTCGATTGATTCGATTCAGTCCATTCGATTCGATTCATTTCAGTTCTTCTTCTTATTATTATTATTAATCTTAATTATTATTATTGTTATTATTACTAATAATATTACTATTATCGCTGTTGTTGTTGATTACTATTATTATTATTTACCATTATTATTATTATTTACCCTTAATATATATATTTCATTGATTAAGTTAACTTGATTCGATTGGTTCGAATCCATTCAGATTGATTCGATTCGATTCATTCGATTCGATTCATTCAGTCCAAAAGAACAAAGCCTAAGACCGAGTATCTCTTGTAACACCCCCAATCCGCTCAGGGATATTACACATCGTAGAACCTTTCCTCAAGGATCTACCAGGCTGGTAACAACGTAGAACAACTCAACAATGCCTTTAAGGCTAAAATGACTCAGTAGACCGATTTGGTCTTTCAATAAATACATACAACTCAAACTCATTACATGCCCACGCAGGGATCGAATACAACACACTCCCGTACAACGGGAAAGAATACTACAGCGGAAAATAAACTATAACTAAACCAATGACATCATACGGATCCCCGTGTGATTAGTATCGTTCATCTTTCATCATCCTTCGTGCCGACCCTGTGTTATGCTCCCAAACCTGAATGCAAAAACAGACATCCACCCCCCGAATACTCGGTGGTTAGCAAAACTCCATTGTTTTGCTAGTGTAAGTACAAAGTGCAAATACGAGCCATATAATTCAAGTTCCAAGAATAGCAATAATCAGGAATCCTCAAAGTTCCAAACGTAACGAAAAGCACTTCCCGAGGCATGAGTTTGGTAAAACATTCCAAAACCGAAAGATCACAAATCAAGGGAAACAATTTATAAAACAGTTTAAAATGCCATCGAGAGTTTTAATAGAAAACAATTTAGGATTTCCGAATCCTTCTCTTTCCAAAATCAACAGGGGTCACAGCCCAAAGGTTTTGTTTTCGCAAATAGAAAACCGACAACAATTCACAGGGCCAGAGCCCAACATCACGTGTCCTCGACGGACATAAAAATCAACACAACGTAATCACGCAGCGCATCGCCTAGGACCCTCCCGAGCTGGCTAGCGAAACAAATCACACACATCTCATGGTTGGATCAATCGCTTGTTGCATCCTGGCCACATGATCGCATGCCATGTGCCACCGTATATTATCTTTGGCGCTCACGGTTGGATCAATCACTTGTTGCATCCTGGCCACATGATCGCATGCCATGTGCCACTGTAGTTTTTATTAGGCTCTCACGGTTGGACCAATCACTTGTTGCATCCTGGCCACATGATCGCATGTCATGTGCCACCGTAGGCCCTGCCCACATCCATACATTCACACACAGCACAATACAATACATATATCAAACAATTCACCCAGAGGCATCAAACACTTAGCAAAACACCACGTCAAACTACAACGCACCGAAATGGAATAATATACGTCCACATGCAATACCAAGTGCAACATCAACACCAAACATATCCATAGAATTCACATAGTCATTCACAAACCACACCATTCACAAAACACACGCATTTTGAAAGCAAGCCTTTAACGAGGCCAAAACAAAACTTTTGGAAATTCATTTCAAACGACCAAACAACCACATTTAGACGATCACTAACTATCGTATCCATAAAACAAGAATTATATGGACAAGGTACTTGCCTCGAAATCGGCACGCAAGTATTCCGACGAACACGGCTCAACCGGGAAGCTTCGGAGCGCCCGATGCTATCGAAAAGGAAGACGACAACGAACAGAAGGGTTCAATACGGTTTCTTCGCAAGAAACTCGACCCTAACATCATATAATCCACAAATAAACAATCATACGAGGAAGGATAATCGTAGAACGTCCGAAAACCCCTCTATGACATTCTACCGGACACCTTCAAGGCGTCGATCAAGAACTCGACCAAAACAACGAATCGATACGATCCAACCATGGAATGACAAGGGAAATGATATAATACATCTAAATAATCATCAATCCATCACAATCCTAAGTTAAATCGGATTAAACGGATGAAAACAACCAAAATACCCAAATTCCCCAAAACTAGATTTCTAGGAAATCTGACCTGATTCGCCCGATCAAAGGATGTTATAGGATGAATGATTGATGATATGAACTCCAAGACTTCATGGATTAATTGTCCAACAACATGGCACTATGATAAAGACACCTCCAGCCGCGGAAGAGAAGAAAACGGGTGAGGAAAATGATGAAAAACCCGTCTGCAGGGCCTTAAATAGGCTGCCTGTCGGCCGCCTTACGTATGTAACCGGTCATGGCTTGCGTACGTAACCGGCCATGGCCGACTCACTGCCTAGAAATGCCGGCAGCATTACGTACGTAGCCGACCAAGGCTTACGTACGTAACCGGCCTTACGTACGTAACTGCCGAGCACTACCGGTCGTAACTCGGCCAGTGCCAGCCTGGGCCCAGACTGCCCGGCCATGGCTCGGCCGGGGCCAACTCTGACGGCCCGAACGACCCTGAAACCCGAACTTAAATACGAATCGAAGATACGGTTACGAAGTACTCGCAAAGGCGAATTCGAGCACTAAGAGAACACACGATTCCAACCACCCGAAGGCTCGAAATTCGACAATGGAAAGTAATTACCTCAAACTTTGGGAAATTACGAAAATGGCCCAAAACGTCCGAAAATCACGATACATGATCGAATAACCAAACCGAAGTTCACAACACGTATAACAAAGTTAAACGGACTTACAGGAATCTCGAAACAGCAGTTTCGAATGAGATTCGCAAGAATCGAACTCAAGTGCGGAAAAGTCGCCAAAAAGCACGGAACTCAATAAAACAACACCGAAACGAACTCGGATGACAAAAAGCGCAGAATTAATCATTCTCGGAATGACGAAACGGTCATGAGCGAGTCATCAAAATGGACTTTCGCCGAAAAAAGAAATTACCAGAAATCGAAATTACGGGTATTACATCTCTGGTGTAACTTTAGTGGTGAGGCCAACGAGGACTATGTAGAGGTAATGATTGCGGATCAGATCGTACCCCGTACGGATAAGTTCAAGTATTTGGGTTTGATCATTCAGAAGGAAGGTGAGTGTGAAGGTGATGTCACTCATCGCATCAAGGCGGGGTGGCTAAGGTGGAGAGCAGCGACAGGGGTCCTGTGCGACAAGAAAGTCCCTCTAAAGTTGAAGGGTAAATTCTATAGAGCGGCAATCCGACCTGCAATGTATGGCTCCGAATATTGAGCGATGAAGAAGTCGCTTGAAAGCAAGTTGGAAGCAGCTGAAATGAGAATGTTACGTTGGTCGTGTGGTCGCACAATGTTAGATAGAATTTTGAACAGGGTTTTTAGGAACGCGCTAGAAGTGGCGCCCATTTCAGCGAAAGTTAGGGAAGGGAGATTGAGATGGTTTGGCCACGTACGCAGGAGGCAGGCATCTGCTCCGGTGAGGAGGGTCGAGAGTTTATTGGTTGTCGGGGAGAGGAGGAGAGGCAAACCGAGGAGGACATGGGAGGAGCAGCTGAGATTAGATTTGAAGGCATTAAACATTTCCGAGACCATGATTGTTGATAGGTGCGTTCGGAGGCGCCAGATCAGAGTTGTGGATTCTTTTGTAGGGAGCGGTGCTGTAGTTGAGAGCCTCAGGGTTGAGTTGTCTCGGTTAGCTTTGACATAGAGCATTGCATTTTTTATTTTTATTGTATATTTTATCCTATTGTCTTTGCTTGTGGTGTATTTTTGACAGGAAGCTGTGCGCAGAGTCAACCTCTCTTCTGTTAGAGCAGCGTTCATTAGGAGTAAAGTAGCCAAATTCCTCTAGGTAAGTCTCATGTGGATTAAGCCATGGGCTCAGGTATGGTATTGAGCTTTTTCGAATCATATGCTTCCCTTTGCATTTATCACTCAATATTTTGCTGTGCACTAAGCTGGGGGTCTTCACGGAAACAGCCTCCCTACCGTAATAAGTAGGGGCATGGTCTGCGTACATCTTACCCTCCCCAGACCCTGCTCAATACTGGGTATGTTTGGTTTGGGTTTGGTTTGTTTTGATATTTCCGGGGGTGAGTGAATGGTATTGCTTTTTCCAATCCTTAATTTTTCCAAAATTTTTTAATTAAAAATAATGTTCGATAACTGCAAAAATATTTTATTCAAAAACTGAAAAAGTTGGGGAAATTGTTCAACATAGCTACAATTTATAATGTTTGATGAAGAAAGCTATCGTGATTCATTAGAAAATTCGATAATAATTTTATTGTACAAATAGCTCTAATTTTAAGTACATTTTTATTTTTTTATTTTTATTTATCTGTTTTTTCTATAACATTTTTCTCAACACACTTTCTCAATATTTTTTGAGTCAATGTGAGGGTTTTAAAGATTGTGGTCGTCTGTATTGACTGTGTTGTACGCGTGAAATTTGATTCGCGATGATACATATTTCCCCATAATAAATTGATTAATTGGATTTCAAAAAAGAAACTAATATGCATGTATTCAATATATATTTGATAGGATTTTCATGTATTTATAAAGTCTGTGCATGAATTTGAATTTCAACCTTTAAAAGTTTGAGTTATTCAATGATTACTTTACAAAGTCTTTTTAAGTTGTGAATTTGGATGAATTTGTCCTAATCTTATGAATAAAAGTATGATTTTTCTTGGAATAAGTAAAGGTTATTGTACTTATATTTTAGTATTTTTATTTTTATTACACCAAGTAAACTTAATCATGATCCTTGATCATTAATACTACAATTTATATATTGTATTTTTAATAAAATAGTATTGTATTTTGTCTATAATTTTGAAAAAGTACATACAAATAGGAAATTTCGTAATACCTTTAAAAAATTGCAAGTCTATTGTTAATTTGTCTAAATTTCTAAAATAAAATTTTTTATATAATCAAATTATTAGATAATTATTGGCTTTGTAATTAAAATCTAACTCCAGGCCAAATTAGCTACATGTAGTATATATCTATCGTCTAAGTAAGTACAACATCTAATAAATTATTGGATAAATTAAAACTATTTTAGAATTAATAATATTTTAAGATTAATTTATAATTTTAAATCTAATCTCTATTTTTATATTTTTTTTAGTATTTTTAATTTTTTTCCAAAGTTTAATCTTTTATAGAACTAGTACTAACCCGTGGCGTTGCCACGGCATGATTTTCTTTAAATCAGTAATACGTGAAATAAAATATCATCCAAACAATAAATAATATTAAATAGAATCAAAGGTTCAGTACATCGAAAAATATGAAAGAGAATGCAAAGTCAACGTGTACAATCACAGTAGACATCTGAATAATCGCCAACTGCAAAACGATATCTGTACAAATCAGTAAGCAATAACAAAATCAAATAAATGTATATTGCTACTTTAGACATAAAGTGTATTAATATGATAAAAACATACCTCAAAGTTTTGAAAACACCTCCTTGTATACAATGTTAGTGATCGTGTCGGTGGGATTGCCTTCCTCATCCAATGCTAAAACCTTGAGGCCCTTTCTGCTTGTTACTCTGGAAAATGCAACATAGAGCTGGCCATGGCTAAAAGCAGGACTTTGGGAGGTATAGCCCAACATGAGATAAAGACTGTCCCGACTCTTATTGATAGTCATTGCATAACAAACCGATATAGGAAATTGCCTTCGTTGAAATCTAATAGGAAACTTGGTAATATCGGAAGGTGAAAGTACCATCCTTGGTATGAAAACCTTCACTCCGGCGTTCTTTCCATGTATCGTCTTAGCCTCAATAACGTGCTTGCCAATCGCAGAATAATCAATCTAGTTCCATTACAAAGCTCGTGAGACCGGTCAATATTTCTAAGAAGCATTATAGACAACCGACCTTAAGTCGAATTATATGATTTGGTATCCCGTAAGTCCTTATAGTGTTCAGAACTCGGCTGAATAGACATCTTCTCTATTGACGGTATCATCTTCGTCAGGGCATATGCTATCTGAACTCATGAATTCCGTGGCAGCTCCAGGTAAAAGAGACATTATATAATCATTTACTTCCTGGACGATCTCATTAGTGGGAGCAAGAATAGCCCTATCCTGAAAGTACCGACCATCACCGACATGGTCTAATATGCTCGGATATGTGCTCTTAACTATTGCAGCAATTGGTTCATCAATAGACCGAATCAGAATATCATCAGGCAGTTTGAATTCTACCTCACCATCATTATCAACACCAATTTCACCATCTCCAACCTTCAGCAGCCACTCAGCAAACTCCCTGATGCTCTCGGTCTCATCATATGAGCCGCCAGGCTGTAATTTAAAAGCACAAAGTCAACAATTTATATACATTTAAAATAAGTTATTTATATAAAAAGTAATTATCTAGCATAAAATTTTAGAAAAGTACCTGCAGACGCATGTTCTTCGTAAGCTTAAGGACACGACAGGAACTCCAAATTGTCTTAGATGAGCAAAGGGATGCGTGGACTATATCCTGCCTACTACCCTTTGGTATGACGGGCAATATCATGCGTAATCACCACCAAAGACAACGACCAATCCACCAAACGGCTTGTTAGATACCACACCATGATGATCTTTCATCATATCCCTTAGACTGCGATCCAATGCCTCAAAGCAAAACTTATTAGTCATGGGTGCCTCATCCCATATAATTAGCTTTGTACTCTTCAAAAGTCCTGTCAGATCGCTATTGAGAGTTATCCTACTACACATGGTTGTTTCATCGACCTGCAAAGGAATACTAAACCTAGAGTGAGCAGTGCGGCCTCCAGGAAGAAGTAGAGAAGCTATACCACTCGATGAAACTGGGAGAACAATATCACGTCTACCACGTAATGCAGAACACAGTGTCTTCCATAAAAATGTCTTTCCTGTGCCACCGTAACCATATAGAAAGAAAACTCCACCATTACCGGAATCGACTGCATCCATAATGGTATCGTACACACTTCTTTGCTCGTCCGTGAGACATGGATATAAACGGCTATGCAACTCATTCATCTCATCAATATCGCATTTACATTTCTTCGGCAATCAAATTATTCATACCATTATCTATGACGACATTGTCGGGAACGGGCATACCTTCAATCTGAGTCAAGCTAAATCCATTCCTAGAAAGAAACTCTTCTATCTCAGCAAGAGTAAAATTCTTCAACTGTTCTTCATTCAGTTCCAGTCCTATATTAAAATATTTAGATATAAAGTTAGCATAGTAAATAACAAATAAATGTTCACATAACATTTCCGACATAAGAAAGTTCCTTAAATTTATACCAGGATTATTCAACTTCCGCCGCATAAAGTATTGGATGTCGTCCGATAGATACTCCCATGTACTTTCCCAAACATGAACGGGTCTGGACATACTGTCAGACTGTATAAGCATGGAGAACAAATGTCGAAGGAAACGACCGGAACCCCAAAAACTGGCTTCCTTTATAGCATGAATATACTCTTTGTCGTCATCGAGCAATCCCAAAGAGTAACATGCATCATGGTATGTAGGATGAACAACACCATTCACTGTCCGCAAATCTTCAAAGCAAGTGGCGCCCCTAATGTGATTCAACATAATCCGCATGAAGTATAATGGACCAGCCTTAATTGGAACATGGTAAATTCTTCCAACTTTGTTGTTGAAGTTCTTCCTGTCTCTCCACACTTTACCTCTAGGATCCCACACGTAATATCTAGGGAACTCAGCGTATAGATACTTACGTGCTTCGGGATGATGCTTGTTGAATTCCATCCATTTAAGGAACTTTGTCTCTGCAACAGTATGCTTCTCCAATAAATCCGTAATCAAGTCACCATCTTTGAATGTAACGGACTGTTCACCCTCCATGTGAAATGATAAACGCTCTACGGGTGGATCTCTGTAGTGTATATCATATCCCATAATACGCCACACAGCCTCACATGCTGATATGTACCGACAGTCAACATAATCCTTCACCTCGTTCTCCACAGTTATTTTTGCGCCTATCCTATCAACCCCCTTGTTGACGTACTTGAACAGATATTTTATAGAATTTGTCTTATTGCACCATTCAACGTTTATATGTGCCTGATACTTCATCAATAGGAAAGGATTGTACGGAACAATAAACCTATAAATAAAAAGTAAAACTTCATATTATTTTGAATATAAATGACAATTAATTTATATCATAGTGAGTGAAATATAATGCGACAATGAACATTAAAATAATGATTTTAAATTGTACCTGTTATCAATGAGATTGCCATTCTTGTCGACAGTATCACCAGTGTCACGCCTTTTATACACCGGGTAGCCATTTCCATCGAAAATAGTACGCTCATTAAAGGACTTTGGAAATTTCTTAGAACATTTCTTGCCATCGTGCATGCAAGGTGAAGTCGGATTCAATGGTCCGCATGGACCATGCACCATATACTCAGAGACAGCCTTGTACAACTCCGGATTGAGTTCCTTATTTGTATCTCAGCACTGATGAAATCATCTATAGAATTTGCAGACATATTTCTATCTGCTCGATCAATCCACAAAGAATATATGTGCATGAGGAAGTCGCGTTTTGAAATTCAATAGTGTACACAACTACAAAGCAAATAGAATAAAAATCAATCAATGCGGCGGAAGTTAATAATGAAGCGATCAGCTGAAATAACAAAGGAACTGAGACTTATAATGTGGTACCTCCAATTGCATTGCCAAAAATATTTTCCGTCTTCAAGTCTTTTATAAGTTGGTCCAACTTCATCTTGAAAATGCGACTCATAACATCGGAGTCTATCCTCGGGTCGTAAACCCTTGGACTCAACAAAACGTGTTATCTCAGGCCACTTGGGGTTGCACGTGAATGTGATGAATAGTTCTGGATATCCTATACTCTTGCATATGGCCATAGTGTCTTGGAAGTTCTGGACCATATATCGAGGACCTCCGACAAAAGAAGACGGCAAAACAAAGCGTTTACCAACGTTTCCTATTGGGTCAGATGGATCAATATCACCTGTTCGAATAGCATCATCAAGTGACTTATACTTATCAGACCTCAATAATGGTTGGTTCCTCATTATAAAAGCAAGCCTCTGTGCTTCCATCATCATATAGCCATCTACTATAAACTGTTGGAATAACTTTCTACTGAGTAATATTGTCTGGGCCTCACCAATACGGTCAAAAATTCTAAAAGCCAAAAACTCCTTAATTGTAAGTGTGTGCCTGACACCTTTAGACTTATCCGAGTGCGAAATCTCTGGATGGTATCCATCCTCACCATATGGGAAAAGTAGGGGATATTGTATTGGAAGGTAACTTGGATGCAATTCTGAAATTCTTTGAAAATCGCCATTTTTTCGTTCCAATACAATATCGCGGGGATCCATCTCATACTCATCATCTCCTGATTATTGAGAAATAAAATCATTTAGAATATATTAAACTACTTATGGAATATATATTTATCATGGATAAATAATAGTGATATCCCAACATACCAACAATTAATGCAGCGACTTCTGAACATGTAGGTAGATTATACATGCGTCCATCACGTGACCTCCTTCCCATGAGACATAACTTTACATCCATATCGGCGCTCTCCTTGAATCGTTCAGCAGCCATTCGAAAATTTTGCGCAATTGGATTTTCGACATCTATCATGTTCTTTAGATCATCCACAATTGATGAATCAATCGCACCAGGACTTTTTGATCTACAAAATCAAATAAAAAATATAATGAGAATCAACAATATATTTATATAGAATATTTTTAAAAACTATACATATGTAGTAGAATTAATATTGATCCAAGAGAATGAATACCGGACAACATCAATTCTGTCTTGAGTTTCATCCTCGCCACAATACATATATAGCTGTGAAAACTTTGGCGAATCGCCTTCTTTAGGTAACAAACTACCGAGTAAATGATAGTTATTTCCACCTATCATTATACGGACCATGGCCATTGTTGACTGTTTTATCTTGGATCCCACCCATCGAAGTAAAAGCGTACATCATATTATAAGCACGTATGTTCTTAATGTAATTACGACTCTTAATATGCCTATTTTGTAAAAGATCACGTAGCAGCCGTGGAGGTTCTTTCAGAAGAGGAAGTTGAATTTTACCACGACTACAACACAAACCAAATTCCGGACTACTCAACGGGCTTTTTTTTAACCTCTCATCAAACCACATAAGCGCACCGCAAAATCCACACGCATATGTAGGATCGCCCATATCTTCGTAAGCTGCTCCATGAACGTGTATAAATGTCAATTATTATAAGATATTTGAATAGTAATTTTAGTGTGTGTTGAATTTAGTGGTAATGAACATTACCTACTGACGATATCCCATTATTTCTCCGCGCAATAATATCCTTCTTTTCATGTAGTTTTTTCATAGATCTCTTTCGTGATTCCTTAAGCATGTCCACACGTGATGACTCTTCACTCATAACTCTTATCACATTAAGAGTATATTTATCTAGCAATTGCTGTATACGCTCTTCCGCAAGAGGCATGCACTCTTCAACATACGGAGGTACCATTATTCCTATATAAAGATGAAAATATATATAACTGATGATGAATTATACATTTTTTTAAAATTTTATCTGGATTAATGTAATACAAATGTTCTAAATTAGTGAATATTTATATAACACCATTACACTTACTGTATCCTCTAGGATCTTCATGATACATAAAGTAATCAAACGGATGTGACTTGAGATGTCTTCTCATTGATAGTGTGAATCTCCGGTTAATTCTGTTGAATCTTGACACTACTTTGTAATCTTTATCCATATTCCCTACATATGCAAGATGATAAAATGTCAAATATAAATATTTTAATGTGAAAAACAACATATTTAACTACTTACATCTTCACTTATAAATATCTGACTGGAGTAAATGAATTGAACATTCATAAATTGGTATCATATAAATTATAATATGAAATATATAGAAGTATTTACCATTAGTCACACAACTAAACGGATATGAACTTGGGGTTAGCATATTGCTTTGCGTATACACCTGTTTCGCACTACCGACATTTGGTGTAATTGTCTCTGCACGATCAAAATGTATCGATGACAAAACTAAAAAAAAAAATATCAAATAAAGATTAGTAATATCTTAAACAATTACTAACAATTGACAAACACATACAACAATTATTATCTGTTAACATCATAAGATTTGAAGTTGCAATAACAAAACAATTAATATATATATATATATTTATATATATATATATAATAAATTATTACCATTCTCAATGTTAAGCTGCGGGAATATAGAATTTGTAATAACTGGAGATCGAATACTAAAAATGTTACCGTTAGTTATAACATTCAACGGTAATTCGCCACTCAGATTGTTGGAAACTCTACTCCTTTTTCTAGCAGAACTCGGCCCCTCGTTATACAATGGAGCGCGATTCCTTAATTTCAAAGACTTACGACGTCCTGTATACATTAAATAACTACACAAATATAATAAATTAATCATCTATCCATACAAATTTGCAGTAAATCATTTTATACGCATTTTATATTTTTAGTATACAAATTTCATATTGTAAAATAAATTAATAATATCCAGCAAGAAGAAGATACTACGCACAGGGGGAAAAATTACACATATAATTATTTATTGAATAGTGAGTCGGTATTTTTTTTCTAACTCAGTAATTATTAATTATGAATTAAATAATTTTTATTTTATTGTATGAATAATAAAAGAAATATAGAGATATTTTATTATAATATACATATAATATAATATAAGAAACAAAAAAAAAGGGACAGAAAATGGCGGTGGGCAGGTGGCGTTCTTATCCGCCCACCGATTCATCTTCATTCGCGCTGTTCATTATCTTGATTTTTACAAACGCTTTCACCGCTCACTTAATATGTTCATATTAAAAAAAACGTTTTCATGTTACTCCCGTCCGAAAAAAAACCCTACCTATATAAACATTATCCTCACCAGCCACCGCTCACTATTCCTTCACCAGCCGTCACCATACATTCTGCCGAAAAACACGTCCCAAAATCTCGACTCTTCCTCTTCCCACCGCTCATTTTTGTCTCTGATTAGAAATATTTTTCCAGTTCAGTTTATCCACATCCGAAAAACACGACCCATAATCTCGTCTTTTCCTCTAGTTTATCCTCATTTTTCTCTCTGATTCCAAATATTTTATCAGTAATATGGTGTACGGTTGATTTTCACGGCGCCGTTCTTCTACGACGGTAAGATCTTGTGTTTCTTTTATTTTCTAACTTTTATTTCACGATCTATATTATTATCTTACTCAAACTCAGTGATTTATATAATTTTTTTTTATTTCAACATATTTAATTTTTCATTTCAGTTCGGTAATAAGGGTGTACGGTTGATTATCACGGTGCTGTTCTTCTACGACGGTAAGATCTTCCGTTTCGTTCATTTTCTAATTTTTATTTCACGATCTATTTTATTTTTCTATATAAATTATTATTTAAATGATTTATATAAGTATTGTTTATTTCTGGATCCAGATCTGATGATTGTCCAGCAGATCTGAGTATTTGAAGACGACGGAATTCAGTAAATTATTCCGGTAATATCTGTCAAAATACTTCTGAATTTAGTATATTATTTGCTTAATAATTTTTTATTTATAAAATTTTTATTTATATCTTGACCAGATCTGGCGTAAATAATGATGGAAATTTCATTTTAAAGTTGTATTTTTAATTTAAGCGGATTAGTATATTATTTGCTTATAATTTTTTTATTTATAAAATTTTTATTCATATCTTGACCAAATCTGGGAGAAAAAATGATGGAAATAGGATTTTTTGAAGTTGTATTATCGAACTCGATCCAGCAGAAAATACAGAGATAATTGTTTATTTTATTTATTTATTATTATTGAATATCATAAGTCCGCATCGCAGCAACGCCAATAATTTTTTCATAATTTTTTTTTTTGAATTTTCAGTGTGTCCCTGTGCACTGATTCTGGTGACGAAAAGTTCAATCTAAGAAAAAAAAATGGGAACAGAAGAAATTTTGACGGAGCTTCTCGGCGTTGAAATGGAGCTTCAGGATGTTCAAGGTACATTTCTCTGTTTTTTTTTTCGTTTTTTTTGTTTGGCTTTTATTTGCTTTGGCTTTTTAATTAAATCACATTTTTATAACATTTTTAGTATACATATGTAGTGGACTCCCAATAGACATATAATATACTTCAAGGAGGTCAGTTTATAATTGAACACGGCATTTTCCAACAGGTTTCCCAATTATAAAGTTGATTTTTAATAAAAATCTTCCAAAAATTTTGATGAAAGATTATATTTTTATTTATAAAATTTTTATTCATATCTTGACCGTATCAGGATAAATAATGATGGAAATTGTATTTTTGGGTTGAATTTTTAATTTAAGCGGAAGAGTACTGTTGATTTTTAATAAAAATCGTCCAAAAATATTGATGAATAGTACTCTATTTATTTATGATGAAAATATTGAACGGAAATATAATAAAAAAATTTGTAAACGAAAATATTGAATTTTTAATTTAAGCAGAAGATTTTTAAATTATAAATATATTTTGAATACTGTTGCTTTCTGACTGAAATACCATGGCCCTGATGTTACACTTAAAATCATACATCTAAGCTGGTTTTCAGTTTAAGTTTTTTATGTTGCTTGAGAAATAAATGTAATTTATGTGTTTATCCTTTTAAGATACTAACTAAATTCTTTTACTATCAATTGCGAGGCTAATCCGGAGATACACAAATGGTTTAATCCACGGTGGATTCAAAGGACTGTAAAATGTGCATCAACGGTATTGTAATATTCGAACAAATAATTACAACAAATAATTATAAATTACGTACCTTTGATAACAACTAACTCTTTGAGACTGGTGTCTTGATTTTTTGTTCTCAAATTTAATACAATCTGTGATAGACAGTAAAATAGAAGTAAGAGTTAAACATTTAATAATCAAACAATACATAAGATAAGATAGAATTGCTTATAACAATTCATTACCTTTGCTGTTCTTTCGTGAATAATATTAATCTCCCTATAACGACTGGCAGATGATGAATAGAACTTGAAATATGAGTTCAGTAGTGGGGTATTAATTCATAGGATATATGTATAATGGATGCGTTTAAACTGACTGTCTCAGTTATTATTTATACTGAATATGGTATGCTTTATAGGATAAACCCAAATCTCTGGATTTTTAAAATCTGAAGATTAATAGTTATCCAATCTGTTTAATAGTTATCCAATCTGTTTACAATTCTTAGTTTGTTAAGATAATTATGTAGATTATTATTATCCGATGAAAATACATATTTGCACTCATATTTAATAAATCGATTATCAAGATTATTCCATAATTTTAGCTAACAAATCAATATCTAAATTAACAAATTGATTATCTGTTTATTATTTATATTGAATATATTATGCTTATCCGATGAAAATACATATTTGCACTCATATTTAATAAATCGATTATCAAGATTATTCCATAATTTTAGCTAACAAATCAATATCTAAATTAACAAATTGATTATCTGTTTATTATTTATATTGAATATATTATGCTAGATAGGATAAACTCAAATATGTGGATTTGCCAAATCTTAAGAATAATAGATATCCAACTCGTATTAAATTCTAGATTTGTTAAGATAATTATAAAAATTATTATCCGATATATATAATGGATGCGTTCTTGATATATTTTAAAGTCATTTATCTGGTTATTATTTATCGAATATGGTATGCTTTATAGGATAAACCCAAATCTCTGGATTTTTAAAATCTGAAGATTAATAGTTATCCAATCTGTTAACAATTCTTAGTTTGTTAAGATAATTATGTAGATTATTATTATCCGATGGAAATACATATTTGCATTTAATAAATCGATTATCAAGATTATTGCATAATTTTAGCTAACAAATCAATATTTAAATTAACAAATTGATTATCTGTATATTATTTATATTGAATATATTATGCTAGATAGGATAAACTCAATAATGTGGATTTGCAAAATCTTAAGAATAATAGATATCCAACTCGTATTAAATTCTAGATTTGTTAAGATAATTATAAAAATTATTATCTGATCAAAATATATCACTAAATTGTTTACTGAAAATGGCAGCAATTAAATTACGACCAACAATACATGACTTGGAGTTGTTAGTATCATGCTGAAATGTTGGATATGCTGGACTCGAATTCGTTACAAAGTCTATTCCAATATGTATTATTCAAATATAGAATGTAATTTGGTAGGCTGTGATTGTAAATAAATATTTATATGTAATTTATTTATCGTAACGAATTCGAGTCTGGAAATCGCTCAAGCCGTATGCATGAGGTCCTGAAATTGCCAAATCCGTCTGGGTGAGGTATATCTCTTTCTAACTCTAATTATTTCTTATTTTCAGTTTGCCTAATTATTTCTTAAGTTATAGTTCTCACTTTCAAAAATAGATTTGATTAGACTCCTTAATTTGAATATTACAAAGTAAAATTAGTGTTGTGGATAAGTTTGTATATAAGGCAATCATAGAAAATAAATTGCAATTGATCATTATATGAGGACAATTGAAGATAACAAAATGCAATTAATCATAAGAAATTACTACTAAAGGTCCCAAATATCAAAATACTGTGATGAACGTAATCAAAACATAAAACAAAATAAAAGATATCCTCAAAAATAAACTATACTGCCCCAAATTATGGAATATTTTTCTCCTTCTTTATCACCACTTTAGTTGAAGAACTTTGAAGTCCTATAATACTGACTTCTTCATCAATTTCAATCTCTCTGCCACGCTTAGCAGGAGTAAGTGCTGTTTCGGAAATATCGTTAGAGCCCTGATCGTTAAATTCACTGTCAACTTTTTCTTTTCCCTTTCCAACATATTTCTCTCTGGCGCCTTCAATCAACCTCTTGGACTCCGATGCAACCTCCTAAAATAGTTAGTTATAATATGTTAATGGTTTGATAAATAATGGTATTAATTTTAAATGTAAAAATATAATAGTTACAGTAATCTCACGTTCATTGCTAGACCACAATATTCACCAATGATTTTCTCATCAGTTGTTAGATGTTCCACACTGTAGTCATTATAACCCTTTACAATGTTATATTCCCTTGACACACGGATTCTTATCAAATAATATTTGAAAAGTATTGGATGAAAGTCCATGGGCAGTGCTTCTTCATCTCCTTCCTATAGTGAGGAAAAAACCATTGTCAGTATAGTAATTTCCTAGACGTTTATATATAATGAAACTTTTTGAAATAGAAAATACCTCAATGAGGGAAGCCAGAACGGCAGCAGCTGATTTGCCTATAAGGTTTGCAACCATATCCTCAAATAAAACAACGGTAATTTCATCGTTTGATTTTGAATCTGTTGCAATAACTTTGAGCCTGAACCTGTTTTATCAATCGATAAGAAACGTATCTAATATAAAGTATAAATGACTTAAATTGACCTGATTACCTAGGTACAATCGAGTCCATTTTGCGTCCACACTTTATATTCGGACAGATGTCTTCAGCCTTTTTGTCTCCGGTCTTTGTTTTGCAATGCACACACGAATTGTAGTACCATGTATCTCCAATGTCGGTGAACTTGACAAAGAGAATATACGACCCAGGCTGGAAAATGTTAAATATACATTAATTAAATTGAATCAAAGATATTATAAGTCAAATAAAGTAGATTTATTTACCTCACTTTCTTTCTTGATTTGAGAAGTAGTCCTGTGTTTTTCCATGTTCAACCATTCCTCTGATTTCAGTGTACGAATTTCACTCCGTAATGTGATTGATCTACTAACTGAATCATTTCCGGACATCTTCTTCCTAAAAAATGGGAGCTGAGTTAAAAATAATATTTTGTCTATAAAAAACATAAACCGATAATTAAAAAACACTTGTATAATAGTACTTCATATTGAAGTCCTCAAACTCCGGTAAATCTTCATTTATGAGCATCTTGGTGGCATGCATAGTAGTTTGCACACGTAGCTCTTCTGTTAAAATGTGCGTGATTTTAGTAGTATGTGTTTAAAATAATGAAATGTACTTTAAAATTAATATGAAATGCTGATGACCTTGCCAAATGGACTTGTGTGCAAACTGCAGTGCTATAGTAAGCCCGTCTCCAAGATTATCGTTGGTAGGTGCTATTTCTAGCAGCTTGTCCGCGTACGACTCCCGTAGCACTACTTTTAGGCTAATATTCCTACATTAATGTCATACAGTCTAAGGTCAAATGCAATACTAAAAATAACTATTCAAATTAGAAAAAACATCGAAATTTAGTTACCTTTCATCTTGAATTTCGATGTCTAACTTTCGAGCATGTGCCTTGTCGACATAAGTAATGTTGCCAATTCGTATAACGCGTCCTATTACGTCTGAAAAATATTGATAATATATCAGCATAATATTATTTATCAAGAGATCATAAAAATACAATAACATACAACCTACCAATAAAATATTCTCCATTAAAGGAGGGAATGTCATCAAAAGGAATCAGTTCGAGTCCATTTGACTGAATCCACATGTCTGGCTTACACTTGGCCACTTTTGTAATATAGTTGAATATCAATTTTACTGAGCATTCAACTCTGGCCTTGTTCCATTTGCTTTGGTGGTTGTCCTCAACACCAAAAGTAGTAATATTCACTGTATCGCCTTCGGTCAATTGCTTTTTGAAATTGGATAGTAATCCTCTCTTCACGTAAGCTGGTATTTTGGATCCCTATGATATATAGTGGTTCAGTTTATGATGAAAATATTGAATGGAAATTAAAAAAAAATTGTGGAGTCCTTATACCTCGCTGTCCATAAGAATTGCCTCGATCGAAACTGGTTTCTTTTGTTGGTCAGTTGGAATCCATAAACGCAAGATCTTCACTGTGATGGTCTGTTCTTTGGTCTCCTTGTTAATTCCTCTAACAAATATATTTGACATGTTTGTAAGATCTGTAATATTTTCTTTGTAGTGTGTTATTTAAACCTAGATGTACTATGTTATTTATAGGGTAGTACAGGCCCATGCCTCGAGTGACTGTATTTTGTAGGACTCTTAATTTGGAATAAATCTTAATTTAAAACGATGACCCATGGAACACTATGTTATTATCCGAAATTATCAAAACAGTCCATCTTTTTCAAAAGACTTGATTATCTCTACTTTAAATTATCTAAGCTATTCTAATCGAGTGTTTTAAACTTGTAGGGTTTTTATAGGATTATTGTTATAAATGATTCCAATTATCCGAATTTTTAGGTCCCTAGAAAGTTGATTTGGTGGAAGACTTTCAATTTGTTGTGGTCTATTAAAAGATTTATATTTAAATAAAATAAAATTGGATTGATGATAGAACAAAATCGGATTTATGATAGATACTGTATTTTATAGGAGTGATAATTTGGAACTGATCTTAATTTAATACGACGACCCATTGAACTCTGTTATTATCCGAAATTATCAAAACAGTCTTTTCATATATACAAAAGACTTGATTATCTCTACTTTAAATTATCTAAGCTATTATAATGGGTGTTTTAAACTTGTAGGGTTTTTATATGATTATTGTTTTAAGTGATTATTATTAACCGAATTTTTTAGGTCTCTAGGAAGTTGATTTGGTGGAAGACTTTCAATTTGATGTGGTCTATTAAAAGATTTATATTACCCGAATTTTAGTTATTTAAGTAAATTAAAATCGCGTTGATGATAGAATAAAATCGGATTTATGATAGATATTTTATTATCTAAATCATTATAATCGAGTGTTTTAAACTAAAATGGTTTTTATAAGATTATTGTTTTAAATGATTTAGATTACCCGAATTTTTAGGTCTCTAGAAAGTTGATTTGGTGTAAGACTTTAGGAAATGGTTTTCAATTTGATGTGGTCTTTTAAATGATTTAGATTACCCTAATTTTAGTTATTTAAATAAAATTAAGTCTGATTGATGATAGATATTTTATTATCCAAGTCATTATAATCGAGTTGTTTAAACTTGTAGGGTTATTAGGATACGGTTTTCAATGACTTGATATCCCGAATTTTTAGTTCTCTAGAAAGTTGATTCGGTCGCGGACTTTAGGATATGGTTTTTAATTAGTGTTGTGATTATTGTAATATCCGCAATTTTCGATTTTTGGTAAATTTCTTTTTTTTCGGCCGGAGTCCGTTTTGACGGCTCGCTCATGACCGTTTCGTCATTCTGAGAATGATTAATTCTACACTTTTTGTCATCCGAGTTCGTTTCGGTGTTGTTTTGTTGAGTTCTGTGCTTTTTAGCGACTTTTCCGCACTTGAGTTCGATTCTTGCGAATCTCGTCAAATCTATTGCTTCGAGTTTCCCGCAAGTCCGTTTAACTTTGTTAGACGTGTTGTGAACTTCGGTTTGGTTATTCGATCACGTATCGTGATTTCCTAGCGCTTGGGCCATTTTGTAATTTCTTGAAAGTTACGGGTATCCATATCTGTATTTGTCGTCTTGACCCTTTTCTTGGTCGCGTATGATTAATTATTGCATTACGTTTTCATCTCGAGTCGTTGACGTCGTCGCGAACTTTTCGCCGTGTCCGCTCCGTGCGTTTTCGGAAATCGAGGCGTCGGGTCGTGGCGGTGGCACCGCCGGACGGGTGCGGGGCCCGGACGAGTCTTGACATCGCCGAGCGAGCACGGCGAAACCGGCGTAGCGCGCTTCTGGCCGAGGCCAGCTGCGCGCTAGCTTCAGCGATGTAGCGCCTGCCGTCAGTCGGCCATCTGCCTCGGGCACAAGCGGTATTCGAGGTTACGGACTCGGTCGGGATCGGCGGGTAGCGCACGCCATCGGTCGTAGCGCGCTAACCGGCGAGGGTAGCGCCGCGCTGCCGGCCGACTAGCGTGCGATGCACGGACGAGTTGTCATCCGGTGGCTATGGGCCAGTCGGCTAGCGCGCGCGAGCTTCCGCCGTAGCGCACGCTAGCGGGAGTCGGGCGGTCGAGTCACGGTCGGCAGGTGGTCGGTGGTGCGGTCGTGCGGGCCATGGCCGAGTGTGCTCGGCCGTCTTGGCCGATAGCGCACGCTAGGCCGGGAAGGCTAGCGCACGCTAGTTCCGCCCAAGATATAAATGACAGACCAATGACTTTCTCCGTCCTTTTTCATTTCATTTCTCTTCGGTCCGCGGTGGGGTTTCTGAGGAGACGAAACCATGTTGTTGAACAACAAATCCATGAAGTTCTTGAGGTTATATCGTTGATCAATCGTCCTATAACATCCTTCGATCCAGCGAATCAAGGTTAGATCTTTAGAACCCTACTTTTGGGTAGATTTGGGGATTTTCGCGTTTTTGTCCGATTCGTTCCGTTTTGTCGATTAATTCATGATGAATATGATTAACCTTGTTGGTATTCTTAGTTTCCCTACGGATTCATGGTATATTTCGTGATTTTTACGGAATCGAGAGGGTTTGGTTGTGGTCCGCCCTCGTTGTTGTTTATATACGAATATACATGAATCGTAGGCGGGTTTTCGGGTGTATTCCAATTCCGTATTCATTTAGAAATGGTTGTGATTGTATTCTTCGAATCGTTAGGTTCGGTTTCATTGGTTCCTAGCGTTCGTTGGTGACTTTCCTTTCCGTTCGTTGCGTCGTCAATAATTCAAGGCAAGTATTTTTTGTAAACCTTTAAGCTTAACATGAAATGGTGATGTATATTACTTGTGTGTAACTCACCTCGTGTTGGCCCGACGGGGTCAAGGAGGGAAATCTATGCTGCCGCCCTGGATTTCACGAGTTTGTTTAGCTAGCCAGTGCGGGAGGGTCCTTAGAGGCCTCGTGCGGGAATCTATGATATTACTCTGTTCCCAAGGCGATGCATGTGCGTGTTTTGTTTTATAATGTAGCCAGTGCGGGAGGGTCCTTAGAGGCCTCGTGCGGGAATCTATGATATTACTCTGTTCCCAAGGCTAATTGTTTGACTGTTTATTTTCCGGAAAAGACATGTCTGGTTTTGACTTTTGAACTTGATATTGGTGCATGTACTATGAAATGTGTAAGCGATTGGTTTGCCTTGAATACTTGTACTAGCGTAATTGCTAACCCCTTTGGGGACCCGTTGTCGGGTAATTTTTTGTTATGGATTTCTGGTTATGTTCACCAGTAGCGGCGGGCTGGGATGGTACGAGGATATCGGCCAAGGTTGTTGACATGTGCAATCGAGTCTTGTTATTTCCCTCTTGTCTCTTTTGATATGGATGTTTTCCAAATTGTAAACTTATAGATTGTACTCGCGAGTACTTAGGCTTTTCCTCTCAGATTGTAATTGGTCCTTGTTGGAGTTACTGTATTTGTCGGTTGATGTTTATTATGCCGGTTGTACCGGACGTGTTGTTTTATGTTCTAGTTGTTAACAATTGTTTCCTTGCTAACCGAGATGGTTAGTCGAGAGGTGTTTTCTTGTGTTAGCCTGGTGGGTCCCATGTAGGGGTCCACGGCGCTGTAATACACCTCGAATATCTTGGGGGTGTTACAGAAAATGGTATCGGAGCTCTAGGTTTATGGATACCTAGGCTTGTTGGTTATTTGGGTCTAGTTGTGTTTTGTTTTGCACATTGTCACACCGCTAGGCATCTCAAGACATCCAAGGTGCTCGTAAGTTTTCCTTACTCAATTCTCTTGTTTTCTCGTATTGAAATTCCACTTCTTGAATCGTGATTGCCTCTCTCGTACTTATCGCAGAGTAGTTACTCGATCCATACGGGTTTGTACTTTTGATTATAGTATTGCGATCCTTTATCTCTCTGGAGTATGTGCCCGTTAAGGCTTGACCGCTTGTCGTTTTGCGAGCCTTCCATCGCTAAACTTCCTAGCATTGGTGGGATCGTTGGTGATCGAAAGATCCAAATTTTGCTCCGTGGTATATTGTGAGAGGGCTTGACGCTCTAGTCTTTTGTTGTATGATGGAATCTGTGTTTGGTAATTGCGATATACTAAATGTATGTTGAGCCGAATGTACTGATGGGTTGGACACCGAAGGGTGCAGTATGATGTAGAAGTTTTGAACATTGATATGTTCCGGTATAGGTATTGATGGCAGAGTTTGTTGAGAAACTCACATAGCTGGTTTCGACATACGTCCAAATCGGTGATCTTTGGTTACGCTGTCAAACTTGAAGAGATAGTTTGACATATGCTTGGAATTAGTATTCTCGAGTTGCGCTTGTTGAACTGGTGATTTTTGAATGCCGAATATGCGTGTGTTCGGAAATTGTTGGTACTTGGCTAATTATTGTTATTTACAACCAACGTGTTTCTATTAATAATAATACATGCGGCGTGCATGCTTGAAAATTTCTTAGACTTGATCGTATTGTGGGTTTTTGAAAGTGACATGAATTTGGGCGAGCCAGCCTTGTATTTTCAAATAAAACCTTGTGTCGTATTTAAAGGTCGTGTTTAAAAGTGTTTAGGACATTTTATAAAATGCTACCGCTATTAAGCCCTTGTCGCGTTTGAAAGGGTCTTGAAAACGATTTTTAACTTATCGGTTTTATTTTCGAATAACTAGAGTATACGATTTTTAAAATCAGATTAGCCTGGGGAAACCTAGGCTGTCGAGTCAAGTTGTGTTTGTTGAGTTTTGTCTTGTCAGATTTTGTCTGACGTAGTCACATCGCGACGCGTCGTTTGAGATCATTGGTCGTAGTTAGTATCGAGGGGTGGTCGTCACTTACGTGCGACCTATGGATGTTAAACTCCCTTCTTTGTGTTGTGCCTCGTGTGACACGAGTTATTTGTTTGATTAGTTGTTAAATGATGGAATCCTTCTGTGGATTTTGATTTCACGATATGTGTTTATTAGACTCTCGTATTTGGTTTATACGAGGAGTGTCAAATCCTTCTTGATGTATTTTCGAACCGTATTTTATCCGCTGCGTGAGTTCTTTCAAACGGCTTTCGGTATTTTGCAAACTGAGTTTTATTTCGTAAAACCGATTCCTTGAATCAAGTTTTGGCATTTTGGCCTTGAATATTTCATGATGGTTTGACAAATGATTTTGTGAGCTTTGGAAAATATTACCGTCATTGGTCTTTTTAGCATTTTCGAAATGACATGGGAAATTGTGCTTAGCCTGGTAAATCCTTGTGAGAAAGGTTTACGGCATGTAATTTTTCTGATGTGTTCTGTTGTTGTCTCTGTGGGTCGTTAGCGCACGCTACGCTTTGCAGCTAGCGCGCGCAAGAGTGCGTTGGTAGCACGCTAAGGGGAGGATAGCGCACGCTACACAGTAGTTGAGGCGATCCAGGAGCTACTGGACTGGGTCTGAAGTTCTCGTTAGCGCACGCTAACACTTGGGGTTAGCGCACGCTAACAGTGTATTTTTGGTCAGGAGTTTTGTTTGGTGCCGTGATAGCGCACGCTAACCTTAATGATTAGCGCACGCTAATTGTGTCCAGTATAAATCTTGGACACCGATCTAAGTTGCATTTTTCTTCATTTCTTCACCTTCCTCCATGAGTTCGAGACGTAGCGACTCGGTTTCGCATCTGGGCTGATTTTTCTTCCACCCAAAGGTGTTTTGGAGTATCCTAGATGATTTTTAACATCATCTAATCCATTGTTCTTCGCCGAATCTAGGTATTTTCTTGAATCCCTAGAGTTGACTTTTTGGAGTTTTGTTCTTGATATCGTTTTCCATCCAGTTTTGATAAACCGATTGTTGTTTTAACGATGTTGTTAAACATATCCTGAGGATTGTATATACTGTCGTGATTTTGAGCGATTTGATGCGTGTGATATGATGTGTTTAAGTAAATGTTGATACGTGCGAATTTTGGGCATTTTGGCCTATTGTACTTCTGAAAAACCTTGAGTATCTTAGAAAATAAACCTCGAGACGTACTTTTAAAATAAATTATTTTCTCACAGTGCTCTCAAGATGCCTACTAGTGTCACGCTATGTTTCAAAATTATTCTACTTTGAGGATCAAAATATTTTGAAATATTTCTAATGAATTAGAAATGCATTCGCTTAGACCCGAAGGTCGAATATAGCTGACGATTTTTTTTTAAAAAAAAAAAAGTCTCGATGACGATGTTTGTACTACTTTTTGATATATGATACTCAAGATCAACTGGTGCTTGCAAGTTATTTTCAAAAGATGGTTTTGTTTTCAAAACCTATCATTCCTAATTGTGGTCCGGGAATATATGTGTGATGTTCGTGCTCTCGTTAGGGTGTTAACCCCGAGTTGTTGTTGAATTGGTGGTGTGAGCGTTGAGTCGTTCGCCACACAGTTGTCGTGGTAGCCTCTGCGAGGGGTGTGATATTGGTATTGGATGTTGTCGCCTCGTAGCGGTTTATGCGTTATCGCATATATGCGAGCTGTTAGAGCTCGGGTTGGTATGATTGTGTGCATCGGTGATTGTTCCGTATCGTGTCGGTTGCTTATTGTATTGTTACCTTGGTTCCGTTGTTGTGAGTTTCTGAGCGAGGTCAAAAGTAATACCCGTACTATTTTGACTTCTATATCTTCTCTTTCTCTAGTCTATCGATTCGCTCGTGTTCATTGATACCTTCGAACCCGATCTATACCTTGGTTTCATCATTCGAACGAGCCGTAATCTGGTTTTGTGTCGATTTGGTTATCGCTGTTTCTTTCCGAATTCGCTTCGACTTTTTTTTTTATTGTTCGTAAGTAACATTTTTTTGGTTCTAATAGTTCTTTTATTCATAGTTGATCGGATTTTGTACTTCTGTATTTTTAGCTCTATCAACTCGTTTATGCTCGTTAACATTTCAACTTTCCTATCCCTTGCTTTTGTTGATCGAACGAGGTGGTATTGTTTCTAATAACTCGTTTGTCGTTGTGGCTTTTCAATCGCTATTCCCTTTCCCGTGGATATTGTGGGAATGCACGCCTTCATTCTCACCAGGTCATCCTGGGAGTCGTTGTTTGAATTTTATTATCCTACGTGTTTCGGACATGATTGTTCGATTTTTGTTGTCTCAATCGTTTGTTTGTTCGGTTTTTGTTCTCGTTTCGTGATTGTTGAGCGTTCAGGCTCCTTCGTAATTCCCTTAAGTTCGGGAAATTAGTCTCGTTTTCGGTCTTCCAACCCTTGGGCGGTGGAATTCCGTATTTGTTCAGCGTTGACTCGCGTTTTGGGTTGATAAACCGTTGGGTTGGTCAATCGTATTGATTTTCGTTCGTTGAGTTTGTGATTGTTCGGATAATCGACTCGATTGTATTGCCTATTTGATGACGCTTGTCACTCGTTGATTTTATTATGTCTCTACCGGTGACGTTGTGTTAGTCGCCCTAGAGCGTATTTTCTCGCCGTATGTCTCTTTGCGTTCCTTGCAGCGTTTCGCCGTCGGGCGCGAGTCTTCGGTTTTGTGTATCTCGTCGAGTTTTCTTGGCAAGGGATATTGCTTCTCCCTACTTATTTTAAGTTTCCGGACGAAACTTCTTTTAAGGAGGGTAGAATGTAATATCCGCAATTTTCGATTTTTGGTAAATTTCTTTTTTTCGGCCGGAGTCCATTTTGACGGCTCGCTCATGACCGTTTCGTCATTCTGAGAATGATTAATTCTACACTTTTTGTCATCCGAGTTCGTTTCGGTGTTGTTTTGTTGAGTTCTGTGCTTTTAGCGACTTTTCCGCACTTGAGTTCGATTCTTGCGAATCTCGTCCGAAATCGCCGCTTTGAGTTTCCCGCAAGTCCGTTTAACTTTGTTAGACGTGTTGTGAACTTCGGTTTGGTTATTCGATCACGTATCGTGATTTCCTAGCGCTTGGGCCATTTTGTAATTTCTTGAAAGTTACGGGTATCCATATCTCAGATTTGTCGCCTTGACCCTTTTCTTGGTCGCGTATGATTAATTATTGCATTACGTTTTCATCTCGAAGTCGTTGACGCCGCCCACGAACTTTTCGCCGTGTCCGCCTGCGTGCGTTCTCGGAAATCGAGGCGTCGGGTCGTGGCGGTGAGCAATCGCCGGACGGTGCGGATCGCCGGACGAGTGCCGACATCGCCGAGCAGCACGGCAGAACCGGCGTAGCGCACGCTACGGCCGGACGGCCGCGCTTAGCTTCGGCAGCAGTAGCACGCTGCCGAGCCGCCAGCCAGACGCCATCGGCCCGGGCAGAGGTATTCGAGGTTCTCGACTCGGCCAGATCGGCGGTAGCGCACGCCATCGCTTGCCGTAGCGCGCTAACCGGCAGGGGTAGCGCATGCCGCGGCCGACTAGCGACGCACGGACGAGTTGTCACCCAGTGGCTACCGATGTGCCGGCTAGCGCGAAGCTTCCGGCCGTAGCGCACGCTAGCGGGAGTCGGCCGAGTCACGGTCGGCGGATTGGTCGGTGGTGCCGGTCGTGCGGGCCATGGCCGAGTGTGCTCGGCCGACATCGGCCGATAGCGCACGCTAGTCGGGAAGGCTAGCGCACGCTAGTTCCGCCAAGATATAAATGATGTACCAACGACTTTCTCCGTCATTTTTCATTTCATTTCTCTTCGTCATGGTCGGGTTTCGGAGGAGACGAAACCATGTTGTTGAACAACAAATCCATGAAGTTCTTGAGGTTATATCGTTGATCAATCGTCCTATAACATCCTTCGATCCAAATAATCAAGGTTAGATCTTTAGAACCCTACTTTTGGGTAGATTTGGGGATTTTCGCGTTTTTGTCCGATTCGTTCCGCTTTTGTCGATTAATTCATGATGAATATGATTAACCTTGTTGGTATTCTTAGTTTCCCTACGGATTCATGGTATATTTCGTGATTTTTACGGAATCGAGAGGGTTTGGTTGTGGTCCGCCCTCGTTGTTGTTTATATACGAATATACATGAATCGTAGGCGGGTTTTCGGTGTATTCCAATTCCGTATTCATTTAGAAATGGTTGTGATTGTATTCTTCGAATCGTTAGGTTCGGTTTCATTGGTTCCTAGCGTTCGTTGGTGACTTTCCTTTCCGTTCGTTGCGTCGTCAATAATTCAAGGCAAGTATTTTTTGTAAACCTTTAAGCTTAACATGAAATGGTGATGTATATTACTTGTGTGTAACTCACCTCGTGTTGGCTGACGGGGTCAAGGAGGGAAATCTATGCCGCCGCCCGATTTCACGAGTTTGTTTAGCTAGCCATGGGAGGGTCCTTAGAGGCCTCGCAAGGGAATCTATGATATTACTCGTTCCCTGTGCGATGCATGTGCGTGTTTTGTTTTATAATGTAGCGGCGGGAGGGTCCTTAGAGGCCTCGTGCGGGAATCTATGATATTACTCTGTTCCCAAGGCTAATTGTTTGACTGTTTATTTTCCTAAAAGACATGTCCTGGTTTTGACTTTTGAACTTGATATTGCTGCATGTACTATGAAATGTGTAGCGATTGGTTTGCCTTGAATACTTGTACTAGCGTAATTGCTAACCCCTTTGGGGACCCGTTGTCGGGAAATTCTTGTTATGGATTTCGTGTTATGTTCACCAAAGTAGCTGGCGCTGGATGGTACGAGGATATCGCCAAGGTTGTTGACATGTGCAATTGAGTCTTGTTATTTCCTACTGTCTCTTTTGATATGGATGTTTTCCAAATTGTAAACTTATAGATTGTACTCGCGAGTACTTAGGCTTTTCCTCTCAGATTGTAATTGGTCCTTGTTGGAGTTACTGTATTTGTCGGTTGATGTTTATTATGCCGGTTGTACCGGACGTGTTGTTTTATGTTCTAGTTGTTAACAATTGTTTCCTTGCTAACCGAGATGGTTAGTCGAGAGGTGTTTTCTTGTGTTAGCCTGGTGGGTCCCATGTAGGGGTCCACGGCGCTGTAATACACCTCGAATATCTTGGGGGTGTTACAATTATCCCAAAACTGGTTTCTTTTGTTGGTTAGTTGGAATCCATAAACGCAAGTTCTCTAGAAAGTTGATTCGGTCGCAGACTTTAGGATATGGTTTTTAAGTAGTGTTGTTATTATCCGAATTTTAGTTAATTAATTTTTGTATTTTAATTTTTTAGAGTTTTTAGTATCTTTACGGCTGAATTGTTAAGATTAAACGAATTTTAGTTATTTAAATAAAATAAAATCGGATCAACTTTCTAGAGTTTTATGCTTATAAAACAATGTATTATACGGCTGAATTGTTAAGATTATCCGAATTTTAGTTTATGAAATAATAGAATCATGCACGAAATGAAAAGTGAGAATTTGAAACCCAAGATAAGTGAATATGATTCACAAATATAAGTTGTTTTAGTAATGTGAATCGAGACATTACAATGGTATTGAAATACTCCTAGGGTTTAGTCTTTGTGCTCGCATGTACTAATAGCATTCATATAGACCACTTTAATATCAGAAACACTTCTAGTGCACTGGTTGTGAGGTAGTTGCCCTTCTAGATGTGATAGAAATTCTTCGTCACTTGTATTACAGAACAGTGGAACACTAAGGTAGTTAGGAAGCTTAAATTTCATTTTTGAAAGTCTTTTTTTCAGCTGCCATCTGCATGATGTCACATAGTATGCGGTCTTAGAATTATCCTCCAACATCGACAACCCATGAATTCCTTCTTCTCGTGTTTTCATCACCACTAAACAACTTCATGAAGTTTAAACAAGATGAGGCTTCATGGTGATTGAGGTTTAGGGCGATAATCATTAATTCAAATGCTTCGTCTTCATTTTCTTCGACGAAGAACTTCAACTACAAAAAAATGAGATGGTAATAAAATTAGGAGAAGATGAGAGAGAAATAATTAGTAACTAATTAGATAATAATTTACCAATGATTTTCTGAATAGTGCTTCAGCATTTTTAGAAGCCACCAGTTTATCTAACATTGAAGGAGAAATATCATGTTGCAAGTCAAAACTAAGCTGCTGCAAAATGCTTGCTGTGTTACCCAACCCATAGAAGAGCCGACAGCTGGGAACATAGTATTGTTTGTGGTTAGAAAACAATAATTTTATATATATACACAATAACGCGAAGTGAATGAAGAGCCTAAGAAAACTGCAAATTATCTGGCGGTAGCGTTAGCCCAGCTGTTTGCCGATTGACTTGCAAGCTTTTCCATAATGCGCATGATTAAATCCTGTGGCAGATTTGTAACTGCGTAGCTACGGATAATCATCTTTCTCTTCGAATCAAATATTTTGAGATAGTCAAACATTTTGAATCTTTTATATAGCACTCTGTTTTTCTTGTGATAAAAATTCTGCTCTTAAAATCGGATTAAACCTAATTGAATATGGAAAATATATTAGCTATTTTACGCCCCAAGATATATACCACTTTTCATATATATATATGGATTAGTTTTTCATTGACAAACCACACAGTGTTTGTATTTATTGATAAAATATTTTTTATTTTCAAGAGTATGTTTATATTTTTTTAATATTTTAATTATGTTTCAGAATTTATTTGTAGTTTTGAATTTTTGTTCATCACGTATTTATATGTTTCTAGATCTATCAAAATATATATATTTTAAAAGATTTATGTTGAATTTTTAGAAATTATATATAATGTAAGCGTTTTTAATTTTTAGGGTTTATTTATAAAATTTTGAATTGTTATTTTTCCAGAAATTTTATGTACTTTTTGCATATATTTGTACTTCTGCAGAATTTATTTGTATTTGTTGTAATATATGATTTATTTATATTATTTGAACTTTATTAAAAATTGATAAGAAACATTTATATCTTATTTGTATATTCTAAAGATTTAATTAATTTTTATTATTAATTTTTGATCTTTTTAACATTTTATTATATTTTTATGATTTCCTTTTTATTTCTGTAATTGTTTATTATTTTTAGAATTTGGGTTTGTATCTTTAGAATTCATTTGTATTTATAGAATTTGCTTGTTACAAATATTATAATATTTAATAAAATTTATTTTGTAGTTTCTCATATTCATTTGCAAATTTCAGAACTTATATGGAGTTTATTTATAAATTTTGAAAATATTTTTTAATTGAGCAATTTTTTGTTTAGACTACATTATTATAAAATAAAAGAGGATAAAATTTTTATTTATTTATTTCTCTTCTCCATTTACAGTTATTTTTATATTTAAATAATTTTAAATTTATGTTTTATATATTTATTCACTACAATCCTTATTTCTAACGGCATATAGTACAATATCTATCTATTCTAAAAATTTAAACAATGTACCTTCTCTTCTCTACATAATAGATTTCAAATTATATCAAAACAAAGTAACTTGAAATAACCAAAAAAATGTGAAATTACTTAAATAGTATCACAATTTTTATTAAATGAATACAAAATCTGAAAATAAATTCTGGAAGTCTGAAAAATAAAAATGAAAATAAAATTTACCTTCTTAAATAATATGAAAATAAGAAACAACTTTTATAATTCAAAAATCATTTCGTATAACTAAATAAAGTATGAAAATTACCTAAATAAAATAGAAACTGCTCGCTATTTTTGCTTTAATTAAAAGTGATAATATTTCATTTCAATATTTTTTTATTTAAATATACCTTGAATATAATAAATTTTCTTTAATATCTCCCTCATTTTTAGTGGATAGTTTGCTACTATATCTTTTACTTTTTTTGGATTTAAAATACTAGTGTGTAACCCGTCGAAATTCGACGGGCATAAATGGTTCGTTTAGTTTATAAATTAAGCTATAAAAATCTTTTATACTTAAAACAAAAGGTTATGCTATTATGATAGGTAAGAAGAAAAATTGTTAAAGAACTAATCAAGTACAATACAGAAATTGATAAAAGAAAAAATGTCTTAGATGCTCATCCCAATGACTAATTTTTTATACTTAAAACAAAAGTTCACGCTATTACGGTAGTTAATAAGAAAAATTGTTATAGAGTTGATCAAGTACACTACAAAAATTAGTAAAAGAATAAGTTTCTTAGATGATCATAGAATGTTGTTATTGTTGCATTAGGATGATATTTATTCATTTCCTGTATAGTATTTTTCTTACAATTTATCCGCCTAACATTTTTGGTCTACCATCTTCTTATGTTTTTCCCATATAGCATCTTCTTAAGGATATTCCTTGTAGCCCATTCTTATGATTCTCCTATGTAGCATCTTCACATGGTTCTCCCATGTAGTATAATGGTATGGTTATCTCATGTAGCATCTTCTAGTGTAACACCCCCAATCCGCTCAGGGATATTACACGCCGTAGAACCTTTCCTCAAGGATCTACCAGGCTGGTAACAACATATAACAACTCAACTATGCCTTTAAGGCTAAAATGACTCAGTAGACCGATTTGGTCTGTCAATAAATACATACAACTTATGCCCACGCAGGGGTCAAAACACAACCACACCCGTACAACGGGAAAAATATAGCAGCGGAAAATAAAGTACAACCGAACCAATAAACAATATACGGTTCCTCATGTGATTAGTGTCGATCATCTTTCATCATCCTTCGTACCGACCCTGTGTTATGCTCCAAAACCTGAATGCAAATACAGACATCCACCCCCCGAATACTCGGGGGTTAGCAAAACTCCACTGTTTTGCTAGTGCAAGTACAAGTGCAAAAATACGAGCCATACAATACAAGTTCCAAGAACAATAATAATCAGGAATCCTCAAAGATCCAAACGAAACGAAAAGTATTTCCCGAGGCAAGATTTTGAGAAAACATTTCAAAATCGAAATATCATAAATCAATGGAAATGATTTATAAAACGGTTTAGAATGCCATCGAGAGTTTTAATAGAAAACAATTTAGGATTATCAAATCCTACTTTTCAAAATCCAAAAGACAAAAGGGGTCACCGCCCCAAAGGTTTATTTTCCGAAAAATGACATTTACCAAACCGTTGGGATTTTAGCCCCAAATCCATAAAATGACTTTTACAAAACCATTGGGATTTTAGCCCCAAATCTCATCAACTCACAGTACACAAGAACGACCACATGGTTCGTTATCCAACGTCAAAATCCACAATTAAAGGATTTAACACAAACAACAAAATACTCTAGTGCCATCCTAGCCAAGTAAGCCAAACGAACAACTTACCTCTTACACACTTAGTCGATGCATGCAATCATGAAAACCGTTCAAAACACTCGTTTACGGAAACGCCAATCTCAAAACACATTTGTAAAATGCACCACAATTAACCGCGGATCCACGCCTCTGTGGATCCCTACCGAGACCCCGTCGGATCTAACCCGTAGTGGTTAAAAGCAAGCTCGCGGACCCACGCCTCTGTGGACCCCTACCGAGACCCCGTCAGATCTAACCCGTAGTGAGCATACACACACACACGTTACTCATGCAATACTAATATGCTAAGAATGTAAGCTCATCAAGAATACTTAATAGAGATGGCCACTTATCCGACACCATTACCAAACTCTTCAAAACATAATAACAAGATTAAACACGAAATACACGATTCCATAACTTTAAACAACAGGGATATCATCAAAGCCTTCAACGTTCAAAATAATCAAATCATAAACAATTCCCGGAACACACCGTTCACAAAACACACGCGCGTTTTGAAAGAGAGCCTTTAACGAGGCCAAACCGAAATCTTTTGAAAACACATTTCAAACAAACAAACAAATACACCAAGACGATCACCAATTATTATATCCACAAAACAAGAATAGTATGGGCAAGGTACTTGCCTCGAAACCACAATCGCAACAAGACGATGGATGAAATACGGTCGAACGGCCCCGAACTCCCGAACATTATCAAGAACGCGATAGCACCGCAATTACTACGTGAATAACACCACACGAATCGTCAATCACCAAACGGGATTCAACATCGGAATCCTCGAACACCTATAAACCTCCGGAAGGAACAATAACACATGGTTACGACGAGAATCAAGACCAAAACAACGGAAATCCCAATAAACTATCGAAGGGAAACTCATTGGGACATTTAATCGAACACTCAATGTTCGATAACTCCCAAGAACACTCGAATCACTAATCGAGTTGAACAAACTTGAAATATGGATATACAACCCATAGAACACGATTAATAAGGTTCAATAACATCAACCAAATCATCGAAATCGGACGAACAACAAAGATTAAAAAGAAATCTCGAAAGTCAACCCTAGGAGATTTCAAGAGATTACCTCGATTCGGCGAAGAACACGGATTAGATGTTGATATAATCAACAAGGATCTTCCAAAATGCTTTGGAAATGAGTAGGATCGACCAAGAACTCCATTTCCCGTCGCACCCGTCGCCAGCCGCCGAAAGAAGGAGAAAAATCGAGTAAAAATGAAGTCTGGCCGAGCCCAGGCTATATATAGCCTACAGGTTACGGCCGTAATCGGCAGCCTTACGGCCGTAACTCGCCCTTACGGCCGCATTTCGGCAGCCTTACGGCCAGAATCGCATTCGCCAAAAATCACCAAAGAATCGTCGGGCACTTACTACCGTAATCGGCACACATTACACGGCCAGAATCGGCCTTCGGAAAGATGCCCAGGCCCGCACGGCCGTATTCGATCACACTTACGGCCGTAATCGCACACATTACGGCCAGAACGGCACCTTACGGCCGTAACTCGCCACGCCAGCCTGCCCGGCCGTGACTCTGTGGCCACTCCGACGGCCCGACGACCCCGAAACCCGAACTCGAGTAAAATCGAAGATACGGTTACGAAGTACTCGCAAAGACGAATCCAAGCACTAAGAGAACACACGATTCCGACCACCCGAAGTGTCGGAATTCGACAACGGAAGTAATTACCCTAAACTTTAGGAAATTACAAAAATGGCCCAAAACGCCCGGAAGTCACGATATGTGATCGAAACACCGAACCAAAACTCGCAACATGAATAATAACATTAAATGAACTTACGAGAAACTCGAAACAACAGTTTCGGACGAGATTCGCAAGAATCGAGCTCAAGTGCGAAAAAGTCGCTAAAAAGCTCGGAACTCAACAAAACGATACCGAAACGAACTCGGATGACAAAAAGTGCAGAATTAATCATTCTCAAAATGACGAAACGGTCATGAGCGAGTCTTAAAAACGGACTTCCGCCGAAAAAAGAAAATTACCGAAATTCGAAATTGCGGATATTACATTCTACCCTCCTTAAAAGAAGTTTCGTCCCGAAACTTAAAATAAGTAGGGAGAAGCAATATCCCCTGCCAGGAAAACTCGACGAGATACGCAAAAACCGAAAACTCGCGCCCGACGGCGAAACGCTGCAAGAAACGCAAAGAGACATACGGCGTGAAAACACGCTCCACGACGACCAACACAACGTCGCCGTTAGGAATATAATAAAACCAACAAATGACAAGCGTCATCAAACGGATAATATAGTCAAGTCAATTATCCGAACAATCACAAAACACAACGAACGAAAATCAATAAGCTTGATGACCCAACGATACATCAATCAAAACGCGAGCCAATCGCTGAACAATTACGGAATTCCACTGCCCAATGGTTGGAAGATCGAAAACGAGACCAATTTCCCGAACTTAAGGGAATTACGAAGGAGCCTGAACGCTCAACAATCATGGGGCGAGATCAATAAAAACCGAACAATCAAACGATCGAACCACAACGATCGAGAAAACAAAAATCGGATAATCATGTTCGAATCACGAAGAACAATAAAATTCAAACAACAACTCCAAGGTTCACATCTCGACTCGAGACAATATATGATCCGGTGAAAACAACAGGATGTGCATTCACATAAGATCCACAGGAAATGGAATAGCAATTGAAAAGTCACAACGACAAACGAGTTATTCCGAAACGATACCACACTCGTTCGATAAACAAAAACAAGGGGCAGGACAAGCTCAGAAATGTCAACGAACATAAATGAGTCGACAAGGTAGAATATACAGAAGTTCAAAACCCGATCCACTTCGAATAAAAGAACTAATAGAACCAGATAATGTCACTCCCGAACAAGGTTCACAAGAATCGAACTGAACCCGAAAAAGTCACATCGATAACCAGATCGACCCACAACAAGATCACAGCTCGTTCGGACGATGAAACCGAAGTACAGAACAAGTTCATAAGGTATCAACTAACATGAGCGAATCGATAGACTGGAGAAAGAGAAAATAGAGAAGTCAAAATAGTATGGGTATTACCCCCGACCTCAGCCACGAAATTCACAAAAACAGGAGCAAGATAACAAGACATTAAACAACTGACACATAACGGAACCATCACCGATGCACACGGTCATACCAAACCAAGCTCTAACAGCTCGCACATGCGCGACAACGCAGAAAACACTACGAGGCGACAATATTCAATACCAACATCCCACCTCTCACAGAGGGCTAACACAACAAATGTGTGGAAATCGACTCAACGCTCACACCGCCAATTCGATCATACTCGGGAGCAAACATCAAAATGACAATGCGAACATCATACATACATACCCAACCCTCAAATGGGAATGGATAGGTTTTAAAAACGAAAACCTCATTTTGAAAATAATTTAGAAGAACACCGGTTGATCTTGAGTATCACCTTTCAAAAAAAAAATACAAACGTGATATATCGTTATCGAGACATTGGAAAACCATTTCGCATTTGATAAAAATGAGGACACTTTCTTTTAGTGAAAAGCTTTCAGAATATTCGACCCTCGGGTCTAAATAAAAGTGTTTATAAAACATTGAAAATATCTCAAAACATTTTGGTCCTCGAGGTAGAAGAATTTTGAAACAGATTGTGGCACCTTAGAAGTACCGCGAGAAAACAATTCATTTGAAACGTACGTCTCGAAATTTATTTCTAAGATACTCAAGTTTTCGAAAATAATTCAATGCTAAAAAGGACGATGCCAAAAAGGCTAGAATGCCCAAAAATTTCAGGTAATCACACGGAACATCATAGCGCTGTGGGTCCCGCTACGAACTCACTGTGCTAAAAACCATTTACAACGTCAAAAAGGCCGATGACGGTAATATTTCAAAAACTCACAAAAGCCATTTACAAAATACTAAATACCGTCATAAGAATTTTGCCAAAGCGATCAAGGCCATAATGCCAAAACTCGGTTAAAGGAATCGGTTTTCGAAGTAAAACTCAGTCGGTAAATGTAACACCCCCAGATCAAACCGGGAATATTACACGCCGCAGACCCTCTCCGCGAGGATCCGCCAGGCTAGACATCAAAACAACACATTTCATTACATACCGACGAATCAAAATAACGGACCAACAGACCGATTTGGTCTTTCGTCACTGACTTACAAATCAAAATACATAAACTCATCCAGACTCATACCCATGCAAGGGTAAAATACTTGCAACAACGAACAATAAGACAGCGGAAAAGACAATACAATGGACTCCGACTAACTGAACCCAAAACTGGCCTTCGTGTGATTAGTATCATTCGTCTTTCATCATCCCTCGTACCGACCCTGTGTCTTGCTCCCGAAAACCTGCATGTACCACTGACACAATACAGATATCCACCCCGACATTACTGGGGTTAGCAAACTCCACTGTTTCGCTAGTGCAAGTATAAAGTGCAAATACGAGCCATACACAACACATTCCGAGAATACAACGAAAGACTTCCCGAGGTATATTTAGTTAAAAATAGTTCAAGTCTTGAAAGTAGAAACGAAGTAAGTAAGCACTTTGAAAACACTTCCAAATCTCGGGAGTTTTGAAAACATTTGAAATTGAAAAGTTCTTAATTCCTCGAAAGCCATTTAGGGTCAGAGCCCCAAAGTTCATTTTTCAAAATACAAATCCGTTTAACAAAATACGGGGTCCACGACCCAACCATTACGGTCACAAAACACAGGGTCCACGACCCGATCATCCACTTCAATTCACTTTTAAAAGAACACATTACACATAACACATTATTCCTATGCCATTCTAGTCAAGCACCAAGACTCGATATATAATGTCTCTCGACCCCAAGCACAAAGCATTGTGATACTCCGGACAATATCACAATTAACGAAAACATCAACGTCATCCTCAAGATGAAAACCACAACTGGTAACCCGCGGCCGTACCCCTTAGTATCGACCCCCAGACATCCCGTCGGACACTCCGGGTGGGAAACCACTTCCGCGGCCGTACCCCTTAGTATCGACCCCGGACATCCCGTCGGACACTCCGGTGGAAGTTCATCCACACACGCACCCAAGTCCACTTCCGTGGCCGTACCCTTAGTATCGACCCCGGACATCCCGTCGGACACTCCGGTGGAAGGAACAACACACACACACGTTTCAAAATCACGCTTGCAAACCACAAGCCTCGAAGGTCAATCACGATATATAGTCGAGGTACCTTACTAGAATGGCCAGTTCATCCAACATATACTCACGACCAAGTAATGATACGATTCACAAGGAAGCACAAGATTTCAACAGCACCGAACGACACAACCAATATCACATAAACTCTCATATTCATCCATAACCACGTGACTCCAAGCACATAATTTGACAAAAGAATTACACTTTACATTTACCAACGACATAATCATACACAATGACATCACAAGAAAGTAAGGTGATCCTATACTCGACACTAGCACACATATTCAACTAAGCATATTAATTCCCGACACACACGGGTCACCTTTACGAAAACCATGATAGTAAATATACCGATTCTTTGGAAAAATAGTTATAAATATTTATTTAGCACATATCGACGATTAACAACCATAATATCCACAAAACACGAAATGTATGGGCAAAATACTTGCCTCGAAATCAATTTGTGAATACTCCGACGAAAGCGGCTCAGAATAAATTCCAAAATAGTCCCGCAATGAAATTAAAGCGTAATATCCATGATTTAATTCGGTAATTTTCTTTTTGGTGTATTTCTCGATCGTAGTGACTCTCGTATACCTTTCAAAGGTGTCCTTCCCCACAATCGTTGAACTGTATTTTCGTTATTGATGCGCGGAACCGCCGTTTCGGGGTTGCCGCGGATCCATTTCGTGTTATTGGTTCCCAAATATTGATTCCTATCGTTTTATTCTCTTCCGGATCATTTTCATCATTTTGGGACCCAAAAGGGGGTGTGGGCCATGCACAAGACAGTGTGCCGCGGCACACATATTTCTCCAATCGATGGTCGAGCGAATCAGTGCAGTGCCGCGGCACACCCATCCGTGCCGCGGCACATCCGTCCGTGCCGCGGCACACCCGTGTGACATTCGCGACCAAAACCCGCTCAGACTGGTGCCGCGCACACGCAGCCGTGCCGCGCACAATGCCAAAACACAGGAGTAAATTTTCGGCTGTGCCGCGGCACACTTCGGCCAGGCTGCACACGGCGGTCAATCAGGCAATTGCCTTTATTAGACGAAATCGGTAAATCTTCTCCTCATTTTCACCGCATCGCGAGAGAGAGTGAGAGAGAGGGGAAGGGTTCTTCATCTATATCCATTGGGGGTTGATTTTCACCATTTTTCTTCATTGTGAGGCTCGGGCAATCAATCTAACGCGTGTTCTACGGATCTTGGTACTTGAATCTCGTAAGGTAATATTCTAAAACCCTATTTTCGATTAAATTGGGGGTTTTGGGTTTTTCTTCCGATTCGTTCCGTTTTGTTGGTGGATTCATGATGTATACTATTAATATTGTTAGTATCTTTAGTTTTCCTACGGATTCATGGATATTTTGTGGATTTTTACGGAATCGAGAGGGTTGGTTGTGGTCCGCCCTCGTTGTTGTTTTCGGTATGAATATACATGAATCGTAGGCGGGTTTCCGGGTGTATTCCATTTCCATAATCGTTTAGAAGTGGTTATGATTGTGCTATTCGAATCGTTAGGTTCATTTTCGTCGGTTCCTCGCGGTCGTGCTTGATTCTTCCGTTCCGTTCATTGTCGTCTTCCCTTTCGTTAGCATCGGGCGTTCCGAAGCTTCCCGGTTGAGCCGTATCCGTTCGTGGTTCAGTGCTCGTGGTATCGAGGCAAGTACCTTGCCCATACTCTTCTTATTTTATGGATATGATGATCGGTGATCGTCTTGGTGTGTTTGTTTGGTTGTTTGAAATGAAGTTTCAAAGATTTCGGTTTGGCCTCGTTAAAGGTTTTCTTTCAAAATGCGTGTGTGTTTTGTGAACGGCGTGTTTTGGGAATTTATTATGATTTGATTATTTTGAACGTTGAAGGATTTGATGATGATACTCCTATTGTTTAAAGTTATGGAATCGTGTATTCCGTATTTAATCTTGTTATTGTGTTTTGAATAGTTTGATAATGGTGTCGAGTTAATGGCCATCTCTAGTGAGTATTCTTAATGAACTTACATTCTTAGCATGTTAGTATTGCATGAGTAACGTGTGTGTGTGTGTATGCTCACTGCGGGTTAGATCCGACGGGGTCTCGGTAGGGCTCCACGAAGCTGTGGAACCGCGAGCTTGCTTTTAACCACTGTGGGTTAGATCCGACGGGTCTCGGCAGGATCCACGAAGCCGTGGTCCGCGGTTAATTGTGGTGCATTTTACAAATGTGATTCGATATTGGCATTTCCGGAAATGAGTGCTTTTGAACGGTTTTCATGATTGCATGCATCGACTAAGTGTGTAAGAGGTAAGTGTTCGTTTGGCTTACTTGGCTAGGATGGCACTAGAGTATTTTGTTGTTTGTTTTGAATCCTTTATTTGTGGATTTTGATGTTGGGAGACGAACCTTGTGGTCGTTCTTGTGTACTGTGAGTTGATGAAATTGGGGCTAAAATCCCAATGGTTTTGTAAAAGTCATTTTATGGATTTGGGGCTAAAATCCCAACGGGTTGGTAAATGTCATTTTTCTAAAGTAAAGATTTGGGCGGTGACCCCTTTGTCTTGTGGATTTTGAAAAGTAGGATTTGATAATCCTAAATGGTTTTCTATTAAAATTCTCGATGGCATTCTAAACCGTTTTATAAATTATTTCCATCGATTTATGGTATTTCGATTTTTATAGGTTTTCTCAAACCATTGGCTCGAGCAGTTGTTTTCGCTTCTTTTGGTTCTGTGAGTATTCCTGGTTATTGTTATTCGTGGATTGTGTATTGTTTGGCTCGTATTTGCACTTTGTATTAGCACTAGCAAAACAAAGGAGTTTTGCAAACCCCCTAGTATTCGGGGTGGATGTCTATTTTGCATTCGGTTTTGGAGCATAACACAGGGTCGGCACGAAGGATGATGAAAGATGAACGATACTAATCACACGAGGATCCGTTGATGTCGTATTGGTCTAGTTGTATTTTCTTTTCCGCTGCAGTATCTTTTCCCCGTTGTACGGGAGTTTATTGTATTGTGACCCCTGCGTGGGTATATGTTGTAATTGAGTTGTATATTTTTATTGAAAGACCAAATCGGTCTACTGAGTCATTTAGACTTGAAGGCATTGTCGAGATGTTAAATGTTGCTACCAGCCTGGTAGATCTTCGAGGAGAGGGTCTACGGCGTGTAATATCCCTGAGTGGATTGGGGGTGTTACATAAATGGTATCGGAGCTTAGGTTGTGGAAACCTAGGCTGTCGGGTCAGTGGTGTCTATTGAGTTTTGTCTCGTCGGATTTAGTCCGACCGAAATGGTCGCGACGCTGCCGCGTTTGAGTTGTTGGTTGTGGTTAGTATCGTGGGGCGATCATCATCTTCGTGCGACCGGTGGAAGTAAGTCTCCCTTCTTTGTGTTGTGCCTCGTGTGACACGAGCTATTTTTATGATTATTTGTTAAGTGATGGAATCCTTATGTGGATTTTGATTTCACGATATGTATTTAATCGACTCTCGTATTTGATTTATACGAGGAGTGTCGTCGCTTGTGATGTCTTTTTATTGTTGTTTTTGTCCGTTGCTGATGATTTTCGAATCGATTTGCACGTTTTACAAGTTCTCTTGTGGAAGCTTTGTGCTTATACACGTTCGACTTGTTCACTAGCCAGTGCGGTAGGGTCTTTAGAGGCCTCGAATGGGGCCAGTGGTTTTGTTCTGAATGTGGTTATTTGACTCTAATATTTTGTTCTTATGAGGAGTAGTGTTGCTGGATTGTGCATGTTGAACTGTATTTCTTTTATCCGCTGCGTGAGTTCTTTTGTAATTACTTTCGGTATTTTACCGACCGAGTTTTATTTCGATAACCGCTTCCCTTAACCGAGTTTTTGGCATTATGGCCTTGATCGCTTTGGCGAAATTCTTGTGACGGTATTTAGTATTTTGTAAATGGCTTTCGTGAGTTTTTGAAATATTACCGTCATCAGCCTTTTTGGCATTTTGTAAATGGTTTTTAGCCTGGGGTTCCGACGCGGGACCCACAGCGCTATGATGTTCCGTGTGACTACCTGAAATTTTTGGGCATTCTAGCCTTTTTGGCATCGTCCTTTTTGGCATTGAATTATTTTCGAAAACTTGAGTATCTTAGAAATAAATTTCGAGACATATTTTTTTCAAATGAGTTATTTTCTTGTGGTACATCCAGGTGCCACAATATATTTCAAAATTTTTCTGCCTCGAGGACCAAAATGTTTTGAGATATTTTCAATGTTTTAGAAACACTTTTATTTAGACCCGAGGGTCGAATATTCTGAAAGTTTTCACTAAGAGAAAGTGTCCTCATTTTTATCAAATGCGAAATGGTTCTCCAAAGTCTCGATAACGATGTTTCACGTTTGTACTTTTTGAAAGGTGATACTCAAGATCAATCGGTGTTCTTCTGAATTATTTTCAAAATGAGGTTTTCGTTTTTAAAACCTATCCATTCCCGTTTGAGGGCTGGGTATATATGTATGATGTTCGCGTTGTTATTTTGATGTTTGCTCCCGAGTATGACCGAATTGGCGGTGTGAGCGTTGAGTCGTTTTCCACACATTTGTTGTGTTAGCCCCTTGTGAGAGGTGGGATGTTGGTGTTGAATATTGTCGCCTCGTGGTGATTTCTGCGTTGTCGCGCATGTGCGAGCTGTTAGAGCTTGGGTTGGTATGGCCGTGTGCATCGGTGATCGTTCCGTTATGTGTCGGTTGTTTAATGTCTTGTTACCTTGCTCCTGTTTTTGTGAGTTTCGTGGATGAGGTCGGAGGTAATACCCGTACTATTTTGACTTCTGCATTTTCTCTTTCTCCATTCTTTCGACTCGCTCGTATTCGTTGATACTTTCTGAACTTGTTCTGTATTTCGGTTTCATCGTCCGAACGAACTGTGATCTTGTTGTGGGTTGATCTGGTTATCGCTGTGATTTTTTTCGAGTTCGGTTCGATTCTTGTGAACCTTGTTCGGAAGTGACATCATATGGATCTATTAGTTCCTTTATTCGAAGTGGATCGGATTTGGAACTCCTGTGTTTTCGACTTTGTCGACTCATTATGTTTGTTGGCATTTCTGAGCTTGTCCTGCCCCTTGTTTTTGTTTATCGAACGAGTGTGGCATCATTTCGGAATAACTCGTTTGTCGTTGTGACTTTTCAATTTCTATTCCCTTTCATGTGGATCTTATGTGAGTGCATACGTTGTTGTTTTCACCGGATCATATATTGTCTCGAGTCGAGATGTGAACCTTGTAGTTGTTGTTTGAATTTTATTGTTCTTCGTGATTCGAACATGATTGTTCGCTCTTTGTTGTCTCGACCGTTGTGGCTCGGTCGTTTGTTTGTTCGGTTTTTGTCCTCGTTTCGTGATCGTTGAGCATTCAGGCTCATTCCTAATTCCCTTAAGTTTGGGAAACTAGTCTCGTTTTCGATCTTCCAATCCTTGGGCGGTGGAATTCCGTATTAGTTCAGCGATTGGCTCGCGTTTCGATTGATGTACCGTTGGGTTGGTCAATCATGTAATACCCCGATTTTTCGGATATATTTTTCGTTTATATGTTGGATATCGTTGATGGATAATTGTGCTTGAGGATGTTGTGAACGTATGATAATGTTATTGAAATGCGTATATGTATTCATTGTACCGTATGATCGTTTGGTATGTCGAGATGTTGGTCGAGGATAGCTGAATATGGCTAAGCACAGCCACGATAGCGCACGCTATGAGATATGCTTAGCGCACGCTACGAGGCACGAGTAGCGCACGCTACGTTGTGTAGTTAGCGTACGCTAATAGGTTCGCATTATGTACGCTGAGGAGGGTCCTTAACGTACGTAAGAATTTCTGGGAAAGATTCGGAAGGCGGCCAACATGTAGGCCCGGGTTGATGTTTATCGGCATTTAGCGCATGCTACTAAGGATGGTTAGCGCACACTAATATCAGATCGTCCGACAAGGAATCTTAGCTTTCGGCGAGTGGACCCGGCCACTTGCGACGCGTGTTCAGATAAGGTAAGCGGGTGTTTGTCATGTAGGGCTAGCGCACGCTAAACCATATGATTAGGGCACGCTAATTCCAGATCGGGCAGAGGGAATCTTGTCCTTGTCAGATGCTGTCGGCATGTGGGAGTACGAGTGGTAGGTGAACACTGCAGTAAGTCAACTTCGGATAGCGCACGCTAAGAGCAAGGACTTGCATACGCTAGACATGATGTTTTACGTACGTTAATGCATGAGCATTACGTACGTAAGCTAGTTTACGAAGTGAGGCAGTAGCCTCTGGGCTGCGATAGCGCACGCTAACAAAGTCAGTTAGCGCACGCTAAGGCTGTAGCGCACGCTAAACATGAGATGTTAGCGCACGCTAATAATGAATATTATAAAAGGGGACAGACGGGTGCTGAGAGGCATTTCGTTTATTTTTCTTCCTTCCGTCGGGAGAGAGAGAGAGTTGGGATGCATTTGAGGTTCCCAAACACTGTATAATGATAATCTTTAACAACATTATATTGAGAGCATGAATTCAAGCCTTGTTCTTCAAGTTATTCATGATTCTTGGAATGGAGTTCAAGTGTTCTTCTTTTTGGTTCGTCTAATCCAGGTAAATTTGGTATCCCTTTTGTTTATGGTTCGTTTTTTAAGGATGATTACATGTGAGGAACATGTTGGATAATCATATAATGATATTATATGAGATTCAATGGAATTTTGATAAGAGTTTCGGATGTTTCTTCATATTATAAAGATGATGGTTCGTTTAAACCGTTTTGAGATAGATTTCTGGATCATGATAATTTCAGTGATCGATTTAGAGGAGTTAAATCATGATACGAGGTTGAATTCCAGATTGAGTATGTTATGATCCTTGTTACCAAGTTGGTTCGATTATTGATATGATTATTGTTCTAGGTTGATTAACTAATAGGTATAATCGTCTTGCCGCGGTGAAAGGCCGTAAATTCCGTCCAGTCAGGGCTGTAGAGCTCGTAGACGAGGACGATGAGTTCGGTGGTGGTTTTGTCATATTGATATCCAGGCAAGTGTTTACTTGTTCGGTTGTAATGTTTTGATGAGTAATTCCATTTACATTTCATAAGTATTTTATGTTGTATTGCATATTGACGAATGTTCAGTGATGTTCTAAAAGGATTAGAATGCACAGTTGATGATTGTTGAGATACTTGGACAATCTTGGGAAGATTGTAATATTCGGATATTGTTGATGTCATTTTGGATATTCTTGGTCTGTGGTATGCATTCCGGAAGGAAGTCCGGATAGAGGTATGTTTTATGGTAATCGTACATAGAGGATTATGTACGAGAAAGTATTCGGTATTGAGGTATTATACGGTATTGTTGTGATACTGGGATTTTTATGGTATTATCGTGATTTTGGGATTTTGACGAATCGTTGGATTACCGAAGTGGTAAGGTTATCGTTGAGGTTATTATTCTCATGATGCATGGCATGTGAATATTTATGTTTATGTACTTGCGGTTATTTGTCGGGCATTATTGCCGACCCGCCAGGGACTTGTTTTTCAGGTATTGAGGACTTTGATGGTAGCGGTCGTGACGCGAGGATTCCGGACGATACTGGATATGGCACATTGTTGGGGAATCGTGTATTTTGTCTATGTATTAATTAATGATGTATATGTATTTTGGACTGTATTTCTATCCGCTGCGTGAGTTCTTTCAAATGGCTTTCGGCTTTTGCCAACTGAGTTTGATTTCGAAAACCGATTCCCTTAACCTAGTTTTTGACCTTGATCGTCTTGACGGTAGTTGGGTGTTTTCAAATGATTTTGTGAGTTTTGGAAAATACTACCGTCACCGGCCTTTTTGGGCGTTTTTGTAATTGGTTTTTAGCCTGGTGGGTTCCGGCAAGGGGCCCACGGCGTGTAATATTCCCGGTTGGATCTGGGGGTGTTACAAATATGGTATCAGAGCCCGTAGTTTTGTGATAACCGGGCATGTGTGTTATGTGGCTCTACCGGTGTGGTAGTAGCGTGATGTTTGTGATGTTTTGGAACTGTGTGATTTTTGAGTACTGTCGTGGTGATGTGTGGGTTTGGGGATTGTTGGTGTTCCGGAGACCGACGAGGCAGGGAGTGAACGCCGGTGCCGTGGTCATGTGCAATGTGCGGCTCCAATCGGGAAGTGAATGCCGGTGCGAGGCACGTGCAATGTGCAGCTTTCGATGTGGAGTGGAACGCCGGTGATACGTGCACGTGACAAGGAGCGGATCATGCGCTTTAGGTGAGGAGACACAGCGTCACAGATCCCACAAAACTCGACAGTGCTCTAAACTTGTTGTGGTCTTAGCGGGGACCAATCGTTTTCAAATTGTGATTATTCCTATTTTGGCATTCTTGTTGTGTCGAGATTTTTGAAATGGTGTCATATGCTAGTATCACGGGAGATCTTCGTCTTCACTGACCTGTAAGTATGTTGTTCGGATTATTCGATAATTCTTGGTTATCTTGGTGATTTTGGATTTTCTGTTGAATTGTTGTTTGTGCGAGTGACTGCAAGTTTCGAGGACGAAACTTATTTTTAATGGGGTAGAGTGTAATACCCCGATTTTTTGGATATATTTTTCGTTTATATGTTGGATATCGTTGATGGATAATTGTGCTTGAGGATGTTGTGAACGTATGATAATGTTATTGAAATGCGTATATGTATTCATTGTACCGTATGATCGTTTGGTATGTCGAGATGTTGGTCGAGGATAGCTGAATATGACTAAGCGCAGCCACGATAGCGCACGCTATGAGATATGCTTAGCGCACGCTACGAGGCACGAGTAGCGCACGCTACGTTGTGTAGTTAGCGTACGCTAATAGGTTCGCATTATGTACGCTGAGGAGGGTCCTTAACGTACGTAAGAATTTCTGGGAAAGATTCGGAAGGCGGCCAACATGTAGGCCCGGGTTGATGTTTATCGGCATTTAGCGCATGCTACTAAGGATGGTTAGCGCACACTAATATCAGATCGTCCGACAAGGAATCTTAGCTTTCGGCGAGTGGACCCGGCCACTTGCGACGCGTGTTCAGATAAGGTCAGCGGGTGTTTGTCATGTAGGGCTAGCGCACGCTAAACCATATGATTAGGGCACGCTAATTCCAGATCGGGCAGAGGGAATCTTGTCCTTGTCAGATGCTGTCGGCATGTGGGAGTACGAGTGGTAGGTGAACACTGCAGTAAGTCAACTTCGGATAGCGCACGCTAAGAGCAAGGACTTGCATACGCTAGACATGATGTTTTACGTACGTTAATGCATGAGCATTACGTACGTAAGCTAGTTTACGAAGTGAGGCAGTAGCCTCTGGGCTGCGATAGCGCACGCTAACAAAGTCAGTTAGCGCACGCTAAGGCTGTAGCGCACGCTAAACATGAGATGTTAGCGCACGCTAATAATGAATATTATAAAAGGGGACAGACGGGTTTTGAGAGGCATTTCGTTTATTTTTCTTCCTTCCGTCGGGAGAGAGAGAGAGTTGGGATGCATTTGAGGTTCCCAAACACTGTATAATGATAATCTTTAACAACATTATATTGAGAGCATGAATTCAAGCCTTGTTCTTCAAGTTATTCATGATTCTTGGAATGGAGTTCAAGTGTTCTTCTTTTTGGTTCGTCTAATCCAGGTAAATTTGGTATCCCTTTTGTTTATAGTTCGTTTTTTAAGGATGATTACATGTGAGGAACATGTTGGATAATCATATAATGATATTATATGAGATTCAATGGAATTTTGATAAGAGTTTCGGATGTTTCTTCATATTATAAAGATTATGGTTCGTTTAAACCGTTTTGAGATAGATTTCTGGATCATGATAATTTCAGTGATCGATTTAGAGGAGTTAAATCATGATACGAGGTTGAATTCCAGATTGAGTATGTTATGATCCTTGTTACCAAGTTGGTTCGATTATTGATATGATTATTGTTCTAGGTTGATTAACTAATAGGTATAATCGTCTTGCCGCGGTGAAAGGCCGTAAATTCCGTCGAATGTATCGTAGAGCTCGTAGACGAGGACGATGAGTTCGGTGGTGGTTTTGTCATATTGATATCCAGGCAAGTGTTTACTTGTTCGGTTGTAATGTTTTGATGAGTAATTCCATTTACATTTCATAAGTATTTTATGTTGTATTGCATATTGACGAATGTTCAGTGATGTTCTAAAAGGATTAGAATGCACAGTTGATGATTGTTGAGATACTTGGACAATCTTGGGAAGATTGTAATATTCGGATATTGTTGATGTCATTTTGGATATTCTTGGTCTGTGGTATGCATTCCGGAAGGAAGTCCGGATAGAGGTATGTTTTATGGTAATCGTACATAGAGGATTATGTACGAGAAAGTATTCAGTATTGAGGTATTATACGGTATTGTTGTGATACTGGGATTTTTATGGTATTATCGTGATATTGGGATTTTGACGAGAATCGTTGGATTACCGGAAGTGGTAAGGTTATCGTTGAGGTTATTATTCTCATGATGCATGGCATGTGAATATTTATGTTTATGTACTTGCGGTTATTTGTCGGGCATTATTGCTGACCCCGTTGTGGGACTTGTTTTTCAGGTATTGAGGACTTTGATGGTAGCGGTCGTGACGCGAGGATTCCGGACGATACTGGATATGGCACATTGTTGGGGAATCGTGTATTTTGTCTATGTATTAATTAATGATGTATATGTATTTTGGACTGTATTTCTATCCGCTGCGTGAGTTCTTTCAAATGGCTTTCGGCTTTTGCCAACTGAGTTTGATTTCGAAAACCGATTCCCTTAACCTAGTTTTTGACCTTGATCGTCTTGACGGTAGTTGGGTGTTTTCAAATGATTTTGTGAGTTTTGGAAAATACTACCGTCACCGGCCTTTTTGGGCGTTTTTGTAATTGGTTTTTAGCCTGGTGGGTTCCGGCAAGGGGCCCACGGCGTGTAATATTCCCGGTTGGATCTGGGGGTGTTACAAATCATACTGACTTTCGTTCGTTGTGTTTTGTGATTGTCGGATAATTGACTTGGCTATATCATCCGTTTGATGACGCTCGTCATTTGTTGGTTTTATTGTATCCCTAACGGCGACGTTGCGTTGGTCGTCGTGGAGCGTGTTTTCACGCCGTTTATTTCTTTGCGTTGCTTGTAACGTTTCGCTGATGGGCGTAAGTTACGCATTTCTTGTGTATCTCGTTGAGTTTTCCCTGGCGGAGATATTGCTTCTCCCTACTTGTTTTAAGTTTCGGGACGAAACTTCTTTTAAGGAGGGTAGAATGTAATATCCGCAATTTCGAATTCGGTAATTTTCTTTTTTTTGGTGTATTTCTCGATCGTAGTGACTCTCGTATACCTTCAAAGGTGTCCTTCTGTCAACCGTTGAACCGTATTTTCGTTATTGATGTGCGGAACCGCCGCCGGGTTGCCGCGGATCCATTTCGTGTTATTGGTTCCCAAATATTGATTCCTATCGTTTTATTCTCTTCCGGATCATTTTCATCATTTTGGGACCCAAAAGGGGGTGTGGGCCGCACAAGACAGTGTGCCGCGGCACACATATTTCTCCCGATGGTCGAGCGACCAGACTGCGTGTGCCGCGGCACACCCATCCGATGCCGCGGCACGGGCCGCGGCACATCCGTCCGGTGCCGCGGCACACCCGTGTGACATCTGCGACCAAAACCCGCCTGTACCGGGTGCCGCGGCACACGCAGGCCGTGCCGCGGCACAATGCCAAAACCTGGGAGTAAATTTTCGGCCTGTGCCTCGGCACACTTCGGCTGTGCCGCGGCACACGAAGCGGTCAACTGTGCCGTTCGTCTTTATTAGACGAAATCGGTCGTCTTCTCCCTCATTTTCACCTGCATCGCGAGAGAGAGTGAGAGAGAGGGGAAGGGTTCTTCATCTATATCCATTGGGGGGTTGATTTTCACCATTTTTCTTCGGTTGTGAGGCTCGGGCAATCAATCTAACGCGTGTTCTACGGATCTTGGTACTTGAATCTCGTAAGGTAATATTCTAAAACCCTATTTTCGATTAAATTGGGGGTTTTAGGTTTTTCTTCCGATTCGTTCCGTTTTGTTGGTGGATTCATGATGTATACTATTAATATTGTTAGTATCTTTAGTTTTCCTACGGATTCATGGATATTTTGTGGATTTTTACGGAATCGAGAGGGTTGGTTGTGGTCCGCCCTCGTTGTTGTTTTCGGTATGAATATACATGAATCGTAGGCGGGTTTCCGGGTGTATTCCATTTCCATAATCGTTTAGAAGTGGTTATGATTGTGCTATTCGAATCGTTAGGTTCATTTTCGTCGGTTCCTCGCGGTCGTGCTTGATTCTTCCGTTCCGTTCATTGTCGTCTTCCCTTTCGTTAGCATCGGGCGTTCCGAAGCTTCCCGGTTGAGCCGTATCCGTTCGTGGTTCAGTGCTCGTGGTATCGAGGCAAGTACCTTGCCCATACTCTTCTTATTTTATGGATATGATGATCGGTGATCGTCTTGGTGTGTTTGTTTGGTTGTTTGAAATGAAGTTTCAAAAGATTTCGGTTTGGCCTCGTTAAAGGTTTTCTTTCAAAATGCGTGTGTGTTTTGTGAACGGCGTGTTTTGGGAATTTATTATGATTTGATTATTTTGAACGTTGAAGGATTTGATGATGATACTCCTATTGTTTAAAGTTATGGAATCGTGTATTCCGTATTTAATCTTGTTATTGTGTTTTGAAGAGTTTGATAATGGTGTCGAGTTAATGGCCATCTCTAGTGAGTATTCTTAATGAACTTACATTCTTAGCATGTTAGTATTGCATGAGTAACGTGTGTGTGTGTATGCTCACTGCGGGTTAGATCCGACGGGGTCTCGGTAGGGCTCCACGAAGCTGTGGAACCGCGAGCTTGCTTTTAACCACTGTGGGTTAGATCCGACGGGGTCTCGGCAGGGATCCACGAAGCTGTGGGTCCGCGGTTAATTGTGGTGCATTTTACAAATGTGATTCGATATTGGCATTTCCGGAAATGAGTGCTTTTGAACGGTTTTCATGATTGCATGCATCGACTAAGTGTGTAAGAGGTAAGTGTTCGTTTGGCTTACTTGGCTAGGATGGCACTAGAGTATTTTGTTGTTTGTTTTGAATCCTTTATTTGTGGATTTTGATGTTGGGAGACGAACCTTGTGGTCGTTCTTGTGTACTGTGAGTTGATGAAATTGGGGCTAAAATCCCAATGGTTTTGTAAAAGTCATTTTATGGATTTGGGGCTAAAATCCCAACGGGTTGGTAAATGTCATTTTTCGGAAAGTAAAGATTTGGGGCGGTGACCCCTTTTGTCTTGTGGATTTTGAAAAGTAGGATTTGATAATCCTAAATGGTTTTCTATTAAAATTCTCGATGGCATTCTAAACCGTTTTATAAATTATTTCCATCGATTTATGGTATTTCGATTTTTATAGGTTTTCTCAAACCCTTGCCTCGAGAAGTACTTTTCGTTTCGTTTGGATCTTTGAGGATTCCTGGTTATTGTTATTCGTGGAATGTGAATTGTATGGCTCGTATTTGCACTTTGTATTTGCACTAGCAAAACAGTGGAGTTTTGCTAACCCCCGAGTATTCGGGGGGTGGATGTCTATTTTTGCATTCAGGTTTTGGAGCATAACACAGGGTCGGCACGAAGGATGATGAAAGATGAACGATACTAATCACACGAGGATCCGTTGATGTCGTATTGGTCTAGTTGTATTTTCTTTTCCGCTGCAGTATCTTTTCCCCGTTGTACGGGAGTTTATTGTATTTTGACCCCTGCGTGGGTATATGTTGTAATTGAGTTGTATATTTTTATTGAAAGACCAAATCGGTCTACTGAGTCATTTAGCCTTGAAGGCATTGTCGAGATGTTAAATGTTGCTACCAGCCTGGTAGATCTTCGAGGAGAGGGTCTATGGCGTGTAATATCCCTGAGTGGATTGGGGGTGTTACAGAAACAGCCCCAAAACAGTCCCGAAATAGCCCGGCCGAAACAGCCCCAAAACAGTCCCGAAATAGCTCGGTCGAACCAGCCCCAAAACAGCCCCGAAACAGCCCCAAAAACCGGCCACCTTCGCGAGAAATCAATAACAACACAATCACTACGAGAGTAACACCGCTACGAATCAACAACACTAAACGAAATCTCAATCGACACTAAGAAACTACAAGGGTTCAAGGGTTCATTCCAAGAAAGCCAAAATCATGTTCCGGGTGAAACGAAATCGATAAACAAGTTTCTAATCCGTAGATTACAACCAATACAACAAGAATTACATGACCAATTCATCATAATCGGTCCAGAATTGAAATCAAGAAGAAAACCCCAAAATAGTTGAAAAAAAAGATTTTCGAAGAATTACCTCAATCCGACGAAGAACAATGGATTAGATGTTGTTAAACATGATCAAGACTTCAAGAATATGATGATAATCTACTCAGGGATTGAAATCCCCATCAAATCGCCCAAAAACCGAGAGAGAGAGAAGTGAAAATGGGCTGAAAAACGCTACTATCCTATTTATACCACTGGACAAAACGGATCAGAACACGGCCCAAATTAGAGCCGTATTCCAGCGCCGTGTTATAAACGACTCAGCAAAAACGGTGCAAACAGCGTCGTATTCCAGGGCCGTATTCTGACAGTGTAGACTTTGTCATTATGACCATAACTTCTCCATCCGGACTCCGATTGACTCGCCGTTTGAACCATTGGAAAGCTAATTTGATGCTCTATCACATTGTAAAGTTTCAGAATTTTTAGACTTTATAAGCGCCGGTGGTGATCTTACAAAGTCGACCAAATGCACAAAAATGATACTCCTCGACAAAACAATAATTATTCAACATGCAACGAAACACTAACAGACAATACCAACGATCCAAATCGAAAAAGAACACATAACAAAGCAAGACATACTATTAGCTCGACTTACGCAACGATAAGTCGTACCCGACGAACACCACAACACGGTACATCGTGCCGTACCCAACATAGGGGAAAATCTCAAAAAATCGCCAACAGAACAAAATGAACGACACAATCGACAAAAATTCAAAAATAACCGGAATCGAGAATCTAGGGTATTACATTCTACCCTACTAAAAATAAGTTTCGTACCGAAACTTAAAACAAGAGCAAGGCGATTCTAGATAACACACGTTATCTGATATTTACAGTGCACAAGAGCTCCATGCAGTACAGAGCTACTGCGGTCCGATTCAATACGCAAGTATGTTTACAAAAAGCAACGAACATGAACCACTACGGTTGATAAATCCGAGCAGTACAACAACCCAAACACAAGTCCAACGTTGAACAAGAATGTAATTCCAATAACCTCAGATGTTTGAAAGATCAAATACGGAAACAATTTCCCAACACTTATGGAAATTTCGAAGTGGCCCAGATGTTCAATAATCACGATTACGAGAGCAAACAATAATGATTGGACAACAACGAACGAATAGCAATGATCGAACAACAACGATCAACTCTGAAGTTCACGTCTTAATCAAGACATTAATAAACTTGTAGGAACCACAAGGTGTTAATTTCGCACACGGTTCACAGGATATCGATCCGAACTTGGAAAGATCACAACGATATATAGATCAATTTGGGACAATATCAGAACTCGCTTGAATGACAAAGGTGAGAAACAACACAAGGTCAGAAGCACCAACTAACACAATCGAGTCGATACGATCGAACGAAATGGAAGCGAAAAAAGAAGAAAAATATGGGTATTACATCATATCACTTTTAAAAGAGGTTTCGTCCCCGAAACCTAAACAACGAGAACAAAGTGCTGGAATAGCATCCTTCCCGGCCATATCCTCTTGGTCCCGCATATGATCTCTATGACCAACTGTACCGCCGTCATGACCGCATCCTCTGTCCCTCGGCATACGAAGCGGATTCTCACTCGATACGATGGCACAAATTCGCAAAAATAAATACTAAAATACCAAATCAGCATGAGATATCACATAAGGTAACTAATAACAACTTGATAAGATAATCCACGAAGTATCCTTTTAAATGATATCATTTGAAAATCCTTAGATTTGTGTCCTCTACAAAGTAAAACTTTAAAAGTATTTTTGATACCACGGGTTGCTTCGTCAAAACTTTTAAACAACAGACTTTAACCGTCTCATTTTGAAATCATTGGCTAATAATATTTTCTGTGCAACCGGCATTGTCAAAATCACCACGCTACTACACACCAGCATTACGTTAATAACGACAAGGTAGCTACGCAAGGTCATCAAACTATTCGTACATACTTTAATCAATACAGGAAACTTTCTCAAATCCGAGTTTGAAGTTTACATCGAGTGAGATTTTTCATCTTTCACTATATATTTTTGAAAATAAATTCGAATTATGGTGTGAAAGATTTTTGATGTACTCCAATTATTTAAAAATACAACAACATGTTAAAATCATATTCGAAAATCCTCCCAACACTACATGAAAATCAACGACAGTAACATTTTACAAAATGCCTACATGTACTTTAAAACAACTCTTTCAAATACCATCGAGGTTTTATTTGAGAATCCAAGGCCGGCTCGCCAATTTCAAATAATTTTCAAAGTATACACGGAGCCGCCGATTAATCGAACCGTCAAAACTTTGTGAAGTTTCCAGGAAAGTGTTTTGAACACACACACACACAGCAGACATAATTTATAAATTCATCAAACACAATCAAATATCACCTAGCAATACGAAAAGTCTTAACACACATTCACGCACAACAGTTGTTATCACTAGACACCACGTAGAGAATACAACTACATGTGATTGGCCGCAAAAGTTAGACCTGACGGCTATAATGCGGTTCCATAGCCTCTGCCCAGGTTGATTAGCACGCGTTACAACAAAGATTAACGTGCGCTAAACACGCCACGTTAGCGCGCGTTAGGCTCGTACTAAGCCTGTGCTAACTGCTCTAATCACCAACACGATTGCAAACATATATGAGGTAATACTAGACTCGAAGGTTACAAGTAAGCAACAACATACGAGTCTAAATGTCATCGACTCACATAATTATAACATCTCACAAGCAACCATCAAAAGAAAATCATCCTACAAAAACGAAAATTTTACTTCTCAATATAGAGGACTATCTCAACACATACATACCGATGGACTCAACATTCACGTTACTATTTTAATCATAAAACTGACACCACTGCTCAACAACGAGAGCATCATCAATACACATCTTCTGACTAACATTCATGAAACCGGAAAGTTACAAACGAGAGTCACGTATTGAGTATATTTTGTAGTCCTTATTTGAGTTAAAACCTCGAGTTTTGAAAACTTATAGTATGAGATGAAAATGAAATATCGGTAGTTGAAGTCTCAAAAATTTTGACCTTGAGGTCATCATACAAAAATCAAAATATTTCATCCCTTGGAGAACATCTTAAAAATTTACGTGGCTCCCCGGAAGCCTTCGAAACTAAAAAAATTCCAAGGTTGTTGCTCTTGCAAGAAAAACAGTTCATACAAGGATACATTTGGCAATATCATTCTTCATTCTAACACAAAACGGGAATTAACGAATATATGTCACTTACTCACGATGCACCTTCAAATACTACTACATAACACAGAATCATACAGGCTCGTATAGCTCGTGGTACAACATGTAGTAGGGAGACTTACATCCACAGATCGCACGAAGATGATGGCTGCACCTTGATACTAATCACGGCCGACATTCCAGACGACGCGTCACGACACGACATCAGTCAGACTCAATCTGACAAGACAAGACCCAACAATACACGACTGGACCCGACAGCCTAGGTTTCCTCAACCTAATCTCCGATACCATAAATGTAACACCCCCAGATCAAACCGAGAATATTACACGCCGCAGACCCTCTCCGCGAGGATCCACCAGGCTAGACATCAAAACAACACATTTCATTACATACCGACGAATCAAAATAACGGACCAACAGACCGATTTGGTCTTTCGTCACTGACTTACAAATCAAAATACATAAACTCATCCAGACTCATACCCACGCAAGGGTAAAATACTTGCAACAACGAACAATAAGGCAATGGAAAAGACAATACAATGGACTCGACTAATCGAACCCAAAACTCGGCCTTCGTGTGATTAGTATCATTCGTCTTTCATCATCCCTCGTCCGACCCACGTGTCTTGCTCCCGAAAACCCGCATGTACCGGACACAATACAGATATCCACCCCGATTACTCGGGGTTAGCAAACTCCTTTGTTTCGCTAGTGCAAGTATAAAGTGCAAATACGATCCATACACAACACATTCCGAGAATACAACGAAAGACTTCCCGAGGTATATTTAGTTAAAAATAGTTCAAGTCTTGAAAGTAGAAACGAATTAAGTAAGCACTTTGAAAACACTTCCAAATCTCGGGAGTTTTGAAAACATTTGAAATTGAAAAGTTCTTAATTCCTCGAAAGCCATTTAGGGTCACAGCCCCAAAGTTCATTTTTCAAAATACAAATCCGTTTAACAAAACACGGGGTCCACGACCCAACCATTCCGGTCACAAAACACAGGGTCCACGACCCGATCATCCACTTCAATTCACTTTTAAAAGAACACATTACACATAACACATTATTCCTATGCCATTCTAGTAAAGCACCAAGACTCGATATATAATGTCTCTCGACCCCAAGCACAAAGCATTGTGATACTCCGGACAATATCACAATTAACGAAAACATCAACGTCATCCTCAAGATGAAAACCACAATCAGTAACCCGCGGCCGTACCCCTTAGTATCGACCCCGGACATCCCGTCGGACACTCGGGTGGGAAACCACTTCGCGGCCGTACCCCTTAGTATCGACCCCAGACATCCCGTCGGACACTCCGGGTGGAAGTTCATCCACACACGCACCCAAGTCCACTTCCGTGGCCGTACCCCTTAGTATCGACCCCCAGACATCCCGTCGGACACTCCGGGTGGAAGGAACAACACACACACACGTTTCAAAATCATAGTTGCAAACCACAAGCCTCGAAGGTCAATCACAGTATATATAGTCGAGGTACCTTACTAGAATGGCCAGTTCATCCAACATATACTCACGACCAAGTAATGATACGATTCACAAGGAAGCACAAGATTTCAACAGCACCGAACGACACAACCAATATCACATAAACTCCCATATTCATCCATAATCACGTGACTCCAAGCACATAATTTGACAAAAGAATTACACTTTACATTTACCAACGACATAATCATACACAATGACATCACAAGAAAGTAAGGTGATCCTATACTCGACACTAGCACACATATTCAACTAAGCATATTAATTCCCGACACACACGGGTCACCTTTACGAAAACCATGATAGTAAATATACCGATTCTTTTGAAAAATAGTTATAAATATTTATTTAGCACATATCGACGATTAACAACCATAATATCCACAAAACACGAAATGTATGGGCAAGATACTTGCCTCGAAATCAATTTGTGAATACTCCGACGAAAGGCTCGGCCGAAACAGCCCCAAAATAGTCCCGAAACAGCCCGGCCGAAACAGCCCCAAAGCAGTCTGAAATAGCCCGGCGAAACAACCCCAAAAGCAGTCCCGAAATAGCTCGGCCGAACCAGCCCCAAAACAGCCCCGAAACAGCCCCAAAACCGGCCACCTTCATGAAATCAATAACAACACAATCACTACGAGAATAACACCGATACTAAACAACAAAACTAAACGAAATCTCAATCGACACTAAGAAACTACAAGGGTTCAAGGGTTCGTTCCAAGAAAGCCAAAATCATGTTCCGGGTGAAACGAAATCGATAAACAAGTTTCTAATCTGTAGATTACAACCAATACAACAAGAATTACATGACCAATTCATCATAATCGGTCTAGAATTGAAATCAAGAAGAAAACCCCAAAATAGTTGAAAAAAAGGATTTTCGAAGAATTACCTCAATCCGACGAAGAACAATGGATTAGATGTTGTTAAACATGATCAAGACTTCAAGAATATGATGATAATCTACTCAGGGATTGAAATCCCCATCAAATCGCCCAAAAACCGAGAGAGAGAAGTGAAAATGGGCTGAAAAACGCGACTGTCCTATTTATACCACTGGACAAAACGGCTCAGAATACGGCCCAAATTAGAGCCGTATTCCAGCGCCGTGTTATAAACGACTCAGCAAAAACGGTGCAAACAGCGTCGTATTCCAGGGCCGTATTCTGACAGTGTAGACTTTGTCATTATGACCATAACTTCTCCATCCGGACTCCGATTGACTCGCCGTTTGAACCATTGGAAAGCTAATTTGATGCTCTATCACATTGTAAAGTTTCAGAATTTTTAGACTTTATAAGCGCCGGTGGTGATCTTACAAAGTCGACCAAATGCACAAAAATGATACTCCTCGACAAAACAATAATTATTCAACATGCAACGAAACACTAACAGACAATACCAACGATCCAAATCGAAAAAGAACACATAACAAAGCAAGACATACTATTAGCTCGACTTACGCAACGATAAGTCGTACCCGACGAACACCACAACACGGTACATCGTGCCGTACCCAACATAGGGGAAAATCTCAAAAAATCGCCAACAGAACAAAATGAACGACGCAATCGACAAAAATTCAAAAATAACCGGAATCGAGAATCTAGGGTATTACATTCTACCCTACTAAAAATAAGTTTCGTCCCGAAACTTAAAACAAGAGCAAGGCGATTCTAGATAACACACGTTATCTGATATTTACAGTGCACAAGAGCTCCATGCGATGCAGCTCTGCGGTCCGATTCAATACGCAAGTATGTTTACAAAAAGCAACGAACATGAACCACTACGGTTGATAAATCCGAGCGACAACAACCCAAACACCAGTCCAACGTTGAACAAGAATGTAATTCCAATAACCTCAGATGTTTGAAAGATCAAATACGGAAACAATTTCCCAACACTTATGGAAATTTCGAAGTGGCCCAGATGTTCAATAATCACAATTACGAGAGCAAACAATAATGATTGGACAACAACGAACGAATAGCAATGATCGAACAACAACGATCAACTCAAGTTCACGTCTTAATCAAGACATTAATAAACTTGTAGGAACCACAAGGTGTTAATTTCGCACGGTTCTGAGGATATCGATCCGAACTTGGAAAGATCACAACGATATATAGATCAATTTGGGACAATATCAGAACTCGCTTGAATGACAAAGGTGAGAAACAACACAAGGTCAGAAGCACCAACTAACACAATCGAGTCGATACGATCGAACGAAATGGAAGCGAAAAAGAAGAAAAATATGGGTATTACATCATATCACTTTTAAAAGAGGTTTCGTCCCCGAAACCTAAACAACGAGAACAAAGTGCTGGAATAGCAACCTTCCCGGCCATATCCTCTTGGTCCCGCATATGATCTCTATGACCAACTGTACCGCCGTCATGACCGCGTCCTCTGTCCCTCGGCATACGAAGCGGATTCTCACTCGATACGATGGCACAAATTCGCAAAAATAAATACTAAAATACCAAATCAGCATGAGATATCACATAAGGTAACTAATAACAACTTGATAAGATAATCCACGAAGTATCCTTTTAAATGATATCATTTGAAAATCCTTAGATTTGTGTCCTCTACAAAGTAAAACTTTCAAAGTATTTTTGATACCACGGGTTGCTTCGTCAAAACTTTTAAACAACAGACTTTAACCGTCTCATTTTGAAATCATTGGCTAATAATATTTTCTGTGCAACCGGCATTGTCAAAATCACCACGCTACTACACACCAGCATTACGTTAATAACGACAAGGTAGCTACGCAAGGTCATCAAACTATTCGTACATACTTTAATCAATACAAGAAACTTTCTCAAATCCGAGTTTGAAGTTTACATCGAGTGAGATTTTTCATCTTTCACTATATATTTTTGAAAATAAATTCGAATTATGGTGTGAAAGATTTTTGATGTACTCCAATTATATAAAAATACAACAACATGTTAAAATCATATTCGAAAATCCTCCCAACACTACATGAAAATCAACGACAGTAACATTTTACAAAATGCCTACATGTACTTTAAAACAACTCTTTCAAATACCATCGAGGTTTTATTTGAGAATCCAAGGCCGGCTTGCCAATTTCAAATAATTTTCAAAGTATACACGGAGCCGCCGATTAATCGAACCGTCAAAACTTTGTGAAGTTTCCAGGAAAGTGTTTTGAACACACACACACAGCAGACATAATTTATAAATTCATCAAACACAATCAAATATCACCTAGCAATACGAAAAGTCTTAACACACATTCACGCTGCAATTGTTATCACTAGACACCACGTAGAGAATACAACTACATGTGATTGGCCGCAAAAGTTAGACCTGGCGGCTATAATGCGGTTCCATAGCCTCTGCCCAGGTTGATTAGCGCGCGTTACAACAAAGATTAACGTGCGCTAAACACGCCACGTTAGCGCGCGTTAGGCTCGTACTAAGCCTGTGCTAACTGCTCTAATCACCAACACGATTGCAAACATATATGAGGTAATACTAGACTCGAAGGTTACAAGTAAACAACAACATACGAGTCTAAATGTCATCGACTCACATAATTATAACATCTCACAAGCAACCATCAAAAGAAAATCATCCTACAAAAACGAAAATTTTACTTCTCAATATAGAGGACTATCTCAACACATACATACCGATGGACTCAACATTCACGTTACTATTTTAATCATAAAACTGACACCACTTCTCAACAACGAGAGCATCATCAATACACATCTTCTGACTAACATTCATGAAACCGGAAAGTTACAAACGAGAGTCACGTCTTGAGTATATTTTGTAGACCTTATTTGAGTTAAAACCTCGAGTTTTGAAAACTTATAGTATGAGATGAAAATGAAATATCGGTAGTTGAAGTCTCAAAAATTTTGACCTTGAGGTCATCATACAAAAATCAAAATATTTCATCCCTTGGAGAACATTTTAAAAATTTACGTGGCTCCCCGGAAGCCTTCGAAACTAAAAAAATTCCAAGGTTGTTGCTCTTGCAAGAAAAACAGTTCATACAAGGATACATTTGGCAATATCATTCTTCATTCTAACACAAAACGGGAATTAACGAATATATGTCACTTACTCACGATGCACCTTCAAATACTACTACATAACACAGAATCATACAGGCTCGTATAGCTCGTGGTACAACATGTAGTAGGGAGACTTACATCCACAGATCGCACGAAGATGATGGCTGCACCTTGATACTAATCACGGCCGACATCCCAGACGACGCGTCGCGACACGACATCAGTCAGACTCAATCTGACAAGACAAGACCCAACAATACACGACTGGACCCGACAGCCTAGGTTTCCTCAACCTAATCTCCGATACCATAAATGTAACACCCCCAGATCAAACCGGGAATATTACACGCCGCAGACCCTCTCCGCGAGGATCCACCAGGCTAGACATCAAAACAACACATTTCATTACATACCGACGAATCAAAATAACGGACCAACAGACCGATTTGGTCTTTCGTCACTGACTTACAAATCAAAATACATAAACTCATCCAGACTCATACCCACGCAAGGGTAAAATACTTGCAACAACGAACAATAAGACAGCGGAAAAGACAATACAATGGACTCCGACTAACTGAACCCAAAACTGGCCTTCGTGTGATTAGTATCATTCGTCTTTCATCATCCCTCGTACCGACCCTGTGTCTTGCTCCCTAAAACCTGCATGTACCTGGACACAATACAGATATCCACCCCCCGATTACTCGGGGGTTAGCAAAACTCCACGGTTTCGCTAGTGCAAGTATAAAGTGCAAATACGAGCCATACACAACACATTCCGAGAATACAACGAAAGACTTCCCGAGGTATATTTAGTTAAAAATAGTTCAAGTCTTGAAAGTAGAAATGAAGTAAGTAAGCACTTTGAAAACACTTCCAAATCTCGGGAGTTTTGAAAACATTTGAAATTGAAAAGTTCTTAATTCCTCGAAAGCCATTTAGGGTCACAGCCCCAAAGTTCATTTTTCAAAATACAAATCCGTTTAACAAAACACGGGGTCCACGACCCAACCATTTCGGTCACAAAACACAGGGTCCACGACCCGATCATCCACTTCAATTCACTTTTAAAAGAACACATTACACATAACACATTATTCCTATGCCATTCTAGTCAAGCACCAAGACTCGATATATAATGTCTCTCGACCCCAAGCACAAAGCATTGTGATACTCGGACAATATCACAATTAACGAAAACATCAACGTCATCCTCAAGATGAAAACCACAATCGTAACCCGCGGCCGTACCCCTTAGTATCGACCCCGGACATCCGTCGGACACTCCGGTGGGAAACCACTTCTGTTTGTACCCTTAGTATCGACCCCGGACATCCCGTCGGACACTCCGGTGGGAAACCACTTCGCGGCCGTACCCTTAGTATCGACCCCGGACATCCCGTCGGACACTCCGGTGGAAGTTCATCCACACACGCACCCAAGTCCACTTCTGGCCGTACCCCTTAATATCGACCCCGGACATCCCGTCGGACACTCCGGTGGAAGGAACAACACACACACACGTTTCAAAATTACGATTTGCAAACCACAAGCCTCGAAGGTCAATCACGATATATAGTCGAGGTACCTTACTAGAATGGCATTCATCCAACATATACTCACGACCAAGTAATGATACGATTCACAAGGAAGCACAAGATTTCAACAGCACCGAACGACACAACCAATATCACATAAACTCCCATATTCATCCATAACCACGTGACTCCAAGCACATAATTTGACAAAAGAATTACACTTTACATTTACCAACGACATAATCATACACAATGACATCACAAGAAAGTAAGGTGATCCTATACTCGACACTAGCACACATATTCAACTAAGCATATTAATTCCCGACATACACGGGTCACCTTTACGAAAACCATGATAGTAAATATACCGATTCTTTTGAAAAATAGTTATAAATATTTATTTAGCACATATCGACGATTAACAACCATAATATCCACAAAACACGAAATGTATGGGCAAGATACTTGCCTCGAAATCAATTTGTGAATACTCCGACGAAAGCGGCTCGGCCGAAACAGCCCCAAAATAGTCCCGAAACAGCCCGGCCGAAACAGCCCCAAAACAGTCCCGAAATAGCCCGGCCGAAACAGCCCCAAAACAGTCCCGAAATAGCTCGGCCGAACCAGCCCCAAAACAGCCCCGAAACAGCCCCAAAAACCGGCCACCTTCGCGAGAAATAAATAACAACACAATCACTACAAGAATAACACCGCTACGAATCAACAACACTAAATGAAATCTCAATCGACACTAAGAAACTACAAGGGTTCAAGGGTTCGTTCCAAGAAAGCCAAAATCATGTTCCGGGTGAAACGAAATCGATAAACAAGTTTCTAATCCGTAGATTACAACCAATACAACAAGAATTACATGACCAATTCATCATAATCGGTCCAGAATTGAAATCAAGAAGAAAACCCCAAAATAGTTGAAAAAAAGGATTTTCGAAGAATTACCTCAATCCGACGAAGAACAATGGATTAGATGTTGTTAAACATGATCAAGACTTCAAGAATATGATGATAATCTACTCAGGGATTGAAATCCCCATCAAATCGCCCAAAAACCGAGAGAGAGAAGTGAAAATGGGCTGAAAACGCGATTGTCCTATTTATACCCTTTGGACAAAACGGCTCGAACACGGCCCAAATTAGAGCCGTATTCAGTAGCCGTGTTATAAGCGACTCGCAAAAGCGGTGCAAGCGTCGTATTCGGCCGTATTGACGGTGTAGACTTTGTCATTATGACCATAACTTCTCCATCCGGACTCCGATTGACTCGCCGTTTGAACCATTGGAAAGCTAATTTGATGCTCTATCACATTGTAAAGTTTCAGAATTTTTAGACTTTATAAGCGCCAGTGGTGATCTTACAAAGTCGACCAAATGCACAAAAATGATACTCCTCGACAAAACAATAATTATTCAACATGCAACGAAACACTAACAGACAATACCAACGATCCAAATCGAAAACGAACACATAACAAAGCAAGACATACTATTAGCTCGACTTACGCAACGATAAGTCGTACCCGACGAACACCACAACACGGTACATCGTGCCGTACCCAACATAGGGGAAAATCTCAAAAAATCGCCAACAGAACAAAATGAACGACGCAATCGACAAAAATTCAAAAATAACCGGAACCGAGAATCTCGGGTATTACAGTAAAATACCGAAAGCCATTACAAAAGAACTCACGCAGCGGATAAAAGAAATAAAGTCAAACATGCACAATCCAGCAACGCTACTCCTCATATGAACGAAATATGAGGGTCAAATAACCACATATCAAGAAATTAAAATCCATAAGAGGATTCCGTCACTGAACAAATAATCATAAAAATAGCTCGTGTCACAAGAGACACAACACAAAGAAGGGAGACTTACAGCCACAGGTCGCACGAAGATGATGATCGCCCCACGATACTAATCACGACCAACAAACTCAGACGACGCGTCGCGACACGACACAGTCAGATAAAATCCGACGAAACAAGACTCAAACAACACGACTTGACCCGACAGCCTAGGTTTTCCTCAACCTAAGCTCCGATACCATTTATGTAACACCCCCAATCCGCTCAGGGATATTACACGCCGTAGAACCTTTCCTCAAGGATCTACGAGGCTGGTAACAACATATAACAACTCAACTATGCCTTTAAGGCTAAAATGACTCAGTAGACCGATTTGGTCTGTCAATAAATACATACAACTTATGCCCACGCAGGGGTCAAAACACAACCACACCCGTACAACGGGAAAAATATAGCAGCGGAAAATAAAGTACAACCGAACCAATAAACAATATACGGTTCCTCATGTGATTAGTATCGATCATCTTTCATCATCCTTCGTACCGACCCTGTGTTATGCTCCAAAACCTGAATGCAAAAACAGACATCCACCCCCCGAATACTCGGGGGTTAGCAAAACTCCACTGTTTTGCTAGTGCAAGTACAAGTGCAAAAATACGAGCAATACAATACAAGTTCCAAGAACAATAATAATCAGGAATCCTCAAAGATCCAAACGAAACGAAAAGTATTTCCCGAGGCAAGAGTTTGAGAAAACATTTCAAAATCGAAATATCATAAATCAATGGAAATGATTTATAAAACGGTTTAGAATGCCATCGAGAGTTTTAATAGAAAACAATTTAGGATAATCAAATCCTACTTTTCAAAATCCAAAAGACAAAAGGGGTCACCGCCCCAAAGGTTTATTTTCCGAAAAATGACATTTACCAAACCGTTGGGATTTTAGCCCCAAATCCATAAAATGACTTTTACAAAACCATTGAGATTTTAGCCCCAAATCTCATCAACTCACAGTACACAAGAACGACCACAAGGTTCGTCTTCCAACGTCAAAATCCACAATTAAAGGATTTAACACAAACAACAAAATACTCTAGTGCCATCCTAGCCAAGTAAGCCAAACGAACAACTTACCTCTTACACACTTAGTCGATGCATGCAATCATGAAAACCGTTCAAAACACTCGTTTCCGGAAACGCCAATCTCAAAACACATTTGTAAAATGCACCACAATTAACCGCGGACCCACGCCTCTGTGGACCCCTACCGAGACCCCGTCGGATCTAACCCGTAGTGGTTAAAAGCAAGCTCGCGGACCCACGCCTTTGTGGACCCCTACCGAGACCCCGTCGGATCTAACCCGTAGTGAGCATACAAACACACGTTACTCATGAAATACTAATATGCTAAGAATGTAAGCTCATCAAGAATACTTACTAGAGATGGCCACTTATCCGACACCATTACCAAACTCTACAAAACATAATAACAAGATTAAACACGAAATACACGATTCCATAACTTTAAACAACAAGGATATCATCAAAGCCTTCAACGTTCAAAATAATCAAATCATAATCAATTCACAGAACACACTGTTCACAAAACACACGCGCGTTTTGAAAGAGAGCCTTTAACGAGGCCAAACCGAAATCTTTTGAAAACACATTTCAAACAAACAAACAAATACACCAAGACGATCACCAATTATTATATCCACAAAACAAGAATAGTATGGGCAAGGTACTTGCCTCGAAACCACAATCACAACAAGACGATGGATGAAATACGGTCGAACGGCCCCGAACTCCCGAACATTATCAAGAACGCGATAGCACCGCAATTACTACGTGAATAACACCACACGAATCGTCAATCACCAAACGGGATTCAACATCGGAATCCTCGAACACCTATAAACCTCCGGAAGGAACAATAACACATGGTTACGACGAGAATCAAGGCCAAAACAACGGAAATCCCAACAAACTATCGAAGGGAAACTCATTGGGACATTTAATCGAACACTCAATGTTCGATAACTCCCAAGAACACTCGAATCACTAATCGAGTTGAACAAACTTGAAATATGGATATACAACCCATAGAACACGATTAATAAGGTTCAATAACATCAACCAAATCATCGAAATTGTACGAACAACAAAGATTAAAAAGAAATCTCGAAAGTCAACCCTAGGAGATTTCAAGAGATTACCTCGATTCGGCGAAGAACACGGATTAGATGTTCATATAATCAACAAGGATCTTCCAAAATGCTTTGGAAATGAGTAGGATCGACCAAGAACTCCATTTCCCGTCGCACCCGTCGCCAGCCGCCGAAAGAAGGAGAAAAATCGAGTAAAAATGAAGTCTGGCCGAGCCCAGGCTATATATAGCCGGCAGGGTTACGGCCGTAACCGGCAGTGCCTTACGGCCGTAACTCGGCCCTTACGGCCGTAACCGGCATTCGTCAAAAATCAGTCCAGCAACTGTCGGGCACTTACGGCCGTAACTGACACACATTACGGCCGTAACCGGCCTTCGTCCGGAAGATGCCCAGCGCCCGTACGGCCGTAGCCGATCACACTTACGGCCGTAACTCGCACACATTACGGCCTTAACCGGCACCTTACGGCCGTAACTCGGCCAGGCCAGGCCCTGCTCCGGCCGTGACTCGGCCGTGGCCACTCCGACGGCCCGGACGACCCCGAAACCTGAACCTGAGTAAAAATCAAAGATACGGTTACGAAGTACTCGCAAAGACGAATCCAAGCACTAAGAGAACACACGATTCCGACCACCCGAAGTGTCGTAATTCGACAACGGAAGTAATTACCCTAAACTTTAGGAAATTACAAAAATGGCCCAAAACGCCCGGAAATCACGATACGTGATCGAAACACCGAACCAAAACTCGCAACATTAATAATAACATTAAATGAACTTACGAGAAACTCGAAACAACAGTTTCGGACGAGATTCGCAAGAATCGAGCTCAAGTGCGGAAAAGTCGCTAAAAAGCTTGGAACTCAACAAAACGATACCGAAACGAACTCGGATGACAAAAGTGCAGAATTAATCATTCTCGAAATGACGAAACGGTCATGAGAGAGTCGTCAAAACGGACTTCCGCCGAAAAAAGAAAATTACTGAAATTCGAAATTGCGGATATTACATCTAGTGTGTTTTTTTGTGTCTACCTTCTAACGTCTTCTTACGATTCTCTTGTCTAGCATTTCTTATGGATACCTTCTGTTTCTCATGTAACATCTTCTTCCGATTATCCCATTTAGCATCTTATTACAGTTCGCCAGTATAACATATTATTACAGTTCTCCCGTGTAATATCTTTTTACATTATCCTGTCTAACATCTTCTTTTGGTTCTCTCATCGAACATCTTCTTATGGTTCTCCTATATAGCAAATTTGTATGATTCTCCTATCTGGATTTACTTATGGTTCTCTTACTTGACATCTTTTCATGTGTCTCATGTGTAGTATTTTTTTATAGATCTCTAGTGTAACATCTTTTTATAATTTTTCCGTGTAATCTCATGGAGGTGAAGTATTTTGGTTCTCACGTGTAGCCTCTTCTTATGGTTTTCTCAAGTAACATCTTCCTATAGATCTCCCGTGTACATCATTTTATTGTTCATTCATGAAGCATCTTCTTATGATTCTTCCTTGAAGCATCTTATTACAGTTCCCCCATGTAATATCTTTATATAGTTCTCCATTATAACATCCTCTTATGATTCTCCTCTCTAACATCTTCTTGTGGTTCTCCCGTCTAATATTTTCTTATGGATCCATTGTAGCATCATTTTCTTACTGTTCTCTTTCGTAGCATATTATTGTTAAAAACTGAACTAAAGATTTTTATTTAATAAACTTTCTTCATTTTTTAGAGTGAATTTTTAATCATATTATTGTTTATGTTTAGATTAAGTTAAAAGTTGTACGGTAAACGAAACCATCATAAATATAATTTATATTGATTTTAAATGACTAAATTTTTACTCTCATCGTGAAAATAACTATTTTAATTTTAATAATTAATTATATAGAACTATTGACCATTAATATACAAATTAGGGCAAATTTAATTGACCACTTAATTCACTTGATATATTGATTCTAATTCTATAGAAGTTTTATAATTATGAATGATTTGATTAGGACTAAGATTTTCAATACGGAATTCAAAATTCCATGGATAAAAACTAAGATCATAACTAAAAGTAACATAATACGAAAATATTTGTTGTTAGGTTATAACGTAATTAATCACCTTTATATATATATATATATATATTAAATTTGGCACATGTATGGTGATATATATAGGACTTTTACAACTAAATAAATCATTATTATTTTTAAAATGTGAAAATTCCAGTAGATAATAAATTAAGATTATAATTAAAAAATAGATAATAAATCCAGGTCATGATTGCAAACTATAAAAATACCGGTTAACGTGGATTTTGGAATTTAAAATTCTATTCTCTGTTATTTCTAATTTAAAATAAATTTAAAAGTAATATAGTAAACAACATTACCATAGACTGATTTAAAAATATTTTTTTTCTCAACTTGAAAATAACTACTTTTATTTTAATAATTAAACAGATAAATCTATTATCCATTAATATAGGGATAAATGTTAAATTAATTGGTCACTTAAGTAATAATTTTATCTGAAAATCTGAATTTAAATAATTGCGACATATAAATAGTTCATGGATCTCCTAATTTTTTTCCACATGAATTATTGCACAAGGTAATAACCTGCTGAACAATGATAAAATAATTTAAAAATATAAAAAGTATATAATAATTGGTAATTATACAAAAAGTATATTACAATCAGTATCCAATCAAGTTACTAATAGCCCCTGAAATTTATGCTACATTCAATACAGAAAAATTAAGTAATAACGTGCACTTCATACAATTACAAAACTAAAGTTTTGTTTGATAAATATTTACCAATTCGAGAATGAGATTCTTCATTTCTATTCTCTTTTATTTTCATTTTAGACTAATTTAAGAATAGTATGGTAAACAAAAGCACAGAAGCATAATTTTAGATTGATAACTCTTACCAAGTTTTTTCTTTCGTCAAAATTTCCTTCATTTTGCTTAGCTTGTATCGCTGTAATATTTTCTTCAGCTATCCTGGATCTTTGATAAATAATATCAACACAGGTCTAAATATTAAAGCATGGCAATGTTATGTATAAATTGTTATTAAAGGTCGGAAGAAGTTCGTTCTTTACCTAAATTGTTGCACAAAGTAATAACGTCTCGAACTAAATATAACATAATAAATAAATAATTAAATTAATAATAATTCATGCAACTTGTGTAGTTTTTTATTCAAAAAATGAGTTCTCAATTACTTGTTGTACGACTAAAAAATAATATTTTTATTTAATAGCATTTCACAACTTTCATGCGTCAAAGTTTATTGTCTATAAAGTTCTTCCTCCTCTTCGACAGGGTGAGCCCGACAACAATTTGTTTTTGACATTCTGAGTCAGAAATATATAAAAACAATACAAACTGAATCAATAGAGTATTATATAAAAATATTTTGAATCAGCAGATTGGCATATAAATTGTTATATAAATTCTTATTTTTACTCTATGCCAAGAGTTTCAGAAAGTAATAGCGTGTCAAACTAATACAAAATAGTCTGTAAAATGGTAAAAATGTATAATATAATATGAATAAAAATATTTAAAATAAGAGTACATCAAATTTCAAAAGTTTAAAAAACTCATTCACACACACACATCTATACGAATTTCGCACCTAATTTATTTCAAGTACTCTCATTTCTATGTTACACAATAGATAGTCATTGATAACTACACAAAAAAATATATTATACATAGTATAATGAAGTTACTAATAGTGGATAAAACTCATGTTACATTAGATAAAAAGTTGAGCTCAAAATTTAGAAAAACAGCAAAACTAAACAAAATTTGATGGTAAATGCTAACTTAATTGGTCGCTTTTAATAATAATAGTAAATTCAATTGTGAAGCATGATTCTATAGGACTTCCAAATGGAAAATTGTTCAAATAAAACTAAAGTTTTAGGAATTATGTATATCATATTTTTAGCTATTCGAAAATTCCAAAGAATAAAAAGTTGAAATTATAATTCAAAAGATATAATAAATTATGATCAATTAAATAGAAAATAGATTAAAAAAATACTTGATGACGTGGACCTCTACATTTTGAATATTTATATTCCCTATCATTTCTAATTAATGAGAATTAAAAGACATATTATTTACATACATACATCTATACTTCTATTAAAAGAGAGTTGGAAAATGTGCCATCTCTTTAATATTTTATTTTTTTAAAAAAGTATAGCTTATATATAGAGATGTCTTCTCAAAATTTCAGAAATATAAAAAAAAATCTGAATATATATTGTGGGAGTTTTATTCCGCAACTTACACAAATCTACCAATAATTTTTTTCTAACTTAAAATTCTAAATATTTATAATTTTTTTATATCAAGTTCATTCTTAATGAAAAATATATCAAATTAATTTTTATTTCACGACATTCAATTCGACATCCATATTGAATATAATTATTGACAGATTGCCCAAAAATTTTATATTAAAAATATATGAATATTTTTCAGTAAAATAAACTATTACAGAATAAAAATAAATTTATTCACTTCTAAGAAATTAGATTTAAGATTCATATTGTCTACATAAAAATTAGAATTTATTTAATTTTAATTACTAAAAATACTAAAACATACGCTGCAAACACACATATATTAAGACGTAATCACATATTACTTTCGGCCCCAAATTTATTCCTACCTCTTCTTTTCGTTATGTACCCCAAATTTATTTATATAATAGACACTAATTAACTTAATATTACGCTAATGTGAGACTTTTCTCCAATTACATCACACTTCATGATACATTTAATAATTTTTTATCAAGATCCGTATCGAAAATCCTCAAGAACAAATTTGGGGATAGATAGAATATTTTTTAAGTAAAAGAAGGTTCTGTCTGGTGCATCGCACGAGCGAACATCTAGTTTAAAATTAAAGTAAAGATGTCTTGACAAATGTCGAAAAAGTAAGAACGGGATAATAAGCTAAATAATCATTTTTAATATATATTACCTACTAATTAGGACTCTATTTGTATAATTATTTATATAAAGGATATGGCTCTATAAAAAAAATATCATATGTGTATGCTGATGTGGACAGCCTCAGAAGCTATGATGAATATGGTGAAAGTTGCAAAATCTGAACTTTTTTTTAATATATAATGTAGACTAGGAGAAAAATCCTATCCTTGATTATCTAATAAAAATGGTAATAATTTATTATGTCGACATAATAAATTTTAAACTACCTTGATTATCTCTATGATTGAATCTGTAATTTAGGTATAATATCAACTCAAATTAACAAGCAATGTATCTAATTCATAAGAATAGATGATTTTTGTTAAAAAGACTAAAGTAACACTACTTTTCATGAGCAACAAATTGTGTACTTGTCGACGTTGTCGTGTGCAGTGATCGTGCTCTTGCCCACGATAGCTGCACACCATCGCTGCCTATCGTGTGCAACGATCATATCCTTGCCCACGATCACACCATATCGTGTGCAAATGATCGTGTCCTTGCCATGACCGTCGCACACAATCGTTGGTTTGTGTTTCTATTGATTTTAAGGGTTTATTTTCTTTCATATCAATAACTTATACTTTATAAATGAGGTTATATAACATTTATATTTTATGAATCCGTGTTAAAAAGATAAGACTCAATAAATTTTGTTATGTTCCGGGATATCCTTCCCTTATTGGTGTCTTACCTAATAATCGTTGTAGGGGATACAAAGATGGGAGGTTATAGACTCTTCTAAAAGTAGTAGGATCCTATTAGATGTCATACCTTATCTAGGAATCCTATGTATGGAAGGACTCTCATTGTAATGCCTATATAAAGGCCCCTCTATCAGTGTTATGAATACAATTGATTTGTTGTCTTTTACTTTCTCCTCAAACACGTTATCAGCACGTAGCTCGAAGAAGGAAAAAAATCGGCCCAGCACCACCGCAGCCGACCACCGCCGCTGCCCAGCACCACCGCAGCCGACCACCGCCGCTGCTCACCGCCGCTGCCCAGCACCACCGCCGGACCTCCGCCACTACCGGCTGATCCAGTCCAGCCACATCCGCCGCCCAGCACCGGTGCTGCTCACCGCCGCCGCCGACCACCGCAGCCGACCACCACCGGACCGCCGCCGATCTAGTCCAGCCACCACCGCTGGACCGCCGCCGCCGACCAACACCGGCCAATCTAGCGCCAACCGCCGCTGACACCGCCGACTGCCGCTGACCAACGCCGCCGACGACCGCCGCCGACCAGCCCCAGCCCATCCAGTCCGACCCGGTTCAGAATCTCGGACCAAAAACCCGAACATCGACTTAATTTATTTTCGGAAACCGCCAAAATTGCGCCCCCGGTTTCACGTCGTCGCATCGAGTACCAAACGGTAGATCGAAGCACACCACAAATTCATCCATATCACGTGCTTAATTTTATAATCGAGGTAATTATCTGAACTTGTCCCTATTCAATTCTCTGTTTTGGGAAATTTTTTCTTTTGGGGACATGGGTTATTGATTTCTTTATCTCCCACGCTACTTTGCGGTGGATGAGACCGCGAGAGAAGTCGGTATCTCTGCGTGTCGAAGAAAACTGTGTGACGGTCCTGGGGGAGTCACGGAATTGTTGAAAGTCGATACTTGTGGTTGTTACCACGTATCTGGGTGCGATTTGATATCGCCGTTTTTGCCGACTTTACTAAACAACAATTAAGGGAAGTACATCGAGTAACGGTTATGTTACACGCTTTTAAAAGCATCGATTGTGACCGTTTACATTGTCACTGAAAATCCAACAAGACTAACTTCCTTTTGTTTATATCTTGCAGGTGGCATAAAGCTCCAATGTTCATCCGGAGTTCGACATCCTTGACCATGCTGGTAAGGAATACCATAGGTGGGTCTCAGACGTTCGCTTGGCGTTCGTCGGTAAGAGATTTACCACCACCATCTTTCCCTCTAATGAGCCCACCGCTCAAGAACCGAGCGAGGAAACCAAAGCTAATGCACTGATGTACTTGCGTAGACATATACATCCGTTGTTGAAAAAGTGTTACATGAATTTGCAAACCCCTAAAGAACTATGGGATACACTTAAACAATAATTTAATAATGTGCATGATCAGCGCTTCCCCGAATTGCAACTTCAGTGGGAGCAAATCCGGTTTTTGGATTATGCGAATGTGGAGGCTTATAACCAAGCCATCCTCGACCTTCGCGCTGATCTTGGTTTTTGTGGTGTCAAGAAGTAAGATCAAGACTTGATCGGGAAGACTCTTAACACGTTTCCCGTGGGAGCAAGTGTGATTGCTCATCAGCTGCGCGTTGCCTATGAGGAAGGGAGAATCAAAAATTTTAGTGACCTTTTCTCCCACCTCGCGAAAAAAGAAAGGCACCATGAGATTATTCTCAACAGCAATGCGCGCCTAGCTGGTACGAAGCCGATTTCGGAAGTGAATCAGGCTACCGACAGGAAGGCACCACGACAAAATAGAAAAGGCAACGCTACTCAGTTTCTGCAAGTGCCACGGGTGCATGACTCAAGCAAGCAAGGGAAAAGACGAGGTCGCCGTTCCAATGTGTGGAAGAGGCAAGGTGGCTCGACCACGGGTCCTAGTGGAGCCCAACCACGTGGACCGCCTCCTGCCACCGGGATTGGAACCACTCCAAAGGAAGGCTGGAATTGCTATTCTTGCGGCTCAAAGAAGCATACTTACCGCAATTGCAAGGCGCCAAAGAACATCCAAGCCTACTACAAGCACTATAAACAGTACTTGACTCAAGAGTCAAATTATATGGAGGAAGATAATGAGAATACGGAGGTGAACCATATTGAGATCCATCCTCTCACCATTGCGGACAAAGACCAACATTTGGATATTGCTGACTTTGACTAGATCATTGTAGTTTGACTAGTTTTTATACTTTGGTTATATTTTGTCTTGTTTCTAGATTTCTTTCGAGAACTATTTTGGCATTTTCTATGAATGTAATAAAGTTGGCCAATAAAAATAAAATTCTTTTAATTGTTGTGATTGTGCAAAAACGAATTTCATTTTTCCCTTAAAAAGCATGTTTCGTTTATCACAAAACAATTGCTCAGTAAAGAATTGCTTGGTTAATTTGATACATTGGTGGATTTCATCAAAACTTTAGATCAATACTAGGCGCATCCTCCTTGGTATTTGTTTATGCTTTGAAAGTTCAAACGGAATCAGTTGTTTTTAAACAGCCTTAGCTGTACCGACATTCCTACTTTCTCTACAAGTCTACCAAGTTGGAGTTACCGAAAGGATCATTAGTCGAGATATAAATTGAATACTCCGATGCGTTTTGAAGTGTTTAAAAACTCCTATGGCCATATTGCCATAGTATTTTATCAATAATAATGCCTTTGAAAAAGGTTTCAACCTTGCTCTATCACTCAATAATAGGGAAATACCAAAATAGTGTAACACCCCAATTCACAAATGGGACATTACACGCCGTAGAACCCTCGTGAGGTCTACCAGGCTAACACATGACACATAACCACAATGAAAACCCCAAAAGATGCACTCAAAAGTAAATAGGGCCGTGGCCTCGGCCAAAACATTTCAACGGAGTACATGAAACATAATGTAAATATCAATTCATTGCCCACGCAGGGGACTTAAACCAGGTTCAGGAATAAACAGTTTAACTCCATTACTCGACAAATGCAATGACAAAACATAAAAAAAAACAATACAGACTCGATCCACTATCATCAAGCCATCCCATCCTTCGCGTGCGTGCCCCGTGCCTGCTCCTCAGCTCTCCCGGTACCTGAAATGCATAAGACACATTTCCCCCCATTTAAGGGGTTAGCATTCGAATAGCTAGTGCAAGTACACAATTACACAACATTATATACAAAATACGGTTTTTACACAATAATCCCAAACATAAGTCATTTGCCATATATATATATATATTCCGGAATACTACATTGGCATTCAAATCAGTTCCCAATCATCACGATATCACAAAATCACAACTGGTATCCCGTGGTCGTACCCCTTAGTATCGACCCACAGACATCCCGTCGAACACTCCGGGTGGGATACCACTTCCGCGGCCGTACCCCTTAGTATCGACCCCCAGACATCCCGTCAGACACTCCAGGTGGAAGTTCAACCACACACGCACCCAAGTCCACTTCCGCGGCCGTACCCCTTAGTATCGACCCCCAGACATCCCGTCGGACACTCCGGGTGGAAGGAACACAACTCACGCACCCGAAAACCACAATTCCATCATTCACTTTGAAAACATAACATACATAACGGAATGTAATGCATGTACTTGCCTTGGATAACACGACGTAAAGGAAAACGGCGAAAGGAAAGGTTTCGGTCCGAACAATCTTCACAAATCTGGTCCTAACAACAATAGAGACTCAATCAACTACAATTCCAGTGAGAAATCACGAATTAATCAATGTTCTATTCTAAGGGACAATCCGCCGAACACTATTGAGGCATAAAGTTCAAGTTCGATCAACGAAGGGGAAAAACTTGGAATTTATCCGCTAAAGTTCTAGGAAAACATAGCACCACGATTACCCAACAAATATTCATCATCAATCGTAGCAAAAATGAAAGGAAAAATGAATTATAGCCAAGAACCCTAAAATTAGGTATAATGACCAATTACCTCAATTCAACGATGGAAAGGCGGAAGAAAGATGATTGATTCGTGTTGGAAAGTCCAATTCCGAGTTATAAGGTGCTAGAATGCAATATCTGGTTGGAATCGCCCAAAATCGCAGTGAGGGAGCGGAGAGACGAGAGGAATGGTGAAAAATGGGGTCAAAACCCGTGTCTGTCCTATATATACTGGACAGAACACGGCGCAACAAACGGTCCAAATAGCGCCGTGTTCAGCGCCGTGTTGCTGGTCAGCGGGCGACCCTTGTGCGACACGGCACAAAATGCCGCGGGTCTTGCGCCGTTTCTCGGACAGTGCTCGACCCCCTGGGCGACACGGCGCAAAATGCCGCGGGTCTTGCGCCGTTTGCCTGTGTCCCGATGCATGCATTCTCGGGACAAACAACGCTACCAAAACGAAAAGACGATCACCAAAACACGATATGCCGACCCAACAGTCCGAGGAAAATACACACAACGAGAAACAATAACCAGTAACCCAAAACGGTCCGAGGTACACGATCAAAACCGAACAAGGAACAAATTCCCTAAACTTATAGGAAATTACAAAAACGGCCCAAACATCCGTAAAATCATGATACAACGTCGGATTAACAATCCGAAACTCACAACATGCTCTACTCAACCATACGAACTTATGAAAATAGGAAAATGATGAAATCGAACGAGTTTAGCGAAAATCGGATACACATGCGACAAAATATAACTCAAGATGAAATTACGTAAAAACATCATCGAGACCCGTCCAAATGGAGAAACTCCAAGAACAAAATAGATTCAGAATTCCAAAACAGTGCCAAGCAAGTTGTCCGAAACGAATATACACCAAAATAGAAATTACTAAAAATAGAAAACGCGGATATTACATTATCTCCCCCTAAAAATAAGTTTCGTCCCGAAACTTACAACACGAATAACTCGGGGTATCTCGACCTCATACTCTCCTCCGTTTCCCACGTAGCTTCCTCGGATCCATGCCTCGACCACTGCACTTTAACCAAAGGAATGGTTTTGTGCCTGAGTTGCTTCACCCGACGTTCTAAGATCTGAATCGGCCTCTCCTCGAAGGTAATGTCGGGCCCCAACTCGATCTCTCCAAAATCAATAATATGGCTAGGGTCCGTTACGTACTTCCTAAGCTGGGAAACATGAAATACGTTATGCACGTGGCTCAGGGACGGCGGCAAACCTAACCGATATGCAAGCTCTCCGACTCTCTCTAGGATCTCGAACGGCCCAATAAATCTCGGACTAAGTTTACCCTTCCGACCGAAGCGGTAAACTCCCCGTGTCGGCGACACCTTAAGCAACACATGGTCTCCCACCTCAAACTCTAACGGCCGGCGACGTGTATCGGCATAAGACTTCTGCCGGCTCTGGGCCGTCACCAACCTACCGCGAATGAGAGCAATCTTCTCCCTCGTCTCAACTACCATATCGGGCTCGGTACCCATAAGCTCGGACGCATCGTCCCAACACAACGGCGATCTGCACCTCCTCCCATACAATGCCTCGAATGGTGCCATCTTGATCGAGGCATGCCAACTATTGTTGTACGTGAACTCGATCAATGGCAAGTGCGACTCCCAATCATCCTTCCAATCTAAAGCACAGGCTCGCAACATATCCTCTAGCGTCTGTATCGTCCGCTCAGACTGTCCGTCTGTCTGAGGGTGGTAGGATGTGCTAAGTCTCAGCTCGGTTCCCAAGGCTCTATGAACGGACTGCCAAAAATGTGATATGAACCGGCCATCACGATCCAAAACAATACTCTTAGGGGTCCCATGTAACCTCACGACCTCCGCAACAAACACTCGTGCAAGTCTCTCTGGCCCCCAAGTGTCCTTAATACCCAGAAAATGAGCCGATTTGGTTAGTCGATCGACAATGACCCAAATCATGTTCATCCCAGTCCGAGTCTTAGGCATACCGGTAATGAAATCCATAGAAATGTCCTCCCATTTCCACTCCGGGATAGGAAGTGGTCGTAAAAGCCCCGCGGGTCGCTGATGCTCGATCTTAACCTGCTGACAGGTCAAACACCTCGACACAAACTCGCTAACGTCTGTCTTCAAATTACTCCACCAGTAGTTGCTCCTCACATCCTTGTACATTTTACTCGTACCCGGATGTATGGAGTAAGGTGTGGTATGAGCTTCACTCAAGATCTTCTGTCTCAGCTCAACAACGCTCGGTACACATAGTCTGCCGCGAAATCTCAAAACTCCATCATCGTGAACCACAAATCCGGGGGCTTTCCCCTTCCTCACATCCTCCCTCAACTGGACCAAAAACGGATCATCATACTGCTTCGCCTTGATATCATCAGTCAAGGACGAAGTGATCTCTAACGCACATAACTGACCCTGAATTCTCTGAACCCAAACCTCGATATCCTGACAAATAAAATCCCGATGGATCCTACTCTGTGGTGTAAGTACCTCTAACATATGCAACGCCATCGGCTTACGGCTCAACACATCAGCCACTACGTTAGCCTTACCCGGATGTTAAAGTATCTCGAGGTCGTAATCTTTAATTAGTTCCAACCACCTACGCTGTCTCATATTCAATTCTTTCTGACTGAAGATATACTTCAAGCTCTTATGATCCGTAAAAATCTTACAAGACGACCCATAAAGATAATGCCTCCAAATCTTTAAGGCGAAAACAACCGCAGCTAACTCCAAATCGTGCGTGGGATAATTCACCTCGTAAGGTTTCAACTGGCGGGACGCATAAGCAATGACTCTATCTCTCTACATCAAAACACATCCGAGTCCGAGGCCCGAAGCATCACTATATACCACAAAATCTTCGTTCCCCTGAGGCAACGCTAACATGGGTGTAGTAGTTAATCGTCTCTTCAACTCGTCAAAACTACTCTGTCTGTCTGCGGTCCACTCAAATTTCTGAGTCTTCTGGAGCAACTGAGTGAGCGGTTTAGCAATCTTAGAAAATCCCTCAACAAATCGACGGTAATAGCCGGCAAGACCCAGAAAACTCCTCACCTCCTTCACATTCTTAGGCGGCTCCCAAGCCATCACCGCCTCTATCTTTTGCGGATCTACCCGAACTCCCTCTGCTGAAATCACATGTCCGAGGAACATCACTTCCTCGAGCGAAAACTCACACTTAGAGAACTTCGCATACAACTGCTCATCTCTCAAAATGTCTAATACAATCCGGAGATGTAAGGCATGCTCCTCTCGACTCCGTGAATAGATAAGAATGTCATCGATAAAGACGACTACGAATTTGTCCAGATACTCAATAAAAACTTTGTTCATCAACTGCATGAACACTGCTGGGGCATTGGTTAGCCCGAAAGGCATAACCAAAAACTCGTAATGTCCATATCTCGTCCGAAAGGCAGCTTTCGGTATATCACTGTCCCGAATCCTCAACTGGTAGTAGCCCGATCGCAAGTCAATCTTCGAAAAGACTGTCGCCCCCTGAAGCTGATCAAACAAGTCGTCAATCCGGGGTAAAGGGTATTTATTTTTGATGGTCAACTTGTTTAATTCTCGATAATCGATGCATAAACGAAGCGACCCATCCTTCTTCTTAACAAAAAGTACAGGCGCACCCCAAGGCGATGCGCTCGGTCGAATATACCCTTTATCTAACAACTCTCCCAACTGATTCTTCAACTCTAGCATCTCCGACGGCGCCATACGGTACGGTGCTCGAGAAATAGGGGCCGCATTCGGCTCAAGATCAATAGGAAACTCCACCTCTCGAAGCGGTGGTAATCCCGGCAAGTCATCCGGAAATACGTCGGGATACTCGCTAACAACTGGGATCGACGATATGTCAACCCCACCATCTTCCGCCTGCAGAGCGAAACACCAGTAGCCGACACAACCCTGGTTCAGAAGTTTCATCGCCTTCAAGGCGCTAATCACACTCCCCGATTTACCCGGCTTACAACCGACGAGAGTATGCTCGGTGCCGTCCTCGGCAACTATCGAGATGGTACGAGTCCGATAGTTCATGATAGCACCGTGACGATCCAACCAATCATCCCCGAGGATCAAATCCTCACCCTTAAGGTCTATAACAATGAGATTCGAGGGCCAATCCCGGCTCCCGATCCTCACTGGGCAATCCCTAACTTCCCGGTCCCCAACCATACGATCCCCGCTGGGTGTACCCACTACAAACGGCTCACACTCAAACAAGCAGTCAAAACCAATACGACTCACACAATCCGAAGCAATAAAGGAATGGGTAGCACCCGAATCAAAAAGCACTGAAACTGGATGAGTAAGGATCTGAGTGGTACCGACGCCACTGAACGTCTGTCCCTCTCGTACGCCTCATCCGATACAATCGGGGTGAATCAACCCGAACTCGACCAGACGGTGATCCGGTGACCCGACCCTACCACGGCCCGAACCTGCGAACATGAGTAATCGAATGCCGTGTGCTCCTCCGATCGGCGGTGGTAGTCGGGACTCTAGCGGCCCTGGTGGCCCTCTCACAATGGGCCGCCCGATGCCCGTATGCCCGCAAGTAAAACAAATAACTGGAGGAGAAGGGCAATCCTTCATCAAATGCTCATATTGGTTGCGCTTAAAACAAACCCCGCCACCGAAGCAATTGGGATCGAACGATTACCACGAGATCCCGGCCCAAAGCGGTCTCTTCCCGGGTGTAGGAACAGAACGAGACCTCGAAAATCGACCACCTTTACCGGCCGAGAACCGGCCGGTGGTCTTCTGCTTCTTAGCTTCCAAACCGACTCGATTCCGGACGGCCATCTCGATCGCGAGCGCGATCACAGTATTCCTTCAAGGTGGCACACATGAGCGGTGCCATACTCTGCCTGATATGCGGCTTCATGCGCATATTGAAGTAACGGATTTTATCAGCCTCCGTCCTCACACGATCTCTCACAAAACCCAACCGCTGATTGTAGGAAATAATGGCACGAGAAATCGGCACATCCTGAGGTGTAGCGGTGAAAAACTCCACAATTATGCGCTCCTTAACTGGCGGTGGACAATATTCTGCTTCCATAGCAGCCCTGAACTCCTCCCAAGTGGCCCGACGATCTCTGGGCGCAACGGCCTCCCACCACTCCGCAGCTTCCTTATCCAGAGGTACTGGGCAATATGTACCCTCCTGTCTTCGGGACAAGCTACGGCATCAAAGGTCCTGGACAACTGAAAGAGCCAATTCTCCCAACCAAGGGAGTCAGAAGATCCGGAGAAACGAGGAGGGTGCATCTTAGACACCGTCTGAAGCCACTTACTAGCTTCCTCTTCAGTGTCGGGGCGGATTCTCGCGTCCACCCCGAGCTATCTGAGCAAGCCGGTCTACTAACTGCTGAAATGCACGGTGAGCTCAGCGTCGGCATTATTACCCGACGGACCGAGTGAGAGGTTAGTCTGCAGAGGATCGAGAAAGTGAGCCCTCTTCATTATCAGCACCCCGACCACGGCCTCGGCCGCGTCCCCTAGCTGGTCTACCACGACCTCTCAACATACTGAAGAAAATACGAAAAGAACAAGATCAGAAAGATTCACAATTTACAAGGTTGGTAATCATAATTCTCAATTCCGAACAACGCAAGAAAACGAATACAGAATATAAGAGTTTGAGAAGACTTACAGCCACGGGTCGCACGAAAAGACGGTAGCATGATGATATTAGGCTCAACGACTGACTCTAATGACGCAACTAACAGACCCAAAAATTAACCGACAACCTAGGTATTCAAAACCTAAGCTCCGATACCATAAATGTAACACCCCAATTCACAAATGGGACATTACACGCCGTAGAACCCTCGTGAGGTCTACCAGGCTAACACATGACACATAACCACAATGAAAACTCCAAAAGATGCACTCAAAAGTAAATAGGGCCGTGGCCTCGGCCAAAACATTTCAACGGAGTACATGAAACATAATGTAAATATCAATTCATTGCCCACGCAGGGGACTTGAACCAGGTTCAGGAATAAACAGTTTAACTCCATTACTCGACAAATGCAATGACAAAACATAAAAAAAAATACAGACTCGAGCCACTATCATCAAGCCATCCCATCCTTCGCGTGCGTGCCCCGTGCCTGCTCCTCAGCTCTCCCGGTACCTGAAATGCATAAGACGCATTTCCCCCATTTAAGGGGTTAGCATTCGAATAGCTAGTGCAAGTACACAATTACACAACATTATATACAAAATACGGTTTTTACACAATCATCCCAAACATAAGTCATTTGCCATATATATATATATTCCGGAATACTACATTGGCATTCAAATCAGTTTCCAATCATCACGATATCACAAAATCACAACTGGTATCCCGTGGCCGTACCCCTTAGTATCGACCCCCAGACATCCCGTCGAACACTCCGGGTGGGATACCACTTCCGCGGCCGTACCCCTTAGTATCGACCCCCAGACATCCCATCAGACACTCCGGGTGGAAGTTCAACCACACACGCACCCAAGTCCACTTCCGCGGCCGTACCCCTTAGTATCGACCCCCAGACATCCCGTCGGACACTCCGGGTGGAAGGAACACAACTCACGCACCCAAAAACCACAATTCCATCATTCACTTTGAAAACGTAACATACATAACGGAATGTAATACATGTACTTGCCTTGGATAACACGACGTGAAGGAAAACGGCGAAAGGAAAGGTTTCGGTCCGAACAATCTTCACAAATCTGGTCCTAACAACAATAGAGACTCAATCAACTACAATTCCACACGAATTAATCGATGTTCTATTCTAAGGGACAATCCGCCGAACACTATTGAGGCATAAAGTTCAAGTTCGATCAACGAAGGGGAAAAACTTGGAATTTATCCGCTAAAGTTCTAGGAAAACATAGCACCACGATTACCCAACAAATATTCATCATCAATCGTAGCAAAAACGAAAGGAAAAATGAATTATAGCCAAGAACCCTAAAATTAGGTATAATGACCAATTACCTCAATTCAACGATGGAAAGGCGGAAGAAAGATGATTGATTCGTGTTGGAAAGTCCAATTCCGAGTTATAAGGTGCTAGAATGCAATATCTGGCTGGAATCGCCCAAAATCGCAGTGAGGGAGCGGAGAGACGAGAGGAATGGTGAAAAATGGGGTCAAAACCCGTGTCTATATATATCGGATGTAACACGGCGCAACAAACGGTCCAAATAGCGCCGTGTTCCGCCGTGTTGGTCACGGCGACCTGTGCGACACGGCGCATGCAGACACGCGCAAAATGCCGCGGTCTTGCGCCATTTCTGACAAGTGCTCGACCCTGGCGACACGGCGCACGTACACGGCGCAAAATGCCGCGGTCTTGCGCCGCTTTGCCAGTGTCCCGATGACAAAGATTCTCGGGACGAAACAACGCTACCAAAAACGAAAAGACGATCACCAAAACACGATATGCCGACCCAATGATCGAGGAAAATACACACAACGAGAAACAATAACCAGTAACCCAAAACGGTCCGAGGTACACGATCAAAACCGAACAAGGAACAAATTCCCTAAACTTATAGGAAATTACAAAAACGGCCCAAACATCCGTAAAATCACGATACAACGTCGGATTAACAATCCGAAACTCACAACATGCTCTACTCAACCATACGAACTTATGAAAATAGGAAAATGACGAAATCGAACGAGTTTAGCGAAAATCGGATACACATGCGACAAAATATAACTCAAGATGAAATTACGTAAAAACATCATCGAGACCCGTCCAAATGGAGAAACTCCAAGAACAAAATAGATTCAGAATTCCAAAACAGTGCCAAGCAAGTTGTCCGAAACGAATATACACCAAAAATAGAAATTACTAAAAATAGAAAACGCGGATATTACAAATAGAAACTTGAAATGAGCATTGAGATCTGAGTTTAATGGTCCATAAAGTGCACGACCTATGGACAAAAAGATACGGAAGTCTAGTTTCCAGAACAACTGACCGTTCATCCATTGGCTTCTTAACGAATAAGTTGTTCCTATTTTAGTGAACAAAGGTCAAGCTACACGGAAATTATTTCCATCGATTGTGCTAATGTTGATCCTAACCAACTTGGTCGAATTTCCCCAAACTCGAAGTTAATGAGTTTTCGCTATGTCTTTCATCACAAGACTAATCGAGTTTCATGTCTTATTATAGATGTCTCGTGGCGAAATTGAGTGCCTTGCTGATAGTAGAACAACTCACACTATTCTTCGGAATAGGCAATTATTTAAGGATATTTTGCCATATATATCCTCAGTGACAACAATGATTGGTTCCTCCCAAGTAATTCAAGGGAGGGGACCTGCTCATTTCTTGCTACCTAATGGTACGCATATTAATGTCACAAATGCTCTCTATGCCCCAAGAGCAAACCGAACCTTGCTAAGTTTTAGGGACATACGTGCCAACGGTTATCAACTTGATACACACTGTGAGAATGGGATAGAATTTTTGTGTGTTACTCTGGCAGAATGCGGAAGACGCCGCATTCTCGAGAAACTTATGAGTCCAAGTAGTGGTTTATACCAGACTACAATAAGGGTTATTGAATCCTACGCTGTGGTTCACGAACTTTGTGATTCCGAAGCATACCAACTATGGCATGACCGACTCGGTCACCCTGGACGCGACATGATGATTCGCATTTTGAAAAACTCACACAGTCATCCATTTTTCAAGTCCAGAAAATGATTGGAAGCATCACTCGATATTGGCATTGATGTGAGTGAGTCTGATACCGTATCACCGGGATTAAAGATCGCACGCCCTGATATGGTTGACAGTGCATCTCTCGTAAATCCCGAAGCTTCCGTGGCAATTTCCAATGCCCATAAATCGTTTTGTAAAGCCTGTTCACTAGCAAAGTTGATACCTTCTCCGTCCTTTGCTAAAGACTCAACACAAAATATTCGATTCTTACAAAAAATTCAAGGGGACATTTGTGGACCTATTCAACCAGAGTGCGGACCATTCAAATACTTTATGGTTCTGGTTGATGCATCAACGTGATGGTCACACGTCGCTTTGCTATCCACAAGAAATGCTGCATTTGCTAAACTCCTAGCACAAATCATCAAGTTACGGGCTAACCACCCCGACTTTGCAATCTCGTCATTAAGATTGGACAACGCTGGTGAGTTTACATCAAAATCCTTTGACGACTATTGTATGTCGATTGGGATTGAAGTTGAAAATCCCGTCCCCCATATTCATTCGCAGAATGGCCTTGCTGAGGCTATGATTAAGCGGTTATAGCTTATTGCCCGAGCATTGATATTACGCACCAACTTGCCGATTTCTGCCTGGGGTTATGCAATTTTGCATGCGGCTATAGTTATTCGCTTTTGACCCACTGCCAATCAACCGTTTAGTGCGTACCAGTTGGTAACTGGATATGACCCTGATATTTCACACTTACGCATTTTTGGTTGTGCAGTCTATGTGCCAATTACGCTTCCACAGCGTACTAAAATGGGTCCGCAAAGACGATTAGGTATATATGTTGGCTATGAATCGCCTAAAATTATCCGCTATTTGGAACCTTTGATAGGAGATCTATTTACTGCAAGATTTGCAGACTGTCACTTTGATGAGACAAACTTCCCGTCGTTAGGGGGAGAGAGGAATCATACGATTCCAGTTGAACGCCAGGAAATTGTCTGGTGTGCTCCCTCCTTGCCTCATCAAGATCCCCGTACGGCTCAATCTGAGCAAGAAGTGCAACATATTCTCAGTCTTCAAAAAGTTGCAGATTCGATGCCCGACAGCTTTACTGATACTGTGAAAGTGACAAGATCTACCATTCCCACTGCGAATGCTCCTACAAGGTTAGAAGTCCCAGTTATAGGGCAAGGTTCAGCCGCCCAAAGGAATGATGCCCCCAGCATCGACCTTAGTGGTGGGACGGCTGCTTCGGCTGCTCTTATCCCTGCTCAAAAGAGGGGGAGGCCAGTGGGTAGAAAGGATACCGAACCTCGGAAGAGAAGAGTAACAGAGGTACAAAATCCTCTCATTATCGACACAGTGACTCCGTCACACGAGATTATCTCTGACTATGGATATGCCCTCGAATCAACAATGGAACAATCGACGGATGCGTCGGAAACTTTGTTGATGTCAGAGAATAAAGAAATCTCGATGGAATGTACGAGCGAACACGTACTACTGGACAGGTCATCCACGCTAGTCGATGATGCTTTTGCCTACTCCGTCTCTTAATAAATTGTTGAAGACGACGATGTTGAGCCGCGCTCGGTTGATGAATGTCAACGACGAGCCGATTGGCCGAAATGGAAAGATACAATGCAAGCTGAACTAGACTCAATAGCTAAACGTGAGGTATTTGGCCGTATCGAGCCAGTACCCATGGGCGTTAAACCAGTTGGACATAAGTGGGTCTTTGTTCGTAAACGCAATGATAAGAATGAGGTCATGCGTTACAAAGCGAGACTAGTTGCCCAAGGCTTCTCGCAGCGCCCTGGCATTGACTACGAGGAGTAGAGATGTTAAACGGGCTCGGGCCCGTAGGGCTGGCCCGTTTAACCCGCCAAAAAACCGGGTTAGGGCCGATATTTCCTAGCCCGTTTAAATCCGGGCTTTTTTGGCCCGGACCGTTTAGCCCGAAGCCCGTTAGGGCTAGCCCGAAGCCCGATATATATATATATACTATATTAATATTATATATATACACTATATTAATATTATATATATAATATATATTAATATTATATATAATCTATATTATTATTGTATTTGTTAATATAGTGTATATATATATATACACACACACACATAAAAGTGTATTTTTTGTTATATTTATTATAGTATAGGTGTTACTATATATATAAAATATATTGTTATTGTTTTTTTACTTATAAAAAATAAAAAATAGATTTTTTAAATATTTAGCCCGTTTAGCCCGTTTAGCCCGAAACCCGTTAGGGTTAGGGTTAGGGTCAATATTTCCTAGCCCGTTTAAATCCGGGCTTTTTTAGCCCGGACCGTTTAGCCCGAAGCCCGTTAGGGCTAGCCCGTTTAACATCTCTAACGAGGAGACATATTCTCCCGTTATGGAAATCATCACTTTCCGCTACTTAGTCAGTTTGGTAGTGTCCGAAAAATTGAATATGCAGCTTATGGATGTGGTTACAGCGTATCTTTATGGGGATCTAGATACGGATATTTATATGAAAGTCCCTGAAGGGATTTCGTTGCCCAAATCAAGTAGCTCTAGACCACGGAGCGCTTACGCTGTGAAATTGCGTCGTTCACTGTATGGGTTGAAACAATCCGGAAGGATGTGGTACAACCGCCTAAGTGAATACTTGGTTGGGAAGGGATACGAGAACAGTGACATCTGTCCATGCATCTTCGTGAAAAGAATAGATACAGGATTTGTGATTGTAGCCGTCTATGTAGATGACATGAATGTCATCGGTACCATAGATGAGGTCAATGAAACAGCCCGCTACCTTAAATCCGAATTCGATATGAAAGATCTGGGGAGGACTCGATTCTGCTTAGGCTTAGAGCTAGAACATCGAGATGATGGTATACTCATTCATCAGTCTGCCTATGTCCACAAAATGCTCAGGCGATTTAGTATGGACAAGGCACATCCTCTTGCTACCCCCATGATTGGTCGAAGTCTGGAAATGAACAAGGATCCGTTTGGTCCCAAAGAGGAGGATGAATAAGTCCTTGGAGCAGAAACACCGTACCTTAGCGCAATCGGTGCGTTGCTGTATACGACTCAATGTACTCGTCCAGACATCGCATTCTCTGTGAATCTGTTAGCGAGATTTAGCTCCGCTCCACGATAAGGCATTGGAATGGAGTAAAATACATCTTTCGATACTTGAAAGGCTCCAGTGACCTTGGATTGTTCTTTCCCTATGCAAGAGAGAGCGATATTCCGAAAGGAATTGTTGAGGTTAAGACTATGCATACCGACCGTCGATCTTCCTCTGATATTGTAGCTAAGCATGACAACTTGACTACCAGAAGTGCTAATGCAAGCAAGCTTACCCCCTATGCAGAGAATCCTAACAATATGTTTGTTGGATTTGCTGATGCCGGTTATCTCTCTGACCCGCATACAGGACGTTCCCAAACTAGTTATGTCTTCACCATTGGGAATACGGCGATATCTTGGCGATCTACCAAGCAGACCCTGGTCGCTACTTCTTCGAACCATGCAGAGATAATTGCATTGCACGAATCCGTAAGGGAGTGCATTTGGCTTTGGTCAGTCATAGACCATATACGAGGAACTTGTGGATTAGATCTCACTACAGCAACCCCTACTTGCATCTTTGAGGATAATGCGGCATGCATTGAGCAGATGAAGTTAGGTTTCATTAAGGGTGACAATACCAAGCATATCGCGCCGAAGTTCTTTTATAATCAGCAACAGCAGAAATTGCAGAATATCGAAGTGAAACAAGTGAGTTTCGATGAGAATATCGCAGATTTGTTCACTAAGTCTCTGTCAAAATCTACATTTGAGAAACATGTGAGAAGCATCGGCATGTGTCTATTATCCGAGCTCAACTAATGATAGATCGTTGGGATGAGCTGTTATGTATACCTCAGGGGGAGTATACTTCACATGATTCTGACATTTGTAGTTGGTGCGTTATGCTCTTTTTCCTCACAAGTCTTTGTTTTTTCCACGGGGTTTTGTTTGACTTGGAAAGGTTTTTTACCGAGGCAATATCCAGGGCCGGCCCTAGGTTTTTTGGGGCCTGAAGCAAATTTGAAAAAAAGGCCCTCAAATATAAATAAAATAAATATAAAAAAATATATAAAAAATTTACATTTTCTAAATAATAAGATCAATAAAATTTCTAAAGAATATAAATTGGCCCCTATTTTTTTATAAAATTTCAATAAGATTCAATAAAATAACTATATATATATACATATATATATATATATAGTAAAAGAAATTACAAAAAATTGGGCCCCTGTTTTTTTACAAAATTGGGGGCCTAAGGCAAAGGTTTCATTTGCCTCACCTATTGGGCCGGGCCTGGCAACATCTTATGCACCATGATAGTATTAGTGCTCGACACAGGGGGAGTGTTTCGGGATATTCTTCCCTTATTGGTGTCTTACCTAATACTGGTTGTTGGGGGATACAAAGATGGAAGGTTCTAGACCCTTCTAGAGGTAGTAGGATCCTATTAGATGTCTTACCTTATCTAGGAATCCTATGTATGGAAGGACTCTCATTGTAATGCCTATATAAAGGCCCTTCTATCAGTGTTATGAATACAATTGATTTGGTGTCTTTTACTTTCTCCTAAAACATGTTATTATATTTACTTTTACATATTATGATTTTTTGGGCAGCTTTGATCTTCTAAATACTAATACAAAATTAACTTAAAATGTGACACGCTTTTCATATTACGAGTTACGGCTATATTTACTATACTAGTACACCACCCGTATAAAATACAGGATCATAAAAAAAAAATTCACATAGAAATGCATAATACCCAATTATTAATCATAAATATCATAAGCACGTCTTTGTAAATTACATTAGCTGTTCTATTTACGATTACACCATTCTTGTCGCAATAAAAAATTTGAAGTCTTTCGTGCTCTTCACTTTGATACGACTACATAAAACTGGCCATGATTGAATACGAGTCTTGGCAAATGACGTCAACATGAGAAAGTGCATAACCCTGAAAAAGCATAATTAGTGGAAATTATCGTATTTGAAATTTAAATGTCAATCTACTATATGATGAGTTTGATATTATTTATCGAATAAATACTTTACTCCTAAATGTGTAGTATAACATAATAAATATTATGGAAGCAATCATACCAAAATATTGCAAATATGCATCATCCAAAGCATATTAGAAAATAAAACAAACAAAACTAAAGTCTCTCACATAATCAATTATTGTTGCAATAGCATAATAATCCATTCTTTTCTCACACGAATTTTCTATATTCTGAGTGACTGAAAATTAAAAATAATTAAAATTTTTATCGAGATGTATTTTTAAAAAGATTTATAGTCAGTTTTTATTCTCTATAACCATCTTTTATATAGAGATCATTCTATTAAAAAATATGTTATCAAAAAAATTGCTTATATATTTTAGGAGGAAAAATTACACTCTTGGTCATATGAGAAAATTTTAAATCCCACTTTATTTTTTGCTCCTTTTTGTCAAAATGGTCCAAATCGTTAAGTATTTAACGGTTTTTGTTAATGGCCAAAAAGGAGATAATTTAATCCTTATATTTGGAAAAAAAATTATACAAATTATTTGGATATAATTTAAAATAAAAAAAGCAAATCCATAATTTTCAAAAATATATAGTTGATTTCAAAATAAAATAAATTAACAAATCTTTTAAAACTAAAAAAAATTAAAAAAATCACTTAAAACGATCTTTATTTTCTGAAATTCTCTTTGTACAAAGTAAATCTATGAATTAGTATATTATTATTAAATTTAATTGCTTGTTATTTAGAAATATCTCTTTGAAAATTCATAAAATCAATAGTTATATAATTTAGTAAATATGAGTTTTTCAGTTATTTTGTTATTTTATCTTAATTAAATAAGATTTAGAACTAAGATAGACTATGTTGTTACCCAAAATATTATTCGGAATGATTTGCTGGATATGGCTATGGGTGAGTAACAAACAAAATGCAAGAGCAGGAGCGATGGAATGAAAATAACACAAGATTTGCCGGGGTTGTTAATCCCGGGTTTGAATGCTCTCGCGAGATATTATTAATAATAATAATACTTTGGAGTACAACTATTAATGTTAGAGTACGATTACAATGAGTGTAATGACCCTAGTTATCTAGCTCTTGAGTGCTGATGATTGCCGGAAGAACCAGAATTAATGCTCTGTGAGTTCTTGTTACAAAGATGATATGCTGTGTGTGGAATTCTGTGTAGGATTCAACTGTGTTTTTCCAAATGCTGGAAGTTTCCTATTTATAGAAGATGAGGCAGTTGGGATGACTTATTCCCGAACGGGCGATCGCCTTTCCTGCATTAAATTAAACGAGCGATCGCCTCAGCACGTGGGTCGGTTTCCTTAAAGTCCGCAGCTGCTACTGGAAGCCAAATGTGTGAACCAATGAGAAGACAACACGTGCCTCACGTCGCAGTCTTGGGAGGTCCCACCTTGGGCCCTTTTGCGGGTCTGTCGGTAGGTAAGAGACTGTCCTTGTCACCTACAGCTGGTGATGGGCTGGAGCCAAAAAGCCTTTTTCTGCGGCGCCTTTTGCGGGCTGCACGTGGGCCTTCATCCCGAGATTCGGTCTTCGTAGACTTGACGGATGTTGGCTTTACATGTGGCATAAGACGATCGTCCTTGGTCGGGCACTAGAGATGATCGCCTTGTAAGACGATCGCTAGACACTTGAACTTGATCTGGCATCTTCGTTTGGTAAATATGCCTTGCTTCATTTGACGCTGACTTTGGTCGCTTGGCCCTTGTGCCGATCGCCGCTGAGGCGTATTAATCGCCGCACAAAAATTGCCCCCCCAGCTCGCTCCGATGTTAAATACGTGGGGTGAGGTGATTCTACTGGCGATCGCTTGAATTAGACGAGCGACTCATCATTTTATGGAATAGATGATCGTCTCTCGAGCGGACTTTGATTTTGAATTTGGACGACCTACTCGGTCGCTGAAAAGAACGGGAAGTGAAAGCTGACTGGAAACGTTATACGTGTCGCGTTCCTGTTGGGGGAGTCCGACGATTTGTCAGACTTATCCTCTGGCGTGCCCTCGAAACAACGCACACGCGGGATTCGAGGGCGGCATTAAATGCGGACTTTCTGACCCTTGCGTTTTGACCCCTGAGACTTTGTTTATTTGCCCAGAAGCCCCTGATTTCGCCTATAAAAGGGACTAGGGTTTCTGAGTTACAACCTTATCTGCATTTTGTCTGAGAAGAAAGGTTTCCGGATTCCTCTGAAGCTTTACCAAGCATCGTTCGACTAGACTTTTTGGGTGAGAAAAAAAAACTTTCTCTATTTCCTTTCTTTTTCTGAAGATGTCCAGAGGAAAACCAACGGTGTATGAGATGGGTAGCACCTCCGCTGCCGGGACTTCGACCGCCCAGGAAGAAATCTCCGTGGAGTTCCATGTAGAGATGGCCGTCGAGGCTATTCGCGCCAGGATTGAACTCGCGGAGGTTGAAGAATTCTTTAACGAAGCTGATGCGGCCAGGGCGGCAGAGGCGGAGCGAAAGTGTTCGCTGGCCGAAGAGGAGATGGCAGTGAAGGCGTACTGGGAGCGAAACAGTGCGTTCGGCAAAGCCTTTTCAAACTTTGCCGAACTTATGGAGATACTGGCCGTCTCGAATCCCAAGTTTGACTTCCGCGAGTACTCGGTCGCCCATCCCGATGAACCCGAGAGGTAGATGCTGTTCTGGGCCGCGTGCCGCTCCCCATGGTCCCTTGGCCAGATTAAAAGCTCGGCGACCAGGAAAGATTTGGTTCGCTGGAGGGCGAAGTTCCATGTCCCCTCTGACGTTTCCCTTTATGTGCCCGCCGATAATTAACGTGCCGACCAACCTCCTGAGGGCATGGTTGTAACACCCCCAATCCGCTCAGGGATATTACACGCCGTAGAACCTTTCCTCAAGGATCTACCAGGCTGGTAACACATATAACAACTCAACCATGCCTTTAAGGCTAAAATGACTCAGTAGACCGATTTGGTCTTTCAATAAATACACACAACTCAAATACAACTCATGCCCACGCAGGGGTCAAAACACAACCACACCCGTACAACGGGAAAAATATAGCAGCGGAAAATAAAGTACAACTGAACCAATAAACGATGTACGGTTCCTCATGTGATTAATATCGATCATCTTTCATCATCCTTCGTGCCGATCCTGTGTTATGCTCCAAAACCTGAATGCAAAAACAGACATCCACCCCCCGAATACTCGGGGGTTAGCAAAACTCCACTGTTTTGCTAGTGCAAGTACAAGTGCAAAAATACGAGTCATACAATTCACATTCCATGAATAACAATAACCAGGAATCCTCAAAGATCCAAACGAAACAAAAAGTACTTCCCGAGGCAAGAGTTTGAGAGAAATATTCCAAAACCGAAAGATCACAAATCAATGGAAATAATTTATAAAACAGTTTAGAATGCCATCGAGAGTTTTAATAGAAAACAATTTAGGATTATCAAATTCTACTTTCCAAAACCCCAAAAGCGAAAGGGTCACTGCCCCAAAGGTTTACTTTCCGTAAAATGACCTTTACCAAACCGTTGGGATTTTAGCCCCAAATCCGTAAAATGACCTTTACAAAACTATTGGGATTTTAGCCCCAAATCTCATCAACTCACAGTACACAAGAACGACCACAAGGTTCGTCTCCCAACATCAAAATCCACAAATAAAGGATTTAACACAAACAACAAAATACTCTAGAGCCATCCTAGCCAAGTAGGCCAAACGAACAACTTACCTCTTACACACTTAGTCAATGCATGCAATCATGAAAACCGTTCAAAAGCACTCATTTCCGGAAATGCCATAATCAAATCACATTTGTAAAATGCACCACAATTAATCGTCGATCCACGTCTCTGTGGACCCCTACCGAGACCCCGTCGGATCTAACCCGTAGTGAGCATACACACACACACGTTACTCATGCAATACTAATATGCTAAGAATGTAAGTTCATCAAGAATACTTACTAGAGATGGCCACTTATCCGACACCATTATCAAACTCTTCAAAACACAATAACAAGATTAAACACGGAATACACGATTCCATACTTTAAACAACAGGGATATTATCAAAGCCTTAAACGTTCAAAATGACCAAATCATAATCAATTTCCAAAACACACCGTTCACAAAACACACACGCGTTTTGAAAAAGTGCCTTTAACGAGGCCCAACCGAAATCTTTTGAAACTTCGTTTCAAACAGCCAAACAAACACACCAAGACGATCACCGATCATCATATCCACAAAATAAGAAATGTATGAGCAAGATACTTGCCTCGAAATTGGCACGCAAGTATTCCGACGAACACGGCTCAACCGGAAAGCTTCGAAACGCCCGATGCTATCGAAAAGGAAGACGACGACGAACGGAAGGGTTCAACACGGTTTCTTCGCAAGAAACACGACCCTTGATTCGGTAGATCGGAGGATGTTAACGGATGATTGATTGATGATTTGAACTCAAGAACTTCATGGATTTGTTGTTAAACAACATGGCTCCATGGTAAGATCACCCTCAGCCGCGGAAGAGAAGGAGAAGAAGGAGAAAAATGGCCAAAAACCCGTGTGCAGGGCCATAAATAAGTACACCGCAGTGTGTGTGCCGTGGGAGTGTGTGCCGCGGCACAGTGCCCAAAATGGATCCCGGTGGTCGGCGGTGCCGCGGCCCGGCCGGAGAGTGTGCCGCGGCACCTGACACGGTTTGGCGAAAAATGCCACAGAGTGTGCCGCGGCCCCGCCAAAGATGTGTCGCGGCTCGGCCAAAAGCCGCCGAGCACCGCCGGCCGTGACTCGGCGAGCCGCCGAGCACTACAGATCCGTGACTCGGTCGATCCGGCCTGGCCCGTGTTGCCCGGCCATGACTTGGCCGGCCAACTCCGACGGCCCGAACGACTCGAAACCCGAACTCCGAATACGAATCGATGATACGGTTACGACGTACTCGCAAAGACGAATCTAAGAGCTAAGAGAACACACAATTCGACCACCAAGGCTCGGAATTCAACAACGGAAGTAATTACCCAAAACTTTGGGAAATTACGAAAATGGCCCAAAACGTCCGAAAATCACGATACGCGATCGAAACACCAAACCAAAGCTCGCAACATGAATAATAACATTAAATGAACTTACGAGAAACTCGAAACAACAGTTTCGGACTAGAATCGCAAGAATCGAACTCAAGTGCGGAAAAGTCGCTAAAAAGCTCGGAACTCAACAAAACGATACCGAAACGAACTCGGATGACAAAAAGTGCAGAATTAATCATTCTCGAAATGACGAAACGGTCATGAGGGAGTCGTCAAAACGGACTCCGGCCGAAAAAAGAAATTTACCGAAAATCGAAAATTGCGGATATTACATTCTACCCTCCTTAAAAGAAGTTTCGTCCCGAAACTTAAAACAAGTAGGGAGAAGCAATATCCCGCCAGGAAAACTCAACGAGATAAGCAAGGAAACGCGTAACTTACGCCCATCGGCGAAACGTTACAAGCAACGCAAAGGAATATACGGCGTGAAAACACGCTCCACGACGACCAACACAACGTCGCTGTTAGGGATATAATAAAACCAACAAGTGACAAGCGTCATAAAATGGATAATACAATCAAGTCAATTATCCGAACAATCACAAAACACAACGAACGAAAATCAATACGATTGACCAACCCAACGGTACATCAATCAAAACGCGAGCCAATCGCTGAACAAATACGGAATTCCACCGCCCAAGGGTTGGAAGATCGAAAATAAGACTAATTTCCCGAACTTAAGGAAATTAGGAAGGAGCCTGAATGCTCAACAATCACAAAACGAGGACAAAAAAACCGAACAAACAAACGACACGACCGAGACAACAAAAAAAATCGAACAATCATGTCCCAAACACGAAGGATAATAAAATTCAAACAACAACTCCCAGGATGATCTGGTGAGAACTACAAGACATGCATTCCCATAAGATCCACCGGAAAGGGAATAGCGATTGAAAAGTCACAACGACAAACAAGTTATTCCGAAACAATACCACACCTGTTCGATCAACAAAAGTAAGGGGCAGGACAAGCTCAGAAATGTCAACAAACATAATGAGTCGACAAGGTCGAAACCACAAGAGTTCCAAATCCGATCCACTTCGAAAAAAAGAACTAATAGAACCAAATGATGTCGCACCCGAACAAGGTTCACAAGAATCGAACCGAACCCGAAAAGTCACAGCAATAACCAGATCGACCCACAACAAGATCACAGCTCGATCGGACGATGAAACCGAAATACAGACCAAGTTCATAAAGTATCAACGAACATGAGCGAATCGATAGACTGGAGAAAGAGAAAATATAGAAGTCAAAATAGTACGGGCATTACCTCCGACCTCGTCCACGAAATTCACAAAAACAGGAGCAAGGTAACAAGACATTAAACAACCGACACATAACGGAACGATCACCGATGCACACGGCCATACCAACCCAAGCTCTAACAGCTCGCACATGCGCGACAACGCAGAAATCACCACGAGGCGACAATATTCAACACCAACATCCCGCCTCTCACAAGGGGCTAACACAACAAATGTGTGGAAAACGACTCAACGCTCACACCTCCAATTCGATCATACTCGGGAGCAAACATCAAAATGACAATGCGAACATCATACATACATACCCAGCCCTCAAACGGGAATGGATAGGTTTTAAAAACGAAAACCTCATTTTGAAAATAATTTAGAAGAACACCGGTTGATCTTGAGTATCATCTTTCAAAAACTACAAACGTGAAACATCGTTATCGAGACTTTGGCGAACCATTTCGCATTTGATAAAAATGAGGACACTTTCTCTTAGTGAAAACTTTCAGAATATTCGACCCTCGGGTCTAAATAAAAGTGTTTCTAAAACATTGAAAATATCTCAAAGTATTTTGGTCCTCGAAGTAGAAATTTTTTGAAATATATTATGGCACCTAGGATGTACCACAAGAAAATAACTCATTTGAAAAGTATGTCTCGAAATTTATTTTTTCTAAGATACTCAAGGTTTTCAAAAATCCAATAGGCCAGAATGCCTAAAACTCACGCATATCGACGTTCACTAAAACAACTCCTAGTACACGCATCAAAATGTTTAAAATCAAGACAATACATGTCTTTAAACGGAAATAAACGATAAAATACCACAGTCGAAGACCGCCTAGGATTCAGAACAAAACCACTGACGCCATTCGAGGTCTCTAAAGACCCTCCCGTACTGACTAGTGAACAAGTCGTACGCGTATAAGCACAAAGCTTCCACAAGAGAACTTGTAAAACGAGCAAATCGATTCGAAAATCATCAGCAACGGACAAAAACAACCATAAAAATACATCACAAGCGCCGACACTCCTCGTATAAATAAAATACGAGAGTCGACTAAATACATATCGTGAAATCAAAATCCACATAAGGATTCCACCACTTAACAAATAATCATAAAAATAGCTCGTGTCACACGAGGCACAACACAAAGAAGGGAGACTTACTTCCACAGGTCGCACGAAGATGATGATCGCCCCATGATACTAATCACGACCAACAAACTCAGACGACGCGTCGCGACACGACTCAGTCCGATAAAATCCGATGAAACAAGACTCAAACAACACAACTTGACCCGACAGCCTAGGTTTCCTCAACCTAAGCTCCGATACCATTTATGTAACACCCCCAATCCGCTCAGGGATATTACACGCCGTTGAACCTTTCCTCAAGGATCTACCAGGCTGGTAACACATATAACAACTCAACCATTCCTTTAAGGCTGAAATGACTCAGTAGACCGATTTGGTCTTTCAATAAATTCACACAACTCAAATACAACTCATGCCCACGCAGGGGTCAAAACACAACCACACCCGTACAACGGGAAAAATATAGCAGCGGAAAATAAAGTACAACTGAACCAATAAACGATGTACGGTTCCTCATGTGATTAGTATCGATCATCTTTCATCATCCTTCGTGCCGACCCTGTGTTATGCTCCAAAACCTGAATGCAAAAACATACATCCACCCCCCGAATACTCGGGGGTTAGCAAAACTCCACTGTTTTGCTAGTGCAAGTACAAGTGCAAAAATACGAGTCATACAATTCACATTCCACGAATAACAATAACCAGGAATCCTCAAAGATCCAAACGAAACAAAAAGTACTTCCCGAGGCAAGAGTTTGAGAGAAATATTCCAAAACCGAAAGATCACAAATCAATGGAAATAATTTATAAAACAGTTTAGAATGCCATCGAGAGTTTTAATAGAAAACAATTTAGGATTATCAAATCCTACTTTCCAAAACCCAAAAAGCGAAAGGGTCACCGCCCCAAAGGTTTACTTTCCGTAAAATGACCTTTACCAAACCGTTGGGATTTTAGCCTCAAATCCGTAAAATGACCTTTACAAAACCATTGGGATTTTAGCCCCAAATCTCATCAACTCACAGTACACAAGAACGACCACAAGGTTCGTCTCCCAACATCAAAATCCACAAATAAAGGATTTAACACAAACAACAAAATACTCTAGAGCCATCCTAGCCAAGTAGGCCAAACGAACAACTTACCTCTTACACACTTAGTCAATGCATGCAATCATGAAAACCGTTCAAAAGCACTCATTTCGGGAAATGCCATAATCAAATCACATTTGTAAAATGCACCACAATTAACCGTCGATCCACGTCTCTGTGGACCCCTACCGAGACCCCGTCGGATCTAACCCGTAGTGGTTAAAAGCAAGCTCGTCGATCCACGTCTCTGTGTACCTCTACCGAGACCCTGTCGGATCTAACCCGTAGTGAGCATACACACACACGCAGTGTTCTAAAAATCCCCGCCTAGACCGATTAATCCTCCGATTAATCCCTAGAAGGTCCTCTACCGTTCCGATTATGGCCTAGGCGCTTGTACTGGGCGTTTGGGTGACTAATCGACTGTCAGATCGGGCTGGGTGGGGGCCTATGAAGGCAAGCTAAGATATTATGGGTACTATGGACTACTTTAGAGCTATATCAATGTTTTAAATTTCGTAGCTAGGTGGACGATTAGGCGGATGTCTAGGCGGTTATACTTTCTAATTTTTTTTTTGTTTTATTCTAATAGTACTATAAATTCCTAAACTGAGATATTATGGATATTATAGACTCCCTTATATCTATATCAATATTTTAAATATAATATATAATTGATTATATCTTTTAAATGATTAAATTTTAATTATTTTTAATTATTTACATATATATAATTTTTTATATATAAAAATAATTAAAATAATAATAAAAATATAAATCCGCCTAATCCGATTAATCCCCGAGTAATCCTCTGGGCGCTAGGCGTTAGCAATCCGAACGCCTAGCGCCTAGCGTTTTTTAGAACCATGCACACACGTTACTCATGCAATACTAATATGCTAAGAATGTAAGTTCATCAAGAATACTTACTAGAGATGGCCACTTATCCGACACCATTATCAAACTCTTCAAAACACAATAACAAGATTAAACACGGAATACACGATTCCATACTTTAAACAACAGGGATATTATCAAAGCCTTAAACGTTCAAAATGACCAAATCATAATCAATTTCCAAAACACACCATTCACAAAACACACACGCGTTTTGAAAAAGAGCCTTTAACGAGGCCCACCCGAAATCTTTTGAAACTTCGTTTCAAACAACCAAACAAACACACCAAGACGATCACCGATCATCATATCCACAAAATAAGAAATGTATGAGCAAGATACTTGCCTCGAAATTGGCACACAAGTATTCCGACGAACACGGCTCAACTGGAAAACTTCGAAACGCCCGATGCTATCGAAAAGGAAGACGACGACGAACGGAAGGGTTCAACACGGTTTCTTCGCAAGAAACACGACCCTTGATTCGGTAGATCGGAGGATGTTAACGGATGATTGATTGCTGATATGAACTTAAGAACTTCATGGATTTGTTGTTAAACAACATGGCTCCATGGTAAGATCACCCTCAGCCGCGGAAGAGAAGGAGAAGAAGGAGAAAATGGCCAAAAACCCGTGTGCACGGCCATAAATAGGCTGCACAGTGTGCCGCGGCCCAGCGGGAGTGTGCCACGGCACAGGCCCAAAAATGGCTCCCAGTGGTCGGCAGTGTGCCGCGGCCCGGCCGGAGTGTGCCGCGGCACCCGGTACAATCGGTTTGGCCGAAAAATACCACAGAGTGTGCCGCGGCCCTGCCAGCATGTGCTGCGGCCCACGGCAGTGCGGCTTTCGCTCGGCTGCCGAGCACCGCGGCCATGACTTCGCTGAGAGCCGCGAGCACTACGGCCGTGACTCGGCGATCTGGCACTGGCCAGGTTGCCGGCCATGACTCGGCCGGCCAACTCCGACGGCCGAACGACCGAAACCCGAACTCGAATACGAATCGATGATACGGTTACGACGTACTCGCAAAGACGAATCTAAGAGCTAAGAGAACACACAATTCCGACCACCCGAAGGCTCGGAATTCAACAACAGAAGTAATTACCCAAAACTTTGGGAAATTACGAAAATGGCCCAAAACGTCCGAAAATCACGATACGCGATCGAAACACCAAACCAAAGCTCGCAACATGAATAATAACATTAAATGAACTTACGAGAAACTCGAAACAACAGTTTCGGACGAGAATCGCAGGAATCGAACTCAAGTGCGGAAAAGTCGCTAAAAAGCTCGGAACTCAACAAAACGATACCGAAATGAACTCGGATGACAAAAAGTGCAGAATTAATCATTCTCGAAATGATGAAATGGTCATGAGCGAGTCGTCAAAACGGACTCTGGCCGAAAAAAGAAATTTATCGAAAATCGAAAATTGCGGATATTACAATGGTCGCCGTTAATGAGGCGATCATGGAGGCCGGACTGCGGTTCCCACTGCCGTTTTCCATGTCATACTTGCTGATCACCTGGAATGTGGTGCCGCTTCAACTGACGCCGAACGCCTTGCTGCAGATCGTCTGCACCCTTACCTTGTTCGGCGGTCACCGGTTATACCGTCTTCCTTCGCCGCTGGAGATGAATTCTCTCTTCAAGCTGACGGCTCAGAAGGGTTCTGTTGGTGGCTACCACATTCTAGGTCGTTCATGCCGGGTGATTCTTGGGGTGCCGAACAAGGTCCGGGGCAATCCGACGAAGTGGTTTTGGGTCGGCGGTGCATGGAAATCGGCCGCGAGTGATAATCCCACCGACGAGTTGGATATCCCCACCGGCTTCCGGGAGAGGAATCCAAGTAAGGGTTTTGACTCTCCCTTCGTTCGGATATATTCTGAACTGATCTAATTTGACTTTCTTTTTGCAGGTGTCCTTGTTCCGGTGGCAGGCGAGCTAGCCTTTGATTTTGCGATCGTTTGGGAGCGGATATGTAGTCTTACAGATACTCATATCGACGCTCGCCAGATCAACAACGAAACCTGCTGGTTGGCCGCTCGGCTGTTTCGTTTTCCCTGCCACTTAAGGGTTCCAGGTACGAATTTTCACGATCTTCCTTTGCTTGACGATCGTCTTGATTGAGGAAGGTGACTAATCTTTGTCGATCGCTTTCTTTGGAAATATACTAACTCTTTTGTTCTTGGTGCAGGGTTCGTCGCTCCGACCCGAACTGCTCGCCGATGGTGATGGATTTCCTCTCGAGCAATGCTCCTCGTGAGGCTTGCTATGTCCCTCATTACGTTGCTCGGGCTGTCGCCGCCCTGCCGAAGGTCTGGACGACCGACCTGGACGCGATCGCGCGCTGGCGATCCGCTGACGCGATGTAGGCGACCTTCGCTCTTGCCCTCCAGAAGGCGACGATGTCTGCTCATGCCGTGAAAGGACTATGAGGGGCGGCCCTCCACCGCTCATCTTCAGGCGGACCTCGAGGCTGCTCGAAAACAAAATGTTGAGCTTGCCGACAGGCTCGTGGCGATGGGGAAGAGCTCCGTGGAGGCGGCCAATTGGGCGAGCCAGGACCTTGATCGGGCCCGGGCGGCGAATGATCGGATGCAGAATCAAATGACGGACGCCCGCCGGTCGCACGCGGATGCACAGAAGGAGGTTGTCGAGCTGAAAGTGACCGTCGACTGGCTGACCAGCGAGCTGGCGTCATCGAAAGAAGAGGTGGCCGCCAAGGTTGCCGAGCTCCAGGGCGTGAACCAAATGGTTGCGGGGCTGAGGGGAAAGCTGGAGGCGACCGAGGCCGATCTCTTTCTTAACGTGGAATATGTCAGCGAATTTGCCTATTATATGGCTTATGATGACGCAATCCGTGCCGCTAAGAAGGGAAGGCTCTAGGTCGGCCCTTTGGCTGATAATTTCAAAGCCTACGCGCTTGAGCACCCTTTGCAGCCGCCTTCTTCGTGCCGATCCTAGACCTCTCCTTGGATTACTGGTATCCATTGCCCGACAACCTTGTTCACCCAGATGCCCCGGAGGACGCGGGTGTTGTGCCTGATGCTGGCGAGGGAGCGAACGCCGATCCTTCGGCCCGGGGTAATGGCTCGGCAGGGACACCCTGAGCTGGCTTGCTTTTTTTTTTTTTTACTTGTAATTTTCTAGGCTTCCCTTTTTTGTATTTTGCCCTCGGGCGATCATGCTTGTATTTCAAATGAAATGAAATGAGTATTTCCTTCTCTGATTTCTTGTTTGTATGTTCGTCCTTCCGAATCTTTAACATTTGACTTCATACAAAGGTGTTGTACGTGCAGCTCCAAATGAATTGATATACTTAAACTTATACTGGTAACTTTCAGAACAAAGTCGATCGTTGTATGTATATCTGAACAAAGCCAATCGTCATATGTATATATGAACAATGCCGATCGTCGTATGTATAGCTCTGCTCTCCCCCTTGTTTTTGATTACTTAGTGAAAGTAAGGGAATGAAAATAAATCGTTTTAGCGAGCTATCTTTGGTTTACTTCTTGCGATCTTCAATTTTGTAGATTCCTCGAGGAAGGCCAACCATCTCGGCCTAGAGGAACTTTGCACGGTCGTGGAATTCGATGGAACCAACCTCTGCGACCATGTCTTGTGCGCGAGCGACATTCCGTCTGATGGTCTACGTCTCGTGACTCACTTAATTGTGAGGGTCCTCCGTAGGCTACGTTTTGCCTCGCACTGTAGCGATGGGACGAATGATCTCATCCTGGAGGAGTCCTTGCACGGGGCGCCGTCGAATTAATCGACTTCGCGACCGTGGCTTGTTAGCACTTTTCTGCCTGGGACCGACATGTTGGATGACGGACCTTCGAGGGCATACGTTGTGACGGGGGGAGGGACGCGTCGCATTATCCGGGTCCACCACGTTAGATGATGGATCTTTGAGGGCGGGCGAGCGTGTCCACAGATCTGTTTTGGAGGGTCCTTCGGCTACGCTCGCCTCGTATGTAAACGAAAGGGCGAGCGATCTTCGCCCAAATGAACCTTGCATGGATGGGCTATCGGTTCCATCGACCTCCAGAATCATGGCTGCACTTTTCTACCTTAGATCGTCATGTTAGATGGCGATCCTCGATGGTATACGTTATGCTGGGGGAGGCGATCGCTTGCCTAGGTCCATCATGTCAGATGACGAACTTTAGAGGGTGAGCGAGTCATCCTCTTTTTGAAGGCGTTGCTCAGGCAGTAGCCTTTGGGGAGAACTGTAAAATCTCATTAAGCACTTTGTACATTGAATAAATGAATACAGGGTGTTTTTATTGATAGTACTTCTTCAAATGAACGGCGTTCCAGGGATTGGTCCGGAGTGCCATCTGGGTGTTGGAGCTCGTAGGCTCATTTGGTTAGCCACTTGGATATCCTGAACGGGCCATCCCAATTCGGACCAAATACTCCCGTGTGGGCCTAGATCTTCTTGAGGACTAAGTCGCCTACTTGGAACCGTCCCTCCTTGACCTTTGAAATGAAGAATTTTTCGGATTTCCTTTTGTGGATCGTGTTCTTCATTTCCGAGGTCAGTCGTCATTCTTCGAGCATATCCAAGTCGATTCGCCAAGCTACATCATTGTCCGTCGTCAGTGGTTGCGCAGTCCGGTGGCTGAGGACGGCGATCTCCGATGGAATCACTGCTTCTGTTTCGAAAGCGAGGGCGAATGGGGTTTCGCTGTTTGAATTTCTTGTCGTCGTTCGGTAGGACCACAAAACATCCGGGAGCTCGTTCGCCCAGCGCCCTCGCTTGGATTTGAATCTGGCTTTGATCGTGTGCTTGAGGATCTTGTTTACAGCCTCTACCTGCCCGTTTGTTTGAGGGTGGTAAGGGGCCGAGAACAGCTTTTTTATTCCCTATTTTTCACAGAATTGCATAACTTCCAAACTGTCGAACTGTTTTCCGTTGTCAGAGATGATAGCCTGAGGTATACCGAAACGGAAGATGATGTTTTTCCAAATGAACTTGATTACTTGCTCTTGGCCGATCTTGTTGAGTGGTTCGGCCTCTGCCCATTTCGTGAAATAATCGACCCCCATGATGGTGAATTTACATCCCATCAGTGTCGTCGGCAAAGGACCGATGAGGTCGATGCCCTATAGGGCGAACGGCCACGGACTATACATAGAGATGAGCTGCTCGGAGGAGAGCTTGATTTCGGGCCCATTATTTGACACTTGTGACAAGATCGTGCGTAGGCGATCGCGTCCTTTTGCAGGGTAGGCCAGAAAAAGCCTTGCCTGGTCGTCTTGTGGATGAGGGCTCGCCCTCCCGTATGATTTCCACAGATACCGTCATGGATTTCGGCTAAAACAAGTCGGACTTTCTCCGGCATAATGCACTTGAGGAGAGGAAGGCTGAAAGCTCGCTTGTAAAGCCGGTCGTCCAAGAGGGTGTATCTGGTCGCTCGGAGCTGAAGTTGGTGAGCCTTGACCCGATCTATGGAGACCGTTCTGTCCTTCAAGTATTCAATGAACGGAGTCATCCAGTTCTCTTCGGCGATGGCAACTGTGGCGACCAGGTTTTTGTCGATCGCCGATCTCGTCGATTTAGTGATTTGGATGTTAGAGAAATCCACTTCCCCATCCGACAATGCGAGTTTGGATAGGGCATCGGCCTGGGAGTTGTGCTCTCTCGGAATTTGCTCGATCAGCAATTCTTCAAAATTTGTGCACATTTCGGCGACCAACTCTTGATATTTGATCATCTGTTCGCAGCGCACCTCATATTATCCCTTGACTTGGTCCACGACCAAGAGGGAGTCCATGAAGATGTGAATGCGAAGAACGCCCATGGCGAGCGCTAGATCGAGCCCACCTAAAAAGGCTTCGTACTCGGCTTCATTGTTGGTCGCTCGGAAATTGAAACGCACAGTATTTGTAAAACTCTGGCCATCGGGGCTGATGAGGACAATCCGTGCCCCTGCTCGCGAGCTGGTCGACGAGCCATCTACGTACAGTTTCCAGGCAGGACAGCCGACTTGGATCGGGCTAGGCGGGAATGTTAGTTCCACCACAAAATCCGTCAGCGCTTGGCACTTGATCGCCGTGCGAGGAGCATACGTGACGCCGTATTGGGCGATCTCTAGTGACCACTTGAAGAGTTGCCCATTGGTGTCTGGCCGGTGCAGAATTTGCCTTAGAGGGAGAGTCGTCAGAACTTCCACTTGGTGTTCGAAGAAATAGGCTCTCAGCTTGCGAACACTCATGACAAGTGCGTAGGCGAGCTTCTCTAGAGGTGTATAACGTGTCTCCGCATCGTGTAACGCTTGACTAACAAAGTAGATCGGCAAGTGGGTTTGTCCCTCGGCTCGCGCTAATACTGCGCTCAGCACAACCTCCGAGGCTGCCAGGTAAAGGAACAGCTTCTCGTCGGGGATCGGTTTTGCCAAAATTTGGGGGTTGGAAAGATACTCCTTGATTTTGGCGAACGCCATTTGACTTTCCTTCGTCCACGCAAATTTTTTATCCTTTATGGTGGCGAAGAAAGGCTTGCTTTTGTCTCCGAGCCGCAAAATAAAACGATTAAGGGCTGCCAAACACCCCGTGAGGCGTTGCACCTGCTTGACATTCCGTGGTTCTTGCATGTCGAGGATCGCCTTGATCTTTGTGGGGTTCGCTTCGATCCCCCTTTGGCTCACGATGTGCCCCAGGAATTTTCCGGAGCTTACTCCGAAGTTGCATTTTTTGGGGTTTAGCTTCATGTTGAAATTTTTAAGGATGGCGAACGTCGCAGCGAGGTCTTTGAGGTGATTTTCCTTTTTTAGGATCTTGACCACAATGTCGTCAATGTACACCTCCATGGTTTTGCCGATTTGATCGGCGAACATCCCGTTGACTAGGCGTTGGTAGGTCGCCCATGCATTTTTCAGACCGATCGGCATTCGGACCCAAAAGAACACGTCTTTTTCCGTGTGGAATGATGTGTGTTTTACGTCTTTTTGTGCCATTGGGATCTGATGGTATCCGGCGAAGGCGTCCATAAACGACATCATTTCGCAACCTGCCATGCTATCGACCAAGTGGTCAATGCGAGGCATTGGAAAGTGATATTTCGGACAATCCGCGTTGAGGTCGGTGAAATTGATGCATAACCTCCAGGAGTAGCTTGCCTTTTTGACGAGTACCGCGTTGGCCACTCACTGCGGCTCATTGGTAGCTACCCGATCAGTTTATTGTCGAGCAGATTCTTGACTTCTGCATCTAGCGCAGCATATTTCTCTGGACCGAATTTCCTACGTTTCTGGTGAACAGGCTTCCTTGCCGGGTCGATCTTCAGATAGTGGCAAGCATGTTCAGGACTGATGCCGAGCATATCTTGATGCGACCAGGTAAAGACTCCGATGTTCTTTCGTACTAAAATGATCAGATCGTCTTTTAGCTCGGGATCGATGCTCGAGCCGATCTGCACTTCCCGCTCCGGGCGAGCCGGATAGATTGTAATACTTTCCAATTTTTCGGTGGGGATGGTCGCTTCTCGTTTGGAGCGATCGCCAGACTCGATCCTTGGATCAACATCGAGGCTTGGCTCGAAACCGATCCTCGGTTCAATGTCGTCCGACAATCGATGTAAGATGCCGTCTTCTGAGTTGGGCTGGTATGAGGTGCTTGGCTCGTCGATCTCCATTGGTTGGTTGTCGATCGTCCCAGTGTTACAAACAGGGTAAGAAACGTTTAAAGTAAAATCTACAACACAAGGGTAGTTCAAACACTTCTTCGCCATTAGCTGGTCTCCTTTTACAGTACCGACTATTCCTTCGGTAGTGGGGAATTTGATATAATAAAAGAAAGAGGAGGCGACCGCCTCAAAGGTTTCTGAAAAGGGGCGACCTAGGAACCCATTATAGATACTGGGCATGTTTATGATTACAAAGTTCAGGTTCCTAGTGATCTTAACTTTAGGATCGTAACAGCAGACTAGCTCGACGGAGAGCTTGATCCTTCCATAGGCTTTGACCGTGTTGTCGCCAAACCCTTGAAGCACGGTTTCGAACGGCTTGATGAATTTGGTCAGGTTGCCGAGCTGGTCCAGAGCAGACTTGAATATGATGTTGCAAAAGCTCACGTTGTCAACCAGCACGCGATCGACCGTTTTCCCAAGAATACATGCAGAGATCACTAAGGCATCCTCCTTGGGGCACTACACTCCCTCCCTATCCTTGTTGGAGAAGTAGATGAGCGCATTTATGGAGATGGTTGGTTCCGGGGGCACCAAGACATGGACTCCGGCGAACGCCTTCAGCTCGGCCTTCCGTTTTTTATTTGACGTGGTGGAAACCGGGAAAGACCTCCGAGATTTCCACCTCCTGATTGGAGCATATTGACCCGGCCGTCGGGGTTGATCGGAGGGATCGACTCATTTGAGTACTCTGGCTCGTTTTGCTCGATTCTGGCGACCGGATTGGGAGGTTGACGGTCGTCGTTCTATCGACGTTCGCGGCCCCCGGTCCTTTCTGCCCGAGGCTCCGGCTTGGTTACTAAATTGTCCAACTTGCCTTCCTCGAACAATCTCCAGAGTTGTCTGAGGAGGTCGCGGCATTGGCTGGTATTGTGGCCGGGACTTTTGTGGTAGGCATAAAATTTATTGTGGTCCAAATGATCGTTGTCCCTCATTGGCTTTGGCTTGCTTAGCTATTCACGCCCCTTGATGGCATTGAAGATATGGGCCGGAGATAGATTGAGGTTGCGGAGGAGGTGGACTTCCACATCCTCGAAGGCCTTGAACTCACCGGGTGGCTTCGCGACCGCCTTTCTGGGCTTGGCGATCGCCTTCTTTGGGATGGGAGATGGCGCCTTCCTCTCCCCGGTTGCCCCCTCGCCTAGGCGAAGGGTAAGCAACCTCTGCCTGGCTAGAAAATCGGCGGCCTTTGCACGGAAGATCGCATAGGCCGGGGGGATGTCCTTTATGAGGTGCCTGAACATGGGAGAAAGACCATCGAAACCCCCAAGGACCGAGTAGAGGGCGAGCTCGTCGCTTATGGGCTCGCCGGTGAGGACTATTTCATCTACCCAGTCGATGTAATCCTCACCAGACTCGTCTTTCCCCTGCCTGATCGTCATCATGCGGTGGGGACCTTCTGGCCGAGCGACCTTGGTGGCGAAGTACGACGTGAAGTTGCTCGCCAGCTTTTCAAAACAGTTAATTGAGCGCGGTGGCAATGAAATGTACCACCGGTGGGCAAGATTGCCCAATGTTAACGGGAACATTCGGCATTTCGTCGCGTCTGACGCCCCGCATTCGGTCATGTAGATCTGGAACTTGCTTAAGTGAGTCTTGAGGTCCGATCTCCCCTCATACATAGGTGTTTGAGGAGGAGCGATCTTTGGTTGCACGAGGGCAAGCTCGATCTGGACCACGAGCGGCTCACTTGGCCCGGCGACCTTTCTCTTGGCGCCTACCCCAGTTTCTAGGAGCGCTTTCATATCGTTGAGCTGGTGCTGCATTGCGGCCATCGTCGTAGCCTGGCTGCTCGCGGTCTGGCTCTCGGAGCGGGAGCCAAGGCGATCATGTACTGATCTCCTGGCTCCATTGTAGGCAACGAGGTCTTTGCTGCTGAGCTCGACTTTTCGGCGAGGGGGAGCCAAATGGCTGACTTGTTTTCTGGGAGTTGGGTATACCGAACTCCTGGTGACGGATTCGGACTCTGACGTCTCATGGCTGGGGCCAGAATGCCCAGGTTGCCATGAAAGATCACTTCCTAGTCGGGTGAAGACGGAACTGTCCCGCCTCGTGAGTGCCTTTTCTTGCGACTCGAGGCTTTCTGATGATTGCTCGACATATAACCCCTTGAGTTTTTGTTTGCCTGTGCGGCGGATGGCTGAGGGGGTAATAGTGGGCGCGTCGCATGCTCTCCGTCGCTCCCTTAGGATAGCCATGGCCCCCTCGATCTATTCCGCGGTTTAGAATTGATCGAGTGAGAGGCTGGGGCCGTCCATCGGGGGCGGGAGTGAGAGTTTGGCGTCGTCGCGGCTGCCTTCCGCCATAGGTTGGGACTCGGTTTGGGCCAGAATAAGGTGTCCGGCGGACCGTAAGGTGGCTCTCTTTGAGGTGGTGGCAGACGTCATTATCTTGAGGGTTTTTCTTTGAAGAACAGTGAGTGTTTCTTCAAGTATATGTTCCGGAGAACAGTGAGTGTTCTTCGAAACGGTCGGAGAGAAAATAAGGATAAATTCGCCCTCCTTCTAGCGCCAATTGTTGTTACCCAAAATATTATTCAAAATGATTTACTGGATATGGCTACGGGTGAGTAACAAACAAAATATAAGAGCACGAGCGATGGAATGAAAATAACACAAGATTTACCGGGATTGTTAATCCCGGGTTTGAATGCTCTCGCGAGATATTAATAATAATAATAATACTTTGGTGTACAACTATTAATGTTAGAGTACGATTACAATGAGTGTAATGACCCTAGTTATCTAGCCCTTGAGTGCTGATGATTGCCGGAAGAACCAGAGTTAATGCTCTGTGAGTTCTTGTTACAAAGATGATATGCTGTGTGTGGAATTCTGTGTAGGATTCAACTGTGTTTTTCCAAATACTGGAAGTCTCCTATTTATAGAAGAGGAGGCAGTTGGGATATCTTATTCCCGAACGGGCGATCGCCTTTTTTGCATTAAATTAAACGGGCGATCGCCTCAGCACATATGTCGGTTTCCTTAAAGTCCGCAGCTGCTACTAGCAGCCAAATGTGCGAACCAATGAGAAGACAACACGTGCCTCACGTCGCAGTCTTGGGAGGTCCCACCTCGGGCCCTTTTGCGGATCTGTCGGTAGGTGAGAGGTTGTCCTTGTCACCTACAGCTGGTGATGGGCTGGAGTGAAAAATCCTTTTCCTGCAGCGCCGTTTGCGGGTCTGCACGTGGACCTTCATCCCGAGATTCGGTCTTCGTAGACTTGACGGATGTTGGCTTTACATGTGGCATAAGACGATCGTCCTTGGTCGGGCACTAGAGACGATCGCCTTGTAAGACGATCGCTAGACACTTGAACTTGATCTGGCATCTTCGTTTGGTAAGTATGCCTTGGTTCATTTGACGCTGACTTTGGTCGCTCGGCCCTTGTGCCGATCGCCGCTGAGGCGTATTAATCGCCGCACAACAGACTAATTGATTTATTTATAAGTAATAATTAAAACTATCATTTTTACACTTTTAATAATATTTTTTAATAAGATTATTTCGATATAATTAATTAATTAGGACTTCGAGTACTTTTTAAATTATATATTTAACACTTCTTTTGCAATACTCTCAAGCATTTTTCATTTCGGTTGATGTTTCTTTTATTGAGATACCTAATTATAGTGACTAACTATAAATTAATTAATTAGTGGAAATATATAATATTTCTGCGAGATTTTAGGTTTAAATTTTTAATATATAATGCACGTACTATTATATTAAATTTTTCTTTATTTGGGACTTATATTTTTAATTAATGAAAACGTAAAATATTTCTATAAATATAATCAATTCCTATTTTATTCATAATTTATATTCCTTAATTGGAAAAAATTAATAAGGTAGGTAGGGTTATTTGAAGTATAACTATAATGTAACTAATACAATGATAATTAGCCAAGAATCGACGTGTTATACCAAGACAGAGCGTGAGAGGTGAAGCATGCAAGACCAAGTAGAAGACATTGTGGCGTGAGAAGCTGCCACTTAGACTCAGCGTATTCTGTATTAGTATATAGGGGAGATGAGGAGAATGACAGTGGATATGTGCATTAGTTTCTTTCTATAATGCAGTTCATTTCATAATTTGGTATTTAATGATCAAGTATCCTTTTGTTAGGCTACTCTTAGTAAGGATTTAATCCGAAATCTTATTAGTTATCAGAAATTAACAAGTATCTGTCGGGCCGGGGGATGGGGCCCTGGAGGCGAGGGATTTCGCCTTTTGCTACAAGAAATTAACAAGTGTATATAAATAGTCAAAATTATGTTAATTAATAAAATAACAGTGTTGATGCCATATTGAAATGTTGTCAATCTAAAGTCGATGCCATATATATTGAAATGTTGTCAATTAAAAGCAGATAAATTTGTTTTTAGCAATTGCCTAACACGATACCTTACCAAGTAAATAGTGTGAATATATGATTAAAAAGTGCTAGTAGATGATAAAAGCATGTAAGATGTCATTGCAGGTAATTCAGACTTATAATCAGCGATACAATGTGATGCGATAAATCATGATAGAAATAGCGGCATTTGATTTAATGATATTGCATACGAGTTTCATCAAATTTCTCGAGGCTTCTTAAAAGTAAAATAACAATTATAGTAAAAATATACTCCTCCCTCCACCATATAACTTCTTATTTTTTTTATTTTTGGAACAAAGTAAGCTTTTTATTGCAGGTGAATAAGTTCAAGTACATCATCACACTTCAAATACAGAGGTAACAACATCCTCTCTAATCAAAAGTCTACCAACTATCAGATATCAGAAGCAGCTAACTAAATCACCTAATTACAGGGTAAGCAGCTATACTCCAACAAAAGGATCGAGCTCATCTTAACATTACGCAGGCATCTACCCACTGATCTTCTAACAACTTCACAAAGCAAAGCATGCATATCACCTACTCTATTCTGAAATATTCTACTATTCCTTTCTCTCCAAACAGAATAGACAAACTCTGTCACCAGAACCTTATAAAACCTGTGCCTTACTGCCTTACCTTTGGTTGCCTTCTGTAAAAAAGTCTCCTCTTCAGCCCAGGTATTCGACAGATGGTGAAAACCAGCCCAGTTGTTCAAAGCTACCCATGCAGGTTTAATACAAGGACATGTGAACAACAAGTGATTAATGGTTTCATCATTATCTGCGCAGAAAACACACTTAGGCTCTATATCAGCTCCAAATCTAATCAACCTATCCTTAGTAGCAAGTCTGTCCCAGCATGAATGCCACAGAATAAACTTGGCTTTAGGTGTAGCTAGATTGTTCAGAGCTAGCTCCCTCCACTGCACTTTATCAATGTCTGGTCTAATAACCATATACATTTTATGTACATCCAGGCTGCCATTCCGCACTTGTAATTGCCACTCAGGGTTATTACAAACTATTTCCTTCAACTTCAGAAGCTTCTTAAACAAATAAGATGCATCTCCTGTCTGCTCCATATCCATCACGTCTCTCCCCTTCATATAATAGATATGCATTCATTTAACCCATAATTTGTCTTCTTTCTTAGTAAGGGCCTAAAGTAGTTTGGCATACATATTTTGTTCCAAGATGAAAGGTGGACTAAGCCTAACCCACCCATTGATCTTGGTCTACACACATCAGCCCATGCTACCACAGATCTCTTAAAGTCACCCACATCACCAGACCAAAGGAACTGTCTACATATGGCCTCAACTGCAGTCATGACCTTCTTGGGGAAAGGAAAAATATGGCTCCAATATTCTTGAATGGCATAAATGACACTCTGAATAAGTTGAAGTCTTCCCCCATAACTCAAAGTCCTAGCTGTCCAACGTCTGATTTTGGCAATCATTAATTATTATTTTCTTTTCGGTAAGTCCACAAAATAATTTTTTTTTTGACTATACCCCACCATCAATAATACCATGTTTACCTTTATTTTTCATCCTATTTACTTAAAAAGCCTAGTTTGTAATTTATTTAGTGAAGTGATTAGCTATAGTTTCCATTGTCGCTTCTAATCTGAATACCCAACAAAAAGAATAAAATGTGGTTTGAGCCACCAAACATTAATATTTAAATTTGAGAGTTGTGGTTTAGAAACTGAAACGTGTGGATTGTTTTATGATACTTTTATTAATAATTTTATTATTGTTATTATTATCAATATTATTACATATAACTTATAGTATTATGAATAATTTATTATTATTGTTATTATTGTTACTATTATTATTATTGTTGTTGCTGTTGTTGGTGGTGGTATAATGTAAATAAGATTTTGTTATTGTATTATTTCTATGTGATATTTTTTATATAATATTATCAATAATATTATATATAATTTTATTATTATTATTATTATATTTATTATGATTATTATTATTATTGTGATATATATTTTTATAACTGTTATTATATATATATTATATAATAACAATATTTATTATTATTATTATTGCTCAGTAACTTCAGTTCAGTTCGGTTCGGTTCAGTATCAATACTAAATATGATTTAGTTTAGGTTTACATGCAATTACTATTTTTATTATTACTAGCATTTATTAATTAATTAATGATAGTAATTCACTTATTTTACTATAAATACTACTACGTGATTAATTTCTCATCATAAAATTATTCAACACATACTTTATATTTTCTATATTACACTTAACTTTTTATGGTCTGTACTGCTACAAGGTCTCATTCTCGTATTCATTGATCATTCTCAGGATACGATACTCAAGATCGTACAAAAGGCAGTGCAAGTTATACTACTGCACAGGGCCTCAATCCAATCTAATTTTTTAGGGGCCTGGAAGAAAAATTGTAAATGGGAAGCATGGCCAAATCAAATTTACAACTGCAAAGTTTCAAGTTTCTAATTTGAAAGAAAAAAGGTTGAAGATGACAAACAGTTTCTCTCATCTCGGTATTGTTGAATGATATAAAAAGAATACAAGTCTCCCATTAGTTCCTCTAGACCTGGGCATAGGATGGGAGGAGATCATTTTAAGGTAATCTCGATATTTTTCTCCATTTGAAAATGATGGGACAAGATAAAATGGGATTGTACTTCCGAGGATTTGATTTCAAAAATCCCAATTCCATTTGGGATTGAAACGGATCGACATATCAACGGGACGAAAAGTGGTCTCATTGACCAAAATTGACTCTCACATTGTAATAAATTCAAGTTACATATCCAAAATTATATTCAAAGTTCTAAATTTATAAATTCACTGTTGGGAGCGACTTAGATGGGTGTCGGCCGGAGAAGGAGTGAAGGGAACTGACGGCTGCGACTTAGGAGAAGAGGCTTGGTGTTTTGCGAATCAAGGCTAGAAATTAGGCGAAAGAGGTAAGCTGGATGTGTTAGAAATGATAAATGATATGACTCCTTTGAGCTTGGTAGTCGGACCTATATATATGACTGTATAAATTTAGTAGGAAAAATACCATAAAATAGCCATTTCTAACTTCAAAAAATTAGTTTTACCCACATCATCTTTTATACCCATTTTATGTTATAAGACCTAAATACTCTTACAAAATGGGTATAAAAGAGTTAACAAAAAGTTGGGTCCCATCTCCGTCCTCATACCTGCACCACCCCCCACCTCCCCACTCCCGCCCTCACCTTGCCTTCAAACCTGTGTAACCTGTCCAAATCCCCCAACTCAATACTCAATTTAATATCACCACCTAGTATCCCATCCATCCATATTAATCCTCATTAATCTAACACCATTTTTCCACTTTCTATCCTTCGGCTTCCCCATCTCACTCTTTTTTTTTTTTTTACTTCCACTTTCACTTTCACACTCAAATGTCAATATTTCAATTTGGGGAATTTTATTTTGGTTCTTAGCGTGTGAAGCATATAGATAGAAAAGAAAATATTTTAATCTTACTTTCTTCTTGCTACATATAGATAGAAAAGAAAATATTAATTGTTTGGTTCTGAGGTTATTGGCAAGGTCTTCAATATCCGAATGGCAAAAATACTGCAATCTTTGTTTCGGTCGACCCGCCATGCACATACGTCGATCTAGTATACATGATATAGTCCAAGCGAATATGAGTGAGTGGGGTTATCAGATACATACTCTTTTTGATTGTAGAGGCAAAGTTGTTCGAAGCTTAAAAGAGACAGTGATTTGGCAGATTATTTAAGTTCGTATAAGGACCAAGACCTCGTTGTTTTTGTGACATTACAAACAATAAACAACGGTGGTGGTAACACTAAAGTACCCAGCTCTAAGATGTGTGTAGATGGTGATGGCGGTCCCAGTACAGTGCCCAAATCTTGTGCTCCCGAACATCGAGTTTTTGATGAGTTTCCTCCATGGAACCCTGAGATGCATGTAGGTGGTGATGCTGGCCCCGGTACAATGCCCAACCCATATGCTCCCGAACGTCTAGTTGCACATGATGATGATGATGATGACGACGACGATGATGATGATGGTCTGTTACGAGTTTGGATGACAACAGGTATAAGGTCTTGGTTGTTGCAGAGTTCTTTATTGTGAATTTGCTTAGTAGAACTTGTGACTGTGAAGAGTTTGAGCGCTCGTTGATGCCGTGCATTCATGTGCGATGAGTAGCTCTTAAAGGAAATTCCTTCTGCTGCTATTAGGTAATTATCCCTCTTTTGTATCTTTTTCTTGATTAACCACTTATCCATCAAATATAATTTCTTTTGTATTTTTATAAATTGTGTATTTTCTTGCAGGTTTGCTAATTGTAATATAAGTCAGTTTGTGCAACACTGTTATTGGACGGAGTCTGTTACAGGGATATGGGGAAGTCCGATTCAGCTCGTGCCTCATCCAAATTATTGGGTAAACCCCGAGTGGGTCAATGACATGAGTTATTACCCACCCATGCAACCCAAGCAAGTTGGGCGCCCACGACAAAATAGACGGCGCATCGGGTTAGAATCATCGAGCTCTACACGTAAGTCACACGTCTGTTCAAGTTGTCAGCAACGGAGACACAATCAAACCAGATGTCCCACCCCTCAAGAGGTCAACCAACCTCAATCTCCAACGAGGCGTGCTCGGAAATCTCCAAATGCGGAGCAAGCGAACATACTAGACTCACTTGCCCAAACCAAACAGGCTAGAGGGTCTACACCAAGGGGCGGTCGTGGTTAAGCTTTATGTTGTTTTAATTCTTTTAGAATATCTCGTGTTTTTAAATTAGTATTTTAGCATGATTAAATTTTATTAATTAATCACTAGTATATACGATAAAATTATTGTAATGAATTAATATGTTAAAATGAGTTAATATTGTAATTATTAATATGATGATGTTGTGGGCCATATGGGTAGAAAAAATTGTTTGAAGTTGAAAATGGATAAAAGAAATTGTTTATATTTGTGGTGGGTAAAATAAATTTATTGAAGTTGAAAATGGGTATTTCAACTCTTCTCCCAATTTAGTATCTAGACATTTCTACGAGACTGGGATGGAATGGGACTATGACGGAATTCAATATTTGAGCCCAGAGCCCGTCCCAAGTATTTATAACGAGGCGGGACATGATGGGCTTGGGTTTTAAGACTCGTCTTAGTGCGGGACGAGTTGGGCCAGAGACGAGCCAGGCCTTGGGGATTAATTATACAGGCCTAAGTCCGTTGATAGTACCATGGAGTAATTGTTATAATATACCATGAAAGTGACGTTTCAAATACCCTTTATTTTTATATAATGTGAATGACTATTATGCTCTTGTTGTAATTATGTAATTACGATTGTGCCATCTGAAGTTTTCCTATAAATAGGACTAATGAAAAGATACTTGAGAATCATTCTCTATTCTCTCTCTAAATTCTTTCTTTACAATATTTCGATTTTATAACTGTAATATAATTAAGAAGAGGCCCCAAGTAGTTTACTGTGGCCCTGAGTCCTGACGCTACTCATTAGGACTAAAGTACGTGGGATTTAGTTTGCGAATATTACGTTATAAAGATCATTCTTTCCGTAGTACTGTTACGTAATTGGATTCTCGACCAAATATTTATCGTGTTATAAATATTTAATAAAAAGTAATAAAATTTTAATATACAAATTATATATTATTCAAAAAAATCATGTTTTGTACTATGAATTATTCACGACTTCTACACGTGAAAGAGAAATTAATAACAACGGGAGCACCATTACCAAAACAAGGAAGGCTGCGAACCGCCGCGTTGCGGCGGAGTGATGATTATTCGTGTATACATGTGTCGGGTTTTAGGCGGTAGCTTGTTTCTGCATTACAGTTATAATAGGAGCATGAGTTTTGTTAGCCATTCACTTTTTTAAACATTTGTTAAATTTAAAATTGCATTTAAATGTAGTACTTTTGTTTTAAACACATTTTGGTTATCTGTTCTATCTGCAAAGATGGGTATAACATATGCACATGTTGGGCTGAAACAAATCAAAAATCGGGCTGAATAGTAGGCGTTGGTTTTGGGCTAAAAAAAAAACGGGAGCCGAAACGACAATCCATGCGTCAGTTTAATGACGCTGCATTATATATATAGTAATATTTAATCTGAAAAAAAAAAGTTAAACCGTGATCTTATGGGAAATCTAGCTGGGCACAGCATTGATTGAATTGGGAAATCTGATTTTTATATTGGAGTACGATCTGACCTAGTGGGCCAAAATGGGCCGTTTGAATTGTTTGATTTAAATATATTGGGCCGTTTGGATTCTTTTAATATAAAAACGACAACTGTAGAGGCAAATAAACAAATTAACCTGAATTATTTACATATTTTTTACCTAACATGTTATGATGTTTGATTTAAATAGGTTATTGCATTGTTTGTTTTGTGTTAGTTAGAATTTTTGAATTTGCAAAATGTAAACAGGTTTTTAATTTTTTTCCTACTATTATCATTTTTTTTTAAAAAAATGGGTTTTCGAGCTAACAGAATCGGAACCGAATTATTTCGGTACGGTTCCAATTAACCAAATATATAAAATGGTTCGGTTTGCGGTTCCACTTTTGGGGCTACAATGGTTCCGATTAACTGATTTTTTCGATCCGATTAACCAAAACTGAACCGTTCGACAACCCTACCTAGCTATCTATTATATATAAAGCTTATCCCCCTTAATTTAATGTGCAAGGAGGGTTGTATTATATATAAGGCTTATCCCCCTTAATTTAATGTGCAAGGGGGGTTGTGCACAAAAATTAGTACTGTACAACTAATGCATTGCACACTAAAAATAATTTCGTTTTTTATAAACTCACGAATTTACATCTACATATTAAACTCCAAGGAATACAAACAATCGTGTAATGATGGAGTGAACACAAAAGTGTTCCTGGAACCATGCTCTCATAATTGATGAATATGAAGTGTTGCTGCAGTATTAATGCTTGAAGCACTATATAAACCATCCAAAGACGAGAAAACAACATAGCAAAAAACAACACCAGTTTTGCAGTTTGCCATATAAGTCTCGTGTTACGTTTTCTATTTATATGTAGATAAGAGGTTGTCACTATTTTTTAATCTTGGCCTACCTTTTCGAATATGGAGTTAAAGACTTGCTGTTGTATTCATTAAAGATGTTTGTGTGTGCTTCTGACATTAAAGGGTTTGGTGTTTGTATGAGGTTAAAGACTTGCTGTGGTATTCTTTCGAATATGGAGATCTGTGATTTGATGTTACTTTCTTTTTTTTGTTCGTTAAAAACACAAAAACTAAATCGAATGATTTTGAGCAGAAACATTAAAGGGTTTGAAGTTGTGTTTGATTATTTCGGGTAAGGAGTTACAACGAAGGTAGTTTGTGTGTGAAGCTGTGTTCGTGTTTGGTGGTTGATCTGCAAAACCAGAGAAAAATATCGATGGGAGGCAGATGTTTTTAGGATAGTGATAAAAAATTAGATGTATATCTTGGAATGGATTGGATCCCATCTTACCCGAATTTTTTTACCCCATTGGTTTTGGGTTTTAATTTGTTGGACTGGATCCAACCGTAGCAAAATAATCTCAAAACACAATGAATTGATGTCAATAATCAACCGGTTGGTGTTTGCTAAAAGAAATGAAACAAAATGGATTGAAATAAAATGATTGTTTTAAAGTGTACAACTCATGAAAAGCTAGTGAATGGATGTATGCATGTAATAATGGGAAACTTATGTGAATACTGAGTCGGACCTCCAGCAGTTGGTAAATTTGACACATACATACATTCATCAATGCATACATAAACACGTATCACGTATGTATGCAGACACATAGGTACGATATTGGTATACATTGAATAAAGAAGCTGAAAAATATTATAGATACAGTATGGCTGTATGGGTATTTTGCTTTATAGGTGGCATTCTTCATTGGAAATTTACCTCATATTAATGATTTACATAATCAATATGCACACTTTCTCTCTATCTAATGATGATGCTACTAATAGTCTCCTACAATATAATGGAGACTCTTCATGTCCATTCCTTTTGTATTATTCACTTTTACTTTTTGCTTGGAGGGGATGGTAAGTTGGTAACCGTTGTGAATTAAAAATGAAATCATATCGTAGTTTCAAGATTGCATAAAATTGTAGAATGTTAAAACAAAAGCTGTTAGTATTTAAAGGTTACATGTGAAGAGACTCTTTTAAATGTAACATCTTAAAAAAAGTCTTTTTACATGTACTCTTTTAATGTGAATAAACTATTTTATGTACTGAAAACCTAATTAGTACCGACCATTACACTATGAATATTTAGATGCAATGGGTGCTTGCGACGGTTGATAAAACATTACACTATGAACATTTAAAATAAATACAATACATTACATATAACTAATTACATAGACTAAAAGAATTCTACACGGAAAAAGCATTACGGATGAGTCCTTATTCATATTAAAAGACTACATGTGAAAAGACTATTTTAATTGTAACCTTTAATGTAAATAAACTAATTTTAAATACAAAAGTTATGATAACATCACAATTAAATCCTCTAAAATAAATACAATATAAATTCTCTAATAGGCATTTAAATACCATCATATGCTCATTCAAGCATCTGCAACCAATGCTCATTCAAGCGTCTGCAACCAAAGATCGTGCATTGCACGGATTGAATCAAGCCTCGTTATAGCATAACTTTAATCGAATGAATAACCGTCATGATCTGATTTTAATGGAGTAATTAATTCAAGAGTAATTAATTTAATTTTCTAGCGACTTGAAACTTATCACATGTTATATTTCAACTATTTTCTTACGAGAATAAGCGGCCCAATAAAGTAAGACAGTTAAACTTAATCGGAAATTAAATCAGTATGGATTTGTGATCTCATTAAAATGCTAATATAAACAAAAATAAATCGAAAATTAATTAAAAAAGACAAACTTGTGAGAAATTGTTATTTCTAGGAAATATTAAACTAGACCAATGTGAAAATTTCGGGATATTTTATTTTTTATATATATATTTTATTCTCCCCGTCTCACTTGACAAAACACGATATTATCCTGATGTAAGAGTATACTTTTAAATTAAAATTTTAATATTTAAAAATTTATATAATTTTTTTAAAATTACATATTTTATAAATTATAATATTAGTTGAACGAATTAAAAAAAGCGACGGTGGATTGTTTCGTTAAATGACTAATATTAAAATATTGTATATCTTAACTCTCAAGTTAGAACGGATTAAGTAATACATTCGTGGCTAATTCACCACTATGCCATCATTTGGAAAATTATTTTCTCAAATGTCATTCTTTTCAAATTTAATATTAAAATGCCACCTTTTTACATTCTCTCTCATAGTCCCTCATTTTTATCATTTTTATATTAATTCTCTTATCTCTTTAATAAATTAATTTTAAAATTAATTAACCAACTAATTTGTTATTTTCTTATTAAATCAATTAATTTTTAAAACTAATTAGTGGCTTGGACGTTTTTTTAAAACTAATTAGTTTTAAAATTAATTTTTAAAACTAACTAACTAATTCTTTTTTTAACTTACTAATTTATTTGTTAGTTAACCAATTAATTCATTATGTAATTTTTTATTTGAAAAATTATGTAATTAGTTAATTAGATAAATAATTAAGTTGTTACTTATCTATTTCATTAGAAATAGATAATTAATTAAATAACTAATAAATTCGGTTTTTAATATTTAGTAAACGGTGCGATATGTTTTGAATGTTTACAAAGAAGAGTTTGAATCAGTGCCCCATGAATCGTACTGGCCAAAATATAATGGACTTGAGTTGTGTCACAATCCAGTCATGCGGAGAGATCCAAAAGGTCGTCCGCAGTCTACCCGTATTCGTACTGAAATAGATCAGAGGGAAAGGACTGGCCATCGCAAGAGATGTGGATTGTGTCGGGAAGAGGGACATAACAAAAATATGTGCGCTATCCGTTTTGGCGCTCCTCAACAAGAGTAAAAAATTTGAGTAATTTGTACTTGTACCCTTATCTATCTGTATTTGTAATATCATAATCAACCTCAGTTATTTTCCTTCTATTATGTTAATATTACTTATTTTATGGTATTTAATTAAATAAATAGTTAATAATCTAAATAATTAATTAAATATTTTATTAAAATTAAATATATTAAAAACCTAATTTATTAGTTATATAATTAATGATTTATTTTCCAAATAAGAAATTACATAATGAATTAATTAGTTAACTAATAAATAAATTAGTAAGTTAAAAAATGAATTAGTTAATTAGTTATTTAATATAACAAATTAGTTGGTTAATTAATTTTAAAAATTAATTGATTAAAGAGACAAGAGAATTGGTATAAAAATGATAAAAAAAATGAGGGACTAAAAGAGAGAATGTGAAAAGGTGGTATTTTAGTATTAAATTTAAAAAAAAATGGCATTTGAGAAAATAATTTCCCAAATAATGAGGCATTAGTGAATTAGCCATACATTCATCTCGTGCCTTGCAATTTTTATTGAGCTTACAAATTTTAATAGATACTTCGTTTGTTCCGCTAAAAGTTTTATATTTTTTTTTATTTTTTAGAAACTTTGCATTTATCACTTTTACGTAATCGAATCAAATAATTATTTTTTATTTTTTAATCTCCACCACATATTCACTATCAAATTTTTTTAGTTTTTAATCTACACCACACATTTATCATTATTATTTACATCATTTATTATTTAAAGTACACCAAATATACACCCTATGTCAAGGTTTGAACGGAACAGACCGAGCAGTCACTATTAATATGTAAGAGTAATCATAACAATAATCACAAGTAATAATAACGAAATCAGGAGATACCATTATTACATCATGGCATCAAATACTAGCCATAACCAACGGCTATTTACTTAGTTATTATTATACAAAGTGGTCGTAACTGACGTATCCCTTTCGAACTATAGCTATCTTCGTTTCGTCAATCAGTATGAGCTAATAAGACCAGTTCATAGTATATCATATGGCATATCGTGACTCCATATTTTCCAGAAGTTTTAGCAAACATGAAATGAAGAAGCTAGGATGTGTAGCTTTGATTGTTTGCTTCGTCATTGCCGGCAGCCTTTGCAATATTTTCAAGGAGCCTGTTCGTAAGTGTGTTGTCGTTTATTATCCATCGATCTCGGCCAGGGATGGACCTCTATAGGTCGAGGTGGTTCAGCCGAACCACCTTAATTTCCACAAAAATGTTTTCTTTTTCTTTTATATAAAAAATAACGTCGTTCCATGACACTAACTTCGAATCCCCTCGATCTGGATGCTGGATCCGTCACTGAGGTTCAGCCGAACCACCTTAATTTCCACAAAAAAGTTTTTTTTTTCTTTTATATAAAAAATAAAGTCGTTTTCGTAACCCTAAGAAGAACAGTATGTTGATGACACTAACTTCGAATCCCCTCGATCTGGATGCTCGATCCGTCACTAATCTCGACTGACTCAGATTGTTAATTATGTACCATGTATATTAACTGTTCGTATGATATTTGTACAGTGAATTTGGAAGGATCATTGTCTTTGGGACTGAAAATTTTAATTGGTTCTCAGAAACCTCAAGAGAGATGTAAGTCTATATAGTTAGGTTTTATTCTTCCGTTTAATTTCTTGCTATTTCCTAATTAAAATCACCTACACGAGTTTATGGTATATACAAAAAATATCCCAAATAAAAGGGAAAATTGCAAAAATTGTCTATTAACTATTGAGTATATTACTTTTATGCCATCATGTTTAAGTGTGAGAATTGTTGTTTCCTATGTAGCAATTTTGTGCAATTTATGTACAAAGGTCACGTAAAATTAAAAAAGGGCATGTAACGGTACGTTGCTTTGAAGAAATAGGCATAAATTGCATATCAGATAAATTAATGGGCATTAATGAAGAAAAAAAATAACATAGACAATAAAAATAAAAATAACATATTAAACTTCTAAAATTACCTATATGCCTATTATGCCCTATTAATGGGTATATATGCGTATTATGCTCTTTCAGTTTTTTTTTTAGATTTCAAATGCATTTTTAAAATTCTCAAAATAATTTTTGTATTCTGTAGTTTTCTAGATTTTAAATGAAAAATTAATATTTTCAAAACCATATTCTGGACTTCTAATAAGTTTTTAGAATTTTGATATGTTATTTCTTGTTTTTGATGTTTATTACATATATTTTTCTTAGGGAGGGAGGAATGGAACCCTAATACCCTAATACCCTGGGGGTGCCACATCACCTCTATCCAATAAAAACCTTCCAACTCAAAACTACCCCAATACTACCCTAACACTACCCTAACTTGTGTGAGTGGTACCCTAGTACCCGAATTCATTTTTTTTTTAAATACATAAAATCACATACAATATTTAAAATAAAAACATAACATTTCATTAAAAAAAATATTACATAATACTTAAAAAAAAGAAACATAACATAATACTTAAAAATAACTAGATTAAAATAAAAAACCCACTAGATTAAAAATGTTCAAACATTTTTTTTTGGAGAGATTAGTGTCTGTTTTTTTTGAAAGGTGAGGGTAATTTTTTTTTTTGGGAGAGATTAGTGTATGTTTTTTGAAAGAAATGAGTGTATGTTATTTGATTTTATAGGGGATTTTTTTTTTTTTTTAATTTCGTTCTTCTTCTTCTTCTTCCTAGCTGTTATGTAATAATGGTAGATGGAAGGAAACAGCCCACCCCCACCCCCCTGCTGGCCCTCATCACCCCCCTCCCGCCCCACTTACCATGTGGGTTCCGAGCTCGATTTTTCTACTCGATGAAGGTACCTGAGTTAGGCGGGGCGGTGTACCCACGCGAGCTCAATAACTCGATTGGGTACCCGCTGCCCACTCCGTCATGCCTTATGATTTCACAAACCATGTCCATTAATTTATCTGTTGTGCAATTTGTATCCATTCTGTCCGGGCACGTGACATGTCACCTACAATTTTCTGTTATCCGGTGATATTTGAGCATAAATTTCACAAATTATTACATAAAAAACAACAATTGACACGCTTAAACCTTTTGGGCATAAAAGTGACGCCCCATAATTAATGGGTAATTTTTGCAATTTCCCCCAAATAAAATAGAAATTCAAAACCTCCAAAAAAGAACCTCATTGTTCGTTATTGTTTTTTTTCCTGTTTGTTTGTTTTTCCGCTTACATTTGTATAAAAATATATTCCAGAGTCTTTTTAAAACTTCTTTGGACTTATTCATAATTATCTAAACATCAGGGATAGTTTCGTAATTTTCCCTAAATAATAGTAATAACAATAATAATTAGAGGTGTTCAAAACTGGATAACCGAAAATTTGGATATTCGAAATTTCGGATACTCGAAAATTCGGATAGTAGATTTTAATATCCGATATCCGAATATCAAACTGCTTAAATTTTTACAACGAACTAGATATAAATCCAATCAACAAGTTATCTTAAATAAATAATACCACAATATCAATTCAAACCAATAGAAGTAAATATATTCCTATTATTTGCCAAACAAAGTGCATGCTTTCATATTATTTGAAATATAAAAAATATGAATTATATTTTTCCGATATTTCGGATATCCGAAGATCCAAAAATTTTGAAAAAGCATATCCAATATCCGAATCCGAAAAAGCGGATATCCGAATTTTGGAATTTTCAAAAGTTCGGATATCCGAAAGTTCGGGTTTTCGGGTTTTCCGATCGGATATCGGATATCGAATATTTTTGAAGAGTCCTAATAATAATAATAATAATATAAATTGATTAATCCATAATAATTTCTATATATTTGACATGACCAGATTCCCATATTGCTGATGATCTTAAGCCAATTTCAAATCTGAGCACCTCACGATCAGATGTACTCGAAATGTCGGGAGACATAAGAATCCATGGCAAATCATCCACCATTTACGTAGTCTCTGCAGGCTTAGAAAAAGACCCTGCACCACCACCACCACTACCTTCTTGGACCCTTAAACCCTATGCCCGGAAAGGAGACATCTTCGTGATGAATTATGTCAGGAACTGGAATATCAAGTACGAGGCTGTTACGACACTCCCTAATTGCGTCGTCCGCAGTACTCTCGACGACACCACCACCGTGCCAGCTGTTGTGTTCTCCACTGGTGGATACACCGGTAACCAATTCCACGACTTCACCGACGTGCTCATTCCACTCTACTTGACCTCCCGACCATTCAACGGATCAGTTGTCTTACTCGTAACCGACAGCCGTTATTCCTGGATATCCAAATACAGACTGATACTCCAAAAGCTTTCCGACTACGATGTCGTGAACATCGACAAGGTAAATGAAGTCATGTGCTTTTCGAGAATGACATTTGGTTTAAAATCCCACAAAGAGTTGGGCCTTCATCCTTGGGAATTCCCATATTACTCAATCATGGACTTCAGACAGTTCCTCCGCGACACGTACTCGTTAAATATTACTTGTCGTCCGACCGACAGAACTAGGCCGAGGCTTCTCATGATTTCCAGAAAGAACAGCCGATGTCTGAAGAACGAACAACAGGTGGCCGACACTGCTCGCTTCTTGGGATTTGATGTAGTCGTGAGCGAAATAGTACACAACGTGTCGGTGGTGGCGAATTTCGTGAACTCGTTTGATGTAATGATGGGAGTGCATGGGGCAGGCCTGACCAACATGGTTTTTCTACCTGACGAGGCTGTCGTGATCGAAATCATACCGTTCGGTTTGGATTTGCTGGCTAAAGATTACTTCCAGTCACCTGCAAGAGAGATGGGGTTGAGTTACTTAGAGTATAAAGTGGGTCTAAATGAAAGCTCCTTGTTGGGCAAATACCCACATGATAGTGAAGTGTACACACATCCTGGTAAACTTCAAAAGAAGGGCTTCCTTGGTTTTCGGTCATTGTATCTGGACAATCAAGATATAAATCTTGATTGTGTTAGGTTTAGGGAGACACTTTTGGAAGCTTTGAGGATTATTGATAATTAAGCACTGCTATTATGGACAATGATTGTTGATGCATTAGACCATTGTTTTTCTTATTCACTAATAGGAAAAACACTTTCTAAATCGTATAAAAAATGCCTTTTAAATCGGTTATATAATCTTCATAGATACATCCGATGTAGAAAGTTTGAACATTCAAGATCAGTTGTTGACCGGATCTAAAAGATCCACTTTCTAGATCGGTTGTTGAACCGATCTAGAAACTCGACTTTCGACATCAAATACAACGTACAAAAAAAGGACCTGACCCTATCCCGATCGGACTCAACCCGATCCGGACTCGGACCCAAAATATAAATGTATCACACTGTAATATCTGGATAAATTATTGGGTATTTTCGTCCGTATTTGAACCCTGTATTACTCGAATTTGTGCTATCAATAATCGAAGTATGATCGTTTCCGTATTCGTATCCACATGCATGATAATATCAACTTTTAATCCTTCACATGCAACTACGTCGTAACGTATGCTAACTGATAAGCGTAACGTACGTTACGAGCTATAGATAGCGTACGCTACGAGCTACGCATAGCGTACGTAAGGAAGTAAATAATTGAGCAAGCTGGCTAGCACATGGACGGCTCGTGGTGGGCTCAGAAAGATTTTCGCGGATGAACCTGGACAGTTATGGGGTCAACGGGCGTTAACGTACGCTAAGATATGTAACTAGCGTATGCTAATGAGTGTTGCTTACGTACGTAACATGAGGGCGTAACGTACGTAAGCGAGTGAGAACAATGTTGCTAATCACACAGGAGTTAGAGTCTTTCCTTTTGTTTCATCTTAGTCGGTATTTTCTCTTTTGGTCGAGTATTCACCCTCGTATGGGTGTAATTTTCATTCATTAAATCAAGTTGTCATTTCTTTTCGTGTTGAAGTCTATTATTGTCGTTGAGTTGTAAATTACATTGGTTTTTGAATTGTTTTATGACCTTGTCAGTCTGTCTTGTAAATATTTGACCTAGGTCGGTCAATCATTGAGTAGTCTTTTGAAGTTTAGCCTGGTAGATCCTTGTGAGAAGGGTCTACGGCATGTGACATTCCCGGTCGGATTCTGGGGGTGTTACAGATATGGTATCAGAGCTTAGGTTTGCGAAAAACCTAGGCCGTTGGGTCAAGTCCATGTTTTGTGTAAGTCGCGCGCGTCAGGGTTGTGATTAGTATCGTGGTTCCAACATCATCTTCAAGCAATCCGTGATGGTAAGCCTCCCGAATCGTAAGTCCCCTTGTACACGTATTTGATTATATTGTGTTAATGTGTTTAATGTGAACTAAGGGTTAGAACTTGTTGATTATTATATTGTTATAGGATATTACTTGCGTATACGGTCCGAGTGAGAATGGTTACGTAGTATGCTTTGGAAGTCGAACATATTTATCGGTTCCTGCATTTCAGTAGAATAAATCTTTGAGTGTTAATTTTATCCGCTGCGTGAGTATTTTGAAATGACTTTTGGTATCTTGAAAACTGAATTGTTATTTTATAAAACCGATTCCCGAAACCGAGTTTTGGCATTTTGGTCTTGCATGTTTTGACGGTATTTTTATGACGGTATTTGATATTTTACAAATGATTTTGTGAGTTTTGGAAAATACTATTGTCATCGGCCTTTTGGCGTATTTTGAAATGGTTTTGTAAACGGTTTTTAGCCTGGTTGGTTCCGGCGCGGAATCCACAGCGTGTAATATTCCCGGGCCGAATCACGAACATTTTAAAGTGGTGTTTTGAAATTTTCCTAACATTGTAAAACCCATGATTTAATGTAGTCATGTCAAATGGTCACGTATTTTGGTGAAAAATCCTTTCGATTAAACATGTTGGTAGAAGAGTAAAGATTTTCAATTTGTAGTATTTGAAACTTAACGCCTTTGAAATATTTCAAATTAGTTACAATTCGATTTTAATTTTCTTGTAAAGCATACGCTAAATCGATAACGTATGTAAAGCGTTAAGGCTAACATACGTAAAGCTCAAGACATTATATATATGGACAACATCCCATTCCATTTCACTTCATCCCTTCCACTTGTACTTCATTTTCCATCGTTTCTAGAGAGTCTCCAGCCATCTAAAACACCTATAGATTACATATACTCGATCATTGAAGTTAAGAAACACCTTGGATTGGCACTCAAGCAATCGGAGTTGGATTCTACCTATTGTCTCGGCGTTTCCTTCATATTAAGGTATCTCAATGCTACCTCCAACCTTGAATTCATGTTCTTAAGGATGCTATGAACACACTACCGGGATTAGTAAGCTCCATAGTTGATTTTTAACCGAACATCATGTTTTTAGAAGTTGGAATGTTCATGCTTTAGTTACCAGAGTTAAGAACATTATAGTTCGAGCCTTGTTATGATGAACAAGTAAGGAAAGTTTTTTGAGATTAATAAACCCGTATTGAATGGTGTTTCCATAATGATCGTAGACTTAATATTGATAACAACCTCAAATTTTTTGAACTACCTTTGAAGATTTATAATCGAGATTGGAGTAAGTTTTATGATGGCATGTTTAACCTGGAAATTGGAAGACATCAACACCATAGGATCATTCAGATTCGCATGAGTATTATTTATGTGGGTGTAACGTATGTTAAGCACTATGCATTACGTACGTTATACCCTCAGGCAAGGCAGTCGTCTGAGATGAGAAGAAACTGTCAAATGCATGCTTAGCGTGCGATAGGCTTTGTAGCTTACGTACACTACGTGCAGACGTAATGTACGCTACGTAGGTGTGTAACGTACGTTATGAAGAGTACAGTTAGGATTCGGTCGTCTTTCGATGTTTTTCCTCGTGTGATTGATTGTTTACTTGATGATAGGATATTAGGGATGAATTCCCTACGATAATCCAGTGTTGAGTCTTTTCGATCGTCGTTTTCATTGGAGTTCCGGATTGTTCCAATCAACCGTATTTTCGGAGTATTCCCGTGAGATTACCAAGGCAAGTACATTGAGATACGAATTATAACTATGTGAAATTATTGTTGCTAAAGTGTATGAATCATGTTACGAATATATGTATATATATTATTGTATGCATATGTATGTATGTAGACATACGTGTGTAGATATATATATATATATATATATATATATATATATATGTGTGTGTGTGTGTATATATCTAGATATATGTATATACATATATACATATGGAGATGAATGTTGGGTGATTAATACCAATGCTAGTCGACGTACTCAACTTGGATTATAGTATGAATCATATTCATAGAGGTAATATGGTAAGGTTTGTATTTTCGGTTGAGTTACGATATAAGGATATATGTGTAGTGTTGATTGGTAGTACTGAAGGCTTAATGTGTTAAGTCTTGATGAATAACGTGCGAGTTGTTGTTCATTTTGCGTGGTTATGGACTGACGAATAAATTGTGTGAATTGATGAATTGATTTGATATTGCAACGATTGACTGTGTGCTTGATATTTGTAACAACGTAAATACTTGTTATGAGAGACGTCATATCCGGGTGCCTCTGAGGGCGGGGCGTGTACTCCGGCCTGGTGTACGCTGCAGTGAGCGGCTCCATATGATTGGTGAACACCGGTGTTACCTAATGCGCGAGCAAGGGGCCGCTCCTGTGGGAGTGAACGCCGGTGCGGTGACATGGGCAATGGGTGGCCAATATAGTGGAGTGAACGCCGGTACATAGGTGTGCTGTAACACCCCAGATCCGACCGGGAATATTACAACGTCGTGGGTGTAGGCGGATATTACAGTACTGTGGGCCCCCAAGTGGGACCCACCAGGCGAATGAAAATTAATGAATTAAATAATATAATTGTAGTACCGAACCACATTATATCATTAATTACTCCGATGAGGAGTTTCAAGTACAACACACCCAGGAAAAACATAATACATGTATATTTTATATGAAGATAAATATACAACACTAAATGAAAATGAATATCCAAATGGAAATCTGCAGCGGAAATAAAAATGAAGAAACATGAATGACCGAAAAGGACTGGGGGCCCCTACTAGTATCACTGGGACTCCTCTCCGTCGACGTTCTCTTCCCGTGCCTTTGCCTTGCCATGACTGAAAATAACATCCCCCAACGGGGTCAGTTACACAGAACAACAATCCTCAAGAGTTAAACTAGCACAATCATTAATTATATATGACATGAAATAAAGTTGAAGAGGGGCATCATAGTACGGCCGTAATGGGACGTGCAAGTGCACAAGAAGAGTGTCCGAACACACCCGTCCTTGTACTTAATTAGTCTCACGGAGGTACGTTACCGTGTGCACAGTCCATTGTGTCGGTGAACCCTTCACATGACTATCATGTGCCCGACTAAAAATTCCACACAACTACCCGACCACGCAATATGAACCCAGAAGGTCACAAGAACAAAAGTGACCATGATGAATATCAATGAATAACAAATCGACAAGGGTCAAGAATGACTCACCGATATGAAATAATAATGAAATGAATGATAGCTCACTGAAATGATTGGAACCGTCAGAAATTGAATGATTAGTTTGATAATTATAAGTCTCGACATGAATGATATATCATGAATGAATTATGAATATGAAAGAACAACAACGAAAGGAATGAATATCCTTTTAACCGAGTAAGAATTAACTTACCTCAATACCGGTGATGAAATGTCCTCTCTCGAACAAACGTCCTAAGGAAAATACCGGTCGCTCGAACAATCTTGAATAACATAATTACCAACAAACACTCAATACACTTATCAATTGTGATCACAACCACATCAAGAGGTCAATACAACACATCCAAACTCATTAGAGCATTATGACAAACACTTTGTAAACAAACTCCCATTATTTACAACCAATCCTAATTGTAACGAAAACCAACTTCCAAATGAGTGATTCACTCCAACAAAACACCATCAACAATCGACAATCCAATAAGGATACACAACTCAAGATTACGATAACATCCAATTGAAACCCCTCAAAAATCCAAAGTCAACTCTTAGGGTGTTCTTGAATAATTCCCCAAATATTCCTCAAATCTGAAATATACACCAATAAATCCGTAGGAATACATGTATCCAAGGTAGATAATTCATATCTAACATATTCCAACATAATAGCAAGCTAACACGAAGAGATCAGAAGGAAAACACTCAAATCTTGAAATTCTAGATTCAAGAAATATTTACCTTAATTTGGTGAGTTGGAAAAGATTAAATGATGATTAATCCGAACTAGAAGCTTGAAGATGTTGATTGGTGGATGCAGCTCGAAGATAGATCTACAAAACGTCTGAAATTGGCCAAAACCGAGGGGAGGAGGAGGAGATATGATGAAATGACGAAATGGGGCTAAACTGTCCAATATATAGTAAACACAGCTTAGCGCGCGCTAGCTCCTGTGCTTAGCGTGCGCTAGCGGGTTTACTGGGTAGTCCAGTACCCGTTGTCTGCATCGTTTTGGTAGCGTACGCTAACATCCCTTCTTAGCGTGCGTTAACCTTGTGTTAGCGCGCGCTACCTGATGGTTGATGTCCAGAATACTGGAGTCCAGAACCTACTGTCCTCCAGTCTGATTGAGCCTTAGCGCGCGCTATGCTAACTGCTTAGCATGTGTTACTAACACCATTAGCATACGTTATGGTCCACTCGTAGCGTGCGCTATGAATTATTCCATTCCAGTCCAGTACCCACTGGACTCTGGCTGCTCGACCTTAGCGCGCGCTACACTGATGTTCAGCGTGCGCTATCAATACCACCAGCGTACGCTATATCCACTCTTAGCGTGCGCTATGAATAACACCAAATTCAGTCCAGTACCTACTGGACTGTCTGTCTCCAACACGTTAGTGTGCGCTAACGCTGAGAGGCAGCGTGCGCTACCAGTACTCAATTAACGCGTGCTAAAGAAAGTACAAGCGTACGCTACTCCTCACACAGTCTACTACAATGATGACAATGATGATAAACTCGACCCGATCCTCCGACCGGGTTGAAAGGCGAATGATAACTGATATACGATGCAAAAATACGCCGAACGGTGAACACATGAATGAATATGAATGATGAATGATTATTAATGAGTGAAAAATTAGTGAGTGATAATATACTAAATGATAATGAATGAATTTACAACCGGGTATTACATACTCCCCCCTTAAAAAGAGTTTTGTCCTCGAAACTAAGGGTCAAACAAATCAGGATAACTCTCCCGCATACTATCCTCGGTTTCCAAAGTAGCCTCTTCGACTCCGTGTCTAGACCACCAAAGGAATCGCTTTGTTCCTCAACTGTTTGATTCGCCGCTCTAAGACTCGTACAGGATGCTCCTCGTACGTATGATCATCCGCGATCTCGATTCCATTGAACTGGAGTATGAAACTCGGGTCGGCAAACAGTCGAAGATGACTCGCAAATAGCTTAGTCACATAATCAGAGTCATAACACGTAAAATTTCCGTTAGTGATGACGCGAGTTTACATGTGTCAAAAAGTGGCAGTCATAATCTTTTAAAATTTATTGATATCGATGACCAGCATTTTTGTTCGTCGTAAAATGGAGTCATAAATGAAAAACACGGAGTACCCCCGTGTATGAGGGTCATCTCCAAAACGTCGCGTTATAATTTTTTTAATCAAAACGACGTCGTTTTGATTTGTCGTTTTCATTCCCCCTATATTCCCTCCTACTCCACTTATCAATTCATTCCCTCCTATTCCCGTCAACACAAGAAACACACTCAAACACACACACTTAATCCAAATCTCACAAATCTCTCACAAACATCAGTCGATTCATCACTCAAATCACTCAAATCTCTCAAACACACACACTTAGTCGATTCACCCCCAAATCTCACACACATCAGTTGATTTTGCCCCAAATCTCTCAAGCCCTAATTTCAGTCGTTTTGTGGAAGTTGCAGTCGCGTAATCAAAAAGGTATGTTCATAAAACGTAATCAAAACTCTCATGGATAAATCTTGGATTCTGTCCGATAGATTATCAATCGCGTACGAGGAAGGTGTGAATGCATTTTTAGAGTTTGCACAATGTAATAATCCGAATTCGGACGCCATTCCATGTCCTTGTGTAAACTGTATAAATTTGTGTCACACTTGATTTCAACGTGCGCTATCACTGTTTAAACACGGGTTCGATGAGAAGTATAAGGTTTGGTCCTTTCCACAGAGAGTTTATCTAAGTCGAACCTAATGAGTCTAATCGGCTAGACCTCCTCGGTTCGACTACGCGAAGGAGATGCTACATGATGCCTACACATATGCGAGAGAATGAACCTAGTTCATTGAAGTCACTTCTTGAACAATGCGACAAGCCACTTTATGAAGGGTCTAACCATAATGCACTAAGTGGGTTCTTTGAAATTCCAACATTTGAAGGGTCAATTTTGGGTGATCGATACAAGCTTTAATGCTTTATCGACGAGCTAAATGATGTTTTTCCTCCAAATAATGCAATCCCTAAGTCGCTATAATGGCCAAGAAGTTGCTAAAAGGCCTAACTATAGAATACATAAAGTATCATGCTTGTGCTAATGACTGTGTCTTATTCTGGAAAGAACATGAGGATGCTACTCAATGTCCAACATGTGGCACTTCTTGGTGGAAGGAGAATACCAAGAACGTGCCGAGAAAAGTTGTTTGGTATTTTCCGCCAATTCCTAGATTTAGGAGAATGTTCGCGTCACCAGAAACCGCACGGGACCTGACTTCGCACGCCCAAGGTCGGGTCAGTGATGGAAAATGAGACATCCTTCTGATTCCCCATCTTGGAAACTTGTTGATGACAAGTGGAAAGACTTTGGAAACGAAGATAGGAATCTGAGGTTAGCCTTGTCCGCGGACGGTATAAATCCTCATAAGTCATTAAGTGAAAAGTATAGTTGTTGGCCGGTTACCCTAGCAACATACAATCTGCCTTCTAATTTGTGTATGTCAAGAAAGTTCTTGATGTTGACTCTATTGATATCAGGTCCAAGGCAACCTGGTAACAATATCGATGTCTACTTGGCACCACTAATTGCAGATCTGAAAGAGTTGTGGGAACCGGGCGTTAAGACATACGATGCTTATAGGAAACAGTTCTTCAATTTAAAAGTAGTCTTACTTTGGACTATAAATGACTTTCCCGCATATGGTGACCTGTCGGGGTGTGTTACCAAAGGTTATAAAGCGTGTCTAGTATGTTCCGAGGAGACCTACTCACAATGGCTGACAAATTTCAAAAAAGTATGCTTCCTCGGGCATAGAAGATTCCTCCCAGTAACACATCCGTTTCGCAAAAGAAAAAAGGATTTCAATAATCAACAAGAGAGCGGTCTGATTAGAAGACCGAAATCGGGTGAAGAAGTTTACGAGTATCTTGAGGGGTTTGAGACTAAATGGGGTAAGAAGATTAAGGCAAAGAAGGATATTTACACGTGGAATAAGAAAATATCAAAGAAGAAGAAGAAAATGCCACGTTTGCAGAGATCGAAAAAGATAAAAGAAACTGTCGATGCGAGATCGAAACTTTTTCATAAAAAATCTATCTTTTTTGAACTAGAGTATCGAAGCATTTGCTTGTTCGTCACCATTAGATGTGATGCATATAGAAAAAATGTATGCGAGAGTATTTATGGGACGTTATCAATTTGCAAGGCAAGACGAAGGACGGTTTAAAGGCACGAAAAGATCTTAAAGAGTTGGGGATTAAGCCTGAGTTAATAAGTCAACCGAAAGGGTCCGCCATTATCTTCCACCACTGCCTACTCATTAAATGACTCGGAGAAACTTATGTTTTATGACACGCTGTCTAACATAAAAGTGCCCGAAGGCTATTCCTCCAATTTTAAGAATCTGGTGTCCAACGATTCGAAGTTGAATGGATTGAAGTCCAACGATTGTCACGTACTAATGCAACATATTCTTCCTTTTGCAATCAAAGGGGTGTTAGACGTGAAAGTTAGGAAAACTATTATATCGTTGTGTCACTTCTTCAACGAGCTGTGTAGTAAAGTTGTTGATGTTAGTAAGCTAGGCAAGCTGCAAAATGACATCGTATTAACTTTGTGCTTATTAGAGAAGTATTTTCCGCCTTCGTTTTTCGATGTCATGATTCATTTGATGATGCATTTTGTCAGAGAGGTTAGGTTATGTGGCCCAGTCCACTTTAGGTGGATGTATCCGTTTGAGAGGTACATGAAAACACTAAAGGGTTATGTACGAAACCATTATCGACCCGAGGGTTGCATGGCAGAATGTTATGTGGCAGAGAAAGCATTAGAGTTCTGTTCCGGTTACTTAGAAAACATGAAGTCTATTGGAAATCGTAATGATCGAGTTGACGAAAGAATTCGCACTGGTAAACCTTTATCAGCGGCTACCATCCGTGTTGTGGATTCTAAGTTACTTGATCAGGCTCATATCTATGTAATACGAAACACTGCCGACGTTGAACCGTACATAAATCAGCATATGTTAGAACTCAAGGATCTTAACCCGCGTCGAAATAATACATAGCTGCAGACCCAACATAGTCGGACGTTTAGTGGCTGGTTTAAGAAGTTGGTTGAAAAGGGTTTGGCTAACGGGGAAAATATTTGTGAAACTGTTCGTTGGTTAGCAAAAGGCCCTGATTTTACCGTTAGTGAATATACCGGTTATGCCATAAATGAATATAAATTCCATACAAAATCTCGCGATGAATCTAAAACCACTCAAGGTAGTGGAGTATCTATAGTTGCAAATACTATGCAGATTGCTAGTGCAAAAGACTCCAATCCGATTGTACGGCTCATATTACCTACTTGGTCGCATATTGGAAATATGGGATCTTGATTATCGTACATTTACGATTCCTGTTTTCATGTGTGAATGGGTAGATAGTCGTGGAGTAAGAAAAGATGATTTAGGGTTCATGTAGTTAACTTTGATAGGCTTGGTCAATGCAGAACCCTTCATATTAGCTAGTCAAGCAAGACAAGTTTTTCGTTAGGACCAACAAGATAAGAACACATTAGTTGTTGGCTTCACACCACATAGGATGCATAAATATGGAGATTTAAGTGAAAATGATGATGTGGGTGAATTTGATGTTACACAAGATATGAACTGTCTTTAGTAGACCTAGACGATGATTTTAAGTGTACGCGCCGGATGACGAGGGCATATTCGTCTTAGATCATTAGTTTTTGGTATGTTTATTTATTATTTAATCGTTTAGTTACTATTTAACTGCTTATTTATTATTTGTTAAGCTTATTTATTTTTAATTTTAAACAGGTTGCTTTTTGGTAATAAGATGGCCTTGGGTTCTGTTACGATTCGGACGGCGAAGATGTTTCGGAACCGGTTACGTTGAGTCGGATCCCGAATTCGGTTCCAAGCAAAGAGGCCCAACAATAAAAGCAAAGGCGAAGAACAAAACAATAATTACTTATAATAAACGAGGTGTGCCACTGACCGGGGCGAAGAAAGCCAACTTTTGAGGGATTGGTTGCAAGATCTATGGTTCTCATAACCTATGATTCTTGGTTAGTTGTAGATGCTGAAACAAAGGAAGCTTGTTGGCAATATATTTTGGTAAGTATTGAAATATTTTATTCTAATTATGTTTTAGTTTTAGTAATTTATTCTAACCGTGTTTTGTTACGTTTGCACACATTTTGTAGTTAGCCTAAAGAGTCGGAAGCAAGTTCTCCACTCAATCGGGTAAAGTGAAAAAACTTCAAGCATTATCTCTACAAGAAGTACATTAAGCCACTAAAGGATGATGAGTCCCGGAGGCCAAGGAGCGATTAAATACTCGTCCGCATGTTATCCGTCCGTGAAAAAAAGACTAAAAGTCGTCAGTATCACAAAGAACTAAGAAAGCTTTTGAGGTATTTGTATTTGTTTAAGTTTGTTAAATAGTTATAATTTGTATTTGTTTAAGTTTCTAACTATTTGTATTTGTAAAACAGAAAGGAGTGCAAAGGCGTCGGCTATCCGGCACGTAATAAGTACAACCATCGTTTGAGCCGAAAGGGATATCTTTGGACTCATTTCGAGATGGTATATGTAATTTAATTTAATTTAATTTAATTATATTCTTATGTTAATTGACTTTTATTTTGTTGACAACTTAGATGACGTAAACCTGCCTAGAGGAAGAAGAAATTGATCGGGTAGAATGTTGGAAAAAGCAAGAGAAAAAAGAAAGGAGGTTTCGATCCAAATTTGGCCCAACAAGTTATCGATAAAATTGTAAGTTTCATATAGTCTCTTCTTTATTTTGGTATGTTATAAGTTTTTAAAAGTTTGACTTGTTGCTTGTTTGTTGTTAACTATTTTGGTATGTTTGACTTGTAATCTGGTTTGTGTATTCGGGAGGAGCTAAAGAAGGACAAAGATTTCATAGAAGATCCAATGGGAGCACAAGATTTGTTAATGAAGCTCTGGGTACCGAAGAACAATGTGGGCGTGTTCGTGGGATGGGTCGTTATATAACACCGCATCAAGATTTCTAATACCCAAAATGTCAAGCGCACTGAGACAACATGATAAGAAGATGAACCAACGGCTCAGAGATGTTGAAGATGAGTTAGCAAGAATGAAAAGATGTGGAAGTAATGCTTCGAGGGTGCAAGTAATTACCATTTCTCGAGCGATCGGGACGAAGAACCAAATGAACCAAGTGAACCAAATGTAAGTCATTTATATATTCTGTTTGGATTTATAACTTAAACACTCGTGTTTACTAACATATAAATCTTGTGTAGGATAAATTATGCTATCTTGCGGTCGACGATCCTTCAAATATAGTCGCCAAAGGAACCATAGTGAATCCGTTTGTTGAAGGTATATATTTATATATATTTAAACTTTATATATATTCTTACTTATTTAATATTTATTTGTTCATATATTAGATGGGAACCTTGAAGTTACCGTTGATACATCTGTTCAAGGAGAAGCTAAGCTACCGAATCCAATTCCCGATGAGTTTGTTGAGACCGTTAAAGATGCCCTCGGGTACATACTAAGTTGGCCGACTCACCTAGTCATTCCATATTCGGTTTGGTATGTTTTTATTATAAAAAAGTTGACTTTTTTATGTTTAAGTTAGTTAATTAGTGTTAGTTATAGTTTGACTTGGTTATATTTGTGTAGAACAAGATAGCAGTGGTCAAAAAGATGGAGAAAAAGGATGCTGCCCAAGAAAAGGAGAAACGCAGAATCGAAGAAGCAAACAATAAAAAAAAACATGAATAAGAAGCCAAAAGAAAAGAAGAACAAGGAAAGAAGAATGGAGAGTTGGGAACTGTGACCCACCAGAAAAAAAAGAAAAGAAGAAGAAGCGCCAACGAGAAGCCAACAACGAAGAACCGACAGTTGACAAAAAACGACCCGAGGTAAACTGATCGATCTTTGTATTTAACATTTATTATTTTTTCAAGTTTTTATATTTTTATTAACAAAATGACCAAAATGTCCTCCTACTCAGGTTGACCAATTGCAGACAACATATGTGGATGATGGGAAAAAGTTGCACTTGGTTGCAGGTACTTTTTCTAGTTTTTCTATTTTTCAAGTTTTTCAAGTTTTTGTAGTTGATATGTTGATACAGATACATGTTAGATAGATGTAAGTTGATACAGATACATGTTAGATAATAACCAGCTTGATATGTTGTAGTTGAAGTGAAGGATAAAGGCCAAAGTCCGGAAACTCTCGCCACTGTTGCAAAAACTAAGAAAAAGGCCGGAAATCCGTTGAGAAAAATGACGACGAGAGGGCAGAAGAGAGTACGGAAGAGAATTAACGAAAGGCTTGGGTTGAAAATGACTGCAATGATGGTTGATGGACAAGTTGCGAAGGTCGATTCCATTAAAGTGCGGTGCGAGGATGATTTGTTTGGGTACGGTTTCACGTAAGTTAGTTAACTTATTATTTTGTTATTTTTGCTAGTTTATTTAATTACTTAGTTAATTTAGTTAACTTTATTTTAACAGTACTTAAACTGGAATGACTTTGACAAGCTTTTTGCGATGGATGAATTAAGCGGTCTTTGTCGTTGCATCTTATACCATGTAAGTTAGTTAATTTAGTTAGTTAATTTAGTTAACTTATTATTTAGTAGTTAATTTAGTTAATTAACTCTATTTTAACAGGTTCTTGTATGAGCAAATCAAGAATGGGTCACAACAAGATCATGGAGTTTGTTTCATGACCCCGACTGCAACCATGAGTTCTGAACGTAAAGCGAGGGCCCAGAATATCGAGGATGCATGTCGATTCATTGCAAAACGATTATCTTCAAGGAAGCAAAATGACATTGTCATACTGCCATACAATCCCGGGTTAGATTTTCGACAATCTTCAAATTAATAATTAGTAAATATTAACTGTTTTTAACAGAATTTGATTTTTGTTTTTTGTAGAAGACATTGGGTGTTGGGCGTCCTTAATATGAAGACAAGCACATGCTATTATCTCGATTCCCTCACGACAAGCGATGTCAATTCTCAGTTTAAGCAAATAGTGGATGCGTAAGTAATACAAATTCTCAGTTTAACCATTATCTCTATGATGTAATACTTAACTGGGTTAATTCGGTGTAGGGCAATTGCAATGTATGATGTACAAGTTGGAAGCAGTAATAGAACCAAATTTATCTGGGTTAATTCTAAGGTTAGTTAACTGATCTAAGGTTATTATATATATTTCTGTGATTATGCAGGGTCAGTAGTAATTAGTCTTGTGTTGTTTTAAGATATATAAAGTTAAGTTGTAGTAAAGTTAGTAATTAATTGTAACAATTAACTGTGTCTGTTGTGTAGTGTCCACGTCAGCCCGGATTCACCGAATGTGGGTACTTCATGCTGAAGTTTATGAAGGAGGTTGTTAAGCATGGAGTTCGGGTTCTCGAAAATGACAATGTAAGTTAATTACTTAAAGTAGCTATAAAGTTTACTTTTTTATTAGTTTATTTGAAGTAGGTATGATTCTGAGTATGAATGAAGTAGGTTAAAGTAGCTGGAATGGTTTGTCTTAACTGTTTTATGGTGTTTAGAGTCTGGTTTGATTTTGTTGATTTGTGTTGTTTTATGGTGTTTAGAGTCTGGTTTGAATCTCAGTTTTGTGACTGTGAATTGGCAGCTGGTTTTAGAGTTTAGATGCCGTTTCTCGGTTGTCCCTGTTATTGGCTAGTTAACTTGTCTAATTATGCTTGTTTTTTCTTGTTTCGTAACTTGTAAGTGAAGGTTGTTTCGCTTGGTAATTGTATCTCTTTTTGTGTATGTTATTGCCTAGTTAATTGATCATCTTGTTTTACTTGTAAGTGTAGGTTATTTGTTTTGTTCATATGAATTGGCAGCTGGTTTTAGTTGTAAGTGTAGGTTATTGCCGGCTCTCGGTTGTCCCTGTTATTGCCTAGTTTTGTGACTGTGAATTGAAGTTTTGTGATTGTGAATTGTGGTCATGGTGATAATGAGCAGTCTAGATTGTCTTGTAGTTGGTCTTAGTTGTCTTATTTAAACTGTGAATTGTGAATTGTGGCTGTTGGTCTTAGTTGTCTTATTTAAACTGTGAATTGAAGTTGTGACTGTGAATTGAAGTTGTCACTGTGAATTGTGACTGAATTGTGGTTTTGTGACTGGTCGGGTGTAATCCAAAAAGGATTCATAAGTGGTTGTAAATAGAGTTGAAGTTAATGTATCAATTTATGCCGAATTGCTAGTATTATGGGTCAAATTCTGTTAGTAATAGGTTTATTATTATGTCTCTTTTATTATGGAGCATCGTAGACATCCTATGTATAGTTTTCGAGCTTAGGCTTGGGTCAAGACATTATCTTCTCGAATGAAATTATTCTTTTTCCTTTTTCAAGTCCCGCCATAAAACCAACTCCGCTATTTGAATGCCCCGGTGGTCGGTGATATCATTGGTTGTTGTATCTTATTTTTGTTATCTCTAATGAGTTTTACGAGCATTATCCATTTATTTTGTGCCTTATTCTATCAATTGAGCTTCTTAGTTTCACCGTGTACTATGCTTCTTGACGCTAGAATATGTTCAAATATTGTTTACATCTCTTCTTTTTGTCACATTTACAATTGCCGGTCAACCCATAAGCCTCTGTACGCTTATTGTGAGCTCTTTTCCGTTGTCAAATTCGTTATCGTGTAGATTATGATCTGTATTACAGATTATACATTAAAGGGCAATGTAGGTTATATACTTTGAAAAGGTGTTTTCTCCTGCAAAGTTTTTCCTCTTTACCGTTGGATATAATTTTTCCATAGACAAGATTTCGATTTTCAAAGTTTATTTTGGACATTATTGCTCCTTGAAGATGTATTATCTATTTATTTAGTTCGGGTTTAATGCATATCGACATTGATGGCCACATATATTTGGCTATTCCTTTTTTGAATATAAAGTCATTGATGATCTATTAAATGGCATATAGGCTCGAACTTGGCAAGATTGACTTCGCATAGTGCATTATCCTATAGAACAATTCCTTAGCACTGACTCTTTATCTAAGTTTGTGATTTAATTCCAGAGATTTGTTTATGCTTCTTATTCCCTTCTCCTTTTGTTGCTTTTTGTGGTAGGGATTTATAGAGGAGTTCTTTGGTTTTGTCCAACTATTTCAGTGGATGCTAGTTTTGGGTTTTTGTCTAGCTTAGTTAGTCCGCGGATCCTATTTAAACTGCTTTAACTTGTTGTTTTATTTGACTAGATTGGAGGTGAAAGCAACGACTACATCGATGCCGATTTCGACGACATTCGAGAAGAATGGTGTACTTATCTGTCGAATTTTATTTTTAGGGAGTAAAACTGTTTGTAGGAATAGGTACAGTTGGTAGAAATGGGTACAATTGGTAGTAATCGTAAACTAGATAATATTGATCCGATTTTGACATGATCGAGTTTAGTCGAGTCATGTAATGAATGGTAACGCATGGTTTTGCGATATATATGAAATGCGTTAATTTTTACAATCGATCGTGAGGTTTTGTAATGAATTGGGTACAATTGGTATATAATTGCGGGTTTAGCAGGGGGTCATAAAAGCGAAAAAATAAAAAATTTTGAAGTTATGACACGCAAAAACTGAAATCAGAAAAAGGGGTCATAACTTTTATGACACGCATATATAGTTGTCAGAAAAGGGAGTCATAAAGTGGGTGTCATAAGTGCGTGTCATTGTACAATGACGAACAAATGCGAGTCATAATGAGTTATGACTGGTCCTTCTATGACCAGCATTTGCGCGTCATAAAGGCCCTTTATGACGCCAAATGCGCGTCAAGAAAGACTCTTTTTCTACTAGTGTTCGCAACTGAGAGACGTGAAACACATTATGAATTCGGCTCAACGCCGGAGGTAAGGCCAAACGATAAGCCAGACTACCTACTCGATCCAAAATCTCAGACGGTCCAATGAATCTCGGACTCAACTTTCCCCGCTTCCCGAAACGGAAGATACCTTAACTTGGGGATACCTTGACCAAAATGTGGTCCACCTGCCTCAAATTATAATGGTCGACGACGATTATCTACATATGAATATTGTCGACTCTGAACGGTCAACAAACGACTCCTGATCAAAGCTACCTTCTCGCGGGCGGCTATATACATATCGGGCTCGGTGCCGATTGATTCTGATAAGTCATCCCAACACAAGGGAGATTGGCAACGACGACCGTACAAGGCCTCGTAAGGTGCCATCTTAATCGAAGCATGCCAACTGTTATTGTACGTGAACTCAATCAATGGTAGTTGGGCTTCCCAATCGTCTTTCAAATCGAGAACACATGTCCTCCAACGTCTGAATAGTCCTCTCTGATTGTCCGTCAGACTGAGGATGAAAAGATGTGCTGAGATTAAGCTGAGTTCCCATTGCACGATGAACTGATTTCCAAAAATGTGATACGAATCGCCCGTCACGATCAGAAACGATACTCTTAGGAATACCGTGCAGTCTCACTATCTCTTTGATGAACAACTGGGCAAGTCTCTCGGGACCCCACGTATCCTTAATCTCAAGGAAATGAGCTGACTTAGTTAAGAGGTCCACAATTACCCCAATTGTATTCATGTCACGACGACTCGTCGGCAAACTCGTGATGAAGTCTATTGAAATATCCTCCCACTTCCACTATGGAATAGGGAGCGATTTCAGCATACCCGCCGGTCGTTGATGTTCTATCTTGACTTGCTGACAAGTTAAACATCTTGAAACAAATTCTGCGACTTCTCGCTTCATATTACTCCACCAGTAATTTTGTTTCAAGTCTTTGTACATCTTGCTAGACCCTGGATGGATGGAATAAGGGATAGCATGAGCTTCTCTTAAAATCGAGTTTTTCAACTCGCGTCCGCCGGAACGCAAAGCCGGTTCTTAAATCGCAAAAGTCCATCCTCGTAGACCACAAATCCAGGGGCTTTCCCTGAGCCACATCCTCACAACAAAAACGATTCTGAACCCTGATTCACTCTGATTGCCTCCTCAAGTGGTGATGAAATCTCTAACATGCAAAGTTGCCCTTGCACTCGTTGTAACCAGACCTCGATAATTCCTGTTAAAGTTCCTTCTAAATGGTTAAACGAGCAAGCATTTGTTCCTGAATGGACTTACGACTCAAGGCGTCGGCGAAAATGTTCGCCTTACCCGGGTGGTACAGGATCTCAATATCATAATCTTTGAATAGTTTCAACCACCGTCTCTATCGAATATTTAACTCCTTCTGAGTAAATATATACTTCAAACTCTTATGATCGATGAAAATCTGACAGGTGACGCCATAAAGATAATGACGCCAAATCTTCAACGTGAATACCACGGATGCTAGCTCCAGTTCGTGGGTCTGATAATTGACCTGGTAAGGTCTAAGTTGCCGCTAAGCATAGGCAATAACTTTTCCGTTCTGCATTAGTACACATCTGAGACCGTGTCCGAGCGCGTCACTATAAACCACGAATCATTCCATCCCTTGTGGCAAGGAAAGGACATGTGCTGAAATTAAACGGCTCTTGAGTTCTTCAAAACTCTGCTGACACACGTCAGACCACGTGTATTTCTTATCCTTCCGCAAAAGGTTCATCATAGGTTGAGCATTTATATAAGGCAATGAATGTTTCTTTATTTACTGGTAGTTACTGGCATTCCTAACTCGTAAATATACATATAGAAACTAGTCCGTGTATTTGAGAGCAAAACGTTCCAGTCTTTATTGGATAAGGGGGTCGATACTGGAAAGGTTTATAGCTCAAATGCTTAATCGTTCGCAAGTCGATGAAACTTGACTGGGCGTTAAGTTTATGTGAAGACTTGTATGACGTGTTCTTTGACATGGAGAGTTCCTGTCGAACACTAATGGTTAGTGGGAGCACACGTTATAGGTATGCTAATTGGATTAGTATACTCGAACCGACTCACCCTCGATTCGTCACATGGATTTCACTCTGGGACAGTCAATGACGGAATCGAAAGTTTGTGATAGGTATTCGTGAACCTTCGACTTGAGGATTTAGTAGGGATGTGCTTGTGACGTCGAGATTTTCATTAGAGTAGTTCGACCCTGTAAACCGAAAGGCGGGGGTCAACCTCGACGTGCATCTTGATGGGCAAGTAGCAGGTCCTACTGAATACCAAGATAGAATTCTTTCTCCCATTAGTGAGCGGGTTATATGTCCTATGCGGTTATTGGCAGATGAGATCATAAGTCGTTGGTCAAAGCATTGGAGCTAGTTGTATTGGATACACGAGAGCTCGATGACCTCGATTTGCATTAACTTATGCATAGCATCAAGTACAGATAGGGTTTGACTGACCGTGACCCTATAACTTGATCGGGATATTTGAAAGAAGGGTTTATACGTTTACTGGTATTCACGACAGAATGGTTCTTGAATAATCCCAATCATTCGTTCTCAGTTGGGGTACAATGTAGGCCACCAGGATGGCTACGTGGTGCTACTACTCTTTGGTTCCTCCCATTGCTGACTGAGACGGATCTACCGAGTCGCGCAATAAGATTGACGACGGAATGAATCGAGCTTATTCTCTCATTATAAATATTAGATATTAGATATCTAATTAATTGGGACATTGGATGTCTAAATTGATTTATTGGATAAATTAATTTACGGCCTAATGAATTAAATAAATTATTGGGTAATAATTTAATTCATGAATATAATTATTTCTTGGAGAAATTAATTATGTTGTTATGTATTTGATATGATTAATTAATTGGATTAATTAATCGATATAAATACATCGGACGGAATTGAACTTTATCTGTTTGAACTCACGAGAGTCCGAAACGAACCAAATTCATCTGAATCCTTCTAGATTGCCCCCCACCCCCCTCACATTCCACCTACTCCCCTCTTGGTCTTTTGTGTCCATTTAATAATGGATGAAAAAGACATTTAGGGAATCTCATCTATGGATGAGTTGTTTTCATGTGGGTGGGAGTTGAATAAAGGGAAAGAAGACTTTAATCTCTTGAGGACAACCCATTCATTTCCTACGGTTGAATAGCAAGAGAGAGAGAAATAATTCTCAAGTCTTCTTCCTATTGAGTCGTGTTTTTGTTTGCTTTTTAATATTTTTTGTTCTCTTTTATGCATGGTATGTTGTGTTTTTAATTTATAGGTATCTGAGCGAAGATTGTGGTGAAATATGCGCTTTCATAGCCAATATTGGAGTTTATGACGATCAAGAGCAAAAATGGGGCCTAAAAAGATAAAGATTGAAGCAATATCGGCCGTATTTTCTAAATTCCAGAATCATCACTCCGAATTAGGATGTTTTCTCCATTGATATAGATTCCTCATGAAATTAGCTTCGAAACGGTATATCATATGCTAAATTCCGAGGTGTATTGATACAAGAACGAAGGATCAAGCCGAAGAAGACCAAAAACCGGAGAACGCAACTCGACCGTGTCACAGGACACGGCCGGGTCATCAAGGCAGTACGAATTTCACATTTCGGAAGAGTTCAACATGGGCCGTGTCACATGACACGGCCGAGACACGTTCCAGTCGATTTTCCATTTCTAGTGCAGTACAACACGGGCTGTGTATTATGACACGGCCGGGTTCGATGGACAGTGCATTTTTTCGTTTTGGGCCGTGTCACTTTTCTGTGCAAGTCCATTTCTTTGATATTTTTACACGGTTTGGAGCATTTTTCTTGGTCTTGTGGCTTTATAAAAAGGTGTTGGAGACCTTAGGAAAATATTCTGATCTTGTATATGATATTGTGTCGAAAAACACATGATTTAGGGAGAGAAACACCAAAATAGGGAGGAAAGAGAGATTTTTCATCATTTGTATGTTCATCTTGAAGAAAATATATTTGTGAGTGAATATAATTCCTTGTATCATTTTGTTGTAAGTTCTTGAAGGAAGATCATCAAACCTTCATCGGGAATTCGATTTCGACTTTTACAAGGGAAGTTTCTACAATATTTTGTTTTACGATTTTTATTATTATTGTTCAAATAATCATGTGTAGCTAATCTTTTCATATGGGTTTTTAGATTGAGCCACACACATGTTGTCGATTATTAGTTTCAATTGATTTTCCGGGTACAGTTTGGATTGTTCCTCTTTGTTTGTTCTTCGCATAAGAACTTTTGATTTAGATCATCAAACCTATTTCATAGTTATTATTATTATTCAAAATCGAGGGTAAGTAGTTTAATATCTTGGAGGTATGAACAAATCTACTTGTGAGCTTTTGAGCCTTCGTGCATTTTCAAATATGCAAGTTTCATTGTCGAGTGTTTCATTCGTGATTTAAGACTCTAGAACTTGCCTTGGTATCTTGTTCGAAACTACTAGTGTGTGTGTGTGTGCAATTGAGTGAAAATGATTTTAGGCGCCTTTTGATAATCGAAACGGGTGTGAAATTGAATAAGTAGTTTAGATGTCAGAATAGCTGGAACGGGGCTGAAATCGCCGCTCGACGTCGGCCCCCCGTACGGCCGTTCGGGCCGCCCGATTTCGGAACTCTTTATACCATTAGGAAGCTCTTCTGACGAGCATTATTTTTCTAGTTTTAGTTGTTAGTTTTGGGTTGGGTATTATGGTATGTGTGCATATGTGTGTACTGCATGTGCGCGCGTGTGTGTGTGAATGTGTGTGCGTGTGTGTGTATGTGTGTGCGCGTGTGTGTATGTGTGTGCGTGTGTGTGTGTACGTGTTGTGTGTGTGCGTGTGTGCTGATGTGTGTGTATTTATGTGTGCTGGTGTGTGTGTGTGTGTATGTGTTTGGGTGCGGGTGTGCGTGTGTGTTTGGGTGCAGGTGTGCATGTGTGTACGTGTGTGTATGTGCGTGTGTTTATGTGTGCTGGTGTGTGTGTGTGTGTGAGTGTGCGTGTGTGTGTTGTGTGCTGATGTGAGTTGAGAAGTGTGTATGAGTAGGGGCTTGTCGATTTGGGGTATAAGTTTGTTTTTGCGTGTAAAAATAGCATTAATCGATGTTAAAGAAGTTCCCGGTGAGGTTACGATAGACGAGGGCGTTAAAACGGATGTTAGATAGTTATATAAAGTTTTGGGGTGGAAAACATAAATTTTGAAAGCCTAGGAATGCCATTTGAGAATTAGAAATAAAGTTGGACTTGATTGAAGTTTTTTAAATCTTCAATTTGACCCTAAACTTTAATATTTTCTTTTTAAAGTGTATAACCTTCTTGGTTTCAATCCAAAATGGGTCAAACGAATTTCAAATGGCTCCTAATTCGAAACACAACATTCGTACACCCCAATAACGTACAGAGTGTGTCCGTAACTATGTCTCACCCAAACTCGGCTAAATTAGAAAGTAGAGTTCTAATGGTTATATAAATCTTAACCCGTTGACTATATTATATGATCCGTTTTAGGTTGAAGGCTTGGCTAATTGCTCAGTCTATTTTTCTTGTCAATCGAACCTTTTCCATTCGCTGGAATGCCAGACAAGTACTTTGATTACGTTTGATGTACTTTGTGTGAATGAATATGTGAAAAATGTGTTTATTGTGAAAAGTGGTGATTTCAGAAAATGTGGTTTCAGAAGTAATAATTTCAGAATAGTGGTAATTTATGTGGTTTGTGACATGTGGTCACTGACTGTGTGTGAGCCAAGTAATACCAGTGATGGTTTCCTGGGATCCGTTAGACTGCGAGTATCTGCAGATCACTAAATGGGGAATTTACTAGAAATTTAAATTGTGTAATTTTTTTCACTTTAAAGTGTATCAGTGCGATATTTGTGACATGTGTGATTAGATGAAAAGTTAATTTGCGAATACTCAGCATCATTGCGCATTGACATGAAATAATATGTCATAAACATGCATTGCAAAGCGAAAAGCGAAAAATCCAAGTAAGCGACTTGGGTTGGCCAAAAGAGCCAAGTGAAATGGGCCCGTGTGCGTGAGTCATGGCATGCATGGGAATTGCATTGCATTGCACATACAATAATGATGATTGTGGTGTTGTATTCCAGAATTTATGTGATGGCACTGTGATTTGGTTGTTTATTCACTTGTAGTACATATATTATGAATCGTTGTACTTGCACCGGCTGTTTGCTGACCCCTTCGGGGGTGAATATACTTGTTGTGTATTCAGGTGCAGGTCTTAGTGGGGAACCGGCGCAGGAAGGACACGAGGATGGCGAGCAACACTGATATCATGTACTATTTTGAGTATGTGGTCGTCTTGTTGTGAACTGAGTTGTGTTTTGCCTTGTGCTCGCGCGAGTACTGTCGGGTAATATGGTTTGTTTGTGTTTCAGTCATTTGATGGTGTTATTGTGTCAGTTGGAGTCCCACAGGACAGTGTATTGATGAGTGTTGTAATGTATATGGTTTAAAGTTGAGTACTGTCGATCTATGTGTGAATTTATGTTAGTCTCAGTCTGGTAGGTTCTCCAAAAAGAATCTACGGCACTGTAATATCTCTGTAAATCACGGGGGTGCTACAGGATTTGAGCTTATTGGATCTGGAGTTCTGGACTAGTGTATATATATATATATATATATATATATATATATATATGGGAGCTTTATTTTCAGAACTCTCTTAAGTGCGAGAACTGCGAGAACTCCTCTAAACCAATGAGATTTTTTTAAATATTAAAAAATATTTTTAATTCAAAGGGTATTATAGTAAAATACAATTTTTATATTATTTTTGAATTTTTTTATTAAATATAATAGCTCCTACTGATGATAACCCCTACTATATCTATAACCCCTACTATATAGTAGGGGTTATGATCAGTAGGGGTTGTATGCATTGACATGATGTACATTATGTATTATTAGGAGTACAAAAGGTGGTTCTCGCAGTTCTCGCACTTAACAGTGTTCTGAAAATAAAGTTACACTATATATATATATGTGCATAATATATTAATTTATATAATTTTCCCCAACGAAAAGAAAACGGCCGAGCCGAAAATGTTCAAGCTATTCAGCTGGATTCACCGAATAGCAAAAATAAATGTTTGGCTCGACTCGTTGATCACCGAATCGAACATCGAACCTAACTATTTCGAGCTGAATATGCCTAATCGAGAACATTTACGTTCGTTCACAGCCCTACTCACATCTCTGCTCACATCCGATGACTCTCTGGAACACCACCTCTTTTAACGGTCTACCCAGCTGCATCACTTATGGGTGATTGAATTTTTTCGCATGGCCAAGTGCATGACCTTCATACGGACCATCGCCATCCCCACAAGCATTATGTCCGCATGTCAAACAAAGCCACGTACTCCTGGGTTTTGACTTCGAACCCTCGTGGACAACGGTGCTATATTTTTGGCAAACTACTAAAATCCCCAGGTTAAGGATTCAGTTTTCCACATTTAATAGATTTCTGAGTGTGAAAACAACGGCATGTGCTACGGTTCTCAAAGGTGTCCTGAAACCAATCCAAAATAACACCAAAAAAAGATAGAGTTGTGCTACACACCCCGAAATTGGTTCCATATGTTCCCGAATGACACATATCGTATTTTATTCACGGGACTCATATTTATACACGAGGTGTTTAATTAGAATCCATCTTATTAGGATGTCGGGGGGAAAGTAGGGACTTGTAAAGTGGGTAGCATAGCATTTTTCAACAAGATAATAAATATTTTAGTATCTATTGCAAAATAATCAGAAACCTATATATATATATATATATATATATATATATATAGGGGTGAGTTATATGCAGTACCAATATTAGATGCACTATTTTATAGTACTAATTTATGCATGAGTTTTGTACTAATTATGCATGAAATATATGCATTTCGTGCATCAAAATTTCAATGCATTAAAATATGCAATATATTTGATGCATATAATATAATATTTTAATGCATCGGTATTTTGATGCATATATTGCATATTTTAATGCGTTGAAATTTTGATGCACGAAATGCATATATTTCATGCATAATTAGTACAAAACTCATGCATAAATTAGTACTGTAAAGTACTGCATCTAATATTGGTACTGCATATAACGCGCCACTATATATATATATATAGGAAATATATCATATGAAAACTAATTACCTTGTGAAATCTAGAAACTTTTGTAGGTCATTGATATTAGTGATCTAACGGCTGTAGATGAGTAGGATTATATGCATTAATGTATTTTTTTATTGCATTATTTGTTGCATATACTAGCGACCAGCTTGATGCAACAAATAATAACAAATATGCAATAAAATTGCTTAATAATGCAATTGGTTTCTAGATTTCACCATTAAGAGTGTTTTCAGGAATCTACAGCGTTATATCACTAATATCAATGGTCAGTAAAAGTTTTTCTAGATTTTATAAGGTAATTAGTTTTCATATGATATATATATATATATATATATATATGATTTTATAAGATAATTAGTTTTCATATATATATATATATATATGCCAAGCCTGGATGAATAATTCAAACCTCCTATCTGCTAAGGCACTAAGCCACACATTAAAAATGGAAACTAAGAAAACCATAGGTAAATCAACTCGCATAAGGGCATCGACAGAAGCAAAAATTGGCCCTTATTTCAAAGTAAGAAAAATGTGGAGATTTAGGATATTATGCTCCTTAATATTAAGGACTATCAATCAAAAAGAAAGAAAAAGAAACCAGCCGACAACAATAACTTGCACCCATATCCGTTAAGATATGGACAAGTGCTGATCATGACTGATCGGTACTCAAATTCTCTATACAGCATATTTATTTGGTTTCATTTATAGGCCAGGCAGAGTTTATTACCGCACAGATATTCAAACAACAATTTCTTATAGGATTTGGACGGAATACATATAAAAGAGCTGCTAATCAATTTGTTTCACAAGCTGCTAATCAATTTGTTTCACACCAAATGGAAATCACGGCTTAAAACTCGTTTCCTATCTACCTTCATAACTCTTCTTTTGAAGGTTGGTGTTTATCTTCTCCTATATTTGTTGAATTTTTTTTTTTGGTATTCCGTATAAATTAAGAGAGCAATTTTATGTTGTTTTATATACGGTAAGTAATTCATGTGAAGACCAACCAAAAACTAGATTTTTTTTTCTGAGGATCAATATCGAACTTGGAAGGAAGGGCGGGATGACAAAGATTTGTATGTGATAGATAAGTGTGTGAAGGGGTTTGAGGGCAATTACTGCGGAGGAAGCAAATAAATATTTTGAGAAGTTAGATAAATTCAAGATATTCTTCCTTTACGAAGATAAGGAAGATGACGAGGCACTTTGAATTGCTTTTAGTGAAGACAGGATGAGAGGAAAAAATGGTTTTCCAACGGTTGTTGTGTGTCTAATGAGTCTCTTACTGGTGAAACTTGGAAGTCTTCTGAGAATAAAGAAATCAGAATTACAGACTTTGAGTTGGGAAATTCTTTTTGGTACCAAATGAGAACATCAATTCCATGTTTGCTCGGTGGACTGAAACCATCTCAAAGGAAGGTCTTATTTTCTGCATTCAAAAATCAACTTACTAGAAAAATTAAGACCAAGGTCTTGACTAGTTATGTTATTAAGTGCACATCCTATCAACATTCAGTTGACAATCTCGACTAGGTCCTCATTTTTATGGCCCAAGCCAGATTTTTCGAGTGCCAATAACATCAATTACCTACAAACAGAGGGTCAGTTTGGCTCTCGTGAAGCGGTTAGTACGTCGATCACAAATGTAGAGTACTATTATCTAAATTTTAAATTTCTTTTTCCTTACATTCCTTGAAATTTCTCTCTAAATGGACGTTCTTTCACAACAGCAGCTCGTTATAACATATAGGGATTGATTATGGTGGAAACACCCTTAATGGTGAACTCTAGAAACCAATTGCATTATTAAGCAATTTTATTGCATATTTGTTATTATTTGTTGCATCAAGCTGGTCGCTAGTATATACAACAAATAATGCAATAGAAAAAATACATAAATGCATATAATCCTAGTCATATACAGTCGTTAGATCACTAATATCAATGGCCTACAAAAGTTTCTGGATTTCACAAGGTAATTAGTTTTCATATGATATATTTCCAATATATATATATATATATATATATGCCAAGCCATGATGAATAATCCAAACCTCCTATCTGCTAAGGCGCTAACACATTAAAAACGGAAACTAAGAAAACCATAGGTAAATCAACTCGCATAAGCGCATCGGAAGAAGCAAAAATTGGCCCTTATTTCAAAGTAAGAAAAATGTGGAGATTTAGGATATTATGCTCCTTAATCTTAAGGACTATCCATCAAAAAGAAAGAAAAAGAAACCAGCCGACAACAATAACTTGCACCCATATCCATTAAGATATGGGCAAGTGCTGATCATGACTGATCAGCTACTCAAATTCTCTATACGGCATATTTATTTGGTTTCATTTATAGGCCACGCATAGTTGATTACCGCGCAGATATTCAAACAACAATTTCTTAAAGGATTTGGACGGAATACATATAAAGAGCTGCTAATCAATTTGTTTCACACCAATTGGAAATCACTACTTAAAACTCGTTTCCTATCTACCTTCATAACTCCTCTTTTGAAGGTTGGTGTTTATCTTCTCCTACATTTGTTGATTTTTTTTTTTTGGTATTCCGTATAAATTAAGAGAGCAATTTTATGTTGTTTTATATCGGTAAGTAATTCATGTGAAGACCAACCGAAAACTAGATTTTTTTCTGAGGATCAATATCGAACTTGGAAGGAAGTGCGGGATGACAAAGATTTGTATGTGATAGATAAGTATGTGAAGGGGTTTGGGGGCAATTACTGCGGAGGAAGAAAATAAATATTTTGAGAAGTTAGATGAGTTCAAGATATTCTTCCTTTACGAAGATAAGGAAGATGACGAGGCACTTCGAATTGCTTTTAGTGAAGACACGGATGAGAGGAAAAAGTGGCTTTCCAACTGTCGTTGTGTGTCTAATGAGTCTCTTACTGGTGAAACTTGGAAGTCTTCTGAGAATAAAGAAATCAGAATTAAAGACTTTGAGTTGGGAAAATCTTTTTGGTACCAAATCAGAACATTAATTCCATGTTTGCTCGATGGACTGAAACCATCTCAAAGGAAGGTCTTATTTTCTGCATTCAAGAATCAACTTACTAGAAAAATTAAGACCAAGGCCTTGGCTAGTTATGTTGTTGAGTGCACATCCTATCAACATTCAGTTGACAATCTCGACCATGTTATCATTTTTATGGCCCAAGCAAGATTTCCCGAGTGTCAATAACATCAATTACCTACAAACAAAAGGTCAGTTTGGCTCTCGTGAAGCGGTTAGTACATCGATCACAAATGTAGAGTACTATTATCTAAATTTTAAATTTCTTTTTCCTTACATTCCTTGAAATTTCTCTCTCAATGGACGTTCTTTCACAACAGCAGCTCGTTATAACATATATGGATTGATTATCGTGGAAACACCCTTAATGGTGAAATCTAGAAACCAATTGCATTATTAAGCAATTTTATTGCATATTTGTTATTATTTGTTGCATCAAGTTGGTCGCTAGTATATGCAACAAATAATGCAATAGAAAAAAATACATGAATATATATAATCCTACTCATGTACAGCCGTTAGATCACTAATATCAATGGCCTACAAAAGTTTTTAGATTTCACGAGGTAATTAGTTTTCATATGATATATTTCCAATATATATATGCCAAGCCAGGATGAATAATACAAACCTCCTATCTGCCAAGGCGCTAAGCCACACATTAAAAACGGAAACTAAGAAAACCATAGGTAAATCAACTCGCATAAGCGCATCGGAAGAACCAAAAATTAGCCCTTATTTCAAAGTATGAAAAATGTGGAGATTTAGGATATTATGCTCCTTAATCTTAAGGACTATCCATCAAAAAGAAAGAAAAAGAAACTAGCTGACAACAATAACTTGCACCCATATCCATTAAGATATGGACAAGTGCTGATCATGACTGATCAGGTACTCAAATTCTCTATACGGCATATTTATTTGGTTTCATTTATAGGAGAGTTTATTACCGCGCAGATATTCAAACAATAATTTCTTATAGGATTTGGACGGAATACATACAAAGAGCTGCTAATCAATTTGTCTCACAGCAAATGGAAATCACTGCTTAAAACTCGCTTCCTATATACCTTCATAACTCCTCTTTTGAAAGTTGGTGTTTATCTTCTCCTACATTTGTTGAATTTTTTTTTTTGGTATTCCTTATAAATTAAGAGAGCAATTTTATGTTGTTTTATATACGGTAAGTAAATCATGTGAAGACCAACCAAAAACTAGACTTTTTTTTCTGAGGATCAATATCGAACTTGGAAGGAAGAACGCGATGACAAAGATTTGTATGTGATAGATAAGTATGTGAAGGGGTTTGGGGGCAATTACTGCGGAGGAAGCAAATAAATATTTTGAGAAGTTAGATGAGTTCAAGATATTCTTCCTTTACGAGGATAAGGAAGATGACGAGGCACTTCGAATTGCTTTTAGTGAAGACACGGATGAGAGGAAAAAGTGGCTTTCCAACTGTCGTTGTGTGTCTAATGAGTCTCTTACTGGTGAAACTTGGAAGTCTTCTGAGAATAAAGAAATCAGAATTAAAGACTTTGAGTTGGGAAAATCTTTTTGGTACCAAATTGAAACATCAATTCCATGTTTGCTCGATGGATTGAAACCATCTCAAAGGAGGTCTTACTTTCTGCATTCAAGAATCAACTTACTAAAAAAATTAAGACCGAGGTCTTGGCTAGTTATGTTGTTGAGTGAACATCCTATCAACATTCAGTTTACAATCTCAACCAGGTCATAATTTTTGTGGCCCAAGCAAGATTTCCCGAGTGCCAATAATAGCAATTACCTACAAACAGAGGGTCAGTTTGGCTCCCGTGAAGCGGTTAGTACATCGATCACAAATGTAGAGAACTATTATCTAAATTTTAAATTTCTTTTTAGTTTTTCCTTACATTCTTTGAAATTTCTCTCCAGATGGACGTTCTTTCACAACAGCAGGTCGTTATAACATATAGGGATTGATTATGGTGGAAACACCCTTAATGGTGAAATCTAGAAACCAATTGCATTATTAAGCAATTTCATTGCATATTTGTTATTATTTGTTGCATCAAGCCGGTCGCTAGTATATATACAACAAATAATGCAATAGAAAAAATACATAAATGCATATAATCATACTCATCTACAGCCGTTAGATCACTAATATCAATGGCCTACAAAAGTTTCTAAATTTGACAAGGTAATTAGTTTAATATGATATATTTCCAATATATATATGCCAAGCCAGGATGAATAATCCAAACCTGCTATCTGCTAAGGCGCTAAGCCACACATTAAAAACGGAAACTAAGAAAAGCATAGGTAAATCAACTCGCATAAGCGTATCGGAAGAAGCAAAAATTGGCCCTTATTTCAAAGTAAGAAAAATGTGGAGATTTAGGGTATTATGCTCCTTAATCTTAAGGACTATCCATCAAAAAGAAAGAAAAAGAAACCCGCTGACAACAATAACTTGCACCCATATCCATTAAGATATGGACAAGTGCTGATCATTAGTGATCAGGTACTCAAATTCTCTATACGGCATATTTATTTGGTTTCATTTATACGCCAGGCAGAAATTATTACCGCGCAGATATTCAAACAACAATTTCTTATAGGATTTGGACGGAATACATATAAAGAGCTGCTAATCAATTTGTTTCACACCAATTGGAAATCACTGCTTAAAACTCGTTTCCTATCTACCTTCACAACTCCTCTTTTGAAGGTTGGTGTTCATCTTCTCCTACATTTGTTGATTTTTTTTTTTTTTGGTATTTCGTATAAATTAAGAGAGCAATTTTATGTTGTTTTATATCGGTAAGTAATTCATGTGAAGACCAACCGAAAACTAGATTTTTATTTTATGAGGATCAATATCGAGCTTGGAAGGAAGTGCGGGATGACAAAGATTTGTATGTGATAGATAAGTATGTGAAAGGGTTTGGGGGCAATTACTGCGGAGGAAGCAAATAAATATTTTGAAAAGTTAGATGAGTTCAAGATATTCCTCCTTTACGAAGATAAGGAAGATGACGAGGCACTTCAAATTGCTTTTAGTGAAGACACGGATGAGAGAAAAAGTGGCTTTCCAACTGTTGTTGTGTGTCTAATGAGTCTCTTACTGGTGAAACTTGGAAGTCTTCTGAAAATAAAGAAATCAGAATTAAAGACTCTGAGTTGGGAAAATCTTTTTGGTACCAAATCAGCACATCAATTCCATGTTTGCTCGATGGACTGAAACCATCTCAATGGAAGGTCTTATTTTCTGCATTCAAGAATCAATTTTCTAAAAAAATTAAGACCAATGTCTTGGCTAGTTATGTTGTTGAGTGCACATTCTACCAACATTCAGTTGACAATCTCGACCAGGTCATCATTTTTATGGACCAAGCAAGATTTCCCGAGTGCCAATAACATCAATTATCTACAAAGAGAGGGTCAATTTGGCTCTCGTGTAGCGGTTAGTACGTCGATCACAAATGTAGAGTACTATTGTCTAAATTTTAAAAAAAAAATTCCTTACATTCTTTGAAATTTCTCTCTAGATGGACGTTCTTTCACAACAGCCGCTCGTTATAACATATAGGAATTGATTATGGTGGAAACACTCTTAATTGTGAAATCTAGAAACCAATTGCATTATTAAGCAATTTCATTGCATATTTGTTATTATTTGTTGCATCAAGTTGGTCGCTAGTATATGCAACAAATAACGCAATAAAAAAATACATAAATGCATATAATCCTACTCATCTACAGCCATTAGATCACTAATATCAATAGCCTACAAAAGTTTCTACATTTTACAAGGTAATTCATATGTCAAGCTAGGATGAATAATCCAAACCTTCTATCTGCTAAGGCGCTAAGCCACATATTAAAAAGGGAAACCATAGGTAAATCAACTCGCATAAGCGCATCGGCAGAAGCAAAAAATGGCCCTTATTTCAAAGTAAGAAAAATGTGGAGATTTAGGATATTATGCTCCTTAATCTTAAGGACTATCCATCAAAAAGAACGAAAAAGAAACCAGCCGACAACAATAACTTGCACCCATATCCATTAAGATATGGACAAGTGCTGATCATAGGGCTGTAAACGAACCGAGCCGAGCCGAACTTTGACCTAAACGAGCCGTGCTCAATTTTTTTCCCTGACGAGCCGAACCGAGCCGAGCTTTGTTATCGCATAAAAAACGTGTTCGAGCTCGAGCTCATTAATAAAACGAGTCGAACTCAAGCTATTCGCGAACAACTCGAGCCGAGCTCGAGCTGTTCGCGAATAATTATATATTTTTAAATTATTTAAATAATATATTTGAATTATTTAAAATAAATATTTTAAAATAATCATTAAAATTTATATTTTTTTAAATATATATAAAAATTAATATTTTAATATATGAAAATTATTTAAAAAATTATTAATCTATAATATAATATATATAAATATTATTAAATAAATTTAAAAATATATTTATTAATCGAGCTTAACGAGCCGAACCGAGCCGAACCGATCTCGAGCCGAGCTCGAGCCGAACATGCCAAAGCTCGGCTCGAACTCGTTTTCTTAACGTACAGATTTTTGTGTTCGAGCTTGAGCTCGAGTTCTTAACGAACCGAGCCCTTAACGAGCCGAGCCGAGCTTTGTTTGCGAACAATTCTGTTCGTTTACAGCCCTAGCTAATCATGACTGATCAGGTACTCAAATTCTCTATACGGCATATTTATTTGGTTTCATTTATAGGCCAGACAGATTTTATTATCGCGCAGATATTCAAACAACAATTTCATATAGGATTTGGACGGAATACATACAAAGAGCTGCTAATCAATTTGTCTCACAACAAATGGAAATCACTGCTTAAAACTCGCTTCCTATATACCTTCATAACTCCTCTTTTGAAAGTTGGTGTTTATCTTCTCCTACATTTGTTGAATTTTTTTTTTTGGTATTCCTTATAAATTAAGAGAGCAATTTTATGTTGTTTTATATACGGTAAGTAAATCATGTGAAGACCAACCAAAAACTAGACTTTTTTTTCTGAGGATCAATATCGAACTTGGAAGGAAGAACGGGATGACAAAGATTTGTATGTGATAGATAAGTATGTGAAGGGGTTTGGGGCAATTACTGCGGAGGAAGCAAATAAATATTTTGAGAAGTTAGATGAGTTCAAGATATTCTTCCTTTACGAAGATAGGAAGATGACGAGGCACTTCGAATTGCTTTTAGTGAAGACACGGATGAGAGGAAAAAGTGGCTTTCCAACTATTGTGTGTCTAATGAGTCTCTTACTGGTGAAACTTGGAAGTCTTCTGAGAATAAAGAAATCAGAATTAAAGACTTTGAGTTGGGAAAACCTTTTTGGTACCAAATCAGAACATCAATTCCATGTTTGCTCGGTGGACTGAAACCATCTCAAAGGAAGGTCTTATTTTTTGTATTCAAGAATCAACTTACTAAAAAAATTAAGACCAAGGTCTTGGCTAGTTATGTTATTGAGTGCACATCCTATCAACATTCAGTTGCCAATCTCGACCATGTCATCATTTTTATGGCCCAAGCAAGATTTCCCGAGTACCAATAACATCAATTACCTACAAACAGAGGGTCAGTTTGACTCTCGTGAAGTGGTTAGTACGTCGATCACAAATGTAGAGTACTATTATCTAAATTTTAAATTTCTTTTTCCATACATTCTTTGAAATTTCTCTCTAGATAGCTGTTCTTTCACAACAGCAGCTCGTTATAACATATAGGGATTGATTATGGTGGAAACACCCTTAATGGTGATATCTAGAAACCAATTGCATTATTAAGCAATTTCATTGCATATTTGTTATTATTTGTTGCATCAAGCTTGTCACTAGTATATACAACAAAAAATACATAAATGCATAGAATCCTACTCATGTACAGTCGTTAGATCACTAATATCAATGACCTACAAAAATTCTAGATTTCACAAGGTAATTAGTTTTCATATGATATATATATATATATATATATAACTCTGCCTGTGGGTGTCTTCTTGACATCCATTGCCGGTCCCAAGCCCGGATAAAAGAGGAGGGTTGCGGTAGGTTAGTGGCAGCCATCGTAAAACTCGTCACATTCCATGGACATGAATCAAACATTGAAAATCGTTGGGGCGTCTCCTCAGAAGCGACGCGCTGCATTTCATAGGCCCGGGTGCAGTGATAAGTATGCGAGGGTTGCTAGGTCGTCGCCCATAAGCGGCGCGCCACCTTTACATCTGAGGGTGGTGTCAAATGAGCAAGGATGCGCTACACTTCATAGGCCCGGGTGTAGTGGAAAATATGCAAGGGTTGCTAGGTCGTCGCCCGGAAGCGGCGCGCCACCTCGAAGTATGGGTGTGGTGTCAAATGTGCAAGAATCCTTGCAGCGTGGACGGGGACAGACAGAGAAGTTAGTTCTTGCGGCTAGTAAGGGTAGTAAGGTGCGGTTTGGAACTTGGAACGTTGGCTCTTTTAATGGGAGATCAGCAGAAGTGGGGGAGGTTATGAAAAGGAGGAGAATTCACATAATGTGTCTACAAGAGACTAAGTGGGTTGGCGAGAAGGCAAGAGTGTTAGCTCCTTGGGGTTACAAGCTTTGGTACTCTGGAAAGGATAGAAGTAGAAATGGAGTGGGTATCGTCATTGATAAAGACTTCATTGATGATGTGGTGGAAGTGTCAAGAAAAAGCGATAGAATAATGAGTATTAAGCTTGTGATAGGGGATGAGTTTCTAACTATCATAAGTGCTTATGCACCACAAGTAGGATTGGATGCATCGATCAAACAAGAATTTTGGGAAGATTTGGAAGAGGTTGTCGAACGAATTCCTATGGGTGAGAAATTGATCATTGGTGGTGACCTCAATGGGCATGTCGGTGTTAGCAGAGATGGCTTTGAGAGCATTCATGGTGGCTTTGGTTTTGGGGACAGGAATGAAGCAGGAAATGATATATTGGATTTCGCATTAGCTCATGACTTGGGTATTATGAACACTTGGTTCGAGAAAAGGGACTCTCATTTGGTGACATATAGAAACGGAGGTAAGGCAAGTCAGATTGATTTCTTTTTAGTAAGGAATGTTTGGAGGAAAAGTTTTACTAATTGCAAGGTAATACCCGGTGAGAGTCTTTGCAACACAAAGATAGGGTTGTGGTGCTTGACTTTCGAGGTAAGAGGCACTTAAGAAAGAGAAGACCACAAGTTGACCCTCGAATTAAGTGGTGGAAGCTCGAGGAGAGTCGACATACTTTTGTGGCTAAGATTGCGATAGTGGTATTTGGTCCGATTGCACGGAGATGGATATAGATTCGATGTGGAACTTGTTGGAACACAACAAAAGGAAGTTGCAAAAGAAGTCCTAGGAGAATCTAAAGGAAAGCAGACCATCAAGTAAGGACACATCTTGGTGGAATGATGAAGTTAAGCAAGCGATAAAGACCAAACGTGAATGTTATAAGGTCTTGGGTAAATGCTTGAGCGATGAGAATTATGAGAAGTACAAGAAAGCTCGACGAAGCTAAAAGGCGGTCGAAATGCCCGATCAAAGGTCAATCAAGAATTATATGCAAGATTAGATACTAAAGAAGGGAAAAAGATATCTATAAACTTGCTCGAATGAGAGAGAAGAAGACGCGAGATATTGGAAAAGTTAAATGTGTAAAGATCTTGACCAAAAGTTTTGGTTCAAGATAAAGAGATAAAAGAGAGATGGAGGTCATACTTTGATACCCTATTCAATGGCCATCAAGAACAAGATATTGGGAATTTAAACATCCCCTCAAGTATGGTTAACCGAGAGTTTAAGAGAAGAATCCAAAAGGGTGAAGTGACAATTGCATTGAAGAAGATGGGGTCAAAGAAAGCGAAGGACCAGGATGGTATACCTATTGAAGTTTGGAGGTGTTTGGGGAGAGAGGGATCGAATGGGTAACTATGCTTTTCAATAAGATTTGGAGAAGCAATAAGATGCCGTCAGCATGGAGGAAAAGTATTCTCGTCCCTTTGTATAAGAACAAAGGTGATGTTCAAGATTGTTCTAATTATCGCGGAATTAAACTAATGAGTCATACCATGAAGTTGTGGGAGCAGTGATTGAACAAAGGATCGGGAAATGTGTGAAGATAACGAGAAAATCGGTTTGGATTTATGCGGAAGATCGACCATGGAAGCAATTTATCTTATCCTGAGTTGATGGAACATTATCGAGATAAAAGAAAGATCTGCATATGGTTTTTATTGATTTAGAGAAGGCGTATGATAAAGTACCAAGAGAAGTACTTTGGTGGGCCTTAGCAAAAAGGGTGTATCGCGGAAATATATTGACATTATAAAGGACATGTATGAGGAGCTAGTACAAGTGTACGTACTAATGTTGGGAGGACGGAAGAATTCCTATTACGATTGGGGTGCATCAAGGATCTGCTCTTAGTCCTTTTCTCTTTGCCACGATCATGGGCCAATTGACAAGAGAAATTCAAAATGACGTTCCGTGGTGTATGATGTTCGCAGATGATATTGTGTTGATTGATGAAACGAAGGTTGGAGTGCAACGAAATTGGAACTTTGGAGGATACTTTGGAAGCTCGAGGCTTTAGGGTGAGAAGTAAGGCGAATATATGGAGTGTAGGTTTAGCGAAAACAGTGATAGAGAGGCGGGGATGATCACATTTGATGGGAAAGTTGTTCATGGATCCACTTTCTTTCGGTATCTTGGATCTATTATCCAAAAGGATGGAGAGCTAGATGGCGATGTGGCTCACGAGAATAAAGGCGGGGTGGTTGAAGTGGAAGAGAGTGCCACGGGGTTTTATGTGATCCCGCATGCCTCATAGATTAAAGGGTAAATTTTACGCACGGCAATTAGGCTGCTGTTTGTTATATGGCAAGTGTTGGGGTCAGAAAAGCAGTGTCACGTTCAAAAGATGAATGTGGCGGAGATGCGTATGCTACGATGGATGTGTGGTCATACAAAAAGGATCGGCTCGAAATGAGGTGATCGGAGAGAAAAGGTAAGAGTTGCGTCTATAGAAGACAAGATGATGGAGAATCGATTACGATGGTTTGGTCATGTGAGAAGAAGACCTATTGATGCCCCAATGAGGAGGCTAGAAAGTTGGGAAGCAAGTAATGTTGTGAAAGGTAGAGGAAGGCCAAGAAAACTTGGATAAAGATGATTGAAAATGATATGCGGTTTCTTGGAATTGGAGAAAGTATGGCGATGGAGAGCAAATGTGGCGGGAAAGAATACGGATGGTGGATGGAGTCGATTCTTTTTTTTTTTTTTTTTTAAATTCCTATTTTCTTTTATTTCATGTTATCTTTTTTTTTTTTTTCTTTCATTCATTCTCTTTTTTATTTGCTTTTTCTCTACTTTTCCTCTTTTTTCCTTTTATGTTATTTATGTAACGATTATTGACGGTTTCAAAGTTTGATTCATATTAGCCGACCCCAAATCATTTTGGGACTAAGGCTTAGATGTTGTTGTTGTATATATATATATATATATATATATATATATATATATATATATATATATATATATATATATATATGCCAAGCCAGGATGAATAATCCAAACCTCCTATCTGCTAATCTGCTAAGGCGCTAAGCCACACATTAAAAACGGAAACTAAGAAAACCATAGGTAAATCAACTCGCATAAGCACATTGGAAGAAGCAAAAATTGGCCCTTATTTCAAAGTAAGAAAATTGTGGAGATTTAAGATATTATGCTCCTTAATCTTAAGGACTATCCATCAAAAAGAAAGAAAAAGAAACCAGCCGACAACAATAACTTGCACCCATATCCATTAAGATATGGACAAGTGCTGATCATGACTTATCAGGTACTCAAATTCTCTGTACGGCATATTTATTTGGTTTCATTTATAGGTCAGGCAGAGTTTATTACCACGCAGATATTCAAACAACAATTTCTTATAGGATTTGGACGGAATACATATAAAGAGCTGCTAATCAATTTATTTCACAGCAAATGGAAATCACTGTTTAAAACTCGTTTCCTATCTACCTTCATAACTCCTCTTTTGAAGGTTGGTGTTTATCTTCTACTACATTTGTTGAATTTTGTTTTTGGTATTCCTTATAAATTAAGAGAGCAATTTTATGTTGTTTCATATACGGTAAGAAATTCATGAGAAGACCAACCAAAAACTAGATTTTTTTTTTCTGAGGATCAATATCGAACTTGGAAGGAAGGTCGGGATGACAAAGATCTGTATGTGATAGATAAGTATGTAAAGGATTTTGGGGGCAATTACTGCGGAGGAAGCAAATAAATATTTTGAGAAGTTAGATGAGTTCAAGATATTCTTCCTTACGAAGATAAGGAAGATGACGAGGCACTTCGAATTGCTTTTAGTGAAGACATGGATGAGAGGAAAAAGTGGCTTTCCAACTGTTGTGTGTCTAATGAATCTCTTACTGGTGAAACTTGGAAGTCTTCTGAGAATAAAGAAATCAGAATTAAAGACTTTGAGTTGGGAAAATCTTTTTGGTAGCAAATCAGAACATCAATTCCATGTTTGCTCGATGGACTGAAACCATCTCAAAGGAAGGTCTTACTTTCTGCATTCAAGAATCAACTTACTAAAAAAAAATAAGACCAAGGTCTTGGCTAGTTATGTTGTTGAGTGCACATCCTATCAACATTCAGTTTACAATCTCGACCAGGTCAGCATTTTTGTGGCCCAAGCAAGATTTCCCGAGCGCCAATAACATCAATTACGTACAAACAGAGGGTCGGTTTGGCTCTCGTGAAGCGGTTAGTACGCCGATCACAAATGTAGTGTACTATTATCTAAATTTTAAATTTCTTTTTCCTTACATTCTTTGAAATTTCTCTCTAGATGGACGTTCTTTCACAACAGCATCTCGTTATAACATATATGGATTGATTATGGTGGAAACACCCTTAATGGTGAAATCTAGAAACCAATTGCATTATTAAGCAATTTCATTGCATATTTGTTATTATTTGTTGCATCAAGCTGGTCGCTAGTATATGCAACAAATAATGAAATAGAAAAAAAATACATAAATGCATATAATCCTACACATCTACAGCCGTTAGATCACTAATATCAATGACTTACAAAGGTTTCTAGATTTCACAAAGTAATTAGTTTTCATGTGATATATTCCCAAGTGAGAATCAATTTTTTAATACCAAACCATAAAATTGATAAGTTATATATCCTCACTCATAAGAGTGTAAGTTATTGATACCATTTTGCTTACAAAGACTAAAATATCCTCCAAAAAGGTGTTGATATTAACTTTCATTTTTTATCTTTTAATGATAGATTTAAGGGTATTAGTGTCTTTTGGTATAAAAAACTTATAGTTTTATGAATGAGGATATATAACTTGTTACTTTTATGATTTCGTATTATAAAAGATAAAACCCTATTTCCAATATATATGTGTCAAGCCAGGATGAATAATCCAAACCTCATATCTGCTAAGGCGCTAAGCCACACATTAAAAACGGAAACTAAGAAAACCATAGGTAAATCAACTCACATAAGCGCATCGGAAGAACCAAAAATTAGCCCTTATTTCAAAGTATGAAAAATGTGGAGATTTAGGATATTATGCTCCTTAATCTTAAGGACTATCCATCAAAAAGAAAGAAAAAGAAACCGGCCGATAACAATAACTTGCACCCATATCCATTAAGATATGGACAAGTGCTGATCATGAGTGATCAGGTACTCAAATTCTCTATACGGCATATTTATTTGGTTTCATTTATAGGCTAGGCAGAGTTTATTACCGAGCAGATATTCAAACAACAATTTCTTATAGGATTTGGACGGAATACATATAGAGAGCTGCTAATCAATTTGTTTCACAGCAAATGGAAATCACTGCTTAAAACTCGTTTCCTATCTACCTTCATAACTCCTCTTTCGAAGGTTGGTGTTTATCTTCTACATTTGTTGATTTTTTTTTTTTTTTGGTATTCCGTATAAATTAAGAGAGCAATTTTATATTGTTTTATATACGGTACGTAATTCATGTGAAGACCAACCGAAAACTAGATTTTTTTTTTTGAGGATCAATATCGAACTTGGAAGGAAGTGCGGGATGACAAAGATTAGTATGTGATAGATAAGTATGTGAAGGGATTTGGGGGCAATTACTGCGGAGGAAGCAGTGTTCTAAAAATCCCCGCCTAGACCGATTAATCCTCCGATTAATCCCTAGAAGGTCCTCTACCGTTCCGATTATAGCCTAGGCGCTTGTACTGGGCGTTTGGGTGATTAATCACTGCCCAGTTTGGGGGCCTATGAAGGCAAGTTAAGATACTATGGATACTATAGACTACTTTATACCTATATCAATGTTTCAAATTTCCTAACTATGTGTGCGACTAGGCAGATGCCTAGGCTGTTATACTTTTTTGTTTTTTTTTTATTTTGTTCTAATAGTACTATAAATTCCTAAATTGAGATATTATGTATATTATGGACTCCTTGATATCTATATAAGTATTTCCAATTTAATATAATTGATTATATATCTGTGTACATGATTAAATTTTAATTATTTTTAATTATTTTACATATATATCATTTTTTATATATAAAAATGATTATAAAAATAATAAAAAATAAATCCGTCTAGTCCGATTAATCCCCGATTAATCTCCGAATAATCCTCTGGGCGCTAGGCGTTAGCAATCCGAACGCCTAGCGCCTAGCGTTTTTTAGAACCATGGGAGGAAGCAAATAAATATTTTGAGAAGTTAGATGAGTTCAAGATATTCTTCGTTTACGAAGATAAGGAAGATGACGAGGCACTTCGAATTGCTTTTACTGAAGACACGGATGAGAGGAAAAAGTGGCTTTCCAAGTGTTGTGTGTCTAATGAGTCTCTTACTGGTGAAACTTAGAAGTCTTCTGAGAATAAAGAAATCAGAATTAAAGACTTTGAGTTGGGAAAATCTTTTTGTTACCAAATCAGAACATCAATTCCATGTTTGCTAGATGGACTGAAACCATCTCAAAAGAAGGCCTTATTTTCTGCATTCAAGAATCAACTTACTAAAAAAATTAACACCAAGGTCTTGGCTAGTTATGTTGTTGAGTGCACATCCCATCAACATTCAGTTGATAATCTCGACCAGGTCATCATTTTTATGGCCCAAGCAAGATTTCCCGAGTGCCAATAACATCAATTACATACAAACAAAGGGTCAGTTTGGCTCTCGTGAAGCGGTTAGCACGTCGATCACAAATGTAGAGTACTATTATCTAAATTTAAATTTCTTTTTCCTTACATTCTTTGAAATTTCTCTCTAGATGGACATTCTTTCACAACAGCAGCTCGTTATAACTACACTCAGTTGTCTGATATAACCAGGCTCCTCTCTTCCCTACACTCAATTGGCCCTTATTACAAATGCAGTTCTGATAATATGAATTAAAGAGTTACTAAAATTATTATCACGTACATGTACCAAGAAAATAGATCACTGTCTATGTATGTGACAATAAATGTAGCAACTCTTTAATTCATATTATGAGAACTGCATCAGCATGTATAAAATTCTAACAATTTTACTATTAGAACATACTTTCTTCAGCATCCTTATATAATTTCAGCTTCCCTTGTACAAAAGCACCCCCTGTACTAGGGTACCATTGACTCCAACGACTTGCCCTCAATCCAATTCTTAACATTTTTGATAATATATAATGTGTTAAAGTTTGGAATTTCACATTTCCACCCAGCCCCAATTCCATGAGCGCTATTAACAAGTACTGTTGGTATGATTGGCACATACCAGAGAGGTTCTATGGATGGATTTCCCATCTCCATCTGTCAAGTACTTCAAAACATCGTCATCATCCTTTGGGAAGAGAAACTGAGTGTAGGTACAACAAGCTGCTGCTGAGAAAGAACGTCCCTATAGAGAGAAATTTCAAAGAATGTAAGGAAAAAGAAATTTAAAATTTAGATAATAGTACTCTACATTTGTGATCAACGTACTAACTGCTTCACGAGAGCCAAACTGACCCTCTGTTTGTAGGTAATTGATGTTATTGGCACCCGGGACATCTTGTTTGGGCCATAAAAATGATGACCTGGTCGAGATTGTCAACAAAATGTACACTCAACAACATAACTAGCCAAGACCTTGGTCTTAATTTTTTTAGTAAGCTGATTCTTGAATGCAGAAAATAAGACCTTCCTTTGAAATGGTTTCGGTCCATCCAGCAAACATTGAGTTAGGAAAATCTTTTTGGTACCAAATCAGAACATCAATTCTAAGTCTTTAATTCTGATTTCTTTATTCTGAGAAGACTTCCAAGTTTCATCAGTAAGAGACTCATTAGACACAACAACAGTTGGAAAGCCACTTTTTCCTCTCATCCGTGTCTTCACTAAAAGCAATTCGAAGTGCCTCGTCATCTTCCTTATCTTCGTAAAGGAAGAATATCTTGAACTCATCTAACTTCTCAAAATATTCATTTGCTTCATCCGCAGTAATTGCCCCCAAACCCCTTCACATACTTATCTATCACATACAAATCTTTGTCATCCTGTCCTTCCTTCCAAGTTCGATATTGATCCTCAGAAATAAAATCTAGTTTTTGGTTGGTCTTCACATGAATTACCTACTGTATATAGAACAACATAAAATTGCTCTCTTAATTTATAAGGAATACAAAAAAAACAAAAAAAATCAACAAATGTAGGAGAAGATAAACACCAACCTTCAAAAGAGGAGTTATGAAGGTAGATAGGAAACGAGTTTTAAGCAGTGATTTCCATTTGCTGTGAAACAAATTGATTTAGTACATATGCTTGCAAGGATTCAGTACATATGCTTGCAAGGATTCAGTGCATATGCTTTGTCAACTTCACTCCTGACAGCAAGTAAATAGAAGTATTTGTTTCATATGCTCTACACAATGCACACATACATTACATACATCTGGAGAGAGAGAGATCTACCCTTGCTGAAATTTGTAACGCTAGGGCATGAGCTATCACATTTTGACTTCCGCGTTCTGCTCTTTCTTTTAACAGAACCTGTTTCTTTACTTTCTTGAATACGCAGTTGCCCAACCTGCTCTTCTCCAAGAAGAAGAAATGTACAGGAATATCAGATGTCAGAAGACGCAAAATCAAAGGAAAAACAACAAATCTCTAAGTAAAAAGTAGTGGAGCTCCTACTTTTAAACATGTCAATGCAAATTACTGGTCCAAATTAGTCTTAAATGGCACCAATTGTCCAATTTCACTCCTTTCCAGGCCAAATGTGGGAATGTTAATATGTTATGATATAATTTGCTTTCATATGAACCACAGAGCCCATATATTAAATGGTAACATTTCCATTCCATATGTGCAGACCGGTCTAAATTTCCATTCTCGATTAAATTTCCAGTAATATTGATGTAATTGAGTAGTTTATTAGTTTTACTTTAGAGAAAAATACTATTGCGCAAGAAATTAGCAGTACCCACTCCTGCATTTAGGGTCCACTTGTTCTATTCTGCATTGTTCTATTCCTTATTGTGGCTAAATGGGAACTGTCAAAAGAAATGGAAAATAAAATTACTCTAAACTAACTACTACAATGAAACAACTTAGAAGTACTAATTATTCGTACGTACCACAACGCCAGCCACCCAATTTCCTGCAATCCATTCCTTGTGGTGCCTTAATAACTTAATTCTGCACGAGTGAACACTCTCTTCTCTTTTGTATATGTAAAAGTGACGATGTAATTATTCTTGAGAATTTGGGTGACATTACCGACGCACCACCACATATCATGGAAAGCATCCACCATATTCATCAAGCCGATATCTGTTTCCTCTTCCAGTGGTGGGCGAGGCCGAAGTTGATGGAAAGATGCAACTTCTTTAAAAACCACAGGATCAATTCTGTTATTCGTTTTCCTGTACCGAACCAAAAAACAATTGTCCTCTAATTGACCAACACATAGATAGCTGGTAACCAAGAATACCACAAGAAGTTTTCTTTGAGAAGGTTCACTTCAATTGCATCCCCTGAGTGGAATTCTGGTTGCTTCAACAGCAAAACAATCATAGAAAAAGATCATATTATTTCTCTATATATCATAACCATAACAAAAGTGGAAATGTAGACATGCTTTTTTAATCTCTTCTCTATGAGTACTAAAAGAAATCAGAATAACTGTAAATGAAATCAACGAGCGGGCGAAAAAAGACAAATTTATTATAAGACAAGTAACAGTCTAGAGCTAGCAAAACTAAACACCTCATTCAATCATAATGTAGAAGTCTGGAACTACGAAATCAGAATGCTACTTTCCAAGGATTGCTATCAGATTGATATGCTAACCAATCAATAGAATCTTTCTGATAACATCAAACCTTGATGCTCAGGCTAACACATGAGAGACATCATTGGCCTACATATATGTAAGGGGGAAATGGTCTCCCGCTGTTCAATCAACATGAAGGCAACAACTTTGGTTCAATCATCATTGGCCATACTTATATGGCGAAAACACTACCAAACAAAAAAAAGGAAACAGCTTTGGTTCAAAAATCACTAAAATTCAACTACAGAGAACCATTACAACATTTGGGAATTTTACTGTTTGGTCATTCCCAATTCAAAATTTCCAAAAGTCAAATAAAAAACAACACTTTCTATCAAAAGAGAAATTAACTTTCAATGCAAAAGAACAGATACCCCTAAAAACGGCTTTGAAAAAAATTATATATATATATATATGTATATATATATATATACACATCCGAATCCCTAAGCAAAGTTCAATATTAAACCCACATATATTACAATGTTTGAAAGTCAGATTATCCAGCTACACATGAACAGAGTATTTTACAATCTTACAATCTCACCTCTTCCTTTCTTATATTATTTAGTCATTACCAATTCAAAATTACAATAAATCAAACAAAAAGAAAGGAACTTTAAAAGCAAAGAACACAGTACCTTAAACCCTGAAAACTTCTGACACAAATGGTCGCCTGCTTTTTGTTGCCAACTACGTTGACAGGGCGCCAAAACACTGAAGCACCTGTTATGGAAGACGCGTAGCTAGCAGCCTAGCATACATGTCCCTTAAAAAATAGATTTACGTACCTTGCTAGCAGGTTTCTGGTTAAATTAATCGTAGTATTAAGGTTATGAAACCTGCGGAGCATGATCTTCAATCATAGCTGTTTCACTGGGGTACGGACAGCAATTCAGCCACTCATTATACTTGGAGCTTCATTTTCCTGCAAAAACAGCTTGAAGAAACAAGAGAGTTGAAACTACTAAACAAAATCATATAGACCTATAGGAAAAAAAAAATCATAAAAGATAAAGAATTCATTCTTTTTCTGGTCCACGTCTGAGGCGGAGAGGAAGTTAGGGAGATGAGGCCGTAATGCATAAGCTCATTAAATCATACTTCTATGAAAAAAAATTACTTTAAGATATATAAATGTTCGTCTATCCAATGATAGCAAGCATTGAATTGAAAGTAGAAACAATTAGATGAAGCAAATCTTCTCTCTGTCACCTGAGAATATGTCTAAAACTCATCCTAAGACCTGTTTAGCATTTGTGACCAAGAACCCTAACCATACTGCGCAGACAGAATAGATGCAATATATAAAACAAACATGAGCTAGAGAAGATCGAGAGAGAAAATCATCAGCCCCAGTCGTTGCCTTCAATAAGCAAGGAAATTACTAAGAAGGAACTATAATAGAAATTCTTATTTATACAACTCCCATCATCCATGACGTACTTATTGATAGATAAAAAAAGTAGAATCAAAGTAAAACAAGCTTCTGAATTACCCTCTAGTAGCATATCAAACATTAAAACAATGCGGCTCAGCAATAACCTCAAACTAAAACTCATACTCTAATAGAATAATAGGGGTTTTGCTGTCGGCAATACGCATAGCAAAGAGTAGTTCGCCCAGACCGTCTAGGAAGCCCCATAGCTCCACACTGTCGCCTTCTTTGAACCTGAAACTATCCACAACATCCCGCCACCCTTCTGAAATAACAAAGTCGGTGGGGTTGGGGCCACGCCTCAATAGCTCTATATCATAGGCAGCCATAGGACCGAAAGGTCTCCAGAAAATCACCAATTTCTTGACCGCATACGAATTCCTTAAGACATAGACATAGAGTCGTCCCTCGAATGTCTTTTTCTGTTAACTCGCGGGTCCCAATGAAGTCGATCATTTGGGGGCAACCGCATTTGATCCTATCCAGGAGTCCCTCAGGCACCGGCATATCATCAACAACTTAACAGCACTTAAATCCTGGGTATGATACCTGAGCAATATAACGTGGATTGTTTAAGGCGGAGATATAAAAAAAATCATTACTTTTTTCATATTGAACTGAGTACATCTAACAAAAAAACACAAGTCAATAAACCAACAGATACGCAGATCTCGCATAACATATGAAACACTTTGAAGAACTCGGGACCTACGCTGATTGATTTTCTATACCACAAATGACGATAACTGGCACCCAAGTAACAGATAATCAGACATAGCCCAACACTTGGAATGTCAAATTTATGATAATCGAACAAAAAAAAAAAATCAAAGCCCAGGTCAAAACCATGGATCTCTAAAGTTAGCAAACAAAATTCGTAATTACAATTATCAGAAAACAAGACCAAAATCGAATCAAAATCACATGCTTGTACTGAGAGATTTGATCTTAGGTTTAGAGAGAGTGACTTACAAAGATCTGAAAAGATTAAATTTGCAATAAGCGTAGTCGGACATTGTTGGAGAAAGACCAGCGTTCTTCTTCCTCTCCTTTGTCAGATACTTGATTACTTGTACTTGTGCGGCTTGTGTTAAACCAATTTGGTTCTGTTCAATTTGGTTCATGGATGTCAAACGACACGACGTTTGGAACCGGCGGTTCCGGTTCACCGTAAGTGGCCTGGGTATTCTTCAGAAGGGTCGATTTCCGAGCCCGAAACCGGCAGTTCAGGGCTGGACCGAAAATCCGGCGGTTCTTTTTTTTTGTATGAAATTAAATCAATTGTATAGTTGTGATGAAATTTCGAATGTTGAAATTATTTATGTTATGTTTTTTTATGTAACTTGTAATACTGTTTATAACTTGTAATTTATGTCTAAATTTTTTAATTTACAAGTGTTGAAATTTTGAAATTACTTAAGGTGATTTAATAAAAATATAATAACTTAAACTTATAGATAATTTAGAAATTCTTTATGTTGTGTGTTTTTATGTAATTTATAGTAACTTGTAATATTTTTTATGACTTTTTTTTTTTTGAAAATAAATTATTTGTGTTGAAAATTTGAAATATTGAAAATTTGAAATGCAATAAAGTAAAAATAGTTCTAAAACATTTACAATCAAAATAATGCATAAAAATTGACATCTTTATTGATTTCTATGATTCTATCTAGACCAGGCAATTCGTGTCGTGTCGTGTACTTTTCGTGTCGTGTACTTGAAACACAAACACGATGCGAGATGAATCCGTGTACCTGAAACCCAAACACGAATATGACACGAAAAAAAAGGCACAACACGAAACGACACGAAAGTACACGAAATTTTTGTGTACATAAAAGTACACGACACGAATTTATATGAAAAGTACACGAAAAGTACACGAAATAAAAAAATAAAAAATTAACTTATATTTTATTATTTTTAAATATTGATAATTAATTTATACATATTAGTTGATATTTTATAAATTTTATTTATAAAATTTCATGATTAGCATCAAATTGTATACTTTAAATTATATTATTACAATATAGTAATATATATTATTTTATTATTATTTTATCTAATTAAATATGTCGCGTACCTCGTGTCGTGTCCTGTACCAGAGGGATAAACCCAAATACGACACTAAATCAGAGTCGTGTACTTTCGTGTTCGTGTACTCAAAACTTAAACACAAATACTAAATTTTCGTGTCGTTTTCGTGTCGTGTTTTCGTGTTGTGTACGAAATTACCGGGTCTAATTCTATCTATGTACAAAAGAAATATTACAATGATACAATCTTTAAAATTGAATAAGTAAACTAACTAAGGGGCTGTTTATTTTTTTTCCATTAATACCTGAATGGATTAAGCTGTCTGAGTGGATTAATCTGTCTGATTTGAAAAAATATCTTGTTGTTTATTTTTTTTCTGAATGAACTATCTGAATGACAGAAATGACCATTTTACCCCTCAATATGAATTAAGTCCTTTTTGATAAAGGACGATTTGAGCATTTTAGTTTATATAATCAATTTAAATTATATGACATAATATTTATTTTAATTTATATTATAATATATATTCATAAATTATATTATAATTTTCAGGTATATTTAAATAATCAGACAATATTTTATAAATATATTAAGTTATATTTTAATATATAGTTATATTAATTTTTTTTAATAGTCAATATAAAAAAAAATCAATTTATATAATATAACATAATATATATTTTGATTTATATTATAATATATATTTATAAATCATATTATAATTTTTAGGTATATGTAAATAATCAGACAATATTTTTATAAATATATTAAGTTATATTTTAATATATATAATTATATTAATTTTTTTAATAGTCAATATAAAAAAATCAATTTATATAATATAACATAATATATATTTAAATTTATATTATAATATATATATTCATAAATTATATTATAATTTTCAGGTATATTTAAATAATCAGATATTTTTATAAATATATTAAGTTATATTTTAATATATATATATATAGTTATATTAATTTTTTTTATCAATAAATAGCTTATATTTTATGAATTTTAAATATATAATATTAATATATATTTTAAATTTATACTATATATACTCAACTATAATTAAGATTATATGATAATTTATACTATATATACTCAATTCTTTTATTATTAGAGAGGGTAATTTTGGTATATTGGGGAAGTATTTCTAGCTTAATGGTAAGGACACCTCAAAAGTTGCTTAATGAAAAAGACAGTATTAAGATCATTAAGTTGAAAGTAAACAGCAAAATATAGCTGAACGATTAAGCTGATTGAGCATTAAGCTGATTAAGTAAAAAGTAAACAAGCCCTAATACTAACTAATTCACTATACAAAAGAAATGTTACAATGATACAATCTTTAAAATTGAATAAGTAAACTAACTAATACTAACTAATTCACTATACTAATTGGAAAATAAATTTTTTTTACAAGGAAAAATATAAATAAAGGGTTTGAGCTCAATTTTAAAAATAGTCCCTCCGTCCCAACTAGCTTGAAATGTTTTTTTTGAAATAAAAATTCGAAATGTTTTTTTTGAAATAAAAATTTGAAATGTTTTTTTGAAATAAAAAATTGAGATGTTTTTTTTGAAATAAAAATTTGAGCTAGTCGGGACGGAGGGAGTACAAATATTAAAATTGAGTGGCCTACGTATCTTCATTAAATAATGAAGAATCAAAGCCTGCGTAGTTCTCTTACCTTAACTTACCTTAACTTACCTAGTTGTAGGCCTCGGCGTTAGATCTTCCGGACTCGGTGTATGAATCATTTGGGCTCTTGTCGGCTTGATCTCATTGGTTCTCTTGAGCTCGCAACTCGGCTTTGGACCAATCATCAAGCAACATGGTGGCCTCCATGTTTCGAGGATCCATGTTGCTTCTTCTTTCGTCCAAGACAAGTCCACCAATGCTGAATGCTTGCTCGACGGAGACCGTGGAGGCCGGAACCGCGAATCACTCCTTGGTCATGGTGGCAAGGATGAGATACTCACTCTCGTGCAAGGACCACCATTTCAAGATGTCGAATTTTTTACCACCTACATTTTTGAAAGCAAATGTACTAGACAAATATGTATCTAATTCGTTAGAAGTATGACTCATTTGTGTTTGCATAAATGAATAGGCGGCTTTAGCGAATTGGTTGTCGAGAAAAGAAGTACCTCCTAAGGAACCTACATGAAATTGTCTTGAAAACTATTACTAGTACTTACATTTGAAGAGTATGATGGGTTTGCTAGTGTATATTTTTGATCATATTCACTAAATAAGGCCCTATGTGTGCTTTCTACTCTAACTTTAATATAATCTACGTCGGGAATGTAAAATTCCATTGGTTGATTATTTGCTAATGCTTGGATATAAAAAGGCATTTCCTTAAAGGTACCATAATAAATTTCTAACATGCGATTAACACCGATTAGTTTAATTGTAGGATCTAAAATTTTAGCAATTAAAAAAACATCGGGAATTTCTAGAAAATACTAAAGCCACTTAATGACCATTTCATATGCTATTTTACTTAAATCTTGGTTATGACTACATGCATTTAAAGCAATAGCAATATACATACAATGTTATAAAACTTTAACATTAGTGCAATAATAAACATCGGATAAATCTCTAGTTGCACTATCAAAAACTTTTAAAAGTTCAAATAATTTAGCACATTTTTGCCAATAAAAGCAAGTTAGCCTCGGGAGTAGCTCTAAAAAAAAATCACATAAATGATCAACATGATTCAAGGTAGATGCAAGCATGGCATATGTTGAATTCCAACGTGTAGAAACATCTTTGACAAAATTCGTAAAAAATATAGAAACATTTTGATTTAAACGTATAAAGTATTTCATTAAATCACGTTTTTTTTTCTTCGGCTTGTCGCCTTATACACTTGCACAGAGTAGTTCTACCATTTTTTTCGACGGGGTTATAAGTATTTTGCATAGCATGTTCAAAAGTCATTTTATCGGCAAACATAAAAGGCAAATGCTCCATAGAAATAAAACGAGTCATTACTTCTTGAGCATTTAAATGATCATATTTCCATAAAATATTACCTTGTTCATTACCTTGTTGATTACCTTTGAAGACTTGGGGATTTAGTTGAGTTTGAGTTGTAGGGATTCCCGCCTCGGGTTTATGCATATTGTTCATGTGCCTTTGGAGGGTGCCATAACCTCCTCCCGCCGTCCATTTCTAAACGGCATCACAATAATTACAATAGTCCATGAACTTCTCGGGAGCACCGGGAGCATCATTTGGATCTGTTTCTCTAGGAACTTTTTAAAAATATTTAAGGAAAATGTTAGAACTAAGTGTTTTGGTTTTACCCTTAGTACCCTTACCTCTAGCGGGGGGAGGGCCCGCCTCCACATCATGTCTTGCTTGATCGGCTTCCTCCTCCGACTCTTGGCTATGCAAAGTACGTGCATACATTTCATCCTCCTCTTCTTGAATTTGTCGAGCATATTGTTCACCCATCATTTCTTCGGCCTCACGGCGTAACGGCTTTCTATAACGAACTTTTTTCCTTGAGGATGAAGGAACATTTTGAGGAAAAGTGGGAGTGCTATCAATATTGTAACACCCCCAAGTTATTCAGGGTATATTACAGCGCCGTGAGCCCCGCCATGGGACCCACAAGGCTAAACATACGCGGAACTATAAAACTTGACCGAGAAGGTCTACATACAATGGAAAGAAAGACGATACAAATGGTATTCAAAACCATAACCAATGAAACCATATACATCATTACACAAATCAACACCTCGACAACACAGGCCGGAACATCAAGGAAACTGAAATACAATACTCGAGTATTTAAAATCCATTCCAGAACAACAACACTGAATGGAGGAATCCAAAAAGATAACCGGAGACAAGACACAGTATCACACTTGCCCATCATCTTCATGCCGACCCGATACTACCGTCTGCTTCTCCTGGAACTCGAAATACATGAAACGTATTTCCCCCATAAAGGGGTTAGCCGTCGAATAGCTAGTGCAAGTACATCAATATGAAACACAATACTCCTCGACAATAAAGTAAATGTAGCCGTCAATTCGTCAAATCAAGACTAGTATTCCGGAATGACTAAAATCTCAAGACGTATGTGAATGCCGTAGAAACGGTTCGTTCATATCATACGCCGTTACATGTAGGAATGCCGTCAAAATGGTTCGTTCGTTACATGCCAATAATACATATATGAATGCCGTAAAAACGGTTCGTTCATAATATGCCATCAATATATCTATGAATGCCGTAAAAACGGTTCGTTCATATCATACCATCAATTCCTCTTACTTTCAAAGTCGAGAACGTACAATCATAAATGTATACTTGCCTTGAATAGTCGACGACGCAATGAACGGAAAGGAAAGTCACCGACGAATGCTAGGAACCATCGAAACCGAACCTAACGATTCGAAGAATACAATCACAACCAATTCTAAACGAATACGGAATTGGAATACACCCGGAAACCCACCTACGATTCATGTATATTCGTATAAAAACGACAACGAGGGCAGACCACAACCAAACCCTCTCGATTCCGTAAAAATCACGAAATATACCATGAATCCATAGGGAAACTAAGAATACCAACAAGATTAATCATATTCATCATGAATTAATCAACAAAACGGAATGAATCGGACGAAAACGCGAAAACCCCCAAATTCCCGAAATTAGGGTTCTAAGGAAGATTACCTTGATTCGCTGGATCAAAGGTTGATAACGGATGATTGATTGATGATATAACCTCAAGAACTTCATGGATTTGTTGTTAAACAACATGGCTTCAAGCTTCCCACGACCACCTCCACGGAAGAGAAAGGAGAAGTTGAGAAAAATGGCCAAAAACCCGTGTGCAGGGCCATAAATAGGCTGCACAGTGTGCCGCGGCCCAGCGGGAGTGTGCCGCGGCACAGGCCCAAAAATGGCTCCCAGTGGTCGGCAGTGTGCCTCGGCTCGGCCGGCGTGTGCCGCGGCACACCGTCTGATCAGTTTGGCCGAAAAATGCCCACAGTGTGCCGCGGCCACTGCCCGGCATGTGCCGCGGCCGCAGTGCGGCTGCTCGGCGAGAAGCTGCCGAGCACCGCCGGCCATGACTCGGCGGAAGTGCCGAGCACTACCGGCCGTGACTCGGCCGGTGTCGGCTGGGCCTGGTTGCCGGCCATGACTCGGCCGGGCCAACTCCGACGGCGACGACCGAAACCCGAACGAATACGAATCGATGATACGGTTCTGACGTACTCGCAAAGACGAATCTAAGAGCTAAGAGAACACACAATTCCGACCACCCGAAGGCTCGGAATTCAACAACGAGTAATTACCCAAAACTTTGGGAAATTACGAAAATGGCCCAAAACGTTCAAAATCACGATACGCGATCGAAACACCAAACCAAAGCTCGCAACATGAATAATAACATTAAATGAACTTAGGAGAAACTCGAAACAACAGCTTTTGACGAGATTCGCAAGAATCGAACTCAAGTGCGGAAAAGTCGCTAAAAGCTCGGAACTCAACAAAACGATACCAAACGAACTCGGATGACAAAAGTGCAGAATTAATCATTCTCGAAATGACGAAAGCGGTCATGAGAGAGTCGTCAAAACGAACCTCCGCCCAAAAATAAAAATTAGGAAATCGAAATTGCGGATATTACATTCTACCCTCCTTAAAAGAAGTTTCGTCCCGAAACTTAAAACAACTAGGGAGAAGAAACATCCCGCCAGGAAAACTCAACGAGATACACAAGAACCGAAAACTTACGCCCAACAGCGAAACGTTACAAGCAACACAACAATACGTTACCCGAAGATAATCCAAGCTAACGCTGAAGTAAATACGAATCACAATGTCTGAAGGCTCCAATAGAAATACCAATACATCGCAATGGCTTGAAAGCCCCTCAACCGAAGCTGTATATCACGATGGCCTGAAAGCCGAATGTACCCCAAAGTCAGAATCATCACCATACAGATCTCAAAGAAGCAAACCTGACTGTCGGACATACCCCTCGGCGTATGAACAACCAGTCGCAAATCGTCGGACATATCCAATACAACATGGACTACGGACGACCAAACAATAAGGCTCAAGAGGGAACATCACAGTACGCCCGATCCGGAAATGTGTCCGTGCACATATCCACCCCGTATACGGAATCCAGAATATACGTGTGACAATGTACCTAATTAGCCTCACGAACTACGTCTCGTGTGCACGGTCCAATGCGGAAACATCCACGCATGACCATCGTGTGCCCGGCTAAAAATCCTACACATAACCAATCGGTACGCATATATGATTCCAGATATGCCACGATACAACATGACAACGAAACTCAAAGGATAAAATACCCATTACGGATCATACGACTCACCAAGTGAACGATGACACACGAATAATGAAAGATCGACACGACCAACGATATTCAAAACAACCATCCTGGGATCATAATCCCTAAGGACCGATTAACACGGCAATAACCACAACACCACAATTCGGGAAATCCTCCACCCTCAACGATCACAAAATTACCGAGTTCACCAGAATAATAGTGTGCTGCCTTGAGTCGGCCAACACGACAATAATAATTCAACGGATGGGAACTATCCTCGACAGTCCCAATTCAATACCTCGATTACCTTCAGGACGATCAATCGATAACAATTATACGATATAATAGATGTCCTGGCGCCTTAAACCGACCACCAAAACGGAGATGATAAAAGAATATAGCAAACGCCTTCAACCGGCTAACGCAACATCATAGCAACAGTTCCAATTCGACAATAAAGATTCAACGATGCCTCAGAACGACATTAATCGTGAACAATAATAATCGATACATCGATACCGCGAACCGGCTATCGCCAACATCAATGTCAAAAAGAATCTCAATGCCTTAAACCGGCCGTTAACGAATAACAATAATATTTAGCATAATTGCCGAAGGGTATTGCATCAAACAATTCCCGAATATCAACATAATCATAAAGAGGCCAAGTCTCGATATGATACACGCATTCGTACACCTACATGATAACATTAATCTCGTTGACCCGTACAAGTATAAAACTTGTCTCGACATCAATGCCACGAACTGTTACCAATTCAGTTGCTTTCGTCTACGGGTTCCTCAGTCCCGACCAAGCTAATCTACGAACTCTTCAACCTCAACCGCAACTCAACAGTCATAATCCACGATCAAACATCATATCTTATTGTAAAACGAAGGCTTAATAATCAACAGGTTCGATGACGATCAATATCAATACAACTAGGCCACAAACTCATCAGTTCCACAATATCTCGATTAAGTACAGTCCGAACTGTCCAACTCAGACCCTCACGAATCCATGTCCACAATACGAGCCGAAATCCGATGATCATATCAGCAACCAATTCGGACCAATAATAAGGGTCTAAATGTTATCGGTTCCAAACTCAATTCTTAAATACGAATTGACAAGGTTCCCTTCTCGTAAATCCGTAGTTAAAATTTTCCGATGATCATCGTTAATTCGAACCATCCAATTAGTTCAACATTATAGATAATCATATTCTAAGGTTATCAAACAATCCAATCATTCGACTTGAATATTTGCTCCATACGTATGGGCTTCCAAATTCAGAGATGAATAATAATTTCATCAAACTCGTAATCACATTGGTATTCCTATACGAATATTATTTCAAACACATAGTTTAGCTCTAGATATGAATATTCCATATTCATTTTCAAAACATCAACTCTTCTTAAAAATTTTCATCACCTCGTATAATTCAAGAGTTCTTCAAGAACGTGAAATATCCGAAATCGCGTTCATAACAACATATCCGAGGTATATATCTCCATGTTACCATTTCCTTCATCATGCCATTCCTACAACCTCAAGAATCGCAACAACACCATTATCATCATATGAAGAAGATCTCATTAATCATATCAGCATCCGAAATCTCTTATTACAATTCCAATAAATCTCGTATAACATTATCACATGATACCATAATTGTAACACCCCGGATCCTCACAGGAATATTACACGCCGTAAACCCTCCTCACAAGGATTCACCAGGCTAAGCACAATTTTCCACGTCATTTCAAAAATGCCAAAAAGACCGATGACGGTAATATTTTTCAAATATAAAAAAAAATTATTTTCCAAATACCGTCATAAAAATACCGTCAAAAACGATCAAGGCCAAAATGTCAAAAACTCAGTTTAGGGAATCGGTTTTACAAAATAAAATTCAGTTGGTAAAATACCAAAAGCCATTTCAAAATACTCACGCAGCGGATAAAAGTACAGTCCAATATATGCATTTACATTGAAATAAAACAAACATCAAAATACACGATTCCCAACATGCTCCCTCCCAAGTAGTAATCCTTTAAAAACGAACCACTATCAGAGGGATACAAGGATTACCTTGTATGGACGAACCACGAAGAAGAATAATTGAACTCCGTTCCAAGAATCATCAAAAACTTCAAGAACAATACTTAAATCCGAGCTCTCCATCTTAATCTTGTTTAAGAGAATCATCTCTCAATGTTTAGGAATTTCAAGTACTTCCCAAGGCTCTCTCTATTGACTGAAGGAAGGAGAATGGACAAAATGCCTCTCAGCACTCGTCTATCCTCTCTATAAAACACATCACTAGCGCGCGCTAGACCTTATATTTAGCGTGCGCTACAGGACTAGCGTGCGCTATCCTTCCTTGATAGCGTGCGCTATCGGGCAGTCCAGAAGCTACTACATTGCTTCGAAATTCATCTAACGTACGTAATGCCCATGCATTAGCGTACGCTAACAGGCATTGACTTTATACAGTGAAATGCTCAGTAGCGTGTGCTAGCTCTACACGACAAACACTCGCTGACCTTATCTGGACACGCGTCGAACATGGCCGGGTCCACCCGCCGAAAGCTAAGATTCCATTATTGGTGATCTGATGTTAGCGTGCGCTAACCAACATGCGTTAGCGTGCGCTAACTGAATATAAAAATCAATCTGGGCCTACAGCCGGTCACCTTAGGAACTAACCCGACAAGTTGTTACGTCGTTAGGGTCCTCCTTAGCGTACGTAATCGAACCTCTTAGCGTGCGCTAAGTATGCACCGTAGCGTACGCTAAGTATACATCTTGGCGCGCACTAGGCATACCTCGTAGCGTGCGCTAACGTAGTCAGACTTAGCCATTTTCCGCTATTCTCTACCCACATCTCGACATACCAAACGATCATACGGCACAATGAATACATATACGCATTCAGCAACATTGTCATACGTTCACATCATCCTCAAGCACAATTATCCATCAACGACATCCAACCAATAAACGAAAAAATATATCCGAAAAAAAATCGGGGTATTACACTCTACCCCCCCTTAAAAATAAGTTTCGTCCTCGAAACTTGCAATCACTCACACAAACAACATTTCAACGGAAATTCAAATTCACCAAGAATTATCGAATAATCCGAACAACATACTTACAAGTCTGTGAAGTCGAAGATCTCCCGTGATACTAGCATGCGACTTCTAAACAAAGTCTCGACATAATACCGATACACACCAATATCGCAATTAGTAACTTAACAAAATCTCAAGGAAGAGTTCACGTCCGTGACCACAGTCACGACTTCTTCTCCTTACATCCAACATTCTAAAGGGCACACATGTGCGGAAGTATAATCCAAATCGCACCTTCTCGAAGTGACCAATTCCCAATAAACGAAACGATTAAGAAAAATACAAGAAGAGTGAGAGGACTTACAAGTACCGGTCGCACTGTGATGATGGCAGAGTAGTGATACTGTGGGCAAATGACGACTCAATCGACCCAAAAGACCGACAGCCTAGGTATCCATAAACCTAAGCTCCGATACCATATTCTGTAACACCCCCAAGTTATTCAGGGTATATTACAGCGCCGTGAGCCCCGCCATGGGACCCACAAGGCTAAACATACGCGGAACTATAAAACTTGACCGAGAAGGTCTACATACAATGGAAAGAAAGACGATACAAATGGTATTCAAAACCATAATCAATGAAACCATATACATCATTACACAAATCAACACCTCGACAACACAGGCCGGAACATCAAGGAAACTGAAATACAATACTCGAGTATTTAAAATCCATTCCAGAACAACAACACTGAATGGAGGAATCCAAAAAGATAACCGGAGATAAGACACAGTATCACACTTGCCCATCATCTTCATGCCGACCCGATACCCGCCTGTCCGTTCTCCTGGAACCTGAAATACATGAAACGTATTTCCCCCATAAAGGGGTTAGCCGTCGAATAGCTAGTGCAAGTACATCAATATGAAACACAATACTCCTCGACAATAAAGTAAATGTAGCCGTCAATTCGTCAAATCAAGACTAGTATTCCGGAATGACTAAAATCTCAAGACGTATGTGAATGCCGTAGAAACGGTTCGTTCATATCATACGCCGTTACATGTAGGAATGCCGTCAAAACGGTTCGTTCGTTACATGCCAATAATACATATATGAATGCCGTAAAAACGGTTCGTTCATAATATGCCATCAATATATCTATGAATGCCGTAAAAACGGTTCGTTCATATCATACCATCAATTCCTCTTACTTTCAAAGTCGAGAACGTACAATCATAAATGTATACTTGCCTTGAATAGTCGACGACGCAACGAACGGAAAGGAAAGTCACCGACGAATGCTAGGAACCATCGAAACCGAACCTAACGATTCGAAGAATACAATCACAACCAATTCTAAACGAATACGGAATTGGAATACACCCGGAAACCCACCTACGATTCATGTATATTCGTATAAAAACGACAACGAGGGCGGACCACAACCAAACCCACTCGATTCCGTAAAAATCACGAAATATACCATGAATCCATAGGGAAACTAAGAATACCAACAAGATTAATCATATTCATCATGAATTAATCAACAAAACGGAATGAATCGGACGAAAACGCGAAAACCCCCAAATTCCCGAAATTAGGGTTCTAAGGAAGATTACCTTGATTCGCTGGATCAAAAGATGATAACGGATGATTGATTGATGATATAACCCCAAGAACTTCATGGATTTGTTGTTAAACAACATGGCTTCAAGCTTCCCACGACCACCTCCGCGGAAGAGAAATGAGAAGTTGAGAAAAATGGCCAAAAACCCGTGTGCAGGGCCATAAATAAGTACAGTGTGCCGCGGTCAGCGGAGTGTGCGCGGCACGAGGCCCAAAAATGGCTCCCGGTGGTCGGCGGTGTGCCGCGGCTCGGCCGGCGTGTGCCGCGGCACCGTGATCGGTTTGGCCGAAAAATGCCACGAGTGTGCGCGGCCACGCCCGGCATGTGCCGCGGCCGCAGTGCGGCTGCTCGGCCGAAGCCGCCGAGCACCGCCGGCCATGACTCGGCGGAAGGCTGCCGAGCACTACGGCCGTGACTCGGCGGTGTCGGCTGGCCACTGGTTGCCGGCCATGACTCGGCCGGGGCCAACTCAAACCGACGACCCGAAACCCGAACCTGAATACGAATCGATGATACGGTTACGACGTACTCGCAAAGACGAATCTAAGAGCTAAGAGAACACACAATTCCGACCACCCGAAGGCTCGGAATTCAACAACGGAAGTAATTACCCAAAACTTTGGGAAATTACGAAAATGGCCCAAAACGTCCGAAAATCACGATACGCGATCGAAACACCAAACCAAAGCTCGCAACATGAATAATAACATTAAATGAACTTACGAGAAACTCGAAACAACAGTTTCAGACGAGATTCGCAAGAATCGAACTCAAGTGCGGAAAAGTCGCTAAAAATCTCGGAACTCAACAAAACGATACCGAAACGAACTCGGATGACAAAAAGTGCAGAATTAATCATTCTCTAAATGACGAAACGGTCATGAGCGAGTCGTCAAAACGAACCTCCACCCGAAAAATAAAAATTACCGGAAATCGAAATTGCGGATATTACAAATATCTTCTTCGACGTCGACATTGATAGACTTGCCACGGTTACCACGAGAATGAGACATGATAACAAATAAACAAGTAGAGAAGAATATAGAACAATAATGTAAAGAAATAGTGTGTGTAGTGTTAGTGTAATTGAACTATATAGTATAGTAGATAGTGTGTATATATATATATATATATTTATAGTAGATAGTATTTATATATATAGTATAGTAGATAGTATTTATATATAGTATAGTAGATAGTAATATGTAGTATATAATATGAGGAAAGTGAATATGAGGCTGTCACATATTTAAGCTTACATACGAAACCTTCTAAAATAACGTCATTTAACAAGAAAACATTAAAACAACCTCATTTGTATTATGTCCCTTCACTATATTAGCGTTTCCCCTTAATTGCATAATAACATCTTTAAAGTAGGGTTTCCTATAATATATGCTTCTTTTACATCATATTGTTGGGTGTTTTATGTTACGTAACCAATTCACTTTAGTTTAAACAATTGTTTGATTAAATTCACGATTAAAAAGTGTTGTACTACTCATGCATTGAATCCACTACTCATATTTTGAAAAAAAATCAATCCGAGTGACATAATTTTAGGTGATTTAGAGTGGTTTCACATGTAAGCTTACATGTGAGAGAGCCTCATATTCACTTTCCTCATATAATATTTAGTACTTAGAAGTAGATACTAGAATAGATAGTATATAGTATATTAGATAGTATTTAGTATAGTAGATAGTAATATATAGTAGAGTATATAGTATTTAATACTTAGTATAGTATATAGTACAGTAGTTTAGTAGATAGTATTTAATACTTAGTATATTAGATAGTATATATTATAATTATAGTAGATAGTATATATTATATTATAGTAGATAGTATTTAGTATATAGTAATAGTATAGTAGGTAGTATTTAGTATTTAATATAATAGAATTATAGAGCAAGAAGAGCAATTTAAAGAATGGAGGAGAATTAGAAGTAGAAGAGAAGAGAAGAGAGTTTAGAATATTGTTGACACAATGGGGTGGTTTTGAAGGTGGAAGAAGGGGGGTATTTATAGATAAAATTGGGTGGGGAAAGTTGGGAAAAAAAATTTGAATTTGAAATTTGAATTAAAAAAAAAAGGCAAAACCGGCGGTTTTGGGCGAAAACCGCCGGTTGGGGCTTGAAACATCAACTGCCGTGAGGCAGGCCTGCAACATCGACTGACAAGCCTGCAGCCTAGCCCTGCGCCCGCCTGCAACATCGACTGACGAGCGGGAACGCCGGTTCCGGGCCGAACCGCCGGTTCGGCCCGCCGGTTCACGGGCCCAGAAAATGGTACCCGTAACTGGCCCGTGCTTCATAGCGGTTCCGGTTCCGGAACCGGCTCGTGGTCAATGGTTCCGACTCGGACCGTTGACCACTGGCCGGTCCGGACCGGAACCACCGGTTCCGGTTAAAATGTTGCAACACTGTAATACCCGCGATTTTGATTTTTGGTAATTTTCTTTTTTTTTGTGGGAGTCCGTTTTGACAACTCGCTTATGACCGTTTCGTCATTCTGAGAATATTTAATTCTGCACTTTTCGATGTCCGAGCTCGTTTCGGAATCGTTTTGTTGAGTTCCGTGCATTTAGCGACTTTCCGCACTTGAGTTCGATTCTTGCGAATCTCGCCGAAACTATTCTTTCGAGTTTCTTGTAAGTTCATTTAATGTTATTATTCATGTTGCGAGCTTTGGTTTGGTGTTTCGATCGTGTATCGTGTATTTCGGACGTTTTGGGCCATTTTTGTAATTTCTCAAAGTTTGGGGTAATTACTTCCGTTGTCGAATTTCGAGCCTTCGGGTGGTCGGAATCATGTGTTCTCTTAGTGCTCAGATTCGTCTTTGCGAGTACTTCGTAACCGTATCTTCGATTCATATTCAGGTTTGGGTTTCGGGGTCGTCCGGGTCGTCGGGTTGGCCACGGCCGAGTCATGGCCGGGCATGTTGGGGCCAGGCCAGCCATGGCCGAGTTACGGCCGGAAGGGCCCGGCGATTCGTCGTAAGGCGATTCGTCGTAAGGCCCGACGATTACGTGCGTAACGTTGCGGCATTTCGGCGATAAGTTCGGCCATGGCGATTCGTCGTAAGCCGTGGCGATTCGTGCGTAAGCGTCGTGAGGTCTCGGCTATTTAAGGCACAGGCACGGTCACTCGGCCATTTCCACTTTTCTTCTTCATTTTTCGCGATCCTTCGATAGAAATCGATGGTTTTGATCGGAGATCAGTAATACATCAGTTGGGAAGCTTGAATCATGATTATTAACATCATCTAATCCGTGTTCTTCGTCCGAATCAAGGTATTTTGGCTTGAACCCTTGTTTTTTGAAGATTTTGAGGATTTTCCTTTTGATTTCGATTCCAATCCATTTTTGATCAATTAAATGTTGTATAAACGTTGTTTTGAACTTGTTCTACGGATTGGATACTCGTATCTTTGGTTCGTTCGACCCGAGGGGTGATTTCTTTGTTCTTGAAGGGTCTTGAACATTTAATGTTCGATTAAATGTTCGAATGAGTTCCCTTTGATAGTTTGTTGGGATTTCCGTTGTTTTCGGCCTTGATTCTCGTCGTAATCATGTTTTATTGTTCCTTACGGAGGATTATAGGTGCTTGATGATTCCGATGTTGAATTCCATTGGTGATTGATGATTCATGTGGTGTTTTCCCGTAGTAATTTCGGTGCTATCGCGTTCTTGATAGTGTTCGGGAGTTCGGGGCTATTCGACCGCATTCTATCCGTCGTCTTATTACGATCGTGGTTCCTAGTCAAGTACCTTGTCCATACAATTCTTGTTTTGTGGATATGATAATTAGTGATCGTCTCTATGTGTTTGTTTGATCGTTTGGTTTGAACTTTCAAAAGATTCGGTTTAGCCTCATTAAGGGCTCACTTTCAAAACGCGTGTGTTTTGTGAATATTGTGCTCCGCGAATGGTTAAGTGAACCCTATGAATTCGCTTGTTGTTGTTGTGTTTTGATAATATATATATATATATATATTATCTCTTTTCGATGCGTTGTGATTTGACAATTGTGTCGTGCTTGGCGTTGTTGCCTTTGGGTGGATTACTTGGATATGTTTGGTATGGTATGTTATTTGTGTGTGCTTTACTCACCTCGGGAGGGTCCGACGGGGCCTCGAGGGAATCTATGGCTTCGTCCTAGATTCATGAGTTTGTTTCGCTAGCCAGCTCGGGAGGGTCCGACGGGGCCTCGAGTGGGATTCGTGGCTTCGTCCCGATCCTTGGCGACGTGTGTGCTTGATTGTTTCGCTAACCAGCTCAGGAGGGTCCGACGGGGCCTCGAGTGGGATTCGTGGCTTCGTCCCGGTCCTAGGCGATGCTTGTGCGTGATTTGTTTCGCTAGCCAGCTCGGGAGGGTCCGACGGGGCCTCGAGTGGGATTTGTGGCTTCGTCCCGGTCCTAGGCGATGCGAGTGCGTGTGTATGTTTTGTGAATGTGTTTGCTCACCTCGGGAGGGTTCGACGGGGCCACGGAGGGAGTCCAATGGTAGAGCCCTGGATTCACGAGTGAAACTTCACGAGTGTGTGTATGTTTTGTGAATGTGTTTGCTCACCTCGGGAGGGTTCGACGGGGCCACGGAGGGAGTCCAATGGTAGAGCCCTGGATTCACGAGTGAAACTTCACGAGTGTGTGTATGTTTTGTGAATGTGTTTTCTCACCTCTGGAGAGTTCGACGGGGCCACGGAGGGAGTCCAATGGTAGAGCCTTGGATTCACGAGTGAAACTTCACGAGTGCGTGTGTATTTTATGTCCGTCGAGGACGCGTGACGTGAGTTTTAACTTTGTGTATTGTTGTTGGTTTTATTTGTGAAAACAAAACCTTTGGGCTGTGACCCCTGTTGATTTTTGAAAGATAAGGATTCGGTAATCCTAAATTGTTTTCTATTAAAACTCTCAATGGCATTTTAAACCGTTTTATAAATTGTTTCCCTTTGATTTGTGATCTTTCGGTTTTGGAATGTTTTACCCAAACTCTTGCCTCGGGAAGTACTTTTCGTTACGTTTGGATCTTTGAGGATTCCTGGTTATTGTTATTCGTGGAATGTGAATTGTATGGCTCGTATTTCTGTTTTATACTTGCACTAGCAAAACAGTGGAGTTTTGCTAACCCCCGAGTATTCGGGAGGTGGATGTCTGTTTTTGCATTCAGGTTTTGGGAGCATAACACAGGGTCGGCACGAAAGATGATGAAAGATGATCGATACTAATCACATGAGGAACCGTACGTTGTTGTATTGGTTCAGTTGTATTTTATTTCCGCTGCAGTATATTTTTCCCCGTTGTACGGGAAGGTTTTGTATTTCGACCCCTGCGTGGGCATGTATTGAGTTGTATGTATTTATTGAAAGACCAAATCGGTCTACTGAGTCATTTTAGCCTTGAAGACATTGTTGAGATGTTCGATGTTGTTTACCAGCCTGGTAGATCCTTGAGGAAAGGGGTCTACGGCGTGTAATATCCCAGAGTGGATTGGGGGTGTTACAAACACTAGTTTGGACGGCACGATCTTTTTTATTTCTTTCAATTTTGTTAAAGTAATAATACACAATGTGTGCCTAAGTCTGTTATTTACGGGCTTTTCTAGTTAGGGTAAGATTAGTTCTGCTTGTATGTAATCTCTCCCTATTTAAAAGAATGTCATCAATGAGATTACTACATCTTTTGCCCTACTTTATTGTCTCAGTTATTTTCCCCTCAACACGTTATTAGCATGTAGTCTCCAACTGAGCAAGAAAGAAAAAAAAATCCACCAGCAATACTTTTAGAAAATATCTCTTATACTTTTACTCCACTTTTTCAACTTATTTACAACAATACCAATGATGGCCCACACCTTTTATCTTTTAATTAATCAAAAACAATAATTAACAAACACATACAACAAAAGGTGGGTCCCTTTCTCCACTCAAATCCACCACTACCTAACTTTTATTAAAACTCGTGGCCATAAAGAGTGAGCACACTCTTATGGAACGAAGGGAGTATATCAGTGGCGAAGCTAGAAGTTTTTCGGTGGGGGGTCGGGATCTAAAATTTTTTTTTCCTAAAGCTATTTTTCGGGTAATACCGAAATTTTGGGGGGTCGAAACCGAATATACCGAAATTTTTCTACACGAAAACTATATACCCCCTACATCGCAAAAAAATTCGCGGTCGCCCCCCTTAATAGCTGCGCCACTAGAGTATATGATATGAAATCGATCATGATCGAATCCTTGAGGCAACTAGCTAGCTTGGCTCATTCTCAACATAAGAGAAACATATATGTGCGACTTTGTCATATTTCTCCAGGCGGAAGATTATATATACTATTACAATTCAAAGTTTTCAGCAGTATTGTAGTTTCTTCGACCAAGTAACTAGCCTTCTTCCCTCCGGCTACCAAGTCGCCTCAATATTTACCAAAGATACTCCTCATTTACAGTCCATTTTCTTTTCACATTCATTTTGGAGAATTTAAATTTATTACAAATTTAAAAGAACAAAGAGGAACTGACATTTTGGAGTATTTTCATTATCAACTTTTCTTGTTAACGTTTCAAAAAAAAATCATTTCTAATTGATGATTTGCATATTTTGGCCTCCTTTAGCAATTATAACCTGTTATGGATTCAATAATTTGGGCTTTTTGGCACACAGAAAGAAATTATAATTAGACATAACTTAAGAAAAGAAATTGAGCCGGGCGGGCCCGACGGACCGGGATTCCACAGGCGGGCAAAAATTGGGCGGGCTAAAGAGATCCTTTTTTTGCCACAAAAGTGGAGCCCAATTCCCGCCCAAAAACGAGCGGGCTGGCCCGGACTGCGGGTCTTGACATGTTTTGCCAGGTCTAATAAATACATTATGATAAAGGAAGCAGAAGCACGTTAAAAGCCTAAACGCACGTGCAAAATGATAGCAACAATTGTAGCAGACCCCCTCTAGAAAGTAACGCGGCCATTTACTAAATCGGTTCTAAATAACTTATCTAAAAGTGAGTTTCTACACCAGTTTCTTAGAACCGCACTATCAATATTTAGACTTTAGACGACTGCAAAAAAATCGTCGGTTAAAGCCGATAATTATCGGCTAAAGTGGTCGGCCTTCGGCCAAAAGTTGGTCGGTCGAGGTGGGTCGGCTAAAGTTTAGCTGACGACAACGACGGAAGGCCGTCGGAGTTTAGTCGACATCTTATAAGTCATCGACTAAACTCTATCTGTTTTAGCCGACAACATCTAAGTCATCGGCTAAAGTCTTAAGGGTTTAGCCGACGGCTAGGAGTTGTCGTCGGCTAAACTCCAAATTTAAAAAAAAAACAAAAAAAAAAAAGCTACATACAATTTAACCCGTACTTTTTGTTAATTCCCGTTCTGGTACTCCTGTAATTTTGTCACTCGTTGTAATTGTTTAGTAAGTTGATGTTGATCTTGGAGTTCATATCATTTCAAATTTACTCTTTCTTGTTCGGATCGTGCTGCTTTGGATCTTTGAGGCGATACTATCACCTGTGTGTGAGGTGTAGCGCACGCTATTTGAGTACTGGTAGCGCATGCTATCTGTCAATATTAGCGCACGCTACTAGTGTATTTGAGGCAGACAGTCCAGTAAGTACTGGACTGAAATGGAGAATTCGTACCGCATGCTATATGTAGAAGATAGCGCACACTAGCTGTATTAGTAGCACACGCCAAGCAATCGTAGTAGCGCGCGCTAAGGCTCGAGCAGGCGGAGGACAGTAGGTTCTGGACTCCAATTTCTGGACACCAACTATCAGGTAGTGCGCGTTAACACTCGGTTAACGTACGCTAAGAGTAATGCGTTAGCGCATGCTACAACATACGCAGCGCACGCTAACGATGCAGGCAGAGTTCACTGGACTACCTGGTGAACCCGCTAGCGCGCGCTATTCTAAGAAACTAGCGCACGCTAAGCTGCCTTTAGTATAAATAGGACATTTCAGCCCCAATTCGTCATTTTTCCACTTCTCCTCCTTCCTTGGGCGATTTCCGAAGATCTCTTCGAGCTACTATCATCTATCAACATCTTCAAGCTTCTAGTTCGGATTATTCAACGTTTAATCCTCTCCACCGCTCCAAATCAAGGTAAACTTTGCATAACCCTAGAATTTCGGGATTTTGGGATTTTCCTTCCGATCTCTTCGAGTTAGCTTGCTATTGTGTTGGAATATGTTGAGTATGGATTATCTACCTTGGATACATGTTTTCCTACGGATTTATTGGTATATTTTCGGAATTGTTGAGTATTTGAGATGGTTGAGTGTGATTCACCATCTAGAGATTTTATTACCGGAATACATGTATCGTGGGTAGTATTTTCGGGTGGATTCCAACTTATTTTACTACCGATGGGTTATTGATAGTTGATTACGAACTTGTTTAGGTTCGGAGTTGTCGATTCCTTCAACCTTGGTATCTCGTCGTTCGTACCCTTTTCTCTCGTTCCAGGCAAGTGATTCTTGTGAAAGTTATATCCTTAAATGTGAAAACTAATGCATATGAGTGTGAGAGTTATATTCGTTCACTCCGAGAGGGCCTAACGAGCCCGATGAGGGATCCGCGCATTGTCGGGTCCGCGAACATTTGGGTCAGCCACCCCGAGATGGCCTGACGGGGCCGAGGAGGGATTCGCGCATTGTCGGGTCCACGGTTAACCAGGGAGAAAGTGTCATTATTGAGATATACTTGGATAATTGCATTTTTGGGAAAATCATTATCATGGCTTTGAAATTTGTGCATGTGCTTTTACGTGTAAGATGTGACGTTTCAGTTGTAATACTTATTCTAACCCCTCGCGTGTGGGGAAAACTCTTTTTTGGTATTTCAGGTCCGAGGGATCTAAACGAGCGAGCACCGAGGCGGTACGATGATGAAGGCGAGGCGTGATACTGTGGCTAGTCGTGTTCTCTTTATTTTGAACATTGTCCCTTTGGTCCGTTTTATCCTTGTATTAATAAATGGTACTCGAGTACTCTAGGAATTCCTTTCCCGATTGATTTATAACTTTCTTGTATTTCCTTGTGATCTTGGATATTGTTTGGTTCGAGCTTGCTTGTTTGTCTCGGATTCATTGTTTCCTATGTGGATATTGTGAAATGGGATGTGTTATGTGTAAAAATTAGCCTAGTGGGTCCCAGGCAGGGATCCACGGCGCTATAATATTCTCTGAATATCTCGGGGGTGTTACAGAATTTGGTATCAGAGCTTACTGCTTAGGTTTATGGATACCTAGGTTGTCGGTCTGTTGGGTCTAATTGTACTGTTCCGAGAGCACAGTATCATCGCGCTGCCATCATTTCGTACGACCGGTACTCGTAAGTTCCTTATTTTATTTATCCTCTTTATTTTCTCATTGTAATTCGACTACGGGACATGAGAAATCCATATCCATGATGGGAATGTTACGAGTGTTGGAGCAATATCGGTATTTGCGCCGTGTTGCGGAAGCGTAAATATAAAGTGCGAAAAATAAATCACACAAGGATTTATAGAGGTTCAGCCAAATGTGCCTACATCCTCTCTCTATGTATCTTTTTCTATAGGATGAAGATCAAAACCTCTGCACCTCTCTTCTATCGGTCGAGGGATTACCGTTACAAGCTCGTCTTCTATCGGTCCGAGTAAACCATTCAATCTCTCTTCTATCGGTCGAGATATTACCGTGTGTACTTATCTTTTTGTCGGTCCAAGTTAAACCGTTTTCCTTTTCTAGGACAAGAAATCAACCACTCTAACTTTCTATGGGTACTAGATAAACCTCACTTAGATATCGATTGCGATTCTAACAATGCCGGATCCGTGATCCTAATAACACCGAATCCAATCATATATTTTCTTTTACCTCTCGTGTATGTGTTGAATGTATAAACACTCAAACTAACAATATAAGCTCAATATCACAACAACAATATAATGTATATAATATCAGATCAATGTCTTGATTGATTGAAGTTGTTGTATGGTTTAATACCAAGGATGTGGTATTTATAGCCTTCTTCATCAAACTAGCCGTTATTGACTTCTGACCTGCTAGCGTGCGCTAGCTCTTCCCCTTAGCGTGCGCCATCGCGCATTTTGCCTGTAGCGTACGTTATGCCTTCGTGTTACATACGTTAACGTCTTCCAGTTTCAGTCCAGTGGCTATTGTCTCTGACTGCTAGCGTGCGCTAACGCTTCCTTGTAGCGTGCGCTAATCTTGCATCATTGCATGCGTCATATATCCGTTTATACTTTTTGACTTTGCATCAGAATCTTCCCAATGGATTGATTGACTTAATTTCAAACTGATATTTAGCGTGCGCTAATTCTCATCAGTAGCGTGCGCTAATCTTACTTCACTGCATACGTCATTCTGAGTTTGAATATCTTCACAACGGTAAAATAGACTCGATAGCGTGCGTTAGTAAACATGTTTAGCGTGCGCTATCTTCATCAGATGACTTCACTTCAGGTAACTTTGAACTCGTCTGTTCTGCAGATAACTCTCGTTAGCGTGCGCTAGCCTTGATGTGTAGCGTGCGCTAATGCAGTCCAGATAGCAATTTTTTGGATCTTCGTCTGCTTCGTTTTTTTGCTTCGCCTCTTTGTTGTTTTGTTTTGTTTAGCAACTTAATCATCAAAACACTATTTATGAATATGCGGAATAAATATTCCAACAATCTCCCCCTTTTTGATGATTACAAAACAACCCTTGAATTGGATAAACCTGTAAAATAAAATATATGTATATTATACGTTTCAAAGTTTTCGGCTTTGATCATTTCGTTAGTTTCACTCATCTTTTCTTTTTCTGTCTCGACTTCTTCGTTTCTTATTTTTCAACTCCTTCGTTTCTCATTTTTTAATTCCTTCGTTTCTCCCCCTTTTTGTATGCTTTCTTTTTTCCTTTTCGATTTCTTCAATTTTTATTATTTTCTCCACCTTTTTACTTTTTATTTTCCTCGTCATATCTTTCATGACGCTTTTTGTCCGATTCAACTCCTTCTCCCCCTTTTTGTATTCAGCAAAAAGTGTAAAAAAATATAGAGGATACTAATGATTGAATATGCATGATACTAATTGATGAATATAATTATGAATAGGAAATAACTCCCCCTGAAAATATTATCTCCCCCTTTGTAAAATATCAATTGTTAAAAATTAATTTTTGGGGATCCAAACGATAGTTGGTTTTTCTTTCGAAACGTAGACGATATTTGGGATGGTGGTTCCTTTAGGAATCCAAATTTTCTTAGTTTTTATCGTCCGTCATGGGCTTTTACAGTTTGAAATTTGGTGCCCGATTTTCAAATATTTTTCGCAATGGGGTATTTTAAAATTTACGGATTCATTTTTAGAACGTGGTTTGAATCCTAACTCCTCTTTATTTAACGTGTATTTTTGAACTGAGAGCATATTTTCAAATTTCTCGTTTCCGAGAGAGAATTTCTTCGTTAAATTTTTGAGCTCGGTTTTAATTTTAACAAGATCATCCTTTAAAATATTTTCATTTTCAATGCATTTAGAATGATCGATTTCAACAAATTTTCCTTTTTCAAGAATTTTAGAAATCTCGGTTTCCAATAATTTATTTTTCGATTGTAGGGATTTAATCTCGGATAATGCATTTTGGTAGTCCGTATGTAATAACTCAAATGTTTCAAAAAGTTCATTGTAGGAGTTACTTGACTTTCGACATCACTATCGTCGAATGAGCTTCGTGCCATGAGAGCGATATTTTGATTGAGATCATCATCTTCATCTTCATCGTTCCATGTTGCTTGATTTGTTCCTTCGTGAGTTGCCTCTAACTTTTTCCAAATTTCTTTGGCACTATTACACGAGGAAATATGGTCGAGATCTTCCGGATTTAAGGCACAATAAAGCATTTGCGTTGCCTTACAATTTTGGTGGTCGTTCTCCCAATCCATATCATCATATTCTTCGAAACTTTTTATAGTCCCGTTGGAATTCGTGAGAATTTTCGGATCTAGACATATGATCTTCCAAAGCTCAATATCATAGGCTCGGATGAAGATTGACATCTTCTTTTTCCATTTCATATAATTTGATCCATCGAAGAATGGAGATTGGTTCGACACAAGATCTTCATTCGGTGCAAATTGGAACGCCATTTGGCTCGACTCCTCGGATGTTAAGCCGCTTATTGGAGGTACCGCTCTGATACCAATTGTTGGAGCAATATCGGTATTTGCGCCGTGTTGCGGAAGCATAAATATAAAGTGCGGAAAATAAATCACACAAGGATTTATAGAGGTTCGGCCAAACGTGCCTACGTTCTTTCTCTCTGTATCTTTTTCTATAGGATGAAGATCAAAACCTCTGCACCTCTCTTCTATCGGTCGAGGGATTACCGTTACAAGCTCGTCTTCTATCGGTCCGAGTAAACCGTTCAATCTCTCTTCTATCGGTCGAGATATTACCGTGTGTACTTGTCTTTTTGTCGGTCCAAGTTAAACCGTTTTCCTTTTCTAGGACAAGGAATCAACCACTCTAACTTTCTATGGGTACTAGATAAACCTCACTTAGATATCGATTGAGATTCTAACAATGCCGGATCCGTGATCCTAATAACACCGAATCCAATCATATATTTTCTTTTACCTCTCGTGTATGTGTTGGATGTATAAACACTCAAACTAACAATATAAGCTCAATATCACAACAACAATATAATGTATATGAATATCAGATCAATGTCTTGATTGCTTGAAGTTGTTGTATGGTTTGATACCAAGGATGTGGTATTTATAGCCTTCTTTATCAAACTAGCCGTTATTGACTTCTGACCTGCTAGCGTGCGCTAGATCTTCCCCTTAGCGTGCGCTATCGCGCATTTTGCCTGTAGCGTACGTTATGCCTTCGTGTACGTACGTTAACGTCTTCCGATTTGATCCGGCTATCGCCTTCGATCGTTAGCGCGGCGCTAACACTTCCTTGTAGCGTGCGCTAATCTTGCATCATTGCATGCGTCATATATCCGTTTATACTTTTCGACTTTGCATCAGAATCTTCCCAACGGATTGATTGACTTGATTTCAAACTGATATTTAGCGTGCGCTAATTCTCATCAGTAGCGTGCGCTAATCTTACTTCATTGCATACATTATTATGAGTTTGAATATCTTCACAACGGTAAAATAGACTCGATAGCGTGCGTTAGTAAACATGTTTAGCGTGCGCTATCTTCATCAGATGACTTCACTTCAGGTAACTTTGAACTTGTCTGTTCTGCAGATAACTCTCGTTAGTGTGCGCTAGCCTTGATGTGTAGCGTGCGCTAATGCAGTCCAGATTGCAACTTTTTGCGTCTTCGGCTGCTTTGTTGTTTTGCTTCGCCTCTTTGTTGTTTTGTTTTGTTTAGCAACTTAATCATCAAAACACTATTTATGAATATGTGGAATTAATATTCCAACAACGAGTTATACTTATGAGTTTACTTCCCCTTTTTTTATCTTTAGAATGTCAACTGGTAGAGGACGTGGACGCGGCCGTGGTCATGGCTGAGGGCGTGGCGCAGCTGGTGGGGCGGCCATGTCCCTCAGTTCTGTAGAAGGCTTGGCTACGCCAAATTGGTCGGATTCGGTTCAGCCTAGCACCGGTAGCCATCCGGAACTGTCGGCCAGTATGGGAACCTCCGCAGGGAGTCACCCGGATGTGGGTGTTGCCACCATATTGCAACAAGTGGCAAATCAAATGGCTCTTTTGACCCAAGCGGTTCAGCTCAACCAACCACCTCCTGCAACCGATACTGGGGCAGAGAAGTGGTTACAAAATGTGATCCGTATGCGCCCTCCCCAGTTTATTGGTGCAAATGATCCGATCGGCTGGAAGATTGGATTAATGAGATGAACAAAGTTTTCATGGCCGTAAATTGTCCAGAGGCACGTAAGGTGCCAGTTGCTCAGTATTTTCTAACAAGGGATGCGGCTAGTTGGTGGCAAGCGGTCACACCTCAGGATCGTGTGGTTACATGGGACGAGTTTAAGGAATTGATGGAGACCGAGTTTTGCCCGTGGCCTGTTCAGGAGGCCAGGATTTGAGCATTTTACGTGGCTAAACCCCAGGATATACCTGTATCTTAGGCAATCGTTGAATACAGCCGTCAGCTCAATCATGTGAAGAGTCAAGTGAATGAAGAGAGAGATAAAATCCGTCACTTTGACATGCGGATGAAGCCGAAAGTTCGACACTATATGTCGGGATTGGCTTGCACCACACTGAAGGAGTATCAAGACAGAGCACTAGCCTATGATATGTCCTTCACTACTACCGAAACGACAAGTGAGAGTAAGAAGCAGAAGACCTCCGGAAATTTCTCTAGCGGTAGAGGTGGCAATCAACGGGGGTCTCAGTCGGCAAACTATCCAGTCAGAGGGTCTTCCCGTGCGGCAGGAAGTAAACAGAATTTTAGAACTGGTACCAGTGTGTCCAACCTAGATATGTTAAACGGGCTCGGGCCCGGCGGGCTGGCCCGTTTAACCCGCCAAAAAATTGGGTTAGGGCCGATATTTCCTAGCCCGTTTAAATCCGGGCTTTTTTGGCCCGGACCGTTTAGCCCGAAGCCCGTTAGAGCTAACCCGAAGCCCGCTAGGGCTAGCCCGAAGCCCGATATATATATATATATATATATATATATATAAATGAAAATGCTACGGAAGTAGCCCTGAATACTGAACAACACTAATCTGATGAGCTTCAGTCTACCCACATAGGAAAGCCATTTGCTAGTCCACGATTCCACCCTTTCTTTTGGTAATCTTATTAATGAGAGGCCTACAGTCTCTGGTTGTGAGTCTACTGGAAATAAGGGGCATTCCAAGATATATATATATATATATATCGTTAATTTCAACTTACACTAATACTATATTTATATAATATATATTAATATTATATATGTAATATATATTAATATTATATATAATATATATTATTATTGTATTTGTTAATATAGTGTGTATATATATATATATGTATATACATAAAAGTGTATTTTTTGTTATATTTATTATAGTATAGTTGTTACTATATATATAAAATATATTGTTACTGTTTTTTTTTTGTTTATGACTTATAAAAAAATAAAAAATAGATTTTTTAAATATTTAGCCCGTTTAGACCGAAGCCCGTTAGGGTTAGGGTTAGGGCCGATATTTCCTAGCCCGTTTAAATCCGGGCTTTTTTGGCCCGAGCCGTTTAGCCCGAAGCCCGCTAGGGCTAGCCCGGAACCGCTAGGGCTAGCCCATTTAACATCTCTAGTCCAACCGGGTTGTGACATGTTTTAATTGTGGCCAACAAGGTCATCTTAATCGTGATTGCAGTCTACCTCCTTTGAAGTGTTTTAATTGCGTCCAGGAAGGCCACAGATCTATGTATTGTATGAAAGAGGAAAATACACTTGGGGCTCAAGCGTCAGTTCCTACGCTTGGAGAACCGAGTGTTAATCAGAAATCATCCGTAGGTCAGCCATCCCAGTGTTACGGTCGGGGCAGAGGCCGGGGTCAGCCCGTTAGAAGGGGAGCCCCCAGTGCTGGTTCGGTGCAACCTCGTGTCTACGAGATGAGGAGAGCTGAAGATCCAGAGGCTACCGTGGCCACAGGTATCATTTATCTTTTGTCTCATCCAGTTAGAGTGCTTTTTGACTCCGGTCCTTCTCAATCGTTCATCTCTTTGGATTGCGTGCGTCGATTGAATACTGAGTGTTTGTCTGCTTGTGAGTCTTTTGTGGTTAAGCTGCCCAGCAGTAGTGGATGCGCCGACGGCTACACACTCACGACTTTCTGTCGCTCGTGTGTGCGTTGAAATTGATCTCCTTGCGCCCAGATTGCCAGAGATAGAGATCGAATTTGATGATCATGTTCTCACGCAGCGCGTGATTTACGAGAGAGCTCCTTTGTATTGCTCTCTCTGCTCACATGTGGGTCACGAGCCCTCTAGTTGCTATATAGCTGGCAACAAAGAGCGGCCCCCGCCGCCCCAGCATAAGAAGCCTTCTGCTGCTCCCCTAAGCAGTAGAAGGCGCAGCCGGCCCCTCCGAAAGCCCCTAAGGCCGCTACTTTACCGACAGCTCCTAAGGCCTCTAAAGGCAAGGAGACTGCCATTTGGCAAGTAGTGACTAAAAAAGGGCCCAAAGAGACGGGGTTTATCCCTAAGGGTACGGTTGCCACTGGCCATCATTCATATTTTGCATTTTTGGCCACCTCTTCTAGAGAGGAGGAATATTTAGTTGGGACTGATGACATTATTAGTGTAGGTGATAAGTAGAGCATTATGGGTAGCGATGATAGTGGTCACGGTTCTGATGAGGAGCTTGTCATTAATGACGACACGGAGTCGTCCACTATTCCTCTCCTGTCTAGACTCCGTGAGTCCCCCCCCCCCCGCCATGCTAGTGAGGGTCACCTCGATGAGCCGATCATCGTGGAGTCTGATACCTTGGCCATGGTGGTCTATGAGCTTCCCCCTCCCCCCATTTCTTCTTTCCCCTCTCTTCCCTCTCTCTCTCAGACTGACTGCGTTCTTAACCACACTCAACTTGAGGTTTATGAGTCCAGCCTCTCTTCGTCGGCTATGGTGCTCCTCCCGAAGGCACCAAAGCCCCCTGTTAAGAGACGACTGCTGCCGTCGTCTGCTGTCCCTAGAGTCACAACCAGGGGTAAAGCTGCCTCTGACTCCTCGACTTCCACACGAGGAAGGGCAGCTTCCCATGGATCATTTCCCCTATCAAGTCGCCCCTTGAAAGGGGACACATCCGCTCGGTAGGGCACACCCCGGAGACGGGGGCGCTCCAGTCAGCGTCCTGGGTCTTCATTTGAGTTGGTTGGTTACTTATGGCGATCCCCATTCTGACATGGAACGCTCGTGGTCTGGCTAACACCGGAGCACAGAAGCGCATTCGACATCTCCACTGCTCTTATAGATTCTCTTTTATTGGCATTTTTGAACCCATGGGTTCCAATGCTAACTTTTATTTTTATACTCGTTCATTAGGTTTTGCGTCGGGACTTTTTAATCGGTCCAACAAGATCTGGTTTTTCTCCTCTTATAGTTTTCAGCACCAGGTTTTGTTGGATACTGATCAAGTCCTTCATCTTGCTATTTCTTCTCCCCTTCTTCCCCAGTCTATTTTTATCACCTTTGTCTATGCCAGCACCGCTCGTGCTGGCCGTTACGCCCTTTGGGACACCCTCCGTGAGATTGCTTTGGAAGTGGAGGGGTTGCCATGGTTACTTAGTGGTGACTTCAACATCTTTCTGCATTCGCATGAACGCGAAGGTAGTTTCACAGACCGCACGCCTGAGATCCTTGACTTCGCATAGGCTATTGCTGACTGTGAGTTGATTAACGCGGGCTGTGAGGGCGATATAGTCACTTGGGAGCGTACTGGTTTACGGGAAAGGCTAGACCGTGCCTTATTTAATGAAGCATGGTCGAACATGTTTGCAGTTTCTACTGTTACTCACCTGCCTCGTCTTCGTTCGGATCATGCGCCCCTTCTTATCCAGTATCGATTTTTCTCGAATCGTCACAAGTCGTCATTCCGTTTCCAGAATATGTGGATTCGTCATTACACATTTCTGGACACTGTTAGGGAGGTTTGGCTTATCCCGACTGGTTTAGTTGGCCTGTGTAATTTACAGGCCAAACTACTCAGGGTCAAGCACAGACAGAAACAGTGGAACTGATCTGTTTTTGGAAATCTTCATATGAAGTTGGATGCTAGCTGCCTTTTTCTCTTCTTTGGTTTTTTCTTTTCCAGTAAATGGCCAAAGACTCTCCTTGCATAATCCATGTTTTTTAATAAAAGAAAATGCTACTTTGGTGGAGTTGAGAGAATCCTCTTTCATGTTCAAAGTTACTTCGTCTATTAACATCTGAGCCGATAACACCACGCCCTCCTTATCAGAGCCAGAGCTGATGTTGTATCGCGCTTCTACCACGCTTGCAGCCGAAATAGCCCAACATATGTCTGTAAAATAACAAATATATATGTTGGATGAATAATTTTAAACGAAGTACTTGCGTGGTGTAAAAGGAAGAAATATCAAGCTCTTATTTTTAAAGTCGATTTCGCCAAGGCTTATGACTCGGTAAGGTGGGACTTTCTTCTCGATATTCTTCAGGCTTTTGGTTTTGGCCCGAGATGGTGCTCATGGATTCATGGCATTTTCAGTTCGAATATGGCCTCGATTCTGGTGAATGGGAGTCCTACTGTTGAGTTTCCTATTTGTTGTGGTCTTAAACAAGGTGATCCTTTAGCCCCGCTTCTTTTTATTTTAGTCATGGAATCCCTTCATCTTTCTGTTGATAAAGATGTGAAGGACGGAGTTTTTAATGGCCTTCGCCTTAACGATTCTATGACTCTTTCACATCTTTTTTATGCGGATGACGCAATGAATATGAATATTATTCCAGTTTCTACATTAGTTTGTGAAGGCTACAGTTTTCTTATTAAGAATAAGATTATTCGTGTTTTCTTTGATGACTTGCTTTATGGTACTGCAAAGTTATATACTGGACTTTACAATATTGATCTAGATGAGTCCAACACTTTGGAAGTCTATAACATTGCATCCAAGAAATCTAAGCCCATGATTCTAATCCGACTCACTTTAGAAAACAGGGCTGCTGACGAGGCTGAGCGGCGATATGATTCGGACCCTACTCCGGAAAATAGAACTGCTATGCACCATTTTCGCGCTGAGTACCAACTAGGGGTGGCATTTCGAAACCGAAAATTCAAAACCAAACCGAAAAAATCCGAAAAAAGAACCGAAGAACCGAAACAAAAGAAGACCGAACCGAAAAATAAAAAAACAGAACCGAACCGAATTGGTTTGGTTCGGTTCTCGGTTCGGGGTCGGACAGAGCCGAACCGAACCGAAATGGACCGAAGTCAAAGTCACATACTAAAATGACATCTTTTTATGAGTTTTATGTGTTTGAGATTTTAATATAATTTATTTTTATTTTTTAAGACCCTCATGGATCCAAGGAGGACCGATAATATGCTCGTGTAATTCGTGGTTCAACTAATTTAAGTTTAGAGAATGATCTATTGTGATTTGTGATTGTTATATCTTTTGAGATATTTGTAAATTGCGGTGCAAGTCTACCTCTTGAGTATATATATATATATATATATAACTTTTGTTGGCTTGTTGTTATATATAACTTATTCTATTGAATATAATATTTGAATTTATATTTTAAAGAACCGAAAAAACATCAAACCAAACCAAAACCGAACCGAATATTTATAAAACCGAATTTAACCGAACCGAACTTCAAAAAGAACCGAACCAAACCGAAACCGAATATTTGGTTCGGTTATTGGTTTCGGTCAAAAACCGAACCGAATGGAACCGAGTCCACCCCTAGTACCAACTTTGTCTCTCCATGGAGGAAGATTTCTGGAAACAGAAGGCTGTAGTTCGTTGGGTTGCTGAGGGCGAGCGCAATACCCATTTCTTTCAGGGTTTTACGAAGCAGGAGCATTGCCAGTATTATATTCACAGTATCGAGGATGATGGTACGACTATTTCTGTTGAGACGGACATTCGTTCATCCGCTGTGAATTACTTCAGGACTCTGCTTACATCCGATGGTGATGTTCTCACCCCCCGGATGACACTTGTTTCCCTTATATCCCCCCTTCTTTTGATTCTGATAGTTTATGTGTTCCCCCATCTCCCCAGGAGATTCGTGCTGCGGTTTATGATATTGATCCTCACAACACTTCTGGGCCCGACGGGTTATCGTCTTTGTTTTTTCAGCATTGTTGGGAGATTGTTTCTTCCGATGTGGAGGGGGTTGTGCTCGAGTTCTTTGATGGTCATCCCATGCCTATGGCCTTCACGGTGACCACGGTCGTCTTGATCCCGTAGAAGCCTATTCCGAGCGGTTGGTCAGATTACCAGCCTATTAGTCTGTGTAATGTGACCAATAAGATTATCACGAAAATCCTTAACGCTCGGCTCGCTTCTGTCCTCCCTCTTGTCATCTCTCCGAACCAGAGTGGATTCGTTCAGGGGCGGGTTATTACGGATAATATACTTTTGGCTCAGGAACTGATCCACGACCTCCACCTCTCGGACATTCATGGTGTCCTGAACCTTGCGCTGAAGCTTGATGTGGCTAAGGCGTATGATAGGGTTCACTGACATTTTTTAAGTGAGGTCCTAGTGAGGATGGGATTCCCGGCTAGATGGATTCTGTTCATCCGTCACTGTATCGAGAGTTGCACGTTCTCCATTTTGGTGAATGGCAGCCCGACCGGCTATTTTGCCTCTAGTCGGGGTTTGCATCAGGGCGACCCCATCTCCCCGTTGCTCTTCGTGCTTGCTGCCGATTACTTATCGCGCTGCTTGGATCGCTTCATTCGTGACCATCCTTTGATGAGATATAGGACTGCCGGACGGCCTTTCCCCGTCTCGCACCTCTTCTATGCCGATGGCATCATTATATTCACGCGGGCTGTAGATGATGGTCTCGTTGACCTTATGCGACTCCTGGATCACTATTCCATGGCCTCCGGGCAGATGGTTAGCATCCAGAAGAGCACTTTTATCATCGCTCCGAAGCACGCGCCTCGTTGGCATCAGAGAGTTCATGATCTTACTGGTTTCCGCCAGGGTGATCTCCCTATCACCTATCTTGAGGCACCCTTTTACAAAGGCTTTATGAGACGAGAGCTCTTTGCTGGGGTGAACCAATGGGTGTTGGATATGATCTCTTGTTGGTCCCATCAACACCTTGGTTTTGGGGGTCGCTTGGCTCTTATTAAGAGCACTCTCTGCACGATTCCTCTGCACCTTCTTCAGGTGTTGGACCCGCCCCGGTATGTTATCCAGGAGCTCGAGCAGATTATGGCGAGATACTTCTAGGGTGCTGTCGGTCCTAAGAGAAAGACGCATTGGGTCAGTTGGCGGCGGATTTCTCGCCCGGTCTCTGAGGGAGGACTCGGGATTCGGAGCCTCTCGGATATGGCGAGAGCTTTTAGTTATGAGTTCTGGTGGCGTCTTCGCGCGGGCACGTCTTTGTGGGCGCAGTTTATGCTCCGCAAATACTGCTTCGTTGGCCCTTCTATGCCTATGCGTACTGCTCTTAAAGCTCATGCCACCCGCCCTTGGCGCCGTCTCCTCCGCGTGGGTATCGAGGCTCAGTAGTTCATCTCTTGGACTCTCGGTAGTGGCAACAGGGGGTCAGTTTTGGGACGACACTTGGATTGGGGATATGCCTATTTCGTCTTATTGTCAGATTACTGGTAGACCCCATCTTAGGATTAATGATCTCTGGGTTGCTGGGAGTTGGGAAAGGGGTAGACTCGAGTCTATTGTGAGTGAGGAGTTAGGATTTATCCCTCAGTTCATACAGGATATTCTCGCGACTCCCATTGCCGAGGAGGATTCGGATAGCATGTGCTGGAATCTTACATCTTCGGGTGCCTTCTCATTGTCGTCTACTTGGTCTCACATCAGGGTGAGGGATCAGGCTAATCTCATTTTTGGGGCCATTTGGACTACCTTACTCACACCTATGATATCGGTGTTCATTTGGCGACTTCTGCTGCGACGGATCCCGACTGATAATGTCTTCCAGAGGAGGGGCGTTTCCTTGGCCTCCAGATGCTCATGTTGTACCCTTACCCCTACCCATACCTACCATTCCGAGACCCTTTCCCATCTTTTCTTGGAGAGTGACGTGGCTCGTGACGTGTGGGAGTATTTTGGCGCTTGGACTCATTTGCCCTTACCCCATACAGATAATATCTTTGAGCTCCTGAGTTTTTTCTCACATGGCAAACACTTTAGGCACGCAACTTTCATTATTCCTTGTCTCATCCTTTGGTTCATCTGGACGGAGAGGAATAGTGTAAAGCATAGGGCAGTTACTTTTGTTGCTTCTCATGTTATTGTGCAGGTGGAGCGCCATGTTTCTTTACTAGCTGCTGCGGGGCTTATTTCTTCTGAGTTCTGGGCGGGGTGCACGCCTCCTGGCCGTTTCTAGCGAGTTACTCCCTCTCCCGCCCAGACTCATCGCTCCGTTCCGGTGGTTTGGCTTCGACCTGAGACCCCTTGGATCAAGCTGAACACGGATGGCTCCTTTGATAGAGATACTAAGATTGCTGGTGGTGGGGTCTGATTAGAGATCATCACGGAGAGCTACTCCTTGCTTTTCACTCCTCTTTTCAGGCCTCTTCGAGCTTTGATGCAGAGATCCAGGCGCTTGCTTTTGGACTGATTTTGGCTTCCCAGAGATCGAGACATGTTTGGATTGAGCTTGATGCTGCTGCTGTGGTGACCTTACTTTCATCTGGCCGTCGGGGATCTTGGAAGGTTCGTCACACCCTTATGCGTCTCCGACAGATTCTCCGATACATTCAGTACAGAGTCACTCACATTTTTCGGGAGGGCAACAGGCCGGCTGATTATCTCTCTGAGCTCGGCATGTCGTCCCTCGGTATTCAGACTTATATATATGATACTGCTCCTCCGTTTCTCCTCTCTCTTATACGGATGGACCAGCTTGGCTACCCTTGTTTTAGATTTAGGTAGTATTTTATCACTTGATTTATTGCTATGAGCCCGCTCATTAGCCCACTTTTTCTTAGTGGTGCACCTTGTATTTCTCTAGCCGGCTGCTGGCATTTTAGTTTCTAGGATCCGGTTTATGGCCCACTTTTGGTCATAATTCGTATGTGATGTTTTACCTATCGGTCCGCACATTATCCCATGCCTTTAGTGGTGCACCTTGTATTTCTTTAGCGGGCCGTAGGCATTTCATTTTTAGGATCTGGATTATGGCCTATTTTTTGTCATAGTTCGGGACTGATTGCTTGTACTCTCGATATTTTCTTTATCTCACAGGTTGGTGGGTCCCGCCTCAACCCCCCCATCCTCAATGGACGTTTGTTTTAAAAAAAAAAAAGCTGCCCAGCGGGGATAGAATCGTTGGGAATAAGGAAGTTAGAGATTGTCCGGTGTTAATCACAGAAAAAGTGTGGCTTTCGAATTTGATCGTCGTGGATATCGTTGATGAAGACTTAATCCTCGGTGACGACTGGCTCGATAGACACGGAGCGGTAATGAATTATCGCACGAAGGTCATATCGATGTTGGCCGAAGAGGGTACCGAGCATTCATTTACGGGGTACAAGAACGGATGTCAGAAATTCATAATTAGCACCATGAAGGCGTCAAAACTTATTAGAGAAGGCTGTGTTGGGTTTTGGTGTTATGCCGCGAAAGTAGAGGATGGGAGAGTCGAGCTTTCCTCGATCCCTGTAGTAGATGAATTTCAGGATGTTTTCCAGGTGATTTACCGGGACTACCATCGGATCGTGAGGTTGAGTTTATAATTGAATTAGAATCAAGTGCAACCCCGATTTCTAAGGCACCATACCGTATGGCACCTTCAGAAATGCAGGAGTTGAAAAGACAGTTGGGAGAGTTGTTGGATAAGGGGTATATTAGACCTAGCGCTTCACCTTGGGGTGCGCCAGTCTTGTTCGTATGAAAGAAAGATGGTTCACTACATTTGTGTATCGATTATCGGGAGCTAAACAAAGTGACCATTAAGAATAAATACCCATTGCCGCGTATCGATGATTTGTTTGATCAATTACAGGGAGCTGCAGTTCTCGAAAATCAACTTGAGGTCTGGGTACTATCAGCTTCGGATAAAGGAATCCAACATTCCTAAAACCGCTTTCCGTACAAGGTACGGACATTATGAGTTTGTGGTTATGCCTTTTGGGTTAACCAATGCACCGGCGATATTTATGCAGTTGATGAATAAGATATTTATTGAGCATCTTGATAATTGTGTAGTCGTTTTCATCGACGATATCTTGGTCTATTCTCGTGATGATGAGGAACACGCTCAACATTTGCGATTAGTGTTGGAAATTTTGAGGACTCTGCATCTCTATGCAAAGTTTTCTAAGTGTGAATTTTAGTGGAGGGAAGTCATATTTCTCGGGCATGTGATTTCAGCGGAAGGGGTCCGAGTAGATCCCAGAAGATTGAGGCAGTGTTAGATTGGGCACCGCCTAAGAACGTGAAAGAAGTTCGTAGCTTTTTGGGTCTGGCTGAGTATTATCGAAGGTTCGTCGAGGGATTCTCTAAACTTGCTCGACCACTTACTCGATTACTCCAGAAGTCCAAAAAGTTCGAATGGAATGAAGAGAGACAGCAGAGTTTCGAAGAGCTGAAATAGCGTTTGACTACCGCGCAGATTTTAGCCCTGCCCCAGGGAATAGGTGGGTATTCGGTTTATTGTGACGCATCAGGTCAAGGACTTGGGTGCGTACTCTTGCAGCATGATAAGAATATCGCCTATGTTTCACGGCAACTTAAACCGTATGAGTTGAATTATCCCACCCATGATTTGGAGTTAGCTGTCATAGTGTTTGCATTGAAAATCTGGCATCACTATTTGTACGGTTCTTTATGTCAAATTTATACCAACCACAAGAGCCTAAAGTACATTTTTAGCCAGAATGAACTGAATATGAGACAACGTCATTGGTTGGAGTTGATAAAGAATTATGGCTTGGAAATCCTTTACTATCCAGAAAAGGATAACGTTGTAGCGGACGCGTTGAGCCGGAAGTCAGTATCACTTCAAATGCTTGAGGTCCTCACACCTCAAGTGAAGATCAGACGAGATCTGATTGAGCAAGGAGTCGAAGTATGGATCCAGCGAATTCAGGGTCAAATGTGTACTCTTGAGATTATTTCGTCCTTGGTCGATGACATCAAGGAGAAACAGGGGAATGACCCCATGACCGTCCAACTGAAGGTGGACGTAGAGAAAGGGAAAGCCCTTGGTTTTATGATTCACGAGGATATCATTTTGAGATTTCAAGGTAGGCTTTGTGTTCCGAATGACTCTGAGTTGAGGCAAATAATACTCCAAGAAGCCCATGCTACACCTTACTCAATCCATCCTGGGACGAGTAAGATGTACAGAGATCTTAAGAGAAATTTTTGGAGGAATAATATGAAGAGAGATGTCACCGAGTTTGTATCAAGGTGTTTGACATGTCAACAAGTCAAAATTGAACATCAACGGCCAGCCGGGCTGTTGAAACCTCTCCCTATTCCCGAATGGAAGTGGGAAGATATTACCATGGACTTCATTACTGGGATGCTGAGGACTAAGACTGGAATGAATATGATTTGGGTCATTGTTGACCGATTGACCAAGTCGGCACATTTTCTTGGCATTAAGGATACTTGGGGACCTGAGCGATTGTCCCGGATGTTTATATCGGAGATCGTGAGATTACACGGTACGCCCAAGTCTATTGTTTCTGATCGAGATGGTCGTTTTGTGTCGCATTTTTGGGGATTGGTCCATTAGGCTTTAGGCACCGAGTTGAGGTTGAGTACTTCTTTCCATCCGCAGTCTGATGGCCATACTGAGCGGACGATCCAGATATTGGAAGACATGTTGCGGGCGTGTGCCCTGGACTGGAGTAGTGATTGGGAAATGCACCTACCGTTGATCGAGTTCACTTACAATAATAGCTGACATGCATCGATCAAAATGGCACCTTTCGAGGCATTGTATGGTAGGCGGTGTAGATCCCCAATTTGTTGGTATGAAGCTTTAGATTTAGTCGGGACGGAGCCCGATATGTTGATGGAAACCAAGAAGAAGATCTCTATCATCCGAGAAAGATTGTTGACTGCTCAGAGTCGACAAAAATCCTACGCTGATACTTGTCGTCGACCCTTAGAATTTGATGCGGGAGATCATGTCCTACTCAAGGTACAACCGACGAGAGGAGTCTACAGGTTCGGGAAGAAAGGCAAGCTTAGCCCGAGGTATATTGGACCATTTGAGATTCTCGACAGAGTTGGTGAGTTGGCCTATCGGTTGGTGTTACCTACATCCCTTAGCCACGTTCATAATGTATTTCACGTTTCTCAGCTGAGAAAGTATGTCCCAGACCCGATCCATATCATTGATTACGGGGATATCGAGATAGCAGATAATGTTGTTACTACCCAAAATATTATCCGGAGATAGATATTGCTGGAATGGATGGGTAGCAAACAAGGTGCGAGAGCACTTCCGTGGGGAAAGTAAATAACACAAGATTTGCCGGGGTTGTTAGTCCCGGGCTTGAATGCTCTCGCGAGATATTATAAATACAAATACTTGGAGTACAAATATTAATGTTAGAGTACAAATACAATGAGTGTAAAGACCCTAGTTATCTTAGCTATTGAGCGTGTAGATTGCCGGAAGAACCAGATATGATGCTCTGTGAGTTCTTGTAACAACTGTTGGGGTGCTGTGACGACTGTGAGAAATCGACGGTCTCTCACAGTGTGTATTAGCTGGAAGTCTGAGCTCCTGGTCTTGCAAGTCTCTTCGAATCTGTGTTGCAGGGAATTCTTGCCTCTGCCAACCGTCTTCGGGATGAGAGGTGCTAAGAGAGAAATCCTGAGATAGATTCAAGAGAGGAAGCCGAGAGCGTGAAAGTGTGTACGTTTGTATGTATTTGCCAACGTAGTTCCGAACCTTTTTCCAGTTGCTGGAGGTTCTCTATTTATAGCTCTGGGAGTTGCTGGGCGATCGCCTCTACTGTATTATAATAAGCGGGCGATCGTCTTTAGCACATGGGTTGGTCTTCTTAAAGTCCGCAGGAGTTGCTGGCTGCCAAAAGTGCGAACCAATGAGAGAGCAACACGCGTCTGAGTCGCTGTCAAGGGAGGCCCTACTTAGGACCTTTCGGCGGGTCTGTCGGTAGGTGAGGCCGTCCCTGTCACTGACAGCTGCATGTGGGCTTGAGTCAACGATCCATGTTCCGCGGCGCCTTTTCTGGATCTGCACATGGGCGCTTGCTTTGAGATCCAGTCTTCGTAGACTTTGACGGACGATGGCCTTTGTTCGAGGCATAGGACGGTCGTCCTTGGTCGGGCACCAGAGACGATCGCTAGATACCAAAAGGCGATCGCCTTGGGAGTCGATCGCTAGATACTCGAAGGCGGGCTGCTACCTTCGTTCTGACAAGGTCGCCTTAGCTCATTCGGTCGTGAACTCGGTCGCCCGGCATTTGTGCCGATCGCCTGTCGAGGTGTATAAATCTCGACACAACAATTGCCCCCCAGCTCGCTCCGATGTTAGAAACGTGGGGTGAGGTGGTTCTACTGGCGATCGCTTGACTTTGGCGAGTGACTCTGCATTTTACGGAACTGGCGATCGTCTTCGAGCGGAACGACTTTGAATTTGGACGACCTGGTCGGTCGCTGAAATGAGCGGGATATGACAGCGGTAGTGGAAAAGTCTCCGGGGCACGTGTCGGGTTCCTATTGGGGGAGACCAACGGTCAGTTACGACTCCTCGTCTGGCGTGTCCTTGAAACGACGCGTACGCGGGTTTCAAGGGAGGCATTAATTGCGACGGTTGTGCTTCAGCCCCCGAGTTTCTCCATATTTGCACGGAAGTCCCTGCCATCTCCTATAAAAAGGCGCCGGGTTATAGTGTTAAAACCCTTATGCGCTTTTATCGGAGAAGAAGAATATTGCCGAAGAATTCTCTGAAGCTTTGACTGCGGATCGCCGATCGATTCAATCCTTGGTAAGAAAACACTCATTTTCTCTTCTTGTCGAAAATGTCTGGAGTACCTTCATCATCTGGAATGGGCACCTCCTCCGCCGCTGGGACTACTAATGTCCGGGAAGAACCCTCCGCAGAATTCCATCTGGAGACGGCCGCTGAGGCTATCCGCGTCGGTATTAATCCCGCGGAAGTCGAGGCGCTATTTAATGAGGCCGACGTCGCTAGGGAGGCGGCGGTTGAGCAAAGACGCTCGCAGATGGAGAGAGATTTGGCGGTGAAGGCCTACTGGGAGCAACATAGTGCTTTTGGCCAGGCCTACTTGGCCTTTGCTGAAATCATGGAGAGGTTGGCCGGTCCGTCTCCTAAATTCAATTACCGGGAGTACTCGATCGCTCATCCCTACCAATTTGCTAAACGGTCGCTGTTTCGGGCTGCGCAGCGTTCTCCATGGTCCCTCGGCCATATAAGGGGCTCGGCGACCAGGAAGGACCTGGACGTCTGGAGGGCGAGGTATCATGTCCCTTCAGATGTGGATCTTTTCGCGCCGGCGGAGAATGAGCGAGCCGACCAACCACCGACGGGTATGGTCGCCGTGAATGAGGCGATTATGGAGGCTGGGCTGCGTTTCCCTCTGTCTTTTGCTATCTCCCATTTGCTGGCCATCTGGAACGTGGCGCAGCTTCAGCTAACGCCGAACGCCTGGCTCCAGATCATCTGTGCCCTCACCGTGTTCGGCGATCACCGACTGTACCGCCATCTCTCGCCATCGGAGATGAACCACTTGTTCAAGCTGACGGTTCAGAAAGGGTCTATCGGCGGCTATCATATTCAAGGCCGATCCGGTCGGGTGATCCTCGGAGTCCCGAACAAGGTCGGGGGAATCTCCAGTTTCTGCCCCTACCGGTGAGGTGCCTATCGCCGCGCCTCCGATCACTGCGGTCCCACCGGTGGATGAGCCTACGCCCTCTGCGGCTTTCTTGCGAGAGATGGCGATCGCCGAGGCTGAGACCCCTCGCGGGAAACCATACTTTGGTCGCGACCCCGAGAAAGCCGAGAGGTAAACTTTGTTTGTTTGTAGAGTTTCGTTACTTGCGTGGGAGATGTGCTAACTTTATGTTGATTGATGCAGGATCCGTAGCACTAACCCAGCTTGCCCGCCGCTGGTATTGGATTTCCTGGCGAGCCGATCTCCTCGCCAGGCCTGTGATATCCCGCTATACGTCAACCGGGCCGTTTCTGCTTTTCCGAAGGCCTGGACGACCGACTTAGATGTGATCGCTCGCCAGCGATCCGGGAATACAATGCAGGCTGTTTTTGCTCTCTCTCTCCAGGCGGCGACGATGGCTGCTGAGGCTGTGAAAGAATTCGAGGGGCGTCCTTCTACTACTCGTCTGCAGGCGGACCTCTAGGCCGCTCGGAAAGAGAATGCCTAGTTTGCCGACATGATTGTGGCTATGGAGAAGGACTCCTTGGATGCAGCTAAACGGGCGAGTCATGAACTTGAGCTGGCGAGACAGGATGCCGAGCGAGCCCGGGCGACGGTCGACCGTTTTCGGGATCAGATGACAGATGCCCGTCGTTCGCACGCGGCTGCTCAGAAGGAGGCTGATCAGCTGAAGGTTACTGTCGCTCGGCTGACTAGCGAGTTGCCGGCGTTGAGGGGAGAGACGGCCGCTAAGGAGACCGAGCTTCAAGGTGCGCAACAGGCGATCGCGGAGCTGAAAGGGAAGCTGGAGGCGATCGAGGCCGATCCCTTTCTCAACTTGGAGTTCGTCAGTGAGTTTGCCTATTACCTGGCGTTCGCTGACTCGTTCCGTGCTGCTAAGAAGGGAGAGCTGGAGGTCGGCCCTCTAGCCTAAAGCTTCAAGGCATATGCGTTGGAGCATCCTCTCCATCCTGCTTTCTCCGTGCCGATCTTGGATCTCGCGGAAATCGGCGTAGACCTGAGCTGGTACCCGACTTCGGCAAACCTTGTTCATCCAAACGCTCCGGAGGACGGGGAGGCGGCTCCGGAGGCTGGTGAAGGGTCGCAGGCCGATCCAGTGGTTGAAGGCGAAGGCCAGGCAGGGGCCTGAGGCTCTATGTCCTTATTTCGTTTTAGCTTTTGCCTTGTAATTTTGTAGCTTTCCTTATAGTACTTAGGCCTTCGGGCGACAGTGTATGTACTCTGATACTTCAAGTAATGAAATGAATTTTTACTTCTTCGATTTATTACTTGAATGATTGCTTTCCTGAGTCTTTGCATGACTTTGTACAAATGTGTGAGGAGAGATTGTTGCGTGTATAGCTCCAAGTGAATTGATAAACTCAAATAGATAACTTTTACAACAAATTCGATTGCTGCACATACATCTGAAAAATGTCGATCTCCGTATGTAATTGAATAGGGACGATCGTCGTATACATAGCTTCGCTCTTCCCCCTTATTTTTGTTCACTTAGTGAAAGTAAGGGGACGGAAATAAATCCTTGAGTGAGCGGTCTTCAATTTTGCAGATTCCTCGAGGAAGGCCGTCCATCTCGGTCTTGAGGAACCGTGCACGATCGCGGAGTTCGATGGACCGATCTCCACGACCGTTTCTTGTGCGCGAGCGACATTCCGTCTGATGGCTAAGTTCTCGCGACTCACTTAATTGGTAGGGTCCTCCGTAGGCTGCGCCTCGCCTCGTATTTAAACGAAGGGCGTGCGGTCTTGGTTTGTAGGATTCCTTGCGCGGGGCGTCGTCGGATTAATTGACTCCACGACCGTGGCTTGTTAGCACTTTTCTACCTCGGACCGCCATTAAGATGACGACCCTCGACGGTATACGTTGTGACGGGGGGAGGGACGCGTCGCATTGTCCGTGAAGGATCCACCATGTTTAAGTGATGGACCTTCGAGGGCGGGCGAACGTGTCCACAGAACTATTTTGGAGGGCCCTCAGACTACGCCGGCCTCGTATTTAAACGAAGGGCGGGCGATCATGGCCCAAAGTGACCTTGCACGGGCACAGAGAACGGTTCCATCGTCCTCCACGACCATGTCGACACTCTTCTACCTTGGACCATCAAGTCAGATGACGATCCTCGACGGTATACGTTGTGTAAGGGGAGATCGCCTGCCTAGGTTCTTCATGTAGATGACGAACTTTAGAGGGCGAGCGAGTAATCCTCTGATTTGTTTTGGAGAGTCCTTCAGCTACGCCCGCCTCGTATTTAAACGAAGGGCGAGCGATCGGAGCCCAAATGAACCTTGCATGGATGGATTGTCGGTTTAATCGATTTTCGCGACCATGGCGGCACTCTTCTACCTCGGACCATCATGTCAGATGACGATCCTCGACGGTATACGTTGTGCTAGGGGAGGCGATCGCTGCCTAGGTCCATCATGTTGATGACGAACTTTAGAGGGCGAGCGAGTCATCCTCTTTTTCGAAGCGTTTGCTCAGGCAGTAGCCTTTGGTTTGATTAGGCGGGAATCGGGGAGAGACGTCCGAAGTTCCCTCCTCTTGATTGAAGCATGTAGATACGGTCGCCGAGGTTGATCGAGGGGTCGGCTCGTATGAGCTTTCCAGCTTGTTCGCGTTCGACTCGGGCGATCGTGTTGGGAGACCGGTGGGGCTCCGGCTAAGCCAATAAACTGTCCAACTTGCTCTCCTCGAACAATCTCCAGAGTTGTCTGAGGAGGTCGCGGCATTGGTTAGTGTTGTGGCCGGGACTCTTGTGGTAGGCACAATATTTATTGTGGTCCAGATGACCATGGTCCCTTATCGCCTTTGGCTTGTTCAACGGTTCGCGCCCCTTGATGTCGTAAAAAATGTGGGCCGGAGTTCGGTTGAACTTATGGAGGAGATGGGTTTCCATCTCCTCGAAGGCCTTGAGATCGCCGGGTGGCTTGGCGTCCGCCTTTTTGGTTTTGGCGATCGCCTTCTTTCGGACAGGAGGCGACGTTCCCTCGCCTAAGCGGGGGGTGAGCAGCCTCTGTCTGGACAGAAACTCGGCGGCCTTGGCGCGGAAGATCGCGTAGGTTGGGGGGATGTCCTTCGTGAGATGTCTAAATATGGGCGAATGATCGTAGAATCCCCCCAGGACCGAGTAGAGGGCGAGCTCGTCGCTGATGGGCTCACCGGTGAGAACTATTTCATCCACCCAGTCGATGTAATCTGCGTCGGATTCGTCTTCCCCCTGCCTGATTTTCATCATGCGATGGGGGCCTTCTGGTCTGGCGACCTTGGTGGCGAAGTATGACGTGAAGTCACTCGCCAGTTTCTCAAAGGAGATGATCGATCGCGGTGGTAGTGAGACGTACCACCTATGGGCCAGCTCGCCCAATGTTAACGGGAAGATTCGGCACTTGGTCGCGTCTGATGCCCCACACCCGGTCATGTAGATCCGGAACTTGCTTAGGTGGGTCTCGGGATCCGATCTCCCTTCGTACAAAGGTGTTTTGGGAGGAGCGATCCTTGGTTGCACCAGGGCAAGCTCGATGTGGACCGCGAGTGGCTCGGTCGGTCCGATGATCCTTCTACTGGTGCTTGCCCCAGTATCCAAGAGCGCTTTCATTTCGTCGAGCTGACGCTGCATAGCGGCCATCGCCGTGGCCTGGCTGCTCGCGGCTAGGAGCTCGAAGCGGGAGCCGAGGCGATCAAGTACTGACCCCCTGGCGTTCGGAGTGGGAGCCAGACGGCTGACTTGTATTTGGCTGGGAGTTGGGTAGGCCGAACTCCTGGTGACGGACTCGGATTCCGTCGTCACATGGTTGGGGCCAGAATGCCCCGGTCGCCATGATGGATCACTTCTCAAGCGACTGAACACGGAACCGTCCGGCCTTGCGAGAGCCTTTTCTCGCGAAATGGGGCTTTCTGACGATCGCTCGCCCAGTAACCCTTTGAACTTCCGTTTGCCCACGCGTCGGATGACCGAGGGAGTTATAACGGGCGTCGCGCATGCTCTCCGTCGCTCCTTTAGGATGGCCATAGCCTCCTAGATCTGTTCCGCGGTTTGGAACTGGTCGAGCGAGAGGTTGGGGCCGTCCCTCAGGTGCGGGATCGAGAGGCTCGCGTCGCCGCGGCTACCCTCTGCCGTCGGCTGGGGCTCGGATCTAGCCGGGATATAATGTTTGGCGGTTCGGAGAGTGGCTCTGTTTGAGGTAGTGGCGGACGTCATGATTCTGAAGGCTTTCTTTGAAGAGCAGTGAGTGTCACTTCAAGTATATGCCCCGAGAACAGTGAGTGTTCTTCGGGATGGTAGGAATAAAAATGAAGGTTAAGATTGCCATCCTTCTAGCGCCAATTGTTGCTACCCAAAATATTATCCGGAGATAGATATTGCTGGAATGGATGGGCAACAAACAAATTGCGAGAGCACTTCCGTGGGGAAAGTAAATAACACACGATTTGCCGGGGTTGTTAGTCCCGGGCTTGAATGCTCTCGCGAGATATTATTAATACAAATACTTGGAGTACAAATATTAATGTTAGAGTACAAATACAATGAGTGTAAAGACCCTAGTTATCTTAGCTATTGAGCATGTAGATTGCCGGAAGAACCAGATATGATGCTATGTGAGTTCTTGTAACAACTATTGGGGTGCTGTGACGACTGTGAGAAATCGACGGTCTCTCACAGTGTGTATTAGCTGGAAGTCTGAGCTCCTGGGCTTGCAAGTCTCTTCGAATCTGTGTTGCACGGAGTTCTTGCCTCTGCCAACCGTCTTCGGGATGAGAGGTGCTGAGAGAGAAATCCTGAGATAGATTCAAGAGAGGAAGCCGAGAGCGTGAAAGTATGTACGTTTGTATGTATTTGCCAACGTAGTTCCGAACCTTTTTCCAGTTGCTGGAGGTTCTCTATTTATAGCACTGGGAGTTGCTGGGCGATCGCCTCTACTGTATTATAATAAGCGGACGATCGTCTTTAGCACATGGGTTGGTCTCCTTAAAGTCCGCAGGAGATGCTGGCTGCCAGAAGTGCGAACCAATGAGAGAGCAACACGCTGAGTCGCTGTCAATGGAGGCCCTACTTAGGACCTTTTGGCGGGTCTGTCGGTAGGTGAGGCCGTCCCTGTCACTGACAGCTGCATGTGGGCTGGAGTCAACGATACATGTTCCGCGGCGCCTTTTCTGGATCTTCACATGGGCGCTTGCTTTGAGATCCAGTCTTCGTAGACTTTGACGGACGATGGCCTTTGTTCGAGGCATAGGACGGTCGTCCTTGGTCGGGCACTAGAGACGATCGCTAGATACCAAAAGGCGATCGCCTTGGGAGTCGATCGCTATATACTCGAAGGCGGGCTGCTACCTTCGTTCTGACAAGGTCGCCTTAGCTCATTCGGTCGTGAACTCGGTCACCCGGCATTTGTGCCGATCGCCTGTCGAGGTGTATAAATCTCGACACAACAGATGTCACGTTTGAAAAGAGGCCAGTGAAAGTCCTGGAGTATCGTGTAAAGCAACTCCGACACAAAACCATTCCGTTGGTTAAAGTACAGTGGTCGAGGCACGGAGTTGAGGAAGCAACGTGGAAAACCGAAGAGAGCATGCGTGCTAGATACTCGGAGCTATTCATTTCTTAAGTTTCGGGACGAAACTTTCTTTTAGAGGGGGAGGATGTAATACCCGTACTTTTTGTTAATTCCCGTTCTGGTACTCCTGTAATTTTGTCACTCGTTGTATTTGTTTAGTAAGTTGATGTTGATCTTGAAGTTCATATCATTTCGAATTTACTCTTTCTTGTTCGGATAGTGCTGCTTTGGATCTTTGAGGCGATACTATCACCTGTGTGTGAGGTGTAGCGCACGCTACATACCCTTTATAGCGCACGCTATTTGAGTACTGGTAGCGCACGCTATCTGTCAACATTAGCGCACGCTACTAGTGTATTTGAGGCAGACAGTCCAGTAGGTACTGTACTGAAATGGAGAATTCGTAGCGCATGCTATTTGTATATGATAGCGCACGCTAAGCAATCGTAGTAGCATGCGCTAAGGCTCGAGCAGGCGGAGTACAGTAGGTTCTGGACTCCAATTTCTGGACACCAACTATCAGGTCGCGCGCGTTAACACTCGGTTAACGTACGCTAAGAGTAAGGCATTAGCGCACGCTACAACATACGTAGCGCACGCTAACGATGCAGGCAGAGTTCACTGGACTACCCGGTGAACCCGCTAGCGCACGCTATTCTAAGAAACTAGCGCACGCTAAGCTGCCTTTAGTATAAATAGGACATTTCAGCCCCAATTCGTCATTTTTCCACTTCTCCTCCTTCCTTGGGCGATTTCGGGCGACTTTGGGCGATTTGTGAAGATCTCTTCGAGCTACTATCATCTATCAATATCTTCAAGCTTCTAGTTCGGATTATTCAACGTTTAATCCTCTCCACCGCTCCAAATCAAGGTAAACTTTGCATAACCCTAGAATTTCGGGATTTGGGGTTTTTCCTTCCGATCTCTTCGAGTTAGCTTGGTATTGTGTTGGAATATGTTGAGTATAGATTATCTACCTTGGATACATGTTTTCCTACGGATTTATTGGTATATTTTCGGAATTGTTGAGTATTTGGGATGGTTGAGTGTGATTCACCATCTAGAGATTTTATTACCAGAATACATGTATCGTGAGTAGTATTTTCGGGTGGATTCCAACTTATTTTACTACCGATGGGTTATTGATAGTTGATTACGAACTTGTCTAGGTTTGGAGTTGTCGATTCCTTCAACCTTGGTACCTCATCGTTCGTACCCTTTTTTCTTGTTCCAGGCAAGTGATTCTTGTGAAAGTTATATCCTTAAATGTGAAAAGTAATGCATATGAGTGTGAGAGTTATATTCGTTCACTCCGAGAGGGCCTGACGAGGCCGAGGAGGGATCCGCGCATTGTCGGGTCCGCGAACATTTGGGTTAGACACTCCAAGATGGCCTGACGGGGCCGAGGAGGGATTCGCACATTGTCGGGTCCACGGTTAACCAGGGAGAAATTGTCATTATTGAGATATACTTGGATAATTGCATTTTTCGGAAAATCATTATCATGGCTTTGAAATTTGTGCATGTGATTTTATGTGTAAGATGTGACGTTTCACTTGTAATACTTGCTCTAACCCCTCGCGGAAAACTCTTTTCTGGTATTTCAGGTCCTAGGGATCTAAACGAGCAAGCACAGGGGCGGTACGATGATGAAGGCGAGGCGTGATACTGTGGCTAGTCGTGTTCTCTTTATTTCGAACATTGTCCCTTTGGTCCGTTTTATCCTTGTATTAATAAATGGTACTCAAGTACTCTAGGAATTCCTTTCCCGGTTGATGTATAACTTTCTTGTATTTCCTTGTGATCTTGGATATTGTTTAGTTCGATCTTCCTTGTTTGTCTCGGATTCATTATTTCCTATGTGGATATTGTGAAATGAGATGTGTTATATGTAAAAATTAGCCTACAGGCAGGGATCCACGGCGCTGTAATATTCTCCGAATATCTCGGGGGTGTTACAGGCTAAAGTTTAGCCGACGACAACGGCGGAAGGCCGTCGGCTAAACTTTATAGTTTAGCCGACATCTTGTAAGTCGTCGACTAAACTCTATCTGTTTTAGCCGACAACATCAAAGTCATCGGCTAAAGTCTTAAGGGTTTAGCCGACGGCTAGGAGTTGTCGTCGGCTAAACTCCAAATTTAAAAAAAAAAAAAAAAACTACATACAATTCAACCTGGACCCATTCTGACCCAAACCTGAATCCCGAAGACCCGAACTCGCCCTAGAGAAATAAATCTCAGTATATACGCATGGTGGGACTCGAACTCGCGACCTTGCCCTCTATGAAATAGTACATTGCCGCTGAGCTAGATGGATTACATGTATAAAATGTTTCAAATATTTTATTTATCATATTGTGCAGAAATAATTTATTTATTTGTTACTAAATTCTTTAAGCTAAATATATTAAAATATTTATATTTATTAAAGTTATGTATTTTATTTCAAAAGAAAATTTATTTTTCGGCAATAAAAAATTTTAGGCAATAAAGTATTGATGAAAATTTAAAAAAATAAATAAATAATCAGAATATTCATACTTTAACCGACAACTAGATCTGTGTAGTCGGCTAAAATGTGAAGTAGTCGTCGGCTAAAGTAATGGCACTTTAGCCGACGATGCATAGGTCGTCGGCTAAAGTATAAACGCTTTAGCCAACGGTATATAGGTCGTCGGCTAAAGTATAAACACTTTAGCCAACGGTATATAGGCAATCGACGACTTAGCCGAAGGTTTAGCCGACGACATGACTTGAAGTCATCGGCTAAACTATTTTAGTCGACGACTACTTCACTCGTCGGCTAAACATTGACTGTAGCCGACGGTCGACGGCTGTCGTCATCCATTCTCCGATCGGTCGTCGACTAAAGTGCGAATTTTGGTAGTGCCGAATCAGAAAGAGACTTTAATTCTAAATCGATTATTTTTGGACCAATCTACAAAAGCACTTTGTAGATCGGTAATTGATGTAGAAACATAACTTTCTAGATCAATTATTAGGAAGTGATGTAGAAAACTCAATTTCTAAATCAGTTGTATAGGAATTGATTTAACAGTCACATAAATATATATAAATTTAATATAAATGTAAAATTTTCAAACAAATGACTATAACCTAGTTTTTGGGACTTGAATCCCCAATAAAAAAGTCAAGGGTTCGAATCCTCATAGTGACAAAGTGTGATACATTTATATTTTGGGTTCGAGTTCGGATCGAGTTGAGTCCGATCGGGGTAGGGTTTCCTTTTGATGAGCGGTGTATTTGATGTAGAAAGTTGAGTTTCTAGATCGGTTCAACAACCGATCTAGAAAATGTAATATCAAAATTTCTTTCGTCCCTGTTTATCCCTATCGTTTATTCCAACTATTGTAATTGGTACTCGATACAATTTTTCATGTTTCATGCCGTTCATTGGGCCCTTTCTATTATCGTAACGCTCGAACTATTTATTGATTTTCGTCTCTGAATGTACCATATTGATTGGATAATTGCATATCTCATTGTGTCGCCTTTTTGCTAGATCGGTACTGTTGGAGTGAGTATAACGTACGTTATGCTTAACACGTAACGTACATTAAGATGTCTGTGTGTTTAGTCAGAAGTTCTAGAGTAGTCATTGCGTACGTTAATTGCTGGATATAACGTAAATTAAGGTACATTACGTACGTTAAACCTTACATCTTAACGTACGTAATGATATCTAGACATCCGGGCAGTGAACTATGGACAATTATTACGTACGTTAACCTTCAAACTATAGCGTACCCTAACCCATGTTTTACGTACGTTATGCTCTCCAAGCAACGTGCGTAATGCAATCTGTGGATTGAGGCAGTGAGTCTGTTGAGTTGTTACATACGTAATGCTTGTTGCCTTACGTACGTAACGTTGTCGACTTATATATATAGGCGAATCCCAGCCTGTTTCGCCATTTCTTCTCTTCTTTTCTCTTCTCCGACGATTTAGGCGATTCCAAGGTTGTGAAGTCGAGGATCTCGACTGAATATTGTTGGATATCAACTCCTTTCAACTCCTAGCAAGGATTTATCAACTTTTTAACATCCTTCATCCTCCGATCCGAGGTAATATTCCTTAGAACCCTAATTTCAGGAAGTTTGGGGGTTTTAGGTAGATTTTGTTTTTCCAATGGATGTAGCTTCGAATTGATGCGCTTATCTCTCTTGGGTAATATCAGACATTATTTGTCTAATTTAATTTATTAGGTAAATGAAATTGGTCTCGTAAATTAAATAAATTACTGGGTGAAGATTATAGTTGTATAATCATGTTTTCATGTATTCCTCGAAGTTTTACGGATTGATTCCGAGTTTTCCTTCGTTGATTGAGTATAATTTAGAATACCTCCGTAGTGTTCGATAAATTGCTCCTACGGGTAGAACCTAGGATGATTCTTAGTTTTCCAGTGAGTTGTAGTTGATTGAGTCTCGATATTTTGTTAGGAACGGAAATTGGGAGATAGTTAGGACTGAAGCCTTTTTCGTTCGTCGTTCCTTCGTGTGTTAGAAATCCAAGCAAGTACCTTATTGCACTAATTTATGGCATGCGTTTCTGTGATGAAATTGTAATTTTTGTGTGTTGTGAGGATGTTCTCGGGGTACTCTCACCTGGGGATTGCTCGACAGGGCATACAATGACTTGGTTGGGTGGCCTTGCGCGAGGGTTACCTTCGAGGTGTCGATATTCTCACCTGAGGATTTCTCGACGGGGCACAAATGGAATTGGTCGGGTGGTCTTGTCACGAGAATTACCTTCGAGCGATATTTTTACTGATGATAGATGTTGTATATTCCGGAATATCGTGAGAAATGAACTGTTTTTTGGATTTGAAAAAATGTCTGTGTATTAAATATTGCCATATTGTACTTGTACTAGTGGTGGTTGCTAACCCCTTGTTGGGTTGGAATGTTGTATGCATTTCAGGTGATCTCTTGATTCAGGAGCCTACACTGGGTGTACATGGAGCTGATGGGCAGACCGGATGTTAGAAAGCTCGAGTCAGTATTGGGAAGTGTTTGTGTTGGTTTTCATATTTAATGTTGCATTTGAAGTTGTTGTAATACGTTGTGCGATGATTATGTATTTTGTTGAATTGCATTAAAACCTACCTCTTTCAGCCGAGGCCGCGACCCAACTCATTTTTTGGTATTGAATATTTGATTGGTCATGTTATGGTGTTTTTGTATTATTCTGTCGTTTAGTATGTATGATGTCAGCCTGGTAGTCCCGCGGTGGGTCCTACGGCGTGTAACTACCCGCATTGAGATTGGGGTGTTATATTTATGGTATGAGAGTCTAGGTTCAGGAACACCTAGGTTCGGGAACACCTAGGACATTGGTTATTGGGTCTTTCATGTCCTAAGATTCGTGTATACTGACCGAGCTTGACATCGTGTGCTGCCGTCAAACCGTGTGACCCGTAGTAGTAAGACTTCTTGAAACCTTCTTGCGTTTTATTGCTTTCATGATGGGGAAACTTTAAATTCCTTGGATGTATGAACTGTTCTGATAATTTTAATTCGTTTATCCTCAGCATGTTAAGAGGTCGTGGCAGACGTGGACGCGGCAGAGGCCGTGGACGTGGTACCGCTGATGAATCTATTACACCTTCTAATGCCGCATCTGACTCGGCATCCCGTACGGTGACAAACACCGACCTTTTGAACCCTGGCGGTCAGCCAGATCCCTCCCTAACATGAATGCCGGGATAGCTGCTATACTACAGCAAGTAGCAGCACAACTAGTTCAGTTAAATCAGGCCGGGAACCGTGATCAATCGGAAGATGAGACTGCTGGGGCTAGTAAGTGGCTCCAGGGAGTGATGAAGATGCAACCTACCCGTTTCGCTGGTGCATCTGATTCGCTGCGCTGGGAAGGTTGGTTGTTCCAGTTGGGCAATATTTTCGATGCTATTGCATGTCCGGAGGAGAGACGAGTTCCCATTGCACAATACCTTCTTGACAAAGAAGCCGCGGATTGGTGGGAAGCTGTTGGACCTACTGATCGTGTGGCCACTTGGGCCGAGTTTAAAACTGCTGTAGAGGAAGAGTTTTGCCCTTGACCGGTTAAGGATAAATGCATTGCAGATTTCTTTACCGCGACACCGCAAGATGTACCTATCACTGAGGCTATCATCACATATAATCAACAGTTGAGTCACGTCCGTGAGCAAGTGAGGACTGAAGCGGCTAAGATCCGTTATTTTGATTTGAGGATGAAACCTAGAATTCGAGAGGGTATGGTTGGTTTATGATGTGCTACTTTGAAGGAATACCAGGATCGTGCTCTGGCCATTGAGATGGTTATTTCTGCATCGGGATCAGGTCCTGAAAGTAAAAGGTCAAAGACGACTGATGGCTTTTCAGGAAGCAAGGGTAGTGGATTTCGTAAACCACAGCCGCTATTGGAAAACCGGTTCAAGAAACCAATAGTGCACCAAATTTTCGATCGGGCCAGTCTTCTGCTTATGGTAGAGGATAATGTTTTAAATGTAATCAAACAGGTCATCTATTCCGAGAGTGTCCACTTCCTCCTATGACTTGTTTTACATGCGGATAGACCGGTCACCGGGGTGCTTATTGTGAGGCTGCCACCAGGTTCACCAAACCTCAGAGTTCAGCACCAGCTCTAAGTGTGAACCCGAGGGCTAAAGCTAGTCAACCACAATAGACTTCAGGATGAGGTAGAGGCCGAGGTCGATTGGATCGTCAAGCTGCATCGAGTATGGATTCGGTACAGCCTCGAGTGTACCAAATGAGACGTGCAAATGATGAAGAGGCTCCAGTAGCTGCAGGTACCACGCATATACTTTCTCAGCTCAAATTACAAAACAATGCATCACTTCACATGCCGACATGGCTTCGTAAAGGACCATTAGACCGATTTGGTCTTTTATCACAACACACACATCATTACATACAAGATTCTTTCCCAGAACTCATACCCACGCAGGGGCTGGAATACATTAACGCTCCCCTATATCGGGATAATAACACTGTAATACCCGGATTTTCAGTATAATTTTTTCGCGTTATTTTATCTGAGATATACTATATAGTTTGGTGTCTATATAGTATGGATAAAATAAATTGAGAACTGAGACAGCTGTATTTGTACTCGTATAACTGTCGTAGTGGTTCGACAATTATTTTGAGGATATCGTGTATCAGGTTATCGTACTTTTGATATTGGGTATATCGTATGATGATGTTATTGGATTCAGTACATGTATTCAGTATGCAGTATGTTCGTATTTTGGTATGTCGAGACGGACGAGGAGAATTGGAAAATGGCTAAGTATAGCCTGATGAGCGCGCGCTAATGTTCAAGTATAGCGCACGCTATCATTCATGGTTAGCGCACGCTAGAGGCAGAATGTAGCGCACGCTAAATGCATTCAGATCGGAAGGAATCTACGTGTGGACCCGGCTGCTTTCGGCGCACGTTCTGATAAGTCAACGGTTGTTGTCCTGAAGTATTAGCGCACGCTAACGCATGAGGCTTAACGCACGCTAATTGTAGATCGGTCAAAGGGAATCTTATCCTCGTCAGATCGGCATGTGGAGGCACATGCGGTACGTAGACTGTAGCAAGTCAACTGATATTAGCGCACGCTAGATGCAAGGACTTGCGTACGCTAAACGGTGTAAGTTACGTACGCTAATGCATGGGCATTACGTACGTAAGCTCATGTACGAGGTAAGACAGTGGCCTTTGGGCTGCGATAGTGCACGCTAACAAAGTCAGTTAGCGCACGCTAAACATAAGGTTTAGCACACGCTAGTAATTTGTTCTATATAAGGGGACAGACGGGTTTTGAGATGCATTTAGTCCATTCTTTCTCCTTCAGTCGATAGAGAGAGCTTTGGGAGGATCTTGAGGTTCCCAAACACGGTGAGGTGGTGATTTTTAACAAGATTAAGATAGAGAGCATGGATTCAAGCCTTGTTCTTCAAGTTACTCATGATTCTTGGAATGGAGTTCAAGTGTTCTCCTTCTTGGTTCATCTAATCCAGGTAATATTCGTATCCCTTGTTAGTTGTTCGTTTTTAAGGATGATTACATGTGAGGAACATGTTGGATAATCATGTGACGATATTATATGAGATTTTATGGGATTATGATAAAATTTTTCGGATGTTATTTAAGATTCTTCATGTTAATGGTGATTCGTTTAACTTGATGAGGTTGAATCATGGATTTCTGAATCATGATAATTTCAGTGGTCGATTTAGATGAGTTAAATCATGATATGAGGTTGTATTCCAGATTATGTATGAGATGATCCTTGTTATCGGGTTGGTTTGATTATGTAATTTGCATGATGAAGAAAATGATAAACATTATGATATATACCTCGGATTATGTTGTTTTGAACGTGATGTCGGATATTTTATGTTCTTGAAGAGCTATGAAATTATAGGATATGACGATTATGTATAGAAGGTGTTGGTGTTTTGGATATGAATATGGGATGTTCGTATCTAGAGCCAAGTTATGTGTTTTGATATAATATTCGTATAAGAATACGAATATGATTTCGAGTATGATGATGAGTTTGGATCTGGAAGGTTGTGTTTGATCTTGGAGTATGGTTTTCATTACATTCATATTCGTAACCGCAAAGTGTTAGTCAATGCTGGAATGCATGCATCTGTCTAGCATTAGCGCACGCTAAGCTCACTGGCTAGCGCACGCTAACGGGAACAACTTAGCGCACGCTACGTTATGCGTTTAACGCGCGCTAAGTAGGCAGACAGTGTAGTATTTTCGTGTTGTGATTATGAATTTGTAATGGTTTGAACTGGATTGTTTAAGACTGTGTTTAATCGAGATATTGTGGAACTGTTGGGTTTATTGATCGGTTATTGATTTATAATTATGATTTATCGGATTTCGGCTTATATTGTTGATATGAGTTCGTAATTGTTTGAGTTGTATTGTTCGGTTTTGTAAATGATCGAGGTATGGTTGAGCCGTTGAGTTTTATTGGTTGGTTATACCGGTTATTGATTATTATCGGATGTGTTGTCATTTGATTATTGCATTAGGTCGCGATAATTGAGCGTTGATTATGGCCGTTGTGTTGCGGTCAAGGTTGAAGAGTTCGTAGGTTTCTTTTGGTCGGGGCTGAGGAGCTCGGAGACGAAGGCAATGGATTCTGGTAACAGCTTCGTGGTATCGGTATCGAGGCAAGTTTATACTTGTTCAGTTTATAATATTTGATGAATGGTTTCGTTTTCATTTCATTTATAATTCGTATAGCAATGTTGTTAGAAAGGTAATTTATCGGTTAATGAGTTGTATATCGTGCTCTGGTTTGTATTAAATCATAAGGTATATGATTTAATTGTGTCCAAGGAAGACGTGAGTTATCTTTGGTCAAGGGTATAGTATATCGGATATCGAGGATAATTATCACGATGACATAAGTATCGGGATAAAGGTTTATTGATATTGAATGGATGATACCTTATTTGAGATTATTCGTATAACTGTGTATTCGTTCAGGGATGTTGTTCGTGGAAAGGATATTGTCTTCGGCTTTGAGGTAATTTATGTTCAGTTATGAGATAATTATTATGTTGAGTTGTTGTATATGTTGTACGTTGAGGCTTCGTATATTGAGATTCGTATTAGTTGTTCGTTGAGGGGTTTTGATCCCAGGACTATTGTTGGTATTAATGGTTGTGTTGATCGTCTCATCGAGGGATGTTGATCCCAGAACTGTTGTCTGAGATTGTTAATCGTATGGATTATCCTTTGGGGTTTGTGATCCCAGGATTGTTGTTTTGATTATTGATTAGTCATGTCGACTTTTCTTTGTCAGATTGTCGTTGTTCACTTCGGTGAGTCTTTTGATCCTTATTGGATATGTGATTCTTTGAGTTTCGTTGTCATGTTGCATCGTGACATATCTGGAATCATATCTGCGTTCCGATTGGTTATTGTGTTGGGTTTTTAGCTGGGCACATTATGGTTATGTGTTGATATTATTCCGCATTGAACCGTGCACACGAGACGTAGTTTCGTGAGGCTAATTAGGTACAAGACCACACGTGTATTTGATCGATACCCGGGGTGGCTTGTGCACGGACACATTTCCGGATCGGGCGTACTGTGATGTCCATCTTTGAGCCATACCGTTTGGTCGTTCATCATCTATAGTATTGGATGTGCTCGACGGTTTGTGACTGGTTGTTCATACGCCCGAGGGGTATGTTCGACAGTCAGAGTTATTTCTTTGAGATCCTTTATTGTTGATCATTTGGAGTCTACCTTGTTGAGGGTATTCTCGGTTATTGTTGGTCCTTTGTTGATCATTTGGAGTCTACCTTGTTGAGGGTATTCTCGGTTATTGTCAATCTTTGTTGATCATTTGGAGTTTACCATGTTGAGGGTATTCTCGGTTATTGTTGATCCTTTGTCGATCGTATTGGAATTCATCATGTTGATGATATTTTCGGTTGTACTTTGACCTTGGGTTGGTCGTATTGGAGCTCATCATATCGATAATATTCTCAGTGATGTATTGGTTGATCGTTGTTATTGACCGTATGAGTATTCGGACTGTACGTCGATGTTTCAGGACTTGTGTATTCATTGTTTTGTGGTAGTTGATCTACAGATATGTTGTGTATTATTGGTTTATACATGTTGATATTTGATTGCATAATCCGACGGACAGGACTTGGCACGGATTGGATTACTCCGTACTTGTGAGTTATGATAATGTTTTGAGGATACTTGGTATTGTTTGAGTACAGTACAGATAATTGTTGTTAAGTTCATTTCGTCATTTGAGAATGCGAAATACGGATTATGGTAAGGATTGAATTGTTATGAATTGCCATGGATTGGTAAGGTTATGACGGTAAGATTACGTTGGTAGTATTCTTACAGTATTACTACATTGGTATGTAATTATTTATGATGATGTGATCGATATCATTGTTGAGTATTGTGGCTGACCCCGCCGTGGGCTTTATTTTTAGGTACTCGGAGATCGAGCGAGTAGCGGTCGTGAAGGGATGAGCTTCCCAATGTGATACTGGCGGTGGCATGTTTTGGAGTATCGAGTATTTCTTTTCTGGTTATTCATTTCCGCTGCAAATGTGTATTTTGAACTGCATTTATCCGCTGCGTGTGTAAATTTCAAAATGACTTTTCGGTATTTTTATCCGCTGCGTGTGTGTATTTCAAAATGGCCTTTTTGGCATTTTACGAACTTGGGTTATTTTTGTCAAACTCTTTTTCCCAAATTATTTTATCGGTACGTTTAAGGGGTGGCTTAACGTACACTTTGAACTGTCGAGATTTGGCATTTCGCCTTGTATTTTCAAATGGTATTTTATGACGGTATTTCAAAATTATGTTTTTGAAAATATTTGAGTATTTGAAAAATATTACCGTCATCAGCCTTTTGGTGTTTTTGAATTGGTTTTGTAAACGGTTTTTAGCCTGGTGGGTTCTGGCGCGGGACCCACGGCGCTGTAATATCCCGGATGGTTTTGGGGGTGTTACAAACACATCAGAGAAAAAACCCACAGGACTATACAAAATACTCTACAATTGGTCTTCATGTGATTAGTATCGTCGTCTTCCATCACCCTTCGTATCGATCCTGTGATTCGCTCCCCATCAATCTGCAAGTACCTGGACGCAATACATACATCCACCCCCCCGAATACTCGGGGGTTAGCAAAACTCCACTGCTTTGCTAGTGCAAGTATAAAATATGAATACGAGCCATACACAACATACTCTAAGAATATAATAATCATGAACATACTTCCCGAGATAAATCATTTGATCAAAACTGTTCAAAATGAGAAAGGTGGGAATAAACCCAATATACATCTTACAAAACATTTTACGATCTCGGGAGTTTTGAAAACATTTGGGATTAAAGAATTCTCAAGTCTTTCGAAAATTCTTGGGGATGCGGATCATTTTTCCCAAAATATAATTCCGATAATAAAACACGGGTTCACAACCCAATTCACAGAACACGGGGTCCAAGACCCAAATCACGAAACATAGGGTCCACGACCCGATCATAAACCACAGGGTCCACGACCCAAATCATCAAACACATATTCCTAAGGATTATTCGCGTCCCGTGCTAACAAGCCACGAACCTCAGATGCTCCCGCAGAACATACCCGAGTGAATATCCCAATAGGAAACCATGCCAAATCACATGTCCTCGTGACAACAGTCACAGAACCATTCCAAACCACAACCATAAGTTATCCCGGCATCGCGCTAACAAGTCACGAACCTCGGAGTCCCCGCAAGACATACCCGGATTGGATAACCCCACAAGTTATCCCGGCATCGGGCTAGCAAGCCTCGATCCTTGGAGTCCCTGCAAGACATACCCGGATTGGATAACCCTACGGTCACGCCCGACCCATACTAACAAGTATGAATCCCAGAGATTCATCAATCTTACCCAGAGGCACATCACTTACGACAATTCATTCACAACGACAATCAACGCCAATACCAAACAACACTAAGGATCACACCTCCTTACAAAGGAGAATAACCAATATCACATAATGTCATGTTTTTACCGAACAAATATACATAACAACACATCATCATCGGCAATTGATTACGGTCTATCATATTCACTAAATGTGATCATAATATCTTTCCACATACGATCGTTTCGTCTGTGTATTGATTATCGGGAATTGAATAAGCTGACCATCAAGAACAAGTATCTGTTGCCTCTATAGATGACTTGTTCGATCAGCTTCAGGGTGCCACTGTTTTCTCTAAGATTGATTTGCGCTCGGGGTATTATCAGCCGAGGATTCAGGATTCCGACATTCCGAAGACCGTTTTCCATACTCGATATGGCCACTACGAGTTTGTGGTTATGCCGTTTGGGTTAACCAATGCTCCATCCGTATTCATGCAACTAATGAATAAAGTCTTTATTGATTATCTTGATAAGTTCGTGGTCGTCTTCATTTATCTACTCACGGAACGAGTGAGACCATGTTGAACATCTCCACATTGTATTGAGCACTTTGAGAACGGAGCAACTTTATGCAAAGTTTTCTAAGTGTTAATTTTGGCTTAAATAAGTAGCATTTCTTGGGCATATAATTTCTGCTGAAAGAGTTTGAGTGGATTCCCAGAATATGAGCGGGAGCCATCCAAGAATGTGAAAGAGACACGGAGTTTCTTGGGACTTGCTGGGTATTACTGTAGATTTGTTGAGGGGTTTTCAAAGATCGCTCGACCACTTACTCAGTTGCTCCAGAAATCGCAGAAGTTCGAATGGAATATCGAGAGGCAAAATGTAATACCCGGTTGTAATTCAGTAATTATCATTCAGTATTTATCATTCAGTAATTGATACTCAGTAATTTTCACTCATTATTAATCAATTGTCACTCAGATTCAGTCATGGTATTCATCATTCAGAGTAATTGTATCGTATATCAATCGTCATTCATCACTAATCGTTTTGGAGTTTCGTGCCGTGTTTATCATCATTGTTATTTTCGTTGCGAGCTGTGCGTGAGGAGTAGCGCACGCTACGTACTCCTTTTAGCGTACGCTAATTGGGTATAGGTAGCGCACGCTACCACTCAGCTTTAGCGCACGCTGAGGTTACCCTGGCTGCAGTCCAGAAGGTACTGGACTGCAGGTGAGTTATAAGTAGCGCACGCTACGAATGGTAAGTAGCGCGCGCTAGTGGGTTGTAGTAACGCACGCTAATATGTGGTGTAGCGCGCGCTAAGGACAAATCAGGTTGAGTCCAGTGGCTACTGGACTGCACTGGATTAACTCATAGCGCACGCTATGTGTTGTTTTTAGCGTACGCAATCGATATTATAGCGCACGCTAAATATTGGTTGTAGCGCACACTATCGAGGTCAGATCAGAGGACAGGCAGTTTCCGGATTTCAGTACTGGGCATCAAATTATTCGTTAGCGCACGCTAACTATGAGCAATTACGTACGCTAGTAGTATGGTCGTAGCGCACGCTACAAAAGGGACGTAGCGCGCGCTACCGTGTTCGGACAGTGGGTACTGGAATACCCAAATTTCCCGTTAGGGCACGCTACGCATTAGGGCTAGCGCACGCTAACCTGGACTGACTATAAATTGGACAGTTTAGTCAGAGTTCGTCATTTATCATTCTAATCTCTTTCTCTCGTCGGTTCTTGGCGATTTGGGCGATTTTGAGGGTATTCTTCAAGGTGTAATCATCAATCATCATCTTCAAGACTTTGAGTTGGATTAATCATCACTTCATCATCTCCTATTCATCGAATCAAAGGTATTAAATTCTTGGATCTAGAATTTCGGATTTTTGGGTTTTCCTTCCGATTTCTTCGTGTAAGCTTGGATTATCATTGGAATATGTTAGATATGGATTATCTACCTTGGATAAATATATTCCTACGGATTTAATGGTTATTTTCGGAATTATTTCAAGAACCCTTGGGGTTGACTTTGGTTAATTGGGGATTTTCCGATTGATGTTGTTGTAACCATGAATTATGGATTCCTAATGGATTATTGATGTCATTGAAGTGTTTTGTTAGTTCGAAATACTCATTTTGGTTTGGTTTCGACATATTCGGGATTGGATAATTCCGAAGTTGTGTGGTTGGTTATGTATTCGTTGGAATGCCTTATGAGTTTGTTTATCGTTGTTTCGACCGTTGGGTTAGTCGTGTTTTGTTGCTTGATGCGTGTATTGAACGATTGTTGGTAATTATTGTTATTAAGGTTGTTCGAGCGACCGATATCTCAATTAGGACGTTGTTCGTGGAAGGATAATTGTCACCGGTATTGTGTAAGTTAATTCTTACTCGGTTAAAAGGATATTCATACCTTTTGTTGTTGTTCATTCATAATCATAACTCATTCATCATTATATTAACCGTATCAAAACTTGTTGTTGTCAATTAATTACTTCAGTCATAAGGAACGACGGTTCCAACCTTTTCATTGAGCTGTCATTTATTTCGTTACCATTCCACCTCGGTGAGTCATTATTCATTTTCGATGTCACTTTTGTTATATCGTGGCATTCCGGGTCATACTGGCGTGCCGGTTGGTATGTGTAGGATTTTCATGTCGGGCACATTATGGTCGTGTGTTGGTTGTTGGCCTCACATTGGACTGTGCACACGAGATTGATTGTCTCGTGAGACTGATTAGGTACAAGACCACGCGTGTATTCGATCGTTGGTGGCTTGTGCACGGACACATTTCCATCCCGGGCGTAGTGTGGCGCCACCCTTTGAGCCGTACTGTTAGTTGATTCATATAGCATGTTTGATTGCGTATGTTTCGACAAGATATTTCATAATTTCAGATATAATCATGATTGTGTATTTTCAACCCTTGAGGATTGTTGTTCTTTGTAACTGACCCCGTTTGGGGATTTTGTTTTTCAGGTCATGGCAAGGCAAACGCACGGGAATAGCATGTTGATGTCGAGGAGTCCTAGTGATACTAGTATGGGGCCCCGATCTTTCAGTTATTCATGTTATTGTCCTTTATTTTCATTGCAGACTTTCATTGAATACTCCGTTTCATTCGGTGTTGTGTATTTTATCTTCATATAAAATACACTAGTATTCATATTGTCTGGTGTGTTGTAACTAAACTCCTCATCGGAGTAATTATTGTTGTAATGTAGTTCGGTACTACATTTATCCTGTGTAATTCATTCATTTTCATTTGCCTGGTGGGTCCCAGTTGGGGATCTACGGCACTGTAATATCCGCCTAGTTTGGGGTGTTACACAAAATAGCTTTGATGAGTTGAAGAGACGGTTAACTTCGACGCTAGTGTTAGCATTACCTCAAGGTACCGATGATTTTGAAGTTTATAGTGATGCTTCAGGGCTTGGTTTGGGATGTTTTTTAATGCAGAGAGGTAGGGTGATATCTTATGCGTCCCGACAATTGAAAACGTATGAGATGAATTACCCTACTCATGATTTGGAGTTAGCAGCAGTCATTTTTGCTCTGAAGATTTGGAGATATTACCTCTATGGTTCTACGTGTAAAATTTACATAGATCATAAGAGTTTAACGTATATATTTAGCAAGAAGGAGCTGGATATGAGACAACACCGATGGCTAGAGTTGATCAAGGATTATGTCCTTGAGATATTATATCATCCGGGGAAGGCGAATGTGGTAGCGAATGTGGGGACGCGCTAAGCCGAAAGCTGATATCACTTCAAATGCTGGATGTACTTACGTATCAATCAGAGATCCGTCGAGAGATCATCATGCAGGATATAGAGATTTGGATTCAGAGAGTTCAGGTCCAATTATGCACTTTGGAAATCACTTCATCCTTGGTCGACGACATTAAAGCGAAACAATTGGAGGATTCGTTACGAATCCAGTTAGAGGAAGAGCTCCCAGATTTGTGATTCAGGATGATGGAGTTTTGAGATTCCGAGATAGACTTTTCGTACCGTCAGACACTGAGCTTAGACAGATTATACTGAGAGAAGCTCATACTACGCCGTATTCTCTCCACCCGGGTACAAGCAAAATGTACAAGGATGTGAGAAATAATTATTGGTGGAGTAATATGAAGAATGATGTTAAGGAGTTTGTGTCGAAATGTTTGACATGCCAGTAAGTCAAGATTGAACATCAACGACCGGCAGGGTTGCTGAAATCACTTGCAATTCCGGAATGGAAATGGGAAGATATTACGATGGATTTTGTCACAAATATGCCGAAGACACGTACGGGAATGAACATGATTTGGGTTATCATCGATCGACTAACCAAATCAGATTACTTTTTAGGAATTAAGGATGTTTGTAGACTCGAGAAGTTAGCTCGTGTATTTATTGCAGAGATCTTTAGGTTGCACGGAATTCCTAAGCGTATTATTTCAGGCCGAGATGGTAGATTTGTATCAAATTTCTGGCAGTCCGTTCACCGAGCTTTGGGGACGGAATTGAGGCTTAGTACGTCGTACCGCCCTCAGACCGATGGGCAATCCGAGGGAACAATTCAGACCCTTGAGGATATGTTACGAGCTTGTGCCTTAAATTGGAAGGACGATTGGGAATCGCATTTGCCACTAATTGAATTTGCATATAACAATAGTTAGCATGTGTCGATTAAAATGGCATCGTTTGAAGCTTTATATGGACGAAGATGTAAATCGCCACTTGTTGGGATGATTCTTCCGAATTGATCGGAACGGATCCGGACATGTTAGTGAAGACCAGAGATAAGATTGTTCTAATCCGTGATAAACTTTTAGCTGCCCAGAGCCGACAGAAGTCGTATGCCGACAATCAACATCGTCCGTTAGAGTTCGAAGTCGGCGATCATGTAGTGTTAAAAGTATCTCCTACTTGAGGAGTTTATCGCTTCGGGAAGAAGGGTAAACCCAGTCCGAGGTATGGGCCGTTTGAGATTTTGGAGCGAATTGGTGATCTCGCTTATCGTTTAGGTCTCCCGCCGTCGTTAAGTCACGTGCATAATGTGTTTCACATCTCACAATTGAGAAAATACGTGAGCGTCGAGTGAAACAGCTTAGACACAAAACTATTCCTTTGGTGAAGGTACAATGGTCAAGACATGGAACGGAAGAAGCTACATGGGAGACCAAGGACAATATGAGGTTGAAGTATCCGGATTTGTTCACATCTTAAGTTTCGGGATGAAACTTTTTGTTAGAGGGAGGGAATGTAATATCCACATTTTTTTTCGTCCTCGTTTATCCCTTTCGTTTATTCCAACTATTGAAATTCATTGGTACTCGGTTCAATTTTTCGTGTTTCATGTCGCTCATTAGGCCCCTTCTATTATCGTAACGCTCGAACTATTTATTGATGTTCGTCTCTAAATGTACCATATTGATTGGATAATTTCATATCTCATTGTGTCGCCTTTTTGCAAGATCAGTACTGCTGGAGTGAGCATAACGTACGTTATGCTTAACACATAACGTATGTTAAGATGTCTGTGTGTTTATCCAGAAGTTCTGGAGTAGTCGTTGCGTACGTTAGTTGCTGGATATAACGTACGTTAAGGTACATTACGTACGTTAAACCTTACATCTTAACGTACGTGATATCTAGACATCCGGGCAGTGAGCTATGAACAATTATTACGTACGTTAACCTTCAAACTATAGCGTACACTAACCCATGTTTTACGTATGTTATGCTCTCCAAGCAACATACATAATGCAATCTGTGGATTGAGGCAGTGAGTCTGTTGAGTTGTTACGTACGTAATGCTTGTTGCCTTACATACGTAATGTTGTCGACTTATATATATAGGCGGATCCCAGCCTCTTTCGCCATTTCTCCTCTTCTTTTGCCTTCTACGACAATTTAGGCGATTCCAAGGTTGTGAAGTCGAGGATCTCGACTGAATATTGTTGGAGATCAACTCCTTTCAACTCCTAGCAAGGATTTATCAACTTTCTAACATCCTTCACCGTCCGATCCGAGGTAATATTCCTTAGAACCTTAATTTCGGGAAGTTTGGGGGTTTTTGGTAGATTTCATTTTTCCAACGGATGTAGCTTCGAATTGATGATAGAGTATAGTTGTATAATCATGTTTTCATGTATTCCTCTAAGTTTTACGGATTGATTCTGAGTTTTCCTTCGTTGATCGAGTATAATTTAGAATGCCTCCGTAGTGTTCGATAAATTGCTCATAAGGGTAGAACTTAGGATGGTTCTTAGTTTTCCAATGAGTTGTAGTTGATTGAGTCTCGATATTTGTTAGGAACAGAAATTGGGAGATAGTTTGGACCAAAGCCCTTTTTCGTTCGTCGTTCCTTCGTGTGTTAGAAATCGAGGCAAGTACCTTATTGCACTAATTCATGGCATGCATTTCTGTGATGAAATTGTAATTTTTATGTGTTGTGAGGATGTTCTCGGGGTACTCTCACCTGGGGATTGCTCAACGGGGCATACAATGACTTGGTCGGGTGTCCTTGCGCGAGGGTTACCTATGAGGTGTCGGTATTCTCACCTAGGGATTGCTCGACGGGGCACACATGGACTTGGTCGGGTGGTCTTGTCACTATAATTATCTTCGAGCGATGTTTTTACTGATGATGGATGTTGGATATTCCAGAATATTGTGAGAAATGAACTATTTTTGGATTTGAAAAGAAATTGGTAATGCCTGTGTATTAAATATTGTAATATTGTACTTGTACTAGCGGTGATTGCTAACCCCTTGTTGGGTGGAACGTTTTATGCATTTCAGGTGATCTCTTGATTCAGGAGCCTACACGGGGTGTACACGGAGCTGACGGCGAGACCGGATGTTAGAAATCTCGAGTCAGTATTTGGAAGTGTTTGTGTTGGTTTTCATATTTAATATTGCATTTGAAGTTGTTGTAATACGTTGTGCGATGATTATGTATTTTGTTGAATTGATTAAAACCTACCTGTTTTGGCCAAGTCCGCGACCCAACTCATGTTTTGGTATTGAATAATTGATTGATCGTGTTATGGTGTTTTTGTATTGTTCTGCTATTTAGTATGTATGATGTCAGCCTGGTAGGCCCGCAGTGGGTCCTACGGCGTGTAACTACCCGCATTGAGATTGGGGTGTTACAAAAAGTAGATTTTTTAGATTCGGTCAACAACCAATCTTGAATGTCCAAACTTTATACATCGGCTGGACCTATGAAGATTATATAACCGATTTAAAAGGCATTTTTTATCTGATTTAGAAAGTGTTTATCCTATTAGTGAAAAAAAATGTTCTGATGCATCAATAATCTGTTGGGGTTGGCAAACCCATCCCACATTGGAAGAGAGAAGAAAAGAAGTCTTCTATATAATAAAGTCCACCATTCCATTAGTATGAGGCCTTTTGGGAAGGATCGCAAAAATAAATCCGTGCGGGCTTGACCCAAAGCGGACAATATCATACTAATGTGACAAAGTGGTGGTGGAGGCGGTCCTAACAAGTGGTATCGGAGCCGATGGTTCGAATGGGCCCAATATGTGGGTAAATGTAGAGACTGCCTTGACGATGATGGAGAATCCCCCCGTGTGAACTCACGATTGAATCTGTGGTGGTACCTTGTGTCGAAAGTCTTCCTGAAATTGCAGAGATCGGGCGGCGTGTCCAGTTGGGTGGTAACGGCGGTGCATGCAAGATGTACGGGTTATCGCTCGAAGGGAGGACAATGATATGGTCCTTGGTTTGAGGGGAGGATTGTTGGGGTTGGCAAACTCATCCCACATCGGAAGAGAGAAGAAAAGAAGTCTTCTATATAATAAAGTCCACCACTCCATTAGTATGAGGCATTTTGGGAAGGAGCCCAAAAACAAATCCGTGCGGGCTTGGCCCAAAGCGGACAATATCATACTAATATGACAGTGGTGGTGGGCCAATTTGAGTTGACCAATTTTCATCAACGTCCTATAGATGTTGGATTAATTGCATAATAATTATTGCACTTTCTTCTGGAAGAAGAGTAATAATGATAGTTGTTATATATAATATTGGCGATGACACTTGTATCATTGGTAAAGCATAAATATGCAGTTGAGAAAAATAAATGCTCTTGAAAGATATAATATTTTTACATGAAGGAGGAACCACTACTATCTTTTAATGTTTAAAGATAGAATATTGTTATTTCAAAGAAAAAAGATAGAATATTATTGATATCTCTTGAAGTCGATTATCGTATTAAAAATTTAATAAAATAAAGGTTGATTATGTCACAAACTCATTCAGGAACGAATTCGAGGTTAACATAGTTGTCTTTATTCTTATTTTGAATTAGAATCATCATCACAATAAACTTAAAGTTTACATATTTGAATAATTTATGACTTGATATCGATAAAAGTGCATTATTTTGAATTCCTACAAGAAATTCAGTGTACATAACCCCCTTGGTGGCTGCAATTTAATATTAGAAATGTCAGATATGGTCCTCTTTATGACAATACCTGAAGTATTGATAAGTGATATGAATAAGATTGATACTGTAAGACAGTATCATTCCCAATATTAAGAGGATGAAAGTATCAATCGATCAAGAAAATTATTTGAAAATTTGTGAATTTGAAGTTCAAATTATTATTGATTTTGTAGAAATTGCAATAAACTATATGTACATACTCTAGAAGAGTTTTAAATAAATTCAGTTGGAAATTAATGTCTTGGAAGACATATGCAAGTGCTACAATTGAGTTTAAAGCTAGCCCATCTAAATGGTGAGAAATATATTATATACTCCGGAGATGAAAACAATAGTGACAAAATTCAATGTCCTGAAGACGTCGCTCTTGAAGAGCATACTCTTGAAGAGAATTAAATTATAGAACGTTCTATGAATTTTGTCATAATTAAATATGAAGTCTATATCAATAGATTTAACAATAGCACTTGATACAAATAAAGATCATAATGATCTAAGTTGACGAAATAAAATATTTGGTCAAGATGGACAAAACAATCTAATATGATTTAGATTAATATCAATACTTTGTTATATGGTCTGCAATTCAAAATAGCATATTGAACAAAGTTCGTTGAATATTGATTAATTTTCATACATTATTTGATTATGATGATTGAAACTCTTGAAGAATTACCAACAACTTTAAGCATTACTCATGAACGACTTTTGTAGTCAAAATTACTTACAATGATTATATCTTTTTATAATACCACTCATGAATTAAATTATATATAGATATTGAGTGAGATTGGAAGTACATGCAAATTTCTCTTATGGATACATGAAATCCTAGAAGGATGATATGCCTGAAGTATATAAATCAAAATCTAAATATATATATTCCTTCAAATAGCAAGAGTCTTTATATAGATTCACATATTACAGTCGAATTTGAAATAACCATCTTAGTCAATATTATTCGACTAAAGAAAGATATATTAATGACTCAATGCCATATATAGATATGAATGATCTTAGATTGATTGGAACTCCATAAAAAGATCCAATTAGCACTTGGATATTTGAGAAGATAATTTGAGATCATATTGGAATATCTAGAATATACCTTGGGTTACAAGCACATGGAAAGTATATTATTTGTACATAAACCCATTTGTACCTAAAAGGTATTAAATCGATTTACACGGATGAAACACGCTCATCAAAATGATTGATAAGTCACATGATCCAATTAAGGACACATTTATACCAAATGATGATGAAGAGATTCATAGTCCGGAAGCATCATATCTCAGTGCAATTGTTGCACTCGTATATCTTACTAGTTCTACAAGAACTAATATATAATCAAGGCTTCATCATCTAATGGTCAACATTGAAAGAAGGTATTGAAAACTTCAACGCTATCTGCAGAGAAAAAGATATTTTTATTTATATGGTTCACTGCATTTATAATGCATTGAGAGTGCGTTGAAATCAGATCAATCACCCACTAGATCTGAAAGAATTATGAGCTATAATAGAAGAATGAAGTTCTCCAAACTATTTGCATAAAGTCAATGCGGGTCTGAGAAGATATGATGAAGCATATTTCTTTTGTATTCGTGATTCACAAGTGATGTGTGGATCAAGGGGAGAGACGATATAAATGACGTTGTCCGATCCGGAATTTTCATAAAGAAAATAAATAATGGATTTGCAATTATAGCAGTATAAGTTGATGATTTAAATTTAATTGGGACTCCTGAAAAACTTAATAAAACTGCCACTGTAGAAATCTATGAAGTAAGTCTTACTAGCAACATCTCCCAATCATTATGAAATTATTGCAACACATAAAGCAAGTTGAGAATGTGTATGGTTGATGAGTTTAACTACAACTAATATAAAATCTCCAGAAGAGTGTCTCACCGACATGTAAGTTCGAGATTGCAACTTGCACTGAATACGATACCTATGCTAATTCGCGGAGGATTTTTGAAATACCTGAAGCATATTTATATAAAAATACGCGTTGCACTCTTTTTCCTTGGTTGAGGTTTTATCCCATTGGGTTTTCCTAGCAAGGTTTTTAACGAGGCAACTATGATGGCATATTAACATGAATAGTGTACTCTTTTCTCTACATTAGGATTTTTTCCACTGAATTTTTCTTAATAAGGTTTTGACGTGGCATAATGAGGACATTACAGAGATCGGTATTAGACCTCAAGATTTAAAATAATGAGTAGTTGTACTCTTTTTTCTTCGATCAAGTTTTTCCCACAGGGTTTTCTTAACAAGGTTTTGATGAGGCAACACATGGATACTCCTATAAGAATATTATGTATACGGAGAAACTTATGACCACTCAGTTTTTGTCCCATGAGGTTTTACTGAGGCAGCACATGAATATTCATACAAGAATGATTGATATGAGGGGGAGCAAATTTATTATTATATATTGCTCCGGAGTTCTCCTAACAGTAGTATGATGCAGCAAGTTGTGCGTGTTACACGCTCACTCACTACAAACAGTTTGGAAGTTTTTCTCCCGTTGGGTTTTCTTCAAACTAGTTCAGCAGACATTTATGTAAATAGTCATTCAAGAGGGAATGTTGTATATAAGTCATGTATTTAGTGAATGACTAATATGCCCCTGAAATCCTAGATGTGTACCTATAAATAGAGGTCTATAGCCTTTATAATAATATACACAATTTCATTGTGTCTCCCATCTTCTCTCATATTTTCCTCTTTCTCTTAACATTTATAACAATTTTGAATTTAGAACATTTGATGTTAAAGTATTAAGTCCTCTTTTCTTCACCTGATTTTTGCTGAATTGATATTAATTTTATTGAATAATATTGATTTTAATTGATTGAAATTGATTTGTATAAATAAAGCTATTTTCTATTGATTAAAATTGATTTTTTACCTAATTAACTGGTTGAAATTGATGTTTGTTGATTATAATTGATTTTTTAGTGATTCACGATCTAATTTATTATAGAAGTTATTGATTATAATTGAATTTTATTGACTAAAACCGAATTTTATTAAATAAAATTGATTTTCACTGATCAAAACTACTTTTTTATTGATTAAATCTCTTTTTACAGAATATTATTTTTAAATTTTGAAGAGAACATAACAAAAGTTTTACCTTCCATGGTAATGGCCCGACTGACCACTGCGCAAATAGGTAAAGAAAGATGTGTTCCGGGAAATCCTTCCCTTATTGGTATCTTACCTAATACTGGTTGTAGGGGGATAGAGTTATGGAAGGTTCTAGACTCTTCCAGAGGTAGTAGGATCCTGTTAGATGTCTTACCTTAACTAGGAATCCTATGTATGGAAGGACTCTCATTGTAATGCCTATATAAAGGCCCCTCTGTTCATTGTCATCAATACAATTGATTTGCTGCCTTTTACTTTCTCCTTAAACACGTTATCAGCACGTAGCTCGAACAAAAAAAAAGAGAAAAAAAGAAGAAAATCGGCCAGCCACCGCCGCCGCTGCCAGTTGCTGCCACCGCCCACCGCCCGCGCCGCGCGCTTGCCGCCACCGCTGCCGCGCGCCACATCGCCGCCAGCTTGCCACCGCCGCTGCAGCCTCAAGCCGCGCCTAACGCCGCGCCCAAGACTGCCGACATCGCCAGCCGGCCGCCAGCCACCGCCGCTGGACCACCGCTCCAGCCGGAAAGCCGCCGCCGATCCAGTCCAGTCGGAACATCACCACCGGACCGCCGCCGCCGACCGCCGCCAATCACCGACGCCGACGACCGCCGCCAACCACCGCCGCCGCCGATCGACGCTGACCACCGCCGCCGGCCAGCTCCAGCCCAGCCAAGTCCGACCCGGTTCTGAACCTCGGACCAAAAACCCGAACATCAACTTATCTTCGGAAGCCGCCAAAATTGCGCCTCCGGTTTCACGTCGTCGCATCGAGTACCAACCGGTAGATCGAAGCACACCACAAATTCATCACGTGCCTAATTTTATAATCGAGGTAATTATCTGACTTGTCCCTATTCAATTCTCTCCTTTTGGGAATTTTTCTTTTGGGGACATGGGTTATTGGGTTCTTTATCTCCCACGCTACTTTGCGGTGGATGAGACCGCGAGAGAAGTCGGTATCTCTGCGTGTCGAAGAAAACTGTGTGACGGTCCTAGGGGAGTCACGGAATTTTTGAAAGTCGATACTTGTGGTTGTTGCATACACTACGTGTAACACCCCCGATATATTCAGGAATATTACAGCGCCGTAAATCCTTTACATAAGGATTTACAAGGCTGAAGAATTGAACAGACATTAAAAGGTACTAACGAATGGAAATAACGGAATTAAGATACAACAGTCCTGACCAAATACTGAAAGTACAATTGTTCAACAGGAACTTAATAATACATCACCAAATTCAAATTCAGCATAAATGACTTCGTACTCGAGTACTTATTGAAATAACCAATAAACAACAGACAATTAAACCCGGTCGGGACATCACTCTGCACCCTCGTCGTCATGCAGCTCCAGTGGTTGTTTTCCCGCTCTCCTGGATCCTGAACATAAACAAAATGTTCACCCCCGAAGGGGTTAGCACAACGATGCTAGTACAAGTACCCCAACATATTATTCAACGTCACACACAGAATAATAATAATAACGTAAATGATAAAATGTCAAACGAATCTTCTCCTGTGAGAAACTCAAACATAACATACACAATTGATAATCACAACATGATATCATAACATACACATGGTAATTCCGTCGATCCAGCGTTCACTGCCTAGAACCCACGATGATCCCGTTAGACCAACCCGTGGTGGAAAAACCCGTCCGATGATCCAGCGCACGCTAGCATAGATCCCCCGATGATCCCGTCGGACCAACACGAGGTGGACATACAATAATGACATACATGCACGACAATATGTATAACATCAATACATAAAACAAATAAAGTACTTGCCTCGATTTGAAGACAAGAACAATACTTCCACGAAAACGAACACTCGAAGGTCGTCCTCCTCAATCAATCACGTAACAAGATCAAACCTTAACAAAAGAAATGATATAGGATTTATCTCACGTCATTTAATGTTTAACAATTCGATTTACGGCCAAAAGTTCATAAAATGTAATCTGCTGAATCGCTTAGCGCACGCTAAGTACTCGTAGCGTCGTTAAGTCCGCTTCGATAGCGCACGCAAACAACAAAGCCTAGCGTATGCTAACTATGCATGGTCAGTACTTCACTGATCGGTCGACTAACTCGTCTGATGGCCTAGCGTACGTTACGTACCAAACGTAGCGTACGCTAACTCGTGCTCGATAGCGCACGTTAATCTTTATAGCTTAGCGTGCGCTATTCATGGCGCCATCTGGGCAAGAATCGCTCTCATCATGATCAAAACAATGAAATCTTCCGTGATAATTCATGTTACCTCCATGAATATCATGTACATACGATTATGAATGATCTTACGGATAACAACAACTTCGTATTCAAGGATATGCATACCATTATAAAACCATATTCCATTTCGACTACAATTCTTCATATGACGATTCGAAAAGGTTTAACGGTTGATATCAACACCTTATATCCATCGAAATTATCATGCTGTAGTTGTTTAACATTCCATCTATACTAGATAAATCCTTCCATGATCAATCCCTTAGATTCATCTAACAATAATGATGTTAAAGTCAAGTCCATGATTGTTATGAAGTCGTCTACTAGATTCGGATTACCAATGATAGAAACTTCCTTTACTTGTTCAATGTAATAAGATTCGAATCATGATGATCATAATCAAGGTACTTAAGGCTTATTCATCTCAATATTCCAAACATGATGTACTTTGGATAATTCACTTATGAAAATCAATATCTCGTTAATATGATCATCCAATTCTTTAGAATCCAACTCTAAGTCTGGAGATAGGTTGAACATACCTTAATATGATGAAAATCACTGAACCGTAAGGTAGAATCCGACTCCGGTTGGTTGTATGCCACTCCAAGGTGCTATTCCACTTCAATAATTACTCCTAAGTGATAACCAATATACAAAGACCAACAAGATGTGTTCTAAGTGTGTAGAAGGATTATTACTACTCTCTGGCCTCTCAAGAATGAAGAATGGACGAATGAAATGTAAGCCAAAACGGGTTGTTGTCCCATTTATAATATTCTGCATTTTAACAAGTTAGCGCACGCTACAAGCTTTCCTTAGCGCGCGCTAATAAGAGTTGACTTCAGAACTGTCCAGGTTCATCCGCGGGAATCTTATCCGGACCCATGTCCCGGCTGGCGCATGTGCTAGCCACCTACCTCAATAATTCAGTGTCTAGTGCACGCAACTCCTATACGTAGCGTGCGCTAGTAATAGCCGATAGCGCGCGTTAAGCTACATTCTTAGCGTGCGCTATCACGAGTTTGCATGAGAAAATTTGCATGATGTTATACTTAAGTACAAGGATGTCAATGCAAGAAATATCATACTCCAATAATCAAAACCACAAATCCGAATAATACAGGGTCTGAATACAGATGAAATACACCGTAATAAATCCGGATATTACACCACGTATCTGGGTGCGATCTGATATCGCCGTTTTTTTGTCGACTTTACTAAACAACAATTAAGGGAAGTACATCGAGTAACGGTTATGTTACACGCTTTTAAAAGCATCGATTGTGACCGTTTACATTGTCACTGAAAATCCAACAAGACTAACTTCCTCTTGTTTATATCTTGTAGATGGCACAAAGCTCCAATGTTCATCCGGAGTTCGACATCCTTGACCATGCTGGTAAGGAGTACCATAGGTGGGTCTCAGACGTTCACTTGGCGTTCGTCGGTAAGAGATTTACCACCACCATCTTTCCCTCTAACGAGCCTACCGCTCAAGAACCGAGCGAGGAAACCAAGGCTAATGCACTGATGTACTTGCGTAGACATATACATCCGTTGTTGAAAAAGTGTTACATGAATTTGCAAACCCCCAAAGAACTATGGGATACACTCGAACAACGATTTAATAATGTGCATGATCAGCGCTTCCCCGAATTGCAACTTCAGTGGGAGCAAATCCGATTTTTGGATTATGCGAATGTGGAGGCATATAACCAAGCCATCCTCGATCTTCGCGCTGATCTTGGTTTTTGTGGTGTCAAGAAGTCTGATAAAGATTTGATCGAGAAGACTCTTAACACGTTTCCCGTGGGAGCAAGTGTGATTGCTCATCAGCTGCGCGTTGCCTATGAGGAAGGGAGAATTAAAAACTTTAGTGACCTTATCTCCCACCTCACGAAAAAAGAAAGGCACCATGAGCTTATTCTCAATAGCAATGCACGCCCAGCTGGTACGAAGCCGATTCCGGAAGTGAATCAGGCTACCCACACAGGAAGGCACCACGACAAAATAGAAAAGGCAACGCTACTCAGTTTTTGCAAGCACCACGGGTGCATGACTCGAGCAAGCGAGGGAAAAGACGAGGTCGTCGTTCCAATCTGTGGAAGAGGCAAGGTGGCTCGGCCACGGGACCTAGTGAAACCCAACCACGTGGACCGCCTCCTGCCGCCGGGAATGGAACCACTCCAAAGGAAGGCCGGAATTGCTATACTTGCAGATCGAAGAAGCATACTTACCGCAATTGCAAGGCGCCAAAGAACATCCAAGCTTACTACAAGCACTATAAACAGTACTTGACTCAAGAGTCAAATTACATGGAGGAAGATAATGAGAATACGGAAGTGAACCATACTGAGATCCCTCCTCTCACCATTGCGGACAAAGACCAACATATGGATGTTGCCGACTTTGACTAGATCATTGTAGTTTGACTAGTTTTACGCTTTGGTTATTTTTGTCTTGTTCCTAGTTTTCGAGAACTACTTTGGATTTTCTATGAATGTAATAAAGTTGGCCATGATGAATAAAATTCTTTTAATTGCTGTGATTGTGCAAAAATGAATTTTATTTTTCCCTTCGAAAGCATATTTGGTTTATCACAAAATAATTGCTCAGTAATGAATTGCTTGGTTAAATTGATACATTGGTGGATTTCATAAAAACTTTTGATCAAGACTAGGCGTGGTATTTGTTTATGCTTTGAAAGTTCAAACGGAATCAGTGGTTTTTAAACAGCCTTAGCTGTACCAACATTCCTACTTTCTCTGCAAGTCTACCAAGTTGGAGTTACCGAAAGGATCATTAGTCGAGATATAAATCGAACACTAAGATGCGTTTTGAAGTGTTTAAACGCTCCTATGTCCATATTGCCATAGTATTGTATCAACAATAATGCCTTTGAAAAAGGCTTCAACCTTGCTCTATCACTCAACAATAGGGAAATACCAAAATAGCAACTTGAAACGAGCACTGAGATTTGAGTTTAATGATCCAGAAAGTGCACGACCTATGAACAGAAATATACGGAAGTCTAGTTTCCAGAAAAACTGACCTTTCGTTCATAGCCTTCTTAACGAAGAAGTTATTGCTGTTTTAGTGAACAAAGGTCAAGTTACGCGGAAATTATTTCCAGCGATTGTGCTAACTTTGATCCTAACCAACATGGTCGAATTTCCCCAAACTCGAAGTTAATGAGTTTTCGCTATGTCTTTAATTACAAGACTAATCGAGTTTCATGTCTTATTGTAGATGTCTCGTGGCGAAATTGAGTGCCTTGCTGATAGTGGAACAACCCACACTATTCTTCGGAATAGGCAATTATTCAAGGATATTGTGCCATATATATCCCCAGTGACAACAATGATTGGTTCCTCCCAAGTAATTCAAGGGAGGGGGCCTGATCATTTCTTGCTACCTAATGGTACGCATATTAATGTCACAAATGCTCTCTATGCCCCAAGAGCAAACCGAACCTTGCTAAGTTTTAGGGACATCCGTGCCAACGGTTATCACCTTGATACACATTGTGAGAATGGGACAGAATTTTTGTGTGTTACTCTGGCAGAATTCGGAATACACCGCATTCTCGAGAAACTTATGAGTCTAAGTAGTGATTTATACCAGACTACAATAAGGGTTATTGAATCCTACGCTGTGAGTCACGAACTTTGTGATTCCGAAGCATACCAACTACGGCATGACCGACTCGGTCACCCTGGACGCGACATGATGATTCGCATTTTGAAAAACTCACATGGTCATCCGTTTTTCAAGTCCAGAAAACGATTGGAAGCACCACTCGATATCGGCATTGATGTGAGTGAGCTTGATACCGTATCACCGGGATTAAAGATCGCACGCCCTGATAAGGTTGACGGTGCATCTCTCGTAAATCCCGAGGCTTCCGTGGCAATTTCTAATGCCCATAAATCGTTTTGTAAAGCCTTCACTAGCAAAGTTGATACCATCTCCGTCCTTTGCTAAAGACTCAACACAAAACATTCGCTTCTTACAAAGAATTCAAAGGGACATTTGTGGACCTATTCAACCAAAGTGCGGACCATTCAGATACTTTATGGTTCTGGTTGATGCATCGACGCGATGGTCACACGTCGCTCTGCTATCCACAAGAAATGCTGCATTTGCTAAACTCCTAGCACAAATAATCAAGTTACGGGCTAACCACCCCGACTTTCCAATCTCGTCATTAAGATTGGACAATGCTGGTGAGTTTACGTCAAAGTCTTTTGACGACTATTGCATGTCGATTGGGATTGAAGTTGAACATCCCGTCCCCCATATTCATTCGCAGAATGGCCTTGCCGAGGCTATGATTAAGCGGTTACAGCTTATCGCCCGAGCATTGGTATTGCGCACCAACTTGCCGATTTCTGCCTGGGATTATGCAATTTTGCATGCGGCTATACTTATTCGCTTTCGACCCACTGCCAATCAACCGTTTAGTGCGTACCAATTGGTAACTGGATATGAGCCTGATATTTCACACTTACGCATTTTTGGTTGTGCAGTCTATGTGCCAATTACGCCTCCACAGCGTACTAAAATGGGTCCGCAAAGACGATTAGATATATACGTTGGCTATGAATCGCCTAAAATTGTCCGCTATTTGGAACTTTTGACAGGAGATCTATTTACTGCAAGATTTGCAGACTGTCACTTTGATGAGACAAACTTCCCGTCGTTAGGGGGAGAGAGGAATCGAACGATTCCAGTTGAACGCCAGGAAATTGTCTGGTGTGCTCCCTCCTTGCCTCATCAAGATCCTCGCACAGCTCAATCCGAGCTAGAAGTGCAACGTATTCTCAGTCTTCAGAAAGTTGCGGATTCGATGCCCGACAGCTTTACTGATACTGCGAAAGTGACAAGATCTACCATTCCCGCTGCGAATGTTCCTGCAAGGTTAGAAATCCCAGTTATAGGGCAAGGTTAAGCCGCCCAAAGGAATGATGCCCCCGGCGTCAACCTTAGTGGTGGGACGGCTGCTTCGGCTGCTCTTATCCCTGCTCGAAAGAGGGGGAGGCCAGTGGGTAGAAAGGATACCGAACCTCGAAAGAGAAGAGGAACGGAGGCACAAAATCCTCTCATCATCGACACAGTGACTCCGTCACACGAGATTATCTCTGACTATGGATATGTCCTCGAATCAACAATGGAACAATCGACGGACGCATCGGAAACTTTGTTGATGTCAGAGAATAAAGAAATCTCGATGCAATGTACGAGTGAATACGTACTATTGGACAGGTCGTCCATGCTAGTCGATGATGCTTTTGCCTACTCCGTCGCTTAAGAAATTATTGAATACGACGATGCTGAGCCGCGCTCGGTTGCTGAATGTCAACAACGAACCGATTGGCCGAAATGAAAAGATGCAATGCAGGCTGAACTAGACTCAATGGCTAAACGTGAGGTATTTGGCCGTATCGAGCCAATACCTGTGGGCGTTAAACCAGTTGGACATAAGTGGGTCTTTGTTCGTAAACGCAATGATAAGGATGAGGTCATGCGTTACAAAGCGAGACTAGTTGCCCAAGGCTTCTCGCGTTATGGACATCATCACTTTCCGCTACTTAGTCAGTTTGGTAGTGTCCGAAAAACTGAACATGCAGCTTATGGATGTGGTTACAGCATATCTTTATGGGGATCTAGATACAGATATTTATATGAAAGTCCCCGAAGGGATTTCATTGCCCAAATCAAGTAGCTCTAAACCACGGAGCGCTTACGCTGTGAAATTGCGTCGTTCACTGTATGGGTTGAAACAATCCGGAAGGATGTGGTACAACCGCCTACGTGAATACTTGGTTGGGAAGGGATACGAGAACAGTGATATATGTCCATGCATTTTCGTGAAAAGAACAGATACAGGATTCGTGATTGTAGCCGTCTATGTAGATGACATGAATGTTATTGGTACCATAGATGAGGTCAATGAAACGGCCCACTACCTTAAATCCTAATTCGAGATGAAAGACCTGGGGAGGACTCGATTCTGCTTGGGCTTAGAGCTAGAACATCGAGATGATGGCATACTCATTCACCAGTCTGCCTATGTCCACAAAATGCTCAGGCGATTTAGTATGGACAAGGCACATCCTCTTGCTACCCCCATGATTGGTCGAAGCCTGGAAATGAACAAGGATCCGTTTCGTCCCAAAGAGGAGGATGAAGAGGTCCTTGGAGCAGAAACACCGTACCTTAGCGCAATCGGTGCATTGTTGTATCTGGCTCAATGTACTCGTCCAGACATCGCATTCTCTGTGAATCTGTTAGCGAGATTTAGCTCCGCTCCCACGATAAGGCATTGGAATGGAGTAAAACACATCTTTCGATACTTGAAAGGCTCCAGTGATCTTGGATTGTTCTTTCCCTACGCAAGAGAGAGCGATATTCCAAAAGGAACTGTTGAGGTTAAGACGATGCATACCGACCGTCGATCTTCCTCTGATATTGCAGCTGAGCATGGTAGCTTGACTACCAGAAGTGCTAATGCGAGCAAGCTTACCCCTTATGCAGAGAATCCTAACGACACGTTAGTTGGATTTGATGATGCCGGTTATCTCTCTGACCCGCATAAAGGACGTTCCCAAACTAGTTATGTGTTCTGGGAATACGGCAATATCTTGGCGATCTACCAAGCAGACCCTGGTTGCTACTTCCTCGAACCATGCAGAGATAATTGCATTGCACGAATCCGTAAGGGAGTGCATTTGGCTCCGTTCAGTCATAGACCATATACGATGAACGTGTGGATTAGATCCCACTACAGCAACCCCTACTTGCATCTTTGAGGACAATGCGGCATGCATTGAGCAGATGAAGTTAGGTTTCATTAAGGGTGACAATACCAAACATATCGCGCCGAAGTTCTTTTATAATCAGCAGCAGCAGAAATTGCTGAATATCGAAGTGAAACAAGTGAGTTCCGATGAGAATATCGCAGACTTGTTCACTAAATCTCTGCCGAAATATATATTTGAGAAACATGTGAGAAGCCTCGGCATGTGTCGATTATCCGAGATCAACTAATGATAGCTCGACGGAATGAGCTGTCATGTATACCTCAGGGGGAGTATACTTCACATGATTCTGACATTTGTAGTTGGTGCGTTGTGCTCTTTTTCCTCACCAAGTCTTTGTTTTTTCCACGGGGTTTTATTTGACTTGGAAAGGTTTTTTACCGAGGCAACACCTTATGCACCATGTTAGTATTAGTGCTCGACACAGGGGGAGTGTTCCGGTAAATCCTTCCCTTATTGGTGTCTTAACTAATACTGGTTGTAGGGGGATAGAGTTATGGAAGGTTCTAGACTCTTCCAGAGGTAGTAGGATCCTGTTAGATTTCTTACCTTAACTAGGAATCATATGTATGGAATGACTCTCATTGTAATGCCTATATAAAGGCCCCTATGTTCATTGTTATCAATACAATTGATTTGCTGTCTTTTACTTTCTCCTTAAACAAGATGTAAATAATTCAGTCCCGGTGTTTATTAATTTCTCTTTATAAGGTAATATAAAACCAGACCAAACCAAACATACCCAGTATATCCCGCTCAGAGCAGGGTCTGGGGAGGGTAAGATGTACGCAGACCATGCCCCTACTTATTACGGTAGGGAGGCTGTTTCCGTGAAGACCCCCAGCTTAGTGCACAGTAAAATATTGTGTGAAAAATACAAAGGGCAGCATATGATTCGAAAAAGCTCAATACCATACCTGAGCCCATGGCTTAATCCACATGGGACTTACCTAAGAGGGATTTGGCTACTTCACTCCCGATGAACGCTGCTCAACCAGAAGAGAGGTTGACTCCGCGCACAGTTTCCTGTCAAAAATACACCACACGTCCTCATAGGTCTGCCTCTCCTCCTCTCCCCGACAACCAATAAACTCTCGACCCTCCTCACCGGAGCAGATGCCTGTCTCCTGCGGATGTAGCCAAACCATCTCAATCTCCCTTCCCTAACTTTCGCTGAAATGGGCGCCACTTTTAGCGCGTTCCTGAAGACCCCGTTCGAGATTCTATCTAACATTGTGCGACCACACGAACAGCGTAACATTCTCATTTCAGCCGCTTCCAACTTGCTCTCAAGCGACTTCTTCATCGCCCAACATTCGGAGCCATACAACATTGCAGGTAATATCTTGTTGTCAATTCTTGGCACAAACTAAGGGATGTTCGGTTCATTTTCTGTTAAGATCTGAATGGATATAATTGTCTGAATGGATATGGTTGTCTGGATATTAACAGATAAGTTGTTGTTCGGTTGTTGAGATGAATAAACATTCTTAATGTTAAAAATAACCATTTTACCCTTTCATTTTCCATCAAACGTTTGTTGTTCGGTTGTTGAGCTGAATAAACATATCATGATTATATGTCTTATTATCAGTTTTTAAATTAAAGGGAGACCAATATAGCCTTGTTATATTAATTAAAAACATTTATAATTTTTAAATTTAATAATTATAATTTTTAAATTTAACCATTAAAAATATTTTTTTCCTTAGAATAGGACCCACGAGGGGCAAATTTTTAAATTTAACCATTAAAAATTATTTTTCTATTTTTAGAACATAAAACATAAAAAAGCTATAATTTTCGCGAGTGAATACCCCACATTTCAAAAAAATTATTTTTGTTTTTAAAAAAATATAATTAATTCAGAGAAATTTGTGTAAAAATTGAAACGAAATTATGAAAGTTGAAAATAACTTTTCTTCTATTAAATATAATTTAAAAATATAATTAATCAATATAAGATATAATATAATATAATATAATGATAATATATAGATATAATATTTTAAAAAGAGTGTGAAGGATAAAAAGGGAATAAAAAGGTGAATACATAGCTGAGTGCAAATGACTCTATTTTCCTAGCTGATTCGGTCAGCCACATTTTTTTACATTAAGCCGCTACCGAACGTGTAAATATAGCTGTGCGAATCAGCCATATCTCCCACACAGCCCATTAAGCCGCTACCGAAAGACCCCTAAATTCAATATACTTTTATCATAGTGAGTATCGACAGGGCCGTCACATACTATTTTGGGTATTACTTGTAATACCCGCAAATTCGGATTCCGGTAATTTTCTTTTTTTCGACGGGAGTCCATTTTTGACGACGCGCTCGTGACTGTTTCGTCATTTCAAGAATGAATAATTCTGCACTTTTTGTCATCCGAGTTTGTTTTCGTGTCGTTTTATTGAGTTCCGTGTTCTTGAGCGACTTTTCCGCACTTGAGTTCGATTCTTCCGAATCTCGTCCGAAATTGTTGTTTCGAGTTTGTCGTAAGTTCATTTAATGTTATTATTCATGTTGCGAGCTTCGGCTTGGTGTTTCGATCGTGTATCGTGTATTTCGGATGTTTTGGGCCATTTTCGTAATTTCCGAAAGTTTGGGGTAATTACTTTCCGTTGTCGAATTTCGAGCCTTCGGGTGGTCGGAATCGTGTGTTCTCTTAGTGCTCGAATTCGTCTTTGCGAGTACTTCGTAACATTATCTTCGATTCGTATTCAGGTTCGGGTTTCGGGGTCGTCCGGGCCGTCGGAGTTGGTCTCGGCCGAGTCATGGCCGGGCTGGTTGGGCCCAGGCCAGCCCTGGCCGAGTTACGGCCGGAAGGGCTAGGCAGTTACGTACGTAAGCCTTTGTCGATTACGTACGTAACACTGCCGGCATTTTTGGGCAGAAGACTCGGCCATGGCGGTTACGGCCGTAAGCCATGGCCGATTACGTACGTAGGCGGCCGGCAGGCAGCCTATTTAAAGCCCTGTAGACGGGTTTTTCATCATTTTCCTCACTCGTTTTCTTCCCTTCCGCGGCTAGAGGTGTGTTTATCATGGAGAGATATTGTTGGACAATTAATCCACGAAGTCTTGGAGTTCATATCATCAATCATCCACCCTGTAACATCCTTTGATCGAGCGAATCAGGTCAGATTTTCTAGAAATCTAGTTTTGGGGAATTTGGGTATTTTGGTTGATTTCGTCCGTTTAATCCGATTTAACTTAGGATTGTGATGGATTGATGATTGTTTAGATGTATTATATCTTTTCCCTTATTATTCCTTGGTCGGATCGTATAGATTCATCATCTTCGTGCGACCTGTGGTTGTAACTCTCCTTTTGTTGTGATAATGCCTCGTCTGTTGCGAGTTACTGGTATGATTAGGTGTTAAGTGCCGGAATCCTCCTATGGATTTTGATTTCGTGATATGTGGTTATTTGACTCTCATATTTTGTTTATATGAGGAGTGTCGTTGGTTATGTATTCTTGACTGTTGGTTTCGTCCGCTGCGTGTATATTTCAAACTGATTTGTTCGTTTGCAAGTGTTTTCGTGAAACCTTGTGCTCAATATGGTATGGAAATGTTTATGGGTGCGATTTACTCAGTCCGTAGGGGCTTCGGATGGACCAGTGGTTTAGCCCCGGTCCTAAGCAAGTTTGAACTGCGATGTGACTGTCTGTTTTCCGGTAAAAGACATGTATTGTCTTGATTTTGTATGATTTGATGCGTATATTATAATATGTTTAAACGAATATTGTTACAAGAGCATTTTTGGGCATTCTAGCCCATTGAATTATTTTTGAAAACCTTGAGTATCTTAGAAAATAAATTTCGAGACGTACTTTTAAAATGAATTGTTTTCTCGTGGTACTTCCAAGGTGCCACAATATGTTTCAAAATTCTTCTACTCGAGGACCAAAATGTTTTGAGATATTTTCAATGATTTAGAAACGCTTTTGCTTAGGCCCGAGGGTCGAATATTTCCGAAAGCTTTTCACGAAAAGAAAGTGTCCTCATTTTTATCGAATGTGAAATGGTTTTCAAAAGTCTCGATAACGATGTTTCACGTTTGTACTTTTTGAAAGGTGATACTCAAGATCAATCGGTGTTTCCAAAATTATTTTCAAAAGGTGGTTTAAATTTTTTTTAAAACCTATCAATTCCCATTTGCGGTCTGGGAATGTATGTATGATGTTCGCATTGTCGTTATGATGTTAGCTCCCGAGTATGATCGAATTGGTGGCATGAACGTTGAGGCGTTGCCACGCATTTGTTGTACTAGCCCTCTGTAAGAGGTGTGAACTGGTATTCACTGTTTGTCGTCTCGTGGTGATTTGCGTGTTGTCGCACGAGTGTGAGCTGTTAAAGCTTGGGTTTGTACGTTTATGTACATGGGTGATTGTTTCATGATGTTTGTGATTGTGTGCTGGCTATCGTTCGGGCTGTTGTAATCGTCGAACGATGCCGTTGTTGTTGTGATTTTTGTATGTGTTGATATGTTATGCTGAGTTGGCATCTCCGGTATGTTGTTTTGCGATGTTACGTTCCGTTGTTTCTAGCATTTGTATATTCGGTACGCCGAGCCGAGGCGTTTCAACCGTGATGTGCCGGGGGCATGCACGTGCAAATTGTCCTTCCTCGCCAGTGACGCGTTTCAAGTGCGGACTCGAGGGACACCGAATCTAGTTTTGAGAATTGGTTACCGAGACTTCCGGAGGTCGCGCTTTAGCACAGATATCAGAATCGGCTCTGAGAGGCCCATGGGAGATGTTTCTGTCAGTTGCTTTTTGAGCTGTTACCTTGCTTCCGTTATTGTGAGTTGCGGGGATGACATTTCTTTTATAAGAGGTCGAATGTAATACCCGTATTATTTTTGGCTTCTGCATTTTCTCTTTCTCAATTCTATCGACTCGCTCGTGTTCGTTAATACCTTTTGAACTTGTTTGGTATCTCGGTTGCCATCATTTGAACGGGTCGTGATCTTGTTTCGGATCAATCTGATTATCGTTGTAACTTTTTCGAGTTCTGTTCGATTCTTGTGAACATTGACGGAAATTATCGTCCTTTAGTTTCCACAAGTTTTGTTTATATCTTTGGTTGAAATTTGAACTTCGGAGTTGTTGTTCGACCATTGTTGTCCGATCGATGTTGTTTGACTGTTGTTGTTCGATAGTTTTTGGTTCGGTCACTGTTATTCAATCGTGGTTGTCCGATTTTTGTTGTCTGGTCTCGTACTGCGGAGAATTTGTCGTCCACCGTTAGCCAGCCGTTTCGAGTATGGCCAGGTGGGTCACTGAGTCGTACATTGCGAGACGGTAGCTGAGAGATTTGAGGATCGAGGTTGCGCCTCTGCTCCGAAGGGCACTGAGATGCCTAGTGTGGTTTTCGAGGATCTCGACATGGTACGAATTATTTGTGATTGTCCTGGTGAATCGTTTTGTGTTTATTTTCTATTTCTTGACTGTGCGTGTTTTCCCTATCATAGGTGATTTGTGTTCTGTGATTGTTCGGATGATTGACTTGATCGTATTATCTGTTTGATGACGCTTGTCACTCGTTGGTTTTATTATGTCTCTGCCTGTGATGTTGTGATAGTCGTCGCGGAGCGTGTTTTCACGCCGCATGTGTCTTCGAGTGGCTTGTAACATTTCGCCGTTGGGCGCGAGTTTTCGGTTCTTGTGTATCTCATTGAGTTTTCCTGGCAGGATATTACTTCTCCCTACTTGTTTTAAGTTTCGGGACGAAACTTCTTTTAAGGAGGGTAGTATGTAATACCCGCAATTTCGGATTCCAGTAATTTTTTTTTTTCGGCGGGAGTCCATTTTTGAAGACTCGCTCGTGACTGTTTCGTCATTTCAAGAATGAATAATTCTGCACTTTTTGTCATCCGAGTTCATTTTCGTGTCGTTTTATTGAGTTCCGTGTTCTTGAGCGACTTTTCTGCACTTGAGTTCGATTCTTGCGAATCTCATCCGAAATTGTTGTTTCGAGTTTGTCGTAAGTTCATTTAATGTTATTATTCATGTTGCGAGCTTCGGCTTGGTGTTTCGATCGTGTATCGTGTATTTCGGACGTTTTGGGCCATTTTCGTAATTTCTCAACGTTTGGGGTAATTACTTTCCGTTGTCGAATTTCGAGCCTTCGGGTGGTCGGAATTGTGTGTTCTCTTAGTGCTCGAATTCGTCTTTGCGAGTACTTCGTAACCGTATCTTCGATTCGTATTCAGGTTCGGGTTTCGGGGTCATCCGGGCCGTCGGAGTTGGTCCCAGCCGAGTCATGGCCGGGCAGGTTGGGCACCGAGTTACGGCCGGAAGGGCTCGGCAGTTACGTACGTAAGGCCGGTTACGTACGTAAGCCTTTTCCGGTTACGTACGTAACACTCCTGGCATTTTTGGGCAGAAGACTCGGCCATGGCCGGTTACGGCCGTAAGCCATGGCCGATTATGTACGTAAGGCGGCCGGCAGGCAGCCTATTTAAAGCCCTGTAGACGGGTTTTTCATCATTTTCCTCACTCGTTTTCTTCCCTTCCGCGGCTGGAGGTGTGTTTATCATGGAGAGATGTTGTTGGACAATCAATCCATGAAGTCTTGTAGTTCATATCATCAATATCCACTCTATAACATCCTTTGATCGAGCGAATCACGTTAGATTTTCTAGAAATCTAGTTTTGGGGAATTTGGGTATTTTGGTTGATTTCGTCCGTTTAATCCGATTTAACTTAGGATTGTGATGGATTGATGATTGTTTAGATGTATTATATCTTTTCCCTTGTTATTCCTTGGTCGGATCGTATAGATTCATCGTTTTGGTCGAGTTCTTGATCGACGCCTTGAAGGTGTCCGGTAGAATGTCATAGAGGGGTTTTCGGACATTCTACGATTATCCTTCCTCGTATGATTGTTTATTTATGGATTATATGATGTTAGGGTCGAGTTTCTTGCGAAGAAACCGTGTTGAACCCTTTCGTTCGTCGTCGTTGGGGGTTTCGAAGCTTCCCGGTTGAGCCGTGTCCGTTCGTGGTTCCGTGCTCGTGGTATCGAGGCAAGTATCTTGCCCATACGTTTCATGTTTCGTTGGCATCATTATTGATAAATGATTTTATGCGAAATCCAATCTTTAATGAACGTAAAAAGGGATCGGTATGTTCTCAATAAATGTTGTCTTTCAACGATAATTCGTATACTTCGTGAATATGTGTTCTTGGAATATGTGTGTTGGTTTTGTATGTTGAAAGATAATATGATCACTTCGAGTGAGTTTAATAGACCGTAATCCTTTGTCGGGGATTACGAATTGTTATTGTGTACTTGTTCGGTAAGAACGTAATGTGTGTGATATTAGTTGTTACTCCTTGAAAGGAGGTTGTGATGTTTAAGTGTTGCTTGGCTTGATGTTCTGCTCATTGTTATGTGATCGTTGGAAGTGATGTGCATCCGGGTAGGATTGATGAATCTCCTGGATCCATACTTGTTAGTATGGGTCGGGCGTGACCGTAGGGTTATCCAATCCGGGTATGTCTTGCAGGGACTCCGAGGTTCGGGGCTTGTTAGCCCGATGCCGAGATAACTTGTGGGGTTATCATCGGGTATGTCTTGAGGGGACTCCGAGGTTCGTGGCTTGTTAGCATGATGCCGGGATAACTTATGGTTGTGATTTGGTTTTGGTTCTGTGACTGTTGTCACGAGGACATGTAATTTGATATGGTTTCCTATTGGGTTATTCACTCGGGTATGTTCTGTGGGGACATCCGAGGTTCGTGGCTTGTTAGCACGGGACACGAATAATCCTTGGGAATATGTGCTTGTGAATTTGGGTCGTGGACCCTGTGTTTGATGATTTGGGTCTTGGACCCCGTGCTTTGTGAATTTGGGTCGTGGACCCCGTGAATAGTTATCGGAGTGTTTTGAGAAAAATGATTTTCGGGCCGTGTCCCTAATTATTTTCCGAAAGATTGAGAATTCTTTAATCCCAGGTGTTTTCAAACTCCCGAGATATTAAATTTTTTGTAAGAGATAATTTGGGTATATTTTTCCCACTCCTCATTATTCGAACGTTCTTGATAAAATAAATTATCTCGGGAAGTGTCTTCATGATCGTTATATTTTTTGGAAGTATGTTGTGTATGGCTTGTTTTCGGATTTTATACTTGCACTAGCAAAACAGTGGAGTTTTGCTAACCCCCGAGTATTCGGGGGGTGGATGTCTGTATTGCGTCCAGGTATTTGCAGGTTGCTGGGGAGCGAATCATAGGATCGACACAAAGGATGATGGAAGACAACGATACTAATCACATGAAGACCATTCGTTGAGTATTTTGGTAGAGTCTCAGTGTTGACTCTCCGTTGTGTAGTTGTTTCGTTTTATGGGTATTTTGATGTATTCCAACCCCTGCGTGGGTATGAGTGTTGAGTCGAGTTGTATATGTTGATGCGTTGTATTGTGGTAGAGACCAAATCGGTCCAGTGGTTTGTTATTAGCCGTGTTGGCATATATTATGACGTCGTGTTTTCTTTATTTAGCCTGGTAGATCCTCGTGGAGAGGGTCTGCGGCGCTGTAATATTCCCGAGCGGTTTGGGGGTGTTACATTACTAAATATCGCCCTCAATTACTAGTCACCGCCCTTGAAAATTACTCTTTTGCCTTATTCATATTTACTTGATATTTTCTCATTCTCTCACGTTTTCATTTCTTCCACCCAAAACAATCAAACATTCAAAACTATTATCACCAATACATTTGGCCACAATCCCACAACCACGAAAATGGACGATAAAGCACTGTCTACGCCTCATGCGGTGAATTTTTTTCTTTTCCGTTGGAAATGACGCGGGCGTCTGGAAAATGCCTGCGCCATGGGATAGGCATCCAGATTTCCGCCTACACCATGGCGTAGGCGTTAGAGCAAAACGCCTTAACCGCGGTGCAGGCGTTTACCGCAGACGCCTGAAACTTTGGCTTGTCTGCACCATGGTTCAGTCGTTTACCGCAGACGCCTGTACCATGGCACATGCGGAAATTCTGAGCGCCTGCACCATGGTTTAGGCTGAATTTTTGGACACCTATTTTTTTTTTTTGCATCATTTTGAATTTTATTATCAGTATTATTGATATTATTATTCACATCCCGTCATTAAAAAATTCAGGTCACAGTAGAAGAATTTGACGGCGACGGTGTTGATCATAGTGGATATTTCGTTAATTTCGAAATATTCGAGAGTGATTTAAATGTGATTGCTTGGGCAAAAAAAATTGCGCTTCAAATTAGTTTCAAGTTGATTGTTTCCTCGCACAAGAATAAAGGAAAGACAAGTTGTTGAGATGTAACCGTGGTGAATGGTATAGAGGGGTATTGAGAGATTTGGGTGCCGCTGCACGAAAGGACACAAAGACGAAAGCATGCAGGTGTACATTTCAGATAAAGGCCGAACAATTATATGACTCCAGTAGTTGGATAATCGTATCCTTGTCTGGGAGTAGGGTATGCACAATCACTCGTTTATTGATCGTAGGGACATCGACAAATGAGCGGAATGAGTAAAAACCTCAAACTAAAACTCACACTCTAGCAGAATATCAGGGGTTTTGCTGTCGGCAATACGCATAGCAAAGAGTAACTTGCACATACCGTCTAGGTAGCCCCATAGCTCCACAGTGTTGCCTGTCCACAACATCAGGCCACCCACGCCTCAATAGCACTACATCATACGCGGCCTTAGGACCGCGGACTTGAGTCTCCAGAAAATCACAAATTTCTTGATCGCATACGACTTCCGCTCGTCCCTCGAATGTGTTTTTCTGTTAACTCGCGGGTGCCATTGAAGTCGATCATTTGTGGGGGGGCAACCCCATTTGATCCTATCCAAGAGACCCTCAGGCACCGGCATATCATCGACAACTTTAACAGCGCTTAAATCTTGGGTATGATACCTGAGCAATATAATGTGGATTGATTACGCCGGGAAAAGAAAAGATTTTTATAAAATAGATCATTACTTTTTCATATTGAACTGAATACACATCTAACTTAAAAAAAAAAAAAAAAAAACTTTGAAGAACTCGGGACCTATGCTTATTGATCGATTTTCTATACCCAACATTTTGATAACCGGCACCCAACAGATCTATAATCAGACATTGACACTTGGGATGTCAACTTTTGGTGATAATCGAACAAAAAAAAAAATCAAAGCCCAGATCAAAACCATGGATCTCTAAAGTTAGCAAACAAAATTCGTAATTACAATTATCAGTAAACAAGACAAAGACAAAAAAAAAAAAAAATCGAAGGGTGTATTCGATTCAGATAGACTTGCAAATAAGTCAAAAGTTTAAAAGGGTGTATTCGATTCAGATTTTCGTGGATTAATAATAATTCATGAAATTTTAAAAAATTTGGCGGATTATAAATAATGCATGGATTAATAATAATCATCGTAGAATCTTATAAAGTTGATGGAGAGTCTTTCGGATTTGGATTTCTAGAAATCCTTCAAAATCTCATTGATTTTGATGAGATTTCAAAACTTACAAAAAAACACTAACAAATCCATCAAAATCTACCATTTGAATGAATCCAAAAAAATCCATGAATTTTTGAATACCTTCAGATTTTTATGGATTGTTTTAAATCCAGATTGAATACACCAAGATTTTAAATGACATTTTGAAATCCTAATTGAATACACCAAGATTTTAAATGACATTCCAAAAATCCAAATTGAATATCTCAAGATTTATATGGATTCAAAACAATCCAAATTGAATACCCTGGGATTTCTAAAATCCAACAAAATCCCAATTGAATACACCCCTAAATCTGCAATCAGCGTAGTTGGACATTGTTCGAGAAGACCGATTTTATTCTTCTTCTTCTTCTTTTTTATATACGGAGGTTCCAAACTTACACCTCACTAGTACTCGGGACAACAGTCCAGCCCCACAGAACTGCTACTAGTTAAATCGCGAGTTGTGTATCTAGCTCTCAGGTTCTTAAATATCCTCAACTACCGCGCACAAGGAGTCGTACCTCAAGTGATTGCTCCATGTTGGACCCCTTAAATCCAACCACAGGGTCCCACCGAGATCTGACCTTCCATACTGCCGCTTGAAGCCATCAATATTTAATTATTCCATCAGCGTACCCCAAAAGGCTAGAGTCTATTATTTAAAGAGTCATAAATCCTTGAAAAATCTTATTCTCGGAAGGACTGGTACCCAAATCTACCATTTAAAGTGGAAGTCCCGTAGCCACTGATTTCTTCTTCCTTTGTTAGATACTCTTGAGCGGCTTAGGGAAAACCAAACGCGAAAACAATGCTTAAATCGGTGGGCTTATGCTCAAAATTACTGGAATACCCTACGTAGACAAATGCTTTTATTTAAGGGCAAGTGTTGGAATATTTATTCCAAACATTATTTAATTTATGTTTTGATGATTAAAGTTGATAAACAACAAAACAACATCGAGGCGAAGCAAAACAACGAAGCAGACAAAGACGCAAAAAGTTGCAATCTGGACTGCATTAGCGCACTCTAAGGCATATATGTTAGCGCACGCTAACGAGGAGTAATCTGCATTCCAGCCAAATTTCGAAGTAAGCTGCAGTGAAGTCAGCTGATGGATAGCGCACGCTACACGTTATCATTAACGCACGCTATCGAGTCTTGTTACCGTTGTGAAGGAATTCAAACACAGAATAACGTATGCAATGAAGTCAGCATTAGCGCACGCTACAAAGTATGATTAGCGCACGCTAAGTTGTTTGAATCAAGTCAATCAGAACGTTGGGGAAAGCAGGTCAAAGTCAGCATATCAAACGGATACTTTGACAATCCATGCAACGGATATATTGGATTAGCGCACGCTACAATGTGTTATTAACGCACGCTAATACAAGAAGGTTACGTACGTAAGGAAGAAGGCATAACGTACGCTAAAGAAGAAACGGTTACCGATCAAATCGAATAGTCTAGCGCACGCTAATAAAGAAGGCTAGCGCACGCTAGCAAGTCAAAACAGCCAGCAACGGCTAGTTTGTGGGAAATGCCTATAAATACCATCTCTATGGTATTGTTTGAGTACAACAACTCCAAGCAAATGAGATATACATCTGAGAATCATATACTTACATTGTTGTTGTAATATTGAGCTTATATTGTTAGTTTGAGTGTTTATACATTCAACACGAGAGGTAAAAGAAAAGATACGATTAGATTCGGTGTTATTAGGATCAAGTATCCGGCATTGTTAGAATCGCAATCGATATCTAAGTGAGGTTTATCTAGTACCCATAGAAAGCTAGAGTGGTTGATTCCTTATCCAATAGAAAAGGAAAAACGGTTTTACTCGGACCGATAGAACACGAGCTTGTAACGGTAATCCCTCGACCGATAGAAGAGAGGCGTAGAGGTTTTGATCTTAAGCCTAAGGAAAAAGATACATCGAGAGAGGACGTAGGCTTCGTTAATAGCCGAACCTCTATAAATCCTTGTGTGATTTATTTTCCGCAATTTATTTTTTCGCTTCCGCATAAAACGGCGCAAATATCCGATTTTATTCCAACAATTGGTATCGGAGCGGTACTCCAATACGCGGCTTAACATCCGAGGAGAAGATCCAAAATGGCGTTTCAAATGGCTCCCGTCGAAGGCCTTGCTCTCAACCGACCACCATTTTTTGATGGCTCAAACTTCATGACGTGGAAGAAGAAGATGTCTATATTCATCCGAGCATATGACATCGAGCTTTGGAAGGTGATTTGTCTTGGTCCGAAAATTCCGACAAATTCCAACGGTACGCTCAAAACCTTCGAAGAATATGACGATTCCGATTGGAAAAATGACCACTACAATTGTAAGGCAACTCAACTTCTCTATTGTGCTTTAAATCCGGAGGAACACAACCGGATATCATCGTGTGATAGTGCCAAAGATATCTGGAAAATGCTTGAGGTAACACACGAAGGTACGTCTCAAGTCAAAGAGACGAAGATAAACATGCTCCTTCACGATTATGAATTATTCCAAATGAAGGACGACGAATCCATCTCGATTATGCTCGACCGATTTTCGGTCATCACTAATGGATTAGCATGTTTCGGAAAACCACTTTCGAGTAGTGAGAAAGTAAAGAAAATTCTCCGATCACTACCTCGAGAATGGGACCAGTGCAGTTCACGGCAATTATGGAATCTAAAGATTTAAACACTCTCGATTTTAGTGCTCTCGTTGGTTCACTTATCAACTACGAGATTGTTCTAAAATCTCGGAATGCCAAACCAAAACCGAAGGAAAAATCGATAGCCTTCAAGGCTAAGGTGCCGAAAAAGAAAGAAGAAATTTCGGTGGACGATAGCGACGAAGAAATGGCATATTATGCCAAGAACATTAATAAGTTCCAACACTTATTAAACCGGAGAAAGAAGGATATCCAAGCGGGCGAAACTAAAAAGTTCGACAACACTTGTCGATTATGTGGTAAACCAGGCCACTTTGCAAAGAACTGTCGTGTAAAACCCAAGGAGGTTTTAATCGCAACATGGAGCGACGAAGATCCCGATGAAGATTTTCTTGACCAAAATAATCTCGCGCTCATGGCCCGGAGTTCATTCGACGATAGCGACGTCGAAAGTCAAGTAAGTAACTCCTACGACGAACTCTTTGAAGCATTCGAATTATTACATACGGACTATCAAAATGCTTTAAATGAAATTAAATCCCTTAAGTCTAAATATAAAACTTTAGAAGTTGAAAATTCCAAAATATTTGAAAAAGGGAAATTTGTCAAAATTGATCATTCGAAATGCATTGAAAATGAAAATATTTTGAAAAATGATCTTTTAAAAGTTTAAGATGAACTAAAAATTTTGACAAAGAAATTCTCATGCGGCAACGATAAATTTGAACAAATGTTATGTGTTCAAAAATATACTCTAAATAAAGAGGGGTTAGGATTCAAACCACGTTTAAAAAACGAATCCGTAAATTTCAATATACCCCGTTGCGAAAAATGTTTGAAAATTGGGCATCACATTTCAAATTGCAAAAGCCCAAGACGGATGATAAAAATTAAAAAGATATGGGTTCCTAAAGGAACAAACATTTCAAATATCGTATACGTTTCAAAAGAAAAACCCACTATAGGTTGGATCCCCAAAAATAAATTTTGACAAATGATATTTTACAAAGGGGGGAAGGGAATATTTTTGAGGGAAAATAATATTTTCAGGGGGAGTTTATACCCTTATTAATGCATAAATTGGTATCATGCATATTTATATTTCATTTGATATACTCTATATTTTTATACTTTTTGATGAAGACAAAAAGGGGGAGAAGGAGATGAATTGAGATAAAAATGAGAAGGAGATGAATTGAGATAAAAATGAGAAAAATCGAAGAAGTCGAAAAGAAAAGAAAAGCATACAAATAGGGGGAGTTGAAAAATTGAAAAATGAAAAACGACGGAGTTCAAAAATAAAGGAGATGTCGAAAAAGAAAAGAGAATTGGAGAAACTAACGAAACGATCAAAGCCGAAAACTTTGATTCGTATAAATATACATATATTATTTTTTTACAGATTATCCAATTCAAGGGTTGTTTTGTAATCATCAAAAAGGGGGAGATTGTTGGAATATTTATTCCACACATTATTTAATTTATGTTTTGATGATTAAAGTTAATAAACAACAAAACAACATCGAGGCGAAGCAAAACAACGAAGGCATAAAGACGCAAAAGTTGCAACTGATCGCATTAGCGCACGCTAAGGCATATATGTTAGCGCACGCTAACGAGGAGTAATCTGCATTCCAGCCAAGTTTCGAAGTAAGCTGCAGTGAAGTCAGCTGATGGATAGCGCACGCTACACGTTATCATTAACGCACGCTATCGAGTCTTGTTACCGTTGTGAAGGAATTCAAACACAGAATAACGTATGCAATGAAGTCAGCATTAGCGCACGCTACAAAGTATGATTAGCGCACGCTAAGTTATTTGAATCAAGTCAATCAGAACGTTGGGAAAAGCATGTCAAAGTCAGCATATCAAACAGATACTTTGACAATCCATGCAACAGATATATTGGATTAGCGCACGCTACAATGTGTTATTAACGCACGCTAATACAAGAAGGTTACGTACGTAAGGAAGAAGGCATAACGTACGCTAAAGAAGAAACGAAGCTACTGGACTGAAACTGGAATAGTCTAGCGCACGCTAATAAAGAAGGCTAGCGCACGCTAGCAAGTCCAAACAGCCAGCAACGGCTAGTTTGTGGGAAATGCCTATAAATACCATCCCTATGGTATTGTTTGAGTACAACAACTCCAAGCAAACGAGATATACATCTGAGAATCATATACTTACATTGTTGTTGTAATATTGAGCTTATATTGTTAGTTTGAGTGTTTATACATTCAACACGAGAGGTAAAAAGAAAAGATACGATTGGATTCGGTGTTATTAGGATCAAGTATCCGGTATTGTTAGAATCGCAATCGATATCTAAGTGAGGTTTATCTAGTACCCATAGAAAGCTAGAGTGGTTGATTCCTTATCCAATAGAAAAGGAAAAACGGTTTTACTCGGACCGATAGAACACGAGCTTGTAACGGTAATCCCTCGACCGATAGAAGAGAGGCGTAGAGGTTTTGATCTTAAGCCTAAGGAAAAAGATACATCGAGAGAGGACATAGGCTTCGTTAATAGCCGAACCTCTATAAATCCTTGTGTAATTTATTTTCCGCAATTTATTTTTTTGCTTCCGCATAAAACGGCGCAAATATCCGATTTTATTCCAACAGCAAGAACGTCAATCTTTATTTATATTGAATGAGATTAAATTGGAGTTTTTGATCAAACTAGTGTTATTGAAAAAAGTATTTACCATAGTAGTGTAGTTCAAAAATATTTAACATAATAGTGTTTTTTTTAATTTTCAGCATTTCATCATTTTTTAAGTTTATGTTTGAGTAAAAGAATTTTTTTAAGAAAATTCAGAACTTTTATTGGAACTTCTAAAATATCAGAAAAAAATCGGAACTTTTATTTTTTAAGAAAAAAATTATAATAATATTAAAAAGCAGAATTTTTTATTTAAAATTCAAAAATAAAATATAAAAAATAAAAAAAAATCTGAAAAAGTTTAAAAATATGCAAAAAAATCGAAACTTTTATTTTTTTAAGAAAAAAATATATGGAAAAATATTAAAAAGAAGAATTTTTTATATAAAATACTTTTTTAATGGAAATTTTAATTTGGTGTCGGAACGACACTATTATGGTAATTAATTTTTTCATCCGACACCAAAACCTTTCAAAAGTTTTGAAATCACACAAATTGTGTGGACGGCGTGTTGTGCGACGATTAACTCGCCACGATAGGCGATCGGCGACCTCCCTGAAAAGTCAACCATAGAAGCCAAACTCCGGACGAACACCTAAAGTCCGGCATAATATAGCGATCGTCTTTTGGTAACCAGCGATCGTCTTTTGATACCTGGCGATCGTCTTTGTCTAACGGTTCAGAGGCGATCGTCTCATGCCACGTGGGGATCCAGCATCCGTCAAAGTCGTCGAAGACCGAATCTTGGACGATGGCCCACCCGCGGATCTTCATAGGATACCGACAAAAAGGATCATTGACCCCAGCCTGTCACCTACCGCACCTACCGACAAGGCCGCCGAAAGGTACGAAGTGGACCCCCCTCGGACAGCGACTCGCGACGCGTGATGGCTTCCCATTGGTTCACCCAGCTGGCCTCCAACTGCAACCTCGGACCTCAAGGGAACAGGCCCACGTGACGGGACGATCGGCCGTTTATTTTAATATAGAAAACGGCGATCGCCCGCGATCGCCCGAGGGATCCCAACTACTTAGCCCCCTATAAATAGAGAACTCACTGTTGCGGCCAAAAAAAGGACGGATCCTACCACGAATTAAGTGCAAAATACACACCAAAGAGAGAACAAAAGGCTCTTTTGGCAAGCACTAACATATTCATAGTGACATTCACACACATTCATCATAAATTCCAAGCAAGAACTCACAGATTCATCCATCTGGTTCTTAGGCAATCTACGCGCTCTAAAGCCTAGATAACTAGAAGCTTTTACACTCATTGTATTAGATTCTAACATTAATATTTGTACTCGGCAAGTATATTTATTAATAACATCTCGCGAGAGCATTCAAGCCCGGACTAACAACCCCGGCAAATCTTGTTTTATCTATTTTCCCTCGGAAGTGTTATCGATTTTTGTTTGTTACTAGATAGTTCCAGCAATACTATCTCCTGATAATATTTTGGGTAACAACAATTGTCGCTAGAGGAAGGGGATATACACATTCATTTTTTCCTACCGTCTCGAAGAACACTCACCGTTTCTCCTGACATATACTTGAAGAAACACTCACTGTTCTTCAATAGAAAAACCATCGAGAATGACATCAAGAACAACCTCCAAGAGGGCCACCACGAGATCTGCGGAAATCTTATTCCGGCGAGGACCGAATCCCACCACGGCGAAGGCGGCCGTGGCGACGCTAGGCTCACTCCCGCCCCGAGGGACGGTTCTAGCCTCTCACTCGGCCGATTCAGACATCGGAGCAGTTGAGGAGGCTATAGCCATCCTCGAGGGAACGGCAGAGGGCCGCGATACGCCTACCATCACCCGTCGCTAACCGGGCAAGCAAAAGGAAGCTCAAGGGGATCTATGTTGAGAAATCGACAGAAAGCCCCGAGCCGGAGAAGGCTCTCGTGAGGCGGGACGATTCCGTCTTGGCCGCCTAGGAGCGATCCCTCATGGCGGCCAAGGGCACTCGAGGCCCAGTGAGACATCGGTATCTGAATCCTTTACCGGGAGTTCGGCTTATCCGACTCCCAAAACAGACCGGTCAACGAGCCCTGCTCGCCCAAGAAGGAACCCTCGGTAGGAGATCGTCATTCACCACGGAGCTAGGGGATCGTACCACGATCGCCTTGGTTCGCGATCGAGAGCAATCGGCGGCGATCGAGCGGCAATGATCGCCGCTATGCAACGCCACTCGGCGAGATGAAGACGCTCCTAGAAATTGGGGCAAACGCCAGAGACCGATCAGGGCTAAATGAGCCACTCGCGGTCGGATCGAGATCGCTCGGTCAATCAACGATCAATCCCCACAAACACCTGCATGCGAGGAGAACGGATCCGGAACCCACTTAAGCAAATTCGGATCTACATGACCGGATGCGGAGCTTCGGATGCGAGAAAATGTCGTTTGTTCCCGCTTACTCTGGGCGATCGCGCCCACTGGTGGTACATCTGGCTACCTTCTCGCTCAATCAATTGCTTTGAGAAGGCGCGAACGACTTCACGTCGTACTTGCCGCCAAAGTCGCTCGCCGGAAGGTCCCACCGCATGATGAAAATCGGGCGGGGAAGGATGAATCGGATGAGGATTATATCGGCCGGGTGGGCGAGATAGTCCTCACCGGTGAGCCGTCGGCGGCGAGATCGCTCACCACGCAGATCTGAGCGGATTCCACGGACGATCGCCCATGTTCGGGCACCTCACAAAAGATTTTCCACCGACCTATACTGACGTTCAGCGTCGAGCCGCGATTATCGGCGGGCGAAGATGCTCTCACTCCGCTTTGGACGAGGGACGGTCAAGTAGGAAAGCACCTTCCCATGTCGAGAAGAAGACGGTCGCCAAGCCCGAGAAAGGCGGTCGCCAAGCCGCTGGCGAGTTCAAAGCCTTCGAGGATGTAGAGGTCCACCTTCTTCACAACCTCAACTTATCTCGGCCCACATCTTCAACGCGATCAAGGGTCGCGAGTGGCTTTCAAGCCAAAGCCGATAAGGGACCACGGTCATCTAGACCGCGGCAAATTACTGCCTATCATAAGAGTCCGGCCACAACACTAGCCAATGCCGCGACCTCCTCGGGCGGCTCTGCGGCTGTTTGAGGAAGGCAATGGATAATTTGATCACCAAGCGAGAACCCGGGACGGAAAGAGCCGGAGGCGCGAACGCCGACCGAGCGAGAGAATTCCTCCCAATCCGATCGCCGGGATCGAACATGAGCCGGAGTACTCGATGAATCGATCCCTCCGATCAACCACGGCGGTCGGATCAACATGCTCCAGCGGGAGGTGGGAGCCTCGGGGCCTTTCCCGGTTTCCACCTTGTCAAACAGAAGCGAAAAGCCGGCGAGGGCATTCGCCGGAGTCCATGTTGTAGTACCTCCGGGCCGACCATCTCTAGAGACGCGCTCATCACCTTTTCCAACAAGGACGGGAAGGAGTGCAATGTCCCAAAGAGGATGCACTAGTGATCTCGCTTGCATCCTTGGGAAGACGGTCGATCGCGTGTTGGTCGACAATGGGAGTTTTGCAACATCATATTTAAATCCGCCTAGACCATTTCGGCAACTGATCAAATTCATCAAGCCTTTCGACACCGTGCTCCAAGGTTCGGCGACAACACGATCGAGCCTACGGAGGATCAAGCTCTCGTCGAGCTAATATGTTTTTATGATCCCAAGGTTAGGATTACTAGGAACCTAAGCTTTGTAATCATAGATAGGCCCAAAGATCTATAATGGGTTCCTAGGTCGCCCCTTTTTAGAAACCTTTGAGGCGGTCGCCTCATCTTTCTTTTTGTATCAAATTCCCCACCGCCGATGGGACGGTCGGTCTTGTAAAAGGAGATCGGCTAATGGCAAAGAGATGTTTGAGTTACTCCTATGTTGTTAATTCTTCCAACACTTCCCGTCTTGTATGTAACATTGAAGCGACCGACGATCAACCCATGGAGATCGGCGAGCACGAGACTACGTACCAACCCGACTCGGGGACGCCATCTCTCATCGATCGACGGACGACATCGAGCCAAGGATCGGTTTGAGCCAAGTCTCGACATCGATCGAGACCGAGTCGGAGATCGTATTCAAGCGAGGCGGCCGTTCTGTCGAAGAGTTGGAAAGCATTACGATGGATCCGGATCATCGAGCGGGAAGTACGGATCGGCGCGAGCATCGACCGCGAATTAAAGGGAGATCGATCAACTTGCTACGTAAGAACATCGGTGTCTTTGCACGGTCGCATCAAGATATGGTTGGCATAAGTCCCGAACACGCCGCCATTATCGAAGATCGGCCAAGATGAAACCTGTTCACGAAGCGTAGGAAGTTCGGTCCCGAGAAATACGCGGCGCTCGACATAGAAGTCGAAGTTACTCAACAACGGTGATCGGAGTAGCGACAGACGAACCACGGTGGGTCGCCAACGGTGCTCGTCAAAAGCCCGGCTCCTGGAGATTATGCATAGACTTCACCGACCTCAGCGGCATGTCAAAAGATCACTTCCCAATGCCTCATATCGATCATCCAGTCGATAGCACGGCGAGTTGCGAAATGATGTCGTTTATGGATGCCTTCGCGGATATCATCAAATCCCAATGGCGAGAGGAAGACATAAAACACACATCTTTCCACACGAAAAAGACATATACTTTTGGGTCGAATGCCGTTCGGCAGAAAAAGCGAGGCGACCTACGGCGATTAGTCAACGGGATGTTCGCCGATCGGATCGGCAAGACCATGGAGGTCTACATTGACGATATCGTGGTCAAAAGCCTCAAGAAGGAAGATCACCTCAACGATCTTGCCGAGACGTTCGCCATCCTTGAGAAGTTTAACATGAAGGCTGAACCCCAAGAAATGCAACTTCGGGGTGGGCTCAGGAAGTTCTTGGGGCACATAGTGAGCGAAGGGGATCGGCGAACCCGCCAAGATACGAGCTATCCTTGACATGCGGGAACCGCGGAACATCAAGCAGTGCAACGCCTCACAAGGTGTCTAGCCGCCCTCAACCGTTTCATATCACGGCTCGGCGATAAAAGCAAGCCTTTCTTCGCGACCATCAAGAACAAGAAGTTCGCATGGACGAAAGAAAGCGGATAAGCATTCGCCAAAATAAAGGAATATCTATCCACCCCGAGATCTGGCAAAGCCGATCCCGGTGAAAAATTATTCCTTTACTTAGCGGCCTCGGAGGTCGACCGAGTGCCGTTTTGGTGCGGCGAGAGGGCAAGCCCACTTGCCGATCTACTATGTTAGCGGGCGCTCCACGGCCGAGACACGTTACACACCATTGGAGAAGATCGCCTATGCCCTTGTCATGAGTGTCTGGCGAGAGCTTACTTCTTCGATCACCGGTGGAGGTCCTAACCACTCTACCTCTAAGACAAGTCTGCCGACCAGGACACCAGGCGACTCCTCAAGTGGTCGTGGAGATCGCACAATACGGTATCACTTACGCTCCTCGCCGGCGATCAAAGGCCAAGCTCGCGGACTTCGTGGTGGAATTAACGTTCCCTCACGGTCAGGCCAGTCGGCCGACTGCTGAAATTATACGTGGATGGCTCAGCGACCAATGCGAGAGCGGGGGCAGGGATTGTCCTCATTAGCCCAGACGGTCAGAGTTTCACAAATGCCGTGCGTTTCGGTTTTCGTGCGACCAACAACGAAGCCGAATACGAAGCTCTGGTAGGCGGGCTTGATCTAGCCCTCGCCCTAGATGTTCGACGCCTCCATATCTACATGGACTCCCTTTTGGTCGTGAACCAAGTCAAGGGGGAATATGAGGCACGCGGCGAACAGATGGTCAAATACCAAGAGCTGGTCGCCGAAATGTGCACAAAATTTGAAGAAGTACTAATCGAGCAAGTCCCGAGAGAGCACAACTCCCAGGCCGATGCACTTTCCAAACTAGCATCATCGGATGGGGCAGCCGACTTCTCCAACATCCAAATCACAAAGTCAGCAAGGCCGGCGATCGACAGGAATTTGGTTACCACGGTCGCCATCGCCGAAGAGAATTGGATGACTCCGTTCATCAAATACTTAAAAGACGGAACGGTCCCTGACGACCGTGTTAAAGCTCGCCAACTCCAGCTTCGTGCGACCAGGTATACCCTATTGGACGATCGGCTTTACAAGCGAGCTTTCAGCCTTCCCCTCCTCAAGTGTATTACAGGAGGAAGGTCGGCTCGTTTTAGTGAAATCCATGACGGGATTTGTGGGAACCACGCGGGCGGCGAGCCCTCCTCCATAAGACGATCGAGACAAGGATTTTTGGCCATCACTTCGGAAGATGCGATCGCTTATGCGAGATCTTGTCATAGATGTCGAGATAATGGGCCCCAACATAAAACTATCACCCGACGGCTCACCTCCATGTATAGCCCTTGGCCATTTGCGCAATGGGGCATCGACCTTATAGGTCCCTTGCCGACGGCTCCAGTGTAAGTTCGCCATCGTTAAGTCGATTATTTCACCAAATGGGTGAGGCCGAACCGCTCAACAAGATCGGCCAAGAACAAGTGATCAAGTTTATATGGAAAAACATAATATGCCGATCGGTTTGCCCAGGCCATCATCTCCGACAACGGAAGCAGTTCGGCGGCTTAGAAGTCATGCATTACGTGAAAAGTGGGAGTCAAAAGGTTATTCTCGGCGCCCTATCACCCTCGGACGACGGGCGAGTAGAGGCGGTGAATAAGATCCTCAAACACACGATCAAAGCACGACTCGAATCCGGGCAAGGAAGATGGGCGGCGAGCTCCCGGGCGTTTTATGGTCCTACGAACGACGACCCGCAATTCAACCGCGAAACCCGTTCGCCCTTACCTTGAACGAAGCGGTGATTCCTTCGGAGATCGCCGTCCTCGGCCATCGAACCGACGAGGAGATGGCGACCGACAACGATGTAGCCGGCGAATCGACCTAGACATGCTTGAAGAAAGGCGGTGACCTCGAAATGAAGAACACGATCCACAAAGGAGAGCCGAGAAGTTCTTCAATTCAAAGGTCGAGAAAGAAGATTTCAAGTGGGCGATCTCGTCCTCAAGAAAATCCAAACCCATACGGGCGTCTTTGGTCCAAATGGAAGGACCTTTCGAGTATGCGAGATGGTTAACTAAAGGAGCCTACTGTTGGAACATCTGACGGTACTCGGACCAATACCTGAACGCCGTGCATCCGAAAAAATACTATCGGTGATAAATTTGTATTCGATTTCAATGATGTACAAGGAATATAATGAGATTTTTGTTATCCCATCTGTTATGGCGATCGCCCCACCGTGCATCGCATATCACCGACGATCGGCGATCACGACGATCCTAGATAAAATTATTGCGACCATGGTCACGGAGGTCGATGGAACCGGCTTCGCCCATGCAAGGTTCCGTGGGCTGAGATCGTCCGCCCTTCGTTTAAATACGAGGTCGACGTGGCGAAGGACCCTCAAAATAGTCGATGGCGCGACCGCACGTTCTCAAGGTACATCATCTAACATGGTGAACCCGAACAATGCGGCGTGCCGTTACCCCGTCTCAACGTACACCGTCGAGGATCGCCATCTTCATGGCGGGCCGAGGTGGAAACTTGGTGACAAGCGCGGACGTGGTGTCGAATAAGCCGACAACACTCCCGCGCAAGGACTCCTCCAGACCGAGATCGCCCGCCTTCCGTTTTAACACAAGGCAGGCGTAGCCTAACGGAGGACCCTCACAAAAAGTGAGTCGCAGGGTACTAAATATCCCGCGCGCACGAAGACACGATTGGGGAGATCGGTCCATCGAACACCTCAACCACACATGACTCTTCAGAATCGGCGAAATGAAGATAGCTCGCCAGACAGACTAGTCTTTGTTCCCTTACTTACAATAAGTGAACAAAAACAAGGGGGCAGGGATAGGCCGAGCTACTCTCAAATACGATCGAACAAAGAGAAACCATATTCGATCGGCTTCGCTCAAAAACATGCAGGGCGATCGAGATCGTCCGACGAAAATTACAAGTAAGAATTCCAATTGTTGACATGTCAATACTTTCAACACTCAGACAATCGGCCGGACGAACAAGAAATCGAAAGCAAATATACGCGTACTCGAAAAAATTGCACACAAATAGTCAAAGGCGATCGCATATAATGCATTACGCGGAATGAGAAAAGGAGTATTTTATTCATAAACACAAGCTTCATACATTTCAAGGCCTGAAGGCATTACAACAAAAAAGTACAAGTTACAGAGGAAAAACAAAAGCCTCTCAAAGTCCCGCTCTTGGTCTTCGCCCTCGGGTCGCGGATCGGCACAGGCATCGGCCTCGGGATGAATGAGTTTGCCGGTATACCAACTCAAGTCAATCCAGGTCGACCAAGTCAAGGATCGGCGAGAAAGTGCGGATGCAGAGGATGCTTGGAGACATAGGATCGAAGCTTTCCATCAGAGGACCGGTCTCGACCCCTGCCTTTTTAGCAACTCGGACAGCGTCAGCATAGGCCAAATAGTAAGCGAACTCGCCGACGTGCCCGACGTTAAGGTAGGGATCGACCTCGATCGCCTTCAGCTGCCCTTTCGGATCCGCCGCCGTCTTCTCGACCTCGCTTGATTCGGCCGCCTTGGCAACATTCTCGCCCGGCCTTCTCAACTCTCTCTTCGCCGCCTCGGCTCACCACTAAGCCGATCCACCGCAGCCTTGGCCGGTCGCCTCCTCTGCGAAGCCTCGAGCTTCGGCGAGTCTCCTTCTCCTTATTACGGATCGATCGACGGCTTCCTTGGAGCGACCCGGCTCTGCTTCAATCGATCCACGTCTGCTTAGCGCTTGGCGGTCTCCTCATACTCTTTCTCCATCGACCGAATCCGGTTCGCATCCTCGATATTTACATTCCGGCGGTCTCGAGCTCGCGATGGAGATGAGCGGTGGAGGTCGCCCCTCAAAATCCCGGCGGCTTGGGCGGCCATCGTCGCGCTGAAGAGCCGGGGCTACGGTCGCCGCATGGCGTCTCGGATCGCCGACGAGCGATCGCGTCAAGGTCGGCCGTCAAGCCTTGGGCGAGAAGTGATTGCCTGGCGAACGTAGCGGGGACTTCAATAGAACCTTGCGGAGCCTTGCTCGACAGAAGTCCAGCACCGGGGCGACGTCCGGGTCGGCGAGGCGAACCCTGCAGCGCAAACCAAGGAAATCAAGGAGTTATCCCATACCATGCTCGCAATGCCTCACTCATAAAGAAACAATAAACCCTCTCTTACCTATTGACCAGCTCGGGGTCAAGTCAGAAAAAAGGCTTGCCCCGGGGTGTCTCGCATCGGCGATCGCCATCTTCTTCGCCGAGTGCCCAGGATGACCGGTCGGTGACCGTGGGCTTGGCGCGACGCTCCATCATCGGGATGGCGGAGATAGGAGCCGCGGCGGCCGGAGGCTCAAGAATCGATACGTCCGCCTCGGAGATCGACGGGGACTCGACCTCCGCCTCTTGCGGCGTTTGGTGTTCCTCTCCCTCGACCACCGGCTTGGCGGCCGGCACCTCGGCGGGTCTCGTCAAGGCGAGTTGAGACGTCGTCGCGAGAACGCGACCGATCTGCTTGCCCAAATTAAGGCGACCAAGAACTCCCAAGTCCGACATAGCTATCTCTGGCGGAGGTTCGGCGATTCGGGGAAAATAAGCCTCTGTCAAAGAAAAGGTGCAAACAAGTTAGATAAAGTAAAACAACATCTTGGAGACGATCGTCAAAGAAAGGAAACACCACTTAACCTCATACCTTGAACTTTCAAGTGACGAGGGTAGCAAAACAAACGAGCCCCCAACCGATGAGCTTGATGCCAAGCGATCGAACGTCAATAAAGGAGTTCGGCAACGCACGAATACGCTCCCAAACGATCAAGAAATCAAATGGGAGGTCGCCGTCAGCCGTACAAGAGGTCCTGCAAAAGAAAACGAAATTAGATCACCCAAGACAAGCTCAATCAAAGGGAGAGTTTAAATCCTTACTCGGATTCCTCTCCTGAAAATAGTGGGAATCTCCAACTCTTCATTCGGCCCTTCACTCAACGCCGATCGCCATGCCCCGCCGACCCAACACCATTTTGCCAGGTCGCCCCTGGTCTTATTCGGCACGCCAAGAACCACTCTCCCGAGTCGGCCCTGGATATGATAACCGCCGATCGTCCCTTTCTGCGCAGCCAATTTAAACAGATAATTCATATCCAGAGATCTAAGGTGACGAAATAACCTGACACCGCCGAACAAGGTCAAAGTGCAGATGATCTGCAGCCAATCATTCGGCGTCGATTGAAGAGGCGCCAAATTCGAGCGATCGGCAAATAGGAGGCGAGTGGCAACGGGAATCGCAGACCCGCCTCCATAATCATCTCGTTGACGGCGACCATACCCTGGGGCGGTTGGTCGGCGCGCTCATTCTCCAAAGGCACGTGAAGGGAAACGTCTGAGGGGATGTGATATTTGGCCCTCCAGCGGCTCAGGTCATTCTTGGTCGCCGTACTCGGATCGCCGAGAGTCCACGGAGACGGGACGGCGGCCTGAAAGACCGTCCGATTCACATGTTTGTAAGGGTGAGCGGCGGAGTAGGCCTCAAATCGAATTCGGGCAAGGTCCAGCGATCATTTCCATCATCCGAGCAAAAGCCACATAGGAGGGGCCGAATCTGCTCTCTCTTTCCCGTGCCTCCGCGCGGATCGTCTTCATCCACCGCGAACCCCCTGCTCCGCCGTCCTCGCTACCTCGGCCTCGTTGAAAAGTTTTTCGAGTTCTTGGTGCAATCCCGCTCGAATAGCTTTGCCGTCTCCATATCCACTCTAACGGAACCTCCTCCCGTTCGAGCAACGCGGCGTGGAAGAACTTCCGGTCTCGAAGGTTTTCGATCCTCCCGACATATTGGAAAATAAAGATAAGGAGAAGGTTAAATTTAATCTTACCTAGAAAGAAGAAGAAGATCGGCACTCAAAGGCTCCGAAATTTCTGCAGAAATTCGGCCATGGATGCTTGGGTGCGTAAAAGTGAAGGAGAAGAAGCCCCCCTTTTTATAGATGGGAACGAGGGCCTAAGTGCAAAAAGGAGAAACCTCGGGACCGAATCGGAACCGTCACGTGGGGACGCATTAAATGCGGCCTCGAATCCATATCTGGCGTCTTTTCGAGGGCATGCCCGGCTGTGTCGACAAACCGTCGGATTCCCCAGCAGCGGCCTGACCGCGTGTCGGCCCGCTTATGAAAGGCCCGCCTTCTTTTCCGCTCCCGACGCGAAAGAAGGTCGTCCATATTTGAATTCGGATCGGTGGTCGTCTAAACATCGGCGATCGCCAACGGTGCCACCTCACCCCGTGTTTTCAACATCAAGGCGAGTGGGGCAATTGTTGTGCGACGATTAACTCGCCACGATAGGCGATCGGCGACCTCCTGAAAAGTCAACCATAGAAGCCAAACTCGGACGAACACCTAAAGTCAGGCATAATATAGCGATCGTCTTTTGGTAACCAGCGATCGTCTTTTGATACAGCGATCGTCTTTGTCTAGCAGTTGAGGCGATCGTCTCATGCCACGTGGGGATCGGCATCCGTCAAAGTCGTCGAAGACCGAATCTTGGACGATGGCCCACCCGCGGATCTTCATAGGATACCGACAAAAGGATCATTGACCCCGGCTGTCACCTACCGCACCTACCGACAAGGCCGCCGAAAGGTACGAGTGGACCCCCTCGGACAGCGCGACTCGCGGCAGCGTCGGCTTCCCATTGGTTCACCCGGTGGCCTCAGCGCAACCTCGGACCTCAAGGGAACAGGCCCACGTGACGGGACGATCGGCCGTTTATTTTAATATAGAAAACGGCGATCGCCCGCGATCGCCCGAGGGATCCCAACTACTTAGCCCCCTATAAATAGAGAACTCACTGTTGCGGCCAAAAAAAGGACGGATCCTACCACGAATTAAGTGCAAAATACACACCAAAGAGAGAACAAAAGGCTCTTTTGGCAAGCACTAACATATTCATAGTGACATTCACACACATTCATCATAAATTCCAAGCAAGAACTCACAGATTCATCCATCTGGTTCTTCCGGCAATCTACGCGCTCTAAAGCCTAGATAACTAGAAGCTTTTACACTCATTGTATTAGATTCTAACATTAATATTTGTACTGACAAGATATTTATTAATAACATCTCGCGAGAGCATTCAAGCCCGGGACTAACAACCCCGGCAAATCTTGTGTTATCTATTTTCCCACGGAAGTGTTCTCGCATTTTGTTTGTTACTCGATCGTTCCAGCAATACTATCTCCGGATAATATTTTGGGTAACAACACGGCGTTAAGAATTTTCGTCAGAAAAATCAAAAGTAAAAAAAAAAACTGAAAATTCCGGAAAAATCTAAAAAATCTGAAAAAAATAAAGAAATTCTGAAAAAATTCTGATTTTTAATATTATTCCATATATTTTTTTCTTAAAAAATAAAAGTTCCGATTTTTTATCATATTTTTTAAATTTTCCAGATTTTTTTTTTTATTTTTTACTTTTTATTTTTGAATTTTAATCAAAAGATCTGATTTTTAATATTATTGTTTCAGAAAAAATTTTCCTAAAAAATAAAAGTTCCAATTTTTTTTTTTTTAAATTTTGCAGAATTCAGAATTTCTTTAATTTTTTAAGATTTTTTAGATTTTCCAGAATTTTTAGTTTTTTTTTTTTACTTTTGATTTTTCTGACGAAAATTCTTAACGCCGTCAACACAATTTGTGTGATTTCAAAATTTTTGAAAGATTTTGGTGTCGGATGAAAAAAGTATTTACCATAATAGTGTAGTTCCGACACCAAATTAAAATTTCCATTAAAAAAGTATTTTAAATAAAAAATTCTGCTTTTTAATATTATTCCATATATTTGTTTCTTAAAAAATAAAAGTTCCGATTTTTTTGCATATTTTTTAAATTTTCCAGATTTTTTTATTTTTTATTTTTTACTTTTTATTTTTGAATTTTAAATAAAAAAATTATGCTTTTTAATATTATTATTCCAGATAATTTTTTCTTAAAAAATAAAAGTTCCGATTTTTTTTTGATTTTTTAGAAGTTTCAATAAAAGTTCTGAATTTTCTTAAAAAAAGTTTTTTATTCAAACATAAACATAAAAAATGATGAAATGCTGAAAATTAAAAAAAATTGAAAAATACACTATTATGGTAAATATTTTTGGAACTACACTATTATGGTAAATACTTTTTTCAATAACACTAGTTTGGTCAAAAACTCCTCCTCCTAGTCTAACCAACTCGCTTCCGTCTTACGTCAGAATCATGGCAATATATAATACGTACGTGTATTATTTAGTTGATTTTAATCAATCATATGGTCAAATATTCGGTGCAATGCGTCAAATTAATACGTTTGTATTAAACGTGTATAATACAACCTGTCACAAAAAAATATGTACTTAAAACTACGCTTATAAAATTACTAAAATGCACATAGGAACGTGTTGCTACCCAAAATATTATCCGGAGATAGATATTGCTGGAATGGATGGGATAGCAAACAAATGCAAGAGCACTTCCGTGAGAAAGATAAATAACACAAGATTTGCCGGGGTTGTTAGTCCCGGGCTTGAATGCTCTCGCGAGATATTATTAATACTAATATTCGGGGATACAAGTACTAATGTAAGAATACAATTACAATGAGTGTAAAGATTCTTGTTATCTTAGCTAGTGAGCGTGTAGATTGCCGGAAGAACCAGATTTGATGCTCTGTGAGTTCTTGTAACAAAGAAGATGAACAGTCGCGGCGATGAGAGATCGACAGTCTCTCACGGCGAGTATTTAGCTGGATGCTTGGGCTCCGGGGCTTATGAATCTCTTGGAATCTGTCTAGTGGAGACTTGCTGCTTCGGCCGATCGTGTTCTGGATGAGAGATTCGGAGAGAGAAATCCTGAGATGGATTCCGGTGAGAAAGTCGGGAGCTTGATGATATATGAGTTCTTCAGTATTTCCGTGAATGAATTCGGAATATGTTCTGAGTGTGAGTAAATGAGTTCTGAACCTTTCGGAGCGTAAGTGAACGAGTTCTCAACTGTTGGTGAAATGAATTCCGAACCTTTTTCCAGTAGGAGGAGCTTCTCTATTTATAGGACTTGGATATGCCAGGCGATCGCCTTTTCTGCATTATAATAATCGGGCGATCGTCTTTTAGCACATGGGCTTGTCTCCTTAAAGTCTGCAGGAGTTCTTTGGCGATCAGTATGCAGTCGATGGGAGCTGCACGTGTCTGAGATTCTTTGTCACGGGTGGCCCCACTGACAACTTTCGGCGCGCCTGCCGGTAGGTGAGGTAGGTGACAGGCTGTGGTCAAAGGTCTTGTCTGTCAGCAAAAGATCTTGTTTGTCAGCGAAGATCTTGTCCGTCAGCGCCTTTGGTGGATCTGCACGTGGGTGCTGTTCTGAGATCCAGTCCTCGATGACTTTGACGGGCGATCATCTCTGCTCGGGAGGTAGGTCGATTTCCCTTAGCCGGTCACTAGAGTCGATCACCAGATGCCGAAGGGCGATCGCCTTGGGAGTCGATCGCTAGGTACCTTATGGTGGTCCGATATCTTCGATTAGGCGAGCTAGCCATAGTTTGACTGGTGTTGACTTGGTCGCTCGGCCTTGAAGTCGATCGCCTGTCGGGATGAATAAATCTTGACACAACAATTGCCCCCCAGCTCGCTCCTATGTTGGAAACGTGGGGTGAGATGGTTCTCTTGGCGATCGCTGAACTTGTTGACGGGCGATTCTATTTTTAACTGAACTGGCGAACGTCTTTGAGCCGATATACTCTGAATTTGGACGACCTGGTTGGCCGCTAAACTGCGCGGGAAAAGGTAATGGGCGTGGAAAAGTCTCCGCGCACGTGTCGGGCTTCTATTGGAGGATACCAACGGTCATTAATGACTCCTCGGCTGACGCGTCCTTGAAAAGACGCGTACGCGGGTCTCGAGGGAGTCAATTAATGCGTCGTTTGAGATCCGACCCCTGAGATTTTCCCTTATTGCAAACGAGTCCCTGCCTTCTCCTATAAAAGGGGCGATCTTTGCGATTTCATACTCACGCGCACTTACTGGAGAAAGAAGGACCTGCTGAAGATTTTTCTGAAGATCTTAGTGCCGATCGTCGTTCGATTTCACCTTCGGGTAAGAAAAAATCCTTTTCTCCTTTTCTGTCTTTGAGAATGGCCGGCACGTCATCATCACATGGAGTGGGTACAGTTCGCCACGGGACATCGACTGTCAGGAGGACTTTCTTCCGACTTCCACACAGAGACGGCCGCGAGAGGCTATTCGGGCGGAATCGACCTGCTGAAGTCGAGGCTTTATTTAATGAAGCCGATGTTGCTAAAGAGGCGGTGCAGAAGAAAGACGATCGCAGATAGGGAGAGATCGCGATTAGGGCCTCTTGGGAGCAAGATAGTGCTTTCGGGGCCTATAAGGCCTTTCTTGAGATAATGGAGAAGTTGGCGGTCCGACTCGAGATTCGATTCCGGATACTCGGTCGCCTACCCTTATCGGCTTCCCAAGCGGTCGCGATCTGCCGTGACGGCGATCTTTGTGGTCGCTTGGCCAAATACGGAGTTCGACGACCAGGAAAGATCTGGCCGTCTGGAGGACGAGATTCCACGTCCCTTCAGATGTGGACATTTTCGCGCCGGCGGAGAATGAGCGAGCCGATCAGCCCCCGATGGGTATGGTCGCCGTGAATGAGGCGATTATGGAGGCCGGGCTGCGCTTCCCTCTATCTTTTGCCGTCTCCCACCTGCTGGCTGCTTGGAACGTGGCGCCACTTCAGCTGACGCCGAACGCCTGGCTCCAAATTATTTGTACTCTCACTCTCTTCGGCGGTCACCGCCTGTACCGTCTCCCGTCGCCGTTGGAGATGAACCATTTGTTCAAGCTGACGGCTCATAGAGGGTTGGTCGGCGGTTACCATATTCAGGGCCGATCTGGTCGGGTAATTCACGGAGTCCCGAATAAGATGCGGGGCGATCAGACGAAGTGGGTCTGGGTCGCCGGCAAGTGGAGGGCTTCTGCGAGCGATAATCCTTGAGGCGGTGGAGATCCCTGCGAGTTTCGGAGAGGAATCCGTGGGGTTTAAACTCTCCCTTCGTTCGGATGCGTTTTGGGTGATCTAATTTGATTTCGGTTTTGCGAGGTTTTCACATTCGTGATCGAGGCGCCTTTTGACTTTCTCGTTGTCTGGGAGCGGATAAGGAGCTTGTCGGACGACGACCTTGACGCCAACCGGATCAATAAGGAGAGTCGTTGGTTGTCGGCTCGACTATTCCGTTTCCCGAGACATCTCTCGGTGCCAGGTATGAGTTCTGCGATCTTCACTTTCTAGGCGATCGCCTTACTTGAGGAAAGTATCTAACTGTTGATTGTCTTCTGTAGAGGTTCGCTTTCCTCGCTTTCTGGAGCCTCCTCCGGAGATCGCTATGTCGAACCCAGGAGTTTTGGGTCGTCTCCGCCAGACGAAATCATCTCGGGCTCCCCCTGTGGCTTTACCACTTATTCCGGAGGCGGAGCCTTGCGTGGAGCCGATCGTGGCCGAGGAGGAAGTTCCGGAGGGGCTTCGAACGAATCGCAAGAGGCCGAGGCCGGAAGAAACTCCGGTTCCTGCCCCTGCCAATGAGGTGCCGATCGCCGCGCCTCCGATCACCGTTGTAGCTCCGGAGAATGAGCCGCCCTCTGCGGCTTTCATGCGGGAGATGGCGATCGCGGATGTTGAGACCCCTCGAGGGAAACCGTACTTCGGTCGGGACCCCGAGAGGGCTGAGAGGTAGATTGCATTTTTGTGTTGAAACTTGCAATTGCGTAGGAGTTGTGTTAACTTTGTTGTTTTGATGTAGGGTCCGTCGCACAGATCCGTCTTGCCCGCCGATGGCCGTGGATTTCCTAGCGAACCGATCTCCTCGCCAGTCCTGCGACATTCCTCCATACATCAGCAAGGCTGCTTCTGCTCTGCCGAAGGCCTGGACGACCGATCTGGATGCGATCGCTCATCAGCGATCGGGGAGTACGATGCATGCTGTTCTCGCCCTTTCTCTCCAGACGGCGACCATGGCTGTCTAGGCTGCTCAGGAGTTTGAGGGGCGGCCCTCCACTATTCGCCTACAGGCGGATCTCGAGGCGGCTCGGAAAGAGAACGCTGAGTTTGCCGATAAGATCGTGGCGATGGAGAAGGACTCTCTGGAGGCGGCCAAGCGGGCGAGCCACGAGCTTGAGCTGGCGAAGAAGGAAACGGAGTTGTCTAAGTTGGCGGTTGACCGATTTCGGGACAAGATGCTGACTGCCGTCCGGGCGCAGAAGGTTGCTGAGGACGAGGTCGATCGTCAGAAGGTGACGATCGCTCGGTTGACTAGCGATCTGGCGGAGTCGAAAGAGAAGGTTGCTGCGAGGGAGGCCGAGCTCCAGGGGTCGCAACAGGCGATGGCGGAGCTGAAAAAAGAGGTAGAGGCGACCAAGGCTGATCCCTTTCAAAACTTGGAGTTTGTCAGCGAGTTCGCCTATTATATGGCATTCGCCGACTCGATCCGAGCAGCTAAGAAGGGAGGTTTGGAGGTCGGGCCTCTTGCTGAGAACTTCAAGGCGTATGCGTTGGAGCGTCCTCTCCATCCTGCTTTCTCCTTGCCGATCTTGGATCTTGCGGATATCGGCGTAGACTTGAGCTGGTATCCGACTCCGGCCAATCTCGCACATCCCGACGCACCGGAAGATGGAGGGACCGCACCGGATTCTGATGGCGAAGGCCAGGCAGGGGCCTGAGGCACTTCATTTTTGATGTTTTAGCTTATTTCCTTGTAGTTTTGTAGCTTTCTTTTGTAGCATTTAGGCCTTCGGGCGACCATGTACTCTGATCTTTTCAAGTAATGAAATGAACGTTTGAATTTCTGACGTATCACTTGAATGATTGTTATTTTTGAGTCTTTGTTCGACTTTGTACAAATGTGTGAGGAGAGATCGTTGCGAGGGTAGTTCCAAATGAATTGATAAACTCATAAAGATAACTTTTACAACAAATTCGATCGCTGCACAACATCTGAAAAAATGACGATCTCCGTATGTGGTTGAATAGCGACGATCGTCGTATAGGTAGTCCGCACTCTCCCCCCTTGTTTTTATTCACTTAGTGGAAGTAAGGGGATGAAAATAATTCGTGGAGTGAGCGGTCTTCAACTTTGTCGAATCCTCGAGGACGGTCGTCCGTCTTGAGGAACCGTGCACAATCGCGGAGTTCGATGGACCGACTCCTTGATCATGTCTTGATGCGCGAATACATTGAGTGTCTCGTGACTCACTTTATTATGAGGGTCCTCTGTTAGGCTGCGCCTCGCCTCGTATTTAAACGAAGGGCGTGCGGTCTCGGTCTAGAGGAGTCCTTGCGCGGGGCAGCGTCGGATGATTCAACTCCACGCCCGCGGCTTGCTTAGCTCTGCTTCCACCTCGGCCCACCATGAAGATGGCGAACCTCGACGGTGTACGTTGAGACGGGGGTTGTGGCACGTCGCATTGTCCGGGTTCACCATGTTAAATGATGAACCTTTGAGGGCGAGCGATCGTGTTCACTGATTAATTTTGGAGGGCCCTCAGACTACGCCGGCCTCGTATTTAAACGAAGGGCGGGCGATCTTGGTCCTAAGGGACCTTGCATGGCCTAAACAGTCGGTTCCATCGACCACCAGGACCATGGCTGCACTCTTCCACCTTGGATCGTCATGTAGATGCCGACCTTCGACGGTGTACGTTGTGCGGGGGAGGCGATCTCGTGCCTTAGTCCATCATGTTAGATGGTGAACTGTAGATGGCGAGCGAGTCCTCCAGTTTCTTAAATAAGGAGGGAGATCGGGGAGACTTCCGAGGTCTCCTTCTCTTGATTGAAGTATGTAGAGACGGTCGCCGAGGTTGATCCAGGGGTCGGCTCGTATGAGCTTTCCAGCCTGTTTTGTGTTCGACTCGGACGATCGAGTATAGAGATTTGTAGGGGTCTTGGCTAAGCCAATAAGCTGTCCAACTTGCCCTCCTCGAACAATCTCCAGAGCTGTTTGAGGAGGTCGCGGCATTGGTTGGTGTTGTGGCCGGGACTCTTATGGTAGGCACAATATTGATTGTTGTCCAGGTGACCGTGGTCCCTTATCGCCTTTGGCTTGTTTAGCTGTTCGTGCCCCTTGATGGCATAGAAAATGTGGGCCGGAGTTCGGTTGAACATATGGAGGAGATGGGCTTTCATGTCCTCGAAGGCCTTGGGATCTCTGGGTGGCTTGGCGATCGCCTTCTTTGCTTTGGCGATCGCTATATTCTGGAGAGGAGGTGGCGTTTCCTTGCCTAGGCGGAGGGTGAGTAGCCTTTGCCTGGCCAGAAAGTTGGCAGCCTTAGCGCGGAAGATCGCGTAGGTTGGGGGAATATCCTTGGAGAGATGTCTAAACATGGGAGAGTGACCGTGGAATCCCCTCATGACCGAAAAGAGAGCGAGCTCGTCACTGACGGGTTCGCCGGTGAGGATGATTTCGTCTACTCGGTCAATGTAATCTGCGTCGGTTTCGTCCTTCCCCTGCTTGATTTTCATCACGCGGTGGGGGCCCTCTGGTCTGGCGACCTTGCTGGCGAAGTATGACGTGAAGTCATTCGCCAGTTTCTTAAAGGAGGTGATTGATCGTGGTGGTAGTGAGGCGTACCACCTATGGGCCAGCTCGCCCAACGTTAACGGGAAGATCCGGCACTTGGTTGCATCAGATGCCCCACACCCAGTCATGTAAATTCGGAATTTACTCAGGTGGGTTTCGGGGTTCGATCTCCCCTCATACAGAGGTGTTTTGGGAGGAGCGATCGTTGGTTGTATGGGGGCAAGCTCGATGTGGACCGCGAGTGGCTCGGTCGGCCCGGTGATCTTTTTGCTGGCGCTTGCCCCAGTGTCCAAGAGTGCTTTCATCTCGTCGAGCTGGCGTTGTATAGCGGCCATCGCCGTGGCCTGGCTGCTCGCGGCTCGGCGCTCGGAGCGGGAGCCGAGGAGATTGAGTACCGATCCCCTGGCGATCGGGGCGGGAGTCAGATGGCTGACCTGCGTTCGGCTATGAGGTGGGTAGGCCGAACTCCTGGTGATGGAATCGGATTCCGTCTTTTCATGGTTGGAAACGGAATGCCCCGGTCGCCAGGATGGGTCGCGCCCCAAGCGATTGAATACGGATCCGTCCGGTCGTGCGAGAGCCCTTTCTCGCGAATTGGGGCTTTCTGGCGATCGCTCGCCCAGTAGCCCGTTGAATTTCCGTTTTCCCATGCGGCGGACGATCGAGGGAGTTATCGCGGGCGACGCGCGTGCTCTCCGTCGCTCCTCTAGGATGGCCATAGCCTCCTCGATCTGTTCCTCGGTTTGGAACTGATCGAGTGAGAGGTTGGGACCATCTCTCGGGTGCGGGATCGAGAGTCTAGCGTTGCTGCGACTTCCCCCTGTCGTCGGCTGGGGTTCGGACTGAGCCGGGATATGGTGTCCGGCGGTTCGGAGAGTGGCTTTCTTCGATGTACCAGCGGATGTCATGATTCTGAAGGTTTTCTTTGAAGCGCAGTGAGTGTCACTTCAAGTATATGCCCCGAGAACAGTGAATGTTCTTCGGGACGGTAGGAATAAAAATTTGAGGGTTAGATGCCCCTTCTTCTAGCGCCAATTGTTGCTACCCAAAATTTTATCCGGAGATAGATATTGTTGGAATGGATGGGATAGCAAACAAATGCAAGAGCACTTCCGTGAGAAAGATAAATGACACAAGATTTGCCGGGGTTGTTAGTCCCGGGCTTGAATGCTCTCGCGAGATATTATTAATACTAATATTCGGGGATACAAGTACTAATGTAAGAATACAATTACAATGAGTGTAAAGATTCTTGTTATCTTAGCTAGTGAGCGTGTAGATTGTCGGAAGAACCAGATTTGATGCTCTGTGAGTTCTTGTAACAAAGAAGATGAACAGTCGCGGCGATGAGAGATCGACAGTCTCTCACGGCGAGTATTTAGCTGGATGCTTGGGCTCCGGGGCTTATGAATCTCTTGAAATCTGTCTAGTGGAGACTTGCTGCTTCGGCCGATCGTGTTCTGGACGAGAGATTCGGAGAGAGAAATCCTGAGATGGATTCCGGTGAGAAAGCCGGGAGCTTGATGATATATGAGTTCTTCAGTATTTCCGTGAATGAATTCGGAATATGTTCTGAGTGTGAGTAAATGAGTTCTGAACCTTTCGGAGCGTAAGTGAACGAGTTCTCAACTGTTGGTGAAATGAATTCCGAACCTTTTTCCAGTAGGAGGAGCTTCTCTATTTATAGGACTTGGATATGCCAGGCGATCGCCTTTTCTGCATTATAATAATCGGGCGATCGTCTTTTAGCACATGGGCTTGTCTCCTTAAAGTCTGCAGGAGTTGCTGGCAGTCAACTGTATGGTCCAATGGGGAGCCTGCACGTGTCCTGAGTTGCTGTCACAGGTGGCCCCACTGACAACTTTCGGCGTGCCTGCCGGTAGGTGAGGTAGGTGACAAGCTGTGGTCAAAGGTCTTGTCTGTCAGCAAAAGATCTTGTTTGTCAGCGAAGATCTTGTCCGTCAGCGCCTTTGGTGGATCTGCACGTGGGTGCTGTTCTGAGATCCAGTCCTCGATGACTTTGACGGGCGATCATCTCTGCTCGGGAGGTAGGTCGATTTCCCTTAGCCGGTCACTAGAGTCGATCGCCAGATGCCGAAGGGCGATCGCCTTGGGAGTCGATCGCTAGGTACCTTATGGTGGTCTGATATCTTCGATTAGGCGAGCTAGCCATAGTTTGACTGATATTGACTTGGTCGCTCGGCCTTGAAGTCGATCGCCTGTCGGGATGAATAAATCTTGACACAACAGAACGGAAAAATGATTTCTAAACCAAATGCCCAAAACATAAGGAAATTACAAAATTGCCTAAACGTACGAAAATCACGATCGAGATCGAACAACAACAACCAAACTCACAACACATCTGAATATGAATGGACTTGTGGAAACAACAAAACAACAGTTTCGAACAAGATTTACAATAATCGAATCTAAACATGAAAAAGTCACAACAATGGGTGGAAAACTCGCAACAATTCACGAATTTCAATAAAACAGTCCTAAAATTCCTTTGGATGGCAAAATATGCAGAACAAAATAGTTTCAAAATGTCGAAACGATTTCAAGCGAGTTGCCAAAAAAGTAAAAAGACGAAAAATAGAAATTACTAAAAATAGAAAAGTACAAATATTACGTTCTCCTCCTCTAAAAACAAGTTTCGTCCCAAAACATAATAAATGAATATCTCGGGGTACTTAGCATGCATGTTATCCTCAGTTTCCCAAATTGCTTCATCAACTCCATGCCTCGATCAGTGCACCTTAACCAACGAAACGGTTTTATGCATGAGTTGCTTCACGATCATAGACGGATCCAGGACCGAAAAACCACTGGTGCACCGACCGTCTCACGAAAAACAATGTCGAACGATAAAATATATATTAAAATTACATTAAAGATAACAAATAATACATAAAGAAAGTCAGTAATAACAAAGCGGGGGACAATGAGGCGAACATGTCATGCTGGAAAACTTACCTCTAGATCGGGGTGAGGTCGAGCCTCTTGGGGGTACTCAGGACAGGGGACGATCCCCCTCGTGTGCGTGTGTGGGAAAAAAACAAAAAAAAACAAAGGATCCGTACATTTACAAAGAAAATCGCCTACATTTACTGTTCATTTCCTGAAAATGTGCTAAAATAACATCATTACTAATAGTTTTAAGTACATATTTTTTTATAAATGTTACAAGACGATTATTTAACCATTGATCACCCATCTTACTACATAACTCACTCTTCACATACTTCATAGCTGAGAAGACTCATTCAACACTTGCAGTTGCTACGGGCAAAATCAACATTTCTTTCAAAAGTAATTTCTAATATTTGGTTAACTGAAACCCTTCAGCTAGTTTTGTATTAAGGGTGCATCTTAATTTTTTCATCATATTACATAAATTTCTTCAAAAGAAGCAAGTGTTTGCGAAATACTTCAAGGTTGAATAAACAATTTTAAACACTTTAATTAATATCGCCTTGATCAAAACAGATTACGTCAAATCAAAAAATATATTTAATAGGTATATATGACTTTACCTATTAAACTTCGAGAGTAAAAAATAATTAAACTCCTCGATAATTCAACTATTGCCAAAATAAAATAACGGGAGAGGAAGGGGTTCTTATTCTGAACAAAATCTGGTGGTGCACGTGCACCACCAGGTTATGTCTACATCCGCCTATGTTCACGATGCTCTAAGATCTTTATAGGTCGCTGTTCAAACGTAATATCCTACGCAACTTCAATTTTGCCAAAATCGATTATGTGACTCGGGTTCGGTACATAGTTTCTCAATTGAGAAATATGAAAAATACTATGGACATGACTCCAGACTGGAGGCAATCCCACGCGATATGCGAATTCACCGACACTCTCCAAAATCTGGAAAAGAAAAAACCCACCTAGTAGGTGATACCTTGAGCAAAACATGATCTCTCACTTCAAACTCTAAGGGGAAACAACGTACATCAGCTTAAGATTTTTGTCGACTTTGAGCACTCAACAATTTGTCTTGAATCAAGAGATATTTTTTCTCGTCTCCACTATCAAGTCTGATTCAGTAGCACTAATTCAGATGCCTCATCCCAACACCACACCGACCTGCATCGCGGCCCATAAAGTGCCTCAAATGGTGCCATCTTGATCGATGCATGCCAATTATTGTTGTAGTTAGACTCAGTCTATGGCAAATGGAGTTCCCCAATGATTACTCCAGTCTAAGACGCATGCCCAAAGCATGTCTTCCAACGTATGAATTGTGTGATCGGTCTGACCGACTGATTGCGGATGAAAGGACGTGTTCATCCTCAATTCGGTAGTCAAGCATGGTGGACCGCCTCCACATAAAATACTTGAGGGGACCTCTATGGTCTCCATGTATCCCTGAATATCCAAGAAGTGTGCCCTAAAACTAATAATTAAAACAATTCAACTTAAGAATTCTAACTAATAAATTATTTAATTAAAGTTAAAAATATTTAAAATAATTGTTTAAATTAAAATTGCTATGTTAATAGAAATTAATTAATTTAATCTTCTTACTTACTATCTTAACTTTAATTTTTTTAGTTATTTAGTGTTCATTTTATTTTTTGTAAAGTCTCATTTAAATTATATAATCCGTCCTTCCCAAATTAAGTGGGATGTTCGCATTTTTTTCAATTCTCAAAATAAGTTTCTCATTTAATATTATTCATCTTTATACCCAAATTACCCATATATCAATAAATTATTGTATCCAACAAAAGACATCACATTACTACTATTTTTGGTGCGTTCCACGAATAGAAAAAAAATAAAAAAAAATAAAAAACTGGTCGCCGGAAGCATAAACTGGATAGTTAATTGAAAACTTGAAAAGAAAGAAATACTCCACGAGAAAATTAATAAATCAATGCATCTAAGATTAAAACAATAAGACAACAATTTGCTGAATTAGCTTAATAAATTAATTGTTGTCAATTAGCTTAGGCTGGGGTGGTTTTCTATTTTCTGTTTTGAAATTTTCAAAAATTAAAATCAATTTCTGTTTTGAGTTTTAAAAATTTCAGAAACCAAAATCAGATTGAGTTTTGAGTTAAAAAATTTTCAAAAATAAAAACTATAGTTTAAAATATGAACATAAAAGTGGTATCAAAGTGGAAGTTGACGGTGGTCGGTGGTGATCATAGTAGTAGTTGACGGTGATCGGAGTGGTGGTTAGCGAGGTGGTTGGTGATGGTCGGAGAGGTTGTCGGAGTGATGACCGGTGGTGGTCGGCCATCGAAATGGTGGTCCTTGGTCAAAGTGGTAGTTGACGGCGGCCAGAGTGGTAGTCGGTGGTAACCGGATTAGTGGTTGGTGGTGGTGAACGGTGGTCAGAGTGGTGGTCAATGGTCGAAATGGTGGTTAGTGGTGGTCAAAGTGGTAGTTGACGATGGTCAGAGTAGTGGTCGGTGATGGCCGGAGGGGTGGTCGCTGGTGGCCGGAGTGATGATCGGTGGTGGCCGGAGGGGTGGTTGGCGGTGGTCGGAGTGGTGGTCGGAAGTCGACCATCAAAATGGTGGTCCTTGATCAAAGTGGTAGTTGACGGTGATCGGAGTGGTAGTCGGTGGTAGCCGTAGTGGTGGTTGGTGGTGGTGAACGGTGGTTAGAGTGGTAGTCAAAGTGGTAGTTGACGGTGGTCAGAGTAGTGGTAGGTGGTGGCCGAGTGATGGTCGGTGGTAGTAGAGTGTGGTTGGCGGTGGTTGCAGTGGTGGTTGGAAGTCGGCCATCGAAATGGTAGTCCTTGGTCAAAGTGGTAGTTGACCAATCTATGTGAACGGTTGAAAGCTAATGTCTTTGTACCAATCTATAGACACGTAGTTGTGTACGCAGTGTTTATAATAAAACGTTTTACTCCTGTGTGGAGAACCAGTGGACGTAGAGAGATTTACCTCGAACCACTTTAATTACTGTGTTAATTACCTTCTGCATTTACTGCTTTCATTATTGTGATTTGTTTAAGTATACTTCAAAAATCCTGTACGCACCAAGCAAACAGGAGATTAGCCCAGTTGCTGTATTTACAGCAACTTACTGTTTCAAGACATCCGCTACGCACTCTAATCTGAAATCGTACAGCTTGTTGCTAAAATCTTTCCAAGCTGTATTCTGTATACTTAGTGGCCAACAAGTGGTATCGGAGCGGTTGATTCTAAAAGGAATCAGTCGTATTTTTAACCGAATCAGATCCCTAAAATCACTTTGTTTTTGAAAACTTCTTTATCTTTCCAAATCTTAGACATGGATACCTCACTGATTAACAAGGTACCAATATTTTCTATTAACGAATTTGATGACTGGAGAATCAGGATGGAAGCTTATCTTGCTGCCATGCATGAAGAGATGCTTTATGTCATCCAAGAAGGTCCCATAAAAATTATGAAGGTGAATACGGCCGCAAGGATTGAAGGCCAAGCTCATGCCGAGATGCTCGAGAAAGAGCGCGAACAATGGACCACAGATGATCGAAAACGCGCCAACCTCGACAATGTTGCTAAGAACGCCCTATTTGTCACTCTTGACAAAGGCACGTTCTCAAAGGTAAAGAGCTGTAAGACAGTCAAAGAAATATGGGAAAAACTCAAGATGATTTCCGAGGGTACTGAGCTCTCAAAAGAAAACAAAATTTCAAAACTAACTCAGCAATTCGAATCTTTTGAAATGAAACCAAATGAAACTCTTGAGGAACTTGACCTCAGATTCACTGGCATTGTCGGCGAACTTGAAGCGTTGGACAAAATTTACACCCAAAAGAGAAGAATCTAAAAACTTTCAGATCTCTCCCTGCCCGATGGGATATTAAGACAACAGCTATGCGTGTGTCATGCAATCTTAAAGACATATCCACTTTTGATCTCTTTTCTGACCTCAAAGCTTTTGAGTATGATTAGGGGTGGGAAATAATACCGAAATACCGAAATTACCATACCGAAAAATACCGAATTATCGGTATACCGTAAGGTACGGTACGGTATAATACCGTACCGTATATTTTTGGTACGGCAACGATTTGATTAGTTGCATATCGACGGTATACCGTTGCGTACCGAAAATGTACGGCATACCATTACATACCGGTATATACTGCGGTATAACGTCACTTATAATATTATATATATATATATATATATTACATTATTTTAATAACTAATATTAACCAAACCTAAACCTAATTCACAAACACTAAACTCTCACCAGTCACCACACGACTCTCAAGTCTCTCTCACCTCAGAGTCTCATACCTAATCCATCACATCATCCCTCACGCCGTCTCTCACTCTCAAGGTACCCTCACGACTCTCATCTTAAACCTCAGTCCTCACGCGGCACGCCAACAACAGTCTCAACTCTCCGTGAAACACTTACACCAACCGACGACGAATCTGCGACGAATCGACGACAAATCTGCTCTTTCACAGCGGCGCAGTCACTCCGAATTTTCGTGGTGAGTTCAAGTTCTAGTGTCTCTTAATTTTATGGTGATTCTTATTTCTCAATCTTCAATTTATGTTTGATTTTCATTAGTTTTTGCTAAATGTCGGGTGTGATGTTGAAAAACTACCTATTTGCTGAGGGGAATTGTTTTTTTCCTCTTTGGTTATAGAAACCAATGGATCCTTCTGAGCCAAGTTGTTGTTTTTTTGAATTTTTTTTTTGAAATTAATGAAACCATTGGGGTGAGGAATGCTGATTCGGATATCAAAACATGACGACTTAAAAAAAGCTCCAGACTACAATTATCTGACCAATGGTTTTATCTTTAAAAAAAAAAATTAATATCTAATCTACTCTGAAAATTGTTTGTTTATCCGACATTGTTTGGTATTACCTTGAGTCTTTATTCTAATTGAATTTATTTTATTTTAAGTTTTTTTTTTATTTACGAAGCTCCCGATGATATAAATAGACATTATTGTTTCAGCCTTGTCTGAATTCACATGACGAGAAGTTTTAAGTTTTGAGGGTGCTATTTTTTGGATGTCGAGTTCTTAGAGAAAACTCACATTAGGATGTGAATGAAGTGTGATTTATGTGAAGTATTTACATAACAGACTTGAAACTTGTTTTATATCTATATGTATGTGTGTGTGTGTGTGTGATACTGTTATGCTTATAGGTTCAAAAGTTGATTGTTTTATATCTATATGTGTGTGTGTGTGTGTATTTACATAACAGACTGAATTAGGATTGATTGATGGACTGAATTCGTGTTTTTTTTTATAGTGGATCATAAGAATGGAATCTGAATCTTCTCATTCTCTGGCAAGTCCATCCGAAACACCAAATGCGACAGAATCTAAAACACGTAATGAGTGTATAAGCCAAAAACGAGGAAGAAAGAACTCGACCTCAAAACCTCCTGTAAACCCACAACAAAGGAGTAAATATTGGGAGCACTGTGATAAAGGTTCATTGAAGTTAGATAATGGGGGCGTGCAGAACTTAGGGATATGCAAATATTGTAAAACTGAGATCCGTGTGAACTACGGAAGTACAAGTGGGTTGATAAACCACTTAGTGAAGAGGTGTAAGTTAAGTCTAATATATGAAGCAAATGAAAGCCAGAAAGGTCAATCTGTGTTGACGAATGAGACAATGGGGCAAGGAAGTGCTTTGGTTCATCATACATATAATTCAAAAAGGTGTGAAATGAGGTTAGTTGAATATGTAATTATCGATGAAGTTTCCTTTCAGGCTGTCGAAGGGAAAGGGTTTGTAAACCTTCTGCATGAATTACAACCGAAATTCGTCATCCCTAACCGAAAGAAAGTTGCAGGTATGGTTTTTGAACTATTTTTGCTTGAGAAAGCGAAGTTACAAAGTGTGATTAGTGGCCATAGAGTAAGTATCAGGACTGATACTTGGACATCCATCCAAAATATCAATTACATGGTGATCACAGCTCACTTTCTAGATAGTGATTGGAAGTTGCATAAAAGAATAATTAACTTCACAAAAATCACTAGTCATATTGGGGAAGAAATTGGTAAGATGGTTGAGGTCTGTCTGATAGATTGGGGGATTGACAAATTATTTTCGATAGTAGTCGACAATGCTTCTTCTAATGATACTGCAATTGATTACTTGAAAAAAAGAATGAAAAGTGAAAGTACATTATTGTTTGAAGGGAAATACTTGCATCTGAGATGTGCTTGTCATATACTTAACTTAATTGTTAAGGACGGCTTGAAGGAGCTTAATGCTTCAATTAAATCTATAAGGAATGTAGTCATTTTTATTCATTCTTCCCCCTCTAGGTTGAATAAATTTAGGGAATTTGCCACACTAGCCAAGTTTGGTAGTACGTCAACTGTACCTATGGATGTCAAAACTAGGTGGAATGCAACTTATAAAATGCTTGATGTTGCACTGAAGTATAGACGGGTCTTTGAAAGGATGTCCGATGAGTGGTTGCCTTTTATGAATTATTTTCGTGAAAGGGATGAAAAGGGTAAAAAAAGGGTAGGGCCACCGGTTGTAGAGGATTGGGAAAATGCAAATGCTTTTATATACTTTCTAAAAAATTTCTACGATGTCACTTTAGAGCTAAGTGCATCAAAAAATCCTACCTCCCAATTGATATACCAATCAATGATTGCATTGCAAATTGAGATCGAGAAAAAGAGCAATGACGATTCGGATCCAATTCTTAAAAAGGTTGCAAGTGCGATGAAATAGAAATTTGACAAGTATTGGGGGGATTGGGATAATATGAACCCTTTGATCTTTATTGCCAATATTTTGGACCCGAGAAGCAAGCTTCAAATGATCAAAGTTAGCATCAAAAAATTTGGGGCTAATTCAATAAAATTCCAAGAATTCATTGATAAGGTTAAGAAAGACTTTGTAACTTTGTGGGCGGAGTACAAGGGAATAAATGATACCTTAGATATTGAGAGGAGGTGTGTCCAAATAGGGTGTAATGATGGAGATGGTAGTACTAGTACCGGTGGCGGTCTTTGGGATGAATTGTTTAATGATGTTTAAGCACAAAATGAAGAGGAACAACTTCAAGAGATATCCAATGAAGTGGACAAATACCTAGCCGGTGAAATTGAAAAACGGTCTAATCAATCTTTCAATTTGTTGGAGTGGTGGAGAGGAAGTGAAGCTAGGTACCCCGTCCTTTCAATGATTGCGAAGGATATTTTTGCAATTCCAAGTTCAACAGTTGCTAGTGAGTCCGCTTTTAGTTTGAGAAAAAGAGTTGTGGATCCGTTTAGGAGTAGGTTGAGTCCTAAAATGGTAGAAGCTTTGGTGTGTACTAATGATTGGTCAAGAGCGGAGTTCGCCTTTCGCAAGGATCCAACCGAAGATGACCTTATTTTATATAAGGAAATTGAAGAAATTGAAAAGAGTAAGAGTTTCTTTATTTAATTACGTGTAAATATAAATTATACTCCCTCCACTTTTAAATAGATGTCACTTTGCCTTTGTGCACACAAATTAAAAAATTCTTTTATGCCAAAATTTGCCCCTAATAAATGATATTTTGTAATTAATGAAGAGTGAAAAGATGACTTTTGAGGTAAATTAATTAGGGGTAATAATGGAACAAAGAGAAGAATAAAGCTAAAGTGACATCTATTTTGAAAAAGTTACAAAAGTCTAAAATGACATCTATTTAAAAGTGGAGGGAGTATTTGTTTATGTATAATGTAATTTGATGCGTACTAATAATTTTATTTATTTTTACAGGTGCAGTGAGCCTGAATCAGGCTGCCTGATGTTGTAAAGACATAGGAAATGAAGACAGGCTTCAGTCTGCAGTGATCTTTTTGTTCTAAAGAAACTATCTCTTAGGCTGCCTGATGTTGTAATTTTTGAATTGTAATGCTTGGTTCATCTGCTTAAGACTTTTTTGTTTACCATCTTTTTGCTTAAGCTTGATGGTATTGGTGCAGTGCAGTTGAAACCATCTTTTTGTTTACTATCTTCCTGTTTAAGACTTTTTTTTATGTTCATCTGCTTTTTTTTATGTTCATGGAATCATGGTGTCTTATTCAAACTGTGGATGTATATATTGTTTTGAATATATCAATATGTCGATTCGGTATAGAACGGTATGACGGTAATTTCGGTATACCTTGAATATACGGTATGCCGAATTACCGTGTGTTATACCGAAAAATGGTACGACATCGGTATGTGTTATGTTTCATACCGATATCTCGGTATGTCGAGCGGTTCGGTACGGTATCGGTATGTAATTTTATATAACGAAAGTTTCGATACGGTATACGGTATGAGTAAAATAAATCGGTACGGTACGGTATAGTACCCCTAAGTATGATATTGACAGAAGAGAGAAAGCTGAAGAATCTCCTGCAAGGACTACAGCACTAGCCGCTGTATCCAACGGAAAGCATAGCATGCCCAACTCATCAAAGCCTACCTATAAGAATGCTGATAGTGACGACGACATCCTGTCACAAGATGAAATGGCGCTCCTCATGCATAAGTTCAAGAAGTTCATCAAGCAGTCGGGAAAGACTCCATACAGGCCCAAGCCTGTTCACAAGGTAAGTACCGAATCTTCCTCTGGTGATGCTAACCTATGTTATAATTGCAAGAAACCAGGACATTATGCAAATAAATGTCATCATCCTAAAGTTCAAAGGTTGCCGGAAGCCGAGCAACAGGAAAAAGACGAAAGAAGACGTGCTTGGAAAAACAAGTTCGCCTCACCCGCACCAACAAAGTCCGAAGAATGTCTACAGGCAGTCACTGACAGTGACTCGTCAGATGATGAATTCGAAGATAAAGCATATATGTCGCGGCGTTTGAGATACAATTGTCCGAAACGACGATGTGAAAATATAAAATAATTTGAAAAATCGTGGCGTTTGAGATACAATTGTCCAGATGTCGTGCAAAGCATTTAATGCAAAAGACGTTTGATTTAAAACAGGGCACGTGGACTCAAATCTGTTTTGAAATAAATAAAATATTAGAATATTTAATTGAATTCCATAGTATGTCCTGTATCCGCGTACATACAATGTTCCCCCTTAAAAGGTACATACGGGATTCAATTCCATATTCTAATTCCGTCGTTTAAATCTGACCGTTCACTGTCTGGAAACCCTAAATCTTCCCACCGCCCACTATAAAAGGACTGTTTTTGCCCCTTTCGATTCTTTACGCTTTCTGCAAATTAAACGAGTCTTTGAGCAAACAGCCTACAAGATTTACTGCATCTTACTGCGATTTTCTTTGAATCTCACTTACGTTTCTTCAAGAAACTACTATGGCATCATCACAAACTTCCTCCCCATCTCTCAAGAAGACCGTCACCATCATTGACGGAAGGATCTTTGCCAGATCTGTGGTTGTTGAGCGTGTTCACGCAGAAGGAGACGATGTCGAATCCATGGAGATCATCGTTTCGAGAATTCGTCAAGAAAGCCTGTATCGCCTTGGAAGTCACAATCCTGAGCGCTATGATGCGCAAATGGTTGAGGAATTTTACCTCAACGCCTCTGTTCGTTTCTATTGTATATTTTATCCTATTGTCTTTGCGTGTGGTATTTTTGACAGGGAGCTGTGCGCAGAGCCAACCTCTCTTTTGTTAGAGCAGCGTTCATCGGGAGTGAAGTAGCCAAATTCCGCTTAGGTAAGTCCCATGTGGATCAAGCCATGGGCTCAGGTATGGTTTCGAGCTTTTGCGAATCATATGTTTTCCTTTGTATTTATCACACAAGATTCTGCTGTGCACTAAGCTGGGGGTCTTCACGGAAACAGCCTCCCTACCGTAATAAGTAGGGGCATGGTCTGCGTACATCTTACCCTCCCCAGACCCTGCTCTGAGCGGGATATACTGGGTATGTTTGGTTTGGTTTGGTTTGGCCTCTGTTCGTTTCTTCTCTCTTGCACAAGGAGGAAACGTCGCTGACATTTCTGCCACCGTCCAGGGAGTGGAGATCCGCGTGGACCAAGAATTGCTGCAAAACCTGTATAGGCTACCTGCTGATGACCTATCTATGGAGGAGCTTGAGACTTTTGGGTCTCAAGAAGTTCTCACCAAATATTGGGGTTTATTCACTGGTTCAGCATCGGACGAGAATGTCCATGCTTCATGCCACAAGAAATGGTTTTGCCTTCCATTTGTTTACTTACACGATTTCTGTTGTCGTGTGATTGAAAACAGAACAGGTGTTTTCGAGATGTGCACCAACCTGAGATTTCAAATGATGGTTGTCATCATGTCATGCGAGAAGGTCAACTGGTGCCAGATTGTTCTCAAAAGGTTGCAGGAAGAAGTCTCTAAACCTGCCTCTCAGAAGAAGTCTTTTGGTCTGTTTCTTAATAATATTCTGACAAAGTGCGGTGTTCCGCAAAAGAAAGCAAAGAAAATTTATTCACGAAAATATATTGGAGGAACCAGGCCCTCCGTCTTCAACAAGAAACATCTATTGCGAACAGGCCATTTGTCCGAACTATGCCCCTTTCTACTGATCCAAGGGACATGACTCCGAAGTCCGGGAGCGAAGAGACGTCAAAGAAAAGGAAGAGATCTCACAGCAAAACTCCCGTTGCTGGTGAGAAGCCGAAAAGGAGGCTTACAAAAGTTAAGACTACAGAGATTACAGCAATCTCAGTAGATGCTCTTTCGACGGCCCAACCCACTGAAACAATCCCCCAAGGCGCAACCCATGCGGACGAAATAACTGCTACTGTCCAGACAGTAGATCCCCAGCCATTGGCGGCGGCGACGGATGCACAGTTATTTGCCAACTTGAAAGACTCTGGCGAGTCGGCTGCCACTTTGGACCAATAGCCACAACTCCTGAACGGGAATCCACACCCGTAAGGGATCCATCTCCCCTCAGGGTACCAACCCCTGTACGGGATCCCTCTCCAATACAGGATCCCACACCTGTAGTGGAACCCTTGCGTATAGCGGACCCATGCGCTGTACGCAGCCCCTCTCCGGACTCCATCATTAACAAAACTTTGTTATCTGTGTAAATTGAACAGGCATACGACCGTTTTGTTCAATGGAAAGCATATAGACTTGCTCCGTACGAAATTTTGTACAATTGGAGCGATTAGAGTGAAGAAGAAAGGTTTGTTCTAGAGGTGACAAACTCTCAAAATATTGAAGTCCTGATCCAATGGGACAACCTTTGCTGCAAGGAGCTAATTTCAAGCCATCTAATGGACAAAGCTGATGCTCGAAAGAAAGGGAAATCTCTGTCCGAAGAAACAATTCCAATAAGTCCAAAATCTGACCACGACTCAGACGATGACAACAACGTCTTCCAGGCTGGTCTGAGGATGAGTCGTGAAGAAGCGAGAGAAAAAGAATTCTCAAGGACACAACATCATCAAGGAGAAGGGACATCAACTCACCATCAGTCCCCTTCCAAACAGCAAGATACTGTTCAAGACAGCGAGGAATTAGTCCCTCATGTCGCGGAGGAACAAACAGTTTCACAACAGGCACCCGAGCCTGTCGCCGACGACCAAGCTCGCGCCATCCCGCAAGAGGAATCAGTCCCTCAGCCGGAGCAGGCGGAAGCTGAGAGACAACAGGAGGAATCAGTCCCTCTTGTACCAATGTCTACAGAAACCATTCCGGAACAGGAGGAATCAGTCCCCCTGTAGCCGATCAAGTCAAGTTGCAACAGCAACTGATGCCTCCACAACGACCGTGAAACCACGTGGTCGTCAGACAGCTCAATGGAGCTGAAGAAGAAAAGCCTAGCTCTCCAGCCAGACATGAGCAACTCCATGCTCTCGGTCTCCAAACTGTCTTTATACAAGATGCTGTGAATGGGCTACATACTGTTGAAAAGGAGACCAATTGGTTGCATGAGACTGCCATTGATGAAATGATGGGAGTAAGAAGAGAAATTTCCAAAGTGGAAGAAGCCTTCCGCATTGTGCCCACCGTCTTAAGGCAAGCTCTCAACCAACTCCAACAGCGCCAGGAGCAGATCCTCTTGGAGGAACAAGCCAAGCTTCGCATTTCTGAGGCCAAAACTGCATCAGCCCTTGTTGAAACCGGCTCCCAGCTCCGAGGTCATGATAAAAAGATACAAGATATGTCGCTGGTGCTTAACTCCCTTGTTGAAAAATTTTCAAGCTTCGAGAGCAAACAGGATAATGCTATGAAAATCCTGGAGCGCTTAGATGAAAAAGTCTCGTACCTTGATGAAGCCAAAAAGGGGGAAGAAGCTAGAGAAGTTGGAAGGAAATGGAGACAAGAAAAAGAAAAGGAGTTTGACGCTGCATTAGAAGACAGCGTTACTGCTGCAATTACTCGATTGGCAGTTCCTGCTCATACTGTTAGGATACAGGGTGCTCGCCCTGAATTCCACGATCCTAACATTCCGTGGAAAAACCTTGTACAGAAGCCGCCGAAAATAAATCTCCCGACCAACCGAAAGCCTACAGCAGATGAGATAAAGGAATGGAGGAAAAACAAACTGTTAAGATACCTTGTAGTTCTTATCAGGGAATCCTCCATATTCAACAGCTGTAAAACACTGAAGGAAGCTGCCGAGGATTTTACAAGGAGACTGGAAGAAGGAAAGCTACCCCTACAGCTCCAGATGAAAAGTAAGCACAGGAAAGGCGATCCGGTTACCCATCCTGAAGACTGGATCCTTGTGTTCGATAAATCGTATGAAGGACAAGCCATCTACTTAAATCGAAACAAGGATGCCTTGCAAAACTGGTGGAAGGGAACCAAGAATGATCCAAGAAGGCCTTGGAGACATGCTGACTATAGGAGTTAGCATGTAGGATCCTTCCTGTATTTTATTTTTGAAACAGCAAAAATTTTGTATCTTCACTTTTGCCCAAACTTGTAATCTTCGCTCTTCATCAATAAAATATTTTTGTCTTGAAAGATTACAACTCGTAATCTACTATGTTCCTGTATGATTATGAAATCAGTTCATAGGTTAAGTTGTATTCAACTAGATTACACTGTAAGATTGTGAATGCGCGCCAATCATAAGTTTAAGTTGTAAAAACACTTTGCTGTTAGATTCTACCTTTTTAGAACTTGCCTGCGAGCAGTTCACATTGCTTTAATTTGCTGAAGGCCAGAACATTCGACAGAAGATCAAGTAGAAAGCCTCTTGAAACAAAGATGTTTCAAAGGTTTTGGCATCAAGATTTTGGCATCATCAAGAGACTTGGCAATTATCAAAGAGGGGGAAATTGTTGAGATAAACAATCATGTATCGAAGTTTTGATAAAGTGTCAACATACAACAAGCAGTTGTCTCGAAGACGATCGAAGTTGTTGGAGTAAACAATCCTGTATCGAAGTCTTCTCAAAGTGCCAACATACAGCGAAAGTATAAAGAGCCATCATACATCAAGAAAATCATGTCAATATGACGCTAAATATGGAAGCTGTCCCGAAATAAACATACAACATCCTTCCATACAGTATCGGTCTAAGATAGCCTACAACACATAGCCTACAACATTATGTCGGATACAGCATACAGGCTGTAAGTATTGAGATCTTCAATACTTATCCAAACAGGACTGAAGACCGTTGAAACGGAATCTGCTTTATTCACTAAAAGTCAAGTCCCGTTTGAAAACAAGTATTTAAATACTGAAGGAAAGTATTTAAATACTAGCCGACACAGATCTTCAATCAAGGAGCAAAAATCGGATCGTATTTTATTCAAAACACTCAACACGTTGAAACGGACTATAGGCCCAACGAATATATTTCCAACGGATCTATTTCCAACGAATCTATTCAGAGGCTATATATATTCCAGAGTTTGAAGATCAGTTCAACCAACACATACAAGCTTACAAGCAATACGCGAACGATCTATCGACTGAATATTCAATATCATCAAATCAAGCTTACAAGAGCAAAGTATATTTCTTCAAGTATCATTCATATCTGAAAAGAAGAAATATACTCAGTCAATCAAGAACAGCCATCATCAACTCAAGATCTTCATAATCAAGCTGTTGTTCTTACCTGGTTACTTTACCTTTTACCTTTGAGTAAAACCTAATTCTGTGTGAACTAAAGAAGTTATTCCGACCTGTGTGGGACGAATAAGACGAAGCTTTGGAACTGTGTGAAGAAGCAAGTCAAGAGTTAGCTTTGACCAATCTGTGTGAACGGTTGAAAGCTACTGTCTTTGTATCAATCTGTGTGAACGATACGAAGATATGTTTGATTATAGACACGTAGTTGTGTACGCAGTGTTTATAATAAAACATTTTACTCTTATGTGGAGGACCAGTGGACGTAGAGGAGTTTACCTCGAACCACTTTAATTATTGTGTTAATTACCTTCTACATTTACTGCTTTCATTATTGTGATTTGTTTAAGTATACTTCAAAAACCCGCACCAAGCAAACAGGAAATTAGCCCAGTTGCTGTATTTACCCCTAAACCCTGAACCCTAAACCCGTTTCAAGACTTCCGCTACGCGCTCTAATCTGAAACCGTACAGCTTGTTGCTAAAATCTTTCCAAGTTGTATTCTAGTATATACTTAGTGGCCAACAATATTATTAAAAATAGATTGTTCGCATAATATATTCTCAAAATATTATAATTTTATTATTTTCATTATTATAAAATATAAATAATCATGGTCAAAATATTCCATTCAAAACCATGAGTCAAATGAAAAACTTAGTGGGATGGACGGAGCATTTCTCTCCTTTTCTATTTTACTTATCAAGTTTGGGCTTCGCCGAAAAATCAAAAAGAAATGAGACATTCAAAATCATAAACAACTTTTAAATTGCATTATGAAAAAATATTAAAAAAGATAATATTACGAAAATATTAAAAACAAATACAATGATATAATTTTTATATATATCGACACAATACACCAAACAATAAATAGTCGAAATTCAATATTGAAAAAAGTCAAAACACCAATTTGAAAAAAGTCAAAACACAAATTATGTTGATTTATCACCAATACTATAATCAAACCAGAAAAAATCAAAAATTCAGTTGATTTATCACCAATTTATTTCTAAATTCTCCACTGTCCAAGAACAAATCAAAGAAAAATTGTACTCCTATTTTACCATTCACTGGAGCCAGAGACAGATTCAAAATCATAAACAACTTTTAAATTGCATTATGAAAAATTATTAAAAAAGATAATATTACGAAAATATTAAAGACAAATATAATGATATAATTTTTATATTTATCGACACAATACACCAAACAATAAATAGTCGAAATTCAATATTGAAAAAAGTCAAAACACCAATTATGTGGTGCTTAAATTATAATCAAACCAGAAAAAAAAAAATCAAAAATTCAGTTGATTTATCACCAATTTATTTCTAAATTCTCCACTGTCCAAGAACAAATCGAAGAAAAATTGTACTCCTAATTTTCCATTCACTATGGAGCCACACTCCTAAAACTTAATCTTAAATAAAATGAAAAATATATTAAAAAAAATTCTTAAGAAAGATTGAGGAAAAACTTGAAACCTTAAAACCTAATAGAAAGTAAGAACCTCAAACAACTAACAAAATCCTAAAAAATAGTAAATACTAAAAGACTAAATAAAAGGAAAACTGAAAGGGATGGGAGTCAAAAAGAAAAAAAAGCTACGGTTTACCGTCTGATGGAATGCATTCCGACGGTCTGACACAAGAGTTTGGCTTCCTCACCATATCCGCAAGCGGGAGTATCTCAATCTTTAATAACCATAGAAAAACTAAGCAGCAATATAATATATTCAAATAAATAAATAGCCCACGACAAATAAGGCAACAGAATATCCTATAGTTCTGTTGGAACTTGAAGAACGGAACAATGCTCATACAAGAAGTATAGAATCGAACGATATCTCCAAAAATGTTGAATCCACTTTCGCTCGAACAAATGAAAAGAATCATCACGCGTACCATTTATTGAGAAGTTCCAAGAGCAGGACAGCAGCGGCATCTTTCGCTTTCTTGACGCTTGGCATCGGCTCACCAATGCATTCGTCCGTCCATCCTTTATCGGAAGTATTAACGCGTACTGAAAACGTAAATCTTTTTGCATGTGCCGGACCACCCTCACTCACACACCTGAATGGAAGGCATTAGACCAACATATATCACATCAAGATGTCCAGTAACCTTCTACAAAAGGTCCGGTTTTTGTTTGGGTCAATCAAACCCCTAAACCTTTATATCATAGGGGATCGGATTTTTCTACGTTAAAGATGTGATGTCGGAGCAAATGCCATGTTGAAAAACTACATAAAATTACCATTATCCAAGTGGCAATCACTAAATCAACTTTCTTTAAAACAAGTCGATGTTAGCTTGGAATTTAAAAATTAGAATATTCCAATAAGATTTCTTTCTCTTTTACAAATTGATCTCAAGAGGGGTGGGTATTTGTTAGGTATATAAACCTCAAAGTGGTGTTTGTAACATTTAAAAAGGCGGTATATGTATTTCACAAAGATAAGTATAATTTTTTGTCATTAGGCTAATTTACAAGAGTAAATTTTGTAATTAACCCACCTTCCAAAAAAAAAAAAAAATTAGAGTGAAATATTCTTTACCTATATAGGGGCATCGGCCAGTTTTTACGCAAGCATATATCATTCAATGTTTGTCTGGTAAAAGTTTGGTTCCCATTCTTCTTGTCTTTCTCGTCATCCTCGACATTCTCTTTGGCTTCAGCCGACTCTTTTTCTTTCAAAGCAACGAGAGCATTTCGTGCAGCTAATTTGTGCGCCATTTTCTTTTGGGAATTATGAGCAATCCCAACCTGAACACCATCAACATATACTTCCACAGTAGCCAAGTTTCCACTTCGGGCGGCTTTATATTCTAGACCTTGAGCTTGTTGCTGGCATCTTTCTTGTAATTCTCTAACGGGATGCATCGGGAGTGTTTCTGGGGTAACCATTGGGTTCAACAACGGTTGAAAAACCTAAAGAAGTAATAAAAAAATGTAAGACATTTAATTCAACCAGTATCGAACTGTCCCCGAATAATAATGAACTAGGGCAGTGAACAAGTAACAAGAGTGTGGTTCAGCTTATACAAAGCATTTGATGATGAGAAAAGATTAAGGTTTCTTACGGGATGTCAGTCAGATCATATACTAAAAGTGTTGAAGTGCTCAGATAGATAAATCATAAACCGTAGAAGATTTTAGTCATATAAATTAAATAATTTGTATTGCCAGCTGAAGGTCTGGTTACATCTTAAAAATAAATTGCGATCTAACATTTTTAAGGAACTTGTAAGATCATGAGACCTTATAAGCTTGCAAATACAATCCAAACTAAATGAGCAAAAAAAAAAAGGAGAATGGGAAGGAGAAGGAGCAGGAGGAGGAGGAGAGGGACGGGGAGGGGGGAAGAGGAGGGGGAGGGGGAAGGGAGAGGAGGGGGGAGGGAAGGAGGGAGGAGGAGGAGGGGGGGAGGGGGAGGAGGAGGAGGGGAGGGGGAGGAGGAGGAGGAGGGGGAGGGGGTGGAAGAGGAGGAGAAGGAGATCGAACCTTCCATACAGCCGCAGTATTACATCCTCTGTCGAGAAAGATGGCCCCAGCAATTGATTCTACAATATCTCCAAGAACTTTAGGAGCTTTGCAATCCCCTAAACCAAAAGAGTTAAAACCAGGTTTCGGAAGTTCGACCAGAACCTCTTTCGCGAAAACCCGAATCTGAATACGACAAAGAAAATTAAAACAAAGGATGTCTTACTCAAATCCATAAACAGAAAATGCAGGGAAAGGAAAAAAAAAAAGAACCAAGTACCTGTTTCTCGAGTGCGGTTGATCCATGGCGGAGGTGTATATGAAGGTTATGTTTAACAGCCACACGTGCAAAATTCTCATTATTCACAGCAGCAGCTCGCAAGTCAGTCAAACGCCCTGGTGGCAAATCCGTGTAGGTGAAAAACAAGTGTTTGGTGATGAGATGGTCCAGCACAGCATCACCGAGAAATTCCAACCGTTGATAACAAGACACTCCAGAAGACGGACGCGAGGCATGAGTTATAGCTTCTACCGACAAGCCCTTATCGTTGAACCTCATATTCAAGGAACCTTCTAATGCATCAAAATCAATACTCCTAAGTATACTATCTGGAACAGTACTCGGCTTAATCGAGTATTTTATCTCTTTTATATCAACTTCTATATCAATTCCAATCCATTTCATAAGGTGATTGGCAGCGTACTTTCCACCTTCAACATAATATACACCAATCAATGCCTCGACAACATCTGCCAGCGTTTTTCCAGAAAGTACACGGTACGAACTCGAGTCGCTCTCGAGTTCCCCATCTTCAGTTTCGTATTCTTCGTATATATCAATATCCTGTATCTTTCTTTTTAATTTCTCGTTAGAATCGAATTCCTGATCGAATAATGATGATTCTCCTTCCTTGGTGTCCTCATCAAAGATGGGCAGCACACCAGGTGCAGCCCATCTAGATGGAGCAAATCGATCAGCCTGGATGTATGACTGAAGCCCCTTGTCTAGCGCAAATTGATATAGTACAACGTTGCTTACCATTTGTTGTCTCATCCTAGTAAGTTGGCCTTCATGTTTTTGAGGGTATTTGAGAAAAAGAAATCTACTAACAACCCATTTCAGATAAGCATCTCCCAAAAGCTCTGCTCTCTCGTAACAGAAAGTCTCCTGGCATGACGCTGCAGTTAAAGCTTCTAAAACCTGCAAATAGAAAGCTTACAATCAGGTAGGAATAAATGGCGTAGGAAGAAAAAATTCTCATTGGGTCAATAAATTATTACAAAAAAATGCTTAAGATATACATATGATCAATTTATTTTTTATCTGTTTTTTTTTTATATTACAATAGACATTATATTATTATGGGATTGGTTCAAATGGGAACAAGTCCTTAAAATGGGAACATGAGTCCATGCATATTTAATGCAGACCAAACGTCACAACAATTTTCAACTCGGTACATCAAGTCACACAATTTCTCCGCCAGTCCATAACCACACAAATAGCACACATAGTATATTGTAATGCATATTTATTTATTTTCAATGTACAATGAATCCATGCCAAATGCGTGGAAAAAATGAATATGCATTAGAGCATACTATGTGTGCAACGAATCCGTACTAAATATGCACCAGACTCACGTTCCCATTTTAAGGACTGGTTCCCATTTAGACCAATCCCATAATTATTTATCATTATTATCGTTATTATAGTGGGGTCAATTTTATATTTTTTATAAACTTATATATATATATATATATAAAAAATATATATGTATTCTAAAGATATTTCAAATTCTAAATGACCCCACAAATTAACTAGTGGCTACTACGCCCAAGGGCAAATGTACGTGACGAAAAAAACAACTCCAGAAAATTTCAGAAACCTTTGAAGCAGGAACAGGATAATTAATGATATCCTTAATCTGCACAGCAAGTAGCATGCTTTCAATCCTTCTCATAATTGATGGCAATCTTTGAGCACCCCTAACCAGTGATCCAGGAAATGGATGCACAAAACAGAGTTCAGGAGGGAGAAAAACATAATAAATTCTCTCATGTATCTCTTCAGATTCACCGTCATGGCCTAAAATAAAAAGTTCCACAATGAACTCTATATCGCAACAAAATGATCTGGCCTAAAAGGATAAGAGGAAGAATTTAACTGCAAAGAGCATACCAATTGAGTGTTCGAAACGAGGAGACAAAAGATTTTTGCAATATGAAACTCCACGGGCTCTTATTAGAGGTTGCTGTTTATAGATCAAATCTACTCCATACCTGCAATCATTCGAGTGTTAGTTAATGCATAAATATGTTGCAAATGCAGAAGAGAAAGTCAACTAAACATTTAAGGACTTCAAGTAACTGAGCAGCACACTGTAAACAATGTCAAAGTAGGGGAGTAGACCACCTTATGTGTAGCCTGAGAGGTTATACACCCTCGTCTATTTGATAATTTATCCAGGTAAGTGAAGTCCACAGGATAATAGAACCTTGTATTAGAAATAAGCTTTAAGTAACTGGACAGCCTAAGCAAGATTTAAATCTTTTTTCTTTTCTTCTTTAAATAAAAATATAAGAGCTCTTCTTCCATCCCCCAGCCCAGTCTTTCCAATCTGGCATCCAATAGAGGGCAAACCATTCAAAAATTATCGTAAATTTACTGAAGGAAATAACATACTTCTGCTTATAATAATCGGCATAAGAACTGTACTCCAGAGGACCAAGATAGCCTTCTTTCCTCGGGAATGAGTTCTCTGCTGTCATCTCAAATCGAACAGAATCTACATAGAATCTCTTTCCAGAATGAGCTGCAGTGACTATTTTCCCAACAAGATATTCTGATTCAACGCAGGAATCAGCCATCATCAATTTCCCTTGTGTTAAATCAACTTGATAGGGCACTTCATTAGCATCTCGTTTAGGTGCTAATCCAGATGCTTTCACCACATCAAACTGCGCAACAGCTCCTCTAATCCCATATGTCGGGTGGCTTTTCTGTTCAAAAGCCATGACGTGTCTTAATTTTCCATATCCATATTCTCTTCGATCCCCACCTAGTGCCCGTTCGTTAGTGCCAAGGTAAACATCGGGCCTGGCTCTCTGAAGGGGATTGCGCCATGCATCCGTCTTCGAAACGTTATCAACTAGAGCCCAGTCGATATTAGTCATATAATCTGTTGATCTATCTCCAACCAAAGGAATGAATAAATAAGCCTTTGCAGCGTCCCAAGGAGTGTTGGATGGTTCGACGTCCACATCTAATATAATGCTCATCAGTCGTACGTGAAAGCTCTTAAGCAATGTCAACTGTGTAGATGAACGAACGTAAGTGTTCTTTACAAGCGCTCATCTCATTGTCAACAGAAAACCAAGAACTCGAACAAGTAAAGAAATGATCGATGCACCTGAGTTTCTCTAAATTCTATTGGCCCTTTAAAGACAAGTGATGCCTTCATTATCATAGAGCGCGAAATGAATAGATCCATCGACATCGATATCACCTAATAAGGACAGAGGATTGCATGAAGAACCTTATATTTTGCATTAGTCAAACTTAAAAAGAAAATATGTTACCTCTGCATCCAATTTGTTGCCAAACAATACTGCAAAGTCTGAAACTTGAGTTAATAAGGGATCTTTGGTGAACCCAACATTTTCACATTTGACTGAATACATATAAGCACGAATCAACTTGGAGTCGTCACAGCCTTTCCCAGATAAAATCCATTCTCCCTACAAAGACAAATCCAATACGCTTCCAGCTAACAGTAATCACAATCTTACCTAAGAACTACCTAAATTAATGTATTCCAGTATGACTGGAAGGAGAGATGGAGAGGTAAATGACTTTCAAGGCGTGAACATCATTACAATTCTTAATTTTAACTGGCAAGCAATTAATAACATTGAATCCATATCAAATGTGCTGTCTTTCAACAATATAAAACAGTTCATCAAAAGGATAGATGGAGGAACCAACCTGGAGAACGTCAGCTACTCCTTCAGGGTAAAATTCTCTATGCCTAGAAGTTCCAGGAAGAGGATCTCCATCATCATTTTGTTCAACTTTGTCAGCTTCTCCCATGATTCCCTTATCCGGCAACAGCATATCAGTAAATGCTCCCATCTCATGGAGCTTCTTGCAAGCAGCCAAACAAACAGCCTGCAAATCTATAATCTATCAAATAGGTACTCCATTTACACTTTAAACAGGTAGCAAACAAATTTTGACATATGAAGCATGCCTGTTGCGCAAGGCGCATCGATTTGCATGGAGGTCCCTCTAGTTTCTCAAAAGGTGCATTACAGGGAAGTTGAAGCTTGCACGAATACTCAGTAGGGCTGCCAGGATTCTCATGACGCTCCATGATAAATTCAGGATGAAGAATTGAATACCTGCACAATAGAAGTGATGAATGAGATAATACAACACAAAAGTTGTAGGATCCGGAGACAACAAAGATAAGCACACATCCGAGAGGGAGGGAGGGAGAGAGAGAGAGAGAGAGAGAGAGATAGAGATAGAGATAGAGAGAGAGAGAGAGCACCTGTCACTGGGGAGCTGCGAACAGTACAAGTGGATAAGTCCAACAGCAGAATTTAAGCTTACAACAGCACCAGTAGACTTCACCTGGTACATTGTGTCAGCTATTGCCTCCATAGAACTTATGGAGCAGGTATCCTTGAGATGACTAATATCAGTCCTCTCAATGGCTTCTTTCCGCAATGTCTCCTCACTATTCCTGGCATTCTTCAAGAAGGCTGTATCGGACAAGTTTCCTCTACAAATAATCATTAATCATTAAGTTAGCTTTATTGTCTCTCCGTAGATAAACCGTCAGAAATCTCCCAAGGGTACCTCTCAACCATCAAGATGTAATCTGATCCAGGTTTCCTAGCACGACCTCTAGACTGAATATATGCAAGTACAGTTTTGGCAAGATCAAAACGAATGACAACATTGCATTGTCGGATATCAAGTCCCTCCTCAGCAACACTAGTGGCAACTAAAACAGTGACCTGTAAAATAGATAACATAAACAAATAAGTCAATGTAAGGGTTTATATGAGGCAACTGCATGATAGTACAACATACACGACCATCCCGGAATTGGGCAATAGTATCTTGCATTTGGCTTGTTCGCATTTCTTGACTGTTGTTGTGCCCAATCAAACTTGAAGATTTGACAAAACTTAATGATGGAAGCTCTGCAAAAACCTACATGTGTAAAGGAATAATTAATTGTTGTATGAAGACAACTACAGACTCATGCAATTTGTTTGATGTATTCAATTGACCTTAGGAAGAACCAAGGCAGTCACAACGCGCTCAACAAAGATTATAGCATGAAAATCCTCAGTATGTTGATAGTTTAGAAGTATTTTAATCAATGACTGCACTTTTGGGGTCACTTTTCCATCAGCAACAGCAGCTCCAATAATCACATCAACATGCTCACCACCAGAGACAACTACCAAAAAACAATCCAGACCGTTATACATTTGATTATAATTAAAAAAGAGAATGATTATAAAAAACATACACATCACCTGAAACAATAACCAAAAATAATAACTTAAGTCTATTATAATGTTTGTAAAACTAGTTCTGCTTCCGCAAAAGGTAATAATAAGTGCATGCTTCAATCAAGAGTTGCCTTCTCCATCATAAAACTTGTCTAAAAAACAAAATGAAGTACATATAAAGATCCACTGTATCATTCATATGCATTAGGATTGTTATCCTTCTCCTACAAAACAAGAACCTGTAAGTTTTTGTTATTCCAACTTTTGATTCAATGGAAGTAGAAGCATAAACAGATTCATTAAATGGCATGAGATTACAAAAGGAAAAGGACAAAGGCATAAGCAGGACACGTCGTCAAGCAAATCTTTACACATTTAAAGCTGATGCACAGAAACGATATAATTGATGGAGCTGTTGTATATCTTTAGGATAACAAGCCAGTAAAAATCTCTTGTTAACATGCAGGTGATCAATAGTTATGCAATCTATACTTCTATTAAAAGAGAGTCGCGACACATGTCACTTTGTAAGTTTTTCTGATTTTATATTTTAAAATATAGTTTATACATAGAGATGTATTCTTAAATTTTCAAAAAAAAAAAAAAATCTAGATATGATTGTGGGAGTTTTATTCCACAACTTACACTTATCTACCAATAAAAAAAAATTCTTCCTTTATTTTTTTAGCTTAAATTTTTAAATATTTATAATTTTTATATCAAGTTTATTTTTAATAAAAAATATATCAAATTAATTTTTGTTTCGCAATTTTCAACTAGACATCCATATGAATATAATAAATTTGATGGATTTACAATAATGACCGATTGCACAAAAAAATTATATTAGAGAAAATATGAATATTAATTTTCAGTAAAATTAATTGATGCAAAATAAAAGTATATTTACTCATTTTTATAAAATTAGATTTGAGACTCATTTTGCTTACATAAAAAAATAAATTATGATATTAATTTAATTATAATAACTAAAAATAATAAAACATACACTGCATACACACACATATATTAAGACTTAATCACATATTACTTTCATCCCCAAAATTTGTTCCTGAAATTTATTCATGTAATGGACACTAATTGACTTAACACTCTGCTAATGTGGTACTCTTTCTTAAATTATATTACACTCCATAATACACTCAATAAGTCTTTTATTAACTTTACGCTAATATGATACTCGTGTCGAAGATCATCAAAAATAAATTTAGAGATCGAGAAATTATTTTCTAATAAGAGAATATCTTGTGTGGTGCATCGCACCGGAGAACATCTAGTTATGTATGATAAAAGTCCACAATCTTTTAGTGATTTCACCTACGAAGCATGGAGTCGACATGCGACACAACACAACAAAGATACAGGACAACACGTGGGGGACACGTTTTTACTTTTGTATTTTCATATATATAACCTTTAGTTATCACCAAAAAGTTGAACTACTAAAACAAATAATATCAATCCAGCCCACAACTGCCCAGCGCATATCAGATTTAACCAAGTTGAACTCCACTAGCTTCCTCCTTCCTTTTTTTTTCTCGACAACAAGATAGATAACAGGAACAGAAGAAAAAAAAAAAAAAAAAGGAGAGCTCAGCATGTCAGATTCTCGTGCCTGGATGTGTCCTGAAATGTCGCCAGCATGTTGGTGGCATGCACGACACTAAAAATCCAGTCCGGCAGCGTGTCGGGCGTCTCCGTAGTGTCCGACTCGTGTCGGATGGGCTATGTGGCTTCAGGGACGCGTCCTTGCTTCATAGGGTTTCACTCTGGTCATGGACTTGGTACTGATTAAAGTTTAATGAAATTATTTTTTTTTCAACGCTGATCTGTATCATCATTGACAACCAAGAGATATTCTTTTACTTCTATACAAGATTACATTTAATGCGAGAAACCAGTCAGTGGGTCACCAGTAATGCATAATGCGCATAATATAAAGATAGAATTATTCACCATGACTATCGGTAAGTTCTCCCTCCTCTGGCTCATCAGTCCCATTTCCATCTGCAGCAGTATTCTCTATATCGGTGCCTCCGGCACTATTCTCCAAAATGGCCCCTTCAGATAGATTACATTGCAGAAGAGAGACAACTTTGTGTAAGTACGACTCTTGGAACTTGACATCAAGTTGATAGTTCGCCCTCTCATCATTCTGCAAAGCGGTTAGAAATGCTTGTGCAACCTGCAAAAGAATCACGAGTCAGGCATATAGTTAAAACACAGAATTGGCACATAACAGTTCGTAAGGTTTCTAGTCATCTGAAATTAAACATCTTGAACTCTCTGTTTAGACAATCTGCAAAACCTAAACGACCTTTCAACATCACCATCCAATATACCCATAATGATCACCCCCTCAAAAAGCGTTCAAAGCAAATATCATAGAAATGATAACCGAATATCAAAACCACCATGGCTGCAACACTGTTGAATTGATGCAGCAGAGAAAGAAGAAAAAAAAAGAATTTATTTCAAAAGGATAACTTGAAAAACGTCGGAACCAAAAGTTATGCCAAAACTTGTACCGTGCTCAACCAGAAAATGTAATTATAGAGGGAGGAAATAACAAAATGACATCCTGTAATGAATATGTTAAATCACCTTGTAAGCACACCACTGTCCAAGTTCACCCAATGCATAGTTGATGGCTCTCAATTTTTGGACTAAATTAACAGCACCATCACTTTCACTCCGTTCAGACACACCATAAACTTGGCGCAACTCGTCCTTTGCCCCAGCATCTCGTGCTCCCATAAACTGCCATTTACTTTTTCTGCAACTTGACCGAGCAGCTTCTCCGACAGTACGTTCCATTTGCTTAATTTGCTCATGGAGGGACCACAAACTAGCTGCTTTGTCATACTCAACTACCACTTCTGAAGGCGTTGGCACATGCTTCGCCAGCTCTTCTCGGTCCTTTATTGTACAAACTACAGAGTCTAGTTTAGTTTCCAGATTGCGAATCTTTACTGCACAATCAACTTGGCTAGAAACACCTGATTTACACATAAAACAGTCATTGGCTTTAAGGAGATAGTTGACCAAAGAAATACAAGATAAGACAGACCAATACTTGCTGCTAGAAAATTATAAAATGCAAAACAGAAAAAAAAAAAAAAAAACTTAATGACATGAATACATTTAGACATGTGATGCTTCACACATGACACCATTACTTCAGAATAGATGGGTAATTAACTGCAGAGACAAATCAAGATCATACCCTTCAAGTTCACAGGAGATGCGGTCATCCCAAAAACTGATGGCCTCTTCTCCTTCGGTGTTGTGTGATAGAATTCAGACATCACTAAAGAATAAGGATGTTTCTTCACAGCATGATGACACTCATCCAGAATAAGGAGATTAATAGCTTCCATTTTTACAATACTGTGTCTAAGTATGTTCAAAAGAATTTGAGCCGTCATCACTAAGACCTGATCAAGCAGCACCATAAGTGAGGAAATCTAAATAGGACTGACAACAACAACAACATCTAAGCCTTAGTCCCAAAATGATTTGGGGTCGGCTAACATGAATCAAACTTTGAAACCGTCAATAATCGTTACATAAATAACATAAAAGGAAAAAAGAGGGAAAAAGTAGAGAAAAAAGCAAATAAAAAAAGAGAGTGAAAAAAAAAAAAAAAGATAACATGAAATAAAAGAAAATAGGAATTAAAAAAAAAAAAAAAAAAAAAGAATCAGACTCCATCCACCATCCGTATTCTTTCCCGCCACATTTGCCTCTCCATCGCCATACTTTCTCCAATTCCAAGAAACCGCATATCATTTTCAATCATCTTTATCCAAGTTTTCTTGGGTCTTCCTCTACCTTTCACAACATTACTTGCTCCCCAACTTTCTAGCCTCCTCACTGGGGCATCAATAGGTCTTCTTCTCACATGACCAAACCATCGTAATCGATTCTCCATCATCTTGTCTTCTATAGACGCAACTCTTACCTTCTCTCCGATCACCTCATTTCGAGCCGATCCTTTTTGTATGACCACACATCCATCGTAGCATACGCATCTCCGCCACATTCATCTTTTGAACGTGACACTGCTTTTCTGACCAACACTCGGTGCCATATAACAATACAGCCTAATTGCCGTGCGGTAAAATTTACCCTTTAATCTATGAGGCATGCCGGATCACATAAAACCCCGTGGCACTCTTCCACTTCAACCACCCCCGCCTTTATTCTCATGAGCCACATCGCCATCTAGCTCTCCATCCTTTTGGATAATAGATCCAAGATACCGAAAGAAAGTGGATCCATGAACAACTTTCCCATCAAATGTGATCATCCCCGCCTCTCTATCAAAGTTTTCGCTAAACCTACACTCCATATATTCGCCTTACTTTCACCTAAAGCCTCGAGCTTCCAAAGTATCCCTCCAAAGTTCCAATTTCGTTGCACTCCAACCTTCGTTTCATCAATCAACACAATATCATCTGCGAACATCATACACCACGGAACGTCATTTTGAATTTCTCTTGTCAATTCGTCCATGACTATGGCAAAGAGAAAAGGACTAAGAGCAGATCCTTGATGCACCCCAATCGTAATAGGGAATTCTTCCGTCCTCCCAACATTAGTACGTACACTTGTACTAGCTCCCTCATACATGTCCTTTATAATGTCAATATATTTCCGCGATACACCCTTCTTTGCTAAGGCCCACCAAAGTACTTCTCTTGGTACTTTATCATATGCCTTCTCTAAATCAATAAAAACCATATGCAGATCTTTCTTTTATCTCGATAATGTTCCATCAATCACGGATAAGATAAATTGCTTCCATGGTCGATCTTCCGGGCATAAATCCAAACTGATTTTCTGTTATCTTCACACATTTCCTGATCCTTTGTTCAATCACTCGTTCCCACAACTTCATGGTATGACTCATTAGTTTAATTCCGCGATAATTAGAACAATCTTGAACATCACCTTTGTTCTTATACAAAGGGACGAGAATACTTTTCCTCCATGCTGACGGCATCTTATTGCTTCTCCAAATCTTATTGAAAAGCATAGTTACCCATTCGATCCCTCTCTCCCCCAAACACCTCCAAACTTCAATAGGTATACCATCTGGTCCTTCTGCTTTCTTTGACCCCATCTTCTTCAATGCAATTTACTGAGTTTCAGTAAATTCCAGTAGTTGAATGGACGATGTAACTTCAAAACGCTGTTGTTTTGGGGAGAAAAAAAAAAAGGTCCTGACTTATGCTAAATGACTATTTGCTTTTCTACATACTTTCGGTGGGTCCTCCCTCTCTATTCCAGTTACTTCAAATGCAATTGCAATTTAAACATCAAAAGAAATATTATCCTTCAGTAATCAATTAGGAGCACAAAAGCATTAGCAGATGGTCAATCAAAGTTAGCCATGCTTACTCTGACACCTTCACACTGCCCCACCGGAAGTTAGTGCTGCAAATTACGATAGGGTCTATACTTCGAAATTCATTTTTCGCTTCCTGTTCATTAAATTTTAATCTTAAACCCCAAGATTTCAAGGTTATCTCACCTCACCAAAAAAAGAAAGTAGAAAATGTCTTGTGTTTGACTTGAGTTTGCTATAACAAGTTACGTCCATAGCCATATATTGTTTTCCACGTCCATAGAGAATACAGTGTTCCCATCATTTTCTAATTCAACTCGATTGCGAAGACACGATCACGAGAGATAAGCATGGTTCTTTATGATCCGACGAACATATCAGAATTTCACGATGTATTCTGTATTTTGCAAAGGTACTGTTAACATTAAACTCGAAAGAACTCTTATATAGATGTGGCTTTAAATCAACATCATAAAATTGTGTAGAAAGATGTGCTATATTTACCTGTTTACTCAAACTCACGCTGCCATCTCCGTGCATCCCAGAAATCCTGACCCATTTCACCACAGAATGGCCAACTTGATAACCCGTACGCTCACGGATTACTTCTGCTTGCTGTATATTAAAAGTAGAGTTATTCACATACTAGTTGAAAAACCGTACGAGTCGAAGTTCATCACCAATTCCCCAAGAAAACACTACCTGGTAAACAAGAGGAACTTTAGGCACCAAAAAGACAGCCAGCATTTTCTTATTTTGTTTTTGCAATTCAGTGCTAACACTTCTCATAAGGAGGACAGCAATAAGTGTTTTCCCAGCCCCTGTCTCAAGAAAAGCAATTGTGTTTCTCCTCTTCACCTGCTCAAGAACTTCCAACTGGTACTGGCGAGCTTGCTCCTCCGGAAGTTTCTCTTTTGGCTGGTCTTCTTTCTTCTCCTCTAAGCATCCAGCATCTTTGTTGCTTTTCTGAGAGTTGACCTCATCTCTATTTCTAGAAGATTCCCAAGAACCCGCATGGAAAACCAATTCATTCGTTTCTTTCTCCCGCTCCCAGTAACCCCTTGCTTCCCGGCACTCCCTGTCCTTCCAGCTACCTGTACCATTACGTTCTCTTCTCCTTGGATGGCCTCTTGCCAGCCCTTCCATCTCAACATGATCCCAATCACGCTGTCTTTTCCTTCCGGGAGCTCTATCCCAAATCCTCCCACCCCTCTTTGTATCCACACCACGAACTTTTCTGGCGTGTCTTTGCTCAGTCTCGTAGTTTTCATTAGGCCTTTCGCCAACTTCGTTTCTATCATTCTCGGATCCATTACTACAGTCTGATGGCCGTTCTCCATTGCAATTAACAACTTCATGCTCATCCACTAGGTGTTGATCTTGATCCTGGATACTGGCTTGCTCGGAAGAGGAATCGTGATGAACAACAGCATTCTGGTTGCCGCCATTGGTGGCTACAAGATCAGGGAAACCCACGCCACCGTTTGTTAAGCTTTCAAGAATCTGATCGATTCCACCAAATAAACAAGGGTCAAGGAAGCCTCCCTGAGAATGTGGATCTGGTAAAAAAGTTGGAGTAGTAGTCATAGGCTCAAAATCAAGGAAATAATCATCACAAGAAATATCCTCACAGGCATCCAGCCAGTACGAAGGTCTGACATCACCATTAAGAGTACAGGCATTAACTAAATCCCCAGCCTCCTCTTTATCCATTTTTTCCTAATGACAAATGCTTATAATTCACTAACTAACAGCTATAACCAGTACAAAAATGGCCGCACACCTTGTTTATTCTCAATTTTTTCTGTGGAATACAAAAAGAACACTCTATGGAAAGCTACAACTATAAACTGTTCTCTACTTTCCAAATGTATACTAAATAGCAGTATGGCACCACAAACAAGTAAAATCTGAAAGTAAAAGGGAGTCGAAACTCGAGACCCACAAAAGCTTATATATATATATATATATATATATATATATATATAGAGAGAGAGAGAGAGAGAGAGAGAGAGAAAACAAGAGGAGCTCCTGGATGAACTGAAAGGGGTAAAGCGAGAAGAGGGAGAGAGAGGAGAGAGAGCAGATAAGCGTGAAATAGACCGTAAGAAGCACGCGAATAAGCGAGAGAACAAAGAGCAAACTAAAACTGAGCTGTGTGGTTCGAAGATTCTTCAATCCACCGCGGTCTATTACGCCACTCTGCTCTCTCTTCTCTTCTCATCTCTTCTAACTTCTTCCATTACAAAAGCTCAAATCCCTAATTCTGTCTTTTTCGCTATTTCAAATATTTGGTTTGGGGCTATGGCCCGCCGCGGCAGATCCCTTGCTGCTGTAATTCGGGCCGATTCGACCCGATTCTAAGAATCTAGGGATGGTGTATTGTGACGTGTATGGGTGGACTACTTACACTTCTACAGTAGATTCTTCGCAATATACCTTTACTCCTCTATCAGTACGGTACTACTACAAAGTACCAACCACCAACTACCTCTTTTGACTTTCTTATTTACTACTCATTCCGTCCCATAAGTATTGGTAGTGATCCCTCCATAACATTATTTGACCATCCACAACAATTTATTATGGATGGACCATTTTACCCTTCTTGTCTTTTTGTACAATTTTCAATTAACAATGAAGGGGATGAACAAAGCAACTTAATCGATTTAAATGTATTTCCAAACTTTTCAGATGACTATACATCTTTTGAGTTGAATGATTAAGTTCAGGTGAACTTTTCATTTTCGAACGTTATTTTGTTTTTTATTTTGGATTGTAATTTATTTTCGTTTTGGAACGCTATTTTATTTTGGAACGTGATTACGTTGGTAGTGTACTATTTTTAAAATTTAAAAAAAAATGGAACATGAAAATTTGATGAGTAAAAAATAAAAATTTAAATCTTAGAATTGTTTCAGGAGAAAGTAAAAAAACTGTAAATAGAGTCAATCAATTGCATTCATTGATCCCAGGCTACCAGTCAAATTCACAAGAAAGCAATATCCCTTGATCGTGTCATTTGCAATGACCATAAATAAGAGTCAAGGTCAATCTTTGACTCACGTTGGACTATTTCTAAGGAAATCAGTTTTGTTGTCGCGGTCAACTATATGTACATTTGTCAATGGTTACTCATCCAAAGGGTCTCAAAATCTTGATGGGCGACAAAGAGAACAGCAATCTACCACAACAAGAAATGTCGTCTATATTGAGGTCCTCCGCAATTTGTAAAAATCGTTATTTTCATTTATCTCGGACAATATTAAATATATCGCACTGTGTTATATTGATTTTAATATTTTTTTCTCTTAAACATGGTAGTCAGGGGCTGGAGTCACGATCTGGTGGTTTGCAGGAGTCGGCGGGCCTTTAGGGAAAAAGATGAAGACAATCGACATCAGCGTGAGGAAGATGAAAGATGTAACCCGCCGATCTGGTTATCATCGGCGACGGCGGCGGAGATAGGAAAGAAGAAGATGACTAGGGTTTATAGAATTGGACGAATTTTTCAGGAATTGTTCGTCGTTTTTTTTCTTTTTCAGAATTTCGGGCGATTTCTTTTCTTGCTCAGTTGGGGGACTACGTGCTGATAACGTGTTTAAGGAGAAAGTAAAAAGACTGTAAATAGAGTCAATCAATTGCATTCATAACACTGATAGAGGGACCTTTATATAGGCATTACAATGAGAGTCCTTCCATACATAGGATTCCTAGATAAGGTAAGACATCTAATAGGATCATACTACCTCTAGAAGGATCTAAAACCTTCCATCTATGTATCTACAATCGGTATTAGGTAAGACACATTACGGGAATAATAATTCCCGGAACAAGAATTAGAAAAAAATAGATAAATAAAAAGTTAAGGAAAATAAATGAAAGGTAAAATAGCTCTACTAGGGACTGAAGTTTGCCATTTTTATCACTTAAGGGACTAAAGTTTTAAGTGTTTCAAACAAGGAACTAAAGTTTAATCCGTTTCACCCGTTAGGGACTCCGTTAATTTGGTCCCGTTAAGTTTTAACAGATTGATGACATGGCTGATAAGTGCCACGTGTCAGCATTTTATTGGTCGGTAATGATAAAATAATAATAAAAAATTTCAGATTTTTGTAATAATAATAAAATAATAACAAAAAATATAAAGTCTAAAGAAATATAAAAAATAAAAAAAATCTGTATTTTTTAGAAAAATTGAAACTAGATTTTTTTTCAAGAAAATCTAAAATATTAATATTAAAAATCTAATGCTTTTATTTAAGATTAAAAATATAATAAAAAATTTTAGACTTTTGTAATAATAATAAAATAATAATAAAAATATAAAAGTCTAAAAAAATATAAAAATAAATAAATCTGGATTTTTTTTTAAAAAATGAAACTTTATTTTTTTCTCATTTTTTTAAAAAAATCTGGAATATTGGTACTTAAAATTGGATGTTTTTATTTAAAATTTGAAAATAAAAAATAAAAAATTAAAAAATTTGGATCTAATTTATAAACGTTTTTTTTTAAATTGAGATAATAATAAATAAATATTATTTTACAAAAAAGTCTAAAAATCTAAAAAAAAACAAAGTAAAGGTTAATTGTAAATCATATCCAAATATTTTTATTTTTTTAATTTTTAATTTTAACTTTAAATAAAAGCATTAGACTTTTAATATTAATATTCCAGATATTTTAAAAAAAAAATAAAGTTTCAATTTTTCTAAAAAATACAGATTTTTTATTTTTTTATATTTCTTTAGACTTTTATATTTTTTGTTATTATTTTATTATTATTACAAAAATCTGATTTTTTTTATTATTTTATTATTACCGACTAATAAAATGCTGACACGTGGTACTTATCGGCCATGTCAAAAATCCGTTAAACTTAACGGGACCAAACTAACGGAGTCCCTAACCGGTGAAACGGATTAAACTTTAGTCTCTTGTTTGAAACACTTAAAATTTTAGTCCCTTAAGTGATAAAAATGACAAACTTCAATCCCTAGTAGAGCTATGTTGCCTTTCATTTATTTTCCTTAACTTTTTATTTATCTATTTTTTTCTACTTCTAAGATTTAAATTTTTATTTTTTACTCATCAAATTTTCATGTTCCATTTTTTTTAAATTTTAAAAATAGTACACTACTAACGTAATCACGTTTCAAAATGAAATAGCGTTCCAAAACGAAAATAAATTACAATCCAAAATAAAAAAACAAAATAACGTTTGAAAATGAAAAGTTCACATGAACTTAATCATTCAACTCAAAAGATGTGTAGTCATCTGAAAAGTTTGGAAATACATTTAAATCGATTGAATTGCTTTGTTCATCCCCTTCATTGTTAATTGAAAATTGTACAAAAAGGCAAGAAGGCTAAAATGGTCCATCCACAATAAATTATTGTGGATGGTCAAATAGTGTTGTGGAGGGATCACTTCTCCATAAGTATAGGTGACACGAGTTTTAATAAAAATAAAAAGATAGTAGTATTGAGTGGAGAGAGAATATTACCTTATACTCCCTCAATTTTTCTTTAGATGTCGTTTGACTTTTTGACATATATTTTTAGGTGCTTTGACTGGGTAGTTAAATTTATTATTTTTTAAATTTTATTTTTTTGAATAAAAATATACAATCTAATTTTAATTCACAAAAAAAATTATTTAAAGATAATAATTTTAACTATACGGTCAAAGCACCTAAAAATATGTGTCAAAAAGTCAAACGACATCTAAAGAAAAATGGAGGGAGTAGAAGGAAAGGATAAAGTGTTTTTTCCAAAAATAAAGTGATCATATTCTTTGAGGACGAACGAAAATGGTAAAAAAATGTCTATACTTTTGGGACGGAGGGAGTATTTAAGTTCATCAACAGATTCAGGAATTGTGGAATGCTTCTTTCGGTCACTTATAATATTATAATTTATATAATAAAAGAAATTAATTTTAAGAGATAATGTATAAATTTTAATTAGATACTAAGATTATATTTTGAAAGTATCATCACCAATTAAATAAAAATCATATTTGGAAATCATTCTCTTCAAGTGAGACACATGAATGTTGGGAAAAACACCGACAAACGTCACGTCACAACGAATAAAGCGGAACCTCGTTTGATAAATTCCCATTCTTCAATCGTAACTTTGTGGTTACCGATGAGTAGAGCAACAATTGCAACTCGATAAAAAAATAATACAAATGATATTCGAAAGCGATAAATAACGAGACAAAATTTTTAGCGTGGAAAACCCATCAAGACGAGTGTAAAAACCACGGAACCGAAGCCGCTTAAATCCATTATCACCAATACACACAAATACACAATCGTCCCTAATACAAACTATGGGTATATACCAATCGTCAAATACTTGGTAATAAATGTTCTACAAGTATTTGGAATCAACAACAACAAGATCGAGAAAAGAAACAACCGTAAATAGCTTACACAAAGAGCTAACGAAATACCCGAACTTCCGGACTTAAAATCTCGATCTACACCGGTGAAAAGATTTGCCCAATAGCTACCAAGCTCTTGTCAAAAGATCACGACGATCCGACCGATAAATATCCGGGAAAATGAAAAAATGTATTTCTCTCTCTTGTTTCTCTCTCTATCTCTCTCTCTCTCTCTTGTTCTTCACAAAGTGTGTGTGTTGAAAGTGTGTAAATCCCGTCTACAAATCTGCATAGAAAGATCCCCTTTAGCAGGGTTGACCCGTGTGCCGCGGTCCGACCCAAGTGTGCCGCGGCACACAGCGCAAAATCGCGCCCAGGCATCGGCAGGGGCCGCGGCCCAGAGTACAGGCGCGCAGGCCATGCCAGGCAAAATGACGGGGCCCCCGGCTCGGCGGGGATGTGCCGCGGCCCCAAGTGATCGGCAGCGCTCGGCAGGGGCCGGCAGGGGTGTGCTCGACAGGGGCCGCGGCCCAGCCGGCAGGGGCCGCGGCCCAGAGTATACTGGCTCGGCAGATACTGAGTGATTTCGGGGCCCGCGGCTCGGCAGCTGTGTGCCGCGGCCCAGCAGTGCTGGTGAGGAAAAATGTCTTTTCAAGCGTAGTGCCACGGCCCGGAGGGTTTGTGCCGTGGCCCGGAGTCCAGTCGACTCCGAAAAAGCCTATATTGCAGAAATTACTCCTACAAATCTCCCCCTTTCCGGAATATAGGAATAGTTCGCCATCCCGACGATCGAACAACACACTTTCACCTTATCTCTACTTAACGCCTTGGTTAATATATCGGAACCATTATCATCGATATGAACTTTATCAAGTTCAAACAAACCATCCTCCAAAGCATCTCGGATCCAATGATACCTCACATCGATATGTTTCGTTCTCTTGTGAAAAGTCGCATTCTTAGCCAAATGAATCGCACTTTGACTAACACAAAGAACCACGTAACGTCGTTGTCGGAAGCCTATCTCTCGTAAAAACATTTTTAACCATAAGAGCTCTTTACACGCTTCCACTGCCGCAATATACTCGGCCTCCATTGTAGATAAGGCAACGCACTTTTGCAATCTTGATTGCCATGACACGGCTCCCCCTGCGAATGTCATCAAATAACCGGAAGTAGATTTTCGGTTATCTTCATTACCGGCCATATCCGAATCGGAATAACCAACAAGCATTGCTTTCCCATTTCCAAACGTAATTCCCAATTTGGAAGTACCCCGTAAATATCTAAATACCCATTTTACGGCTTCCCAATGCTTCTTTCCCGGATTCGATAGAAACCGGCTCACCACTCCCATGGCATGAGCAATGTCGGGCCTAGTACATACCATAGCGTACATCAAACTCCCGACCGCTGAGGCATATGAAATTTTATCCATATCCTCAATCTCCTCCTTCGTCTTAGGGCAATCTTGGCTCGTCAATTTAAAATTGTTAGTAAGAGGCGAACTAACAACTTTAGCTTTGTCCATGTTGAAACGTTTAAGCACCTTCTCGATATATTGCTCTTGCGACATGTGTAATTTTCGGGCTGCTCTATCCCGAGTGATTCTTATTTCAAGAATTTGTTTAGCCGCCCCCAAGTCTTTCATGGCAAAAGACTTACTCAATTCTTCCTTCAAGTTGGCGATCCTCTCGGCATTCTTGCCAACGATCAACATGTCGTCCACATAGAGCAATAAGATGATAAAGTCATCATCTCCGAATTTCTTAAAAAATACGCAATGGTCGAGAGTCGTCTTCCGGTAGCCTTGCTCCCCCATAACCGACTCAAACTTCTTGTACCATTGCCTTGGTGCTTGTTTCAACCCGTATAAACTCTTTCGAAGTTTACACACATAATCCTCTTTTCCTTCGACCTCAAATCCTTCCGGTTGCTTCATATAAATTTCTTTGTCAAGGTCCCCATGAAGAAAAGCCGTCTTGACATCCATTTGCTCAACCTCAAGATCAAGGCTAGCCGCAATACCAAGGACCAATCGAATCGATTCTATCTTCACAACCGGAGAAAAAATCTCATCAAAATCAATACCCTTCTTTTGACTAAATCCTTTCACCACGAGTCTAGTTTTGTATCAGGGCAACGAGGTATGCTCCTCCGACTTCACCCGATACACCCATTTGTTTCTCAAAGCCCTCTTGCCTTTCGGCAACTTCACCAACTCGTAAGTGTTATTCTCATGCAAGGAACTCATCTCGTCTTGCATGGCATCCATATATTCCTTCTTCTTCTCATCCTCCATGGCCTCCGCAAAATATTCGGGCTCTCCCTCATCGGTGAGTAAGACATACTCATCGGCCGAATAACGGGTGGGGGGATGATGGTCCCTCGTCGACCGCCTATGTGGAACAAAAGATGGCATGTTCGTCACAGGTAGCTCGGGATGAGCTCCATCGGTGTCATCTTGCCTCAACTCATCATTGTCCATCGGTGAGTAAGACATACTCATCGGCCGAATAACGGGTGGGGGGGTGACGGTCCCTCGTCGACCGCCTATGTAGAACAAACGATAGCATGTTCGTCACAGGTAGCTCGGGATGAGCTCCATCGGTGTCATCTTGCCTCAACTCATCGTTGTCACCGGCATCTTGTTGTTCATCATTTTGGACATCCTCTCCACCCGGTGTCTCAACATGTTGTGGAGGAACGGGGTCCAAATCAATAAGATCATAGTCGTGTTGTGGAGCCGACTCTCCATTCTCAACATCTTTCATCGTTTGATCTTCTACAAAAACAACGTCTCTCGACCGAACAAGCCTCTTTGTAACCGGGTCATATAATCTATACCCGAACTCATCAAGCCTGTAGCCAATAAAAATGCACGGCTTCATCTTGGAATCAAGCTTTGATCTCTCATCATTCGGAATGTGAACAAAAGCTTTACATCTGAAGATCCTCAAGTTCCAAAGGGACATACAGCGTCAAATTAATAACACGAACCGCCGTGTTGAAAGCTTCTCCCCAAAACAACTTTGGCAATCCGGCATGTGAGAGCAAACAACGAGCTCTCTCGACCAAAGTCCGGTTCATTCTCTCCGCCAAGCCATTGAGTTGCGGAGTCTTCGGGGGCATCTTTTGATGTCGGATCCCTTGTTCTCGACAATATTCATCAAAGGTCCGGTGTACTCTCCACCATTTTCCGTCCGGATACACTTTAGCTTCTTCCCGGTCTCTCTTTCTACCCAGGCATGAAATTGTTTGAAAGTATCTAACACTTGATCATTGGTCTTCAAGGTGTAAGCCCACACCTTTCTAGAGTGATCGCCGATGAATGTGACAAAATATCGACAACCACCGAGCGTCCTAGTCTTCATAGGACCACAAACATCGAAATAAACAAGATCAAGCACATTTTCCTTCCATGAAGGAGTATGACTCTTAAAAGTAACTCTCCTTTGCTTCCCGGCTAGACAATGAGAGCATATTTTAAGGTGTACCTTGTGAACCCCGGACAACACCTCCTTCTTCGACAATAGCATCATTCTTTTTTCACTCATGTGACCGAGCCTCTTATGCCATAGCTCGGCCATGTCATTATTATCGATTGTGTTCACGAAATTAATCGTGACCTTCAGAAGTGTCACGTACAATTTTCCTTCCTTTTGTCCTCTCCTAACAGTCAAGGAACCTCTAGTGAGTTTCCACAACCCCTTGCCAAAACCGATATGATAACCGTCATCATCGAGTAAACCAACGGACATAACATTAAGCCTCATGTCCGTAACATGTTTTACATTCTGTAAAACAAGTTCCATTCCGGTGTCGAATCTCAAATACACATCTCCCACTCCAACAATCTTGGATAGCCCATCGTTACCCATCTTGACTATATCAAAGTTACCCGGAGTATAAGAAGAGTAAAAATCTCTACGTGATGTAACATGACACGTAGCTCCACTATCGACCACCCAACTCGAATCATCTCTCGCAAGGTTGACCATATCATATTCGTAACATACAAAGAATTCTTCGGTAGTAGTATTAACTTCGGCTTTATCATTACTACCGCTTTCCTTCTTTTGTGAATTTTCTCGGCCGTGGCGATTCTCCTTCTTCAATTGTTGGCAAAATTTATTAGTATGCCCTTTCTTACCACAATGGTAACATTCGATATTGGCATACTTCCCCCGAGAACTACTCCTTTGTGGCCCTCTATTACTCGGACCTCTACTTTGACCTCTCCCCCGTATTTCGGTAACTAGAACATCCGACTGTGACGAAGAACCTTGTGCTTTTCTTCGGACCTCCTCATTCAACATGTTCCCTTTAGCTAGTTCCATCGAAATGACTCCATAGGGGGCGGAGTTAGACAACGACGTTCGAAACCTCTCCCAAAAATCCGGCAATGTTCCTAACAACCACAAAGCTTGCACCTCCTCTTCGAATTTAATTCCCATTCCGGCAAGTTGATTAATTATGCCTTGAAATGCATTTAAATGATCCGATAGAGGAGTCTCGTATCGAAACTTCAAATTCATCATTTGTTTAATGAGGAATAACTTATTATTCCCCGTCTTCCGAGCATACAATTGCTCGAGCTTATGCCATAACTCTCGATCATCCTTCTCTCCACTAATATGGCTCAAAACGTTGTCATCCATCCATTGTTGAATATATCCGCAAACTTGGCGATGCAAAATAGTCCACTCCGCGTCGGACTTCCCTTCCGGTTTATCTTTGCTAAAAACCGGCAAAAAATAATCCTTCACGTATAGAAGGTCTTCCATCTTCCCTTTCCATACGTGGTAGTTTGAACCGTTCAAGTTAACCATTCTACTCGTGTTGGCTTCCATCTTACAATTGAGATACTTAACAACCACGAAACAATAAATCCCGTGGCTCCGATACCACTTTGTTGGGAAAAACACCGACAAACGTCACGTCACAACGAATAAAGCGGAACCTTGTTTGACAAATTCCCACTCTTCAGTCGTAACTTTGTGGTTACCGACGAGTAGAGCAACAATTACAACTCGATAAAAAAATAATATAAATGATATTCGAAAGCGATAAATAACGAGACACAATTTTTAGCGTGGAAAATTCTTCAAGACGAGAGTAAAAACCACGGGACTGAAGCCGCTTAAATCCACTATCACCAATACACACAAATACATAATCATCCCTAATACAAACTAGGGATATACACCAATCGTCAAATACTTGGTAATAAATGTTCTTCAAGTATTTGGAATCAACAACAACAACAAGATCAAGAAAAGAAACAACCGTAAATAACTTACACAAAGAGCTAACGAAATACCCGAACTTCCGAACTCAAAATCTCGATCTACACCGGTGAAAAGATTTTCCCAATAGCTACCAAGTTCTTGTCAAAAGATCACGACGATCCGACCTATAAATCTCTGGGAAAATGAAAAAATGTATTTCTCTCTCTTGTTTCTCTCTCTATCTCTCTCTCTCTCTTGTTCTTCACAAAGTGTGTGTTGAAAGTGTGTAAATCCCGTCTGAAAATCTGCATAAAAAGATCCCCTTTAGCAGGGTTGACTCGTGTGCCGCGGCCCGGCCTAAGTGTGCCGCGGCACACAGCGCAAAATCGCGCCCAGGAATCGGCAGGGGCCGCGGCCCAGAGTACAGGCGCGCAGGCCATGCCAGGCAAAATGACGGGGGTCGCGGCTCGGCAGGGATGTGCCGCGGCCCCAGGTGATCGACAGCGCTCGGCAGGGGCCGTCAGGGAAGTGCTCGGCAGGGGCCGCGACCCAGAGTACAGTGGCTCGACAGATGTTGAGTGATTTCGGGGGGCCGCGGATCGGCAGCTGTGTGCCGCGGCCCAGCAGTGCTGGTGAGGAAAAATGTCTTTTCAAGCGTAGTGCCACGGCCCGGAGGGTTTGTGCCGTGGCCCGAAGTCCAGTCGACTCCAAAAAAGCCTATATTGCGGAAATTACTCCTACAATGAAGCAGTATATATTGTATCGTAATATCAAAAGTAGGAAAAAAAATTAGTCTGTGCAATATTAAATAACGAAAAAAATGAAAATAAAATGTTGCGACAATCTGTCTCTCTCTCTCTCTCTCTCTCTCTCTCTATATATATATATAAATATATATATATAAATATATATATATATATATATATATATATGTTTATATTCCAGGAGAAAGTAAAAAAGCTATAAATATGAGTCAATCAAATTCTATTCATAACACTAATAGAGGGGCCTTTATATAGGCATCACAATGAGAGTCCTTCCATACATAGGATTTCTAGATAAGGTAAGACATCTAATAGGATCCTACTACCTCTAGAAGGATTTAGAACCTTCCATCTATATATCTACAATCCGTATTAGGTAAGACACATCCCGGGAATAATAATTCCCGGAACACTTCTTCTGTGTCGAGCACTAATACAACAATGGTGCAGAAGATGTTGCCTTCGTAAAAACCTATCCCAAGCCAAAACAAAACCCCATGGAAAATATAAAGGCTTGATGAGGAAAAGATTGCGACGCACCAACATTACATGTCATGTATACTTCCCCTGATGTATACACAACAACTTCCCTGATGAGTACCTCAAATCATAGGAGTCAGATGCCAAGTTGCTCTCACAACTATGCCAAGGAAAAAACCAGTGGGAAAAATACCTCTTGGTCTAAGTTGGACAGAAGTACAATGCATCATTGTATGAATGTTCTCATAGGTCGCCTCGTTAGAAACCTTACCAAGTGAAAACCCAATGGGAAAATACAAACCTTGGTCTAAGGACAGAAAGAGCGCGACACATCCAAAGTGCAGAGTCGCTAAAGACTTATCCGAAAATCAAGTTTTCCGAAGTCTTGACCTTCATGCACTAAATCAGTCATAACTTCTTCGATTCAATAGGTATCAACGAAATTGTAAGAACTTATGAAAAATAGACACCCATATCTTTTCATTCACATACAGTACGTAACCTAGATCGACCTGAGGAAATCAAAAAACTCTATCGAAGTTGAATCAGCAAATTACCGGACATATCATGTCCTACTTTGCAACAATAGTCATATGTCACTCAGCATGATGGATGTGATCAAATGGTTGGTTTCCTTGGAAAGTAGACACAAACCGTTCTAATGGTACCAATTTCACCATTTTTCAATAAGTGAGCTGCCTGTAGGCCATATGGGAGATAGACCAACACATTATGGGCAAATTCGGGTATCGGTTTCAAGTGTCATTTTATTGAGATAGAGCGAGCTTCAAGCTTCTTGTCAATCACAGACATTGCGTGAGCGCATCCTAGGCCATCATCACAGTGGCTTTACCGGATTAGTACGAATGAGTTTATCGAGTCAAATGTGAGTACATACTACCATATTTTGATAGAGAGAACTTCTCTTAAGACTGCATCATTACTTAGTGAGCCAAGTCTTATTATGACTTCGACTAGTCATTGGGAATCATATAGGCATTACTTTATTGTCTCTTAGGGAAACCGTCCCTTAGATTACCTTAAACCGATTGATGAATACGCATCATCAAATGTCCCCAAGATCCTTTCATTCTTAACTTTCGATTTAGTAGAATCTCTTAGCCTCACAAGAGTACATCACTATAAGCCTTTAGTTGTACACGCAAAAGCTTCATATCTCTCCTAAATCAAGTATATACTTAGTATGCACTCCCGACAATGCGCTCCGTGGTTAAGAGCCACTTGATTTGAGTCTGATCTACCATGAGATCCTTTTATCACTTCACTTAGTTCCCCACTAAGATAAGATTTAACCAAGTGCATGTCAGTTTTGGGAAACTATCTAACTAAAAAGATAGTGGATGATATAACATCCATTACGATAGCACAACTAAGTTTTGTATCATTATAGTCGATTCTAGTGCGTTCATGAGAAACCTCGCGCTATGAGGTGAGTTTAAATCCTTCTCTCACTCGATTTAACAAAGTGTATGGATAGAACTTATCTTTGGAGTGTCTGCACCACTTCAACAAAGGGCTATCACTTTGTTCGTACTGGAGTGGCATATGTTTCCATTTTAGGTCAACATTACAACGTTGTAGATTTTCAGTGAAGTATGTTTTGATTAAACTCACATTTCACATCCTCATGAACCGGCTTCATTCATAGAGTACTCTTTATGGATTGGCATTCATTGAGGCGTCCCCCAATGATGACTATAATCCAGAATCACATGAGACGTATGAGCTCATTTGATCAGATGATCAAGTTTCATGTACCAAACTCGCATACATTCTTAGCGAGAGTATTTATCGAACCAAGTGGCATCCTAATACTCGATGAGACCATGGCCTAGTAACACCATCTACCATAATTTATGGTGTTACCATATCACCATTTATAGGTGACGAATGTCCATGACCGGACACAATCCTTGCAGAAATGTTTGTATCATGTATTAATCTCGTCACTTTAGGGAATTTGGTGAGACAGGGTAGGGACAAACTACGACAATTTCAAGTAGTTGTACTCGAACATGATCATTCGCATCTCCCCCTAACAACGAGAAGACTGGCTCATCAAAGTGACTTACAAGATCGTCTGCCAAGGTATATTTTAAGCAGACTATGAGTGAAAGCGCATGTCATATTCATCATTTATAATCCATCATAATGCGGTGTGGTGACGCACTTTGGTATATAAACATGTGGACGATAAAGGTTTTTCATTGTTAACACAATCCGGTTAACAAAATGCATACTGTTACACTCGTAACTAAGAATTTGAGTGATGATAGGTATAGGTGAATATGACATGTTGACCTATATGTTGGAAAATTCGCACCCCACTTAGAATGGTGGAAGATAGAGTTTTCAAACTCTTTTGCGTTGCGAAAGCGTAATTAACTTGCGGAAGATAATGACACAAGATTTATAGAGGTTCGGCCAAACGTGCATACGTCCTCTCTCCGTGTCTTTTTCTATAGTCTTAAGATCAACCTCTACACCTCGTCTTCTATCGGCCCGAGGAATACCGTTACAACCTCGTCTTCTATCGGTCCGAGATAAACCATACACTCTTGTCTTTATGTCGATCCAAGTTAAATCATTTTCCTTTTCTATTGGACAAGGAATCAACCTATCTAGCTTTCTATGGGTACTAGACAAACCTCACTCGGATTTAGATATGATTATAACAATTCCGGATCAACGATCCTAATAACACCGAATCAATCTATAATCCGTATCTTTTCTCTCGTGTATATTTTCGTGTATGGACACTCAAGCAATTATCAATTAAGCACAATTACAACAAAAATAATGATTATAACAATATATCAAGTGTATAGACTTTGCTTGTAGTTTTTGTGTGTTAAATACCATTAGAAGTGGTATTTATAGGCTCCAAAGCCTCAACTAGCCATTAGCCTCTTTTGCCTTCATTACGTACGTTAGCCTTCATTTATAGCTTATGTTATACATGTTACGCACATTATCATTCTCCTGTTATGTACGGTAGGCTTTATACGAAATAGTCCAGTAGCATTCAGTCTCTTCGATTACGTACGTTAGCTCATATTATTACGTATGTTATCTTCAGTCAAAATATTCGTTGCATGCTGACCTACTCCATGATGTCATCTTCAATGATTCCTTGTTTGAATTCGTAACACCTTCATTACGTATGTTATTTGATCTGCATTACGTACATTATCTATTATGATTAGCGTACGTTATTCTCCATGTGTTGTGTACGTTAACTCATGTCATCTGCACTCGTCTGCCTTCAGGTAACTTTCCATTACGTATGTTATACAAAGTATATTACTTACGTTAGCTATGATAAACATCACTTGATTACTTTTCTCTCCATTTCGAGCGACTTCGACTTCTTTGTTGTTTTGCTTCGTTCTAATGTTTCTTTTGTTGTTTTGGTTTGTTCGACAACACATCATCAAAACCTTTTTATAATTATATGGAATAAGATATTCCAACAATCTCCACCTTTTTAATGATGACAAAACAACAACCTTCAATGGGTTTTTATACCTCCAAAAATATAAACAATTACAGATCAAAGTTTTCGGCTTTGTCCGTTTCGTTTCTTCTCCCCATCTTTTCTTTTCTTATTTTCAACTTCTTCATATTGTTTTCTTTTTCAACTTTCTTCTTTGTTTTCGACTTTTCTCCCCCTTTTATAATCGGGATATTGTTTTTATTTTTCTCGTCATTCTTCCATGACTCATATTCTCCTTCTCCCATCATTTTTTTTCGACTTTCTCTCTCTTTCTCATAATCTCTCACCCTTTTTGTCATAATCAAAAAGTGCATAATACCAATAATATCGATGAATAATTATATATGACAAATAACGGGTAAAACTCCCCCTGAAAAATAGATTTCCTCAAAAAAAATTAACTCCTCTTGAGTTAAATACCAATAGTTAAAACTGTAAATTATCAAAATACTAATTGATCGAAATATATTAATTTTGATTTAGGATCCAATGAGAGTTGGTTTTCTTTTGAAACATAGACGATGTTTGGTATTGTGGTTCCTTTAGGAATCCAAACTTTTTAATTTTTATCGTTCGTCTTGGGCTTTTGCAAATCGAAATGTGATGCCCAAGTTTTAAACATTTCTCACATCAGGTTATTTTAAAATTTAAGGATTCGTTCTTATTATACGGTTTGAATCATAACCCCTGTTTGTTTAACGAGAATTTTTTAACAGAAAGCATCAAATTTGTCGTTTCCGCGCAAAAATTTATTCGTTAAATTATTGAGTTCATTTTGAACTTTCAAAAGATTATTCTTTAATTTTCAATTTCAAGACATTTAGAATGATCAATTTCAACAATTTCCCTTTTTCAGACTTGGAGATTTCGTCTCCCAAAATTTTATTTTTATCACGAAGGGATTTATTATCTTTTAAAGCATTTTGGAAATCTATACGCAATATTCAAATGCTTCAAATAATTCATCGTACAAAGTACTTACTTGGCTTTCGACGTCGCTTTCGTCGAATGAACTTCTAGCTATAAGTGCAAGGTTATTTTTGTAATACCCGGGATTTTTGTTTCCGGTGGATTGAATTTTTTTTTTCTACTGTTTAGTGGATTGTAAGTTGTTTGTGCCCTTATGATCATTGTCATGCATTGATGTGATCCGGTTGTGTGTTTGTCATTCCGTTGGCAGGAATCGTTGTTGTGGGGAGTTTAGGTGCAATCTGTTCAGCAGGCATAGCGCACCATGGAGTAGCGCGCGCTATTACGCGTCTTTAGCGCACGCTAAGTTTATGGAGTAGCGCGCGCTAACGGGAGTTCCAAAAATGAGGCAGAATCTACTACCTTGGACTGGGCAGTCGATTGCGCATGTTAGGGAGTGCGTAGCGCACGCTATGGTGCGACAGTTAGCGCACGCTATCGGAAGGGTAGCGCACGCTACCTGATAGTTCAGGTTCAGTCCAGAAGCTACTGGACTGGGATGCAGGATTCGTTAGCGCGCGCTAAGTCTCAATGATTAGCGCATGGTAACTGTGTAATTGTGTAGAGCGAGCTTCGATAGCGCACGCTAATCTGAGATGATTAACGCATGCTAAGTTGTCCAGTATATATACTGGACAGCAGTCTAGAATCTTCATTTTCTTATCTCTTCCTCTTCTCTCCGTGGGTGTGAGTCAAGGGCGACTAGAGTTCGCAATCTTGGCCGATTTTGCTCGATCCAAAGGTGTTTTGGAGTATCATAAGTGATTATAACATCGTTTAATTCATCGTTCTTCGTCGGATCGAGGTAATCCATCGGTTTCTCTCCGAGTTGACTTTTTGTAGATTCGTTCTTGATTTCGGAAATTTTACAGTTTTGATGAATTGGTTGGCGTATAAACGCTATTTTGAATACGTTCTATATATTGTACATCCATATCCTTGATTCGTTCAACCCGATGGGTGATTTCGGTATTCTTAGAGGGTCATGAACATTTAATGTTCGATTAAATGTTCGAATGGGTTTTACTTCGATAGTTTGATGTGATTTCCGTTGTTGTTGGTCTTGGTCCTCGTTGTGATCATGTTTTCGTTGTTTATTATGGAGGTTGTAGGTTTTGAGGTGTTGTGGTTGAGCCGTGTTCGTCAGAGTATCCACGTGTTGAGTCGAGGCAAGTATCTTGTTATACAACTTGTGTCTTGCGATCAGAAATCGTGTGTTCGGTTGAAATGGTTTGTTTGCCTGTGGTTCGTGTGAGTTAGTTATGTGTTGTGCATTATGAAGGCTTGATGACGACCATGTTATTTTGGTATGTGTATCGCGTTGTATTATGTGTGCAGGATTGTGATAATCGTGCTAGTTTGGTTGTACACATGGTTGTGCAATGAACGTGTGTATTGATCGTGAGTTATGTTGGTTGTGTGTCGTTGATTAATGAAGGTTGTTGTGATTGTTGAGATTGTGTTATGTACGTGTGATGTGTAACTTCGTGGTGATCAATGTGCTTGATTGATATGTTCGTTGTTGATGGAATGTGAACGTGAGTAGTGTGTTGTTATGCTAAGTTCGTTCGTGTGGGTTCGACGGGGCCTACGAGGATTCATGGCAATTGATCCTGGGATCGGAACTTAGTATGTGGTACTGAGGCCCAGTCGTGCGGGTCTGACGAGGCATACGATAACACATGGCAGTCGATCATGGGGCCAGGGCACAATATGCCCAACCATGTGGGTTCGACGGGGCCTACGGTGACTCGTGACGGTAGATCATGGAGTCATGAACTGACATTTGTGATTGTTGTGTTTTGTCAAGACCGTGCGGGTTGTTGAACCTACGGTGACTCGTGATGGTGGATCACGGAGTCGAGGACTGATATTTGTGATTATTGTGTTTGGCTAAGACCGTGCGGGTTGTTGAACCTACAATGACTCGTGGCGGTGGATCACGGATTCGGAAAGTTTGTTTTGATAAACAAAGTGTTTGAAAAGAAAGTTTTACGAAACGGAACTATTGGGCTGAGACCCAAGTGATTTTTTGGAATTATTTTAAATACGAGCAAACATACACAGGATCCAAACTCGGTACAGACCTTATGACGATGGGCAGTACCTAACAAATTTTAGTACATTCATCCGACACAAAAATAAAACGAAAGTCACAATTAAAACATAACCGAACAACCAAAAGACTCGGGCCCCCCGAAATAGCATACATCAGAATCCTCCGTCGCCATTGTGCTCCTCCTGTGCCTTGCCCTTTCCTCGCCCTGAAATACAAGTATTTCGCCCCAAACCACAGGGTCAGCTATAAATGATAATAATTCTCATGACATTATACAATTGATATATACTGATCTCAAAGAAATCCACCGACTACTGAATATACCCCGAAGGCGTATAAACAGTCAGTCCCAACTGTCGAACATAACCAAATATACGAACGACCATATACTATGGCTCAAGACGGACGTCACAGTACGCCCGATCCGGAAATGTGTCCGTGCACATGTCCACCCCGTATACGGAATCCAGAATATACGTGGGACGATGTACCTAATTAGCCTCACGAACTACGTCTCGTGTGCACGATCTAAATGCGGAAAACATCCATGCATGATCATCAAGTGCCCGGCTAAAAATCCTACACATAACCAATCGGCGCGTAGATATGACTCCAGAGATGTCACGATACAACATGACAACGAAACTCAACGAATTACACTTTTTACCAAGAAATCGAACAGCTCACCGAAGTGTCAACAAAGCTCAACGTTATCAAGGGTCCAAAAGTAACGAACTTGGGAATACAATCCCATGATGAAAACGGGACATCATTAAGAACAACCTCAAGTCGCAAGACACAAGTTTATAAGCGTTTCATATATACAAAATGCATAATTATCATAAGAATCCACACATCATTATAACCAAGCAAGATAACTTGCCTCAATTCCGTAGACGAATAATCCTTCCTTGAATGGTCAAATGAACGGTATCCTCGTCTAACAATACTCACGTGAATAAGCAACCTTGAATGAAATATAATTCATTCAACAACACATTCGTACGATAAGGGTATTATCGCATAAACAATATTCGTAAATTTACTTGAATAAATCGATTATCCTATTGATCATTTTAATGTTCTTATTACAAATCATCGTATGTTTATCATGTTCATTACATATTCTTACCTTAATGTCAAATTCTTGATGTCTAGTTTATCATCAATGCAATATCGTGAAAATATCTTTTCAAATCATCGACACTTCCAATTACGATATAAGTTGTGTTTAATTACATTCTTCATTATTTTACCAACGATTTCATTCAAAACTTGATTACTATATGAAACATAAGTTTAAGTTTTTAGTGAATTAAGAACATCATCTTAATTTACGCCTCATGACACGTACGGATTAATGAAATGGAATTCGGCTACTCATCTACCACATTTGTATCATCATATTCAACACAATTCTCTTAAGAACATTATCCACCTATTAATGTAGTGATTAACACCCTTTAACGAAATCGATAAATTCGAACATATGAAGATTACAACTTCCTTCTGTCAACATTCATTGTTTTACTTTGAAGAATTTATTAAAAGCCTAGTTATATCATTGGATACTTGAGATTTTTGAAGTAACTTCATCCATCTAACAAAGATCATCTACAAAGGGTTAACATCATCTTTCCAACAATTTTATTACAAAGATTTTAGAGGCCAAAACTCATGGTTCCATACTACCTTCAAGAATCAATAGAATGTTCAAAACAAATTTAACATTTCTCACTTTTAATCATTAAGGATATCATCCCTAACATGTTCCTAGTGTTGAGGCTAAAATCAACTTCCGATTATCATGCTATACCTCAGGTTTTATGTATATTATTATCAACACAAACACATTATGAAGTTATTTACATCAAGAAGTAACACTAATACCTTCAAAGTTAATCTTCACTTAGTTTGAGTATGATTCAATTAACTTATCATGTTTACACTAGTTTAAACTAACATTATGTGAAGTATTTATCTACTAACATCATCATAAGCATGGAATTGATATGAGTTAAAGAAAGACCAACCTTAAAATGAAGAACAACACCAACACTTCAAGGAATACACTTCAATCTCTAGCTCTCCAAGTCACCAATCAAGTGTTGAAGCTCCAACACAAGTTAGGAAGGCTTAGAAATGAAGTTGGAGGGGAAAAGAATCGTTCCTCAGTTGGGAGGTTGAAAAGGGTCGAGTAGGAAGTGAATGGCAAGTCATACATTTATAATCTGAACTTGACGTTACGTACGTTAACGAACGTGGTTAACGTACGTTATAGCCTTTACGTACGTAATCGTATGATCATTACGTACGTAACCAATTTCATCAAATCTCCCTGCCTAAAAACACGCAGTTCGTTACGTACGTAACCAGGCAGCTATTACGTACGTAATAGCCGTTGACTTGGCTGTCGCGATCGACTCCCGACCACCTACCCTTGCTCGGCCCCACCCGCCGAAAGGCGGACTGCTGGAGGATCTTCCGCATTACGTACGTTAACGTATTGATGTTACGTACGTAAGGCGGCCTACATAGCGTACGTTAAGAATACATGTTAACGTACGTTAAGTACTATAACAAGCATAAATGGAATTCTCGCAATATCACCCAACAACTAATATAGTATGAATGACCATGAATCCAACTTAACATAATTCGTCGGTAATTGCTACAACATCACAGATATGGTGCGAAAATACTTAACTTAAATCATGAAATACAATATTAAAGGCGAGGGTATTACATACTCCCCCCCTTAAAAGGAGTTTCGTCCCCGAAACTAAGGGGTAAATTAGGTATTTCTCTCGCATGCTATCTTCAGTCTCCCACGTAGCTTCCTCGACTCCATGTCTTGACCACTGAATTTTTAATAAGGGAATCGTCTTGTTCCTCAGCTGTTTAATTCTTCTCTCGAGTATCTGCACAGGCTGTTCTTCATACGAATGATCGTCGGCTATTTCGACCTCGTCGAATTGAATGACGTGACTTGGATCAGCAACATACTTCCTTAACTGAGATATATGGAATACGTTGTGAATCCGACTCAAAGCTGGTGGTAATGCTAAACGATAGGCTAGGTCGCCTACTCGTTCCAGGATCTCAAACGGACCAATATACCTTGGGCTCAATTTGCCTCTCTTCCCGAATCGGAAAACACCTCTAGTAGGAGATACTTTGACTAGTACGTGGTCACCAACCTCAAACTCGAGTGGTCGTCGACGATTATCTGCATATGATTTCTGGCGGCTTTGGGCCGTTAATAGACGGCTCTTGATCAGGGAAATCTTCTCGCGGGCTGCCAATAACATGTCAGGTTCCGTACCAATAGATTCAGACAATTCGTCCCGGACAAAGGGGACCTACAACGACGACCATACAATGCTTCATAAGGTTCCATCATGATCGAGGCGTGCCAGCTATTATTGTATGTGAATTCTACCAACGGCAGTTGGGCTTCCCAGTCAGGCTTCCAATCGAGAGCACATGCCCTCAACATATCCTCTAGAGTTTGAATTGTTCTCTCAGACTGACCGTCGGTCTGAGGATGAAAAGCCGATCAAGTTCAACTGTACCCATAGCACGATGAACCGCCTTCCGAAGTGCGACACGAACCGTCCGTCCCGATCGATATAATACTCCTAGGGTGCCATGCGATCTCACAATCTCTTTGATGAATAATTGGGCCAATCTCTCAGGGCCCCAAGTGTCCTTGATCTCCAAGAAGTGGGCTGATTTAGTCAATCGATCCACAACCACCCAAATCGTATTCATGCCTCGACGGCTCGTCGGCAAACTAGTAATAAAATCCATCGATATGTCTTCCCACTTCCACTCGGGAATCGGAAGCGGTAACATCATACTGCCGATGCGTTGATGCTCAATCTTGACCTGCTGACAAGTCAAACATTTTGAAACGAATTCGGCAACCTCCCGTTTCATGTTACTCCACCAATAATACGGCTTCAAATCCTTATACATTTTGTTCGATCCCGGGTGTATGGAATACGGGGTAGCATGAGCCTCCTTTAGAATAGTATTCCTCAACTCTTCGTCTGCTGGTACACATACTCGATTTTTAAAGCGTAATGATCCATCCTCGTGAACCACAAATCCGGGGCCTTCCCCTGATCGATTTCTCCTCGAACTCTGGATAAGAATGGGTCCGTCATCTGTTTCGTCCTGATCGTCTCATCAAGGGACGGTGAAATCTCAAGCATGCACAGTTGTCCCTGAATGCGTTGTATCCAGACCTCAATCTCTGGTCTCATGAACTCTAATTGCAACTCCCTCTGGGCGGTCAAACGAGCTAGTATCTGCTCCTGCACCGTCTTGCGGCTCAAGGCATCGGCAACCACGTTTGCCTTGCCTGGATGATAAAGGATCTCAATATCATAGTCTTTGATTAGCTCTAACCACCTCCTTTGTCTCATATTCAACTCCTTCTGGGTGAAAATATACTTCAGGCTCTTGTGGTCCGTAAAAATCTGGCAGGCAACTCCATACAGATAGTGGCGCCAGATTTTTAAAGCAAACACTACGGCTGCTAACTCCAAGTCATGAGTCGGGTAGTTGACCTCATAAGGACGCAACTGTCTGGACGCATAGGCGATCACTTTCCCGTCCTGCATTAACACGCAGCCAAGGCCCTGCCTCGATGCATCGTTATATACCGCGAATCCTTCCGTTCCTCTAGGTAGTACCAAAACAGGTGCTGAAATTAATCGACCTTTGAGTTCATCAAAACTTTGTTGGCAGGCTTCCGACCACAAGTACTTCTTATCTTTTCTCAGCAGTTAGTCATCGGTTGAGCAATTTTGGAAAATCCTTCCACGAATAAATGCGTAATAGCACTGCTAGACCCGAGAAAACTACGAACTTCCTTCACGTTCTTCGTGGTTAGCCAGTCTCGGATAGCTTCCGTCTTTTGTGGGTCTACTCTCACTCCCTCCGCTGATATCACATGACCTAGAAAAATAACTTCAGGCATCCAGAATTCACACTTAGAAAATTTTCCATAGAGTTGTTCTCGCGTTAACGCATCGAGAACCTGGCGGAGGTGACACTCATGCTCCTCATGATCACGAGAGTAGACCAAGATATCGTCAATAAAAACGACTACAAAACGATCCAGATAATTAATAAAAACCCGATTCATCAATTCCATGAATATCGCAGTGCGTTAGTCGGTCGAATGGCATGACAACGAACTCATAATGCCCATAGCGAGTGCGAAAAGTCTTCGGGACGCGGACTCTCGAATCCGCAATTGGTGGTACCGGACCTCAAGTCGATCTTGGAAAATACGGCGGCTCCTGGAGCTGATCCAATAGATCATCGATGCGAGGTAAAGGATACTTGTTCTTAATTGTTACTTTGTTCGGCTCCGGTAATCAATACAAACGCAATGATCCGTCCTTCTTCCACGAATAACACCGGCGCTCCCCAAGGGGATGCCTTGGGCCGAACATATCCTTTCTCGCTAATTCTTCGAGTTGTCTTTTCAGCTCCCTGCATCTCGATCGGGGCCATACGATATGGTGCTTTCGAGCGGGACGTCCCTGGCTCCAACTCAATGGTGAATTCTACCTCTCGCTGTGGGGGTATTCCTGGAAGCTCGTCTGGAAATATATCTGGATAATCTCGAACTACTGGAATATCAATCAATTTGACTGGACGGTCAGCTGTCTTAGTCATGTAACACCAATAACTAATGCATCCCTGGTTCAGTAATGTCATAGCCTTCATAGCGCTGATGACTCTCCCAGAATGATTGGGATTATCACCCCGAAAAATACACTCGACGCCATCATCCGATGTGACGGTCACCATTCGCTTACGGACGCTAAGGACGGCATCGTGACGATCCATCCAGTCGATACCAAAGATTACGTCATCTTTAGGTAAATCAACTACAATTAAGTCGGACAACCACTCACGGTTGTTCATGTTAATCGGACAGTTCTGTACTTCACGACTCCCAATAATTCTTCTACCGTCGGGTAGACCAATTACATAAGGTTCACAATCGGTAACACAATTCAAATGCAAACGACTCAAACAAGAACTAGACAAAAAGGAGTGTGAAGCACCAGTATCAAAAAGAACACAAACGGGCTGAGAGTGGATCTCGAGAGTACCTGCAATCATGCTGGCTTCGGGATCATCGGCTTTCTTCATCCCGTAGACTCTGGGTTTTGCAACCCCGGAAGCAGGTGTACCAACTTGATTTCCACGGCCCATCCCTTTGTTCGCCCCGGTAGTCTGGTAAGAAGCGGATGGAGGAGCACGTTCCTGAACAGAAGATCATCTTGGAGCAAGAGATGCTCTTGGAGCACGCCCGAGTCCACCCGGCAATAGCGAGCACGATGACCGTTCTTCCCGCAAGTGTGACAAGCAACGGCCGGCTTGGACACTTGGAGCTGATATGCCTGGTCCCCACGGTTATAACACCACGATGTGGTGATTGCCCGAGAGTGCGTTCTGCGGTTTGGTGCCATAGGTGGCCGCTCGGAAGGATTTGGTACAGTGGGGTTTCTCGAATACCCCCGTTCTTGTCTCCTTGGGTGCAGTTCTGGATCTCTTGTTGGAAAGCGAGGCTTCTTAGAAATCTCTTTCGCAGTAAGTTCATACTCCAAAGCCTTCTCAATAAACTCCGGTAAGGTCGTACAGTGGTGATTGAGTAATTGCATCCTCATTCGGGGTTTAAGCCTCTTGAGGAAATATTTGATCTTATCAGCTTCCGAACGGACAACTGACGTAGCAAAAGGGAGAAGTGCTTGGAATTTTTCGGCAATTGCTAACACATCCTCGTCTTCCGATGGGTCGGGGTTTAGTAATTCGGACAGTTTGGCTTCACGGAGGGGTGCATGATAGTAACGATCTAGCATAAGATTCTTGAATTCCTCTCAAGTACTCGCGCCTTCGGCAGGCCTCACAGAAAGTCACCAAGTATGGGCACTCTTACTAAGGCAGTAGGCTGCCACAGCAACTCGATTTTCCTCCGGGCACTCCACCATCTCAAACAGTTTCTCGAAATGCTCTATCCAGTGTACAATGTCAGCAGGCTCAGATGAGCCTTCAAAAGTCGGAGGTCACTGACGTGATATGTCGCTAATAATCCGGCTCACGATCTCGCCAGGCACCAGAGGCGGAGGTTGTTGTCCCTGCTGTTGACCAGTAGTATTTCTCTGCATAGTTTCCATCAGCTGACCCATTTGGGTCATCTGGGCCATCATGCCCTGCATCACGGTGTAAGGATCGGCACGTGCATTCTCTCCGGTGTGGTGTGATTGGTCCCTAGAAGGCGAATCACTGCGGAACTCGCTCCACATTCGCGCGTCTCATAGCTCGTGGTATCGAATTCGGCCTCTTCCGCGGCCTCGTCCCTCTCGCCACGGCCTCTAAGGTTCCTTTCCATACCGAAAGAATCAAGGCACAAGTACGATCTCGATTTATCAATCATAATTCATGCTAAGTTAATAGCAACAGGGAATTTACTATCCAACAAAGCAGTTGTAAAGAATCACCGGCACTACAAGTGTTACACACTCAATATCATATCAACATTAAGTCGAAACAATTCCAATCACATAATTAATTTAGGTTCTCCTCAAACAGATGAATTTTGCCTCATGGTAGCAAGATGCCAAGATAAGTAAGGAGACCAATACATCACAATATCATGCCGTAATCAAATTATGGTTCATGAGAACATACCGTATTCGACGGGTCGCGCCAGACAAAGTTACACGTGGCACGAAGTTTTCTTGATGCTATTTCGATTCTTCAATGACTCAAAATAAAAACACACTCTCCGATACCATCTTCTGTAACAGCCCAAAAACAGTGGCTATTACAGTGCCGTGGACCCCTCCTGGGACCCACCAGGCGATATCACAATATACATTTAAAATCTGACAATGTGGCACCGTACCACAATATTTATCAAAACCCCGGTGTCGAGTATGAGTTATTCATGTTTTTTAAATACGAGCAAACATACACAGGATCCAAACTCGGTACAGACCATATGACGATGGGCAGTACCTAACAAATTTTAGTACATTCATCCGACACAAAAATAAAACGAAAGTCACAATTAAAACATAACCGAACAACTAAAAGACTCGGGGCCCCCGAAATAGCATACATCAGAATCCTCCGTCGCCATTGTGCTCCTCCTGTGCCTTGCCCTTTCCTCGCCCTGAAATACAAGTATTTCGCCCCAAACCACAGGGTCAGCTATAAATGATAATAATTCTCATGACATTATACAATTCATATATACTGATCTCAAAGAAATCCACCGACTACTGAATATACCCCAAGGCGTATAAACAATAAATCCCAACTGTCGAACATAACCAAATATACGAACGACCATATACTATGGCTCAAGACGGACGTCACAGTACGCCCGATCCGGAAATGTGTCCGTGCACATGTCCACCCCGTATACGGAATCCAGAATATACGTGGGACGATGTACCTAATTAGCCTCACGAACTACGTCTCGTGTGCACGATCTAAATGCGGAAAACATCCACGCATGATCATCAAGTGCCCGGCTAAAAATCCTACACATAACCAATCGGCGCGCAGATATGACTCCAGAGATGTCACGATACAACATGACAACGAAACTCAACGAATTACACTTTTTACCAAGAAATCGAACAACTCACCGAAGTGTCAACAAAGCTCAACGTTATCAAGGGTCCAAAAGTAACGAACTTGGGAATACAATCCCATGATGAAAACGGGACATCATTAAGAACAACCTCAAGTCGCAAGACACAAGTTTATAAGCGTTTCATATATACAAAATGCATAATTATCATAAGAATCCACACATCATTATAACCAAGCAAGATAACTTGCCTCAATTCCGTAGACGAATAATCCTTCCTTGAATGGTCAAATGAACGGTATCCTCGTCTAACAATACTCACGTGAATAAGCAACCTTGAATGAAATATAATTCATTCAACAACACATTCGTACGATAAGGGTATTATCGCATAAACAATATTCGTAAATTTACTTGAATAAATCGATTATCTTATTGATCATTTTAATGTTCTTATTACAAATCATCGTATGTTTATCATGTTCATTACATATTCTTACCTTAATGTCAAATTCTTGATGTCTAGTTTATCATCAATGCAATATCGTGAAAATATCTTTTCAAATCATCGACACTTCCAATTACGATATAAGTTGTGTTTAATTACATTCTTCATTATTTTACCAACGATTTCATTCAAAACTTGATTACTATATGAAACATAAGTTTAAGTTTTTAGTGAATTAAGAACATCATCTTAATTTACGCCTCACGACACGCACGGATTAATGAAATGGAATTCGGCTACTCATCTACCGCATTTGTATCATCATATTCAACACAATTCTCTCCGCCTATTAATGTAGTGATTAACACCCTTTAACGAAATCAATAAATTCGAACATATGAAGATTACAACTTCCTTCTATCAACATTCATTGTTTTACTTTGAAGAATTTATTAAAAGCCTAGTTATATCATTGGATACTTGAGATTTTTGAAGTAACTTCATCCATCTAACAAAGATCATCTACAAAGGGTTAACATCATCTTTCCAACAATTTTATTACAAAGATTTTAGAGGCCAAAACTCATGGTTCCATACTACCTTCAAGAATCAATAGAATGTTCAAAACAAATTTAACATTTCTCACTTTTAATCATTAAGGATATCATCCCTAACATGTTCCTAGTGTTGAGGCTAAAATCAACTTCCGATTATCATGCTATACCTCAGGTTTTATGTATATCATTATCAACACAAACACATTATGAAGTTATTTACATCAAGAAGTAACACTAATACCTTCAAAGTTAATCTTCACTTAGTTTGAGTATGATTCAATTAACTTATCATGTTTACACTAGTTTAAACTAACATTATGTGAAGTATTTATCTACTAACATCATCATAAGCATGGAATTGATATGAGTTAAAGAAAGACCAACCTTAAAATGAAGAACAACACCAACACTTCAAGGAATACACTTCAATCTCTAGCTCTCCAAGTCACCAATCAAGTGTTGAAGCTCCAACACAAGTTAGGAAGGCTTAGAAATGAAGTTGAGGGGAAAAGAATCGCCTCGTTGGGAGGTTGAAAAGGGTCGAGTAGGAAGTGAATGGCAAGTCATACATTTATAATCTGAACTTGACGTTACGTACGTTAACGAACGTGGTTAACGTACGTTATAGCCTTTACGTACGTAATCGTATGATCATTACGTACGTAACCAATTTCATCAAATCTCCCTGCCTAAAAACACGCAGCTACAGACGACCAGCAAATGGCTATTACGCACGTAATAGCCGTTGACTGGCCGCCGCGATCGACTCCCGACCACCTACCCTTGCTCGGCCCCACTACCAAAGGCGGATCACCGGAGGATCTTCTGCATTACGTACGTTAACGTATTGATGTTACGTACGTAAGGCGGCCTACATAGCGTACGTTAAGAATACATGTTAACGTACGTTAAGTACTATAACAAGCATAAATGGAATTCTCGCAATATCACCCAACAACTAATATAGTATGAATGACCATGAATCCAACTTAACATAATTCGTCGGTACTTGCTACAACATCACAGATATGGTGCGAAAATACTTAACTTAAATCATGAAATACAATATTAAAGGCGAGGGTATTACAATTTATTCCCGGTGAATCGTCCGAACTATTGACATCCGGTAGCACCCTAGAAACCTTATTAGCCATGTACGATTCAATTGACGACACGGCAAGCTCCGACGAAACTCGTGAGTATGTAACCCGTTTTCGTGAAGAAGCTTTACAAACCCTTATGAATGACTATTTCGTTGAACGTCCAAAGTTTTCCGACAATACTTTTCATGACAGGTTTCGTATGAATAAATGCTTGTTTTTAAGAGTTGTTGCTGATGTTGAAGAGAATTTCGAATGGTTTCAAGAGGGCCTAGATGCGAGGGAAAAAAAAAGTTTCACGACGTTACAAAAATGCACATCGGCCATTCGGCAACTCGCAACGGGTGAACCTCCAGATAGATTTGATGACTATTTAAACATGGCACGCCGAACGTCAGGTTATATATATATTTTTTAAAGTTATCGTTATATTTTTTTTAAAGTTATCGTTATATTTTTTTGTAGTTATCGTTATATATTTTTTTTTATAGTTATCGTTATTAATTATAAACTTATGTTTATAGGAGAATGCCTTGATTATTTTTGCCATGCGATTATTCAATTATATGGTCGAGAGTTCTTACGTAGGCTGACATCCCATGACATTGCACGCTTATACGAGTTCCATGAAGAAAAACATCACATTCCTGGAATGCTTGGTAGCATTGATTGTACACATTTTGTGTGGCGAAATTGTCCTAGAGAATTGAAAGGCATGTATAAGCGAGGTGATCATCAGTACCCAACTATTATGCTTGAAGCCATCGCTTCAAACGATTTGTGGATTTGGCATTCTTTTTTTGGTCCTCCCGGTGCAAACAACGATATCAATGTTTTGAATCAGTCACCATTGTATCTTGCGGAGCGAAATGGAACGGCGACAAACAGTTCATTTCATGTAAATGGACAGTTTTACAAACGTGGATATTATCTTACCGATGGAATATATCCTACGTATTCAACGTTTGTTAAAGCACATAAGTATCGGGTTGAACCGCGGGAAAAGAGATTCAAGAAGCAACAAGAGTCTGCAAGAAAAGATGTCGAGCGAGCATTTTGTCATCTTAAAACAAAATGGATGATTCTCAATCATCCTCTCCGGGCTATGTCGGTTGACAAGATTCGACAACTCGTTTATACGTGTATCATATTTCACAATATGATATTAAAAGACGATCGAGTTGCAATATCACCGGTTCATATAATGGATCCGCCGGCCGCGCCAGTTTATGACGATAGTGTATGTAACACCCCAAACTAGGCGGATATTACAGTGCCGTGGACCCCCGACTGGGACCCACCAGGCTAATGAAAATGAGTAAATTACGCAAGGTAAATGTAGTACCGAACCACATTACACAATTAATTACTCCGATAAGGAGTTTCATACAACACACCTGTGATGATATCAATACAAGTATATTTTATATGGAGATAAAATATACAACACCGAGTGAAATGAATATTCAAACGGAATGTCTGCAGCTGAATAAATGAAGGAAACATAAATGATCAAAAGACCGGGGCCCCTACTAGTATCACTGACTCTCGTCGTCACCGTGCTCTCCTCGTGCTTTAGCCTTGCCATGACACAAAATGATCCCCAACGGGCCGCCATACGTAACAACAATCCTCAAGAGTTGAATATACACAATCATGAGTTATCCACAGTTATACAATATCCTGTCGAAACATACGCAATCAAACATGCTATATGAATCAACAAATGATACGGCTCAAAGGAATGGCGCCACACTACGTCCGGGATGGAAATGTGTCCGTGCACAAGCCACCAACGAGTATCGATCGAATACACGTGTAGTCTTGTACCTAATCAGTCTCACGAAGCCATCAACTCGTGTGCACAGTCCAATGTGAGGCCACCAACCAACACACAACTATAATGTGCCCGACATGAAAATCCTACATATACCAACCGGCACGCCAGTATGACCCGGAATGCCACAATATGACAAATGTGACAACGAAAATGAATCATGACTCACCAAGATTAAATGATGGTGAAATGAATGACAGCTTAATGAAATGATTGGAACCGTCGTTCCTTATGACTGAGGTGATTAATTGACAATGACAAGTTTTGATACGGTTAATACAATGATGAATGAGTTACGATTATGAATGAATAACCTCAAAAGTAATGAATATCCTTTTAACCGAGTAAGAATTAACTTACACAATACCGATGAAGAATGTCCGTCCACGAACAACGTCCTAAATGAAATGCCGGTCGCTCGAACAACCTTGAATAACAATAATTACCAACAACCGTTCAATACACGTATCAAGCAACTAAACACGACTAACCCAAAGGTTGAAAACAACGATAATCAAACTCATAGGGGCATTCCAACGAATACGTAACCCACCACACGACTTCGAAAATGCCCAATCCTGAATATATCGAAACCAACACCAAAATGAGTATATCGAACTAACAAAACACTTCAATGATATCAATAATCCATTAGGAATCCACAATTAGAGATTACAACTACATTAATCGAAAAATCCCCAATTAACCGAAGTCAACCCCAAGGGTTCTTGAAATAATTTCGAAAATAACCATTTAAATCCGTAAGAATATACTTATCCAAGGTAGATAATCCATATCTAACATATTCCAATGATAATCCAAGCTTACACGAAGAAATCGGAAGGAAAAACCCAAAAATCCGAAATTCTAGATCCAAGAGATTAATACCTTTGATTCGATGTTAAGGAGATGATGAAGTGATGATAATCCAACTCAAAGACTTGAAGATGATGATGGATGATAGAAGCTCGAAGAGAACTCTCCAAAAAGCCCAAAAACGCCTAAACCGATGAGGGAATGAGAAAGGATGATAAAATGACGAACTCAAAGCAATCGTCCAATATATAGCCATTCCAGGTTAGCGTGCGCTAGCCCTTGTGCGTAGCGTGCGCTAACGGGTAATTTGGGTAGTCCAATACCCACTGTCCGAACACGGTAGCGCGCGCTACGTACCCTTTCGTAGCGTGCGCTACGGTCATGCCATTAACGTGCGTTAATACCCATTGTTAGCGTGCGCTAACGAATTATGTGATGCCCAGTACTGGAATCCAGAAACCTTCTGTCCTCTGATCTGATCTCGATAGCGTGCGCTACAACCAACGATTAGCGTGCGCTATATTATCGATTGCGTACGCTAAATATCACTCATAGCGTGCGCTATGAATTAATTCAAGGCACCAAAGAGCCACCGGACTCAACTCGATCCGCCCTAGCGCGCGCTACTCCACATATTTAGCGTGCGCTACTACAACCGCTAGCGCGCTACTTACCACTCGTAGCGTGCGCTACAAATAACTCACCGCACCCAAGACCTTCTGGATCGCAACTGTGGTAACATTAGCGTGCGCTAATGCCGAGTGGTAGCGTGCGCTACCAGACTCAATTAGCGTACGCTAAAAAGAGTACGTAGCGTGCGCTACTCCTCACGCATGCCCCACAACGAAAAAGACAACGATGATAAACACGGCACGAAACTCCAATTAGATTAGTGACGAATGACGATTGATACACGATACAATTACTCGAATGATGAATACCATGATTGAATATGAGTGACAATTGATCATTAATGAGTGAAATTACCGAGTATCAATTCTTCAATGATAAATACCGAATGATAATTACCGAATTACAACCGGTATTACATACAATTTCTTAAAAGAGTTTCGTCCCCGAAACTAAGGGTCAAACAACTCGGGATAACTCTCCCGCATACTATCCTCGGTTTCCCACGTAGCCTCTTCGACTCCGTGTCTAGACCACTGAATTTTAACTAAAGGAATCGTCTTATTCCTCAACTGCTTGATTCGCCGCTCTAAAACTCGTATAGGACGTTCCTCATATGAATGATCATCGACAATCTAGATTTCATCGAACTGAAGTATGTGACTCGGGTCGGCAACATACTTCCGCAACTGAGATACGTGAAACACATTATGAATTCGGCTCAACGCTGGAGGTAAAGCCAATCGGTAAGCTAACTCGCCTACTCGATCCAGAATCTCAAACGGTCCAATGAATCTCGGACTCAACTTACCCCTCTTCCCAAAACGGAAGATACCACGACTCGGGGAGACCTTGACCAAAACATGGTCACCCGCCTCGAACTCTAACGGTCGACGACGATTATCTGCATATGATTTCTGTCGACTCTGAGCGGTCAACAAACGACTTCTGATCAAGGCTACCTTCTCACGGGTGGCTATAAGCATATCGTGCTCGGTGCCGATCGATTCTGATAGGTCATCCCAACACAAAGGAGATCGACAACGACGACCGTACAAGGCCTCGTAAGGTGCCATCTTAATCGAAGCATGCCAACTATTATTATACGTGAACTCGATCAATGGTAGTTGGGCTTCCCAATCGTCTTTCCAATCGAGGACGCATGCCCTCAACATGTCCTCTAAGGTCTGAATAGTCCTCTCTGATTGTCCGTCGGACTGAGGATGAAAAGCGGTACTGAGATTAAGCTGAGTTCCCATAGCACGATGAACTGATTTCCAAAAATGAGACACAAATCGTCCGTCACGATCGGAAACGATACTTTTAGAGTACTGCAATCTCACTATCTCCTTGATGAACAATCGCGCCTCTCAGGACCCCACGTATCCTTGATTTCAAGGAAATGATCCGATTTGGTTAAGCGGTCCACGATCACCCAGATCGTATTCATGCCACGACGACTCGTCGGCAAACTCGTGATGAAATCCATAGAAATGTCTTCCCACTTCCATTCTGGAATAGGGAGAGGTTTCAACATGCCCGCCGGTCGCTGGTGTTCAATCTTAACTTGTTGACAGGTTAAGCATCTCGAAACAAATTCTGCGACTTCTCGCTTCATATTACTCCACCAGTAATTTTGTTTCAAGTCCTTATACATCTTACTAGACCCCGGATGAACAGAATAAGGGGTAGCATGAGCTTCTTTCAAAATCGAGTTTTTCAACTCGTCATTCGCCGGTACGCATAACCGATTCTTAAAACGCAGAAGTCCATCCTCGTGAACCACAAATCCGGGGGCTTTCCCCTGAGTCACATCCTCTCGAATGCGTAACAAAATGGGTCCACACCCCGATTCTCCCCGATCGCCTCCTCAAGTGACGATGAAATCTCCAACGTACAAAGTTGCCCTTGTACTCTTGTAACTGCACTCGATCTCGGGTCTCGTAAATTCTCGCCAAGTTCCTTCGAATCGTTAATCGAGCAAGCATCTGCTCTGAACGGACTTACGACTCAAGGCGTCGGCGACAACATTCGCCTTGCCCGGTGGTAAAGGATCTCGATATCATAATCTTTGATTAGTTCCAACCACTGCCTCTGCCGCATATTTAACTCCTTCGAGTAAATATATACTTTAAACTCTTATGATCGGTGAATATCTCGATGTAACGCCATAAAGATAATGACGCCAAATCTTCAATGCGAACACCACGGCTGCTAGCTCCAGGTCGTTGGTCGGATAATTAACCTCGTAAGGTCTCAATTGCCGTGAAGCGTAAGCGATAACTTTCCCGTTCTGCATGAGTACACATCCGAGACCCTGTCCGGATGCATAACTATAGACCACAAATCCCTCCGTCCCTTGCGGTAAAGAAAGGACAGGTGCTGAAGTTAACCGGCTCTTGAGTTCCTCAAAACTTTGTTGACACGCGTCGGACCACGTGTATTTCTTATCCTTCCGTAAAAGGTTCGTCATGGGTTGAGCGATTTTAGAAAATCCCTCCACAAATCGCCGATAATAACCCGCTAATCCGAGGAAACTTCGGATTTCCTTAACATTCTTCGGAGGTAGCCAATCTCGAATAGCCTCCGTCTTCTGAGGATCGACACGAACTCCGTATGATGAAATTACGTGTCCGAGAAACGTCACTTCGGACATCTAAAACTCACATTTGGAAAACTTCCCATAAAGTTGTTCTCGTCTCAACACGTCGAGAACTTGATGAAGGTGAAACTCGTGTTCCTCCACGAGAATAAATCAAAATGTCATCAATGAAGACAACCACGAACCGATCCAGATAGTCTATGAAAACCCGATTCATTAATTCCATGAATACCGCAGTGCATTAGTCAACCCAAACGGCATAACCACAAACTCATAATGACCATAGCGTGTTCAAACGCCGTCCTTGCGATATCCGACTCGACCGCAATCGATGATATCCAGATCTTAAGTCGATCTTGGAAAATACAAGCTCCTCAAGTTGATCTAAGAGGTCATCAATACGGGTAAAGGATACTTATTCTTGATTGTCACCAGTTCAATTCCCTAATCAATACACAAGCGGAACGAACCATCCTTCTTCTTGACAAATAACACCGGTGCTCCCACGGACGCACTTGGTCGAATATAACCCTTCTCGAACAATTCCTCAAGTTGGTTCTTTAATTCCTACATTTCGCCGGGCCATCCTAAGACGGTGCCTTCGATATCGGGACGACTGTGCTCCAACTCAATCGTGAATTCCACATACCTCTGTGGAGGCAAACCAGGTAACTCGTTTGGAAAAACATCGGCATATTCCTTCACTACCGGAATGTCCGTCAACATTACTGATGATTTCTCGGTTTTGGTCATATAGCACCAATAACCGACACATCCCTGATTGAGTAATCTTACTGCTTTCATCAAATTAATGACCTTACCCGAACAGCCGGGGTTACCTCCCTGAAATGCACATTCGACCCCATCGTCTGAAATGATAGTGATCATACGCTTACGGACATTAATGATGGCATCATGACGATCCATCCAATCAATACCCAAGATGACGTCGTCCCTCGGCAAATCTACTACGATTAGGTCCGTTGGCCATACACGACCATGAAGCTGAATCGGACAATTCTGAATCTCATAATTTCCGACAATTCGTCTACCATCAGGTAGACCAATGACATAAGGCTCACATCTAGTAGCACTACCCAGACGTAGTCTACTCAAACATGACTCGGAAATGAATGAATGCGATGCACCAGTATCAAAAAGGGTACACACAGGTTGAGATAGAATATCGAGTGTACCTGAGATCATCCGGGCCTCCGGATCGTCAGTCTTCTTCATCTCATAAATTCGTGGCTTGCCGCCCCGAACCGACGCTCCTGCCTGATAGCTCTGCTCCGCCTTTAGCTCCCGTCGTATTGAACGACGCCGACCGAGTGGCCCGATTCGCACCGAATGACTCAGGGCTTGAGATGACGCCGGAGTGGGTTTAAAGTCCCTACGGCAAAAACAGGCCCTATGCCCAGCAACCCCACAGTTGTGGCACGTGACAGTCTGCTTCGGACATTTGGTGCTGAAATGACCCTGTTCTTCACAGTTGAAACAGATGATGGCCGAACTAGACGCTCGCGACTGAGATTCCGCGGGTTTAGGCGTCATCGGAGGACGCTCAGAAAAGGTAGAGCCCGCACGTGGTTTCTTGAAAGTGGCATGACTCCCGTCAAACTGATTACGGTTCTTAGACTTCTTGCCAGCTGATGAGGGTTGTTGCTTAGCAATTTCCTTAGCAGTAAGCTCGTAAGTGAGAGCTTTCTCAATGAACTCGGCCAGAGTGGCACAATTATGATTAAGCAATTGTAGCCGCATACGAGGTTTCAGCCTCTTGCTGAAATACTTGATCTTGTCCGCCTCAGAGTGAATGATAGATGAGGCGAACGGAAGAAGTTCCTGAAATTTTTCGGCGATGGCGAGAACATCATCATCCGTCGAAAGGTCGGGAGTGAGTAGTTCCGACAACTTGGCCTCCCTGAGTGGGGCCGGATAGTACCTCTCCATCATGAGGGTCTTGAATCGATCCCAAGTACATGATCCGTCCGTGGGCTTCAACGATAACCACCATGAATGAGCGCTCTTACCAAGATAGTAAGCCGCAATCGAAACTTTATGCCCTTCAGTGGCAATCCACCATAGCAAATAACTTCGAAATGCTCAAGACAATGGACAATATCCGCCGGCTCGATGAGCCCTCAAAGGTAGGTGGTCAAGTAGAGATATCGCTAATGATATTGCTTACACCCCTCTCTTGCCTCCGAGGTGGCGGCGGAGGAGCCTGTTGATTTTGAGTAGTGGAGTTATGCATCGCTCCATTAGTTGTGCCATCTCGAGTCATTTGGGCCATCATGCCCCGCATAAAGGCGAGTGGGTCGACTCAACACCCTCTCGACCGAGCCGTGTCCCGGTTCGACTCGATAGCGAATGATCACGCCCAGTGAATGAGTGGCACACACCGCTCGATGAGTTAGCATTATTCCCTGCACTCGCACGTGTATTCACACGAGTTCTCGGATTCGCCCGCTCCACGGCCTCGCCCTCCACGCCCTCTGCCAAATTCTTTCCATATCAAGTGGAAAGTCATATGATGATTATATATCTCGCATGAGTATCACATTATGATTATATTATGAAATGATGAAAATGAGCATACGCGCTCAAATACAACGATTACATGAATGATTAATTGACGTGACATGATTATCTCGATGAAATTATCAAATGATTATCTTGAACAATTTAACAAGATTGATGATATGATCTTCAAGATCAACAACCGAGTAATGAAATGAATTGAGTGATTAATGAGTTAACATTATCGACTTGATCACAATTGAAGATGATGAATGAGGATTGTTAATCGATGAATTATGAATGAATGATTATTGCCGTAAATTATACCATGGCATCGTAAATCTTACGCTTCTTGGTCCGATTGGCTCGGCATTTGCACAGTCACACGTGACGCGAAAGTCCAATGATACTAGTCCGATGACGATGATTTCAAATGAGACATGACTCGGAAGGTAGTATTCAAAACCACGCTCCGATACCAACTCGTAACACCCCAAACTAGGCGGATATTACGGTCCGTGGACCCCGATGGGACCCACCAAGCTAATGAAAATGAGTAAATAAAACAAGGAAATTTTAGTACCGAAACACATTACACAATTAATTACTCCGATAAGGAGTTTCATACAACACCTGTGATGATATCAATACAAGTATATTTTATATGGAGATAAAATATACAACACTCGAGTGAAATGAATATTCAAACGGAATGTCTCAGCTGAATAAATGAAGGAAACATAAATGATCGAAAAGACCGGGGGCCCTACTAGTATCACCGACTCCTCGTCGTCACCGTGCTCTCCCGTGCTTTAGCCTTGCCATGACTCAAAGCAGTATCCCCAACGGGCCGCCATACGTAACAACAATCCTCAAGAGTTGAATATACACAATCATGATTTATCCTCATTTATACTATATCCTGTCGAAACTTACGCAATATATCATGCTATATTTATCAACAAATGATACGGCTCAAAGGAATGGCGCCACACTACGTCCGGATGGAAATGTGTCCGTGCACAAGCCACCAACGAGTATCGATCGAATACACGTGTGGTCTTGTACCTAATCGGCCTCACGAAGCCATCAACTCGTGTGCACACCCAATGTGAGGCCACCAACCAACACACGACTATAATGTGCCCGACATGAAAATCCTACACATACCAACCGCACGCCAAGATGACCTAATGCCACAATATGACAAAAGTGACAACGAAAATGAATCATGACTCACCAAGATTAAATGATGGTGAAATGAATGACAAATTTAATGAAATGATTGGAACCGCTGCTCCTTATGACTGAGGTGATTAATTGACAATGACAAGTTTTGATACGGTTAATACAATGATGAATGAGTTACGATTATGAATGAACAACCTCAAAAGGAATGAATATCCTTTTAACCGAGTAAGAATTAACTTACACAATACCGATGAAGAATGTCCGTCCACGAACAACGTCCTAAATGAAATGCCGATCGCTCGAACAACCTTGAATAACAATAATTACCAACAACCGTTCAATACACGTATCAAGCAACTAAACACGACTAACCCAAAGGTTGAAAACAACGATAATCAAACTCATAGGGGCATTCCAACGAATACGTAACCCACCACACGACTTCGAAAATATCCAATCCCGAATATATCGAAACCAACACCAAAATGAGTATATCGAACTAACAAAACACTTCAATGATATCAATAATCCATTAGGAATCCACAATTCGAGATTACAACTACATTAATCGGAAAATCCCCAATTAACCGAAGTCAACCCCAAGGGTTCTTGAAATAATTCCGAAAATAACCATTTAAATCCGTAAGAATATACTTATCCAAGGTAGATAATCCATATCTAACATATTCCAATGATAATCCAAGCTTACACGAAGAAATCGGAAGGAAAAACCCAAAAATCCGAAATTCTAGATCCAAGAGATTAATACCTTTGATTCGATGTTAAGGAGATGATGAAGTGATGATAATCCAACTCAAAGACTTGAAGATGATGATGGATGATAGAAGCTCGAAGAGAACTCTCCAAAATGCCCAAAATCGCCCGAAACCGATGAGGGAATGAGAAAGGATGATAAAATGACGAACTCGGGTTAATCGTCCAATATATAGCCATTCCGTGTTAGCGTCGCTAGCCCTTGTGCGTAGCGTGCGCTAACGGGTAATTTGGGTAGTCCAATACCCACTGTCCGAACACGGTAGCGCGCGCTACGTACCTTTTGTAGCGTGCGCTACGGCCATGCCATTAGCGTGCGTTAATACCCATTGTTAGCGTGCGCTAACGAATTATGTGATGCCCGATCGGAATCCGTAAACCTTCGTCCTCGATCCGATCTCGATAGCGTGCGTTACAACCAACGATTAGCGTGCGCTATAATATCGACACAGACGCTAAATATCACTCATAGCGTGCGCTATGAATTATCCAAAGCGATCCAAAGAGCCACCGGACTCAACTCGATCCGTCCCTAGCGCGCTTACTCCACATATTTTGCGTGCGCTACTACAACCGCTAGCGCGCTTACTTACCACTCGTAGCGTGCGCAACAAATAACTCACTGCACCCAAGACTTCCGGATCGCAACTGGTAAAATTAGCGTGCGCTAATGCTGAGTGGTAGCGTGCGCTACCTGTACTCAATTAGCGTACGCTAAAAAGAGTACGTAGCGTGCGCTACTCCTCACGCACAGCCCACAACGAAAAAGACAACGATGATAAACACGGCACGAAACTCCAATTAGATTAGTGACGAATGACGATTGATACACGATACAATTACTCTGAATGATGAATACCATGATTGAATATGAGTGACAATTAATCATTAATGAGTGAAATTACTGAGTATCAATTACGGAATGATAAATACTGAATGATAATTACTGAATTACAACCGGGTATTACAGTGTATTACAAGAGTTACTCGACGAGCAAATTCATTACCGTCTCCTATATGATCTTACGGACCACGTAGAGGCTCAAAACTTAACATTTCTCGATGACTAGTTATTTCCTTTTTTTTAAGAATAATGTAATTTTCTTTCAATTATGTTTTTTTAGGTATTATGTAATGTTCTTTTAGTTATTAATAAAATATTTATGTTTTTATTAAATTGTTTGATATAATTTATGAAAATAAAAAATAAAAAAATTAAATTAGTTGGGAGGTATGAAAAAAGCATGGTTGCCACAAAAAAGGGGTTGGGAGGTATGAAAAAAGTATGAATGAGGTGGAATGAGGTGGAATGATATTATTAGTGGATTTGGAAGGTACAGATGATTTCGGAAGCATGACTGTCACCATCCTTAGATACTCTTGAGCGGCTTGTGGAAAACCAAACGCAAAAACAATGCTTAAATCGGTGGGCTTTATGCTCAAAATTACTGGAATACCCTACGTAGACAAATGCTTTGAAGGGGAAGAACGTCAATCTTTATTTATATTGAATGAGATTAAATTGTATAAGGGGTACTCCTCCTAGTCTAACCAAACGATCTCGCTTCCGTCTTACGTCAGAATCATGGCAATATATAATACGTACGTGTATTATTTAGTTGATTTTAATCAATCATATGGTCAAATATTCGGTGAAAAATTGCAATGCGTCAAATTAATACGTTTGTATTAAACGTGTATAATACAACCTGTCACAAAAAAATACGTACTTAAAACTACGCTTATAAAATTGCTAAAATGCACATAGGAACGGAAAAATGATTTTATGCCCAAAACATAAGGAAATTACAAAATTGCCTAAACGTACAAAAATCACGATCGAGATCGAACAACAACAACCAAACTCACAAGACATCTGAATATGTTAAATGGACTTGTGGAAACAACAAAACAACAGTTTCGAACAAGATTTACAATAATCGAATCTAAACATGAAAAAGTCACAACAATGGGTGGAAAACTCGCAACAATTCACGAATTTCAATAAAACAATCCTAAAACTCCTTTGGATGGCAAAATATGCATAACAAAATAGTTTCAAAATGTCGAAACGATTTCAAGCGAGTTGCCAAAAAAGTAAAAACACGAAAAATAGAAATTACTAAAAATAGAAAAGTACGAATATTACGTTCTCCCCCTCTAAAAACAAGTTTCCTCCCAAAACATAAGAAATGAATATCTCGGGGTACTTAGCATGCATGCTATCCTCAGTTTCCCAAATTGCTTCATCAACTCCATGCCTCGATCACTGCACCTTAACCAACGAAACGGTTTTATGCATGAGTTGTTTCACGATCATAGGCGGATCCAGGACCGAAAAACCACTGATGCACCGATCGTCCCACGAAAAACAATGTCGAACGATAAAATATATATTAAAATTACATTAAAGATAACAAATAATACATAAAGAAAGTCAATAATAACAAAACGGTGGACAATGAGGCGAACATGTCATGCTGGAAAACTTACCTCTAGATCGGGGTGAGGTCGAGCCTCTTGGGGGGTACTCAGGACAGGGGACGATCCCCCTCGTGTGCGTGTGTGGGAAAAAAAACAAAAAACAAAAAAAAAAAGATCCGTACATTTACAAAGAAAATCGCCTATATTTACTGTTCATTTCCTGAAAATGTGCTAAAATAACATCATTACTAATAATTTTAAGTACATATTTTTCTATAAATGTTACAAGACGATTATTTAACCATTGATCACCCATCTTACTACATAACTCACTCTTCACATACTTCATAGCTGAGAAGACTCGTTCAACACTTGCAGTTGCTACGAGCAAAATCAACATTTCTTTCAAAAGTAATTTCTAATATTTGGTTAACTGAAACCCTTCAGCTAGTTTTGTATTAAGGGTGCATCTTAATTTTTTCATCATATTACATAAATATTCTTCAAAAGAAGCAAGTGTTTGCGAAATACTTCAAGGTTGAATAAACAAATTTAAACACTTTAATTAATATCGCCTTGATCAAAACAGATTACATCAAATCAAAAAATATATTTAATAGGTATATATGACTTTACCTATTAAACTTCGAGAGTAAAAAATAATTAAACTCCTCGATAATTCAACTATTGCCAAAATAAAATAACGGGAAAGATAATACTAGATATTATCGGGGAAGTGGGTCTTATTATGAAAAAAATCTGGTGGTGCACGTGCACCACCAGGTTATGTCTACATCCGCCTATGTTCACGATGCTCTAAGATCTTTATAGGTCGTTGTTCAAACGTAATATCCTACGCAACTTCAATTTTGCCAACATCGATTATGTGACTCAGGTTCGGTACATAGTTTCTCAATTGAGAAATATGAAAAATACTATGGACATGACTCCAGACTGGAGGCAATCCCACGCGATATGCGAATTCACCGACACTCTCCAAAATCTGGAAAAGAAAAAACCCACCTAGTAGGTGATACCTTGAGCAAAACATGATCTCTAACTTCAAACTCTAAGGGGCAACAACGTACATCAGCTTAAGATTTTTGTCGACTTTGAGCACTCAACAATTTGTCTTGAATCAAGAGATATTTTTTCTCGTCTCCACTATCAAGTCTGGTTCAGTAGCACTAATTCAGATGCCTCATCCCAACACAACACCGACCTGCATCGCGGCCCATAAAGTGCCTCAAATGGTGCCATCTTGATCGATGCATGCCAATTATTGTTGTAGATAGACTCAGTCTATGGCAAATGGAGTTCCCCAAAGATTACTCCCGTCTAAGTCGCACGCCCAAAGCATGTCTTCCAACGTATGAATTGTGTGATCGGTCTGACCGTCTTGCGGATGAAAGGACGTGCTCATCCTCAATTCGGTTGTCAAGCCTGGTGGACTGCCCTCTAGAAGTAATCTCCACATAAAATACTTGAGGGGACCTCTATGGTCTCCATGTATCCCTAATATCCAAGAAGTGTGTCCTAAAACTATTAATTAAAACAATTCAACTTAAGAATTCTAACTAATAAATTACTTAATTAAAGTTAAAAATATTTAAAATAATTGTTTAAATTAAAATTGCTATGTTAGTAGAAATTAATTAATTTAATCTTCTTACTTACTATCTTAACTTTAATTTTTTTTTGTTATTTAGTGTTCATTTTATTTTTTTGTAAAGTCTCATTTAGGTTATATAATCCGTCCTTTCCAAATTAAGTGGAATGTTCGCATTTTTTTCAATTCTCAAAATAAACTTCTCATTTAAATATTATTCATCTTTATACCCAAATTACCCATATATCAATAAATTATTGTATCCAACAAAAGGCATCACATTACTACTATTTTTGGCGCGTTCCACGAATAGAAAAAAATAAAAATAAAATAAAAAACTGGTCGCCGGAAGCATAAACTGGATAGTTAATTGAAAACTTGAAAAGAAAGAAATACTCCACGAGAAAATTAATAAATCAATGCCTCTAAGATTAAAAAAATAAGACAACAACTTGCTGAATTAGCTTAATAAATTAATTGTTGTCAATTAGCTTAGGCCGCGGTGGTTTTCTCTTTTCTGTTTTGAAATTTTCAAAAATTAAAATAAATTTCTGTTTTGAGTTTTAAAAATTTCAGAAACCAAAATCAGATTGAGTTTTGAGTTAAGAAATTTTCAAAAATAAAAACTATAGTTTAAAATATGAACATAAAAGTGGTATCAAAGTAGAAATTGACGGTGGTCGGTGGTGATCATAGTAGTAGTTGACGGTGATCGGAGTGGTGGTTAGCGAGGTGGTTGGTGATGGTCGGAGAGGTTGTCGGAGTGATGACTGGCGGTGGTCGGCCGTCGAAATGGTGGTCCTTGGTCAAAGTGGTAGTTGACGGCGGCCAGAGTGGTAGTCGGTGGTAACCGGATTAGTGGTTGGTGGTGGTGAACGGTGGTCAGAGTGGTGGTCAATGATCGAAATGGTGGTTAGTGGTCAAAGTGGTAGTTGACGATGGTCAGAGTAGTGGTCGGTGGTGGCCGGAGGGGTGGTCGGTGGTGGCCGGAGTGATGGTCGGTGGTGGCCGGAGGGGTGGTTGGCGGTGGTCGGAGTGGTGGTCGGAAGTCGACCATCAAAATGGTGGTCCTTGATCAAAGTGGTAGTTGACGGTGATCGGAGTGGTAGTCGGTGGTAGCCGTAGTGGTGGTTGGTGGTGGTTAACGGTGGTTAGAGTGGTAGTCAAAGTGGTAGTTGACGGTGGTCAGAGTAGTGGTAGGTGGTGGCCGAAGGGGTGGTCGTGGTGGCCGGAGTGATGGTCGGTGGTAGTAGAGTGTGGTTGGCGGTGGTTGGAGTGGTGGTTGGAAGTCGGCCGTCGAAATGGTAGTCCTTGGTCAAAGTGGTAGTTGACCAATCTATGTGAACGGTTGAAAGCTACAATCTTTATATCAATGCGTGTGAACGATATGAGGATAGGTTTGATTATAGTTACGTAGTTGCATACGCATTGTTTATAAGAAAACGTTTTACTCATGTGTGGAGGACCAGTGGACGTAGAGGAATTTACCTCGAACCACTTTAATTACTGTGTTAATTACCTTCTGCATTTACTGCTTTCATTATTGTGATTTGTTTAAGTATACTTCAAAAACCCTGTACGCACCAAGCAGACAGGAGATTAGCCCAGTTGCTGTATTTACAAGAATCTCATCAAGCTTTCAAGACTTCCGCTACGCACTCTAATCTGAAATCGTACAACTTGTTGCTAAAATCTTTCCAAGCTGTATTCTGTATACTTAGTGGCCAACAAGTGGTATCGGAGCGGTTGATTCTAAAAGGAATCAGTCGTATTTTTAACCGAATCAGATCCCTAAAAACACTTTGTTTTTGAAAACTTCTTTATATTTCCAAATCTTAGACATGGATACCTCACTTATTTAACAAGGTACCAATATTTTCTATTAACGAGTTTGATGACTGGAGAATCAGGATGGAAGCTCATCTTGCTGCCATGCATGAAGAGATGCTTTATGTCATCCAAGAAGGTCCCATAAAAATTATGAAGGTGAATACGGCCGCAAGGATTGAAGGCCAAGCTCATGCCGAGATGCTCGAGAAAGAGCGCGAACAATGAACCACAGATAATCGAAAACGCGCCAACCTCGACAATGTTGCTAAGAACGCCCTATTTGTCACTCTTGACAAAGGCACGTTCTCAAAGGTAAAGAGCTGTAAGACAGCCAAAGAAATATGAGAAAAACTCAAGATGATTTCCGAGGGTACTGAGCTCTCAAAAGAAAACAAAATTTCAAAACTAACTCAGCAATTCGAATCTTTTGAAATGAAACCAAATGAAACTCTTGAGGAACTTGACCTCAGATTTACTGACATTGTCGGTGAACTTGAAGCGTTGGGCAAAATTTACACCCAAAAGGAGAAGAATCTAAAAACTTTCAGATCTCACCCTGCCCGATGGGATATTAAGACAACAGCTATGCGTGTGTCATGCAATCTTAATGACATATCCACTTTTGATCTCTTTTCTGACCTCAAAGCTTTTGAGTATGATTAGGGGTGGGAAATAATACCGAAATACCGAAATTACCATACCGAAAAATACCGAATTATCGGTATACCGTAAGGTACGGTACGGTATAATATCGTACCGTATATTTTCGGTACGTCAACGATTTGATTAGTTGCATACCGACGGTATACCGTTTCGTACCGAAAATGTACGGTATACCGTTACATACCGGTATATACCGCGGTATACCGTCACTTATAATATATTATATATTATATATATTACATTATTTTAATAACTAATATTAACCAAACCTAAACCTAATTCACAAACACTAAACTCTCACCAGTCACCACACGACTCTCAAGTCTCTCTCACCTCAGAGTCTCATACCTCATCCCTCACCTCATCCCTCACGCCGTCACTCACTCTCAAGGTACCCTCACGACTCTCATCTTAAACCTCAGTCCTCACGCGGCACGCCAACAACAGTCTCAACTCTCCGTGAAACACTTACACCAATCGACGACGAATCTGCGACGAGTCGACGACAAATCTGCTCTTTCACAGCAGCGCAGTCACTCCGAATTTTCGTGGTGAGTTCAAGTTCTAGTGTCTCTTAATTTTATGGTGATTCTTATGTCTCAATCTTCAATTTATGTTTGATTTTCATTAGTTTTTGCTAAATGTCGGCTGTGATGTTGAAAAACTACCTATTTGCTGAGGGGAATTGTTTTTTTCCCCTTTGATTATAGAAACCAATGGATCCTTCTGAGCCAAGTTGTTTTTAATATTTTTTTTTGAATTTTTTTCTTTTGAAATTAATGAAACCATTGGGGTGAGGAATGCCGATTCGGATATCAAAACATGACGACTTAAAAAAAGCTCCCAGACTACAATTATCTCACCAATGGTTTTATCTTAAAAAAAAAATTAATATCTAATCTACTCTGAAAATTGTTTGTTTATCCGACATTGTTTGGTATTACCTTGAGTCTTTATTCTAATTGAATTTATTTTATTTTAAGTTTTGTTTTTTTATTTACGAAGCTCCCGATGATATAAATAGACATTATTGTTTCAGCCTTGTCTGAATTCACATGACGAGAAGTATTAAGTTTTGAGGGTGCTATTTTTTAGATGTCGAGTTCTTAGAGAAAACTCACATTAGGATGTGAATGAAGTGTGATTTATGTGAAGTATTTACATAACAGACTTGCAACTTGTTTTATATCTATATATATGTATGTGTGTGTGTGTGTGATACTGTTATGCTTATAGGTTCAAAAGTTGATTGTTTTATATCTATATGTGTGTGTGTGTATTTACATAACAGACTGAATTAGGATTGATTGTTGGACTGAATTCGTGTTTTTTTTACAGTGGATCATAAGAATGGAAACTGAATCTTCTCATTCTCTGGCAAGTCCATCCGAAACACCAAATGCGATAGAATCTGAAACACGTAATGAGTGTATAAGCCGAAAACGAGGAAGAAAAAACTCGACCTCAAAACCTCCTGTAAACCTACAACAAAGGAGTAAATATTGGGAGCACTGTGATAAAGGTTCAAGAAAGTTAGATAATGGGGGCGTGCAGAACTTAGGGATATGCAAATATTGTAAAACTGAGATCCCTGTGAACTACGGTAGTACAAGTGGGTTGATAAACCACTTAGTGAAGAGGTGTAAGTTAAGTCTAATATATGAAGCAAATAAAAGCCAGAAAGGTCAATCTGTGTTGACGAATGAGACAATGGGGCAAGGAAGTGCTTTGGTTCATCATACATATAATTCAAAAAGGTGTGAAATGAGGTTAGTTGAATATGTAATTATCGATGAAGTTTCCTTTCAGGCCGGCGAAGGGAAAGGGTTTGTAAACCTTCTGCATGAATTACAACAGAAATTCGTCATCCCTAACCGAAAGAAAGTTGCAGGTATGGTTTTTGAACTATTTTTGTTTGAGAAAGCGAAGTTACAAAGTGTGATTAGTGGCCATAGAGTAAGTATCAGGACTGATACTTGGACATCCATCCAAAATATCAATTACATGGTGATCACAGCTCACTTTCTAGATAGTGATTGGAAGTTGCATAAAAGAATAATTAACTTCACAAAAATCACTAGTCATATTGGGGAAGAAATTGGTAAGATGGTTGAGGTCTGTCTGATAGATAGGGGGATTGACAAATTATTTTCGATAGTAGTCGACAATGCTTCTTCTAATGATACTGCAATTGATTACTTGAAAAAAAGAATGAAAAGTGAAAGTACATTATTGTTTGAAGGGAAATACTTGCATCTGAGATGTGCTTGGCATATACTTAACTTAATTGTTAAGGACGGCTTGAAGGAGCTTAATGCTTCAATTAAATCTATAAGGAATGTAGTCATTTTTATTCATTCTTCCCCCTCTAGGTTGAATAAATTTAGGGAATTTGCCACACTAGCCAAGTTTGGTAGTACGTCAACTGTACCTATGGATGTCAAAACTAGGTGGAATGCAACTTATAAAATGCTTGATGTTGCACTGAAGTATAGACGAGTCTTTGAAAGGATGTCCGATGAGTGGTTGCCTTTTATGAATTATTTTCGTGAAATGGATGAAAAGGGTAAAAAAAAGGGTAGGGCCACCGGTTGTAGAGAATTGGGAAAATGCAAATGCTTTTGTATACTTTCTAAAAAATTTCTACGATGTCACTTTAGAGCTAAGTGCATCAAAAAATCCTACCTCCCAATTGATATACCAATCAATGATTGCATTGCAAATTGAGATCGAGAAAAAGAGCAATGACGATTCGGATCCAATTCTTAAAAAGGTTGCAAGTGCGATGAAATTGAAATTTGATAAGTATTGAGGGGATTGGGATAATATGAACCCTTTGATCTTTATTGCCAATATTTTGGACCTGAGAAGCAAGCTTCAAATGATCAAAGTTAGCATCAAAAAATTTGGGGCTAATTCAATAACATTCCAAGAATTCATTGATAAGGTTAAGAAAGACTTTGTAACTTTGTGGGCGGAGTACAAGGGAATAAATGATACCTTAGATATTGAAAGGAGGTGTGTCCAAATAAGGTGTAATGATGGAGATGGTAGTACTAGTACCGGTGGCGATCTTTGGAATGAATTGTTTAATGATGTGCAAGCACAAAATGAAGAGGAACAACTTCAAGAGATATCCAATGAAGTGGACAAATACCTAGCCGATGAAATTCAAAAACGGTCTAATCAATCTTTCAATTTGTTGGAGTGGTGGAGAGGAAGTGAAGCTAGGTACCCCGTCATTTCAATGATTGCGAAGGATATTTTTGCAATTCCAAGTTCAACAGTTGTTAGTGAGTCCGCTTTTAGTTTGGGAAAAAGAGTTGTGGATCCGTTTAGGAGTAGGTTGAGTCCTAAAATGGTAGAAGCTTTGGTGTGTACTAATGATTGGTTAAGAGCGGAGTTCGCCTTTCGCAAGGATCCAACCGAAGATGACCTTATTTTATATAAGGAAATTGAAGAAATCGAAAAGAGTAAGAGTTTCTTTATTTAATTACGTGTAAATATAAATTATATTTGTTTATGTATAATGTAATTTGATGCGTACTAATAATTTTATTTATTTTTACAGGTGCAGTGAGCCTGAATCAGGCTGCCTGATGTTGTAAAGACAGGAAATGAAGACATGCTTCAGTCTGCAGTGATCTTTTTGTTCTAAAGAAACTATCTCTTAGGCTGCCTGATGTTGTAATTTTTGAATTGTAATGCTTGGTTCATCTGCTTAAGACTTTTTTGTTTACCATCTTTTTGCTTAAGCCTGATGGTATTGGTGCAGTACAGTTGAAACCATCTTTTTGTTTACTATCTTTCTGTTTAAGACTTTTTTTTATGTTCATCTGCTTTTTTTTATGTTTATGGAATCATGGTGTCTTATTCAAACCGTGGATGTATATATTGTTTTGAATATATCAATATGTCGATTCGGTACAGAACGGTATGACGGTAATTTCGGTATACCTTGAATATACGGTATGCCGAATTACCGTGTGTTATACCGAAAAATGGTACGGCATCGGTATGTGTTATGTTTCATACCGATATCTCGGTATGCCAAGCGATTCGGTACGGTATACGATATGAGTAAAATAAATCGGTACGGTACGGTATAGCACCCCTAAGTATGATATTGACAGAAGAGAGAAAGCTGAAGAATCTCCTGCAAGGACTACAGCGCTAGCCATGCCTTGCTCATCAAAGCCTACCCACAAGAATGCTGACAGTGACGACGACATCCTGTCACAAGATGAAATGGCGCTCCTCATGCATAAGTTTAAGAAGTTCATCAAGCAGTCGGGAAAGACTCCATACAAGCCCAAGCCTGTTCACAAGGTAAGTACCGAATCTTCCTCTGGTGATGCTAACCTATGTTATAATTGCAAGAAACCAGGACAATATGCAAATAAATGTCCTCATCCTAAAGTTCAAAGGTTTCCGGAAGCCGAGCAGCAGGAAAAAGACGAAAGAAGATGTGCTTGGAAAAACAAGCTCAAGGCCCTGATTGGCGAATCAGAAGCCTCACCCGCACCAACAAAGTCCGAAGAATGTCTACAGGCAGTCACTGACAGTGACTCGTCAGATGATGAATTCGAAGATAAAGCATATATGTCGCGGCGTTTGAGATATAATTGTCCGAAACGACAGTGCGAAAATATAAAATAATTTGAAAAATCGCGGCGTTTGAGATACAATTGTCCAGATGTCGTGCAAAGCATTTAATGCAAAAGACGTTTGATTTAAAACAGGGCACGTGGACTCAAATCTGTTTTGAAATAAATAAAGTATTAGAATATTTAATTGAATTCCATAGTATGTCCTGTATCCGCATACATACAGCGTTCCTCCTTAAAAGGTACATACGGGATTCAATTCCATATTCTAATTCCGTCGTTTAAATCTGACCGTTCACTGTCTGGAAACCCTAAATCTTCCCACCGCCCACTATAAAAGGACTGTTTTTGCCCCTTTCGATTCTTTACGCTTTCTGCAAATTAAACGAGTCTTTAAGCAAACAGCCTACAAGATTTACTGCATCTTACTGCAATTTTCTTTGAATCTCACTTACTTTTCTTCAAGAAACTACTATGGCATCATGGCATCATCACAAACTTCCTCCCCATCTCTCAAGAAGACCGCCACCATCATTGATGGGAGGATCTTTGCCAGATCTGTGGTTGTTGAGCGTGTTCACGCAGAAGGAGACGATGTCGAATCCATGGAGATCATCGTTTCGAGAATTCGTCAAGAAGGCCTCTATCGCCTTGGAAGTCACAATCCTGAGCGCTATGATGCGCAAATGGTTGAGGAATTTTACCTCAACGCCTCTGTTCGTTTCTTCTCTCTTGCACAAGGAGGAAACATCGCTGACATTTCTGCCACCATCCACGGAGTGGAGATCCGCGTGGACCAAGAATTGCTGCAAAACCTGTATAGGCTACCTGCTGATGGCCTATCTATGGAGGAGCTTGAGACTTTTGGGTCTCAAGAAGTTCTCACCAAATATTGGGGTTTATTCACTGGTTCAGCATCGGACGAGAATGTCCATGCTTCATGCCACAAGAAATGGTTTTGCCTTCCATTTGTTTACTTACACGATTTCGTTGTCGTGTGATTGAAAACAGAACAAGTGCTTTCGAGATGTGCACCAACCTGAAATTTCGAATGATGGTTGTCATCATGTCATGCGAGAAGGTCAACTGGTGCCAGATTGTTCTCAAAAGGTTGCAGGAAGAAGTCTCTAAACCTGCCTCTCAGAAGAAGTCTTTTGGTCTGTTTCTTAATAATATTCTGACAAAGTGCGGTGTTCCGCAAAAGAAAGCAAAGAAAATTTATTCCCCAAAATATATTGGAGGAACCAGGCCCTCCGTCTTCAACAAGAAACATCTGATTGCGAACATGCCATTTGTCCGAACTATGCCCATTTCTGCTGATCTAAGGGACATGACTCCGAAGTCCGGGAGCGAAGAGACGTCAAAGAAAAGGAAGAGATGTCACAGCAAAACTCCCGTTGCTGGTGAGAAGCCAAAAAGGAGGCTTACAAAAGTTAAGACTACAGAGATTACAGCAATCTCAGTAGATGCTCCTTCGACGTCCCAACCCACTGAAACAATCCCCCAAGGCGCAACCCCTGCGGACGAAATAACCGTTACTGTCCAGACAGTAGATCCCGAGCCATTGGCGGCGACGATAGATGCACGTTTATTTGCCAACTTGAAAGACTCTCGCGAGTCGGCTGCCACTTTGGAGCCAATAGCCACAACTCCTGAATGGGAACCCACACCCGTAAGGGATCCATCTCCCCTCAGGGTACCAACCCCTGTACGGGATCCCTCTCCAATACAGGATCCCACACCTGTAGTGGAACCCTTGCCTATAACGGACCCATGCGCTGTACGCAGCCCCTCTCCGGGCTCCATCATTAACAAAACTTTGTTATCTGTGCAAATTGAACAGGCATACGACCGTTTTGTTCAATGGAAAGCATATAAGCTTGCTCCGTACGAAATTTTGTACAATTGGAGCGATTGGAGTGAAGAAGAAAGGTTTGTTCTAGAGGTGACAGACTCTCAAAATGTTGAAGTCCTGATTCAATGGGACAACCTTTGCTGCAAGGAGCTGATTTCAAGCCATCTAATGGACAAAGCTGATGCTCGAAAGAAAGGGAAATCTCTGTCCGAAGAAACAATTCCTATAAGTCCAAAATCTGACCACAACTCAGACGACGACAACGACGCCTTCCAGGCTGGTCTGAGGATGAGTCGTGAAGAAGCGAGAGAAAAGAATTCTCAAGGACACAACATCATCAAGGAGAAGGGACATCAAGTCACCATCAGTCCCCTTCCAAACAGCAAGATACTGTTCAAGACAGCGAGGAATCAGTCCCTCCTGTCGCGGAGGAACAAACAGTTTCACAACAGGCACCCGAGCCTGTCGCCGACGACCAAGCTCGCGCCATCCCGCAAGAGGAATCAGTCCCTTAGCCGGAGCAGGCGGAAGCTGAGAGACAACAGGAGGAATCAGTCCCTCCTGTACCAATGTCTACAGAAACCATTCCAGAACAGGAGGAATCAATCCCCCTGTAGCCGATCAAGTCGAACAGCCGCAAGTTGCAACAGCAACTGATGCCTCCACAACGACCGCGAAACCACGTGGTCGTCAGACAGCTCAATGGAGCTGAAGAAGAAAATCCTAGCTCTCCAGCCAGACATGAGCAACTCCATGCTCTCGATCTCCAAACTGTCTTTATACAGGATGCTGTGAATGCGCTACATACTGTTGAAAAGGAGACCAATTGGTTGCATGAGACTGCCGTTGATGAAATGACGGGAGTAAGAAGAGAAATTTCCAAAGTGGAAGAAGCCTTCCGCATTGTGCCCACCGTCCTAAGGCAAGCTCTCAACCAACTCCAACAGCGCCAGGAGCAGATCCTCTTGGAGGAACAAGCCAAGCTTCGCATTTCTGAGGCCAAAACTGCATCAGCCCTTGTTGAAATCGGCTCCCAGCTCCGAGGTCATGATAAAAAGATACAAGATATGTCGCTGGTGCTTAACTCCCTTGTTGAAAAATTTTCAAGCTTCGAGAGCAAACAGGATAATGCTATGAAAATCCTGGAGCGCTTAGATGAAAAAGTCTCGTACCTTGATGAAGCCAAAAAGGGGGAAGAAGTTAGAGCAGTTGGAAGGAAATGGAGACAAGAAAAAAAGGAGTTCGACGCTGCATTAGAAGACAGCGTTACTGCTGCAATTACTCGATTGGCAGTTCCTGCTCATACTGTTAGGATACAGGGTGCTCGCCCTGAATTCCACGATCCTAACATTCCGTGGAAAAACCTTGTACAGAAGCCGCCGACAATAAATCTCCCGACCAACCGACAGCCTACAGCAGATGAGATAAAGGAATGGAGGAAAAACGAACTGTTAAGATACTTTGTAGTTCTTATAAGGGAATCCTCCATATTCAACAGCTGTAAAACACTGAAGGAAGCTGCCGAGGATTTTACAAGGAGACTGGAAGAAGGAAAGCTACCTGTTGGGCTTCGGTCAGCATCCTGCCTGCATTAGCTTAAAAATGCGCGAGACGCGGCTTGCAATTCGACCTGTGAGATCTGCACTAGAAAGTGGTTAAATGAATTGATTTGGACTACTTATACCAACAAGATGCATCTTCTTTTCTAGTATCCATCTCATAGAAACTCCAAAGTTAAGCGTGCTTGGCCTGGATAAAGTGCGCTAGAAAAGACTCGTGTTGGTATAGTGAGGACAGTCTTCATCATTCTTGGGACCAACACTACCCCTACAGCTCCAGATGAAAAGTAAGCACAGGAAAGGCGATCCGGTTACCCATCCTGAAGACTGGATCCTTGTGTTCGATAAATCATATGAAGGACAAGCCATCTACTTAAATCGAAATAAGGATGCCTTGCAAAACTGGTGGAAGGGAACCAAGAATGATCCAAGAAGGCCTTGGAGACATGCTGACTATAGGAGTTAGCATGTAGGATCCTTCCTGTATTTTATTTTTGAAACAGCAAAAATTTTGTATCTTCACTTTTGCCCAAACTTGTAATCTTCGCTCTTCATCAATAAAATATTTTTGTCTTGAAAGATTACAACTCGTAATCTACTGTGTTCCTGTATGATTACGAAATCAATTCATATGATAAGTTGTATTCAACTAGATTACACTGTAAGATTGTGCCTGCGCGCCAATCATAAGTTTAAGTTGTAAAAACACTTTGCTGTTAGATTCTACCTCTTTAGAACTTCCCTGCGAGCAGTTCACATTGCTTTAATTTGTTGAAGGCCAGAACAATCGACAGAAGATCAAGTAGAAAGCCTCTCGAAACAAAGATATTTCAAAGGTTTTGGTATCAAGGTTTTGGCATCATCGAGAGACTTGGCAATTATCAAAAAGGGAGAAATTGTTGGGATAAACAATCATGTATCGAAGTTTTGATAAAGTGCCAACATACAGCAAGCAGTTGTCTCGAAGACGATCGAAGTTGTTGGAGTAAACAATCCTGTATCGAAGTCTTCTCAAAGTGCCAACATACAGCGAAAGTATAAAGAGACATCATACATCAAGAAAATCATGTCAATATGACGCTAAATATGGAAGCTGTCCCGAAATAAACATACAACATCCTTCCATACAGTATCGGTCTAAGATAGCCTACAACACATAGCCTACAGCATTATGTCGGAAACAACATACAGGCTGTAAGTATTGAGATCTTCAATACTTATCCAAACAGGACTGAAGACCGTTGAAACGAAATTTGCTTTATTCACTAAAAGTCAAGTCCTGTTTGAAAACAAGTATTTAAATACTAAAAGGGATAAAGTATTTAAATACTAGCCGACACAGATCTTCAATCAAGGAGCAAAAATCGGATCGTGTTTTATTTAAAACACTCAACACGTTGAAACGGACTATAGGCTCAACGAATATATTTCCAACGAATCTATTCAGAGGCTATATATATTCCAGAGTTTGAAGATCAGTTCAACCAACACATACAAGCTTACAAGCAATACGCGAACGATCTATCGACTGAATATTCAATATCATTAGATCAAGCTTACAAGAGCAAAGTATATTTCTTCAAGTATCATTCACATCTGAAAAGAAGAAATACTCGGTCAATCAAGAACAACCATCATCAACTCAAGATCTTCATAATCTTCATAATCAAGCTGTTGTTCCTACCTGGTTACTTTACCTTTTACCTTTGAGTAAAAATCTAATTCTGTGTGAACTAAAGAAGTTATTTCGACCTGTGTGGGACGAATAAGACGAAGCTTTGGAACTGTGTGTGAAGAAGCAAGTCAAGAGTTAGCTTTGACCAATCTGTGTGAACGGTTGAAAGCTATTGTCTTTGTATCAATCTGTATGAACGATACGAGGATATGTTTGATTATAGACACGTAGTTGTGTACGCAATGTTTATAATAAAACGTTTTACTCTTATGTGGAGGACCAATACACGTAGAGGGGTTTACCTCAAACCACTTTAATTATTATGTTAATTACCTTCTACATTTACTGCTTTCATTAGTGTGATTTGTTCACCAAGCAAACAGGAGATTAGCCCAGTTGCTGTATTTACAGCAGCTTACTGTTTCAAGACTTCCGCTACACGCTCTAATCTGAAACCGTACAGCTTGTTGCTAAAATCTTTCCAAGCTATATTCTATATACTTAGTGGCCAACAATATTATTAAAAATAGATTGTTCGCATAATATATTCTCAAAATATTATAAGTTTATTATTTTCATTATTATAAAATATTATTATAAAATATAAATAATCATGATCAAAATATTCCATTCCAAACCATGAGTCAAATGAAAAACTTAGTGGGATGGACGGAGCATTTCTCTACTTTTCTATTTTACTCGTCAAGTTTGGGCTTCGCCGAAAAATCAAAAAAGAAATGAGACATTCAAAATCATAAACAACTTTTAAATTGCATTATGAAAAAAATATTAAAAAAGATAATATTACGAAAATATTAAAAACAAATATAATGATATAATTTTTATATTTATCGACACAATACACCAAACAATAAATAGTCGAAATTCAATACTGAAAAAAGTCAAAACACCAATTTGAAAAAAGTCAAAACACAAATTATGTTGATTTATCACCAATATTATAATCAACCAGAAAAAAAACCAAAAATTCAGTTGATTTATCACCAATTTATTTCTAAATTCTCCACTGTCCAAGAACAAATCAAAGAGAAATTGTACTCCTATTTTTCCATTCACTGGAGCCAGAGACGGATTCAAAATCATAAACAACTTTTAAATTGCATTATGAAAAATTATTAAAAAAGATAATATTACGAAAATATTAAAGACAAATATAATGATATAATTTTTATATTTATCGACACAATACACCAAACAATAAATAGTCGAAATTCAATATTGAAAAAAGTCAAAACACCAATTGAAAAAAGTCAAAACACCAATTATGTGGTGCTTAAATTATAATCAAACCAGAAAAAAAAAAATCAAAAATTCAGTTGATTTATCACCAATTTATTTCTAAATTCTCCACTGTCAAAGAACAAATCGAAGAAAAATTGTACTCCTAATTTTCCATTCACTATGGAGCCACACTCCTAAAACTTAATCTTAAATAAAATGAAAAATATATTAAAAAAAATTCTTAAGAAAGATTGAGGAAAAACTTAAAACCTTAAAACCTAATAGAAAGTAAGAACCTCAAACAACTAACAAAATCCTAGAAAATAGTAAATACTAAAAGACTAAATAAAAGGAAAACTGAAAGGGATGGGAGTCAAAAAGAAAAAAAAAGCTACGGGTTACCGTCTGATGGAATGCATTCCGACGGTCTGACACAAGAGTTTGGCTTCCTCACCATATCCGCAAGCGGGAGTATCTCAATCTTTAATAACCATAGAAAAACTAAGCAGCAATATAATATATTCAAATAAATAAATAGCCCACGACAAATAAGGCAACAGAATATCCTATAGTTCTGTTGGAACTTGAAGAATGGAACAATGCTCATACAAGAAGTATAGAGTCGGACGATATCTCCAAAAATGTTGAATCCACTTTCGCTCGAACAAATGAAAAGAATCATCACGCGTACCATTTATTGAGAAGTTCCAAGAGCAGGACAGCAGCGGCATCTTTCGCTTTCTTGACGCTTGGCATCGGCTCACCAATGCATTCGTCCGTCCATCCTTTATCGGAAGTATTAACGCGTACTGAAAACGTAAATCTTTTTGCATGTGCCGGACCACCCTCACTCACACACCTGAATGGAAGGCATTAGACCAACATATATCACATCAAGATGTCCAGTAACCTTCTACAAAAGGTCCGGTTTTTGTTTGGGTCAATCAAACCCCTAAACCTTTATATCATAGGGGATCGGATTTTTCTACGTTAAAGATGTGATGTCGGAGCAAATGCCATGTTGAAAAACTACATAAAATTACCATTATCCAAGTGGCAATCACTAAATCAACTTTCTTTAAAACAAGTCGATGTTAGCTTGGAATTTAAAAATTAGAATATTCCAATAAGATTTCTTTCTCTTTTACAAATTGATCTCAAGAGGGGTGGGTATTTGTTAGGTATATAAACCTCAAAGTGGTGTTTGTAACATTTAAAAAGGCGGTATATGTATTTCACAAAGATAAGTATAATTTTTTGTCATTAGGCTAATTTACAAGAGTAAATTTTGTAATTAACCCACCTTCCAAAAAAAAAAAAAAAATTAGAGTGAAATATTCTTTACCTATATAGGGGCATCGGCCAGTTTTTACGCAAGCATATATCATTCAATGTTTGTCTGGTAAAAGTTTGGTTCCCATTCTTCTTGTCTTTCTCGTCATCCTCGACATTCTCTTTGGCTTCAGCCGACTCTTTTTCTTTCAAAGCAACGAGAGCATTTCGTGCAGCTAATTTGTGCGCCATTTTCTTTTGGGAATTATGAGCAATCCCAACCTGAACACCATCAACATATACTTCCACAGTAGCCAAGTTTCCACTTCGGGCGGCTTTATATTCTAGACCTTGAGCTTGTTGCTGGCATCTTTCTTGTAATTCTCTAACGGGATGCATCGGGAGTGTTTCTGGGGTAACCATTGGGTTCAACAACGGTTGAAAAACCTAAAGAAGTAATAAAAAAATGTAAGACATTTAACTCAACCAGTATCGAACTGTCCCCGAATAATAATGAACTAGGGCAGTGAACAAGTAACAAGAGTGTCTGGTTCAGCTTATACAAAGCATTTGATGATGAGAAAAGATTATGGTTTCTTACGGGATGTCAGTCAGATCATATACTAAAAGTGTTGAAGTGCTCAGATAGATAAATCATAAACCGTAGAAGATTTTAGTCATATAAATTAAATAATTTGTATTGCCAGCTGAAGGTCTGGTTACATCTTAAAAATAAATTGCGATCTAACGTTTTTAAGGAACTTGTAAGATCATGAGACCTTATAAGCTTGCAAATACAATCCAAACTAAATGAGCAAAAAAAAAAAGGAGAATGGGAAGGAGAAGGAGCAGGAGGAGGAGGAGAGGGACGGGGGAGGGGGGGGGGGAAGAGGAGGGGGAGGGGGAAGGGGGAGGAGGGGGGGAGGGAAGGAGGGAGGAGGAGGAGGGGGGGAGGGGGAGGAGGAGGGGAGGGGGAGGAGGAGGAGGAGGGGGAGGGGGTGGAAGAGGAGGAGAAGGAGATCGAACCTTCCATACAGCCGCAGTATTACATCCTCTGTCGAGAAAGATGGCCCCAGCAATTGATTCTACGATATCTCCAAGAACTTTAGGAGCTTTGCAATCCCCTAAACCAAAAGAGTTAAAACCAGGTTTCGGAAGTTCGACCAGAACCTCTTTCGCGAAAACCCGAATCTGAATACGACAAAGAAAATTAAAACAAAGGATGTCTTACTCAAATCCATAAACAGAAAATGCAGGGAAAGGAAAAAAAAAAGAACCAAGTACCTGTTTCTCGAGTGCGGTTGATCCATGGCGGAGGTGTATATGAAGGTTATGTTTAACAGCCACACGTGCAAAATTCTCATTATTCACAGCAGCAGCTCGCAAGTCAGTCAAACGCCCTGGTGGCAAATCCGTGTAGGTGAAAAACAAGTGTTTGGTGATGAGATGGTCCAGCACAGCATCACCGAGAAATTCCAACCGTTGATAACAAGACACTCCAGAAGACGGACGCGAGGCATGAGTTATAGCTTCTACCGACAAGCCCTTATCGTTGAACCTCATATTCAAGGAACCTTCTAATGCATCAAAATCAATACTCCTAAGTATACTATCTGGAACAGTACTCGGCTTAATCGAGTATTTTATCTCTTTTATATCAACTTCTATATCAATTCCAATCCATTTCATAAGGTGATTGGCAGCGTACTTTCCACCTTCAACATAATATACACCAATCAATGCCTCGACAACATCTGCCAGCGTTTTTCCAGAAAGTACACGGTACGAACTCGAGTCGCTCTCGAGTTCCCCATCTTCAGTTTCGTATTCTTCGTATATATCAATATCCTGTATCTTTCTTTTTAATTTCTCGTTAGAATCGAATTCCTGATCGAATAATGATGATTCTCCTTCCTTGGTGTCCTCATCAAAGATGGGCAGCACACCAGGTGCAGCCCATCTAGATGGAGCAAATCGATCAGCCTGGATGTATGACTGAAGCCCCTTGTCTAGCGCAAATTGATATAGTACAACGTTGCTTACCATTTGTTGTCTCATCCTAGTAAGTTGGCCTTCATGTTTTTGAGGGTATTTGAGAAAAAGAAATCTACTAACAACCCATTTCAGATAAGCATCTCCCAAAAGCTCTGCTCTCTCGTAACAGAAAGTCTCCTGGCATGACGCTGCAGTTAAAGCTTCTAAAACCTGCAAATAGAAAGCTTACAATCAGGTAGGAATAAATGGCGTAAGAAGAAAAAATTCTCATTGGGTCAATAAATTATTACAAAAAAATGCTTAAGATATACATATGATCAATTTATTTTTTATCTGTTTTTTTTTATATTACAATAGACATTATATTATTATGGGATTGGTTCAAATGGGAACAAGTCCTTAAAATGGGAACATGAGTCCATGCATATTTAATGCAGACCTACTGCACACATAGTATATTGTAATGCATATTTATTTATTTTCAATGTACAATGAATCCATGCCAAATGCGTGGAAAAAATGAATATGCATTAGAGCATACTATGTGTGCAACGAATCCGTACTAAATATGCACCAGACTCACGTTCCCATTTTAAGGACTGGTTCCCATTTAGACCAATCCCATAATTATTTATCATTATTATCGTTATTATAGTGGGGTCAATTTTATATTTTTTATAAACTTATATATATATATATAAAATATATATGTATTCTAAAGATATTTCAAATTCTAAATGACCCCACAAATTAACTAGTGGCTACTACGCCCAAGGGCAAATGTACGTGACGAAAAAAACAACTCCAGAAAATTTCAGAAACCTTTGAAGCAGGAACAGGATAATTAATGATATCCTTAATCTGCACAGCAAGTAGCATGCTTTCAATCCTTCTCATAATTGATGGCAATCTTTGAGCACCCCTAACCAGTGATCCAGGAAATGGATGCACAAAACAGAGTTCAGGAGGGAGAAAAACATAATAAATTCTCTCATGTATCTCTTCAGATTCACCGTCATGGCCTAAAATAAAAAGTTCCACAATGAACTCTATATCGCAACAAAATGATCTGGCCTAAAAGGATAAGAGGAAGAATTTAACTGCAAAGAGCATACCAATTGAGTGTTCGAAACGAGGAGACAAAAGATTTTTGCAATATGAAACTCCACGGGCTCTTATTAGAGGTTGCTGTTTATAGATCAAATCTACTCCATACCTGCAATCATTCGAGTGTTAGTTAATGCATAAATATGTTGCAAATGCAGAAGAGAAAGTCAACTAAACATTTAAGGACTTCAAGTAACTGAGCAGCACACTGTAAACAATGTCAAAGTAGGGGAGTAGACCACCTTATGTGTAGCCTGAGAGGTTATACACCCTCGTCTATTTGATAATTTATCCAGGTAAGTGAAGTCCACAGGATAATAGAACCTTGTATTAGAAATAAGCTTTAAGTAACTGGACAGCCTAAGCAAGATTTAAATCTTTTTTTCTTTTCTTCTTTAAATAAAAAATATAAGAGCTCTTCTTCCATCCCCCAGCCCAGTCTTTCCAATCTGGCATCCAATAGAGGGCAAACCATTCAAAAATTATCGTAAATTTACTGAAGGAAATAACATACTTCTGCTTATAATAATCGGCATAAGAACTGTACTCCAGAGGACCAAGATAGCCTTCTTTCCTCGGGAATGAGTTCTCTGCTGTCATCTCAAATCGAACAGAATCTACATAGAATCTCTTTCCAGAATGAGCTGCAGTGACTATTTTCCCAACAAGATATTCTGATTCAACGCAGGAATCAGCCATCATCAATTTCCCTTGTGTTAAATCAACTTGATAGGGCACTTCATTAGCATCTCGTTTAGGTGCTAATCCAGATGCTTTCACCACATCAAACTGCGCAACAGCTCCTCTAATCCCATATGTCGGGTGGCTTTTCTGTTCAAAAGCCATGACGTGTCTTAATTTTCCATATCCATATTCTCTTCGATCCCCACCTAGTGCCCGTTCGTTAGTGCCAAGGTAAACATCGGGCCTGGCTCTCTGAAGGGGATTGCGCCATGCATCCGTCTTCGAAACGTTATCAACTAGAGCCCAGTCGATATTAGTCATATAATCTGTTGATCTATCTCCAACCAAAGGAATGAATAAATAAGCCTTTGCAGCGTCCCAAGGAGTGTTGGATGGTTCGACGTCCACATCTAATATAATGCTCATCAGTCGTACGTGAAAGCTCTTAAGCAATGTCAACTGTGTAGATGAACGAACGTAAGTGTTCTTTACAAGCGCTCATCTCATTGTCAACAGAAAACCAAGAACTCGAACAAGTAAAGAAATGATCGATGCACCTGAGTTTCTCTAAATTCTATTGGCCCTTTAAAGACAAGTGATGCCTTCATTATCATAGAGCGCGAAATGAATAGATCCATCGACATCGATATCACCTAATAAGGACAGAGGATTGCATGAAGAACCTTATATTTTGCATTAGTCAAACTTAAAAAGAAAATATGTTACCTCTGCATCCAATTTGTTGCCAAACAATACTGCAAAGTCTGAAACTTGAGTTAATAAGGGATCTTTGGTGAACCCAACATTTTCACATTTGACTGAATACATATAAGCACGAATCAACTTGGAGTCGTCACAGCCTTTCCCAGATAAAATCCATTCTCCCTACAAAGACAAATCCAATACGCTTCCAGCTAACAGTAATCACAATCTTACCTAAGAACTACCTAAATTAATGTATTCCAGTATGACTGGAAGGAGAGATGGAGAGGTAAATGACTTTCAAGGCGTGAACATCATTACAATTCTTAATTTTAACTGGCAAGCAATTAATAACATTGAATCCATATCAAATGTGCTGTCTTTCAACAATATAAAACAGTTCATCAAAAGGATAGATGGAGGAACCAACCTGGAGAACGTCAGCTACTCCTTCAGGGTAAAATTCTCTATGCCTAGAAGTTCCAGGAAGAGGATCTCCATCATCATTTTGTTCAACTTTGTCAGCTTCTCCCATGATTCCCTTATCCGGCAACAGCATATCAGTAAATGCTCCCATCTCATGGAGCTTCTTGCAAGCAGCCAAACAAACAGCCTGCAAATCTATAATCTATCAAATAGGTACTCCATTTACACTTTAAACAGGTAGCAAACAAATTTTGACATATGAAGCATGCCTGTTGCGCAAGGCGCATCGATTTGCATGGAGGTCCCTCTAGTTTCTCAAAAGGTGCATTACAGGGAAGTTGAAGCTTGCACGAATACTCAGTAGGGCTGCCAGGATTCTCATGACGCTCCATGATAAATTCAGGATGAAGAATTGAATACCTGCACAATAGAAGTGATGAATGAGATAATACAACACAAAAGTTGTAGGATCCGGAGACAACAAAGATAAGCACACATCCGAGAGGGAGGGAGGGAGAGAGAGAGAGAGAGAGAGATAGAGATAGAGATAGAGAGAGAGAGAGAGAGAGAGAGAGCACCTGTCACTGGGGAGCTGCGAACAGTACAAGTGGATAAGTCCAACAGCAGAATTTAAGCTTACAACAGCACCAGTAGACTTCACCTGGTACATTGTGTCAGCTATTGCCTCCATAGAACTTATGGAGCAGGTATCCTTGAGATGACTAATATCAGTCCTCTCAATGGCTTCTTTCCGCAATGTCTCCTCACTATTCCTGGCATTCTTCAAGAAGGCTGTATCGGACAAGTTTCCTCTACAAATAATCATTAATCATTAAGTTAGCTTTATTGTCTCTCCGTAGATAAACCGTCAGAAATCTCCCAAGGGTACCTCTCAACCATCAAGATGTAATCTGATCCAGGTTTCCTAGCACGACCTCTAGACTGAATATATGCAAGTACAGTTTTGGCAAGATCAAAACGAATGACAACATTGCATTGTCGGATATCAAGTCCCTCCTCAGCAACACTAGTGGCAACTAAAACAGTGACCTGTAAAATAGATAACATAAACAAATAAGTCAATGTAAGGGTTTATATGAGGCAACTGCATGATAGTACAACATACACGACCATCCCGGAATTGGGCAATAGTATCTTGCATTTGGCTTGTTCGCATTTCTTGACTGTTGTTGTGCCCAATCAAACTTGAAGATTTGACAAAACTTAATGATGGAAGCTCTGCAAAAACCTACATGTGTAAAGGAATAATTAATTGTTGTATGAAGACAACTACAGACTCATGCAATTTGTTTGATGTATTCAATTGACCTTAGGAAGAACCAAGGCAGTCACAACGCGCTCAACAAAGATTATAGCATGAAAATCCTCAGTATGTTGATAGTTTAGAAGTATTTTAATCAATGACTGCACTTTTGGGGTCACTTTTCCATCAGCAACAGCAGCTCCAATAATCACATCAACATGCTCACCACCAGAGACAACTACCAAAAAACAATCCAGACCGTTATACATTTGATTATAATTAAAAAAGAGAATGATTATAAAAACATACACATCACCTGAAACAATAACCAAAAATAATAACTTAAGTCTATTATAATGTTTGTAAAACTAGTTCTGCTTCCGCAAAAGGTAATAATAAGTGCATGCTTCAATCAAGAGTTGCCTTCTCCATCATAAAACTTGTCTAAAAAACAAAATGAAGTACATATAAAGATCCACTGTATCATTCATATGCATTAGGATTGTTATCCTTCTCCTACAAAACAAGAACCTGTAAGTTTTTGTTATTCCAACTTTTGATTCAATGGAAGTAGAAGCATAAACAGATTCATTAAATGGCATGAGATTACAAAAGGAAAAGGACAAAGGCATAAGCAGGACACGTCGTCAAGCAAATCTTTACACATTTAAAGCTGATGCACAGAAACGATATAATTGATGGAGCTGTTGTATATCTTTAGGATAACAAGCCAGTAAAAATCTCTTGTTAACATGCAGGTGATCAATAGTTATGCAATCTATACTTCTATTAAAAGAGAGTCGCGACACATGTCACTTTGTAAGTTTTTCTGATTTTATATTTTAAAATATAGTTTATACATAGAGATGTATTCTTAAATTTTCAAAAAAAAAAAAAAAAATCTAGATATGATTGTGGGAGTTTTATTCCACAACTTACACTTATCTACCAATAAAAAAAAATTCTTCCTTTATTTTTTTAGCTTAAATTTTTAAATATTTATAATTTTTATATCAAGTTTATTTTTAATAAAAAATATATCAAATTAATTTTTGTTTCGCAATTTTCAACTAGACATCCATATGAATATAATAAATTTGATGGATTTACAATAATGACCGATTGCACAAAAAAATTATATTAGAGAAAATATGAATATTAATTTTCAGTAAAATTAATTGATGCAAAATAAAAGTATATTTACTCATTTTTATAAAATTAGATTTGAGACTCATTTTGCTTACATAAAAAAATAAATTATGATATTAATTTAATTATAATAACTAAAAATAATAAAACATACACTGCATACACACACATATATTAAGACTTAATCACATATTACTTTCATCCCCAAAATTTGTTCCTGAAATTTATTCATGTAATGGACACTAATTGACTTAACACTCTGCTAATGTGGTACTCTTTCTTAAATTATATTACACTCCATAATACACTCAATAAGTCTTTTATTAACTTTACGCTAATATGATACTCATGTCGAAGATCATCAAAAATAAATTTAGAGATCGAGAAATTATTTTCTAATAAGAGAATATCTTGTGTGGTGCATCGCACCGGAGAACATCTAGTTATGTATGATAAAAGTCCACAATCTTTTAGTGATTTCACCTACGAAGCATGGAGTCGACATGCGACACAACACAACAAAGATACAGGACAACACGTGGGGGACACGTTTTTACTTTTGTATTTTCATATATATAACCTTTAGTTATCACCAAAAAGTTGAACTACTAAAACAAATAATATCAATCCAGCCCACAACTGCCCAGCGCATATCAGATTTAACCAAGTTGAACTCCACTAGCTTCCTCCTTCCTTTTTTTTTCTCGACAACAAGATAGATAACAGGAACAGAAGAAAAAAAAAAAAAAAAAGGAGAGCTCAGCATGTCAGATTCTCGTGCCTGGATGTGTCCTGAAATGTCGCCAGCATGTTGGTGGCATGCACGACACTAAAAAAATCCAGTCCGGCAGCGTGTCGGGCGTCTCCGTAGTGTCCGACTCGTGTCGGATGGGCTATGTGGCTTCAGGGAAGCGTCCATGCTTCATAGGGTTTCACTCTGGTCATGGACTTGGTACTGATTAAAGTTTAATGAAATTATTTTTTTTTCAACGCTGATCTGTATCATCATTGACAACCAAGAGATATTCTTTTACTTCTATACAAGATTACATTTAATGCGAGAAACCAGTCAGTGGGTCACCAGTAATGCATAATGCGCATAATATAAAGATAGAATTATTCACCATGACTATCGGTAAGTTCTCCCTCCTCTGGCTCATCAGTCCCATTTCCATCTGCAGCAGTATTCTCTATATCGGTGCCTCCGGCACTATTCTCCAAAATGGCCCCTTCAGATAGATTACATTGCAGAAGAGAGACAACTTTGTGTAAGTACGACTCTTGGAACTTGACATCAAGTTGATAGTTCGCCCTCTCATCATTCTGCAAAGCGGTTAGAAATGCTTGTGCAACCTGCAAAAGAATCACGAGTCAGGCATATAGTTAAAACACAGAATTGGCACATAACAGTTCGTAAGGTTTCTAGTCATCTGAAATTAAACATCTCGAACTCTCTGTTTAGACAATCTGCAAAACCTAAACGACCTTTCAACATCACCATCCAATATACCCATAATGATCACCCCCTAAAGCGTTCAAAGCAAATATCATAGAAACGATAACCGAATATCAAAACCACCATGGCTGCAACACTGTTGAATTGATGCAGCAGAGAAAGAAGAAAAAAAAAAGAATTTATTTCAAAAGGATAACTTGAAAAACGTCGGAACCAAAAGTTATGCCAAAACTTGTACCGTGCTCAACCAGGAAATGTAATTATAGAGGGAGGAAATAACAAAATGACATCCTGTAATGAATATGTTAAATCACCTTGTAAGCACACCACTGTCCAAGTTCACCCAATGCATAATTGATGGCTCTCAATTTTTGGACTAAATTAACAGCACCATCACTTTCACTCCGTTCAGACACACCATAAACTTGGCGCAACTCGTCCTTTGCCCCAGCATCTCGTGCTCCCATAAACTGCCATTTACTTTTTCTGCAACTTGACCGAGCAGCTTCTCCGACAGTACGTTCCATTTGCTTAATTTGCTCATGGAGGGACCACAAACTAGCTGCTTTGTCATACTCAACTACCACTTCTGAAGGCGTTGGCACATGCTTCGCCAGCTCTTCTCGGTCCTTTATTGTACAAACTACGAGTCTAGTTTAGTTTCCAGATTGCGAATCTTTACTGCACAATCAACTTGGCTAGAAACACCTGATTTACACATAAAACAGTCATTGGCTTTAAGGAGATAGTTGACCAAAGAAATACAAGATAAGACAGACCAATACTTGCTGCTAGAAAATTATAAAATGCAAAACAGAAAAAAAAAAAAAAAAACTTAATGACATGAATACATTTAGACATGTGATGCTTCACACATGACACCATTACTTCAGAATAGATGGGTAATTAACTGCAGAGACAAATCAAGATCATACCCTTCAAGTTCACAGGAGATGCGGTCATCCCAAAAACTGATGGCCTCTTCTCCTTCGGTGTTGTGTGATAGAATTCAGACATCACTAAAGAATAAGGATGTTTCTTCACAGCATGATGACACTCATCCAGAATAAGGAGATTAATAGCTTCCATTTTTACAATACTGTGTCTAAGTATGTTCAGAAGAATTTGAGCCGTCATCACTAAGACCTGGTCAAGCAGCACCATAAGTGAGGAAATCTAAATAGGACTGAGTTTCAGTAAATTCCAGTAGTTGAATGGACGATGTAACTTCAAAACGCTGTTGTTTTGGGGAGAAAAAAAAAAGGTCCTGACTTATGCTAAATGACTATTTGCTTTTCTACATACTTTCGGTGGGTCCCCCCTCTCTATTCCAGTTACTTCAAATGCAATTGCAATTTAAACATCAAAAGAAATATTATCCTTCAGTAATCAATTAGGAGCACAAAAGCATTAGCAGATGGTCAATCAAAGTTAGCCATGCTTACTCTGACACCTTCATGCTGCCCCACCGGAAGTTAGTGCTGCAAATTACGATAGGGTCTATACTTCAAAATTCATTTTTCGCTTCCTGTTCATTAAATTTTAGTCTTAAACCCCAAGATTTCAAGGTTATCTCACCTCACCAAAAAAAGAAAGTAGAAAATGTCTTGTGTTTGACTTGAGTTTGCTATAACAAGTTACGTCCATAGCCATATATTGTTTTCCACGTCCATAGAGAATACAGGTGTTCCCATCATTTTCTAATTCAACTCAGTTGCGAAGACACGATCACGAGAGATAAGCATGGTTCTTTATGATCCGACGAACATATCAGACTTTCACCATGTATTCTTTATTTTGCAAAGGTACTGTTAACAGGAAACTCGAAAGAACTCTTATATAGATGTGGCTTGAAATCAACATCATAAAAATGTGTAGAAAGATGTGCTATATTTACCTGTTTACTCTGAAACTCACGCTGCCATCTCCGTGCATCCCAGAAATCCTGACCCATTTCACCACAGTAATGGCCAACTTGATAACCCGTACGCTCACGGATTACTTCTGCTTGCTGTATATTAAAAGTAGAGTTATTCACATACTAGTTGAAAAACCGTACGAGTCGAAGTTCATCACCAATTCCCCAAGAAAACACTACCTGGTAAACAAGAGGAACTTTAGGCACCAAAAAGACAGCCAGCATTTTCTTATTTTGTTTTTGCAATTCAGTGCTAACACTTCTCATAAGGAGGACAGCAATAAGTGTTTTCCCAGCCCCTGTCTCAAGAAAAGCAATTGTGTTTCTCCTCTTCGCCTGCTCAAGAACTTCCAACTGGTACTGGCGAGCTTGCTCCTCCGGAAGTTTCTCTTTTGGCTGGTCTTCTTTCTTCTCCTCTAAGCATCCAGCATCTTTGTTGCTTTTCTGAGAGTTGACCTTCTCATCTCTATTTCTAGAAGATTCCCAAGAACCCGCATGGAAAACCAATTCATTCGTTTCTTTCTCCCGCTCCCAGTAACCCCTTGCTTCCCGGAACTCCCTGTCCTTCCAGCTACCTGTACCATTACGTTCTCTTCTCCTTGGATGGCCTCTTGCCAGCCCTTCCATCTCAACATGATCCCAATCACGCTGTCTTTTCCTTCCGGGAGCTCTATCCCAAATCCTCCCACCCCTCTTTGTATCCACACCACGAACTTTTCTGGCGTGTCTTTGCTCAGTCTCGTAGTTTTCATTAGGCCTTTCGCCAACTTCGTTTCTATCATTCTCGGATCCATTACTACACGATGGCCGTTCTCCATTGCAATTAACAACTTCATGCTCATCCACTAGGTGTTGATCTTGATCCTGGATACTGGCTTGCTCGGAAGAGGAATCGTGATGAACAACAGCATTCTGGTTGCCGCCATTGGTGGCTACAAGATCAGGGAAACCCACGCCACCGTTTGTTAAGCTTTCAAGAATCTGATCGATTCCACCAAAGAAACAAGGGTCAAGGAAGCCTCCCTGAGAATGTGGATCTGGTAAAAAAGTTGGAGTAGTAGTCATAGGCTCAAAATCAAGGAAATAATCATCACAAGAAATATCCTCACAGGCATCCAGCCAGTACGAAGGTCTGACATCACCATTAAGAGTACAGGCATTAACTAAATCCCCAGCCTCCTCTTTATCCATTTTTTCCTAATGACAAATGCTTATAATTCACTAACTAACAGCTATAACCAGTACAAAAATGGCCGCACACCTTGTTTATTCTCAATTCTTTCTGTGGAATACAAAAAGAACACTCTATGGAAAGCTACAACTATAAACTGTTCTCTACTTTCCAAATGTATACTAAATAGCAGTATGGCACCACAAACAAGTAAAATCTGAAAGTAAAAGGGAGTCGAAACTCAAGACCCACAAAAGCTTATATATATATATATATATATAGAGAGAGAGAGAGAGAGAGAGAGAGAGAGAGAGAAAACAAGAGGAGCTCCTGGATGAACTGAAAGGGGTAAAGCGAGAAGAGGGAGAGAGAGGAGAGAAAGCAGATAAGCGTGAAATAGACCGTAAGAAGCACGCGAATAAGCGAGAGAACAAAGAGCAAACTAAAACTGAGCTGTGTGGTTCGAAGATTCTTCAATCCACCGCGGTCTATTACGCCACTCTGCTCTCTCTTCTCTTCTCATCTCTTCTAACTTCTTCCATTACAAAAGCTCAAATCCCTAATTCTGTCTTTTTCGCTATTTCAAATATTTGGTTTGGGGCTATGGCCCGCCGCGGCAGATCCTTGCTGCTGTAATTCGGGCCCATTCGACCCGATTCTAAGAATCTAGGGATGGTGTATTGTGACGTGTATGGGTGGACTACTTACACTTCTACAGTAGATTCTTCGCAATATACCTCTACTCCTCTATCAGTACGGTACTACTACAAAGTACCAACTACCAACTACCAACTACCTCTTTTGACTTTCTTACCACACCATTATTTGGAGTTATTTACAAAACAAGTGTATTTTGAAAACATATTTACCAAAATAGTGTGCTTTCAAACATAATTACCAAAATGGTGTTGTTTTCTATTAAGTAGGTTTTAATTGATTTTTTTACTCTTTTTTTTATTGACTTTTTTTACTGCTTTTTTTTTACTACCTTTTTATTTTATTTTTTTTAAACTGTTTTTTTTTTACTATTTTTACTCTTTTTTTTTTAATTTTTTTTCACTACATTTTTAATGTTTTTACTGCTTTTTTTAATACTATTATTTATTATGTCTTATATGACAATCACAACAATTGTTTGAACAATGCTAACAATAAAAAATTAAAACCAATATCATCACAAAGTTTTTAGGTACTAAACCAACGAGTTATTTACCAAACGAAAAAACAAAAGTAACATTTCTATTTTCTTCCGAATATCTTGAGTCGATAACCGATCTTTATCTGCAAAAAAATAAAGAAATGAGAGATATAGTCATACCAATTAACCGAATAAATTTTCTAAAATTTGTCTTTATATACCGTGGCTTAGACAAACATTCTTTCTTGTGACACTACAAAAAAAGCTTTTACGACGCCTGCACCGTCGTTGTTAAACTTATAATTTACCAACGTCATTCACGACTCGTTATTTAATTGATTTACCGACGCCATTGCCGACGACCGGTTCACGACTTATTTCTTTCTTTTTTCATAATTAACGACGCCGTTTATCGACGCCCTTACCGACGCTATTTCGGCATTGGTAATTTTTTTCTTTTTCACAATTAACGACACCTTTTATCGATACTTTACCGACGCCATTTTGGCGATGGTGATTTTTTTATTTTTTCACAATTAACGATGCCGCCACCGACGCGTATTCACGTCCGGCTCAAAGTGTTAGGTCCGGCTCAAAGGGTCAGTCCGGCCCATTCAATTTCAAATGGTGAGAAAGATTTTGGTATATAAACAACACAATACATTATCTTGTTTTTCCGATGTGGGATAGTGTAAAATTTACCGACGCCATTTCGCTTCAAGAAATGAGATCGTTAATTGTGAAAAAGAAAAAATAATAAAAAAATTTACCAACGCCGAAATGACGCTGGTAAACGGCATCGTTAATTATGAAAAAATAAAAAAATCACCATCGCCAAAATGGCGTCGGTAAGGGTATCGATAAACGGTGTCTAATTGTGAAAAAGAAAAAAATTACCAATGCCGAAATGGCGTCGGTAAGGGCGTCGGTAAACGCGGCGTCGTTAATTATGAAAAAAAGAAAAAAATAAGTCTCAGGAACCTATTGGTCGCAATGGCGTCGGTAAATCAATTAAATAACGGAGTCGAATGACGTTGGTAAATTATAAGTTTAACAACGACGGATGCAGGCGTCAGTAAAATCTGCTTTTTTGTAGTGTCACAATCGAAAAGAATGTTTGTCTAAGCCACGGTATATAAAGACAAATTTTAGAAAATTTATTCGGTTAATTGGTATGACTATATCTCTCATTTCTTTATTTTTTTGCAGATAAAGATCGGTTATCGACTCAAGATATTCGGAAGAAAATAGAAATGTTACTTTTGTCTTTTCGTTTGGTAAATAACTCGTTGGTTTAGTACCTAAAAACTTTGTGATGATGTTGGTTTTAATTTTTTATTGTTAGCATTGTTCAAACAATTGTTGTGATTGTCATATAAGACATAATAAATAATAGTACTAAAAAAAGCAGTAAAAATAGTAAAAATGTAGTGGAAAAAAGTTTAAAAAAAAGAGTAAAAATAGTAAAAAAAAAAAAACAGTTTAAAAAAATAAAATAAAAACGCAGTAAAAAAAGCAGTAAAAAAAGTCAATAAAAAAAAAGTAAAAAAATCAATTAAAACCTACTTAATAGAAAACAACACCATTTTGGTAATTATGTTTGAAAGCACACTATTTTGGTAAATATGTTTTCAAAATACACTTGTTTTGTAAATAACTCCCATTATTTGACCATCCACAATAATTTATTGTGGATGGACTATTTTACCCTTTTTGCCTTTTTGTACAATTTTTAATTAACAACGAAGGGGATGAACAAAGCAACTTAATGGATTTAAATGTATTTCCAAACTTTTCAGATGACTATACATCTTTTGAGTTGAATGATTAAGTTCAGGTGAACTTTTCATTTTCGAACGTTATTTTGTTTTTTATTTTGGATTGTAATTTATTTTCGTTTTGGAACGCTATTTTATTTTGGAACGTGATTACGTTGGTAGTGTACTATTTTTAAAATTTAAAAAAAAATGGAACATGAAAATTTGATGAGTAAAAAATAAAAATTTAAATCTTAGAATTGTTTCAGGAGAAAGTAAAAAGACTGTAAATAGAGTCAATCAATTGCATTCATTGATCCCAGGCTACCAGTCAAATTCACAAGAAAGCAATATCCCTTGTTCGTGTCATTTGCAATGACCATAAATAAATAAGAGCCAAGGTCAATCTTTGACTCACGTTGGACTATTTCTAAGGAAATCAGTTTTGTTGTCGCGGTCAACTATATGTACCTTTGTCAATGGTTACTCATCCAAAGGGTCTCAAAATCTTGATGGGCGACAAAGAAAAAGCAAATCTACCACAACAAGAAATGTCGTCTATATTGAGGTCCTCCGCAATTTGTAAAAATCGTTATTTTCATTTATCTCGGACAATATTAAATATATCGCACTGTGTTATATTGATTTTAATATTTTTTTTCTCTTAAACATGGTAGTCAGGGGCTGGAGTGGCGATCTGGTGGTTTGCAGGAGTCGGCGGGCCTTTAGGGAAAAAGATGAAGACAATCGACATCAGCGTGAGGAAGATGAAATATGTAACCCGCCGATCTGGTTATCATCGGCGGCGGCGGCGGAGATAGGAAAGAAGAAGATGACTAGGGTTTCTAGAATTGGACGAATTTTTCAGGAATTGTTCGTCGTTTTTTTTTCTTTTTCAGAATTTCGGGCGATTTTTTTTTCTTGCTCAGTTGGGGGACTACGTGCTGATAACGTGTTTAAGGAGAAAGTAAAAAGACTGTAAATAGAGTCAATCAATTGCATTCATAACACTGATAGAGGGACCTTTATATAGGCATTACAATGAGAGTCCTTCCATACATAGGATTCCTAGATAAGGTAAGACATCTAATAGGATCATACTACCTCTAGAAGGATCTAAAATCTTCCATCTATGTATCTACAATCGGTATTAGGTAAGACACATTATGGGAATAATAATTCCCGGAACAAGAATTAGAAAAAAATAGATAAATAAAAAGTTAAGGAAAATAAATGAAAGGTAAAATAGCTCTACTAGGGACTGAAGTTTGCCATTTTTATCACTTAAGGGACTAAAGTTTTAAGTGTTTCAAACAAGGAACTAAAGTTTAATCCGTTTCACCCGTTAGGGACTCCGTTAATTTGGTCCCGTTAAGTTTTAACAGATTGATGACATGGCCGATAAGTGCCACGTGTCAGCATTTTATTGGTCGGTGATGATAAAATAATAATAAAAAATTTCAGATTTTTGTAATAATAATAAAATAATAACAAAAAATATAAAGTCTAAAGAAATATAAAAAATAAAAAAATCTGTATTTTTTAGAAAAATTTAAACTAGATTTTTTTTAAATAAAATATAAAATATTAATATTAAAAATATAATGCTTTTATTTAAGATTAAAAATATAATAAAAAATTATAGACTTTTGTAATAATAATAAAATAATAATAAAAATATAAAAGTCTAAAAAAATATTAAAATAAATAAATCTGGATTTTTTTTAAAAAATGAAACTTTATTTTTTTCTCATTTTTTTAAAAAAATCTGGAATATTGGTACTTAAAATTGGATGTTTTTATTTAAAATTTGAAAATAAAAAATAAAAAGTTAAAAAATTTGGATGTAATTTATAAACGTTTTTTTTTAAATTGAGATAATAATAAATAAATATTATTTTACAAAAAAGTCTAAAAATCTAAAAAAAACAAAGTAAAGGTTAATTGTAAATCATATCTAAATATTTTTACTTTTTTAATTTTTATTTTTAACTTTAAATAAAAGCATTAGACTTTTAATATTAATATTCCAGATATTTTTAAAAAAAAATAAAGTTTCAATTTTTCTAAAAAATACAGATTTTTTATTTTTTTATATTTCTTTAGACTTTTATATTTTTTGTTATTATTTTATTATTATTACAAAAATCTGATTTTTTTATTATTTTATTATTACCGACTAATAAAATGCTGATACGTGGTACTTATCGGCCATGTCATCAATCCGTTAAACTTAACAGGATCAAACTAACGGAGTCTCTAACTGGTGAAACGGATTAAACTTTAGTCTCTTGTTTGAAACACTTAAAATTTTAGTCCCTTAAGTGATAAAAATGACAAACTTCAGTCCCTAGTAGAGCTATGTTGTCTTTCATTTATTTTCCTTAACTTTTTATTTATCTATTTTTTTCTACTTCTAAGATTTAAATTTTTATTTTTTACTCATCAAATTTTCATGTTCCATTTTTTTTAAATTTTAAAAATAGTACACTACTAACGTAATCACGTTTCAAAATGAAATAGCGTTCCAAAACGAAAATAAATTACAATCCAAAATAAAAAAACAAAATAACGTTTGAAAATGAAAAGTTCACATGAACTTAATCATTCAACTCAAAAGATGTATAGTCATCTGAAAAGTTTGGAAATACATTTAAATCGATTGAATTGCTTTGTTCATCCCCTTCATTGTTAATTGAAAATTGTATAAAAAGGCAAGAAGGCTAAAATGGTCCATCCACAATAAATTATTGTGGATGGTCAAATAGTGTTGTGGAGGGATCACTTCCCCATAAGTATAGGTATCTGGAGAAATGACACGAGTTTTAATAAAAATAAAAAGATAGTAGTATTGAGTGGAGAGAGAATATTACCTTATACTCCCTCAATTTTTCTTTAGATGTCGTTTGACTTTTTGACATATATTTTTATGTGCTTTGACCGGGTAGTTAAATTTATTATTTTTTAAATTTTATTTTTTTGAATAAAAATATACAATCTAATTTTAATTCATAAAAAAAATTATTTAAAGATAATAATTTTAACTATACGGTCAAAGCACCTAAAAATTGGTGGATGAAGTCTGATTTTTTTTTTTTTTTTTTTTCTTTTTTTTCCATTCATTCTCTTTTTTATTTGCTTTTTTCTCTACTTTTTCCCTCTTTTTTCCTTTTATGTTATTTATGTAACGATTATTGACGGTTTCAAAGTTTGATTCATGTTAGCCGACCCCAAATCATTTTGGGACTAAGGCTTAGATGTTGTTGTTGTTGTTGTTGTTGTTGGTCAAAGCACCTAAAAATGTGTGTCAAAAAGTCAAACGACATCTAAAGAAAAATGAAGGGAGTAGAAGGAAAGGATAAAGTGTTTTTTCCAAAAATAAAGTGATCATATTCTTTGAGGACGAACGAAAATGGTAAAAAAAATGCCTATATTTTTGGGACGGAGGGAGTATTTAAGTTCATCAACAGATTTAGGAATTGAGGAATGCTTCTTTCGGTCACTTATAATATTATAATTTATATAATAAAAGAAATTAATTTTAAGAGATAATGTATAAATTTTAATTAGATACTAAGATTATATTTTGAAAGTATCATCACCAATTAAATAAAAATCATATTTGGAAATCATTCTCTTCAAGTGAGACACATGAATGTTGGGAAAAACACCGACAAATGTCACGTCACAACGAATAAAGCGGAACCTCGTTTGATAAATTCCCATTCTTCAATCGTAACTTTGTGGTTACCGACGAGTAGAGCAACAATTGCAACTCGATAAAAAAATAATACAAATGATATTCGAAAGCGATAAATAACGAGACAAAATTTTTAGCGTGGAAAACCCATCAAGACGAGAGTAAAAACCACGGGACCGAAGCCGCTTAAATCCATTATCACCAATACACACAAATACACAATCGTCCCTAATACAAACTAGGGGTATACACCAATCGTCAAATATTTGGTAATAAATGTTCTACAAGTATTTGGAATCAACAACAACAAGATCGAGAAAAGAAACAACCGTAAATAGCTTACACAAAGAGCTAACGAAATACCCGAACTTCCGGACTTAAAATCTCGATCTACACCGGTGAAAAGATTTGCCCAATAGCTACCAAGCTCTTGTCAAAAGATCACGACGATCCGACCGATAAATCTCCGGGAAAATGAAAAAATGTATTTCTCTCTCTTGTTTCTCTCTCTATCTCTCTCTCTCTTGTTCTTCACAAAGTGTGTGTGTTGAAAGTGTGTAAATCCCGTCTACAAATCTGCATAGAAAGATCCCCTTTAGCAGGGTTGACCCGTGTGCCGCGGCCCGACCCAAGTGTGCCGCGGCACACAGCGCAAAATCGCGCCTAGGCATCGGCAGGGGCCGCGGCCCAGAGTACAGGCGCGCAGGCCATGCCAGGCAAAATGACGGGGGCCGCGGCTCGGCAGGGATGTGCCGCGGCCCCAAGTGATCGGCAGCGCTCGGCAGGGGCCGGCAGGGGTGTGCTCGGCAGGGCCGCGCCTGCAGTATACCGGCTCGCAGACATCGAGTGATTTCTGGGCCGCGGCTCGCACTGTGCCGCGGCCCAAGAAGGCCGGGTGAGGAAAAATGTCTTTTCAAGCGTAGTGCCACGGCCCGGAGGGTTTGTGCCGTGGCCCGGAGTCCAGTCGACTCCGAAAAAGCCTATATTACAGAAATTACTCCTACAAATCTCCCCCTTTCCGGAATATAGGAATAGTTCGCCATCCCGACGATCGAACAACACACTTTCACCTTATCTCTACTTAATGCCTTGGTTAATATATCGGAACCATTATCATTGATATGAACTTTATCAAGTTCAAACAAACCATCCTCCAAAGCATCTCGGATCCAATGATACCTCGCATCGATATGTTTCGTTCTCTTGTGAAAAGTCGCATTCTTAGCCAAATGAATCACACTTTGACTAACACAAAGAACCACGTAACGTCGTTGTCGGAAGCCTATCTCTCGTAAAAACATTTTAACCATAAGAGCTCTTTACACGCTTCCACTGCCGCAATATACTCGGCCTCCATTGTAGATAAGGCAACGCACTTTTGCAATCTTGATTGCCATGACACGGCTCCCCCTGCGAATGTCATCAAATAACCGGAAGTAGATTTTCGGTTATCTTCATTACCGGCCATATCCGAATCGGAATAACCAACAAGCATTGCTTTTCCCATTTCCAAACGTAATTCCCAATTTGGAAGTACCCCGTAAATATCTAAATACCCATTTTACGGCTTCCCAATGCTTCTTTCCCGGATTCGATAGAAACCGGCTCACCACTCCCATGGCATGAGCAATGTCGGGCCTAGTACATACCATAGCGTACATCAAACTCCCGACCGCTGAGGCATATGAAATTTTATCCATATCCTCAATCTCCTCCTTCGTCTTAGGGCAATCTTGGCTCGCCAATTTAAAATTGTTAGTAAGAGGCGAACTAACAACTTTAGCTTTGTCCATGTTGAAACGTTTAAGCACCTTCTCGATATATTGCTCTTGCGACATGTGTAATTTTCGGGCTGCTCTATCCCGAGTGATTCTTATTTCAAGAATTTGTTTAGTCGCCCCCAAGTCTTTCATGGCAAAAGACTTACTCAATTCTTCCTTCAAGTTGGCGATCCTCTCGGCATTCTTGCCAACGATCAACATGTCGTCCACATAGAGCAATAAGATGATAAAGTCATCATCTCCGAATTTCTTAAAAAATACGCAATGGTCGAGAGTCGTCTTCCGGTAGCCTTGCTCCCCCATAACCGACTCAAACTTCTTGTACCATTGCCTTGGTGCTTGTTTCAACCCGTATAAACTCTTTCGAAGTTTACACACATAATCCTCTTTTCCTTCGACCTCAAATCCTTCCGGTTGCTTCATATAAATTTCTTTGTCAAGGTCTCCATGAAGAAAAGCCGTCTTGACATCCATTTGCTCAACCTCAAGATCAAGGCTAGCCGCAATACCAAGGACCAATCGAATCGATTCTATCTGTTGGGATTCCGAAAATAAAACGAAATACGCAACGGAAATAAATACGAATCCCAAACAGGATCGATCAAGTAACGTATATACGAAAAATAAATACGAAGATAAAGATCATACCCTTGAAGCCTTTGAAATAATTCTTCGTAAAATTTGATGACGATCACGAACCTCGTCCCGAACACGAAATCCCTTTGTTCCAAGCACCGAAAGTTCGAAGCCTCTACTTCACACGCGTCGGAAGTTGCCCGGAAAAATTTCGACGAGACTCCGTTCTCCAAGAACACGGCTAGGGAACTCGTAGGAATTTTTTTTTTTCTCTCAATTTTTCTTAACTTTTATAACACCTCTAAGATGAAAATTATAGAAAAGAAAAAAAATTTCTTCTCCCTCACTTCAAGCTCACGGCAGGCAGCTCCAATTTTTGCAAGTGTGTGTGTGTGTTATCTCATCTCATCATTTATAATGTAATGATATATATATATTATTATTAAAGGAATAATACCCGTTGTGTGCCTAAGTCTGTTAGTTTATGGGCTTTTCTAGATAGGATTTGGCTGAGGCCTGTTTGTATGTACTTCACCCTATTTAAGGGATCCCATTGATGGAATAATACAACGCTTTGCCCTACTTTCTTGTCTTGTGTTATTTTCCCTTCAACACGTTATCAGCACGTGTCTAACCAACTGAGAAAAATCCCGGCCGAAAATTCTGAAAAAAAAAAAATGAAAATCGAAAAAAACCCTAGCGACTCTGCAGATCCGCCGCCGTCGCCTCCTCCGGCTCGTCGCTGCTCATCCTCCGTCCACGACCAGACCAGATCGGACGAAACCCTAGCAGCAGTCCGCCTTCTACAACCCCCGCACAACATCGCAACCCCTTCCCTCCCGTCCGACGTCGCACCAGATTCGCGAACGCCACGACCGCTGCTTTTCCCTGGCCTCGCTGCTTTTTTTTCCCCGCACCGCGACTGCCGCCTCGCTGCTTTCTTCCCGACGTCCGACTCTCCGCCGTCTGCAATCGAAGCCCGTGACTCGCCGCCGCCTCCCGCAATCGAGGCCCGCCGCGGTTCCCAAATCTCCAGACCGTGACGTCATCCCCGCGACCTGCACTCCGTAAGAAGAACACGACCGGTTCCGACGAAACCAGATCCTATTGTCGACCCGACCCGCACGCAGCCTTGTTTTCGCCTGCTTCGCTCCTATTCGCGAAACAAAGTACACAAATACGAACCCTACTATCTCTAACGTGCGAATTTACATTTTTTTAATTAATTACTATTAATCGTATATTGTACTTCAATTTATTTATGCTTAATTTAACCAAAAGCATGATGCATCCATAATTTTAATTAAATTAAAATAAATTGCTTAAGCAACTTGAATTAAAATAAATTCACGTTGAATTAATAATAATTGCGGCATAAGATACCTCTTTGACTGCATATATACGTGTATAGATATACTCATAGGGCTATGTGATTATATCTATAATTATATATATTTTGCATGCATTATTAGTTATGGCATGTATATTAAGTTCATCATTAGTAGAACTTAGAGGACTTATTTCTACTATTTATATCAACTCGAACCGTGATAAAGTAATTTCACCTGTATATAGCCCAATAGCATCGAAAGTAATTTTGACCATATCTTGGTTCTCAAAATAATAACCCTCCACATTATTGAAAATTTTATCATGGAAAGTACTCATGATATACGTGAAAATTCATTTTCCTTTTTTCTTGTCTCAAGATGGCCGATCCAACTCGTCCCGAATTTGACATCTTGGACTCGTAAGGGCTTGAGTACCATAGATGGGTTTCAAGTAGAGACCACTTTTATCGCTAAGGACTATAGTGCTACTATCTTTGAAAAAGCGGTAAGTACCGTCTGACAAGACCAAAGCTAGTGCATTAATGTTCCTTAGGCGACATATCGACCCGAGCCTAAGGTGGGAATATCTCAGCTGAAATCCCCGAAAGAATCGTGGGATGCCCTTAAGGGTCGTTTTGGGAACATCCACAATACTTTGCTCCCGAGTTGACCGTGCATGTGGAATGAAATCCGCTTGCTTGATTATAAACGGATCAACGATTTCAACAAAGATATGCTCCGTCAAGGCACGCCTTAATTTCTCGTGGAAAGGACCTCACGTAAGATGATATGATTCGTAAAACTCTTTCCACTTTCCCTACTTCCGCCCTTATACTAGCGAACCAAGATAGCCGGAGTATGACAATAAACGCATCACTACCTTCAATAAGCTTATCAACCTACCGCAAGTGGCCGAGAGGCACAATGAAGTATTGGTGAGCAACAATGCCAGGCCTACCGGGACAAAGAAAGTTCCCGAGGCCAACTATGGCAAAGTGAAAGGTGGAAAGAAACCCAATGCACAGGGGACTGGTCATGGCAACCCCAAACCACAACGTGGAAGAGGGCACAGTGGTCGAGGACGTGGTCGAGGACATGGGGGTTCTTCCAATGTAATGAGTAGACTTGGTGCTCCCGGCTCTTCTGGCCAAGGAAACAAAGCACCTACCCCCCATGTCGCTCCCAAAGTCAGAGTTGGCAATGAACCGTGCTATCGATGTGGAGATGTTGGACATTGGTACAAGAACTGCCATGCAAGTAAACAAGTCGCAGCACACTACAAGAAATATAGAGAGTCCAAAGAATGGGAGGCTCACTATATGGAGGAAGATGCTCTCGACGAGTCCCCCGACGTCAATTTCACAGTCACCGATAATCGCAATGAGCCATACGTGTCACAGTCATTAGAGGCACCCCTTTATGACTGAATGTTTTCATTATGTTTACTTTCTCGTTTACATTTGGCATTGTTAACTCGGAACGATTTTTTCGATGTTTTATTTTCAATAATGGTGTGATGAAACTTTGTTTTTCTAGAACAAGATATTATTATTGCTTACGTTATATCCATAGCTTTATTTCGAAGAAATGAATATTGCTTGCATGTTTATGGTTCGATTTTTTTCTCTCCTTTTCGTAGGAATGAATCGGGAGAACTTGAATGTTTGGTTGACAAAGTGGGACCACCCACACCATTCTTAGGAATAGGCTTCTATTCACGGAATTAATTGCATGTCAAACCTCGGTAACCACGATGACCGGGTCCTCCCAACTCATCCAAGGGCGAGGCAATGCCCGATTTTTATTGCCTAACGGCACTCTTATCCGAGTTACCGATGCTCTATACGCACCTAGGGCCCCTCGAACCTTACTAAGTTTTAAAGATATACGTAGCAATGGTTTCCACGTCGAAACCCATTGTGAGAATGGAATCGAGTTCCTTTATATTACATCTAATGAATGTGGACGTAAACGCATATTAGAAAAACTTAAGAGTCAAAATAGTGGACTGTACACCACAACCATTAGGGTATTCGAATCCTATGTCATCACCATAAATGAAATTTGGGACAAAGACTCATATAGGCTTTGGCATGATAGACTAGGTCATCCTGGTCGAGATATGATGATCCGTATCCTAAAGAACTCGCACGGACATCCTTTCTTTCGAGCGAAAAAGGGGCAACAACTCAACACGAAGAACAATATTGATGTTAATCATGCTATGTCATCTAAAGAAATAGAGACATATACCCCTTCTAAGCAATTGACTATGTCAAAAGCACATCGCTCATTCTGCAAAGCCTGCTCTTTAGCTAAAGTAGGAGCGAGACCTTCCTACACTAAAGATACTAAAGCGAACATCCCATTCTTACAACGTATACAAGGAGATATTTGTGGACCCATCCACCTGCATGCGGACCATTTAAGTACTTTATGGTATTGGTGGATGCTTCGACACGCTGGTCACATGTCGCACTCCTTTCCACTCGAAATGCCGCATTTGCAAAACTCCTAGCTCGATCATTCGTAAGGACTCACCATCCTCGATCACCCTATCAAGTCTATTCGACTCGATAATGCAGAGAATTTACATCTAAAGTATTTGATGACTACCGCATGTCAATCGGAATCGATGTAGAGCATCCTGCTCCCCATGTGCATACACAAAATGGTCTCGCAGAGGCAACCATTAAAAGAATCCAAATGGTAGCACGAGCATTGGTTTTGCGCACTAATCGCCATCTCTCGCTTGGGGATATGCATCTACATGCACTGCATTTATTCGCTTTGCACCCACCGTTGGCCAACCATTTTCTCGCGTACTCAGCTTGGTAATCGGATATGAACCGGATATTTCACATCTACGCATATTTGGTTGTGCAACATATGTGCCGATTGCGCCCACAACGCAATAAAATGGGTCCTCGAGACGCTTAAGTATTTACGCTGATACGAATCCCCAACAATTATCCGCTACTTAGAACCCTTGACAGAGATCTCTTTACCGCACGCTTTGCGGATTGTCACTTCAATGAGTCGAATTCCGTCGTTAGGGGAGAGGAGAAAAGAAGTTTCTCAAGGAACGACAGAATTGTCCTGTACGCCCCGAGTCTGCCTCATTATGATCCCGTACCTCACTATGTGATCGTGAAGTACAACGAATCCTTGATCTTCGTAACGAGCGCATTCGATGCCCGATGCGCGTTCGATATCGCCAAAGTGACAAGATCACACATTCCAGCTGCAAATGTGCCTGCAAGGTTAGAAGTCCCGAATAAAGGGCATATCACCAACGTACCGAGTGATGCGATCGCACCCAGTGGAAATGCGATCGAGGCCGTGGCTCCCAAAAGGAAAAGGGGGAGGCCACCCGGTTCGACAGACACCCGCCCAAGGAAGAAAAGGGCAGGTGAGGCACAAACCAACCCATTAATCATCAATACTGGGAATCCATCCCACGAGATCATCTCTGACTATAGCTATGTCCACGAATCATTAATGGGGGACGCCCTGGAGATCGATTCAGCATTAGAAAACAAAGAGATCTCGATCAATTATGAAAGTGCGTCTGATTTGATGGAACGATCGACCACTCATATTGATGATGTGTTTGCATACACAGTTGCTCAAGAAATCATAGAGCACGATGATGTCGAACCACGCCGTTGAAGAATGTCAACAAAGAGCCGATTGGCCTAAATGGAAAGAAGCTATCCAGAAGAGCTTGACTCTCCGACAAAACGCAAGGTACTTGGCCCAAGAGTGCTAACTCCGCCAAGTGTAAAGCTGTTGGACACAAATGGGTTCTTGTCGAAAGCGTAATGAGAATCACGAAGTCCCGAGGTACAAGGCTCGCCTTGTTGCACAAGGTTTCTCACAACGCCCGGTATAGATTACGAGGAAACGTACTCGTAATGGACGTTATTACGTTCCGCTATCTAATCGGCTAGTTATTTCCGAAGGATTGGAAATGCAATAATGGACGTGGTCACCGCGTATCTCTATGGGGATCTAGATACGGAGATTTACATGAAAGTGCCCGACGGCATTTCATTGCCCAAATCAAGTAACTCCATACCACGGAGTGCGTATTCGGCCTGCTTGAAACGCTCACTTTACGGCTTGAAACAATCCTAAGGATGTGGTATAACCGTCGAGTGAATACTTGATTGGAAAGGGATACAAGAACGATGAATCGTGTCCTTGCGTCTTTATAAAGAAAACAAGTTCGGATTTGCAATCATCGCAGGTGTATGTCGATTTATATGAATATAATCGGCACTCTTGATGAAATAAGAGAAACCACCGGATACTTGAAAACCGAGTTTGAGATGAAAGATCTTGGGAAGACTCGCTTCGTCTTGGTATTCAGATAGAACATAGAGTCTCGTGGAATTCTCATCCACCACCGCTTATGTCCGTAAGATGCTTAGACGCTTTAACATGGACAAAGCACACCTTAGACTCCCATGATCGGTCGTAGCTTGGATGCGAAGAAAGATCCATTTCGTCCCAAAGGAAGATGACGAAGAGCTTTTGGGAGCTGAAATTCCCTACTTAAGTGCAATAGGCGCCTATTGTACTTAGCTCAATGTACGCGACGGCATCGCCTTCTCGCAAACTTACTAGCTCGATTTAGTTCAAGACCGACAACGTCATTGGAATGGTATCAAGAATATATTCCGATACCTAAAAGGAACCATTGACTTGGGACTATTCTTTCCCTACAAGGTGCAAAGGAAGCCGCTTAGTAAAGGCAAATGCTAAAGTAAATGCTAATGCCATAGAACCTACTCCGACGAACGTATTGGTAGGATTTGCCGATGCAGGTATCTCTCCGACCCACACAAAGGTCGCTCCTAAATCAAGCTATGTATTTGCTATTGGGAACACCGCTATATCTTGGAGATCCACAAAGCAAACCCTTGTAGCTACCTCATCTAATCACGCCGAAATTATCGCTTTGCATGAGGCGGTACGTGAGTGTATTTGGTTAAGAGCTATCATTACACATATCCGAGGGAACAAAGTGGACTAAGTAATGTCACCGGAGCACCCACATGCATATATGAAGATAATGCACTTGCATCGAACAGATGAAGCTTGGGTATATCAAGGGGGATAACACAAAACACATATCTCCGAAATTCTTCTATAATCAAGAACAAATGTGCTCTCCTCAATATTCAAGTAAAGCAAGTCAGATCTGAGGAGAATGTGGCCGATTTGTTCACCAAATCTCTGCCCAAGGCCGTGTTTGAAAAACATGTGAGAAGTATCGGAATGCGGAGAATTTCCGAACTCCCGAAATCGATGTAAAGGTAGAGGGAGAAGGGTGAGTCATAAAGAAACTTACTCACCGACGTTGTACTCTTTTCTTTGACCAAGGTTTATTTTCTCCCACTGGGTTTTGTTACTTGGCAAAGTTTTTAATGAGGCAAACGACACATGCACAAGTTTTTCAAAGTATCCTTGATTGATGTACAAATCAGGGGGAGATGTAGACTTGAGGGGGAGTCTTACATCCACAACGTACGTTATACTCTTTTCCTTCCAAGGATCATTTTTCCCACAGGGTTTTTATCACTTGGAAAGGTTTTTAACGAGGTAACAAGATGTACGATTTTAGGGATCGATGGAATGGTCACCTTAGTAGCGCTATGATCAAATGTAACGATCATATGAGAGGATAGATTCAAAGGACGAAGTCTAAACTCGATGTGTCTAGATGTCAGACTCTTTTCCCTACGATCAAGACATTTTTCCCACCGGGTTTTTGCTTGACGAGGTTTTAACGAGGCAACATGACATGCGCCAGACTAGGCACAAGGGGGAGTGTTAAAGGAATAATACCCGTTGTGTGCCTAAGTCTGTTAGTTTATGGGCTTTCCTAGATAGGATTTGGCTGAGGCCTGTTTGTATGTACTTCACCCTATTTAAGGGATCCCATTGATGGAATAATACAACACTTTGCCCTACTTTCTTGTCTTGTGTTATTTTCCCTTCAACAATTATAAAGGAATAATTATTCCTTTACAACTATCATTCACAATTATGTGGGAATCTCAACTCTAAGTGAGTTCCCACACACATGCAAGATCATGCCATGCCATGAGGAGTGGGTGGCCACAAGGAAGTTTCCTAGAAAACGAGTCGAGCCACTCGGCTCGTACCGGACGTCACAAACGACTCGTTAAATACACTCCTTTTAATCATCAATGTATTTATATTAATTAATTAATCTAATTAATTAATTATATCAAATACAAATATATATTTCTCTAAGAAATATAATTTATGAATTAAATTAATTACCCTAAGAACTTAATTTAAATTCATAAGACCGATATTTGATTTATCCAATAAATCATAATTAGATATCCAATATCTAATATTAATAGAGAGATAATAAATTCACATTTATCCGTCAACGCTCCCGATGCGCGACTCGTAGGTCCGTCTCACCGGCATTGGGAGGAACTAATGAGTGCGGGCAAGACTTAGCCACTTAAGGGCCGCATCAGTAAACCCCGATCGAGAACGAATGAAGGGATCATTCCGTAACCATTATGTCGTGAATACTATATACGTATAGACCCTTCATCGATGTCCCGGTCAAGTCTTCGGTCACGGTAAAGTCAAACCCTACTGTTGACTAAACTCTATACATGTGTTAATGCAAATCAAGATCGACTGATTAATAGTGTATCTAATACGACTATATCAGAATGCTTTGGCCAAAGACTTATGATCTTATTTGCCATTAACCGTATAGGACATTCGCCTGCTCACTAACAGGAGATAGAATCCTTTCTTGGCGTACAGTAAAGACTGCTACCTGTCCGTATAGTCCGCACTTCGAGGTCGACTAAGCAATTAAGCAAATGAGTCTAACTACTCTAATGACAAGCTAAACGTCACAGGCACATCTTCTACTGAACCCTCAAGTCAAAGGTCCACGTATACTATCACAACCTTTCGATTCGTCATCGACTCTCCGAGAGTGAATACCGTGTGATTGAATCTAGTATGAGTCGTGTTCGAGTATACTGGCCCCACCAATATACTTATAACTATGCTATCAAGACGTGCACACGTCCTAGCATCAGTTATACAAGTCATATTAAAACTTAATGCCCATTTTAAGTTTATTGACTTGCGAACAATTTACGTAAATAAACTTTAAACACTTCCAGTACATTTTCTCTTATCCCATAACGAGAATGGAATGTTCGATTTATTTACATGGACTTCACTTCAATGTTTACCAAGTCAAGAATGCAATTGAAATACAATAAACAGTGAATGAATCGTATTGCCTTTTTATTAATTATTCCATAATTACAAGTATAATGCCCTTACTCTCTCCTCCCCTGAGTGGCATTCGAGGGCATATTCCTAACAATCTCCCACTTGCACTCAATGCCACACATCATGGTATCCAATACCCATGTTCTTCAGTTGTCTTTCTATGACGGCCCGAGATAATGGCTTAGTCGGGTCGAGACATTGTCTCGAGTCTACTCTTTCCAATGAAACATATCCTTTTTCCACCATCTCTCGAACGATGTGGTACTTTCTCTCTATATGCTTGGTGTTGTGGTGAGCCCTCGGCTCGTTGGCTTGGGCGATACTCCATCATTATCACGAATAGTGATATAGGCAACTCCGCGTTAGGCACCACTTGAAGTTCTTGTATAAACTTCGCATCCAAAATGCTTCTTTACTAGCCTCCGAGGCAGCTTGATACTCGCTGGCGGAGTGGAATCTGCAGAGCGGTTTGCTTGGAGCTTCTCCAAGATACCGCTCCTCCATTGAGAGTAAATAAATACCCAGATGTCGACTTAGAGTCGTCATTGTCTCCTTGAAAATCGAATCGGTGAATCCAATCACCTTCGGTTCTCCACCACCATAAGTAAGAACTAAATCTCTAGTTCTTCTTAACTACTTAAGAATGTTCTTTACGGCAGTCAATGTTCCCTTCCCGGTTTGCTTGAAATCAACTTACCATACTCACAACGTAGGCTAAGTCTGGTCTCGTACACAACATAGCGTACATGAGGCTACCCACCGCCGAGGCATAGGGTACCTTACTCATCTCTCTCTTGTCTTCCTCACTTTGAGGACACATTTTCGTGGTGAGATGAATTCCATGTCGCATGGGAAGGAACCCTCTTTTAGATTCATCCATCTTGAATCTTCTCAGATTTTATCGATATAAAGGGCTTGGGAAAGTCCTATCATTCTTCGTGGTCTATCTCTGTAAAGACGGATCCCTATAATATAGGAAGCTTCTCCCAAGTCTTTCATGGAGAACGTTTTAGAAAGCCAAGCTTTCACAAAGGCCGAGCATTGCTACGTTATTTCCTATAAGCGAATATCATCTACATATAGTACTAAGAACGCAATGTTGCTCCCACCGACCTTTTGTAAACACACGGTTCCTCCTCATTCCGCTCAAAGTCAAAGTCCTTAATCGCTTCACAAATCGAAGGTTCCAACTCCGAGAAGCTTGCTTCGGACCATAAATGGCTCGTTGCGGCTTACACACTTTATGAATATTAGCTTTGGACACAAAACCTTTAGTCGTTCCATATATATTTCCTCCTCGAGGTATCCATTTAGAAAAGCCGTTTTGACATCCATTTGCCATATTTCATAATCATAATAGGCAGCAATGGCAAGCATCATGCGAATCGACTTTATCATAGCTACGGGCGAGAAGGTATCATGATAATCGATTCCTTCCCTTTGGGTATAACCCTTTGCCACAAGCCTGGCCTTATAGGCATAAACCTTGCCATCCCCATCGCCTTTCTCTTATAGATCCATTTATTTCCAATAGTCCTCATGCCAGTTGGAAGATCTACTAGAGTCCAGACCTGATTGGTATGCATCGAGTCTATCTCAGCTTTCATTGCTTCTTGCCATTTATCGGAGTCTACATCCACTATCGCTTGGTCATAGGTGACAGGTCGTTTTCATCGCTATCGTGTGTGTCGTGGAGACCCGCCTCGACATGTGTATAGCCATACCTCTCGTGCAAGTGAGATACCCTATCGACCTTCAAGTGGAGGTTGTGTTACAATAGGTTCGGTTCTTGATCCCCGATCGATGTCTCCTTAGGACTTTCATTATGCTCTTCCAAAGAGATATTTCTACCCGAGCCACCTTCCCGAATGAATTCATCCTCAAGGAAGTGCGTTGTAATGCCACAACGACCCTATGGTCTTCCTCGCATGTAGAATAGATAACCCATCGAGTCCTCCGGGTATCCTATGAAACGTCCTTTTATGGACCTCGCTCAGCTTTGTCCACCTTAGCCTTTTTGACATAGTGGACATCCCCAAATCCTTATGTGATTAAGGCTTGGTTTCTTACCCTTCCACATCTCATGCGGAGTGATAGGAACAGATTTGGAAGGACATCTATTTAGGATATAGGCAATGTTAGTAAGGCATACCCCACGGTAAATAGGTAAATCGGTGTAATTTAACATGGAGCGAACCATGTCCAACAAAGTCCGATTTCTCCTTTCAAACACCATTTAACCGTGGGTTCCCGGAGGCGTGAATTGTGAAACTATTCCATGTTCCTTAAGGAACTCATCAAACTGCTTATATATTCGCCACCTCGGTCCGACCAAGTGCTTTGATATGACATCCAGTTTGTTTTTCAACTAGGGCCTTAAATTCTTTGAATTTAGCAAAGGCTTGATTTATGTTTCATTAAGTACACAATCCCATACCTAGTATGATCATCTGAACGTTATGAAATATTGATATCCGTCTCGGCTACTTCTAAAGCACCACAAACATCGGTATGCACTAATCCAAGTTTATCGGCACCCTTTCAAAAGTCCCCGTGAAGGGAACTTAGTCATTTTGCCTCTAAGGCAAGATTCACAAGTTGGATAGGGTTCTACACCCAATGGACTTAAAAGTCCATCTTTTTCCATTTTCTCGAACCTTGGTCCGACCAACATGACCAAGTCTAAGGTGCCATTTAAGAGCTTGATTAGTATCTTGCCTACCACGTTTCCTAGTTATGTTGTTCACTGCTTTATTTTGCATGTTCGGATGATATAAACCATTCAACAATGTAGTTGTTCCAACCAATTTATTTCAAAATAAATTTTACAACCGCCATTGCCAATGAAGAAACAAAATCCTTTCCGGTCCAAGACTGAATGGATAATGTTTTTATGCCCTTGGGCAAAACAAGTACTTCATCTAATGTCAAAATAAAACCGCATTCTAAACCCTGAAGGATTGATCCAATATCGGTTGGCTCGACACTTTGTCCGCTTCCAACAGTGATCATTATTTCCCGACTTCAAGTTTTCTACTTCGTTCCAGATCCCGATTCATAGTACAAATGTGAGAAGTGGCACCTGAATCCAGAATCCACGAAGCGAATATACAAGAGCGGAACAATTAGTTTCAAAAACAAAAGTTCCGTACTGATGCGCCATTAATCTTGGGACAAGTCCTTCGCCAAAGGGCCCACCACCGCATTCAAGGCATTTGTCCGTAGGTTTTGGACCGCCTACCTTTTGAACCTTTCGGCCTTGCCCTTTCCTTTTGCACCCCTTTCTTGGGTTTGTCTTGCTCGTAGGTCTTTTTCTTCTTGTTTTTGGACCTCTTAGGCCCGTAAGAAATCACAAGAGCAACCTCTCTCGCTTAGTCTTCATGTTAGATCGCCGTCACGGCTTATTCATTAGCCCGGCTAATGTGCATGTAATTTCATTACAGCTTGAAATTCATTACAAACTGCGTGAAAGAGTCAGTAGAGATTGAAGGATGAGATCAATTTGAAGGGATAAATCCATATTAAAGTTGAGCACCTCGAGCCTCTCAATCATAGAGATCATCTTGAGGACGTGGTCTCCCACTTTCTCCCCTTCTTTCATCCTAGACCGAACAACCGCTTTGATATCTCATATCTAGCCTCCCACCGTGCTCTCCATAAAGTTCGGTCAAGTGTGCGAGAATCGCCAGCGTAAGTCATTTTCGTGCGCTCTCGCAGCCTCATTAGTCATTGAGCCCATCATAAAACCACGGACTAGCACATCATCTTTGACCCATTTTTCATGGACGCCAATGTCTTCCCGATTACCCCTAGTCCGGATTGGAGTCGGTGGAATGTCCGCCCAAGACGTATCCCAGACTCCATACCGAGTACAATCATCGATTCCGCAACCACCAACAAAGTTAGGGCCGCTAGAGATTCTTTTCAAGTAGTATTGCAAGTGGGTTTTTAGCCATTTTAGAGAGATTCAATTTCGTTTCGCAAATATTTAGACAAGATTAAATTAGTGACTTGTTTAATTATGATCGAGTATAGAACTTAAGGGCTTGTATAATTCTTGTCTCGGCTCCCACTAATTTTATCTAATTATACACTCCCATGTTATAATCCTAAATCATGGTTAGATCGACTTCTTAGTGGTGATCAAGTTCTTTACAAATTTTAACAGACGCAACCTATCGTGTTTCTTGCCAATTAATTTCGTAAAGTGGTGTCTAACACCAACCCGCCTAACGGATGATTTGATCTTCTTACCCCTAGTCTTCATGCCCTCAACCTATCGGGTTTCTTGGCAATCCAGACTATCTAAGTTGTTGACCATCAACGTCTATCGGTTTGACTATTGAATCTCACCCGGCAACCTATCGTGTTTCTAGGGCGAAATTTATCACCAACCGAAGGCATCTAATGCACTCAAGAATTTTTCAACCTCTACCAAATGTACTACCCCGATAACTCGGAAGCATAGCACATCAGCTCGGGTATCAATTTTCTACGAGTTTGATGGAGGGTAGGAAACCTCGTAATCTTTTTCAAACTTAGTCTGTTTGTTGTCGGGAGAATTTCGCGATTAATGTTACACTTTGCACATTAATTCATTTATACGCGTGTTTGTATGTTTGTCAATCATTCAAAATGAAAAAACAGAAAATAGTAACCTAGTTACTACCAACATATAGCTCATGGACCTAATTCCTAAGTACTGGGCCAAGCGAATGACCCAATAAATAAAAAAAACAGTCTTCGATTCTTCGTCTTCTCGGTCGGTTGTCTTCGGTCTTCTTCATACCCAAAATAATAATTACATCATTGAAAAATTGCATCCTATACAAGTTTTTCTAGTAAATATAAATAGGCTCAAAACGGCCTTTACAACCCAATCGAATCGAACAAATCAAAAACTAAGTCCACGAGCTATATCACCATCACATAAGGATTCCATACAACATGTAATGGAAACGAAATTAAACAATTAATTTTAATATAAATTAATCTAATTAATATATAAAATTAATCTATTCAATTTCTACTATATTAATCCAATTAATATAAAGTGGCATTAAAATTAAATAATCAATTAATATATTAATCCAATCAATATAAAATTAATCTATTCAATTTTAATGGTATTAATCAAATTAATACTAATAATCATCAATTTAATTCGCTCAAGTAATCCGCCAAAATAATATTCTCGTTTAATTTATTTCCTTAACTCAAAAATATTCCAAATATTAATTTAGTCAAATTAAAATCCAATTAAAAATTCGGAAATAATTACAACGAAATATAAACTTAAAAGCGGAGTCCGGACAATCCGGTTTAGGCCCGGCCATGCGGCGATTCAAAATCGGGCCAAAAACCCGAGGGCTGGCGAGCCATCGCTTTCGGCAGTGGCCGATCATTCTCGGCCCCTGGCCGAGCACTCTCACCTGGCCGAGTCATGGCCGAAAGACGCTCGGCGGCACTGACCCGGCGATCTGCCGGCACCACCGCCAAAGCCCACGTTTCTTCGCTTTTTGCCCGTTTCCAAAAACGTGATGCTACAACGAACAATTTAAAATCTAAAATTATTCCAAATATGATTCTAAATCATAATCATCATCCAAAAGCATTCAAAATGCACAAATAATCGTATATACGGAAACATTGACCTCGCTCCGATACCACTGTTGGGATTCCGAAAATAAAACGAAATACGCAGCGGAAATAAATACGAATCCCAAACAGGATCGATCAAGTAACGTATATACGAAAAATAAATACGAAGATAAAGATCATACCCTTGAAGCCTTTGTAATAATTCTTCGTAAAATTTGATGACGATCACGAACCTCGTCCCGAACACGAAATCCCTTTGTTCCAAGCACCGAAAGTTCGAAGCCTCTACTTCACACGCGTCGGAAGTTGCCCGGAAAAATTTCGACGAGACTCCGTTCTCCAAGAACACGGCTAGGGAACTCGTAGGAATTTTTTTTTTCTCTCAATTTTTCTTAACTTTTATAACACCTCTAAGATGAAAATTATAGAAAAGAAAAAAAAATTCTTCTCCCTCACTTCAAGCTCACGGCAGGCAGCTCCAATTTTTGCAAGTGTGTGTGTTATCTCATCTCATCATTTATAATGTAATGATATATATATTATAAAGGAATAATTATTCCTTTACAACTATCATTCACAATTATGTGGGAATCTCAACTCTAAGTGAGTTCCCACACACATGCAAGATCATGCCAAGCCATGAGGAGTGGGTGGCCACAAGGAAGTTTCTAGAAAAGCGAGCCGAGCCACTCGGCTCAGAATGTGACGTTCGTCAAACGACTCCGTTAAATACACTCCTTTTAATCATCAATGTATTTATATTAATTAATTAATCTAATTAATTAATTATATCAAATACAAATATATATTTCTCTAAGAAATATAATTTATGAATTAAATTAATTACCCTAACTTAATTTAAATTCATAAGACCGATATTTGATTTATCAATAAATCATAATTAGATATCCAATATCTAATATTAATAGAGAGATAATAAATTCACATTTATCCGTCAACGCTCCCGATGCGCGACTCGTAGGTCCGTCTCACCGCATTGGGAGGAACTAATGAGTGCGGGCAAGACTTAGCCACTAGCGGGCCGCATCAGTAAACCCCGATCGAGAACGAATGAAGGGATCATTCCGTAACCATTATGTCGTGAATACTATATACGTATAGACCCTTCATCGGATGTCCCGGTCAAGTCTTGGTCACGGTAAAGTCAAACCCTACCGTTGACTAAACTATATACATGTGTTAATGCAAATCAAGATCGGGATTAATAGTGTATCTAATACGACTATATCGTAATGCTTTGGCCAAAGACTTATGATCTTATTTGCCATTAACCGTATAGACATTCGCCGCTCACTAACAGAGATAGAATCCTTTCTTGGCGTACGGTAAAGATCGCTACCGCCCGTATAGTCCGCACTTCGAGGTCGACGCAGAATTAAGCAAATGAGTCTAACTACTCTAATGACAAACTAAACGTCACAGCACATCTTCTACCGAACCCTCAAGTCAAAGGTCCACGTATACTATCACAACCTTTCGATTCGTCATCGACTCTCCGAGAGTGAATACCGTGGTGAATCGAGTATGAGTCGTGTTCGAGTATACTGGCCCCACCAATATACTTATAACTATGCTATCAAGACGTGCACACGTCCTAGCATCAGTTATACAAGTCATATTAAAACTTAATGCCCATTTTAAGTTTATTGACTTGCGAACAATTTACGTAAATAAACTTTAAACACTTCCAGTACATTTTCTCTTATCCCATAACGAGAATGGAATGTTCGATTTATTTACATGGACTTCACTTCAATGTTTACCAAGTCAAGAATGCAATTGAAATACAATAAACAGTGAATGAATCGTATTGCCTTTTTATTAATTATTCCATAATTACAAGTATAATGCCCTTACTCTCTCATCCCCTGAGTGGCATTCGAGGGCATATTCCTAACACTATCTTCACAACCGGAGAAAAAATCTCATCAAAATCAATACCCTTCTTTTGACTAAATCCTTTCACCACGAGTCTAGCTTTGTATCAGGGCAACGAGGTATGCTCCTCCGACTTCACCCGATACACCCATTTGTTTCTCAAAGCCCTCTTGCCTTTCGGCAACTTCACCAACTCGTAAGTGTTATTCTCATGCAAGGAACTCATCTCGTCTTGCATGGCATCCATCTATTCCTTCTTCTTCTCATCCTCCATGGCCTCCGCAAAATATTCGGGCTCTCCCTCATCGGTGAGTAAGACATACTCATCGGCCGAATAACGGGTGGGGGGATGACAGTCCCTCGTCGACCGCCTATGTGGAACAAAAGATGGCATGTTCATCACAGGTAGCTCGGGATGAGCTCCATCAGTGTCATCTTGCCTCAACTCATCGTTGTCCATCGGTGAGTAAGACATACTCATCGGCCGAATAACGGGTAGGGGGATGACGGTCCCTCGTCGACCGCCTATGTGGAACAAAAGATGGCATGTTCGTCACAGGTAGCTCGGGATGAGCTCCATCGGTGTCATCTTGCCTCAACTCATTGTTGTCACCGACATCTTGTTGTTCATCATTTTGGACATCCTCTCCACCCGGTGTCTCAACATGTTGTGGAGGAACGAGGTCCAAATCAATAAGATCATAGTCGTGTTGTGGAGCCGACTCTCCATTCTCAACATCTTTCATCGTTTGATCTTCTAAAAAAACAACGTCTCTCGACCGAACAAGCCTCTTTGTAACCGGGTCATATAATCTATACCCGAACTCATCAAGCCCGTAGCCAATAAAAATACACGGCTTCATCTTGGAATCAAGCTTTGATCTCTCATCATTTGGAATGTGAACAAAAGCTTTACATCTGAAGACCCTCAAGTTCCAAAGGGACATACAACGTCAAATTAATAACACGAACCGCCGTGTTGAAAGCTTCTCCCCAAAACAACTTTGGTAATCCGGCATGTGAGAGCAAACAACGAGCTCTCTCGACCAAAGTCCGGTTCATTCTCTCTGCCAAGCCATTGAGTTGCGGAGTCTTCGGGGGCGTCTTTTGATGTCGGATCCCTTGTTCTCGACAATATTCATCAAAGGGTCCGGTGTACTCTCCACCATTTTCCGTCCGGATACACTTTAGCTTCTTCCCGGTCTCTCTTTCTACCCAGGCATGAAATTGTTTGAAAGTATCTAACACTTGATCTTTGGTCTTCAAGGTGTAAGCCCACACCTTTATAGAGTGATCGCCGATGAATGTGACAAAATATCGACAACCACCAAGCGTCCTAGTCTTCATAGGACCACAAACATCGGAATAAACAAGATCAAGCACATTTTCCTTCCATGAAGGAGTATGACTCTTAAAAGTAACTCTCCTTTGCTTCCCGGCTAGACAATGAGAGCATATTTTAAGGTGTACCTTGTGAACCCCGGACAACACCTCCTTCTTCGACAATAGCGTCATTCCTTCTTCACTCATGTGACCGAGCCTCTTATGCCATAGCTCGGCCATGTCATTATTATCGATTGTGTTCACGAAATTAATCGTGACCTTCAGAAGTGTCACGTACAATTTTCCTTCCTTTTGTCCTCTCCCAGGAGTCAAGGAACCTCTAGTGAGTTTCCACAACCCCTTGCCAAAACCGCTATGATAACCGTCATCATCGAGTAAACCAACGGACATAACATTAAGCCTCATGTCCGTAACATGTTTTACATTCTGTAAAACAAGTTCCATTCCGGTGTCGAATCTCAAATACACATCTCCCACTCCAATAATCTTGGATAGCCCATCGTTACCCATCTTGACTATATCAAAGTTGCCCGGAGTATAAGAAGAGTAAAAATCTCTACGTGATGTAACATGACACGTAGCTCCACTATCGACCACCCAACTCGAATCATCTCTCGCAAAGTTGACCATATCATATTCGCAACATACAAAGAATTCTTCGGTAGTAGTATTAACTTCAGATTTATCATTACTACCGCTTTCCTTCTTTTGTGAATTTTCTCGGCCGTGGCGATTCTCCTTCTTCAATTGTTGGCAAAATTTATTAGTATGCCCTTTCTTACCACAATGGTAACATTCGATATTGGCATACTTCCCCCGAGAACTACTCCTTTGTGGCCCTCTATTACTCGGACCTCTACTTTGACCTCTCCCCCGTATTTCGGTAGCTAGAACATCCGACGGTGACGAAGAACCTTGTGCTTTTCTTCGGACCTCCTCATTCAACATGTTCCTTTTAGCTAGTTCCATCGAAATGACTCCATAGGGGGCGGAGTTAGACAACGACGTTCGAAACCTCTCCCAAAAATCCGGCAATGTTCCTAACAACCACAAAGCTTGCACCTCCTCTTCGAATTTAATTCCCATTCCGGCAAGTTGATTAATTATGCCTTGGAATGCATTTAAATGATCCGATAGAGGAGTCTCGTATCGAAACTTCAAATTCATCATTTGTTTAATGAGGAATAACTTATTATTCCCCGTCTTCCGAGCATATAATTGCTCGAGCTTATGCCATAACTCTCGATCATCCTTCTCTCCACTAATATGGCTCAAAACGTTGTCATCCATCCATTGTCGAATATATCCACAAACTTGGCGATGCAAAATAGTCCACTCCGCGTCGGACTTCCCTTCTGGTTTATCTTTGCTAAAAACCGGCAAAAAATAATCCTTCACGTATAGAAGGTCTTCCATCTTCCCCTTCCATACGTGGTAGTTTGAACCGTTCAAGTTAACCATTCTACTCGTGTTGGCTTCCATCTTACAATTGAGATACTTAACAACCACGAAACAATAAATCCCGTGGCTTTGATACCACTTTGTTGGGAAAAACACCGACAAACGTCACGTCACAACGAATAAAGTGGAACCTTGTTTGACAAATTCCCACTCTTCAATCGTAACTTTGTGGTTACCGACGAGTAGAGCAACAATTACAACTCGATATAAAAATAATACAAATGATATTCGAAAGCGATAAATAACGAGACACAATTTTTAGCGTGGAAAATTCTTCAAGACGAGAGTAAAAACCACAGGACTGAAGCCGCTTAAATCCACTATCACCAATACACACAAATACATAATCATCCCTAATACAAACTAGGGATATACACCAATCGTCAAATACTTGGTAATAAATGTTCTTCAAGTATTTGGAATCAACAACAACAACAAGATCAAGAAAAGAAACAACCGTAAATAGCTTACACAAAGAGCTAACGAAATACCCGAACTTGCGGACTCAAAATCTCGATCTACACCGGTGAAAAGATTTTTTTTTTTTTTGAAATTTTTTTTCAAATTATATTTCCAAAAGGCTTTTTTACAAACAGAAGTTTGATGAACTTATTTTACTACACAAGAAACAAACTAGAAAATCCTATCTAGTAGATAGCCAAAAAATGAGAAGATCGCCGTAGCGAGCCGGGTCGATTTTTCTCATTGTGCTGATGCGGTTCCGGATTACTTTCTCCAGCCACCGAGACATAGTCCTTGAATCCATCGGTTTGCCTCCATGTCTCCTATTGTTTCGCTCTCTCCAAATGGAATGGATAAGAAGCTGATACACGTAACGCACCACGAAACTCGTGAAGCAATCCATCGTTGAGGAAATGACATTGACAATTTCATTCCACAGCTTAGTGTAATTATTTCTCAAAACCCCTTGAGTCAAATCTTTCCACACTCTTTCCGAGTATTGGCATTTGAAGAACAGATGTTCCCTTGTTTCCATCGGTTCGGAGCAAAGCATACATCCTGTGTTTACTCCCAAATTCCACCTAGCCATTCGACTACCCGTAGATAGACGATCGTGCATCACCAGCCAAGCAACAAAGGAGTATTTTGGAGTTGAGAAGGGGAACCAAATACCTTTTGACCATGATTGTGTCTGTGTACGACTTCTAATCAGCTCCCATGTTGCACTCGAGTCGAATGTGTCTTTAAAAACATCCCCTTTGTATCGCCAGAGAGGTGAGTCATCATCATTAATCCGAGGTCCGCGTCGATGCGATTCCAGGATGTCTTCCAGGCTTCTCATAATGTGGTTTCGATGCCGTCGACGGCGATTTCTTCTAAAGCATCATCCATGTAGAATGCTCCGCTAGACCCATGTCAATGAAACCCCGCGGACCCAGAAGTTCGTACAAGACCCCCAGGTTACTCCAATAGTCGAACCAGAAAGAAGAGTTCAAGCCGTTTCCAACCTCAACCCGGTAGAACGTTTTTGCCAGTGCACGATATTTAATCAGTTTCCCCCAAATCCAGGAGCCCGCATTTGAAGAGCAGTCAGCAGCCCAAAAAGATCTCCCGCGCAGAACATTTACCCTTATCCACTTGCTCCATAAAGATGGTACCGTGTGTAATCTCCATATCAGCCGCAAAACACAGACCTTATTAGCCTCCTCCAAGGATTTCAAACCTAAACCACCTTCGGCTTTCGGTTTGCAAACATCTACCCATCGCATTTTTGCTTTTTTTGAGCTGAGTGCAGCACCAGACCATAGAAACGCTGAGCATATACTTTCCAACTCAGCAATACAGCTCTTTGGCAAGCGAAAACCTGCCATCCAAAAATTGATCAGATTACTTATAACCGAAGAGAGCAGTTGCAACCTTCCCGCGAAAGACAGAGGTCTAATTGTCCAGGAACTGATCCGAGTTTTTACTTTTTCCACCAAAGGCTTGTAATCGTGCTTTGAAAGCTGTTTTGTAACGAGGGAGAGACCGAGGTATCGTACTGGCAAGGAACCAACTGCTAGGGCGAAACGGGAGATGATATTCTGTCTTTCAGCTTCGGAGACACCCGTCATGTAGATTGTGGATTTTTCGAGACTGATCTTTAGTCCTGATTCTTTTTCATAAACCTCAAAGAGTTGAAGCACCCCTTCAAGTGATTTGAGGGTACCATCAGTAAAGATCATGATGTCATCAGCGAAGCACAAATGTGTCAGTCGAATGTTCTTACATCTCGGATGGTAACCTATTCTTCGCATATCAGATTCAAGGTCAAGGCGTTTCGAGAGAACATTCATGCAGATGACAAACAGTAAGGAGACAGAGAACAGCCTTGCCGTAAACCCCTCTTACTACTGAAAAAACCAGCAAGTTCTCCGTTGATCTGAACTGAGAAGGCCGGCGTGGTGACACAAATCATTATCCAATTGATGAAAACTTCTGGGAAATCCATCGCTTGAAGGGTAACCTTGATGAAATCCCACTCAATCGAGTCAAAAGCCTTAGATATATCAATTTTAATGGTGCTTCTCGGGGGATATAGATCACGGTGATAACCTCGAACGACCTCAGTTGCTAAGAGAAGATTCTCCACGAGGAGTCTACCTTTAACAAAAGCAGATTGATTCAAGCTGATAAATTTCGGCAGTATCTCTTTTAGTCTGTTTGCAAGCAGCTTGGAGATAACTTTGTAAAGGACATTACAAAGGGAGATGGGCCGATAATCCTTGATTTCGGTTGCGGATGTTTTCTTAGGGATTAGAGCTAGAACCGTAGAGTTCAGACCCTTTGGTAGAAATCCAGTCGCAAAGAAAGACTGGACTGCTATGGTGATATCATGTTTGATGACGAACCAAGCGGAGGTAAAGAATTCGCTTGTGTAACCATCAGGTCCCGGGGACTTGTTCTTCGGTAGTGCAAAAACAATCTCTGAAATTTCCTCAGCTGTAACAGCCCTAGTTAATTGTTGAGAATCCCCTTGAGAACATGAAAAATTCAACAATGCGCGAACATTCTCCACCTGTAGATTCTCTAAATCGGGAGGTCGATAGGAAAGAAAGTCTTTGAAGAAACTCTCAGCTTCAGCCTTAATTGCTTCCTTATCCGTTACAACTGATCCATCTCTGCATTGAATTTCGTTTATCACATTACGGGTCTGCCTTGCTTTTACTGCATTGTAAAACACTCTGTTACTCCGATCCCCAACCACCATCCAGTGGAGTTTTGATTTTTGTTTCAGATACCGCTCCTCTATATCCGCAAGCTTGTTCCAAATTTCATCAGCTTCCGATTCCTTAGCCATCAAAACAGAACTCGAATTCAACATGGTTTCTTCTTGGCAATGACACAGATTCTCGTACGCAAGCTTAGTCCGACGAGATATATCATGAAGCATTGATCGACCTAACTCCCTAAGAATAGGCTTCAGAGCTTTCAGTTTTTTTGAGAGACGATATAGTGCCGAGGTGGAATTAAACAGAGGCTCTGTATCCTTCCAAAAAATTTCAATCTCTTCTCGGGAAGTGCGAGGATAGCACATTAACATACTTGAATGGCTTGCGTGGTTTGAAATTACCTTCGCGAACATAGAAACGGCATCGAAGGTGGTCGGCGGCCTCCGACTCGAACACAAGTAAGGCTCATGAAACTTCGCAACCAGAAAGGTTAACAAGAGTTCGGTCCAATTTTTACAAATTAAACCATCGTCTCTCTTATTGTTCCATGTGTAGAGCGGACCACGGAAAGACATGTCCGAGAGTTCGCAGAGCTCACCCGTTTGAAAACCCCTCATTCCTTGCGGCACAGCGCCACTACTTTCAAATCGAGAGTGTTCTTCCCCATCAAGGATTTCGTTGAAATCACCACTTACAATCCAGGGTCTTCCTCTCATTAAACCAGAATCTTTGTGAACTTGCATCTCTTCCCATAACCGTTTACGATCCGCGATGAAATTTGATGCATATACAAAACTTGCGAAGAACTCCTCACTGGCACCGTCTAAAGTCACTGCAATAGTGATCATTTGGGCTGATTTATATATTGGTGTCACTCGCACATTCCTCTTCCAGAAAACCCAAATTCTGCCAAGTCGATGTTCTGAATAGTTGTTTAGAAACTCCCAATCTGCGAAGACAGAGCTAACAATGCAAGGCGCTTTATCTTCTTTCACTTTCGTTTCCAACATTCCACCAAAAGCAAAATCATGTTGGGATAACCACTTCTTTACCACTGCGTGTTTTTCTTCTTTATTAAATCCCCTAATATTCCAGAAAAAACCTGACATATTAATGAGTTTTTGGGAGGCAACCTTTCTTATGGGCATCCAACGAGTTGGTACCATTCTTTGATGAGGTTCTACCGGTTTTTGGAGGAGCTCTTTCGGTTTTCCGGAGAGAGAGGCGCGTGGAAACTCCTCGTTTGAGTTGTTTTGGATGGCTCTGTGTTTCTTCCGATCCAAACCGTTGTTTGTGGGCGAGACTGTAGCAAGCTGCGAGTTACCAGTATTCCCTTCTGTCGTATTTGCCAATTCTTTATCAGGAGTTTCATCAGCCATGATTTCCTCATCCAAGTCCTCCTCGGATTCGTCGATTTCCTCTCCCTGTTCCCCCTTGCCATTCAAAGACTCAAATCTCGTTCGAGCAAGGAGACTCACTTCGCCGTAGTTGAGTTGTGATTTAGCAGGGGATTTACAGACTTTCGAAGGTACGTTCCATCCTTCTTCCTGAATGGAGCCAATGTTTTCTGGTGGGGCCGGGATCAATGGCTCTACCGGAGGTTGGGAGTTTGCAGGAACTTCCATTTCAGAATCTGTTGACTCTGCCGGAGGGCATACATTAGTACCAGATTCTGGTTTTCGATTCTCAACACCATCTGTTGGTAGTTGCTTTTTTCCCGTGATACGCTCCGTCCTGTTACGAGACTTAGCCTTACAATTTGCCACGGTGTGACCCCATTTGCCGCAGTGGTTGCAACGACAAGGTAGCCATGGATACAAATACTGAACAGCATATTCAACTTCACCTTTTTCCTCTCCGCCAAAGATATACTCCTTTGGGAGTTCTTTCCTCTCCAGTGAAAAGATTTTCCCAATAGCTACCAGGTTCTTGTCAAAAGATCACGACGATCCGACCTATAAATCTCTGGGAAAATGAAAAAATGTATTTCTCTCTCTTGTTTCTCTCTCTATCTCTCTCTCTCTTTTTCTTCACAAAGTGTGTGTGTTGAAAGTGTGTAAATCCCGTCTGAAAATCTGCATAAAAAGATCCCCTTTAGCAGGGTTGACTCGTGCCGCAGACACAGCCGCAAATCGCGCCAGACCGGCAGGGGCCGCGCCTGCAGTACAGCGCGCAGCCATGCCGTGCAAAATGACGGGGTCGCGGCTCGGCAGGATGTGCCGCGCCCAGTGATCGATGGCAGGCCGCCGTGATGTGTGCTGCAGGGCCGCGCCCAGTACATGGCTCGGCAGATGTTGAGTGATTTCGGGGCCGCGGCTCGGCAGAAGCCGCGGCCCAAGATCTTGGTGAGGAAAAATGTCTTTTCAAGCGTAGTGCCACGGCCCGGAGGGTTTGTGCCGTGGCCCGAAGTCCAGTCGACTCCAAAAAAGCCTATATTGCGGAAATTACTCCTACAATGAAGCAGTATATATTGTATCGTAATATCAAAAGTAGGAAAAAAAATTAGTCTGTGCAATATTAAATAACGAAAAAAATGAAAATAAAATGTTGCGACAATCTCTCTCTCTCTCTCTCTCTATATATATATATATGTTTATATTCCAGGAAAAAGTAAAAAAGCTATAAATATGAGTCAATCAAATTCTATTCATAACACTAATAAAGGGGCCTTTATATAGGCATCACAATGAGAGTCCTTCCATACATAGGATTTCTAGATAAGGTAAGACATCTAATAGGATCCTACTACCTCTAGAAGGATCTAGAACCTTCCATCTATATATCTACAATCCGTATTAGGTAAGACACATCCCGGGAATAATAATTCTCGGAACACTTCTTCTGTGTCGAGCACTAATACAACAATGGTGCAGAAGATTTTGCCTTCGTAAAAACCTATCCCAAGCCAAAACAAAACCCCATGGAAAAAATAAAGGCTTGATGAGGAAAAGATTGCGACGCACCAACATTACATGTCATGTATACTTCCCCTGATGTATACACAACAACTACCCTGATGAGTACCTCAAATCATAGGAGTCAGATGCCAAGTTGCCCTCAAAACTATGCCAAGGAAAAAACCAGTGGGAAAAATACCTCTTGGTCTAAGTTGGACAGAAGTACAATGCATCATTGTATGAATGTTCTCATAGGTCGCCTCGTTAGAAACCTTACCAAGTGAAAACCCAATGGGAAAATACAAACCTTGGTCTAAGGACAGAAAGAGCGCGACACATCCAAAGTGCAGAGTCGCTAAAGACTTATCCGAAAATCAAGTTTCCGAAGTCTTGACCTTCATGCACTAAATCAGTCATAACTTCTTCGATTCAATAGGTATCAACGAAATTGTAAGAACTTATGAAAAATAGACACCCATAGCTTTTCATTCACATACAGTACGTAACCTAGATCGACCTGAGCAAATCACAAAGCTCTATCGAAGTTGAATCAGCAAATTACCGGACATATCATGTCCTACTTTGCAACAATAGTCATATGTCACTCAGCATGATGGATGTGATCAAATGGTTGGTTTCCTTGGAAAGTAGACACAAACCGTTCTAATGGTACCAATTTCACCATTTTTCAATAAGTGAGCTGCCTGTAGGCCATATGGGAGATAGACCAACACATTATGGGCAAATTCGGGTATCGGTTTCAAGTGTCATTTTATTGAGATAGAGCGAGATTCAAGCTTCTTGTCAATCACAGACATTGCGTGAGCGCATCCTAGGCCATCATCACAGTGGCTTTACCGGATTAGTACGAATGAGTTTGTCGAGTCAAATGTGAGTACATACTACCATATTTTGATAGAGAGAACTTCTCTTAAGACTGCATCATTACTTAGTGATCCAAGTCTTATTATGACTTCGACTAGTCATTGGGAATCATATAGGCATTACTTTATTGTCTCTTAGGGAAACCGTCCCTTAGATTACCTTAAACCGATTGATGAATACGCATCATCAAATGTCCCCAAGATCCTTTCATTCTTAACTTTCGATTTAGTAGAATCTCTTAGCCTCACAAGAGTACATCACTATAAGCCTTTAGTTGTACACGCAAAAGCTTCATATCTCTCCTAAATCAAGTATATACTTAGTATGCGCTCCCGACAATGCGCTCCGTGGTTAAGAGCCACTTGATTTGAGTCTGATCTACCATGAGATCCTTTTATCACTTCACTTAGTTCCCCACTAAGATAAGATTTAACCAAGTGCATGTCAGTTTTGGGAAACTATCTAACTAAAAAGATAGTGGATGATATAACATCCATTACGATAGCACAACTAAGTTTTGTATCATTATAGTCGATTCTAGTGCGTTCATGAGAAACTTCGCGCTATGAGGTGAGTTTAAATCCTTCTCTCACTCGCTTTAACAAAGTGTATGGATAGAACTTATCTTTGGAGTGTCTGCACCACTTCAACAAAGGACTATCACTTTGTTCGTACTGGAGTGGCATATATTTCCATTTTAGGTCAACATTACAACGTTGTAGATTTTCAGTGAAGTATGTTTCGATTAAACTCACATTTCACATCCTCATGAACCGGCTTCATTCATAGAGTACTCTTTATGGATTGGCATTCATTGAGGCATCCCCCAATGATGACTATAATCCAGAATCACATGAGACGTATGAGCTCATTTGATCAGATGATCAAGTTTCATGTACCAAACTCGCATACATTCTTAGCGAGAGTATTTATCGAACCAAGTGGCATCCTAATACTCGATGAGACCATGGCCTAGTAACACCATCTACCATAATTTATGGTGTTACCATATCACCATTTATAGGTGACGAATGTCCATGACCGGACACAATCCTTGCAGAAATGTTTGTATAATGTATTAATCTCGTCACTTTAGGGAATTTGGTGAGACAGAGTAGGGACAAACTACGACAATTTCAAGTAGTTGTACTCGAACATGATCATTCGCATCTCCCCCTAACAACGAGAAGACTGGCTCATCAAAGTGACTTACAAGATCGTCTGCCAAGGTATATTTTAAGCAGACTATGAGTGAAAGCGCATGTCATATTCATCATTTATAATCCATCATAATGCGGTGTGGTGACGCACTTTGGTATATAAACATGTGGACGATAAAGGTTTTTTATTGTTAACACAATCCGGTTAACAAAATGCATACTGTTACACTCGTAACTAAGAATTTGAGTGATGATAGGTATAGGTGAGCATGACATGTTGACCTATATGTTGGAAAATTCGCACCCCACTTAGAATGGTGGAAGATAGAGTTTTCAAACTCTTTTGCGTTGCGAAAGCGTAATTAACTTGCAGAAGATAATGACACAAGATTTATAGAGGTTCGGCCAAACGTGCATACGTCCTCTCTCCGTGTCTTTTTCTATAGTCTTAAGATCAACCTCTACACCTCGTCTTCTATCGGCCCGAGGAATACTGTTACAACCTCGTCTTCTATCGATCCGAGATAAACCATACACTCTTGTCTTTATGTCGATCCAAGATAAATCATTTTCCTTTTCTATTGGACAAGGAATCAACCTATCTACCTTTCTATGGGTACTAGACAAACCTCACTCGGATTTAGATATGATTATAACAATGCCGGATCAACGATCCTAATAACACCGAATCAATCTATAATCCGTATCTTTCCTCTCGTGTATATTTTCGTGTATGGACACTCAAGCAATTATCAATTAAGCACAATTACAACAAAAATAATGATTATAACAATATATCAAGTGTATAGACTTTGCTTGTAGTTTTTGTGTGTTAAATACCATTAGAAGTGGTATTTATAGGCTCCAAAGCCTCAACTAGCCATTAGCCTCTTTTGCCTTCATTACGTACGTTAGCCTTCATCTATAGCTTATGTTATACATGTTACGCACATTATCATTCTCCTGTTATGTATGGTAGGCTTCATACGAAATAGTCCAGTAGCATTCAGTCTCTTCGATTACGTATGTTAGCTCATATTATTACGTATGTTATCTTCAGTCAAAATATTTGTTGCATGCTAACCTACTCCATGATGTCATCTTCAATGATTCCTTGTTTGAATTCGTAACACCTTCATTACGTATGTTATTTGATCTGCATTACATACATTATCTATTATGATTAGCGTACGTTATTCTCCATGTGTTGTGTACGTTAACTCATGTCATCTGCACTCGTCTGCCTTCAGGTAACTTTCCATTACGTATGTTATACAAAGTATATTACTTACGTTAGCTTTGATAAACATCACTTGATTACTTTTCTCTCCATTTCGAGCGACTTCGACTTCTTTGTTGTTTTGCTTCGTTCTAATGTTTCTTTTGTTGATTTGGTTTGTTCGACAACACATCATCAAAACCTTTTTATAATTATATGGAATAGGATATTCCAACAATCTCCACCTTTTTAATGATGACAAAACAACAACCTTCAATGGATTTTTATACCTCCAAAAATATAAACAATTACAGATCAAAGTTTTCGGCTTTGTCCGTTTCGTTTCTTCTCCCCATCTTTTCTTTTCTTATTTTCAACTTCTTCATATTGTTTTCTTTTTCAACTTTCTTCTTTGTTTTCGACTTTTCTCCCCCTTTTATAATCGGGATATTGTTTTTATTTTTCTCGTCATTCTTCCATGACTCATATTCTCCTTCTCCCATCATTTTTTTTGGACTTTCTCTCTCTTTCTCATAATCTCTCACCCTTTTTGTCATAATCAAAAAGTGCATAATACCAATAATATCGATGAATAATTATATATGACAAATAACGGGTAAAACTCCCCCTGAAAAATAGATTTCCTCAAAAAAAATTAACTCCTCTTGAGTTAAATACCAATAGTTAAAACTGTAAATTATCAAAATACTAATTGATCGAAATATATTAATTTTGATTTCCGGGGATCCAACCGAGAGTTGGTTTTTCTTTTGAAACATAGACGATGTTTGGTATTGTGGTTCCTTTAGGAATCCAAACTTTTTAATTTTTATCGTTCGTCTTGGGCTTTTGCAAATCGAAATGTGATGCCCAAGTTTTAAACATTTCTCACATCAGGTTATTTTAAAATTTAAGGATTCGTTCTTATTATACGGTTTGAATCATAACCCCTGTTTGTTTAACGAGAATTTTTTAACAGAAAGCATCAAATTTGTCGTTTCCGCGCAAAAATTTATTCGTTAAATTATTTAGTTCATTTTGAACTTTCAAAAGATTATTCTTTAATTTTCAATTTCAAGACATTTAGAATGATCAATTTCAACAATTTCCCTTTTTCAGACTTGGAGATTTCGTCTCCCAAAATTTTATTTTTATCACGAAGGGATTTATTATATTTTAAAGCATTTTGGAAATCTATACGCAATATTCAAATGCTTCAAATAATTCATCGTACAAAGTACTTACTTGGCTTTCGACGTCGCTTTCGTCGAATGAACTTCTAGCTATAAGTGCAAGGTTATTTTTGTAATACCCGGGATTTTTGTTTCCGGTGGATTGAAATTTTTTTTCTACTGTTTAGTGGATTGTAAGTTGTTTGTGCCCTTATGATCATTGTCATGCATTGATGTGATCCGGTTGTGTGTTTGTCATTCCGTTGGCAGGAATCGTTGTTGTGGGGAGTTTAGGTGCAATCTGTTCAGCAGGCATAGCGCACCATGGAGTAGCGCGCGCTATTACGCGTCTTTAGCGCACGCTAAGTTTATGGAGTAGCGCGCGCTAACGGGAGTTCCAAAAATGAGGCAGAAGCTACTACCTTGGACTGGGCAGTCGATTGCGCATGTTAGGGAGTGCGTAGCGCACGCTATGGTGCGACAGTTAGCGCACGCTATCGGAAGGGTAGCGCACGCTACCTGATAGTTCAGGTTCAGTCCAGAAGCTATTGGACTGGGATGCAGGATTCGTTAGCGCGCGCTAAGTCTCAATGATTAGCGCATGGTAACTGTGTAATTGTGTAGATCGAGCTTCGATAGCGCACGCTAATCTGAGATGATTAACGCATGCTAAGCTGTCCAGTATATATACTGGACAGGAGTCTAGAATCTTCATTTTCTTATCTCTTCCTCTTCTCTCCGTGGGTGTGAGTCAAGGGCGACTAGAGTTCGCAATCTTGGCCGATTTTGCTCGATCTAAAGGTGTTTTGGAGTATCATAAGTGATTATAACATCGTTTAATTCATCGTTCTTCGTCGGATCGAGGTAATCCATTGGTTTCTCTCCGAGTTGACTTTTTGTAGATTCGTTCTTGATTTCGGAAATTATACAGTTTTGATGAATTGGTTGGCGTATAAACGCTATTTTGAATACGTTCTATATATTGTACATCCATATCCTTGATTCGTTCAACCCGATGGGTGATTTCGGTATTCTTAGAGGGTCATGAACATTTAATGTTCGATTAAATGTTCGAATGAGTTTTACTTCGATAGTTTGATGTGATTTCTATTGTTGTTGGTCTTGGTCCTCGTTGTGATCATGCTTTTGTTGTTTATTATGGAGGTTGTAGGTTTTGAGGTGCTGTGGTTGAGCCGTGTTCATCGGAGTATCCACGTGTTGAGTCGAGGCAAGTATCTTGTTATACAACTTGTGTCTTGCGATCAGAAATCGTGTGTTCGGTTGAAATGGTTTGTTTGCCTGTGGTTCGTGTGAGTTAGTTATGTGTTGTGCATTATGAAGGCTTGATGACGACCATGTTATTTTGGTATATGTATCGCATTGTATTATGTGTGCAGGATTGTGATAATCGTGCTAGTTTGGTTGTACACATGGTTGTGCAATGAACGTGTGTATTGATCGTGAGTTATGTTGGTTGTGTGTCGTTGATTAATGACGGTTGTTGTGATTGTTGAGATTGTGTTATGTACGTGTGATGTGTGACTTCGTGGTGATCAATGTGCTTGATTGATATGTTCATTTTTGATGGAATGTGAACGTGAGTAGTGTGTTGTTATGCTAAGTTCGCTCGTGTGGGTTCGACGGGGCCTATGAGGATTCAGGGCAATTGATCCTGGGATCAGAACGTAGTATGTGTTACTGAGGCCCATTCGTGCGGGTCTGACGAGGCATACGATAACACATGGCAGTCGATCATGGGGTCACGGCACAATATGCCCAACCATGTGGGTTCGACGGGGCCTATGGTGACTCGTGATGGTAGATCACGGAGTCATGAACTGACATTTGTGATTGTTGTGTTTTGTCAAGACCGTGCGGGTTGTTGAACCTACGGTGACTCGTGATGGTGGATCACGGAGTCGAGGACTGATATTTGTGATTGTTGTGTTTGGCTAAGACAGTGCGGGTTGTTGAACCTACGGTGACTCGTGGCGGTGGATCACGGATTCGGAAAGTTTGTTTTGATAAACAAAGTGTTTGAAAAGAAAGTTTTACGAAACGGAACTATTGGGCTGAGACCCAAGTGATTTTTGGAATTATTTTCGGATTGTAAAATATTGACTTTTAAAATGGGATTTTGGATTGAGACCCCAATGTTTGACAACAGTTTTGACAAACTTAGGAAATGAGTTCCTAAAGGATTTGCGATTTCTAAAGTTCCCTTGATGATAATCCATTTTGTGAAGATTCCACTTGTGTTGGTTTCTATATTACTAAAACTCCTAGGGAATACATGATTGGTAGATTTGCGTTTGGTAGAGTGTGGTTGCCTAATTTATGATTTGTAATTACTTGTTACATTTTGTATAGTTTGATACTTGCACTAGTAAAACAGTGGCAGTTTTCTAACCCCCGAGTAATCGGGGGGTGGATATCTGTTTTATGTCCAGGTTCATGCAAATTCGTGGGAGCAATCACAGGATTGGCATAGAGGATGATGGGCTGCGATACTAATCGAGAGTTATGGAATGCAGTTGCTGTTGTTGGGTCCTTGTATTATTTTCGAGTCTTCCGCTGTGTCGTGTCGTTTAGTATTTTGGACCCCTGTGTGGGTATGAGTTGTAAACAATTATTACGGTTTGATTTTGTTGTGTGACCTTATCGGTCTGTGTCTTTATGCTGTTTGATCCTGGTCAGTCAAACTTTTGATCGTAGTTTGTGTCCAGTCTGCTGGATTCTCGAGTGTAGGGTCCACGACGTACGTGGAAACATAGGTTGTCGGGTCGAGTTGAGTTATGTCCTGTGCTGTCCTTCGAGGTGTCAATTGACAAGTTGAGTTGAGCTGAGTTGTGTTTTGTTCCGTCACTTGAGTTATCGGACGACGAGAGAAGATTAGTATCATGTGCAGCCGTCATCCTCATGCCATCTGTGATGTAAGTCTCTTCTACTGTATTTCGTGTTATTGATTTTGTCACTAGTTTGTTGTGAAATGAAGTTGTATTTGGTGCTTGTGATGCATTACGTGTGAATTGGTCAGAGATACTCAGGGGAAAGCATTGATGGGTCGACGTGTGTTCGAAAACGGTGTTCGTTAGTTATCTATACTTTCTATTAAAAGAGAGTCGTGACACATGTCACTCTCTAAGTTTTTTGATTTTTTATTTTAAAATATAGTTTATATATAGAGATGTATCCTTAAATTTCTTAAAAAAAATTCTAGATATGTATTGTGGGAGTTTTATTCCACAACTTACACTCATCTACCAATAAAAAAATCCTTCCTTTATTTTTTTAGCTTAAAATTTTAAATATTTATAATTTTTTAAATCAAGTTTATTTTTATTAAAAATATATCAAATTAATTTTTATTTCACATTTTTCAACTAGACATCCATATGAATATAATAAATTTGATGGATTTACAATAATGACCGATTGCACAAAAAAATTATATTATAAAAACTATGAATATTTATTTTCAGTAAAATTAATTGATGCAAAACAAAAATATATTAACTCATTTATTGCTTACATAAAAAATAAATTATGATATTTATTTAATTATAATAACTAAAAATAATAAAACATACACTGCACACACACACATATATATTAAGACTTAATCACATATTACTTTCGTCTCTAAAATTTGTTCCTATTTTTTTCGGTATGTCCAGGAAATTTGTTCATGTAATAGACACTAATTGACTTAACACTCCGCTAATGTGGTACTCTTTCTTAAATTATATTACACCCCATAATACACTCACGCTAATATGATATTCATGTCGAAGATCATCAAAAATAAATTTAGAAATCGAGAAATTATTTTCTAATAAGAGAATATCTTATGCGGTGCATCGCATCGGAGAACATCTAGTGTTGTTAAAATTGGATGGATGGTTTGACATGTGTTTTAATTCGGTAGTTATGAGTTGTTCGTGGAATTGATGAATCGGTATACCGAGTGGGCATACATTTTAACATTGGTTAATTCTAGATGGTTGTTGTAATCCTATCCACTGCGTGTATGCTTGAATATAATTTTTCTTAAAGATACCAAGACTTGAGTACGTGTAATATCCGGATTTATTACAGTGTATTTCATCTGTATTCAAACCCTGTATTATTCGGATTTGTGGTTTTGATTATTGGAGTATGATATTTCTTGCATTGATATCATTGTGCATAAGTATAGAAACATGCAAAATTTCTCATGCAAACTCGTGATAGCGCACGCTAAGAATGTAGCTTAACGCGCGCTATCGGGCTACTACTAGCGCACGCTATGCAGGTAGGAGTTGCGTGCGCTAAGAACTCAATTATTGAGCGGGACGGCTAGCACATGCGCCAGCCGGGACATGGGTCCGGATAAGATTCCCGCGGATGAACCTGGACAGTTCTGAAGTCAACTCTTATTAGCGCGCGCTAAGGAAGCTTAGTAGCGTGCGCTAACTTGTTAAAATGCAGAATATTATAAATGGGACAACAACCTGTTTTGGCTTACATTTCACTCGTCCATTCTTCATCCTTGAGAGGCTAGAGAGCTGTAATAATCCCTCTACACACTTAGAACACATCTTGTTGGTCTTTGTATATTGGTTATCACTTGGGAGTAATCATTGAAGTGGAATAGCACCTTGGAGTGGCATACAACCAACCGGAGTCGGATTCTACCTTACGGTTCAGTGATTTTCATCATATTAAGGTATGTTCAACCTATCTCCAGACTTAGAGTTGGATTCTAAAGAATTGGATGATCATAGTAACGAGATATTGATTTTCATAAGTGAATTATCCAAAGTACATCATGTTTGGAATATTGAGATGATTAAGCCTTAAGTACCTTGATTATGATCATCATGATTCGAATCTTATTACTTTGAACAAGTAAAGGAAGCTTCTATCATTGGTAATCCGAATCTAATAGATGACTTCATAGCAATCATGGACTTGACTTTAACATCATTATTGTTAGATAGATCTAAAGGATTGATCATGGAAGGATTTATGTAGTATAGATGGAATGTTAAACAACTTCAGCATGATAATATTGATTGATATAAAGGTGTTGATATCAACCGTTAAGCCTTTCGAATTGTCGTATGAAGATTTGTAGTTGAAATGAAATATGGTTTTATAATGGTATACATATCCCTGAATCCGAAGTTGTTATTATCCGTAAAATCATTCATAAGAGTATGAACATGATATTCATGGAGGTAACATGAATTATCACGGAAGATTTCATTGTTTTGATCATGATGAGAATAAGCATCGCCAAAGAAGAATCGCCATGCATAGATAGCGCACGCTAAGCTATGAAGATTAACGTCGCTATCGAGCATGAGTTAGCGACGCTACGTTTGGTACGTAACGACGCTAGGCCATCGACGAAGTCGATCGATCGATCGTGAAGTATCGACCATACATAGTTAGCGTACGCTAGGCTTTGTTGTTTGCGTGCGCTATCGAGCGAGACTTAACGCACGCTATTGAGTACTTAGCGTGCGCTAAGCAGTTCAGGCAGATTACATTTTATGAACTTTTGGCCGTAAAACGAATTGTTAAACATTCGTACGACGTGAGATAAATCCTATATCATTTCTTTTGTTAAGGTTTGATCTCGTTACGTGATTGATTGAGGAGGACGACCTTCGAGTGTTCATTTTCGTGGAAGTGTTGTTCTTGTCTTCAAATCGAGGCAAGTACTTTATTTGTTTTATGTATTGATGTTATACATATTGTCATGCATGTATGTCGTTGTTGTATGTCCACCTCGTGTTGGTCCGACGGGATCATCGGAGGATCTATGCTAGCGTGCCCTGTATCATCGGACGAGTTTTTCCACCACGGGTTGGTCTGACGGGATCATCGTGGGTTCTAGGCAGTGAATGCTGGATCGATGGAATTACCATGTGTATGTTATGATATCATGTTGTGATTATCAGTTGTGTATGTCATTTATGAGTTCTCGTAGGAGAAGACTCGTTGGTATTTTTGTCGTTTACGTTATTATTCTTCGTGAGATATGAATAATATGTTGTGGTACTTGTACTAGCATCGTTGTGCTAACCCCTTCGGGGGTGAACATTTTGTTTATGTTCAGGATCCAGGAGAGCGGGAAAACAACCACTGGAGCTGCATGACGACGAGGGTGCAGAGTGATGTTTTGGCCGGGTTCATTTGTCTGTTGTTTATTGGTTATTTCAATAAATACTCGAGTACGAAGTCATTTATGTTAAATTTGAATTTGGTGATGTATTATTAAGTTCCTGTTGAACAACTGTACTTTCAGTATTTGGTCAGAACTGTTGTATCTTAATTCCGTTATTTCCACTCGTTAGTACCTTTTAATGTTTGTTCAATTCTTCAGCCTTGTAAATCCTTATGTAAAGGATTTACGGCGCTGTAATATTCCTGAATATATCAGGGGTGTTACAGTACGTTGGTGGGAAAACAAATTTTGAAATGGTTTTGACGATACGGTCAAACAGTGGGTTGGTTTTGATTTTGGAAATTTTTGAATTTCGACGAACTAACCTTGTATTTTAATGGAACCTTATGACAACATTTTTGAAGGGGGTGTTTTAAAGTATTTTGGATGCTTGGTAAAATATTACCATTGATGGCATTTTGTTATGTTTGAAAGGATTTTAAGAAAATGATTTTTGCGTATTGGTAATATTTTCAAATGATCGAGTAAATGCCTTTAAAACCTTCACACCCTGACATTTTTTGTATTTATAATTCAAACATGATTTTAATTTTAAAGGGTGGAGGAAAAATCTTTCTGAACTGTGTCAGTAGCGCGTACCACACGCTAATAGTAGGCTTAGCGCGCGTTAAGATGCTTTGTGTCGTATGGCCTGAATGTGATTATTGATATGTGGAAATATCTGTTGTATGTGTGAATAGGTTGCCCACCTGGGGATGGTTCTGCGAAACCTCTGGGGGTCGATGCCAAGGGAATGACCGTGGGAACCTATAGGTGCTGTTGATTGTAATGATGTTGAGTGGTAACACGTGATTACCATATGTGCTGTTGAATGTTAGGTTGTTAAGTGGTAACATGTGATTTCCTTGTTTATTGATGCTTGTGATGGCATGGCATTGTGATTATGTGCTTATGTTGAACAATTGTACGTTCAGTATGCCGAGAGGTCGAGGTCGAGGCCGTGGTCGCGGTCGAGGTCGAGGCCGTGGTCGCGGTCGTGGACGTAATCATGAGCATGAGAGGGCGACTTTCTCATTGTCGAGTGCTAATCATCCCAGTACAGATGGTCGGGATGACGAGTCACGTGATCAGGAGAAACCCATTGGGGGTAATGTTAATGTTGACGCAGCCACCATCCTTCAACAGTTGATAACACAGTTGGTACAGATGAATCAAGCAGTTCACCAGAATGAACTCCCGGATGATAATGATGGAGCTAGTAAGTGGTTGCATGACATGATGAAAATGCACCCACCTCGTTTTGCGGCTTCCTCTGACTTCTTAGGTTGGGAGAACTGGCTCTTCCAGTTGGGAAGAATATTTGATGTTGTGGCATGTCCTGATGAAAAAAGAGTACCTATTGCTCAGTACCTTCTTGACAAGGAAGCGGCAGACTGGTGAGAGGCCGTAGTGCCTAGATATCGTATGGCTACTTGGGATGAGTTCAAGACGGCCATGGAGGCCGAGTATTGTCTGCCGTCTGTTCGAGAGTGCAGGATCGTTGAATTTTTCTCGACTACGCCTCAGGATGTGCCGATATCCCAAGCGATAATTGATTATAATCAACAACTGAGTTATGTCCATGATTAGGTGAAAAGTGACTCAGACAAGATCCGATACTTCAATATGCGCATGCGACCCCGTATCCGTGAGAGTATGGCTCCAATCATGTGTACCACTTTGAATGAGTATCAGGACCGAGCCTTAGCCATCGAGATGGCTGTTTTTGTGTCAGAGGCCAGTTCGGGGAGTAAGAGACAGAAGACCTCGGGTAGTTTTTCCAAAGGTCAGAGAAGCGAGTTCCGTGAGCCTATTGTTTCACATTTTCCTTCTGTGAGCACTTTTCATTCGTTTGGTCAGTCTAATAATCCTACTCCAGTGGAGAGTAAGGTGAACTTTATAAGGACTTGCTTCAACTGTAGTCGTGTGGGCCATGTGAGGCAGAATTGTCGCTCGGCCCCGGTTGATTGTTTCAAGTGTGGTCAATCGGGACCCCAAGCGGTACATTGCGAGACTGTTGCTATAATATTCGGGAAGCGAGATCCCGTTCCTACTTCTGGAGGGGCCAGCGGTGCCCAGTGATAGTATTTTACGTTTTGTCTTGTGGATTTTATTTCGTGTAGACTTGATATGTGGTGTGTGATGTATGGTACTTGATATATGATATTCTGGTTTGAATGTTTCTGTGTGGATTGTTGATATATTTTTTTACCTCAATCCATGTGGGTTGTTGAACCTTCGGAGACACGTGGCGGGGGATCACGGGGTCACGAGCATGTTATTGATGTTGATGTACTGTTTCGACTCAATCCGTATGGGTTGTAAAACCTACGGAGACACGTGACAGGAGATCACGGGGTCACTTGATGATTGAACATTTTGGTTTTGTTTTGCAACTCTGTTATGCCTTTGTTTTAAGTTTCGGGACGAAACCTATTTTCAGTGGGGGAGAATGTAATACCCGAGATTTTCATTTCCGGTGGATTGAATTTTTTTTCTATTGTTTAGTGGATTGTAAGTTGTTTGTGCCCTTATGATCGTTGTCATGCATTGATGTGATCTGGTTGCGATTCAGATGGTAGTGTGTTTGTCGTTTCGTTGGCACAAATCATTGTTGTGGGGAGTTTAGGTGCAATCTTGTTGTCTGTTCAGCAGGCATAGCGCACGCTAAGATCATGGAGTAGCGCGCTATTATGCATCTTTAGCACATGCTAAGTTTATGGAGTAGCACGCACTAAGAGGAGTTCCAGAAATGAGGCAGAAGCTACTGCATTGGACTTGGCAGTCGATTGCGCACGTTAGGGAGTGCGTAGCGCACGCTATGGTGCGACAGTTAGCACACGCTATCGTAAGGGTAGCGCACGCTACCTGATAGTTCAGGTTCAGTCCAGAAGCTACTGGACTGGGATGCAGGATTCGTTAGCGCGCGCTAAGTCTCAATGATTAGCGCATGCTAACTGTGTAATTGTGTAGAGCGAGCTTAGATAGCGCACGCTAATCTGAGATGATTAGCGCACGCTATGCTGTCCAGTATATATATATATACTGGACAACAGTCTAGAATTTTCATTTTCTCATCTCTTCATCTTCTCTCCGTGGGTGTGAGTCAAGGGCGACTAGTGTTCACGATATTGGCCGATTTTGCTCGATCCAAAGGTGTTTTGGAGTATCATAAGTGATTATAACATCATTTAATTCACTGTTCTTTGTCGGATCAAGGTAATCCCTTGGTTTCTATTCGAGTTGACTTTTTGTAGATTCGTTCTTGATTTCAGAAATTATCCCGTTTTGATGAATTAGTTGGCGTATAAACGCTATTTGGAATACGTTCTATAGATTGTACATCCATATCCTTGATTCGTTCAACCCGATGGGTGATTTCGGTGTTCTTGGAGGGTCATGAACATTTAATGTTCGACTAAATATTCGAATGAGTTTTCCTTCGATAGTTTGATACGATTTCCGTTGTTGTTGGTCTTGGTCCTCATTGTGATCATGTTTTCGTTGTTTCTTATGGAGGTTGTAGGGGTTGAGGCATTGCGGTCGAGCCATGTTCGTCGGAGTATCCACGTGTTGATTCGAGGCAAGTATCTTGTTATACAACTTGTGTCTTGCGATTAGAAATCGTGTGTTGGGTTGAAATGGTTTGTTTGCCTTGAAATGTGGTTCGTGTGAGTTAGTTATGTGTTGTGCATTATGAAGCCTTGGTGATGACCATGTTATTTTGGTATGTGTATCGCGTTGTATTATGTGTGTATGATTGTGATAATCGTGCTGGTTTGTTTGTATACATGGTTGTGCAATGAACGTGTGTATTGATCGTGAGTTATGTTGGTTGTGTGTCGTTGATTAATGACAGTTGTTGTGATTCTTGAGATTGTGTTATCTGCGCGTGATGCGTGACTTCGTGGTGATCAATGTGCTTGATTGATATGTTTGTTGTTGATGGAATGTGAACGTGAGTAGTGTGTTGTGATGCTAAGTTCGCTCGTGTGGGTTCGACGGGACCTACAAGGATTCGGGGCAGTTGATCTTGGGATCGGAACTTAGTATGTGGTACTGAGGCCCAGTCGTGCGGGTCTGACGAGGCCTACGATGACACATGGCAGTCGATCATGGGATCAGGGCACAGTACATCCAACCGTGAGGGTTCGATGGGGCCTACGGTGACTCGTGACGGTAGATCACAGAGTCGTGGACTGCTATTTGATCCTGGCCGGTCAAACTTTTGGTCGTAGTCTGTGTCCAGCCTGGTGGATCCTCGAGTGTGGGGTCCACGACGTGTAATATTCCCGGTTGGTTTTTAGGGGTGTTACAATTTTGGATGTTGAAATATTCATCCTCGTCTTCATCACTCCACATGGTGATTAATGCTTCCTTGTTGGAAGTTGAGCCTCGGTAATTTTTAGCAAAGTGGCCCGGTTTACCACAATTTCGACAATTGTTGTCGAATTTCTTAGATACGCCCGATTTGATGTCCTTCCTTCTCCGGTTCAATAAGTTTTGATACTTATTAATATTCTTGGCATAATATGCCGATTCTTCGTCATTTTCGTCCACCGGTATAGGTTCCTCTTTTCGTGATACCTTTTTAGCTTTTAAAGCTAACATCCTTTCCTTCGGTTTCGGCTTTGCGTTCCGAGATTTTAGAATAATCTCATAATTAATTAGAGAACTAACGAGGGCGCTAAAATCAAGATTATTTAAATCTTTTGATTCCTTAATCGCCGTCACCGTGCCGTCCCATTCCAGAGGTAGTGATCGTATGATCTTCTTTACTTTTTTCACTACTCGTAAGGGATTTTCCGAAACAAGCCAACCCATTCGTGATGACCGAAAATCGGTTGAGCATGATTATAATGGATTATTCGTCTTTCATTTGGAATATCTCGTATTCATGGAGAAGCATGTTAATCTTTGTCTCATTGACTTTGTTTGTGCCTTCGTGTGTGACTTCTAGCATCTTCCATATTTTTTTGGCACTATCACAAGATGATATCCGGTTGTGTTCTTCCAGATTTAGAGCACAATATAATAATTGTGTTGCTTTGCAATTATAATGGTCGTTCTTCCAGTCTTCATCATTATAATCTCCGAAGCTTTTTAGAGAGCTGTCAGGTTTTGTAGGAATTTTCGGACCTATGCAAATAACTTTCCAATGCTTGATGTCGTAGGCTCGGATGAATATGGACATTTTCTCCTTCCATGTCATGAAGTTCGATCCATCAAAGAATGGAGGTCGATTTAAAGCAAGACCTTCGACCGGTGCAAATTGAAACGCCATTGGATCTTTTTATCCTCGGATATTAAGCCGATTTATATGGATACCCGCTCCGATACCAATTGTTGGAAAATTGGAACCCCACTTAGAATAATGGAAGATAAAGTTTTCAAACTCTTTTGCATTGTGGAAGCGTAATTAAATCGCGGAAGATAAATGACACAAGATTTATATAGGTTCGGCTAAACGTGCCTACGTCCTCTCTCCGTATCTTTTTCTATAGGCTTAAGATCAACCTCTACGCCTCGTCTTCTATCGTTCCGAGGGATACCGTTGCAATCTCGTCTTCTATCGGTCCGAGATAAACCGTACACGCTTGTTGTAATGCCCCGGTCTTTTATATGCATGAATTATTATGACCTCAAGTGCGACATTAGGGTTTTACATTCACAAATAATAAAATTCTGACTAATGGAATAAGTTTAGAACTATTTACATGTTTTAAATTCAGAAATCCGATGTTCGGTTATCTGGTTGGGTTTATCTTCCGAATTTGATTTTTATGTTTCGATAGACAGAATCGTGATTCCATCGCCTTCTATATACACCAGTTTTACGTTACAAGTACGATTTTCAAAAGTTTACTTTTTGAATTTTCGGGTATATTTTATGTCGAGTTGTTTTCTCGGATAATTCGCGTTCCGTAAATCGCGAAACTTTTCTCCGACTTTAAGCTGTAAGTGCGACACTATAATTTAAGTATATGACATACATTTAATACCCGAGTAATTTTATCTGTGGAGGAGCGGAACGTAGAATATTATTCGACCGTTTTATTGATGACGTCTAGGGTTAACCTAGTATTTAAGGGACATCACCTCCCTTTATTTTTCCCCTTACTTCATCTTCTTCCTCCCTTTCCTTCCCCTTTGGCCGCTCCCTCCCCCTTTTGATTGAAGAACACCGTTGTTCTTCCATTCAAGCTCAAGTTACAAGCTCATTTTGTGTGCCAAACTTAAATCCAAGTTCATATTCAAGTAAGTTACCTCATGTTGGTACAATATTTTTCATAATTCATTTTATACATTTTGATGATGAGTTATTTAACCAAAATTCACTTTACATATTTTTCCTTCACTAAACGTACGTAAACCACTCCTACCTAATGTACGTAACACACAATTTTGGCAAGCGTTTTTCTGCAGGTAACATACATAATACATCTTACATAACGTACGTAAGGTTCGAAATTCTGCCCATTGCAGGTCAACACAAAAAGTCATTAGCCGTTACACCAAGTCTACTCATCCAACGGATCTTTGACTGAAAGATAACGTACGTAATCAATAATTGCATAACGTACGTAACGAGTTTCATCTTATGTCACTGAACTATTTTTAAGAGTTCATTACGTCCGTTACTCAAGTTCTGTAATGTACGTAAAATTGGTAACATACGTAAACTGTCTTACATAACGTACGTAAAGTGTGGCACTGCTCCAACGGGAAACTCACCTCATGAAGACTATAAATAGCACCATTCAAGGATTTGGAAGATACACAACTTATCTGAGCTTACAAGCATACTCAAGCTATTTCAAGCAAATATTTCGAGAGATATACACATTCCATATTGTGATACGAGAATAATTGTTCTATTATTTTTTATCTATATTCTTGTATCAAAGAGCGATATATCTTGTAAAATCGAGTTCCTACTCGCAATTGTTTTACTGTAAGGTTGTCTTGTACCTGGAAAAACAAGAGTGTTTTAGTGAGGTTGTTCTTGAGCCCGAAAATCAACAAATTGTAAGAGTTGGCACTAAACTAGAAAGTGCATTCAAAGTTTCTAAGAAAAGTCCTAGTCGATAAAACTAGGTAGGGGATGTAGGCTTCCTTAATAGCCGGACCTCTCGAACAATTTCTTGTGTTCTTTCTTTCCCGTATTTTATTTACTCCGATATTTTAGCTTCCGCACAAAAAGAGTTCAAAACTTTTAACCGCACTATTCAACCCCCCTTCTAGTGGCGGTACCAATCCAACAATTGGTATCGGAGCAGTCTCTTTTTCACCAGATTAACACCCGCTAGAGAAAAGATCCAGAAATGGCCTTTATCCACTCTTCTCTTGAAGGCAACGCTCTCAATCGCCCTCCTTTCTTCGATGGTTCAAACTTTATGACATGGAAGAAGAAAATGTCTATCTTCATCCAAGCTCACGATATTGAAATTTGGAAGGTCATTGCTCTTGGACCTACCATTCCAAAGAAGACAGATGGCTCGATCAAAAGCTTTGAAGAGTACGACGATGCTGACTGGAAGAACGATCACTTCAATAGTAAAGCTATTCAATTGCTTTACTGTGCTCTCAACCCAGAAGATCACAACAGAATCTCTTCTTGTGAGACGGCCAAAGAGATCTGGAAAATGCTAGAGATTACCCACGAAGGTACGAGTCAAGTGAAAGAAACAAAAATCAATATGCTTTTTCACAATTATGAACTCTTCACTATGAAAGAAGAAGAAAGCATTACTACTATGCTTGACCGTTTCTCGGCTATCATAAATGGGCTAGCTTCCTTCGGGAAACTGATATCAAGTAGTGATAAAGCCAAGAAAATTCTTCGATCTCTACCAAGAGAATGGGACGCTACTGTTACGGCTATCATGGAGTCAAAAGATCTCAACACCATTGAATTCAGCGCTCTCATTGGATCTCTCATCAATTACGAGATTGTCATTAAATCTTGAAGCTCGAAACCAAAGCCCAAGGAGAGAGAAAGGACGATCGCCTTCAAAGCCAAAGAAGATTGCGATCTAGAAGATGAACCTATCGAAGAAGAGGATGAAGAAACCGCCTTTTATGCCAAAAACATAAAGAAATTCAAAAATCTTTTACAAAGGCGCCGAAGAGACATCAAACAAGAACCGAGGGATGAATCCAAAAAGACTCACTTCCCACAAAATAAAAGGTTCGACAATACTTGTCGAAGGTGTGGCGTTCCAAGCCATTTTGCTAAATATTGTCGTGCTGCTTCTCCAATGAGTCCATCTAAACCACCTCACGAAAATTTCAAAAAGAAGGAAGTCTATGTCGCTACGTGAAGCGATGATGATGAGGATGATGAACCTCAAGTTCAAACCAATCTTGCTCTAATAGCCCGCGCATCCGAAGATAGCGATGAAAAAGTCGAGGTTAGTGATTCTTCTCATGAAGAACTTCTTGATGCTTTCGAATCTTTAAATAAAGAATACGAAAAAGTTTGCAATATTAATAAAGATTTGAAAAAGAAAATAAAATCTCTTGAAACTGAAAATTTAAAATTATTGAAAAATAAGGATGTTTCAATTGATCATACAAATTGTCTGGAAAACGAGAAAATTCTGAGAGATGATTTATACAAAACTCAGAAAGAATTGAAACTTTACGTTAGAAAATTATCGTGTGGTAATGACAAATTTGAGCAACTCTTATTTGGTCAAAAATCTCTTTCAAAATAAGGACTTAGATATAATTCATTTCGAATGAAAAAGTCCTTAGAAATTACCACGAAAGATTCGGACACTTTAAAAACGGGAATTCCATTATGTCCAAAATATTTAAAACCAGGACATACCGAAACTTACTGTAGAAGTTCTAGACGAACTATAAAAGTCAAACAAATTTGGGTACCTAAAGGGACCATCGTTCAAATCCAAGTTTTTATATCTAACTCCACAGGACCCAAATTAGCCTGGGTACCTATAAAACGGAAGAAAATTGTTTTTGTAGGTACAAGCAAGGAAGGCAACAGTGTCAAATAAATGGTATGTTGATAGTGGATGTTCAAATCACATGAGTGGGAATGAACATCTCTTCACGGAGCTGAAAAAGGAAGATCGTGGTTGTGTAACATTTGACGATAATAAAAAGGGCCAAATAAAAGGGACAGGTAAGATACGTAAGAAACCTTTACCCACTATAGAAAATGTTCTCTTTGTTGATGGTCTTTGCCATAATCTTCTAAGTGTTTCCCAACTTTGTGATACTGGTCTTAAATTAATTTTTGAAATTACGCATTGTACTTCAATGAGAAAAGACCAAATTGTTTTTATTGGATTGCGGTATAGAAATATTTATATTGTTGATCTTCAAGATGAATCCTCTTTCAATGAAAAATGTTTACTTTCATACGATGAAAATGCCGTTATTTGGCACCGAAAATTGGGTCATGCCTCTTTACCACTTCTTTCAAAATTAGCCAAAAACGATATTGTTCATGGTCTACCAAAATTAAATTTAAGAAAAGACCACATTTGTGAGGCCTGTATTAAAGGTAAATATGCTAGAGGCTCGTTTAAATCAAAAATGGAAATTTCCACTAGTCGCATTCTTGAATTAATTCATATGGATTTGATCGGTCCATCTCGGCATGCTATCTTGACAGGTAAACTTTATACTTTAGTCCTTGTTGATGATTTTTCGAGATTTACTTGGGTAAAATTCTTGACAAATAAAAATGATGCATTTAACGAGTTTGTTAAGTGGTGTAGGGTTACCCAGAAGGAAAAAGAGTTTCCAATTATTGCCATATGAACCGATCATGGTGGAGAATTTGATTCAAATATTTTTGAAGATTGGTGCGATAATTATGGTATTGGGCACAATTTTTCGGCACCTCGAACACCTCAACAAAATGGAGTTGTCGAGAGGAAGAATTGCTCTCTAGAAGAAATGAGCCGAACAATGCTCAATAAATATGGGCTTCCTAAATATTTCTGGGCCGAAGCCGTTAACACCGCTTGTTATGTTATTAATCGAGTCCATCTCCGGAGAAACAAAATAATGACTCCATATGAGATATCTAAAGGTAAAAAGCCCAATTTATCTTATTTCCACCCATTTGGTTGTAAGGTATTTATTTATAATAATGGTAAGGATAATTTGGAAAAATTTGACTCTAAATCGGATATTGGAATATTTCTTGGTTATTCGACTAATAGTAAAGCTTATCGTGTATTTAATTGTAGAAGAAGCTCGGTAGAAGAGTCAATTCATGTAAATTCAATGATACAGTTTTACCCCCGAGAAAGGTCGTTTTTGATGATGATGCAGGTATGGTTCCGGCTAAAAAAGTGTTAGAAGCATCAAAGGAGTTGGAGAAGCTCGATTTAAACTCGGACAAGCAGGAGGAGAATTCTTACAACCTTCCTAAAGATTTGACAAATGTGAAAGACCATCCGATGGAACAAATTCTCGGAAAAATCGATGAAGGTGTACGAACTAGGAGAAATATAAATGATTGTATTAACAATATTGCGTTTATTTCTCTTACAGAACCAAAGAATATTGATGAAGCCATCAATGACGAGAATTGGGCTATTGCTATGCAAGAAGAGCTAAACCAATTCGAAAGGAATAATGTTTGGGAATTGGTTCCGGCACCGGTAGACAAATCAATCATTGGTACTAAATGGGTTCATAAAATTAAAACCGATGATGATGGTCTCCCAATTAAGAATAAATCGAGATTGGTCGCCCAAGGTTATAATCAAGAAGAAGGCTTGGATTATGAGGAAACATTTGCTCCTGTGGCTCGTCTTGAGGCAATTCGTCTCCTTTGTGCCTTTGCCGAGTACAAGAAAATCAAACTCCATCAAATGGATCTAAAGAGTGCGTTCCTAAATGGAATCATCCAAGAGGAGGTGTATGTCAAGCAACCGTCGGGTTTTGAAGACTATGATCATCTAGATCATGTGTAGAAGCTCCATAAATCTCTCTTGGATTAAAACAAGCTTCGAGAGCATGGTATGATCGTTTAAGCACTTTTCTTATTTCAAATGGGTATAAAAGAGGCAATGTTGATAATACCCTATTTATTAAGAATTTAGGTGGCTTATTTGCCAAATTTATGTGGACGACATTGTTTTTGGTGCAACTAACGAATCTCTGTCCCAAGAATTTTCAAATCTTATGAAGGGAGAATTCGAAATGAGCATGATGAGAGAGTTGAAAAACTTTCTCGGACTCCAAATTAGGCAACTCAATGACGGAATATTCATTCACCAATCCATGTACGTCAATGAGCTCCTAAAGAAATTTAAGATAGAAGATTGCAAAGAAATATCTACTCCTATGTCTTCCACTCTTAAGCTCGACAAAGATGAAAAAGGTAAGTCTGTTGACCAAAAACAGTATCGAGGTATGATCGGCTCTTTACTTTATTTAACTGCATCTAGACCCGATATAATGTTTGCTACTTGCCTATGTGCTCGTTTTCAAGCGAATCCTAAAGAATCCTATCTCATTGCACGCAAAAGGATTTTTCGTTATTTAAAAAGTACTACTGGCTTAGGCCTGTGGTATCCATCGAGCATTGATTTTCAGCTTTTTGCATATAGTGATGCCGATTTCGGTGGATGCAAAATTGATAGAAAGAGCACCACCGGAACTTGTCATTTTATGAGTTCATGTTTAATTTCGTGGGGGAGTAAGAAACAGACTAGTGTCGCTACTTCCACAGCTGAAGTAGAATATGTGGCTGCGGGAAGTGCATGTGCACAAGTCCTATGGATCAAAAATTAACTACTAGATTATGGCATCGAGCTTAAAAATACACCTATCTTTTGTGACAATACAAGTGCCATTAATCTAAGCAAAAACCTCATATTGCATAGTAGGACAAGACATATAGAAATTCGTCACCACTTTATTCGTGACCATGTCTAAAACGGGAATGTACGTCTCCAATTTGTTGGTACAAATGAACAATTGGCTGATATTTTTACAAAACCATTACCCGAAGAAGCTTTCAATTTTATTCGCATAAATTTAGGAATGGGACATGTTGATCATTTTTAAGTTTTGCATATTCATCATATCTACATTAAAAGGTCATTAAAAATGGGATATCATCGAAAGGAAATCACTGTTCATTTGGTCCGGCTTGCGGCCGTTAAGACAGGAATATTACGTACATAAGAAGACATTACGTACGTAACGCGACTTTGGACTATGTACGTAACGGAACCCAGTTTTTAGTACAGGAAGTTTTGAATTTTCAGTTACGTACGTTACGGAAACCATATAACGTACGTAACACCCTTTGACCCTGTTACTTAAATACCCCGATCGGCATTTATCCCCTCATTCTATATCTAATCCCTAATAGCCTCCGTCGCATCCTTCACACAATCCATCCAAATTCTCAAATTTTCGGTCGATTCCATCAAATGGCTACTAGGATGAACAAGAAACGCAGAGGAGAAACTTCTCAATCATCTTCTTCACCCCCTGGAGAGCCGATTTTCAGGAATGCTCAAGCCGCAAAGATCTTCAAAGAAGTGTTAATCGATGAAGAGGTAACTCCGAGTCACCATTTTGACTTTGAATCTTTGAACTCAGTTGGTATTGGAATAGAAGAATTTTTTGATATGCTTGGCATCAATCGTTTCGTAAGTCTTGCTCGCCCGATTTTTGTGGATTGCGTACGGGAATTCTACGTAAATTTCTTTGTGACTTATGATTCTGAGGGATTAGCCGTTGTTAATTCCATTGTTCATGGAAAACCTATCATGTTTGACGCCGTAAAATTATCCGAGATATTTGGTCTCCCTAATGAGGGATTTTGTTGCAAAGGTCAATTTGCCACTCCAGATGAAGTGGTTGATAATTTTTCTGACGATGAAAGCTATGGTGTTCATGAAGCTAAAGTTCGTAATTTCTTGTCGGACAAGGCTGTGATTGAAGTAAATACGGGTCGATTTGAAAACAATGATTTTGGAATCAATATTCGTTTACTTCATGATGCTATTACTAGATACCTAATGCCTAAGGTCAATGCTCAACAGCGTCTAGTAAATATCGACATGGAAATCATATACCATGTTTGGGAAGACCACCAAGTAAACTTTGCTTCGATTGTGCTAAGATGGTTTGTGGAAAAAGGAATGATTTTCCACAAGAAGAGCTACGCCAAGGTCGACCGTCAGTGCAAGTCCGGAATGCCTTTCGGTTCCATATTGATGGAGATTTTTGAGAGTGCTGGAGTTGATCTTACGGGGTTACATGGGGTCGCCATCCCGAGGGGGAGCCTAGTACACGAGGGTACCATCGGGACCATGAAATATCTTCGAACGCGAAACCGTGGATGGGTGTACTTTGCCTACATGAAGGACGACGATCGTTTAGTTGAGGGTGGTGTCCTACCGTGACCGGAGGAGAGGATCACATCTCGAGGCCTTGCTCATGATAAGCCTCGTCTTACTACTCAGCCAGGGCCTTCTTGACCAAGACAGGAGAGTTCCTCATCCAAGATGATCGCTCGTATGGATAAGCTGGAAAAGGAAATGAGCGAAATCAAAATTATGGTTAAAAGTATATGTACTCATTTCAGGATCCCTCATACACCTCCAGAAGCCGACCTTGACTAGCAGATTTTCTTTCCTGTGATGATTATTTTGTTTTGTTAAAGACCAACATTCCATGCATTTTTCTATGTTTTTTTGTCATAAACTCTTGGTACCTTCGTTTTTACTTGAATGAATGTGTTCCTGACGATTTTCATTGCTATCTATTACTATTCGTTGCTAGTTCGTTGTTATTCGTTGAATATTTTGTGTTTCAATGACTTGCTTTTACCGGTTCTCTTATCTTTTTGTTAATGACAAAAAGGGGGAGAAAAATATGTTTCGTTTTTGAAATATCCCGTGTTCATTTCAGGGGAAGTATTATTCAGGGGGAGAGTTTTCTTAAAATCTTTCGATTCTCCAAAACTCATCTTTTTCAAAAACTCCCATATAAGTTTTGTCATCATCAAAAAGGGGGAGATTGTTGGTACAATATTTTTCATAATTCATTTTATACATTTTGATGATGAGTTATTTAACCAAAATTCACTTTACATATTTTTCCTTCACTTAACGTACGTAAACCACTCCTACCTAACGTACGTAACACTCACAATTTTGGCAAGCGTTTTTCTGCAGGTAACATACGTAATACATCTTACATAACGTACGTAAGGTTCGAAATTCTGCCCGTTGCAGGTCAACACAAAAAGTCATTAGCCGGTCTACTCATCCAACGGATCTTTGACTGAAAGATAACGTACGTAATCAATGATTGCATAACATACGTAACGAGTTTCATCTTATGTCACTGAACTATTTTTAAGAGTTCATTACGGCCGTTACTCAAGTTCTGTAATGTACGTAAAATTGGTAACGTACGTAAACTGTCTTACATAACGTACGTAAAGTGTGCCACTGCTCCAACGGGAAACTAACCTCATGAAGGCTATAAATAGCACCATTCAAGGATTTGGAAGATACACAACTTATCTGAGCTTACAAGCATACTCAAGCTATTTCAAGCTGTTGGGATTCCACAGAAAATAAACGCAGCGGAAGAATAAACGGAATCCCTAAGAGGATCGATCAAGTAACGTATATACGAAAAGAAAAATACGAAGATCAAGGAATCAAAGTCCCATACCTATGATGTCTCTGAAGAACCTTCGTATGATGATGATGATGAAGAAGAACCCTTCGTTCCAAGCACCTAAAGCAAGATGCCTCTACTTCACACGCCGGAACTTGATGAAAAAATCGACAAGCTTCATTTCTTCAAGAATGCGGCTAGGGAAGGTTGTAGGAATTTTCTCTCTCAATGTATTCTTCTTATGTCTTGTCTCTAGGATCAAGATGAAGTTTTCAACCTTACTCTCTCTCTCAAATTCGTGATTTTGAGTTCAAGGAAGAAGAAGGAGTGCTCTCTCTTTTCTAAAGACTTTTATTTATAAAAAAAATGAAAGTCTACCTTTAACACATGATTGAGGGTATCAAATACACCTTATATATGTCACCTAGTGATATAAAATAAGTATAAAAGAGACAAGAGAGGGAGGGGGCGGCCCTAAGGGAAATTTCCAAGAAGACGGGTCGAATTTACTCGGCTCGTGTATTGGATGTTCGTCAAAACGAATCCCTCGTGTACCGGATGTTCGTCAAACGAATCCATTTTATTTCCAATGTGTTTGGACTAATTAATTAATCCAATTAATTAATTATATCAAACACAAATATATATTTCTCTCAGAAATATAATTTATGAATTAAAGTAATCACCCAGTAATCTACTTACAATTCATAAGACCGCTATTTGATTTATCCGATAAATAAAAAATTAGATATCTAATATCTAATATTATAAGAGAGATTATTAATTCACATTTATCCATCAATGATCCTATTGCGCGACTCCGTAGGTTCGTCTCAGCCGGCATTGGGAGGAACCAATGAGTGTGGGCAGCACTTAGCCTTGACTGGCGGGCCGCCTCAGTAAACCCCGACTGAGAACGAATGAACGAATCATTCCAGAACTATTATGTCGTGAATACTATATACGTATAGACCCTTCATCAGATGTCCCGGTCAAGTCTTCGGGTCACGGTAAAGTCAAACCCTACTATTGACTAAACTCTATACATGTGTTAATGCAAATCAAGACCGACTGATTAATAGTGTATCTAATACGACTATATCAGAATGCTTTGGCCAAAGACTTATGATCTTATTCGCCATTAACCGTATAGGACATTCGCCTGCTCACTAACAGGAGATAGAATCCTTTCTTGGCGTACAGTAAAGATTGCTACCTGCCCGTATAGTCCGCACTTCGAGGTCGACTTAGTAATTAAGAAAATGAGTCTAACTACTCTAATGACAAACTAAATGTCACAGGCACATCTTCTACTGAACCCTCAAGTCAAAGGTCCACGTATACTATCACAACCTTTCGATTCGTCATCGACTCTCCGAGAGTGAATACCGTGTGACTAAATCGAGTATGAGTCGTGTTCGAGTATACTGGTCCCACCAATATACTTATAACTATGCTATCAAGACGTGCACACGTCCTAGCATCAGTTATACAAGTCTTATTAAAACTTAATGTCCTATTAAGGTTTATCAACTTCCGAACTAGTTAAGCATTCGAGCTCTAAACACTTCTAGTGCCTATCTCCTTATCTCCATAAGGAGTAGAATGTTCACTCTCAAATGCAAGGACTATTATTCTATATACCAAATCACAATGCCAGTGATATGCAATAATATAGAAATAATAATTGCCTTATTAAATATAATATTCATAATTACAATACAATTGCTCTCACTCTCTCATCCTCTGAGTGGCATTCGAGGGCATATTCCTAACAATCTCCCACTTGCACTAAATGCCACACACTATGGTATCTAATACCCATACTCTCTAGATGTCTCTCTAAGACCTTCTGAGATAGTGTCTTGGTAAGCGGATCAGCAACGTTATTTGCTGTGTCTACTCTCTGCAGTGTAACATTCCCATCCCAAACCGTTTGTCTAACAAAATGATATTTTCTCGCAATATGTTTGGTGTTGTGGTGAGCCCTAGGCTACTTAGCCAGTGCAACAGCTCCGTCGTTGTTACAAAACAGTGTCACGGGCTTCTCTGCGTTAGGAACCACTTGAATTTCCTCAGTGAACTTCTTTATCCAAAAAGCTTCTTTAGCAGCCTCCGTGGCTGCCTGATATTCGGCTTGACATGTAGAGATAGCAGTCGAACTTTGCTTGGCACTTCTCCAAGAAACTGCCCCACCATTCAGCGTAAAGATATACCCTGATGTGGACATCTGAGCATCCATGTCCCCCGAAAAATCTGAGTCTGTATAACCCATCACTCTTAGTTCTCCACCGCCGTATGTAAGAACCAAGTCTTTAGTCCTCCTTAGGTACTTAAGAATGTTCTTTATAGCAGTCCAATGTTCTTGCCCTGGATTTGACTGAAACCGACTTACTACGCTCACAGCATAGGCAATGTCCGGTCTAGTGCAAATCATTGCATACATAAGGCTACCTACTGCCGAAGTATAAGGTACCTTGCTCATTTCCTTTCTATCTTCCTCACTTTGAGGACACATCTCTAAGGAAAGTTTTGCACCATGTTGCATAGGTAGAAACCCTCTTTTAGAATCTTCCATCCTAAATCGCTTCAGGATCTTTTCTATGTAGAGGGCTTGGGAAAGACCTAACATTCTTTTCGCTCTATCCCGTTAGAGACGAATACCCAGAATATAGGTAGCTTCTCCCAAGTCTTTCATTGAGAACTCTTTAGAAAGCCAAGCTTTCACGGGCGAGCATTCTACGTCGTTTCCTATAAGTAGAATGTCATCTACATATAGTATTAAGAATGCAATTTTGCTCCCACTAACCTTCTTGTAAATATAGGGCTCTTCTTCGTTTTGGACAAAATCAAACTCTTTGACTGTCTCGTTAAAATGAAGATTCCAACTCCGTGAAGCTTGCTTCAGTCCATAAATGGCACGCTGAAGTTTGCATACTTTATGAATATTGGTTTGATATATGAATCCCTTAGGCTGTTCCATGTAAATCTCCTCCTCGAGGAATCCATTTAGGAATGCCGTTTTCACATCCATTTGCCATATTTCATAATCTAAGTGGGCTGCTATAGCAAGCATTATGCGAATAGACTTAATCATAGATACAGGCGAGAAGGTCTCGAAGTAATCGATTCCTTCTCTTTGGGAATAACCCTTTGCCACAAGCCTGGCCTTATAGGTATCAACCTTGCCATCTCCATAAGTCTTTCTCTTATAGATCCATTTGTTTCCAATAGGCACTATGCCTTTAGGACGATCTACTAAAGTCCAGACCTGATTAGCATGCATTGAGTCTATCTCAGCTTCCATAGCTTCTTGCCACTTGGTGGAGACAACGTCTACCATCGCTTGGTCGTATGTAGAATGATCATTCTCTTGACTACTTTCTGTCATCTCATGGACACCCAGTTCCTCTTGATGCATATAGCCATACCTCTCAGGTATTTGAGAAATTCTACTAGACTTGCGAGGTTGTGTTTGTATTTCAGAAGGTTGGGTTCTAATATCTTGCATAGGTGTCTCATTTGGTGTTTCTTTTATTTCTTCCAAAGAAATATTTCTACCTGCCCCTCCTTCCTGAATAAACTGATCTTCCAGGAAGTGTGCTTGTATAGCAACGATGATCCTATGATCTTCGTGCATGTAGAATAGATATCCCATGGAATCCCCTGGATATCCTATGAAACGACCTTTCACAGACCTAGTTTCCAATTTCTCTACTTTAGTCTTCTTGACATAAGCAGGGCATCCCCAAATCCTAATGTGATTAAGACTTGGTTTCCTACCTCTCCACATCTCATGGAGAGTCTTAGGAACAGATTTGGAAGGACATCTGTTCAAGATATGCACAGTGATGAGCGCGTAACCCCGAGATAAATCGGTAGATCAAGATAGTTAAGCATGGAGCGAACCATGTCCAACAAGGTTCGGTTCCTTCTTTACGATACACCATTTAATTGTGGAGTAGCTGGAGGAGTGAATTGTGACACTATTCCTAGTTCTTTTAAGAACTCATAAAATTCGGTACTCATGTACTCACCACCCCGGTCTGACCGAAGAGTCTTAACACGGTTACCTGTTTGATTTTCAACTAGGGCTTTAAATTCCTTGAATTTATCAAAAGCTCCAGACTTATGTTTCATTAAGTACACGAATCCATACCTGGTATGGTCATCAGTGAATGTAATGAAATACAGAAAGCCTTCACGTTCCACTTCAAAAGGGCCACGAGGCGTCGGTATGGATCAATCCAAGTTTTTGACTCTTTCAAAAGTCCCTGCGAAGGGTAACTTAGTCATTTTTCCTTGAAGGCAAGATTCACAAGTTGGATAGGGATCTGATCCCAATGGACCTGTAAGCCCATCTTTCTCCATTTTATGAACCTTGGTATAACCGATATGACCAAGTCTAAGATGCCACTTAAGTGCTTGGTTCGTTTCATCCCTACCACGCTTCCTAGTTATAGTGTTCACAGTTGTTTTATTCTTTAAATTTAAATGGTATAAACCATTTAATAATGTAGCAGTACCAACCAATTTATTTCTGAAATAAATACGACAGGACCCATCTCCAATAAAGAAGTGAAATCCCTTTCGGTCCATGACCGGAATTGATACAATATTCTTGTGCCCCTTGGGCAAAACAAGTACATCATCTAAAGTAAGAATAAAACCAGATTCTAAATCCAACATAAGGGATCCGATATCAGAAGCTTCGACACTATGCCCACTTCCGACGGTGACCATCACCTCCCCTGAATCCAGCTTCCTACTTCGTTCCAGATCCTGATTCATTGTACAAATGTGAGAACTCGCACCAGAATCAAGTATCCAAGAAGTAGAATATACAGTTACTGTTGCTATATTTCTTGAACGCAAGTGCACGTTATCGTATACCCGTAATAAAATGATGAGTGAGTATCGTTCCCACGAGGACTGAATCACTAACTACCGATTTTTATGTATTCTAGTTTTATTTAAACAATCGAACTTTGGGTTGCACTTAATTACTAAAAGAAATTATCAAAAGACTAAATAATATAAACGATCGATCTAAGAAGAAAAATCAAATGATGAATAATTCTAGGATTCTGATTCCACCTCGGTTTATCCGAATTCACTTTCGATTATCTGAAGTTAATGATTTTCCCAATTTATTGAAGGCGAAGATTGCTAAAATACTCTACCACCTCTCCCGAGGTCAATAGATTTTTCTAAAGGCGAATAACGCACTCTATCCCTAGGTGAATTAATTCGTCAGTAGGCGAAAAGCATAAAATCTTCAAAAGGCCACGTAGTTCCTATGAGTATATTCCTATCTCACAGACTAAAACGGTTCTCACCAATAGTTCCTCACCAACTTTCCTCTCCCGATTCGAGTTGCGTAATTAAAACAATCCAATTATTGGCCAGACAATTGAAAGCATTAAAATCAATTGGGAAAACTCAATAGAAAAGGGAATTATATAGATAATCTAAAGCAAATCCGTCAAAACTTAGGTTTCATCAAAATTCTAGAACAAGGGTTTTAGCCTGACATGCTAAAAGATAAAAATACAGAATAAAAGAATGAAAGCATTAAAATCAAACGCAGATAAAGAGCTCGGATCCCTCCATTCTTCTGGCTCCCGCACTCTGCTCCTGATGTCTTCTGCTTCTGCTTCTTGATAATCAATTCTCTGATAAGTTCCTCCCCCTTCTTTTCTGACCTTGCCCTTTTATTTATAGCTTTCTTCTGCCAGGGATAGAGTCCGTGTGATTAGGTCGAGATCCGGCTTCGCAACGGCCCAAAACCGCGCGGAGTACACCAAAACTGCCCCGTGTTCCGCGGCTCACTTAACCTGTGCCGCGGCTCACGGTGCGCAGATTAAAAACCTGGGCGCATTAAATTCATCTGGGCTGCGGCTCACTTTATCTGTGCCGCGGCTCAGAGTACAGATTATTCGGAGGTCGCTGGGTGCCTTCCTGTGCCGCGGCCCGCTTGCCTTGTGCCGCGGCCCTGGGCCAAAATTCGCCGTTTTCGTCCGTTTTTCATCGTTTCGGCTTTCGGAATCCAATTTCCTGCAAAACATAAGATAATAGGGCATTACAGGCTCATTTATGCAGATTTACAATTCAAAAGAATACAAAATAATGATAAATAAGCGTATAAAAATATGCCTAACAAATACCCCCAAACTTGAGCCTTTGCTTGTCCTCAAGCAAAAAGAATTAATTTCAACAAAAGAATATCGTGAATAATCGTGCAACTCATAGTGCTCAACCTAATCAATACTACCCTAAAATTCTCTCTGAATAATACAAATATCGTAATAGCGAGCTACATCCAGAACACTGATTCCACAAAGTAACCAATTTCAGTCCTAATCACTCGTTTATGAAGAAAATCCAGCTCAAAGATTAACAAACGTGAATTTAATCGACCGTCAATATGAAAAGTTAAAATAAACAAGCTAACTCGCCCAGTTCCACCGTCTACTGGCAAAAATTTTCACGAGTTTCATCAAAATTAACCCTCGGACAGTGTTCCCTTATATATGATCAATAAATTGATTCGAGTTGACCACTAAGTTCGGATCTCGGGATGTTTCATCGGGATAATCCTAGGGTGGAAATTCCATTCTCATGTATTGGGAAACCGTTTGACGTAAAAGACACTCATGGGGCACATGGATGCTTCTAGTTACTAAGTTCCCCTCCACAGTGGAGAAACAACTCGAATTTCTATTCCCGCATGTCAAGGTTGCTGTTTTACGCGAGAGTAAACAACGGGTCACGTGAATACCCCCGGTTACTAGGCTTCCCATCATCGGTAATGCGAAATTTCTAAACCACTAGTCTAATCAAGGTCGTCGTTTTACGCGAGGGTAAACAACGGGTCACGCGAATACCCCCGGTTACTAGACTTCCCGTCATAGAGCAAAAATATCTTGACTTTTCGGGAAAAACTGTCCGACTCTAAACTCAAATCAAATGCCAATATGACTCATGTTACTGGACGAATAGCTAACCGAAAAATGAAACCAAACGTATAGACGACTATTATAAAACACGTATGTCTCATTTCTTATCCGCTAAGATCTCTACAAAAAACGAAAAAAATTTCGGACCTAAATGAAGACTAAGCAGAAATAGATATTACTGACTACAACTCGACTAAAACTCAACCGTTTCTTCAGAGAGAAAACAGTGTTGTAATATCAGTATTACACAAATAGAAGCACGAAAAATTCACGAATAAGAGTAAAATCATGACAAGCAAGGCTAGCAACAACAAAAATAACAAAAAATAATGGAAAGTGCAACGAAATAAGTACAACAATAAATGTAGCAACATAAAGTAACACCCCCCCCCCAAACTTAGGACGTACATTGACCTCAATGGGCAAAATATAATATGTAATAAAAGTGAAAGGTCAAGTACTCCCCTCCATTCCTCACACGAGCTGGTGCCGGCGTCGTTCGGCCAGCTTGCACGCTTCTAGACTACACCATGCGGAATGTGAATGAATGAGCTTGCATCATCAAAGAGGAAATTAAGAATGAGCTCTCAAGTTTACATAGAATGGAAGGGTCGGGATAAAATGATTCGTTGCACATAGTTTGAAAAGGCTTGGCTTAATAATGTTTCATTGCTGCAATTTATCAAACACTCGGTATGCACAAGTTAAAATGAAGAACAAGAATTTTCATGGCTAACTCCAAATCCCAAAAAAATTAATACAGATATGCGGCCATGATAACAGACAACTAACATCACCAATTAGTTTATAATCACAAATACCATCACAATCCACTCCATATTCACCATATTCCAACCCCATAAAAAATTTTTGAAGAACAACTAGCAGCATATAACTCCAATTTTCGTTTCGAATCATGCATCAATTATGATTAAGAGTTCGGGATTTACCTGACTTGGAATGAAGAATGCAAGAAGAGGGAGCAAAGAAAGATGTCGGCCGCATGCTTGTGTGCAGGAGGGAAGGGAAGAAGTTTACCTGAGGTCCCGGCTGATCGAGCATAAGAAGATACCTAGGCTATTCAGATTCTGAATGGGGGCCGCGGCACAGCTTAAGTGAGATGCGGCCCATAGTACAGTCGGACAGGGACTTTTTGTGATGTCTCCGGGTGCCGCGGCTCATCATACGGGTGCCGCGTCTCAAAAGGTTAGTGTGCCGCGGCTCAGCACATATGTGCCGCGGCACATAGTACAGCCTCCTAGGCAGATTTTCAGCAATTGGCGTGCCGCGGCTCAGCAGCAACGTGCCGCGGCTCATAGGTCAGGTGTGCCGCGGCTCAGTAAGATCGTGCCGCGGCATATAGTACAGTTTGGTTTGGCTTTTTCCTGCCACTGGTGTGTGCCGCGGCTCACTTTTCTTGTGCCGCGGCCCATCATTGATTTCTTTCCCTGGGGTGATTCTCGGGTTGCCTCCCGAGAAGCGCTATGTTTATAGTCTTCAGCCGGACTTTTCTAGCATTCATCCGGCGGTGGATAAGACGACACTCGTCTTCTGAGCGTCTATTTGATTTCCCAAGTAGGCTTTCAACCGCTGTCCATTAACTTTGAATTTACGCTCATCTTTTTGGACTTCTACTGCACCGTGTGGGAACACTTGAACTACGGTGAATGGTCCCGACCATCGTGAACGTAATTTCCCGGGGAATAACTTTAAGCGAGAATTAAATAACAACACCTCTTGACCCGGGACAAACTCTCTCTGTGTGATGTGCTTATCATGCCACTTCTTTGTCCGCTCCTTATAAAGTTTTGCATTTTCGTATGCGTCGTGGCGAATTTCTTCCAACTCGTTCAGCGGCAATGACCGCTCTTCACCAGTAGATTTCAGATCAAAGTTTAATTTCTTTATCTCCCAGTAAGCACGATGTTCCATCTCTACGGGTAAATGGCAGCTTTTCCCATAAACCAATCTGTAAGGCGACATCCCGATAGGTGTTTTATAGGCAGTGCGGTATGCCCAAAGTGCATCATCGAGTTTGAAAGACCAATCTTTTCGAGACGAGCTGACCGTTCTAAGATCCATTTTAGTTCTCGATTTGATATCTCGACTTGACCGCTCGTCTGAGGATGGTAGGCTGTAGCAACACGATGAGTGACTCCATATTTACTCAAGACCACATCAAGGAATTTGTTATCGAAGTGTGAACCACCATCACTGATAATAGCACGTGGAGTCCCAAAACGCGTGAAAATATGTTTTTTTTATAAATTTGATCACGACATTGGACCCATTCGTTGGTAGTGCCACCGCTTCGACCCACTTTGAGACGTAGTCCACGGCTACCAAAATATAGAGATTCTTATTGGATGGAGGAAATGGACCCATGAAGTCGATCCCCCATACATCGAACAATTCAACTTCGAGTATGGTGTTCAGCGGCATTTCGTGTCGTCTTGAAATCTTTCCCGTCTGTTGACACCGATCACACGTGGATACAAAGGCGTGAGCATCCTTGAATAATGACGGCCAATAGAACCCCGATTGTAAGACTTTTGCCGCTGTTCTATTCCCACTAAAATGTCCACCGTAGGGTGACGCATGACAATGGTTCAGCACACTGTGGATTTCCTCATCCGGAATACATCTACGAATGATTTGATCGGAGCATCTTTTGAATAGAAAAGGATCTTCCCACAAATAATACTTAGCGTCTGAGATTAGCTTCTTCTTTTGATGGTGTGAGAGGTCGTTTGGAATTGTTTTGCTTGCCAAGTAGTTCACTAGATCAGCATACCAAGGCGCGTGTTGCGAACCCACTTTGTAGAGCTGCTCATCGGGAAAGGTTTCCATGATTTGCGGATGACTTTCTCCTCGCTCGAGGGGACTCTCTAACCGTGAAAGGTGATCGGCTATAACATTATCAGTCCCCTTTTTATCCCGAATTTCCAAATTAAATTCTTGAAAGGAGAAGCACCCACCTAATCAATCTTGGTTTAGCATCCTTATTTTCCAAAAGGTATTTTATTGCTGAATGGTCGGTCCACACTATCACTTTCGTCCCTAGTAGATACGCCCGGAATTTATCGAATGCAAAGATTACCGCCAACAATTCTTTTTCCGTTATGGCATAATTTCTTTGGGCGTCGTCGAGTGCTCGGCTCGCATAATACACGACGTGGAACACTTTCCCTCGTCTTTGTCCCAAAACAGCCCCAATGGCGAAATCACTCGCTTCACACATTAATTCGAACGGAAGGTCCTAGTCTGGAGCGACTATCACCGGAGCCATGCTTAGGGCTTTCTTCAATAAATCGAAACTTTCTTTACACGACTCGTCAAAATTAAATGGAACATCCTTCATGAGTAGATTGCATAACGGCTTCGTGATCTTCAAAAAGTCCTTAATAAATCGGCGATAGAAACCGGCATGCCCCAAAAAACTTCTAATCCCTTTGACCGAAGTGGGCGGAGGCATCTTCTCAATTGTTTCGATTTTCGCCCGGTCGACTTCAATTCCCTGTGAGGATATTCGATGGCCAAGTACTATGCCCTCCTGCACCATAAAATGACACTTCTCCCAGTTCAAGACCAAATTTGTCTCTTCGCATCTCTTTAAGACCTTCTGCAAATTTTGCAAACAAATGTCAAACGAATCTCCAAAAACAGAAAAATCATCCATAAAAATCTCAATGCACTGCTCTACTATGTCAGAAAAAATAGCCATCATACACCGTTGAAAAGTGGCTGGCGCATTACATAATCCAAAAGGCATGCGCCTATAAGCGAAAATGCCGTAAGGACATGTAAACGTCGTTTTCTCTTGGTCTTCGGGGGCTATATAAATATGATTGTACCCCGAATAACCATCGAGAAAGCAATAGAAATCGTGTCTGGCTAATCTATCTAACATCTGATCAATAAAAGATAAGGGGAAATGGTCTTTTCTAGTGGCCTTATTTAATTTCCTATAATCTATGCACATACGCCACCCCGTGACAATCCTAGTGGGAATTAATTCATTATTATCATTTTGAATAACCGTTATCCCACCCTTCTTTGACACAACTTGGACCGGACTTACCCACTTGCTATCAGAAATCGGAAAGATCATACCTGCATCGAGGAGTTTTAAAACCTCGACTTTTACCACCTCCTTCATGTTTGGATTCAAACGGCGTTGATGCTCCACAGATGGTTTGTAGTCTTCCTCCATCAAAATCTTGTGCATGCAAATTGACGGGCTGATCCCCTTAATATCCGCAATAGACCATCCAAGAGCAGATTTGTACTCCCTCAAAACTCTCAATAATTTCGCCTCTTGATCCCCTGCTAAAGTGGCCGAAAGAATAACTGGAAGGGAGTCGTCGGGCCCCAAAAATGCATATTTTAAATGAGATGGCAGCTTCTTGAGTTCCAACTTTGGAGGTTTTTCGATTGATGGGACGGGTCGAGTTGGTGAACTTCCGAGCTCCTCAAATGGTTGACAAATGAAAATTGGCGGGGAAGCATCCATGTGTCGTACGTAGGGTGCATGCTTTGCATTTAATTCGGAAACAGCCCCAATCAAAACGGACTCCAATGGATCGGGTAGATAATTCTCTCGAAAGGCTCTACTCACGCACGAGTCAATGACGTCAACTTGGAAACAATTTTCAGCATCACTCGGATATTTTACGGATCGAAAGATATTGAACATTACTTGCTCCTCTTGAACTCGTAGAGTCAGCTTCCCCTTTTCCACATCGATCAAATTTCGGCCAGTTGCCAAAAATGGTCTTCCCAAGATAATTGGGATGTCTTGGTCCTTCTCCATGTCAAGCACGATGAAATCAGCCGGAAAGATGAACTTATTGACTTTGACTAAGACGTCCTCTATCACTCCCCTCGGATATTTGATGGATCTATCGGCCAATTGTAAAGAGACCGTCGTCGGCTTGGCTTCCCCGATATCCAGCCTTTTAAAAATAGAAAGGGGCATGAGGTTTATGCTGGCTCCGAGATCGCATAGGGCTCTTTCAAAAGACGAATTTCCAATGATGCAAGGAATGGTAAAACTTCCCGGATCTCTCAATTTGGGTGGGAGCTTCTTTTGTAAAATAGCGCTGCACTCCTCCGTCAGTTCGACTGTCTCATACTCCTCGAGCTTTCTTTTGTTTGACAAAACTTCTTTCATGAATTTTACATAACTCGGCATTTGTTCCAACACGTCGGCAAATGGAATGTTTATGTGCAATTTCTTGAAGACGTCGTGGAACTTTGAAAATTGCTTGTCTAGTTTTTCCTTTTGGAAACGATGTGGGAATGGAATTTGAGGAGTGGGTGAGTAGTCAATACTTCCTTTGGCTTGGGCGCCTCGTCCTTTTCTTTCTCACTTTGCTCGATCTTGTCCTTGTTATTGATAGGCTGCTCTTTCAACTCCTTTCCACTTCGTAGTTCGATTGCCTGCACGTTTTCTTTGGAGTTCATTTCGGTAGCGCTGGGCCATGCAACTTGATACCGAGAGGACAATAGATTAGCAATCTGCCCCATTTGTGTTTTAAGTTTTGGATGGAGGTAGAATGATTTTGGAGGGTAGTTTCGGTGCGGGTCATGAATCGGCTCGTGTTAGCCGCCAATTGAGCAAGAGCATCTTCCAAGGATACCTTTGGTGATTGAGGGGGCTGCTGTGGGGGCTGCGCAAATTGAGCTTGTGGAGGTTTTAAAGCTTGCCCGTTTCTCCACGAAATTTTTTGATGATTTCGCCACCCTTGATTATAAGTGCTGGGGTAAGGATTATTTTGTCGATTTCCGTTTCCCACGAATTGAGCTTGCTCCATCGGATATTGTTAGGCGTATTTTTATACGCTTATTTATTTGTAATATTTTGGAGAGTGAAATCGTCTAAATGAGCTTTTAATGCTTTAATTTTGTATGATTGACAGGAAATTGAAGTCCGGAAGCTAAAACGAGGCAAAACGGGCGAAAACGGCAAAACTGGACTATGAGCCGCGACACAAGGAATCTGAGCCGCGGCACAGGAAGACACCGGCCGAAGGGCAGAGTAACCTGTACTCTGTGCCGCGGCACATCCCAGGTGAGCCGCGGCACAGAAGAATTAATTAACGCCCAGGCATTCAGCTGAAGGCGATGTGCCGCGGCACAGGTTTAGTGAGCCGCGGCACACTTAGCGGGTTTTGTAGGTCTGCGCGGATTTTGAGCTGTTTCGAAGCCAGTTTTCGACCGACTAATACGGACGCGATTTGTGGATGTGCTGAGCTATAAATAGGGTTGAAGACCCTAATTAAATCATCTTTGAATCATTGGATCTAAAACCTTTGAGAGCTTAAGCTTGGAGACGGCAGAAGAGGAGGGAAGCAGAAGAATTCAAGGGCAGAAGGCGGAAGCTGAAGAACGGAGGAATCCGAGCTTCATCTGCATTTGAATTTTATGCTTTCGTTTAATTATTCTGTATTTTCAGTTTTTAGTATGTCAGGCTAAAGCCCTAATCTAGGGTTTTGATGAAACCTTTGTTTTGACGAATTGATTGAGATTATCCAATTTATTACCTTTTTATTGAGTTTTCCCAATTATGTTTAATGCTTGCAATTATCTGGCCAATAGTTGTATTGATTTAATCATTCACTTCGAATCGGGAGAGGAGATTTGGTGAGGAACTATTGGTGAGGACCGTTTTATTCTGTGAGATAGGAATATACTCATAGGAACTACGTGGCCTTTAGGAGATTTCATGCTTTTTGCCTATCGACGAAATAATTCACCTAGGGATAGAGTGCGTTAGTCGCCGTTAGATAAATCTATTGACCTCGGGAGAGGCGGTAGAATATATTAGCAATCTCCGCCTTCAATAAATTGGGAAAATTATTTATTACGGATAATCGAGAGTAAATTCGGATAAACTAAGGTGAATTCAGAACCCTAGACTTATTCATCATTTGATTTCTTTTATCCAAGATATTGTTTTCCACTGCTTAGTCTTTTAGTACTTCTTTTAGTTATAAATCGCAAAACCCAAATTCGATTGTTCAGATAAAATTGGAATACGAAAAAATCGGTAGTTAGAGATTCAATCCTCGTGGGAACGATACTCTACTTATCACTTTATTACTTGTAAACGATGACGTGCACTTGCGTGTAGGAAATATCGCAACAAGTTTTTGGCGCCGTTGCCGGGAATTGAAATTTTCTAATATCGATTTAAGTATTTCCAGTCTTAATTTGAACGTTTTATTTTTATTTTTATTTTTGTGTATTTAATTTCATTTATTTGTTTTTCCTTTCAGGACCTTTCGTGTAGTGCATGAGAAGACTCGGTAACGAAGGCCTACTACCTTTGGACACCGAGCTCGAGCGCACTCTAAGAAGGAACAAAAAGGAGAAAAGAGAGTTGCAGACGACGGTCAACATGGCCGAGAATATCGAAATCCAAGGAGGAGATAACCAAGTGCGGCAAGTTCAACCGGAACTAGCTCTTCGAGATTATGCCATGCCGCAGGTCAACGCTAATTTTTCGGGAATTCGGCGTCCCACTATCCAAGCTAATAATTTTGAGATCAAGCCCGCCATTATTCCGATGGTGCAGGCGAGCCCATTCTGTGGACTGCCGAAGGACGAACCGAATGCCCACATTGCTTCTTTCCTTGAGATATGCGACACGTTCAAGACTAATGGTGTCATCGACGATGCCATCCGATTGAGGCTTTTCCCTTTCTCTTTGAGGGATAAAGCAAAGTTTTGGTTAAATTCCTTACCGCCGGGGTCGATTACAACATGGGAGAGGCTAGCGCAAGCCTTCCTTGCCAAATTTTTCCCACCAGCTAAGACGGCAAGGTTGAGAAACGAAATAACCACTTTTGCCCAGTACGATATGGAATCGCTCCACGAGGCGTGGGAGCGATATAAAGAATTGCTACGAAGATGCCCTCATCACGGCATTCCTGATTGGCTTCAGCTTCATACGTTCTATAATGGTTTGAGTGCTTCTACACGCACTCTCGTGGATGCGGCCTCGGGTGGGACCTTCATGGGAAAATCTATGGCCGAGGCACACGTGCTTTTGGAAGATATGGCTGAAAACGCATACCAGTGGCCATCGGAAAGATTGACGCCGAAGAGAGTCATGGAAGTTTCAAGCAATGATCCGATTTCCACCTTGTCAGCTCAAGTCGCCGCTTTGACACAATGACTCGAGCATTTTCGCACGCACCAGCCCCCGTTACCATTGAGACATGCAATTGGTGTAACGGATCACACCCGAGCGCAGAATGTCAAGTTGGAAATCCGTTCGAGCAAAATCAGATGGAGCAGGCTCAATTCGTAGGAAATGGGAATCGGCCAAATAACCCGTACTCCAATACTTATAATCCGGGGTGGCGCAATCATCCTAACTTTTCATGGAGAAACGGACAGAACTCACACCAGCCCCCATTCGCCCAGAATCAACAGCAGCCCCCTCCCGCTCCCAATGTGTCTCTCGAGGAAGCACTTGCAAAATTAGCGGCAAATACGAGTCAATTTATGACCCGTACGGAAGCTACATTACAAAATCATTCTGCTTCCATTCGGAATTTGGAGGTCCAGCTGGGCCAAATCGCTAATGTGTTGACAGCTCGTCCAGAGGTAAAATTGCCGATTACAACAGAGACAAATCATAGAGAGAGTCTAAACGCAATTAGCTTGAGAAGCGGGAGAGAGAGGTCTTTGGATCAGCCGGCGGGGTAAAGAGAAGAAGGTGATTGAGGAAGAGATGGATTTAAAGCCAGAGGAGTCGAAGGATTTGAAGCCGGATAACTCGAAGACATGTGTCCCCCCCGTTCCGTTTCCGCAGAGACTACAGCAAAGAAGGGCGGACAAACAATTTTCTAAGTTCCTTGATGTGTTCAAAAAGCTTCACATAAATATTCCGTTCGCCGACGCATTGGAACAGATGCCGAGTTATGTCAAGTTCATGAAAGAGATATTATCGAAGAAGAGAAAGCTTGAGGAGTTTGAAACGGTCACCTTGACAGAGGAGTGCAGTGCTATTCTTCAAAAGAAGCTCCCACCTAAATTGAAGGATCCGGGAAGCTTCAACATACCGTGCACCATGGGGAATCTTTCATTTAATAAGGCACTATGCGATCTTGGTGCTAGTATCAACCTCATGCCTCTGTCGATTTTCAAAAAGCTGAATATTGGGGAAGCCAAGCCAACAACAGTCTCCTTACAATTGGCGGATCGATCGATAAAGTATCCGAGGGGAGTAATCGAGGATGTTTTAGTTAAAGTTGATAAGTTCATCTTTCCGGCCGATTTCATCGTACTCGACATGGAGGAAGATGAAAATATTCCAATCATCTTGGGACGACCATTTCTAGCGACGGGCCGAACCCTTATAGACGTGGAAAAGGGGGAGTTAACTCTGAGGGTCCAAGACGAGCAAGTTACTTTTCAAGTATTCAAATCGTTTCCATGTCCCGGAAGTGCTGATAAAGGATCACAAATTGAAGGTGTGGATGTTGTTGAAAGAGGAAAGCACCGAAAACATCGTCGGTGGGAAAATTCAGATTTTGTGTTAAATGGCCCAAGTCTTAAGAAGGATGTAGAAAGAGTGGCGTTCCTCGAGCATGAGGAAAAATCTGCTGCAGTCTTGAGTGAGTTTGTGAAGGAGGAGAGTGAGCCGAGAGCCAAGCGAAAAATTAGTCATGGAGAAACCGGGTGTTTCGGGAAGTTATTCAAGTCGAAACCTTTTCGCAAACAACATTTAATGACCGAACCGAAAGTCGAACCGCTGATGACCAATGGTCATAATTTTAACCAAAATATAAACGGTTCGATGAACGGGGCGGAAACCAAATGGAGTTTGCGAAAAGCGAACTAACGTTGTCCAATAGGTCCGGCTGAAGACTATAAACTTAGCGCTTCTCGGGAGGCAACCCGAGTTCATAGTTGTAGATTTTTGCATTTCTTTATTTTTCTTGTATTCGGGATTCTTATTTTTCATCATTTTTGTGCTTCAATTTGCTTCTGCCTCTCGTTTTTAACGTCTTCTTCTCAAAATTCTGTGCAGGAAAGTCCTGTGGAAGAAATCAAGTATGAGCCGCGGCCGCAGTGTATTGTGAGCCGCGGCACACATCAATCGCAAGGAGGCTAAACCAATCAGTACCTGTGCGCGGCACGGCATAAATGAGCCGCGGCACACTTGAGCAATGAGCCGCGGCACACGTAATCGTGCGCGGCACGACAAAACGAGAACACAGTAAAAGGGATCGCACTGTGCCGCGGCTCACTTTATCTGTGCCGCGGCACACTATGCGGAATCCGAAAGGCCAGGTAGCATATAACACGCATTCGGCCGGCATTATCAGGTACGCTTCCCTTCTCCTTCTCCTTCCCTCCCCAGCGCGCGACCGGCCTACCAAGTTCTTCCAATTTTTTCCTGCGATTCTTCTTGCAATCTTCAAAAGGTATGCTTCAATCTTTAATTTTTATTTGCTTATGGTTTATATTTGGAAGTTGTTTATGCTTTGAATGAATGAAACATGCTTATTCTCCTTTAAAAGTTTTAGGATTGTTTAGAGAATAACATGGTAGTTTCATCGAATTTTCTTGGTTAAATTGGAATGTAAATGAGTTGAATGTGCCGAGTTACTGATGATTGAAATATGTTTCGGTTTTTGGGGGTTGAATCAAGCTATAACTATGTTTATTCTTCAAGTAAACTTGTGCCCTCAAGGTGTCTGATAAATTGCCTAAATGAAAAAATTTCTTTGAAAAGGCAATCGTTTTGAATTTTCATGCAACGTATATGTTTTGAATTTACAGCAAGCCCAACCCTTACATCCAGGTTACATGTTTAAGTCCAATTTCATCCTTCTCTCACGTATGCGTTATTTTCTTAAATTCGGAATTTCTGGCTGGACATCCTTAGCCGAGCATAGATCATTGTTATTATTTTTGCGTGAATAAACCCTTGTGTTTCACTTTTCAGGACTGATTATGGCAAGAACCAAGAAGCTGAGCAAGCGTGCTAGGACCGAGTCATCCCCTACTTGAGGGGAGACCTCTCATGGTCGGGCCGAGGCGGAGGGGCACCAGTTTTCGGACCCCAAAATTCACAAAATATTCAATGAAAAGATACGGCCACGACCACTTATTCCAGAGAGGGGTTTTACTCCAGCTCCTCAGGACGGGGAATTGCTCACCATGATTGACGAGATGGGGTGGGCCAGATTTACCGCACCTCCCGAGCCAGCGGTTATCTCGATCGTCCAGGAGTTTTACGCGGCCTGCTCAAGCACATCCGGCGGGGCATACGTTGCCATCTTTAGAGTCTCGGACTCAGTCGACGTCCGAGGGTTACGATTGATTTCTCCCACCGCTATTCGGAGGCTTTTTGGGTTTCCGCGGTTGACGAGTCGGCTATGACCGAGTGATGACCGGCCTCACTAAGGAGGCCCCGCTTGAGACCATTGCACGGCCCGGGAGCAGCGAGCACAGAGTTCTTCCACTTTTCACTTCAGGAGCTCGCGCCTCAGCCGGCTCGGGCGAGCCTGGCTTTATTTTATCTGCGCACGCATTGACCCCACCTCCCAGATCCGTACAGTCTTTCTCTCCCGCACCCGGACACTTTTTGCTATCACTTCCGGGCTGCGTTTCGATGTGGCCCCCATCCTGGTCCGATCTATCTTCCAGAGTATCCAGGGGGGGCCAAGACGGGGTTGAAGCACGTGGTCAGACGACGAGCCGATGCTAGCCCCATAGGCCCCGATCGACCACCGCATCATATCACACTTCGACCAGTGGGGCGGAGCGCCGGCACACGCTCGGGGGAGAGGATTTTTGCTAGAGGAGGCTCACGAGGGATCTCCCGAGCCGCTTTTGTTGACGCATGGAGATGGCGGCCCGCAGCCCGACAGAGCGAGGTTGGAGGAGTTGTTTGATGGGCTGCGGGAGGATTTGAGGAGACAGAGAGAGGAGCATAGGGAGGAGCTGAGGAGAGAGAGAGAGGAGCTGAGAGAGGAGACGAGGAGAGAGAGAGATGAGATGAGGAGAGAGAGAGAGAGAGAGAGCTTGATGGCTGCCATGCGGGAGGAGCAGCGGGCGGAGCGGGAGAGTGTTATTGCTACCGTCCGTGCCGAGTTGCGAGAGCAGGCCCGCCGGGCCAGCCGACGAGTGGCGAGGCGTATTGCTGCGAGGGATGCTTATCATCAGGAGCACCTCGCCGCATGGACGGCCCACATCATGCATCCCGACGGGCCATTTATTGCGCCCGCCCGGCCAGCCACACCACCCTCCTCACCGGACGATGCCGGCACCAGCTCCTGAGCAGATTGGCGGGGAGTACTTGACCTTTTAATTTTATTGCATATCATTTTTGTCCATTGAGGTCAATGTACGTCCTAAGTTTGGGGGGGATTTACTTTCAGTTGCTACATTCATTGCTGGACTTTTTATTCTTGCTGTACTTTATTTCGTTGCACTTTTCTTTTCTTTGCGTAAAATTTTTTTTAGATAGCCTTGCTTGCCGTAGTTTTTCTTTATTCGTGAATTTTCGTGCTTCTATTTGTGTGATACTGATGTTACGACACTGTCTTTCTCTCTGAAGAAGCGGGCGAGTTCTAGTCGAGTTGTAGTCAGTTATTTCTGTTCTGCTTAGTATTCAATTAGGTCCGAAATTTTTCGTGATTGTAGAGGTCTTGGCAGATAAGAGACGATACATACTTGTTTTTAAATCCCCATCAATACGTTTGGCTACATTTTCCGGATAGTGAGTCGTACTGTTTCTTTAGTCGTGTTGGCACTTAGATCGAGTTTTGAGTCGGTCAGTTTTTCCCTAAAGTCGAGATAATGTGTTCTATGAAGGGAAGTCTAGTAACCGGGGGTATTCGCGTGACCCGTTGTTTACTCTCGCGTAAAACGACGACCCCGATTAGACTAGTGATTTAGTTATTTCACATGTGCCAAGAAAAGGGAGCCTAGTAACCGGGGGTATTCGCGTGACCATTGCTTACTCGTGTAAAACGGCAACCTTGATTCGGACATGCGGAAATTATATATTCGAGTTGTTTCTCCGCTGTAGACGGGAACTTAGTAACTAGAAGCATCCATGTGCCCCATGAGTGTCTTTTACGTCAAACGGTGTTCCAATACATGAGAATGGAGTTTCCACCCTAGGATTATCCCGATGAAACATCCCGAGATCCTAACCTAGTGGTCAACTCGAATCAAATTCTTGAGCATATATATATAAGGGAATACTGTCCGAGGTTTATTTGTTATGAAACTCGTGAAAATTGTGCCTTTAGACTGTGGAACGGGACGAACTAGCTTGTATATTTTAGCCTTCCATATTGACGGTCGATTTGACTCACGTTTTGTTAATCTTTGAGCTGAATTTTCTTCATGAACGAGTGATTAGGACTGAATTTGATTACTTTGCGGAATCATTATTCTGAGTGCAGCTCGCTTTTACGACACTCGTATTATTTAGAGAGAATTACAGGATAGTATTGATTAGGTTGAACACTATGAGTTGCACGATGATTCACGACATTCTTTTATTGAATTTAATTCTTTTTGCTTGAGGACAAGCAAAGGCTTAAGTTTGGGGGTATTTGTTAGGCGTATTTTTATACGCTAATTTATCATTATTTTGTAATATTTTGGAGAGTGAAATCGTCTAAATGAGCTTTTAATGCTTTAATTTTGTATGATTGACAGGAAATTGAAGTCCGGAAGCTAAAACGAGGCAAAACGGGCGAAAACGGCAAAATTGGACTATGAGCCGCGGCACAAGGAATCTGAGCCGCGGCACAGGAAGACACCAGCCGAAGGGCAGAGTAACCTGTACTCTGTGCCGCGGCACAGCCCAGGTGAGCCGCGGCACAGAAGAATTAATTAACGCCCAGGCATTCAGCTGAAGGCGATGTGCCGCGGCATAGGTTTAGTGAGCCGCGGCACACTTAGCGGGTTTTGTAGGTCTGCGCGGATTTTGAGCTGTTTCGAAGCCAGTTTTCGACCGACTAATACGGACACGATTTGTGGATGTGCTGAGCTATAAATATGAAGACCCTAATTAAATCATCTTGGAATCATTGGATCTAAAACCTTTGAGAGCTTAAGCTTGGAGACGGCAGAAGAAGAGGGAAGCAGAAGAATTCAAGGGCAGAAGGCGGAAGCTGAAGAACGGAGGAATCCGAGCTTCATCTGCGTTTGAATTTTATGCTTTCGTTTAATTATTCTGTATTTTCAGTTTTTAGTATGTCAGGCTAAAGCCCTAATCTAGGGTTTTGATGAAACCTTTGTTTTGACGAATTGATTGAGATTATCCAATTTATTACCTTTTTATTGAGTTTTCCCAATTATGTTTAATGCTTGCAATTATATGGCCAATAGTTGTATTTATTTAATCATTCACTTCGAATCGGGAGAGGAGATTTGGTGAGGAACTATTGGTGAGGACCGTTTTATTCTGTGAGATAGGAATATACTCATAGGAACTACGTGGCCTTTAGGAGATTTCATGCTTTTTGTCTATCGACGAAATAATTCACCTAGGGATAGAGTGCGTTAGTCGCCGTTAGATAAATCTATTGACCTCGGGAGAGGCGGTAGAATATATTAGCAATCTCTGCCTTCAATAAATTGGGAAAATTATTTATTACGGATAATCGAGAGTAAATTCGGATAAACTAAGGTGAATTCAGAACCCTAGACTTATTCATCATTTGATTTCTTTTATCCAAGATATTGTTTTCCACTGCTTAGTCTTTTAGTACTTCTTTTAGTTATAAATCGCAAAACCCAAATTCGATTGTTCAGATAAAATTGGAATACGAAAAAATCGGTAGTTAGAGATTCAATCCTCGTGGGAACGATACTCTACTTATCACTTTATTACTTGTAAACGATGATGTGCACTTGCGTGTAGGAAATATCGCAACAGATATTGCTCGAAAGGGTTCCCGACTTGGCACTCCGCGCTAGGGTGAGATCCGTTACAAAAATTGCAAGACTCAATGGTAATGGGGGAAGGAGCATGCGAAAATGCTTGAAGCTGCTGCGTTAGTGCTACGACTTGGGCTGACAATGTAGAGATTGGATCATTATTTGAGATCTCCATAACTCGCTTCGGATTTACTCTTTCGGATGGCCATTGATAAGCATTAGCGGCCATGGCTTCCAACAAAAAATGTGCTTCAGCCATAGTTTTTCCCATTAAGGCTCCTCCAGCTGATGCATCTACGAGAGTGCGTGTAGAAGCACTCAAACCATTATAGAACGTCTGAATCTGAAGCCAGTCCGGAAGGCCGTGATGTGGGCATCTCCGTAGCAAATCTTTGTATCGCTCCTACGCCTCGTGGAGCGACTCCATATCATATTGACCAAAGGTGGTAATTTCGTTCCGTAACCTCACCGTCTTCGAAGGTGGGAAGAATTTAGCAAGGAAGGCTTGCGCTAATTCTGCCCATTTCGTGATCGAGCCCGGTGGTAAAGAATTCAACCAAAATTTTGCTTTATCCCTCAAGGAGAAAGGGAAAAGCCTTAGACGGATAGCATCGTCGGTGACACCATTGTTCTTGAACGTGTCCCAAATCTCGAGAAAAGACGCAATGTGTGCGTTTGGGTCGTCATTCGGCAAACCACAGAACTGGCTCGCTTGTACCATCTGAATAATTGCAGGCTTGATTTCGAAATTGTTCGCCTGGATAGTGGGACGCCGAATCCCCGAAAAGTTAGCATTAATCTGCGGCATAGCATAATCTCGAAGTGCTAGTGCCGGTTGAACTTGCTGAACAGGATTATCACCTCCGTGATTTTCGATATTATTGGCCATGGTGGCTATGGTCGGTGACTCTCGTTTCTCCTTTTTATTTCTTCGAAGAGTGCGCTTGAGTTCGGTATCCAAAGGTAGTAGGCCTTCGTTACCAAATTTTCTCATGCACTACCCGAAAGATCCTGAAAGGACAAACAAATGAAATAAAATAAAATACAAGAAAATAAATAAAACAAAATGTTCAAACTAAGACTAGAAATACTGAAATCGATATTAGTAAAATTTTCAGTCCCCGGCAACGGCGCCAAAAACTTGTTGTGATATTTCTTGAACGCAAGTGCACGTTATCGTATACAAGTAATAAAATGATGAGTGAGTATCGTTCCCACGAGGACTGAATCACTAACTACCGATTTTTATGTATTCTAGTTTTATTTGAACAATCGAACTTTGGGTTGCAATTAATTACTAAAAGAAATTAATAAAAGACTAAATAATATAAACGATCGATCTAAGAAGAAAAATCAAATGATGAATAATTTTAGGATTCTGATTCCACCTCGGTTTATCCGAATTCACTTTCGATTATCTGAAGTTAATGATTTTTACAATTTATTAAAGGCGAAGATTGCTAAAATACTCTACCGCCTCTCCCGAGGTCAATAGATTTTTCTAAAGACGAATAACGCACTCTATCCCTAGGTGAATTAATTCGTCAGTAGGCGAAAAGCATAAAATCTTCAAAAGGCCACGTAGTTCCTATGAGTATATTCCTATCTCACAGACTAAAACGGTTCTCACCAATAGTTCCTCACCAACTCTCCTCTCCCGATTCGAGTTGCGTAATTAAAACAATCCAATTATTGGCCAGACAATTGAAAGCATTAAAATCAATTGGGAAAACTCAATAGAAAAGGGAATTATATAGATAACCTAAAGCAAATCCGTCAAAACTTAGGTTTCATCAAAATCCTAGAACAAGGGTTTTAGCCTGACATGCTAAAAGATAATAATACAGAATAAAAGAATGAAAGCATTAAAATCAAACGCAGATGAAGAGCTCGGATCCCTCCGTTCTTCTGGCTCCCGCCCTCTGCTCCTGATCTCTTCTGCTTCTGCTTCTTGATAATCAATTCTCTGATAAGTTCCTCCCCCTTCTTTTCTGACCTTGCCCTTTTATTTATAGCTTTCTTCTGCCAGGGATAGAGTCCGTGTGATTAGGTCGAGATCCAGCTTCGCAACGGCCCAAAACCGCGCGGAGTACACTAAAACCGCCCCGTGTGCCGCGGCTCACTTAACCTGTGCTGCGGCTCACGGGGCGCAGATTAAAAACCTGGGCGCATTAAATTAATCTGGGCCACGGCTCACTTTATCTGTGCCGCGGCTCAGAGTACAGATTATTCGGAGGTCGCTGGGTGCCTTCCTGTGTCGCGGCCCGCTTGCCTTGTGTCGCGGCCCTGGGTCAAAATTCGCCGTTTTCGTCCGTATTTTATCGTTTCGGCTTTCGGAATCCAATTTCCTGCAAAACATAAGATAATAGGGCATTACATGCTCATTTATGTAGATTTATAATTCAAAAGAATACAAAATAATGATAAATAAGCGTATAAAAATACGCCTAACAGTTACGAAACAATTTGTTTCTAAAACTAGTAGTTCCGTACCTGAAGGCGCATTACGGTCAAGCTTTGGACAGTACCTCTTCCAGTGGCCTAGCTCACCGCAGTTGAGGCATACATCCGTTTTCTTGGCCCCCTTGCTCTTTTGAACCATTGGGGCCTTGCTCTTTCCCTTGTCGATCTTGGCTATTGGACCTAACCGCTTCTTGTTCTTTTCCTTCTTATTCTTGGACTTCCAAGTCCTAGAAGAAATCACAAGTGCAACTTCCTTTCCATTTGTCTTCATCTGAGACTGGGCAGTCGTTAGTTTTTCATTAGCCGAGCTAAGTTATATACAATCTCATTGCAGTTGAAGTTCATGACAAATTGTGAAAAGGAGTCAGGAAGTGACTGCAGGATAAGGTCAGTTTGGAGAGATGCATGCATCTGAAAATCAAGATCTTCCAATCTCTCAATCATCGAGATCATCTTGAGGACACGGTCCCCAACCCTCTCTCCTTCCTTCATCCTGGCGCCGAATAATTGCTTTGATATCTCATATCTAGCAGTTCGGCTATGCTCTCCATAGAGCTCAGCCAGGTGCGCTAAGATGGCTCGTGAAGACGTCATCTTTTCATGGGCACGTTGAAGCTCATTGGTCATTGAGCCTAACATGTACCCTCGCACTCTTATGTCATCTTTTACCCATTTCTCATGGGCATCGACATCATCCTGATTGGCTCGGGTTCTTGCAGGAGCTGCTGGGATGTCCGCCTCCAAGACGTATCCCAGCATTTCCATAGTTAGGACAATCCTCAAGTTCCGAAGCCAGTCCACATAGTTCGGACCAGTCAGGACGTTCTTTTCAAGTAGTATAGCGAGTGGGTTCATTGTCATATTGAGAGTTTTGTTAACTGCAGAGAATAATTTGAGATTCGTTAGTGTTTGTTTAATTATGATCCGAGTAAAGAATTTAAGGACTTTCTTTATTCATAACTCGGCTCACACTATTTTATCGGCATTTACACACTCCCATGTTAAATCCGGAAGTCTTGGGTGACTTCATAGTGGTGATCGATTTCTTTACAAAGTTTAATAGAGGGCAACCCATACGGTTTATATTCTATTATTCTTTATAAAGTGGTGTCTAATACCAACCCATCTAATGGATGATTCGATCTTTTTTTACCCCTAGTTCACTTGCCCTCAACCCATTCCGTTTCTATGGCTCGCTGAACTATCTAAGTTTAAACCGTCAACTCCTATTAGTCCGACAATTGAATCTTACCCGCAACCCATACGGTTTATAGGGGTTTGATTTGTCACAACCAAAGGCATCTAATGCACTCTAGGAATTTATCAACTTTCCCCAAAAATATTACCCCGACATACTCGGAAGAATAATATTCCGGTTTAGATTTCAATTTTCCATGAGTTTGACGGAGGGTAGGAAACCTCGTAACCTTTATAACTTAGTGTTTGTAAGTGGGAGTATTAACGCGATTATATGTTACACTTTGCACATTAATCCGTTTATAAAGCGCGGTTTGTGGTTTGTCAATCATTCAAAATGAAAAACAATAAATAGCAACCTAGTTACTACCAACATATAGCTCATGGACTTTTCCTAAGTATTGGGCCAAGTCAAATAAAGAAAGGAAAAATACAGTATTGATTCTTCGTCTTCTAGTCGGTCGTCTTCGGTCTTCGTCATAGCCATATGAATAATTACATCATTGAACAATACGTCCTATTATACATATTTTCTAGTAAAAATAAATAGGCTCAAAACGGCCTTTACAACCATATCGAATCGAACAAATCAACAACTAAGTCCACGAGCTATATCACCATCACATAAGGCATTCCATACAACATGTAACGGTAAATGAAATTAAATAATCAATTAATATATTAATCCAATTAATATAAAATTTAATCTATTTAATTTCTACAATATTAATCAAATTAATATTTATAATCGTCATTTTAATCCGTTCAAAGTAATCCGGCCAAAACAATATTCTCGTCTAATAATTTCCCTTAATAAAAAATATTCCAAATATTTTATTAAATCCAATTAAATCCAATTTAAATTTCGGAAATTATTACAACGAAATATAAACACAAAAATGGAGTCCCGAAAAATCCGGTATCAGGCCCAACCCACAACCCGATTCAAAATCGGGCCGAAAACCCGAGAACCGCCCGGACCGAGTCACTCTCGGCCACTGCCCGACAGGCTGGCCGAGCTGCTGATAGCCTACCGAAGTCACTCGGCCGCCAGCAAAGCCCAAGAGCCGGCCGCCACAACTGCTTCGTGCGGTATTCGTGTTTAACCCCCGTTTTCCTCAGTTTTTCGACTCGCTTCCAAAACGAAAAAGTTTCTTAACTTCATGAAGAACTTATAAATCAACAAAAATCAAATTTTTCAGGTTTATAATTCACATAAAATAGTCGAAACTTGACTTACTACGAACGATTAAATTTTTTCGATTATATCTATTATGATTCTAAATCATAAACATCATCAAATAACATTCCAAATGCAAAGATGATCGTATATACGATATATTTGACCTTGCTACGATACCACTGTTGGGATTCCACAGAAAATAAACGCAGCGGAAGAATAAACGGAATCCCTAAGAGGATCGATCAAGTAACGTATATACGAAAAGAAAAATACGAAGATCAAGGAATCAAAGTCCCATACCTATGATGTCTATGAAAAACCTTCGTATGATGATGATGATGAAGAAGAACCCTTCGTTACAAGCACCTAAAGCAAGATGCCTCTACTTTACACGCCGGAACTTGATGAAAAAATCGACAAGCTTCCTTTCTTCAAGAATGCGGCTAGGGAAGCTTGTGGGAATTTTCTCTCTCAATGTATTCTTCTTATATCTTGTCTCTAAGATCAAGATGAAGTTTTCAACCTTACTCTCTCTCTCAAATTCGTGATTTTGAGTTCAAGGAAGAAGAAGGAGTGCTCTCTCTTTTCTAAAGACTTTTATTTATAAAAAAAATGAAAGTCTACCTTTAACACATGATTGAGGGTATCAAATACACCTCACATATGTCACCTAGTGACATAAAATAAGTATAAAAGAGACAAGAGAGGGAGGGGGCGACCCTAAGGGAAATTTCCAAGAAGACGGGTCGAATTTACTCGGCTCGTGTATTGGATGTTCGTCAAAACGAATCCCTCGTGTACCGGATGTTCGTCAAACGAATCCATTTTATTTCCAATGTGTTTGGACTAATTAATTAATCCAATTAATTAATTATATCAAACACAAATATATATTTCTCTCAGAAATATAATTTATGAATTAAAGTAATCACACAGTAACCTACTTACAATTCATAAGACCGCTATTTGATTTGTCCGATAAATCAAAAATTAGATATCTAATATCTAATATTATAAGAGAGATTATTAATTCACATTTATCCATCAATGATCCTATTGCGCGACTCCGTAGGTTCGTCTCAGCCGGCATTGGGAGGAACCAATGAGTGCGGGCGGACTTAGCCACTTAATGGGGCCGCATCAGAAACCCCGACTGAGAACGAATGAACGAATCATTCCAGAACCATTATGTCGTGAATACTATATACGTATAGACCCTTCATCAGATGTCCCGGTCAAGTCTTCGGGTCACGGTAAAGTCAAACCCTACTATTGACTAAACTCTATACATGTGTTAATGCAAATCAAGACCGACTGATTAATAGTATATCTAATACGACTATATCAGAATGCTTTGGCCAAAGACTTATGATCTTATTCGCCATTAATCGTATAGGACATTCGCCTGCTCACTAACAGGAGATAGAATCCTTTCTTGGCGTACAGTAAAGACTGCTACCTGCCCGTATAGTCCGCACTTCGAGGTCGACTCAGCAATTAAGAAAATGAGTCTAACTACTCTAATGACAAACGAAAAGTCACAGGCACATCTTCTACTGAACCCTCAAGTCAAAGGTCCACGTATACTATCACAACCTTTTGATTCGTCATCGACTCTCCGAGAGTGAATACCGTGTGACTAAATCGAGTATGAGTCATGTTCGAGTATACTGGTCCCACCAATATACTTATAACTATGCTATCAAGACGTGCACACGTCCTAGCATCAGTTATACAAGTCTTATTAAAACTTAATGTCCTGTTAAGTTTTATCGACTTCCGAACTAGTTAAGCATTCGAGCTCTAAACACTTCTAGTGCCTATCTCCTTATCTCCATAAGGAGTAGAATGCTCACTCTCAAATGCAAGGACTATTATTCTATATACCAAATCACAATGCGAGTGATATACAATAATATAGAAATAATAATTGCCTTATTAAATATAATATTCATAATTACAATACAATTGCTCTCACTCTCTCATCCTCTGAGTGGCATTCAAGGGCATATTCCTAACACAAGCAAATATTTCGAGAGATATACACATTCCATATTGTGATACGAGAAGAATTGTTCTATTATTTCTAAATTATATTCTTGTATCAAAGAGCGATATATCTTGTAAAGTCGAGTTCCTACTCGTAATTGTTTTACTGTAAGGTTGTCTTGTACCCGGAAAAACAAGAGTGTTTTAGTGAGGTTGTTCTTGAGCCCGGAAATCAACAAATTGTAAGAGTTGGCACTAAACTAGAAAGTGCATTCAAAGTTTCTAAGAAAAGTCGTAGTCGATAAAACTAGGTAGGGGACGTAGGCTTCGTTAATAGCCGAACCTCTCGAATAATTTCTTGTGTTCTTTCTATTCCGTATTTTATTTACTCCGATATTTTAGCTTCCGCACAAAAAGAGTTCAAAACTCTTAACCGCACTATTCAGCCCCCCTTCTAGTGGCGGTACCAATCCAACACCTCATTCTCTTCATTTCTATCTAAGTAGAAATAGGTTTTGGCCCACTTTAAAATTTGGAAAATTATGAAGAGCTTAGGTTTAATGTTATAATGTTTTTTATGTTGTTTTTAAGTTGATTTTAAGGTTCTTAAAAGTGTTTAGAACATGTTTTAACATGTTTTGATTTTTACATGTTAGCCGAAATTCCTAGGGTTCGTAACCCAATTATGTGTTGTTTTATTTATGTTTTTCCTACACAATATGTTGTTATATGATGATATGATGCTATGATGAATTTATGAGATTTTTATAAAATGTTTGGTATTTTGGAAAGTAAGGAAGAAACATGTTTAGTTCTTGATATGTTGTTATATGTTCAAAAGTGACTTGATAATTGTGATGATGTATGAAAGAAGTACATGATATGTTTTTGTTAGATTTTTATAAAATGTTTTGGAAATTTAATTGAAAACAAGAGCATGAAGTTAGATTTATGAAGTTGGAAGATGTGTTGGTAATATTTGATGTAGTTAAGGAGCATGTTATGTATTGAGGATTTTAAAGTAATGTTTAGGTCATTTTCATGTTAGGACCAAGACTTTGATTGTCAACATGAGTAGATATTAAATGTGTTGTTGATGTTAGTGATATTTGATATGTGGTGTTTGAATGTTAATGTTGGAAAAAGAATGAGTAAGTAGTCATGTTTTCAAAAGAAAAGATTATGAAATGGAGTTCGTAATGTCGAGAAGCATGAATGTATCTCGACGCCTATATGTGTTGTAAGTATGATATGCATGATATGAGTTTACATGTTTAGGGTTTTCGTTGCTAGAAACGAGCTCTAGGTTAATATAATGTTTTTTCCATTTTTGCCGGATATTGGCAGTTTCGTTACATTTCACGGAAATGGTCATAGCTTTCTTCACGTTTAATATTTTTGAGATCCGTAAAATGGACATGAAACTAGACTTCATTGGATTTCCAATGGTATAAGATACACTATCTAGTTCTTACTGTGCATTAACAGAATACTAATTATTTCCAGACTTGATGCACATTTTGTTATGATTATGTTAAGTGTTTGATGTTGGTTTTCGAACCAAGGAATGTGTAACGGAATCGAGTATCGGTTACCGTTATTAGTATATTTATATGTTATATGGTCAGTTAGGTTCTCTAAGAGAATCATAGCTTTTATTATTAAACTTTAGTCGAATGCAAAACTCTAAAGTCCAAACATGTAGATCGAGTCCGTTGTCCGTTAGACTTCGTTAAGCTCGATCGACCGCTAAACTTAGTTGTTTCCGATGAAAGTTCGAGCAGCAGACTGAAGCATAAGGAAGAGACGAGAATCATTTTTGCTTGCATTTATTACTGGTCCAGGTGGGCTTTCTATACGAAAATGATTTGAGCTTTGCTCTATTTTGATGAAATGTTTTACAAGCAAATTATGATTTCAAATGATTATGATGCATAAAAACTTTTATATGGATTATTATGAACCTATCACTGTTGGCTCTCCCACCTATGAAATGATCGGATCAGTGAGATAGACAAAGGTCGCTGTCCAGGGTTAGTGTACACAGTACTCGGGATTATGAGCTCTCTTCGGAGTGGCCGATCTCGGGGAGTAACGCTCGCGGGAGGTGGCCACCTTCCCCAGCGTAAATTGTGGATATGGTGAATCTGATGATATATGTTATGAAATGAAATGATTTAGTAAACATGGTATTTTTTCTAAAATCCCGTGTGTTACTGCTTATATGCATGATGACAAAGACGAAAGCATGTTTTATGTTTTGGCAATATGTTCACGGAGTATGTTGTACTCAGCCCTATATATCTTTTAAAATGTGCAGGTTGAGCAGGGTATGTGACGGAGGGTGTTGAGTGGAAGTCTTTTGTTTACGATCAATGTTGGGCCCTGGTTACATATCTTCAAATATGTAACCAACCATGTTTTTCCACTGCGAACACTCTTTATGATTTTGCTTTCTTAGTTATGCCGATTGTAATATGCTATGAAGCCTTTTTCTAAACTTCAAGGCTAATATTATAACTATGTATTCTACTTTGGATTCTAAGTCATTACCACGGGATTGACTCCCCTTCATAATACCTTGATAGGTCATTAATGGAAATACAGCCATATTCCTTATGAAACGTATGCTTCCCCCTTTTCTTCCCCGCTTCATAATTCCTACCTCGTGTCACGCTCCGACTGTGCCATCCCTAGGGATAAGGGGCCATGACAGAATGGTATCAGAGCAGTTCGTTCGCTCTGAGTCTATGTTATTTCAAGCGAAGTTTAGTTCGATTCTCTAAATTGAGTTAAGAACCAATTATCAACTCAACACCCCGTCACGTCATGCTCAACTGAAGAGTAAGGTAAAAGATTTACTAGTCTTTATGATTCAAATTTCTTTTGCCATGAAAATGTATCTCTTTACGAGCTTTTATGAAATGTTAATTATGAGCATATATGGAATGATATATGTATGACGAAGCATGCACTATATGAATTCTTATTTTCGATTACACATGAATTGTTGCTGATGAAGAAACACGAAAGACGAGAACCTAAAAACTTCCTTAGTGTCTTCTATTTAGCGAATGAGAACTTATGCGCCTTAAGTATTTCAGCACATGTACGAATATGAAGGACGAACAATGACGATGTAATAACGAGGATCGATGATGCAGTGACGTCTCCAACGAATATCACTTACATATGAGTTATACGACTATGGTTATTTTTATCGGGATGTCCATTTATGGCGGAACCCGAATAACTTTCATAACATACCCCATTGGAGAGTATATTATTATTTTTATGTTAGGTGTTTCTCAGAGTCCAGAGTTCGAGTTGAGAACCTGGGACGAGATTTATATCCTTCTTCTGAGAACCCTTTAATAGAGTTGTTTTATTATGTTGAGACATTGATGTATTATACGTATACCTTCTTCATAGGATGGCGACCACGAAGACGACGCCGCGTAAGTCAACAAGGAGAAGGCGTACACCGTACGACCTTGTGGAGGCTTTTCACAACACGTATCGAGGCACAGGTGCCATCGTGGTCTAGTGCGTGGCGGACCTCGAGACGACATGGTGCTTAGCTGCTCCTCATGGTGTCTCAGATTACAAGGGCATTCAGCGCCTTATCGACCTCCTTCCGATCGAGTGGAGGGAGTGGGCTGCTGCAGTCTCATGGTGCTATATCTTTTTGCGTGAGCCACTTTAGTACCGTCTGGAGATTTCGTGGCCTTTGCTATCCGCATCACCACTCAGTACCTCCATCACCATGCACCTCCCCCTGGAGCTTGCATGTATCGACCTTATGCTAGGGGAGCTTTGCCGGAGAGGTAGCTACAACTCTACCGAGCCAGGTGGTTCTTGTTGCACCGTCTCATGCTCAGGATGGGTTAGACATGGAGGTAGGGACATCAGCACCTCGCCGCAGGGACATGAGTACCGAGCCTTTTATTCTCATGAGGGCGTCTTTGCCACTTCGACCTATGCCAGTCATCGATCCAGTCCACCCACGACCAATCGCAGATGATGCTTATCTATTTCTCCCGAAGAAGCGCAGAGTCACTGAAGACCCTGTGCAGTCTCTCCTGCTTTAGACGAGGAGTCAGAAGAATTTCCAGAAGAAGATCCGGAAGAGAATCCGGAGGAGTCCTCCGAAGAGGACAGCTCAACTGCCGAGTCGAGGGCGACTTGAGATAGCTCAGGATGGTGCAAGCCATTTATTTTGTGTTTTGTATGCGGAACGTCACTTCTTTTGCTTATACGTGTCGTTCCGATGTCTAGCACTTTCTTATTTTATAGACGGCAATGCTATTTGTTAGAGCATCCCGTATATTGATATATGTGTAGGCAGGTAGCCTAGATCAGCCTGTATCGATAGTCAGTAAGACCTCGTTGAAGGCAATTGTACTATTATGATGCATATGATATATTGATATATATTTTGACCCTTCATGGGCTTTTCTTCTCATGAGTATGATATTGTTATTTCTGATCTCTTTCTCGACCTTGCTACGAGAGTTATCTATGAGTATGTGTTGATGCGTTATGATTATGTAGTCGCGAACTCCTTTCTATGATCCAGTATGGCGATAATTATGGACCTATGAGAATGAACTAATGATGATTATATGCACCACAGAATGCCACCCAGAATAGAAAGAAGGAGAGGAGGGCATGAACGTGCCCCTACACCACCTCCTCCTCCACCCCAATGGGCTATTGAAGAGCTTTTCCTCAAGCAGAATCCCCCTACTTTCAATGGGTCAGGAAACCCGAGCGATGCTGAGCTTTGGGTTAGAGCTATGGAATGAATTTTTAACTTCCTAAGGTGTACCAACCAAGAGCGTCTTTATTGTGTGCTCTTCCAACTCACTGGATCTGCAGACTTCTGGTGGGAAGCGCGCAGGAAGATCCTGATGGCTGAGCAACTAGAAAACTACTCGTGGGCGGAATTCATGGAGGCACTGTGTGACAAGTGTGTTCCAAAAACCTTTAAGATCAAGAAGGAAGCTGAGTTCTATAATCCAAAGCAAGGAAGGATGTTAGTGACCGAGTATGATATAATTTTTTGTGAGTTATCAAGGTATGCTCCAAACCAAGTTGATACGGATGAGAAGATGGCAGGAAAATTTAGATCAAGACTGAGGCATGAGATAGGCATGTCCCTATCTAGCCATGGAAGGCTGAGCTACACTGAATCGCTGAACAGAGCTCTGGATATTGAGGAAGCAATGCCAGAAGATAAGCGAGAACCCACAGTTACACCACCACCCACTCAGACAAATTCCCACGAATATAAGGGGAAGCGTAAGTGTGAAGGACGAAACAATGGTAGCAATGGGAACAACCAGGCTAGCAGGAAGCCGTGGCAGGGAAATATACTTCATGGACAGCCTCAGGCTCAGGGAGGCAATATTCAGGGACGAATTGCAAACCCCGTACGTCCCAAGTGTAACAAGAAGCATCATGGTGCCTGTCTGTTGGGCACTGGAAGTTGTTACACATGTGGTCAGAAAGGCCATATTATGAGGAACTGTCCTAAGCAGAAACATGGGGAGAGACCAAACCACCAGGGTCAACCCACCCACTGAGAGCAATACAAGGACAGCCGCAACTGCTGCCACCACCTAAACAGCAGAATCAGAATGCTAGGTCATATGCCATCAATCAGAAGCAACCCGAGAAGGATAAGTGTAACTTGACAGGTATGGGCAAACTTCTTAACCTACCTGTAATTGTTTTGTTTGATACTGGAGCATCGCATTCATTTATTGCTAGATCATGTGTGGATAATCTTCGTATTATACCGGAATGTGCTAGTCATGTCATGAGAGTTTCTTCACCACCAGGAGGAATTTCAACTACCACGCATGTTTGTTCTAATCTGGAATTAGAACTTGGGAATCTTAAAGTGGTAACTAATAATTTGAATGTTATGACGATGTGGGATGTTGATGTAATCCTAGGAATGGATTGGTTAGCCGAGAATTACGACACAATTCTTTGTTATGAGAGGAAAATTTCCTCCAAACCACCGGGAAAGGAGCCCACATACTTTCACGGCATAAGAATGTGTAGAGGATCACTCGTTATCTCTGCTCTCCTAGCCAAGAAGATGATGAGAAAGAAGGATTGTCAGGCTTTCCTTGTTTACCTTAATAGTGAAGCTGGAGAAGAGCAGACGGTAGGTGATGTGCCAATTGTGCGAGAATTTGAGGATGTATTACCAGAAGTGTTACCGGGTTTACCATCAGATCGACAAGTGGATTTCAACATCGACGTGGAGCCAGGGTTAGCCCCAGTGTCGAAAGCACCATATAGGATGGCACCAAAGGAACTGCAAGAACTCAAGATCCAACTGCAAGAGCTTTTAGATTTAGGTTTCATTAGACCGAGTTTTTCTCCATGGGGAGAACCTGTCCTTTTTGTGAAAAAGAAGAATGGCACGCTGAGAATGTGTATAGATTACAGGGAGCTGAACAAGCTCACACTCAAGAACAAGTATCCTCTGCCAAGGATAGATGACTTGTTTGACCAATTCAAGGGAACAACTGTGTTTTCTAAGATAGACCTTAGGTCTGGGTATCATCAGTTGAAGATTCAACCAGAGGTTATACCCAAGACAGCTTTCCGAACAAGATATGGACACTATGAGTTTATAGTTATGCCATTCGAATTAACTAATGCCCCCGCAGTATTCATGGATCTTATGAACAGATTTTTCCACCCGTACTTGGATAAGTTTGTCTTGGTGTTCATAGATGATATTATCATCTACTTTAGAAATGAGAAAGAGCATGAAGAACATCTAAGGATAGTGTTGGAAACACTAAGAACAGAGAAACTCTTTGCCAAATTCAGTAAGTGCGAATTTTGGTTGAAAGAAGTAATGTTTCTTGGGCACATTATGTCAGCAGATGGTATTAAGGTGGACCCAGCTAAAGTGGAAGCAGTACGTGATTGGAAGTCACCAACCAACCCTAATGAGATTTGGAGTTTCTTGGGTCTAGCTGGGTACTACCGAGGGTTCATCGAAGGATTTTCCAAGATTGCTAGACCCATGACACAACTGTTATGGAAAGGAATTAAGTATTTATGGACGGACAAATGTGACGAGAGTTTTCAGGAACTCAAGAAAAGATTGACTACTGCGCCATTTTTAGCAGTACCAGAAGTGAACAAGGAGTATATGGTTTACACGGATGCTTCTAAGAATGGGCTAGGTTGTGTATTGATGCAAGATGGGAAAGTGATAGCTTACGCATCAAGACAACTTAGACCGCATAAGGTGAATTATCCTACGCATGATTTGGAACTAGCTGCAGTTGTGCACTCATTAAAGATATGGAGGCATCACCTTTATGGGGTAAGATGTGAAATTTTCACTGACCACAAGAGTTTAAAGTACTTTTTCGAGCAGAAGGACTTGAACATGAGACAGAGAAGATGGCTCGAATTGGTAAAGGATTATGATTATGGTATTAACTATCACCCTGGCAAGGCTAATGTGGTAGCAGATGCCTTGAGTCGTAAGACTCAATCGCAATTAGGATGCCTACTTACCTCAGAAGGGTATCTAATCCAAGATTTTGAAGGAATGAGTTTAGAGGTGTTACATCCACTGGAAACGATAATGGGTCGTGTCGCGATGTTAGTGACGACACCATATCTGAGAGGACGGATAGTAAATGCGCAGAGGAGAGATGAAGCATTCGAGAAACTACATATGAGAATTAGATCCGATAACCCAGGAAGTTACCGCAAAGTGGCTAATAACGCAATTATGTTCGAAGAGAGAATATGTGTCCCACATGATGAAAAATTAAGGAATGAGATTATGAGTGAGTCTCATGATACTCCCTATACCGCTCACCCCGGGAGTACCAAGATGTACCAGGACCTGAAGAGAAATTTCTGGTGGGACGGTATGAAACGGGGTGTAGCTTCTTTTATCGAGCGGTATTTGGCTTGTCAGCAAGTGAAAGCACTACACCAACGAACGTATGGAAAGTTACAGCCATTGACCATTCTAGAATGTAAGTGGCAAGGAATAGCTATGCATTTTGTGACTAGTTTGCTGAGGACCAAATGAGGAAACACTGCTATATAGGTTATAGTAGACAGACTCACAAAATCAGCTCACTTTTTACCTATACCAATCACTTACGGATCTGAGAAGTTGGCACAATTATATGTCCGTGAAATTGTACATTTGCACGAAGTGCCAATATCAATCATGTCAGATCGAGATCCAAAATTTACCTCTAGATTTTAGACGAGTCTACAGAAGGAATTGGGTACACATCTGAACTTTAGTGCCGCTTTCCACCCGCAGACCGATGGACAATCGGAAAGGACGATTCAAACACTAGAAGACATGTTAAGAACTATAGTGTTGGATCAAGGTGTGAATTGGGGGCATGTTTTGCCATTAATCGAATTTGCTTACAACAACAGTCATCAGGCAACGATAGGTATGGTGCCGTATGAAGCCTTATACGGCAGAAAATGCAGGTCACCACTTTATTGGGATGAAGTGGGTGAGAGAAATATTTTAGGGACAGACACAGTCAGCGAGATGATCGAGATTATCCGCAAGATACGACATAGAATACAAGAGGCCCAGAATCGACAGAAGTCATACGCCGATACACGCCGAACTGAATTGCATTTCGAAAGTGGGGATAAGGTTTTCCTCAAGGTTTCCCCTTATAAAGGAATAATCAAGTTTGGCGTTAAGGGCAAAGCTTAGGCCACATTTTATAGGACCATATGAGATCCTTGAGAGGATCAGCCCAGTTGCTTATAGGTTGGCCCTGCCACCTAATCTTGGGAATGTTCACAATGTTTTCCATGTTTCTCAGCTGAGGAAGTATGTATTTGATCCCAAGCATGTGATTCATCAGAGTGACATAGTTCTTAGTCACGATACGAGTTATGTAGAGAGGCCTGAAGCTATTTTAGATCATAAGGTCCAAGAACTGAGGAATAAGTCGATTCCTTTGGTGAAAGTATTATGGAGTCACCACAATCAGGAAGAAGCTATGTGGGAACTCGAAAGCAAGATGAGGGAGAAATACCCAGAACTTTTTGATAAGGTATGTAAATTTCGGGACGAAATTTCTTGTTAGAGGGGTAGGATGTAATGTCCCGGTCTTTTATATGCATGAATTATTATGACCTCAAGTGCGGCATTAGGATTTTGCATTCACAAATAATACAATTCTGGCTAATGGAATAAGTTTAGAACTATTTACACGTTTTAAATTCAGAAATCGGATGTTCGGTTATCTGGTTGGGTTTATCTTCCGAATTTGATTTTTATGTTTCGATAGACAGAATCGTGATTTCGTCGCCTTCTATATACACCACTTTTACGTTACGAGTACGATTTTCAAAAGTTTACTTTTTGAATTTTCGGGTATATTTTATGTCGAGTCGTTTTCTCGGATAATTTGCGTTCCGTAAATCGTGAAACTTTTCTTTGACTTTAAGTTGTAAGTGCAACACTATAATTTAGGTATATGACATACATTTAATACCTGAGTAATTTTATCTGTGGAGGAGCGAAACATAGAATATTATTCGATCGCTTTATTGATGACGTCTAGGGTTAACCTAGTATTTAAGGGACATCACCTCCCTTTCTTTTTCCCCTCATCCATCTTCTTCCTCCCTTCCCTTCCCCTTTGGACTCCCCCTCCCCCTTTTGAGTGAAGAACACCATTGTTCTTCCATTCAAGCTCAAGTTACAAGCTCATTTTGTGTGCCAAACTTAAATCCAAGTTCATATTCAAGTAAGTTGCCTCATTCTCTTCATTTCTATCCAAGTAGAAATAGGTTTTGCCCCACTTTAAAATTTGGGAAATTATGAAGAGCTTAGGTTTAATGTTATAATGTTTTGTATGTTGTTTTTAAGTTGATTTTAAGGTTCTTAAAAGTGTTTAGAACAAGTTTTAATCATGTTCTGATTTTTACATGTTGGCCGAAATTCCTAGGGTTCATAACCCAATTATGTGTTGTTTTATTTATATTTTTTCTTACACAATATGTTGTTATATGATGATATGATTCTATGATGAATTTATGAGATTTTTATAAAATATTTGGTATTTTGGAAAGTAAGGAAGAAACATGTTTAGTTCTTGATAAGTTGTTATATGTTCAAAAGTGACTTGATAATTGTGATGATGTATGAAGAAGTACATGATATGTTTTTGTTAGATTTTTATAAAATGTTTTGGAAATTTAATTGAAAACAAGATTATGAAGTTGGAAGATGTGTTGACAATATTTTATGTAGTTAAGGAGCATGTTATGTATTAAGAATTTTAAAGTCATGTTTAGGTCATTTGCATGTTAGGACTAAGACTTTGATTGTCAACATGAGTAGATATTAAATGTGTTGTTGATGTTCGTGATATTTGATATGTGGTGTTTTTAAAAGAAAAGATTATGAAATGGAGTTCGTAATGTCGAGAAGCATGATTGTATCTCGACTTCTATATGTATTATAAGTATGATATCCATGATTATAGTTTACATGTTTAGGGTTTTCGTTGCTAGAAACGAGCTCTAGGTTAATATGATGTTTTTCCCATTTTTGCCGGATATTGGCAATTTCGTTACACTTCATGGAAATGGCCATAACTTTCTTCACGTTTAATATTTTTGAGATCCGTAAAATGAACATGAAACTAGACTTCAGTGGAGTTCCAGTGGTATAAGATACACTATCTAGTTCTTACTGTGCATTAACAGAATGCTAATTATTTCCAGCCTTGATGCACATTATGGTATGATTATGTTAAGTGTTTGATGTTGGTTTTCGAACCAAGGAATGTGTAACGAAATCGAGTATCGGTTACCATTGTTAGTATCTTTATACGTTGTATGGTCAGTTAGGTTTTCTAAGAGAATCATAGCTTTTATTATTAAACTTTAGTCGAATGCAAAACTCTAAAGTCCAAACATGTAGATCGAATCCGTTTTCCGTTAGACTTCGTTAAGCTCGATCGACCGCTAAACTTAGTTGTTTCCGATGAAAGGTGAAGCAGCAAATTGAAGCGTAAGAAAGAGCCGAGAATCATTTTTCTTGCGTTTATTACTGGTCCAGGTGGGCTTTCTATACGAAAATGATTTGAGCTTTTCTCTATTTTGATGAAATGTTTTACAAGCAAATTATGATTTCAAATGATTATGATGCATAAAAACTTTTATGTGGATTCTTATGAACCTATCACTGTTGGATTGCCAACCTATAAAATGATCGGATCCTGAGCTAGACAAAGGTCGCTGGCCAGGGTTAGTGTACACAGTACTCGGGATTGTGAGCTCTTTTCGGAGTGGCCGATCTCGGGGAGTAACATTCGCGGGAGGTGGCCACCTTCCCCGGCGTAAATTATGGATATGGTCAATTTGATGATATATGTTATGAAATAAAATGATTTAGTAAACATGGTCTTTTTCCTAAAACCCCGTGTGTTACTGCTTATATGCATGATGACAAATACGAAAGCATGTTTTATGTTTTGGCAATATGTTCACGGAGTACATTGTACTCAGCCCTGTATATCTTTTAAAATGTGCAGGTTGAGCAGGGGATGTGATGGAGGGTGCTGAGTGGAAGTCTTTTGTTTACGATCAATGTTAAGCCCTGGTTACATATCTTCATATATGTAACCAACCATGTTTTTCCACTGCGAACACTCTTTATGATTTTGCTTTCTAAGTTATGCCGATTGTAATATGCTATGAAGCCTTTTTCTAAACTTCAAGGCTAGTATTATAACTATGTATTCTACTTTGGATTCTAAGTCATTACCACGGGATTGACTCCCCTTCATGATACCTTGATAGGTCATTCATGAAAATCCACCCATATTCCTTATGAAATGTATGCTTCCCCCTTTCTTTCCCGCTTCTTAATTCCTACCCCGTGTCACGCTCCGGCTATGCCGTCCCTAGGGATAAGGGGCCGTGACACTTGTCTTTATGTCGGTCCAAAATAAACCGTTTTCCTTTTCTATTGGATAAGGAATCAACCTATCTAACTTTCTATGGGTACTAGACAAACCTCACTCGGATTTAGATATGATTCTAACAATTCCGGATCAACGATCCTAAATACCGAATCAATATACAATACGTATCTTTCATCTCGTATATATTTTCGTGTATGAACACTCAAACACTTATTAATTCAGCACAATTACAAAAACAAGAATGATTATAACAATATATCAAGTGTATAGACTTTGCTTGTAGTTGTTGTGTGTTGAATACCATTAGAAATGGTAATTATAGACTCTAAAGCCTCAACTATCCGTTAGCCTCTTTTGCCTTCATTACGTACGTTAGCCTTGATCTGTAGCGTACGTTATACATGTTATGTACGTTATCCTTCTCCTATTACGTACGTTAGGCTTCATACAAAATAGTCCAGTAGCATTCAGTCTCTTCGTTCACGTACGTTAGCTCATACTATTACGTACGTTATCTTCAGTCAAAATATCCATTGCATGATGACTTACTCCATGATGTCATCTTCAACGGTTCCATATTTGAATTCGTAACACCTTCATTACGTATGTTATTTGATCTGTATTACGTATGTTATCTGCTATGATTAGCGTACGCTATTCTCCATGTGTTGCGTACGTTAACTCATGTCATCTGCACTCGTCTGCCTTCAGATAACTTTCCATTACGTACGTTATACAAAGTATATTACGTACGTTATCTTTGATAAACATCACTTGATTTTTTTCTTTCCGTTTCGAGCGACTTCGACTTCTTTGTTGTTTTGCTTCGTGCTAATGTTTCCTTTGTTGTTTTGGTTTGTTCTACAACACATCATCAAAATCTTTTTATAATTATATGGAATAGAATATTCCAACACTATACTACATAACCATACTGGTCTTGAGAATCCAACAAAACCGCCACCATGCACCACCAGGATCAAACATAAAGAAACGACTGAACCGATGATAGGCCGTTGGTTTTATCGAACCTCTAGTACTTTCTTGAAGAGTTCACTACCTTCACCAGCCCTAAATATCTCAAAATTTTATGAGCATGTATAAACGGGTGTTAGGATTCCAAAACAATTAACTATGTGGACAGAAACCGGTCGAAAAAACATCGAACTGGTCGTTGGAACGGCTGGTGGTATGTGAAAACTTCATTTAAGTAGTTCATCTCCTTCCAAGTCTCCATATGGCACCAAAATATGTGAAAATATAGCTTTGGATGTTAGGAAGTACTTGTTAAAATTTCACATTAAGACTTGGTCTAAAAGTGGGTGAACCGACCTTTACAATATGACTGGTCCGCAAGTTGGACAACAATAACCTCAAGTTTCATCAACTTATCAATCATTGTCAAAGGAACCACATAACATATAAATGTTATCACTTGAGTACGACCATTTGTGAACACCATCATAGCATCATAAGCTGCCTATGCTAACACTTATGATAATGTATATATAAGAACTCGGTGAAAAGGGAGGACTCAGCACCATGCTTATGCGAGTCGCTACATTATTCTCTTTAGCATAGGAGGGTGTCATCTCCTAATCGTGCCAAAGAATATGCTTTAATCAATGAACATGGCTAAGAAGGATCATTGGGAGGGGGGTCTTTAACATCACACATGCTTATGAAAACAAGACGCGGATGATATAAATATCATCACCGGTCATGAGCCCTGCTTATGAGTCCACCAACGTATTTTGTGTCTGTTGGCCCCAAGAATGATGAAGACTATCCCCACTGTACCAACACGAGTCTTTTCTAGCGCGCTTTGTCCTCACTCACGCGCACCTGGGAAACTTCCTAGGGGGTCACCCATTCCATAACTACTCCAGGCCAATCACGCTTAACTTTGGAGTTTCTAGAAAAGAGGATGCATCTTGTTGGTATGAGTAGTCCAAATCAATTCATTTAACCACTTTCTAGTGCAGATCTCACAGGTCGAATCGCAAGCCGCGCCTCGTGCATTTTTAATGCCCATGCAGGCAGGATGCTGGACCGAATCCCAACAATACCCCTCCAGTATCTGTTAGCATCTCAGCCCCATAGTCTGGAAACATCCGCAAACTAGATTTGATCACACAGCCCTCTAGCGGCTGGATTCATTCACACAGTCCTCCAACACTTGACATCAGCATTTGTTCCAGATCCGTTTACCTTCATTGTACGCATCTCGCCCAAAGATACTAGATTTGATCACATAGCCCTACAGCACCTGACAACCTCCACAGCGCCAACATCTTAGTTCCGGCCAACTGGCAACATTTGCTGCATGCCCGCCTCTTAGTTTCAACACTCTAGCAGCCTCAACTGTAGGATACTTCGAGGGAATCCGCACCCGTGACCTGATCCCAACAATCCCCCTCCAGTACCAGTCAGCATCTCAGCCCCATTCCGCGAACTAGATTTGATCACACAGCTATCTAGCGGCTGGATTCATTCACACAGTCCTCCAACACTTGACATCAGCATTTGTTCCAGATCCGTTTACCTTTTGCTGTGCCTGTATGTCAGTTCCAGCATACTAGATTTGATCACATAGCCCTACAGCGCAAACATCTAGTTCCGGCCAAATGACAACATTTGTTATATGCCCGCCTCTTAGTTTCAACACTCTGGCAGCCTCAACTGTAGGATACTTCGAGGGAATCCGCACCCGTAACCTGATCCCAACAATCCCCCTCCAGTACCTGTCAGCATCTCAGCCCCATAGTCTGGAAACATCCGCGAACTAGATTTGATCACACAGCCCTCTAGCGGCTGGATTCATTCACACAGTCCTCCAACACTTGACATCAGCATTTGTTCCAGATCCGTTTACCTTCTGCTTTGCCTCTATCTCAGTTACAGCATACTAGATTTGATCACATAGCCCTACAGCACCTGACAACCTCCACAGCGCCAACATCTTAGTTCCGGCCAACTGGCAACATTTGCTGCATGCCCGCCTCTTAGTTTCAACACTCTGGCAGCCTCAACTGTAGGATACTTCAAGGGAATCCGCACCCGTGACCTGATCCGATACCAATTGTTGGTCCCAAGAATGATGAAGACAATCCTCACTGTACCAACACGAGTCTTTTCTAGCGCGCTTTGTCCTCACTCACGCGCATCTGTGAAACTTCCCAAGGGGTCACCCATCCCATAACTACTCCAGGCCAAGCACGCTTAACTTTGGAGTTTCTATGAGATTGATACCAGAAAAGAAGATGCATCTTGTTGGTATGAGTAGTCCAAATCAATTCATTTAACCACTTTCTAGTGCATATCTCACAAGTCGAATCACAAGCCGCGCCTCGCGCATTTTTATGCCCATGCAGACAGGATGCTGGACCGAATCCCAACAATATCTTTAATCCAGCCAACTTCTTTGTTCAAAGAAAAAAATGATGTCCATGCCAATACCGTGGTATATGGATCATCAATGTCCAAACTCCGGATTATTAAAGCCGAAGGGGCTGTTTGGCAGTTGCTGAATGATTTAGTGCAGAATGGTTGAGAGGCCAGAATGGTTGAGAGGCTCTGTATGGTTGACTGCAGAATGAAATTTGGTTGTTTGGTAACTGTTCTGAATGGTAACTCTGAATGGTAACAAATTACCATTTTACCCTTCTGTATAAAAGTAGCGATTAAAAATCCGATTTTTTCCTCCCCTTGCGCACCAAAACCTCTCCTTTTTATAAATAAAAATCCTAATTTTTATAAATAATTGTGTATAATATTTTTAAATTTAATTCATTTAAAATAATAATAATTATTATTATGTATAATATTTTTTAATTTTATTCATTTAAAATAATAATAATAATAATTATGTATAATATTTTTTAATTTAATTCATTTAAAATAATAATAATTATGTATAACATTTTTTAATTTAATTCATTTAGAAAATTATAATAATAATTATGTTTAATATTTTTTTATTTAAATTCATTTAAAAATAATAATAATTATGAATAATAATTCTTAATTTAAGAGGAGGGGTAAATCTGGAAATTGTTTGCCTCTGAATGGTTGAGAGAGGGTATGAATGCTTAATGGTTCAGATCTCTTTGTAACCATTAAGAGGTAAAATTTTTTTGCCAAACAGCCGTGGCCTTTGAGCGATTCAGATGTAGGCTCTTAATGGTTACATTAAGAGCCAAACAAACGGCCCCTAAATGTGTCAATGTCCCAATACATCTTCTGGTTACAAAAACCGATGCAAGCCAGACCATATTGACTCATGAATATTTTTTTTCACATATCCAATACAAGTGATGCATAAGATTTTATTTCTCACAAATCACAATGAGATGCTATGAGTGATACACTTTGGCATATATATCATCGAGTCATAACATGGTTCAATTGTTACGGAACATATGTGACTAGAAAACGCTATTCAGCATTCAACAACTTGAGCATTGTACCACTCATTACTTGTGATGACCTAGTCATCATAGTCACAATGGATTTATAACACGAAATCCAAAAATATTGTGTTCCTCGGAAGTAGCTTAATACGCACTCAATTTCACTTGCAAAATTTTACAAACATGAGCATAGCGAACACTCCAACAACATAGAGATTTTATACTGTTGGCCACTAAGTATACTGGATACAGTTTGGAAAATAGTTTAAACAACAAACTATATGGATTTTAAATCTGAGTGCGTAGCGGAAGTCTTGGATACAGTAGGTTGCTATGGATACAACAACTAAGTGTATAGTGTATACTTAATTTATCACAGTAATTAAAACAGTAAAAGCTGAAGGTAAATAACACAGTAATTGAAGTGGTTCGAGGTAAACCCCTCTACGTCCACTGGTCCTCCACACAGGAGTAAAAAGTTTATTATAATTACTGCGTACACAACTACGTAATTATAACAACACACACAATCAATATATCGTTCACACAGATTGATATAAAGATCTTAGCTTAAACCGTTCACACAGATTGGTTTTGAGCTAATGCTTTGACTTGCTTCTTCACACACAGTTCTGAAGCTTCGTCTTCTTCAATGCAAATCCTTCACACACAGTTCCGGAAAAGCACAGATTGTTCAGTCCACACAGGGCTGATCTTGAGTTTGTTCAATGTATAGAACAAATGGTGAACAACAACTTTGACTTTAAGAGCTTTCAGCTGATGAAGTGTTGTTCAGGATGATGAGCACTGTATATCTCTTTAGATCTTAATTGCAATAAGCTTTGGAGATATGATTTGCTCTGATGATAACTTTTGATAGCTTGAGAGTTAGGAGAATGGTGACTGATCTTCAATACCTTCATCAGATATATATAGTCTCTGAAGTATATATCCGTTGAGATGTATCCGTTTGAATGAGATTTCGTTCCAACGGGATTATGACACGATCCGGATTTAGCGGGATTCTGAAGATCTGTTGACTGGCAGTATTTAAATACTTTATCCTTGAGTATTTAAATACTTCTTTATTCAATGGGACTTGACTTCTGGATATTCCTTCTTTGTCCTGTTGTGAGCTGTATGGAAGATAACTGTATTGGAGTTTCGAGACAGTTTCCATACTTGGTCTTTTTACAAGACTTCTTGCTGTACTTAAGAGCTTTACTATATGCTGTTTCGAGGCGGGTCTTCGATACAGGATAAAGCCTCAAAGCTTCGATACAGTTTCCTTTACTGTATTCGGATTGGCATATATGTCAAAACCTCTTTATCAAATACCATTCGATACAGGGATCGGATATCCCGGCTGTTTCGATACAGGGTCTTTGTTTTCCCAACAATTTCCCCCTTTTTGACAATTTGCCAAGACTTACTTTCTTAACTTTTCAAGTCTTCTTGATGATGCCAAAACCTTCTTCATGAAGAGATCTTTCTTTGATGTCTTCTGGCAGATTTCTTGGTCTTTCGTCAAAAGGTCTGACTTTCAGTAACTTAGTCTACAATAATGAACTGCTCGCAGGCGAGTTCGATACAGTTTAAGGATTATTACAACTTAGGCTTATGATTGGCGCGCAGGCACAATCTTACAATGTATTCTAAGTTTACAACTGAAATTATGAACTGTTTGTAGACTAGTTCGTACAGCTTAATTTTCAATCAAGTTATCTAACTTGAGATTACTATCAAACAATTTTAGTAATCATATATCAACACAGTAGATTACGAGTTGTAATCTTTCAAGACAAACAAACGCTTTTATTGATATTCAAAATGAATTGAGTACAGAGTTTGCTGTTTCGAATAGAAATTACAAAACAAAAATTGATATACAGAGATTTCGGCTCCTATCTATAATCCGCATGCCTCCATGGCCTTTTTCCTGGCTCATTCTCGGTACCACGCCACCAGTTCTGAAGAGAATCATTGCCTCGATCCTGGTATATAGCTCTTCCTTCATAGGATCGATCAAAGGCAAGAATCCAGTCTTCTGGATGGGTGATCCGATCTCCTCTTCTGTGTTTGGATTTCATCTCGATTTGGAGAGGGAGTTTCCCGTCTTCTAGCATATTCGTAAATTTATCTACGGCCTCCGCTAACGTTTTATAGTTCTTGAAGATGGCGGATTCCCTGATGAGTTTGACAAAGTATCTCATCAGTTCGTTCTTCCTCCAATGCTTCACTTCGTCGGCAGTAGGATTGCGGTTGGTCGGCAGACGAATTTCAGAAGGTCTCTGAATAAGAGTTTGCCAAGGGACATTGGGATCATGAAATTCCGGTCGGGAGCCTGAAATCTTAAAACTTTGAGAAGGAGGTGCTAGTTTGTTCAACTCGGCAGTGATACTGTTTTGAGCAGCCTCAAATTCCCTTTCTTGTTGCAGCCTGATTCTCCTAGCAGCTTCTCTCGCTTCTTCCCCATTTTTGGCTTCATCAAGACGTTCTAGGATCTCTAGAGCAGCGTCCTGTTTTGTCTCGATGCTAGTCATTCTCTCTACAAGGGAGGAAAGCGTCTGCGACATTTCCTTAATGCATTTGTCGTGAGCGCGCAGTTGAGAGCTGTTTTCAATCATAGCACAAGCGGTCTTGGCTTCAGCTATCCTCGTTTTTGATGCTTCTTCCTTCAGCAGTTGCTCCTGCTTATCTTCCATGATTTTCAAAGCTTGTTTGAAAACTTCTGGCAAAATAATGAATGCATTGACAACACGAGATACTTCATGTTGAAGAGTGGTCATTTCTTCCACGGCAGAAGTGTGCATCCAATTTAATGCTTTCTCAACGGAAGATAGAGCATTTACTGCATCCTGGATGAATACAGTTTGAAGGCCAAGTGCACGCATGCGCTCTTTCCTTGCGGCAGAAATCGGAGAATCTGGTTGGTCAAGGTCTCCAGAGATGTTCAACCTTCTTACATTCACGGATGGGCGTGAAGTAAGTTGGACATCCTCAGGTTCGATACCGTCCTCGGATTCCACAGTTGAAGGGGAGGGAGCAGCTTGCTCTGGTTCAGCGACAGGGGGTTGAGAAGCTTCCTGTTGCGAAGATTCTTCAGCATACATGGATACAGGAGGGACTGAATCCTCCTGTTGTCTTTCAGGAATAGCTTCTTCGGACGCAGCAGGCTCAGGTGCCTGTTCCAAAATTTCTTCTACTTCCTCGACTGGAGGGACTGATTCCTCTTCGTCGGGAATGTTCTCATGCTGTGGCGAAGGGGGATTGGTCTGAGTAGAAGGCCCTTCGTCGTTTCTGGGTGGAGAGGCATCTCTAGCTTCAGCCTCTTCACGACTCATCCTCAGACCTGCTTGAAAAGCATCGTCGTCGTTGTCTGAGTCATGATCTTCGTCGTCTTTTGGATTAGTGGGAGAGTCCTCTGACTTGTTCTTTCCTTTCCTCCGAGCGTCAGATTTATGCAGAAGATGGCTTTCAATTAGTTCCTTGCAGGAGGGATTGTCCCATCGGATTAGGGCCTCAATTTCTATTGAGTCCGTCACTTCTGAGACAAATCTCTCTTCGTGGCTCCAATCGCTCCAGTTGTACAATGTATCGTACGGAGCCAGCCTGTAGCCTTTCCATTGCAAAAATTTTTCGTAGGCGTGTTCAATTTGAACCGAAAGAAGGGTCTGATTTATGATCGAGTCAGGGGAGGGACTTCGTACAGTGTCTGAAGACGCTGTATTGAGGGATTCCTGTACAGGTATGGGATCCTGTACGGAAGTGGGACTCCTTACAGGGGATGGTGCCCTGAAGGAAGATGGATCCTGTACGGGTGTGGGATACCGCAGAGGAGAAGTAGCTTTTGGCTCCAAATGGGCAGCCGACTCGCTAAAGTCTTGAATGTTGGCAGATGTCTCATTATCCGTCGTAGCCGCCAAAGGCTCGGGATCTACTGTCGATACAGTAGGAGACACCTCTTCCACAGGGGTTGGGCCCTGGGGTTCTTCGTCATTGGGTTGAGCCACGGGGGAGACTTCTTCAGAGGGCTTGGCAGATTTGACTTTTGAAAGCCTCCTAAGTCTCTTCTTGGGCTTCTCACCAGCAGAGCGTTTCTTGCTGTGAGATCTTTTTCGCTTCTTTGAAGATTCCACTTCTTGGAACTTCAAGGATTCATCTCTTGGATTATCGGAAATGGGCATGTGTCTGGTTCTCGGGTGGTTGCAAGACAAGGTGCTCTGGTTATACGCAGTAGGCTTGACGCCTCCTAAGTATATCCTCGAGCTATTCTTCTTCGCATCGGCGGATTGCGTCAGTCCGCACTTCGTCAGGATATAGTTCAACATTAAACCGAAGGATTTCTTCTGGGTGGCAGGTTTGCACACCTCCTCTTGCAGGTGTTTCAGGATTATTTGGCACCAATTTACCTTTTCACAGGTCAGAATAGCCACCATCATCCTGAACCTCAAGTTGGTACACATTTCGAATGCACCAGTTCGATTTTCGATTATCCTGGAGCAAAAGTCATGAAGATACACATAAGGAAGACAAAAGTTTTTCTTGTGACATGTTGTCTGCACCATGTCAACAACTTTGGACCCTGTGAACAGTCCATAAAATTTAGTAATGAGCTCTTGAGACCCGAAGTCTCAAGTTGATCCATGGTCAGGCCGTCAGCGGGTAGCCTGTAGATGCTCTGGAGCAGATCGTTATTGATACAGATCTCAGCTCCCTGGACTGTTGCAGTGATGTCAACAACATGACCTCCTTGGGCCAATGACAGAAAACGTACGGCGGCGTTGAGGTAGAATTCCTCAACCAGATGGGTGTCGTATTTGTCAGTAGTCTTGCTTCCAAGGCGATAGAGGCCTTGTTGTTGAAGATGAGTTATGATATATTCCATGGGTTCTGCGTCGTTGGTTTCTGACAGAATACGCTCAATGATGACAGGTTTGGAGAAAATCCGGCCATCAATGATGTTAGCAGATTTCTTCAGAGCAGGAGAAGAAGATTGTCCAGCCATTGATGATTTCTTAAGAAAAAGGTGTAAGAAAATAATCGAAATATGCAGTAAAATGCAGAAAAGTATGTAGGCTGTTTTTGCTTGAGAACTCTTGAATTTGCAGAAAGCGTAAAGAGTCTCTAATGGCAGATTCAGTCCTTTTATAGTTGGGCGGCGAAATAGGGTTTTGCAGTACGAATGGTCGATTTTAAGGGATGGGAACCGGTTTTGAAATCAACGGTTAAGATGGGTGAGTGTAAGCTGATACGGTAATCCATTAAAATGTTTAAAATATCGTGAGTCCCACTTGACATAAGTTGATACCTAAATGCCTAAAACGGCGGTTTTAAAAATAATAAACAATTTAAAACATCGCGGCTTTTGAGATTGATTGTCAGATGTCGTGTAAGGCATTTAATGTACATGACGTTTGACATAAAAACAGGCACGTGGACAAAAATTGTTTTGAAAGGAAATAATATTATATAATATCTTGAATCAAAATCCTATAGCATGTCTTTGTTTAGCGTCGATCTGACGTTTCCCCCTTAAAAGGTGCTTATAGGTTTTGAATTCCATACAAAGAATATTTGGATTAATGTTGTATTCATGGGTCCTGATATTCCCCTTAATTATTGCACACGTCACCGTAGGATTTATATGTCTTCGCCGCTCTGATCTTTGTATTGACGGTTCCGAGTGTACAAATAATTAACGTTGAATCTGTATTCTTGGATCTTCTGAGATTCCCCTCAATTGTTGAGTAAAAGCAGAAATTACTTACAGGAGTCCGCCGTAGCATTCCCGATTCTTGTCGAGCATGTTGAATCTTGCCGTGTCGAGAGGCTTGGTGAAGATGTCGGCCCACCAACGTCTGTATGAACTTTTTCAGGCGAACAACCTAGTTCTCGACGTGAGTCCTTATAAAATGATGCTTCATGTTGATATGCTTAGTGCGCGAGTGCAGAACAGGATTGTGCGTGATTGCAATTGCACTCGTGCTATCACACATGTTTGGAGTCTCTCTAGCATTGATTCCATAGTCGACGGCTTGTTCCGCATCCAAAGGATCTGCATACAACATACCAAAGACATAGTACTGATTCACCGTGGAAGAGAGTTAGCCAATTGCTTCTTCTTGAACCAAGAAACGAGTCTAGGTCCAAGAAAGTGACAAGTTCCACTTGTACTCTTCTATCTAGCTTGCGACCTCCGAGATCAGTCGTGTATCCAACTAAATCGAATCCGCCTTCCTTAGGATACCATAGTCCCGCATCGACTGTTCCTTTAATGTACTTTAGGATTCGTTTAGGTTGTATTGAAGTGTGATTCCTTAGGTGCAACTTGGTATCTCGCACACACTCCAACAAAGAACTGGATATCGGGCACGCTGGCGTTAGGTACGGAGCGAACCAATGAGCTTCTGTAGAGTGATTGGTCAAATGGCTTTCAGTTCATCGGCACTAATTTGCACGGAAGTGCTCATGGGGGTTGGCGAGGATTTGGAAGTGTTCATTCCAAATTTGTTGAGAAGCTCCTTCGTATTTCTCTGGTTGATAAATATACCCGAGGCAATCGCTTTACCTGCAAACCTAGGAAATAACTAAGTTCCCCATCATACTCATTTCAAATTTACTTTGCATGAGATGAGAGAACCTTTGACATAGAGCAAGGTTAGTTGAACCAAAATAATATCATCCACATAGATTTGCACCATAAGAAGGTCATCACCTTCCGTATCTTGAACAAGGTCTTGTCCACAAGACCTTTCTCAAATCCGTTGTTGGTTAGATCTTTGGGACAGGTTTCGTACCAAGCTCTAGGGGCTTGTTTAAGTCCATCTGGCGCTTTCCTTAGCCTGTAAACTAGATCGATACCGTTTGTGTTGGCAAACCCTGGTGGTTGTTCAACATAAACTTCTTCTGCAAGATCTCCATTCAGGAAAGCACTTTTGACGTCCATTTGATATACGATAAAACTCTTATGGGCGGCAAAGGCTAAAAATATCCTAATGGCTTCTAGTCTCGCTACAGGGGCGAAGGTTTCATCATAGTCGATTCCTTCTTCCTGACAATAGCCTTGTGCTACTAGTCTGGATTTGTTCCTTATGATAAGTCCATTTCGATCCTTTTTGTTTCGAAATACCCATTTGGTTCCTATAACCGATTGGTGTGTTGGTCTGGGTACAAGATACCATACATTGTTTCTTTCGAAACCGTTAAGCTCTTCTTCCATAGATGTTATCCAATGAGAGTTGTTAAGAGCGTCTATGGTCGAAACAGGTTCGGACTGGGCTAAGAATACAGCGATAGTGCACATATTGAGTCTTCTAAGTTCGGATTGAGATTTCCATTCAGGAAACTGTGAAACTTCAGCATTAGATTCTTCTTGTGCACAAAGTACATTTCCTTGTGTACTCTGTATTCTCATACGAGTAGAAACACCGGCATTAATGTTTCCAATGATCAGCTCTTGCGGGTGATCTCTCAACCATCTTCGGTCGGGTTCTAATTCAGGATCCCGTACTGTATCGAAAGATGCTGTGGATACATCTTCAGCTTATACAGCGTCGGCTTCATCCATATCGATTCTTACAACTGCGGGGTTGATTTCTAAATCAACGACAGGTTCTATGGGTGTTGGAGGATCCAAGATAGATAGATGGTGAATGTTCTGAGTGATATCATCTACTCCTGTAGGGTCATGGTGTGGTTCGTCGAACACTACATGAACTGATTCCTCGATCGTCAGCTTCCTTTTATTAAAGATTCTGAAAGCTTTGCTGACGGAGGAGTATCCTACGAATATTCCTTCATCTGATTTTTCATCAAAGGTTCTAAGTTGGTCCTTCCCATTGTTCAATACATAACACCTGCATCCAAAAATGTGGAAATACGAAACTAACGGAGTTTTGTTATTCCATACCTCATATGCTGTTTTGTTGTGGTGCTTGTTGACGATACAGCGGTTTTGAGTGTAGCATGCTGTATTGGTTGCTTCACCCCAGAAACGATGTGGCAATTTGCTTGCGGCAATCATTGTCCTAATTGCTTATTTCAACGTCCTATTCTTTCGCTCGGCAACACCATTTTGTTGAGGTGTACGGGCAGCTGAGTATTCGTGCTGGATTCCATTCTCCGAACAGTATTGCTCTATAAAGCGGTTAGTGAATTCTGTACCTCTGTCGGAACGAATGCACACGATACTCGATGCTTTTTCATTTTGCAACTTTCTCAGGAGCTCGGGCAGCTTTGATGTTGTTTCCTTCTTCTTGCTAAGGAAGATCGTCCAAGCATACCTGGAATAATCATCAACAACAACCATGCAGTATTTCTTACCTCCCAAACTTACTGGGTCTACAGGACCGTAGAGATCCATGTGTAGCATTTCCAACACTCTTTGGGTTGAAAGGTAGGATTTGCTTTTCAGGGTTGACTTGATTTGCTTGCCTTTCTGACATGGTCCGCAGACGCTGTCCTTCTTGAATGACACATTTGGCAAACCTCTAACCATTCCCTGTCTTGAGAGCTTGTTGATCGTCTTGAAGTTGATGTGAGACATCCTCTTGTGCCATAACCAGCTAAGATCTGCAGTGCCTTTGGCAACAAAGCATGGAATTGAGGAGCTCATAGGCTTCCAGTCAGCAATATACATATTACCTGATCTGCTTCCTGTAAGCACAACTTCCTTGGTTTGGGTGTTCTTGACTCTACAACGATCTATATCGAACTTCACCGAGAACTGTTTATCACAGAACTGGCTAATACTAAGTAGATTATACTGTAAGCCTTCAACATATGCAACATCGGTGACCTTGAATTTCCCGACAAGTAGGTTTCCTTTCCCTCTTGTTCTTCCTTTAGACTTATCACCGAAGCGAACTTTGGACCGCGACCTTCTACAAAATAAGATAGCTTGCTCCTATCTCCGGTCATGTGACGAGAGCATCCACTATCAAAGTACCAGGTATCCTCCTCTAGAATGTCCTGTAACAAAGAAATTAGGTAGATTTAGGTCCCCTTTGATTTTTGGGTCCATGTATGTTAGTTCCTTTAGGTACCCAAGTTTCTTGGCGGCAATTGGTTTCTTGTAGGACATACTTGGTACAGTGTTGCGATATCTATGGGGGCATATCCGTAGTCGTTATAATCATGATAATTATTATGCATGTAAAATTCGTGGTTATTATTATTATTCCAAGACGAGTGCCGTCTAGGAGGTGGAGCCATTTTCTTAGGCCTATGACTTGTCTTCCGGGTCTCCAGTTGGATTCCCAATCTTTGTTGATACCGAATCGGCATCTCTTTGTCTTGAGGTATAACGGGTCTCTGTATCAATACCTCGGCGAGTCTTGATAATCTTGCCGTGCGGGCCTTTGGTGGTTGGATACAACCTTTCTTCTGAACGGCTGTTGGCGCTTTTGATATGCTCTGGGAGCATGCTGTTGAGTGCGCCTCACAGGTTGGAATGTCTTATGATTCCGATGTCTGGTATAGGATTGCGGGGGCGGAATTGCAGCCTTCGGTTTTCTCGGTACAGCAGGTTCCTTCACGGGACTAGGGGTATCTTCCGATTCTGGAATGTGTTCCACACTCTTGACGAACTCTGTACTAGTTTTCCCTTTGTTTGAACATGAGCTGTATCCTAAGCCACTTTTATCATGAGCATGTTGCCCAGTGCTCAGAATTTCTTCCATTCTTTTGGACGATTTCTCAAACGACTTCAGAATGGTCTCAAGTTCAGTTTCTCTCTTTTCGAGAGTTGTGATTTTGGCTTGTAGTAGAACCAAATCATTTGTCTTGCTCTCATTGTGGGTTTTAACCTCATTTAGTTCATGAGCAAGTTGATGATTGCTCTCCATGAGTTTTTCAAAATCGACCTTGCTGGTTTCACAATCAAGAGACATATTTTCATAATTTATTTTTAGCAAGTCATTTTCATCTTTCAGCTCTAAATTTGTTAATTGAAGTTGTATATTCTCAGTTTTTAGAGTCTAATGGGCCTTTTGAATGTTTTTAAATTCATTCATCATATTTTTGAAGGTATGAGATGCATTTGGCGGAATAGATGAGGTTGAACTTACCTCATCGTCGCTGTCTTCACCTTCTGGAACATCTTTGGCCATAAAGCACATATTTGCTTTATCATCGAACTCATCGTCAGATGAATCACTTTCAGTGACCACCTGAAGACATTCTGCTGATTTGGATGGTGTGGGGGAGGCTTCTGATTCTCCAATCAGGGCCTTGAGCTTGTCTTTCCAAGCACGTCTTCTTTCATCTCTCTCTTGTTGCTCGGCCTCAGGCAATATTTGAACTTTGGGATGAGGACATTTATTTGCATAATGCCCTGGTTTCCTGCAGTTATAGCACAGGTTAGCATCACCAGATGATGTTTCGGTACTTACCTTGTGGACAGGTTTGGGCCTGTAGGGAGTCTTTCCAGACTGTTTGATGAACTTTTTGAATTTATGCATGAGAAGCGCCATTTCATCTTGAGACAGGATGTCGTCACTGTCAGCATTCTTGTGACTGGGCTTCGATGATCTGGGCATGCTGTGTCGACGGTTCGATACAGCGGCGAGAGCTGTGACCTTTGAAGGAGATTCTTCAGCTTTCTCTCTTCTGTCAATATCATACTCAAAAGCTTTGAGGTCAGAGAAGAGATCAAAAGTAGATATTTCATTAAGATTACAGGATACACGCATAGTTGTGGTCTTAATGTCCCATCGGGCTGGGAGAGATCTGAAAATTTTTAAGTTCTTCTCCTTTTGGGTGTAAATTTTGCCCAACGCTTCAAGTTCACCAACAATACCAGTGAATCTGAGGTCAAGTTCCTCAAGTGTTTCAGTTGATTTCATTTCAAAAGATTCAAATTGCTGAGTTAGTTTTGAAATCTTGTTTTCTTTTGAGAGCTCAGTTCCCTCACAAATCAACTTGAGTTTATCCCAGATTTCTTTGGCTGTTTTGCAGCTCTTTACCTTTGAGAACGTGCCTTTGTCAAGAGTGACAAATAACGCGTTCTTAGCCACATTGTCGAGATTGGCTCGCTTCCTTTCATCTGTTGTCCATTGCTCGCGTTCCTTCTCGAGCATTTCAGCATGGGCTTGGCCCTCAATCCTTGCGGCCGGATTTACCTTCATGATCTTGATAGGACCATCCTGTATAACAAAATCATCTCTTCGTGCATTGCTGCAAGATGAGCCCCCATCCTAATTCTCCAGTCGTCAAATTCGTTAATAGAGAACATAGGGACTTTGTTAATCATAGAAGTATCCATACCGATAATGCAGGAATGAAAGAGACTGTTTTGAAAATAAGTGATTTGAATCTGATTCGATTAAGAATACGACTGATTCTTTTTTTAGAATCAACCGCTCCGATACCACTTGTTGGCCACTAAGTATACTGGATACAGTTTGGAAAATAGTTTAAACAACAAACTGTATGGATTTTAAATCTGAGTGCGTAGCAGAAGTCTTGGATACAGTAGGTTGCTGTGGATACAACAACTAAGTGTATAGTGTATACTTAATTTATCACAATAATTAAAACAGTAAAAGCTGAAGGTAAATAACACAGTAATTGAAGTGGTTCGAGGTAAACCCCTCTACGTCCACTGGTCCTCCACACAGGAGTAAAAGTTTATTATAATTACTGCGTACACAACTACATAATTATAACAACACACACAATCAATATATCGTTCACAGTTGATATAAAGATCTTAGCTTAAACCGTTCACAGATTGGTTTTGAGCTAATGCTTTGACTTGCTTCTTCACACACAGTTCTGAAGCTTCGTCTTCTTCAATGCAAATCCTTCACACACAGTTCCGGAGAAGCACAGATTGTTCAGTCCACACAGGGCTGATCTTGAGTTTGTTCAATGTATAGAACAGATGGTGAACAACAACTTTGACTTTAAGAGCTTTCAGCTGATGAAGTGTTGTTCAGGATGATGAGCACTGTATATCTCTTTAGATCTTAATTGCAATAAGCTTTGGAGATATGTTTTGCTCTGATGATAACTTTTGATAGCTTGAGAGTTAGGAGACTGGTGACTGATCTTCAATACCTTCATCAGATATATATAGTCTCTGAAGTATATATCCGTTGAGATGTATCCGTTTGAATGAGATTTCGTTCCAACGGGATTATGACACGATCCGGATTTAGCGGGATTCTAAAGATCTGTTGACTGGCAGTATTTAAATACTTTATCCTTGAGTATTTAAATACTTCTTTATTCAACGGGACTTGACTTTTGGATATTCCTTCTTTGTCCTGTTGTGAGCTGTATGGAAGATAACTGTATTGGAGTTTCGAGACAGTTTCCATACTTGGTCTTTTTACAAGACTTCTTGCTGTACTTAAGAGCTTTACTATATGCTGTTTCGAGGCGGGTCTTCGATACAGGATAAAGCCTCAAAGCTTCAATACAGTTTCCTTTACTGTATTCGGATTGGCATATATGTCAAAACCTCTTTATCAAATACCATTCGATACAGGGATCGGATATCCCGGCTGTTTCGATACAGGGTCTTTGTTTTCCCAACATATACCTAATACGATCAAAATGATCTACCATATTGAGTGCATAACATGGCAAGATTATATGCCTAAGGGGTAAAATCACGACAAAAGCATGGTGTAAAACTACCATGCATACGCTCGACCTTCTTATAAGGGTGCGTATTTTGGGCTTCCACAAGGAAACTGTTTTTCAACATTTGAAAGATGATAGTTTAGCATACAACGGATACCAAAAATTGCAACATCTATGGCAAATTTGGCCAAAAAAGGTTGAAAAATATGTGTCATAATACCACTTGCAAATTCAAGATGGGAACCAAGTTGGTTGGGATAAAAGTTAACACAATCGCTGGAAAATAAAATTCCGCGCAGATTGACCTTTGTTCACTAAAACAGCGGTAAATCCCTTGTTAGGAAGACTATGGATTAAAAGTCAGACGTTCTGGAAACTAGACTTTCATATCTTTCTATCCATAGGTTGTACACCACACGGATCCTTAAACTCAGATCACAGTGCTTGTTTTAATTGGATGCTTTAGTATTTCCCAAGTTTAGTGAGAAAACAATGTTGAGACCATATCCAATGGCATAAGTGTTGATGCAAAAACATATGGCAATGACAGCCATAGGTGCGTTTGAACGCAGTAGGGTGTTCGATTTCTTATCTCGACTAGTGATCCGGTAACTCCAACTTGGTAGACTTGCAGAGAAAGTAGGAATGTCAGTACAACTAAGACTGTTTAAAAACCACTTATTCCGTTGGAACTTTCAAAGCATAAACAAATACCAAATAGGATGCGCCTAGTCATGATCAAAAGTGTAGACAAAATCCACCAAAATGCATCAAATCAACCAAGTATTTTAATTTTCAATTCGAAAGTATACGTCATAATAGTCATGTTATGTGAATGCAACGCGGTGCATTACAATTAAGCATTTTTAACCATGAGACTTAATGAATATACCATAACCAACTCGTCTTGACCGTCCAATAAGATCGACTAAACATAGTCAAATGTGTAAGGCACATGCCTTTACAAGTACCTGGAAAAGTATTCAGATCTATAGTCACACGAACTATAATCGAGGTCAACGAATTCATGTATTTACCGCAATATGCCATTGTTTTACATATTAAAATTCATGAGAGTTACTCGTACATTCTTTCATATATCATATTTCAAGGAGACGATGCATGATTACACCCATATGTAATATTTTATTTTAATAAGATGAAATATAAAGTTTTCCAAGTATGAGATTGGGTCAAGACCAACATGGTGGTCCCTCAATTCAACGTGGCAAAATCCATCACAAATCAATTTTAACCACGACATATCCATCGCAATCGATGCTTGTCCCATTTGTACGTCACAAATTCGTGACTAGTCATGAATAAGTCATAACTTTACCATTACTGACAATATTCATTTTTTTCAATTGTTGGTTTAAAATCGACAAAACGGCGACGTCAAATCGCACCCAAAATGTGGTGTATGCAACAACCACAAATATCGACTTTCAACAGTTATCCGTGACTCCACCAGCACCATCACACAGTTTACTTCGACATCCGAGAGTGATACCACCTCTCATAGTCTCATCCACCGCAAAGTAGCGTGGGAGATAAAGAACCCAAATACCCAATTCCCCAAAAAAATTCCCAAAAGAGAGGAATTGAAAAATGGGAACTTTAATAAAATCTTACGTGGGTACTCGGTTTCATATTTGCTTTGATCCTTGAACGAGATTATAAACATGGCTTTTCTCTATAGCGTGCATATCATCATGATTAACATATTTTCCTATATGCACGCAAAATATAAACATGGTAAGTTTCATAAGTGTACAACTCAATGAACAAATGAATCATTAATTAGGAAAAGATGGAGAGTTGAGAAACATCCGTAAAAAGGGCTAATGGGCTCGATAATTGGCCGAAAACGGACTCGGGCACGGCGGTGCAGCAGCTCGATATTGGATGAGGTTGAATCTCCATTTTTTCTTGTAAAAATCTGCTTCTGTTCAGCGATAGATTCAGTAAGAAATATCATTCAAAATCTGATCTCCGCTGCTGAATATATAGATATTTGTGTTGGGAAGTTGCTATAAAAATTTCACACCGATCCAATGGTTAACGAATCGAGAAACATGATTTTTGTACGATTGCGCTGTGTAGAAAATTTACGCGCGAAAATTCTCGTCTCTTTTTTTTGTGTGTAAAAATCTGCTTCTGTTCGCATACAGTTTCGTCGAGAAATACTGTTCCGAATCAGACCTCCACTGTTGAACTTGTAGTTCTTACTTCGTGAATAGGGGCAGAAACGGGCTGAAAATGTGTCAGCAACCGGATCTGGTTCAGTCAACAACAGGGTCAGGTATGGACTATAGATACAGAGGTTTGGGCGATCTGATCACGGTTCGAATTTGGAGACGGGTCGTGAATGGATCGGCCAGTGGAAATTGGATTTGTGCTTTGATGGACCTGAGTTCACAAAACTCCAGTGGCGTGTAAAATTTCAGATCGGGATCGACGGCAATTCCAGACCAGGCTTGTCAGAGGTTTATGGGTACAAATTGCATTTAGGTTTCTTTGATCGTCCACGTATTTCCATTAATCGTCACTACAATTCTGTTTCTTCTCCAATCTCTCTCAGCGGACAAAACCTCCATGTACAGACGCTTTCCTTCGTGACATCACCGATCTGAACTGGATCGCGGAGGACGAACCAGTTGGATTTATTGGCGGCAGCGTAATCATCGGCGGCGACATGATAGTCAGGGGCTGGAGTCGCGATCTGGTGGTTTGCAGGAGTCGGCGGGCCCCTAGGGAAGAAGATGAAGACGATCGGCATCGACGTGAGGAAGATGAAAATGTAACCCGCTGATCTGGTTATTATCGGCGGCGGCGGCGGAGATAGGAAATAGGTTCCGATTTTCGTTTTTTTCTTTTCGGAATTTTTTTAGAAAAAAAGGGGAGGGGATTTTTTCTTGTTCAGTTGGGGACTGCGTGCTGATAACGTATTTCAGAAGAAATTAAAAATCTGTAAATACGAGTCAATCAATTATATTCATAACACTGATAGAGGGGCATTTATATAGGTATTACAATGAGAGTCCTTCCATACATAGGATTACTAGATAAGTTAAGACATCTAATAGGATCCTACTACCTCTAGAAGAATTTGAACCTTCCATCTATATATCTACAATCAGTATTAGGTAAGACATATCCCGGGAATAATAATTCCCGGAACAATATATAAATATTAATTTCATGAACTCCGCGTTTATGCTAGAATAAAAATCCTTCCGTTTTTTTGGGAAAATTTGCCTAGTTAAGTTTTTTGGAAGCACATGCAAATTTGTACATATCAAAAAATATACAAACATCCACCTTTTAATTTTTATTTTTAAAATAGTTTTACCACCGCATATTATTTAATCTCCACTTTATACAATTTGTCATCTACACTTTCACCAGTAAAATACATCTTACCTAAAGGTAGCGTTTGGTACACAGACTGAGTAGAGAAAGACAGGACTGGATAGGACGGGCAGGACTGGACATGACAGGACAAATTGAATTAATAGTCTGTCCTATGTTTGGTACAACGAGAACAAGACTCGACTAAAATTATTAAAATGACCCGATTACCCATAAAAATATATTATTTATATATCATTTTACTTTTAAAATATATGATTAAAAAATATAAAAATAATATGTATTTTATTTCAAAAATATATTATTTATATGTCATTTAACTTTAAAAAATATGTTATTAAAAAAAAATTATTTTACTTTATATTTTGTTTAAAAATATATATCTTTTTGTTTCAGGAGAAAGTGAAAGACTGTGAATACGAGTCAATCAATTGTATTCATATCACTGATAGAGGGACCTTTATATAGGCATTACAATGTGAGTCATTCCATACATAGGATTCTTAGATAAGGTAAGACACCCAATAGGATCCTACTACATCTAGAAAGATCTAGATACTTCCATATTTGTATCCCCCTACAACCAGTATTAGGTAAGACACCAATAAGGGAAGGATATCCGGGAATAATTCCCCCGTGTCGAGCACTAATACTATCATGGTGCATAAGATGTTGCCTCGGTAAAAAACCTTTCCAAGTCAAACAAAACCCCGTGGGAAAATAAAGACTTGGTGAGGAAAAAAAGCACCATGCACCAACTACAAATGCTAGAATCATGTGAAGTATACTCCTCCTGAAGTATACATAACAGCTCATTCCAACGAGCTATCATTAGTTGAGCTCGGATAATCGACACATGCCGATGCTTCTCACATGTTTCTCAAATGCAGATTCTGGCAGAGACTTACTGAACAAGTCTGCGATATTCTCATCGGAACTCACTTGTTTTACTTCGATATTCAGCAATTTCTGTTGTTGCTGATTGTAGAAGAACTTTGGCGCATATGTTTGGTATTGTCACCTTAATGAAACCTAACTTCATCTGCTCAATGCATGCTACATTGTCCTCAAAGATGCAAATAGGGATTGCTGTAGTGGACTTTAATCCACAAGTTCCTCGTATATGGTCTATGACTGACCGAAGCCAAATGTACTCCCTTACGGATTCGTGCAATGCAATTATTTCTGCATGGTTCGAGGAAGTAGCAACCAGAGTCTGCTTGGTATATCGCAAAGATATCGTTGTATTCCCAATGGTGAACACATAACCAGTGGGAACGTCCTTTATGCTGGTCAGAGAGATAACCGCCGTCAGCAAATCTAACTAACATATTGTTAGGATTCTCTGCATAAGGGGTAAGCTTGCTTGCATTAGCACTTCTGGCAGTCAAGATGCCATGCTTAGCTGCAATATCAGAGGACGGTCGGTATGCATCATATTAACCTCAACAATTCCTTTCGGTTTATCGCTCTCTCTTGCATAGGGACAGAACAATCCAAGATCACTGTAGCCTTTTAAGTATTGAAAGGTGTGTTTTACTCCATTCCAATGCCTTATCGTGGGAGCGGAGCTAAATCTCGCTAACAGATTTACAGAGAATGCGATGTTTAGGTGAGTACATTGAGCCAGATACAACAACGCACCGATTGCGCTAAGGTACGGTATTTATGCTCCAAGGACCTCTTCATCCTCCTCTTTAGGACAAAACAGATCCTTGTTCATTTCCGGACTTCGACCAACCATGGGGGTAGCAAGAGGATGTGCCTTGTCCATACTAAATCGCCTGAGTATCTTCTGGATATAGGCAGATTGATGAATGAGTATACCATCATCTCGATGTTCTAGCTCTAAGCCAAGCAGAATCGAGTCCTCCCCAGGTCTTTCATCTCGAATTCGGATTTAAGGTAGCGGGCCGTTTCATTGACCTCATCTGTGGTACCGATAACATTCATGTAATCTACATAGGCGGCTACAATCACGAATCCTATATCTGTTATTTTCACAAAAATTCATGGACATATATCACTATTCTCGTATTCCTTCCCAATCAAGTATTCACGTAGGTGATTGTACCACATCCTTCCGGATTGTTTCAACCCTTACAGTAAACGACGCAATTTCACAGCGTAAGCGCTTCGTGGCTTAGAGCTACTTGATTTGGGCAATGAAATCCCTTCTGGGACTTTCATATAAATATCCGTATCTAGATCCCTATAAAGATACGCTGTAACCACATCCATAAGCTGCATGTTCAGTTTTTCGGACACTACCAAACTGATTAAGTAGCGGAAAGTGATGATGTCCATAACGGGAGAATACGTCTCCTCGTAATCAATGCCAGGGCGCTACGAGAAGCCTTGGACAACTAGTCTCGCTTTGTAATGCATGACATCATTCTTATCATTGCATTTACGAACAAAGACCCACTTATGTCTAACTGGTTTAACGCCCACGGGTACTAGCTCGATACGGCCAAATACCTCACGTTTAGCCATTAAGGCTAGTTAAGCTTGTATTGCATCTTTCCATTTCGGCCAATCGGCTCGTCGTTGACATTTAGCAACTGATCGCGGCTTAGCATCGTCGTATTTAATAATTTCTTGAGCGACAGAGTAGGCAGAAGCATCATCGAATAGCGTGGACGACCTGTCCAATAGTACAGATTTACTCGTACATTGCATCGAGATTTCTTTATTCTCTTACATCAACAAAGTTTCCGACGCATACATCGATTGTTCCATTGTTGATTCGAGGACATATCCGTAGTTAGAGATAATCTCGTGTGATGGAGTCACTGTGTCGATAATGAGAAGATTTTGTGCCTCCGTTCCTCTTCTCTTTCGAGGTTCGGTATCCTTTCTATCCACTGGCCTCCCCCTCTTTCGAGCAGGAATAAGAGTAGCCGAAGCAGCTGTCCCACCACTAAGGTCGACGCTGGGGGCATCATTCCTTTGGGAGGCTGAACCTTGCCCTATAACTATGACTTCTAAACTTGCAGGAACATTCACAGCGGGAATGGTAGATCTTGTCACTTTCGCAGTATCAGTAAAGCTGTCGGGCATCGAATCCACAACTTTCTGAAGACTGAGAATACGTTGCACTTCCAGCTCGGATTGAGCTGTACGGGGATCTTGATAAGGCAAAGAGGGAGCACACCGGACAATTTCCTGGCATTCAACTGGAATCGTTTGATTCCTCTCTCCCCTTAACGATGGGAAGTTTGTCTCATCAAAGTGACAGTCTGCAAATTTTGCAGTAAACAGATCTCCTGTCAAAGGTTCCAAATAGCGGATGATTTTAGGCGATTCGTAGCCAACGTATATACCTAATCATCTTTGCAGACCCATTTTAGTATGCTGTGGAGGTGTAATTGGTACATAGATTGCACAACCAAAAATACTTAAGTGTGAAATATTAGGCTCATATCCAGTTACCAATTGGTACGCACTAAACGGTTGTTTGGCAGTGGGTCGAAAGTGAATAAGTATAGCTGCATGCAAAATTGCATAACCCTAGGCAGAAATCGGCAAGTTGGTGCGCAATACCAATCCTCGGGCGATAAGATGTAACCTCTTAATCATAGCCTCAGCAAGGCCATTCTGCGAGTGAACATGGGGGGACGGGATGTTCAACTTCATTCCCAGTCGACATGCAATAGTCGTTAAAGGACTTTGACATAAACTCACTAGCGTTGTCCAATCTTAATGACGAGATTGGAAAATCGTGGGTGGTTAGCCCATAACTTGATGATTTGTGCTAGGAGTTTAGCAACTGCAGCGTTTCTTGTGGATAGCAGAGCGACGTGTGACCATCGTGTCGATGCATCAACCAAAACCATAAAGTATCTGAATGGTCCGCACTCTGCTTGAATAGGTCCACAAATGTACCCTTGAATTCTTTGTAAGAAGCGAATATTTTGTGTTGAGTCTTTAGCAAAGGATGGAGGAGGTATCAACTTTGCTAGTGAACAGGCTTTACAAAACGATTTATGGGCATTGGAAATTGCCACGGAAGCCTCGGGATTTACGGAAGGTGCACAGTCAACCTTATCAGGGCATGCGATCTTCAATCCCGGTGATACGGTATCAGACTCACTCACATCAATGCCGATATCGAGTGGCGCTTCCAATCATTTTCTGGACTTGAAAAATGGATGACCGTGTGTAGGGGTGGGCATGGGACGGGATGGGTCGGGATTGGGCGAATCCCGTCCCGTCCCGAAAATCAATTACCGGGATGGGATGAGACGGGATTGCGTATTTTAAAATTCATCCCGCACGTCCCGATCCCGTTCGGGTTTGGGTCGGGATCGGGACGGGATGGGATATCCCGCACATTTATTGATCTTGACAGAAACTGTGAAAAAACGAATGAGACAGCTATAAATTTTGGAATTATCAAATGAATGAGGTAGAAATTTAAAAAAATCCAAACTAGTCATTAAAAAAAAAAAGTGACCCCCAATATCCATTAGGAACTTAAAAAATACACAGAACAAAAGATAGTAACGTAAACACGCACAAAGGACAATAGATCAATAATCCAACTGCATAGTGCATATTACATCAAAATCAACATGTGAAGATAAAATTCAAATTGAAAGCGTAGAAAACATCAACTTAAAACTGAAAACTTAAAACTGAAACTTTGATGTTTCATACATCATACACCAATTTAGGGTTTACATGATTAAATGATATATAAAAAATTGATTATATTAAATATTACGGGATGGGACGGGATTGATCGGGATGGTCCCGATCCCATCCCGTCCCATTTAAATAGTAACAGAGCGGGACGGGACGGGATGGGATTGCCATTTTAAGAAACTATCCCGTCCCGTCCCGCTAGTTTCCGGGACGGGATCGGAACGGGATCGGGATTTCGGGTTCAAGTGCCCAGCCCTAACCGTGTGAGTTTTTCAAAATACAAATCATCATATCGCGTCCAGGGTGACCAAGTCGGTCATGCCATAGGTGGTATGCTTCGGAATCACAAAGTTCGTGACTCACAGCGTAAGATTCAATAATCTTTATTGTAGTTTGGTATAAACCACTACTTAGACTCATAAGTTTCTCGAGAACGTGGCATCTTCCGCATTCTGCCAGAGTAACACACAAAAATTCTATCCCATTCTCACTAGGAGTGTTCAAAACTACCCGACCCGGTCGACCCGACCCAATTACCCGACTACCCGGGAACTTTTTACAGGGTAATTTTTTTAATTACACGGATTTAGCGGGCCGGGTACCCGACCCGCTAATTATGTGAGTTACCGAGCCGGGTAATGGGCCGGCCAAAAAAAATTATCGGGTACCTGCCGACCCGGTAACTTTTTTTACATTTTTTTTTATTTTTTTATTTTCTCGCTACATACTTTATTTTAACCATTTTAAAAATTATGTATAGAATTAGTATGTATTTACTTACATTTTAATAATATTAACATTACAATACCTATGTAAAATTTGGTCCATATTAATCTTATGCTCTAATTTTTTTTCCCTTTCATGAATCAAATATTTTTATAATTTAAATATTATTAACTATTTTAAATTATGACATCAAAATTACAATAATGAGTATGTATTAATATAATATAGTAGTCTAATTTCAAAGTAAATAGATTAAATATTTCATATAATATCTTAATATGTTAGAACCAATGATAATAAAATGAATATTATAATTATTGTATATAATTTTCTTACTTTTAATTTATTTTATTTTTGTAGAAATCAATCGAGCAAATAAATTAAATTAAATTTAAATGTTCTTAATATTTGATTTAATCATAACGAATGACTTCAAAATCAGAATCAATTTTTGCTAGTTTAAAGTTAAGCATTTTTGTTGAATTAAAAGTTGAAAAAATATAGCAAAAAAAATCATATATATATATATATATATATAAATATATAATATGATTAAAAAAACTCGGGTACCCGGGGCCCGAAAATCTGGGTACCCAAAAAAGCAGGTACCCGGTTTTATGGGCCGGGACATGGGCCGCCTAAATAGGTACCCGGAATTCCGGGTACCCGAAAAAGCGGGTACCCGAAAAGCTGGGTACCCGCTTATGAACACCCCTAATTCTCACAGTGTGTGTCAAGGTGATAACCGTTGGCACGGATGTCCCTAAAACTTAGCAAGGTTCGGTTTGCTCTTGGGGCATAGATAACATTTGTGACATTAATATGCATACCATTAGGTAGCAAGAAATGAGTAGGTTCCCTCCCTTGAATTACTTGGGCGGAACTAATCGTTGTTGTCACTGAGGATATATATGGCACAATATCCTTAAATAATTGACTATTCCGAAGAATAGTGTGGGTTGTTCCACTATCAGTAAGGCACTCAATTTTGCCACGAGACATCTACAATAAGACATGAAACTCGATTAGTCTTGTGATAAAATACATAGAGAAAACTCATTAACTTTGAGTTTGGGGAAATTCGACCAAGTTGGTTAGGATCAAAGTTTAGCACAATCGCTGGAAATAATTTCCGTGCAGCTTGACCTTTATTCACTAAAACAGCAATAACTCCTTCGTTAAGAAATCTATGGATGAACGGTCAGTTGTTCTGGAAACTAAACTTCCTTGTATTTCTATCCATAGGTCGTGCACTTTCTGGATCATCAAACTCAGATCATAGTGCTCGTTTCAAGTTGCTATTTTGGTATTTCCCTATTGTTGAGTGATAGAGCAAGGTTGAAGCCTTTTTCAAAGGCATTATTGTTGATACAATACTATGGCAATGATGGCCATAGTAGCGTTTAAACACTTTAAAACGCAGCGGGGTGTTCAATTTATATCTCGACTAATGATCCTTTTGGTAACTTCAACTTGGTAGACTTGCAGAGAAAATAGGAATGTCGGTACAGCCAAGGCTATTTAAAAACCACTTATTCTGTTTGAACTTTCAAAGCATAAATAAATACCAAGGAGGATACACCTAGTCATGACCAAAAGTTTTTTCGATAAAATCCACCAACGTATCAGATTAACCAAGCAATTCTTACTGAGCAATTGTTTTGTAATAAACCAAACATGCTTTTGAAGGGAAAAATAAATTTGTTTTTGCACAATCACAGCAATCGAAAGAATTTTATTCATCATGGTCAACTTTACTACATTTATAGAAAATCCCAAAGTAGTTCTCGAATGAAGACTAGAAACAAGACAAAATATAACCAAAGCGTAAAAAACTTGTCAAACTACAATGATCTAGTCAAAGTCAGCAACATCCAAATGTTGGTCTTTGTCCGCAATGGTAAGAGGAGGGATCTCTGTAATATCAGCCTGAATTCTCGTCTTTACTGTTGTATTATTTGGATGATTCAGGTGTTGTCGTATTGTATCCGTATTTATTGTATGACTATATTGTTGAGATATACTAAATTGATTTGATTATCTTTTGTCGTCCACTCTATAATTGGTTGTTAGATGTTGTTTGGAGAATTTCATTTTTTGACTATGTGTTTTACCCTTAACGTACGCTACATTTTTAGATTTATGTACGCTATGTGTGTACCATTATACGTAATGCTTCTGTGTTAACGTACGTAATGCGGTGTATCAGATAGCATCTCTCTTTTCGGCGTGTAGGTCCATGCACGCCCGGGATTCTTGGTTCGATGGTGACATCCTGGTCAACGGCCATTACGTACGTAATGGCTATGGGTTAGCATACGTAATGTACGTAAGCTTTACGTACGTTATCAGTGTAATACCCGGTTGTAATTCAGTAATTAACATTCAGTAATTGTCACTCAGTAATTTTCACTCATTATTAATCATTCATCATTCATATTCATTCATTGTATTCACTGTTCAAAATAATTTGCATCGTGTATCAGTTATTATTCATTTTTCAACCTGGTTGGAGAGTCGGGCTGAGCGTATCATCATTGTTATCTTTGTAGTGGGATGTGTGTGAGGAGTAGCGCACGCTACGTACTCTTCTTAGCACGCGCTAATTGAGTACGTGTAGCGCACGGTGCCTCTCAGCATTAGCGCACGCTTCGGTGGTTCAGGCTGACAGTCCAGAAGGCACTGGACTGCAAATGAGTTTTAGTAGCGCACGCTACGAATGGTAAGTAGCGCACGCTAGTAATTTGGGTTAGTGCACACTATGCAATCGGTGTAGCGAGCGCTAAGGTCGATCAGGCAGAGTCCAGTGGGTACTGGACTGAATTAGAATAATTCATAGCGCACGCTATGAGTAGATATTAGCGTACACTAATGGTGTGGTAGCGCACGCTGAGTTTGGGTGTAGCGCACGCTATCGCGAGCAGGTCAGAGGACAGAAGGTTCTGGACTTCAGTTACTGGGCATCAGATATTCAGTTAGCGCACGCTAACATTTTGAGTTAACGCACGTTATCGGGAAGGCGTTAGCGCACGCTACCAAGTTCGTAGCGTATGTTAACGAGGCAGTCTGAGTTCACTGGACTGTCCGGTTAACCCGCTAGCGCACGCTAAATATCAGGTCATAGCGTGCGCTAATATGGGAACAATATAAATTGGACAGTCCACTCCAGTTTCGTCATTTTCATTTCTCACTTCGTTTTTGGGCGATTCCCGGCGATTTTGGGCGATTTGGAAGAATCTCTTCGAGCTGCACTCACCTATCATCATCTTCAAGCTTCTGAGTTGGAATAATCATCATTTCATCCTCTCCAATACATCAAATCAAGGTAAACATTTCTTGGATCTAGAGTTTCGGATTTTGAATGTTTTCCTTCCGATCTCTTCATGTAAGCTTGATTTTAATTTGGAATATGTTAGATATGGATTATCTACCTTGGATAAATGTATTCCAATGGATTTATTGGCGTATATTTTAGATTTCACGAATGTTGGGGGTTTGATTCAAGAACACTTTAGAGTTGACTTTGATATTTTTGGGGGTTTTCGATTAGATGTTGTCGTTAACTTGATTTATGGATTCCTATGGGATTATCGATATCATTGAAGGTGTTTTGTCGGATTTTATTACTCACTTGGAGTTTGGTTTCGTTATTTTTGGGGTTGGTGTAACAAAAGGGGAGAACGTTTACAAAGTATTCGTTAGAATGCCCCAATGAGTATGATTATTGTTGTATCGATGTTTGAGTTGGTTATTATTGTGCTTGATGCGTATATTGAGAATTTATTGGTAATCATGTTGTTCAAGGTTGTTCGAGCGACCGGTATTTTTCCTTAGGACGATTATTCGAGAGAGGACGTTTCATCACCGGCATTGAGGTAAGTTAATTCTTACTCGGTTAAAAGGATAATCATTCCTTTCGTTGTTGTTCATTCATAATCATAACTCATTCATAATGTATTAACTGTATTGAGACTTGTAATTGTCAAATAATCATTTCATTCACGAGGAACGACGGTTCCAATCATTTCAATGAGCTATCATCTATTTTATTATTATTTCATCTCGGTGAGTCTTTCTTGACCTTTGTCGTATTGTTATTCACTATTACTCACTGGTCACTTTCGTTCTGATGGCCTTCTGGGTTCATATTGCATGGCCGGGTGGGGATATGTGGAATGTTTAGTCGGGCACATGATAGTCATGTGATCGGGTTCACCGACACAATGGCATGTGCACACGGTAACGTACGTCCGTGAGACTAATTAGGTACAAGGGCGGGTGTGTCCGAACACTCGTCTTGTACACTTGCACATACCATTACGGGCGTACTATGATGCCCCTCTTCAGCTTAAATTCATAATTAAGATATATCATGATTGTGTTTATTTAAACTCTTGAGGATTGTTGTTCTGTGTAACTGACCCCGTTGGGGGATGTTGTTTTCAGGTCATAGCAAGGCTAAAGCACGGGAAGAGAACGTTGACGGTGAGGAGTCCCAATGATACTAGTAGGGGGCCCCAGTCCTTTTTCAGTCATTCATGTTTCTTCACTTATATTTCCGCTGCAGATTTCCATTTGGATATTCATTTTCATTCAGTGTTGTATATTTTATCTTCATATAAAATATACATGTATTCTGTATTTTTCCTGGGTGTGTTCTACTTGAAACTCCTCATCGGAGTAATTAATGATATAATGTGATTCAGTACTACAATTATATTATTTAATTCATTAAGTTCATTCGCCTGGTGGGTCCCAGCTGGGGGTCCACGACACTGTAATATCCGCCTAGTTTGGGGTGTTACAATCAGGGGCAACATACGTAATAGTATATGTATTTTGAGGCAGTAGCCTCTGGGGACTCGTTACGCACGTAACCTCAGCAGGTTTACGTACATAATGTGCCTAACGTACGTTATACGATGGCTATAGCGTACGTAACGATAAATACGGGTTATAAAGGTATGGCTTGCCTTTCATTTTCTGCATGATCCAAAATCAACCCCTCCCTCTGAAAACCGATCCCCTACATTGTTTAATCAATTTCTACCCCTTCCACCTTGTGTTGGAGCTCTGTCACTTGGATTGTGGCTTGGTGATTAGAAGTTTGGAGTGTGTTGTTGGAGTTTTGGTGCTAGTCTTCATTCCTTTCTTGAGGTTGGTTATCTTAACTCATGTTGTTTCATATTATTGATGATGTTAGTAAGGAGTAATTATTGTAGTGTTAGAATAATCAAGTCTAACATGATGGTTATTTCATTTATGAACAAACTTAGTGTAGAACATGACAATATTGTTAGTATCATCCCTTGAATGATTGATGAAGTTGGGGAATAACATGTTCATTATAAAACCCTTAGGAAATCATGTTAAAACCTAATGATTAGGGTTTATGGGTATGTTCTTAATGCTAGTAAGATCCCTATGATGTTATGACCATACATTGGAGAGGGTTTAACAAACTCCTTGGGAAGAACTTGATGAGTATCAAAGATTTGAATGATGTTTTTAGAGTTTTCAAAAATCCTAAATGATATAATTATCTTTTGAGCAAATTCTTTAAGGGATAATAATGGATTATGAAGAACACAAATATAACCTTTATATATTCAAGTTAATCGGATGTGTTGATAACTTAAGAAGGTGTTGATCATCATATTAATACGTTGATAATGTTCTTAGAAAGATTATAACGATTATGGGTGATAATGCTGCTATAGAATTAGTGGTCGAATTCATTTACAACGATCCTTGTGTAATAGAAGACGTAAATGTGGGTGAACCTAAATAACTTAGTAAAACTAGTTTTTAAAGATGATCTTGGTGTATCATAATTCATTAATGAAACTATGGGATATTTGTTGGAATATGATGAACCATTCAAGTAATATTTCGGGTGTCGTTTCATAGGAATTGATATCATTATTACATGAATATGTTGTTGAATGAGTTACGTTTTGTTCAAGGTTGCTCGTTCAAGTGAGTATTAGTAGTCGAGGATTCGGACCGTTCGTCCGTTTGAAGAAGGGCTATTAGTCTACGGAATTGAGGCAAGTTATCTTGCTTGGTTATAAAGATGGTTGAATTCTTGTGAATTTTATACGTTCGTGTATAAGTAATGCTCTATGAATCTATGATTCATGATATGGTGTTGTTCTTGATCGTATTACCGTTTGTGGTGGGATTGTATTCCCAAGTTTATCGCCTTTGATACTGTTGGTCTCGTTGAGCTTTATTGTCACTTCGGTGAGTCTTTCGATTCTTGGATAAATGTGTAATTTGTTGAGTTTCGTTGTTATGTTGTATCGTGACATCTGGAGTCATATCGCGTGCCGATTGGTTATGTGTAGGATTTTTAGTCAGGCACTTGATGGTCATGCGTGGATGTTTCCGCATTGGACCGTGCACACGAGACGTAGTTCGTGAGGCTAATTAGGTACATCGTCCCATGTATATTTTGGATTCCGTATACGGGGTGGACATGTGCACAGACACATTTCCAGATCGGGCGTACTGTGACGTCCGTCTTGAGCCATGTTGTTTGGTCGTTCATATTCCGTATATGACTGGATATGTTCGGCAGTTTGGGACTGACTGTTCATATGCCCGAGGGGTACGTTCAGTGGTCGATTGTTTCTTTGAGTTCCTGTATGTATATGAATTGTATAATGCCATGAGAATTATTATCATGTATAGCTGACCCTGTGGTTTGGGCGAACTACTTGTATTTCAGGGCAAGGAAAGGGCAAGGCACAAGAAGAGTACGATAGCGGTGAAGGGTATTGAAGGATGCTAGTTCGGGGCCCCCGAGTCTTTTGTTGGTCGGTTATGTCTTAAATATGGAATTTCATTTTTCTATTTTAATTTGGACGAATGTATTATTATTGTTTTGGGTGTATTCCATCTCCATATGGTTTATACCGGATTTGGATCCTGTGTACGGTTATATGAGTTGATGTATACGGTTTACACTCCTAATCGGAGATATGATTAATATATTGTGGTTCGGTACCACATCTATGGGATGTCTAAATTATGTTTTGATATCGCCTGGTGGGTCCCGGTGTGGGGTCCACGGCACTATAATAGCCGCTATTTTCGGGGTGTTATAGAAGATGGTATCGGAGAGTCTTTTTCTTTTTGAGTCATTGTGGATTGAACTAACATCAAGAAACCTTCGTGCCACGTGTGACCTGTGCAAGCGCCTGACCCGCCAAATACAGTATGTTTCTCACGAGCCATGATTTAATTACTGGCATAATATTGATGACAAATCGATCTCTTTGTTTGATCGTGGCATTTCGAGAATCTGTGGTAGCATTCATCTGTTTGATTCCATGAGGAAAATTCTAAATTGCATACGTGATCGAAATTGTTTCGACCTGATGTTGATGTAATATTTTGTGTGGCACTCGCGGTGCCGATAATTCATTATGAACTGTTTTCTTGAAATATATAGTTCCATTGTTGCTATTAACTTAGCATAAATTTGTAATCTGGCCGTAAAGACGTATATTGAACTGTGCTTACGATTATTGTTTGATTCTTTCAGTATGGAACATAATTTGAGGGGCCGTGGTAGAGGGGTTCGAGGTCGCGGTGTTAGGGTTGTATACGTCAAAGCATACTTTATGCTTGTATTACCTAATTTCCCGGTCTTTATCTATGAGAATATTTAATTCATTTATCACATGTTTTGCATATTTATTCACGCTATGATTATGCAAAAGCAGTCTAAATTACTTTATATTGTAGATAATGTGGTGTGTAGTGTCACACGGAAGATCACATTATCGGTTCCTTATATAGTAATATTTAGTTCATAACCTATGTAACATTAGACCGTTATGTGAGAGGTTGTAGTATATGCTTGAGATTGGTTTGTCTTGACCATTAGCATATATTAGCGTATTCGTTATACGTTGAACAGGATCAAGGTGAGATAGATTCTTCTGTACTGACTATAAGAAGAACGTACATCTCGGATAATTATTATTTCTTAATTCTAGTGATTAATATTTAATTATATATTTAATATTTATTGCTTTGATTTATCATGGGTGAGAGCCACAATGATTGACTCAATATGCTCGATATTTTGGGCAATATTATTATTTATATGATAATTAATATTATAGATAGAAATCGTGTCGACCAAATGGGTTGATCATGTCCCTTGAGGCACTCGAAAGGATTATTATATCAAACCCTGCAGGTGGAATTAATTTTCCGATATAATAATAAAGGTCGAGTGGTATACTCATGTATAATACATTAATTAATTAAAAGCTGCCAGTAGCTTAAATTAATTAATGGACATAGAATATCTTAAACACGGGAAATAATTAATTTAAAAGGAGCCCAATTTAGTAATTTGGGATTTTGGTAGGAAGTGCAATATTAACTTATTAGTGGACTAAGTTGATATCAATAGAGTCTTAATATTAGGAAGAGTCCTAATATGGGAAGAAGATATCTATTAAGAGTCCTTACCATATCCTCCTTAAGGTCCCTAGAGTAGCCCAAAACACCTATAAATAGGAGACTTGGGATGGCCGATTTTTACATTAATTTTTGCCCAAGAAATCGATTTTTCTGTGTGTGTTTTAATTGTGGATCTTGACTTGTGTCTTGTTTTCCACAATTTGGTTAAACACAATATTTTTCTAAAATACTCAAAATATTCAAGAAAAATAGAGAGAACAAAAATCGTAAGTTTCTTGAGAAGTTTCTGCCGATTCCTTTTTGCACTCCAAGTAGTCCGGTAGATTGTTGCCCACACGACATCCGGACGTAGGCGAGATATACTCTAGAAGATCTCAAGGTAGAAATACAAGAAGATCGGAGAGGAACACGAAGAAGGACAAATCGACCAAAAGGGATTATTCTACCACTTCGCATCAAAGGTAAAATTACCGACTCCCGTGCGTAAATATGTTTATTTAATTGTTTATTAATCTGTTTAGTTAATTAGTTGACAAGCCTAAATAGATCCAGTTTTTACGTTGGTTAGTTTATAAAACCTTTTATTAAATTATAATTACCAACTCGCTTCCGCTGCGTTTTATATTCCAATAATTGGTATCAGAGCCGGTCTTTAGGTTCTGTTCAATTTAATTAATTTGGTGATTAATATGCCAGCAATTAAATATTCATATAGTATGATTTTTTGGAATATTTTGCTAGAATTTGTCTTGCAGGAAAATATGATCCAGTTATCATGGCTATGTGATGTTTTTTAATTATTTACGCATTTTGGTAATTTGGCCCGTTTTTGTGGCATGTATAAGTTTTTCCCGTGAGAATATCCACGGGTAGAATATGATTTATTTTTCTTGTAATTTGATGTAAATTCGATGTATTTTATTTTGAATAAAATTGTAATCGAGTTGGAACACTCAAAGTACGAAAGAAAAAGAAGTCCAGCGCGAAGAGGAGTCCCGATCAGACGAACCGACCGAGACCGTGACATGTCGATCGGGACTCGGCCACCAGAAGCAGCTCGGCCGTGACTCGGCCACCAGCAGCAGGCTTGGCCATGAGTCGGCCACTGCCAGCTGCTCGGCCAAATGGGCAATGGTCGGGAGCCGGCAATGGCCTGGGCGGGCAAAGGTCGGGCAGTGGGAAGCAGGTCAAGTCGTCTGGTTCGGGTCGTTCAATTCGTTTTCCGCGAGATGCTTGAAGCAGTGGGAGCAAACGAGCCGAAGATTTTCTCGTTATTCAAAACGAGGAATAATAAGCCATGATAATTGGATATAATTGTCCAATTTTAATATTTGTTGGTTTTTATTGTTTTGATGTATGTCATGTATGGATGTATGCGTGATATGTTTCCTTGCATGTTAGGACGAGAAAATTAAAAACCTTAATTTTTCAAAATAACTAAGTGATTTTAAAATTGATTTTTCAAAATCAAATTGGCCTCCATAATTGGTTTAAATTGTGAAATAATTAGCATGCGCGTTGACATTAGAGTCTTCCTCCACATCGGATGTGCTAAATTATTGGCTCACTAGTTTTAAACTTCAAATTTGATAACAAAAAGGTGAATATTATTTTTTATGATAGGACCTCTCCATCTGTAGGACTACAACAACAACAACATCTAAGCCTTAGTCGCAAAATGATTTGGGGTCGGCTAACATGAATCAAACTTTGAAACCATCAATAATCGTTACATAAATAACATAAAAGGAAAAAAGAGGGAAAAAGTAGAGAAAAAAGCAAATAAAAAAGAGAATGAATGTAAAAAAAAAAAAAAAGATAACATGAAATAAAAGAAAATAGGAATTTAAAAAAAAAAAAAGAATCAGACTCCATCCACCATCCGTATTCTTTCCCGCCACATTTGCCTCTCCCTCGCCATACTTTCTCCAATTCCAAGAAACCGCATATCATTTTCAATCATCTTTATCCAAGTTTTCTTGGGTCTTCCTCTACCTTTCACAACATTACTTGTTCCCCAACTTTCTATCCTCCTCACTGGGGCATCAATAGGTCTTCTTCTCACATGACCAAACCATCGTAATCGATTTTCCATCATCTTGTCTTCTATAGACGCAACTCTTACCTTCTCTCTGATCACCTCATTTCTGAGCCGATCCTTTTTTGTATGACCACACATCCATCGTAGCATACGCATCTCTGCCACATTCATATTTTGTACGTGACACTGCTTTCTGACCCAACACTCGGTGCCATGTAACAAATAGCAGCCTAATTGCCGTGCAAGAAAATTTACCCTTTAATCTATGAGGCATGCCAGATCACATAAAACCCTGTGGCACTCTTCCACTTCAACCACCGCCTTTATTCTCGTGAGCCACATCGCCATCTAGCTCTCCATCCTTTTGGATAATAGATCCAAGATACCGAAAGAAAGTGGATCCATGAACAACTTTCCCATCAAATGTGATCATCCCGCCTCTCTATCACTTTTTCGCTAAACCTACACTCCATATATTCGGCCTTATACCTCGGCCTAAAGCCTCGAGCTTCCAAAGTATCCTCCAAAGTTCCAATTTCGTTGCACTCCAACCTTCGTTTCATCAATCAACACAATATCATCTGTGAACATCATACACCACGGAACGTCATTTTGAATTTCTCTTGTCAATTCGTCCATGACTATGGCAAAGAGAAAAGGACTAAGAGCAGATCCTTGATGCACCCCAATCGTAATAGGGAATTCTTCTGTCCTCCCAACATTAGTACGTACACTTGTACTAGCTCCCTCATACATGTCCTTTATAATGTCAATATATTTCCGCGATACACCCTTCTTTGCTAAGGCCCACCAAAGTACTTCTCTTGGTACTTTATTATATGCCTTCTCTAAATCAATAAAAACCATATGTAGATCTTTCTTTTTATCTCGATAATGTTCCATCAACTGCCGGATGAGATAAATTGCTTCCATGGTCGATCTTCCAGGCATAAATCCAAACTATTATCATTAAATAATATTCTAAGGTTTGTTAAATTATGGTGTTGACTTAGATGTATTAATTAATAAGCTCCCCATCGGAGTCTATGTTAATTAAATACATGGCCAAGAGGAACCAACTATTAATTTTACTTGTCAAAATGTGTCTTGGCTAGATAGTAAAATTAAAGACGTTAAAATCTACTTGAAAAAGTTTATGTAAACGTCCACACTATCGTGGCTTGCATGTGCGGTTTTTCAAGGTGTTGGTTGATTGCATATATATTATTTTAAGTTTTTTCAATATATTTTGCGTCGAATTATGTGATGATTGGTGTTTTAATTTTATTCTCAGATGTCTTTCAATCCACTAGCTGTTATTCTCAAAGAAAACAAACTTGATGGCACTAACTTTGCCGACTGGAAAAGAAATCTTGATATTGTCTTGACTGCCGAGGGGCATAAGTTTGGTTTAACTGAGGAGAGTCCTTTGGAACCAGAACCGGATGCCACTCCTGAAGAGTTGGCTGAATTCCGGAAATGGAAAAAGTCTGATGAGATGGCTCGCTGTTACATTTTGGCTTCATTGACAAATGTATTGCAGCATCAGCATCAGACGATGGGCTCGGCCGTGGAAATGATGAAAAATCTCACTGAGATGTTTGGTCATCAGAACCGGGCGGCTAGGCAAAATGCGATGAGGGTTTTGATGACAACTCGGATAATCAAGGGACCCCAAGAGGATCACGTTCTTAAAATGATGTCTCATTTGAACGAACTGAGCATACTGGGGGCCACTATCAATGCGGAATCGCAGGTCGATATTATCTTGGGCAGTTTACCGAGAAGCTTTGAGCAGTTCCGCCTCAACTACAATATGAATCGTAGGACTTACACATTGGCGGAACTTCTGACAGAGCTTCAATCTGCCGAAGGTCTCTTCAAACAAGGTTATCATCAAATTCTTGCGGCAACCGGTGCTGCTTCTTCAAAACCCAAATGGGGAAAGAAGAAAAAGCAGGTTGGCCAGAAGCAAGTGGCGACCTTCAAAGCTAAGGGCAAGGCTCCTCAGTCAAAAGCTCCTCAGCCGGAAGCAAACAAAAAGCCGAAGGGAAAGTGCTTCAACTGCGGTCTGAAAGGACATTTCAAGAGTGACTACCCTAACAAAGGTACGTCTCATGCACTAGTAGTCAAAACATGTTTGGCTGCCTGTTCCATCACTTCGTGGATAGTGGATTCGGGCTCCACTGATCATGTTTGTTATGACTCGTAGGGGTTCCAAGTAACCAAGGTACTTAGTGCGGATGAGATTACAATAAGTTGGGGTGACTATTCCAGGCTGAAGGCTGTTGCAGTGGGAGTCGTGCAGCTAAAAGTTGATGATAGGATTTTAGTTCTTAATAATGTATTATTAGTACCCGATTTTAGAATGAATTTGATTTCAGTTTCTAAATTGCGTCGTGATGGATATTCAGTTTCTTTTGAAGATAATGCAATTATTAAAATAAATGGTGAATATATTTGCGGGAGTACTTATAATGAAGAACTTTATATCATCAATGCTGCACCAGCTCCCTTGCATAATTATAAATCGCTTAATTCTTTGACTAATCCTAATAAAAGAAAGGAACTTTCGAGCATAAATCCAACATATTTGTGGCATTTACGATTGGGTCATATTAACCTTAGAAGGATTCAAAGATTGGTGAGCGATGGCACATTGGATTCGCTCCAAGTTGAGTCATTTCCAACCTGCGAATCCTGCCTGGAAGGTAAAATGACTAAAAGGGCTTTTCAAAGCAAAGGAAATCTTGCACAAAAGGTGTTGGAATTGGTTCATACCGATGTATGTGGTCTAATGAACATCCAGGTTAAGGGTGGTTTCGAATACTTCATCACGTTTATAGATGATTATTCGAGATATGGATACATCTATTTGATGCGACGTAAGTCTGAATCTTTTGATAAGTTCAAAGAATTTAAGGCTGAAACGGAGAAGCGTCATGGGCAGAGTATCAAGTCACTACGATCTGATCGTGGTGGCGAATACCTTAGTGGAGAGTTTTTGGATTTCTTGGCACATGAGGGTATTACTTCCCAGCTCACAGCGCCTGGTACACCACAACAAAATGGTGTTGCTGAACGAAGGAATCGTAATTTATTAGAGATGGTTAGGTCAATGATGAGTTATTCTGATTTGCCTATTTCGTTTTGGGGATACGCCTTGGAAACAGCGGCGTACATTCTAAACTTGGTGCCTTCGAAATCAGTTCCAAAAACAACCACAGAACTGTGGAATAGGCGCAAGCCCAGTCTAGGACATGTTCGGATTTGGGGTTCTCTAGCACACGTGCTGAATAAGGAAGCTGATAAGTTGGCATCTCGTACAGAAGTACGAGTGTTTGTAGGATATCCTAAGGGAACGAAGGGTGGCTTATTCTACAGTCCTAAAGACCAGAAGGTCATTGTTAGCACCAATGCCCGGTTCTTAGAGGAGGACTATGTGATAAGCCACAAGCCTAGGAGTGAGGTCATTCTAGAAGAACTTAGGGGCGAGATTTCGACAATACCAATTGTGCAAACACCTAGTGTACCACGTATCGACACTATTGTGGATACACAAACTAAGAACACGCCTCGTCGTAGTGGGAGGGTTGTTCGTCAACCCGAACGTTTCATCGGCGTGGGAGCATCTTCGGACCACTCCCCGGACCAGGATGAAACGGATCCATGTACGTACAAACAGGCAATTCAAGACAAGGATGTCAACTCGAATACAAGAATGGAATCCGAAATGGGATCTATGGATTCTAACCAAGTGTGGGAGCTAGTAGAACTACCCAATGGGGTAAAACCCGTTGGAAGTAAGTGGGTCTACAAGCGTAAGAGAGGATCGAAAGGGAAGGTTGAAACCTACAAAGCAAGGCTTGTTGCAAAAGGTTACACTCAGAAAGAGGGCATCGACTACGCTGAAACCTTTTCGCCAGTAGCCATGCTTAAATCGATCCGGATTCTCTTAGCTATAGCTGCGCATTTGGATATGGAGATTTGGCAGATGGATGTCAAGACTGAGTTCTTGAACGGGAGTCTTGATAAGGAAATCTATATGCGCCAACCTGAAGGATTCATTGCTGAAGGAGAGGAGCACTTAGTGTGCAAGCTTAAGAGAGCCATTTATGGTCTTAAGCAAGCATCAAGGTCTTGGAACATGCGATTTGATGAGGTCATTCAATCGTATGGTTTTGAACAGTGTCCTAGTGAGGTTTGTGTATACAAAAATTATGATGGAAACGTGCTGGTGTTTCTTGTACTATACGTAGATGATATACTTTTAATTGGAAACAATGTGAATGTATTATCAGACATAAGGGTATGGCTATCTGAGCAGTTCGATATGAAGGATTTGGGAGAAGCTGGACACATCCTTGGTATTAAGATCTTTCGAGATCGCAAGAAAAGGATGTTGTGCTTATCTCAGGCATCCTATATCGATACGGTGCTAAAGCGGTTTAGCATGGAGAATTCCAAGAAAGGTTTCTTACCTTACAGACATGGAATTCAACTATCTAAGGCTATGTGTCCTAAGACACAGAAGGAGATAGATGACATGAAGCTGGTCCCTTATGCTTCGGCAGTGGGAAGCCTCATGTATGCTATGCTTTGCACTAGGCCTGATATCTGTCAAGCTGTAGGCATGGTGGCGAGATATCAATCGAACCCAGGACCGGGACATTGGATTGCTGTCAAGCATATACTCAAGTACCTGAGAAGGACTAGGGAGCATATGCTTGTATATCAATCAGATACGCTTTGTCCTTTGGGTTACACTGACTTGGATTTCAGTGCGGACAAAGAAAAGTCGAAATCAACTTCCGGATATGTTTTCACTTTGGGAGGTGGAGCCATCAGTTGGAGGAGTGTGAAGCAGAAATGCATAGCGGACTCTACCATGGAATCCGAATATGTAGAAACCTCAGAGGCAGCTAAAGAGGCGGTATGGCTCAAGTACTTCCTAAAGGATTTGGGGGTGATTCCTAATTTGCCCAGGAGTATTACACTGTATTGTGATAATACCGGTGCTGTTGCAAATTCGAAGGAACCACAAGCCCACAAAGCAAGCAAACATATCAAGCGCAAATATCATATCATTCGAGATTTTGTGAAAAGAAGGAAGATCATTGTCTCCAAGATAGCATCTGAAGACAACCTAGCTGATCCTTTCACGAAAGGGTTGCCCTCAAAATCATTTGAAGGGCATGTGGAAGGAATGTGGTTGAGATGTATGGCAGCATTGCTTTGAGTATAAATGGGAGATAGATAGACATAGTCTAGATAGTATACTTCAAAAGCATGCTTTGAGTATAAGTGGGAGATTGTTAGGGTTGTATACGTCAAAGCATACTTTATGCTTGTATTACCTAATTTCCCGGTCTTTATCTATGAGAATATTTAATTCATTTATCACATGTTTTGCATATTTATTCACGCTATGATTATGCAAAAGCAAATAAATTACTTTATATTGTAGATAATGTGGTGTGTAGTGTCACACGGAAGATCACATTATCGGTTCCTTATATAGTAATATTTAGTTCACAACCTATGTAACATTAAACCGTTATGTGAGAGGTTGTAGTATATGCTTGAGATTGGTTTGTCTTGACCATTAGCATATATTAGCGTATTCGTTATACGTTGAACAGGATCAAGGTGAGATAGATTCTTCTGTACTGACTATAAGAAGAACGTACATCTCGGATAATTATTATTTCTTAATTCTAGTGATTAATATTTAATTATATATATTTAATATTTATTGCTTTGATTTATCATGGGTGAGAGCCACAATGATTGACTCAATATGCTCGATATTTTGGGCAATATTATTATTTATATGATAATTAATATTATAGCTAGAAATCGTGTCCCGACCAGTCGGGTTGATCATGTCCCTTGAGGCACTCGAAAGGATTATTATATCAAACCCTGCAGGTGGAATTAATTTTCCGATATAATAATAAAGGTCGAGTGGTATACTCATGTATAATACATTAATTAATTAAAAGCTGTCACTAGCTTAAATTAATTAATGGACATGGAATATCTTAAACACGGGAAATAATTAATTTAAAAGGAGCCCAATTTCGTAATTTGGGATTTTGGTAGGAAGTGCAATATTAACTTATTAGTGGACTAAGTTGATATTAATAGAGTCTTAATATTAGGAAGAGTCCTAATATGGGAAGAAGATATCTATTAAGAGTCCTTACCATATCCTCCTTAAGGTCCCTAGAGTAGCCCAAAACACCTATAAATAGGAGACTTGGGATGGCCGATTTTTACATTAATTTTTGCCCAAGAAATCGATTTTTCTGTGTGTGTTTTAATTGTGGATCTTGACTTGTGTCTTGTTTTCCACAATTTGGTTAAACACAATATTTTTCTAAAATACTCAAAATATTCAAGAAAAATAGAGAGAACAAAAATCGTAAGTTTCTTGAGAAGTTTCGGCCGATTCCTTTTTGCACTCCAAGTAGTCCGGTAGATTGTTGCCCACACAACATCCGGACGTAGGCGGGATATACTCTAGAAGATCTCAAGGTATATTTACAAGAAGATCGGAGAGGAACATGAACAAGGACAAATCGACCAAAAGGGATTATTCTACCACTTCGCGTAAAAGGTAAAATTACCGACTCCCGTGCGTAAATATGTTTATTTAATTGTTTCTTAATTTATTTAGTTAATTAGTTGACAAGCCTAAATAGATCCAGTTTTTACGTTGGTTAGTTTATAAAACCTTTTATTAAATTACAATTACCAACTCGCTTCCGCTGCGTTTTATATTCCAACACGCGGAAGGGGCCGAATCTCGAGGCCATGCACTAACACACGTTCGAGTGTGAGACAAAGCTCGGTGGGGAGTGATTCACCTACTAGGAGCCAGTACCACCACGCCGAACGACATGAGGGTGCCCATGTCGACCCTTATGTGATTATGAAGGGCATGATGGCCCAGATGACCCAAATGGGTCAGATGATGGAAGCTATGCAGAGAGCTGCTACTACTGGGCGACATCAGGGATAGCAGCCTCCGCCTCCGGTACACGACGGAATCGTGAGTCGGATCATTAGCGACATATCGCGATAGCGACCTCCGACCTTTGAAGGCTCCTTTGAGCCTGCTGATATTGTACACTGGATAGAGCATTTCGAGAAGCTATTCGAGATGGTGGAATTCCCATAAGAGAATCGAGTTGCTGTGGCAGGTTACTACCTTAGTAAGAGTGCATACTTGGTGTCTTTCTGTGAGACCTGCTGACGGCGTGAGTACTTGGGAAGAATTCAAGAATCTCAAGTTATATCGTTACTATCCCGCACCACTCCGTGAGGCCAAATTGCCAGAGTTGTTGAACCCCGATCCATCTGAGGATGAGGATGTGTTAGCTATTGCCGAGAAATTCCATGCACTTCTTCCGTTTGCTACGTCAGTTGTCCGTACGGAAGTTGATAAGATCAAATATTTCCTTAAGAGGCTTAAACCCCGGATGAGGATGCAGTTTCTTAACCACCACTATATGACCCTACCGGAGTTTATCAAGAAAGCTCTGGAATATGAACTTAATGCGAAAGAGATTTCCAAGAAGCAACCTCAGTTCTTTTACAAGAGATCCAGGAACCAGACCCAGGCAGACAGTAACTTGTGGACGTTCAGGAAGCTCCAGTCTGTACCGAATCCTTCTGAGCGGCCGCCTATGGCATCGAAGCTGACCGGATCACACTCTCGAGCGATCAACTCATCTATTTTGCGCTATAACTGTGGGGACCAGGGACACATCAAGTCTAAATGCCCGAAGTCGGCCGTCGCGTGCCATACTTGTGGGAAAAATAGGCATCGTGCTCGTTATTGCAGGGGTGGACCCGGGCGTGCTCTAGTAACATCTCTTGCTCCAGTACAGTCTTCTGTTCAGGACCGTGTGCCTCCATCCGCTTCTTATCAGACTACCAGGGCAAACAAAGGGATGGGCCGTGGAAATAAAGCTGGTACACCTGGTATTAGAGCTAGGTACGTCCCCGCTTTCAAAAGCACCATATCATATGGCACCGACTGAGATGCATGCGTTGAAGATCCAGCTTGAGGAGTCAACTGATAAGGGCTATATTCGACCTATTGCGCCCCCTTGGGGAGCACCAGTGTTATTTGTACGGAAGAAATACGGATCACTGCGTTTGTGTATTGACTACCATGAGCTGAACAGGGTGACAATCAAGAACAAATATCCATTGCCTCGTATTGACGATTTGCTGGATCAACTACAAGGAGCTGCTGTATTTTTCAAGATAGACTTAAGATTCGGATATCATCAGTTAAGGATTCGAGAGTCCGACATTTCGAAGACAGCTTTTCATACTCGCTATGGGCATTACGAGTTCGTGATGATGCCATTTGGACTAACTAATGCACCGGTGGTATTCATGGATTTGATGAATCAAATTTTTATTAATTATCTAAATCATTTTGTAGTCGTTTTTATTGATGACATTCCGATTTACTCTCGTGACCATGAAAGGCATGAGCGTCATCTCCATCAGGTTCTCGAGGTGTTGGGGCAAGAGCATTTTTATGGGAAATTTTCCAAATGTGAGTCCTAGATGCCTGAGGTTATTTTTCTCGGACATGTGATATCATCCAATGGGGTGAGAGTAGACCCATAGAAGACAGAAGCTATCCGAGACTGGCTACCCCCGAAGAATGTGAAGGAAGTTCGTAGTTTCCTGGGTCTAGCAGGTTATTACTGACAGTTCGTGGAAGGTTTTTCCAAGATTGCTCAACTGATGACTAACATATTGAGGAAGGATAAGAAGTATTTTTGGTTAAAGGCATGTCAGCAAAGTTTTGATGAACTCAAGAGTCGATTTATTTCAGCACCTGATTTTGTTCTACGAAAAGGAACGAACGCGTCGAGACCGGGTCTTGGCTGCGTATTAATGCATAATGGAAAGTGATTGCCTATGCATATAGACAGTTGCGACCTTACGAGACCAACTACCAAACCCATGATCTGGAGCTAGCAGCCATGGTGTTTGCTTTGAAAATCTGGCATCACTATTTGTATGAAGTTACCTGTCAGATTTTTACTGATCACAAGAGCCTGAAGTACACTTTTACACAGAAGGAGTTGAACATGAGGCGGAGAAGGTGGCTAGAGCTAATCAAAGACTATGATATCGAGATCCTTTATCATCCGGGCAAAGTAAATGTGGTTGCCGACGCCTTGAGTCGTAAAACAGTACAGGAGCAGATACTTGCCCGATTAACTGTTCAGAGAGAATTACAGTTAGAGTTCATGAGGCCGGAGATTGGGACCTGGTTACAGCGTATTCAGGGAAAACTTTGCACGCATAAGATTTCATCGTCTCTTGACGATATAATCAGGATGAAACAGGTGATGGACCCATTCCTATTTAGAATTCGGGGACAAGTAGATCAGGGGAAAGCCCCTAGATTTGTGATTCACGAGGACAGACTGATACGCTTCAAGAATCGAGTATGTGTACCAGTGAATGAAGAATTGAGGAACACTCACTAGTACAAATATCCCCTTTACTGACACTAAAATAGTGTCAGTAATTATTTTTACTGACACTTTATAATTGTGTCAGTAATGCTAAAGCCAGAAAATACCGACACTAATGTTTAGTGTCAGTAATACAAGTGTCAGTAAATACCGACACTAAAATAGTGCCAGTAATTATTTTTACTGACACTTTATATTAGTGTCAGTAATGCTAAAGCCAGAACATACTGACACTAATATTTAGTGTCAGTAAAACTAATTACTGACACTATTTTAGTGTCAGTATATGTTCAGATTTGTGAAAAAAATTACTTTTATCTCAATTCTGTTTTTATCTTAACTACATTTTTTGGTTTAATTACATGAAAAAAAATTACCATAAATTAAAATTATTAAACAGACAATTCACTTATAAAACATCTCAAATGCATTATTAAATTGAATAATCAACATCAGTCGATGAGCAAACACCAAAAGATGTTTTAGGAAGTAAATGAATAAAACATAAATCTCTGAAGTCAAGATGAGCAAACAAAAAAAGACATTGCGCAGCAACGGAGCCTAATACCAGATGATCCAACACAATAGCTAAGACACCAATAGCAGCATTCCAAAAATTTATCCTCCTACAACGGGACTGAAAATCATTTCCTGCATCCAACAAGCCATATAAGGTTATTTCTTACTGATGATCACAGTTCACAAGAACTAAGGCATATGCATGATGATTTGCATTATAAATTATGTAATGGAACATATTATAGCAATTAACTCAATGCATTGCCATCTCATAAATTTTCTATGCGGGTGGAAAAACTTATGATGGTGACGATTTTCGAATTTCATCGCATTTCTCTATCATATGGAGGTCGTCATATGAAGGGAGGTCGTCAACATTTATTTAGAGTTCAGAGTTGGCCGTTTGCAAAATCAATTCAGTCTTATTGCGAGTGTCCATACCCTGAGTAGTCATACCTGCAGAAAAGGAAAATGAATTTCACAAGCATTCAGACTTCATTTGCATCACTTTGCTAGTCTCAATTAATTCATTGCAGAAGATATGACGCTGAAACTTATTCAGTGAATATAAGAGCTCTATAAAAGAACATAAACTAAATACTATTGAGCATCAGATAATACACCTTAATCTTAATAGCTAAAGAAATGCGAGATCCTTCGGTCGACAACAAAAGCCGCCTAGTTGGGGGTGTTACACATAACATAATAGAACTACTTTACTAAATGGGATCTATTAACTTTCTTAATGTGTTTTTTTATGTTGTTTATACTAGTGAATGGAGGGAGTAAAAAGAAAAGGGTGGGGGTGTGGGGGGGGGGGGGGCGCATGCCCCCATATTTGGGAAATATGGGTCTCTTAGCCTTCAGGGCTTCATCACTTACTTAGCAGCAGGTGCACTAGTGGTGTTGGAACCATTCATCTTGTTATTGCATTCTTTAGACGTTTTCGAAGGAGCCTCTGCCTTAATAGATGATCGAGCCCTGCATTTAATTGGAAAGCATTACATGATTCCAAGATTACTACTAACTTCGTTTGTCCGATTACAACCCGCAGATCGAACATCCATTTCCCTTCACTAAACATAGCACTTTTCAATTCCGAGAATCCATGAAGATTCGCAAATCCTCTTTTGTTTCCAGAAACGACTGTCTTTTGTGTCAACGAAAACATCCCGTCCTTGAAAGGAATTAATGGAAACAATTCTTTTTCATCGAACTTTCCAGAGGCTTGGAGGGTGAAATTCATATCACGTTCAGGGGACTGAGATCCAGGAAGACTAAGCCTCAATTCGGTGGCCTTCAGATTTAAGTTGCTCTTAGTTTCCTCAGGAACACTTGAGTCCACTGAGGAACAATCGGACAAATCGAAATAATTGCATTCTTTACCGTTTGGCGTAAAACGGTCAATAGATGGTGAAGAAGTCATCAAAGAAACATTATAGTGACTATCTCCCTCGATCCCCAAGTGTGGTGCCAACATCAAATCAAGAATCGTGAGGTGTTGTATGAATATGCAAATTCACTAAAAATCAGATTCGACTAGTTGAAAGCCCATCAACAGCTACACTTAATAACTGAAATCCACCTAGAACTTTGTAATTCGATATAACATTTTGAAGATGTACCAGTCCAGGCTGATAGATCAGTTCTTATATAAATTACAAAAGCGAATTGCATGTGTCTATTGCTCTGGTTAGAAATCCAATACTCCTATGAAATAACCGTGTGAATACCACGTGTATAAAAATAATACATCACATACACGACATGTACAGATAATGGTGAAACATAAGATGAAATGCTACATCAAATAGAGTATCTAAATTGGATCACCACATATAAAACTTCAATAAAAAAGTTTTTAAAGCCCACATATAACAACATTCCATTTCCTAACACAATGTAAATCTTGAAGAGATTTTATTACTAGCAGAGACAGAACTAATAACGAAAAAATGCTTTTAGAAAAATACCTAATAATCAGATAATTTTTATATCACCAACAAAACTTACAATCAACATAAAAACTTTCTTCAAGCAAAAAACAAAAAAAAATGAGAAATAAGTTTTCTTGAACAAACAAGAGGCCGGTGAATATACCCACACAAGGAGGTGAAAAGAGAGCTGTAAAAAGATAGATTCATATGCCAGGGCGAATTTGTTTCAGAAACTAAGTTCTTATTCATCTTTTACATGCTAAAAATGATAAACACAAACGAAATATAAAGAGCAGGAAATTTCACCCTTTAAAGATCCATAATCACCAACAAAAATCTGGTGTCAACTCTACTGGAGTCAATAACACAAAGCCATCAATAACACAAATATCAATAACACTTACTGGAGTCAACTCTACTCCGTCCAAATTCACATATCTGGTGTATTCATCCCAATCATTCCCGCTACCATCAAAGCCACCTATAGACAAATGGACAGGTTAGGCCAACAAGAAGACTACACAAATAAGTGTTCCATATCTATAAGTGGCATAAAATATCAACACTCATAATTGATATTCATCAACGACTATAAACTGGAATACATTCAAACTACAATGGATTTCTGAATTTCCCATACATGTCTTACCACTGTAATAATATGCAGAAGGATATCCATTAGGAACATAACATATTGTTGGATCCATAAAATCAGGTAATATAGGTGTTACGGACCGATCCGATTGAATCCCATTAACATTGCTAGAATTAACGGATGCCTGCAACGCAAATCCCAATACAGAACTCATAATTAGCCCAGCGATAAAGATTTTAAATCATCCAAAACCTGTTGAATTACTAGTACCTTTTTGGTAGCATCTGGGATTTCAATAGTCTTTGTCTGAGAGTCCAGAGATAACTTCTGCAGTAACTCTGCAGCTTCTATAGAAGAAGAGGTGAAGGAATACAGATTTCTCCGCGTAACTGATTGGCAGCAAAGGTAACAGGCCTAGAACCGATCTAACTTCGATCGACTTAAAAAAAATCAAGAAGATGATATTTTATATGGTCCACTGCCACACAGAAACCATGTCCTAAGAACTTGGTTAAATATATAAGTAGAATATAATGAAAAGCAAGAAGAGTACAAACAACCATTTTATCATTAAAACCAAATACATGTTAGAATAAGATTAAGTAAATCAAGACCAAAAAGAGATTTAAAGAAAACCTGTTGAAATTGGCCGTCACTTAGACTCACACAAATCTCTATAAATCTTGTGTCACTTAGATTCACACAAATCCTGAAACATGAACATGTAAGGTTAGCTAGTTCCTCCAGGTGGCTAGAAAATTGTAAACAGGCAATTTCATAACAATCACCTTGGAAGTTTAACGTCTTTAAATTTTTCAGCAGATTTCAAGTAGAGATCAACATAATCAGGAAACGACTTTATTTTTCTACAAATATTCTCTCCATTTAATTCAACTTTTTCCATAGTCCTCCCAAGGCATCCAGCCATGTCATACACTCGTTTTTCATCAATGCAACAACATCATCTTCCAGATATGTCATGTTGAACTTTGCCAAGTCAGGCTTATAGGTGACCTTTGTCCAATTCTCACTCGCTTTGCATTTTGTCCAGAAACTATAATTCTACCTAGCATGAAAAAGTAACACAACCACTACAGGTAACACACTAACACCATTGTATCACAGTTGCCGTACGGAATAACATTTCACATATGATTGATATACACTAACACACTAACACCCTCTAATGAACATAAGATTGATATACACAACCAAGATAAATGCCAAAAACAAATACACAACAAAGCCCATTCAAGAAACAATAAAGCCTTCTAATGCCCCTTTATATAAGTATATAAAGCCCTAATATACCTGCTCATACTTCTTCAGACGATGTTTCGACAATGAACTCCATCGAGAATATATTAGTTAGCTTGGCTCCATATCCATATCCGCCAGCTTAACCCACATCTCAGTTTTCGGAAAGCCACCAAACATGAACCTTCAAATTAAATCACATAAACACACACCCTTCAAACATCATAAATCTGACCCAAATCAGAAAAATTATCATCCCATAACTTTAACCCTACCTTGTGCCAGAAATTTAAAACTCACATGAACTAAACCTACATATTTCCCTTTTTGTAGACGCCGTGTGCGGCTAAAAATTAGGGCCAAAACCCGAATGCCAACTGCCGACCAGGAGCCTGAAACCCAGTAGGCCTGTTTGTGAACCTGTGTCTCATCGTCGCGCGATTGTAGACCTCTACAGGCGCCATTTGAGTTCGACATCGTGGGACAGTCGGGAACCGGAGCGGAACCCTAATATTTTGTCAATTTGCCTCAGTCTCTGACCATCACGATGTGCAAAAGTGAATATATGTGTTCGTGTACAGGTGTGTGTGCGCTTTGATTCAGATTTAGCATTTCTTGGGTGTGTAGAAACAGAGAGATCGGGATTTTACAGAGAGGGAGAGAGAGAAAAAAGGTTGAAAATCATAGAGGGAGAGAGAAAAAAGGAATCGACGGGAGGAGAGAGTGAGGAATATACCTACAATATTTCTAAAATATAACTAAAGTGTCGGTATCTCGTGACACAATTATGTTAAAAATAAAAAATGAGTCAAATATATGAAGTTACTGACATTTTTAATAAAGTGTCAGAAACTAAGTGTCAATAAATGCTGTTTTTGTAGTAGTGACTATTCTGAAGGAGGCCCATGCTACCCCATACTCCATTCACCCAGGGTCGAACAAAATGTATAAGGACTTGAAGCAATATTATTGGTGCGGTAATATGAAACGGGAAGTTGCAGAATTCGTTTCGAGATGTTTGACATGTCAACAGGTCAAGATTGAACATCAGCGACCAGCAGGCGTGCTGAAACCACTCCTGATTCCCGAGTGGAAATGGAAGGACATATCGATGAATTTTATTACTAGGTTGCCGATGAGGTATGAATACGATTTGGGTGATTGTGGATCGTCTGACCAAATCAGCCCACTTCTTGGAGATTAAGGATACAGGGGGTCCCGAGAGGTTGGCCCAGATGTTCATTAAAGATATTGTGAGACTACATGGTACCTCCAAGGGTATTGTATCAGATCGTGACGGACGGTTTGTGTCACATTTTTGGAAGGCAGTTCATCGTGCAATGGGTACGCAGTTGAACTTCAGTACGGCATTTCATCCTCAGACTGACGGTCAGTCTGAGAGGACTATCCAAACTCTGGATGATATGTTGAGGGCATGTGCTCTCGATTGGAAGTATGACTGTGAAGCCCAACTACCGTTAGTGGAATTCACCTATAATAACAGTTGGCATGCTTCAATTAAGATGGCACCTTATGAGTCATTGTATGGCGCCGTTGTAGGTCCCTTTTGTGGTGGAACAACTCTTCTGAATCCCGTGGTACGGAGCCTGATATGTTGCTAGCAGCTCGTGAGAAGGTTGCCCTGATTAAGAGTCGGCTCTTAACAGCTCAAAGCCGCCAGAAATCATATGCAGATAATCATCGACGACCACTCGAGTTCGAGGTTGGTGATTATGTACTGGTAAAAGTGTCCCCGACTTGAGGTGTTTTTCGTTTTGGGAAGAGAGGCAAGCTGAGCCCGAGGTATATTGGTCCGTTTGAGATTTTGGAACGTGTAGGCGATCTAGCCTATCGCCTGGTGTTACCACCACCTTTGAGTCGGATTCACAACATATTTCATGTATCCCAGTTGAGGAAGTATGTTGCTGACCCGAGCCACATTATTCGATTCGAAGAGGTCAAGATAGCCGATGACCATTCGTATGAAGAACGTTTTGTGGGGATACTCGAGAAGAGGATCAAACAGTTGAGGAACAAGACGATTCCCTCATTGAAGATTCAGTGGTCGAGACACGGAATCGAGGAGGCTACGTGGGAAACTGAGGACAACATGCGAGAGAGATATCCCGAGTTGTTTACCCCCTAGTTTCGTGGATGAAAATCCTTTTAAGGGGGGGTATGTAATATCTGCCTGAATTCTCGTCTTTACTGTTGTATTATTTGGATGATTCGGGTGTTGTCGTATCATATCCGTATTTATTGTATGAGTATATTGTTGAGATATACTAAATTGATTTGATTATCTTTGTCGTCCACTCTATAGTTGGTTGTTATATGTTGTTTAGAGAATTTCATTTTTTGACTATGTGTTTTACCCTTAACGTACGCTACATTTTTAGCTTAACATACGCTACGTGTGTAACATTATGTATGTAATGCTTCTGTGTTAATGTATGTAATGTGGTGTATCAGACAGCATCTCGCCTTTTGGCGTGTAGGTCCATGCACACCCGGGATTCTTGGTTCGATGGTGACAGCCTGGTCAACGGCCATTACGTATATAATGGCTATGAGTTAGTGTACGTAATGTACGTAAGCTTTACGTACGTTATCAGGGGCAACGTACGTAATAGTATATGTGTTTTGAGGCAGTAGACTCTGGGGACTCATTACGTATGTAACCTCGGCAGGTTTACATACGTAATACGCCTAACGTACGTTATACGATGGCTATAGCATACGTAATGATAAATACCGGTTATAAAGGTATGGCTTGCCTTTCATTTTCTGCACGACTTAAACTAAACCCCTACCTCTGAAAACCGATCCTCTACCTTGTTTAATCAATTTCTACCCCTTCCACCTTGTGTTGGAGCTCCGTCACTTAGATTGTGGCTTGGTGATTAGAAGTTTGGAGTGTGTTCTTGGAGTTTTGGTGCTAGTCTTCATTCCTTTCTTGAGGCTGGTTATCTTAACTCATGTTGTTTCATATTATTGAGGATGTTAGTAAGGAGTAATTCTTGTAGTGTTAGAATAATCAAGTATAACATGATGGTTATTGTATTTATGAACAAACTTAGTGTAGAACATGACAATATTGTTAGTATCATCCATTGAATGATTGATGAAGTTGGGGAATAACATGTTCATTATAAAACCCTTAGGAAATCATGTTAAAAGCAGATGAATAGGGTTTATGAATATGTTCTTAATGCTAGTAAGATCCTATGATGTTACGACCATACATTGGAGAGGCTTTAACAAACTCCTTGGGAAGAACTTGATGAGTATCAAGGATTTGAATGATGTTTTTAGAGTTTTAAAAAATCCTAAATGATATAATTATGTTTTGAGCAAATTCTTTAAGGGATAGTAATGAATTATGAAGAACACAAATATAACCTTTATATATCAAGTTAATCGGATGTGTTGATAACTTAAGAAGGTGTTTATCATCATATTAATACGTTGATAGTGTTCTTAGAAAGATTATAATGATTATGGGTGATAATGATATTATAGAATTAGTGGCCGAATTCATTTACAACGATCCTTGTGTAATAGAAGACGTAAATGTGGGTGAACCTAAATAACTTGGTAAAACCGGTTTTTAAAGATGAACTTGGTGTATTATAATTCGTTAATGAAACTATGGGATATTCATTGGAATATGATGAACCATTCGAGTAATATTTCGGGTGTCATTTCCTAGGAATTGATCTCATTATTGCATGAATGTGTTGTTGAATGAGTTACGTTTTGTTCAAGGTTGCTTGTTCGAGTGAGTATTAGTAGTCGAGGATTCCAACCGTTCGTTCGTTTGAAGAAGGACTATTCGTCTAAGGAATTGAGGCAGGTTATCTTGCTTGGTTATAATGATAGTTGAATTCTTGTGAATTTTATACTTTTGTGTATATGTAATGCTCCATGAATCTATCATTCATGATATGGTGTTGTTCTTGATCGTATTATCGTTTGTGGTGGGATTGCATTCCCAAGTTTATCGCCTTTGATATCGTTGATCTCGTTGAGCCTTGTTGTCACTTCGGTGAGTCTTTCGATTCTTGGATAAATGTGTAATTTGTTGAGTTTCATTGTCATATTGCATCGTGACATCTCTGGAGTCATATCTGCGTGCCGATTGGTTATGTGTATGATTTTTAGCCGGGCACTTGATAGTCATGCGTGGATGTTTACGCATTGGACCGTGCACACGAGATGTAGTTCGTGAGGCTAATTAGGTATATCGTCCCACGTATATTCTGGATTCCGTATACGGGGTGGACATGTGCACGGACACATTTCCGGATCAGGCGTACTATGACGTCCGTCTTGAGCCATGTTGTTTGGTCGTTCATATTCCGTATATGATTGGATATGTTCGACAGTTTGGGACTGACTGTTCATATGCCCGAGGGGTATGTTCAGTGGTCGGTTGTTTCTTTGAGATCTTGTATGTATATGAATTTTATAATGCCATGAGAATTATTATCATGTATCGTTGACCCTGTGGTTTGGGCGAAATACTTGTATTTCAGGGCGAGGAAAGGGCAAGGCACATGAAGAGTACGATGGCGGCGAAGGCTATTGAAGGATGCTAGTTTGGGGGCTTCGAGTCTTTTGTTGGTCGGTTATGTCTTAACTGTGGAATTTCATTTTTCTATTTTAATTTGGACGAATGTATTATTATTGTTTGTGTATTCCATCTCAATATGGTTTATGCCGGATTTGGATTCTGTGTACGGTTATATGAGTTGATGTATACGGTTTACACTCATAATCGGAGTTATGATTAATATATTGTGGTTCGGTACTATATCTATGGGATGTCTAAATTATGTTTTGATATCGCCTGGTGGATCCCTGTTTGGGGTCCACGGCACTGTAATAGCCGCCATTTTTGGGGTGTTACAATCTCAACATGATTCACCTCCGTATTCTCATTATCTTCCTCCATGTAATTTGACTCTTGGGTCAAGTACTGTTTAGAGTGCTTGTAGTAGGCTTGGATGTTATTTGGCGCCTTGCAATTGGAGGAAGTATGATTCTTTGAACCCCAAGTATAGAAATTCCGGCCTTCCTTTGGAGTGGGACCATTCCCGGCGGCAGAGGTGGTCCATGTGGTTGGGCTCCACTAGGACCCATGGCCGAGCCACCTTGCCTCTTCCACACATTGGAACTACGAACTCGTCTTTTCCCTCGCTTGCTCGAGTCATGCACCCGTGGTTCTTGCAAAAACTGAGTAGCGTTGCCTTTTCTATTTTGTCATGGTGCCTTCCTGTGGGTAGCCTAATTCACTTTCGGAATCAGATTCGTACCAGCTGGGCGCGCATTGCTATTGAGAATGATCTCATGATAACTTTATTTTTTCGCGAGGTGGTAGATAAGGTCACTAAAATTTTTAATTCTCCCTTCCTCATAGACAACGCGCAGCTGATGAGCAATCACACTTGCTCCTACGGGAAATGTGTTAAGAGTCTTCTCGATCAAGTCTTGATCATATTTCTTGACACCACAAAAAACCAGATCAGCGCAAAGATCGAGATGGCTTGATTATAGGCATCCACATTCGCATAATCTAAAAGCCGGATTTACTCCCATTGAAGTTGCAATTCAGAGAAGCGCTGATCATGCACATTATTAAAATGTTGTTTGAGTATATCCCATAGTTCTTTGGGGGTTTGCAAATTCATGTAACACTTTTTCAACAACGGATGTATATGTCTATGCAAGTAGATCAGTGCATTAGCCTTGGTTTTCTCGCTCGGTTCTTGATCAGTAGGCTCATTAGAGGGAAAGATGGTGGTAGTAAATCTCTTACCGACGAATGCCAAGCGAACGTATGGGACCCACCTATGGTACTTCTTACCAGCATGGTCAAGGATGTCGAACTCCGCATGAACTTTGGAGCTTTGTGCCATCTACAAGATATAAACAAGAGGAAGTTAGTCTTGTTGGATTCAGTGACAATGTAAATGATCACAATCGATGCTTTTAAAATCGTGTAACATAACCGTTACTCGATGTACTTCCCTTAATTTTTGTTAGGAAAGTCGACAAAAAAGGCGATATTAAATCGCACCCAGGTACGTGGTGTATGCAACAACCGCAAGTATTGACTTTCAACAATTCCATGATTCCACCAAGACCGTCACACAGTTTTCTTCGACACGCAGAGATACCAAATTCTCTCGTGGTCTCATCCACCACAAAGTAGCATGGGAGATAAAGAGCCCAATAACCCATGTTCCCAAAAAAAAAATCCCAAAACAGAGAATTGAATAGGGACAAGTTCAGATAATTACCTCGATTATAAAATTAGGCACGTGATATGGAGGAAGTGGTGGTGTGCTTCGATCTACCGATTGGTACTCGATGTGACGACGTGAAGCCCGGGGCACAATTTTGGTGGTTTCATAAAATAAGTTAAGTCGATATTCGGGTCTTTGGACCAAGATTTTGAATCGGGTCGGACTGGCTGGGCTGGATCAGGTCGCGGATTTCGGCGGCGGCCGGCTATGCTGAAGCTGGTCGGATCACGGCTGGGTTGGATCGGCAGTGTTCGGTTAACGTTGAACGGGATCTGGTCAGCATGGGCGAGTTGCGGTTGCGGCTAGGCTGGATCGGTAGGCACCAGACGGGATCTGGTCAGCACAGGCGAGTTGTGGTCGCGGCTAGACTGGATCGACAGGCACCGGACGGGATCTGGTCGGGACAGGCGAGTTGCAGTCGCGGTTAGGCTGGATCGGCAGGCACGGGATGGGATCTGGTCGGCACAGGCGAGTTGCTGTTGGTACTGGTTAGGATCGATCACGGTCTGGGCGGACTGGAAGCGGTGGCGTGCGGCAGGATGCGGCAGTGGTCGATTTGGTTCGATTGGAGTTCTGGCAAGGGTCCGGAAGTGATCAAGTGTTGATCGATCTTTGTAGATCTGAGGTTCGGAGGGGTCCGGCATTGATCGACTGTGATTGGTCTCAGTAGATTTGAGGTTCGGTAGGGATCCGGTAGTGATCGGCTGTGGTTGATCTGAGTAGATCTGAGGTCTGGAGGGGTCCGGCAGTGATCGACTATGATTGGTCTGAGTAGATCTGAGGTCCGGTAGGGATCCGGCAGTGATCGGTTGTGGTCGATCTGAGTAGATCTGAGGTGAGGAGGGGTCCGACAGTGATCGGTTGTGATTGGTCTGAGTAGATCTGAGGCCCGGAGGGGTCCTACAATGGTCGGCTGCGATTGGTCTCAGTAGATCTGAGGTCCGGTAGGGATCCGGTAGTGATCGGCGGTGGTCGATCTGCGGTCCGTCAGGGATCCAGCAGTGATCGGTGGTGGTCTATGGTGGTCGGTGTAGTCATCCGGCACTGGTCGACTAGGGTTAAGGGCTGATTTTTTTCGGAATTTGTAAAATTTTTCTCGAGCTACGTGCTGATAACGTTTTTCAGGAGAAAGTAAAAGATTGTAAATACGAGTCAATCAATTGTATTCATAACACTGATACAGGTCCCTTTATATAGGCATTACAATGAGAGTCCTTCCATACATAGGATTCCTAAATAATGTAAGACATCTAATAGGATCTTACTACCTCTAGAATGATCTAGAACCTTCCATATATGTACCCCCCTACAACCAGTATTAGGTAAGACAACAATAAGGGAAGGATATCCCGAAACACTCTCCCTATGTCGATCACTAATATTATCTCTACATGGTTTGAGGAAGTAGCAACCAGGGTCTGCTTGGTATATCACCAAGATATCATTGTATTCCCAATGGTGAACACATAACCAGTCTGGGAACGTCCTTTATGCGGGTCAGAGAGATAACCGGCATCAGCAAGTCCAATTAACATATTGTTAGGATTCTATGCATAGGGGGTAAGCTTGCTTGCATTAGCACTTCTGGTAGTCAAGCTGCCTGTAATACCCGGTTGTAATTCAGTCATTATCATTCAGTAATTTCATTCGGTGATTGTCACTCAGTGGATTTTCACTCATTTATAATCATTCATCAATCATGTTCATTCACACGTGTTCACCGTTCGGAAAAACTTCGAGTTGTGTATCGTTATTGTCCACTGTTTCAACTTTCCACATATGAGTTCGACTTTGTTAGATCACCATTAATTTTTGGTAACTCCAAAAATTCTGAATCTTTGCAATATTATAGATCATCGAGTTAGCTTTCCAATGGTTCAAACGGTGAGTCAATCGGAGTCCGGACGAGAGAGTTATGGTCGTTTTAGCTCACCCGCTCATTTTTCAGTTATTGGCCGATCACTGCCGACCGAACTCGGCCGTGTCGTCCGACACGGCCGTGCTGTACTCATCCGGAAATGCTGAAGTCTCTGCCACAGGACTCGACCGTGTCGTCTGGCACGGCCGAGTCGAACTCTTCCGGATAAGCCGTAACCGATCGCCAGCGCCCACCGTGTTCCGTGACACGGCCGAGTCAATGCCGAGCGCCGCGACCGTGTCAAGCGGACACGGTCGAGTTCCGCCGCCGATTGCCACGCGCCATGCCGATCGGCACGGGCCGTGTCCGGCTGCACCAGCAAACCCCTATAATTTCGTTTTTTTAGCATTTCAGCTCATTTCTTCATTCTTTCACCTTCATACGCGAGAGAGGGTCTTGAGGGAGAGATTTCTTCATCAATTATCACTTGAGTATGGTTTTTAATCATTTTCATTCGGTTGTGAAGCTCGGATCATCGATCTATCGCGTGTTCTTCGAATCATAGTGCTTGAATCTTCAAAGGTAATCTTCATCAAACCTCTTGGATTTTCGAATTGTGTTGAGATATGATGTTTTGGATGTTAAGATCATGTTGTATGAAGTGATATACGTATGATTATGGATATGTTCGATTATTCATTGGATTATTGAAGGATTATTCAAGAACACTTTGAATGGTGTGTTGGATTTAGGGGTTTTCGATTAATTGTTGTTGAAATCACGAATTTGGATATTCATAATGGATTATTGATCGTATTGGAGATGTTTTGTTGGTTTGAAACACTTCTTGAGGATTTGGTGTTGGTATTTTGAAGTTTGGTTATAAACAATCGAAGTTGACCACAAAGTGTTCGATATAATGCCCCAATGAACTTGGTCTTATCGTACCGACGTTTTGAGTTCGTTATATTCGTGTTTGATGCGTATATTGAACGAATTGTTGGTAATTGTATTTATTCAAGGTTGTTCGAGCGACCGATATCTCAATTTGGACGTTGTTCGTGGAAGGATAATTGTCACCGGCGTTGAGTAAGTTAATTCTTACTCGGTTAAAAGGATATTCATTCCTTTTTGTTGTTGATCTTTCATAATCATAACTCATTCATCATTGTATTAATCATATTGAGACTTGTAATTGTCGAATAATCACTTCATTAACGAGGAACGGCGGTTCCAATCATTTCATTGAAACTATCAATCACTTCATTATCATTTCACCTCGGTGAGTCATTCTTGACTTTGTCAGATTATTATTATTCATTGATATTCATTATGGTCATTCTCGTTCATATGACCTTCTGGGTTCATATTGCGTGGCCGGGTGCGGATGTGTGGAATTTTTAGTCGGGCACGTGATGGCCATGTATTGGGAGTGATACATTGGACTGTGCACACGGTAACAGATTACCTCCATGAGACTAATTAGGTACAAGGATGGGTGTGTCCGGTCATTCGTCTTGTACACTTGCACAGAACACTACGAGCATACTATGATACTCCTCTTCAGCGTAATTCATAATTAAGGATATTTCATAACTTCAGATATATCATGATTGTGTATTTTCAACCCTTGAGGATTGTTGTTCTGTGTAACTGACCCCGGCTGGGGATTTTGTTTTTCAGGTCATGGCAAGGCAAAAGCACGGGAATAGCATGTTGGCGGCGAGGAGTCCCAGTGATACTAGTAGGGCCCCCCGATCTTTCAGTTATTCATGTTGTTAACCTTTATTTTCCGCTGCAGACTTTCATTTGGATACTCCGTTTCATTCAGTGTTGTGTATTTTATCTTCATATAAAATATACTAGTATTCGGTATTGTCCTGGTGTGTTGTACTTAAACTCCTCATCGGAGTATTTGGTAATATAATGTGGTTCGGTACTACAATTATATTATTTAATTCATCATTTTCATTCGCCTGGTGGGTCCCAGTCGGGGATTCACGGCACTGTAATATCCGCCTAGTTTGGGGTGTTACAGAGTTGGTATCGGAGCGTGGTTTTGAATACTACCTTCCGAGTCATGTCTCATTTGAAATCATCGTCATCAGACTAGTATCATTGGACTTTCGCGTCACGTGTGACCTGTGCAAATGCCGAGCCAATCAGACCAAGAACTGTAAGATTTCTAACGCCATGGTATAATTTCTGGCAATAGTCATTCATTCATCATTCATCAATTAACAATCCTCAAACATCATCATTCATTATGATCGGGACGATCATGTTAACTCATTAATTACTCAATTCATTTCATTACTCAGTTGTCGATCTGGATGATCATATTATTAATCTTGTTAAATTGTTCAAGATAATCATTTCGAGAATTTCATCAGATAATTATGTCACTTCAGTAAATCATTCATGTAATCACTAAGTTAGAGCATGTATGCTCATTTTCATCATCTCATGACATAATCATAACGTGATATTCATGCGGGAGATATAATCATTATGCGACCTTCCTACTTCAGTATGGAGAGAGCTGTGAGGGGATGCACGGGGAGAGGACGCGGTGCGGGCCGAAACCCGTGAAATAATCACTCGCTGTCGGGAAATCGTACCCAGGACTCGGCTCGATCATAAGATATGCGGGTTGATCCACTCACTTTTATGCAGGCCATGATGACCCATATGCAATTGCTCAATCATCATTGCGCCACTCTGGCCGGATTAATCGAGAGAACTCTCCCGTATGAGCCTGCTGCTAAGGAAATTGCTGAACAACAACCTTCATCTGTAAGCAAGAAATCAACGAAGCGTAATCAATCCGAAGGCGGTCAGTCAACCTTCAAGAAGCCTCGTGTGAGTCCTATCGTTTCTGAGCGACCTCCTACGGTGCATAATCGTGCGGGATCTCAATACCGAGCGGCCAGTTCGGCCATCATCTGTTTTAATTGTGGAGAACCGGGTCATGTCAGCATCAAGTGCCCGAGGCAGTCTATCACGTGCCTTAAATGTGGAATTGTTGGGCATAGGGTCCGTTTTTGCCGAAGGGACTCCAAACCCACTCCGGCGACACCTCAGGCCCCAAATAAGTCAGCGGTTCCGAACCAGGCCACTCAGTCCGCGTCGTTCAAAATGACAGGAGCTATCAAAGGCGGAGCTCATATGTATCAGATGGGAACGTCCAGTTCGGGGGCCGGCAAGTCCCGGATTCATGTGATGAAGAGGATCGACGATCCGGTGGACCGAATTATCTCAGGTATACTCGTCATTTTATCTCAACCTGTGTGTACCTTTTTGTACTGGTGCACCGCATTCATTCATTTCCGAATCATGTTTGAATAGGCTTAATTCGGATAGTCCTATTGCTTGTTGACCTTATACCATCAGGTCTACCTAACGATGGAAGAATTTTCGGAAATCATACCGAATTAAGCTTGGTGACCGCGATTGGTTGGTAGACCTAATCGTGGTGGATTTACCTAAGGACGATGTAATATTGGGTATTAGTTGGATGGATCGTCATGATACTATCCTTAGTGCTATAAGCGTTTGGTCACTATCATTCCGTCGTTGGTTGTCGAATGTGTACTTCAGGGAGGTAATCCCTGTTGTTCTAGAAGAATTATTATATTGATGGAAGCAGAGAAATTCCTCAATCGAGTTGTTCAGTCATTCATTGTATCATTTTCATCGATTGGCCGTTCTAAGGCAATCGAGTTGTTCAATCATTCATTGTATCATTTTCATCGATTGGCCGTTCTAAGGCAATCGAGTTGTTCAGTCATTCATTGTATCATTTTCATCGATTGGCCGTTTTAAGGCAATCGAGTTGTTCAATCATTCATTGTATCATTTTCATCGATTGACCGTTCTAGGGCAATCGAAATGTTCAATCATTTGTGGTAATATTGTCATCGATTGACGATGTATTCCCAAACGAGTTACCTGGTTGTCTTCACATAGAGTTGTGGAATTCACGAGTGAGTTGGAGCCCGGTACCTCCCCGTTATCGAAGGCACCATACCGGATGGCCCCGACCGAAATGCAGGAGTTGAAGATTCAACTTGAGGAATTGTTCGAGAAAGGTTATATCCGACCGAGTGCGTCCCCGTGGGGAGCACCAGTGCTGTTTGTCAAGAAGAAGGATGGTTCTTTTCGCTTGTGTATCGATTATCGGGAGTTGAATAGGGTGACAATCAAGAATAAGTATCCTTTACCCCGTATCGATGACCTTTTGGATCAACTTCGGAGCTTCGATTTTCCAAGATCGACTTAAGATCCGGATATCATCACCGCGGATTCGAGAGTCGGATATCGCGAGGACGGCGTTTCGAACACGCTATGGTCATTATGAGTTCGTAGTTATGCCGTTCGGGCTAACTAATGCACCTGCGGTATTCATGGAGCTAATGAATCGGGTCTTCATCGACTTTTTGGATCGTTTTGTTGTTGTCTTCATCGATGACATTTTGATTTATTCTCGTAACCGAGAGGAACACGAGGTTCATCTTCATCAGGTTCTCGACGTGTTGAGACGAGAGCAACTTTATGGAAAGTTTTTCAAATGTGAGTTCTGGATGTACGAAGTGACGTTTCTCGGACACGTAATTTCATCAGATGGAGTGCGTGTTGATCCTCAGAAGACGGAGGCTATCCAGGATTGGTTACCTCCGAAGAATGTTAAGGAAATCCGAAGCTTTCTCGGATTAGCCGGTTATTATCGGAGGTTTGTGGAAGGATTTTCCAAAATTGCTCAACCATTGACGAACCTTTTGCGAAAGGATAAGAAATACTCGTGGTCCGACTTTGTCCGGAGTTTTGAGGAACTCAAGAGTCGGTTAATGTCAGCACCTGTACTTTCCTTGCCGCAAGGGACGGAAGGATTTGTGGTTTATAGTGATGCGTCCGGACAGGGTCTAGGATGTGTACTCATGCAGAACGGGAAGGTTATTGCCTATGCTTCACGGCAATTGAGACCTTACGAGGTTAATTATCCGACCCACGACTTGGAGTTAGCATCCGTGGTTTTCGCTTTGAAAATATGGCGTCATTACCTATATGGCGTCACCTGTCAGATTTTCACCGATCATAAGAGTTTGAAGTATATATTTACCCAGAAGGAGTTAAATATGCGACAGAGGCGGTGGTTGGAACTAATCAAAGATTATGATATCGAGATCCTTTACCACCCGGGGAAGGCGAACGTTGTCGCCGATGCCTTGAGTCGTAAGTCCGTTCAGGAGCAGATGCTTGCTCATTTAACAATTCAGAAGGAGCTCCAACAGGAATTCTTTAGACCCGAGATCGAGGTCTGGCTTCAGCGAGTTCAGGGACAGCTTTGTACGTTAGAAATTCATCATCACTTGAGGAGGCGATCCGGGAGAATCAGGGTTCAGACCCAGCATTGTTGGGCATCCTTGAGGATGTGGCTTAGGGGAAAGCTCTGGATTCGTGGTCCACGAGGATGGACTTTTGAGATTTAAGAATCGGTTGTGCGAACCGGCGAATGACGAGTTGAAAAACTCGATTTTGAGAGAAGCTCATGCTACCCCTTATTCGGTTCATCCGGGGTTTAGCAAGATGTACAAGGACTTGAAACAAAATTACTGGTGGAGTAATATGAAGCGAGAAGTCGCGGAATTTGTTTCGAGATGCTTAACCTATCAACAAGTCAAGATTGAACATCAGCGACCGACGGGTATGCTGAAACCTCTCCCTATTCCAAAATGGAAGTGGGAAGACATTTCGATGGATTTCATCACGAGTTTGCCGACGAGTCGTCGTGGCATGAACACAATCTGGGTAATTGTGGACCGTTTGACTAAATCAGCTCATTTCCTTGAGATTTAGGATACATGGGGTCCCGAGAGACTGGCCCGGTTGTTCACCAAGAGATAGTGAGACTGCACGGTACCCCTAAGAGTATCGTTTCCGATCGTGACGGACGATTTGTGTCTCATTTTTGGAAATCAGTTCATCGTACTATGGGAACTCAGCTCAATCTTAGTACCGCCTTTCATCCTCAGTCCGACGGGCAATCACAGAGGACTATTCAGACACTAGAGGACATATTGAGGGCAGGCGTCCTCGATTGGAAAGACAATTGGGAAGCCCAACTACTTTTGATCGAGTTCACGAATAATAATAGTTGGCATGCTTCGATTAAGATGGCACCTTACGAGGCCTTGTACGGTCGTCGCTGTTGATCTCCTTTGTCTTGGGATGACTTATCAGAATCAATCGGCACCGAGCCCGATATGCTTATAGCCGCCCGTGAGAAGGTAGCTTGATCAGGAGTCGTTTGTTGACAGCTCAGAGTCGACAGTAATCATATGCAGATAACCGTCGTCGACCATTAGAGTTCGAGGCAGGTGACCACGTGTTGGTCAAGTATCCCCGAGTCGTGGTATCTTCCGTTTTGGGAAGAGGGGTAAGTTGAGTCCGAGATTCATTGGACCGTTTGAGATTTTGGATCGAGTAGGCGAGTTAGCCTATCGACTGGCTTTACCTCCGGCGTTGAGCCGAATTCATAATGTGTTTCATGTCTCTCAGTTACGGAAGTATGTTGCCAACCCGAGTCACATACTTCAGTTCGACGAAATCGAGATCACCGACGACCATTCATATGAGGAGCGTCCTATACGAGTCTTAGAGCGGCGAATCAAACTGTTGAGAAATAAGTCGATTCCTTTGGTCAAGATTTAGTGGTCTAGACACGGAGTCGAAGAGGCTACTTGGGAAACCGAGGATAGTATGCGGGAGAGTTATCCCGAGTTGTTTGACCCTTAGTTTCGGGGACGAAACTCTTTTAAGGGGGGTGTATGTAATACCCGGTTGTAATTCAGTCATTATCATTTAGTAATTTCATTCGGTGACTGTCACTCAGTGGATTTTCACTCATTTATAATCATTCATCAATCATGTTCATTCACCCGTGTTCACCATTCGGAAAAACTTCGAGTTGTGTATCGTTATTGTCCATTGTTTCAACTTTCCACATATGAGTTCGACTTTGTTAGATCACCATTAATTTTTGATAACTCCAAAAATTCTGAATCTTTGCAATATTATAGATCATCGAGTTAGCTTTCCAATGGTTCAAACGGTGAGTCAATCGGAGTTTGGACGAGAGAGTTATGGTCGTTTTAGCTCACCCGCTCATTTTTCAGTTATTGGCCGATCACTACCGACCGAACTCGGCCGTGTCGTACGACACGGCCGTGCTGTACTCGTCCAGAAATGCCGAAGTCTCTGCCACAGGACTCGACCGTGTCGTCTGGCACGGCCGAGTCGAACTCTTCCGGATAAGCTAGAACCGATCGCCAGACGCCCGACCGTGTTCCAGACACGGCCGAAGTCAATGCCGAAGCGCCGCGCGACCGTGTCAAGCGGACACGGCCGAGTCCCTCGCCGGCCGCCAGGCCGCGCCGTGCCGATTGGCACGGGCCGTGTCCAGCATCAGAAGAAACCCCTATAATTTCGTTTTTTTAGCATTTCAGCTCATTTCTTCATTCTTTCACCTTCATACGCGAGAAATGGTCTTGAGGGAGAGATTTCTTCATCAATTATCACTTGAGTGTGGTTTTTAATCATTTTCATTCGGTTGTGAAGCTCGGATCATCGATCTATCGCGTGTTCTTCGAATCATAGTGTTTGAATCTTCAAAGGTAATCTTCATCAAACCTCTTGGATTTTCGAATTGTGTTGAGATATGATGTTTTGGATGTTAAGATCATGTTGTATGAAGTGATATACGTATGATTATGGATATGTTCGATTATTCATTGGATTATTGAAGGATTATTCAAGAACACTTTGAATGTTGTGTTGGATTTAGGGGTTTTCGATTAATTGTTGTTGTAATCACGAATTTGGATATTCATAATGGATTATTGATCGTATTGGAGATGTTTTGTTGGTTTGAAACACTTCTTGAGGATTTGGTGTTGGTATTTTGAAGTTTGGTTATAAACAATCGAAGTTGACCACAAAGTGTTCGATATAATGCCCCAATGAACTTGGTCTTATCGTACCGACGTTTTGAGTTCGTTATATTCGTGTTTGATGCGTATATTGAACGAATTGTTGGTAATTGTATTTATTCAAGGTTGTTCGAGCGACCGATATCTCAATTTGGACGTTGTTCGTGGAAGGATAATTGTCACCGGCGTTGAGTAAGTTAATTCTTACTCGGTTAAAAGGATATTCATTCCTTTTTGTTGTTGATCTTTCATAATCATAACTCATTCATCATTGTATTAATCATATTGAGACTTGTAATTGTCGAATAATCACTTCATTAACGAGGAACGGCGGTTCCAATCATTTCATTGAAACTATCAATCACTTCATTATCATTTCTCCTCGGTGAGTTATTCTTGACTTTGTCAGATTATTATTATTCATTGATATTCATTATGGTCATTCTCGTTCATATGACCTTCTGGGTTCATATTGCGTGGCCGGGTGCGGATGTGTGGAATTTTTAGTCGGGCACGTGATGGCCATGTATTGGGAGTGATACATTGGACTGTGCACACGTAATGATTACCTCCGTGAGACTAATTAGGTACAAGGACGGGTGTGTCCGGTCATTCGTCTTGTACACTTGCACAGAACACTACGGGCGTACTATGATACTCCTCTTCAGCGTAATTCATAATTAAGGATATTTCATAACTTCAGATATATCATGATTGTGTATTTTCAACCCTTGAGGATTGTTGTTCTATGTAACTGACCCCGGCTGGGGATTTTGTTTTTCAGGTCATGGCAAGGCAAAAGCACGGGAATAGCATGTTGGCGGCGAGGAGTCCCAGTGATACTAGTAGGGGGCCCCGTTCTTTCAGTTATTCATGTTGTTGTCCTTTATTTTCCGCTGCAGACTTTCATTTGGATACTCCGTTTCATTCAGTGTTGTGTATTTTATCTTCATATAAAATATACTAGTATTCGGTATTGTCCTGGTGTGTTGTACTTAAACTCCTCATCGGAGTATTTGGTAATATAATGTGGTTCGGTACTACAATTATATTATTTAATTCATCATTTTCATTCGCCTGGTGGGTCCCAGTCGGGGATTCACGACACTGTAATATCCGCCTAGTTTGGGGTGTTACACTGCCATGCTTAGCTGCAATATCAGAGGAAGATCGACGGCCAGTATGCATCGTATTAACCTCAACAATTCCTTTCGGATTATCGCTATCTCTTGCATAGGGAAAGAACAATCCAAGATCACGGGAGCCTTTCAAGTATCGAAAGATGTGTTTTACTCCATTTCAATGCCTTATTGTCGGAGCGTAGCTAAATCTCGCTAAAAGATTTACAGAGAATGCAATGTCTCAGCGAGTACATTGAGCCAGATATAACAACGCACCAATTGTGCTAAGGTACGGTGTTTATGCTTCAAGGACCTCTTCGTCCTCCTCTTTAGGACGAAACAGATCCTTATTCATTTCCAGACTTCGACCAACCATGGGGGTAGCAAAATGATGTGCCTTGTATATACTAAATCGCCTGAGTATCTTCTGGACATAGCCAGATTGATGAATGTGCATACCATCATCTCGATGTTCTAGCTCTAAGCCCATGTAGAATCGAGTCCTCCTCAGGTCTTTCATCTCGAATTTGTATTTAAGGTAGCCGGCCGTTTCATTGACCTCATCTGTGGTACCGATAACATTCAGGTCATCTACATAGACGGATACAATCACGAATCATATATCTATTCTTTTCACAAATGCATAGACAGATATCACTGTTCCCGTATCCCTTCCCAGTTAAGTATTCACGTAGGCGGTTGTACCACATCCTTCCGGATTGTTTCAACCCATACAGTGAACGATGCAATTTCACAGCGTAAGCGCTCCGTGGCTTAGAGCTACTTCATTTGGGCAACAAAATCCCTTCGGGGACTTTCATATAAATATTCGTATCTAGATCCCCATAAAGATACGCTATAACCACATCCATAAGCTGCATATTCAGTTTTTCGGACACTACCAAACTGATTAAGTAGTGGAAAGTGATGATGTCCATAACGGGAGAATACATCTCCTTGTAATCAATGTCAGGGCCCTACGAGAAGCCTTGGGCAACTAGTCTCGCTTTGTAATGCATGACCTCATTCTTATCATTGCGTTTACAAACAAAGACCCGCTTATGTACAACTGGTTTAATGCCCACGGGCACTGGCTCGATACGTCCAAATATCTCACGTTTAACCATTGAGTCTAGTTCAGCTTGCATTACATCTTTCCATTTTGGCCAATCGGCTCGTCGTTGACATTCAGCAACCGAGTGCGGCTCAGCATCGTCGTCTTCAATAATTTCTTGAGCGACGGAGTAGGCAAAAGCATCATCGACTAGCGTGGACGACCTGTCCAATATTACATATTCACTCGTACATTGCATCGATATTTCTTTATTCTCTGACATCAACTAATTTTCCGACGCGTCCGTCGATTGTTCCATTGTTGATTTGAGGACATATCTGTAGCCAGAGATAATATCCTGTGACGGAGTCACTGTGTCAACAATGAGAGGATTTTGTGCCTCCGTCCCTCTTCTCTTTCGAGATTCGGTATCCTTTCTACCCACTGGCTTCCCCCTCTTTCGAGCTGGGATAAGAGTAGCCGAAGCAGCCATCCCACCACTAAGGTTGACGCTGGGGGCATCATTCCTTTGGGAGGCTGAACCTTGCCCTATAACTGAGACTTCTAACCTTGCAGGAACATTCGCAGCGGGAATGGTAGATCTTGTCACATTCGCAGTATCAGTAAAGTTCTCCGGGATCGAATCCGCAACTTTCTAAAGACTGAGAATACGTTGCACCTCTAGCTCGGATTGAGCCGTACGGGGATCTTGATGAGGCAAAGAGGGATCACACCATACAATTTCTTGGTGTTCAACTGGAATCGTTCGATTACTCTCTCCCCCTAACGATGGAAAGTTTGTCTCATCAAAGTGACAGTCTACAAATCTTGCAGTAAACAGATCTCCTGTCAAAGGTTCCAAATAGCGGATGATTTTAGGCGATTCATAGCCAACACATATACCTAATCATCTTTGCGGACCCATTTTAGTACGCTGTGGAGGCGTAATTGGCACATAGACTGCACAACCAAAAATGCGTAAGTGTGAAATATGAGGCTCATATCCAGTTACCAACTGGTACGCACTAAACGGTTGATTGGTAGTGGGTAATAAGTATAGCTGCATGCGATATTGCATAACCCCAGGCAGAAATCGGAAAGTTGGTGTGCAATACCAATGCTCGGGCAGTAAGCCGTAAGCGCTTAATCATAGCCTCACCAAGGCCATTCTGCGAATAAATATGGGGGACGGGATGTTCAACTTCAATCCCAATCGACATGCAATAGTCGTCAAATGATTTTGACATAAACTCACCAGCGTTGTCCAATCTTAATGACGAGATTGGAAAGTCGGGGTGGTTAGCCCGTAACTTGATGATTTATGCTAAGAGTTTAGCAAATGCAGCATTTCTTGTGGATAGCAGAGCGACATGTGACCATCGTGTCGATGCATCAACCAAAACCATAAAGTATCTGAATGGTCCGCACTCTGGTTGAATAGGTCAACAAATATCCCCTTGAATTCTTTGTAAGAAGCGAATATTTTGTGTTGAGTCTTTATCAAATGATGGAGAAGGTATCACTTTGTGTTGGGATTCCGGATACAATAACGAATACGCAACGGAATAATAATACACAATAATGAATTCCAAACAGGATCGATCAAGTAACGTATATACGAAAAATAAATCAACGAAGATAAAAGGATCAAAGTCCCATACCTTTGAAGTCTTTGATATTCTCTTCGTAAGTTGATGATGATCATGAACCCGAATTCACTTTGTTCCAAACACCGGAAGTGCGATGTCTCTATGTCACCACATGATGGAACTTGACCGGAAAATCAACGAGACTCCGTTCTCCAAGAACACGGCTAGAAAAACTCGTAAGAATTTTTTCTCTCTATTTTTCTTATTTTTCTCTCACCTCTAAGATGAAGAATTGAACAAAGAAAATTTTCTCTCTCCCTTTGGAACCTCTCGACCGAACTCACCAATATGTTGAAGTGAGTTTTGGTGTTTGTTATGTCATTAGTTTTATAAGACTAACAAGATCAAAAGAAAGATAACAAAATGATATGATTAGATACCAAATTATTTCATCTTGGAATTATCTTAAGAACATGCTTAATCAGTAATAAAATAAAACACCACACCAAGACAAAGTAGGGGGCACATGGAAATTACTAGGAAATAGGTCACTCGGGTCGTGTACCGGACGTACGTCAAACGACTCCATTTAATATACTTCGTTTTATCTCCAATGTATTATACTAATTAATTAATCCAATTAATTAATTATATCAAATACAAATATATTACTCTAGAAATATAATTTATGAATTAAATTAATTACCCGGTAACTTAATTTTAATTCATAAGACCGCTATTTGATTTATCCAATAAATCATAATTAGATATCCAATATCTAATATTAATAGAGAGATGATAAATTCATATTTATCTGTCAACGATCCTGATGCGCGACTCTGTAAGTCCATTTCAGCCGGCATTTTGAGGAACTAATGAGTGCGGGCAGCACTTAGCCAGCCTAGCGGGCCGCACTGTAAACCCCGACTGAGAATGAATGAATGGATCATTCCAGAAATATTATGTCATAAATACCATATATGTAATATCCGTGTATTTTATGTATGTTATTTTGAGTGTATCTTATTAAATTATGGTTATTTGGAGATGATTGTATTGATGGTTGATATTGGAGTGTTCATGGTTGGTAATCATTGAATTTGTAATTTTTCGAATTGTGTTCATTTTGGCCGGACTTCGCGAATTTTATACTAGAAAGTAGAAGTTAGCGCGCGCTAGGCTTCCCTGATAGCGCACGCTAACCAGATGTGAGTTGCGCACGCTACTCTTGTGCGTAGTGCACGCTATGCCTGCTGGGCAGTGAGCTTTCTGGACTCTGGAATGGGGCATTAGCGCACGTTAATGGTAGACTAGCGTATGCTATTGAGGTAGGCTAGAGCACGTTAAGTAGTGCGGTAGCGCGCCTTATCGCGGCAGGACAGTGAGGACAGTAGGGTTCTGGACTATCTGTTGCAGCAGGTAGCGCACGCTAGTGACGGTATTTAGCGCACGCTAAGTAATGGGTAACACACGCTACCGGGGTCAGACAGAAGGTTCTGGACCGCCTTCAATCCAACAGTGCACCGCCATTCAGCCCGTTAGCACGCGCTATTCTTCGGCCGTAGCGCACGCTAATCTCTCCCAGTATATATATGCTGGGCATGTTCTAGATTCGTCATTTTCACCATCTCTCTCTTCTTCTCTGGCGGCTGGGCGACTTGGAGCGTAGGGTAGCATAGTTTTGACCAGATTTCACCGTCCAACAATATTTCTGAGTTCCTTGTGTCGATGTAACAATATTTCATCAAGATTCATCATCCAATCAAGGTAAGATTGTTCAATCCCTAGTTTTTGGGAATATTGGGGTTTTGCTTAGATCTCGTCCTTCTAGTCCATTTTAAGCCTTGATTTCTGTTAGATTATGATTATGAAGTCATAATCCCTTGTTTTCTTTGAAGTCTACAGCCTTTGTTCGAGTTTCCATCTATTAAATGGAGTATGAACAACTCCGCCTTCGTAGTGTTTGATAGTTTGTCCCTAAAAGAAAAATTTGAAGGAAATCCTTCCATTTACGTGGTGTTGTGTTTGACTCGGTAGTTTTTTGTACTAGGATCGAATCACTAAAAGAGTTCGGACCACACATTCTCTCGTTCATTGTTTCTTGCGTCGTTCGAATCGAGGCAAGTACTTTGATTGTGTTTATTGTACTTCATGTGAATGTGTGAAAAACGTGATTTTTTGGAAAGTGGTAATTTGAGAAAATGTAAATTGTGCCAAAGTGACGTTTTCAAAAGTGCGACTTGAGGTCGTGTGCCAAGTAAAACCAGCAAGGGTCCCCTAGGTTCCGTAGATTGAGGCTTCTACGGTCCACTTGGCTGGGTTTGTACAACCAGGGAGGCCTGGTGAGGACTCTTTGGGGAGAGGTATGTATCTCGCATGAGGTACAGTACCTGTACAGCCCCCGTTGACATTTTGTGATGATGATTGTGATGTGGTATTCCGGAATATCTGTGATGGTACTGTGATTTCAGTTGTTTATTCACTTGTTGTACATATTCTAGAATCATTGTACTTGCACCGGCTTCTTGTTGACCCCTTCGGGGCTGGATATACTTGTTGTGTATTCAGGTACAAGTCCAGTGGGAGAGCCAGCACAGGGCGGACACGAGCATGATGGGCAGCATTGATATCGTGTATCATTTTGAGTTGGTGGTCGTGTTGCCATGGTCATGGTCATGTTTTGGTTTTATACCCGCGCGGGTACTATCATGTGATGTATTTCGTGTTGTTGGTGATTATTAATGATGTTGTTGTACCAGCTGTGAACTTTGTATCAGTTGTGATCCTACGTGACGAAGTGTTTTTGGCCTTGAAATGCTTGTTGTGTTGAAGTCGGTTTGTTTTAATAATGTGAATGTTGTGGTTTGGAAAATTTTAATGAGTTTTTATGTTGGTCTAAGCTTGGTAGGTTCTCCAAAAAGAATCTACGGCGCTGTAATATCTCTGTAAATCATGGGGGTGTTACATAATATGGTATCAGAGCTTAGATTTATGGGTACCTAGGTTGTCGGTGTTTTTGGGTCTGTTAAAGTGAGTCGGTCATTGTCTACGATATCATTAACGTGCTACCACCCCGTGTTGCCTGTGCTGGAAGCCTCTTCGGATGTTGGTTGTTTCCTTCCCTCGGGAGTAATTCTTTTTGTCATAGTGTAATCTATTGTCGTAATCATTTCCGTGTTGAATCATTTCTTATTCATCAGTATGCCTAGAGGTAGAGTTGTCCATCAACGTGGCCGAGGCCGTGGTAGAGTAGCGGTATCTGAATTCGAGATGTTCGCTTCAGATTCGGCATCTCATTCTGTGGCTAGATCAGATCTGATTCCTTCGAGAGGTGCAAGGGGGAGTGCAGAGACCGAAGTGCCTAAAATTCTTCGATAGGTAGTAATGCAAGTGCACCAATTAGCTCAAGTGGTGCAGAACATTAGCAATGGCAGAACTATTGAGGATCGATGGCTTCAAGAAGTTATGAAGATGAATCCTCCCAGGTTCAATGATTCCAGTGATGCGAACAACTGGGATCATTGGTTAGTTGAGCTGGAGAAGATCTTTGATGGTATTGGCTGTCCTGAATCCAAGAGAGTTCCAATTGATCAGTATCTGATGGTTGATGACGCGTCGGATTGGTGGAGAGTTGTTAAGCCTGGGGACCGTGATGTCACTTGGGAGGAATTTAAAGAACTAATGGAAGCACATTATTGTCCAGCGCCGGTGCGGTTAGCAAGAGTCAGTGAGTTCTTCAGATCTCAACCCGAAGATGTTCCTATTTCTGAGGAAATCAAGACATACAACAGGCAGATAGTGTATGTCCAAGATCGGGTCAGGGATGAAGTAGATAAAATACTTCATTTTGATGCAAGAATGAAACCTGAGGTCCGAAAGTATATGGCTGGTCTTGGGTGTACTACTTTGAGAGAATAACAGGACAGAGAGCTCGCGTATGAGATGGTTATAGTTCCGGTTCCTGCGGTTTCGAGCTCGAAGAAACCGAAATTCTCTGGTGGTTTCCGAGGCAGCGTATCGCGTAGGCCTCAACCATCTGTGCAATCTTCCGTTGGTTCCCCTAACCTAGTGGAGGAGCGCCAAGAGTTTGTTTTAATTGTGGAAATCTGGGGCATGTCAGTTCTAGTTTTACATTTCGCCACGTTGAATGTTTTAAGTGTTGGAAGCAGGGTCATCGCGCATCATATTGTGAGTTAGTAGGTAGAGTCGTCTTTAAACAGTCTCCTACTCCGGCAGGCACAGTTACGGGTCAGCTAATGTCTAATGTTGGACGCGGCAGCTGTAGAGGTAAAACTAAGAATAAGGATTCTCCAAGTGCCAGATCGGCCCCACCCCAACTGTATGAGATGAGACAGACGAATGACGTAGGGGCTGCAACTACGTCAGGTATTGTTTATATTTGTATGCAACCAGTAGATGTATTGTTTGATTTTGGAGCTACTCATTCCTTTATATCATTGTCTTGTGTGAGTCGTTTGGGTCTTGATGGTCTCTCTGCGTGTGAACCTTTTATTGTTGGATTGCCGAGTGAAGAAAGGATAGTTGGGGATTGAAGGATTGCCAATTGTCCTGTAACCATCGGCTGTAGAGATTGGCCATCCGATTTGATTTTGATTGACATGAAGGGAGAAGATTTGATCCTCGGTGATGATTGTCTAGATCGTCATGGAGCGATAGTAGATTATCATCGGAAAATAATTTCGATAGTTGCGCCGGATGGTACCGAACATGTTTTTGAAGGGCAGAAACCTAGTACTTCTGGGAAGATTATCCGAGCCACGAAGGTGATGAAATTATTGCGACAAGGTTGTACCGACTATTGGTGTTATGCATTAAAGTCGAAAATTGGTGAGGTGCAGTTGTCCCCTATTTCGGTCGTGAATGAATTTACAGATGTATTTCCAGATGAATTGCTTGGGTTGTCATCGCATCGTGACATGCAGTTTACTATTGAACTAGAGCCTAGTGCGGCACCAGTATCTAAGGCACCATACCGAATGGCCCCATCGTAAATGCAAGAGTTTAAGAAACAATTGCGTGAATTGTTGGACAAGGGTTATATTCGACCAAGTGCTTCCCCTTGGGGAGCGCCAGTGTTATTCGTTCGGAAGAAAGACGGGTCCTTACGATTATGTATGACTATCGTGAGTTGAATAAACTCACTATCAAGAACATTTATACCGTTGCTAAGAAATGATGATCTATTTGATCAACTGCAAAGAGCTACGGTTTTCTCAAAGATTAACTTGAGATCGGGATATTATCAATTGCAAATTCGGGATTTGGATATTCCAAAAGTGGCATTTCGAATGAGATATGGGCATTACGAGTTTATAGTTATGCCTTTTGGTTTAACGAATGCTCCGGCGGTATTTATGCAACTTATGAACAAAAAATTTATCGAATATCTCGATAAGTTTGTTGTGGTATTTATTGATGATATTTTGATCTATTCCAAGAGCGAATTGGAGCACGTCGAACACTTGAGAGTTGTGTTGAGTATTTTGAGGGCTGATAAATTTTACACTAAGTTTTCTAAGTGTGAGTTCTGGCTGAAAGAAGTTGCTTTTCTTGGCCATATTGTATCGGCCGAAGGTATTCGGGTAGACCCTCAAAAGGTTGAACCAGTCTTAGCTTTGGAGCCTCCCCGAAATGTTAAGGAAGTTCGGAGTATTCTGGGACTAGGTGGTTATTATCGTCGTTTTGTTGAGGGATTCTCGAAAATTGCTCGACCGCTCACCAAATTATTGCAGAAAGCTCAGAAATTTGAATGGAGTGACGAGTGTCAGAGAAGTTTTGATGAGTTGAAGGAGAGGCTGACTACGTCACCAGTTCTAGCCTTACCTTAAGGAACGTAGGGTTTCGTTATTTATAGTGATGCTTCTAAACAAGGACTGGGATGTGTATTGATGCAAAACGAGAGAGTAGTGGCTTATGCATATTGGCAATTAAAGCCATATGACATGAATTATCCTACCATGATCTTGAGCTAACCGTTGTAGTGTTTGTGTTAAAAATTTGGAGGCATTATTTATATGGTTCTTCTTGTCGAGTGTATATGGATCATAAGAGTTTGAAGTACATATTCACGCAAAAGGAGCTTAATATGCGCCAGCGGTGATGGTTGGAATTACTTAAAGATTATGATCTTGACATTCTTTACCATCCAGGTAAATCGAATGTCGTTGCCGATGCTTTGAGCCGCAAGTCAGTCGTGTTGCAGAGATTGGAATTACTTACCATTCAACCGAAGCTCAGACGAGATTATTTGATTTGGAGATTGAAGTTTGGCCTCAAGTAACTCAAGGATAATTACGTTTTCTTGAGGTCACGTCCTCTGTGATGGAGGATATTAAGTCCAAACAGTTAGACGATCCCTTATTTGTGCAGCTTTGGGAGGATGTTGTTAAAGGAAAGGCTCCAAGATTCTTAATCGATACAGACGAAGTTCTTCGATTTCAATGCAGGATTTGCGTGCCAAATCTAGATGATCTCAAGCAAGTGATTTTGAATGAAGCACATTCTACTCTGTACTCGATTCATCCGGGTACGAGTAAAATGTATAAAGATTTGAAGAAAAACTTTTGGTGGCCGAACATGAAGAAAGACGTAACGGGGTACGTGTCGAAATGTTTAACTTGCCAACAAGTTAAAGTTGAACATCAACGACCGGTCGGGAAGTTACAACCATTGCCGATTCTGGAATGGAAGTGGTAAGATGTCGCGATGGATTTTATTGTGGGAATGCCAAGGACGCGAACTGAGATGAATATGATTTGGGTAATCGTCGACCGGTTAACAAAATCAGCACATTTTCTGGGTATTAGAGATTCTTGAGGACCAGAAAGATTGGATCGTTTGTTTATTTCAGAGATTGTGAGATTGCATGGTACCCCAAAGAGTATTGTTTTGGATCGCGATGGTCGATTTGTCTCGCATTTCTGGAAAGTGGTACATAGAACACTTGGTACTGAATTGAATTTTAGAACCGCTTATCATCCGTTGATGGACGGACAATCAGAGAGAACTATCCAGACTGTGGAAGACATGTTGAGAGCTTGTGCATTAGATTGGAAAGATGATTGGGAGATTCATTTACCGTTAATTGAGTTCTCGTATAATAAAAGTTGGCACAGTTCAATTGGTATGGCTCCATTTGAATCACTATATGGAAGACGGTGTAGATCACCACTTTGTTGGGATGAGTCATACAAGTTACTTGGAGTAGAGCCAGATTTGTTAATTCGAACAAGGGAGAAGGTTGCTGTTATTCGACAATGGTTATTGACCGCACAGATTCGACAAAAGTCATATGCCGATATTCGACTTCGACCATTAGAATTTCAGGCCAGAGATCATGTGTTGTTGAAGGTATCGCTGACTCGTGGAGTCCTTCGGTCTGGTAAGAAATGGAAGCTTAGTCCTCGTTATATTGGTCCTTTCGAGATCCTGTACAGAGTAGGTGATGTGGCTTATCGACTAACGTTACCTCCAGCGCTTAGCCACCTTCATAATGTGTTCCATGTTTCACAATTGCATAAGTATGTTCCCGATCCCATCCATGTTGTTGATTATCAAGAGATTGAAGTTAATGATGATGTTTCATATGAAGAGTGAAGCAATTGCATTTAAAGTGTGTTATTTTGAGTGTATCTTATTGAATTATGGTTATTTGGAGATGATTGTATTGATGGTTGATATTGGAGTGTTCATGGTTGGTAATTATTGAGTTTGTAATTTTTCGGATTGTGTTCATTCTGGCTGGATTTCGCTAATTTTATACTAGAAAGTAGCAGTTAGCACGCGCTAGGCTTCCCTGATAGCGCACGCTAACCATGTGTGAGTAGCGCACGCTACTCTTGTGCATAGCGCACGCTATGCCTGCTGGGCAGTGAGATTTCTGGACTCTGGAATGGGGCATTAGCGCACGCTAATGGTAGACTAGCATACGCTATTGAGGTAGGCTAGCGCACCTTAAGTAGTGTGGTAGCGCGCGTTATCGCGGCAGGACAGTGAGGACAGTATGGTTCTGGACTATCTGTTGCAGCAGGTAGCGCATGCTAGTATTCTGGCTAGCGCACGCTAGTGACGGTATTTAGTGCATGCTAACTAATGGGTAGCGCATGCTATTGGGATCAGACAGAAGGTTCTGGACCGCCTTCCATCCAACAGTGCACCACCTTTCAGCCCGTTAGTGCGCACTATTCTTCAGACGTAGCGCATGCTAATCCCTCTCAGTATATATATGCTGGGCATGTTCTAGATTCGTCATTTTCACCATCTCTCTATTCTTCTCCGGCGGCTGGGCGACTTGGAGCGTAGGGTAGCATAGTTTTGACCAGATTTCTCCGTCCAACAACATTTCTGAGTTCCTAGTCTCGATCTAACAATATTTCATCAAGATTCATCATCCAAATCAAGGTAAGATTGTCCAATCCCCAGTTTTTGCGAATCTTGGGGTTTTGCTTAGATCTTGTCCTTCTAGTCCGTTTTAAGCCGTGATTTATGTTAGATTATGATTATGAAGGCATAATCCCTTGTTTTCCTTGAAGTCTACGGACTTTGTTCGAGTTTCTATCTATTAAATGGAGTAGGAACAACCCCACCTTTGTAGTGTTTGATAGTTTGTCCCTAAAAGAAGAATTTGAAGGAAATCCTTCTGATTATGTGGTGTTGTGTTTGACTCGGTATTTTGTTGTACTAGGATCTAATCACTAAAAGAGTTCGACCGCACGTTCTCCCATTCGTTGTTTGTTGTGTCATTCGAATCGAGGCAAGTACTTTGATTGTGTTTATTATACTTCGTGTGAATGTGTGAAAAACGTGATTTTGTGGAAAGTGGTAATTTAAGAAAATGTAAATTGTGCCAAAGTGATGTTTTCAAAAGTACAACTTGAGGTCGTGTGCCAAGTAAAACCAGCGAGGGTCCCCTGGGTTCCGTAGAATTAGGTTTCTGTGGTCCACTTGGCTGGGTTTGTACAACCAGGGAGGCCTGACGAGGACTCTCTGGGGAGAGGTATGTATCTCGCATGAGGTACAGTACCTGTACAGCCCCCGTTGACATTTTGTAACGATGATTGTGATGTGGTATTCTGGAATATCTGTGATGGCACTGTGATTTTTGTTGTTTATTCACTTGTTGTACATATTCTAGAATCATTGTACTTGCACCGGCTTCTTGCTAACCCCTTCGGGGGTGGATATACTTGTTGTGTATTCAGGTACAGGTCCAGTGGGAGAGCCATCACAGGGCGTACACGAGCATGGTGGGCAGCATTGATATCGTGTATCATTTTGAGTTGGTGGTCGTGTTGTCATGGTCATGGTCGTGTTTTGGTTTTGTACTCGTGCGGGTACTGTCATATGATGTATTTCGTGTTGTTGGTGATTGTTAATGATGTTGTTGTACCAGCGGTGAACTTATCTGTTGTGATCCTATGGGATGAAGAGTTTTTGGCCTTGTAATGTATTTCATGTTGAAGTCGGCTTGTTTTAATTATGTGAATGTTATGGTTTGGAAAATTTTAATGAGTTTTTATGTTGGTCTAAGCCTGGTAGGTTCTCTAAAAAGAATCTACGGTGCTGTAATATCTCTGTAAATCATGGGGGTGTTATAATATAGGTATAGACCCTTCATCAGATGTCCCAATCAAGTCTTTGGGTCACGGTAAAGTCAAACCCTAGTGATGACTAGACACTATACATGTGTTAGTGCAAATCAAGACCGACTGATTACTAGTGTATCTAATACGACTAGATCAGAATGCTTTGGCCAAAGACTTATGTTGGGATAAACAATCATGTATCGTGTTTTGATAATGTGCCAATATACAACAAGTAGCTGTCCCGAAGACAATCATACAGCAATATGTCAAGTGCCTCAACATACAGCAAAAGAATAAAGTGCCATCATACAGCAAGAAGCTCATCAGTCGATGACACCAAGTATGGAAGTTGTCCTGAAACATTCATACAACATCTTTCCATACAGCAACCCTAAGATAGCCTACAACGTGGAACCTACAGCTACATCAGTATAAACGCAACATGTTGGATGCAGCAAACAGGCTGTAAAGTGTTAAGACCTTCAACACTTATCCAACAGGAATGAAGACCGTTGAAACGGAATCTGCTTTATTCACTAAAGTCAAGCCACCATTTGAAAAGAAGTATTTAAATACTGACTGGATAAAGTATTTAAATGCCAGCAGACAAAGATCTTTAGACAAGGAGCAAAATCCGGATCTTGTACTGTGCAAGTCAAACAACATGGAACGGACTCTTTGCTTAATGGATATATCCCAAAGGATATATATACCCTGAAGTTTGAAGATCAAAAGGATAACAACAAGTACAACGAGATATATACGAACAATATAAAAATGATCAATCGACTGAATACTCACTATCATCAGATCAAGTTTACAAGAGCAAGTATATTTATTCAAGTATCAATCTTTATCTGAAAGGAAGAAATATACTCAGTCAACAAGAACAGCACATCATCAGCCCAAGATCTTCGCGTTCAAGCTGCTGTTCTAACCTGGTTATTTTACCATTTTACCTTTATGTAAAAACCTAGTTCTGTGTGAACTAAAGAAGTTATTCCGACCTGTGTGGGACGAATAGGACGAAGCTTTGTAACTGTGTGTGAAGAAGCAAGTCAAGAGACGCCATCAACCAATCTGTGTGAACGGTTGATTGCAACAGTCTTTGTATCAATCTGTGTGAACAATACGAGGATAGGTTTGATTATAGTCACGTAGTTGTGTACGTAGTGATTATAATAAACATATTTACTCCTGTGTGGAGGACCAGTGGACGTAGAGGGGTTTACCTCGAACCACTTTAAATACTATGTTATTTACCTTCTACCGTTACTGTTTTCATAAACTGTGATTTATAGAAGTATACACTGTAAAACCCTGTACGCACCAAGCAAACAGGCGATAAAGCCTAGTTGTTGTATTTACAGCAACTCACTTAAAAGAACTTCCGCTAAGCACTCTTATATGAAAATCGTACAGCTTGTCGCTTAAACATTTACCAAGCTGTATTCTGTATACTTAGTGACCAACAAGTGGTATCGGAGCCGGTTGATTCTAAAAAGAATCAGTCGTATTTTTAACCGAATCAGATCCTAAATCACTTATTTTCTTCGAAAACAATTTATCTTTCCTACTTCCTCACATATGGATACCTCATTAATAAACAAGGTACCTATGTTTCCTATTAATGAGTTTGATGACTGGAAAATCAGGATGAAAAACAAACTCATAGCCCTCATTGGAGAATCAAAAGCTTCGCCCGCTTCAACAAAGACTGAGTATCTTTAGGTGGTCACTGACAGTGACTCATCCGAGGATGAGCTAGAAGGTAGAGCCAACATGTGCTCTATGGCCAAAGTTAATGAGGAAAATGAAGACGGCGATGATGATGAGGTAAGCTCTACTTCAACTATTCTTGTAAATACATCTCATACCTTTGAAAATATGTTGAATGAAATTAATAACATTCAAAAGGCCCATGAGACATTGAAAAGAGAAAACATACAGCTCGAAATTTCTAACTTAGAGCTGAAGGAAGAAAACAACTTGCTGAAGGATAATTACGAAAATATGTCTGTTGACTGCGAAAACAGCAAAGTCAATTTTGAAAAACTCTTGGAGAGCAATCATCAACTTGCTCACGATCTAAATGAGGCTAAGTCTCATCTTGAAAGCAAGACAAATGATTTAGCTCTACTCAAAGCCAAAGTAAAATCTCTCGAGAAACGTGAAGGAGAATTAGAGACAATCTTGAATTCTTTCGAGAAATCCTCTAATAGGATGGAAGAAATCCTAAGCACTGGGCAACATGCTCATGATAAACGTGGCTTAGGATACAACTCGTTCTCCAACAAAGGAAAATCTAGTACGGTATTCATCAGGGGTGTGGAATCCATTTCTGTACCGGAAGAAATCCCGAGTCCTGCGAAGGCACCTGTTGCCCCGCGCACAGCAAAGGCTACGATTCCACCGCTCGGATCATATAATAAACAACAGAAGCCTCAGCCATACAAACCTGTAAGGCGTAACCAACAGCATGCTCCCCGAGCATATCAAAAGTACCAACAGCCGTTCAGAAAGAAGGCTGTACCCAAATATCAAAGGCCTGCACAACAGTACTTCCAACAGTACAGCGCGCCTAGATATTGGATACAGGAGACTCGTTATCCATCGCGAAAGCAGGTCGCCGCAAAGTGTCAGCAACAACTTTGGGAATCCAACTGGAGACCCAGAAGGCAAGTTGTAAGGTCTAGAAAAATGGCTCTGCCTCCAAGACGACAATTGTGTTGGAATAACAACCATAACTCTCGATTTTGCATGCATAATAAACATGATTACAGTGGCTACGTGCTTGCCTCACATAGACATCGTAAGAACGGACCAAAAGAAACCTACAACAAACTAATTGCTGTCCGGCAAATTTAGGTACCGAAAGGCACTATCACACTAGGACCCAACAATCAAAGGGGACCCAAATTTACTTGATTTCTATGATTTGACAAGAATTGGGAATGCTACACCCCGACTCCCTGTAAGTTTTTAATGCTTTTACTAAACAATTGAGGGGGAATGCTGTAAGACCCAAGAATACACTATCCATTGTTAATTAACTGTACACTCAGACAATCCGACAACATTGTAGGAATAATGAAACATGAAATCATCCTATAGCTGACGTGTGCATTAATTAAGGGGGAATACAGTATGACCCATGAATACAGTTTTAATCCAAATATTGCTATAAGAATTGAACCCTGTATGTACCTTTTAAGAGGGAACGCTGTATTTTTGCGGATACAGTACATACTATGAGTCATCAATTAATACTATATTAATATTATTTTAGTATTTTATTCATTTTAAAACTGTTTTTGAGCCTACATGCCCTGTTTTTAAAATCAAACATCTTTGCATTTAATGCTTTACACGACATCTGGACTATTTTATCTCAAATACCGCGATTTTTCAAATTAATTAATTATTTCAAACCACCATTTCGGGCAATAGGGGAAGTCGAATCTTCAGAAATGGGACCGGTCATTATTTCAAAATCAGATAGATAAGATGTACCTGTTATGCTGGATTCATCCTGTTCTTTCATTTAAAAATGACGGTTCCCATCCCTTAAATCTGACCGTTCACTGTCTGTTAACCCTAATCTTCCCCGCCACGGACTGTGTCATGCTCCCTACGGCTCTTCACGCTTTTCTACAAATTAAACCATCTTAGAGCATACAGCCTATATTGCTTTCTACAAATTTCTGCACTTGTTCTCTTTGTGTCTTCAAACCACTTATCTTCAGAACAATGCCTTCTTCTCAAACTTCTTCTCAATCGTTGCAAAAGAGGGAGAACATCATCGTCGGATGTCTGTTTGTTCGATCTATCATCATGGAACAAATCAAGTCTGAGGGTGAAGACCTTGATGGAATGGAGCGTGTGGTCTCCAGGATTAAGCAGCATGGCTTATACCACATTGGTAGCCAACACCTAGATCTGTATGACGAACGCATAGTCGAGGAATTCTACCTCAATGCATCTATTAAATTATTCTCTCTGAAGAAAGGAGGTGATGTTTGTGACATCACTGCCTCAGTCCGTGGAGTCCAAATCTGCACTGACCATTCTCTTTTGGCAACTCTGTTTAGGCTGCCGTCTGATGGCCTGAAGATAGAAGACCTTGAGACTTTCGGGTCGCAGGATCTTCTAGCTACTTATTGGGGATTGTTCACGGGCAATGCCTCGGATAGGAACATGCATCCTTCTTGCCATAAGAAGTGTCTCTATTTGCCATATGTTTATCAGCACGACTTTTGCTGCCGTGTTATTGAGAACAGGACCGGTGCTTTTGAGGTGTGCACCAACTTAAGATTCCGAATGATGGTCGCCATCATGTCCGGCGAAAAACTAAACTGGTGCCAGGTTATTCTGAAAAGGCTGAAGGAGGAAGTTTTGAAGCCTGCCTCTCAAAATAAATCTTTTGGGCTCTGAACTCTTTTCTCACGAAAAGTGGCGTGCCACAGTCTCATGATACTAAGAAAATCTTCCCCGGGAGATTAATTGGAGGAAGCAAGCCCTCCGCTTTCAACAAAGATGGTCTTTAAGACAACCGACCCCATGTCAAAACCATGCCAACCTCTGATAATCCGAGAGATATCACAGGAAGGATTGCTGGTGAAGAAGAAAATCTCTGAAGAAAAGGAAGAGGATCGTGTCTGACAGTAAGTCACCGCTCACAGCAAAGAGGAAGCTGAGAAAAGCTACTAAATCCAAATCAAAGGCTACAGTGACTACAGCGGTCACTGCCAACGAAGAAATTATAGCGCAACCTGCAGAACAACACCCACAGGGCGAAACCCCTGCGGCAGAAATAGCTGCTGCACACAATGCAGATCCTGAGCCTATGGTGGCTACTACGGATGCTCAGCTATTTTCCAAGATAAAAGGAACCGGCGAATCGGCTGCACACACTGAATCGAAAACCGCATCTCCTATACGAGATCCCACACCCGTACAGGATCCCTCTCCCATCAGGGTACTAACCCCTTTTAGGGATCCATCTCCGAGATAGGGTCCCATACCTATCGAGGACCCCATGCCGACAGTAAACCCAAGTAATGTTCGGAGTCCCTCCCCCACAGACTCATTAATGACACCTTGCTTCAATTGCAGGATGAGAAAGCCTTTGAACGGTTCGTTCAATGGAAGTCATACAGGGTCGCACCCTATGACACCATGTACCACTGGAGTGAGTGGAAGGACGAAGAAACTTTCATCTTAGAAGTCATGGACTGTCAGTACATCCATCTGTTGATTCAATGGGACAACAATTTTTGTCATGAGCTTATTTCCAACTACTTTCTGACAAAAGAGAAGGCACGTCTCAAGGGCAAATCAAAATCCATTGATACAACTCCAAATAGACCGAAGTCCAATCATGAATCAGACGATGATGACGACGCCTTCCAGGCTGGTCTGAGAATGAGTCATGAGGAAGCTCGCGAATAGGAGTTTTCGATAATGTCCAACCAACAGGGCCAGGGGACCTCTGACAGACATAAGTCCCCTCCCCCTCAACAAGAAGATGTTGCCCATGCCATCTCGCAGGCGGAATCAACCCCTCTGCCGGAGCAGGCGGAAGCTGAGAGACAGCAGGAGGAATCAGTCCCTCCTATACGCCTGTCTACTGAACATCCATCGAAATAGGAGGAATCAGTGCCCCTGCCATCGAGACCAATTAGGTTGAACAACTAACAGCTGCAACAGCACCTGATGCCCCTGCATCACCCATTGAAGTGGAATCCAATGACGGTTTCCTACCCGAGGATGAACCATAATGACCACGCAGCCATGTGTTCGTCTGACAGCTCAATGGATCCAATGATGAAAAGCTAGGCTCTCCAAGATCGGAATCCAGGAACGAGCAACTTCATGCTCTCGGCCGCCAAACCATTTTCATACAGGATGCTGTGAATGATTTGCACAACGTTGAAAAAGAGATTAACTGGAAGCACGAGAATGCTATTGACGAAATGACGGGTGTAAAAAGAGAAATCTCCAAAGTGGAAAAAGCATTCCGCATTTTGCCCAGCGTCTTACGGCAAGCTCTCCATCAACTCCAACAACACCAGGAGAAAATTCTCAAGGAAGAACAAGCCAATCTCCACGTCTCTGAAGCCAAAACTGTAGCTGCCCTACAGGAAATAGGTTCCCAGCTTAAAGGACACGATCAAAAGATAAATGATATGTCACTGGTGCTTCAATCCTTAGTTGGTAAAATGTCAAGCATGGAGACCAAACAGGATAATGTGATGAAGATCCTGGAACGCCTTGATGAGAAGGTCTCTTATCTTGATGAGGCTAAAAAGGGGGAAGAGGCCAAAGAGGCTGGAAGACAATGGAGATTATAGAAGGAAAAGGAGATTGACGTTGTACTGGAAGACAATGTCACTGCTGCAATTAACCATCTATCAGCACCTTCACATTCTATTAAGATACAGGGTGCTCACCCTGAATTTCACGATCCTAACTTTTCTTGGAAGAACCTTGTGCAGAAGCCACCCGTAATGAATCTTCCGACCAACCGACGGCCTACATCCTACGAAATAAAAGACTGGAGAAAAAACAAACTGATGAGATACTTCATAGTTCTTATCAGGGAGTCCACCATATTCAACAAATGTAAAATGCTGAAAGAAGCTGCTGAGGAATTTACAAGGATGCTGGATGCAGGAATGCTTCCCCTACAACTCCAGATGAAATCCAAGCATAAGAAAGGCGAACCGGTTACCCACCTTGACGATTGTATCCTTGTCTTCGACAAATCATATGAAGGTCAAGCAATCTACTTGAATTGAAACAAGGATGCCCTGCAAAATTGGTGAAAGGGAACCGAGAATGATCCGAGAAGGACCTGGAGGCATGATCATCACAGAAGATAGCCTGCATGATTATTTGTTTTTGTGCAAATTTTAGTATTTTTGCCCAAACCTGTAACCTTCCAATTATTATCAATAAAATGTCATTTTATCTTTGAAAGATTATAGCTCGTGATCTACGCTTACTGTCTACTTGCTTGATTTAAGTTATTTGCTGTAAAATAACAAGTATAAAAACTTGTATAGTACAAAGCTATAAGAACTTGTCTGCGAACAGTTCATAAGTTAAGTTGTATTTAACACTAGACTACCCTGTAAGATTGTGCCTACTCTCCAATTATAAGTTAAAATTGTAATACACTTCCCTATTAGATGCTATCATTTTAGAACTTGCCCGCGAGCAGTTCATATTTTTTTCTTTTTAAATGCTGAAGGCCAGAACATTCGACAGAAGACCAAGAAGAAAGCCTCTCAAATCAAAGATGTTTTAGAAGTTTTGGCATCAAGGTTTTGCAATCATCAAGAAGCTTTGGCATTATCAAAAGGGGGAAATTGTTGGGATAAACAATTCTGTACCATGTTTGATAAAGTACCAACATACAGCAAGTAGCTGTACCGAAGACAATCATACAACAAGATGTCAAGTGCCTCAACATACAACAAAAGAATAAAGTGTCATCATACAGCAAGAAGCTCATCAGTCGATGAAACCAAGTATGGAAGCTGTCCTGAAACATTCATACATCATCTTTCCATACAGCAGCCCTAAGATAGCCTACAACGTGGAACCTATAGCTACAGCAGTATAAACGCAACATGTTGGATACAGAAAACAGGCTGTAAAGTGTTAAGACCTTCAACATTTATCCAACAGGAATGAAGACCGTTGAAATGGAATCTGTTTTATTCGCTAAAGTCAAGCCACCGTTTGAAAAGACGTATTTAAATACTGACTGGATAAAGTATTTAAATGCCAGCATACAAAGATCTTCAGACAAGGAGCAAAATACGGATCTTGTACTGTGCAAGTCAAACAACACGGAACAGACTCTTTACTCAACGGATCTATTCACAAGGGATATATCCCAAAGGCTATATATACCCCGAAGTTTGAAGATCAAAAAGATAACAAGTACAACGAGATATATATGAACGATATAAAAACGATCAATGACTGAATACTCACTATCGTCAGATCAAGCTTACAAGAGCAAGTATATTTTTTCAAGTATCAATTCTTATCTGAAAAGAAGAAATATACTCAGTCAACAAGAACAGCACATCACCAGCTCAAGATCTTCGCATTCAAGCTGTTGTTCTAACCCATTTGTGTAAAAACCTAGTTCTGTGTGAACTAAAGAAGATATTCCAGCCTATGTGGGACGAATAGGATGAAGCTTTGGAACTGTGTGTGAAGAAGCAAGTCAAGAGACGCCATCAACCAATCTGTATGAACGGTTGATTCCAACAGTCTTTGTATCAATCTGTGTGAACGATACGAGGAAATGTTTGATTATAGTCACGTAGTTATGTATACAGTGATTATAATAAATATATTTACTCCTATATGGAGGACCAGTGGACGTAGAGGGTTTTACCTCGAACCAATTTAAATACTGTGTTATTTACCTTCTGCCGTTACTGTTTTCATAAACTGTGATTTATATAAGTATACACTGCAAAACCCTGTACGCACCAACCAAACAGGAGATAAAGCCTAGTTGCTGTATTTACAGCAACTCACTTAAAAGAACTTCCGCTACGCACTCTTATTTGAAAATCGTACAACTTGTCGCTTAAACATTTACCAAGATGTAGTCTGTATACTTGGTGTCCAACAACTTATGATCTTATTTGCCATTAACCGTATAGGACATTCGCCTGCTCACTAACAGGAGATAGAATTCTTTCTTGGTGTACAGTAAACACTGCTACCTGCATGTATAGTCCGCACTTCGAGGTTGACTCAGCAACTAAGCAAATGAGTATAACTACTCTAATGACAAACTAAACGTCACAGGCACATCTCCTACTGAACCCTCAAGTCAAAGGTCCACGTATACTATCACAGCCTTTCGATTCATCATTGACTCTCCAAGAGTGAATACCGTGTGACTGAATCAAGTATGAGTCGTGTTCGAGTATAGTGGTCCCACCAATATACTTATAACTATGCTATCAAGACATGCACACGCCCTAGCATTAGTTATACAAGTCTTACTCAAAACTTAATGCCGAATTAAGTTTATCGACTTGCGAACTGTTTACGTAAATAAACTTTAAACACTTCCAGTGTATTTTCTCTTATCCGATAAGGAGAGTGGAATGTTCGCTCTTATTTACATGGACTTCACTTCAATGTTTACCAAATCAAGAATGCATTTGAAATATAATAAACAGTGAATAAATCATATTGCCTTTTATTGATAATTCCATAATTACAAGTACAATGCCCCTTCTCTCTCATCCCATGAGTGGCATTCAAGGGCATATTCCTAACAATCTCCCACTTGCACTCAATTCCACACATCATGGTATCGAATACCCATGTTCTTCAGATGTCTTTCCAAGACAGCCTGAGATAACGGCTAAGTGTGCGGGTCAGAGACATTGTCTTCTGAGTCTACTCTTTACAACGAAACATATACTTTTTCAACCATCTCTCGAACTATGTGATACTTTCTCTCTATATGCTTGGTGTTGTGGTGATCCCCCGGCTCCTTGGCTTGGGCGACATCTCCATCATTATCACAGAATAGTGATATAGGCAGCTCCGCATTAGGCACCACTTGAAGTTCTTGCACAAACTTCTGCATCCAAAATGCTTCCTTGCTAGCCTCTGATGCAGATTGGTACTCTGCTTGGAAGGTGGAATCTGCAGTAGCGCTTTGCTTGGATCTTCTCCAAGATACTGCTCCTCCATTCAGAGTAAACAAATACCCATATATCGACTTAGAGTCGTCCTTGTCACCTTGAAAATTAGAATCGGTGAATCCAACCAACTTCAGTTCTCCACCACCGTAAGTAAGAACCATATCTCTAGTTCTTCTTAAGTACTTAAGAATGTTCTTGACGACAGTCCAGTGTTCCCTTACCAGATTTGCTTGAAATTGACTTACCACACTCACAGCGTAGGCTAAGTCCGGTCTTGTACACAACATAGCATACATGAGGCTACCCACTGCCAAGGCATAGGGTACCTTACTCATCTCTCTCTTGTCTTCCTCATTTTGAGGACAATTTTTGTGGTGAGATGAATTCCATGTCGCATGGGAAGGAACACTCTTTTAGATTCATCCATCTTGAATCTTCTTAGGATCTTATCTATATAGAGGGCTTGGGAAAGTCCTATCATTCTTCGCAGTCTATCTCTGTAAAGACGGATCCCTAGAATATAGGAAGCTTCTCCCAAGTCTTTCATGGAGAACGTTTTAGAAATCCAATCTTTCACAGTGCTGAGCATTGCTACGTTATTTCCTATAACTAGAATATCATCTACATATAGTACTAAGAATGCAATGTTGCTCTCACTGACCTTTTTGTAAACACATGGATCCTCCTCATTTCACACGAAATCAAAGTCCTTGACTGCTTCGTCAAATCGAAGCTTCCAACTCCGAGAAGCTTGCTTCAGCCCATAAACGGCTTGTTGCAGCTTACACACCTTATGAATATTAGCTTTGGACACAAAACCTTTAGGCTGTTCCATATAAATTTCCTCCTCAAGGTATCCAATTAGAAAAGCCGTTTTGACATCCATTTGCCATATCTCATAATCGTAATGGGCAATGACAAGCATCATGCGAATCGACTTGATCATAGCTACGAGTGAGAAGGTATCATGATAATCGATCCATTCCCTTTGGGTATAACCATTTGCCATAAGCCTGGCCTTATAGGAACCAACCTTGACATCCCCATTAGTCTTTCTCTTATAGATCCATTTACTACTAATAGGCTTCATGCCAGTTGGTAGATCTACTAGAGTCCAGACCTGATTGGCATGCATCGAGTCTATCTTAGCTTCTATTGCTTCTTGCCATTTATCAGAGTCCATATCCATTATCGCTTGGTTATAGGTGACAGGGTCGTCCTCATGGCTACCAGGTACGTCGTAGAGACCCAGTTCCTTGACATGTGTATAACCATACCTCTCAGGTAAGTGAGACACCCTATCATTCCTTCAAAGTGGAGGTTGTGTTATACTAGGTTTGGTTCGTGATCCCTGATCACATGTATCCTCAGGACTTTCATTATTCTCTTCCAAAGAGATATTTCTACTCGAGCCACCTTCCTGAATGAATTCATTCTCATGGAAGTGCGCTTGTAAAGCCACAACGACCCTATGGTCTTCTGGCATGTAGAATATATAACACATCGAGGGTATCCAATGAAACGTCCCTTGACGGACCTCGCTTCCAGTTTGTCCACCTTAGCCTTTTTGACATAGGCTGGACATCCCCAAATCCTTATGTGATTAAGACTTGGTTTCTTACCCTTCCACATGTCATGCGGAGTGATAGGAACGGATTTGGAAGGATATCTATTAAGGATATAGGCAGCGGTAAGTAAGGCGTACCCCCACAGGTAAATTGGTAAATCAGTGTAATCCAACATGGAGCGGACCATGTCCAACAAAGTCCGATTTTTCCTTTTTGAAGCAGATGCAGTCGTCTGATTAGAGTACTTTGTCTAAATACAAGCGTAGTGTACGTTAGGCATAGGAGGTTACGTACGTTAAGACACAGCAGTAATGTACATTACATTGAGTCTATAACGTATGTTATGAAGAGAATTGGATAGGACCCGAGGTGTCGCAACTTCCGGCGCAGATGTGGACAGAAGAAGTCAACTCCTAGTTAACGTACGTTATGAGTGGTACATTACGTATGTTAAATGGGTATATTACTTTAGCAAGTCAACTCTGTGTTACGTACGCTGCGGTACATGTGTTACGTACATAATACAAGGTATGAAATGAGGCAGTAACTTCTGGGTTGTCGTTATGGATGCTATCGAGGCCGGATAACGTACTTAAAGGATGTTACGTACGTTAAGTGTTTCATGTAACGTACATAATTCCTGAAAGCTTATATATATGTTAGACTCCATCATTTTGCTATTTTGAGTAGTTCTACCTTGTTTCTTCGTCTTTCAACCCTCCGAGGCTGATTGTGGCTCTTCTAACTCGGTTGTGAGCTTGGGTAGCATGGATTGGAGTTGTTCTTAGAGTTGATAATGATGATTGGAAGGAGTTTGATTGTTCTTCATCGAAGTTCTTCAATATCAGGTAACATTCGTGTTCCTCTGATTATAGCTCGAGTTTGGAATGATGTTTACATGTTATGGAGCATGTTAATCTACCTTATTGTTATTATGATGTTATACATGAATAAATGGTATTGTGACAAGAGATTGAATATATTGATTAAGGATTACTCATGTTGCAAAGGTTGCGATTCGTCCAAACATGCTCGTATGATGGATTATCAGGTTTTGTTGCTGATATATGAGTATTGATATGATTGTAGTGGTTTTGGATCGTGCTGAAAAGATATGTCGATGTAATTCCCTCCTTCATTTCAGATTCTTGATGTTATTGTCGTTGTTTACTTCATATGATGACGATTACGGTAGTATTGCTATGATTCTTGGTGTTAAGAATAATGCATGTCGAAGAAAATGATGATATGTGTGTTTAATCGGGATATTATGGAACCGTTGGGTTTGTTGATAGGTTATATTGATTGTTGGTATGATTATCGGATTATGTAATCGTATTGTGGTTATGGATTCGTGATTGATTGATTTGGGTTGTTCGGATTTATGTATAATCGAGATATCGTTGAAACCCTTGAGTCTGATTGGTTGGCTATATCGGTTATTGATTGTTATCGGATTGTTGTTTATTGATTATTGTAATAGATTGTGATAATTGATCATTAGTTAGAACCGTGCCTAGCGGTCGTGTTCGAGGATGTTCGTGAATTGCATTGGCCAGGGCCAAGGAGCTTGTAGACGAAGGCAAAGAATTGGTAGCGGCTTCACTATCATCGTATCGGTATCGAGGCAAGTTATTACTTGCTCAGTTTATATATTTAATGAATGGTTTTAGTTTCATTTTGTTTATAATGCATAAAGCAATGATTATTACCGTGGACTCTGGAGATTGAGGTTGTACATTATTTTCTGATTTTGGGAATTAAATCATAAGGTATATGATTTACATTCGTTAATGGTATACTTGGGTATCGAGGGTACATTATGGTAAAGATGGGGATATGAGTTATCTATGGTCCGTTGTATTTTTAATCAGTGAATATTGAGGATAATTGTCGGTGATGGTTTTGGACATCGAGATTGCTCTCGAAGGACTCGGGGCAAGTATCTTAATTTGATTTTGGTTTGGTGTTGATGATTTTGATCATGCATATTGTCATTCATGTTATTGAACATGAGGTCGTCCAAGTCGATTTGCCATAATGTCGTTCATGTTATTGATTCATATGTTGTTCATGTTGATGAACATATTGATTTGCATATATGTATGCATAGTTGTATTATATATGTTGTATTGATCCGATAGGATCGTGTGATCTATGCTGAGGGCGCTGAATCGGTTGTCCACCTCGTGTTGGTCCGACGGGATCATCTTGGGATCTATGCTGAGGTCGCTAAATCATTGGATTACCCTGTATTATGTTGATGGAATCATGTGGATTCGCATCGTTGGATTTTCTCATGTGTTTTTGTTATGCATATGTATATTGTTGGTTATCCATCTCGTGTTGATCTAATAGGATCATCTTGGGATCTATGATGTGTGCGCTGGGTCGTCGAATTTCCACTGAGTATACATTGTTGTTATTGTTGTGGGCATATTGACATTGTCATATGAGTATGCATTTGTAGGTCTTGTGTTAGGACCGTGTCTGTATGTGTATTGATCTGATCTCGGATTAGACTGACATGATATATCGCGGCATTGCGTATCTTGAGGTATGTTCCATATTTCCTTCTTGGTACTTGTCTTTTGATGGACAGTTGATTATCGTGTTGAGATTTGAGGATGTTATCTGATGGACTGGATTGGTCAAAGTTGGTATATTTCGTATCAGTGAGTTATGATGATGTTTTGAAAATCTTGGGTATTGTCTGAGATACAGTACAAATTGTTTGTGTCGATTCAGTGTGTTTTTGAGAAATACGAGATGTGGAATATGGTAAGGGATATTTTGAGGAGGATTGAATTGGTAAAACTATGATGGTATGATTACATTGGTAGTATTCTTACTTAGTAATTTCATTGGTATGTAACTATTGACGTGATGCGATCGTTATCATTGTTGAGTATTATGACTGACCCCATTGTGGGCTTTGTTTTTAGGTTCTGGGGATATCAAGCTTGTAGCGGTCGTGAAGAGATGAGCTTCCCGGGAGATACTAGCTATAGCATGTGTTCATGAATCGAGTACTTTGATTAGTTGTTATTTTCCACTACAAAGTATTTTTAGTTAATTATCTTATCCGCTGCGAGTGTGTTTTAAAATGGATAACTAGTATTTTGCGAACTTGGGTTTATTTTGGAAAGTCGTTTTCTAAACTATTTTGTCGATACGTGTAAGTGGTGGCTTAACGTGTACTTTTGAAACTATTGAGTTTTGGCGGTTTGGCCTTGTACTTTCAAATGAGAGTTTTTCGACGGTATTGTTAAACGGATTTTATGAAGTCTTCGAATGTTTAAAAATATATTATCGTCATCTCCGCTCAGGCGTATTTTAAATGTTTGTAAATATATCTTTCAGCCTTGTGGGTTCCATTTCGGGGCCCACGTCGCTGTAATATTCCCGGATAGCTCCGGGGGTGTTACAATTACAGTTGAAATTTATTACAAACTGCATGAAGGAGTCAGGCAGAGATTGAAGGATCAGATCAATCTGAAGGGATAAATCCATATGAAAGTTGAGCACCTCAAGCCTCTCAATAGAGATCATCTTGAGGACGTGGTCTCCCACTTTCTCCCCTTCCTTCATCCCAGCACTGAATAACTGCTTCGATATCTCATATCTAGCAGTCCTACTGTGCTCTCCATAAAGTTCAATCAAGTGTGCGAGAATCTGCCTAGCAGAATTCATTTTATCGTGCGCTCTCTGCAGCTCATTATTCATTCCCATCATAAAGCCGCGGACCAACACGTCATCTTTGACTCATTTTTCATAGATGTCAATCTCTTCCGGATTACCCCTAGTCCGGACTGGAGTCGGTGGGATGTCCGCCTCCAAGACGTATCCCAGAGACTCCATGCTGAGTACAATCATCGGATTCCGCAACCAGTCAACAAAGTTGGGGCCAGATAGGAGATTCTTTTCAAGTACTATTGCAAGTGGGTTCTTAGCCATTTTAGAGAGATATAGTTTCGTTTCTCTGCATTGATATAGACAAGATTGAATTAGTGACTTGTTTTATTATGACCGAGTATAGAATTTAAGGGCTTGTATAATTCTTATCTCGGCTCCCACTAATTTTATCAGTATTACACACTCCAATGTTATAATCCGGAAGTCATGGTTAGATCGACTTCTTACTGGTGATCGAGTTTTTTTTACAAATTTTAACAGACGCAACTTATCAGGTTTCTTGCCGATTAATTTCTATAAAGTGGTGTCCAATACCAACCCGTCTAACGGATGATTCGATCTTCTTTTACCCCTAGTCTTCATGCCCTCAACCTATCAGGTTTCTTGGCAATCCAGACTATCTAAGTTGTTGACCATCAACGTCTATCAGTTTGACTATTGAATCTCGCCCTGCAACCTATCAGGTTTGTAGGGGCGAAATTTATCACCAACCGAAGGCATCTAATGCACTCAAGAATTTTTCAACCTCTACCAAATGTACTACCCGGTAACTCGGAAGCATGGCACACCAGCTCGGGTATCAATTTTCTACGAGTTTGATGGATGGTAGGAAACCTCGTAACCTTTTTCAAACTTTGTCTGATTGTTGGAGAATTTCGCGATTAATGTTACACTTTGCACATTAATTCATTTATAAGCGTGTTTGTGTTTGTCAATCATCAAAATGAAAAACAGTAAATAGTAACCTCGTTACTACCAACATATAGCTCATGGACTTTTTCGTAAGTACTGGGCCAAGCGAATGACCCAATAAAAAAAATAGTCTTCGATTCTTCGTCTTCTCGGTCGGTTGTCTTCGGTCATCGTCATAGCCAAATAAATAATTACATCATTGAAAATGCATCCTATTATACAAATTTTCTAGTAAAAATAAATAGGCTCAAAACGGCCTTTACAACTCAATCGAATCGAGCAAATTAAAACTAAGTCCACGAGCTATATCACCATCACGTAAGGATTCCATACAACATGTAACGGCAATCAAATTAAATAACTAATTTAATATATTAATCCAATTAATCTATGAAATTAATCTATTCAATTTCTACAATATTAATCTAATTAATATATATATGCCATTAAAATTAAATAATCAATTAATATAATAATTCAATCAATGTAAAAATTAATCTATTTAATTTTAATGGTATTAATATGATTAATATTATTAATCATCATTTCAATTCGTTCGAAGTAATCCGACCAAAAATAGTATTTTCGTTTAATATATTTCCCATTTAAAATAATATTCTAAATATATATTTTAATCAAATTAAATCTAATTTAAAATTTGGGAAAATATTGCAACGCAATACAGTGACTAAACGAAGTCCCGGACAAGTCGGAACGGGCCCAACCCGCAAACCGAGCCCAAAAAAGGGGACTGGCTTAGGGTGATCCGCGGGAGCGAGTCACCTGCCTGCTACTATCCGGGTACCAGGCCTCTTTTCCGACCAGCCTGCTAGTCACTCGGCTCGTGTACCGGACGTACATCAAACGACTCAATTTAATATACTCCATTTTATCTCCAATGTATTTATACTAATTAATTAATCCAATCAATTAATTATATAGAATACAAATATATTACTCTAAGAAATATAATTTATGAATTAAATTAATTACCCAGTAACTTAGTTTCAATTCATAAGACCGCTATTTGATTTATCTAATAAATCATAATTAGATATCCAGTATCTAATATTAATAGAGAGATGATAAAATCATATTTATCCGTCAACGGTCCTGATGTGCGACTCTGTAGGTCCGTCTCAGATGACATTGGGAGGAACCAATGAGTGCGGACAACACTTAGCCAGCCTAGCGGGCCGCACTGTAAACCCCGACTGAGAACGAATGAAGGGATCATTCCAGAACCATTATGTTGTGAATACCATATACGTATATACCCTTCATCAGATGTCCCGATCAACTCTTTGGGTCACGGTAAAGTCAAACCCTACTGATGACTAGACACTATACACGTGTTAATGCAAATCAAGACCAACTGATTACTAGTGTATCTAATACGACTAGATCAGAATGCTTTTGCCAAAGACTTATGATCTTATTTGCCATTAACCGTATAGGACATTCGCCTGCTCACTAACATGAGATAGAATTCTTTCTTGGTGTACAGTAAACACTGCTACCTGCATGTATAGTCCGCACTTCGAGGTTGACTCAGCAACTAAGCAAATGAGTATAACTACTCTAATGACAAACTAAACGTCACAGGCACATCTCCTACTGAACCCTCAAGTCAAAGGTCCACGTATACTATCACAGCCTTTCGATTCATCATTGACTCTCCAAGAGTGAATACCGTGTGACTGAATCAAGTATGAGTCGTGTTCGAGTATAGTGGTCCCACCAATATACTTATAACTATGCTATCAAGACATGCACACGCCCTAGCATTAGTTATACAAGTCTTACTCAAAACTTAATGCCGAATTAAGTTTATCGACTTGCGAACTGTTTACGTAAATAAACTTTAAACACTTCCAGTGTATTTTCTCTTATCCGATAAGGAGAGTGGAATGTTCGCTATTATTTACATGGACTTCACTTCAATGTTTACCAAATCAAGAATGCATTTGAAATATAATAAACAGTGAATAAATCATATTGCCTTTTAGTGATAATTCCATAATTACAAGTACAATGCCCCTTCTCTCTCATCCCCTGAGTGGCATTCAAGGGCATATTCCTAACACTTTTCTAGTGAACAAGCTTTACAAAACGATTTATAGGCATTGAAATTGCCACGGAAGCCTCGGGATTAACGGAAGGTGCACCGTCAACCTCATCAGGGTGTGCGTTCTTCAATTCCGGTGATACGGTATCATACTCACTCACATCAATGCCGATATCGAGTGGTGCTTCCAATCGTTTTCTGGACTTGAAAAATGGATGACCGTGTGAGTTTTTCAAAATGCGAATCATCATATTGTTGGGATTCGGTGCCTAAAATGAAGGTGCAACAGAAGCAATATAAGAATCTAATTCAATCCGAATCCCAATGAGGATCGATCAAGCTATGTATATACGAATAAATAAATGAAAATAAGAGTATGATACGAAACTATACCCTCGTAGTCCGTTAATTAATGGTGAGAAGATGATATCCCTTGCGGATCCAATCCGCAACAAGCTCTAGGATGATCCAATGCCGAAAACACCGCGTCACTACTTGCCACGCGCCGGGGAAACAATCGGAATGACAACCACCCAATTAACCTCCAAGGTTACGGCTAGAATAGGATGATAGAAGCTTTGAAATGTGATTATAACACTCTAAGTGTATAACTCACTATCTCTCAATATATCTCAATATTTCCTCCAATAAAATATCAATAACAATGAAGAATAAAGATGAAGACTTAGAAAAATATTCTATCTCTCTCCATTACTCTACTATCTTGAGATGCTCAAGATTAATTAGAGAATTGAAGTCTTCTATCATTATATTCTTCAACATGAAGACCAAATCACCTACTTTATCTCACATGAGATTTTTTGTCCCCTATATGTCACATGTCTACCACCAATTAAGGTGGAGACAAAGATCAAGGAGGGAAGTAGGTGAAAGGGGGCAGCCATCTAGAAGGTTAACCAACCGGTACAAGACAAATCAATTGGTTCAAGGACGATATTTTTTGAAAATTCAAATATAGTCACGAATGGTCTCATTTTATTCATCTCGTCGAGACGATCGTTTTAAAAAAAAAATCATCCGAATCCGAGTCCGTATGAAGAAGTTATGACCATTCGAAGGACAATTAAATAGACGGACCATATTGTGCCACGTGTCAACACCCGATTGGACCAGAAATTCAACTTTATGCTGATGTCATCCATGACATCAACATTAATTGGCAGCCGTGTATTATTGGGATGGGATAAAATGTTATATTATTTTATTAATTTTGTAGTAGTATAAATAGGGGATGAATGTGTAGTGTTTGGAGAGGAGAAAAATAGGAGGAAAAAAAGAGAAAAAAATAGAGAGATATTATTGTAAGGGAGAGAAATAAAAATATTGTGTAATAAATTATATTTGAGTAATAATATTATGGAATATTTATTTATTTGTGTTGTTATTATGAGTGAGTAATTTTCTTTACTGGGGTTATGATGAAACCATGTCTATATTATTATTAATATTTATATAATAATTCCAAATAAATATTTTAACGATTATGATTTTTGCTTCAATAGGGGAATATTATTTCATCAATTATATCACGTATTTTTGATAGTTATAAATTCCCCATTGCTTTGTGATTATTGATATTAGTTAATTTCTTTGATTATTTATTTTCCATTAAATTGGATACATATAATTCTTAGAATACATTTCTCAAGCGAAGGAAAATCTATATTTGAATTATAATTTTGTACTTATTATCAAATCTATAGGGAAATAGTGAGATTAATTTCAGAATCTATTCCCTGAATTTCTTGGAATTAAAATATAAAATAAATAATAAATAGCCATTGGTGGACTCTAAACCCTAGTAAATTATTTAAAATCTACTTAAAAATTAATGTTATTTGTTGCAATTATTATAACCAATCAAAAATCAAATTATTTGGGACTAGGTTAGAATTTAATATAATTTGGTTCAAAACGATAGGAATATATTTACTTCACTGTCATAGTCCTCCCTGTGGAATCGACCTTGCACCGCATATCTACATCGAACGAATCGTGCGCTTGCGAGTATTAGACTAAAGAATCAACAAACAACACCATGGAAACATGTAATTGGTGCAACGGGTCTCATCCTAGTGCTGAGTGCCAAGCCGGAAATCCTTTCGAGCAATCTCTGATGGAACAAGCTCAGTTTGTGGGGAATGGAAATCGGCAGAACAACCCATATTCCAACACTTACAATCAAGGGTGGCGAAATCACCCAAATCTTTCGTGGAGGAACGGGCAAGCTTTAAATAAACCTCCGCAAGCTCAATTCACGCAGCCCCCACAGCAGCCCCCTCAACCACCGAAGGTATCTTTGGAAGATGCTCTTGCTCAAATGGCGGCTAATACGAGCCAATTCATGACTCGCACGGAGACTACCCTACAAAATCATTCCGCTTCTATTCGAAACTTGGAAGTACAAATGGGGCAGATCGCAAATTTATTGTCCTCTCGACCTCAAGGTGTATTACCAAGCGCCACTGAGATGAACCCCAAGGAAAATGTGCAAGCAATCGAGCTACGAAGTGGAAAGGAGCTACAAGAGCAGCCTAAGAATAGCAAGGACAAGAGCAACCACAGTGAGAAAATAAAGGACGAGGAGCCCAAGCCAAAAGCAGTGTCGACCACTCATCCCACTCCATGAATTCCATTCCAACAACGCCTGCAAAAGCAAAAATTGGACAAGCAATTCTCCAAGTTTCTTGACGTATTCAAGAAACTACATATCAACATTCCATTTGCCGATGCCTTGGAACAAATGCCGTGCTATGTGAAGTTCATGAAGGAGATCTTATCAAACAAAAGGAAGCTCGAAGAGTATGAGACAGTGGCATTGACGGAAGAGTGCAGTGCTATTCTACAGAAGAAGCTCCCACCTAAATTGAGGTATCCGGGAAGCTTTACTATTCCATGCACTATTGGAAATTCGTCCTTTGACAGAGCCTTATGTGATCTAGGAGCCAGCATAAATCTTATGCCCCTTTCCATTTTTAAAAAGCTGGATATTGGGGAAGCCAAGCCGATGACGGTCTCTTTGCAATTAGCTGACAGATCTATCAAGTATCTGAGGGGGGTAATAAAAGACGTTTTGGTCAAGGTCGATAAATTCATCTTTCCGGTCGATTTTATTGTGCTCGATATGGAGGAGGACTATGACATCCCAATTATCTTGGGAAGACCATTCTTAGAAACCGGCCAAACTTTAATTGATGTGGAAAAGGGGAAGCTTACTCTACGAGTTCAAGAGGAGCAAGTTACTTTCAATATATTTCGATCCGGGCAATATCCTAGTGATGTTGAGAATTGCTTTCAAATTGACGTCATTGACTCGTGTGTAAGTAGAGATTTTCGTGAGAGCTATCCATCAGATCCATTGGAGTCCGTTTTAGTTGGGTCCGTTTCCGAATTGAATTCAGAGCATGTAGCCTATTTACGACACATGGATGCTTCCCCACCATTTTTCACTCGTCGACCATGTGAGGAGCTTGGAAGTTCACCAACTCGACCCGTCCCATCAATCGAGAAACCCCCAAAGCTAGAGCTCAAGTAGCTACTGAATCATTTAAGATATACATTTTTGGGACCCGACGATTCCCTGCCAGTCATTCTTTCGGCCACTTTGGCAGGAGATCAAGAGGAGAAATTATTGAGGGTTTTGAGGGAGTACAAATATGCCCTTGGGTGGTCTATTGTGGATATCAAGGGAATCAGCCCGTCCATTTGTATGCACAGAATTTTGATGGAGGAAGACTACAAACCATCTGTGGAGCATCAACGCCGTTTAATTCCAAATATGAAAGAGGTGGTAAAAGTCGAGGTTTTAAAACTCCTCGACGCAGGTATGATCTTTCCTATTTCTGATAGCAAGTGGGTAAGTCCGGTTCAAGTTGTGTCAAAGAAGGGTGGGATAACGGTTATCCAAAATGATAATAATGAATTAATTCCCACTATAATTGTTACGGGGTGGCGTATGTGCATAGATTATAGGAAATTAAATAAAGCCACTAGAAAAGATCACTTTCCTTTACCATTTATTGATCAAATGTTGGATAGATTAGCCGGACACGATTTCTATTGTTTTCTTGATGGTTATTCTGGGTATAATCAGATTTATATAGCCCCAGAAGACTAAGAAAAGACAACGTTTACATGTCCTTATGGCATTTTCGCTTATAGGCGCATGCCTTTTGGTTTATGTAATGCGCCGGCCACTTTTCAACGGTGTATGATGGCTATTTTTCTGACATGGTAGAGCATTGCATTGAAATTTTTATGGATGACTTTTCTGTTTCGGTGATTCGTTTGATATGTGTTTGCAGAATTTGCAGAAAGTCCTCAAAAGATGCGAAGAAACAAATTTGGTCTTGAAGTGGTAGAAGTGCCATTTTATGGTCCAGGAGGGCATTGTACTAGGCCACCGCATATCCTCCCATGGAATTAAAGTCGACCGGGCAAAAATTGAAACAATCGAGAAGATGCCTCTGCCTACTTCGGTAAAGGGGGTAAGGAGCTTTTTGGGACACGCCGGTTTTTACCGCCGTTTTATTAAAGATTTTTCAAAGATCACGAAGCCGTTGTGCAATTTGCTCATGAAGGATGTTCTGTTTAATTTTGACGAGTCTTGTAAAGAAAGTTTCGACCTATTGAAGAAAGCTCTAAGCACCGCCCCGGTCATAGTCGCTCCAGACTTGGGCCTTCCATTCGAGTTGAGGTGTAATGCTAGCGATTTTGCCATTGGGGCTGTTTTGGGACAGAGACGAGGGAAAGTGTTCCACATCGTGTATTACGCAAGCCGAACTCTTGACAACGCCCAAAGAAATTATGCCACAACAGAAAAAGAATTGTTGGCTGTGATCTTTGCTTTTGATAAATTCCGGGCGTATTTATTGGGGACTAAAGTAGTGGTGTGGACTGACCATTCGGCGATCAAATACCTTTTGGAGAAGAAGGATGCTAAACCAAGGTTGATTAGGTGGGTGCTTCTCCTACAAGAATTCAACTTGGAAATTCGCAACAAAAAGCAGACTGAGAATGTTATTGTCGATCACCTTTCACATTTAGAGAATCCCCTTGAGAAGGGGGAGAGTCATCCACAAATTGTGGAAAACTTCCCCGATGAACAGCTCTACAAGTTGGGTTCGCAACACGCACCTTGGTACGCTGATCTAGTTAACTATCTGGCGAGCAAAATAATTCCGAATGATCTATCGCGTCATCAAAATAAGAAGCTGATTTCAGACGCTAAGTATTACTTGTGGGACGATCCTTTTCTATTTAAAAGATGCCCTGATCGAATCATTCGCAGATGTATTCCGGATGAGGAAATCCGCAGTGTGCTGAATCATTGTCATGCATCACCCTACGGAGGGCATTTTAGCGGAAATAGAACAGCGGCAAAGGTCTTGCAATTTGGTTTCTATTGGCCATCGTTATTCAAAGATGCTCATTCCTTTGTGTCCATGTGTGATCGGTGTCAACGGATGGGAAACATCTCAAAACGACATGAAATGCCGTTGAACACAATACTTGAGGTTGAATTGTTCGACGTGTGGGGGATCGAATTCATGGGTCCATTTCTTCCATCAAATAAGAACCTCTATATTCTAGTAGCAGTGGACTACGTCTCGAAGTGGGTCTAAGCGGTGGCAGTACCAACAAATGGGTCTAATATCGTGATCAAATTTATAAAAAAAAAATATTTTCACGCGATTTGGGACTCCACGTGCTATTATCAGTGATGGTGGTTCACACTTTGACAACAAATTCCTTGATGTGGTCTTAAGGAAATACGGAGTCACTTATCGTGTTGCCACAGCCTACCATCCCCAGACGAGTGGTCAAATCGAGAGCTAAAGTGGATCTTAGAAAAAACAGTCAGCTCGTCTCGAAAAGATTGGTCCTTTAAACTCGATGATGCACTTTGGGCATATCGTACTGCGTATAAAACACCTATCGTCATGTCACCGTACAGATTGGTTTTTGGAAAAAGTTGTCATTTGCCAGTAGAGATGGAGCATCATGCATACTGGACGATAAATAAATTGAATTTTGATCTTAAATCGGCTGGTGAAAAGTGTGGTTTGCAGTTGAACGAGCTGGAGGAAATTCGTCATGATGCGTATGAGAATGCGAAGCTTTATAAGGAGCAGACAAAGAGTTGGCACGATAAGCACATTACACATCGAGAGTTCGTTCCGGGTCAAGGGGTGTTATTGTTTAATTCTCGCTTGAGGTTGTTTCCAGGGAAATTACGTTCACGATGGTTGGGACCGTTTACTGTAGTTCAAGTATTCCCACACGGAGCAGTGGAAGTACAAAAAGATGACCAAAAATTTAAAGTAAATGGGCAGCGGTTGAAGGCCTACACAGGTAATCCAATAGACGTGCAGAAGACGAGCGTCGTCCTATCCACCGCAGAGTGAATGCTAGAAAAGTCTGGCTGAAGACTATAAACTTAGCGCTTCTCGGGAGGCAACCTGAATATTAGTTGTAGATGTTAATTTTTCGTTGATTTCATTCATTCTCAGAGTCTAATTTTTTCATCATCTTTGCTTTGATATGCTTCTCTCTCACGTTCTATGTGTTTTCGCTTTAAAAAGTTTTGTGCAGGAACATTCCAGGCCAGGGGCCACGGCACATATAGAGGGGGCCGCGGCATACAGGTGTCTAAAATACAGGCAAACTTTCTGTACTCTGTGCCGCGACACAAAGCTATTGAGCCACGGGACACTTGCCCCAAGAGCCGCGGCACGTTGACAATGAGCCGCAGCACGCCGAGACCCAGAAAATGCATCCAGGAACTTGTACTACGTGCCGCGGCACGCAAGCTCTGAGCCGCGGCACACTAACCTTGCAAGCCGCGGCACCCGTACAATGAGCCGTGGCACACGTCGAAACTCTCCAACACCCAAAAACTCACTATACTATGGGCCGCGGCTCACTTGATACGTGTCGCGGCCCCCGCCGAGAAGTTAAACAGCCTGCACACGATTCATAATCCATTCGGCCGAAACACCAGGTATTTCTCAAATTTCTTCTTCTTTGCGCGGCGCAAGGATATCATCCTCTTTTTCTCACCTTATTCAATCCAACACAAGGTAATTCTATTCCCTTAAGTTTCAGTGCAACATGGATTAATGATTGGGGTAATATTCTTTGATGAACTTTTGTTTATTTCCTAAATTTCTATCAAAATTTGTATCGGATTATGCTAAGATTATTGATTGATTGATGGTGTTTCGTTATTTCATCATGAATTGCTGTGATTGTCGATTTACATTGTTGTTGTTGAGGATTGAATTGAGCTCTTCATTTAAGCTAACGCATGCAAAGTGTTTGATAAAATGCACCAATGAAATTGTTGAGCTAAACATCTCCAATTTGTCTGCAACGAATTCGATTATCGGATTAATTTGTGCCCCCAAGCCTTACGTCAAGTTTGAGCTTAAATCTCTGCCTCATACCCCTCATACGGAAGTGCGAGTTCATTCGACGCTATATCCATTTTCCGCACGTTATAAGTTGAGAGTGGTATAGTGATTTTTAAAGTTGTCTAAGTTATCTTGTGTTTATTTTTCAGGACAAGGGCTAGGATGCGATCATCCCCCACAAAGGGGGAAACGTCACAAAACCGACCGGATATGGGATCCCACCAATTCTCGGACCCTTCATTCCACCAGTCAGGCCATCTACACCACCCTCCTCGCCGGATGAGGCCGGCACCAGTTCCTGAGCTGATATTAGGGGAGTACTTGACCTTTCTCATATTTCATATTATTATTTGTGTCCATTGAGGTCAATGTACGTCTTAAGTTTGGGGGGGTTACTATTAGTTGTTATTTACTTTTTCGTTGTTATTGATTTTAGCCTTGCTTGTCTTCTAAAATATTCTGGACTGTATTTGCATTCGTGAATTTTTCGTGCAGCCTTGTGTAAGACTGATGATATGATACTGATTTCTTCTTGAAGAAACGGTTGAGTTTTGGTCGAGTTTGCATTCTGCGATATTTGTTTCCTTTGAGTATTCATTTTGGTCTGATTTTTTGCGTCATTGTAGAAATTCTAGCATACAATAAATGAGACATATGTGTTTACGAACCGCCATCTATACGTTTGGTTACACTTTTCACGTAGCTAGTCGTTCAGTAACATGAGTCTTCTTGGCATTTAATTTGAGTTTAGGTATTGAGTCGGACAGCTTTTCCCAAAAATTCGAGAAATTATACATGTTCTATGATTTAGAAGTCTAGTAACCGGGGGTATTCACGTAACCCGTTGTTTATTCTCGCGTAAAACGACAACCCTGAATAGACTTATGGTTCATAAAAATCGCATGATGATGAAAGGAAGCCAATTAACCAGATGTATTCACGTGACCCGTTGTTTACATTCGCGTAAAACAGCAACTTTGAATCGGACATTCGGGAATAGCCATTCGAGTTTTTTCTCCGCTGTAGAAGGAGACTAAGTAACTAGAAGCACTCATGAGCCCCATGAGTGTATTTTACGTCAAACGGTTCCCCGATACATGAGAATGGATTTCCACCCTAGGGTCATTTCATGAAACATACCGGGAGTCGGAACCTAGTGGTTAACTCGAATCATTATAATGATCATATATAAGGGAATGCTGTCCGGGGATTATTATTTACGATGAAACTCTTGCATTTTTGCCACGAGACTGTGGGACTGGGCGAGTTGGCTTGTTTAATCTAACCCTTCATATTAGCGGTCGGCTAAATTCACACTTGTTAATCTTTAAGCCTTGATTTTCTTCATGACCGATAGATCAGCACTAAAAATGATTTCTTTGTGGAATCATTGCCCGTGATGTGACCCACTAATACGATACTTGTATTTTTCTTTGAGATTTTCAGGTTAGTATTAATCAGGTAAAAACTATGGATTTGCACGTTTACCCATGATACCTGTCATCTCATTTGAAATTAATTTTTGCTTGAGGACAAGCAAATGCTTTAAGTTTCGGGGTATTTGTTAGATGTATTTTTATGCGCTTAATTATCATTATTTTATACCCATTTTTAGTTTAAATCTGCGTAAATGAGCTTTTAATGCATGATGTTTATATGTTTTGAAGGAAATTAGAGTCCATGAGCTTAAACGGATAAAAACGGGCCAAAACGACAATTTTTTGTGAAGATCCGCGGCACATACAGAGTGGGCCGCGGCACAGGAGGCGCCCAGCTAGAACCGGTACAAACTGTACTGGGGGCCGCGGCACACTCGTTCCTATCCGCGGCCCTTATGGAGAAATTGCGCCCATGCCTAGCCGCATGAAGATAGGGGCCGCGGCACACTAATGCCGGTCCGCGGCCCGCCACGCGGGATTTGTAACTGCAGCCCGCGATTTTTAGCTGTTCGGAGGCCGTCTTGACCTAATTTTTGGACGTGTTTAGAGGCTGAAGAAATATTATAAATAGGCATTGAAGGTCTGAAGATAAGATCATCAAAAAGAAGGAGAAAATACCGAGGAGCAGAGAGCAGAAGCCAGAGAACAGCGCAATTCAAGTTCCTAAACTGTGTTTGATTTTTCTTATGCTTTCTCTAATTCTTTGTGTATTATTTTCTAGCACGTCGAGCTAGAAACCTTTTCTAGGATTGTGATGAAACCAAAATTTTGATGGATTAACTTTTGATTTTTCATTATTAATATATTTCCCTTTTCTATTGAGTTTTCCCCAATTGTTCTTAATGCGTTCAATTATGTGGCCTATGATTGAATTGTTTTGATTACGCAACTCGAATCGGGAGAGGAGAGTTAGTAGGAAAAATTGGTGAGAAATTTTTTATCTTGTGAGATATAAATATACTCATAGGAATTACGTGGCCCGTCTGAAGATTTTGGAGTTTTTACCTATTGTTGAATTAATTCACCTAGGAATAGAGTGATTTATTCATCTTAGAAAATTCTACTGACCTCGGGAGAGGCATTAGAGTATCTTAGAAATCTTCGCCTTCAATAAATTGAGAAATTACTTAATTTATATAAATCAAGAATAATTCGAATTAATCGAGGCAGATTCTCATTCCTATATTCTTCTCTTATTTGATCTTCTTTATTCGAACCATCGATTTTATTAGTTGTTTTAGTTTATCACTTTATTAGTTTTCTTTAATAATCCTTGCACCACCAAATTCGATCGTTCAGAAAAAATTAGAATACAAATAAATTGGTAATTAGTACGTCAGTCCTCGAGGGAACGATATCTTTCTTATCACTTTATTACTTGCTTATGAGAACATGCACTTGCGTTCACTAAAATACGTAACAACCACATACGTCGGTATAGACTAATCCAAGTTTATCCGCGGCTCTTTCAAAAGTCCTTGTGAAGGGGGACTTAGTCATTTTGTCTTTAAGGCAAGATTCACATGTTGGAAAGGGATCCGATCCCAATGGACCCATAAGTCCATCTTTTCCCATTTTGTAAATCTTGGTCTGACCAACATGACCAAGTCTAAGATGATATTTCAAAACTTGATTAGTTTCTTCCCTACCACGCTTCATAGTCATAGTATTCACAATGACTTTGTTACTTAGGTTTATATGATACAGTCCATTTAACAATGTAGCAGTGCCTACTAGTTTATTTCTAAAATAAATTTTGCAGGAACCATCACCAATGAAAAATGAAAAGTCATTCCGATCCATGACCAGAATGTATACAATGTTTTTATGCCCCTTGGTTAAAATAAGTACATCATCTAATGTTAAAACAAAGCCAGATTCCAAATCAAAAAGAAGTGATCCTATGTCAGTTGATTCAACACTATGCCTACTTCCGACAGTAATCATCAATTCCCCAGCTCCAAGATTCCTACTTTGTTCCAGATCCTAATTCACGGTACAAATATGAGAACTAGCACCTGAATCCAGTATCCAAGAAGTAGAAAATACAGTTGTAGAACAATTTGTTTCCAAAACTAAAAGTTCTATACCTGAAGTGCCATGAAGAATCGGACAGTCTTTAGCCCAGTGGGCCATCTCATCGCATTTGAGACATGCGTCCTTCTTCTTCTTGCTCTTGGGAACCATTGGAGCCCTGTCCTTACCTTTAAGGTCCTTGATTTGTGATCCCGTCTGCTTCTTGGTCTTTTTCTTCTTATTCTTAGACCTTCGAGGTCCAGAAGAAATCACAAGGGCAGAATCTTTCATCCGCAGAGTCTTCATCTGAGACAGAGCAGTTGCAAGTTTGTTCATCAATCCTGCTAAGTTGGAAAAAATCTCATTGCAGTTGAAATTCATAACAAACTGTGATAAGAAATCATGAAGAGACTGTAGGATAAGGTCGGTCTGAAGAGAAGTATCCATCTTGAAATCAAGAGCCTCCAATCTCTCTATCATGGAGATCATTTTGAGGACGTGGTTCTCAACCTTCTCACCTTCTATCATCCTTGCACCGAATAGTTGCTTGGATATCTCATATCTAGCAGTTTGACTGTGCTCACCATAAAACTCGGCTAACTGAGATAAAATCTGCCTAGCAACAGTCATTTTCTCATGAGCTCTCTGAAGCTCATTAGACATAGAAGCCATCATATAGGCACGGACTTTTATGTCATCCTTAACCCACTTCTCGTGGTGTTCGATTTCTTCCTGATTGGCTCTAGTCTGCACCGGAGGCGTCGGAATGTCCGCCTCCAACATATCCCAGTGCCTCTATACTAAGGACTATCATCAGGTTGCGGAGCCAATCCACAAAGGCCGATTAAGGTGTTCTTTTCGAGTAGTATAGCGAGTGGGTTCATTATCATATTGAGAGTTTATGTTTGACTGCATTAAGTATGACAGATTTATTAGGGACTCGTTCAATTATGATCTGAGTATAGAATTAAGGTATTTTATATTCTTTTAACCCAGCTCTCACTATTTTTATCGGAATAATACACTCCCATGTGAAATCCGAAAGTATTGTTCGCTTTACTTCATAGTGGTGATCGAGTTCTTTATAAATTTTAATAGAGGGCAACTGAACAGGTTTTTAGTCTATTAATCTTCATAAAGTGGTGTCCAATACCAACCCATCTAATGGAAGATTTGATCTTCTTTTTCTCCTTGTTCACTCCCTTCAACCTATATGGTTTTTATGGTTCGTGAACAAGTTAAGTTTATACCATCGACGCAAATCAGTTTCACAATTGAATCTTATCCGGCAAACCGAACAAGTTTCTGGGGATAGAATTTTCTCCAACCAAAGGCATCTAATGCGCTCTCGGTAAATTATCGATCCTCCCCGAATGACTACCCCAATAACTCGGAAGCATAGCACATTCGGTTTGGATTTCAATTTTCCGAAAGCTCGATGGAGGGAAGGAAAACCTTGAAACCTTTTAAACTTAATAATTTGTCGTGGGAGAATTATCGCGATTAATGTTATAATTTACACATTAATTCATTTAAGCGCGCATTCATACCATATGAATAAAACAATCACAGCCTAGTTGCTACCAACATGTAGTTCATGGACCGTTCCTAGAACAAAACTTCGTAATCTAATTACAAGTCTTCGGTCTTGAATCTTCGTCTTCTCGAACGGATCTCCTCCGGTTTTCGTCATTACATATAAATTTCACATTGAAAAATTGCTTCCTAGATACAAATATTTCTAGTAAAATAAATAGGCTCAAAACGGCCTTTACATCCCAATCGATTAAAAGGGAACGATTCAAAACTAGGTCCATGAACCACATCCCCATTCAAAAGCATACATCCAATAAATACTAAATAAATGGATTGCATGTAGATTACATTGATCCAACCAATATATAATCAACAATAAATAGAATTCATCCAATAAATTCAACAATAATCGATAATTTAATTTTCTTCCGTAGTGAACCCATAAAATATTTTCTTTGAATTTTCCCTTCATCAAAAATTCCAAATTAATGATTCAAAATGGGAAAATCAAATTACGAAAATATCTTGAAAAGCAGACCGTGCAGACGGCAGTGTTATATTATACATTTCGGCCATGTATGCGGCGGTGCTCGGCGGTGCTCGAGCGTTGTATGCTCTGGCCATTGCATGCAGCACCGCCCGGCAGCATACAGGAAACCAATTCGGCATCCTACAGAAATCCCTTGGCAGCCTACAGGAACCCGCTCGGCAGCTTACAGGAACCCCTCAACAGCCTACAGGGACCCACTCGGCAGCCTAGAGGGACCCGCTCGGTAGCTGTCAGATGTTGTATGACAAATCGTCCAACGATAGCATACAGCTCGTTTTCAGGTAGATTTCCAAAATCCTATTATTCCTTATCTACATATTATTAATATAAATCATATTTTCAAGAAAAACCTGATTTATATCATAACATAAAATCACGGAAAAACGATACTACGATGAACAATAAGATATCTATGATTATCATATGATTCTAAATCATAAAGCAAGCATTCCAAATGCTATATATACGATCGCAAGACCTCGCTCCGATACCACTGTTGGGATTCGGTGCCTAAAACGAAGGCGCAACGGAAGCAATATATGAATCTAATTCGATTTGAATCTCTACGAGGATCGATCAAGCTATATATATACGAATAAATAAATGAAAAAAAGAGTAGGATACAAAATCATACCCCCGTAGTCCGTTGATTAATGGTGAGAAGATGATATCCCTTGCGAATCCAATCCGCAACAAGCTCTAGGCTGATCCAACGCCGAAAACACTGCGTCTCTACTTGCCACGCGTCCGAGAAACGATCGAAACGACAACCATCCAATTAACCTCCAAGGTTACGGCTAGAATAGGATGATAGAAGCTTTCAAATGTGATTATAACACTCTAACTGTATAACTCACTATCTCTCAATATGTCTCAATATTTCCTCCAAGAAAATATCAAGAACAATGAAGAATAAAGATGAAGACTTAGAAAAATATTCTATCTCTCTCTATTACTCTACTGCCGTGAGAAGCTCAAGATTAATTAGAGAAGTGAAGTCTTTCATCATTATATTCTTCAACATCAAGACCAAATCACCTATTTTATCTCACATGAGATTTTTTGTCCCCTATATGTCACAAGTCTTCCACCAATTAAGGTGGAGACAAAGATCAAGGAGGGAAGTAGGTGAAGGGGCGTCCATCTAGAAGAATCAAACGAGTTTGGTTCGTTTCGGACTCCCATGGGTCCAAACAGATAAACCCCAATCTGTTCCGATGTATTAATATCAATTAATTAATTATATTAAATACTAAATAATATAATTAATTTCTCCAAGAAATAATTATATTCATGAATTAAATTAATCACCCAGTATTATATTTAATTCATTAGGCCGTAAATTAATTTATCCAATAAATTAATTTGGACATCTAATGTCCTAAAATTAATTAGACATTCAACGTCCAATAAATTAGATATCTAATATCTAATATTTATAAAGAGAGAATAACCTCAATTCATTCCGTCATCAATCCTATTGCGCGACTCGGTAGGTCTGTCTCGGTTAGCAATGGTAGGAACCAAAGAGTAGTAGCACCACCTAGCCAGCCTGGCGGCCTACACTGTACCCTAACTAAGAACGGGTGATGGGATCATTCCAAAACCTTTCTGTCGTGAATACCAGTATACGTATAAACCCTTCTTTCAAATGTCCCGATCAAGTTATAGGGTCACAGTCAGTCAAACCCTATATGTACTTGACGCTATGCATGAGTTAATGCAAATCGAGATCATCAAGCTATCGTGTATCCAATACAATTAGATCCAATGCTTTGGCCAAAGATTTATGATCTCATCTGCCAATAAACGCATAAGACATATAACCAATTCACTAACAGGAGAAAGAATCATATCTTGGTATTTAGTAGAACCTGCTACTTGCCTGTCAAGACGCACGTCGAGGTTGACCCTCACCTTCCAGTTTTCTGGGTCGAACTACTCGAATGAAAATCTTAACGTCACAAGCACATCCCTACTAAATCCTCAAGTCGAAGGTTCGCGAATACCTATCACAACCTTTCGATTCCGTCATTGATTGTCCCGGAGTGAAATCCGTGTGACGAATCGAGGGTGAGTCAGTTCGAGTATACTAATATCACTAGCATACGTATAACGTGTGCTCCCACTAACCATTATTGTTTGACAGGCACTTTCCAAGTCAAAGAACACGTCATACAAGTCTTCACATAAACTTAACGCCTAGTCAAGTTTCATCGACTTGCGAACGATTAAGTATTTGAGCCATAAACCATTCCAGTGCCAACCTCCTTATCCAATAAAGAGTGGAATGTTTTGCTCTCAAATAAATGGACTAGTTTCTATCTCTCTCTCTCTCTCTCTCTCTCTCTCTCTCTCTCTCTCTATATATATATATATATATATATATATATATATATATACGAGTCATGAATGCCAGTGACTAACAGTAAATAAAGAAACATACAATTGCCTTCAGATAATGAATTACATAATAACAAGTACAATACCCTCACTCTAACATCCCCTGAGTGGCATTCGAGGGCATACTCCTAACACATATCATGTCCAGGGTGACTGAGTCAGTCATGCCATAGTTGGTATGCTTCGGAATCACAAAGTTTGTGACTCACAGCGTAAGATTCAATAATCCTTATTGTAGTTTGGTATAAACCACTACTTAGACTCATAAATTTCTCGAGAACACGGCGTCCTCCGCATTCTTCCAGAGCAACACATAAAAATTCTGTCCCATTCTCAGAGTGTATATCAAGGTGATAACTGTTGGCACGGATGTCCCTAAAACTTAGCAAGGCTCGGTTTGCTCTTGGGGCATAGAGAGCATTTATGACATTAATATGCATACCATTAGGTAGCAAGAAATGAGCAGGTCCCCTCCCTTGAATTACTTGGGAGGAACCAATCATTTTTGTCACTGAGGATATATATGGCACAATTTCATTAAATAATTGCCTATTCCGAAGAATAGTGTGGGTTGTTCCACTATCAGCAAGGCACTCAATTTCGCCACGATACATATACAATAAGACATGAAACTCGATTAGTCTTGTGATAAAAGACATAGCGAAAACTCATTAACTTTGAGTTTGGGGAAATTCGACCAAGTTGGCTAGGATCAAAGTTTAGCACAATCGCTGGAAATAATTTCCGTGCAGCTTGACCTTTGTTTACTAAAACATAAATGACTCATTCGCTAAGAAGTCTATAGATGAACGGTCAGTTGTTCTGGAAACTAGACTTCCGTATCTTTCTATCCATAGGTCGTGCACTTTCTGGATCATTAACTCATATCGTAGTGCTCGTTTAAAGTTGCTATTTTGGTATTTCCCTATTGTTGAGTGATAGAGCAAGGTTGAAGCCTTTTTCAAAGGCATTATTTCTGATACAATACTATAGCGATGATGGCCATAGGAGGGTTTAAACACTTCAAAACGCATCGGTGTGTTCAATTTATATCTTGACTAATGATCCTTACGGTAACTTCAACTTGGTAGACTTGCAGAGAAAATAAGAATGTCGGTACAGCTAAGGCTGTTTAAAAACCACTGATTCTGTTTGACCTTTCAAAGCATAAACAAATACCAAGGAGGATGCGCCTAGTCATGACCAAAAGTTTTATGATAAAACCCACCAACGTATAAGATTAACCAAGCAATTCTTACTGACCAATTATTTTGTAATAAACCAAACATGCTTTTGAAGGGAAAAATAAAATTCGTTTTTGCACAATCACAGCAATTGAAAAAATTTTATTCATCATGGACAACTTTATTACATTCATAGAAAATCCCAAAGTAGTTCTCGAAAGAAGACTAGAAACAGGACAAAACATAACCAAAGCATAAAAAACTTGTCAAACTACAATGATCTAGTCAAACTCAGCAACATCCAAATATTGCTCTTTGTCCGCAATGGTGAGAGAAGGGATCTCAACATGTTTCACCTCCGTATTCTCATTATCTTCTTCCGTGTAATTTGACTCTTGGGTTAAATACTGTTTATAGTGCTTGTAGTAGGCTTGGATGTTCTTTGGCGCCTTGCAATTGCGGTAAGTATGCTTCTTTGAACCGCAAGTATAGCAATTCCGGCCTTCCTTTGGAGTGGGTCCATTCCCGATGACAGGAGGTGGTCCACATGGTTGGGCTCCAATAGGACCCGTGGCCGAGCCACCTTGTCTCTTCCACACATTGGAACGACGACCTCATCTTTTCCCTCGCTTGCTCGAATCATGCACCCGTGGTGCTTGCAAAAATTGAGTAGCGTTGCCTTTTCTATTTTGTCGTAATGCCTTCCTATGGGTAGCCTGATTCACTTCCGGAATCGGATTCGTACCAGCTGGGCGCACATTGCTGTTGAGAATGATCTCATGGTGCATTTCTTTTTTCACGAGGTGGGAGATAAAGTCACTAAAATTTTTAATTCTCCTTTTCTCATAGGCAACCCGCAGCTGATGAGCAATCACACCTGCTCCCACAGGAAATGTGTTAAGAGTCTTCTCGATCAAGTCTTGACCAGACTTCTTGACACCACAAAAAACAAGATCAGCATGAAGATCGAGGATGGCTTGATTATAGGCCTCCACATTCGCATAATCCAAAAACCGGATTTGCTCCCATTGAAGTTGCAATTCGGGGAAACACTGATCATACACATTATTAAAATGTTGTTCGAGTGTATCCCATAGTTCTTTGGGGGTTTGAAAATTCATGTAACACTTTTTCAACAACGGATATATATTTCTACGCAAGTACAGCAGTGCATTAGCCTTGGTTTCCTCCTCGTTTCTTGAGTGGTAGGCTCATTAGAGGGAAATATGGTGGTAGTAAATCTCTTACCGACGAACGCCAAGCGAACGTCTGAAACCTACCTATGGTACTCCTTACTAGCATATTCAAGTATGTCAAACTCTGGGTGAACATTGGAGCTTTGGGCCATCTACAAGATATAAACAAGAGGAAGTTAGTCTTGTTGGATTTTTAGTGACAATGTAAACAGTCACAATTGATGCTTTTAAAAGTGTGTAACATAGCCATTACTCGATGTACTTCCCTTAATTGTTGTTAGTAAATTCGACAAAAGCGGCGATATCAAATCGCACCCAGATACGTGGTGTATGCAACAACCACAAGTATCGACTTTCAACAATTCCGTGACTCCCCCTGGACCATCACACAGTTTTCTTTGACACACAGATATACCGACTTCTCTCGCGGTCTCATCTAACGCAAAGTAGCGTAGGAGACAAAGATCCCAATAACCCATGCCCAAAAAAAAAAAATTCCCAAAATAGAGAATTGAATAGGGAGAAGTTCACATAATTACCTCGATTATAAAATTAGGCACGTGATATGGAGGAATTGGTGGTGTGCTTCGATCTACCGACTAGAACTCGATGCGACGATGTGAAACCGGGGGCGTGTTAGGCGTATTTTTATACGCTTATTTATCATTATTTTGTAGTATTTTGGAGTGTGAAATCATCTAAATGAGCTTTTAATGCCTTAATTTTGTATGATTGACAGGACATTGAAGTCCGGAAGCTTAAACGATGCAAAACGCGAAACGGCAAAATCGACTATGAGCCGCGCACAAGGAAGCCGAGCCGCGGCAAAGGAAGACGCCACCAAGGGCGAGAGTAGTGTACTGCCGCGGCACACCCATGTGAGCGCGGCACAGAGGAATTAATTACGCCCGTGTATTCAGATTTTGGTGATGTGCCGCGGCACGAGTTGATGAGCCGCGGCACACTTAGCGGGTTTGGTTCTGCTCACGGATTTTGGGCCGTTTCGAAGCCAGTTTTCAACCAACTAATACGGACGCGATTTATGGAGATGCTGAGCTATAAATAGGGCTTAAGACCCTAATTTAATGATCTGGGAATCATTGGGGCTAAACCTAGGAGCTTAAGCTTGGAGACAGAGAAGAGGAGGAAAGCAGAGGAATTCAAGGCAGAAGGCGGAAGCTGAAGAACGGAGGAATCCGAGCTTCATCTGCGTTTGAATTTTATGCTTTCGTTTATTTATTTTGTATTGTCAGTTTTTAGTATGTCAGGCTAAAGCCCTAATCTAGGGTTTTGATGAAACCTTTATTTTGACGAATTGATTGAGATTATCCAATTTATTACCTTTTTATTGAGTTTTCCCAATTATGTTTAATGCTTGCAATTATCGGCCAATAGTTGTATTGATTTAATCATTCACTTGAATCGGGAGAGGAGATTTGGTGAGGAACTATTGGTGAGGACCGTTTTATTCTCGTGAGATAGGAATATACTCATAGGAACTACGTGGCCTTTAGGAGATTTCATGCTTTTGCCTAGCGACGAGATAATTCACCTAGGGATGGAGTGCGTTAGTCGCCGTTAGATAAATCTATTGACCTCGGAGAGGCGGTAGAATATATTAGCAATCTCCGCCTTCAATAAATTGGGAAAATTATTTATTACGGATAATCAAGATTAAATTCGGATAAATTAAGGTGGATTCGAACTCTAGACTTATTTATCATTTGATTCCTCTTATTCAAGCTATCGTTTCTGTTTAGAATTTTATTAATTATTTTAGGTATTAATCCAACAACCCAACTTCGATTGTTAAAATAAAATTGGAATACGAAAACGCTTAGTTAGAGATTCAATCCTCGTGGGAACGATACTCTACTTATCACTTTATTACTTGTAAACGATGACGTGCACTTGCGTGTAGGAAATATCGCAACAAGTTTTTGGCGCCGTTGTGGGAATGAAATTTTTCTAATATCGACTTAAGTATTTCCAGTCTTAATTTGAGCGTTTTATTTTTATTTTTTTGTGTATTTAATTTTGTTTATTCGTTTTCCTTTCGGGACCTTTCGTGTAGTGCATGAGAAGACTCGTAACGAAGGCTTACTACCTTTGGACACCGAGCTCGAGCGCACGCTAAGAAGGTATAAAAAGAGAAAAGAGAGTTGCAGATTTACGGTCAAGATGGCCGAGAATGTTGAAATCCAAGGAGGAGACAACCAAGTGCGGCAAGTTCAACCGAACTCGCTCTTCGTGATTATGCCATGCCGCAAGTCAACGCAAATTTTTCGGGAATTCGGCCCCACCATCCAAGCTAATAATTTTGAAATCAAGCCCGCCATTATTCGATGGTACAAAGCGAGCCCGTTACGTGGATTGCCGAAGGGCGATCTAATGCCCACATTGCTTCGTTCCTTGAGATATGCGACACATTTAAAACAAATGGTGTCACCGACGATGCCATCCGATTGAGGCTTTTCCCTTTTTCTTTGAGGGATAAAGCAAAATTCTGGTTGAATTCCTTACCGCCGGGGTCGATTACAACTTGGGAGAGGTTGGTGCAAGCCTTCCTTGCAAAATTTTTCCCACCAGCTAAGACGGCGCGGTTGAGAAACGAGATAACTACTTTTGCCCAGTTTGATATGGAATCGCTCCACGAGGCGTGGGAGCGATATAAAGAATTACTTCGAAGATGCCCTCATCACGGCATTCCTGATTGGCTTCAGCTGCATACGTTTTATGGTGGTTTGAGTGCTTCTACACGCACTCTTGTCGATGCGGCATCCGGTGGGACATTCATGGGAAAATCTATGGCCGAGGCTCACGTGCTTTTGGAGGATATGGCCGAAAACGCATACCAATGGCCAGCAGAAAGATTGACACCGAAGAGGGTAATGGAAGTTTCGAGCAATGATCCGATCTCCACCTTGTCAGCTCAAGTCGCCGCTTTGACACAACAGCTCCAGAACTTTTCGCATGCACCAGCCCCCGTTACCATTGAGACGTGTAATTGGTGTAACGGATCACACCCGAGTGCGGAATGTCAATTTGGAAATCCGTCGAGCAAAATCATATGGAGCGTGCTCAATTCGTAGGAAATGGGAATCGATCAATAACCCGTACTCAATACTTACAATCCGGTGGCACAATCACCCCAACTTTTCATGGAGAAACGGACAGAACGCACACCAGCCCCCTTTCACTCAGAATCAACAGCAGCCCACTTCCGCTCCTAAAGTGTCTCTCGAGGAAGCACTTGCAAAATTGGCGGCAAATACGAGTCAATTTATGACTCGGACGAAGCTACACTACAAAATCATTCTGCTTCCATTCGAATTTGGAGGTTCACCGGGCCAAATCGCTAATGTATTGACTGTCCGTGAGGGAGCATTGCCGAGTACAACGAAACTAACCCTAGAGAGAGTCTAAACGCAGCTTAGCTTGAGAAGTGGGAGAAAGTTCTTTGGATCAGCCCGAGCAGGTGGTAAAGAGGAGAAGGTGATTGAGGAGTCGAAGGAATTTAAGCGAGGAGTCGAAGAACTTGAAGGCGGAGATCTCGAAGACATGTGTCCCCCCTGCCTCCGTTTCCGCAGACTACAGAAAGGAGGGCGGACAAACAATTTTCTAAGTTCCTTGAGGTGTTCAAAAGCTTCACATAAATATTCCGTTCGCGAAGCATTGGAGCAGATGCCGAGTTATGTCAAGTTCATGAAAGAGATATTATCTAAGAAGAGAAAACTTGAAGAGTTTGAAACGGTTGCCTTGACAGAGGAGTGCGGTAATTCTTCAAAAGAAGCTTCCACCTAAATTGAAAGATCCGAAGCTTCAACATACCATGCACCATGGGGAATCTTTCGTTTGATAAGGCATTATGCGATCTTGGTGCAAGTATCAACCTCATGCCTCTATCGATTTTCCAAAAGCTGAATATTGGGGAAGCCAAGCCAACCACGTCTCCTTACAATTGGCGGATCGATCGATAAAGTATCCGAGGAGTAATCGAGGATGTTTTAGTTAAAGTCGATAAGTTCATCTTTCCTACTGATTTCATCGTACTAGACATGGAGGAAGATGAAAATATTCCGATCATCTTGGGACGACCATTTCTAGCTACGGCCGCACCCTTATAGACGTGGAAAAGGGAGTTAACTCGAGGGTCCAAGACGAGCAAGTCACTTTTCAAGTGTTCAAATCGCTCCCATGTCCCGGAAGTGCTGAAAAAGAGTCTCAAATTGAAAGCGTGGATGTTGTTGAAAGAGGAAAGCACCGAAAACATCGTCGGTGGAAAAATTCAGATTTTGTGTTGAATGGCCCAAGTTTTAAGAAGGATGTTGAGCAGTGGCATTCCTCGAGCATGAGGAAAAATCTGCTGCAGTCGTGAGTTCGTTGGCAAAGGAGGAGAGTGAGCCGAAAGCCAAGAGAAAAATTAGTCATGGAGAAACCGGGTGTTTCGGGAAGTTTTTCAAGTCGAAACCTCTTCGCAAACAACATTTGATTACAACCGAGAATCGAACCGATGACCAATGGTCATAATTTTAACCAAAATATAAACAGTTCGATAAACGGGCGGAAGCCAAATGGAGTTTGCGAAAAGCAAACTAACGTTGTTCAATAGGTCCTATGAAGACTATAAACTTAGCGCTTCTCGGGAGGCAACCCGAGCTCGTAGTTGTAGAATCTTGCATTTCTTTATTTTTCTTGTTTTCGTGATTCTTAGTTTTCATCATTTTTGTGCTTCTATCTGCTTCATCCTCTCGTTTTTAACGTCTTCTTTTCAACATTCTGTGCAGGAAAATCCCGGAGAAATCGAGTATGAGCCGCGGCACGGCTATTGTGAGCCGCGGCACACATCATTCGCCAGGAAGGCAAAACCAATCAGTACTTTGTGCCGCGCACGGCATAAATGAGCCGCGGCACACTTGAGCAATGAGCCGGGCACACGGAATTTAATCCGCACACGACAAAAACGAGACACGAGTAAAAGGGATCGTACCTTGTGCCGCGGCACATAGATTGTGAGCCGCGCACACTATGCGGAATTTGAAAGGCCGGGTAGCCTATAACATGCATTCGGCCGGCATTTATCAGTACGATTTTCCTTCTCCTTGCCTTCCCTCCCCGGTGCGACCGGCCGAAGCAATTCCTTCATCTTTTCCCTGCGATTCTTCTTGAAATCTCGAAGAGGTATGTTTCAATCTTGTGATTTTACTTGCTTATGGTTTATATTTGGAAGTGGGGTATGTGTTTGATGATTGGAACATGTTTATTGCTCCTTCAAATAGCTTTGTGATTGTAGAGAATAACAGGGTGGTTTTATCGAATTTTCTTGATTAAATTGGAATATCAATGAGTTGATTGTGTTAAGTTGTTGCTAATTGAATTGCATTGCATTTCTTGGGGCTGAATCGAGCTAGAACTATGTTTATTCTTCAAGTAAACATGCGCCCTCAAGGTGTCCGACAAATTGCCCAAATGAATAGTTTTCTTTGAAATAGCAAGTGTTTTGAAGTTTTGTGCAAAAGTATACGTTTTCAATCTACAGCAAGCCCAGCCTTTACATCCAGTGTCAATGTTTAAGTCCCAAATTCATCTTTCTCTCTCGTATGCGCTAGTGTCTTAATTTCGGAATTCCTGGTTTGATGTCTTTAGCCACGCATATATCATCGTTATTATTGTTGCGTAAATAAACCCTCGTGTTGTACTTCTCGGGACCGATTATGGCGCGCACGAAGAAGTTGACCAAGCGTGCTAGGACCGAGTCATCCCCTACGCGAGGAGACCTCTCGGGGTCGGGCCGAGGCGGAAGGGCACCAATTTTCGGACCCCGAGATCCACAAGATTTTCAACGAAAAGATCCGTCCGCATCCACTTATTCCCGAGAGAGGTTTTACTCCAGCTCCTCAGGACGGGGAGTTGCGATGATGATTGACGAGATGGGATGGGCTAGATTTACCGCACCTCCTGAGCCGGCAGTCATTTCGATCGTCCCAGAGTTTTATGCCGGCGCTCTGCTAAAGCACATCCGGCAGGCATACGTTGCCATCTCTAGAGTCTCGGACTCAGTCGACGTCCGAGGGGTCAGCTTGATTTCTCCCCGATCGCTATTCGAGGCTTTTTGGGTTTCCGGTGGACGAGACGGCTATGACCGCGTGATGACCGGCCTCACTAAGGAGGCCCCGCTTGAGACGATTGCACAGGCCCGACCGATCGGGAGCAATGAGCACTGAGCTCATCTACTTTTCACTTTAGGAGCTCGCGCCTCACTGCTCGGCGAGCCTGGCTTTACTTTATTTGTGCCCGCATTGATCCCACCTCCCAGATCCGTACAGTTTTTCTCTCCCGCGCCCGGATACTTTTTGCTATCACCTCCGGGTTGCGTTTTGATGTGGCCCCCATTCTGGTTCGATCTATCTTCCAGAGTATCCAGGGGGGCCAAGACGGGGTTGAAGCACCCCTCCCTCATCTGTGCTTTATGCCGGCAGTCGGGGCTGACATGGTCAGTCGACGAGCCGATGCTTGCCCCACAGGCCCCGATCGACCACCGCATCATATCGCACTTTGAGCAGTGGGGCGGAGCGCCGGCACACGCTCGGGGGCGAGGATTTTTGCTCGAGGAGGCTCATGAGGGATCCCCCGAGCCGCTTTTGTTGACGCACGGAGAGGCCGGCCCGCAGCCTGACAGAGCGAGGTTGGAGGAGCTGTTTGATGGGCTGCGGGAGGATTTGAGGAGACAGAGAGAAGAGCATAGGGAGGAGCTGAGGAGAGAGAGAGACGAGATGAGGAGTGAGAGAGAGAGCTGGATGGCTGCCTTGCGAGAGGAGCAGCGGGCGGCGCGGGAGAGTGTTGTTGCTGCCGCCAGAGCCGAGATGAGAGAGCAGGCCCGCCGGGCCAGCCGACGAGCGGAGAGGCGTCTTGCTGCGAGGGAGGCTTATCATCAGGAGCACCTCGCCGCATGGACGGCCCACATCATGCATCCTGACGGGCCATTTACTGCGCCCGATCGGCCAGCCACACCACCTTCCTCACCGGACGATGCCGGCACCAGCTCCTGAGCAGACTGGAGGGGAGTACTTGACCTTTTATTTTTTTTGCAATTCATATTTTGTCCATTGAGGTCAATGTACGTCCTAAGTTTGGGGGAGGGATTTACATTCTACATTCATTGCTGCTGTACTCTATTTTCTGGCTGTACACTATATTTTGTTGCACTTTCCTTTTCTTTGCGAAAATTTTTTTAGATAGCCTTGCTTGCCGTAGTTTTTTTTCTTTGTTCGTGAATTTTCGGGCTTCTATTATGTGTGATACTGATGTTACGACACTGTCTTTCTCTTTGAAGAAGCGGGCGAGTTTTAGTCGAGTTGTAGTCAGTTATTTCTGCTCTGCTTAGTATTCAATTAGGTCCGAAATTTTTCGTGATTGTAGAGGACTTGGCAGATAAGAGACGATACATACTTGTTTTTAAATCCCCATCATTACGTTTGGCTACATTTTCCGGATAGTGAGTCGTACTGTTTCTTTAGTCGTGTTGGCACTTAAATTGAGTTTAGAGTCGGTCAGTTTTTTTCCCTAAAAGTCGAGATAATGTGTTCTATGAAGGGAAGTCTAGTAACCGGGGGTATTCGCGTGACCCGTTGTTTACTCTCGCGTAAAACGACGACCCCGATTAGACTAGTGATTTAGTGATTTCACATGTGCCAATGATAGGAAGCCTAGTAACCGGGGGCATTCGCGTGACCCGCTGGTTACTCTCGCGTCAAACGGCACCCGTGATTCGGACATGTGGAAATTATGTATTCGAGTTGTTTCTCCGTGTAGACGGAACTTAGTAACTAGAAGCATCCATGTACCCCATGAGTGTCTTTTACGTCAAACGGTTTCCGAATACATGAGAATGGAAGTTCCACCCTAGGATTATCCCGATGAAACATCCCGAGATCCTAACCTAGTGGTCGACTCGAATCAGATTCTTGAGCATATTTATATAAGGGGATACTGTCCGAGGTTTATTTGTTATGAGACTCGTGAAAAAAAAAAAAAAAAAAAAATTGTGCCTTTAGACTGTGGAACGCGACGAACTAGCTTGTTTATGTTAGCCTTTCATATTGACGGTTGATTTGACTCATGTTTTGTTGATCTTTGAGCTGAGTTTTCTTCATGAACAAATGATTAGGATCGAACTTGATTACTTTATGTATCACGATTTCGAGTGCAACTCGCTTTTATGACACTCGTATTTTTTAGAGAGAATGGCGGGATAGTATTGATTAGGTTGAACACCGTGAGTTGCACGATGATTCACGACATTCTTTTATTGACTTTAATTCTTTTTGCTTGAGGACAAGCAAAGGCTTAAGTTTGGGGGTATTTGTTAGGCGTATTTTTATACGCTTATTTATCATTATTTTGTAGTATTTTGGAGTGTGAAATCATCTAAATGAGCTTTTAATGCCTTAATTTTGTATGATTGACAGGAAATTGAAGTCCTAAGCTTAAACGATGCAAAACGGGCGAAACGCAAATCGGACTATGAGCCGCGGCACAAGGAAGCCGAGCCGCGGCAAAGGAAGACGCCACCGAAGGGCGAGTAGTCAGTACTCTGTGCCGCGGCACCCATGTGAGCCGCGGCACAGGAGGAATTAATTACGCCCTGTATTCAGATTTTGGTGATGTGCCGCGGCACGAGTTGATGAGCCGCGGCACACATAGCGGGTTTGGTTCGTCTGCGCGGATTTTGGGCCGTTTCGAAGCCAGTTTTCAACCAACTAATACGGACGCGATTTATGGAGATGCTGAGCTATAAATAGGGCTTAAGACCCTAATTTAATGATCTGGGAATCATTGGGGCTAAACCTAGGAGCTTAAGCTTGGAGACAGAGAAGAGGAGGAAAGCAGAGGAATTCAAGGCGAAGGCGGAAGTCAAGAACGGAGGAATCCGAGCTTCATCTGCGTTTGAATTTTATGCTTTCGTTTATTTATTTTGTATTGTCAGTTTTTAGTATGTCAGGCTAAAGCCCTAATCTAGGGTTTTGATGAAACCTTTATTTTGACGAATTGATTGAGATTATCCAATTTATTACCTTTTTATTGAGTTTTCCCAATTATGTTTAATGCTTGCAATTATCGCCAATAGTTGTATTGATTTAATCATTCACTTGAATCGGGAGAGGAGATTTGGTGAGGAACTATTGGTGAGGACCGTTTTATTCGTGAGATAGGAATATACTCATAGGAACTACGTGGCCTTTAGGAGATTTCATGCTTTTGCCTAGCGACGAGATAATTCACCTAGGGATGGAGTGCGTTAGTCGCCGTTAGATAAATCTATTGACCTCGGGAGAGGCGGTAGAATATATTAGCAATCTCCGCCTTCAATAAATTGGGAAAATTATTTATTACGGATAATCAAGATTAAATTCGGATAAATTAAGGTGGATTCAGAACTCTAGACTTATTTATCATTTGATTCCTCTTATTCAAGCTATCGTTTTCTGTTTAGTCTTTTATTAATTCTTTTAGTTATTACTCCAACAACCCAACTTCGATTGTTCAAATAAAATTGGAATACGAAAACGTCGGTAGTTAGAGATTCAATCCTCGTGGGAACGATACTCTACTTATCACTTTATTACTTGTAAACGATGACGTGCACTTGCGTGTAGGAAATATCGCAACAGGGCGCAATTTTGGCGGTTTCATAAAATAAGTTAAGTCGATGTTCGGGTTTTGGACCGAGATTTCGAACCGGGTCGGATTGGCAGGGCTAGATCGGTTCGCGACTTTCGGTGGCAGACGACTGTGCTGGAGCTGGTTGGATCACGTCTGAGTTGGATCAGCAGTGTTCGGTCAGCGTCGAACGGGATCTGGTCGGCACGGGCGAGTTGCGGTCGCAGCTAGGCTGGATCGGCAGACACCGGACGGGATCTGGTCGGCACAGGCGAGTTGCAGTCGCGTCTAGGCTGGATCGGCAGGCACCGAACGGGATCTTGTCGGGACAGGCGAGTTGCGGTCGCGGTTAGGCTGGATCGGCAGGCACCTTACGGGATCTGGTCGGCATAGGCGAGTTGCTGTTGGTACCGGTTAGGATCGATCATAGTTTGGGCGGACTGGAAGCGGTGGCATGCGGCAGAATGCGGAAGTGGTCCATCTGTGTCGATCGGAGTTCCGGCAGGGGTCCGGTTGTGGTCGATCTGAGTAGATTTGAGGTCCGAAGGGGTTCGGCAGTGATCGGCTGTGATCGGTCTGAGTACATCTGAGGTCTGGTAGGGGTCCGACAGTGATCGGCTGTGGTCGGTCTGAGTACATCTGAGGTCCGGCAGTGATCGGCGGTGGTCGATGGTGGTCCATGTAGTCGTCCGATGGTGGTCCGGCAGTGGTCGGCGGTGGTCGGCTAGGGTTAAGAGCTAATTTTTTTTGGAATTTGTAAAATTTTTCTCGAGCTACATGATGATAACTTGTTTCAAGATAAAGTAAAATACTATAAATACGAGTCAATCAATTGTATTCATAACACTAATAGAGGGGCCTTCATATAGGCATTACAATGAGAGTCCTTCCATATATGGGATTTCTGGATAAGGTAAGACATCTAATAGGATCCTACTACCTCTAGAAGGATCTAGAACCTTTCATCCATGTATCCCCCTACAACCAGTATTAGATAAGACACCAATAAGGGAAGGATATTCCGGAACAATTATATATATATCATCTAAGATTTACATCGGTGCATAAACGGTTTAGAGAAAAAAAGTTGAATTATGGAGTAACATGGTCATTATTTATTTAGTCTCATGTTGTTTCAGCGATTTGGGTGGAACAAAAAGCTCAAGAATATACCAATGAGATTAGGTGTTTTTCCCATGTTGTCAACTTCATTTTTGTCCCATGGAATGCCAAACATGAGACTATTTATTTTTCTACCATCCAGTACCATCCAATCTGCATACCAAATGCACCCAAAATTTGCGTCTAATATTACATGCAATCTCTTATGAAATGAATGGAATCATTTTTTATCTCACTCTTTCTTTTTGCTAATAAAAGAACTCAATAATATAACAAAGCAGGAGCTACACAGCTAGCTCATTCTCCTATCTTCTTCCAACAGAGATGGAAAAGAGCGAGGATCCATCCAAAGGTTGAACCTTCCTGTTAATCCATGTCCCAATTTAGCAAGTTCATCAGCACACATGTTTCCATCACGCTTCGCTTGAGCAAAATGAAGTTCCCATGGCAAATTCTTGTATTCCCGAACGTCCTCCAAGATAACATGCAAAGGATGGTCAGCCGTGTCAGTTGAGCGAATCAGGTTGTATATCACTTCAGAATCAATTTCTGCGTCAAGCCTAAGAACACGTCTGTCCCATGCCAATTTTATCCCCTCTCAAAGTGCTAGAAGTTCAGCAACATTGATGGTTATATTAAGGAACTTAGTTGAGAAGCCAATTGTAATATCCGGGGGTATTTTTTTCGTTTTTACTGTTGTGTTGTACGTATTCATTTGGAATTGTACAAGTGTTGTTATATTTGACTGATATAATGTAAACTGTATTGGGGTATTTCAGTATCGAAATATTTATACTTATCATCGGTATTGTAATTAAGGTTTGGTTGTTGCTTGATGAGTTTGATTTTGGCCAAGTATACTAGCCATAGCGTACACTATATGTATAGCATTACGTATGCTATGTATTGAGACTTACGTATGTTAAACCGAGAGGGCTACGTACGTAAAAATGGAAATCAGATTGCATCTGACTTTCGACGTGTGGGACCAGGCTAGGCTGGATTCACGTGGTTCTATTGGGACACGCAGGTCAACGCACATTATGTACGCTATACCTTGTGGTTAACGTACATAATGCTGAGGCTGGTTACGTACGTAATTTGGTTAACGTACATAATGGATACCCTATTTTGAGGCAGCGAGTTTTGGACTACGTAGCGTACGCTACGTAGAGGTGATAACATACATTAGATTTATAACATACGTTAAGTGGGTTGTATAGCGGTCGTAATGCCATGTGCATATTTGAAAGACATGTTTCGTCTTTCATTTCTTCACGACCCATTTTCGATTTCTCCTTCTAGAAATCATCCATCTGCATCCCTTAGTGATTTCCAACCCCTTCCAACTTGTTTTGGAGCTTCCTAACTTGGATTGAAGCTTGGGAGCTTGAAGATTCGAGTGTTTCTTGAAGGGTTTGAGATTGTTCTTCACTTTCAAAAGGTATGTTGGCTAATCTTGTGTTTAACTCGAGATTATGATGATGTTGTGGTCGATTAGTTCGTGTATTGATGGGTTGTTGGAGGATAGTATGATTCTTCATAGTTTTTATGAACTTATGATGAAGAATATGATGTAAATGACTTGAGGTTGATTGTGTTCTTGGTGTTTAAGAATACTTGGAGATTATAATCATGTCTAGGAAGAGTTATGTTAAGATTTTTAGATGATTAACATAGCTGTGAGATGATTATTGATGTTCGTTGTGTTCTTGAGAGATTATAATCATTTTAGTGTAGGATTATGATGAGTTATGTGGATAATTATCATAATCTTAAAATGATTAAGTTAATCTTGTTTATTAATCCGAAATTCTTGAGGAATTGGTGATTGATATTGGTGGAGACATCATATTTGTTGTGATGATGATGTTCTTGAGGTAATAGTGACGATATTAGTAATATTTTCATTATAGGATGATTAATTTGATGTTGTTCTTGATAATCTTGTTGAATTATTTTTCACAAGTGTTAAGAACATTATGATCATGTTAGTTGTGTTGGTGCAATAATGGTCGGTATCGCTGTTTTGAGACAGAGTTATAAAACTCTTTCGCGTTGCGGAAGCAATTTAAATAAATGTGCGGAAAATAAATCGACACAGGATTTATAGAAGTTTGGCCAAACGTGCCTACGTCCTCTCTCGGTATCTTTTTACTTAGGCTAAAGATAAACCTCTACACCTCTCTTCTATCGGTCGAGGGATAACTGTTACAAACTTGTCTTCTATCGGTCCGAGTAAACCGTTCAATCACTTGTCTTTATGTTGGTCTAAATTAAACTGTTTTCCTTTTCTATTGGACAAGGAATCAACCAATATAACTTTCTATGGGTACTAGATAAACCTCACGTGGATATAGATTGCGATTCTAATAATGCCGGATCCTTGATCCTAATAACACTGAATCCAATCGTATCTTTTCTTTTTCCTCTCGTGTATGAGTTTTCATGTATCACACTCAAACTCTTAACAATATAAGCTCAAGTACAACAACTAGAATGATTACTATGATATCTCAAGTATGAATAATTTGCTTAAGGTGGTTGTATAGTTTGATACCAAGTGGTTTGGTATTTATAGCCATTTTCCTCCAACTAGCCGTTACTGCCACTCTCACTTAGCGTGCGCTAGCCTTTTGCTGTAGCGTGCGCTATTGCTTGTTGCGTATGTTGATATTGGCTGATTACGTACGTTAGCTACTTTTCCTTCAGTCTAGTGGCTACTGCCTCTATCCGTTAGCGTGCGCTAATCATCTTCATGTAGCGTGCGCTAATATCACATCATTGCTTGTGTCATATATCCTTTTGTAGCTTTTGACTTTACTTCAGAATCTCCCAACGGATTGATTATCTTGAATTCAAACACTTTAGCGTGCGCTATTCCTCAATCGTAGCGTGTGCTATGATTTCGTCACTGCATATGTCATTCTGTGTTTGAACGTATTCACAACGGTCATATTCCTTCGATAGCGTGTGTTATGCTTCTAGTATAGCGTGCGCTATCTTCATCAGGAGACTTTGTCTTCAGGTAGCTTTGTACTCTCGTCTGTCTTCAGGTAGCTTTCGTTAGCGTGCGCTAACCTTTATCTCTAGCGTGCGCTAGCTTTGCAGAGATTGCACTACTTTTTGCGTCTTCGATTTCTTCGTTGTTTTGTTTTGCTTCCTTGTTGTTTTTCTTTGTTCAGCAACTAATCATCAAAACTCGATTAATGAATATTTGGAATAAAATATTCCAACAATCTCCCCCCTTTTTGATGATTACAAAACAACACCTTGAATTGGATAAAACCTGCAAAATAATATATATATATATATATATATATATATATATATATATATTTGTACGAAATAAAGTTTTCGGCTTTGATCGTTTCATTAATTTCTCCCACCTTTTCTTTTTCTCCTTTTCGACTTCTTGTTTTCGTTTTCAACTTCTCCGTTTATTCTTTTTCGACTTCTTCTTTTTAGTTTTATTTTTCTCGTCATTCTTCCATGACGCTTTTTATCCCATTCAACTATTTTCACTCCCTTTTCATTATCAGCAAAAAGTGTAAATAAATGATAATAACATCGTGATAAATATGCATAAAAGGGTAAACTCCCCCTTGACAAAAATCTCCCCCTTTTTGAAAAAATTTAATACTCTCCCTGAGTAAAATACTAATTGATGAAATTAATTTTTTGAGATCCAACCGGCAGTCGGTCGTTTTTCATTTATGTATATGATGTTCGGAATAGTGGTTCCATTAGGAATCTAAATCTTTTTAATTTTAATCGTCCGTCGTGGACTTTTACAATTTGAAATATGGTGCCCAATTTTTAAACATTTATCGCATCGGGGTATTTTGAAATCTAAGGGTTCGTTTTTAGTATGCGGTTTGAATCCTAACCCCTGTTTATTCAAACTGAATTTTTGAACCGATAATATTTTTTCAAATTTATAGTTTCCACAGGAAAATTTCTTTGTCAAAACTTTAAGTTCGTCTTAAACTTTCAAAAGATCATTATTTTAAATATTTTCATTTTCAAGACATTGAGAATGATCGGTCTCGGTAAATTTCCTTTTTTCAAGAATTTTTGAAATTTCATTTTCCAACAATTTATTTTTAGATTGGAGGGATTTAATTCCGGATAGAGCATTTTGAAAATCTGTATGCAATAATTCGAATGCTTCAAATAATTCGTCGTGAGATGACGTACTAACCTGGCTTTCGACGTCACTTTCGTCGAATGTACTTCTTTCCATGAGTGCGAGGTTATTTTGATTGATGAAATCTTCGTCCTCGTTTTGGTCACTCCACGTGGCAATTAGAACTTCCTTTTTTGACTAGCTCGGCAATTCTTCGCGAAGTGGCCTGGTTTACAACAGATTCGATAGTTGTTGTCGAATTTCTTAGATCCCCCCGATTTGATGTCTTTCTTTCTCTGGTTTAATAAGGTTTGAAATTCATTAATATTCTTGGCATAATATGCCGATTCTTCATCACTATCGTCCACCGGGATTTCTTCTTTCCGAGACATCTTAGCTTTCATAGCTATCGTTCTTTCCTTCGGCTTCGGCTTGTTGTTCCGTGATTTTAGAACTATCTCATAATTAATTAGCGAACCAACGAGGGCGCTAAAGTCGAGGGTATTGATATCTTTAGATTCCATGATTGTCGTCGCGGTGCTGTCCCATTCGCTAGGTAGTGATCGTAAGATTTTCTCGACTTTCTCACTACTTGATAGCGGTTTTCCGAACGAAGCTAGTTCATTGGTGATGACCGAAAATCATTCGAGAATATTGGTGATGGACTCGTCACCCTTCATCATGAATAACTCATAGTCATAGAGAAGCATATTGATCTTCGTCTCCTTGACTTGACTTGTGCTTTCGTGTGTGATTTCTAACATTTTTCAAATCTCTTTGGCACTATCACACGAAGATATCCGGTTGGCTTTGCAATTATAGTGATCATTTAATTTGTGTGGCTTTGCAATTATAGTAATCATTTTTCCAATCGGAATCATCATATTCTTCAAAAGATTTAAGCGTACCGTCGAATTTGATTGGAATTTTTGGACTAGGGCTGCAAACGAACCGAGTCGAACCGAGCTTTGATCGAACCGAGCCGAGTTTTAAATTTTTTTCTGACGAGCCGAGCCGAGCCGAGCCGAGCTTTCTTACCGAACAAAAATCGTGTTCGAGCTCGAGCTCGTTAATAAATCGAGCCGCACACGAGCTATTCGCAAACAACTCGAGCCGAGTCGAGCTCGATCCGAGCTCGAGCTGTTCGCGAATAATTATATATTTTTAAATTATTTAAATAATATATTTGAATTATTTAAAATAAATATTTTAAAATAATCATTAAAAATTATATATTTTCAAATATATATATAAAAATTAATATTTTAATATATGAAAATTATTTAAAAAATTATTAATCTATAATATAATATATAAATATTATAAAAAATAATTTAAAAATATATTTATTAATCGAGCTTAACGAGCCGAACCGAGCCGAACCGAGCTCGATTCGATCTCGAGCCGAGCTCGAGCCGCACATGCCCAAGCTCGGCTCGAGCTCGTTTTCTTAACACACAGATTTTCGAGCTCGAGCTCGAGTTCTTAACGAACCGAGCCGAACCGAGCCCTTAACGAGCCGAGCCGAGCTTTGTTCGCGAACAGCTCGGTTCGTTTAAAGCCCTATTTTGGACCAATCCATATCACTTTCCAAAGCTCGACGTCATAAGCTCGGATGAATATTGACATCTTCTTCTTCCATGTCATGAAGTTCGATCCATCAAAGAATGGAGGTCTATTTAGAGCAAGACCTTCGACTGGAGCAAATTGAAGAGCCATCGGATCTTTTCTGCTTGGATGTTAAGCCGCTTCTAGGAGTGCCGCTCTGATACTAATTGTTGGTGCAATAATGGTCGGTATCGCCGTTTGGAAATAGAGTTATAAAAATCTTTCGTGTTGCGGAAGCGATTTAAATAAATGTGCGGAAAATAAATCGACACAGGATTTATAGAGGTTCGGCCAAACGTGCCTACGTCCTCTCTCGGTATCTTTTTACTTAGGCTAAAGATAAATCTCTGCACCTCTATTCTATCGGTCGAGGGATAACCGTTACAAACTCGACTTCTATTGGTCCAAGTAAACCATTCACTCACTTATCTTTATGTCGGTCCAAGTTAAACTGTTTTCCTTTTCTATTGGACAAGGAACCAACCAATCTAGCTTTCTATGGGTACTAGATAAACCTCACGTAGATATAGATTGTGATTCTAATAATGCCGGATCCTTGATCCTAATAACACTGAATCCAATCGTATCCTTTCTTTTTCCTCTTGTGTATGAGTTTTCGTGTATCACACTCAAACTCTTAACAATATAAGCTCAAGTACAACAACGAGAATGATTACTATGATATCTCAAGTATGAATAATTTCCTTAAGATTGTTGTATAGTTTGATACCAAGTGGTTTGGTATTGATAGCCATTTTCCTCCAACTAGCCGTTACTGCCAGTCTCACTAAGTGTGCGCTAGCCTTTTGCTGTAGCGTGCGCTATTGCTTGTTGCGTACATTGATATTGGCTGATTACGTACGTTAGCTACTTTTCCTTCAGTCTAGTGGCTACTGCCTCTATCCGTCAGCGTGCGCTAATCATCTTCATGTAGCGTGCGCTAATATCACATCATTGCTTGTGTTATATATCCTTTTGTAGCTTTTGACTTTACTTCAGAATCTCCCAACGGATTGATTATCTTGAATTCAAACACTTTAGCATGCGATATTCCTCAATCGTAGCGTGCGCTATGATTTCGTCACTGCATATGTCATTCTGTGTTTGAACGTATTCACAACGGTCATATTCCTTCGATAGCGTGCGTTATGCTTCTAGTATAGCGTGTGCTATCTTCATCAGGAGACATTGTCTTCAGGTAGCTTTGTATTCTCGTCTGTCTTCAGGTAGCTTTCATTAGCATGCGCTAACCTTTCTCTCTAGCGTGCGCTACCTATGCAGAGATTGCACTACTTTTTGCGTCTTCGATTTCTTCGTTGTTTTGTTTTTCTTCCTTGTTGTTTTTCTTTGTTCAGCAACTAATCATCAAAACTCGATTAATGAATATTTGGAATAAAATATTCCAACAAATTGATCATTGGAATGATTGGAGGATGTTAGAATTCATAGTTGAGGACTATGATATTCGTTTGTGTGGTTTGATCGATACGTGTTTGAATCGAGGTTATCTATTATGTTATTGGATGAATTGTATATCATTCAAGGTTGTTCGAGTGTTTGTGATTGTCGGAGGATGTTGTTCGTCGTTCGTTGGAGGATTTCATCGCCTTCGGTTTGAGGCAGGTTTTATACTTGTACTGGTCAATGAGGTTAATGTTATCCTGTATGTATATGAATGTGTTGTATCATTTCGAGACGTAAACTCTTCATGAATTATGTTGATATTAGAGGGTTTTTTGATATGATACCCTTCGGCAGTATATGCCAAATGTTATTATTGATCGCCTTGTTGTTATTATTGTTGTCGTTAGCCGGTTCGCGGTATCGATGTATCGATTGTTATTGTTGATATTTATGTTCTATTAAGACAATGATATGATTATTGCTATTGATGTTGGTGTTTTGTATCGATGTTGTATTGGCAGATTGAAGGCATTTACGTATTTGATTATCATTTCCATCTTCAGTAACCAATTAAAGGTACTGAGGCATCCGTTGATTTGTTGTTATCGATTGTCGTTCTAAGACAATCGAGGTATTGAATTGGGATTGCTGAGGATAGTTCCCATCCGCCGAGTCATTGTTATCGATTGGTCGTACTAAGACAATCGAGGTATTGAATTGGGATTGTCGAGGATAGTTCCCATCTGCCGAGTCGTTGTTATCGATTAGTCGTTCTAAGACAATCAAGGTATTGAATTGGGACTGTTGAGGATAGTTTCTATCCACCGAGTCATTGTTAGCGATGTCGTTCTAAGATAATCGAGGTATTGAATTGGGACTATCGAGGATAGTTCCCATTCGTTGAGTCATTGTTATCGATTGGTCATTCCAAGGCAATCGAGGTATTTGAATTGGAACCGCCGAGGACGTACCCATACGTGATTTATTGTTGTCGTGTTGGCTGACTCAAGGCAGTACACTATCATTCTTGTGAATTTGGTAATCTTGTGATCGTTGCTGTTTATGATTAATTGTGTTTTGGAGGCTAGTCTCGGCTAGTGCTCGATGGGTAAGTTTGGGGCTTGAATTTTCGCGGTTGGTTTCCCAACACCTACAGTGAAGTAGGTCACGGTCATGTTTATGATCTCATTATGGGTAATTATGGGGCTTGAACTTATCGTAGTTGGTTTCCTAGCACCTACAATTCAGCAGGTCACGGTCATTGGATGACCTTATTGTGATACAGCTTCGTGTTGTGTGTAATATCCATATTTTTAGTGACTCGCTTGTAAACGTATTGATATTTTGAGAATATTTAATACTGGACTTTTTGTTATCCGAGCGTGTTTCAGACCTATTTTACTCAATTCCGCGTTTAATGTCATTTCCCTCGCTATTTGGTTCGATTCTAGTAATCGTTGATCGGAACTGCCATTTCGAGGTTGCCGCAAATCTATCTTATGTTATTATGCATGTTGTGAGCTTTCGTTTGACGTTTTGATTAGGTATCGTGCATTTCAGATGTTTTGGGCCGTTTTGTAATTTCCCAAAGTTATGGGGCAATTATTATCGTTGTCGTTTTCCGAACCGTTGGGTAGTCGGAATCATGTCTTCTTTTAGTACCTCAGTTCTGACTCGAACTCATCGTTCGTGTGTCTTCTTCCAGCCGTTGTTTGATGTCGGGTGCGCGTTGTTTTCATCCGGGGAAGAATTCGCCGTTTTTCCATCTTTGGGTGCTGTCTGTACTACTGTCTGCACTTGCTAGCGCGCGCTAATTTGGTTGTGTAGCGCACGCTAATGTCGTTGTGTAGCGCACACTATATTCGTTTTGTAGCGTGTGCTAATGACCCGAGCACAGCAGTGGCAGTAGGTTGTTTCTGCTCTCTGGACGAGCAGCTTAGCGCACGCTAAATCTGTATATTAGTGCATGCTATATTTGAGACTTAGCGCACGCTATGAGTCCAGCAGCGTGCGCTAATTCGGTAGTCCAGAATGGGCAGAATGCTTCTGGACTCGGGTTGGAGAACAGGTAGCGCAGGCTATGGCCCGATAGCGTGCGCTATCGGGGGACTGTTAGCGCACACTATTTTCTGGTAGCACACGCTAACGGGTCAGAACCACAGGTTCTGGACCAGTTTTTGACAGGTTAGCGCGCGCTAACCGTGAGCCATTAGCGCACTCTAAGCCATTTGATTATATATACCCAAGAGTTGACAAAGATCTGTCCACTTTACTCATTTCTCTTCCTTCCCCGCGACCGAGCGATCCAGAGCAATATTGGAGGTGCTTTCTTCTTCCAATCACTTCAATTATCATCTTCATTGAGTTCTTGGTGTATATTAACAATATCTACTCGTGTTCTTCGTCTTTAATCCACGGTAATCTCCTAGAACCCTGTTTTTGGGAAATTTGGGGGGGTTTTGAGTTTTTGTATGATTCGTTCCATATTGTTGATTAATCCATGATGTATATGATTAATCCATGTGGTATTCTTGCTTTCCCTACGAGTTCATGATAAGTTTCGTTGTATTTGTGAAATTGAGATGGTTCGGTTGCGATCCGCCCTCGTCGTTGTTTTTATACGAAATTACATGAATCGTAGGTGGGTTTCCGGGTGTATTCCATTTCCGTACTCGTTTAGAAATGGTTGTGGTTGTATTCTTCGAATCGTTAGGTTCGGGTTTGTCGGTTCCTAGCGATCGTGGTTGAGTTTCCTTTTCGTTCGTGTCGTCGTCAATTAATCAAGGCAAGTATTCTTGGAAACCTTTATGCTTAACATGAAATGGTGATGTATATGCGTGTGCTTTGCTCACTCCGAGAGGGTCTGACGAGGCCTCGGGGGAGTCCGTGACTTCACCCCGGATTGACGAGCTTGTTCGCTAGCCAGTTTGGGAGGGTCCTTAGAGGCCTCGAATGGGACCAGTGGATTCACCCCGGTCCTAGGCGATGCCTGTGTGTGATTTGATTTATGATTATGGCCAGTTCGGGAGGGTCCTTAGAGGCCTCGAATGGGACTAGTAGCTTCACCTCGATCCTAGGCAAATTGATTATTGACTGTCTGTTTTCCGAAAAAGACATGTCTGGTTTTGGTTCTTGAAATGACTTGATGCATGTACTATGAAATGTCTAAGCGGATGGTTTGCCTTGATTACTTGTACTAGCGTAATTGCTAACCCCTTTGGGGACCCATTTTGGGGAAATTCTTGTTATGAATTTCAGGTTATGTTCAGTCGGACGAGCGGCCACTGGGGCAGTACGAGGATGCTGTCCAGGGTTGTTGACGTGTGCAAATGAGTCCCCTTATTTCCGTCGTCCATTTTGATGTGGTTGTTTCCAAACTTGTGAACCTAAAGACAGTACTAGTGAGTACTTAGGCATTATTACTTGGACTATGGTTTGTATTATTAAATGTTAATTATGATTGTCGGTGATGTCTGTTTCTCCAGTTATACCGTGTGTTTTATTAATTTTCGTCTTGGTGATGTGTGTTTTCTCGCTAACCGAGAGGGTTAGATGAGTGTTATTTCTTATTTAGCTTGGTGGGTCCCATGTAGGGGTCCACGGTGCTGTAATATACCCTGAATATCTTGGGGGTGGTACAGAAAATTGTATCAGAGCGCTAGGTTTATGGATACCTAGGCTTGTTGGTTAATTGGGTCTAGTTGTGTTTTATTTTGCACACCGTCATCCCGATGCCATCATCTCGGTACTTTCAGTGTTCGTAAGTTTTCCTTACTCGATTCTTTTGTTTTCCCATATCGTACTTCCGATTCTTGAATTGTGATTGTTTTCTCTCGTACTTATCATCGAGTTGCTTTTGCTACCTCTTATCTCTAACATGGATGCTGGAAGAGGTCGAGGCCGTGGTTGTGGTCGTGGACGCGGCCGGGGACGTGAGGCGGCCACGTCACACTCTTCGGGAGCTGGCAGTAATGATCTCTTCAGGGCCATACTGCCACTCAAGATGATAAAGCCAGCAATGACGCCGACATTAGTGTTGCAACTATGATGCAACAAATGGTGAACCAAATGGCTACAATAGCCTAAGCGGTTCAGAACTCGGCTCTGGCTCATACTGCTCAGGCCGGAACAGATCGCTGGCTTCAGGACGTCATCAATATGCATCATTCTCAGTTCTCTAGGGCTTCAGACCCGATTGACTCGGAGAGGTGGATCAAGGAGATGTCTAAGATCTTTGTTGCCACTAACTGCACTGAGGATCGCAAGATCCCTATCGCCCAATATTTTCTCACTGGGGAGGCTACTAATTGGTGGGAGGCCGTTGAGCATCGTTGCTTCGTGGGCCGAGTTCAGAGACCTTATGAAAGCTAAATACTGTATGTGGCCGGTTCATCAGGCCCGAGTCCATGCTTTTTATGATGCTCAGTCTCGAGATATTCCGGTTTCTCAGGCCATTGCAGACTTCAACCGAGAATTGGGCTACGTGAAGGCCCATGTTAAGTAGGAGAGCGACAAGATTTGCCACTTTTCTAGGCGGATGAAACCGAAGATTCGTAATTACAAATCTGGGCTCTCTTGCACCACCCTAAAGGACTATCAGAGTAGAGCTATTGCTTATGATATGTCCTTGACGTCCAGTGAGGCGGCTCGCGAAAGTAAGAAACATAAGCCTATCGGTAACTTTTCGGGTCACAAGGGCGGAGTTCAGCAGAAATCGCAGTCTGCAAATATTCCTGCGGGCAGTTCGGCTCGTTTTTCGGAGGGCTTTTGAGGTACTGCCAGTGCCTCCACTCGTGATGTCAGATGCTTTAACAGTGGCAAGTCGGGCCATAGGAACCGAGAGTGTCCTAGTCCGCCGTTGACTTGTCATACTTGTGGTCAGTCGGTCCACAAGGCTTCTTTTTGTGAGCGGATAAGGCAGATTCTTGGTGCCCAGGCTTCTTTTCCAGCGCCTAAGGAGCCGAGTGTGAACCAGGGGTCGTTTTCTCCGTAGTCTCCACTGAGTGCCAGCCGAGGGAGAGGTCGGTGTCAGCCTGCTAGAGGGGGAGCTTCCAGTGTCAGCTCCGTTCATCCACGTGTGTATGAGATGAGGAGGGCCGATGATCCGGCGGCTACCGTGGCCACAGGCACCATTCATATTCATTCTCATCCTATTAGTGTGCTTTTTGATTCGGGTGATATGCATTCGTTCATTTCTCTGGAGTGTGTTTGTTGTTTGGGTGTTGACTGTTTGTCGCCTTGTGAGCCTTTCACCGTTTAACTTCCTAGCGATGATAGAATAGTTGGTGATCAAGAGATCCGAGACTGTTCTGTGGTTATTTGTGAGAGGGCTTGGCTCTCTAATCTTATCGTTGTGAATATTGAGGGTGAGGACTTGATTCTCGGGGATGATTGGCTCAAGCGGCATGGTGCGATCATGAACTACCTCACGAGAATCATCACCATGTTAGTCGAGGACGGCACCGAGCACTCTTTTGTGGGGCGAAAGAGAGGAGACCAAAAGTTCGTAATTAACGCCTTGAAGGCGATGAGACTCTTGCAGAAGGGGTGTACTAGTTATTGGTGTTACGCCCTGAAGGCGTAGAATGGTGGAGTCAAGTTTTCATCGATTCGAGTCGTTAGTGAGTTCCCTGATGTCTTTCCTGACGAGTTACCGGGGTTGCCACCAGACCGTGAGGTTGAGTTCGCTATCGAGTTAGAGCCCGGTGCGGCTCCCATTTCGAAGGTGCCGTATCGCATGGCACCTTCAGAGATGTCTTAGTTGAAGAAGCAGTTGAGTGAGCTTCTTGAGTCGGGGGTATATTTGACTGAGCGCTTTGCCTTGGGGCGCACCGATCCTGTTTGTGCGGAAGAAGGATGGTTCACTGAGTTTATGTATTGACTATCGCGAGCTAGACAAAGTAACCATCAAGAATTGCCTAGGATTGATGACTTCTTTGATCAGTTGCAGGGAGCTGCGGTATTCTCGAAGATCGACTTGAGATCGGGGTACTATCAGCTTCGGGTGAAGGAATTCGGTGTTTCGAAAACAGCTTTTCGGATGAGATACGGACATTATGAGTTTGTGGTTATGCCCTTTGGGCTAACTAACGTGCCGGCAGTGTTCATGCAGTTGATGAACAAGGTCTTCATCGAGTATTTGGATAAGTGTGTCATCATCTTCATTGACGATATCCTTATCTATTCGAAGAATGAGGATTAGCATGCGCATCATCTGCATGTGGTGTTAGACATCTTGAGGACCGAGCAACTCTATGCGAAGTTCTCGAAATGTGAGTTATGGCTGAAGGAAGTGATGTTCCTGGGTCACGTGAATTCAGTCTAGGGGGTCCGTGTGGATCCACAGAAGATTGAGGCAGTGATGGATTAGGCACCGCCTAAGAATGTGAAGGAGGTCCGTAGTTTCTTGGGTTTGGCTGGCTACTATCGTAGGTTCATCGAGGGGTTCTCAAAACTGGCTCGGTCACTTACACTGTTGCTCCAGAAATCCGAGAAGTTCGTTTGGAATGACGAAATGCAGTCAAATTTTGATGAGTTGAAGAGGCATTTGACTTCCGCCCCGATTTTAGTGTTGCCGTGTGGCAACGAGGGTTTTCCCATTTATAGCGATGCTTCGGGTCAGGGTCTTAGGTTCGTGTTGATGCAGCACAACAAGACTATCGCGTATGCGTCGAGACAGTTGAGTCTGTATGAGCTCAACTACCCACGCACGATTTGGAGTTAGCGGTAGTTGTTTTTGCACTCAAGATTTGGCGTCACTATCTTTTTGGCTCTGCATGTCAGATTTTTACCGATCATAAAAGTCTGAAGTACATATTTACTCAGCGGGAGTTGAATATGAGGCAGAGGAGGTGGTTGGAGTTGATTAAGGATTATGATCTCAAAATCCTTTATCATCCGGGCAAGGCGAACGTCGTGGCAGACACCTTGAGTCGGAAACCAGTTGCGTTGCGGACGTTTGAGATGCTTACGTCTCAATCGGAGCTTCAGCGGGATTTGATCGAGTTGAGTGTTGAGATTTTGTTGCCAGGAGCTGTTGGGCAACTTTGCGCTTTGGAGATTTCGTCGTCGCTAATCGATGAAATTAAACTGAAGCAGCTGGAGGATCCGATGATTACTAAAATCCGAGAGAATGTTCTTAAGGGTAAGTCTCCTGGGTTTGTGATTCACGAGGATTGTGTGTTGAGATTCCATAGTCGGCTTTGTGTACCTAACGACTTGGAATTGAGGCAGAGTATTTTGCGTGGGGCCCATGCTACGCCTTACTCGGTTCATCCTGGTTCGAGTAAGACGTGCAAGGACCTAAGGAGGAACTTTTGGTGGAACGATATGAAAGAGGAGGTCGCATGGTTTTTAGCAAGAAATTTGACTTGTCAGCAAGTAAAAATCGAGCATCAGCGACCGGCCGGGTTATTGTTGTCGCTTCCCATTCCGGAATGGAAATGGGAAGATATTTTAATGGACTTCATCACGAACCTGCCAAGATCGAAGTCTGGTGTGAATATGGTTTGGGTGATTGTGGATCGTCTGACCAAGTCGGCACATTTTCTGGGCATCAAGGATACTTGGGGTCCGGAGAAGTTGGCTCGTGTGTTTATTGCGTAGATTGTGAGGCTTCACGGTACTCCGAAGTCTATTGTTTCGGATCGGGATGGTCATTTTATATCGCACTTTTGGCAGGCAGTACATACGGCGTTGGGTACTCGATTGTGTCTGAGTACTTCTTTTCATCCTCAGTCGGATGGGCAGTCGGAATGCACTATCCAAACATTTGAGGATATGTTGCGTGTTTGTGCTCTCGATTGGATCAGTGACTGGGAGGAGCATTTGCTGTTGATCGAATTCACGTACAACAATAGTTCGTACAACAATAGTTCGCACGCATCGATCAAGATGGCACCGATCAGTGACTGGGAGGAGCATTTATTGGGCCCTTTGAGATTCTCTAGAGGGTCGGCGAGTTGGCATACCATTTGGCGTTGCCTCCGGCTTTAAGCCATGTCCATAGCGTTTTCCATGTTTCCCAGTTGAGGAAATATGTTCGGGATCCTAGTCATGTCATCGACTATGGTGAGATCGATATCGCTGAGGATATTACCTTCGAGAAGCGTCCCTTGAAGATTTTGGAGCACCGTGAGAAGCGACTGAGGCATAAGACAATTCCTTTGGTCAAGGTGCAGTGGTCGAGGCATGGTGTCGAGGAGGCAACTTGGGAAACCGAGGATAGCATGCGTGTTAGGTACCCCGAGTTGTTTGTTTCTTAAGTTTCGTGACGAAACTTATTTTTAGAGGGGTAGAATGTAATATCCGCATTTTTTTCTTTTTCGGTATTTTTCTGTTTAGGTGTATTTTTTTTGTTTTTAGTGACTCGCTTGTAACCGTATTGATATTTTGAGAATATTTAATACTAGACTTTTTGTTATTCGAGCGTTTTTCGGACCTCATTTACTCAATTCCGCGTTTAATGTCATTTCCGTCGCTATTTGGTTCGATTCTCATAATCGTTGATCGTAACCTCCGTTTGGAGGTTTCCGCAAATCTATCTTATGCTATTATGCATGTTGTGAGCTTTCGTTTGACGTTTCGATCAGGTATCGTGTATTTTGGATATTTTGGGCTGTTTTGTAATTTTTCAAAGTTATGGGGCAATTATTATCGTTATCGTTTTCCGAACCTTTGGGTAGTCGGAATCATGTCTTATTTTAGTACCTCAGTTCTGACTCGAACTCATCGTTTGTGTGTCTTCTTCCGGCCATTGTTTGATGTCGGGTGCGCGTTGTTTTCATCCGGGGAAGAATTCGCCGTTTTTCCATCTTTGGGTGCTGTCTGTACTACTGTCTACAGTCGCTAGTGCGCGCTAATTCTGTTGTGTAGCCCACGCTATTGTCGTTGTGTAGCGCACACTATATTAGTTTTGTAGCGCGCGCTAATGACCCGAGCACAGCAGTGGTAGTAGGTTGTTTCTGCTCTCTGGACGAGCAACTTAGCGCACGCTAAATCTGTATATTAGCGCACGCTATGATTGAGACTTAGCGCACACTAGGTATCCGGCAGTGCGCGCTAATTCCGTAGTCCAGACTGGGCAGAATGCTTCTGGACTCGGGTTGGCGAACAGGTAGCGCACGCTATGGCCGATAGTGCGCGCTATCGGGGGACTATTAGTGCACGCTAGTTTCTGGTAGCACACGCTAACGGGTCAGAACCGCAGGTTCTGGACTAGTTTTTGGTTGGTTAGCGCGCGTTAACCATGCGCCGTTAGTGCACGCTAAGCATCTAATTATATATATCCAAGAGTTGACCGAGATCCGTCCAGTTTACTCATTTCTCTTCCTTCCCCGCGACCGAGCGATCCATGGCGATATTGGAGGCGATTTCTTCTTCCAATCACTTCAACTATCATCTTCCTTGAGTTCTTGGTGTAGATTAACAACATCTACTCGTGTTCTTCGTCTTTAATCCAAGATAATCTCCTAGAACTCTATTTTTGGGAAATTTGGGGGGTTTTGAGTTTTTGTCCGATTCGTTCCATATTGTTGATTAATCCATGATGTATATGATTAATATTGGTGGTATTCTTGTTTTCCCTACGAGTTCGTGATAAGTTTCGTGGTATTTGTGAAATCGAGAGGGTCGGTTGCGATCCGCCCTCGTCGTTGTTTTTGTACGAAATTACATGAATCGGAGGTGGGTTTCTAGGTGTATTCCATTTCCGTGCTCGTTTAGAATGGTTGTGATTGTATTCTTCGAATCGTTAGGTTTGGGTTTATCGGTTCCTAGCGATCGTTGTTAATTTTCCTTTTCGTTCATGTCGTCGTCAATTACTCAAGGCAAGTATTCTTGGAAACCTTTATGCATAACATGAAATGGTGATGTATATGTGTATGCTTTGCTCACTCCAGGAGGGTCTGATGAGGCCTCGGGGGAATCCGTGACTTCACTTCGGATTCACGAGCTTGTTTGCTAACCAGTTCGAGAGGGTCCTTAGAGTCCTTGAATGGGACCAGTGGCTTCACTCCGGATTCACGAGCTTGTTATGAATTTCAGGTTATGTTCAGTCGTACGAGCGGGCACTGGGGCAGTACGATGATGTTGTCCAGGGTTGACGTGTGCAAATGAGTCCCATTATTTCCGTCGTCCATTTTGATATGGTTGTTTTCCAAACTTGTGAACTTATAGATAGTACTCGCGAGTACTTAGGCATTTTTACTTGGACTATGGTTTGTATTATTAAATGTTAATTATGATTATCGGTGATGTCTGTTTTTCCAGTTATACCGGGCGTTGTATTTAATTTTTGTCTTGGTGATATGCGTTTTCTCGCTAATCGAGAGGGTTAGACGAGCGGTATTTCTTATTTATCCTGGTGGGTCCCATGTAGGGGTCCACGGCGCTGTAATATACCCTGAATATCTTGGGGGTGTTACACTGTGTGGCTTCGGCCCCTCATTGTGATACAGCTTCGTGCTATGTGGCTTTGGCCCTTCATTGTGATACAGCTTCGTGTTGTGTGGCTTCGTCCCCTCATTGTGATACAGCTTTGGCTGTGTGGCTTCGTCCCCTCATGTGATACAGCTTCGGGCTGTTCAGCTTCAGGACATTGTGATGATTTACAGCTTCGGCTGAGTGGCTTTCAGGTCATTACGATGATTTACAGCTTCGGCTGAGGGCTTTTAGGCCATGCGCGATGTATTGGTGTTTCCGTTGGAGCCTTTGGGCATTGGGGTTTGTATCTATTTCAGCTTTGGTTTGATTTACCTTCGGATAATTCGTTGTTGTGTTCTATATTGATTATTCGATGTTGGGCATTTGTATTCTGACCTGTTGAGCAGGTATTGATCGTATGCCGTGGGCATAGTGTTTCACGAATGCTAGGTTCTTACCTTGGTTTGTGAGCATCTCCTATTATCATTATTGTATCATTTGTTTTGTCATTGAATGCATATCATGTTGTACATGTATTTGATATTCATTATCTGGATGACTTACCCCATAGGGGCAGAACATGTTTTCATGTTTTAGGTGTTTGCGAGGAGAGAGTTGAGACACAGGGGCATGACGATGGAGACGAGACATTCGAGCGATACTAGTCCCGAGTTGTTTCGGTGTTCAAGTTGGACAGTCAGTTTGGAGTATTCTCCAGTTTGTTAGTTTCTGTCATTTGTGTTATTTGAGCAAGGCTCGTGGATGTTGTATTTTTATTTTGGCCATGTAGGCCCATCATTGTCATTGAAATTCCATATCGGAATATTGTGTTGGATATCATAGTAGGGACTCTGATTTTCCTTTTTGGTCAGATTGATGTATGTTAGTCGTGTTCGCCTGGTGGATCTCCTGGCATGGGGTCCACGGCACTGTAATAACCCAATGGGATTTTGGGGGTGTTACAGAAGATGGTACCGGATCATGGGTTGTAAGATACACTGATATGTGAATTATGTGTCTCTACCGACGTGGTAGTAGTGGGGCTGTCAGGTTATGACAATCTGGATAGTTGGGTTATGTGAGTCGTGATAGTTGGATGACTGTATGAGTCATTCTTTCATCGAGTTATTGTCAGTGAGAACTAGAATCGCAAGACCTCGAAGCTTCACATGACCTGTGTAAGGACTCGATTATTTTTTATGTTCATACATTCATTATGCCATTGATTATACATGTTTTGTTGAGACCTGTATGTGACATTTATGGTACAATTGATTCATGATTATTTGTTTTGGAGCATGTGGGCTCTGTATTGGCTATGATTAGCGCGATTGATACGATTGATTATCTTTTAAGTATGTATACTCGTGTTTGGCTATTGACTTAGCATTATGGATTGGATGTTGAGATGTATTTGAGCTATGATCATAATCGAACGTTATTCTTTTAGTATGGAAAGAGGAATCTGAGGACGTGGCAGAGGGGTAAAGGCTACAGAGCAGGCCGAAACCCAGAACCTCATGTTTATGCCCATACGGATTCTGATATGGATCAAAGTTCAGGCGGTGGTGTTATCTACATGACCGATTCTCCTTCGGGACATCATACTCGAGAAGTCGATCAGACTGAGCGTGAACATGTCAACCCTTTCTTGGTTATGAGGGGCATGATGGCCCAAATGACTCAGATGACACACATAGTGGAGACCATGCAGACCTTGATGGTTCATGGCCCACCGCAACAGGGATCCCAGGTGCCGTTTCATGGGCAGGATGGGGGTGTGAGTGAGATTGTTGGCGATATCTCTCGGCAGAGGCCGCCTACTTTTGAGGGTTCGTCGAAACCAGCTGACATTGTTCATTGGCTTGAACATTTTGATAAACTCTTCGACATGGTTCAGTGTCCGGAAGAGAGTGAGGTGGCAGTAGCGGCTTACTACTTAAGTAAGGGCGCTTATTCTTGGTGGCTTTTTGTGAAACCCACCGATCGTGATTGTGTTTGGAGCGAGTTTAAGACTCTCATGTTAGAGAGGTACTATACGGCTCCACTTCGTGAAGCTAAGTTATCAGAGGTTTTAAACCCCGAATCCGTCAAGGACGAGGGTGTTGTTGTCCTTGCTGAGAAGTTTCATGGACTTCTTCATTTTGCTTCATTTATTATCCATACCGAGGCGGATAAGATCGAGTATTTTAGCAAGAGGCTAAACCCACATTTGAGGATGCAGTTTTTCAATCATAATTGTAACTCACTTGGTGAATTCATCAAAAAGGCTCTTAGATCAGAGCTTTTGATCAAGGAGCTTGCTCGGAGGAGCCCTTCAATTCCTTCTGGGGAGAGGACTAGGGTGCCGGTTCGTTCAGAGGGACATCGGTCTCTGACGTCTAAGAGGTCGCTTTCTAGTCATCTTCGTGCTGGGAAGCATCATCCTATCAGACGACGAGTTCGACTGTTGTTTGCTTTAACTGTGATTCAGCAGGGCACGTTAGTACTCGGTGTACGGTGCCAGCTTTTGTTTGTCATTCATGTGAGAGACAGGGACACCTTCAGAAATACTGCAGGAGTCCTAGTGCAAGTAGATCTCGAGAGATCTCACGGGCGCTGAGAGATTTTGTTACTCTTGTCCCTACTTCATCCAAGGGGTCCTATCAGGCTTCGGGAGACAAAGAAAAGGATAACAGAGGAGCAGCAGCGAGCTCAGATTTGGGTCTTCCTTGAATCAATGAGATGGAGGAGATCGATGATCTAGAGGATATTGATGCCAGGTACATTGGAGATGTAGCCTTGATTTGTGTATTCCTTTCTTTGATTTTCGAATTAATGTTTAGATTAATCTGTAATAATGTACTGTGGTTGAGAACCATTTGTTGTTGATCTGTCTTGTAACGATAGTATTTGATAATATTGATATTTGAGATTGCTTGATGTGATTTTATTTTCTTTTGGTGTCGTGCCTGAGATTTTGTGATAATCTGGGTAATCTGGTTGTGATTTGAGACGTCAAGTCGTGAGGACTTGAGCGTGCGATTGATATGGTCCCGATGACTATATATGTATTGCTGTTTTCCTTTTGTGGCGTGAGTCAGTGATTGCATAGACGTCCGATGCCGACGAGAATGGGGAAGTGTACACCGATGATTGTAGACATGTACACTGGGTGGCTCCCGCGGGGTGTGTACGCCGGTGTTACAAGTCATGTGGGTGGTACGAGTTTCTGGCTGGTCTCTAGCAATGGAGTCATGATTTAACTGATCACACACTGGGTTGAGTGTTTTATCACTTGGTTTTTGCCTTTTTCAGGCAGATGAGATGTGGGGACCTGATGAGTTGGCCCAGTTACTCAGGCGAAGTGGTTCGCATTGAGGGGTATTCCTGGAGATGTTGTTTTTCGACCACGATGGATAGTTCATATCCTGAATTGTGTACCCTTAGTTTCGGGCACGAAACTCTTTTTTAGGGGGGAGTATGTAATATCTGGGGGTATTTTTTTTGTTTTTACTGTTGTGTTGTACATATTCATTTGGGATTGTACAAGTGTTGTTATATTTGACTGATACAATGTAAATTGTATTAGGGTATTTCAGTATCGAAATATTTATACTTGGCGTCGGTATTGTAATTTCCGATTGGTTGTTGCTTGATGAGTTTGATTTTGGCTAAGTATACTAGCCATAGCGTGCACTATATGTATAGCATTACATACGGTATGTGTTGAGGCTACATACGTTAAGCCGAGAGGGTTACGTATGTAACGATGGGGATCATATCGCATCTGGCTTTCGACGTGTGGGACAGGGCTAGGCTGGATTCACGTGGTTCGATTGGGACAGGCAGGTCGACTCACGTTACGTACGCTATACCTTATGGTTAACGTATGTAATGCTGAGACTGGTTATGTACGTAATTTGGTTAACGTATGTAATGGATACCCCGTTCTGAGGCAGCGAGTTTTGGACTACGCAACGTACGCTACGTATAGGTGATAACGTACGTTAGATTTATAACGTACGTCAAGTGGGTTGTATAGCGGTCGTAATGCGATGTGCAGATTATAAAGACATGTTTCGTCTTTCATTTCTTCACGCCCATTTTTGATTTCTCCCTCTATAAATCATCCCTCTGCATCACTTAGTGATTACCAACCCCTTCCAACTTGTTTTGGAGCTTCCTAACTTGGATTGTAGCTTGGGAGCTTGAAGATTGAAGTGTTTCTTGAAGGTTTGAGGTTGTTCTTCACTTTCAAGAGGTGGTTTGGCTAATCTTGTGTTTAACTCGAGATTATGATGATGTTGTTAGTTCGTGTATTGATTGGTTGTTGGAGGATAGTATGATTCTTCATAGTCTTTATGAACTTATGATGAAGAATATGATGTAGATGACTTGAGGTTGATTGTGTTCTTGATGTTTAAGAATACTTGGAGATTATAATCATGTCTAGGAAGAGTTATGTTAAGATTTTAGATGATTAACATAGCTTTGAGATGATTATTGTTGTTGGTTGTGTTTTTGAGAGATTATAATCATTTTATTGAAGGATTATGATGAGTTATGTGGATAATTATCATAATCTTAAAATGGTTAAGTTAATGTTGTTGATTAATCCGAAATTCTTGAGGAATTGGTGATTGAAATTGGTGGAGACATCATGTTTGTTGTGATGATGATGTTCTTAAGGTAATAGTGATGATAAGGGTAATATTATCATTATAGGATGATTAATTTGATGTTGTTCTTGATAATCCTTGTTGAATTATTTTTCACAAGTTTTGACAACATTATGATCATGTTAATTGATCATTGGAGTGATTTGAGGATGTTAGAATTCATAGTTGAGGACTATGATATTCATTTGTGTGGTTTGATCAATTCGTGTTTGAATCGAGGTTATCTATTGTGTTGTTTTCAATCGATATTGTGTTATTGAACGAAATGTATTTCATTCAAGGTTGTTCGAGTGCTTGTGATCATCGGAGGACGCCATTCGTCGTTCGTTGGAGGATTTCATCGCCTTCGGTTTGAGGCAAGTTTTATACTTGTACTGGTCAATGAGATTAATGTTATCATGTATGTGTATGAATGTGTTGTATCATTTCGAGACGTAGTCTCTCCATGATTTTCATTGATATCAGGGGATTGTTTGATATGATTGTTAGGAGTATGCCCTCGAATGCCACTCAGAGGATGTTGAGTGAGGGCAATGTACTTATTATTATGTAAATCATTAATATAAGGTGACACGGTCTTTTGTGTAACTATCGCAAGTGCACGATATCGTATCAAGTAGTAAGTGGACTTTTTGAGTCCGGTTTATCGATCCCACGAGGAAGTTAGGTTATATATTGAATTATACACTATTTAACTATTTGTTATATAGATTTATATGATTGAAACACACAATATAAGAGTTTGGTTTGACAATTGCAAATGAAATACAATAATAGTTCTAATATTCAAGGAAATGAAAGATTGCACTAATAATAGATTAATAAAAGATATAATGAAATAGTTGGGATTACAAACTTAGTTCATCATTAGTTATAGAAGATGTATAGGAGATCATAAGATGAATTTACTTATTATGTTGTGTAGATTCGATTTTCCTTAAAAAGACGGTTTCTCTTTCGAACTATAAAACGCCCCTTATATATTGAATCAATCCACTATATTTCTATGTTGATTGGCTTCAATACATTGCATTAGGTTTTATGAAAATAACTCAAAGAATCATCTAAGGTCTAGAGGTATATTTCTATCCCCTAGAAGAACTTAAAGTGAAGATCATTTGATCTAATCAAACATATTTTCTTTCGAAACATATGAAGACCATAAATATCGTCATTTATTGGCCAAATAAATAAAGATAGGTAAAACAATGAAAATCACACACAATAATAAGTAATTCATAATAGATCTTTATACAAACTTAAATAACATGACTAACCTTGTTTATAATCCCAACTTAGGTAACTTATCCCATTAAGGGTTTATTCAACATATTACAAGCTTGAGTGGTCATTAATAGTTGAAAAAGGGAAAGAATTGGTCCTAACTCCCTTAGTAGATAAAGGAGAAAGAAACAATAAATTCCCTCAACAACATAAACTAAACCACACTTACACAAATCACTCAAGAACACAAGTGTGTTCTTCACACAAAAAGAAAAGGTATTACAAAATGAAAAATAATAAGATGAATGATGAATGATGATGGAACTAAGGGGTCTATTTATACACCTAAAGTCATATAATAGCTCCAAAACTCCAGCATTATTATAATAGATCGGATCAATGTCAGTCATCCCCTCAATAATAGACCAAAAGTATAAAAAATTTATACAATTATCAATATCTGCCAAGAGTTACGGTCGTAACATTGAGGAGTTACGGTCGTAACTCTGATGAATTACGGCCGTAACATTGAGGAGTTACGGCCGTAACATGGCTTCGTAAATTTGCATTTGTGAGTTACGCCCGTATGGAGTTTCAGTCTTTATTTTCAGCCCAGAATTTCTTAGACTTTGCGTTTTTGCCCCAAATCTTCTTCGGATGATAACTTTTGATATATAACTCTGATTTTGAATCCGGAAAGACTGCCGAGCTCGTCTCGGAAAGCCCTACAACATGAATACATAAAAACTCAACAAAGAGAATATTTTATAAACATGTTATTTCTTGAGTAAATCAGTAATTCAATCCGATTAAGACTAGATTTACATCATCATCCAATAAAAATAAAATTATTAAAAACTAATTAATTAAAATCAAAAAACGAGTAGACTGGCTCAATTATGGGTGAAATTTATCGATACAAACCATGGATAAGTGTATAAAACTGACACTTATCACACTCCCAAACTTGAATTCTTGCTAGTCCCGAGCAAGACTCTTTATTATTCACGCTACAAAAATAAAAATAAAAATAAGACACAAAAATAATAATACACACATAAATTAAGAAAAATAATCATATATATAAAGAGGATAATAGATCAAAATGCCATTAATACACAATAACCAGCTTTATACAGTAGATAGAAATGAATCAAGATTCAAAATAAATCTACTAATGATTTTGAAGTTTGTTGTTACCCAAAATAATATCCGAAGATAGTATTGCTGGAATGATCGAGTAACAAACAAATGCGAGAACACTTCCGTGAGAAAAGAAACGACACAAGATTTGTCGGGGTTGTTAATCCCGGGCTTGAATGCTCTCGCGAGATGTTATTAATAAATATACTGTCGAGTACAAATATTAATGTTAGAATCTGTTACAATGAGTGTAAAGACTTCTAGTTATCTAGGCTGTAGAGCGCGTAGATTGCCGGAAGAACCAGATATGTAAATCTGTGAGTTCTTGCTTGGGATGTATGATAAGTGTGTATGAATATCACTATGAATGTATAAGTGGTTGCCAGATGAGTCTTTGATTCTCTTTCTGTGTGTATTTTGCACTGTATTCACTGTAAAATCGCGTCCCTTTGGCCACTGCAGTGAGTTCTCTATTTATAGGGGACAAGGTAGTTGGGACCCCTCAGGCGATCGCGGGTGACCGCCGTTTTTTATATTATAATAAGATGGCCGATCGTCCCGTCACGTGGGGTTGTTCCCTTAAAGTCTAGGGCCGCTGCTGGTGGCCAGCTGTGCGAGCCAATGGGAAGCCAGCACGCGTCCTGGGTAGCTGTCCGGGGAGGACCCATTTTGTACCTTTCGGCGGCCTTGTCGGTAGGTGTGGTAGGTGACAGGCTGGGGTCAAAGGTCCTATCTGTCGGCGCCCTTTGAAGATCCGCACGTGGGCCACCGTCCAAGATTCGGTCTTCGACGACTTTGACGGATGCTGGATCCATATGTGGCACGAGACGATCGCCTCTGGTTCGCTCATTAAAGACGATCGCCAGATATCAAAAGACGATCGCTGGGTACCAAAAGACGGTCTCCGTATTGTGCCGAACTCTGGGCGTTTGTCCAGAGTATGTCTTCTATGGTTGGCTTCTCTGATCGTGATGCCGATCGCCTATCGAGGCGTATAAATCGCCGCACAACAATTGCCCCACAGCACGCCTCGATGTTGAAAACACGGGGTGAGGTGGCACTGTTGGCGATCGCCGATGTTCAGCCGATCAGCCGATCTGTATTCAAATCTGGACGATCTCCCTTTGCGCTGGGAGCAGCGGGAAACGAAGGCGGGCTCTCGAAACGCTGCAAGGACACGCGTTGCGCCGCTGTTGGGGGAGTCCGACGATTTTTCAGACTTGTCGGCTGGCGTGCCCTCGAAAAGACGCGTACGCGGGATTCGAGGGCAGCATTTAATGCGTCCCCTCTCTGACGGTTGCGATCCAGCCCTCGAAATTTTGCCTATTTGCACAGAGGTCCCTGCTTCGGTCTATAAAAAGGGCTAGGGCTTCTTCAATTCCACTCTTCACGCGTCCTTGCCTCCATAGCCGAAACTCTGCAAAAATTTCCGGAGCTTCTTGTGCTGATCGTCTTCTTTTCTTTAGGTAAGAAAAATCAATCTTCTTTCTCCCTCTTCTTTTTACAATATGTCGGGAGGATCCAAGACCTTCGAGGCCGGAAGTTCTTCTGCCGCCGTGGCTTCGCCAGACCGGGAGGAGATTCCCGTTGGAGTCGACATGGAAACGGCCGTTGAGGCCATTCATGCGTGGATTGCACCCGCAGAACTCGAAGAGCTTTTCAACGAGGCCGTAGTGGCGAGGACGGCAGCGACGGCGGAGCAGGGGGGCTCGCCGGCGGATGAGGACGAACTGGAGCGGCTAACTTGGGAATGGCATAGTGTTTTTGGCCCCGCCTATATGGCTTTTGCCAAGATTATGGAGGGGCTCGCTGGACCCTGTCCGGAATTTGAATTCGAAGCCTACTCCGCCGCTCATCCTTATGAACATTTGAAACGGACGGTGTTTCGGACCGCCGACCCGTCTCAGTGGACCCTTGGTAAGATCCGGAGTTCGGCGACTCGGAAAGACGTGAACCGATGGAGGGCAAAATATCATATTCCCTCTGACGTCTCCCTGCACGTGCCATCGAAAAATGAACGTGCCGATCAACCGCCGAGGGGATGGTCGCCGTTAGTGAGATGATCATGGAGGCCGGTCTGCGATTCCCTCTCCCATTCGCCGTCTCCTACTTGCTGATCGCCTGGAATCTGGCGCCGCTCCAACTGACGCCGAATGCTTGGCTGCAGGTCATCTTCACTTTGACGCTGTTTGGCGGCCACCGGTTGTTCCGCCTCCTTGCTGCGATGGAGATGAACTATCTGTTTAAACTGACTGCGCAGAAAGGGTCGATCGGTGGTAATCATATCCAAGGCCGAATGGGAAGAGTGGTCCTTGGTGTGCCGAACAAGACCCGCGGCGACCTGGCAAAATGGTGCTGGGTCGGCGGAGCGTGGCGATCGGCATCGAGTGACAGACCGGAGGAGGAGTTGGAGATTCCTACCAATTTTTCGGAGAGGAATCCGAGTAAGGATTTTAACTCTCCCCTTTATTGAGCTTGTCTTGGACTGATCTAATTTTGTTTTCTTTTTGCAGGACCTCTCGTTCCAGCGATCGGTGATCTCCATTTCGATTTCTTGATCGTTTGGGAGCGGATTCGTGCCTTGCCGGATTCCTTCATTGACGTTCGCTCGCTTGGTAACGAACTTCATCGGCTGGGGGCTCGATTGTTTCGCTTCCCTCGTCACTTGAGAGCTCCAGGTATAAACTTAAGTGGTGCTTTCTTGCTTGACGATCGTCTCCAGGAGGTCGTAACGTTTAAGTAGTTGTCTAACTTGTTGGTATTTCCTCTTTGACAGAGATTCATTTTCCCCTCTTTACCGAGCCACCCCCAGAGATTGCCATGTCTAACCCAGGACTCATCGGTCGCCTTCATCTGGGTAAGAAGACTGGTCGTGTTCCTGCGACGACGTCTCGCCTTGCTCCGGTGATGAGGCCTGCTGAGGTGCCGGTCGCCGAGCCGGTAGTTCAGGAAGAGGAACAACTTCAGCGCCGCAAGAGGCGGAGACCGGAGGAGTCCCTGCCGATTACTGAGGCAGATGTGTCCATTCTTGATCCTCCGGTTGTTGTGGCTCCTATTTCTGCCGTCCCGATGACGGAGGGATCAGGCCCTAGGCCCTCGGCGTCCGGCTCCCGGTCATCGGGCGGCCCCACGAAGAAGGTGGCGATCGCTGAGGCGGAAACCTCTCGGGGCAAGCCTTATTTTGGCCGCGATCCCGAGATGGTCAACAGGTAAGAAAGGATCGAAATTTCCGAGTTAGGCATTTTGAGTGAGATATAGACTAACTCCCTGGTCTCTTTGGTTTGTGCTGCAGGGTCCGTCTTGCTGACCCGGACGTCGCTCCTATGATGCTGGACTTCTTGTCGAGTAAGGCTCCTCAAAAGTCCCTCGACGTCCCTACTTACGTCCAGCAGGCTATCACTTCTCTGCCCAAGGCTTGGATGACCGATCTTGATGCGATCGCTCGTCGGCGATCTGGAGATACCATGCAGGTGACCATTGCCCTGGCTCTCCAGACGGCGACGATGGCCGTCCAAGCTGCTAGGGATTTTGAGTGGCGACCCTCCACTGCTCATCTCCATAGCGACCTCGAGGCCGCCCGGAATAGAAACATTGAGTTTGCCAACCGGATCCAGTCTATGGAGAAGGAGTATGTGGAGACGGACAAAAAGGCTAAACAGGATGTTGACCGACTGAAGCAGGAGCTGCGCCGCTCCAAGGAGGCTGCCGACCGGTTCCGTGATCAGGAGAAGGAAACCCGCCGGAAGCATGCGGCTTCGCAGGAGGAGGTGGCCGGACTGAAGGCGACGGTGGATCGGCTCAGCGGTGAGCTGGAGGCGGCGAAAAAGGAGCTGGAGAAGGCCAAAGGGGAGAACGCCGCCAAGGTGGTCGAGCTGGCGGAGGCTGAGAAGACGACCGTGGAGTTGAAGGGACAGCTGAAGGCGATCGAGACCGATCCCTATCTCAATGTGGCGCTCGTCGGCGAGTTCGCCTATTATTTGGCCTACGCCGATGCTGTCAGAGCCGCCAAGAAGGTAGGGATCGAGGTCGGTCCTCTTATGGAGAGCTTCAAGGTTTATGCGCCTGAGCACCCTCTGCACACGGAGTTCTCTTTGCCGATCCTTGACCTTGTCGACTTTGGGATCGACTTGAGTTGGTATACTGGCAAACTCATTCATCCTGAGGCCGATGGGGGGGCCCAAGCCGATCCGCAACCTGAGGGCGATGACCAGCCGGCGGGACCTTGAGAGATATTTTTGTTTTCCTTGTATCTTGTAATTTTTACTTTCTCTTTGTATTGCCTTCGGGCTTCATGTTGTACGAACTCCTTTTGATAATGAATGAATTATTCCTTTTTCGCACTGTGTCTTTTTTATGTACGATCGCTCTTGAATGTTTGCGTGTAATTTTTACAAGTATGTGTATGATTGCATCCGATGTCTTGTTCGTCCGACTGGTTGTTTGAATGTCGAATGTATTGACATGTTTCGAATCGAAATTCTTACTTGTAGATATTGTTTGAACAATGCCGATCGTCCAGCGTGTATTTGAGCGAAGCCGATCGGGTGCGGTTCCTTTCTTTCGATTGCACTTAGGACTAGCTCCCCTATTCACTGCCCCCTTGTTTTTGTTTACTTATCGTAAGTAAGGGTACAAAAACAAGTTTGTTAGGCGAGCTATCTTCATTTTTGCCGACTCTGAGGGATCGTGCACGGTCGCGGAGTTCGATGGACCGATCTACACAACCGTGTCTTTGTATGCGAGGGACATTGCCTATCCCGCGACTCACTTTATTGTGAGGGTCCTCCGTTAGGCTGTGCCTGCCTTGTATTTAAACGAAAGGTAGGCGATCTTGGTCTGGAGGAGTCCTTGCACGGGGCGTCGTCGATTTATTCGACTCCACGTCCGCGGCTTTGTAAGCACCTTTGTACCTCGGGTCGGCACGTTAGATGACGACCCTCGACGGTATACGTTGTGACGGGGTAGGGATGCGTCGCCTTGGCCGAGTACATCATGTTAGATGACGTAATTTGAGGACGTGCGAACGTGTCCCCTGATCATTTTGGAGGGTCCTTTGGCTACGCCAGCCTCGTATTTAAACGAAGGGCGGGCGGTCTCAGCCCGAAGGAACCTTGCATGGGCGAAGCTGTCGGTTCCATCGACCTCCAGGACCATGGATGCATTGATTCTACCTCGGATCGTCATGATCAACGATCGTCGGCGGTATGCGATATGCCTGGTGGGGCGATCGCCAGAATAGATGGGATAGGAAAAAATCTCATTATATTCCTTGTACATTGGGCAGTTGAAATTGAATACAAAATTTTCACTGGTAGTATTTTTTCAGATGCACGGCGTTCCAGGGGTATTGATCCGGGGTACCGTCAGGATGTTCAAGTTCGTAGGCTCCCTTAGTCAGCCATTTAGATATCCTAAAAGGTCCTTCCCAGTTCGGACCAAAAACGCCTGTGTGGGTTTGGATCTTCTTGAGGACGAGATCGCCCACTTAAAACCTTCTTTCTTTGACCTTTGAATTGGAGAACTTCTCGGCTCTCCTTTTGTGGATTGTGTTCTTCATTTCTGAGGTCAGCCGTCGTTCTTCGAGCATGTCTAGGTCGATTCGTCGGGCCACATCGTTGTCGGTCGTCATCTCCTATTCGGTTCGATGGATGAGGACGGCGATCTCCGAAGGAATCACCGCTTCTGTTCCGAAGGCGAGGGCGAATGGGGTTTCGCCGGTTGAATTACGGGTCGTCGTTCGATAAGACCACAAAACGTCTGGAAGCTCGCTCGCCCATCGCCCTTGCCTGGATTTGAGTCGCGCTTTAATTATGTGTTTGAGGATCTTGTTCACAGCCTCTACCTGTCCGTTCGTCTGAGGGTGATAGGGTGCTGAAAACAATCTTTTGATTCCCCATTTCTCACAGAATTGCATGACTTCTAAGCCGTCGAATTGCTTTCCGTTGTCGGAGATAATGGCCTGGGGCAGACCGAATCGGCATACGATGTTTCTCCAGATAAACTTGATCACTTGCTCTTGGCCGATCTTGTTGAACGGTTCGGCCTCAGCCCATTTGGTGAAATAGTCGACCCCAACGATGGCGAACTTACAGCCCCCTGGAGCCGTCGGCAAGGAACCTATAAGGTCGATGCCCCATTGCGCAAATGGACAAGGGCTATACATGGAGGTGAGCTGTTCGGGGGATAGTTTAATGTTGGGGCCCATTATCTGACACCTATGACACGATCTGGCATAGGCGATCGCATCCTTCTGAAGTGATGGCCAGAAAAAACCTTACATGGTTGTCTTATGGATGAGAGCTCGCCCGCCTGCATGGTTTCCGCAAATCCCGTCATGGATATCGGCTAAAACGAGCCGACCTTCCTCCGGTGTAATACACTTGAGGCGGGGAAGGCTGAAGGCTTGCTTGTAAAGCCGGTCGTCCAATAGGGTATATCTGGTCGCACGGAGCTGGAGTTGGCGAGCTTTAACATGGTCGTCAGGGACCGTTCCGTCCTTTAAGTATTTGATGAATGGAGTCATCCAGTTCTCCTCGGCGATGGCGATCGTGGTAACCAGGCTTCTGTCGATCGCCGGCCTTGCTGACTTTGTGATTTGGATATTGGAGAAGTCAGCTGCCCCATCCGATGATGCTAGTTTGGAAAGGGCATCGGCCTGGGAGTTGTGCTCTCTCGGGACTTGTTCGATTAGCACTTCTTCAAATTTTGTGCACATTTCGGCGACCAGCTCTTGATATTTGACCATCATTAGCGCGCTCTCATATTCTCCCTTGACTTGGTTCACGACCAAAAGGGAGTCCATGAAGATATGGAGATGACGAACATCTAGGGCGAGGGCTAGATCGAGCCCGCCTACCAAGGCTTCGTATTCGGCTTCATTGTTGGTCGCACGGAAGCTGAAACGCACAGCATTAGTGAAACTTTGTCCATCGGGACTGATGAGGACAATCCCTGCCCCTGCTCTCGAATTGGTCGCCGATCCATCCACATATAACTTCCAGGCAGGTCGGCCGACCTGGGTTAGACTGTGAGGGAACGTTAGTTCCACCACGAAGTCCGCCAGAGCTTGGCCTTTGATCGCCGTTCGAGGAGCGTAAGTGATACCGTATTGGGCAATCTCCAGTGACCACTTGAGAAGTCGCCCGTTGGTGTCTGGTCGGTGTAGAAATTGTCTTAGAGGTAGAGTAGTCAGGACTTCCACTTGATGTTCGAAGAAATAAGCCCTTAGTTTACGGACACTCATGACGAGGGCGTAGGCGATCTTCTCCAATGGTGTATAACGCGTTTCAGCGTCATGGAGCGCTTGACTAACATAGTAGATCGGCAAGTGGGCTTGTCCCTCTGCTCGCACCAAAACGGCACTCAGTGCGACCTCCGAGGCTGCCAGGTAAAGGAATAGTTTCTCACCGGGGATCGACTTTGCCAAGATCTGGGGGTTAGATAGATATTCCTTTATTTTGGCGAACGCTATCTGACTTTCCTTCGTCCATGCGAACTTTTTGTTCTTGATGGTCGCGAAGAAAGGCTTGCTTTTATCGCCGAGTCGAGATATGAAACGGTTGAGGGCGGCTAGACAACCTGTGAGGCGTTGTACCTGCTTGATGTTTCGCGGCTCCTGCATGTCAAGGATCGCCTGTATCTTGGTGGGGTTCGCCTCGATCCCCCTTTGGCTCACAATGTGCCCCAGGAATTTCCCGGAGCCCACCCCGAAGTTGCATTTCTTGGGGTTTAGCTTCATGTTGAATTTTTCGAGGATGGCGAACGTCTCGGCGAGATCATTGAGGTGATCTTCCTTCTTGAGGCTTTTGACCACGATGTCGTCAATGTAGACCTCCATGGTCTTGCCGATCTGATTGGCGAACATTCTGTTGACTAGTCGCTGGTAGGTTGCCCCTGCGTTTTTCAAGCCGAACGGCATTCGGACCCAAAAGTATATGTCTTTTTCCGTGTAGAAAGATGTGTGTTTTATGTCTTTCTCCGCCATTGGGATTTGATGATATCCGGCGAAGGCATCCATAAACGACATCATTTCGCAACCTGCTGTGCTATCAACCAAGTGATCAATATGAGGCATCGGAAAGTGATCTTTTGGACATGCCGCGTTGAGGTCGGTGAAGTCGATGCATAACCTCCAGGAACCAGTTGGATTTTTGACGAGTACCGCGTTGGCGACCCATTGTGGTTCGTCTGTAGCTACCCCGATTAATTTGTTGTTGAGTAATTTTTGGACTTCTACGTCGAGCGCCGCGTATTTTTCGGGACCGAATTTCCTACGTTTTTGGTGAACAGGCTTCATTGTCGGGTCGATCTTTTGATAGTGGCAAGCGTGCTCAGGACTTATGCCGACCATATCTTGATGCGACCAGGCAAAGACTCCGATGTTCTTACGTAGCAAATTGATCAGATCCCCTTTTAGTTCGCGGTCGATGTTTGCGCCGATCTGAACTTCCCATTCTGGATGAGTCGGGTCCATCGTAATGCCTTCCAACTCTTCGACGGGGACGGTTGCTTCTCGTTTGTAATGATCTCCGGACTCGATCCTTGGATCAATGTCGAGACTTGGCTCGAAACCGATCCTTGGCTCGATGTCGTCCATTAACCGAACCGAGATGATGTCCTCTGAGTCGGGTTGGTACGATGTGCTCGGCTCGTCGATCTCCATGGGTTGATCGTCGATCGCTTCAATGTTATACATAGCATGGGAAGTATTGAAAGAAGTAACAACATAGGAGTAATTCAAACATCTTTTTGCCATTAGCTGATCTCCTTTTACGGTGCCGACCGCCCCATCGGCAGTGGGGAATTTGATACAGTAAAAGAAAGATGAGACGACTGCCTCAAAGGTTTCTAGAAAGGGGCGACCTAGGAACCCATTATAGATGCCGGGCCTATCTATGATTACAAAGTTTAGGTTCCTAGTAATCCTAACCTTGGGATCGTAAAAGCATATTAGCTCGACAGAGAGCTTGATCTTTCCGTAGGCTTGGACTGTGTTGTCGCCGAACCCTTGGAGCATGGTGTCGTATGGCTTGATGAATTTGGTCAAGTTGCCGAGCTGGTCCAGGGCGGATTTGAATATGATGTTGCAGAAACTTCCATTGTCGACCAGCACGCGATCGACCATCTTCCCAAGGATACAAGCAGAGATCACCAATGCATCCTCTTTGGGGCATTGCACTCCCTCCCTGTCCTTGTTGGAGAAGGTGATGAGTGCGTCTTTAGAAATGGTCGGCTCTGGAGGCACCACGATATGGACCCCGGCGAACGCCCTCAGCTCGGCCTTTCGCTTCCTGTTTGACATGGTGGAAACCGGGGAAAGGCCCCCGAGGTTTCCATCTCCTGCTTGAAGCATGTTGATCCGACCGCCAGGGTTGATCGGAGGGATCGACTCATCAGAGTACTCCGGCTCATGCTCGATTCTGGCGACCGGATTGGGAGGAGTTATTTCGCTTGGTCGGCGCTCGCGCCCTCCGGCTCTCTCCGTCCTAGGTTCTGGCTTGGTGACCAAGTTGTCCAGTTTGCCTTCCTCAAACAGTCGCCAGAGCTGTCTGAGGAGGTCGCGGCATTGGCTGGTGTTGTGGCCGGGACTCTTATGGTAGGCACAGAATTTGCTACGGTCTAGATGACTGTGGTCCCTTATCGGCTTTGGTTTGGAAAGCCACTCGCGACCCTTGATTGCGTTGAAGATGTGGGCCGGAGATAAGTTGAGGTTGTGGAGAAGGTGGACCTCTACATCCTCGAAGGCTTTGAACTCGCCAGGCGGCTTGGCGACCGCCTTTCTGGGCTTGGCGACTGCCTTCTTATGGATATGGGATGGCGCCTTTCCTTCTTCGGACGGTCCCTCGTCTAAGCGGAGGGAGAGCATCCTCTGCCTGGCCAAGAAGTCGGCGACTCTGACGCGGAAGACCGAGTAGGTTGGCTGGATATCCTTTGTGAGGTGCCTGAACATGGGCGAGCGTCCGTGGAACCCGCTCAGGACTGAGTGGAGGGCGAGCTCGTCGCTGATGGGCTCGCCGATGAGGACTATCTCGTCTACCCGGTCGATGTAATCTTCATCTGACTCGTCCTTCCCCTGCCTTATTTTCATCATGCGGTGGGGGCCTTCAGGGCGAGCGACTTTGGCGGCGAAGTATGATGTGAAGTCTTTCGCCAGCTTCTCAAAGCAGTTGATTGAGCGAGGTGGTAGTGAGATGTACCACCTGTGGGCGAGGTCGCCCAGTGTTAATGGGAACATTCGACACTTGGTCGCATCTGATGCTCCGCATCCGGTCATGTAGATCCGGAATTTGCTCAAGTGGGTTTCCGGATCCAATCTCCCCTCATATAGAGGTGTTTGTGGTGGATTGATCGTTGGTTGGACTGGGGCGAGCTCAATCTGAGTCGTGAGTGGTTCGCTTGATCCAATGATCGATCTCCTGGCGCCTGCCCCAATTTCCAGGAGCGCCTTCATCTCGTCGAGCTGGCGTTGCATGGCGGCCATCGCCGTCGCCTGACTGCTCGCCGATTGGCTCCCAGAGCGCGAGACAAGGCGATCGTGTACTGATCCCCTAGCCCCGTGGTGAATGACGAGCTCCCTGTCAGTGGGTTCCTTCCTTGGGCGAGCAGGGGCTCGCTGACCGACCTGTCTCCTGGGAGTCGGATATGCCGAATTCCTGGTAAAGGATTCGGATTCCGATGTCTCCCAGCTGGGGCCTGAGTGCCCGGGTCGCCATGAGGGATCGCTCCCTAGGCGGATGAAGACGGAATCGTCCCGCCTCACGAGAGCCTTCTCCTGTGGCTCGGGGCTTTCTGTCGATTTCTCAACATAGATCCCCTTAAGCTTCCGCTTGCCTGCCCGGCGGATGGCCGATGGAGTGATGGTGGGCGAGTCGTAGGCCTTCTGTCGCTCCCTGAGGATGGCTATAGCCTCCTCAATCTGTTCCGCGATGCAGGCCGATCGAGTGAGAGGCCAGAACCGTCCCTCGGGGGCGGGAGTGAGAGCCTAGCGTCGCCACGGTCGCCTTCCGCCGTGGGCTGGGATTCGGTCCGGGCCGGAACGAGATTTCCGGCGGATCTTAGGGTGGCTCTCTTGGAGGTCGTTGCAGATGTCATTTTTCTGAAGGCTTTTATTTTGAAGAACAGTGAGTGTTTCTTCAAGTATATGTCCGGAGAACAGTGAGTGTTCTTCGAGACGGTAGGAATAAAAATGAAGGTTTAGATGCCCTTCTTCTAGCGCCAATTGTTGTTACCCAAAATATTATCCGAAGATAGTATTGCTGGAATGATCGAGTAACAAACAAATGCGAGAACACTTCCGTGAGAAAAGAAACGACACAAGATTTGTCGGGGTTGTTAATTTCGGGCTTGAATGCTCTCGCGAGATGTTATTAATAAATATACTGTCGAGTACAAATATTAATGTTAGAATCTGTTACAATGAGTGTAAAGACTTCTAGTTATCTAGGTTGTAGAGCGCGTAGATTGCCGGAAGAACCAGATATGTAAATCTGTGAGTTCTTGCTTGGGATGTATGATAAGTGTGTATGAATATCACTATGAATGTATAAGTGGTTGCCAGATGAGTCTTTGATTCTCTTTCTGTGTGTATTTTGCACTGTATTCACAGTAAAATCGCGTCCCTTTGGCCACTGCAGTGAGTTCTATATTTATAGGGGACAAGGTAGTTGGGACCCCTCAGGCGATCGCGGGCGACCGCCGTTTTCTATATTATAATAAGATGGCCGATCGTCCCGTCACGTGGGGCTGTTCCCTTAAAGTCTAGGGCCGCTGCTGGTGGCCAGCTGTGCGAGCCAATGGGAAGCCAGCACGCGTCCTGGGTAGCTGTCCGGGGAGAACCCACTTTGTACCTTTCGGCGGCCTTGTTGGTAGGTGTGGTAGGTGACAGGCTGGGGTCAAAGGTCCTATCTGTCGGCGCCCTTTGAAGATCCGCACGTGGGCCACCGTCCAAGATTCGGTCTTCAACGACTTTGACGGATGCTGGATCCATACGTGGCACGAGACGATCGCCTCTGGTTCGCTCATTAAAGACGATCGCCAAATATCAAAAGACGATCGCTGGGTACCAAAAGACGGTCGCCGTATTGTGCCGAATTCTGGGCGTTTGTCCAGAGTATGTCTTCTATGGTTGGCTTCTCTGATCGTGATGTCGATCGCCTATCGAGGCGTATAAATCGCCTCACAACAAAGTTAAAACACGGTTTTATTTTGTAATTCCAAAATGCAAGGTTTCCCCCCAAAAGGTTGATTATTACTTTCCCACTCGTGACACACATGACTCCCTTTAATGGTTGCTCTCGATCACTCATTTATTTTTCGACTCAATATGAAGAAGAATTTCATTGGCGTCATCAAATATTGTGATTTTTCACGAAATTGAGTGTATTGAAATTCAGCCGCTAATTAATTCAAATCTGCTCATAAACTACATCCCTTAGTGATAGCTTTCACATTGTTATTTGCTAACGTGTAGCTCTTTTCACCAACACAATTTCTATCTCTTTTTTTTAGGTGATAGCTTTCACACCGTTATTTGCTAACGTGTAGCTCTTTTCACCAACACAATTTCTATTTCGTGTGAGACGGCAGCTACGCACCAACAATGTTTAGTCTTTTATTTTTCGCAAAATTTTAGGACCTCCAAAATTAGGCAGCTGTTGCTGCTCAACACCTCTCCTTTTTTTTTTAACTAGACTCCTTTCACCAATGACTCCCTTTTTTTTTTAGGGAATAGGATTTTTGCAGAAAATCGTTTATTAGCTAAGCATGAAAAATGAAAAACTCCACAAATTAAGTAAATTTCAGTTCTATTTTTTAGCAACCGACTGATTCTTCTTTTCTCAAGGTAACGAATGACTCGATTTTATATGATAACTACAAGGCTTGGAAAGAGAGATTAAGGCTCAAAAATTTTGGAATATACAATTTTTTTACCGGTTAAAATGATTTTAGAAGCTTGTATATAGCTAATTTATTGGTGTTATGGCCAGATCTAGGAATCTCACAAATCAAAATAATATATATATATATATATATATATATATATATATATACTAAACCTAAAAAAATCAATGCCAAATAATAAAAACACATCACACACTACTATAATCAAAACGTACCACGTTTATACGATTCAAAGCAAAATAAACACCACAATTCAAAAACAAACAAAATAAACACACAAGTTCCAAAACACCCCCAAACTTGAAAATAAAATTGTCCCGGGTTTTTTTAGAATTGAAAAGCAAGTGAGAAAACAGAAAACTCCCTGAAATTTTAGGTTTTTGATCCTCCAGGTGTGTCGTCAGGGATGTTTAGAAAACGGAAAAGCTTTTCAAAGCACTTCTCCGTTTCTAATTGTCGGTCGATTATTTCATTCTGATTTATCAGAATTTCTGCCTGGGATGTTTCTAATCCCCGAACTCTTTCAAGCAAATTTGCCTCAAAAGGCGTCAAGTCTTCTCTGGCATCCTCCTCGGGCTCATATTCCTCCTCGTGGCTACTTTTCTCTTCCGGTTCCAAACGTGCCCGTTTGCTCCTTAACTGAGTACTTCGAAAAATACTACTCCGGTCGTTTAGTCGATCCCCATGCGTCAATATATCACCCCCTGTCGAAATTTTTACCCTCTGGCTCCTGCAAATACCGGTGATAAGGCAGGGGTATGGCATCTTTTGCCTAGTAGGGACCATGCCGGCATAGTGACAAATAGTATTATAAATGTGAGTACCCACATCTATTTTGACCCCTCGGCAGATAGCAAATAAACCTCGCAGGTGGCCGATGGAAACTGTCGTCAGATTCGAAGTCGGGTAAATACTCCCGGCTGCCCACATCCATAAGTACCAAGCATCATCAATGAGATCCGCCTGGTTGTATCGGGGTTTGATGATCCCAATACTGTCATGGAGCTCGCTCACTAATGCCCATCGTAAAACCCTATCATCCGGCATATCCTCATTAGGTAAGATTGAAATGTCTACCGCATAAGTGGAATCAACCCCCAAATACTTGTTAATCACATCCGGTGAAAAATTTATTACTTTCCCATTCACAGTCGTTTGATGATATGTAGGCGACCTTACCTGCCCAATGGATTTGTTGAAAGTATTGTAAAAGTTTAGGGTCAAGGTGGGGTTAATATTTAGGAGTTCGGACACGAATTTTTCCCACCCGTTGTCTATGAACTTTTGGATGAACGGGTTAGTGATAGTGTCTCTATCCAAATCGCCAATGAAATCATCAAGTTTGAACAATCGCTCCTTAATGCACCTTGTGTTTTGAATTCTTTGCGGTGGTGCCGGTTCTTGAGACGACGAACCGACCTTTTCTTTTCCTTTTGACGATTTCTTCGGTGTCATCCCTGAAATTAAACAAAATCAACTTTCTTTTCATCACACGACTATAATCATCAAGCAAAACCAACAAAAACATCAAAAAAAATTCAAAGATTTTCGTTGTGGCATTTCGTCGGACACCTTGAGTTCATAGTTTTTTAACAAGTTTTTCATTCAAACTCAAATCCACAATGTCACCACAAATCAATGAATCAAATAACCACACAAATATCAACAATACTAACAACTAAACATGTTTCAAACAATGAATCTTACGAAAATAGGAATCGAAAAACAAATATAAAGTGAGAAACTAAAACCATATAAAAAAAGAAAATATAAATTGAAACAAGGATTGAAAGAAAAACCTGATGATTTATGTGTTAATGTTGATAGGAGAATGAATTGTATTGAAGAATTTGTGTTTTTGAAAGTAGGGATTGAGAAAGGGAAAAATTTCGCAGTTGTGCCTCTGTCTCCCGTCGGGTTTGTGAATCTGTTGCCAAGTCCCGTGTTTTTTTTTTTATAAAGCTGTAAAGTTACGGCCGTATGTAGCATTCGTCTTTTGACAGTTTTTTTGGTTACGGCTGTAACATACAAGAGTTAGGCCGTAAGGTGCTTTCGGATTTTCACAATATTTTCGGGTTACGGCCGTAACATACAAGAGTTACGGCCGTAAGGTGCCTTCGTAAAAATCATACTGGAACATCTTACGGCCGTAAGACTTGAAGCTTACGGCCGTATCAAACTTCCGTTAAAAATGTATTTTCAAAACAAAAAGGGATACGGCCGTAAGAATGTGGATACGGCCGTATATATATATTATTATTATTTTTTTTATTTTTTTTAAGTTTTTTTGGTTTTTTAAAAAAAATTATATTTATTATGTGTGTGAGAATAATGAAAAAAAGACTCCCTAGATTTTATGAACGATATGATCCTTGCTCTTGTTGTTGAATCTTTCTGTGTTCCCCCCAAACTTATTTTGCGAGATAATAGAGATTGGGTTGCCTCCCAATAAGCGCTTTGTTTAACGTCATTAGCTTGACTTCTCGTCTGATCAATTAGGTATTTCCAGCATTATGATTGACTTTGCTGTCGAGAATTCTTCTCCCAAATATGGCTTTAACCGTTGGCCGTTTACTTTGAAACTACCGTTGGTTGTATTATAAATCTCCACAGCTCCATGAGAAAATACCTCTTTGATTGTGTATGGGCCCGTCCATCGTGATCATGACTTACCGGAAGCAGACGCGGTCGTGCATTAAAAAGGAGAACTTGGTCTCTCTGCTTTAAAATCTCTTCTTAGAATTCATTTGTCATGCCATCTTTTTGTTTTTTCTTGTAGATTTTGGCATTTTCATATGAGTCGAGTCGGATTTCATCCAACTCATTTAAGCTATGACAACCTTTTCTTTCCGGTATTTGTTCGTCAAAGTTTAATTTTTTTATAGCCCAAAAGGCTCGATGTTCAAGTTCGACTGGTAGGTGACAGGCTTTTCCAAAAATCAAATGAAATGGAGACATGCCTATCGGTGTCTTATAAGCTGTTCTGTAAGCCCAGAGCGCATCATCCAGCTTTTTTGACCAATCTTTCCGAGATGAGTCGACTGTCATCTCAAGTATACGTTTCAGTTCACGATTGGAGACCTCGACTTGTCCACTGGTTTGTGGGTGATAAGAGGTAGCGACACGGTGTTTTACTCCGAATTTGGTCAGTAGAGCCTTAACCTAGTGATTGCAGAAATGAGATCCGTCATCACTGATAATAACTCTCGGAGTTCCGAAGCGAGTGAATATGTTTTTCTTTAGAAAATTTACCACGACTCTAGCTTCGTTTGTTGGTAATGCAACAGCCTCCATCCATTTAGATACGTAGTCCACAGCTACAAGGATGTATTCATTAGAGAACGATGATGGAAAAGGGTCCCATGAAATCAATTCCCCAAATGTCGAAGATTTCAACTTCAAGGATGAAATTCATTGGCATTTCATTTCTTTTTGACATGTTTCTATGTCTTTGGCACCGGTCACACTTAGAGACAAGTGTATGTGCATCTTTGAACGGAGTGGGCCAATAGAATCCTGTTTCAAGAATTTTTGCTGCTGTTTTTTAAGCCCCAAAATGTCCTCCATAGTGAGAGGAATGACATCTTTCTAATACCTTCTCCATTTCTTCTTTCGGTATGCATCTCGGGATGATTTGATCAGGTCCTCGTCTGAATAATAGAGGATCTTCCCAGTAATAGTATTTCAACTCGGAGAAGAATTTTTTCTTTTGATGATGGGAAAAATTTGGGTGAATTATTCCACTTACAAGGAAATTAACGATGTCTGCATACCATGGTGCATTTTGTTTTTCCTGCATATTAGAGATTTAGAACAGTTGCTCATCCGGAAATACTTCATTTATTTCCTTCTTTTGAGCATTATTTTGGTCTAGTCGAGAGAGATGATCCACCACTTGGTTCTCTGTTCCCTTTCTGTCTCGGATTTCTATGTTGAATTCTTGCATAAGTAGGACCCATCGGATTAGCCTTGACTTAGCATCTTGCTTTGTCATTAAATATTTCAAAGCTGAATGATCAGTGTAGACAATGACTTTCGATCCCAATAAGTAGGATCGAAATTTATCAAAGGCATAAACCACTACGAGCATCTCTATTTCAGTTGTTGTGTAGTTCAGTTGTGCATCATTCATAGTCCGGCTAGCATAATGGATCACTTGCATCATTTTGTCCTTCTTCTGGCCCATCACGGCCCCCACAGCATAATCACTTGCATCGCACATCAGAATGAATGGGATAGTCCAATCTGGAGAAATGATGATTGGAACTGATGTAAGCTTATCCTTCAAAGTTGCAAAGGCCACGTGGCATTCATTTGTGAAAAGGAATGGTGTATCTTTCTCAAGCAAAGAACAGAGAGGTTTTGCTATTTTTGAGAAATCTTTTATGAACCTCCGATAAAATCCTGCATGCCCGAGAAAACTCCTTACTCCTTTCACCGAAATTGGTGGAGGAAGTTTTGCAATCACTTGGATCTTTGCCTTATCGACTTCAATTCCATGTTGTGAGATTCTATGGCCAAGTACGATTCCTTCCTGGACCATGAAGTGACATTTCTCCCAATTGAGAACTAGATTTGTGTCTTCACATCTTTCCAAGACCATGCCTAAGTGATTTAGGCATTTATCAAATGTATCTCCGAAAATCGAGAAATCGTCCATGAAAACTTCAATGAATTTTTCAACCATGTCTGAGAATGCATCTCTAAAATGTGGCTGGAGCATTGCACAATCCGAATGGGATTCTTCTATAGGTAAATGTTCCATAAGGGCATGTGAATATTGTTTTCTCTTGGTCTTCTGGGGCTATGACGATTTGGTTGTACCCTGAATAGCCGTCGAGAAAACAGTAGTAAGAAGGTCCCGCCAATCTATCGAGCATTTGATCAATAAATGGAAGTGGAAAATGATCTTTTCTAGTCGTCTTGTTGAGCTTCTTGTAATCAATGCACATTCTCCATCATGTGATGGGTCGTGTTGGTATAAGTTCATTGTGCTCGTTCCCTATGATTGTGATTCCACTCTTTTTGGACACCATATGTACAGGGCTCACCCATGGACTATCTGAGATTGGATAAATGATTCCTGCGTCAAGTAATTTAAGAATCTCTGCTTTCACAATTTCCTTCATGTTTGGATTCAAACGTCGTTGATGCTCAATTGAAGGTTTGCAGTCATCTTCCATCAAAATTTTGTGTGTGCATATAGAGGGGCTTATTCCTCTAATGTCCGCAATAGTCCATCCAATTGCTCTTTTGTGATTCCTCAATACCCTTAGTAATTTCCCTTCTTCAAGTTCGGTCAATATGTTAGATATGATGACCGAAAGTGTAGAGCTAATGCCCAAGTAAGCGTATCTCAAATGTGTGGGTAGAGGTTTGAGATCAAGTATTGGAGCTTCTTGTAAAGAAGGGAGGGGTTTAGTGGATCTTGTCCCCAACTCTTCAAAATGTGAATGCCTTCTTAAGGGCGGTAGTGCTTCTAGATAGTTAACTGTTTCGGCCAAGTGATATTCTTCTTCCATGCTGGTTAGAGAATTTGCTATACATGTCTCAAGAGGATCTTTAGATAGAATCTTCTCCAAAGACTTGTTTACCATGGCTTCAATTGCGTCTATTCTTAGACAACAATTATCTGTGGCGGGATGATTCAAAGTTTTTAAGACATCGAAGATGACATGTTCGTCTTCCACTCTGAGAATTAGCTTTCCTTCATAGACGTCAATAAGAGCACGTCCGGTTGCGAGAAATGGTCGTCCCAAAATATTGGGAATATCCTGATCTTCTTCCATGTCAAGGATGATAAAATCCGCTGGAAATATGAATTTATCAACCTTGACGAGCACATCTTCTATTATCCCACGTGGATATTTGATTGACCGATCAGCTAATTATAGTAAAACTGTTGTTGCTTTTGCTTCTCCCAAGTTCAGTTTGTTGAAAATTGACAGGGGCATCAAGTTGATACTTGCCCCTAAAATTACAAAGAGCTTTGCCAAAATTTACATCACCAATTGTACATGGGATTGTGAAAGTTCCCGGATCTTTTAGCTTGGGTGGCAACTTCTTTTGTAGTATTGCGCTACATTCCTCTGTTAGCATGACAATTTCATATTCTTCAAGCCTTCGTTTGTTAGAAAGAATATCTTTCATAAATTTGGCATAGCTTGGCATTTGTGCTAGAGCATCGGCAAAAGGTATGTTGATGTGTAGCTTTTTGAAAATTTCCAGTAATTTCCCAAATTGAGCATCGAGCTTGTGATTCTTCAACCGTTGAGGGAATGGGATAGGTGGAACATAAGATTTTGTAGCAACTGGACCTTTTTGAGATGAAGGTCCTGATTCAGATTCTTTTTCTGATTCTTGATTTTGTTTATATTTTTGTTTTTCCAGATGATTTTCCACAGAAATTTCAGGCAACTGCACTCCACTTCTTGTTGTGATAGCTTGGACATTTTCCCTTGGATTTACCTCAGTATTGCTAGGTAACATGCCATGAGATCTTTCTGAAAGTATTTTGGCCATTTGGCCAACTTGTGTCTCCAGATTTTTAATTGAAGCATCATTGCGTTGTTGATACTTGATTGTTGTTCGGCTAACCGTGATTGCTTCTTTCCACCCGGGCTTCTTTTCTTGATGCGTTGGATTCAACACATTGTTGTTGTTTGCATAAGAAAAATTTGGATGATTTTTGTACCCTGGATTGTATGTTGGCCCGTAAGGATTGTATGCTTGCCTTTGGAAATTCTGAGCATACGCCACTTGTTCTAGGTGGTGGTGGTGACTGCTCCTGTTGCACTAAGGGACAGATAGTGCTGTTGTGAGTTGCTCCACAAATTTCACATGAAAAAGCTGAAACTTGTGGAGTTTGCACCGTTTTCACAGATTGAGGAGTTGAAAAAGACATGTCCCCAACTTTCTTTGATAAAGCTTCAATTTTTGCCAACATAAGTGAATAAGAATCCACTTCAAAAACACCATTTGGTTTCTTTTGGATATTTCTGTCTGGCCATCTTGCACTTTGTTCACTTATAACCTCAAAAAGATTATAAGCCTCTTTCATAGTTTTGTTGCCAAGTGAGCCATTTAATGATGAATCGACATTGGCTCGGCATGTAGGTAAAATTCTAGAATAGAAGTAATTGACTTGTGCTCCCAAATTGAAACCATGGTTAGGACATTTTCGTAGCATATCTTTGTATCTCTCCCATGATTCGTGAAATGACTCTGAATCTTGTTGACGAAATGTAGAGATTTCGTATTTGAGTTTCGCCACTTTTATTGGTGGAAAGTATTTAGTGGTGAATTTTTGGACAAATTTGGGCCAATTTGTTATGCTTCGTGGTGGCAAAGTATCTAGCCACTCTCTTGCTCTGTCCTTCAAAGTGTGCACGAAAAATCTCATTTTGATCGCCTCGTCATTTACATTTGGACATTTGAAATTTCCACAAATCTCCACAAAACGGTTAATATGGAGATATGGATTCTCGTCGGTTCTTCCATAGAATGAGTTGTTGTTGGAGAAGAGATTGATGACATCGGGGCGAATTTGAAAATTATCCACTCCAAATGATGGATAAATCACACTTGATTGCACGCACAAAGATGGGGGGTTCATGAATTCCCCAAAGAGCATGTTGTCTTCATCTATTTCCGGCACAATAGGATGTTGTTGATGTTGAATGTTTTGAACATTAGGTATTACCCCTACCGGAGGAATTCTTTCGTTATCGTTTCCTTGGGGAAGACGTGGGTTTAGTTCGTCCGCCATTGATGGTGAAGAAATAATGCTTTTCTTTTGTTCTCTTCGCCTTCTTCTGAATGTGGATTCGATCTCGGGATCTAGTGAAACTAAATCGCGATTGTACGTCCTTCGCATAGACAAGAGAATCTACAACAAAGAAAAAGTTGTATTTATAACAATAGTTAATAATGTAATATTTCAAAATAACACTTATACTTCCCCGGCAACGGCGCCAAAAACTTGACACGGTCTTTTGTGTAACTATCGCAAGTGCACGATATCGTATCAAGTAGTAAGTGGACTTTTTGAGTCCGGTTTATCGATCTCATGAGGAAATTAGGTTATATATTGAATTATACACTATTTAACTATTTGTTATATAGATTTATATGATTGAAACACATAATATAAGAGTTTGATTTGACAATTGCAAATAAAATACAATAATAGTTCTAATAATCAAGGAAATGAAAGATTGCACTAATAATAGATTAATAAAAGATATAATGAAATAGTTGGGATTACAAACTTAGTTCATCATTAGTTATAAAAGATGTATAGGAGATCATAAGATGAATTTACTTATTATGTTGTGTAGATTCGATTTTCCTTAAAAAGACGGTTTCTCTTTCGAACTATAAAACACCCCTTACATATTGAATCAATCCACTATATTTTTATGTTGATTGGCTTCAATACATAGCATTAGGTTTTATGAAAATAACTCAAAGAATCATCTAAGGTCTAGAGGTATATTTCTATCCCCTAGAACAACTTAGAGTGAAGATCATTTGATCTAATCAAACATATTTTCTTTCAAAACATATGAAGACCATAAATATCGTCATTTATTGGCCAAATAAATAAAGATAGGTAAAACAATGAAAATCACACACAATAATAAGTAATTCATAATAGATCTTTATACAAACTTAAATAACATGACTAACCTTGTTTATAATCCCAACTTAGGTAACTTAGCCCATTAAGGGTTTATTCAACATATTACAAGCTTGAGTGGTCATTAATAGTTGAAAAATGGAAAGAATTGGTCCTAACTCCCTTAGTAGATAAAGGAGAAAGAAACAATAAACTCCCTCAACAACATAAACTAAACCACACTTACACAAATCACTCAAGAACACAAGTGTGTTCTTCACACAAAAAGGAAAAGTATTACAAAGTGAAAAATAATAAGATGAATGATGAATGATGATGGATCTAAGGGGTCTATTTATACACCTAAAATCATCTAATAGCTCCAAAACTCCAGCATTATCACAATAGATCGGATCAATGTCAGCTATCCCCTCAATAATAGACCAAAAGTATAAAAAATTTATACAATGATCAATATCTGCCAAGAGTTACGGCCGTAACATTGAGTTACGGTCGTAACTCTGATGACTTACGGCCGTAACATTGTGGAGTTACGGCCGTAACATGGCTTCGTAAATTTGCATTTGTGAGTTACGCCCGTATGGAGTTTCAAACTTCATTTTCAGCCCAGAATTTCTTAGACTTTGCGTTTTTGCCCCAAATCTTCTTCGGATGATAACTTTTGATATATAACTCTGATTTTGAATCCGGAAAGACTGACGAATTCATCTCGAAAAGCCCTACAACATGAATACATAAAAACTCAACAAAGAGAATATTTTATAAACATGTTATTTCTTGAGTAAATCAGTAATTCAATCCGATTAAGACTAGATTTACATCATCATCCGATAAAAATAAAATTATTACAAACTAATTAATTAAAATCAAAAAACGAGTAGACTGGCTCAATTGTGGGTGAAATTTATCGATACAAACCATGGATAAGTGTATAAAACTGACACTTGTCATAAGGCAATAGATGTTTCTTTATTTACTGGTAGTTACTGGCGTTCCTAACTCGTAAATATATATATATATATATATATATATATATATATATATATATATATATATATAGAGAGAGAGAGAGAGAGAGCGAAACTAGTTCGTGTATTTTAGAGCAAAACATTCCACTCCTTATTGGATAAGGGATCGGAACTGGAAAGGTTTATAGCTCAAATACTTAATCGTTCGCAAGTCGATAAAACTTGACTCGGCGTTAAGTTTATGTGAAGACTTGTATGACGTGTTCTTTGATGTGGAGAGTGCCTGTTGAACACTAATGGTTAGTGGGAGCACACGTTATAGGTATGCTAATTAGATTAGTATACTCGAACCGACTCACCCTCGATTCGTCACACGGATTTCACTCCGGGACAGTCAATGACGGAATCGAATTGTTGTGATAGGTATTCGTGTACCTTCGACTTGAGGATTTAGTAGGGATGTGCTTGTGACGTCAAGATTTTCATTAGAGTAGCTCGACCCTGTAAACCGGAAGGCGGAGGTCAACCTCAATGTGCGTCTTGACGGGCAAGTAGCAGTTCCTACTGAATACCAAGATAGAATTCTTTCTCCTGTTAGTGAACGGGTTATATGTCCTATGCGGTTATTGGCAGATGAGATCATAAGTCTTTGGCCAAAGCATTGGAGCTAGTTGTATTGGATACACGGGAGCTCGATGATCTCGATTTACATTAACTCATGCATAGAGTCAAGTACTGATGGGGTTTGACTGACCATGACCCTATAACTTGATCGGGATATTTGAAAGAAGGGTTTATACGTATACTGGTATTCACGACATAATGGTTCTTGAATGATCCCAATCATTCGTTCTCAATTGGGGTACAGTGTAGGCCGCCAGGCTGGCTAGGTGGTACTACTACTCTTTGGTTCCTCCCATTGCTGATTGAGACGGACCTACCGAGTCGCGCAATAGAATTGACGACGGAATGAATCGAGCTTATTCTCTCATTATGAATATTAGATATTGGATATCTAATTTGGGACATTGGATGTCTAAACCGATTTATTGGATAAATTGATTTACGGCCTAATGAATTAAATAAATTAATGGGTGATTAATTTAATTCATGAATATAATTATTTCTTGGAGAAATTAATTATGTTATTATGTATTTGATATGATTAATTAATTGGATCAATTAATTGATATAAATACATCGGAACGGAATCGAAGTTTATCTGGACTCACAGGAGTCCGGAACGAATCGAACTCGTCCGATTTCTTCATGATGCCCCCCCCCCCCCTCCCCCCAAAAAAAAAATTCCAACAACCTTCCTCTTGTCTTTTGTTTCTATTTTAAATGAATGACAATGACTTGTGGGGAAGACCTCTCATGTGAGATGAGTTGGTGTTTTTTGTCTTGTGACAAAAAGAAATAGAATAAGAAGTGAAGACTTCCATCATTTTCACATCCCATTGTTTTCATACGGTTGGTGAGAGAGGGAGAGAAGAGAATAACATTTTCTTAAAAGACTTCATCTTCTTCTTCACTTGTTCTTGATTGTTCATGGAGAAGATCAAGAGTTTGATTGAAAGTTTGTGAGTTATACACTTAGAGTGTAATAATTACATAGAAAGCTTCCATCACTTGATTCTAGTCGTAACCTTAGAGGTTAATCGGGTGATCGTCGTTCCATTCGTTTCTTCGGCGCGTGGCAAGTAGAGAAGCGGTATTTTCGACGTTGGATCGTCCAAGAACTTGGAGTGGATTGGATCGTAGGGAAATCAACTAAAGCTTGGGGAATAGCTCAAGACAAGGACACCATTTAAATCAAGGGACTACAAGGGTATGTTTCTCGTATCTCTTGTGTTTCGTATTATATTCGTATATACGTAGCTCGATCGATCCTCGTAGGGATTCGGATCGAATTAATTTTCGTTTTACCGCTTCCGCTGGGCCTTCGTTTAAGGCACCGAATCCCAACAATGATACCCTTCGGCAGTTATGCTAAATGTTATTGTTGATCGCCTTGTTGTTATTGTTGTTGTCGTTACCCGGTTCGCGGTATTGATGTGTCTATTGTTATTGTTGATATTGATATTCGATTAAGACATCGATATGAGTGTTTCTATTGATGTTGGTGTTTTGCTATCGATGTTGTATCGGCCGATTGAAGGCATTGACGTATTTGATTATCATTCTCGCCATCGGTAACCAATTAAAGGTACTAAGGCATCCGTTGATTCGTTGTTATTGATTGTCGTTCTAAGACAATCGAGGTATTGAATTGGGAGTGTCGAGGATAGTTCCCATCCGCCGAGTCGTTATCAATTGGTCGTTCTAAGGCAGTTGAGGTATTGAATTGGGACTATCGAGGATAGTTCCCATCTGCCGAGTCGTTGTTATCGATTGGTCGTTCTAAGACAATCGAGGTACTGAATTGGGACTGTCGAGGATAGTTCCCATCCGTTGAGTCGTTGTTATTGATTGGCCATTTCAAGGCAATCGAGGTGTTTGAATTGGGACTACCGAGGACGGTGCCCATCCGTGAGTTATTGTTGTCGTGTTGGCCGACTCAAGGCAGTACACTATCATTCTTGTGAATTCGGTAATCTTGTGATCGTTTCCGTTTGTGATTAATTGTGTTTTGGAGGCTAGTCTCGGCTAGTGCTCGATGAGTAAGTTTGGGGCTTGAACCTTCGCTGTTGGTTTCCCAACACCTACAGTTAAGTAGGTCACGGTCATGTTGATGATCTCATTATGGGTAAGTATGGAGCTTGAACTTGTCGCAGTTGGTTTCCCAGCACCTGCAATTCAGCAGGTCACGGTCATTGGATGACCTCATTGTGATACAACTTCGTGTTGTGTGGCTTCGACCCCTCATTGTGATACAACTTCGTGTTGTGTGGCTTCGGCCTCTCATTGTGATACGGTTTCGTGCTGTGTGGCTTCGGTCCCTCATTGTGATACAGCTTCGGTTGTGTGGCTTCGGCCCCTCATGTGATACAGCTTCAGGCTGTTTGGCTTCAGGCTATTGTGATGATTTGCAGCTTTGGCTGAGTGGCTTTCAGGCCATTACGATGATTTGCAGTTTCGACTGAGGGCTTTTAGGCTATGTGCGATGTATTGGTGTTTCCGTTGGAGTGTTCGGGCATTGTGGTTTGTATCTATTTCAGCTTTGGTTTGATTTACCTTCGGGTAATTCGTTGTTGTGTTCTATATTGATTATTCGACGTTGGGGATTTGTATTCTGACCTGTTGAGCACGTATTGATCGTATGCCGTGGGCATAGTGTTTCACAAATGCTCGGTTCTTACCTTGGTTTGTGAGCATCTCGTATTATCACTGTTGTACCGTTTGTTTTGCCTTTGGATGTATATCATGTTGTACATGTATTTGATATTCATTATCTGGATGACTGACTCCATGGGGGCGGAACATGTTTTCATGTTTTAGGTGTTTGCGATGAGAGAGTTGAGACACAGAGGCATGACGATCGCGACGAGGCATTCGAGCAATACTAGTCCCGATTTGTTTCGGTGTTCATGTTGGACAGTCATTTTGAAGTGTTCTCCAGTTTGTCAGTTATTGTCATTTGTGTTATCCGAGCAAGGCTCGTGGATGTTGTATTTTTATTTAGTCCATGTAGGCCCATCATTGTCATTGAAATTCCATGTCGGAATATTGTGTTGGATATCATAGTAGGGACTGTGATTTTCCTTTTTGGTCGAATTAATGTATATTAGTCGTATTCACCTGGTAAATCTCCTGGCGTGAGATCCACGGCACTGTAATAACCCAATAAGATTTTGGGGGTGTTACACCAACCACCCAACCTCCGCAACTGTCTCGCAATAAACCACCTCCTGCAACCTAGTTGGTATCAGCAAAAAGACTCCCATCCGAATTGAGTTTGAACCAGCCCGCATATGGTTTTCTCCAAGGCACACCAGCCTACTCCCTCTCTTTCCTCATGTGACTCTTGAAGGCTTGCTCCATATCCCTGACCAAACATTTCACACGAAAAGCTAGCACACGTGCTAGGGTGTCAAGAGTTACGAAAGATAAAATCATTACGAGCTTTCCAAATATGCCACAGAATTGCAATAAAGATAAGGTGCCAAGAAGTATTAGGAAGTAATATGTTGCCAAAATTTGCTGAAGTAATGTGAACCTTCAACCACTCATCAACCGAGAAAGTGTTTGAACTTACTTGGAAGTTTTGATTTCCATATCCAATCCCAATTGTCATTCCTATTCCTTTGCTGGAGATGGGCCACACAGGTCTGGAGCATCAGAGTCAAGATTCTCATAAGCAAACTTACATGAGTATCTGCCATTCACAAGTGCCTTAGTGATTAGCCGGTCTTCATAATTAACACAATCCGGCATAGGGAAAGCTAGAATAGATGCCTCCAAGTCGTAAGGAAGTGTAGTACGAAGGGAGCTGAGATTCCAGCCCCCCAACGGCGACTAAAGATCAGAAATACACAAGTCTACCTATGCCGGTTCGAGATCGAGATCCCAAGCACTAACAATGGAGTCATTGCCCAGCCATTTATCCGTCCAGAATTTGATGCGAGTACCATTGCCCACTCTCCAATAGCAGGTCGAGGAGAGAGCTTGGAAGCTCTAAAAATCCCCTTCGAACGCATTCAAAGCTGATCCTCTAACTTCCAGCTGTAGAATATCCCTGCCTTTTAATTATTTTTTCCTAAAAATCTCATTCCAGATGGTGTTCTACCCCTTCCACAGACTCCACCATATTTTAGACAAAAGAGCATAATTGGTCCTTCAAGCAATCTTCAAGCCTAAACCTCCCGGTGATTTTGGCCTTATGACCTTCGGCCAGCCAACCAGGTGAAGTTTTTTCTTATATGGTTAGAAGACCAAAGGAATGGGGGCACCAGAATCGCTATCCTTAGACACCGGAGTAGGTTGGGGGTTTAGATCGGGCTCTGGGTGTTGTCTTTTAGAGGCCCGATCGTCGGGGTTTGGGGTTGGTAGCGGTACTGGCGGAAGTGGAAAAGGGTTTTGGCGAGAGCTCTCAAGAGTCATGTCGCCCGAGGATTTTTTATCTGACTCACTACTCTCTAAATTTTAGATTTGTTTTTTACAATGGGGTTATTAAGACCCCTACATTCCTCAGGGCTGTTTACCAAATTTATCTGTCTGGATAAATTGTGTATGTCTGGGTAAATTTGTCTGTATGGATAAATGTGTCTGTCTGGTTAAATTGATGTTATTGTTTACTTTTTTATCTGAATAAACTGTCTGAATAACAGAAATGACTGATTTACCCCTGAATATGAATTATAAGTTGTTCTATAAATCGTTGTTTATTTTTTAAGCAATATAAATGATATAATCCAAAAATTCATGAAGTACTTAAAAATCCAATTTCAAACACAAGTAAGTCAAGTTCATACACAAAGTAGCCAAATTCAAACACAAAAGTAAACAAATTTAAACATTATTGAAAAATCAAATTTGACTCATCTTCTATATATATATATATATATATATATATTATTTAAATTTAAACAAAATATTATACATAAATGATTCAATTTTGTATGTAAGTAATATATAAAATATTTAATACGTATATAAATAATACGTATAATATACAATATATATTATATATAGAAATATATTTTAAATAGACAAGAACATATATAATAATATTATACATATGAATAAATGTTAATATATAAGTAATATATAGTATTTATTTATATATTCATAATATATATGTTATTTTGTAGATACAAAAGTTTATTTATACAATAATATATAGTAACAAATATTATATATAAATTAATAATGTATATTATTTATATATGAATAATATATATTGTTGTTGCCCGAAATATTATCCGGAGATAGATATTGCTGGAATGAACGGACAGCAAACAAGGTGCGAGAGCACGTCCGAGGGTATGGAAATAACACAAGATTTGCCGGGTTTGTTAGGCCCGGGCTTGAATGCTCTCGCGAGATGTTATTAATATGAATACGTTTGAATACAAATATTAATGTAAGAATGCGATTACAATGAGTGTAAAAGATCCTAGTTATCTAGCTCTTGAGCGAAGCTCTATGTGTTCTTGTTCTCGTTTCTGCCGACCGTCTTAGGATTAAGGGTTCTCGAGAGTGAGAGAAAGATATATCCGAAGTGTATAGCGTTGCCAATAGAGTGAAAGCCAAGTTATGAGCTGAAAATCCAGACCCTTTCTAAGTGTAGGCAGCCTTCTATTTATATGAGCTGAGATGCCCTTTTCCTGGCGAGCGATCGCCTTCCTTGTAATATAATAAGGGGCGATCGTCTTTCAGCACATGGGTTGTCTGCCTTGAAGCCCGCGGCTGCTGCTGGCAGCCAGCTGTGCGGTCCAATGAGGAGCCTGCACGCGTCCTGCGTCGCTGTCCCGGGCGGTCCCACTTGCACCTTTCGGCGAGTCTGTCGGCAGATGAGATTGGTGACAGGCTATGGTCAATGATCCATGTCCTGCGGCGCCTTTTCCGGATCTGCACATGAGTCTCTGTACGAGCTTCGTCTTTCGCCGACTTGGACATGCTGGCTTTGCGTGGCAAGAGGCGGTCGTCATTGGCCGAGCACCGGAGTCGATCGCCAAGTGCCAAGAAATGATCGCCATGGATGTCGATCGCTCGGCACTGGGTCTTGACCTGGGACTCTCGATCGGCCAATCTGCCTTGGTCTATTTGGCTCTGGTGTTGTTGCCCAAAATATTTATCCGAAGATTAATACTGCTGGAAGACGGACAACAAACAAATGCGGGAGCACTTCCGAGAGAAGATAAATAAAACAAGATTTGCCGGGTTTGTTAGGCCCGGGCTTGAATGCTCTCGCGAGATGTTATTAATACAAATATTCGTGGATACAAGTATTAATGAGAGAAATCTAAATACAATGAGTGTAAAAAGACTCTGTTGATCCGGCTCTTGAGCGAAGCTAGGTGTTCTTCGTCCCGCCGGTAATCTGCTCGAGGAGAAAAGGCCGGGAGAAGTAAGACCGAAAGAAAGCTGTTGCCAAGAGTTGGATGTTAGCCAAGTGCAAGTATTGTTTCTGTATTGAGTGCTTGAATTGTGAAGTTTCAGAGTGTTTAGAGAGTCAGAATCTCGGTTTGTGCAGAAGAGTTTCGGTCCCTGGACAAGTGCTGGGAGCCTTGTATATATAGAGGCTGAGGGGCCCTGTCCCTAGTGGGCGATCGCCTTTCGGCATTTAATGCAATGGGCGATCGCCCTAAAGGTTACGTGGGCCGCCTGCCAAAAGTCCAAAGCTACGGTGGTGGCGGTAGTGCGGTCAATGAGGATCCGGCACGCGTCCGAAGCACTTGTCACGGAGGTCCCACTTAGCTACTTTCGGCGGACTTTGTCGGAATAGGCGGCAGTGTAGTCACATGTCTTGTCCGCCAACTCCTTTCGCAGTGCAGGCCATCTTTGGTAGGTGAGGTAGGTGACAAGATTGTCAGCGCCTTTTGTGGATCTGCACGTGGGGTCAGCTTTGAGACTTGGCCTTTGCCGACTGGATGGTCATCGGTGGTGATCGACCTGGATGGTCTTCGGAGGTCGACATCTGCCAGTGGATGGAGGTCGCCAAGGGTCGGTCGCCAAGGGTAGGTCGCCAAGTGCCGAGAGACGGTCGATCGCCAAGGGTCAGTCGTCGAGTACCGAGAGGCGATCGTCTTGATGTCGATCGCTCGGCACTGGGACTTGTCCTGGGCCCTACGGTTGGCCAGTCTAGCATGCCCGCTGGGTTAAGGCTCGGTCGCCTGGTCGCCGATCGGCAGGCTTGCCTTGGTCGCTCGGCAGTAAGTCGGTCGCTCGGCCTCGGAGGCGATCGCCGGTCGGAAGGTGTTAAATCTTGACACAACAATTGCCCCCCAGCTTGCTCCTATGTTGAAGACATGGGGCGAGGTGGTTCTTGCTGGTGATCGTGTACGGATGAGGACGGGCGATCTGAGCTGACTTAGGACTCGGACTTGGGCTTAATCATGGTCGATTGGCTTAGCTATCTTTCGGTCTTGTACCTGCAAAAAACAACATTGGCCGATCCCCCATGGAAACTAGGTGGTTTCGCTTGTTTGAGGAATCGTGCACAGTCGCGGAGATCGATGGACCGACCCCATGACCGTGTCTTGGTGCACAAAGACAATGAGTGCCTCGTGACTCACTTTATTATGAGGGTCCTCTCAGTAGCTGCGCCGCCTTGTTTTTAAACGAAAGGCGTGCGGTCTCGGTCTAGAGGAGTCCTTGCGCGGGGCAGCGTCGGATGAATCAACTCCACGCCCGCGGCTTGTTAGCTCTGCTTCCACCTCGGCCAGCCATGGAGATGGCCGACCTCGACGGTGTACGTTGAGACGGGGTTGTGGAATGAGTCCACTGATTAAATTTGGAGAGCCCTCCGACTACGCCGGCCTCGTATTTAAACGAAGGGCGGGCGATCTCGGCCGAAAGGGACCTTGCAGGGCCGAAGCCGCCGGTGCCATCGGCAGCGGCCATGGCTTTATGATGTGCGGTGGAGCGATCTTATGCCTTAGTCCGTCATGTTATATCTTTGGGTGTAGGTGGCGATCGTGTCCTCGGATCGCGGATGATGTAGCGTGATGATCGGCGATCGGGGTGGAAGGCTGTCGATCGTCGCTCATTTGCCGATCGCTTTATTCGTAGGTCGATATTGGCGATCGGGTGGGAGATCGTCGTCCGGTGCCGATCGCTACTCACGAGCTAAGAAGAAACCTTTGCACAGCCGGAAAATCTGCGGCTCTTGCCGGAAGGCTGCGTAGGTCGTAGGGTCTTTGTAAGATGCCGAACATAGGCGAAAAACCACGAAAACCTCCTAGGACCGCGTAGAGGCGGTCTCATCGCTTATGGGCTCGCCATTGAGGATGATTACGTCTACCGGTCGATGTAGTCCGAGTCGGACTCTTCTTCTCCTGCTTGATTTGCATCATGCGAAGGGGACCTTCAGGCGGACGACCACGGTGGCGAAGTACTCGGTGAAGCCGTGCGCCAGCTCGTTGAAGGAGCCAATGGACCGAGGTGGCAATGAAGTATACCACCGGTGGGCGAGGTCGTCCAGCGTCAGAGGGAACATTCGGCACCTGGTCGCGTCCGATGCCCCACACCCGGTCATGTAGATGTTGAACTTCCTCGGGTGCACTTGGGGTCCGATCGCCCCACGTACATGGGTGTTTGCGGGAGCGATCCTATCTTTGCGAGGCGAGCTCGATGTCGATCGCGAGCGGCTCGCTTGGCCGGCGATCGTCTTCTTGGCGCTGCCACTGGATTCGGGAGCGCCTTCATGTCGCCGACTTGACGTTACATTGCGACCATCGCCGTGGCTTGGTCGCTTGCCGATCGGCTTTGGGAGGCGAGGCCGAGGCGATCGTGTCCGATCTCCGGCTCACGCCGCCGACCTCGGCAATTCGGCGAGGAGCGAGACGGCTAGGCGCCTTCCAGGAGTCGGGTAGGCCGAGCTCACGGTGACGGACTCACACTCCGTCGTCTCGTAGGCTGAGAACTGGCCCCCGCCCGGCCGCGAGTCGGGTCGCCGCCGTGCGATCGAAGACGAGGTGCCCGGTGGCGGCGCCTCTTCTGCGGACGGAGCCTCTGGCGAACGCTCGGCCGATAGAGCCTTGAGCTTAAGCTGATCTCCGGCGAGAGACCGGGGCGTAGCCGGAGGCGCGTCGAGAGCACTGCCGTCGCTCTGAAGGACGGCCGGGGCCTTCGATCTGTTCCTTGGTTGGGCCGATCGGCGAGAGCTCGGGCCGCCTTCCCGGGACGTGGTCGCGCCTCCGGCCAGCGGCTACCTTCCACCATCGGCTGCGGCTCGGGTGGGACGGAGCAGTCTGGCCGGGCGGCGGCGGCTTTCTTGACGCGGAGGCTAAGACATGTTTTCAAGGATTTCTTTTGAAGTGCGGTGAGTGTCACTTCAAATATACGCCGAGAACAGTGAGTGTTCTTCGGGACGGTAGGTGTAAAAATTCGAGGTTGGATGTCCTTCCTCTAGCGCCAATTGTTGTTGCCCAAAATATTTATCCGAAGATTAATACTGTGGAAGACGGACAACAAACAAATGCGGGAGCACTTCCGAGAGAAGATAAATAAAACAAGATTTGCCGGGTTTGTTAGGCGGGCTTGAATGCTCGCGAGATGTTATTAATACAAATATTCGTGGATACAAGTATTAATGAGAGAAATCTAAATACAATGAGTGTAAAAGACTCTGTTGATCCGGCTCTTGAGAGAAGCTAGGTGTTCTTCGTCCGCCGTGAATCTGCTCGAGGAGAAAAGTAGGGAGAAGTAAGACCGAAAGAAAGAAGTTGCCAAGAGTTGGATGTTAGCCAAGTGCAAGTATTGTTTCTGTATTGAGTGCTTGAATTGTGAAGTTTCAGAGTGTTTAGAGAGTCAGAATCTCGGTTTGTGCAGAAGAGTTTCGGTCCCTGGACAAGTGCTGGGAGCCTTGTATATATAGAGGCTGAGGGGCCCTGTCCCCTAGTGGGCGATCGCCTTTCGGCATTTAATGCAATGGGGCGATCGCCCTAAAGGTTACGTGGGCTGCCAAAAGTCAAAGCTACAGCTGGTGGCCAGCCGTGCGGTCCAATGAGGATCCAGCACGCGTCCGGAAGCACTGTCACAGGAGGTCCCACTTAGCTACTTTCGGCGGACTTTGTCAGAATAGGCGACAGGCTGTAGTCACATGTCTTGTCCGCCAACTCCTTTCGCAGGTCTGGGCCATGCTGGTAGGTGAGGTAGGTGACAAGATTGTCAGCGCCTTTTGTGGATCTGCACGTGGGGTCAGCTTTGAGACTTGGCCTTTGCCGACTGGATGGTCATCGGTGGTGATCGACCTGGATGGTCTTCGGAGGTCGACATCTGCCAGTGGATGGAGGTCGCCAAGGGTCGGTCGCCAAGGGTAGGTCGCCAGGTGCCGAGAGACGGTCGATCGCCAAGGGTCGGTCGTCGAGTACCGAGAGGCGATCGTCTTGATGTCGATCGCTCGGCACCGGGACTTGTCCTGGGCCCTACGGTTGGCCAGTCTAGCATGCCCGCTGGGTTAAGGCTCGGTCGCCTGGTCGCCGATCGGCAGGCTTGCCTTGGTCGCTCGGCAGTAAGTCGGTCGCTCGGCCTCGGAGGCGATCGCCGGTCGGAAGGTGTTAAATCTTGACACAACATCTGGCTCGGTCGCCTGATCTCTGTGCCGATCGCCAGTTGAGATGTATAAATCTCGACATAACAATTGCCCCCCAGCTTGCTCCGATGTTGAAGACATGGGGTGAGGTGGTTCTTACTGGCGATCGTTGAGGATAAAGATGGGCGATCCGTTGAGCGGACTTTGGATTCGGATTTGGGCGATCTGATCGATTGGCGAGCTATCTTCGGTCTTGTACCTGCAATTTTCAAATTTGCCGATCCCTCGTAGAAAGCTGATAGTTTCGTCACTGAGGAACCGTGCACAGTCGCGGAGTTCGATGGACCGACCTCCATGACCGTGTCTTGTGCGCAAGCGACATTGTCTGTCTCGTGACTCATTTTATTGTGAGGGTCCTCCGTTAGGCTGCGCCTCGCCTCGTATTTAAACGAAGGGCGTGCGGTCTTGGTCTGGAGGAGTCCTTGCGCCACTACGCCATAGATGGCCTACGCCAACGGATTTTGTTAGTGTTGCGCTTAAAAATGTTGTAGTAGCTCTAAAATTTTTACCTGCTGCAACATTGCTTTTTTGATGTTGCGTATATGTTTACAAAGTGTTGCCTTAGTAGCAAAGTGTTACATGCTATAACATTTTATGACACAGTGTTGCCGTAGATGTACTATTTAAAAAAAACTTCATATTTTTTATGTACAATTAAAATTAAATAATCTTTTACTTGAGAACTAAGTAATTTTGATTGAAATGGAGTATGACATTTATTCTGAAGTAATACTTTTTAATTAGATTTGATATGAACAAATTAAAAAAACTATAATATTTATAAAATTAAAAATTAAAAATAATAATTTAAAATAATTATATGGATAGAATAAAAGGTGCCGATAATTATGTGTAATATCCATGAAATTTTAAATTAAAATTTTGATGGTGTTAATTTTTTTTACTGATTTGTTTTATTTTTATTTTGTTTAGCTAGCTGAAAAATAATAATGCATATTCCTACTTATATATCCACATATATATATATATATATATATATATATATTAATCCTAAAAGAGTGAAGGTCAGTGTTTTAGGAAGGTCAGTGTTGGTCGAAATCGTGCTTCCACAATTCTGTTGTTGAGGTGAACGCGTGGTCCTTTATCATTTCTCTTATTTGGTAGGGTCTCGTTCTTCATCTATCCATTCTTCTCACCTGTAAACCCTCGCCTCATGGAGGATGATATGACTACAGCAACGGCAACGCCACTCTCGATAGCCAAAGCCGACCTATCTATTTGGCTTATGAAGTGCCCGTCGGTTGTCTCCAAGGCCTGGCAGTCCTCCGCCGCTGCCGACTCGCCGCCCGTCGCCAAAGTCATCGTCTTCATCGATCTCATTCGGCCTGAAGATCCCTCCTCCCTCGAGGTAAACATTCCCTTCTGTTTCATCTTCCCAGATTGCACCATTAAATCATAGTTATATACTTTTTTTTTCATTATTTGTGAATTTTGTGTTTTCGTTTGTTATGGGGATATATCGGCCTTTTTTGAAATTTTCTCTTTGATGCAGCCTTTAGAATTTATATGAATGTTCGCAGATTGATTTCTTGTTTGTGATCCCAGGATCATTGATTTCTTTGCTTCCTTTGCGCTTAATTTCTATTTTTCTCAAGAACCATGTGTGTGTGTGTGTGTTTCTTCGATTCTGGGAAAGTTGTGGTGTTGATCAATGGGATTAATGATGAAATGATGTTGGTGGTGAAATGTGCTGAATTTCTTAGAAATTTAGTGTTCTGAGTTTTTATTTTTTCTGATTAATTGGTAAACTAAATTTAAAATTTTAGTCCCTATTTCATGTGCTTTTAATCCCTTGCTTTTGATCTGATACATAAGTGTTTTGCTGGAAGACTGACGCTCTCTGAAGTGTTTATTTGAAGTGTTTCGTCATGAAAGGAGGCAATTCAATAGCTGATTCGAGGAAGGTCAACAGCAGGTGATGTTTCCGTCCATTTTCTTTTCTTTTTGATGCTCTCTCTCCCTCTCTCTCTTCACTATTTATGTGTGTGTGTGTGTATGCGCGCATCGTAAATCCGTTGTCACAGAAATTGCCACTGTTGCTGATATTTCCATTTTATCCAGATTCGTTCGAAACGGCATCTCACACACATCATATACATCTCACACTCCCCTCTCTCTCTTCTTCCTTTGTTTTGCTGTAATTATGTAGTAGGTGTATGTGTCGTGTATGTATATGTTGGTGGCTTGTAGTTTAGGTTTATCTTTATGAAGGTATAGCTGGGAATGTTCTTTGGCTTTTGTTCGACTTTAAAGCAATTCTAATCGCTCACTCAGCCGCAATTCTCCCACCTTCATCATCATCATCATCATCATCTTCTTCTTCTTCTTCTCTGTGATTTATTCGGCTTATTTGTATGGTTTTGCAGTCTGTAACGGCTGCAATCATAAAATATCTCGACGGTATGTTTTTTTTGTATGAATCTTCTCATTAGTACGTGTCTGTAGTGTTCCTGAATGTATTTTGATTTATTTTGTTGCTGAATTTGCGATCGAAATTGTTTCTTTTAGGTGCATACGGGCGTTGTAGTGGTTGTTTTTTCATGAGGTTTTGAGGAATATGTTAGAAATTATTTTCAGTAGCTCGCAATTTTACTAGGCGCGGTAATTAGATTGTCCGTAAGATGTTTGATTGTGGAGGTAACATACATGAATTTCTTATGGTTAATTTTTTCCAAAAAACCAGCCGTGTCAAATTGAGCGAATTGATTAATATTTCATTGGCTTGATTTTGTTCCTCATGTCAAATAATTGTGTATTATAGAAAATATCTTTGATTATATTACTCGCGACTTTTATTTAGAAATTATTTTCAGCAGCTCGCAATTCTTACTAGGTGCCCTGAGATGTTTGATTGTGAAGGTTAACATACATGAATTTCTTACAGTTGAAGTTTTTCTGAAGAGGAGCCGTGTCAATTTGACGTTTATTACTATGTCAAATTGATCAATTTCATTGGTTTGGTTTTGTTCCTCATGTCAAATAATTGTGTGTTTTAGAAAATATCTTTGGTTATATTACTCTTGACATTTATTCAAGAGTTTCTGAAAATGCCAGATATAAGATTTATGCGCCCTGTGTGGTGAATACTTGAACTTAACCTTTTATGGTAGAGAAGGTGTCTTTGTTGTTTGCAAGTGTGCTATAATATTTCCTCTTTCTAGCAGGAGGTTCAGTTATCGTAATAGAGGCACGAGATGGCAACCTTTGGAGATATAGGGCTTCCAGCAGGAGTTAATATTCTCAGTGCACTGATTTTTCTTATAGCATTTGCCGTCCTCAGGCTTCAACCGTTTAATGATAGAGTATATTTCCCAAAATGGTACCTCAAGGGTTTGATAAGCAGTCCCACGCACTCAGGTGCGTTTGTAAGCAAATTTGTGAATCTGGACTGGAGGTCATATATTAGATTTCTGAATTGGGTGCCGGACGCATTGAAAATGCCCGAGGCAGAGTTATTGATCATGCAGGACTAGATTCGGCTATCTATTTGCGAATTTACTTGTTGGGGTAGGCTTAGAACTCTGACATTTACTTGAATTTTGTTCAGTGTACCAGACAAGGGTCGAAGATCTTGATTATTGGATTCCACATCTATGAAAGTTTTTTCAGTACATATCACATTTATGTTGTGTTTGGTTTTTGGTAATATACTTGGATAAAACTTTGTATGCTGATTTTGCTTTTTGGTTACAGACTAAAGATTTTTGTTCCGGTGACATTGCTCGCATGGGCTATCCTTGTGCACATCATTGGACAAACAACACACTGGCAATATCACAAGCAACTGACAAGGTAGAGTACAGTGACATTGACAAGCTCTCTATTTCAAACATTCCCCATAGATCGAAGAGGTTAGGATTTTTTCCTCGCACATTTTCTTTTTAAGTTTTTTCTTTAGCCTTAATCTGAACTTCCAATTCATTAGAGTTGTCTATTTTGAGCTTCGACTTTGAATTGGGCTTATTTAGTTTACACGATTTTGAATAATTGGGTTGTTGGTATGACAAAGTTTTAGATATGATACTAAGATTTATATAGATTTGTTTTCTAGAAGCATATATATATATATATATATATCTTACTTTGTTTTCTCCATCTTTTCGTTTTGTATCTTCTATAGCATTGACATTGAGATGATTGAAGGCTCTACCAACAAAATTATCAGGTGAAAATTAGCATAGATATCTATGTTAGCTTTTTGGGGATAACTTCTGATAATAGATCCAGTTTATGTTGGTGATGGTTCGGGTGTCATTCTGGGCTTTGATTTGCAAGCTTGAGGCAGTTTATATTAAGGTTTATATTTTCTAGTGCTAAGTCAATCAATGAATGGTGAACTAAGAAAGTTGAGGCCCCTGCTAAATATGTGCCTATTAGGTGAAAAATAAGGGAAAGAGCTAGATATCCATATAGCCAAAGCACTTCCCATCCTTTCCACACATACATGATTTGTTTTTTCCTTGGGAGTTTTCAGTACTTCTTGATTTAACTGATTTTGAATAGATAACTATAATAAAGTGATAACAAGACTTTGCATGCTAAGTGAACTAAGAAAGTTGGGGCCCTGCTAAGTTTGTGCATGTTAAGTGAAAAACAAGGGAAAGAGCTAGACATCCATATAGGCAAAGCACTTCCTATTCTTACCACACATTCATGAATTTTTTCTTCCTTGTGAGTTTTCAATACTTCTTGATTTAACTGATTTTGTATAGATAACTATAAATAAAGTTATACGGATCAATGGCGCCACCTCAGGGCGAGAAAGCGTCGGCCGAATTCAACGACGGGTCAACGCCTGAACATTGCATCTCCAATATTCTATTCATAATCGCTATGCAAACAGAGGCGTCACCGCTTGTGGATAAGTTTAAGCTCGCCGAGGAAGCTGACTCTGTGTTTCCAAAGGGAGTTCCATGGGTGAGCTTTACATCCGGACCTTATCATAAATACGGGAACTTGTGGAGGATTCAAGGAAAAAGGTGCTTCGATAGGTGATGTATTTCTTGCATCAGGTGTTGCTTTCCACGACAGAAGAATTCCTATTCCTGTATTTGACTTGTATGGTGTTGGCTCGCGCCAAGCATTTTCCACGCCGATTCTTGCGAAGGAGCTGAACTTAAAGGTCGGAAAATTGTCTACAGGTGATTCTTTAGATATGTCTCCACATGATGAAGCAGCTATAATTGCGAATGATGCAACTGTTAAAGACATGGAGGGAGCAGTTGTTGCTTATGTGGCTGATCTGTTGAAAGTTCCCACGATATGTTTGAAAGTTGTGACCGATATCGTTGATGGCGACAAGCCGACAGCCGAGGAGTTTCTGCAGAATCAGCGTGATTGTTCTTTGCCCTTGAGCAGCGACAGCGAAGTTGTTGATTTTATCACTGGAAAGTGTTATTGCGAACTATGTATTTGTATGAGCATATTTTGTAGTTAACCCGAGAATTCTCGAAATTTGCTAGTTTTCATGATTTTTATTTAAAACATATTTCTGAAAGATTTGAGGTTATTACAGTAAGTATTTAGTCACAGCTGTGATGATTTTATTGATGGCAGTGTATTCTGTTTGCACAACAATCTATACTTGCTACCTATTGGAACATAAAAAAAAAAACAAAAAACTATAAATAAAGTTATAGTACCTATATTATGCTCATCAATTAATAGGTATTGTTGTGCTTTAGAGAAGTGTGTTTGAACTAGGATTGATACTTGTTATATCTGATTGGTCTTATTAATAAAATGCAGACTCGATCAGTTTTGTCGTGGACGAATCCATTTATGGTAGTTGGTAGAATGCTTATGTTTTGACGAAATGGAAGAAAAGCTGGAGAAGAAGGTCCAAGAAGAAGTAGATGCACAGGTGAATAAGAAGGTGCGGTGCTTAAGAAATTAGGCGAAGTAAACCCAAGCTTGAACATCAATTTGGTGGAACTTTGTCCCACAATATCAAGTGATAACGACAATGGCACTCCTATTACCGGAGGAGATGCTACATCTTAGATTTTCTATTTTTTAAGTATCGTATTTCATGGCTTTTGGTCGTTGTATTAAACCTTAAGTACTGTTTTTTAAGTAAACTTTAAGTACTGTTTTTTAGATATTTTGGATGGATGGGTTGTATTTTGAATGGATGGATTCAGAATTATAATGGATTGGTAATTAATATAAACAAATATTTCCTGTCAATCTTTTTTGTGAAAGTGTTGCAATAGACAAAAAAATGTTGTTGTAGACAAGAAAAACGTTGCTGTAGAAAAAAAACGTTTCTGTAGAAAAAAAAAAACATTGCAGTTACTTACTAAAAAGTATTGCAGAAACTTAAAAAGTGTTGCAAAAAAGTGTTGCAACAGGGTTCCCTAAAAGGTATGGGGCCCACAGTTGGGGCCCACGTCGGACCCCACATGTGGGGCCCACAGATGGGGCCCACTATGTAGACCCCATATGTGGCCCACTATGTGGATCCCATCTGTGGCCCCCTACTTTTACAGAAAATTGGCCTCTGCTGCAACACTGGTTTAATGTTGCTGTAGACTATAGGTAACGATGCCTTGTAGTCTTATGGTAACAAAAGGAGTGGTGTTGCAGTAGGTAACATAAGTGTTGCTATATGGACCTACGGCAGCGGTGAAAAGTGCAATACCAAAAAAGTGTTGCCGTTTTGATTTTCTTGTCTACAGCAACGTTTTTTTTGCTTCTTGCAACATTTTGTAGGAGTTGTCGTAGGCCATCTATGGCGTAGTGCGCGGGGCATCATCGGATTAATCGACTCCACATCCGCGGATTGTTAGCTCTTTTCTACCTCGGATCGTCATGTTAAATGACAATCCTCGACGGTATATGTTGAGACGGGGGTAGGGACGCATCGCATTGTCCGGGTCCACCAAGTTAGATGATGAACCTTTGAGGGCGGGCGAACGTGTCCACTGATTTGTTTGGATGGTCCTTCAGCTACGCCCGCCTCGTATTTAAACGAAGGGCGAGTGATCTCAGCCAAAAGGAACCTTGCATGGCCGAAGCAGTCGGTTCCATCGACCATTAGGACCATGGCTGCACTCTTCTACCTCAGATCGTCACGTTAGATGCCGACCCTTGATGGTGTACGTTGTGCGGGGGAGGCGATCTCGTGCCTTAGTCCATCATGTCAGATGATGAACTGTGGATGGCGAGTGAGTCCTCCGTTTTTAGTGATGCTGCTTGATTCTGGCGATCGGGCTGGAAGACTGATGATCGTCGTTCGGTCGCCGATCGTGTTTCTCATAGGTGGAAAAGTAACCTCTGCCTGGCCAAAAAGTCTGCGGCTTTGGCGCGGAAGATCGCATAAGTTGGGGGGTCCTTCGTAAGATGCCTGAACATAGGCGAAAGACCATGGAATCCCCCTAGGACCGAGTATAGGGCAATCTCGTCACTTGCGGGCTCGCTGTTGAGGATTATCTCGTCCACCCGGTCGATGTAGTATGTGTCGGACTCTTCTTCCCCTTGCCTGATCTGCATCATGCGATGGGGACCTTCCGGCCGAGCGACCTTGGCGGCGAAGTAAGCTGTGAAGTTGTTCGCCAGTTGATCAAAAGAATTGATGGATCGTGGTGGCAATGAGATGTACCACCTATGGGCCAGGTCGCCCAGCGTCAGTGGGAACATTCGGTATCTGGTCGCGTCTGATGCCCCACACCCGGTCATGTAGATCCGAAACTTGCTCAGGTGAGTTTCGGGGTCTGACCTCTCCTCGTACAAAGGTGTTTGCGGAGGAGCGATCCTACGCTGTACGGGGGCTAGCTCGATGTGGACAACGAGTGGCTCGCTCGGACCGGCGATCTTGCTATTGGCGCCTGCCCCAGTTTCTAGGAGCGTCTTCATGTCGTCGAGTTGGCATTGCATTGCGGCCATCGCTGTAGCTTGATCGCTCGTGGCTCGGCTCTCGGAGCGGGAGCCGAGGCGATCGTGTACCGATCTCCTGACTCCGCGGTCGCCGACCTCGGTTCTTCGGCGAGGAGGAGCCAGATGGCTGGTCGTCCTTCTGGGAGTTGGATAAGCTGAACTCCTGGTGACTGATTCGGGCTCCGTCGTCTCCTGACTGGGGCCGGACTGCCCCGGTCGCCATAATGGGTCGCTTCCTAGGTGGCTGAAGACGGAGGTGTCCCGCCTTGCGAGCGCCTCTTCTTGCGAACTGGGGCCTCCTGGCGATCGCTCGGCCAGTAGCCCCTTGAACTTCCGTTTGCTCACGCGGTGGATGGCCGAGGGAGTTATAGCGGGCGGCGCGTCGAAAGCTCTCCGTCGCTCCCGTAAGATGGCCATGGCCTCTTCGATCTGTTCCGCGGTTTGGAGCTGATCGAGCGAGAGGCTTGGACCGTCCCTCGGGGGCGGGATCGAGAGTCTCGGGTCGCCGCGGCTACCCTCTGCCATAGGCCGGGGCTCGGATTGAGACGGAATGAGGCGTCCGACGGATCGACCAGCGGCTTTCTTCGATGTGGAGGCAGAAATCATGATTCTGAAAGCTTTTCTCTGAAGAACAGTGAGTGTTTCTTCAGGTATATGCCCCGGAGAACAGTGAGTGTTCTTCGAGATGGTAGGAACAAAAATGAAGGTTTAGATGCCCTCCTTCTAGCGCCAATTGTTGTTGCCCGAAATATTATCCGGAGATAGATATTGCTGGAATGAACGGACAGCAAACAAGGTGCGAGAGCACGTCCGAGGGTATGGAAATAACACAAGATTTGCCGGGTTTGTTAGGCCCGGGCTTGAATGCTCTCGCGAGATGTTATTAATATGAATACGTTTGAGTACAAATATTAATGTAAGAATGCGATTACAATGAGTGTAAAAGATCCTAGTTATCTAGATCTTGAGCGAAGCTCTGTGTGTTCTTGTTCTCGTTTCTGCCCACCGTCTTAGGATTAAGGGGTCTCGAGAGTGAGAGAAAGATATATCCGAAGTGTATAGCGTTGCCAAGAGAGTGAAAGCCAAGTTATGAGCTGAAAAGCCAGACCCTTTCTAAGTGTAGGCAGCCTTCTATTTATAGGAGCTGGGATGCCCTTTTCCTGGTGGGCGATCGCCTTCCTTGTAATATAATAAGGGGCGATCGTCTTTCAGCACATGGGCTGTCTGCCTTGAAGCCCGCGGCTGCTGCTGGCCGCCAGCTGTGCGGTTCAATGAGAAGCCTGCACGCGTCCTGCGTCGCTGTCCCGGGCGGTCCCACTTGCACCTTTCGGCGGGTCTGTCGGTAGGTGAGATTGGTGACAGACTGTGGTCAATGATCCATGTCCTGCAGCGCCTTTTCCGGATCTGCACATGGATCTCTGTACGAGCTTCGTCTTTCTCCGACTTGGACATGCTGGCTTTGCGTGGCAAGAGGCGGTCATCATTGGCCGGGCACCTGAGTCGATCGCCAAGTGCCAAGAAACGATCGCCATGGATGTCGATCGCTCGGCACTGGGTCTTGACCTGGGACTCTCGATCGGCCAATCTGCCTTGGTCTATTTGGCTCTGGCTCGGTCGCCCGATTTCTGTGCCGATCGCCAGTTGAGATGTATAAATCTCGACATAATATATTACATCATCTATATTAAAACCTAAATTTTTTATATTATATATATAAATGAGTATATATAATGGGGACAGGAGAGTCATTTTTTTGTCTTAAATTATTTATATTGTATATATAAATGTGTGGTTTTCAACCAGGGGTAGGGGAGTCATTTTTTGTCTTAATGGGGACAATACCCCTTTTCATGCTTAATGAATAAGTCATTTTTGTTTGGGCGAATAAGCCATTAAGCCACAAGTAAACACCTCCAAACGTCTGAGCGAATAAGACATTTTACCCATTAAGCTGATTAAGTCACAAGTAAACAGCCCCTAAATAAGTCCTCCCTAGGGAGGGTGTCTTTTTTTTTTTGTTGTTTTTGTCCTTTTGTTGTTTTTTGGTGTGTGTGTTATGTTTTTTTTTAGTGTTTATTTGTTATGTGTTTTTTGTGTAATGTTTTTTTTAGTGTTTATTTGTTATGTGTTTTTTGTGTAATGTTTTTTTAGTATTTATTTGTTATGTTTTTTGTGTTATGTTTTTTTGTATTCATCTAATGTATTTCTATTTAATTAAACAACAACAACAATAACACGTTAAACATTAACACATTGAAAAATACAACAACTGTTATTATTCAATTAAACAACAACAACATTAACACATTATTTAAAAACAACACCGTCAAATGTAGTGCATTTACTATATTTGTGCTCTTATATTTACAACATAAATCAGTAATCATTTACTATGTTTGTGCTCTTATATTCTCAATAATTTCAGTATACATGCGTTGTCGATTGGAATATAAAGTTTTCCATGCGGATGCATTGGGAAGTCTGTACTAGGGGTGTTCAAAACTACCCGACCCGGTTGACCCGGCCCAATTACCCGACTACCCGGGAACTTTTTACCAGATAATTTTTTTAATTACCCGAATTTAACGGTCGGGTACCCGGCCCGCTAATTATGTGAGTTACCGGGCCGGCCAAATAAAATTACCGGGTACCCGCCGACCCGGTAACTTTTTTATTTTTTTTATTTTTTTTATTTTCTCACTACATAATTTATTTTAACCTTTTTAAATATTATGTATAGAATTAGTATGTATTTACTTACATTTTAATAATATTAACATTACAAATACTTATGTAAAATTTGGTCCATATTAATCTTAAGCTCTATTTTTTTTTATAATTTAAATCTCATTAACTATTTTAAATTATGACATCAAAATTACAAAACTAAGTATGTATTAATATAATATAGTAGTCTAATTTCAAAGTGAATAGATTAAATGTTTCATATAATGTCTTAATATATTAGAACCAGTGATAATAAAATGAATGTTATAATTATTGTAAACAATTTCTTACTTTTAATTTTTTTTATAAAAGTCAATCGAGCAAATAAATTAAATTAAAGTTAAATTTTCTTAACATTTGATTTAATCATAACGCATAACTTCAAAATTAGAATCAATTCTTGCTAACTTAAAAATAAAATATTTTTGTTAAACTAAAAGTTGAAAAAAAATATAGCAAAAAAATCATATATATATATATAATGATTATAATAATAATTAATATATGGAAAAAACTAGGGTACCCGAGTACTCGGGTGACCCGACCCGGAAAGCCGGGTACCCAAAAAAGCGAGTACCCGAAATTTATGGGCCGGGCCATGGGCCGCCTAAATAGGTCTGAAGTTTGAAGTCTGAAAAAGTGGTGCAGAAAAGATGCCGCGTGACCACTAAATCTTAAATATAACAAAATATTAATCGAACCAAACAAAAAAATATTTTTATTTGTTACAATTTTTTTAAAATAACTTTTTGTTACAACCTTTTTAAAAAAAATACTTTTTTGTTATAATTTTTTTTTCAACTTTTTTTTTTGTCTTTGAAATTAAAAATATATATATTGTAGGGGGTTTTGGTAGGGGGGTTTGTAGGGAGAGAGAGAGGGTTTTGGTAGGGGGTTTAGTAGGGGGTAACAGACCCCTTTTTTTATACATTGCCCTGTTCATTTTTTTGGATGCATAACACAATCTTAAGGGCTTTTTCGTCAATGCAAATCACATGATTAGGTAAAATATGTCACTTCTCGTGTTAAAGTCATTATGGTATGACCGTTCGTCTTATTTAAAGTTACACAAGCGTGTAATAATTTTAAACATATCTGAAATATTATGGAAACGAGACATGCGTATGCGATGCGCGACGCTTATTCACCGTAAAGAATCGGTTTCGAGGTTATGCGTATTTAGTTATTATCTTAGTTTCGATCGAGTGCTTCATTGAATAAAGAAAATTTGTTTAAGTAAGGTTTTGTAAATAAAATTATTTCAATAAAATGTATCAAATACATGAGTGACTTTCATCACCATAATGCAATACATGCTATTTCAAAAACAAAATTTATACTACACACAACTTAGGTCTTTTTCTTATCTCTTACACCAAAATTGATGTCACGAACAGTCTTGTCTTTCATTTGTAACGATTGCGTCGTTACGTCTCCAATGAGTTTCTTGAATAACAAATTCTCCCAGATGGGTGATAATGGGGCGAGTTCCATTGCACAAACCTTGTGGTTAATATGTATTAAATGCATCAAGTCTTTAAAAACTTGATGCATTGTAGATGCTCTAAGTAGGTATGTATGCTTAATATTTTAAGACTTTCGTGAAAGTCACAAATGATTTATAATATAGTAGAGGTTATCATAAATATTAAACACTTTTTAAAAAAATATAATTTGTGATTATAAATACCCACGTTTAATGATGAAACTCAACATTTATATATTAAAGGACACGGTACTGTGGCTTAAGCTAAATAGCCACCTTAGCATCTCACTTTTAACACTCACACACCAAGATACTTTCTTTTTTCATGGCTTGAGCTATTTCCACTTTTTGGGTTCAAAGCAGTAAATGATAAATCGTGAATGTAAAATACGCAACAGTTCTCTTTTGAAAATATGTCATTATTTAGACCTTTTTAAGAAAAAAAAAAGGTAATATCATAACATTAAGACCTTTATTTATTGCGATTACTTACACAACTTTTGTCAAAACTCAACTCTCGGATTTGAATAGTTGAAGGGATTATAACACAGATTAGTGACCTTATGAATTGATGATATTTGTACCAAAACTCAATGGAAAAATATAATCATGGTCTTAAAAATTCCTTAATTGACTTTACTACTCTTCTACTTTATTTTTCATATCTTATAGTTTTAGTATAAGATGGAAAGTTCCATCGATGCTGTACGACTCTTTTTCTGTTGTGGTTCAGAGAGTCTTATTGTGTTTGTTTGTTACTATGTTTGTTTGTGTAAGATAATTGACGTTAAACATATACAATCTTTCATCGTTCAATAAACCAAATATTTTTTTGTATCAAATATTTAAATATATTTTAGTTTAATTGTCCTTTTCAAGCTGAATTAGAATGACAATTTTTTCCAATACTAAAATGTGTATTTACATTTTCAGCTTTACCAAAGATAACAAACAAATAAATAAAGAAATTTGTGCATTACGGGTAATTGAATGAGCCTATTTTAATAAATGAACATGATAAAAAAAACTTACGCATGATTATTATGTATTGACATACTCCGTAATCAAATCAATAGTTATATATAAAGGTTGGCACCAACAACCGATACAAATTATCATGAAGATTTGTCTATAACTTTGTGTAGTTGTGAAGCTAATATTTATATCTAACCTTGTAGAACTTGTGTACAAATAATAGTGAAAACTAATAAACTCAATGGAAGACAAACGTCAAAAAAATAGTATCTCGTCACATTTACTTCCAAAATAATTCTATTCATTTACATCAATATATATATACAAATTGCTTCATACATAAGCAATAAAAGAAGATTTATGCATTGAAATCACATCCATCTTAGTAGCAAAACAAAGATGTTTGATCATGTATCTTTAATGTTAACATATCACTTACGACCTATCATCATTATTATGATACCAAAGATTATGATACCAAATTTGCAATGCGTGATTGGCGAAAACACTAAATTGAACTATATATAGGCATCAGAAATCATTGTCTCATTTATTGTTAAAACTCAACTTTTGCATACCAAAAGTTAGACATTACTCTTTTTTTCTTGCAAACCAAAGATCATGTAATGGAAAACTAATGTTTTAGTTACCAAACTCTTCGGGTTCCTATAAATTAAAAAGACTCTCCAACTTTTCAAGATCTTTAATATTACTTGCATACCAAAAGTTAGACGTTACTCTTTTTTTCTTGCAAATCAAAGATCATGTAATGGAAAACTAATGTTTTAATTACAAAACTATTCGGGTTCTTATAAATTAAAAAGACTCTCCAACTTTTCAAGATCTTTAATGTTACTACGGAACTCAAAACTCAACTTAAATCTTCAATTCAAGAACTTTATTGTCATGAAACTTTAAAAATTATTAAAAGAAAATTCTTGCCTCATCAAACTTCACAAATTTGCATAATAGAGTTTCTTAGCTAATGCCATTAATGCTCACATTAAAACATGAAACTCAATCTTTATAGATATACGAGGCCTTACGAACCCGTGCGATGCACCGGCTGTGTTTTGGTTTAATATCTACGTGTTTTTACGTAATGTTGGTGCAGACTCTTGGCCTTCATAATTACTGTTGTAATCATCTTTCATCACCTAACAATCTGCATCATTGTTAGAAGACGATGATGGCAAATATGTAGCAACATTTGATGTTGTCGAATCAGTTATTGATAGTATCGACCTCATTGTTTTTTCCCTTTCATTGACTTATAGTTTAATTCTTGTTGTTGTCCTTTTTATTCTTTTTTACTTTTTTTTTATTGTTAATTTCTCAAAATTTGGGATTGCTTAAGATGGTTTGGTTACACATTATTATAAATTTACATTATTAATTAATTTCTTTAATAAAACAATAACCATAAAAAAGTCAATCAATCCGCCATCCCATAGTCTCGGTCAAAAAGCAGAAACCCACACGTCTCATAGCATTGCGATATTGTATAAAATTATTTGCTACATAATGTTTAGCGTAAAGTGTAGAAATGAAGATAAAAGTATCTATTTGAACAAAGCGGGCATCGTAATAATGAGAACATTTATAAAAGAGTGTAGTATTTGGAAGAACACAAATTGAATGTATTTAATTATTTCATAAATAGGATGGGGTTCAAGTTATGTGTCACTATATATTCCATTAAGTTATATATCACTTTGTATTCCATTAATTGAAGCGCAACTTCAGTTGCATGGGTAGAGGTTATTATAGCATAGGGTTCTATCAAGTGAACTTTATTGCATGGTTATGATTCATTATATTAGAAGTTTCTCTTAGTTGTTAAAATCACTTTAAAAGCACCCTCCAAATACCCTCCAAATCAGTATAAACACAAATGACATTGTCCTTTAATGATTCCAGAAACAAATAACAAAACTAATTGTTTTGTTCGACTTTTTAATTTTATGGACTAAGTGATTGAGTATAAAAATTGTTGCCTAACAATGAACTTGTATTATATATTGTGTTTGAAGACATGGCCTATATGCTTATAACGTGGAAGTTTATTATATGACGAACATTCGTTCATACTTTTTTGTTTAATAGAGTTTGAATTTTCTATTTTTAGCATGAGATTACAAAATTAAAGCTTAGATTCATTACTCCTCCAACAATTCGGATATACATATATGGATATCAAAGAGTCAAAAAGATTAAATGCAAACAAAATATTAACATTCGATCCATCCAACTATTGAGTGTCGCAATGAATCATGGATAAAATTTATGAGAATGAGGGATTAGAGGATGATTCAACTTCATATATTGTTGACAATCAAGCCTAAAGAACTGACCGAATTTGCCTCGATGAATATCTTTGCATTTCCACTGGTTGAACATGATCTCGACACTCTAAGCTCGAAGACGATTATTGTTGGCTTCTTTCTTGTGAAGAAAGCTATGCATGAACATAATCGTTTCTCGGTAGTGATCGGGCTCTTGTTTAATCTTCTCTTCTTTCTCAGTGGACTTTAAGTTTCTATTCGTCATCTTTTTGTTCTTTTGCAACACGAGTTGAGTTAGTTGTTTTGCTTTCTTCTTCTTCTTCTTCTTCTTCTTCTTATCCTAATTCTTTTTTTTCCTTCATCCATTCCCTGACATTTGGAAAATCGATAAGACATAGAACAATAGAACTTAACTTTATCCCCCACAATTTTTTTTTTAAGAAAACGAAATGAATGAATTTGAGTTGGCCACCCCCTCCTCATACATGAGGGGTTAAATAGAATCAAATACATTTTACGTGTGTATGTGTTTGCTTATATAAATATATTTTGTAAAAGGGAATGAAAGAAGACATACGGTTGTTGGCGAAGATATCATCTCCTACACCATCTTCTTGCCCAAACCTATCATGCAATAACAAATTACTAATAATCAATCATTAACAATACAATCACAAACAAATATGTTTGCCAATGACGTTAATCATTTTGGAGCTGCTCATTACACACGACAACAATCAAAACTAAACTTAGTACCATATCACATTACCAAAAGAAACAATTCAAACAAATAAAATATACATCACAGCAATTTTTCAATAACCTTCTTCATCAACGACTCATGCATGCCATGATGACTAAAATGAGATGTGTTGAACTATACTATTTATACTTTGTAATGTGTAACTATTCAGGATACAAAGAGATTGTAACTCTCAAATTGGTTACAACATTTACCTGTGATCAATATTCATAAATTGATTTCATAAAGGACTTCAATTCGAATTCCCAATATTTATTTGCAGCAAAAATTCGCATTCCCAATCCCAACATTTATTTGCTTACAACTCTCTGTACGAAAATGGACACTGTTCAGATTTTCTAAGCCATTGTACAATGTTGTTAAGCTTCCGATGCCAATTCCCTGATTGTGTTTCTTCAAGACTCTCACGATCGTCCCCAATGGAAGCGTCAGAAACTCAACAATACCTCCGCAAAATCGCTGTTGGCTTCTGCATATAGTTACTTCGTTTTTTGTTTATTAGTGACGACTTTCAAGTTGAACTTGACATAAGTATTAGACATCTTGTATGTATAATATATATATATATATATATAAATATATTGCTTGAATGTTGAAAAACAACACAACTGATGATATCTGAATCGCCTCGGTATTTATAGATAATAGACAACGTGATAAACCAAGGGTGGTCTCTCCAAATCACAGTAGACCCTTCATCTTCCCCAAGACTGACTGACTTCAAACTTCTTCATGCGTCTATTAAACTGACTTGAGAAATGTACCGAAAGTGACATATGTGACCCTTCATCTTCCCCTCATTAAGGTATTGCCCTTTGGCATGAAATTTTTATCATAATAATTGGTGTCATTACCCCTCATCAATGAATTTTTTGGGTGAATCTTTCAATATATATGATAGATAGACAAAAAGCCCTTAAGCGTATCTGTGATCAAATTTCAGCCAAAATCCAATCAGTAGAGGCATTAGTGGGGGCTTATATGTTAATGTGCAATAAATCAACAAACTCCTACATGTAACAAAGATGTATTAGTTTTCATGGCAACCTACAAGAAAAAACAAAGTTCATGGAATTCAAAAAAACAACCGTCAATCCACCTTCCTTCATATATCAATTAAATTTTTCTTTCAGTTGATATGTTATCAAGATTATATGATGTAGTAATGATTTTATCACTTTTGTTTAGATTTAATAATCCATAGAAAATATAAATACAACAGAACTTAGGAGCACACATTGCTCTATGTTTTTGCTAGAAATATTGGAGGTGTAAGAATAATAAAAAATGAGATTATATATATATATATATATATATATATATATATATATATGTGTCTGTGCGCGCGCGCGAGCGCGCGTGTGTACATGGTGGATGAATCAATGCACGACACAAGCTTATTAGGAGGAATAGTGATTGTATTAATACAAATTTAAACTTAGTCGGCAGATTAATAAACGCGTAACTGTGATTCACATTTAAGTAGCATCATGAACACATTTAAGGAAAATGACAAAGTTCTAGAAAAATGCATACATGTAGATGTGCAGTAGCTGTGACGGTGACCCATATATTCCTCTTATTTTACGTACAGAAATGACTTAACTCTGGAGGTGCCCAGACACAGATCCGGGTTCGGATCCGACCCGCCGGGTCCACGGGTCGGTCGGCCAGGACCCGGACCCCACCCGTACATATGAACGGGTTGACGGATTCACGGGTCGGACGGGTCCGGGTCTGGGTCCGACCCGTATTTTTTTTTTTGAAAAGTATTTATATAATTTTATTTATTACCATTTTATATACGAAAAAAATAATTCGCGAGCAAAGCAAATAATTGGAAAACATGAGCTTGTATTTAAATTTAGGTTTTCACTTAAAATTAAATTGTCTACGTATCCTCGTGAGGAATCAAAATTCTACGTAGTTCTTTTACTTAAAAAAGAATTAAAAAATTGGGCTTGCATTTAATATTAAATTTTCACTTAAAATTAAACTGCCTACGTATCCTCGTGATTAATCAAAGCTCTACGTAGTTGTTTTACTTACCTGACTTACCTTAGTTACCTTTAGTCGAAGTCGATGTCGTCATCGTCTTGATCTTCGATTTGACTTACCTTACTTAATTTTAGTCGAAGTTGATAGTTGAAGAGTGCGCTCAAACGTTGCATATGTTTAATTTAACATAGTTTCATCGATTTCATGCTCCATTTCTTCGTCAATATTATGTAGTTGTTGACGATTTGGGACACACCGATATCCCCGGGGGTCAATTTCTTCTTCACTAGTAGTTGTACTATCAGAATAGATACTTTCAAGTATAGCATCATATTCATCTTCTTGACTTTCATTTTCAAAATCAGGCGAAGGTTGGTTTTGAGGCTTCCGAATAATTATGCCAGATGGTTTCTTCGATTTGTCCCAAGAGCCATTCGTTTAAACTTGGACATTTTGAATTTTTTGGGAGACGTAGCAATACTCTTTTCCTTGTCAGAACTTGACATAATGATTAAATGATAGTAAAATGAGAGAGATAAAAGATTATAGCAATAATAGTTGAGAGATAAATATATTAAAATGAGTGAGTGAAAATTGAGAGAAGTTGGGGGAATATTTATAGATATAATTTTTTATTTAATTTTTTTGAAAAATCTGAAAATAAATTCGTTGGACCTGCCGGGTCACAGGTCCGACCCTCCGGGTCCAACGTTCACTTTTCTAAAAAAAAAAGAAAAAAATAATTTCCAACGGGGTCATCCCGATTGGACCCGGCGGGTCGACGGGTCTCGAAATGTAGGACCCGGACACCACCCGTGTATACCACGGGTCTGGGTTTCCGGGCCCGACGGGTTGACCGGGTCCGGGTTCCACACGGATACGGCGGGTCCGTGTCAACAGGTCGACCGCGGAGTCCGGATTTTCTGGGCATCTCTACTTAACCCTCTCCGAGGGATAAGCTTCCCATTTGATCTTCTTACAAACAGTCAAACATGATTTTCTATCATCACATTTCAAAGAGGTTTTCATATTCAACTCATATTTCCCCCCATAAATGTAGCATGTCATAATGCACATGTCCATTACGATATATTACGATAGTCATTAGAATGATGTTTAGTGATTCCTTATCAAGACCATCCATAATGAAGATGTCAGAGCAATCCAATAAAGGCCAACATCAATCTCGCCTAATAAACTAGATAACACAAACACTCAAGAAGGACATGGCGAGAGTGAGGTGAGGATAGAAGGACAAAGCAAGCACGGGAACTTATGGGATCCGATAATATCCAGCATGTAGGATGAATTAGAGGAGCTAAGACATCAACTGACAGAGAAGAGCTCGACAAGTCATATAGGTCACCTATTTTCAGGAGAAATCCTACGAACTAAGCTTCTTTAAGATTGGTCGTTCTTCACAAGTACTCAAACGAGGCAAGTTGTCGCGCATTTCGATCTGGATTAGGATTGTTCCTCAAATACCGCCAAGGACGGTTACCATTTCGGCGTTCTTAACTCATTTCACAAGCGCGAGAGTCCACTAAAAAATTTTATGACTTTGTTTAGTATTAAAGGATAATTTGGAAAAGCGCTAAGGGTGTATGTGGGTCGGTTTATGAAGGTATGCAATGTTGTTTAGTGATTCCTTAATCCAAATCATCCTTAATGAAATGAATTTTATCTTCTCGACTTTTGGAAACAATTCATAAATATTGATATTCTGAATCACAATTCCAACGAGCACATTTATAACAAACTCCTCATTTTTTGGCTCAGTGTCTTTGTGAATATAAACTTTTCCAAGCCCTAGTAAGAAGCTAGTCCGTGCTTCTACCTTGACTTCAACTATGAAATGAGTCATTGGCATCCCCATTCTTTTAAGGATGAATTTTATAAATTTTTAGAAGCTACTCTCTTGCTAAGAGAAAAAAAAGATCTAAAATTTATTCCATAAATAAAATAAACAAAAAAATTTATCTGCAACTATAAGTTTGCAGGAAATTGAAGAATCTAGTAGGACTCTATAAAGCTTCAAGTGTGTAATTTACTAGCTGCTAATTAAGAACGACGATCTCGTAAATGGAATCCCACTAAATAACCACATAGGACTATTATCCACGCTTAACCGGAAGAAATAGGTTTTTGATTAGTAATGGTCCTTTAAAATAACTGCTTCTGTCTCAATTTTTTTATTTCAGAATATGATTTCAATCTTTGACCATTTACTTTATAGTTATTTGCTTGATTTTTTATTTTTATAGTGTTTTAGCATCGTGTGTTGTGTCGTTTTTATTGGTTATGTAGTCTTAGTTTTTATTTTTCGTTGTATTTTTGTGTTATTTTGCTTCATGTGATGTTTTATGTTGGTGATGATAGAAAATACTGAATAATGAGATATGGAATGAAAAGACAAGATAAATTAAACTCATAAAATTGAGACTTGGTGATGTCAAGTAGAAGAGCAAGTTAGCAAATAGCTAATAGACCAAAATTGTAAGCTAATGAAGTCTACAACATAATGGTACTAGAATGCTTGCAAAGTTCCTAATACTTGGAATCTTAGAATATATATAATCTATGGTTAGAAAGATAATCAAATATAGCTTTATAATGCTACCACCCGTTCATAAGTCCGAATTTTCTAGAGAAAGTAATGATAAAAAAATGGTCGAGTTGCACATAATCGAGCGCGGCCCAACGAATCCCGACGTGCCCCAATGAGCATCGAGCCCAACCAGCACTCATTTTTCTTTAAGAAGAGTGAGATGCGCTCATTTACAGACATACGCGTTTCTCTTTTACGACCTATCCAACTCATTTTTTTTATATAAATATAAGGTATTGGGAGTCCAATTAGAGAATATTCAGTCTACAAATATCTAATTTTACTTTTTTTTTTTTCATCTCTTGGAGGTCTATTTGGAGTTTTGAATGAATCCAGAAAAGCAATTCAAGTAATTATGTCTATTTCTATATTTTTGTGTATAATTCAGTTATTTCTTTATTATTTTCATAGTATGATGATATATGAATCTATTTATTTTATTGAATCAACAAAAATTATGAGGAACTAAACCTTGAATGTAGGATTAGGTAATTTCGTTTGAATTAACATAAATGACAACTAATTATTATTCAAATTTCTTAATTGGATTGATTGATATCAATATTTGATTGATTGGTCTTTTGAGTAGTTTTCGGTAATAGAAGAGGTCGAGAGTTAATTTATTACCAGGACAAATTTAATATTTTGAATAAGTATGAATTGAAAACATATCATCTATTCGCATATCTATTATTTAATCCTGTTTATAAAGGAAAAACTCACGAATATGAAAGTAATTGGATTTTTCAGATTCTTACAATCATCTAATGAAAATCTTGAATAGGAAATTTATTTAGTTTTAATATGCATTTTGATTAGATAATTTATTATGTGTGAATTTAATTATTTTGTTCTCAATTAATGATTCAAGTGAGTGAATCCGAAATCCTACACGTTTTTCTTCATAATTCGAGTTAGAATAGTTGCCAAGTTGGACAATTATAGTTAAATTTAATCTGTTTATTTTTGCTAATTAAGTGTGATTTTATTTTCTACAATCTGCCCAAATTTTATTAGTGTATATTATTGCTTTTTATATTTTTTTGTTCCACCATTAATTTTCACCCAAGTCTTCTTTGTCATACAACTTAGGTTGACTTATCACATCTTCAATTGATCTCTTACTCTTGTGTGTGGTACTAAATTAATAAGTGGGTTGAACAAAAACTTTGGTGCCATTCGATGTTATTTGGAGGAACCGAGAAGGGGGAGGGTGTCGTTGTTGTTCGTTAGGGCGATTCAAGATATGTACTCCCAAGCTAGGACTTAAGTTAGGACCCCAGTTGGTGACACCCAGTATTTCCCGGTTCAGATAGGGCTACACCAGGGGTCGGCGCTAAGCCCTCTTCTCTTCGCTCTAATCCTTGACGTCATTTCGCGGGGGATACAGGATGGCGTCCCGTGGTGCATGCTTTTTGCTGACGACATTGTGTTAGTGGCGGAGTCGAGGAGGGAGGTGAACTCGAAGTTGGAGCTATGGAGGTCTAAGTTAGAATCACAGGGCTTGCGTGTGAGCCGGTCTAAGACCGAATATCTCTGGTGTAACTTTAGTGGTGAGGCCAACGAGGAAGAAGTAGAGGTTATGATTGCGGATCAGATCGTATCCCGTACGGATAAGTTCAAGTATTTGAGGTCGATCATTCAGAAGGAAGACGAGTGTGAAGAGGATGTCACTTATCGTATCAAGGTGGGGTGGCTAAGGTGGAGAGCACCGACAGGGGTCCTGTGCGACAAGAAAGTCCGTCTAAAGTTGAAGGGTAAATTTTATAGAGCGGCAATCAGACCTGCAATGTTGTATGGCTCTGAATGCTGGGCGATGAAGAAGTCGCTTCAGAGAAAGTTGGATGTGGCTGAAATGAGAATGTTACGTTGGTCGTGTGGTCGCACAATGTTTGATAGAATCCCGAATGGGGTTTTCAGGTACGCGCTAGAAGTGGCGCCCATTTCAGCAAAAGTTAGGGAAGGGAGATTGAGATGGTTTGGCCACGTCCGCAGGAGGCAGGCTTCTGCTCCGGTGAGGAGGGTCGAGAGTTTATTGGTTACCGGGGAGAGGAGGAGAGGCAGGCCGAGGAGGACGTGGGAGGAGCAGCTGAGATTAGATTTGAAGGCCTTAAACCTTTCCGAGACCATGACTATTGATAGGTGCTCTTGGAGGCGCCAGATCAGAGTTGTGGATTCGTTTGAAGGGAGCGGTGTTGTAGTTGAGAGCGTCTGGATTGGGTTGTCTCGGTTAGCTTTGACCTAGAGCATTGCATATTTTTACTTTTATTGTATATTTTATCCTATTGCCTTTTGCGTGTGGTGTATTTTTGACAGAAAGCTTTGCGCAGAATCAACCTCTTTTCTGTTATAGCAGCGTTCATTGAGAGTGCAGTTGCCAAAGTCCCCTTAGGTAAGTCTCATGTGAATTAAGCCATGGGCTCAGGTATGGTCTTGCGCTTTTTCGTATCATATGCTTCTTTGTATATATCACTCAATACTTTGGCACTAATCTGGGGGTATTCACGGAAACAGCCTCCCTACCGTAAAAAGTAGGGGCACGGTCTGCGTACATCTTACCCTCCACAGACCCTGCTCTGAACGGGATATACTGGGTATGTTTGGTTTGGTTTGGTTTTAAAATTTTGACGCCATTATTTAGAAATGTTTTAGGCAAAATAATTATTGTACTTAATTTTTTCGTATTTATAGTTTAGGTTGCTTTTGAATTTTTTCTTTCTACCTATTTTCCGGTGATTTTATTATATATCAGAAAGTTTGGAATGTTGAATCTTTTAAAAAAATTAAAATAATATGAAATAATTAAATATTTTAATTTTTTTCAAAATTAATGCCTTACAAAAGTAAGAAAATTTAATTTATTTCTGACATCTTATCAAATAGAAAGAATAGTTTAGTGCATGTTTCTACTATGTTTGGTGGGATTTAGAATTTTAGTTTCACAATTTTGGGAATTGCAAGTGCTGTGAATAGTAAAAATTTACTTCTTGTAGGATCCAGAATATTTATGTCGCTTTTTATTTGCCAACCGCAAGGTCGTATCTAGATTAATTATTTCTATTGTATCAAATACTAGATTGTAGTGTTCCTAATTTTATCTAGACGGTCGAAAATTGATGAGTTTAATTACTAAAAATTGAATTAAATAAAATAATTCTAAAAACAAGTTTCAAAGGAGGAGGATTTGAATGATGAATAAGTAGATTTCAAGACTAGGTTTCCATTGTTTGCTAGGATCGAAAGATTTGACTTGTGATTAATGTTCTACTTGTCTTCCTAATATGACGATCACAAAACTCATGTAAAAGTCTCTCCTGAGATGCAATTAAAATGTAAATTAAATAACCTATGATGACGTCTCCATCTATCATAAATTATCTAACTCCAAATAGTACAAAAGAGATCAAAAGTCATCACAATCAATTACCGATATCTCAATCTCATAATTAATTAAGTTAATTAATTGAGACCTATTATTGAACTCATCTATAGAACTATGAACAATAATATTAAGCATGTAAAAACATTGATCAAGTGTTCCAACATGAATAAAAATCAATTAATTGAAAAAGAAATTCAAGTAGATGATAAATAAAATAGTTAATCCTAACAACCCATCACAAACAATGTACTCCCACGTCCGAAATCTAACATGTTTATCGGACATGGTGAAAAGAGAAGAAATTTTACTCAAGTTCAACATGATGCAACTAAATAAAAAGAAAGAAAGTAAAAAAACAAGAAGTAAAAAACTAAGATGATGATCTCTCAATCTTGATTTGATCTTCGCATTTGATCTCCCTTGACGCCTTTGATTCCTTCTTGATACCATGGTTCTAAAAAACGCTAGGCGCTAGGCGTTCGGATTGCTAACGCCTAGTGCCCATAGGATTATTCGGGGATTAATCGGACTAGGCGGATTTATTTTTTATTATTATTTTAATTATTTTTATATATTTAAAAATAATTAAAATTTAGCCATTTAAAGAGATATATAATCAATTATATATTAACTTTGAAATATTGATATAGATCGAGGAGTCTATAATATCCATGATATCCCAGTTTAGGAAGTTATAATACTATTACAAAAAAAAAAAGTATAACCGTTTAGGCATCCGCCTAATCGCCCACGTAGCTAGGAAATTTATAATATTGATATAGGTATAAAGTACTTCATAGTATCTTAGCTTTCCTTCCTAGAACCCCTCCCAGCCAACCTAGATGACCGATTAATCACCCAAACGCCAGTACAAGCGCCTAGGCCATAGTCGGAACGATGGAGGACCTTCTAGGGATTAATTGAAGACTTAGTCGGCATAGGCGGAGATTTTAGAACACTGATTGATACTGTTTATAACATCCTAAACCCTTCTTAGACTTGATAATCCAAAAAATTGGCATTTGGGGTCCTTTTATAGCCGCCAAATAGGATCCATGGCTGAAAAACACGTCATAAACGTCAAAATATGGAAATCTGCACCGTCCAGTAACTCGACCGTGTCATTTGGCACGGCACTTGTTGAACTGCTCCACAAAACACATTTTTATCTGCATTGAAACACGACCGGGGCCTCAACAGTGTCGTTTGACACGATCCAGACTGTTTCGCCTTGTTCGTCTCCGTTTTCAGTCTTTTCGGCTCGTTCTCTTATCCATGCATCACCTGATATATTTTGGCGGTTGGGACTTCGTTCATGCTTGATAATGGCCTTAAAATGGCTGTAAACAATATGAATAGCACCAAAGCGTAATCGAGTCTAACAAACGGATAACTAAATATAAACACTATAAATCCACACATTCAATATCAATAAGTACCAGAAAAATACTACAAAAAGATGTGTGAAATTGCGTGCAAAGAAAATCCCGCAAACTTAAACATTGATCGTCCCGAGCAATGCACTTTAAAATAAACACTTCCAAGGGAACTCAACCCTCAACACACATCAAATGACCATTTCGAAAATTCATCAATATGCCTCAAGTAATGAATAGGTCGAGTTCTTTAAAGTTTTCAAATCTCTTGGTGCTTCCTTAAAATCATAGCCCATACTTGGAAAATATAAACCTCAAGGGTCAAGTATTTTCACTCACTCATTCAATGAAATAAGAATCCCCATAAGCTTACCAATCGTCTACATCTCTACTATGATTTTGTGCATGCAAATTTGTAAATAAAAAAAGACTTTAATTGTTATAATGTTGGCTTTTGGTTGGGGTAGGATTTTAAGTGACTTTGACTTGAGCAAATTATAGTAAAATCATACTAATCACTCCACACCCATAAAACACTTAAGAAACTCAACATCCTAAAATTTGCTTCTTTCAACCCCTTAGCTTATGTTACTAGCAAAAGTGCTTTTAGAAGTGACAAGTGCAACCTCATTTCGCCAGCTTTTTGTTTTTTTGTTTTTTATTTTTTTTTATTTTTTCTACTGTCCGATTATCCAGGCAAATTATCTGGGCAGGCGTATGACCTTTCATGTAATAGACAACACCATTTTTTTTTTTATTTTCTGTTTCTCCTTCAAACTTATTTTGATAAATTGACATAAATCAACTCAAGCTTGAAATGAAGACCTTCTCCCAATTGCCACCACAGATCCTTAATTTATCTTTCTATCAATTAACTTTAACAAGATCAAGTAGGAAAAAAAAGATATATTTAAAATGGGAAGCTCATTATGTGGCTAACAATGGAATAGGTATGTGGCTCAACTGGATTAACTAGGGAATTAACAAATATTGGGTAGGTCAAAAGAATTGAAGGGCTAAATCAAAAACCGCGTAAAATCACTCTCACTTGTTTGCACGCACTTGTGGTTTGAATAAGATACCAAGCAAGTTATAGAGTCCTAAGACTTGAATGGTACACTCAGCAATAAACTTGCATATTCAATGATGCACAATGGCTCAAAAGTTCACAAGATAAAAATTTGTTCATACCTCCAAGATATTAAACTGCATAATCATCTTTCCCTCATCAAATCATCCTCAACTTGTATATCAAAATAACAAAATAAATACCGAGACATCCAAGACAAGAGTTCATTCTTTCGAGTTTTTATAAAAAAAATACTCTAACAAGACACAAATAACAATTGAAAATTACCAACTAAAAAAAACATGATAACAATAAATATGCTAACCTAAAATACATACTACATGCAATGCCAAAACAAAAATACAAGTATTTCTGACCCAAAATCTCTCCCCTAAACTTAAATCCAATGATATGATTACCTAGGAATACATAGAATTTAATAGTCGAGGTCAAAAAGTACTTACAAGTGGACTATGGAGGAGGAGATTCGATCACCAACCGTCGATTATTTGAACTCATCAACCGGCTACTTCTCATGCTTTACTTCTTCCTTCTCTCCAGCATGCTCAATGTTTTTTTTCTCGCCTCGGTCGAAACGGCCCGTGTCAAATGACACGGTCGTGTTGCACTCTCGCCAAAAAAAATAAAATGTCCTTGTACTGTGACATGACCTGTGTTGTTTGACACGGCCATGTAATACCTGTTGCCCAGTTTTGTCCTTTGGAGCTATTTTCCTGCAAAATTGATACCAAAACTCGAACCGATTAGTCCAAAAACTAAAAATAAGCTAAACAAAAGCAAAAATAACTAATCAAAACCACACAAGATAAAAACTAACGAACTAATGAAAATTAAAGAAAACAATAAATATGCAAAAACTATTGGGTTGCCTCCCAACAAGTGTTAAGTTTAACGTCCTCAGTCGGATGCCTATTTCATTTATCCTGAATTATTAGATGATCTCTTACAATCCGGCTTATATGCAATTTTATCGGGAGGTTCTCCATTTGTCAATCCATCCAATTGAGGGGTCATAAAAAATACGACATCTTCTTCACCATGGCTCGTAATCGTCAGTTCTCCTCGATCCACATCAATTAATGCTCTTGCAGTAGCTAAGCACGAACGTCAAGTATTACTAGACCATCTTGCTTCCCATCATCATCAAGCACTATGAAATCAACGGGGAAAGTGAACTTATCAATCTTTAAAAATACATCTCCACAATTGCCCTTGGGTAAGTCAAAGATCGATATATGAATTGTAAGCTCACTGGAGACGGCCTCAACTCTCCCAATCCAAGCGTCTTAAAAATAGAAAATATGAAATATTAACTCTAGAACCATGATCACATAATACATCATTTAATGAACTACCCAAGGAATTGAAAAACTCCCTCGGTCATTAAGCTTTTGGGGTTGGCGCTCCAATTCTTTTTCTTTGACGTTGTGGCTTGCAAGAAAGCCTTATTTTTTTTTTCTTCTCGACATGATCAATACCAAACCGATCCTTCACCTCATCAATGAAAATTATCAAATCAACTTCTTTAGATAACATGGTCGCGTTTTCATACTAATTTTTCGGTTATGGATTGCACGAGAAAATAACATTGCATTATGGTTTTGGATTCGCCTCGGTGTTGCTCGAAAATTTAGGGATAGCAATGGGACGGGTCGGGCCGGGTATTTGAAGACCCAGACCTGTCCCACAAGGTGAATGGGGCGGGCGGGTCGACCCACCGCGGGTCGCGGGGCGGGGCGGGGCCACCCACGCAGGAAAAAATGTTACTCCAAATTAATAAAATAAATATTTTAATGAATTTATTTCCAGTATTTTATTTTTATAATACATATTATTTTATAAAAATTGTCATTATTAACATAAATATGTAAGATCTAAATGTATGAAAAAGTATATAAATATATAAACTATATATAAAAAATATATATTAAATATATTAAAAAAATGAAAAGGCTGTGCGGGGCGGGTACCCACGGGACAAGATTGGTACCCGGACACGACCCGCCCCACTGCGAGTCACGGGGCGGGGCGACCCAGACCTTACGGATCAGGGCGGGACAGTGCGGGTCGGGCCAAAATTGCCATCCCTACGAAAATTGGCTCTGTTGACGTTGGCTCTCTACGACCTTAGCCAATTGGTCGTTTTGCGTCTCTAGATTTTTCATTTGAGCTACAATAGTGGTTGCTAGTTGAGTCATCTGATTTTAAATCCGATCGAGTTTCTCTTCATCTCATGTGAACCGATTCCTTGTCCCCGTCATCAATGTAGCAAGTATATTCTCCAAATTCAGACCAGATTTGGGCTCCTCGACCACCTCACCATTTGATACCTTAAATCCAACAGGAGGTTGTAAAGCATTTCTCGGATTCCCATAGCTGAGATTCTCGTGGTTCCTATTGGAATGATGATAGAACCCCAAAGGATGATTATTCCGATAATTGTAGAAATTCTGATTGTTGATTAAATGAGCCTCTTCCAAAGGATCTGATGGTAGGGTAGTTGCTAGAGGTGTTAACCTTACATCTGTTCCCTTAGTCAATGCGCCCAACTAGTTTGTGAGAAGAGACATTTGGGCCGCTAACGCCTTGATAGGCTTCGAATCTGAACTTTTAGCCATTCTACGCATAGTATTCCTCTCGGTAGGCCACTGATAGCTATTCATGGCCATTTCTTCGATCAAGCCAATATGCTTCCTCTGCACTTCTGGCTAGTAGTGCTCCTTCGGCTGATGCGTCTACAAGATTTCTCGTCCCTCTAGCTAGCTCATTATTAAATGACATATCTAGTGGTCTTATGGAAACCCGTGATAAGGACATCGTCTCAACAAGTATTTGAAGCATCCACACGCCTCATATATGGCTCCGAGTCCATCTGCCGGAACTGCGTGATTTCACTCTTCAATTTCATGGTCTTGTTGGGTGGGAAGAACTTAAATAAGAACTTCTCACTCAACTCGTCCCATGTACTTATGCTGCCTGAAGCAAGAGTTCCAAGCCAACTACGAGCCTTCTCTCTCAAGGAAAATAGAAATAACTTCAATTTTATCGCATCGTCCGGTACCCCATTCATCTTGGTGGTATCACAAATTTGAAGAAGAGCGTGCGGGTCCTTAGTAGTAAATCCCCCAAATTGATTATGCTGAACCGTCAATATCAAGGTCGGCTTCAACTCGAAATTGAGAGCGTTAATAAGAACTTGTACAATTCCCCTATAATTTTGGTCGAGCCTCGGTCAAAATCTGTCAAGAATTAATTGGATTCGAGTGATAAGTTACTGAACTTGCACACCTCCGTCGGGCGAGTTATTTCGAGATACTTCATTCCCCTGATTTTTTATTACCTCCTATGTTCTAACATTATCTCCCGCTCTTTCCATCTCGTCGGATAACTCTCTCCTTAATTTCCTAGTGGTTGCACTTGTCTTTCGAGCAAATGCTTCGACTTCTGGAATAAAAGCTTCTAGAGGCTTCTTGGATGAGTGGGTGTTCATGCACGTCCTGAAACAAGATTAAAAGAAAAACGAAAGTAATGAAATAAAATACAATAATAAAAAACTATCTAAAGTAAGACCAGACACACTTATCGTAATATCAGTGCTAATAAAAATAAATTAGTCCCCAACAACGGCACCAAAAACTTATTCGCTATTTGTTTTGCTACCCACAAGTGTACGAAGTAGATGTAGCAAGTGGCGAGCAAAGTCATATCCACAGAGACTAATTATTTCTATTGTAGCAAGTGTAGATTGTAGTGTCCCTAATTTTATCTAGACGATTGAAAATTGATGAGAATTTAATTACTAAAAATCGAATTAAATAAAATAATACTAAAAACAAATTTCAAAGGAGGAGGCTTTGGATGATGAATACGTAGATTCCAAGACTAGGTTTTCATTGTTTGCTAGGATCGAAAACATTAACTTGTGATTAATGTTCTACTTGTCTTCTTAATATGATGATCACAAAATTATTTTAAAAGTTTCTCTCGAGATGCAATTAAAACGTAGATTAACTAACCTATGATGACGTCTCCATCTACCATAAATTATCTAACTCTAAAAATACAAAAGATCAAAAGTAATCAAAATCAAATACCGATCTCTCGATCTCGTAATCGATTATGTCAATTAATTGTGACCTATATTGAACTCATCTCTCGGATTATGAACAATAATGTTAAACATGTAAAAACATAGATCAAGTGTTCCAACATGAATAAAGACCTATTAATTGAAAAAGGAATTCAAGTAGATGATAAATAAAGTAGTCAATCCTAACAATCCATCACAAACAATGTACTCTCATGTCCAGAATCTAACAAGTTTAGCCAGACATGGTGAAAAGAGAAGAAGAAATCCTATTCAAGTTCAACATGATGCAACTAAATAAAAAGAAACGGAAGTAAGAAAGGAAGAAGTGAAAAACTCGGATAATGATCTCTCTATATTGATTTGATCTTTGCACTTGATCTTCCTTGATTCCTTTGATTCCTTCTTGATAGTGCTTATAGCCTCCTAAACCCTTCTTAGACTTGATAATCCCGAAAATTAACCTTTGGGATCCTTTTATAGCCGCCAAATAGGGCATAGAGCTGATAAAACACGTCAGAAACATCAAAATATGGAAATCTGCACCGCCCAGTAACTCGGTCGTGTCATTTGACACGGCCCGTGTTGAATTGCTCTAGAAAATACATTTTTATCTGCACTGAAACAAAACTGGGGCCTCAGCAGTGTCGTTTGACACGATCCATACTGTTTTGCCTTTTTCTTCTCCTTTTTTTCAGTCTTTTTCGGCTCGTTCTCTTATCCGTGCATCACCTGATATATTGTGGGAGTCAGGACTTCGTTCATTCTTGATAATGACCTTAAAAATGCCTGTTAACACAATGAATAACACCAAAACATAACCAGGTCCAATAAATGGATAACTAAGTATAAACACTACAAATTCACACACTCAATATCAATAAGTACGAGAATATACTACAAAAAACGTATAAAATTACGTGCAAACACCTTATTTGGTATTACAAATGTCAAATCATGTCATAAAAAATAAATTGATATAATATAGAGATGATGTTATATTACTATATTACTTAGTTATATTATTTATAAAATAGAGATGATGTTATATTATTTTATTATTTACTTGTATTATTTAAAATAAAAGAAGATAGAGGCGATGAGTTATTTTATACTCTATGTGTCCATATATAAATTATACTATTGATTTTTTGGGCAAATTCTTTTATTAATTTGAACAAAAAATTATATAAATAAATATTTAATTATATAAGACAATATTAGAAGTAGTTTTCTTTGTCAAATAAATTTTTTTGAAATGTAATGATTCATAGTTTTTACAAGAGAAAATTTTTTTTTTACACTAAAAGTTTTTGGTCTAATTTGAAGTTACACCACAACTTTTTTTTTCATCCGACACCACAACCTTTCAAAAATTTTGAAATCACACAAATATTGTGGATGGAATTAAGAATTTCCGTCAGAAAAATAAAAAGTAAAAAAAAAAATCTGAAAATTCTGAAAAATCTAAAAAATCTAGAAAAAAAATTCTGAAAATTCTGGAAAATTCCGTAAAATTTAAAAAATTTGAAAAAAATCGAAACTTTTAGTTTTTAAGAAAAATTATCTTGAATAATAATAATAAAAATTAGAACTTTTATTTAAAATTCAAAAATAAAAAGTAAAAAAAATCTAGAAAATTTAAAATAAAAGTTCCGATTCTGAAAAATTTTGGAAAATTTAAAATAAAAAATTTCTGAAATAATAATAATAAAAATCAAAACTTTTACTTTTCATTTTTGAATTTAAATAAAAGATCTTATTTTTAATATTATTATTCCAGAGAATTTTTTCTTAAAAAATAAAAGTTCCGATTTTTTCAGATTTTTTAAATTTTCCAGAATTTTCAGAATTTTTTTATTTTTTTACTTTTTATTTTCGAATTTTAAATAAAAAATTCTAATTTTTAATATTATTCCATATTTTTTCTCTTAAAAATAAAAGTTTCGATTTTTTTGTCAGATTTTTTAAATTTTTCAGAATTTTCAGATTTTTTTTTAATTTTTACATTTTATTTTTGAATTTTAAATAAAAGATCTGATTTTTAATATTTATTCTAGATAATTTTTTCTTAAAAAATAAAAGTTTCGATTTTTTTCACATGTTTAAAATTTTGCAGAATTTTCCAGAATTTTTATAATTTTTTTTATTTTTTCAGATTTTCCAGAATTTTGAGAATGTTTTTTTTATTTTTTATTTTTCTGACGGAATTCTTAATGCCATCCACAACATTTGTGTGATTTCAAAATTTTTGAAAGATTTTGGTGTCGGATGGAAAAAAAAGTTGTGGTGTAACTTCAAATTAGCCCAAAAGCTTTTAGTGTAAAAAAAATTACCCTTTTTACAATTATAAATTATAAATAATTATGATCAAATTATTATCGGTTTCACCATCAGATTCAAGTTTTATAGCAATACATACATAATAATATTTAGTGTGTTATTCAAAAGTAAAATGAAAAAAATATATAATGTACAAAATAGATATGAAATTTATACACAGTTTATTATTAAAGTATTTAGAATTTAAATGTTAGAAGAAACAAAAATTTATATTTAAAATTCAAATCTTGTTTGAGGAGAATGTAAGAAAACAGTAAAGATGAATCAATCATATTTATAACAGTGATAGAAGTACCTTTACATAGCCTTTATAATGAGAGTCTTTTCATATATAGAATTCAGTTAAGGTAAGACACATAATGGGATCCTACTACCTCTAAAAGGATGTGGAACCTTCTATCTATTTATATTCCTACAACCAGTATTAGGCAAGACACATACAAGGGAAGGATATCCTGGAACACTACCCCTGTGTTGAGCACTAATACAATCATGGTGCATAAGAAGTTGCCTCGGTAAAAATCTTTTTCCAAGTCAAATAAAATCCCGAGGGAAAAACGAAGATTTGGTGAGGAAAAAGAGCATCATGCACCAACTACAATGCCAGAATCATTTGGAGTATACTCCCCGTGAAGTATACACAACAGCTCATTCTGATAGGCTATCACTTGTTGAGCTCGAACAATCGACGCATGCAGATTCCCCTCACATGTTTCTCAAATGTAGATTTTGGCAGATACTTAGATTTTGGCAGATACATATGCCTAAAATTTGGGTGGAGGTTGACTCGAAAGTGGCACTTCATTTGATTGAACAATCTTCTACGTGTCATTGGAAACTCTAGGGCCTCATTTGTAAAATCCGGGCGTTTATGGACAAATTCGACATTCATTTCTCTCATATTTTCCGCGAAGGTAATGTTGTTGCCGACTACTTGGCCAATCAAGGATGTGAAAGTCAAGATTTCCACTTCCATGATATCTCCAATCCGCTAGGAAAAATCCGCGGTCTTATTAAACTTGATAAATTGGCCTATCCTTACATTAGGAGTAGAAAAGTTTATGTGTAATCTCATTATCGATGGGGATAGCAATAACATCATTAGCCATTCGTTGGTGCAAGTAGAGGGCCTCGCCCCCCTCCTTTGTGCGGATGTGTAGAGGGACTCGTCCACCCTCGTTTTTCGCAAATAATATAAAAGTTGTTCCGTTTAAAAAAAAGTCTGCGATATTCTCATCGGAACTCACTTGTTTCACTTCGATATTCAATAATTTTTGTTGTTGCTGATTGTAGAAGAACTTGACGAGATATGCTTGGTATTGTCACCCTTAATAAAACCTAACTTCATCTGCTCAATGCATGCCACATTGTCCTCAAAGATGCAAGTAGGGGTCGTTGTAGTGGACTTTAATCTAGAAGTTCCTCGTCTATGGTCTATGGCTGACCGAAGCCAAATACACTCCCTTATGGATTCATGAGTGCAATTATCTCTGCATAGTTCGAGGAAGTAGCAACCAGGGTCTGCTTGGTAGATCCCGAAGATATCGTCGTATTCTCAATGGTAAACACATAACCAGTTTACGAAAGTCCTTTATGTGGGTTAGAGAGATAACCGGCATCAGCAAATCCAACTAACACATTGTTGGGATTTTCTACATAGGGGACAAGCTTGCTGGCATTAACACTTCTGGTAGTCAAGCTGCCATGCTTAGCTGCAATATCAGAGGAAAATCGACGGTTGGTATGCATTGTCTTAACCTCAATAAGTCCTTTCGAAATATCGCTCTCTCTTGCATAGGGAAAGAACAATCCAAGATTACTGGAGCCTTTCAAGTATCGAAAGATATGTTTTAATCTATTCTGATGCCTTATCGTGGGAGTGGAGCTGAATCTCGCTAATAGATTTATAGAGAATGTGATGTCTGGACAAGTATATTAAGCCAGATACAACAACACATCGATTGCGTTGAGGTACAGTGTTTCTGCTCCAAGGACCTCTTCATACTCCTCTTTACGAAGAAACGGATCCTTGTTCATTTCCAGAGTTCGACCAACCATTGGGTAGCAAGAGGGTGTCTCTTGTCCATGCTAAATCGCCTGAGCATCTTATGAACATAGGCAGATTGATGAATAAGTATACCATCATCTCGATGTTCCAGCTCTAAGCCCAAGCAGAATCGAGTTCTCCCCAAGTCTTTCATCTTGAATTCGGAATTAAGGTAGCGGGCAGTTTCATCGACCTAATCTATGGTATCAATAATATTCATCTCATCTATAAATGACTACAATCACGAATTCTACATCTGTTCTTTTCATGAAAATGCATGTCCAGATATCACTGTTCTTGTATCCCTTCCCAATCAAGTATTCACGTAGACGGTTGTACCACATCTTTCCGGATTGCTTCAACCTATACAGTGAATGATGCAACTTTACTGCGCAAGCGCTCCGTGGTCTAGAGCTACTTGATTTGGGCAACGGAATCCCTTCGGGGACTTTCATATAAATATCTTTATCTAGATTCCCATAAGATACGCTGTAACCACATCCATAAGTTGCATATTCAGTTTTTCGGACTGTACCAAACTAACTAAGTTATGGAAAGTGATAATGTCCATAATGGGAGAATACATTTTCTCATAATCAATGCGAGGATGCTGCGATAAGCCTTGGGCAACTAGTATTTCTTTGTAACGCATGACCTCATTCTTATCATTGTATTTACGAACAAAGACCCATTTATGTCCAACTGGTTTCAGCTGGCATTGCATCTTTCCATTTCATCTAAATACCTCACGTTTAGCCATCGAGTGTAGTTCAGCTGGCATTGCATCTTTCCATTTCAGCCAATTGGCTCATCATTGGCATTCAGCAACCGAGTGCGGCTCAGCATCGCCGTCTTCAATAATTTCTTGAGTGACATAAAGCCTCTGGACTTGTAGAAAATGCACCGTCAACCTTATCAGGCGTGCGATCTTCAACCCCGGTGATACGGCATTTGACTCACTCACATCAATACCGATGTTTAGCGGTGCTTCTAATCATTTTATGGACTTGAAAAATAGATGACCGTGGGAGTTTTTGAAAATGCAAATCATCATGTCGCGTCCAGGGTGACCAAGTCGGTCATGCCACAGTTGGTATGCTTCGGAATCACAAAGTTCATGACTCGGAGCATAGGATTCAATAACCCTTTATCTTAGTTTGGTATAAACCACTACTTAGACTCATTAGTTTTTCAAGAACGCGGCATCTTCCGCATTCTGCCAGAGTAACACACAAAGATTATATCTCATTATCACAATGTATATCAAGGTGATAACCGTTAGCATGGATGTCCCTAAAACTTAGCAAGATCCGGTTTACTGTAGGGGAATAAAGAGCATTTGCGATATTGATATGCATACCATTAGGTAGCAAGAAATGAGCAGGTCTCTTCCCTTGAATTACTTGGGATGAACCAATCATTAAGTTGGTTAAGATTAAAGTTAGCACAATCGCTGGAAATATTTTTCGCACAACTTTCGTTCACTAAAACAACAATAACTCCTTCATTAAGAAGTCTATGGACGAACAGTCAGTTGTTTTGGAAACTAGACTTCCGCATCTTTTAGTCCATAGATCGTGCATTTTCTGGATCATTAAACTCAGATCGTAGTACTCATTTAAACTTGGTATTTTAGTATTTCTCTATTTTTGAGTGATAGAGCAAGATTGAAGCCTTTCCAAAGGCATTAACGTTGATGAATAATATGGCAATGATGGCCATAAGCACGCTTAATTATGTTGAAATGCAGCGTTGTGTTTGATTTATATCTCGACTAATGATCCTTTCGGTAACTCCAACTTGGTAGACTTGCACAGGAAGTAAGAATGTCGGTATAGCTAAGGCTGTTTAAAAACCACTGATTATGTTTGAACTTTCAAAGCATAAATAAATACCATGTAGGATGCATCTAATCGTGATCAAAAGTTTTCGATAAAATCCACCAGTGCATCAAATTAACCAAGCAATCCTTACTGAGTAATTGTTTTGTAATAAACCAAACCAAACATGCTATTTGAGGGAAAAATAAAATTCGTTTTTGTACAACCACCAATTAATAGAATTTTATTCATCATGGCCAAATTTATTACATTCATAGAAAATCTCAAAGTAGTTCTCAAACGAAAACTATAAAAAAGACAAAATATAAACCAAAGCGTAAAAATTAGTCAAACTACGATGATATAGTCAAAGTCAGCAACATCCAAATTAATGCGACTCTTTGTCCGCAATGGTGAGAGGAGGGATCTCAACATGGTTCACCTCCATATTCTCATTATTTTCTTCCATGTAATTCTCTTGAGTCAAGTACTGTTTATACTGCTTGTAGTAGGCTTGGATATTTTTGGCGCCTTGCAATTGTGGTAACTTTGAACCGCAAGTATAGCAATTTCGGCCTTCCTTTGGAGTGGGTCCATTCCCCACGACAGGAGGTGGTCCACGTGATTGGGTTCCACTAGGACTGGTGGCCGAGCCACATTGCCTTTTCCATACGGAACGACGACCTCGTCTTTTCCCTCGCTTGCTCAAGTCATGCACCCATGGTGCTTGCAAAAACTGAGCAACAATGCCTTTTCTATTTTGTCGTGTGCCTTCCTATGGGTAGACTGATTCACTTTTAGAATCGGCTTCGTACCACCTGGGTGTGCATTGCTGTATAGAATGATCTCATGATGCCTTTTCTTTTTCGCGAGGCAGGAGATAGGGTCGCTAAAATTTTTAATTCTCCATTCCTCACAGGCAACTTGCGCCTAATGAGCAATCACACTTGCTCCCACGGGAAATGCGTTAAGAGTCTTTTCAATCAAGTCTTGATCGACTTCTTGACACCATAAAAACCAAAATTAACATGAAGATCGAGGACGGATTGATTATAGGCCTCCACATTTTCATAACCCAAGAATCGGATTTGCTTCCATTGAAGTAGCAACTCGGAGAAGCGGTGATCATGCAAATTTAAAACGTTGTTCAAGTATATCCCATAGTTCTTTGGGAGTTTGCAAATTCATATAACACTTTTCAACAACGGATGTATATGTCTACGCAAGTACATCAGGGCATTAGCCTTTGTTTCCTCGTCCAGTTCTTGAGCGGCAGGCTCATTCGAGGGAAAAATGGTGGTCACGAATGCCAAGCGAACGTCTGAGACCCACCTATGGTACTCCTTACCAGCATGGTCAAGGATTTCGAACTCCGGGTGAATATTGGAGCTTTCTCCCATCTACAAGATATAAACAAGAAGAAGTTGGTTTTGTTGGATTTTCAGTGACAATGTAAACGGTCACAATTGATGCTTTAAAAGCATTTTACAAAATGGTTACTCGATATACTTCCTTTAATTATTGTTAGTAAAGTCGACAAAAATAACGATATCAAATTCGCACTACGTGGTGTATGCAACAACCACAAGTATTGACTTTCAACAATTTCGTGACGCTCCCAGGATCATCATAGAGTTTTCTTCGACACACAGAGATATCGACTTCTATCGCAGTCTCATTCATCGCAAAGTAGGTGGGAGATAAAGAACCCAAGAACCCATGTACCTAAAAGAAGAATTCCCGAAAAGATAGAATTGAAACAAGGACAATTTAGATAACTACCTCAATTATAAAATTAGGCACGCGATATGGAGCAATAGGTGGTGTGATGGATCTATCGATTGGTACTCGATGCAACAACATGAAATCGAGGGCGCAATTTTGACGGGTCTGGAAAATCACAAATTAAATCGATGATTGGATCTTTAGACCGAAATTTTGCGTAGGGTCAGACCGACTGGGCGAGATTGGGTCGCGGCTTCGGGCAGCGGGCTACTAGACAGGAGCTGGTCGGATCGTGCGACGGGAGGCGTAGCTCCACGCCGGACTTGCTGGGGCAAGTCGAGTCGTCCGGCCGGCGATGGAGTGATCCGACGTCTTCAAGTATGAGCTCCGCCTTTAGTTGCTCCCGTCGTCTTAAACAGCACAGACTGAGTGGCCTGATTTTGAACCGCTGATTGCTTCGGGGCCTGAGATGCCACCGAAGTATGCTTGGAGTCTCTTCGGCACAAATGGACCTTATGCCCGGCAATCCCACAGTTGAAACAGGTGATAGTCTGCCTCGAACACCTAGTGCTGAAATGACCCGGCACTCCACAGTTGAAACAGGTGATGGCCGAACTGGCTGCTCGGGACTGAGACTCTGCGGGCTTATGCGCCGTAGGAGGTCGCTCAGAAAAAGTAGAGCCCACACTAGACTTCTTGAAGGTTGACTGACCGCCTTCGGACTGATTACGCTTCGTTGATTTCTTGCTAGCAGATGAAGGTTGTTGCTCAGCAATTTCCTTAGCAGTAAGCTCATTAGTAAGAGCTTTCTCGATTAATTCGGTCAGAGTAGCGCATTGGTGATTAAGCAATTTCATCTGGGCCATCATTCCTTGCATAAAAGCGAGTGGATCAACCCAAACACCTTCTGATTGAGCTGTGTTCGGGGTACGACTTCCTCACTCTGAATGATTATTTCTCGGGTTTCGGCTCGCACCACGGCCTCTCCCCTTGTGTCCTTTGCCTGCTCTCTCCATACTGGAGTAGGAAGGCCAAATGATAATTATAGATCTCGCATGCATACCTTGTTATGATTATGTTATGAAATGATAAAAATGAGCATGCGCGCTCTAACACAGTGATTAAATGAATGATTAGCTGAGGTGACATGATTATCTGATGAAATTCTTGAAATGATTATCTTAAACAAGTTAACAAGATTAATGATATGATCCTCAAGATCAACAACTGAACAGTGAAATGAACTGAGTGATTAATGAGTTAACATGATCGACATGATCAAAATGAATGATGATGAGGATTGTTGACTGTTGACTGATGAATGAGTGCTTCTTATTGCCAGAAATTATACCATGGCGTTAGAAATCTTACAGTTCTTTCAGTCTGAGGGGCTCGGCATTTGTACAGGTCACACGTGACGCGAAAGTCCAATGATACTAGTCTGATGACGATGGTTTCAAATGAGACATGACTCGGAAGGTAGTATTCAAAACCGTGCTCCGATACCAACTTTGTAACACCCCAAACTAGGCGACTATTACAGTGCCGTGAACCCCCGACTCGGACCCACCAGGCGAATGAAAATTAATGACTTAAATAATATAATCGTAGTACCGAACCACATTATATCATCCATTACTCCGATGAGGAGTTTTATTACGATACACCCAAGACAATACAGAATACAGGTATATTTTATATGAAGATAAAATATACAACACTGAATGAAAATGAGTATCCAAACAGAAATCTGCAGCTGAAAATAAAATGAAGACAACATGAATGACTGAAAGGACTGGGCCCCCTACTAGTATCATTGGGACTCCTCGCCGTCAAAGTTCTCTTCCCGTGCCTTTGTCTTGCCATGACATAAAAACAATGTCCCCCAACGGGGTCAGTTACACAGCACAACAATCCTCAAGAGTTGAATATACACAATCATGATATATCTTAATTATGAAATTAAGCTGAAGAGGGGCATCACAATACGCCCTTAATGGTATGTGCATGTGCACAAGACGAGTGACCAGACACACTCGCCCTTGTACTTAATTATTCTCACGGAGGTACGTTACTGTGCGCACAGTCCATTGTGTCGGTGAACCCGAACACGTGACCATCATATGCCCGACTAAAAATTCCACACATCACCACCCGGCCACGCAATGTGAACCCAGAAGGTCATATGAACGAGAATGACCATGGTGAATATTAATGAAAAACAATCCGACAAAGTCAAGAATGACTCACCGAGATGAAATAATAGTGAAGTGAGTGATAGCTCAATGAAATGATTGGAACCGTCGTTCCTCGTGAATGAAGTGATTATTCGATAATTACAAGTCTCAATACAGTTAATACATTATGAATGAATTATTATTATGACTGAACAACAACGAAAGGAATGAATATCCTTTTAACCGAGTAAGAATTAACTTACACAACACCGGTGAATAATGTCCTTCCACGAACAAACGTCCTAAATGAGGTTTCGGTCGCTCGAACTACCTTGAATAACACAATTACCAACAATCCGTTCAATATACAAATCAAACACGATTATAACTAACTCAAAACGTCGATACGACTAAACCAAGTTCATTGGGGCATTATATCAAACACGTTGTAACCACTCTTCGATTGTTTACAACCAATCCTTAATTATACCAATATCAAATCCCCAAGGAGTGTTTCAAACCAACAAAACATCTTCAATACAATCAATAATCCAATATGAATATCCAATTCGTGATTTCAACAACAACTAATCGAAAACCCCCAAATCCAACTCAATATTTAAAGTGTTATTGAATAATCCTTCAATAATCCAATGAATATTCATACAAACTCATAATCATATATATATCTCTTCATACAACATGATTATAACGTCCAAAACATCATATCTCAACACAAAATCGAAATCTAAGATGTTGAAGAATTTACCTTTGAAGATCCAAATACTTTGATCCGGTGAAATCGTGTTAAATCGACTATCCAAGCTTCCCAATATAAGATATATGTTTAGAACCTCCTTAACAAGTGATGTGATGAAGAAAGTCTCTCCCAAAAACCTCTCTTTCGGAACTCAAGTGAAGAAGGGTGAAATGAGTGCAAAAATCCCGTCAAAGTCTATATAAACTACCGAACGTTACGGCCATAAATCGGCCTACTTACGGCCGTAACCTCTCCAAGTCAACGGCCTTACGGCCGTGACCAGCCACATCGTACGGGCGTAACTCGGTTTCGTCGAAAGTCTGCCGACAGACTTACCGTCGTAACCGCACCTGCCTTACGGGCTTAACTCGACTCATACGGCCGTACTCGGCAAGACTTACGGGTGTATGAAACCTTCGTCGAAACTCACCGGGCACCCTGCTCGAATCGTACGGCCGTAACCGGCCAAGCCTTACGGCCGTACCTGCCTCATCTTACGACCGTATGCCACAACCCTTACGGCCGTAAGCCCTCTTCATCCGACATGTCCTGAAAACCACGAACGCATGTTATGGCCGTAGCCTGACTATCCTTACGGCCGTAATTCACCTTCGGCCAAAACATCCTTAAGCGTGCATGATCAGTTACGGCCGTAACTCACTGCTGGAAATGACACAGTCCGACAACTCCGTCTTCTCATTACGAAAGGTGAATGATCCGACATACAATACTTGTATGAATGTAATTAAGTCCAATAACATGCGATAGATGATACTTCCAACACAAGTCTATCATTCACGATAATTATGATAATACTCTCTTCTCGATACACAAACGGAGATGAATGACGATCGGTAACTGATACACGGTTAAAAATATGCCAACGATGAATACAAATGAATGATGAGTGATTATTAATGAGTGAAAATTACTGAGTGACAATTACTGACTGATAATTACTGAATGATAATGAATAAATTACAACCGGGTATTACATACTCCCCCTCTTAGAAAGAATTTCGTCCTCGAAACTGAGGGTCAAACAACTCGGGATAACTCTCCCGTATACTCTCCTCGGTTTCCCAAGTAGCCTCTTTGACTCCGTGTCTAGACCACTGAATTCAACCAAATGAATCGTCTTGTTCCTCAACTGTTTGATTCGCCACTCTAAAACTCGTATAGGACGCTCCTCATACGAATGATCATCCGCGATCTCGATTTCGTCGAACTGAAGTATGTGACTCGGATCGGAAACATACTTCTGCCACTGAGAGACGTGAAACGCATTATGAATTCGACTCAACGCCATAGGTAAAGCCAATCGATAAGTCAGACTGCCTACTCGATCTAAAATCTCAAACGGTCCGATGAATCTCGGACTCAACTTTCCCCGCTTCCCAAAATGGAAAATACCCCAACTCGAGGATACCGTGACCAAAACGTGGTCACCTACCTCGAACTCTAATGGTCGACGACGATTATCTGCATATGATTCTGGCGACTCTGAGTGGTCAACAAACGACTCCTGATCAAAGCTACCTTCTCACGGGCGGCTATAAGCATATCGGGCTTGGTGCCAATTGATTCTGATAAGTCATCCCAACACAAAGGAGATCGACAATGACGACTATACAAGGCCTCGTAAGGTGCCATCTTAATCGAAGCATGCCAACTATTATTGTACGTGAACTCGATCAACGGTAGCTGGGCTTCCCAAACATCTTTCCAATCGAGGACGCATGCCCTCAACATGTCCTCCAATGTCTGAATAGTTCTCTCTGATTATCCGTCGGATTGAGGATGAAAAACTATGCTGAAATTAAGCTGAGTTCCCATGGCACGATGAACTGATTACCAAAAATGTGACACGAATCGCCCGTCATGATCAGAAATAATACTCTTAGGAGTACCGTACAATCTCACTATCTCTTTGATGAACAACTGGGCAAGTCTCTCGGGACTCAACGTATCCTTAATCTCAAGGAAATGAGCTGACTTAGTTAAACGGTCCACAATTATCCAAATTGTATTCATGCCACGATGATTCATCGGCAAACTCGTGATGAAGGCCATAGAAATATCCTCCCACTTCCACTCTGGAATGGGGAGCGGTTTCAGCATACCCGCCGGTCGCTGATGTTCTATCTTGACTTGCTGATAGTTTAAGCAATCTCGAAATCAATTCCGTGACTTCTCGCTTCATATTAATCTACTAGTAATTCGCCGGTACGCATAACCTATTCTTAAATCGCAATAGTCCATCCTCGTGGACCACAAATCCAGGGATTTTCCTATGAGCCACATCCTCTAAGATGCGCGATGAAAATGGGTCTGAATCCTGATTCACTCTGATCGCCTCCTCGAGTGGTGATGAAATCTCTAACATACAAAGTTGTCCTTGTACTCGCTAAACCCAGACCTCGATCTCGGGTCTCAGGAATTCCTGCTGAAGCTCCTTCTGAACTGTTAACCGAGCAAGCATTTGCTCCTGAATGGACTTGCAACTCAAGGCATCGGCAACCACGTTCGCCTTGCCCGGGTGGTACAGGATCTCAATATCATAATCTTTGATTAGTTCCAACCACCGCCTATGTCGCATATTTAACTCCTTCTGAGTAAATATATTCTTCAAACTCTTATGATCGGTGAATATTTGACAGGTAACGCCATAAAGATAATGGTGCCAAATCTTCAATGCGAACACCACGGCTGCTAGCTCCAGGTCGTGGGTCGGATAATTAACCTTGTAAAGTTTCAATTGCCGTGAAGCATAAGCAATAACTTTCCCATTCTGCATTAATACACATCCAAGACCGTGTCCAGATGCGTCACTATAAACCACGAATCCCTCCATCCCTTGCGGTAAGGAAAGGACAGGTGCTGAAATTTACCGGCTCTTGAGTTCCTCAAAACTCCGTTGACACGCTTCGGACCACGTGTATTTCTTATCCTTCCGCAAAAGGTTTGTCATGGGTCGAGCAATTTTATAAAATCCTTCCACAAACCGTCGATAATAACCGGCTAATCCGAGAAAGCTTCGGATTTCCTTAACATTCTTCGGAGGTAGCCAATCTCGGATAGCCTCCATCTTCTGAGGATCAACACGCACACCGTCTGATGAAATTACATGTCCGATAAACGTCACTTCGGACATCCAGAATTCACATTTGGAAAACTTTCCATAGAGTTGCTCTCGTCTCAACACGTTGAGAACCTGATGAAGGTGAACCTCGTGCTCTCTTCGGTCATGAGAATAAATCAAAATGTCATCAATGAAGACAACCACAAACTGATCTAAATAATCGATGAAAACCCGATTCATTAACTCCATGAACACCGCAGGTGCATTAGTAGCCCAAACGGCATTACCACAAACTCATAATGACCATAGCGTGTTCGAAACGCCGTCCTTACGATATCCGACTCTCGAATTCGCAACTGATAATATCCAGATCTTAAGTCGATCTTGGAAAATACTGAAGCTCCCTGAAGTTGATCTAAGAGATCATCAATACGGGGTAGAAGATACTTATTCTTGATCGTCACCCTATACACAAACGAAAAGAACTGTCCTTCTTCTTGACAAATAACACTGGTGCTCCCCACGGGGACGCACTCGGTCGGATATCACCTTTCTCGAACAATTCTTAAAGTTGATTCTTCAACTCCTGCATTTCGGTTGGGGCCATCCGATACGATGCCTTCGATATTGGAGACGTACTGGGCTCCAACTCAATCGTGAATTCCACATCCCTCGGTGGTGGTAAACTAGGTAGCTTGTCTGGGAATACACCGCCAATCGATAACAATGATACCATGAATGATTGAACACCTCGATTGCCTTAGAATGGCCAATCGACGATAATGATACAATGAATGATTGAACAACTTGATTGCCTTAGAATGGCCAATCGATGACAATAATACAATGAATGATTGAACACCTCGATTGCCTTAGAATGGCCAATCGACGACAATGATACAATGAATGATTGAACAACTCGATTGCCTTAGAACGGCCAATCGATGACAATGATACCATGAATGATTGAACACCTCGATTGCCTTAGAACGGCCAATCGATGACAATGATACCATGAATGATTGAACACCTCGATCACCTTAGAACGGTCAATCAATGACAATGATACAATGAATGATTGAATAACTCGATTGCCTTAGAATGGCTAATCGATGACAATGATACAATAAATGATTGAACACCTCGATTACCTTAGAACGGTCAATCGATGACAATGATACAATGAATGATTGAACAACCCTGATTGAGTAATTTCACTGCTTTCATCATATTAATGATTCTTCCGGAAAAACTAAGATTACTTCCCTGAAATACACACTCGACCCCATCGTCTGAAATGATAGTGACCATATGCTTACGGACACTAATGATGGCATCGTGACAATCCATCCAATCAATACCCAAGATGACGTCGTCTCTCGGTAAATCTACCACGATCAAGTCTGCTAACCAATCACGGCCATGAAGTTGAATCGGACAATTCTTAACTTCATGATTTCAGAAAATTCTTCTACCATCTGGTAGACCAATGACATAAGGCTCACAACGAGTGGAACTATCTAGAAGTAGTATACTCAAACATGACTTGAAAATGAATGAATGCGATGCACCAGTATCACAAAGGGTACACGCAGGTTGGGATAGAATTTCGAGTATACCTGAGATCATTCGGGCCTCCGGATCGTCGGTCCTCTTCACCTCGTGAATTCGGGGCTTGCCGGCCCCTGAACCAGATGCTCCTGTCTGATAAGTATGAGCTCCGCCTTTAGTTGCTCCCGTCGTCTTAAACAGCACGGACTGAGTGGCCTGATTCTGGACCGCTGATTGCTTCAGGGCCTGAGATGCCACCGGAGTATGCTTGGAGTCTCTTTGGCAGAAATGGACCTTATGCCCGGCAATCCCACAGTTGAAACAGGTGATAGTCTGCCTCGAACACCTAGTGCTGAAATGACCCGGCGCTCCACAGTTGAAACAGGTGATGGCCGAACTAGCCGCTCGGGACTGAGACTCTGCGGGCTTATGTGCCGTAGGAGGTCGCTCAGAAAAAGTAGAGCCCACACGAGACTTCTTGAAGGTTGACTGATCGCCTTCAGACTGATTACGCTTCGTTGATTTCTTGCTAGCAGATGAAGTTTGTTGCTCAGCAATTTCCTTAGCAGTAAGCTCATCAGTAAGAGCTTTCTCGATTAATTTGGTCAGAGTAGCGCATTGGTGATTAAGCAATTTCATCTGGGCCATCATGCCTTGCATAAAAGCGAGTGGATCAACCCGAACACCTTCTGATTGAGCTGTGTCCCGGGTACGACTTCCTGACTGTGAATGATTATTTCCCGGGTTTCGGCCCGCACCGCGGCCTCTCCCCCTGTGTCCTTTGCCTGCTCTCTCCATACTGGAGTAGGAAGGCCATTTATAGATCTCGCATGAGTACCTTGTTATGATTACATTATGAAATGATAAAAATGAGCATACGCACTCTAATACAGTGATTAAATGAATGATTAGCTCAGGTGACATGATTATCTGATGAAATTCTTGAAATAATTATCTTGAACAAGTTAACCAGATTAATGATATGATCCTCAAGATCAACAACTGAACAGTGAAATGAACTGAGTGATTAATGAGTTAACATGATCGTCATGATCAAAATGAATGATGATGAGGATTGTTGACTGTTGAATGATGAATGAGTGATTCTTATTACCAAAAATTATACCATGGCGTTAGAAATCTTACAGTTCTTTGGGTCTGAGGGGCACGGCATTTGCACAGGTCACACGTGACGCAAAAGTCCAATGATACTAGTCTGATGACGATGATTTCAAATGAGACATGACTTGGAAGGTAGTATTCAAAACCACACTCCGATACCAACTCTGTAACACCCCAAGCTAGGCGACTATTACAGTGCCGTGAACCCCCGACTGGGACCCACCAGGCGAATAAAAATTAATGACTTAAATAATATAATCGTAGTACTGAACTACATTATATCATACATTACTCCGATGAGGAGTTTCATTACGATACACCCAAGACAATACAGAATACAGGTATATTTTATATGAAGATACAATATACAACACTGAATGAAAATGAGTATCCAAACAGAAATCTGCAGCTGGAAATAAAATGAAGACAACATGAATGACTGAAAGGACTGGGCCCCCTACTAGTATCACTGGGACTCCTCGCCGTCAACGTTCTCTTCCCGTGCCTTTGCCTTGCCATGACCTGAAAACAATGTCCCCCAACGGGGTCAGTTACATAGAACAACAATCCTCAAGAATTGAATATACACAATCATGATATATCTTAATTATGAAATTAAGCTGAAGAGGGGCATCGTAGTACGCCCGTAATGGTATGTGCATGTGCACAAGATGAGTCACCGAACACACCCGCCCTTGTACCTAATTAGTCTCACGGAGGTACGTTACCGTGTGCACAGTCCATTGTGTCGGTGAACCCGAACACGTCACCATCATATGCCCGACTAAAAATTCCACACATCACCACCCGGCCACGCAATGCGAACCCAGAAGGTCATATGAACGAGAATGACCATGATGAATATTAATGAATAACAATCCGACAAAGTCAAGAATGACTCACTGAGATGAAATAATAGTGAAGTGAGTGATAGTTCAATGAAATGATTGGAACCGTCGTTCCTCATGAATGAAGTGATTATTCGACAATTACAAGTCTCAATACAGTTAATACATTATGAATGAATTATGATTATGACTGAACAACAATGAAAGGAATGAATATCCTTTTAACCGAGTAAGAATTAACTTACACAACACTGGTGAAGAATGTCCTTCCACGAACAAACGTCCTAAATGAGGTGTCGGTCGCTCGAACAACCTTGAATAACACAATTACCAACAATCCGTTCAGTATACAAATCAAACACGATTATAACTAACTCAAAACGTCGATACGACTAAACCAAGTTCATTGGGGCATTATATCAAACACGTTGTAACCACTCTTCGATTGTTTACAACCAATCCTTAATTATACCAATATCAAATCCCTAATGAGTGTTTCAAACCAACAAAATATCTTCAATACAATCAATAATCCAATATGAATATCCAATTCGTGATTTCAACAACAACTAATCGAAAACCCCCAAATCCAACTCAATATTCAAAGTGTTATTGAATAATCCTTCAATAATCCAATGAATATTCATACAAACTCATAATCATATGTATATCTCTTCATACAACATGATTATAATGTCCAAAACATCATATCTCAACACAAAATCGAAATCCAAGATGTCTTTGAAGATCCAAACACTTTGATCCGGTGAAATCGTGTTAAATCGACTATCCAAGCTTCCTAATCCAAGATATATGCTTAGAACACTCCTTAACAAGTGATGTGATGAAGAAAGTCTCTCCAAAAAACCTCTCTCTCGGAACTCAAGTGAAGAAGGGTGAAATGAGTGCAAAAATCCCGTCCAAGTCTATATAAACTGCCGAACGTTACGGCCGTAACTCGGCCTACTTACGGCCGTAACCTCTCCAAGTCAACGGCCTTACGGCCGTGACCAGCCACATCGTACGGGCGTAACTCGTTTTCGTCGAAAGTCTGCCGACAGACTTACGGTCGTAACCGCACCTGCCTTACGGGCGTAACTCGACTCATACGGCCGTACTCGGTAAGACTTACGGGCGTATGAAACCTTCGTCGAAACTGACCGGGCACCCTGATCGAATCGTACGACCGTAACCGGCCAAGCCTTACGGCCGTACCTGCCTCATCTTACGGCCGTACCTGCCTCATCTTACGGCCGTATGCCGCAACCCTTACGACCGTAAGCCCTCTTCGTCCGACATGTCCTGAAAACCACGAACGCATGTTACGGCCATAGCCTGCCTATCCTTACGACCGTAACTCACCTTCGGCCAAAACATCCTTAAGCCAACGAATGCATGTTACGGTCGTAATCACGATCAGTTACGACCGTAACTCACTGCTGGAAATGACACAGTCCGACAACTCCATCTTCTCGTTACGAAAGGTGAATGATCCGACATACAATACTTGTATGAATGTAATTAAGTCCAATAACACGCGATAGATGATACTTCCAACACAAGACTATATTATTCACGTTGATTATGATAATACTCTCTTCTCGATCCACAAACGGAGATGAATGACGATCGGTAACTGATACACGGTTAAAAATATGCCAATGACGAATACAAATGAATGAATCATGAATGATGAGTGATTATTAATGAGTGAAAATTACTGAGTGACAATTAGTGACTGATAATTACTGAATGATAATGAATGAATTACAACCGGGTATTACAGGCGGTGGGTCTGTGCTGATCGGACGCGACAGAAGCAGATGGATCGTGGCGGTCGGCTGCTTGGATCGCAACGGATTCCGATGGGGATGATCGGGTCGGACGACGGGCGGTGATGGTCGAGGCTCGATCGTGCAGCGAAGGCGGGAGCCTAGGTCGGATCGCGGCAGTTCCGGGTTGCAGAAGGGAGAGGCCGGGCAGCGGGGATAGGGACTGATCGGGCGGCGGAGGACGACGGCCAAAGATGATTGGTCGCGGCGGACGACGGTGGTGCACGTGTGAGGCAGTGGCGGCGGGCAGGGGTCGGCTAGGGTTTAGGCAGATTTTTTTTTTTCTTTTTTCAGAATTTGTAAAAAATTTCTGGAGTTGCGTGCTGATAACGTGTTTTAGAAAAATATAAAAAAACAGTAAAGATGAATCAATTGTATTCATAACAATGATAGATGTACCTTTATATATGCTTTACAATAAGAGTCCATCCATACATAGGATTCTTGGTTAACACAATGGTTAACGCAAGACACTTAATGAGATCCTCTATTATCTCTAGAAATCTAGAACCTTATATTTATTTATCTTCTTACTATTAGTACTAACGCTTAGTTCCCGAGTTTCACTTAACGAGAGAAAAGAAGGGAAATAGATGGAAACAAGAAGAAAGAAAAAATATTTGATGTTCCTGAGTTTTTTAATGAAAAGAAACGGAAAGAAATGGAAAGAAAATTTTCCCTCCTAACTTTTCTTTCGATTTGAAGGAATTTAGAGAGAAAAGAACAAAATGATTAATTTTCCTTTCACTCCCTTCAAATTAATATAAAATACAATTTCCTTTCATATTTTTTTCCTATTCTCCTCTCTAACTTTCTTTTCCTTTAAGCCGACACGTACGAAAGAAGAATATCCCGAAACAAATCTAACATTTTTTACACTTCCCATCCCACTATCCCGAGGCTCCCGTTCTCTCGCTCTCCCTCAGATTTGGCCGCCGATCGCTGCCGTAGACTTACGTCTTCGACTCGACCTCTTATTTTACCCTTGGCGTTCTCTATCGGAAACAGCATTTTCATTTCCCTACTTTCCTTGGCCGTTGCCAATAACCGTCACCAGGAGTCATCCAAACTACCAGCGTTTCTGTATATGAAATTATTTACTTAAATTTGAATTTTTTCTTTCCACCGGAGATGGGCAAGCTCCCTTGAGGCTACTGTGGCTATCTTTATCGCCGGCATGCTGCTGCTCCTTTCCCGGCTTGATTTTTTGGGGTTTAGGTACCCTACGTGAGCAAATTCTCAAGTTTCTTGTTAGTCTTCCATAGAGAAATAAGTAGGTTATCGCTGATTCTTGGTTGCCAAAATCAGTTTTCTGGCCCGAAAATATTATGTGAGTTAATCCCCAAGTTTCTTGTTAGTTTTCCGGCAAAAGATAAATAAAGATATGCCAAATTCTGTAAAAATTACTATAAGCAGGGTCTCTAAGTTTGGCTTTGATAAAAAGGTTCATAAATTTATTATCGTTGCTTGAAGCGATCTTTGATGGAGGTAAAAACACGGAATACTGCTCATAGTCTATGCATTTATCACTTAATATTTCTTAATATAATAGTAAAAGTTACAATGCAATTACAAAGGTCATCACCATGCCCCCTTGGCAAATTGACACTTGCGGATCTTTTTGAATTCTTGCTTAGTTCCTTTAATATCACAAAATGCCACAAGAGAGATGATTTCGTATTGAAAATTCTGTTTTCAAGGCCAGAGGGCAAACAAGTTCTTGGGTATTTCAAAACTAAATTGAAAGAACTTGGCTATTGACAATGGAACCTCTGAAGCACCTTACGAGGGCAATTTTATGAAAACTTTAGGCAACTTTGATTTGTTTTTCCTGCATAACTGAAAAGAGACAAATTTATTTTTATGTGGAGCATATTTGTACGAATTTCTTTTGTGCTTTTTGGCAACTTTCTTGTACGAATTTCTTTTGTGCTGTTAGGCAACTATTTTGTCCTGATTTTGGTGTAAGCATTAAGGGTTCACTTCTGATTGGATGATGCTAGGTTGACATGCCAACAATAGCAATTCCAGATTTTCACACATAATTATGCCAGTAGAGTCATGTTCCATGATATACGTGTTGATTTTACGATATCAATCCCGTAATGTGATATGACTATAGCAATTATCTCGATTAATCATCACCTCATGTTATTTTCCATGTAACTGGACAAATCTATGATGTTGATGGTTTTGAAATTTCATCTCATTTCTTCTTTGTTTGAAGGTTGCGACAGGAAGGGCATCATAAAACCTTGCTACTTTGTTTCTTGCATGAATTATAGTGCTAACTAATTTTAGACAATTAATTGGCACTATAATCTTCATGCCACCAACCCCAATATAGTTGTGATTAAGGCGAAGATGATGACATATTTTGCCAACATTAGGGCTGTTAGCGGTCCGAGTGAACTCGAAATCCGGTCATGAACCGGACCGAAATACCCGGGACCGAAACTCACCCGAAAACTAATGAGTTCGGATTCGAGTTCTAAACATTGAACCGAAACCGATAAGACCCGGACCGATAAAACCGAAAAGAAACTCGGTAATAAATTTAAAAAAAACTTTATATGTATTTTATAATTTATATATTTTATACATATATTATTAATACATTTTGCGTGTTTTAAACACAAATAGCATGCTGGTCAAGTAGTTAAGACGCTGTACCTTTGAACAAAAGGTCTGGAGTTCGAATCATGTAACTCCCATTTATGTGATTTATTTTGCTGCCCTTCCTTCATTTTCCTAGTAAAGATCCATCCCACATATGGCTGTTAGCGGTCCGAGTGAACCCGAAACCCGGTCATGAACCGGACCGAAATACCCGGGACCGAAACTCACCCGGAAACTAACGAGTTCGGATTCGAGTTCTAAACATTGAACCGGAACCCTTATCGGTCCGGACCGGATCTACCCGGTAATCTATCGGACCGAATCCGGATCTGGAGAAAACCGGTCCGAACCGGTCCGATAACAGATCTAGCCAACATCAAGATGATATTTTGTTTTCACACAGTGAAGCCTCAACTTATATTTTTATTTCGACGTTAGTTTATATGTTTACTTCTTTTTTTTAATGTTTCTTGACCTGTCACTTCTTTTCCTGATGGCATTTTAATTTCCATAACTAGGGTGATGTCTTGCATTTTTACATGTATCCTATTACTAATAAGAAAAACATTTCATGAGTTGCTTTGGGTATTTGTTTTGACTTCATATAGCTCTCACGAGTACACATTGTGGTGGAATTGAGTTGCACATTTTCTGTCAGCATTTGATTTTTTTTTGGACTTTAAATTTGAACTTCTTTTCGTCATTCCTTTTGATTCTATTATAGCTTTTGATTTATAACAGGCTGTAGCGATTCTAGAGGGTGTAGGCCATTTCTGCTTAATTTGTATTCATCTAATTATCTGCTAATGCTTTAGGTAACCATTGGAGTACGATTGAATATACAAGATGTGCTGGTGATTGAAAGCGACTATACTTTGGAGACACTTCTGCTGTTTTTTGGAAGATCGACGTTTTTTTTCTTCAATTGGACAAGGTAAAGATAAATTCTTGTTTTAGTTATAGATTAGTTATTGGGACTCTTACAGAAATGTACTTCTGCAGTAGTTTGTTGATCTTATTGCTCATGACTTTTCTCCCTGTAAGCAACACCCATTATCGTTGCAGTAGCCTCTAAGGCATTGAAATGTTCTTTGAAGCTTGCAGTGGTTGCCATGTTTTCTGGTTTGAGACGTGACACTTATAGTTCTTAAGTTTCAACTTTAAAGTATTAAGTTTCATTGTACTGCTGAAGTTATAGAAGCACCAGTCTCAAATAAGGATTTACGCAAAACTACATCTTCATGAATATATTGACGTGGTATCTGGACAAATAACTGACTATCTGCAATCTGCATGAACCAAGAACACATACATGAGCAATATGCTTTAGTACTATGAATCATGATAAATTAATTTCCTCTTATGAATGATGTATTATACATGAATATTTTAGAAGCATGACTTGCCTATCATCGATAATTTGGAAAATACACATAATCTGTATCATGTGTAAATGTGTATGAGGGGAAATGTAACGTTTGTTGTATTTATTTGGGTCACTCTAACTCCACATTTCCTTTTTTTGCTATGTGCAATTTTGTTAGATGAACTTGTTGAGGGGGTGGGGTTGTGTTACAAAGCGATCAAGATGCAGTGTTCCTCAATGCTATACGGCAACGAAAAAGGATCAGAATGGGATTCTATATGTTGAAAAGAAGTTCTCTTATTCTTCTTCTTCACTGCAACCTGTCGGATACCCTTTGGAAAGAAACACATCATGGAGCGCTAGGTTTCCATGTTCTTTAGTAGAAACTGTGTTGGGGTGTAAAGATACATCTCGGCGATATGTGCATAGTGGGCAATCTGATCCGGACTTGAGTAGAGATTTTTTTGTACGACTCTGGGTTGCTGATAGAAAGAAGCCAAATCCTTCTTTAGAAGGAAGACATAAAGTTCTTAAATCCAGGGGCAGTGGTGAAGCATTTGTTGATGGGCGAACTCTGTCCGGACTTCTGGAGAGATCCTTTTCAGGTGCGTCTGTTATAAATGAGAAGTCCTATGAGAAAATGAAGTCAAGTTTGAAGCAACCACCTACTAGTCAATCTGTCACTGGTACACTGGAACCAACATCTTTGGAAGAGGTGAAGCTGCCTGCCCCTTTACGCTCACAATTGTTCACTTGGAAAATTGGAACCGTTAGCTAGTTTGCTAATAACTGCGTATATTTTTTTTAATCTTTACTTAGGGTCACCACAATGTTTATTGGATTGTATTTATTTTTCTAGAATGACCCATCTATTATTTCAACTATACACATGTTTAGTGTAATGGGATCTGACTCATGGTCTGTAAGAACAGATCAGCTATTTCGACATTTGGAAATCAAGCTATGATATAAAGTTGTGGTCTGTAGGGGAAGTACAAAACTGTGGTTATATATAGCTCATTTGGGTTGGGTATCTGAAAGAAACTTAAAGGATTGTATGTATGTCAATTATATATACTATTTTTTAGTTTATTTATTTCCTTGAGTGTCTCTAATATTAGTAGGTCTTGCTCATCAAACACCATGGTGCTTTCTATTTTAATATTTCTTGACTTGGGAACTTTTTTCAGTCCAAGGTTGCACCCCTTCTTGCAAGATCCAATTTGCTTATAACCAGGGATATAGAGTGGGGCAACTTGGTTCTTGGCTTTGAGCAGGTAAGTTTTAAGCTTTATGTATTTCTGCCAGGGATGGTTTCAGCAGCAATTTATTCTCTTTCCTTGAACCCTGAAATTTTTTAAAGCCAAAGCTACACACACACACACACACACACACACACACACATATATATATATTATGTATGCTCCGACAATTCTTTTTCAGAGAGAATTAGTCTGCTCCTTTATCTTTAATTTGATAGCTTAAGGCTTGGCGTCCTGTTATAATTTTAATTTTGATTGCTATATTTGACATGCTATATGAAGTTGGACCAAGTAACTGCTTCAAAGAACTTGCAAGTTTGGACAGGTCTGAACTAGAAGATACACATTTTTTAGATCATTATTGTGTTATATCTCTGTTTTAAGTATGTTTGAAATTGCTAAAATCCATCAATAGCTCTTTGATGATTTTCTGAAGTATATTTTCAAGTTGCAAGGTCATTCTCGGTATATATTTTTATTGTGATGAGATGTATTCGTCTTTCTTGGAATGCAGGAAAATCGATATGCGATAGTTGATGTTTGCTACCCACAAGCAGTATGTGACTCTTCTTCTTGGTTGTCATTCTATGGCCTTTTTACCATCCAATGGTGCTAAAAAAAATGACTAATATTGCACTAAGTAGTGAGAATTTATTCTTACCATTTTTTTCTAGCCTGTAGGTTTTATCCGGGAGCAGAGTAATGTGATTGCAAGACAGGTAACCCTCTTTACCCAAGATCTTGGTGTGCTTTTCTGTTTTTTTATTGCATTTCATAGCTTTGTGTCTCATCTTGGTGCAGTATTTTGTTACATGTTTACGTTCCTCCAAAAGCATTGGTTGAATGTTTGATTATCATCATCAGCCTAATTTAAGTATCATTGTAATGACGATTTGATTGAAGTATGCTCTTGTTCCTAAATGTCTGATTTGGTGAGAATTCTAGTTGGCAAAGGGAGATTTAAACTTTAGGTTAGGATTAGACTGTTAGAGGTTATATGCACTTTAGAATTACTGCACCTCCTTTGAATTTATTTGTGTAATGATGAAGCTTTTAGTTGGTGGAAATGAATGCTATATTTTTTATGTTGATACATCTTCGAATGGATAATTGAATAAGAAAAAGCAAATTATGACACAGAAAAGGGGTAAAAACACTCTGGCCTCTGAATCATTGCAATCTGCGCATTTGGGAGCTAAACATTTTACTCTCCTTACACTTTGCCATTTAAACTACAGGGGAGACCACTTCGAGTACCTTGGTGGTTGAAATTATTTATTTTTCCGGGGTCACATGAATGACATGCTTCTTATTTGTGCATTTTTTGAGCAATTGATTTTTTTTTATGAGGGAAAATAGTAATATAATTATCATCATTGGCTCAACAATCAGAAAATCTAGATTGCTCAAAAAAGTGCACTAACAAGTGGCATGCCATGCGACAGGATCCTGACAAAAAATTCAAGAATTGGGGTGCTTCAGGTGACAAAGCGCATAACCTATATAATTCATATGATAAAATGTAACAAAAAAGGTTCAACTTCCGTAGTGCCATATAATGTCCCAAGCTGGTGACTATCCCCACTATAACAACATTGAGTCTTTCCAGCGCGTTTTATTCTGATTCACGCGCTCCCTGAAAAGCTTTCCAACGCGTCGAACATCCCATATTGCTTCAAAACAAGCACACATGACATCTTAGTTTCTATCAGTTGGGCACCAGAAAAGAATATGCAACTTCCTGTTATGAGTACCTATCTGATCTTATAAGCCATCCTTAACGGTGTAATAGCCACATATGCATACGACTTCGATTTACCTCGTTTTGGATTGAGATCAGTTTGGTCATGTTTCCTTCCGCCTAGAAGCCTTGCCGAAGCTGCTCCTCGTCTGTGCCTTCTAGTTGCGCCCTTGTCGACCCTGGGCGTCACATGCCATACCCTAGTATGGATGGCAGTGTTTTTTCCCCTAGAAAAAAATGAATGCCCTCATAGTAATTGCTAGTTTATCAGCTAAAGAAAAATGTAATGTTGGCACTTTTGTGATCCTTAAAGCAATCTTATAATTAGGGCATAAATTTTCACTATCAGTTATCTATTAGCTTTATTTCCCACCCGCACCCACCCCACCACCCTCCTTTTGGCATGGTTTTCTTGTTTTTGGTGAATAAGATGAAGATTCATACCTTTTGCAGTTACTTCGACTAAGACGCCCTTTTATGGCATACATAACTGATGGATTAGGTAACGAACTCTTTAGGGTAAGAGCTTTAACACTGTTTGTCCCACTACCAACAATTGCAAGCTTATTTTCGGTGTACTTACTTTTGTAAAACTTCTTCCACGTAGGTTCGGAGGCCCTTCTGGTGGATCACCAGTTCAATCTACGCAGAGATAAATGGACAAGTATGGTGGTTGCTATTTGTTTGGCTTTGGCTTTCATCTAAGTTTGACCTTTACTCTGCACAGTTTTAGAATAACAGAGACACATGGATAATTTTTGTCGAATTATGTGTTTTCTGTCAGGAAATTGGTGTTGTTCACAGAAGATGGCATCTCTGGAGGAGAATTCATGATTTGTACCTGGGGTAATGTTCTGTGGAGTCCACATTCTGTGTACTTCATTGTTAATCAAATGAATAGTCGTTCTTTTATGCTAATGATATAACATATTTGTTCAAATTGCCTGAATTGCTCAAGTCTTGGCATTGCAATTTGATTATGTGAACTGAATATGGCAGTGTATGATAATTTTTATAAAGGAAGAGAATAATATTTGACTGGAGTGATATGATATTAGTTATCTGACAAGATATATTGGTACAAATCTTCGCCCTTGTTTTAAGCCTGGTTTTCTTTTTTTTTTTTTGGGTGGGGGGTGGGGGGTGGGGGGCTTGAAACTATTTGTGACAGTATAATACCTGTTCTTGGTTAGCACAGTTCGACTCAATCATCATGCTCCATTCTATTTAGAGTTAGTTCAGTATGCATATGTTTTACAGAATATCCCAGCCTGTGCTTTTCGTTTCTGACTCATATCTATGTGGTTTTATTTGTCTTAGGAATAAGCAATTTGCAGTGGTTGAGAACCCTGGGTTTTGGAACTGGACATTCACTTTGAAGGATATTGATGGAAATGTGTTGGCTGAAATAGATCGCGACTGGAGGGGTTTTGGATTTGAGGTTCTTGCTTTTTGATCGTTAATTTGTTTTGAGTAAATCAAGTTTTTATCTCCTGTATTGAGCTATGTTGGTATTGATAAGAAGCTCCGTTTTCTCTTGTTAAACAAAGTGACAAAGAAGTGATGTCCTTTATGTTGGTGTTTGGGATTATGATTTATGCTCTCAATTGACCTACTTGAGAAGAGAGAATATGCATTAGGCTAAATTATTGCTTATTGCAACTGATTTAAGAGTACTTTCTAGTTTCTGATAAGTTATAAGAGAAGCGGGTGCCCTAAATTGAAGTTGCTTTAATTTGTGTCCTACAGCTTTTTACAGATGCTGGTCAGTATGTGATTCGATTTGGGAGCGCCGATTCTAGTGTTGGGCCTGCTCCAGGGGTAATTCAATGCGTAAGGCCGTCTGTTAATTCCTCACCGATACGATTTTCTCAATTATGCGTCTGTGTTTTGTAGGTTCAAGAGTTAAAAGTAAGCCGTTCGTTGACTCTTTCTGAGAGAGCAGTAGCTGTTGCACTTGCTGTCGCTCTTGATAATGACTACTTCTCCAGACATGGGGGCTGGTGAGATTATAGTTTTATGATTCGCCTATATCAATTATTATAAAACATCAGAAAAAATATGGGTGTTTTTTTGTGTCTCTGGATCTAATAAGTATGTGATTCGTTTCAACAGGAACAATAGTAACAGGATCAGGTTCTTCAAAACCATTGAAAATTGCATTCATTTCAGATGCTTTCAGTTAATGTGTGGGGTGGGAAATAATTTACAACCACTAATTGTCACTCTACTAATATAGTTATGTAATTAGGTCTATATTGGTGTCATTAATGCCACTCATTTTATAGTATGTTTCTGCTCACAAGTTTAGGCTTCAAGTGCCTGGTTAGTTAGTGAGTGTGCGTGCACCTCTCTAGAAAATAAAAATTGCGTAAAAGATATGCTTCGACTTGGCTTAATTTGTGTGCTGGATGTGTTGTCATTCATTGGTTATGCAAAGCTCTTAGTAGTTCATATATATATATTCTTGTTCTTAATAGGGGTTTACCCTTTATGGTGGTCGATGAGTGAGACTCGCCGACAAGACTGTTGAAGATGTAAAGACGTGGGAATAAACTCAATCAGAGCTTGTCTGTCTTGATCCATTTTAATACTGCTTGGCTACAATAAACCCGGTTTGTGATTTTTCCTTTTTCTTTTGTCCTCCACCCCCCACCCCACCCCCCGGTTCTTGCGGTGTCCACGAGTATGTTCATTACATTTTATGGCTTGTTCGCATTAAAAACCATTGGTTATTGTTGAACCGAGATTCCATGCTTTGCTTACTTTTCGAGTTCCGTTGTGAAAGGAAGAGAACAGCCTATAATTGCCCATTGTTGATTTGTGCGTCATTTTTTTTAGCCAATGCTCTATATTTAACAAGAGTTTGATCTCAGTACCCAACTCTCTGTAGAAGCAAAATTTACGTCGGGGTTTTGTTTGTTCGATGTATTTCTTATTTTTTCGTCTTATTAAAATTGATACTTTTTTATCTTGTATTGCAGGCTTATATGCAAATCTTGGGTTTTTATTTATTTTTATTTTTACCAAATTGTTCTTGCTCTACGTGTGTGTGTGTGTGTGACTGTGCGTGCGTGTGTGCGTGATAGAGAAGATCAAAATTGATGAAATACTCATGTGTTGGGGGTGGAGTTTGAGAAAAGATGCAGCCCAATTTTGAACAGAGTTCTGAAAATTAGTTCCATTCTCCCTGACCAATTTCTATTAGGAAACCTACTACTAGTGCCTCGAACCTGTGGGGAATCCCCCCGATTTCCCTATTAGTGTATGCTTAGGTAGCACGGATACGTACACATGTTTGAGACACATCAAAATCCTGAGATGTAGGATTCGGACACGGCATAGAGCTCAGTAGGCAAAATAAATAATATAAAGAGAATATATATAATGATGGAAGCAATATAAATCATCCTATAACAATCTATATAAATCTTTACTTTCAAGTTTCAACAAATGTCCCTTCACTATCGAATACGAAGCAATAGCATACAAGCCACAATGGCTACAGAGAAACTTGACATTCCGTCTTCAATTTTTTCTTCCATTAGAGCGGCTTGTTCGAGGTTCCTTCATCTCGAGTCATTCTATAAATTGATAAAAAAAAAATTGTGATCATTATTTCAATTTCTGAATTGTCACTTCAAATTTAATGCTAGAGAAAAGGAAAATTTGAAAATGCGTCCAGATCCGCGTCGGAGGATGCATATTGTAGGTGTATGCGTATCAGGTATATTTCGTATTTTTAAGGAAAATTCATCGACAACCAAATTGTGAAATAGAAACAAAAGTACATATTCGAAATATTAGATTAAGAAAAAAGAATGTTGTATTTTCCAAAAATTAGAAGTTCCATATATATCATTAATTTTAACTAAAAATATATCAGATTATATATTTTCATAATTTATGTTTTAAAATGCATATTGTACACTTAAATATATTAAACGATTTGACGGCTTTATATATATATATATATATATATATATAATACAATAAGTCTATTAGATCATCTTTAATAGCAACCGCAAAATGGTGCTAAACACTACTTTGTGTTGATTCTTTTTCAACAATTACTGTTTGTATTTTTGGATATCTGCAGTGTTCCGCTATTTATAGTGTATATTATTCATTCCACCAATACTATTCTATCTTATTTGTATATATATATATATATATATATATATAGAGAGTTCGGGATATAGGGTGACACCTTCTTTTTTTTGTGAGGTGCCCGCCACGTGTCGTGTTCTGATTGGAGGTGAGTGTTTTAATTATAACACTCACCCGGCTGGCCCACAACACTTGGTGGGTGAGTGTTATAATTAAAACACTCACCTCCAATCAGAACATGACACGTGGCGGGCACCTCACAAAAAAAAGAAGGTGTCACCTTCCTTCCCGAATTCTCTCTATATATATATATATATATATAGATAGATAGATAGATATAGAGAGAGAGAGAGATCAAATGAGAATGGGATTTATTCTGAGAAATAAGAATACATCAGCTCTTGATTGCATGTGATGGATAGTTTGGATTGTATGATTAATTGGATCGTTTCTTAATTAATGACTGGTTCCTTATTTGGTAAACTCATCATTAATATATGGAAATGATATTTTCCTCATTTCATGTATTTAGTCTGAATCATTAAAACAAGTTAAATCAATATGAATGTATTCTTATTTCTTAACTGAAAATCTATTCTCACCAAAACTCATATATGTATGTATGTATATATATATATATATATATATATGGGGTTTTATTTTCAGAACTCTCTTAAGTGCGAGAACTGCGAGAACTCCTCTAAACCAATGAGATTTTTTAAATATTAAAAAATATTTTTAATTCAAAGGGTATTATAGTAAAATATATATATATATATATATATATATATATATATATATATATATATATATGTGGTTTTATTTTCAGAACTCTCTTAAGTGCGAGAACTCCTCTAAACCAATGAGATTTTTTAAATATTAAAAAATATTTTTAATTCAAAGGGTATTATAGTAAAATATAATTTTTATGTTATTTTTGAATTTTTTTTATTAAATATAATAGCCCCTACTTTATCTATAACCCCTACTATATAGTAGGGGTTATGATCAGTAGGGGTTGTATGCATTGACATGGTGTACATTATGTATTATTAGGAGTACAAAAGGTGGTTCTCGCAGTTAACAGGGTTCTGAAAATAAAATATATATATATATATGTGATGGGTCAAATGAGAATTGCTTTTTGAGTAAGAAATAGTAATAAATCCGTATTATTGATTTTTGTGTTATCTATGGTCCATTTTAGACTATGCATAAAAAATATGCATCCCATGCAATAAAATGCTAAGTACTTAAATTATGCATTATTATGCATTAAAATAATACATTCTATGCATAAGTTTTTAAGTGAATAAATCTTGTACATCCATTTGACCAGAATTTACATATCAAATTTATTCTTATTTCTTAACTTAAAAACATTCTCACCAGAACCAGCCCATATATATTTATGCACATAAATTTGCACTAATTATTTATTGCTCAATTTAGAAATTAAAAACTTAGCTATTTTGATGCTTTAAAATGTACTGATTGAATATTTGTGATAATATTCCCCCAATATATAATTATAGTATAATTATAATATTCCGAATTCAGCGAATCTGAAGATATTTAAATTTTTATTATTATTTAATGGGGATACAATACATTTAAATTTGTACATAATAATAAAATTAGAAAAAGAATATAATAGAATATCCATCTTTATTATATTTTTATACAAACTATTGGAGATACATTACTAATTTTTGTATTTTTGTGTAAACTGTTGGAGATGCATTGTTGATTTTCTTAATTTTATATTTGAAATTGCAGTATTTTTGTGTAAACTGTTCGAGATGGTCTTAGTAATTTAGTCGATGCATTATAGCATCGAACTCTTTTGAGCAAATTAAACATTTGATTGTTTGGATGAATTCAAAATCAATATACGATTACAGAAACAAAAACATTACATATAGTTGTACACAATAGTATTATGCAAGAAGAATAAAAGTACTGAAAGTGGTTATAACTTTTTGATAGAAATAACAATACGTAACAGTGTACAGTAGTAGGTCATAATAATGGTACACATCATCATAATAGCAATGTACAAGGTTGTTATCTTTTGTCCATATGGTAGCAGAGTATAATAAATTCATAGTAGCAGTATACTCAATATATAATGACAGTGTAATAAATTCATAGCATCAGTACCCGATTATCGTTTGTATTGTGCTATTATATATATTCCACAATGTTAATGTGTGTTTAATATACTGCTAATATAGTATTATAATGCTATTATATACTCTAGGTGTATTGTTTTAAATAAAAAATAATCTTTTATAGATTTTTAAGTATACAATTTTAAATTATAGATCGTGAAAAATATTGTTTTTGATAAATTATTCTGAATAACAAATGAACTTTTAATTATTTTTTAAAGAATTAAGGGAAAAAATATTGTGAGAATCGCCCCTTCTGACCGACAAAATTAAATTAATGAGATAGATTTTACGCGTGCACCCCACCCCCGCTAATATAACATCTTAACCTACCTATTTACTCATTTAATGTCTCCAGATGAATTATTAGTTGTTGTCATCGTCGTGTTGTCACCTTAATTCCAATTATTGAGTTTGACGGTATGAAAATTATAGTCAATTATAGGTTAAAACTAGTTAACATTATAAAATCATGCAAAAGTAAAGTAGTAAAATTTTGCGACGAATATTCTTCCTCTCGCAACTTTCATGCGAGAAAGTAATAAGATGCAACAACAATGACATCTAGTTCTTTACCCCAAAATGATTTGGGGTCAATACGAATCAGCTTTGAACCAAATCGATAATCGTTACATAAATAACATAAAAGGAAAAAGAGGAAAAGTAGAGAAAAAGCGAATAAAAAAGAGTGGAAAAAAAAAAAAAAGATAACGTGAAATAAAAGAAAATAGGAATTAAAAAAAAAAAAAAAAGAATCGACTCATCCACCATCCGTATTCTTTCCCGCCACATTTGCCTCTCCATCGCCATACTTTCTCCAATTCAAGAAACCGCATATCATTTTCAATCATCTTTATCCAAGAGTTTTCTTCCTCTACCTTTCACAACATTACTTCGCTTCCCCAACTTTCTAAAGCCTCCTCACTGGGCATCAATAGTCTTCTTCTTACATGACCAAACCATCGTAATCGATTCTCCATCATCTTGTCTTCTATAGACGCAACTCTTACCTTCTCTCTCCGATCACCTCATTTGAGCCGATCCTTTTTGTATGACCACACATCCATCGTAGCATACGCATCTCTCGCCACATTCATCTTTTGAACGTGACACTGCTTTCTGACCCAACACTCGGTGCCATATAACAAGCAGCCTAATTGCCGTGCGGTAAAATTTACCCTTTAATCTATGAGGCATGCGGATCACATAAAACCCCGTGGCACTCTTCCACTTCAACCACCCCGCCTTTATTCTCATGGCCACATCGCCATCTAGCTCTCCATCCTTTTGGATAATAGATCCAAGATACCGAAAGAAAGTGGATCCATGAACAACTTTCCCATCAAATGTGATCATCCCCGCCTCTCTATCAAGCTTCGCTAAACCTACACTCCATATATTCGGTCTTACTGCTTTCACCCTAAAGCCTCGAGCTTCCAAAGTATCCTCCAAAGTTCCAATTTCGTTGCACTCCAACCTTCGCGTTTCATCAATCAACACAATATCATCTGCGAACATTATACACCACTAACGTCATTTTGAATTTCTCTTGTCAATTCGTCCATGACTATGGCAAAGAGAAAAGGACTAAGAGCAAATCCTTGATGCACCCAATCGTAATAGGAATTCTTGTCCTCCCAACATTAAATCGTACACTTATGTACTCTCCCTCATACATGTCCTTTATAATGTCAATATATTTCCGCGATACACCCTTCTTGCTAAGGCCCACCAAAGTACTTCTCTTGATACTTTATCATACGCTTCTCTAAATCAATAAAAACCATATGCAGATCTTTCTTTTTATCTCGATAATGTTCCATCAATCACGGATAAGATAAATTGCTTCCATGGTCGATCTTCCGCATAAATCCAAACCGATTTTCTCGTTATCTTCACACATTTCCCGATCCTTTGTTCAATCACTCGTTCCCACAACTTCATGGTATGACTCATTAGTTTAATTCCGCGATAATTAGAACAATCTTGAACATCACCTTTGTTCTTATACAAAGGGACGAGAATACTTTTCCTCCATGCGACGCGCATCTTATCGCTTCTCCAAATCTTATTGAAAGCATAGTTACCCATTCGATCCCTCTCTCCCCCAAACACCTCCAAACTTCAATAGGTATACCATCCTGGTCCCTTCTTTTCTTTGACCCCATCTTCTTCAATGCAATTGTCACTTCACCCTTTTGGATTCTTCTCTTAAACTCTCGGTTAACCATACTTGAGGGGATGTTTAAATTCCCAATATCTAGTTCTTGATGGCCATTGAATAGGGTATCAAAGTATGACCTCCATCTCTCTTTTATCTCTTTATCTTGAACCAAAACTTTTTGGTCAGTATCTTTTACACATTTAACTTTTCCAATATCTCGCGTCTTCTTCTCTCTCATTCGAGCAAGTTTATAGATATCTTTTTCCCCTTCTTTAGTATCTAATCTTGCATATAATTCTTGATTGACCTTTGATCGGGCATTTCGCACTGCCTTTGATTGAGAAAGTAATAAGATGAAATCCCAAAATTGTCACCATATAAATTTTCCCACATTCATGAAAAAAATCATGTATTTTAAGATAATTACTATAATTATGTTCCATTACACAATTTGATGTTTCTTATTTCATGAATTCTTAGTTGTTAATACCAAAAAGAGTTCTCATATGATCCTAACATTTTATACTATATAGAGAGAGAGGGACTGGGGAGAGAGAGTTTGCTTTTACTCCCTCCGTCCACGAAACTTTTTCATTTTTTATTTTTTTCAGTCAAATTTTTTAAACTTTGACCATAAATTACAATCAATATATAAAAAATTATAGTAATTTAAGTACTTGATTAGATTTGTTTAATGTTTATTTCTAAAATATAACTTACATTTTCAATAAAAAATTATATATTACTCACAATTTTTTGGTCCCCAAAAAAGTCAAAAATTGGACACATTTTGGTGGAGTGAAAGAGTAATATATGGGAGAGTTCTCATTTAATTCTTTTTTTTCCTTTTCCCGAATTTCAAATCTTTTTACAAGTAGAAAAATAGGAAGGAGATATTATTTGAACCCTTGACATTACCTTTAATAGGTAAGACCAATTAACGACTCTAAGCAAACATGATGGCTGTTTCCCTTCATAACAGCATGTCAGCACCACCAAGAATTCCCTTTATATGTTGTCTATTCATGGTTGCCACCACCATTTTGTGAGGGGTATAAGGAAGAGTCTTTATCAAGAATTTTAAAAAGCCTTTGTTCTTTTCATCATTACTTTATACTTAGTGTTTCTCCTTTTCAACACCAACCCCATCCTTCTAATGATGTCTCTCTCCCTCTTTTGCAAAATCAACTTTACGTGGGGAGAGTATTAAGAAAAGAGAGAGAACGAACACCTTTATTTTTATTTGATATCGTTTAGTTGATTGTTTTTTGGGATTATCTTATCCCAATTTCCAGAATTAATTTTTTCTTTTTTCCTTTATATTCGTTTTCTACCTTCCTTGAGTTTTGAATTATCCCATTTTTCTCTACAAATTATTCTTCCATTAAGACCACCACCACTACCGTCACCATCACCACCGCCACCACTGCCGGAGCCACCACCACCGGCACCGACTCCGCCGCCACGGCTGCCACCACGAGCACTATTATCACCACCGCCATAACTGTCACCACTATCACCACCATGGCATCCTCCACCAGTACTGCCGCCACCACCATCACTGTCGGTATCGCCGCCGGCTCCGGAACCGTCACTGCCATTGTCGGCGACGCAGCCACCGCCGCCACCACCAGCACTGTTATTGTAATATTCGAGATTTTTTTTATTTTTATTAATTTCTATTGTTAGCATTTCTCTTTTTCCGACGATTCGCTTGTAATCGTTTCGATATTTGGAAATTATGTTATTAAACTCTTTTTGGCATTCGAACGAGTTTCAAAGTTGTTTTTAGCGAATACAAGTAATGATGTGATCTTATCGTACTTTGGTTCGATTCTTGTAAATCTTGTTGGAGACTGTCGTTTTATTTTTACTATAAATTTGTTTAATATATTTAGTCGGATAATAAATGAACTGGACCTAATGATGACAATGTACGGCTTTTTGACCGCGGATCTCAACAGATTGGCCAATTGGATTAGATCAATCGCACGAAGCCCTGCCTCGTTGATGATTACTGAAAAGCTCCTTCGAAGTTCCGAAGTTTTCTGAGATAAGATAATGTTAGATATAACGAGGGCAACCTCGCTCCTGGGTGTATAAGCAACTCTTTAGTGGTCGCACCGGTACGGTGGAGGTTGGTTGAAGATGATGTTACGCGGCGTTCCAGGAAAAGAAAGAAGGACTAGAAAGACAAGATGAGATGGGAAGTCCAGATAGCAAGAAAGAAGAACATGAAAAAGAACACTCTTATGACAGCAATAGAAGCCTATGCTTGTGGAATTGTTGATCAGATAGGACGTGATGTGAGGGGAATAATGAGATCTCATTATTTTGATGAAGAAATAGAAAAAAGAGAATTTGATAATTTTGAGGAATAAAATGGAAGTGAGTAAAATCCATGATTTGAGAGTTTATCAGTAAAAATCCTCATGATTAACCATGGACCCAACCATGCGCGGATCCCTCCGAGGCCCCGTCGGTTCCTCCCAGAGTGAACGTATACACTCTCACACACATATGCGTCACTTTTCACATTCTGAATGTAAGTTCATAGAAATTACTTACCTTTGAGACATGATGGAATGTTTCGAGACGGTATACGACCACGATTGAAGGAACTTGACGATTCCGAACCTAAACGATCCGTAATAAAACTATCAACAACCATATAATTGAAATTGAAACTGAAATATGCCCGAAAACCCCACCTATGAATTATGTAAATTCATACTGTAACACTCCAAACTAGGTGGATATTACAGTGTCGTGGACCCCCGACTCGGACCCACCAGGCGAACGAAAATTAATGAATTGCACAATACAAATTTAGTACCGAACCACATTACATCATCAATTACTCCGATAAGGAGTTCCAAGTACAACACACCCACGGAAACACTGAATACATGTATATTTTATATGAAGATAAAATATACAACACTGAACAAATGACAATCCAAAAGGAAGTGCAGCGGAAAATACATAACAAGAAAATGTGAATGAAATGAAGAGACTGGGCCCCCTACTAGTATCACTGGAACTCATCGCCATAAACGTTCTCTTCCCGTGATTTTGCCTTGCCATGACCTAAAAATAATATCCCCAACGGGGTCAGTTACACAGAACAACAATCCTCAAGAGTTGAACAATATACAACAATCACATGAATGAATTGAGTAATAGAGTTAAATGATGAGTATCAAAGTACGCTCGAATGGAATGTGTGAGTGCACAAGTAGCCGAGTGTCCGGAGCCCCACATATACACCCGCAACTTGGCCTAATTAGTCTCACGGAGGTTCTTTACCGTGTGCACAGTCCAAATGTGTCCAGAATCCCGCATATACACATGACCATAGTGTTCCCGACTAAAAATTCCACACATATGCCACCCGGCCACGAGACACAATCCCAGAAGGTCACAAAAACAAAAGCGACCAAGATGAGAGGTAATGAATAAAATCCGATAAGGATAAAGAACGACTCACCGAGATGGCATAATGATACAACGAGTGGTAGCTTCAATGAAAATAATTTGGAACCGTCATTCCTCGTGAGTTACATGATTAGTTGATGATTACAAGTCTCGACATGAATGATATATTATGAGTGAATTACATGTATGAATGAACAACAACGTAAGGAATTAATATTCCTTTAACCGAGTAAGAATTTACTTACACAACACCAGTGAAGAATGTCCTTCCTCGAACAAACATCCTAAAAGAGATGTCGGTCGCTCGAACAACCTTGAATAACACAATTACCAATAATCCGCTTAATAAACGATTCAAATGTGATCACAACCCACTTCAAAAGTCGATACAACAATATCCAAACTCATTGGGGCATTATGACAAACACTTAGCAAACATTCATCCTTTGATTATAATCAACTCCAACTATATCGAAACCAAACTCCAAAATAAGTAGTTCAATCCAATAAAACACCCATAATGATATCAATAATCCAATGGGAATCCACAACTCAAGGTTACGACAACTATAATCGGAAATCCCCAAAAATATTAAAGTCAACTCTAAAGTGTTCTTGAATCAAACCCCAACATTCATGAAATCCGAAATATACGCCAATAAATCCGTAGGAATACATTTATCCAAGGTAAATAATCCATATCTAACATATTCCAACTTAATAACAAGCTTACAAGAAGAGACAGGGAGGAAAACATTCAAAATCCGAAATTCTAGATTCAAGAATTATTTACCTTGATTCGATGTATTGGAGAGGATGGAATGATGCACAAACTTGAAGATGATGATAGGTGAGTGCAGCTCAAAGAGATTCTTCCAAATCGCCCAGAATCGCCCAAAAATAAAGTGAGAAATAAAAATGACGAAACTGGACTCGACTGTCTAATTTATACTGTTCCCAGATTAGCGCACGCTATGATCTGATATTTAGCGTGCGCTAGCGGGTTAACCAGACAGTCCAGTGAACTCTGACTGCCTCGTTAACGTACGCTACGAACTTGGTAGCGTGCGCTAACGCCTCCCCGATAGCGTGTGTTAACTCAAAATGTTAGCGTGCGCTAACTGAATAACTGATGCCCAGTACTATAGTCCAGAACCTTCTGTCCTCTGACCTTCTCGCGATAGCATGCGCTACATCCAAAACTCAACGTGCGTTACTATACCATTAGCGTACGCTAATAACTACTCATAGCGTGCGCTATGAATTATTCCAGTTCAGTCCAGTACCCATTGGACTCTGCCTGATCGACCTTAGCGCGCGCTACTTACCATTCGTAGCATGCGCTACTACAACTCAACTGCAGTCCAGTGCCTTTTGGACTGTCTGCCTGAACCACATTAGCGTGCGCTAATACTGAGAGGTAGCGTGCGCTACTCGTACTCAATTAGCGCGCGCTAAAGAGAGTACATAGCGTGCGCTACTCCTCACACACAGCCACTATGAAAATGACAATGATGATAAACACGGCTTGATCCTCGAACCAGGTAGAAAGACGAATAATAACTGATACACAATACAAATTACTCTGAACGGTGAATACAATGATTGAATATGAATGATGAATGATTATTAATGAGTGAAAATCACTGAGTGGCAATTGCTTAATGATAATTACTGAATGATAATGAGTGAATTACAACCGGGTATTACATACTCCCCCCTTAAAAAGAGTTCCGTCCTCGAAACTAAGGGTCAAATAACTCGGGATAACTCTCCCACATACTATCCTAGGTCTCCCAAGTAGCCTCTTCGACTCCGTGTCTAGACCACTGAATCTTAACCAAAAGAATCGTCTTGTTCCTCAACTATTTGATACGCCGCTCTAAGACTCGTACAGGACGCTCCTCATACGAATGATCATCAGCGATCTCGATTTCGTCGAACTGAAGTATGTGACTCGGGTCGGCAACATACTCCCGTAGCTGAGATACGTGAAACACATTATGAATTCGGCTCAATGCCGGAGGTAAAGCCAATCGATAGGCCAAACTGCCTACTCGATCCAAAATCTCAAACGATCCAATAAATCTCGGACTCAACTTTCCCCGCTTCCCGAAATGGAAAATACCTTGACTCGGGGATACTTTGACCAAAACGTGGTCACCTACCTCGAACTCTAGTGGTCGACGACGATTATCTGCATATGATTTCTGTCGACTCTGAGCGGTCAACAAATGACTTCTGATCAAAGCTACCTTCTCACGGGCGGCTATAAGCATATCGGGCTCGGTGCCGATTGATTCTGACAAGTCATCCCAACACAAAGGAGATCGACAATGACGACCGTATAAGGCCTCGTAAGGTACCATCTTATTCGAAGCATGCCAACTATTATCGTAAGTGAACTCGATCAACGGTAGTTGGGCTTCCCAATCGTCCTTCCAATCGAGAACACATGCCCTCAACATGTCCTCCAATGTCTGAATAGTCCTCTATGATTGTCCGTCGGACTGAGGATGAAAATTTGTACTGAGATTAAGCTGAGTTCCCATTGCACGATGAACTGATTTTCAAAAATACGACACGAATCCCCCGTCACGATCAGAAACAATACTCTTAAGAGTACCGTGCAATCTCACTATCTCTTTGATGAACAACTGGGCAAGTCTCTCAGGACCCCACATATCCTTAATCTCAAGAAAATGAGCTGACTTAGTTAGACGGTCCACAATTACCCAAATCGTATTCATGTCACGACGACTCGTCGGCAAACTCGTGATGAAGTCCATAGATATATCTTCCCACTTCCACTCTGGAATAGGGAGAGGTTTCAACAAACCCACCGGTCGCTGATGTTCTATCTTGACTTCTTGACAGGATAAACATCTTGAAACAAATTCCGTGACTTCTCGCTTCATATTACTCCACCAGTAATTCTGTTTCAAGTCCTTGTACATCTTGGTAGACCCCGGGTGAATGGAATAAGGGGTAGCATGAGCTTCTCTCAAAATCGATTTTTTCAACTCGTCGTTCGCTGGAACGCATAACCGGTTGTTAAATCGCAGAAATCCATCCTCGTGGACCACAAATCCAGGGGCTTTCCCCTGAGTCACAACATCTCGAATGCGCGACAAAAATGGGTCCGAACCCTGATTCACTCTGATCGCCTCTTCAAGTGGCGGTGAAATCTCTAACGTATAAAGTTGCCCTTGTACTTGTTGTAACCAAATCTCGACCTCGGATCTTAGGAATTCCTGTTGAAGTTCCTTCTGAACAGTCAAACGAGCAAGCATTTGCTCCTGAACGGACTTATGACTCAAGGCGTCGGCGACAATGTTCGCCTTGCCCGGGTGGTATAGTATCTCAATATCATAGTCCTTAATCAGTTCTAACCACCGTCTCTAACGCATATTTAACTCCTTCTGAGTAAATATGTATTTCAAGCTCTTATGATCGGTGAAAATCTTGTTGGAATATTTATTCCACACATTATTTAATTTGTGTTTTGATGATTAAAGTTGCTAAACAACAAAACAACATTAAGGCGAAGCAAAACGTCGATGCAAACGAAGACGCAAAAAGTTGCAATCTGGACTGCATTAGCGCACGCTAAGACATAAATGTCAGCGCACGCTAACGAGGAGTCAACTGCATATCAGCCAAGTTCGAAGTAAGCTGAAGCGAAGTCAGCTGATGAGATAGCGCACGCTACACGTTATCATTAATGCACGCTATCGAGCCCTGTTACCGTTGTGAAAGAATTCAAACACAGAATATCGTATGCAATAAAGTCAACATTAGCGCATGCTACAAAGTATGATCAGCGCACGCTAAGATGTTTGAATCAAGTCAATCTGAACGTTGGGAAAAGCAGGTCAAAGTCAGCATATCAAACGGATACTTTGACAATCCATGCAATGGATATATTGGATTAGCGCACGCTACAATGTGTTATTAACGCACGCTAATACAAGAAGGTTACGTACGTAAGGCAGAAGGCATAACGTACGCTAAAGAAGAAACGGTTACCGGATCAAATCGGGAATTCAGCGCACGCCATCTGCACGCTAAGATATTAGCGCACGCTACCAGAAGAAGGCTAGCGCACGCTAGTAAGTCAAAACAGCCAGCAACGGCTAGTTTGTGGAAAATGCCTATAAATATCATTCCTATGGTATTGTTTGAGTACAACAACTTCAAGCAAACGAGGTATTCATCTGAGAATCATACACTTACATTGTTGTTGTAATATTGAGCTTATATTGTTAGTTTGAGTGTTTATACATTCAACATTATACACGAGCGAGAAAAAGAAAAGATACGATTTGATTCGGTGTTATTAGGATCAAGGATCCGGTATTGTTAGAATCACAATCGCTATCTTAGTGAGGTTTATCTAGTACCGATAGAAAGCTAGAGTGGTTGATTCCTTATCCAATAGAAAAGAAAAAACAGTTTTATTCGGACCGATAGAAGACGAGCTTGTAACGGTAATCCCTCGACCGATAGAAGAGAGGCGTAGAGGTTTTGATCTTAAGCCTAAGGAAAAAATACATCGAGAGAGGACGTAGGCTTCGTTAATAGCCGAACCTCTATAAATCATTGTGTGATTTATTTTCCGCAATTTATTTACGCTTCCGCACAAAACGGCGCAAATATCCGATAATATACCAACAAATCTGACAGGTGATGCCATAAAGATAATGACGCCAAATCTTCAATGCGAACACCACAGCTGCTAGCTCCAGGTCGTGGGTCGGATAATTAACCTCGTAATGTCTCAATTGCCATGAAGCATAAGCAATAACGTTCCCGTTCTGCATTAATACACATCCAAGACCGTGTCCGGACGTGTCACTATATACCACGAATCCTCCCGTCCCTTGCGGCAAGGAAAGGACAGGTGCTGAAATCAAACGACTCTTGAGTTCCTCAAAACTCCACTGACACGCGTCAGACCACGTGTATTTCTTATCCTTCCGCAAAAGGTTCGTCATGGGTTGAGCGATTTTAGAAAATCCTTCCATAAATCGCCGATAATAACCAGTTAACCCGAGAAAACTTCGGATTTCCTTAACATTCTTCGGAGGTTGCCAATCTCAGATAGCCTCCGTCTTTTGAGGGTCGACACGAACTCCGTCCGATAAAATTACATGTCCGAGAAACGTCACCTCGGACATCCAGAATTCACATTTGGAAAACTTTCCATAGAGTTGCTCTCGTCTCAACACGTCGAGAACCTGATGAAGGTGAAATTCATGCTCCTCACGGTCACGAGAATAAATTGAAATGTCATCAATGAAGACAACCACGAACTGATCCAAATAGTCGATGAAGACTCGATTCATTAATTCCATGAATATCGCAGGTGCATTAGTTAACCCAAACGGCATTACTACAAACTCATAATGATCATAGCGTGTTCGAAACCCCGTTCTTGCGATATTCGACTCTCGAATTCACAACTGGTGATACCCAGATCTTAAATCGATCTTGGAAAATACTGAAGCTCCCTGAAGTTGATCCAAAAGATCATTAATACGGGGTAGAGGATACTTATTCTTGTTCGTCACCCTGTTCAACTCTCGATAATCAATACACAAACGAAATGAACCGTTCTTCTTCTTGACAAATAACACAGGTGCTCCCCACGGGGATGCACTCGGTCGGATATAACCTTTCTCGGTCAAATCCTCCAATTGATTCTCCAGTTCTTACATTTCGGTCGGGGCCATCCGATATGGTGCCTTCGATATTGGAGACGTACCAGGCTCCAACTCAATCGTGAATTCCACATATCTCTGTGGAGGCAAATCAGGTAACTCGTTTGGAAATATATCAGCATACTCTCTCACTACCGGAATATCTGCCAACATGATTGATGATTTCTCGGTCTTGGTCATATAACACCAATAACCGACACACCCCTGATTGAGTAATTTCACTGCTTTCATCAAATTAATGACTTTACCGGAACATCTGGGATTACCTCCTTGGAATACACATTCACCTCCATTGTCTGAAATGATAGTGACCATACGCTTGCGGACATTAATGATGGCATTGTGACGACCCATCCAATCAATACCCAAGATAACATCGTCTCTCGGTAGATCTACTACGATCAGGTTTGCCAACCAAACACGTCCATTAAGCTGAATCGGACAATTCTCAATCTCACGATCTCCGGTAATTCTTCTACCGTCAGGTAGACCAATGATAAAAGGTTCACAACTAGTAGCACTATCCAGATGAAGTCTACTCAAACATGACTCAGAAATGAATGAATGCGATGCACCAGTATCAAAAAGGGTACACACAGGTTGAGATAGAATTTCGAGTGTACCTGAGATCATCCGAGCCTCCGGATCGTCAGTCTTCTTCATCTCATAAATTCGGGGCTTGCCGGCCTCTGAACCAGACGCTCCCGTCTGATAGCTTTTGGCTCCGCCTTTGTTTGCTCCTGTCGTTTTAAACGACGCTGACTGAGTAGCCTGATTCTGAATAGTTGCCTGCTTCGGGGCCTGAGATGTCGCCGGAGTAGGTCTGGAGTCTCCTTGGCAGAAACGGGCCTTATGCCCAGCAATCCCACAGTTATTACACGTGACAGTCTGCCTCAGACATTTCGTGCTGTAATGGCCCTGTTCACCACAGTTGTAACAGGTGATGGCCGAGCTGGCCACTCGGGACTGAGATTCCGCAGGCTTAGGCGCCATAGGAGGTCGCTCTGAAAAAGTAGAGCCCGTACGAGGCTTCTTGAAAGTGGCCTGATTGCCTTCAGACTGATTACGCTTCTTCGATTTCTTGCCGGAAGATGAAGTCTGATTCTTAGAAATCTCCTTAGCAGTAAGCTCATAAGTAAGAGCTTTCTCGATAAATTCGGCCAAAGTGGTGCAATGATGATTAAGCAATTGAAGCCTCATAGGAGGTTTCAAGCTCTTACTGAAATACTTGATTTTATCCGCCTCGGAGTGAATAATAGATGAGGCGAAAGGAAGAAGTTCCTGAAATTTCTCGGCGATGGCGAGAACATCATCGTCCGCTGAAAGATCGGGAGTGAGAAATTCTGATAACTTTGCCTCTCTGAGTGGGGCCGGATAATACCTCTCCATCATAAGAGTTTTGAACTGGTCCCACGTACAAGCTCCGTCGGTGGGCTTCAGAGATAGCCACCATGAGTGAGCGCTCTTATCCAGATAGTAAGCCGCAACTGAAACTTTGTGTCCTTCGGGACACTCCACCATAGCAAACAGTTTCTTGAAATGATCCATCCAGTGAATAATGTCCGCCGGCTTAGATGAGCCCCCGAAGGTAGGCGGCCTCTGGCGAGAAATGTCATTGATGATGCTGCTCACATTCCTCTCTTGCCTTTGAGGTGGCGAAGGAGGAGCCTGTTGATTCTGAGCTGTTGAGTTCTGCATCATCTCCATCAGAAGTCCCAACTGAGTAATTTGGTCCATCATGCCCTGCATAAAAGCGAGAGGATCAACCCGAACACCTTTTGATTGGGTTGTGTCCCGGGTACGACTCCCTGACAGAGAATGATCATTTCCGGGTGAATGGGTGGCAGCGTCGCTGCTCGATGAATTTGCATTATTCCTCGCGTTCACGCATGTATTCACATGAGCTCTTGGGTTTCGGCCCGCACCGCGGCCTCTTCCCCCGCGTCCTCTGCCTTCTCTCTCCATACTGAAGTAGGAAAGTCACAAGATAATTATAGATCTCGCATGAATATCGCACTATGATTACGTCATGAAATGATGAAAACGAGCATACATGCTCTAACACAATGATTACATGAATGATCCACTTAGGTGACATGATTATCTCATGAAAATCTTGAAATGATTATCTTGAACAAGTTAACAAGATTAATGATACGATCCTCAAGATCAACTGAACAGTGAAATGAACTGAGTGATTAATGAGTTAACATGATCGACATGATCAAAAATGAAAATGATGATTGAGTATTGTTGGTTGTTGAATAATGAATGAGTGATTCTTATTGCCAGAAATTATACCATGGCGTTAGAAATCTTACAGTTCTTTCGGTCTGAGGGGCTTGGCATTTGCACAGGTCACACGTGACGCAAAAGTCCAATGATACTAGTCTGATGACGATGATTTCAAATGAGACATGACTCGGGAGATAGTATTCAAAACCACGCTCCGATACTAACTCTATAACACCCCAAACTAGGCGGATATTACAGTGCCGTGGACCCCCGACTGGGACCCACCAGGCGAACGAAAATTAATGAATTGCACAATACAAATGTATTACCGAACCATATTACATCATCAATTACTCCGATAAGAAGTTTCAAGTACAACACACCCTGGGAAACACTGAATACATGTATATTTTATATGAAGATAAAATATACAACACTGAACAAATGACAATCCAAAAGGAAGTGCAGTGGAAAATACATAACAAAAAAATGTGAATGAAATGAAGAGACTGGGGCCCCCTACTAGTATCACTGGGACTCCTCGCCATCAACGTTCTCTTCCCGTGCTTTTGCCTTTCCATGACCTAAAAACAATATCCCCAACGGGGTCAGTTACACAGAACAACAATCCTCAAGAGTTGAACAATATACAACAATCACATGAATGAATTGAGTAATAGAGTTAAATGATGAGTATCAAAGTACGCCCGAATGGAATGTGTGAGTGTACAAGTAGCCGAGTCTATGGAGCCCCGCATATACACCCGCAACTTGGCCTAATTAGTCTCACAGAGGTTCTTTACCGTGTGCACAGTCCAAATATGTCCGGAGTCCCGCATATACACATGATCATAGTGTACCCGACTAAAAATTCCACACATACGCCACCCGGACACGAAACACAATCCTGAAAGGTCACAAAAACAAAAGCGACCAAGATGAGAGGTAATGAATAAAATCCGATAAGGATAAAGTGTAATACCCCTATTTTTTGGATATATTTTTCGGATATCGTGCATCAGGTCATCGCACTTTTGATATGAGGTATATCGTATGAGAATACTATTGGATTCAGTATATGTATTCAGTAAGTGATTATGTGTTTTCGGTATGTCGAGACAGGCGGTAACAGCTGAAATTGGCTAAGTATGGAATTGTTACGTACGTTAACAAGGTGAGCTTACGTACGTAAGATTGGCATGGTTACGTACGTTAAGGCTAAGGTATTACATACATAACAAAAGCATCGGACAGGACCGAGTCCTGGTCGGCAGGTGGGACCCTGTGTCGGCAACTTTCGGCGGAGGATGTTGACAGGTGAGTCAACGTACGTGTTACGTACGTTATACAGGACGTGTTACGTACGTAACACGAGCATTGTACTGTAGCAAGTCAACTAGTATATTATGTACGTTATATGGTATAGGTTACATACGTAATGGACTTCACGGAATGAGACAGTGAGTTTGTTACGTACGCTATGGATTTTGGATTACGTACGTTAAAGTTGTTACGTACGTTAAGCAAGGACACTTACGTACGTAACGAGATGCGCAGTTTATATAATAAGAGCTGGTCTTTCATTTGTTCACGAAAGGAAACTCATTTCTCCCACCCCAGCTCGTCCCTCTTCACTTCTAAGAGTGTTCTAAACACTTCTAACATGATTGTGAGCTTGGAATCATGGAATTAGAGCTTGGTTATGGAACTATTGTTGATTCTTGAAGTGATTTCTTGTGTTATCCATATTCTATGAGGTATGTGTTAGGATTGTATACTGCAAAGCATACTTTATGCTTGTATTACCTAAATTCCCTATTACTACCTATGAGGATATTAATTATATTTAATCACATGTTTTGCATATTAATTCACGTTATGGTTATGCAAATGAAATGTCTAATTATTTTATATTGTAGATAATGTGGTGTGTTGGTGTCACACGGAAGATCACATTATCGGTGCCTTATAAAATAATATAATAGTTCACAACCTATATAATTATTAGACAAATTATATAAAGGGTTGTAGTGTATGCTTGAGTATAGTTGGTCTTGACTATTAGCATACATTAGCGTATTTGCATACGTTGAACAGATCGAGGTGAGATAGTGTCCTCTGTGATCGACCGTAAGAAGAACGTAAATCTCGGATAATTATTATTTCTTAATTCTAAGTATATAATATTTAATTGTGTATTTATAATAATTATTGCTTTGATTTACCATAGGTGAGAGTCAAAATGATCGACTCAATAAGCCTCGTATCTTGGGCAATAATATTGTTTATACGACAATTATTATTATTACTAGAAATCGTGTCCCGACTCGTGCGGGTTGATGATGTCCCCTTGAGGAGCTCGATAATGATTATTATATTAAACCCCGCAGTGGATTTAATTCCGATATAATAATAAGGTTCGAGTGGTACTACTCTTGGATAAGATATTAATTAATTAAAGCTGTCAGTAGCTTATAATTAATTAATGGACATTCGATATCTTAAACACGGGAAATAATATATTTAATAAGGAGCCCAATTTCGTAATTTGGGATTTTGGTAGGAAGTGCAATATCAACTTTTTAGTGGACTAAGTTGATATTAATTGATTCACCATATATTAGGAAGAGTCCTAATAAGGTAAGGTGAATTAATTGGGAGTCCTTCCATAATCCTCCTTTAGATCCCTAGTAGTAGTCCAAGAGCCTATAAATAGGACATTATGGGGTGTTGGCCGATTTGTACATGCTTGGTGAGATTGTGTGATCAATTTTTTCCTCTTGTGTTTAATTGTAGATCTAGACTTGTGTCTTTGATTCTACAATTTAGATAACACAATTAATTTGCTAAGAGTGTTCATAAAATACTAGAGAGCAAAGAAAAATATAGTGATCACATATCAAAGTTGTTTCGGCCGATCCATAGGTGTCCAAGCAAGTTCCGGTAGCTCGTTGCCCACACAACGTCCGGTTCAAGGCGGATCATACTCTAGAAGATCTGAAGGTAGAAATACAAGGCGATCAAGAAGGAAATAACCAACCGCTTCAAAAGGTAATATCCTATGATCTTGGATCTAGATTAGGATATTTTAATTAATCAACATATTTAATTAATAAATAATAAATAATATTTAAATTGCTTGTTAGTCTTAGTAATTAATTAATTAGCATGCCTAAATAGATCTAATGCTCGTAGATGCGTAAAACGCTATAATCATATTTTCCCAAACTTTGCTTCCGCTGCGTTTTACTTTCCATCAATTGGTATCGGAGCCGGATTTTTAGGCTTTTGCTATTTTAATTAATTTTAGTGATTAATTGATAGCAATTTAAATATTCATATATTTTGATGTTGGAATATTTTGCTAGATGTGTTCTTGCAGTCATATGATCCAATTATCATGGTTTATATGAATGGTGCATTTATTTATTTATTTTTATTAATTATGCAATTGTTGGTTTGGCCCGTTTTTGAGGCATGTAATGGTTTTTCCCGTGAGAAAATCCGCGGGTAGTTCTAGGTGGTTTTATTTTTCGTGTAATCTTGATATAATTTCGATGTATTTTATTTCGTATAAAATTGTAATCGAATTGGAAAAGACGGATCACGAAGAAATAGAAAGGTAACCGGATCGCCGGATCATGGCCAGCAGCTGCCACGACAGTAGCAGGTCGCTGAAAGAAGAGGTCGTCAGCGAAAGCCTGCCGAGCGGCCGCTGTAGCACTGTCCGGCTTGCCACGGTTCGGCCGGCCGTCGATTTTGGTCCGTTTCGCGCCGTTGCGTCCATTGGGAAGTCGGGATTTAAAATTAAATTTTTTTTTATGTAATTAATTTTGCATAAAAGTAAAATTTTAATATTTTGAAAATCCACGACCCTACGGGGAGAAGCGACGAGATGCTTGATTCAAAGGAGAGATCGAGCCAAGATTTTCTGATTCAACTCAAGGAAGAAGACCATGATAATTGGATAATTAATTATCCATGCTTTATTTTTGGTTTTATTATTTTGATGTATGGCATGTATGGATGTATGCGTGATATGTTTCCTTGCATGTTAGGACGAGAAAATTAAAAACCTTAAGGCTAAAATAACTAAGTGATTAAATTGATTTTTATTTTAATTAAAATCAAATTGGCCTCCATAATTAATTTAAATTGTGAAGTAATTAGCATGCGCGTTGACATTAGAGTCTTCCTCCATATCGGATGTGCTAATTATAGGTTCACTAGTTTTAAATTTCAAAATGATAACATAAGGTAAATATTACTTTTATGATAGGACCTCTCCATCCGTAGGACTATTATTTAAAAGATAATATTTTAAGGATGTTAAATTATGGTGTTCACTTAGGTGTATTAATTAATAAGCTCCCCATCGAGTCTATGTTAATTAATACATGGCCAAGAGGAACCAACTATTAATTTTACTTGTCATAACGTAATTTGACTAGATAGTAAAATTAAAGACGTAAAACTCTACTTGAAAAATGTATGTGTAAACGTCCACACGATCGTGGCTTGCATGTGCGGATTTTTTGAGGTGTTGGTTGCTAGCATATATATTGTGTTTTTGAGGTTTTTCGATATATTTTGCTATGCATTATGTGATGAATGTTTTAATTTTTATTCTCGATGTCTTTCAATCCACTAGTGTTATTCTCAAAGAAAATAAACTAGATGGCACTAACTTTGCCGATTGGAAAAGAAATCTTGACATTGTCCCGATCTTGAGGGGCATAAGTTTGTCTTAATCGAGGAGAGCCCTCTAGAACTGTGAATCGGATGCCACTCCCGAAGAGTTGGCGGAATTCTAAATGGAAAAAGTCCGATGAGATGGCTCATTGTTACATTTTGGCTTCACCGACAAATGTATTGCAAGATCGACATCGACGATGGGTTCGGCCGCGAAATGATGAAAAGTCTCACCGAGATGTTTGGTCATCGTAACCGGGCGGCTAGACAAAATGCTATGAGGGTATTGATGACAACCCAAATGTCCAAGGGACTCCGGAAGGGATCATGTTCTAAAAATGATGTCTCATTTGAACGAATCGAGCATATTGGGGCTACTATCGATGCGGAAACGCAGTCGATATTATCTTAGGCGGCTTACCTAGAAGCTTTGAGCGGTTTCGCCTCAACTACAATATGAACCGTAGGACATATAGTTTGGCGGAACTTCGACAGAGCTTCACCAAGGTCTCTTCAAACAAGGTTATCATCAAATTCTTGCGCAACCGGTGCGACTTCCTCCAAACCCAAATGGGGAAAGAAGAAGAAGCAGTCGGCCGAGCAAGTGGCAGCCCTCAAGGTGAAAAGCAAGGCTCCTCACCCCGAGGCGAACAAAAGCCAAAGGGAAAGTGCTACAAGTGCGGTCAGAAAGGACATTTTAAAGCGGACTGCCCTACTCTTAAGAAAGGTATGTCTCGTGCACTAGTAGTCAAAACATGTTTGGCAGCTTGTTCTTCCACTTCGTGGATAGTTGATTCAGGCTCCACTGATCATGTTTGCTTTGACTCGCATGGTTTTCAGGTAACCAAGCAACTTAGTGCGGGCGAGATTACCATCAATCAAGCGATTATTCCGGGCTTATGGCCATTGGGAGTCGTGCAGTTGAAGATTAATGATAAATTATTAGTTCTGAATAATGTATTATTAGTACCAGATTTTAGAATGAATTTAATTTCGGTTTCTAAATTAAAATGCGATGGTTATTCAGTTTCTTTTGATGATGATGCCATTATTAAGAAGAGAAGCGGTGAATATATTTGCAGAGGTACTTTTAATGATGGACTATATATTGTTAATGCTGCACAAACTCCTATGTATAAATCACTTAACTCTTTGTCTAAACCTAAAAAGAGAAAAGAACCTTCAAGCATAAACCAAACATATCTGTGGCATTTACGGTTAGGACATGTAAACCTTAGAAGGATTCAAAGATTGGTAGATGATGGCCCATCGGATGATCTCCAAGTTGAGTCATTTCCAATTTGTGAATCCTGTCTGGAAGGTAAGATGACCAAAAGGGTTTTTAAAACCAAGGGAAACCGTGCTCGGGATGTGTTAGAATTGGTTCATACGGATGTATGTGGTCCAATGAATATCCAGTTAGGAGGTTTCGAATATTTCATCACGTTCATAGATGATTATTCGAGATATGGATACATCTTTTTGATGCGACGTAAGTCCAAGCTTTTGACAAGTTCGAGACTTCAAGGCTGAAACGGAGAAGCGTCATGGGAAGAGTATCAAGTCACTACGATCCGATCGTGGTGGCGAATACCTTAGTGGAGAGTTTTTGGATTTCTTGGCAAATGAGGGGATTTCGTCACCACCGCTACGAACTCCACAACAAAATGGTGTTCTTGAAAGAAGGAATAGGACTCTTTTGGAAATGGTTAGATCAATGATGAGTTACTCGATTTACCTATTTCGTTTTGGGGATACGCCTTAGAAACAATGGCGTACATTCTAAACTTGGTGCCTTCAAATCGGTTCCAAAAACACCCACGTAAGCTGTGGAGTGGGCGTAAGCCTAGTCTAGGACATGTTCGGATTTGGGGTACTCCGGCACATGTGCTGAATAAGGAAGTCGATAAGTTGGCATCTCGTGCAAGTACGAGTGTTTGTGGGATATCCTAAGGGAACGAAAGGTGGCTTGTTCTATAGTCCCTCAGATCGGAAGGTCATTGTTAGCACCAATGCCCGATTTACGGAAGAGGATTATATGATTAGTCACAAGCCCATGAGTGAAATAATTAGGAAGAGCCGAGGCGAGACTCCGTCTATACCAATCGCATAAGCGCCAACTAACACCGCACCACGTATCGATTCTCAAACTTTTACACCAACTCGGGATTTACCTCGTCGTAGTGGGAGGGTTGTTCGTCACCCGAACGATTCATAGGCATGGGAAAGTCTTCGGACTCAATCCCGCATTTAAGATGAATCGGTTCCTGGACCTATAAGGAGGCAATCCAAGATAAAGATGCGACTCCTGGCAAGAAGCAATGGAATCGAAATGGGATCTATGGATTCCAATCAAGTGTGGGAGCTAGTAGAGCTACCCGATGGTGTACAAGCCATTGGGAGTAAATGGGTCTACAAGCGAAAGAAAGGACGTGACGGGAAGGTTGAAACTTTCAAAGCGAGGCTTGTTGCAAAAGGTTACACTCGAAAGAGGGTATCGATTATGATGAAACCATTTCGCCGGTAGCCATGCTTAAGTCAATCCGGATACTTTTAGCTATAGCCGCGCATTTGGATCTGGAGATTTGGCAGATGGATGTCAAGACTGCATTCTTGAATGGGAGTCTATACAAGGAAATCTATATGCGCCAAGCAGGGATTCATTGCTAAAGGAGAAGAGCACTTGGTGTGCAAACTTAAGAAATCCATTTATGGACTTAAGCAAGCATCTAGATCTTGGAACACCTGCTTTGGACGAAGTAGTCCATATATGGATTCGCCCAATGTCCGAGTGAGAGTTGTGTGTATAAGAAATGCGATGGAAACGTGTTGGTGTTTCTTAGATCAGATGTGGACGATATCCTTCGATTGGAAACAACGTGAAGGAATTGTCGGACGTACGGTATGGCCTCGAGCGATTCGATATGAAGGATCTAGGAGAAGCAGACACATCCTTGGAATCGGATCTTCGTGATCGGAAGAAGAGGATGTTGTGCTTATCCCGTGCATCCTATATCGATACAAATCTCAAGCGTTTTAGCATGGAGAATTCCAAGAAAGGTTTTCTACCTTACAGACATGGAATTCAACTATCTAAGAACATGTGTCCTAAGACACAAAAGGAGATAGATGACATGAAGATGGTTCCTTATGCATCCGCTGTGGGAAGTCTCATGTATGCTATGCTTTGCACTAGACCAGATATCTGTCATGCCGTGGGCATGGCTGCTAGATATCAGTCGAACCCAGGACCAGGACACTGGATTGCTGTCAAGCACATACTCAAGTACCTGAGAAGGACTAGGGAGTACATGCTTGTATATCAATCAGACGACCTGTTTCCGGTGGGTTACACTGACTCAGATTTTTCATCGGACAAAGAAAAGTCCAAGTCTACTTCGGGTTATGTGTTTAGCATGGGAGGTGGAGCTATTAGTTGGAGGAGTGTGAAGGTAAATGCATCTCGGACTCTACCATGGAAGCCGAGTACGTGGCGGCCTCGAGGCGGCCAAGGAGGCAAGCGGTGTGGCTCAAGTACTTCTGCAGACTTAGATGTGATTCCCAATTTGCCAAAGGGTATTACACTCTATTGTGATAATACTGTGCGATCGCAAATTCGAGGGAACCACGAGCCCATCGTGCAAGTAAACATATCAACCGCAAGTACCACATCATACGACACTTCGTAAAGGAAGGAGACGTAGTTGTAGCCGTGGTTGCATCGGAAGATAATCTTGCCGACCCTTTCACGAAAGGCCTACCTTCAAAAGTTTTTGAAAGGCATGTGGAAGGAATGGGATTACGGTGTATGGCAGCATTGCTTTGAGTATAAGTGGGAGAAATGAGAGACTATGTAATAGAGTAGTATACTTAAAAGCATGCTTTGAGTATAAGTGGGAGATTGTTAGGATTGTATACTGCAAAGCATACTTTATGCTTGTATTACCTAAATTCCCTATTACTACCTATGAGGATATTAATTATATTTAATCACATGTTTTGCATATTAATTCACGTTATGGTTATGCAATGAAATGTCTAATTATTTTATATTGTAGATAATGTGGTGTGTTGGTGTCACACGGAAGATCACATTATCGGTGCCTTATAAAATAATATAATAGTTCACAACCTATATAATTATTAGACAAATTATATAAAGGGTTGTAGTGTATGCTTGAGTATAGTTGGTCTTGACTATTAGCATACATTAGCGTATTTGCATACGTTGAACAGATCGAGGTGAGATAGTGTCCTCTCAGATCGACTGTAAGAAGACCGAAAATCTCGGATAATTATTATTTCTTAATTCTAAGTATTTAATATTTAATTGTGTATTTATAATAATTATTGCTTTGATTTACCATAGGTGAGAGTCAAAATGATCGACTCAATAAGCCTCGTATCTTGGGCAATAATATTGTTTATACGACAATTATTATTATTACTAGAAATCGTGTCCCGACTCGTGCGGGTTGATGATGTCCCCTTGAGGAGCTCGATAATGATTATTATATTAAACCCCGCAGTGGATTTAATTCCGATATAATAATAAGGTTCGAGTGGTACTACTCTTGGATAAGATATTAATTAATTAAAGTCACGAGCTTATAATTAATTAATGGACATTCGATATCTTAAACACGGAAATAATATATTTAATAAGGAGCCCAATTTCGTAATTTGGGATTTTGGTAGGAAGTGCAATATCAACTTTTAGTGGACTAAGTTGATATTAATTGATTCACCATATATTAGGAAGAGTCCTAATAAGGTAAGGTGAATTAATTGGGAGTCCTTCCATAATCCTCCTTTAGATCCCTAGTAGTAGTCCAAGAGCCTATAAATAGGACATTATGGGGTGTTGGCCGATTTGTACATGCTTGGTGAGATTGTGTGATCAATTTTTTTCCTCTTGTGTTTAATTGTAGATCTAGACTTGTGTCTTTGATTCTACAATTTAGATAACACAATTAATTTGCTAAGAGTGTTCATAAAATACTAGAGAGCAAAGAAAATATAGTGATCACATATCAAAGTTGTTTCGCCGATCCATAGGTGTCCAAGCAAGTTCCGGTAGCTCGTTGCCCACACAACGTCCGGTTCAAGGCGGATCATACTCTAGAAGATCTGAAGGTAGAAATACAAGGCGATCAAGAAGGAAATAACCAACCGCTTCAAAAGGTAATATCCTATGATCTTGGATCTAGATTAGGATATTTTAATTAATCAACATATTTAATTAATAAATAATAAATAATATTTAAATTGCTTGTTAGTCTTAGTAATTAATTAATTAGCATGCCTAAATAGATCTAATGCTCGTAGATGCGTAAAACGCTATAATCATATTTTCCCAAACTTCGCTTCCGCTGCGTTTTACTTTCCATCAGTATGTTGGATATTTCTCCGTTTCATTTCGGAATTTTGATGTTATAGTTGATGAATGATTCGTATGAAGATGATTATGATGTTGTTATCGCGATTCTTGAGGATATATGAGGTTTATGTTGAAGAAAGATGATGATATGCTTTGAATATGTTGATTATGATTATGGGATCATAGAGTTCTTGATGTTCTTGAGGCCATATGATGAATATGATGATTTGATAATTCGTTTAACCGATTTAAGATGGTATTCTAAATCATAGTGATGATAGTGGTTGATTTAGATGAGATGAATCTTGATATGAGGTTGAATTCCGGATTGAATATGTTATGATCATTGTTACCAAGTTGGTTCGATTATTGATATGATTATTGTTCTAGGTTGATTAACCAATGGGTATAATCGTTTTGCCACGGTGAAAGGCCGTAGATTCCGTCCAGTCGGGGCTGAAGAGCTCGTAGACGAGGGCGATGAGTTCGGTGTTGGTTTTGTCATGTTGGTATCCAGGCAAGTGTTTACTTGTTTGGTTGTAATGTTTTGATGAGTAATTCCATTTAGATTTCATAAGTATTTTATGTTGTATTGCATATTGACGAATGTTCAGTGATGCTCTAAAAGGATTAGAATGCACAGTTGATGATTGTTGAGATACTTGGACAATTTTGGGAAGATTGTAGTATTCGGATATTGTTGATGTCATTTTGGATATTCTTGGTCTGTGGTATGCATTTCGGAAGGATGTCCGGATAGAGGTATATTTTATGGAAATCGTACATAGAAGATTGTGTACGGGAAAGTATTTGGTATTGAGGTATTATGTGGTATTATTGTGATATTGGGATTTTGATGAGGATCGTTGCATTGCCGGAAGTGGTAAGGTTATCGTTGAGGTTATTATTCTCATGATGCATGGCATGTAAATGTTTATGTTTATGTATTTGCGGTTATTTATCGGGCATTATTGCTGACCCCATTGTGGGACTCGTTTTTCAGGTATTGAGGACTTTGATGGTAGCGGTCGTGAGGCGAGGATTCCGGACGATACTGGATATGGCATATTGTTGGGGAATCGTGTATTTCGTTTGTGTATATCATTAATGATGTATATGTATCTTGGACTGTGTTTTTATCCGCTGCGTGAGTTCTTTCAAATGGCTTTCGGCTTTTTGCCAACTGAGTTTGATTTCGAAAACCGATTCCCTTAACCGAGTTTTTGGCCTTGATCGTTTTGACGGTAGTTGGTGTTTTCAAATGATTTTGTGAGTTTTGGAAAATACTACCGTCATTGGCCTTTTTGGACGTTTTTTTGTAATTGGTTTTTAGCCTGGTGGGTTCCGACGCGGGCCCACGGCGTGTAATATTCCCGGTTGGATCTGGGGGTGTTAAAGAACGACTCACCGAGATGATATAATGATACAACGAGTGATAGCTTCAATGAAAATAATTTGGAATCGTCGTTCCGCGTGAGTTACATGATTAGTTGATGATTACAAGTCTCGACATGAATGATATATTATGAGTGAATTACATGTATGAATGAACAACAACGTAAGGAATGAATATTCCTTTAACCGAGTAAGAATTTACTTACACAACACCAGTGAAGAATGTCCTTCCTCGAACAAACATCCTAAAAGAGATGTCGGTCGCTCGAACAACCTTGAATAACACAATTACCAATAATCCGCTTAATAAATGATTCAAATATGATCACAACCCACTTCAAAAGTCGATACAACAATATCCAAACTCATTGGGGCATTATGACAAACACTTAGCAAACATTCATCCTTTGATTATAACCAACTCCAACTATATCAGAACCAAACTCCAAAATAAGTAGTTCAATCCAATAAAACACCCACAATGATATCAATAATCCAATGAGAATCCACAACTCAAGGTTACGACAACTATAATCGGGAATCCCCAAAAATATCAAAGTCAACTCTAAAGTGTTCTTAAATCAAACCTCAACATTCATGAAATCCGAAATATACTCCAATAAATCCGTAGGAATACCACTAAAAAAAACAGTTTTTACCGACGCCATTTACCGACGCCCGTACCGCCGTTGTTAAACTTATAATTTACCGACGCCATTACCGACGCCCGTTATTTAATTGATTTACCGACGCCATTGCTGACGACCGGTTCACAGACTTATTTTTTTTTCTTTTTTTCACATTTACCGGCGCCATTTACCGACGCCATTTACCGACGCCCTTACCGACGCCACTTTGGTGTTGGTAAATTTTTATTATTATCTTTTTTTCTATTTTTCACGTTTACCGACGCCGTTTACCGATGCCATTTACCGACGCCATTTTGGCGTTGGTATTTTTTTTTTAATTTAACGACGCCGTTTACGCCATTACCGACGCCATTTCAGCGTCGGTAAATTTTTTACACTATCCCACATCGAAGAAACATGAGTGTTTTAGGTGGTTTATAAACCAAAATCCTTCTCAACCATTTGAAATTGAATGGAGCCGAACGACTCGCCCGACCGGACCGGACCCGTCCGGGCTCGGACCTGACTGCCGTCGAGCCGGACCTAACGTCGAGCCACTTTGAGCCCGGACGTGACCCGCCTGAGTCCTGACCTGACTTTTTTAGATTTTTTTTAATTTAACGACGCCAAAAATGGCGTCGGTAAATGGCGTCGTCGGTAATGGCGTCGGTAAAAAATTACCGTCGAGCGTTTTTCCAACGGCGGGTTGCCATCGGTAATGGCATCGGTAATTTTTTTACCAACGCCATTTTCTGTTTTACCAACGGCGTTTGGCGTCGGTAAAAACTGTTTTTTTTAGTGTACATTTATCCAAGGTAGATAATCCATATCTAACATATTCCAACTTAATAACAAGCTTACATGAAGATATCGGGAGGAAAACATTCAAAATTCGAAATTCTAGATTCAAGAATCATTTACCTTGATTCGATGTATTGGAGAGGATGGAATGATAATTAATCCAACTTAGAAACTTGAAGATTATGATAGGTGAGTGCAGCTCGAAGAGATTCTTCCAAATCGCCCGGAATCGCCCAAAAACAAAGTGAGAAATGAAAATGACGAAACTGGACTGGACTGTCTAATTTATACTGTTCCCAGATTAGCGCACGCTATGACCTGATATTTAGCGTGTGCTAGTGGGTTAACCGGACAGTCCAATGAACTCTGACTGCCTCGTTAACGTACGCTACGAACTTGGTAGCGTGCGCTAACGCCTCCCCGATAGCGTGTGTTAACTCAAAATGTTAGCGTGCGCTAACTGAATATCTGATGCCCAGTACTAGAGTCCAGAACCTTCTATCCTCTAACATGCTCACGATAGCGTGTGCTACATCCAAAACTCAGCGTGCGTTACTACACCATTAGCGTACGCTAATAACTACTTATAGCGTGCTCTATGAATTATTCCAGTTTAGTCCAGTACCCATTGGACGCTGCCTGATCGACCTTAGCCCGTGCTACACCGATTGCATAGCGTGCGCTACCCCAAACTACTAGCGCGCGCTACTTACCATTCGTAGCGTGCGCTACTACAACTCAACTGCAGTCCAGTGCCTTCTGGACTGTGTGCCTGAACCACATTAGCATGCGCTAATGCTGAGAGGTAGCGTGCACTACTCGTACTCAATTAGCGCGCGCTAAAGAAAGTACGTAGCGTGCGCTACTCCTCACACACAGCCCACTACGAAAATGACAATGATGATAAACACGGCTTGATCCTCCAACCAGGTAGAAAGACGAATAATAACTGATACACGATACAAATTACTCTGAACGGTGAATATAATGATTGAATATAAATGATGAATGATTATTAATGAGTGAAAATCACTGAGTGGCAATTGTTGAATGATAATTACTGAATGATAATGAGTGAATTACAACTGGGTATTACACATATAAACTCACAACGAGGGCGAATCACAATCAACCCCTCTCGATTTCACAAGCATAGCAAAATTTACCATGAATTCGTAGGGAAAACATGAATACGGTGAAGATTAATCATATACATCAAGAATCAAAGAATAACTCGGAGCTAATCGGACAAAGTCACGAAAAACCACCAATTCCCAAAAATAGGGTGCTAGTGATTATACCTCGGATCGAAGGCGAAGAACGCGATTTGGTGTTGTTAATCTACACCAAAAACTCAAGAAAGATGATAGCTGGAAGATTGAACCAAAATCGCCCCAAAAATTGCCCAAGGATCGTCCGGTCGCAGAACGGAAAGAAAAGAATGAAACCTGCACAGAAAATACTAACATGGGTATATATATACCCGGCCTTTTGTAACGTACGTAAGCTATGAGAGCTTAACATACGTATTCATTTAACGTACGTAACACACTACTTTTACGTACGTAATAGCCTGGCATAAGTCTCTGCCCGATTTCTGAAGGTTTAAACATACGTTACTGAAGTCTAACGTACGTAAACAAGACCTACCTAACGTACGTTATTCATTATTGATAGCGTATGTAAGCCTCATGTAATTCAGAACTGCTGAGAGTAGATTACACTGGAAAAGAATATCACGGAATCAAAACACGACGATTGACGAAACATGAAGACATGCTTACAAATAGTTCGAGACGACGAACTTAAGCGCTACAAGAAAACATGACTCCGACTACCCGAAGGTTCGGCATACAACAATGAAAGTAATTATCCTAAATTTTAAGCAAGTTACAAAATGGCCTAAAGCGTCCGAAAATTACGATACAACCAAACCAAAGCTCACAACAAGTGTAACAACGCTAAACGAACTTATGGGAAGTACAAAACAGCAGTTTCGGACAACAACCACTCCAAACGAACCAAAAAGCGAAAAAATCGCTAATAAACATGAAATTGGGTAAAACAACTCTAAAACACGCTCGGATGACAAAAATGCAGAATTAAATATTCTCAAAATGTCAAGATGGTTACAAGAGAGTTGCTGACATGGAAAATACACCAAAATAGAAATTACTAAAAACAAAAAAAAAATGCGGATATTACAACGAGTGCGGGTTTTTTTGAAAATTTTAGAGTGCGATCCGGTATGAATATGCCTATTTATTTATATATTATTATACATAACATATGTAAAAGTATTATATAATTTTTATCTAATTAGAAAATTCGTGAAATTCATATGCATATTCATATTAATTTTATAGAATTTGATAGATATTTTTACACTAATTTGACTAATTGTTCTTAATTCTCTAAATAATATGTGTTTGCTACTTTTGTAGGTAAAACAAAAATTTTTGGAGTACATGCATTTATTATTTTTATTAAAATCACGAAAAAAAATACAAAAACGAAAGAGATTAAATTGGGTTAAAAATAGAAAAAAAAATAAAATGAAAAAGGTAGTAAGAATATTCATCCATGAATGCATCACGTCAAAGCTGTAGGAAATTAGGAAAAAAAATCAAAAAATAAAAATAAAGAAATAAATAAAGAAATGTTAAAAGAAAATAAGAAATTTAGAAACAAGGGGAATAAAGTTTGCAAAGATTTTTTAGCACAACCTCCAAGAGATGTCAAATTGTCAACTCATACATTTAACTCAAGCAATCGAAAAAGTGCAACATAACCCCAAGACTTGATTAAATTTAAAAAAAATGACGCCATATCCTTGCCATATCCCATTTTTGAATTCTCGAATCTTAATTAAAAAAAACTGTATACTCCACGTGGCGTATTGGGTGCGAATCCGACGCGAATCGCACCTGCACGTGCAAATATACAATTCTGCATACTGCTTATTTTTGACGAATCTGTGCATTATAGGTTGGATGTGATAGATTGATGAGTTGCACAAGTAATGATGGTGATTATACTGTGGAGACTAAAATATAAAATATATTGCTGATAAGTGTATGGTGTGTTGGAGCACTATTGGTCGGTATCGCCGTTTGGAGATAGAGTTGTGAAACTCTTTCGCGTTGCGGAAGCGATTTAAGTAAAGTGCATAAAATAAATCGACACAAGGATTTATAGAGGTTCGGCTATTAACGAAGCCTACGTCCTCTCTCGGTATCTTTTTCAATGGGATGAAGATCAACCTCTGCACCTCTCTTATATCGGTCGAGGGATAACCATTACAAACTTGTCTTCTATCGGCCCAAGTTAAACCGTACAATCTCTCTTTTATCAGATATTACCGCTTGTACTTGTCTTTGTGTCGGTCCAAGTTAAACCGTTTTCCTTTTCTATTGGACAAGGAATCAACCATTCTAGCTTTCTATGGGTACTAGATAAACTTCACTTAGATATCGAATGCGATTCTAACAATGTCGGATCCTTGAACACCGAATCCAATCGTATCTTTTCTTTTTCCTCTCGTGTATGTGTTGAATGTATAAACACTCAAACTATCAATATAAGCTCAATATTACAACAATAATAGAATGTATATGAATATCAGATCAATGACTTGAATACTTGAAGTTGTTGTATCTTCAATACCATAGGAAGTGGTATTTATAGGCTTTGGAGCCTCAACTAGCCGTTAGCCTTCTAACACTTCATTACGTACGTTAAAGCCTCCTCCTTACGTACGTTAGCTCATCTAAGTTACGTACGTTAACATCTTCCAGTTTCAGTTCAGTAGCTTTCGTTTTGATCATTACGTACGTTAATCAAACACTCATTACGTACGTTACATATAGTCAATATGTCCGTTGCATGCTGACCTATGCCATGACATCATCAACAACGTTCATCTCATTTGAACTCAGAAATATTCCATTACGTACGTTAAGTAACATGTATTACGTACGTTGAACTATCTGTATAGCGTACGTTATCTTCCTTCAGACCAACTTTTTGTGACTTCGATTTCTTCGATGTTTTGTTTCGCCTCTTTGTTGTTTTGTTTTGTTTATCAACTTAATCATCAAAACTCTATTAATGAATGTATGGAATAAAATATTCCAACAATCTCCCCCTTTTTTATGATTACAAAACAACACTCCGTCAATGGGATTTACCTGTCAAATACAAATATATGTATATGTGTACAGACCAAAGTTTTCGACTTTGTCCGTTTCGTTAGTTTCTTCTCCCATTTCTTTTTCGACTCCTTCTTTCCTTTTCTTTTTATTTTTGTTTTTTATTTTTTTAATTTCTCATCATCTTTTCGACGTCTCCTCATTTTTCTCAGCAACTTCCTTTTCGACTTTTCTTCGATTTCTCCCCGTTTCAGGGTTAATCCCATTCTTCTTCTTTTCTCCTTTCTCCCCCTTTTTGTCTTCATCAAAAAGTGTAATTAATGATAATAAAATGATAATAAATGCATAAAAGGGTAAATACTCCCACTGGAAAATACATCTCCCTATTAAAATATAAAAACTCCCCCTGAGTTAAATATCAATTTGATAAAAATCAATTCTTGGGGATCCAATCGAGAGTTGTTTTTTCATTCGAAACATAGACGATATTTGAAATAATTGTTCCTTTAGGAACCCAAATCTTTTTAACTTTTATCGTCCGTCTTGGGCTTTTGCGATTTGAAATGTGGTGCCCAATTTTCAAACATTTTTTGCATCGAGATATTTTCAAATTTACGGATTCGTTTTTGAAATTTTGTTTCAATCCTATCCCCTGTTTATTCAACGTGTATTTTTGAACACAAAGCATTTGTTCAAATTTATCGTTTCCACACGAGAATTTCTTCGTCAAAGTTTTAAGTTTATCTTGAACTTTTAAAAGATCATTCTTTAAAATATTTTCGTTTTCAACGCATTAAGAATGATCGGTCTCGATAAATTTCTCTTTTCAAGAATTTTGAAATTTTCAGTTTCTAATGGTTTATTTTTAGATTTAAGGGATTTAATCTTTGATAAAGTATTTTGAAAATCGGTATGCAATAATTCAAATGCTTCAAATAACTCATCATGGGAGGATGTACTTACTTGACTTTCGACGTCGCTATCGTCGAATGAGCTTCGTGCCATGAGAGCGAGATTATTTTGATTGATAAAATCATCATCTTCGTCTTCATCGTTCCATGTTGCAACGAGAACCTTCTTCTTGGGTTTTGCTCGGTAATTCTTTGTAAAGTGGCCTGGTTTACCACATAATCGACAAGAATTGTCGAATTTCTTAGATTCGCCTGAGGTGTCTTTCTTTCTCCGGTTTAATAAGGCTTGAAACTTATTAATATTTTTGGCATAATATGACGATTCTTCGTCGCTTTCATTAATCGGGATTTCTTCTCTTTTTGACATCTTAGCCTTTAAAGCTATCGATCTTTCCTTTGGCTTCGGTTTAGCATTCCGAGATTTTAGAACAATCTCGTAGTTTATAAGTGAACCAACGAGAGCACTAAAATCAGATTATTTAAATCTTTAGATTCCGTTATCGTCGTAACCGTGCTGTCCCATTCAACAGGTAGTGATCTTAAGATTTTCTTGACTTTCTCACTACTTGATAATGGTTTATCGGACGAAGCAAGTCCATTCGTGATGACCGCAAATCGGTCGAGCATGTTGGTGATGGACTCATCACCCTTCATCATGAATAGCTCGTAGTCATGGAGAAGCATATTGATCTTCGTCTCCTTGACTTGAGTTGTCCCTTCGTGTGTTATTTCAAGAATTTTCCATATTTCTTTAGCACTTTCACACGATGAGATACGATTGACCTCTTCTGGATTTAAGGCACAAAATATAAGTTGAGTGGCCTTACAATTTAGATGGTCGTTCTTCCAATCCTCGTCATTATATTCTTCGAAACTCTTAAGAGATCCGTCGGATTTGATTGGAGATTTAGGGCCAAGGCATATAATTTTCCATAGCTCGATGTCGTAGGCTCGAATGAATATCGACATCTTCTTCTTCCATATCATGAAGTTAGATCCGTCAAAGAATGGTGGTCGATTGAGAGCAAGACCTTCGACCGGGGCAAGTAGAAATGCCATTTGGATCGACTCCTCGGATGTAAAGCCGTTTATTAGAGGTACTGCTCGGATACCAATTGTTGGAGCACTATTGGTTGGTATCGTAGTTTGGAGATAGAGTTGTGAAACTCGTTCGCGTTGCGGAAGCGATTTAAGTAAAGTGCAGAAAATAAATCGACACAAGGATTTATAGAGGTTCGGCTATTAACGAAGCCTACTTCATCTCTCGGTATCTTTTTCAATAGGATGAAGATCAACCTCTGCACCTCTCTTCTATCGGTCGAGGGATAACCATTACAAACTTGTCTTCTATCGGTCCAAGTTAAACCGTACAATCTTTCTTCTATCGGTCGAGATATTGCCGCTTGTACTTGTCTTTGTGTCGGTCTAAGCTAAACTGTTTTCCTTTTCTATTGGACAAGGAATCAATCACTCTACCTTTCTATGGGTACTAGATAAACCTCACTTAGATATCGATTGCGATTCTAACAATGCCGGATTCTTGATCCTAATAACATCAAATCCAATCGTATCTTTTCTTTTTCCTCTCGTATATGTGTTGAATGTATAAACACTCAAACTATCAATATAAGCTCAATATTACAACAACAATAGAATGTATATGAATATCAGATCAATGATTTGAATACTTGAAGTTGTTGTATCTTCAATATCATAGGAAGTGGTATTTATAGGCATTGAAGCCTCAACTAGCCGTTAGCCTTCTGACACTTCATTACGTACGTTAAAGCCTCCTCTTTACGTACGTTAGCTATGTTACGTACGTTAGCTCATCTAAGTTACGTACGTTAATATCTTCCAGTTTCAGTCTAGTAGCTTTCGTTTTGATCATTACGTACGTTAATCAAGCACCCATTACGTACGTTATATATAGTCAATATGTCCGTTGCATGCTGACCTATGCCATGACATCATCTCCAACGTTCATCTCGTTTGAACTCAGAAACATTCCATTACGTACGTTAAGTAACATGTATTACGTACGTTAAGCTATCTGTGTAGCGTACGTTATCTTCCTTCAGACCAAATTTTTGTAACTTCGATTTCTTCGATGTTTTGCTTCGCCTCTTTGTTGTTTTATTTTGTTTATCAACTTAATCATCAAAACTCTATTAATGAATGTATAGAATAAAAAATTCCAACATGGTGAAGTTTAAGTAATGTGATTATTTGATATGACTATGTGAAAGTTATAAATGTAAAGCTTCTAAATACTAAAATAATTATATAAACCTTTCGATTGAAATAAATATCAATAAAAGTAACAAATTTAAAAAAAAAACAATTTAAACAATTTATGACTAATTACTAGCTAATTTCAAGATAATTAAGCATCTATTATGAAAAACAAGTAATATGTTAATAAAAAATTAGAATATTAAAATTAAAATATATATGAAGGAGTCAATCATAAATGTCTTACAATTTATAATTGTTTAATTTGATTTCATTGTAATTAGAAAAAAACTAATGATAAAAGGGCCATATACCATGTCAAAATCAATCAAGTTGGAATGAGCATCTATGAAAACTGTTCACATTTATTTTTTTAATTATTAATCATTTATTTTTTTAATTAAAATTTAATAATTTATTTTTTAAGAGATGCACAAAATTAACAGTAACCGTCAAATACTAAAATAAAATTAGAATTTGGTTTAAACAATATAGATCCCACTCCTTTTTTAAAGTATAATGTGGATCCAATTTAAATATCAATCAAGCTAAATGTATTATCCAATGTATATGCTATAAAATAAAAAATAAAAAATAAAAAATAAAATTAGTTTGCAACGTTCTCTCTAAGAAACATCAAGATTATCTAAATAAAAGTGGCAATCCATGTAGCAAGATATTATTATATCAACAACTAATTTTTAATGGGAAAATTTTCCAGCAAGAAGCTTCCGACCAAATCAGACGATTTACCAGTCAGTTAAAAATTTTTACCAGTGGCAATCATATGGCAAGATAATGTTACATTGACAATTAATTTTGAAGGAGTGATAGTTTGACAATAATTTTTTGAAAAGATGGTACTTTGACAATAGACTCTAAATATATAGGTGTAAGAATGAGTTTAAAGTACAATCCATGCTCCAAAAAAAAAGTCTTCTTGACAATTTCATCTCGTGAGTTTGAAAAGTCTGAAAGTTGTTAAGAAAGAATAAGAATTTCCAGTTTACTGCCGGGAGAAAAATAGAATAAAAAAGAAAAAAGAAAAAGAAAAAGAAAAAGCAAAAAAAAAAAAAAGAGTTTTGCACCCAAAAAAAAACTTCCCGAAGGAGAAAAGAAACAAAAAAGCAATAAAACAAAAAAGAAATGAAGGAGAATCTCAAAACCTTGATTCAATAGAATAACTAATTATATACATGTGGCGATCCATGTAGTAAGATAATGTTATATCGACAATTAATTTTTAAAGAGTGATAGTTTGACAATAATTTTTTTAGAAAAATGATACTTTGACAATAAATTCGTAAAATTTGGTAATTTGTATTGAGATTTCCCGACATGTTTAAGGTGGTATTACAAATTACCACCACCTTCTCAATTTAAGTTATTGTAACTACAATATTTTTTTATTTGATTAGCAAGAACAAGTCGAATGAGGAGTTCGACTGATTCTTGGGTGGTAGATTGATATAAGAACGTAGTTTCAAATCTTGGTATCCACTGTGGGGGAGTTTTATCCCTACAATATTGGGGGATAGTTCTTTATTGGTACCAAATACCGTTCATCTTAACTACTAACCGCTAATATAATTTAACATCAATCCCTGCCGGACCGGAGGATGGGGTCCTAAGATGGAGGGGTTTGCCTTTTACAAGAACTAGCAAGAACAAGCAACATCTCAAAAATAAATGGAATAATGAAATATTTTATATTTGTTACGCTCCATTTAGTATTGTTTAATTTAAAAAATAATCAATTTTTTTGATGATTTTTTTAAATTGATAATATTTAGTCAATGAAGAAAAAGCAGTCTTTTTAGGATTTTTAGAAACTGCAAATATGTCTGTGTATCCACTTTAGAAGTGGGTAGAAGAAAAATACCCAATTTCAAGCTGCATGTGAAAAAAATACTCAATTGCTTATTTAATTATTTTATTGTAGTTGACACGTAATTTAATGAATATTTTGAGATGAAAGTGTCGGCAATTGCGTGGGGGAGTATCTTTTACTTTCTGTAAAAAAACTCACATGCAGGGGTGCAAATAACTCGTGAGTTATTTTATGTGCACCCGTCACATCGTTTGGTACTCAACACCACTTCTTCAATTATTTTGGTACAAATAACTCATGGGTGCACAGTTCATTATGTGTCTTTTATACAATAATTCGATCAATTATTGTAGCATTCATGATATGATTAACGGGTTCAATAGTAAATCATAAAATACAGAGTCCTTTTCAGTGCTTTAAAGGTACACACATATAACATCAAATAGTTCAAAAAATTATGTTTACTATCTTATAAAACTTGACGAAGCATTTCGTAAAAATATTGAAAATCTTGAATGCTTTAGCCAACGGAGAAAATTTAAAAAGAAAGTAAGGAGGAAGAATAAGCTAGAAGAACCAGCGACGGGATAGTTCAGATACAATTTCAAGGTAATTATTCTTTTGTGTAATAATATAATAGTAGTGTAATATATCTGTATAAAAGTATTCTTTTGCGCATTTAAAATTAATGTATTTGTTTATTTACTATATAATTATTTTTTCTGAATTAAATTCATGCAGATGTCATTCGTTATCGTGAACGTAAATTACGGAGGAAATTGGGACAATTGTGTGTACGAGGGCGGTAGAGAGATAAATATTGTCTTATCAATAGAGGGTCTCAGTCTGTACAATTTGACATACCAAATAGCGGATATGTGCAGTTTCTTGGGCACTGATTTTGAGATCTTCTATTTGAAGCAGTCACGATCTGGCCGGATTATTAAATCACATTTGGCATGTTCGAACAATGGGGCGTCGTCTTCTCAATTTGCCGGTGAACGAGCTCGGGCGTCCTCTTCGCCGTTTCCTACGTTCGAGCAGATGTATCAGTATGGTGAATCATTCGCATTTGGCTATCAGGGCACCGGTTGGCAAGCAGAGCTCGAACACATTGGCAGGGTCCCTGCTTCTTCAAATTGGACCCCTGACGTCTTTCACGAAGATGCTAACTTCATGGAGAGTTCATTTCCTCATGTCTCTACTACCCCGGAAAATTCGATCCCGGACCTCAATTTTACGACGGGGGATGCGCATGATGGGCGTACCGAGGCGCCTACATGAGGCAATCTGTATGAAGTCGTAGATGATGACGACGACCCAGATTACAACGTCGAATCTGATGCTCAGAGCACAGAGAGCGACATCTGGAGACAATTCTGAAAGGCGGCTGAATAGGTCTTTGTTTGCTGAGTACACAGCGTGGATACTTGAGGAAGGTGGGATGGAAAAACTCTTACGATTGATGCATCTAAATACGCATGAAGATGAGACTGATGAGGATATTGATACAAGGCATATGAGTAATTGGATATATCCCATGGTGCCTATCCAGCCTACCAACTCAGCAGTATATTCGGGAGAGAGTAGTCTTATCATTGAAGGGCTTGCTGTGGACGCCATGTATGATACGAAGGACGAACTCATGATTGCAGTGGGTCTGTGGAAGTTAGAGAGGAATGCGGAATCAAAGGTTGATAGGTCGGATACATGGAGAGTGTATATGATATGAAAATCATCGACTAGTTGCCCATTCTACCTAAGCGCGGAGGCCCTTGGCTAGTGAGAAAGTTCTGTGGCAATCACACGTGCAATGAGGAAATTATTGGTCTGCAGAAAAGGAAGCTCCGTTCTAAGGTTATTGGGCGTACTTTGCGAAGCGGATTCTGCGTGATGCCGAAATTATCAAGTCAAAGGTCATCGTGAATGAGATGGAGGAAGTCTTTGGTGTCGACATCAATTATGATGTAGCCTTGAGGGGACAAAACTGCGCAATTGAGATGATCTATGGTAGATACGATGATTCGTTCAAGATGCTGCCGGGTTATCTCACAATGCTGAGGAGGACAAATTCGGGTACAATCACTATGATCAAGATCAACAACGATGGCCGGTTCAAATAAGTTTTTGTTGCTCTCGGCGCTACCCGAGTCACGTTTTCAGTGTATGAGGCTAGTTATTATAGTGGATGGCACACATCTGAATGGCAAGAATAGCGGGATAATGTTTGTAGTTGTGGCAAAGGACGCCAACGAGCAGTTGTATCCTTTGGCTTATGGAATTGGGCCTATCGAGAACCACGAGTGCTGGACTTGGTTCATGCGAGGACTCAAAAGAGCCTACAGAGCATTGGAGGGCACGTTGATTGTCTCGGATCAATACATATCCATCATACATGCAGTGAGTGTTGTATTTCCCGATGCCTATCACGGTTTGTGTTACTATCACTTGAGTAAGAACTTGTCAAACTATGGTAAGCATGTCGTCGGGCTGTTTCAACGAGCTGCATACACATATGATGTTACGGAATGGAATAAAAGAATGGATCAAATTCGTGTGGAGAACGCCAACGCGTATGAAAAATTAATGGAAATCGGGCCGCCAATGTGGGCTCGATCGATGTGCCCAGCCCCACGTTTCAGCAATATGACGTCTAACGCTGCAGAGTCTTTCAATAATACCCTTCTTTGGGCAAGACGTCTACCAATCTGCGCTTGTCTCGATGCTGTGAGACTTGTAATCGAAGAGTGGTTCAATGAGCGGCGTGTAGCCTGCCAGCGTGACAATCATCCAATAACGTTGGAAGCGAGATGACAACTTGGTTTGCAGATAGAGCACGCGCGGAGATATAGAGTCACTCAACAATCCCATCTCAAATTCAGTATTCGTACATCCGAACGAACGTTTATCGTTAATTTGCAACAGCAGAGTGTGAATGTCTACGTTGGCAGATGGATTGTCTGCCTTGTGCACACGCGATCGCGGCAATCATGTAAGTACCATTTTTTATGTATTATTGCTTACAATCAAAATAATTTTTACAACCAAAAGAACTTTCCCTTTGTTCGTTTGATCTTAGGACTCAAGGGGAGGAAGTAGTTAATTACGTTAACCCTTACTACAAGCGGACCACTTACGTCAAATCTTACGATCTCCAAATTTTACGTGTGCCACACTTATCTAGCTGGCCATGCGAGCTCCGGACTGGAGACGTGTTACCATCAAAGAGATTTCGTCTGTCGGGGAGGCCTAGAGAAAGAAGGCGAAGAGCGAGAGGGGAAGCATGCCGCTGCATGGCACGTGGTCCTCACATATGTCCACATTGTGATATGACAGGTCACGTTGGAACTATGTGTCCCTTGTGGATGCAATGACTGAATCATATTATGATTTGTTTTTTCAAGAAAATATAATTTCGGCGACGACAGGGGAAGCGACCGGCAAAATAATATAATTTTTGTTTGGGAAGTAACCACTTTTTGGCACTAAATTTTAATTTACACATTTGAAATATGTTTCGCATTTAGGAAAATTAGGTGTTTAACATTGATAGATTAGGAAAATTGCTTCCAATGTTCCCTATGGGTATGCGTCATACCAATGTTGGGATGGCGTCCTGTTTATTTACACCAATTGCAGTAAAAAAGAAAAAGATTTAACTTTCTCATTTTTTGTTTCAATTGTCAAATAAAACAACAAAATGATTTTTTTTTTTATTTTCAGCTCTCAAATAAAACAGCAAAAAGACCAAAAAAAGTTTATCTATAAAGTAGGTTTTTAAACAGAATTCTGTGTAAAAAAAGCGGGCCCCTATTGACTATTTTAAGAAATGAGTATTTTTTAACATACAACTTCAGAATAGGTGTTTTCTTCATACCCATTTAAAATAAGGGTATTATGAATTTCGGCCATTTTAGAAAAAAACAGTCTTTTTAGAATTTACGAGTCACTAACAGTAAATTCTAGAAGCAACATTAAAGTTGCTTTTAGAATCTGCTATCATCAAAAACAATAAAGATTAGTATCTTATATCTTTAAAGTACTTTAGAAAATAATATAATCAAATACAAATCAATTTAAATTTCAATTCTTAATTATTTTCACATTACAAATACAATATTTTTAACTTTTAAATCAAAATAATACAAAACTTAGGGCGGTAAACGAACTGAACTGTACTGTACCCTCACTGAGTTCGTCCCGGCTCGAATTTATACGAATATTAGGTTCGATTCGGCTCAAAGGTTTTTTTATTGTTCGACTCGATTCGGCTCGAATTTTCAAACCGTTCGAATATAGTTTGATTCGGCTCAAATTAAAGTTCAATATAATTCCATAAGTCCAGAATCTAAATTATATAAAGCCGAACAGTTCGGTCAGATTCATCGAAGTTGGACGGTTTGGGCTGGAATGGGAAGGGTTTATGTCCTCGATCAAAACTCTCGAACTGCGCCGAACGATTTGATCTGATTCATCAAATCCTATATCTTTTGGTCCGACTCTATATTTGGTGCCGAATCAATCTAGAAGCCAAATTTTTTCGAATCGAATCCTTCCAATCGAATCTAACATTTAGATTTGTTCACTATCCTAATTAAACCAGGCTCCAGTCCTTGTAAAATGGTTTTATCGCGTGATACATAATAATCATCTATCAGAAGAAATAGTTTTTTCTTTTCAAATACCAAATTTTTGTTCCAACTTGACCCGCGTTTTCTAGTTTTACTTCCAGAACTCCACCAACATGCTCGCTTTCGCCGCCGCCTCCGCCGCAACTACTCAACGCTGAAGGCGGCGCAACCAGACGGAATTCCAATTCCATAGCTACACAAGCTTAATTAATTCACTAATAATCCCACCATGGGGAATTGCAACACCTGTATAAGACCTGCAGAAAGAAACGAAGGTCTAACTCGCAAACCTCAAACCCCAAAACACAGAAAAAAAACCCACGGGCGCTACCCGAACCCTTATGCCCAATCCCCCACTCCGATTCGCGTGCTGACAGATTTCATCACACGGACCAAAATCTCCGACAAGTATGTCCTCAGTGGCGAGCTTGGCCGTGGAGAATTCGGCGTGACGTACCTCTGCACCGACCGGGAGACGCGCGAGGCACTCGCGTGCAAGTCAATCTCGAAGAAGAAGCTCCGCACGGCCGTGGATATCGAGGACGTCCGCCGCGAGGTGGCGATTATGTCCATCCTGCCGGAGCACCCGAACATCGTGAAGCTGCGCGCCACTTATGAGGACAACGATGCGGTCCATTTGGTGATGGAGTTGTGCGAAGGCGGGGAGTTGTTCGACAGGATAGTGGCGCGTGGGCATTACAGCGAGAGGGCTGCGGCCGCGGTGGCGAGGACGGTTGCGGAGGTGGTGAGGATGTGTCATCAGCATGGGGTTATGCATCGGGACTTGAAGCCTGAGAATTTCTTGTTTGCGAGTAAGAAGGAGAATTCTGCGCTTAAGGCGATTGATTTTGGTCTGTCTGTGTTTTTCAAGCCTGGTAAGTGCCTTTTGTTTTTCTTCTATGATTTGTTTTTGCTTTCTGTTTTTCCAGTAGTGTGTGATCTGATTTTCCGTTTGCGCCTATTGAGATTTCAGCTTCATTTCCAGTTAATATTTGATTTTATTCCTTCATGGTAATATAGCTTACTAGTTGGAATGGGGTGTTTTATCTTCAATACCCTTAATTAGTAAATTTAGAATTGTTCCTTAACATGAATTCATTTATGGGATCTGGGAAAAGCCTCAAAGTTTTTTCTTTAATTCTTCAATCCTTTCTTTATCTTCTATATTTTCTGTAATAATCATTTTTGGGGTGGGGTAGAACTGGCAAGTCTTAACCCGGTCCGACACGCATATTTTACGGACCCAAAAATCGGACCTATATGGCCCGACCCATTAGCCATGTGGGCCAGCACACACTAATATCTTACACATGAGCTGGGTCAGGGTCATAAAATAGTGACCCGAAGTAATTTCAGTCCGGCCAGCCCGATTGTTACACTTGGCTCGGATCGACCCGTTTGCCAGCTCTAGGTGGGGGTGTTTGTTGGAAATTGGTTTTAGAAAAATGAGTTTTAACTCAATTTAAAACCAATTTAATAATGATAAAATATTTAATTCGTGGGAATTAAATAATAAATTGTGAATCTACGCTTCGAGAAGATGAACGTAGGATTTTTATTTTTCTCAAAACCGATTTCCGGTGAGTGAGAAATAAATGATTAAAGTTGGCCATTTAATTGAAAAGGTGAAGAGTTAACGAGATTTGAAAACCCATCTGATATTTGGTGGAAGTCTCAGTCTGGAAGGTATCGATCTGGAAGGTATCGATCTAAAAGGTATGTCGATCGATATTTGGGATCGAACCCATCGATCGATATTTGGGAAATTTGAACACGTAAATTTGAACCTATCGATCGATATTTGGGGCAGAACCCATCTGATCTGGTATTTGGTCTCGTCTGAAATGAAGCAGGTTGAGAACTTAGCTTCTGGAATATGACTCTTCACATTCCATAATGTAACGTCCGAATTAAATGAGAATATTTAAGGAGCTTTAATTTGTTGTAACTCCCCACCTTATGGAGCTTTAATTTGTTGTAATTCTTGAGCTGGAGGATTAAAGAGAATTAATGGCACTTTAATTTGTTGTTACTCGCCACCTGATGGAGTGGAATTGGACCCTATAAAAGGGGGTCTTATGCATTTCATTTCATACAATCAGAACATAGAAAAAATACAAGCACACCACATATTGCTGCATATTTCCCTCTTGTTTCGTGCCCAGTTTCCAGCACTTGAACGTTCCCCGGAGTTCTGAGTTTTGGAGAGCACCTAACTCAGAAACATATAGCAGTTGTATCTTGGGGACATATTGCCTGAGCCGTCTGCTTTTATACGGGGGCAAAATTGTCTTACAAAAAGAGTTATCTCGCCTCAACCAAAGTTGTAATTTTAATTCAGCTTTTTATTTTATTAAGACTGTAATATGTTTCCTTTCTTTGTAATTTTTATTGTAATTACATTGTTGGAAATTCACAGAGAACCAACAATCGTAAGACAATTTTTATTTATATTCTCTATAATTTCCAATGGCGACCGATGCTGATGCTGCCGCTGCCGCTGCCAAAGCTGCTGCACCTACCATTGCAGTTCAGGCTGAGAAACCCGAGAAATTTTCGGGTGTTGATTTTAAGAGATGGCAGCAAAAGATGCTGTTTTATCTCACTACCCTGGGGCTTGCTGTTTACCTCAAGGATGATCCTCCTGTGGTCAGTGAGGCGATGGCCCGATCGTCTGGCGTTTTTCTTACGATCAATGGTTTAACGGCGACTTTATGTGTCGTAATACAATATTGAATGGGCTGATCGATTCTCTGTACACGTTGTACAGTCAAATCAAGACTTCCAAAGAGCTCTGGATTTTTTTGGAGAAAAAGTATAAAACCGATGATGCTGGTGCCAAGAAATTTGTGATCGGATGCTACCTGGATTTTCAGACGACGGACTACAAAACCGTTATATAACAAGTCCAACAATTTCAATTGATTGTGCATGAAATCAATGCTGAAGGAATGATCCTTCCTGAACCGTTTGTTGTGGGAACGGTAATTGAGAAGTTGCCTCCTAGTTGGAAGGACATCAAAAATTACCTGAAACACAAACGAAAGGAAATGAGCTTAGAGGATTTGGTTGTTCAACTCAGAATTGAGGAAGACAACCAAAAATCTGATTCTAAGTTCAAGAGAGGCCCTATGGAGGCCAAAGTAAATTTGCTTGAACATGGGTCCTCTAGCAAAAAGAGGAAACTGAACCATGTTCAGGATAAAGGGAAAAAGCCGTTTAAGGCAAAGAAATTCACTGAAAATTGCCACAACTGTGGTAAACCAAACCATAAGGCAAAAGAGTGTCGCTTGCCAATAAGTTCAACTGGTCAGCGAAACAAAGGCAAACGAGTTGCCAATGTGGTTGAACATGGCGATGTTGACATGCCAGATCTGGAGCTATCAGCTGTGGTTGAGGAGCTGGACGAGGAGGTCTCATCCATGGTGATTGAAACCAATATGGTGGAGAATCACCGCCCCTGGTACGTTGATACTGGGGCTACTCGTCATGTTTGTTCTGAAAAAGATATGTTCTGTTCCTGCACTGTTACTGATGGTAGGAAATTGCATATGGCAAACTCTGCTTCTTCTGTGATTGCAGGTGTGGGGAATGTGGTCTTAAAGCTGACCTCTGGAAAGGAGCTCCTCCTTAAGGATGTGCTGCATGTCCCAGACTTCCGAAGAAATTTAGTTTCAGGCTCTTTACTAGTTAGTCATGGATTTAGACTAGTTTTTGAGTGAAAAATTTATTATGAGCAAGTTTGGAATGTTCCTTGGTCGAGGTTATCTTGACAGGGGATTATTCAAAATGAATGTGATGCATGTAAGCCGTGAAGGCAAGAACAAAAATAATAATAATAATGCTCCTTCTTCTGTTTACTTGCTCGAGTGTTTAGATTTATGGCACTCTAGATTGGGACATGTTGGTCTAAAATCAATTAAAAGACTAATTAATCTAGAATTAATTCCAAAAACCCATGTTGAACTTAATAAGAAATGCGAAGTATGTGTTGAAGCAAAAATGGCTAAACTGCCTTTTCATTCAGTGGAAAGGAATACTACTCGAGAATTAATTCACACTGATGTGTGTGACTTAAAATTTGTGCAAACTAGAGGAGGTAAAAAATACTTCGTCACTTTTATAGATGATTGCACAAGATATTGCTATGTGTTTCTTTTGAGAAGCAAAGATGAAGCAATCGAGGCATTTAAGATGTATAAAAATAAAGTTGAAAATCAACTTAACTGTAAAATAAAAGCAGTCCGAAGTGACAGAGGAGGTGAGTATGTAGCACCGTTTGAATAATTATGTGCCGATTCAGGCACAATTCATCAAACGACTGCTCCTTATGCTCCTCAGTCAAATGGAGTTGCCGAAAGGAAAAATCGAACCCTGAAAAAAATGATGAATGCTTTATTAATAAGCTCAGGGTTGCCGCAGAACATGTGGGGGGAAACTATTTTTACAGCTAACCACATTCTGAATAAAGTGCCACACAAAGGGAAAGATAAAACTCCGTATGAGTTATGGAAAGGGCGCAAGTCTTCTTTCAAATATCTTAAAGTGTGGGTTTTTTGAGTTATGGAAAGGGCGCAAGCCTCCAGTAGCACAAGCCGCAATCGCCCGTCGCCTCCGCCTCAATTATTCAGTCGCAGGTTTTTTGAGTTTTTTTTTAGCAGTTTTTTTGAGCAGGTTTTTTTGAACATGTTTTTTTTCTGAGCATTTTTTTTTTTGGTTGAAAAATCTGGGCAGATTTTATTAGGTTCAAATGTCGAAACCTTTCATATTGGTGTTTTTGGATAATTAGATTGAGTTATTTTGGAATGTAATGATTAACTATTATGGTTGTATGGTTATTTATCTCATATATTTGCTAATATAAATATATTATATATATATTATTATAAATAATTAATTGACATGCTCGAATAGCTTACGCTATGCTGGAATAAAAACGCTACACACATGAGAAGCGCAATTGAAAACACTGATTGCCTGAGCCGTCTGCTCTTGTACGGGGGCAAAATTGTCTTACGAAAAGAGTTATCTCGCTTCTGCTAAAGAGTTATATATATATTATTATAAATAATTAATTGACATGCTCGAATAGCTTACGCTATGCGCTACGCTATGGTGGAATAAAAACGCTACACACATGAGAAGCGCAATTGAAAACACTGATTGCCTGAGCCGTCTGCTCTTATACGGGGGCAAAATTGTCTTACGAAAAGAGTTATCTCGCTTCTGCTGAAGTTGTAATTTTAATTCAGATTTTTATTTTATTAAGACGGTAATAGGTTGTCTTTCTTTGTAATTTTTATTGTAATTACATTGTTGGAAATTCACATAGACCCAACAGTGTTATGCTTGGTCAGTTAACTAATCAAGAGAGAATTTCCAATCAGGTGAAAGGTTTTCTGAAATTGTGGGAAGTCCATACTATATGGCACCAGAGGTTTTAAAGAGAAATTATGGACCTGAAGTTGATATTTGGAGTGCTGGCGTGATTATTTATATTTTGTTGTGCGGTGTTCCGCCATTCTGGGCAGGTATTTGTTTCTTTTTCTTTCGCTTCTATAATAACATTATTTAAAAAATGAATTCATTTTCCATTACAACTGCTTTCAGAAACTGAGCAAGGAGTTGCACTAGCAATTTTAAGAGGAGTGATTGATTTTAAGAGGGAACCATGGCCTCAAGTTTCTGAAAGTGCAAAAAGTCTCGTTAGGCAAATGCTGGAGCCTGACCCCCAAAAGCGTTTGACAGCCCAGCAAGTGCTTGGTAATTTTTTCCTTTCCACTCTGGAAAGCATTCATAAAGTATTTTCTGCTCATTACTGCTTAATTTGCCAAATGATGATGAACAACATGCTGAGGGAGGAAATGATGCATTAGGCATGCAGAGTTTTTGAACTTGTACAAGATTTAGTATGAATATGTTATGAGCCAGGAGCTATACTTTTTGCATTATTAATAAGTAAAGGAGTCATTGCAAAAGCTACCCATAAGGTTTATTTTATTTACAAAAAACCCGAATTATCTTTCAAAATTACAAATTCCCCTCTTGACCTTTGTTTCTCCTTTGCAAATTGCATCCTCTGAAGGAGGTGTTTTCAATGTAAATACAAACCTCAAGTGGGTTTTTGTACTTTTGAAAGTTAACTGGAATTTTTGTAATTAGGCTAAATCTCAGGGGTGTTCTTGCAATTATCCATAAATAAATGGATGAAGTCATTCAGTAGTTTGGTTTTGTTAGACGATCCCATGTGTCTTATTGAGCTTTAACTTTGTTTTATGGTGCATGGCATGGAGCAATCAGCAATGTTTTAAAACCACCTCACATAATGCATTGGGGCAAAACCATAGTAATATATATTATAAGTTGTTGTAAAATACCACCACAGTGCTGTAAAATAGCACCTTATTTTGTAAAACCTTAATTCCATCTCTAACCAACCGCCTACTTGGATGTTCATGTAGGCCACCCCTCCCCTAAATTCAATTTTCCCACACATTTTTAAAGCCATAATTTACTTGTTTGTTATCCATTTTGGATTAACGATATATCAAATTGATCGTATTTTCATGATCTCCGATTTAAGATACATATTGCATATCTAAAACTTACAAAATAAAATCCATTATTAGCTTCTAAAATGTGGATGGAAGTAGCATTAACATGTACGGAAGTAGCACTAAGTTGCTGTAGAAGTAGCATCAATGTTTTAAAATAACACCAGTTAAGGCTCTGTTCTTTTGGACCGAATGAATCGAATCAATCGAATCAATCGAATGGATACAATCGACATGAATCGAATCGAATCGAATGGACTGAATTGAATCGAATCGAATCAAAAATATATTAAGGGTAAATAATAATAATAATAATGGTAAATAATAATAATAATAGTAATTAACAACAACAACGATAATAGTAATACTATTAGTAATAATAACAATAATAATAATTAAGATTAATAATAATAATAATAAGAAGAAGTGAATTGAATCGAACTAAATGAATGGATCCGAATCCGAATGGACTGAATCAATCAATCAAAATCAAAATAAGTCCAAGCCTTACTGAGTTTACATTTTAATTCGGCTAAATGACTAAAATAGGACTTCAAGTTTACCAGTTTTAGCAATTGAGGACCTAAATTTTCGAAGGTATCAAACTGAGACCTACTCTTTGATCTGTTAGACCACGTTAGGACCTCCGTTAATTTTTGTCCGTTAAGTCCTAACGGAGTGCTTATTTGGCAGTTAAATGACACGTGGCAGCTGTTTATTGGCTGGTCAATACATGACGTAAAATAATAATAAAAATAATAAAAAATATAAAAAATATAAAAAAAATTGGAAAAAATCTGGAAAATAAAAATAGCGGAACTTCAGGTAATTTTTTTTTTATATTTTGGATTAGAAAAAAAAAATTAAGAAAAAATCTGGATCTTATTTATAAACTGTTTTAATAAAAATAAAAACTGAAATATTATTTTCCATAAAATAAATAAAAAATCTGATCAGTTATCTTCTCCGGTGAAGTTGACTTCAAGTAATTAATCTTTAATCTGTTTTTTTTAGATTGTTAGATTTTTTTAAAAAATAAAATAGTTTTTTATGAAAAGTAAATAAAATAAATAAATAAATTACTAGCTGGTTTTTTTACAAACAAAATAAAATAATTCAGATTTTTTATTTATTTTGTGGAAAATATTCTAATTTTTATTTTTATTAAAACAATTTATAAAGAAGATCCATAATTTTTGAATTTTTTATTTCCGAATTTTAAATAAAAAATTCCAATTTTTTAATATTAATTATATTCCAGAATTTAAAAAAAAAACTTGAAGTTACGATTTTTTTAATTTTCCAGATTTTTTAAATAAAAAAAATGAAGTTCAGATTTTTTTTCTTAAGTTGTCCAGATTTTTTATTATTTTCAAACTTTTATATTCTTTTTTTATTTTTTATTATTACGTCATATATTGACCAGCCAATAAACATCTGCCACGTGTCATTTAACTGCCAACTAAGCACTCCGTTAGTGCTTAATGGATAAAAATTAACGGAGGTCTTAACGTGATCTAACGGATCATAGATTAGGTCCCAGTTTGATACCTTCGAAAATTTAGGTCCTCAAGTGCTCAAATTGATAAACTTGAGGTCCTATTTTGGTCATTTAACCTTTTAATTCAAAAATTATTTTTTCAAAAATTCATCAACTGTGTATTGAAATGTCAGTTGTGTTATTTTGCAGCAGGATGATGCTAGATACTATTAGCATACGTTTTAGTTCTAGTTTTTGTCCAGAATTTTTTTTTGGATTTTTGGGGAATTGAATATTACTGATATTATTGCACGTACTAGTTTTGGGGCAGTTTTTTGGGGAAATATTGAGAATTATTTTTTTGAATTGAAATGTCAAACTCAGTAACTTATGCTATTTAAAGCACCGGGATGCTATTTTTACAGCAACTTAGTACTACTTTCATACATATTTATGTTACATTTGTGCAGAGTTTTGAAGCTAATATTTGAAAAATTACTTTTTTGAATTGAAATGTCGACTCCGTAAATGTTTTTAAAGCACCCGCGATGATATTTTACAACAACTTAATGCTACTTCATACATATTGATGCTATTTTTTGTCCAGATTTTAAGTTAACAACGGATTTTAAATCTTCACCTTTTAGGTATGCAGTTTGTATCTTAAATCGCATAAAATGGAAAGATTAGCTTAATATATTTTCATCTAAAAATGATTAGCCTACATAGACATCCACGGCATCCTTCCACCTAGTTTTATTGAACGGTTGAGATGAATTCCTGTTTACCACATCAAGGAGGGCATAGTTCCTACAGGAACCTATATATATGCTGTTCTTGTTGGTCCTGAATATGTTATGTGAAAATAGATGGAACATAAATACCTTGAGCTTATGTCCTGCCATAACGCCTTTAAGATCTGGTTGGGAGTACAAAAGAATTAACCAATCAGGCCTGTTGACAATCTGCAGTTGCATTATGATTGCAATTTTAGAAGATACTTTATCATGTCGAGTAGTTGGTTTGTGTGAGGATTAACCTACTAAAAGTTTACATGCCGTTGCTGGGCTTTCAGTAAGTGTATTCTGTATCGCCTGTAAATGATAGTTCACATATCATGAAATGAGTTGATACGTTGTCTTTTTGCAACATGTTGGTTTATACAACAGCTGTAACTTGTTTCTAGTTTATTGTCTTTGTTAGATCACCCGTGGATACAAAATTCAAAGAAGGCTTCAAATGTTCCACTGGGAGATATCGTGAGGGCAAGGCTCAAGCAATTCTCAGTCATGAATAGATTCAAAAAGAAAGCACTGCGCGTAAGCATCTAGCACTAGTAATTGGTGATATTCATATCTATGTGTTTCTTGTTGTATAAGCAAAACTTTACTCTTATGGGATATGCTTGAGGGAGGAGTCTTTTTATTTTGTTGCTCAGAAGTTCTGAAGAAAGCTATGACTGGTTTGGAGGATTACTTGGTAATTGATGCATAACAACATAAGTGTAATTTTAATAATGGATGATTACAAAACAAAACCCTGAGGTTTCAACTAATTACATAAAACCCCAATAATTGAAAATAACAAAGAACCCATTGAAGTATTATTGTCTTAAGTTTAAGTTTTAAGGGGGTAACTGTACTATTTCTATAACTAGATGCCATAATGGTACGGTGGCGGTGTCATTATTAGATTATAATAATCAAATTACCAGATTATCTTGCTATAAAAAAATATGTTTGCTCGCGAAGGTCTGCCGGCGGCGGCTGCACCAAAAAAAAATGATCACAGGAGGTCTGCAGGCGGCGTCCGCACAAAAAAAAAAATTGGCCGTCACCGGAGGTCTACCGTCCGCCGGCGCGTCAGCAGGCGCATCTCCCCCCCAAAAAAGAAATAAAAAACTGGACGGTCGCCGGAGGTCTGCCGTTGGCCGGCAGTGGTCCTGACGGAAAACAGGACGGCCGGCCACAAAAAAAAAAAGAAACTGACTGTCCGCTGTAGGTCTGCCGGGGGCGTCCCTGCCAGAAACAGGCCGGTAGGCCGGCCGCCAAAAAAAAAAAAAAATTGGCCGGTCGCCGGGAAAGAATCTGTCCGGCCCAAAAAAAACTGCCTGTCAGGAACGATTTTTTTCTTTTTGAAGATTAGTTCAATAGTCTAAGGGTATTTTTGTTATTGTTAATATTATTAAAATTAACGCAGAGAGGAGCGAAGTGGTACAATGGTCTTTTCAGGTGCGGATACGATGACCGAAAACACCATTGTCCCTTATATTATAGATATCATAACCCTGATTTTTTTTTTAGCCGATTAATGGGAACCTTTAAGACATAATCAAACCTTAAGGGTTTTTCTTAATATTTAGAAGCATACTTTGATTTTTGGTAATCAGACCAAACCTCATGGGGGTTATGTAAGTATCCGTTAGGATTTAGGTGACGGCCTATAATTGTTCTGTGTATTTACTATTAAGCTCACCTCTCAATATAGTTAAGATTTTATGATATTTATTTCTACGGTAACAAGTATGATTAGATTTCTTCAAATAATCGAACAGGTGATTGCGGAACATTTATCTGTCGAAGAAGTGGCAGTAATTAGAGATATGTTTGTATTAATGGATAGCAACAATGATGGGAAGGTAACATATGAAGAACTAAAAGCTGGTCTACAGAGAGTGGGTTCCCAGCTGGCTGAGCCCGAGATAAAGTTGCTAATGGATGTGGTAAATATTGCTTCATGCTCTTAATACATTATGTTATTTCATTACAATTGCTGCCATTTTCGTAAATTTGTTTTTTTTTTCCAACAGTTTTGGCATGATCATTAATTTTTGTGATAATTACAAAAGCCATGGAGTTTTGGAATAATAAAAAAACCCCAGAGAAGTTTCAAAATTACGAGAAAACACTGAGGTTTGGTTCTGCTGAAATTAAAGGGGTTACCGTAGTATTTTTATGAATGTATAGTGGGTTTTTGTGGTTATTCCTTGATTTTTCAGTGTGTTTCATTTCTACGGTTAAATCAAAAAGTGCTCTTAAGGTTTGACCTAATTACAGAACCCACCTAACCTTCGAAATTACAATAGGTACCCCTGAGATTCTGTTTTGTCCCCTTCCAAGCAAAAAACAGCAAACCCACGTTCACATTTATAAGGTTACTACAGTTAGCCCCCTCAATTTTAGCATTGTATCAAGCTTGAGGGGTAATTTTTATAATTTTGAAAGTGTTCCTTTGTAATTACTTAAAACCTCAAGGATATTTTGTAATTATCCCTCATTTCTATCTACATTAAATTCAGAAACCAAACTGTTGAATTTGACCTGAATTTCTGGATATTTGTAGCTAATGTTGAAGCTTCTGTATTATTATACGACCTTTAGTAGCTTGTTGTAAACTCACTTGCTAGCCATGCAACCTAGAATTTGTCTGCGATTCCTAATACTTGAATATTTAATTAGGCTGATGTAGATGGAAATGGAGTATTGGACTATGGGGAGTTTGTTGCGGTGACCATCCACTTACAGAGGACAGAGAACGATGAGCATATCCGCAAAGCATTCAAGTTCTTTGACCAAGACGACAGTGGGTACATCGAACTTGATGAACTAAGAGAAGCTTTAGTAGATGAATCGGGCGAACCCGATCTCGATGTGGTTAATAACATTATGCGAGAGGTTGACACAGACAAGGTACGGCTGAGTCATTCCTACTTCCAAAAGAAGAAAAAAAACTGTCATGTTTTAAAATTACAAGTTACCGCCTGACACGTGCTCCTGTTTACAAATTGCACCTTCCACGGGGGGAGGGGTGGTGGTGGTGGTGGTGGTGGTGTAGAATAAACATAAATTTCATGGCGCATTTGTAATTTTAAAAGATAAATGAATGTTTTCTGTAATTTAACTAAAACACAAGGATAGTGTTCCAATCATCGCTATGATAAACTAGTGTTTTTTTTCTTAGTGTTTGATGAACTGATTCCCACAATTTTATAAGCAAGAAAAGATAATTTCCCCGTGCCGTGAAAAATGAAATCTGTTTGCAATTTTCCAAGATGGCCCCGGACTTGTAGAACTATTAACTTATCATCTTAACCGCATTCCTTCAGGATGATCAAATTAGCTACGATGAGTTTGTGGCGATGATGAAAACCGGAACGGACTGGAGAAAGGCATCACGACAGTATTCAAGAGAGAGGTTCAAGAGTTTGAGCCTTAATCTGATGAAAGATGGCTCTTTGCAACTCCAGGATGGGTGTACTGGTCAAACTGTTGTTTAAACCGTGTTTTGTTAAATGCCTCTCTCTCTCTCTCTCTCTCTCTCTCTCTCTCTCTCCCTCTCTCTTATATATTATATTATATATATATATATATAATATATATATATATTCAACTTTGTTTTTGTCCTTCAATAGCCGGCTGAAGTTTCTCAAGTGATTGAGCTTCGGAATTCTTGCTTCTTGTTGGTGGAATTTATCGGCCTTCTCATCGAACAAGGAATGGGATTCCTGAGCTGATGGTATTTTTTTTAACGTTTTAGTTTTTGTGCATAGGATGTAATGGGTGATCAATGTATTTATTGTTGCATATGGTATCTGTATTCATTTTATGTTGTGTATATGATGTATGTGCCTTCTTTACTTTACCCAGCACAGAGACACTTCAGTTGGATATGTTGATTGGAATGAAATATTTCTTCATTTATTTTGTATTTCACTCTTAATTTCCAGCAGCATAAGTATATTTCAAGTAAATTGCATTGGTAAAAGTAGAGTTTCACATAAGTTTGAACTTTGGAACAAGTTTTTTTTTTTCTTATATTTGTGTCATTTTGTAGTAAAAAATTTAAGAAATTGGCTGAAACAAAGCAGACCGTAAATTATTTTGAATACGTGGATATTATCAAGTGAATCGACATGTTGATATGATAAAATTTGAAAAATAAAAAACTCAAAGGGAAAAAATTACCTACCTTAATCATCAAGTATGAGCACATTCTTATAATTTTTTTGATACAATATATATGGCATGCTCGAAACCGAAAGATGATTTGATTAATGAAAAGATGGTCAATTACATCAAAAAAATGCCAATCACTTATCGCTCAATTTATTTAACTATATCATATAAAAGATTTTGAAAGACTCGATGGTGTTTGTATACACATTGTTTATGTGGAGTTTCCGACGATATGATCATACACATTGTGTGTACATGTATATTGATATGGTTGGAAATGTTGTACAAACAGGTATTATGTTGGATGTACGATGGAAGACGATAAGTTTCCGGTCCGAAGTCGTTATTTGCTCCAACATTTTGCAAAGGTTGACATATGAAGTCTGTTTTCCTGTTTTTCTCTTCAACTACTAATTTACACCAATTGGGACTAATGTGTTGTGCAATATTACAAAGACCCCACTTTATGAAACATAGGAGGGTGCGTTCTGTTTCATTTTATGTTTTCTGTTTTTGTTTTCGAAAATCATAAAACATTTATTGTTTTCAATGCATGTTTTAAAAATGCCGAAAAGGAGTTCAATTTGTCATTCTAAAATTGGCTGTAAAATGTTTTTTCCACATTTTTCATTTTCTTCACAAAATTTTGAGCTGTTTTCGAAAATATTTTCCGAAATAATGAAATCAAACACGTTTTCCATGTTTTTGAAAATAGAAATTAGAAAATGACTGGAACATGTCCAACAGAACGCACCCTAAGTTTTCCTAAGTTGGAATCCCGATTGATTTATTAAGGGTATGTTCATTTTAGAGTTTGTGATTAAAATTCTGATGTTTTAAAATTTCGGATATTAGAATGATGTCAATAGTAAAAATCTCGTATGTTTTGGGATTTAGACTCCTTACTTTATATTGTAGATATCAAAATGTCTGAAAAGTGGAAGCTGTTGTATTATTATATAGTATATAGTTGTATTATTTAAATTTTAACCTTAGAAAGAGGAGATAAGAAACTTTTTGTACTTTCTCCGTTATTTTATTATTGCAACGTGTTGACTATTACACTATTCACATATTCTCTTTTGACCATCTTTTGTGATTTATACATATGAAAAAATATGGTCATGTGAGATCTTATTAAATTCATCCCGAAATATACTTTCAAAATATCAACTTCTTATAATTTTTAAAAATAAAAAAATTAAAGATATTAATAATCAAAGTTGTGCATTGACAAGCGTGAAAGTCCAAGCGTTAAAATTATAAGAGAACGGAGCTAGTATTTTTTAACCATAAAAAGAGAAGAGAAGAAAGTACTTGTATTTTAAAATATAAAAAGAGGAGAGATAGAAAAAAAGATGACGTGATATAAAATAAATGTATAAGGTGTAAAAAGTTGTTGGTTGAGTATTTGTTAGAGTAAATGAATAATGAAACTCAAAACTCAAATCTTTGAACCAAAGAGAGTGTGTTCATGTAAGACACTATGATTTTATAAACTTCTTAAAATATGTGGATTTTATTGATTTTATGGGATTTTTTATATTTATACAGATTGTTGGGTGACCAAAAAAATATTTTACTTTTATAGGTTTCTATTTATGACAAAGTCATTTTCTTTTATTTATTTATATACAGTCTCAAAATTTTTATTAAATATAATTCCTTTTATTATCCAATTGAGTAATAATTTTTTTACTGGAACTCAAAATTAATCTCCCATAAACTACTTTTTTCAATCAACTATGATGTGGATGAACAAACATGGATCAAAGTCACAAATAAATATTATACTTTTCTGTTAAATTGATGAAAAATTATTCCAATAAAAATTAGATAAGCTATTTTTTTTGGTCCATGACACCTCGTAAATTAAACCAAAAAAATAATAATTAAGAATAACCGTCAAACTCCTAAAATATTATGAAAAATATTTATCTCTTAATAAAGAAATAATTATGAAATTCTATGTATGAAGGTGGTATTTCTGTATTAAAAATTACTAGTTATATTATTTTTTGAAAACCCCAGAATATTCAAAATTAAATAAATTCCAAAAGAATTTTTATAATTTAAATATCTTGTGACATTCTAAAAATTTTAAAAATACCAATACGCTCCCTAGGGCAAACATGCCCTTAAATTACTAAGAATATACCCGGTCAAAACCCTATTTCCCCCAGCGTGGGCCCCACTAAATCCTATTCATGGCCCACCATTTTCCCTAATTCTCCCACCTCGTCAGTCGTCACCTTCCTTCCTCTCGTCAGTGTCATCATCAAACGATACGGTTTAAACCAGAAGCAAATCCTTGCTCAAAATTCGAGGCCGTCACACGACATCCTCATTTTCTTTCTTCTTCCTCCCCCTTCTCTCCCCTGCAACGATCGGCTATACAATCATCTACAACTACTCCGAAAAAAGGAAGCGAGGTGCAACAGATTGAGATTGAGAAAGGAGAAAATAGTTGATCATATCCCAGGAATGGGGGTGGATTACTACAACATCCTGAAAGTCAACCGCAACGCGAGCGATGAAGACTTGAAGAAATCCTACCGCCGCCTGGCCATGATTTGGCATCCCGACAAGAACGTGAACAATAAGCAGGAAGCCGAGGCCAAATTCAAGCAAATTTCAGAAGCCTACGATGTCTTGAGCGACCCCCAGAAGCGTCAGATTTACGATCTTTACGGCGAGGAGGGCCTCAAATCGGGTCAATTCCCACCTCCGCCGCGTAGCTCTCGGACCCACAACCAGGGGTTTCACTATAACCACCAACAACACCCGAACCCTAATTTTCGATTTAACCCGAGGAATGCTGATGATATTTACGCGGAGATTTTTGGGGAGAGTAGTAGTGGGAATGCCGGGGGCGGTGGTGGTGGTAGTAGTAGTAGTGGGGGTAGGAGAGATGGGCATTTCAGGAGCACGACGATGAATGGCAGTGGAGGTAGAGAGAATAAGTCAGGTAGTGGAGGATCGAGGAAGGCGCCGCCTGTGGAGAATGTGTTGGTGTGTAGCTTGGAGGAATTGTATACTGGTTCTACCCGGAAGATGAAGATTTCTAGGAATATTCTTGATTCTCATGGGTATGTGATTTTGTGTATATATTTGTATTGCTCTTTCTCTTCTTTCTCAATTGGGCTGTCTGGGATGTTTGCTAGTTTACTCTTTCATTTTGGGTTCTTGGTTTGAGGTGGAAATTGAATGTTGATTCTTATAATCGGATTATTAGGTGACCCTTTTTTTTTGTTTTTTTTTTTACTATGAGCTTGGCATGGATTAAGGTGGAGATTTTGTTTTCCATTGGGCTGAATTCTAGTTTTCTCTGCCACTTATGTTAAAAGGTCTCAAGATTGAAGTTTGAATGAGAAGGATTGTTACTTTGTAATGGTTTTGGTTCGACATTGAGTGGATTAAAGTTGGTCTCAACTGTCTAGTTATATGAATCAATTCGTTACAAAAGTCAAAACGAATCTAGCTGTGACTTAAGGTCAGGAGTGGTTTAATTCGTGATTGAGCTTAATTTGACCTTTGTTATCCTATATTTTCTGGTTGATAGAGCTGGAATAAATGGTCAACTTTCTGATACTGCAATGACATGGGTTCTGGTTAGATTTTATGGTTGGACTAGTGAAATTTAGACCTGCAAAGTTAATGGAACATATATGAGCTTCTGGGATTTGTCATTAAATTGGTAAATATCTTAAATCTCCAAGTTTGTGTTTACATGTATTAGGTCACCAGGGACTTGTAGTTTTCATCATCAATCACATGTCTCGAATTACTTTATCTCGTGCAAGCGACATGCTCAATCATGATTCATGAGATGCTTCCTGTCGTGTAAAACAATAGTTTGTCAAGGTGCGGTTGTCATGTCCAAGATGTGATCGTCACATGTAATAGTTGTTGGAATGTATGCTTCTGCGTCTATTAGGGTTCTCTTTTAGGAGATGACTAATACTTATTTGCTAGTTCAATGAGCTCCATGCAGATAATTACTGCATCCTTCAATACCTTTCACATTTGGTGCTACAAAGTGCTTGATACATGTAACGTAATACTTCAGGATTTCCTGCTGTTGGCCTTAAAACTGAGGTGGAGGAATCGTCTAGGTTATGAAAATTGCACTTTCTTCAGTTTGCAAATATCTGGTTTGTCAAGTCCAGTAAAGTGAGACGTTTTGAAATTCGGAGTAAAAAAGCTTTTTGTGTTGAAGTAATAAACTTGCGTAAGTTTTTTGTTTTGCTTCATGCTTGGTCTTGTGCATGAGTGTGGCAGTGGTAGACCAGTCAATTACTGATGCGATTATTTGTCTATTGTGCGTTTACTCTGTAGGTTCTCTTGTTAATTTGACGGTTGAGGAGTTTCTTTATGGATAAAATATGTATTACAACCGAGATTTGAGAATGAATTAGAAGCAACTTGTTAATGTTAAAAGATTGATTTTCTTAGTAAATGACTTTGGCCAATTGTTTTCCAGTAGTGTTGTCTGGATAGCAGCATTTCCTGTGAACTACTTTTACCTTTTGTATGATGAAGTGCGTCACCTGTGAGTTTTGTCCTATATTGGGTACGTTTCATGTGTGGGACTGTACCAAGTCTCCCTGAACTTAGCACTGTAAATCTGAAGTTTTGGAAGGTAATTCAGAAAATTGGAACAAAAATTTAAAAATAAAACCCAACATGTCAAGTGCATGGATTTTTTTTTTGAAATATTAAAATTGTCTCGGTGTGCAACTGGCGGTACTAATTGGTTGGTTATTCGAATCTTATCTTCCATGAATCAGGTTTTATTTAGTTTATTAACTATATGCTGAATTTTTTAAGGGTGTAATTTGTGCTAACAATTTATTTACTGGAATTCTTAGCCAGAACTATCCAGCTTATATTGACCTGATCCATATATACTTGCTTTCAATTCAAAAAAAGGAAAAAAAAATAATTCATCCTGTTGGGTATATGGCTCACTTTGTTGATATATTGCTGTATTTTAATTTCGGTTTCAGCGGTTCTAAGTTATTTTACTCTTCAGAATAAACTGGACAAGGCCGTCTTTTGGTTACAGATAAGAGTTAGGAGTTTGTTGGATAATGGACATGGATTTACTATTTAGGAAGACATAATTTCTTTGAATAATGCCAACCCTATTTTTGAAATCAAGTTCTTTGATAACTCATTTTTATTAACCTGACGTAATCTTTTTTGAAGCTTCATTTTTCTTCCCCTTCTTGTTTTGGTTGGTTTGCTGGTGCCTTTATATATTTGTTGACCAAGCCTAAATATCAGAATAAGCCCTATGCCATACTTCTCTTTTTCAACTTGGTGCTTACATATGCAATGGCGCAGCTACATAGGGGCGGGAGGGGGCGCCCGACCCCCCGAAATTTTTTTTGCGATGTAAGGGGTATATAGTTTTCGTGTAGAAAAATTTCGGTATATTCGGTTTCGACCCCCCATTTTAATTCGGTTTCGACCCCCCATAGCGTTAGGAAAAAAAAATTTAGATCCCGACCCCCCACTGAAAATTTTCTAGCTTCGCCACTGTACATATGGTACGACGACAACCATCTATCAGAAGCATGGATACTCTCCTGGAGCTCAGGAATCTTTCAGACACTGCACGGATATGCGGATACACCCCGAATATGCTATCCAAAAAAAGTCTCCCTTGATTTTTCTTAATTCCAGATACTCTAAGGATACACGTATTAAAAAAAGTTGTCAAAAGAAAATAATCTAAACTTAAGTTTTAAAAATTAAAACAAAACCAACGTAAGCCCACTGAACGAACCCTTAACCAGTCTGTCGTTTCTTGTCATTATGCTGAAAATGTAGTTGTGGCGTTATTTATGATTTTGAATTTGGGTATGTTTTTGGAACTTTTTTATTTTCATAAATATTTATAATATTTGTTTGCCACATATATATAAATCAGTATAATAAATGTATCATCCACATATCATATCCTATATTTTGGGGAAAAGAACACGCAGCGCGGATCCGTATCGAATTCTATCGCAAATCGCATATGGCGCCCCGTGCTTCATAGACGGCCATGTAGTGGTAGCACAGTTGTTCTATTTTTTCAGAATGTGTACATTTCTATCTTGCAGGAAGCTCCGGGTGGTAGACGAGATCTTAACTATCGACATAAAACCCGGTTGGAAGAAAGGGACAAAAATAACTTTCCCAGAAAAGGGCAACGAAGAACCTGGTGTAATACCCGCAGATCTCATTTTTGTATTGGATGAAAAACCTCATCCAGTTTACACGAGGGACGGTAATGATTTATTGGCGAAGCAGGAGATAACACTCCTTGATTCCCTCACCGGAAAAACATTGGAGCTCACCACACTAGACGGCAGGAACATAACGGTACCGTTAATAGAAATTATCAAACCCGGACATGAGATTGTTGTCCCTAATGAAGGCATGCCCGTATCAAAGGATCCCAGGAAAAAGGGAACTCTGACGATTCAGATTGACGTCAGGTATCCCAAAAGGCTAACCGATTCGCAAAAAATTGAATTGAGGAGGGTCTTGGGAGGAAATTCATGATAATGTCTAGTGAATAATCTTTAGGTCACAAAATAATGCAGCATTCTGGTGTAAATATGAAAACGTGCATGCTATTAAATGCGTGAATGTTAGAAAGAACGTTCCTTTAAGTGGTCGGCTTTTGTGAGGCAGATTGATGGCAGAGGCGAGCGAACTTGCCGAAGGAATTGGATTTTTCCGGGGATGAAATATGTAGGTTGTATTTTACTTGCTTGGCTTATTGGTTTCAGGAGATCTTTATATTTTGGTTATTAGCACTCGGTATATTTGTAAGCTAGATTTAGTTGTCTTCAGCAGCGAATGATTGATAATGTTTGTTGCTGGACAAATTTAAGTTTCTTTGATTTGGAATCATCCGGTTAATAAAGGCTTGATCCACCTTTAGTGTTAGTCATACATGGGTTTTGCTTTGTACCTCATAAATGCACAATGTAAAAATTGGGAGGGAGGGAGGGAAGATATGCTTAAGCCTTCTCTGCGTAGACCGTGCTTAAATAGTATGAGTACAATAGTACTTTTGTAGTTTTGTATTCGGCCAAGTGAGTACAAATGTACAATAAAACTTATATACCCAGTCAAATGAGTATTATTGTACTCATATAATGGTGGGTGGTGGGGTGGTGGTGGTTGGAGTGGGGTAGGTGGGTAAACAAGAGCCCCCTGCCTTCTCTCTATCTTCTCTGTTTCGCCACCGCCTCTCTCCATTTGTTTTTTCTCCATTTATGTCTTCACCCATTTTAGTGCTCTTGCAATTTCCTGTTGGGAAAAATACCGACTAACGTCGCGTCACAACGAATAATGCGAAACTTCGTTTGACAAATTCACACTCTTCAATCGTAGCTTTGTGGTTACCGACGAGTAGAGCACCAATTACAACTCGATAAAATAATACAAATGATATCTGAAAAATAATAAACACGAGACACAAATTTTAGCGTGGAAAATCCCTCAAGACGAGAGTAAAAACCACAGGATCGAAGCCGCTTAAAATCCACTATCACCAATACACACAAATACACAATCGTCCCTAATACAAATTAGGGGTATACACCAATCGTCAAATACTTGGTAATAAATGTTCTTCAAGTATTTGGAATCAACAACAACAAGATCGAGAAAGGAAACAACCGTAAATAGCTTACACAAAGAACTAACGAAATACCCGTACTTCCGGACTCAAAAACTCGATCTACACCGGTGAAAAGATTTGCCCAATAGTTACCAAGCTCTTATCAAAAGATCACGACGATCCGACCGATAAGTCTCCGGGAAATTGAAGAAATGTATTTCTCTCTCTTGTTTCTCTCTCTTGTTCTTCACAAAGTGTGTGGGATGATAATGTTGAAATCCAGTCTGAAAAACTGCATAAAAAGATACACTTTGCAGGTTTGACCCGTGTGCCGCGGCCCGGCCCAAGTGTGTCGCGGCACACAGCACAAAAAACTGTCCAGTGCTCGAGCAGGGGCCGCGGCCCAGAGTACAGGCCACTTTGGCCTTGAGAAGCAAAAATGCCTCGGTCGCGGCTCGGCAGGGATGTGCCGCTGCCCCAAGTGCTTCGGCAGGGGTGCTCGGCAGGGGCCGCTCGGCAGGGGCTCGGCGGAGGCACTCGGCAGGGCGCTCGGCGAGGCACTCGGCATGGCGCTCGGCAGGGTGATTGGCAGGGCGCTCGGCGGGTGATCGACAGGGCGACTGACAGGAGCCGCTCGGCCATATTGAAGGGCGCTCGGCAGGGTCTCGGCAAGGTGATCGGCAGGCTGCTCGGGAGGGCGATCGGCAGGCTGCTCGGCAAGGACTCGGCAGCTGCTCGGCAGGGCTGTGCAAGGTGAGAAAATGACTATATTTTGGAAATTACTCCTACAAATCTCCCCCTTTCCGGAATATAGGAAGAGTTCGCCATCCCGGCGATCGAACAACACACTTTCACCTTGCTCCCCCATAACCGACTCAAACTTCTTGTACCATTGCCTTGGTGCTTGTTTCAACCCGTATAAACTCTTCCGAAGTTTACACACAATCCTCTTTTCATTCGACCTAAAATCCTTCCGGTTGCTTCATATAAATCTCTTTGTCAAGGTCTCCGTGAAGAAAAGCCGTCTTGACATCCATTTGCTCAACCTCAAGATCAAGGCTAGCCGCAATACCAAGGACCAATCGAATCGATCCTATCTTCACAACCGGAGAAAAAATCTCGTCAAAATCAATGCCCTTCTTTTGACTAAATCCTTTCACAACGAGTCTAGCTTTGTATCGGGGCAGCGATGTATGCTCCTCCGACTTCACCCGATACACCCATTTGTTTCTCAAAGCCCTCTTGCCTTTCGGCAACTTCACCAACTCGTAAGTGTTATTCTCATGCAAGGAACTCATCTCCTCTTGCATGGCATCCATCCATTCCTTCTTCTTTTCATCCTCCATGGCCTCCGCAAAATATTCGGGCTCTCCCTCGTCGGTGAGTAAAACATACTCATCGGCTGAATAACGGGTGGAGGGATGACGGTCCCTTGTCGACCGCCTATGTGGAACAAAATATGGCATGTTCGTCACGGGTAGCTCGGGATGAGCTCCATCGGTGTCATCTTGTCTCAACTCATCGTTCTCACCGTCATCATGTTGTTCATTATTTTGGACGTCATCTCCAATGGGTGTCTCAACATTTTGTGGAGGAACGGGGTCCAAATAAATAAGATCATAGTCGTGTTGCGGAGCCGACTCTCCATTCTCAACATCTTTCATTGTTTGATCTTCAACAAAAACAACGTCTCTCGACCGAACAAGCCTCTTTGTAACCGGGTCATATAATCTATACCCGAACTCATCAAGCCCGTAGCCAATAAAAATACACGGCTTCGTCTTGGAATCAAGCTTTGATCTCTCATCATTCGGAATGTGAACAAAAGCTTTACATCCGAAGACCCTCAAGTGGCGGTACGAGATTTCTTTACCGCTCCACACCTTATCCAGGACATCAAACTCCAAAGGAACACACGGCGTCAAATTGATAACATGAACCGCCGTGTTCAAAGCTTTTCCCCAAAACGACTTTGGCAATCCTGCATGTGAGAGCAAACAATGAGCTCTCTCGACCAAAGTCCGGTTCATTCTCTCCGCCAAACCATTGAGTTGCGGAGTCTTCGGGGGCGTCTTTTGATGTCGGATCCCTTGCTCTCGGAAATATTCATCAAAGGGTCCGGTGTACTCTCCACCATTGTCCGTCCGGATACACTTTAGTTTCTTCCCGGTTTCTCTTTCCACCGAGGCATGAAATTGCTTGAAAGTGTCTAACACTTGATCTTTGGTCTTCAAGGTGTAAGCCCACACCTTCCTAGAATGATCGTCGATGAATGTGACAAAATATCGGCAACCACCGAGCGTCCTCGTCTTCATAGGACCACAAACATCGGAATGAACAAGATCAAGAACATTTTCCTTCCGTGAAGGAGTATGACTCTTAAAAGTAACTCTCCTTTGCTTCCCGACTAGACAATGAGAGCATCTTTTAAGGTGTACCTTGTGAACCCCGTGTTGTGCGGCGATTAATACGCCTCGATGGCGATCGGCATTATGACCTGAGAGCCAACCATAGAAGACATACTCTTGGCAAACACCCAGAGGTCGGCACCCACGGCGATCGTCTTTCGGTATCTGGCGATCGCCTTTTGGTACCTGGCGATCGTCTTTGATGTCCAACTAGAGACGGTCGCCTCGTGCCACGTATAAATCCAGCATCCGTCAAAGTCGTCGAAGACCGAATCTTGGACGATGACCCACGTGCAGACCCACAAAAGGCGCCGACAGATAGGACCTTTGACCCCAGCCTGTCACCTACCTCACCTACCGACAGGCCCGCCGAAAGGTGCAAAGTGGGACCTCCCGGACAGCGACTCAGGACGCGTGCAGGCTTCCCATTGGCTCGCACAACTGGCTGCCAGCATCAGCCTCAGACTTTAAGGGAACAGCCTCACGTGACGGGACGATCGGCCATCTTATTATAATATAGAAAACGGCGGTCGCCCGCGATCGCCGGAGAGGTCCCAGCAGCTTTGTCTTCTATAAATAGGAGGCTCACAACAGTGTCCAAGGATCATGCGATTATCTTCATAAAATCAGGCAATCATCACCGTGAAGGCAGAGAGAAATACACATTCTCATACACTTACAATACATCCCAAACAAGAACTCACAGATCTTCATATCTGGTTCTTCCGGCAATCTATACGCTCTACAACTTAGATAACTAGAAGTCTTTACACTCATTGTAATAGATTCTAACATTAATATTTGTACTCAACAGTATACTTATTAATAACATCTCACGAGAGCATTCAAGCCCGGGATTAACAACCCCGTCAAATCTTGTGTTATTTATTTTCTCACGGAATTGTTCTCGCATTTGTTTGTTACTCGATCATTCCAGCCATACTATCTCCGGATAATATTTTGGGTAACAACAATTGGCGCTAGAAGGAGGGCAATCTAAACCTTCATTTTTTCCTACCGTCTCGAAGAACACTCACTGTTCTCCGGACATATACTTGAAGAAACACTCACTGTTCTTCAAAGAAAGCCTTCAGAAAAATGACATCTGCAACGACCTCCAAGAGAGCCACCCTGAGATCTGCCGGAAATCTCATTCCGGCCCAGACGGAATCCCAGCCCATGGCGGAAGGCGACCGCGGTGACGCTAGGCTCTCACTCCCGCCCCCGAGGGACGGTTCTAGCCTATCACTCGATCAGTTCCATACCGCAGAACAGATTGAGGAGGCTATAGCCATCCTTAGGGAGCGACGGAGGGCATGCGACTCGCCCACCATTACTCCGTCGGCCATCCGGCGGGCAGGCAAGCGGAAGCTTAAGGGGATCTATGTTGAGAAATCAACAGAAAGCCCCGGGCCGCAGGAGAAGGCTCTCATGAGGCGGGACGATTCCGTCTTCAGCCGCCTAGGGAGCGATCCCTCGTGGCGACCCGGGCATTCGGGCCCCATCCGGGAGACATCGGAGTCCGAATCCTTTACCAGGAGTTCGGCATATCCGACTCCCAGGAGACAAGCCGGTCAGCGAGCCCCCGCTCGCCCAAGAAATGAACCCACTGGCAGGGAGCTCATCGTCCACCATGGAGCCAAGGGATCTGTGCACGATCGCCTCGGCTCGCGCTCCGAGAGCCAATCAGCGAGCAGTCAGGCGACGGCAATGGCCGCCATGCAGCGCCAACTCGACGAGATAAAGGCGCTCCTGGAAACTGGGGCAGGCGTCAGGAGATCAATCGCTAGGCCAAGTGAACCACTCGCGATTCAGATCAAGCTCGCCCCAGTTCAACCAACGATCGCTCCCCCACAAACACCTCTATATGGGGAAGATCGGATCCGGAGACCCACTTGAGCAAATTTCGGATCTACATGACCGGATGCGGAGCATCAGATGCGACGAAGTGTCGAATGTTCCCATTAACTCTGGGCGACCTCGCCCACAGGTGGTACATCTCACTGCCACCTCGCTCAATCAACTGCTTTGAGAAGCTGGCGAACGACTTCACGTCGTACTTTGCCGCCAAAGTCGCTCACCCAGAAGGCCCCCATCGCATGATGAAAATCAGGTAGGGGAAGGAAGAATCAGATGAAGATTACATTGACCGGGTAGACGAGATAGTCCTCACCGGCGAGCCCATTAGCGACGAGCTCGCCCTCTATTCAGTCCTGGGGGGATTCTACGACCACTCACCCATGTTCAGGCATCTCACAAAGGATATCCCCCCGACCTACTCGGTCTTCTGCGCTAGAGCCGCCGATTTCCTGGCCAGGCAGAGGATGCTCTCCATCCGCTTAGGTGAGGAACCCTCCGGAGAAGGGAAGACGCCTTCCCATGTCCAGAAGAAGGCGGTCGCCAAGCCCAGAAAGGCGATCGCAGAGCCGCCTGGTGAGTTCAAAGCCTTCGAGGATGTGGAGGTCCACCTTCTCCACAACCTCAGCTTATCTCCGGCCCACATCTTCAACGCAATCAAGGGGCGCGAATGGCTTTCCAAACCAAAGCCGATAATGGACCACGGTCATCTAAACCGTAACAAATTCTGTGCCTACCACAAGAGTCCCGGCCACAACACCAGCCAATGCCGCGACCTCCTCAGACAACTCTGGCGACTGTTTGAGGAAGGCAAATTGGACAACTTGGTCACCAACCCAGAACCGAGGACAGAGAGGACCGGAGGGCGCGAGCGCCGACAAAACGAAAGAACCTCTCCCAATCCGGTCGCCAGGATCGAGCATGAATCGGAGTACTCTGATGAATCGATCCCTCCGATCAACCCTGGCGGTCGGATTAATATGCTTCAAGTAGGAGGTGGAAACCTCGGGGGGCCTTTCCCCGGTTTCCACCATGTCAAACAGGAAACGACAGGCCGAACTAAGGGCATTCGCCGGGGTCCACATTGTAATACCCGGTTGTAATTCAGTAATTATCATTCAGTATTTATCATTCAGTAATTGATACTCAGTAATTTTCACTCATTATTAATCAATTGTCACTCAGATTCAGTCATGGTATTCATCATTCAGAGTAATTGTATCGTATATCAATCGTCATTCATCACTAATCGGATTGGAGTTTCGTGCCGCGTTTATCATCATTGTCATTTCGTTGCGGTATGCGTGAGGAGTAGCGCACGCTACATAATCCTTTTAGCGTACGCTAATTGGGTATAAGTAGCGCACGCTACCGCTCGACTTTAGCGCACGCTAAGGCTACCTTGGCCGCATCCGGAAGGTACTGGACTACAGTGAGAATAATTGTAGCGCACGCTACGAGTGGTAAGTAGCGCGCGCTAATGGGTTGTAGTAGCGCACGCTATATGTGTGGAGTAGCGCGCTAGGACAGATCGAGTTGAGTCCAGTGGCTACCGGATCGCATGATTATTTCATAGCGCACGCTATGTGTTGTTGTTAGCGTCAACGATATATTAGCGCACGCTAAACTATGGTTGTAGCGCACGCTATCGAGGTCGATCGAGGGCGATAGTTTTACGGACTCAAAGATCTTGGGCATCAATATTTCGTTAGCGCACGCTAATAATGGATCTTAGCGCACGCTAGTAGTATGGTCGTAGCGCACGCTACAAATAGGTACGTAGCGCGCTACCGTGTTCGGACAGTGGGTACCGGACTACCCAAATTACACGTTAGCGCACGCTATGCACAAGGCTAGCGCACGCTAACTTTGGACTGAGTATAAATTGGGCCAGTTTAGTCGAGTTCGTCATTTTCATCTCATTTCATTCCTTCGGTAGTTTTGGGCGATTTCGAGCGATTCGGAGAGGATTCTTCGAGGTGTAATCATCAATCATCATCTTCAAGCTCATCTTTCGGATTGATCATCATTTCATCATCTTCATCACATCGAATCTAAGGTATTAATCTCTTGGATCTAGAATTTCGGATTTTTGGGGTTTTCCTTCCGATTTCTTCGTGTAAGCTTGGATTATCATTGGAATATGTTAGTTATGGATTATCTAACTTGTATAAACATATTCCTACGGGTTTAATGGTTATTTTCGGAATTATTTCAAGAACCCTTGGAGTTGACTTCGGTTAATTGGGGATTTTCCGATTGATGTTGTAATCATGAGTTATGGATTCCTAATGGATTATTGATATCCTTGAAAGTGTTTTGATGGTTTGAAATACTCATCTTGGAGTTGGTTTCGATTCATTCGAGCTCGGATATCGTTGTGTCGACGTTTGAATCGATTATGATCGTTTTTGATTTGCGTAATGATCGGATTATTGGTAATTGTGTTATTCAAGGTTGTTCGAGCGACCGATATTTCATTTAGGACGTTGTTCGTGGACGGACATTCATCATCGGTATTGTGTAAGTTAATTCTTACTCGGTTAAAAGGATATTCATACCTTTTGTTGTTGATCATTCATAATCATAACTCATTCATCATTGTATTAATCATATTAAAACTTGTTATTGTCAATTAATCACTTCAGTCATAAGGAACGACGGTTCCAATCTTTTCGTTGAGCTATCATTCATTTCATTATTACTCTCATCTCGGTGAGTCATTCTTGGCCTTGTCTAATTATTGTTCATTGATATTCATTGTGGTCATTCTCGTTCATATGACCTTCTGGGTTCATATTGCGTGGCCGGGTGTGGCTGTGTGGAATTTTTAGTCGGGCACACGATGGTTATTGTATTGGGTTCACCGATACATTAGACCGTGCACACGGGTCATATTGTCTCGTGAGACTAATTAGGTACACGGACGGATGTTGTACACTTGCACAGAACACTACGGGCGTACTATGGTACTCCTCTTCAGCGTAATTCATAATTAAGATGTTTCATAACTTCAGATATAATCATGATTGTGTACTTTCAACCCTTGAGGATTGTTGTTCATTTAAGCCGACCCGTTTGGGGATTTTGTTTTTCAGGTCATGGCAAGGCAAACGCACGGGAATAGCATGTTGATGTCGAGGAGTCCTAGTGATACTAGTAGGGGGCCCCGATCTTTCAGTTATTCATGTTATTGTCTTTTATTTTTCCGCTGCAGACTTTCACTTGAATACTCCGTTTCATTCAGTGTTGTGTATTTTATCTTCATATAAAATACACTAGTATTCGGTATTGTCCTGGTGTGTTGTAACTAAACTCCTCATCGGAGTAATTATTGTTGTAATGTAGTTCGGTACTACATTTATCTTGTGAAATTCATTCATTCTCATTTGCCTGGTGGGTCCCAGTTGGGGATCTACGGCACTGTAATATCCGCCTAGTTTGGGGTGTTACAGAGTTGGTATCGGAGCGTGGTTTTGAATACTACCCTCCAAGTCATGTCTCATTTGAAATCATCGTCATCGGACTAGTATCATTGGACTTTCGCGTCACGTGTGACTGTGCGAATCTGAGCCAATCGATCGAAAGAAGCGTAAGACTTCTAACGCCATGGTATAATTTACGGCAATAGTCATTCATTCATCATTCATCATTTGACAATCCTCAAATATCATCATTCATTATGATCGCACGATCATATTAACTCATCAATCACTCAATTCATTTCATTACTCGATTAATAATCGGACGATCATGTTAACTCGTTAATTACTCAATTCATTTCATTACTCGGTTGTCAATCTGATGATCATATTATCAATCTTGTTAAGTTATTCAAGATAATCATTTCAAGAATTTCATCGAGATAATCATGTAACTTCATAAATCATTCATATAATCACTAAGTTAGAGCATGTATACTCATTTTCATCATCTCATGACATAATCATAACGTGCTAATCATGCGGGAAATATAATCATTATGCGACCTTCCTACTTGAGATGGAGAGAGCTATCGAGATGCACGGGAGAGGCCGCGGTGCGGACCGAAACCGCAGAAATAATCACTCATTTGTCGGAAATCGTGCGGGACTCGGCTCGACCGAGAAGATGTTTGGGTTGATCCACTCACTTTTATGCGAGGCCATGATGACCCATGTGCGGTTGCTCAATCATCATTGCGCCACTCGGCCGGATTAATCGAGAGAACTCTCCGTATGAGCAGTGCTAAGGAAAGTCTTTGAACAACAACCTTCATTTGTCGGCAAGAAATCAACGGCGTAATCAATCCGAAGGCGGTCAGTCAACCTTCAAGAAGCCTCGTGTGAGTCCTATCGTTTCTGAGCGACCTCCTACGGCGCATAATCGTGCGGGATCTTAGTCACGAGCGGTCAATTCAGCCATCACCTGTTATAACTGTGGGGATCTTGGTCATGTCAGCACCAAGTGTCCGAGGCGATCATCACGTGCTATAATTGTGGGAATTTTGGACATAAGGCCCGTTTTTGCCGAAAGGACTCCAAGTCGGCTCGGCGGCACCTCGAGCCCAAGCAACCGGCGTTTGAATCGATCGCCTTGTCATCGCTGCTTAAGCGGTGGAAGCAAATAGAGTGGGAGCTCGTATTTATCGACGGAGCGTCGGTTCGGGGCCGTGTCCGGATTCATGTGATGAAGAGGATCGACGATCCGGTGGCGAAACGATCTCGGGTATACTCGTAATTTTATTTCAACCCGTGTGTACCTTTTGATCTTTGGTGCACCGCATTCATTCATTTTCAAGTCATGATCGAATAAACTTAATTTGGATAGTCCTATTGCTTGTGGACCTCATACCATCGGTGTACTGACGATAGAAGATTTTCTAAATCATACCAAGGTAAGCTTAATGACCGCAATTGGTCAGTGGACCTAATCGTGGTGAATTTATCTAAGGACGATGTAATATTGAGTGTTAATTAGATGGATTGTCATGATGCCGTTCTCAATGTTCGTTAGCGCATGGTCACTATCATTTTCGTCTTTGGTCGTCGAATGTGTACTTCAGGGAGGTAATCCCCGTTGTCCCAGAAGGATTACTATTATGATGGAAGCAGAGAAATTCCGCAAGCAAGTTGTTCAGTCATTCATTGTATCATTTTCATCGATTGGCCTTTCTAAGGCAATCGAGTTATTCAGTTATTCATTGTATCATTTTCATCGATTGGCCTTTCTAAGGCAATCGAGTTATTCAATCATTCATTGTATCATTTTCATCGATTGGCCTTTCTAAGGCAATCGAGCTATTTAATCATTCATTGTATCATTTTCATCGATTGGCCTTTCTAAGGCAATCGAGCTATTTCATCATTCATTGTATCGTTTTCATCGATTGACCTTTTTAAGGCAATCGAGCTATTCAATCATTCATTATATCACTTTTTATCGATTGACCATTCTCGGGCAATCGAAATATTCAATCATTCGTGGTATCATTGTCATCGTTTGACGATGTATTCCAGACGAGTTATCTGGTTGCTTTCTCATAGAGTAGTGGAATTCAGGAGTGAGTTGGAGCCGGTACGTCCCCATTATCGAAGACACCGTATCGGATGGCCCCGACCAAATGCAGGAGTTGAAGATTCAACTTGAGGATTAGTTCGAGAAAGGTTATCTCCGACCGAGTGTGTTCCCGTGGGGAGCACCAGTGTTATCTGTCAAGAGAGGTATGGTTCGTTCGTGTGTGTATTATTATCAGGAGTTGAACAGGGTGAGGATCAAGATTAGTATCCTCTATCCCGTATCGACGATCTTTTGGATCAACTTCAGGGAGCTTCAGTATTTTCCAAGATCGACTTAAGATCTGGATATCATCAGTTGCGGATTCGAGAGTCGGATATCACGAGGACGGCTTTTCGAACACGCTATGATCGCTATGAGTTTGCGGTTATGCCGGTTGGGTTGATTATTGCACCTGCGGTATTCATGGAGTTAATGAATCAGGTTTTCATCGACTTTTGGATCAGTTTTGTTGTTGTCTTCATCGATGACATTTTGTTTATTCTCGTGACCGGGAGGAACACGAGGTTCATTTTCATCAGGTTTCCGACGTGTTAAGACGAGAGCAACTTTATGGGAAGTTTTCCAAAGGTGAGTGCTGGATGTCCGAAGTGACTTTTCTCGGACCTGTAATTTCATCAGATGGAGTGCGTGTTGATCCTCAGAAGACGAAGGCTATCCAAGATTGGTCACCTCCGAAGAATGTTAAGCAAATCCAAGCTTTCTCGGATTAGCGGCTATTATCGGCGGTTTGTGGAAGGATTTTCTAAAATTGTTCATCAATTCATTCGTCACTACCAATCTCATTGTTCGGTCAATTCATTCATCACTCAATAATCTCATTGTTCACTAATTCATTCATCACTCACTAATCTCATTGTTCACCAATTCATTCATCACTCACTAATCTCATTGTTCACTAATTCATTCATCACTCATTAATCTCATTGTTCACCAATTCATTCATCACTTAGTCAATCTCATTGTTCACTAATTCATTCATCACTCGACCAATCTCATTGTTCACCAATTCATTCATCACTCGATTAATCTCATTGTTCAATTAATTCATTCATCACGAGTCAATCTCATTGTTCGATTAATTTATTAACCATCCAAATCCGACTCACTTCGATTGTTGATCTTGTGAATCAAATTTTTCAATCTTGTGAACTTGTTCAAGGTAATCATTTCAGAATTTCATCGATAGGCTTGTCACCTCACTTGATTTTTCAAAGATCTTCTCATATTACGGCGTCATGTCGACGATCGTTTTATCGCATATTAATGCATCCATTTTGTTAGAGCATGTATGCTCATTGTTATCATTTCATCTCGTAATCATAGTGCAATCTTCATACGAGATCCGTAATTATCACGTGACTTTCCCGCCTCGGTATGGAAGGAGTTCCGAGGGACATCGGACTCACGTCCAAGAGATCGCTTCTAGTCGTATTCATGCCGGGAGAGCATCTTCATCTCGCATAACGAGTTCGACCGTTGTTTGCTTAAACAGTGATACAACGGGACATTCATCACCTGTTGAGCAAGTTAATTCTTGCTCAAGAATAGGATAATCATTCATTTCATCGCGTTCAATTGTTCGCATAGGTCATTCATCATATATCAATCACGTTAAGACTTATATTTATCAACCAATCATTCACCTCACGGGAACAATGGTTCCAATAATTTCATTTGAGTTATCACTCATTTCGTTATTAGTTCACCTCGCGAAGTTATTCTTGATCCTTGTCGGATATCTAATCATTTATCATTCATCTTAGTCACTCTCGTTTTGGTAACCTTTCAGGGTCATATTAAGCGGTGAGTTCAGGTTTGGGTCTTCGTCGAATCGTTGGGATCGAGGAGATCGATGGTATGGAGGATATCGATGTTGGATACATTTGATATATAGCCTTGTCTTTCAGATGACTATATAACTCAATCCGTATTAATGTGTCATGGTTGTGGATCATTTATTGTTGATCTATCTTATAATGATCGTATTTGAGAATCTTGAGATTTTGAGATCGTTTGATGCATTCCTTTTGGTGTCATACCGAGACTTCGTGATATTTTTGGGAAATCGTTCATTGTGATCCGAGACGTCAAGACTTGGGGACTTGGGCGTGCGATTGATTTGGTCCCGAGAACTATTTGGACATTATTGTTTGCAGATCGTGATGGATAGTTCATGTCCCGAGTTGTTTACCCTTAGTTTCGAGGACGAAACTCTTTTAAGGGGGGGTGTATGTAATACCCGGTTGTAATTCAGTAATTATCATTCAGTATTTATCATTCAGTAATTGATACTCAGTAATTTTCACTCATTATTAATCAATTGTCACTCAGATTCAGTCATGGTATTCATCATTCAGAGTAATTGTATCGTATATCAATCGTCATTCATCACTAATCGGATTGGAGTTTCGTGCCGCGTTTATCATCATTGTCATTTCGTTGCGAGCTGTGCGTGAGGAGTAGCGCACGCTACATAATCCTTTTAGCGTACGCTAATTGGGTATAAGTAGCGCACGCTACCGCTCAGCTTTAGCGCACGCTAAGGCTACCTTGGCTGCAGTCCAGAAGGTACTGGACTGCAGGTGAGAATAATTGTAGCGCACGCTACGAGTGGTAAGTAGCGCGCGCTAATGGGTTGTAGTAGCGCACGCTATATGTGTGGAGTAGCGCGCGCTAGGGACAGATCAGGTTGAGTCCAGTGGCTACCGGATCGCACCGATCTTATTTCATAGCGCACGCTATGTGTTGTTGTTAGCGTACGCAACCGATATATTAGCGCACGCTAAACTATGGTTGTAGCGCACGCTATCGAGGTCAGATCAGAGGGCAGACAGTTTTCTGGACTCCAGTACTGGGCATCAATATTTCGTTAGCGCACGCTAATAATGGATCTTAGCGCACGCTAGTAGTATGGTCGTAGCGCACGCTACAAATAGGTACGTAGCGCGCGCTACCGTGTTCGGACAAAGGTACCGGACTACCCAAATTACACGTTAGCGCACGCTATGCACAAGGGCTAGCGCACGCTAACTGACCGAGTATAAATGGGACTGTTTAGTCAGAGTTCGTCATTTTTCATCTCATTTCATTCCTTCGGTAGTTTTGGGCGATTTCGAGCGATTCGGAGAGGATTCTTCGAGGTGTAATCATCAATCATCATCTTCAAGCTCATCTTTCGGATTGATCATCATTTCATCATCTTCATCACATCGAATCTAAGGTATTAATCTCTTGGATATAGAATTTGGATTTTTGGGGTTTTCCTTCCGATTTCTTCGTAAGCTTGGATTATCATTGGAATATGTTAGTTATGGATTATCTAACTTGTATAAACATATTCCTACGGGTTTAATGGTTATTTTCGAATTATTTCAAGAACCCTTGGAGTTGACTTCGGTTAATTGGGGATTTTCCGATTGATGTTGTTGTAATCATGAGTTATGGATTCCTAATGGATTATTGATATCCTTGAAAGTGTTTTGATGGTTTGAAATACTCATCTTGGAGTTGGTTTTGATTCATTCGAGCTCGGATATCGTTGTGTCGACGTTTGAATCGATTATGATCGTTTTTGATTTGCGTAATGATCGGATTATTGGTAATTGTGTTATTCAAGGTTGTTCGAGCGACCGATATTTCATTTAGGACGTTGTTCGTGGACGGACATTCATCATCGGTATTGTGTAAGTTAATTCTTACTCGGTTAAAAGGATATTCATACCTTTTGTTGTTGATCATTCATAATCATAACTCATTCATCATTGTATTAATCATATTAAAACTTGTTATTGTCAATTAATCACTCCTGTAATATGTAACGAGGGTTCCAATCTTTTCGTTGAGCTATCATTCATTTCATTATTACTCTCATCTCGGTGAGTCATTCTTGGCCTTGTCTAATTATTGTTCATTGATATTCATTATGGTCATTCTCGTTCATATGACCTTCTGGGTTCATATTGCGTGGCCGGGTGTGGCTGTGTGGAATTTTTAGTCGGGCACACGATGGTTATTGTATTGGGTTCACCGATACATTAGACCGTGCACACGGGTCATATTGTCTCGTGAGACTAATTAGGTACACGGACGGATGTTGTACACTTGCACGTAACACTACGCGTATTTATGGTACTCCTCTTCAGCGTAATTCATAATTAAGATGTTTCATAACTTCAGATATAATCATGATTGTGTACTTTCAACCCTTGAGGATTGTTGTTCTGTTTAACTGACCCCGTTTGGGGATTTTGTTTTTCAGGTCATGGCAAGGCAAACGCACGGGAATAGCATGTTGATGTCGAGGAGTCCTAGTGATACTAGTAGGGGGCCCCGATCTTTCAGTTATTCATGTTATTGTCTTTTATTTTTCCGCTGCAGACTTTCACTTGAATACTCCGTTTCATTCAGTGTTGTGTATTTTATCTTCATATAAAATACACTAGTATTCGGTATTGTCCTGGTGTGTTGTAACTAAACTCCTCATCGGAGTAATTATTGTTGTAATGTAGTTCGATACTACATTTATCTTGTGAAATTCATTCATTCTCATTTGCCTGGTGGGTCCCAGTTGGGGATCTACGGCACTGTAATATCCGCCTAGTTTGGGGTGTTACACACATCGTGGTACCTCCAGAGCCGACCATCTCTAAAGACGCGCTCATCACCTTCTCCAACAAGGACAGGGAGGGAGTACAATGCCCCAAAGAGGATGCATTGCTGATCTCTGCTTGTATCCTTGGAAAGATGGTCGATCGCGTATTGGTCGACAATAGAAGCTTCTGCAATATAATATTCAAATCCGCCCTAGATCAGCTCGGCAACTTGACCAAATTCATCAAGCCGTTCGGCACCGTGCTCCAAGGGTTCGGCGATAGCACAGTCCAAGCATACGGAAGGATCAAGCTCTCTGTCGAGCTAATATGCTTTTACGATCCCAAGGTTAGGATTACTAGGAACCTAAATTTTGTAATCATAGATAGGCCCAGCATCTATAATGGGTTCCTAGGTCGCCCCTTTCTAGAAACCTTTGAGGCGGTCGCCTCGTCTTTCTTTTACTGTATCAAATTCCCCACTACCGATGGGACGGTCGGTACTGTAAAAGGAGATCAGCTAATGGCAAAGAAATGTTTAAATTACTCCTATGTCGTTACTTCTTTCGATACTTCCCATGCTATGTGTAACATTGAGACGATCGACGATCAACCCATGAAGATCGACGAACCAAGCACATCGTACCAACCCGACTCAAGGGACGCCATCTCACATCGATTAACGGACGACATCGAGCCAAGGATCGGTTTCGAGCCAAGTCTCGACATCGATCCTAGGATCGCGTCCGGAAATCATTCCAAACAAGAGGAGACCGTCCCCGTCGAAGAGTTGGAAAGTATAACAATAGATCCGGCTCGCCCGGAGCGGGAAGTACAGATCGGCGCAAGCATCGATCGCGAATTAAAAGAGGACCTGATCAATTTACTACGTAAGAACATCGGAGTCTTTGCCTGGTCGCATCAAGATATGGTCGGCATAAGTCCTGAACACGCTTGCCACTATCTAAAGATCGACCCGGCAAGGAAGCCTGTTCACCAGAAACGTAGGAAATTCGGTCCTGAGAAGTACGCAGCGCTCGACGTAGAAGTCAAAAAGCTACTCAACAACAAACTAATCGGAGTAGCTACAGACGATCCACAGTGGGTCGCCAACGCGGTGCTCGTCAAAAAGCCAACTGGTTCCTGGAGGTTGTGCATCGAATTCACCGACCTCAACGCGGCATGTCCAAAAGATCACTTTTCGATGCCTCATATTGATCACTTGGTCGATAGCACGGCAGGCTGCGAAATGATGTCGTTCATGGATGCCTTCGCCGGATACCATCAAATCCCAATGGCGGAGAAAGACATAAAGCACACATCTTTCCACAAGGAAAAAGACATATACTTTTGGGTCAGAATGCCGTTCGGCTTGAAAAATGCGGGGGCAACCTACCAGCGTTTAGTCAACAGAATGTTCGCCAATCAGATCGGCAAGACCATGTAAGTCTATATTGACGACATCGTGGTCAAAAGCCTCAAGAAGGAAGATCACCTCAATGATCTCGCCGAGACGTTCGCCATCCTCGAGAAGTTCAACATGAAACTGAACCCCAAGAAATGTAACTTCGGGGTGAGCTCCGGAAAATTCCTGGGGCACATCGTGAGCCAAAAGGGGATCAAACCACTAAGATTCAGGCGATCCTCGACATGCAGGAACCACGGAACGTCAAGCAAGTGCAACGACTCACAGGTTGTTTAGCCGCCCTCAACCGCTTCATATCTCGGCTCGGAGATAAAAGTAAGTCTTTCTTCGCGACCATAAAGAACAAGAAGTTCGCATGGACGAAGGAGAGTCAAGTAGCGTTCGCCAAAATCAAGGAATACCTATCTAACCCTCAGATCCTGGCAAAGCCGATCCCCGGTGAGAAATTATTCCTTTACCTAGCGGCCTCAGAGGTCGCACTGAGTGCCGTTTTAGTGCGAGCGGAGGGACAAGTCCACTTGCCGATCTACTATGTTAGTCAAGCGCTCCACGATGCTGAGACACGTTATACTCCATTGGAGAAGATCGCCTACGCTCTAGTCATGAGTGTTCGCAAGGTAAGGGCTTACTTCTTCGACCATCAAGTGGAAGTTCTGACAACTCTACCTCTAAGGCAAGTCCTACACCGGCCACACACCAACGGGCGATTCCTCAAGTGGTCACTGGAGATCGCCCAATACGGTATCACATACGCTCCTCGCACGGCGATCAAAGGCCAATATCTGGCAGACTTCGTGGTGGAATTAACATTCCCTCATAGTCCAATCCAGATCGGCCGACCTGCCTGGAAGCTATATGTGGATGGCTCGGCGACCAACCTGCGAGCAGGGACAGGGATTGTCCTCATTAGCCCCGACGACCAAAGTTTCACAAATGCCGTGCGTTTTGGGTTTCGTGCGACCAACAATGAAGCCGAGTACGAGGCCTTGGTAGGCGGGCTCGATCTAGCCCTCGCCCTAGATGTTCGTCGCCTCCATATCTTCATGGACTCCCTCTTGGTCGTGAACCAAGTTAAGGGAGAATATGAGGCGCGCGGCGAACAGATGGTCAAATACCAAGAATTGGTCGCCGGAATATGCACGAAATTTGAGGAAGTGCTAATCGAACAAGTCCCGAGAGAGCACAACTCCCAGGCCGATGCCCTATCCAAGCTAGCGTCGTCAGATGGGGCAACCGACTTCTCTAATATCCAAATTACAAAATCAGCAAGGCCGGCGATCGACAGAAACCTGGTTACGACAGTCGCCGCTGCCGAGGAAAACTGGATGACTCCGTTCATCAAATACTTAAAAGATGGAACGACCCCCGACGACCGTATCAAAGCTCGCCAACTCGAGCTCCGTGCGACCAGATACACCCTACTGGACGACCGAATTTACAAGCGAGCTTTCAGCCTTCCCCGCCTCAAGTGTATTACACCGGAGGAAGGTCGGATCGTTTTAGCCGAAATCCATGACGGGATATGTGGGAACCATGCTGGCGGACGAGCTCTCATCCATAAAACAACCAGGCAAGGTTTTTTCTGGCCGTCACTTCAGAAGGACGCGATCGCTTATGCCAGATCGTGTCATAGGTGTCAAGTAATGGGACCAAACATCAAACTCTCCCCCGAACAGCTCACTTCAATGTATAGCCCATGGCTTTTCGCCCAATGGGGCACCGACCTTATAGGTCCCTTGCCGACGGCGCCGGGGGGGTGTAAATTTGCCATCGTAGGGGTCGACTACTTCACCAAATGGGCTGAAGCCGAACCACTAAATAAGATCGGCCACGAGCAAGTAATCAAGTTCATCTGGAAAAACATCATATGCCGATTCGGTCTACCCCAGGCCATCATCTCCGATAACGGAAAGCAGTTCGACGGTTCGGAAGTCATGCAATTCTGTGAGAAATGGGGAATCAAGAGATTGTTCTTGGCCCCCTACCACCCTCAGATGAACGGGCAGGTAGAAGCCGTAAACAAAATCCTCAAACACACGATTAAAGCACGACTCGAATCCAGGCTTGGACGGTGGGCGAGCGAACTCCCAGACATTTTGTGGTCTTATCGAACGACGACCCGTAATTCAACCGGCGAAACCCATTCGCCCTCGCCTTCGGAACAGAAGCAGTAATCCCCTCGGAGATCGCCGTCCTCAGCCATCGAATCGAACAAGAGATGACGACCGACAATGATGTAGCCCGACGCATCGACCTCGACATGCTCTAAGAACGACGATTGACCTCAGAAATGAAGAACACAATCCACAAAAGGAGATCCGAGAAGTTCTTCAATTCCAAGGTCAAGGAGAGGTTTCAAGTGGGCGATCTCATCCTCAAAAAGATCGAGACCCACACAGGTGTTTTTGGCCCGAACTGGGAAGGCCCCTTCAGGATATCTAAATGGCTAACCAAGGGAGCCTACGAACTTGAACACCCTGACGGTACTCCGGACCAATATCCCTGGAACGTCGCGCATCTGAAAAAATACTACCAGTGATAACTCTATATTCAGTTTCAAGTGCCAAATGTACAAGGAATATAATGAAATTTTTTCCTATCCCATCTATTCTGGCGATCGCCACACCAGGCATATCGCATACTGTCGAGGATCGTCGTTCAAACATGACGATCCGAGGTAGAAACAATGCAGCCATGGTCCTGGAGGTCGATGGAACCGACAGCTTCGCCCATGCAAGGTTCCTTTGGGCTGAGATCGCCCGCCCTTCGTTTAAATAGGAGGCCGGCATAGCCGAAGGACCCTCCAAAACTAATCAGTGGACACGATCGCCCGCCCTCAAAGGTTCATCATCTAACATGGTGAACCCGGACAATGCAACGTGCCACTACCCCCGTCTCAACGTACACCGTAGAGGGTCGCCATCTTCATGGCGGGCCGAGGTGGAAGCAGAGCTAACAAGCCACGGACGTGGAGTCGAATAAACCGACGACGCCCCATGCAAGGACTCCTCCAGACCAAGGCCGCCCACCTTTCATTCAAATACAAGGCGAGCGCAACCTAACGGAGGACCCTCACAATAAAGTGAGTCGCGGGATAGCCAATGTCCCTCGCACACAAAGACACGGTTGTGGAGGTCGGTCCATCGAACTCCGCGACCATGAACGGTTCCTCACAATCGGCAAAACTGAAGATAGCTCACCAGACATACTATTTTTGTTCCCTTACTTACAACAAGTAAACAAAAACAAGGGGGCAAAGGAGGCGAGCTAATCCTAAATGCGATCGGAAAGAAGGAACCATACTCGATCGGCTTCGTTCAAACACACGCAGGACGATCGGAATTGTTCCACAATATTTACAAGTAAGAATTTCCCAAACATGTCGATACATTCAAACATTCAAACAATCGGTCGGATGAACAAGACATCGGAAGCAATCATACACATACTCGAAAAAATTCGCATGCAAACATTCAAAGGCGATCGTGCATGTAAAGGCACAGATACAATAAGGGAGTATTTTATTCATGACAAGGAGTTCATACAATACGAAGCCCGAAGGCAATACAAAGAAAGAACAAAAATTACAAGTGAAAGGAAACAAAGAAGTCACTCAGGTCCCCTCCGGCTGGTATTCGCCCCCAGGAGGCGGATCGACATGCGCTCCCCCTTCGGCCTCAGGATGAATGAGTTTATCCGGAAAAGGATACCAGCTCAAGTCGATCCCCAAGTCGACGAGGTCAAGGATCGGCAGGGAAAACTCCGGATGCAAAGGGTGCTCGAGTGCATAGGCCTTAAAGCTCTCCATCAAAGGACCGATCTCGATCCCTACCTTTTTGGCGGCTCGGGCAGCGTCGGCATAGGCCACATAATAGGCGAACTCGCCGATGAGTGCCACATTAAGGTAGGGATTGGTCTCGATCGCCTTCAGCTATCCTCTCAGCTCAGTGGTCGTCTTCTCAGCCTCTGCCAGTTTGACCACCTTAGCGGCCGTTTCCCCCTTAGCCTTCTCCAGCTCTCCCTTCGCCGCCTCCAGCTCGCGGTTGAGCCGATCCACCGTCGTCTTCAGCCCGGCCGCCTCCTCCTGCGAGGCCACGTGCATCCGGAGAGCCTCCTTCTCCTGGTCGCGAAGCCGATCGGCCACTTCCTTGGAGCGGCTCGGCTCCTGCTTCATCCGATCGTTGTCCTGTTTAGCCCGTTTGGCCGTCTCTAGGTACTCGCTCTCCATAGCCTGGATCCGGTTAGCAAATTCAACGTTTTTGTTCCGGGCGGCCTCGAGGTCGCTATGGAGACGAGCATTAGAGGGTCTCCCCTCGTAATCCCTTGCAGCTTGGGTGGCCATCGTCGCCGTCTGGAGAGCCAGGGCAAGGATCGCCTGCATGGCATCTCCAGATCGCCGACGAGCGATCGCATCGAGATCGGTCGTCCAAGCCTTGGTCAGAGAGGTGATGGCCTTCTGGACGTAAGTAGGGACGTCAAGGGACTTTTGCGGAGACTTGCTCGCCAGGAAATCCAGCACCATCAGCGAGATGTCCGGATCAGCAAGACGGACACCTAACTAAATTTTCCAACTTGGAAAGTTCAATCCGATCTCACCTGCTGACCAGCTCAGGATCGCGGCCAAAATAGAGCTTTCCCCGAGAAGTCTCAGCCTCAGCGATCGCCGCTCTTTTCAAGAAGCCGGCCGGTGACTTGGAACCGGACGCCGAGGGCCTGGGACCAGACCCCTCTGCCATCGGAACGGAAGAAACGGGGGGAGCGGCGATCGACAGCTCCAAGATAGCTAAGTCCACCTCAGCTGTCGGCAGGGACCCCTCCGGCCTCCGCCTCTTGCGGTTGCGCTGAAGTTGTTCCTCCTCTTGAATTTTCGGCTCGGCGACCGGCACCACAGCAGGCCTCACCACAGGGGCAGGGCGAGACGACGTCGCAGCAACGCGACCCGTCTTCTTTCCCAGGTGAAGACGACCGATAAGACCAGGATTAGACATGGCGATATCCTGAGGTGGCTCGACGAAGCGGGGAAAATGAATCTCTGCCAAAGAAGAAACTCGATCAAGTTAGACACCTACTTAGACATGGCGACCTCTTGGAGACGATCGTCACACAGGAAAGAGTAAATAAAAAGTCATACCAGGGGCCTTCAAGTGGCGAGGGTAGCGAAACAGTCGAGCTCCCAACCGGTGAAGTTCGTGGCTGACTGAGTGAACGTCTTTGTAGGAATCCGGCAATGCGCGAACCCGCTCCCAGACGATCAACAAATCAAAGGGGAGATCGTCGATCGCTGGAACGAGGAATCCTGCAAAAAGGAAGACAAATTAGATCAGTCCAAGGAGTATCCAAATAAAGGGAGAATTGAAACCCTTACTTGGATTCCTCTCCCGAAAATTGGTGGGGATATCCAACTCTTCCTCCGACGAATCGCTTGATGCCGACCTCCATGCACCGCCGACCCAGTACCACTTTGCCAGGTCGCCCCGAGCCTTGTTCGGCACCCCAAGGACCACCCTACCCAGGCGACCTTGGATATGGTAGCCGCCGATCGATCCCTTACGCGGTCGGCTTAAAAGATAATTCATCTCCGGCGAAGGCAAGCGAAAGCGACTGTGACCGCGAACAACGTCAATGTGCGATAATATGCGGCGGGCGTTCGCGTCAATCGAGAGGCGCGGATTCGGGAGACCAGCAGATACGAGACGGCGAATGGCAAGGGAAACCGCAGTCCGGCCGCCAGGGTCATTTCATTAATGGCGACCATACCCTCGGGAGGCTGGTCGGCACGTTCATTCTCGGAGGGCACATGCAGTGAAACATCAGAGGGAATATGATATTTGTCCCTCTAGCGGGCCAAGTCTTTCCGGGTCGCCGAACTTCGGATCTGACCAAGAGTCCATTGAGACGGGTCGACGGCCCGAAACACCGTCCGCTTCACATGTTTGTAGGGATGAGCGGCGGAGTAAGCTTCGAAATCAAACTCTGGACAGGGCCCGGCAATCCCCTCCATAAGCTTAGCGAAAGCCATATAGGACGCTATCCTTTTCCCAAGACAACCGCATCAGTTCGTCTTCTTCCACCGGCGATCCCCCTCGCTCCACCGTCGCCGCAGATCTCGCCACTTCGGCTTCGTTGAAAAGCTCCTCAAGCTCTGCGAGTGCAATCCCCGCACGAATAGCCTCAACGACCGTTTCCATAGGGATTCCCACGGGAGTTTCCTCCCGATCCGGCGAAGCCGCGGCGGCGGAGGTGCTTCCGGTCTCGAAGGTCTCAGATCCTCCAGACATATTATAAAAAGTAAAGGGAGAAAGAAGATTGGTTTTCTTACCTAAAAAGAAAAAGGAGGACGATCGGCACAAGAAGATTCGGAAATTTCTGCAGAGTTTCGGCAAAGAAGGCAAGGACACGTGAAGAGTAAAAATGAAGTAGCCCTAGTCCCTTTTATAGGCGGGAGCAGGGGTCTCTTTGAAAATAGGCGAAATCCCGAGGGTTGAAGTGAAACCGTCGGGGGGACACATTAAATGCAGCCCTCGAATCCCGCGTACGCGTCTTTTCGAGGGCACGCCAGACGACAAAGTCTGACAAACCGTCGGACTCCCTCAATAGAAACGCGACGCGTGTCCTTGCAACGTTTCGTGAGCCCACCTTCATTTCCCGCTGCTCCCAGCGCTAAAGGAGATCGTCCAAATTCGAAATTAGATCGTCTGATCGTCTAAAGCAATGGCGATCACCAAATAGTGCCACCTCACCCCGTGTTTTCAACATCGAGCCGAGCTGGGGGGAAATTGTTGTGCGGCGATTAATACGCCTCGATGGCGATCGGCATTATGATCTGAGAGCCAACCATAGAAGACATACTCTGGGCAAACACCCAGAGGTCGGCACCCACGGCGATCGTCTTTCGGTATCTGGCGATCGTCTTTTGGTACCTGGCGATCGTCTTTGATGTCCAACCAGAGACGGTCGCCTCGTGCCACGTATAAATCCAGCATCCGTCAAAGTCGTCAAAGACCGAATATTGGACGGTGACCCACGTGCAGACCCACAAAAGGCGCCGACAGATAGGACCTTTGACCCCAGCCTGTCACCTACCTCACCTACCGACAGGCCCGCCGAAATGTGCAAAGTGGGACCTCCCGGACAGCGACTCAGGACGCGTGCAGGCTTCCCATTGGCTCGCATAACTGGCTGCCAGCAGCAGCCTCATATTTTAAGGGAACAACCTCACGTGACGGGACGATCGGCCATCTTATTATAATATAGAAAACGGCGGTCACCCACGATCGCCGAAGAGGTCCCAGCAGCTTTGTCTCCTATAAATAGGAGGCTCACAACAGTGTCCAAGGATCATGCGATTATCTTCATAAAATCAGGAAATCATCACCGTGAAGGCACAGAGAAATACACATTCTCATACACTTACAACACATCCCAAGCAAGAACTCACAGATCTTCATATCTGGTTCTTCCGGCAATCTATACGCTCTACAGCTTAGATAACTAGAAGTCTTTATACTCATTGTAATAGATTCTAACATTAATATTTGTACTCAACAGTATACTTATTAATAACATCTCGCGAGAGCATTCAAGCCCGGGATTAACAACCCCGGAAAATCTTGTGTTATTTATTTTCTCACGGAAGTGTTATCGCATTTGGTTGTTACTCGATCATTCCAGCCATACTATCCCCGGATAATATTTTGGGTAACAACACCCCGGACAACGCCTCCTACTTTGACAATAGCGCCATTCCTTTTTCACTCATATGACCGAGCCTCTTATGCCATAGCTCGGCCATGTCATTATTGTCGATTGTGTTTACAAAATTAGTCGTGACCTTCAAAAGTGTCACGTACAATTTTCCTTCCTTTTGTCCTCTCCCGACAATCAAGGAACCTCTAGTGAGTTTCCACAACCCCTTGCCAAAACCGCTATGATAGCCGTCATCATCGAGTAAACCAACGGACATAACATTAAGCCTTATGTCCGTAACATGTTTTACATTTCGTAAAACAAGTTCCATTCCGGTGTCGAATCTCAAATGCACATCTCCCACTCCAACAATCTTGGATAACCCATCGTTACCCATCTTGACTATACCAAAGTCGCCCGGAGTATAAGAGGAATAAAAATCTCTACGTGATGTAACATGACACGTAGCACCACTATCGACCACCCAACTCGAATCATCTCTCGCAAGGTTGACCATATCATAGTCGCAACAAACAAAGAATTCTTCGGTAGTAGTATTAACTTCGGCTTTATCATTACTACCGCTTTCCTTCTTTTGTGAATTTTCTCGGCCTTGGCGATTCTCCTTCTTCAATTGTCGGCAAAATTTCTTAGTATGCCCTTTCTTACCACAGTGGTTGTTGGGAGTATGCCCTCGAATGCCATTCAGAGGATATTGAGTGAGGGCATTGTACTTGTAATTATGTAAATCATTAATATAAGGCAATGAATGTTTCTTTATTTACTGGTAGTTACTGGCGTTTCTAACTCGTAAATATACGTATAGAAACTAGTCCATGTATTTGAGAGCAAAACGTTCCACTCCTTATTGGATAAGGAGGTCGGCACTGGAAAGGTTTATAACTCAAATACTTAATCGTTCGCAAGTCGATGAAACTTGACTGGGCATTAAGTTTATGTGAAGACTTGTATGACGTGTTCTTTGACATGGAGAGTGCCTGTCGAACGCTAATGGTTAGTGGGAGCACACGTTATAGGTATGCTAATTGGATTAGTATACTCGAACCGACTCACCCTCGATTCGTCACTGGATTTCACTCTGGGACAGTCAATGACGGAATCGAAAGGTTGTGATAGGTATTCATGAACCTTCGACTTGAGGATTTCGTAGGGATGTGCTTGTGACATCAAGATTTTCATTAGAGTAGTTCGACCCTATAAACCGGAAGGCGGGGGTCAACCTCGACGTGCATCTCGACGGGCAAGTAGCAGATCCTACTGAATACCAAGATAGAATTCTTTCTCCCGTTAGTGAGCGGGTTAAATGTCCTATGCGGTTATTGGCAGATGAGATCATAAGTCTTTGGCCAAAGCATTGGATCTAGTTGTATTGGATACACGAGAGCTCGATGATCTCGATTTGCATTAACGCATGCATAGCGTCAAGTACAGATAAGGTTTGACTGACCGTGACCCTATAACTTGATCGGGACATTTGAAAGAAGGGTTTATACGTATCTTGGTATTCACGGAGAATGGTTCTTGAATGATCCCAATCATTCGTTCTCGGTTGGGATACGGTGTAGGCCGCAGTGGCTAGGTGGTGCTACTACTCTTTGGTTCCTCCCATTCTTGATCGAGACGAACCTCTTGAGTCGCCTTGATAGGATTGACGACGGAATGAATCTAGCTTGTTCTCTCATTATTAATATTAGATATTGGATATCTAATTTATTGGACATTGGATGTCCAATTAAATTTGGGACATTGGATGTCTAAATTGATTTATTGGATAAATTGATTTACGGCCTAATGAATTAAATAAATTACTGGGTGATTAATTTAATTCATAAATATAATTATTTCTTGGAGAAATTAATTATATTATTATGTATTTGATATGATTAATTAATTGGATTAATTAATCGATATAAATACATCGAAATGGAATCGGAGTTTATCTGTTTGGACTCACGGGAGTCCGAAACGGACCGAACTCTTCCTATCATTCATCAAAGCCGCCCCTCGCCCCACTTATATCCATGTGTGTGTTTTGACTTGTCCCCATCATGATGTTTGGAATCTCATGTGTTGAGGGGACAAGTATCATGCACATTATTTGGTTGGGAATAAAATATTATGAGTTGAAGAATAAAAGGAAAGAAGACTTCATCTCACATGGTCAATTAATTAGCCGTGAGATACAGAGAGAAAAAGAGAGAAACCATTTTTCTCCAAGTCATCTTCTTCTTCTTCATTAACTCTTGATTGTTCTTAGAGAAACATCAAGAAATATTGAGAGATATAAATTAAACACTTAAAGTATTATAATCAAAGCTTCATCAATTGATTCTAGCCGTAACCTTAGAGGTTAATCGAGTGTTGTCATTCCGTTCATTTCTCCGACGCGTGACAAGTAGAGACGCGGTTTTTTTGGCGTTGGATCATCCAAGGGCTTGGAGCATTTTGGATCGTTTGGGGAATAGCTCAAGAGAAGGAAATCCATATAATCAACGGACGACAATGGTATGATTTCGAATCTTCCTTTGTTTATTTTATGTTCGTATATGCGTAGCTCGATCGATCCTCGTAGGGATTCGGATCGAATTAATTTTCGTTTTACCGCTTCCGCTGGGCCTTCGTTTTAGGCACCGAATCCCAACAGTGGTATTAGATCGAGGTCTTGCGATCGTATATACGATATTTAACATTTGGAATGCTTATTTTGTGATTTAGAATCATTTTGATAATCGTAGATATTTTATTGTTCGCCGTAGTGTCGTTTTTCCGTGATTTTATGTTATGGTATAAATCCAATTTTTCTTGGAAATATGATTTATATTAATAATACTCAGATCAGGAATAACAGGATTTTAGAAATCTGCACGAAAACGAGCTGTATCGAATCGTTGGACGATTTTCCATACAGCTGCCGGGTATGGCCGAGCATGTCCGGCCCGTGGCCGGACGCTTGCTGTTTTCTGCCGAGTCCGGCCGAGCGCGTTGCTGTATCGAGCCGAGTGCTCGCTGGATCCGGCCGGACGCTTGCTGTATTCTGCCGAGTCCGTCCGAGCGCGTTGCTGTATCGAGCCGAGTGCTCGCTGGATCCGGCCGGACGCTTGTTGTATTCTGCCGAGTCAGTGCCGAGCGCGTTGCTGTATCGAGCCGAGTGCTCGCTGGATCCGTCCGGGCGCTTGCTGTATCCTGCCGAGCGCATTGGCATGTCTGGCCGGCGCTTGCATATCTGCCGAGCACTTGCATGTCCGTAGGGTATGTCTTGTATCCTCCGGCGTGTCACGGTATGGTCGGACCCCCTTTCTGTCTGCAGGCAGGCGCGTCTGTAGGCTGCCGGGCGTGGCTGTAGCGGCCGGGCGTGGCTTTGTAAGTGCCAGGCGGAGTGCTAGTCTTCTTGGCGGTTTCTGTGCTATCGGGCACTGGGTCTCGTTTTTCAGTATATTTTCGATTGAATTTTCCTGTATTAAAATCATTAATTTGGAATTTTTGATGAGAGAAAACTCAAAGAAAACATTTTAAGGGTACACTACGGACGAAAATTAAATTGTCGATTATTGTTGAATTGATTGGATCAATTCTATTATTGTTGATTATTGATTGGATCATATGTGTTGTGTCGAGAAATACACTCTCTGACCGGCGATCGCCTAGGAGATCGGGCGACCTAGCCACTACCGAGCAGTAGGCGGGCGCCGACCCGGCGACGGCGGCTAGCCTTGGCCGACGGCCAAGATAGATCGCGGCCGAAGGTCCCAGGACAAGTCACGGTGCCGAGCGATCGACATCAAAGACGATCGTCTCTCGGTACTTGGCGATCGACTCCTGGCGACCGACTAGAAGACGATCATCTCTCGGCGCCTGGCGACCGACCCTTGGTAACCGACCAATGCCGACCCTCAGTGACCGATCGACGACGACCGCCTCATGCCGCTCGAAGCCGATGGTCATCTAGTCGGCAAAGGCCGAGCCTCAGGACAGACCCCACGTGCAGTGCCGAGACAAGATCCGCATATCACGGATCGTTGACCACAGCCTGTCAGCATCTTCCCACCAGCCGACAGGCCCGCCGAAAGGTGTCAGTAGGACCGCATGTGACAGTGACTCCGGACGCGTGCTGGCTCCTCATTGGCCTTACCGTGTTGCCGCCAATGGTAGCTTGGACTTTAGGCCGACAAGCCGTGTGACTTAAAGGCGATCGCCCCATTATTATATTGGCCGGCAGACGATCGCCCCATTATTATATTGGCCGAAAGGCGATCGCCCGCCATAAATCAAGGCTCCTCAGCCCCTACAAATAGAGGGCAGCCTGCACTTGTCCAAAGGACCGAACTTCTTGAGCATTCGCCTCCCTGAAAGGCTTCAGAACTTCAACACCCACGAGATTTCATACACACTTGGCTTTCTCCTACTCTTGGCAACAGCTATCTTTTGGTTCTTTCTTCTCTCGGCCTCTCTCATACAGAAGACGATCGACAGGGACGAAGAACACCAAGCTTCGCTCAAGAGCTGGATTAACAGAGTCTTTTTACACTCATTGTACTTAGATTCTCACATTAATACTTATATCCACGAATATTTGTATTAATAATATCTCGCGAGAGCATTCAAGCCCGGGCCTAACAAACCCGGCAAATCTTGTGTTTTTTCATATTCTCTCGGAAGTGCTCCCGCAACTTTGTTTATTGTCCGTTCATTCCAGCAGTATTTAATCTTCGGATAAATATTTTGGGCAACAACAATATGTAATCTTCTCGCTTTCTATTTGTATAGTATTTATTGGATGAATGTTTTAGAATAGGGATGTGGTGTTGTGTCGAGAATTATACTCTCCGACCGGCGATCGCCTCGGAGATCGGGCGACCTAGCCATTTCCGAGCATCCAAGGCAGAACTGCCGACCAGAGATCGGGCGACCTAGTCTCAGCCCGACAGCCAGGATAGATCTGCAACCGAAGGTCCCAGGACAAGTCCCGGTGCCGAGCGATCGACATCTAAGACGATCGTATCTCGGTACTTGGCGATCGACTCCTGGTGGCCGACTAGCAGACGATCATCTCCCGGCACTTGCCGACCGACCCTTGGTGACCGACCGATGCCCTCGGCAAGAATCGCCGTCGACCTCTGGTGACCAGCTAGAGACGACCGCCTCATGCCGCTCGAAGCCGATAGTCATCCAGTCGGCAAAGTACGAGCCTCAGGACAGACCCCACGTGCAGTGCCGAGACAAGATCCGCATATCATGGATCGTTGATGTAATATCCGCAATTTCGATTTTCCGGTAATTTTCTTTTTTTCAACAGAAGTCCGTTTTGAAGACTCTCTCATGACCGTTTCGTCATTCCGAGAATATTTAATTCTGCACTTTTTGTCATCCGAGTTCGTTTCGGTATCGTTTTGTTGAGTTCCGTGTTCTTAAACGGCTTTTCCGCACTTGAGTTCGATTCTTGCGAATTTCATCCGAAACTGTTGTTTCGAGTTTCTCGTAAGTTCATTTAATGTTATTATTCATGTTGCGAGCTTTGGCTTGGTGTTTCGATCGTGTATCGTGTATTTCGGACGTTTTGGGCCATTTTCGTAATTTCCCAAAGTTTGGGGTAATTACTTTCCGTTGTCGAATTTCGAGCCTTCGGGTGGTCGGAATCATGTGTTCTCTTAGCGCTTGGATTCGTCTTTGCGTGTACTTCGTAACCGTATCTTCGATTCATGTTCAGGTTCGGGTTTCGGCGTCGTTCGGACCATCGGAGTGGCCACGGGCGGAGCCGGGCTGGCAGCGTTCTGGCCGTAAAGTGCTTGGTTCTGGCCGTACGTGCTCAGCGAGCATGGCACAGCGAATGCGATTCACGGCCGTAAGGGCCGAGAGTTCTGGCCGTCACGGCTGGGCATCTTCGGACGTAGGTCGGATTCTGGCCGTAATGTGTGCCGATTCTGCCGTAAGTGTCCGAGTCTTTGGCGAGATTTTTGACGAATGCGATTCTGGTGTAAGGCCTGCCGAGTACGGCCGTATGGGCCGAGTTACGGCCGTAAGGCACTGCCGGTTACGTCCGTAACCCTGCCGGCTATATATAGCCTGGGCTCGGCCAGACGTGCATTTCTCACCTTTTTTACTTGTTTTTGTGCGGCTGCGGATGGGAGGCTCGGGAAATCGAGTTCTTGGCCAATTCTAATCAATTCCAAGACGTTTTGGAAGATTCTTGTTGATTATATCATCATCCAATCCGTGTTCTTCGTCGAATCAAGGTATATTTCTTGATTTTCCTCCAAGTTGACTTTTTGGGGAATTTGTTCTTGATTTCGATTCTAGTCCGATTTTGATGAATCGGTTGATGTTAGTAAACATTATTAATCGTGTTCTATCGATTGTATATCTATATTTTCGATTCGTTCAACCCGATTGATGATTCTTAGGCTCTTGAGGAACTTTGAACATTTAGTGTTCGATTAAATGCCTCAAAGAGTTTCTTTCGGTCGTTATGTTGATTTCGATTGATATTGTGTTATTTAATGAATTGTATTTCATTCAAGGTTGTTCGAGTACTTGTGTTTATCGGAGGACGCCGTTCGTTGTTCGTGGAAGGATTTCATCGCCTTCGGTTGAGGCAAGTTTTATACTTGTACTAGTCAATGAGTTTAATGTTATCATATATGTGTATGAATGTGTTGTATCATTCCGAGACTTAGTCTATTCATGAATTCATTGATATTAAGAGATCGTTCGATACGATACCTTTCGGCAATTATGCCAAATGTTTTTATTGTTCGTTAATGGCCGGTTCAAGGCATTGTGATACTCGTTGTTAATGTTATTATCGATCACCGGTTCGCGGTATCGATGTATCGATCGTTGTTGTTGATATTATTGTCGATTTAAGACGTCGTTGTAATCATTACTATTAATGTTGGAGTTTTGTCCTTGGTGTTGTTTTGGACGATTAAAGGCGTTGACGTATTTATTTCTCTTCTTCGTTGTCGGTAACCGATTAAAGGTGCCGAGACATCCTACGTATCATTGTTATCGATTAGCCGTTCTAAGGCAATCGAGGTGTTCAATTATTCATCATATCATTGTTATCGGTTGGCCGTTCTAAGGCAATCGAGGTATTCACTCATTCATCGTGTCATTGTTATCGATTGGCCGTTCTCAGGCAAATCGAAGTGTTCAATCATTCATTGTATCATTGTTATCGATTGACCGTTTTAAGGCAATCGAGGTATTGAATCATCCGCTGCATCATTGTTATCGGTTGGCCATTCTAAGGCAATCGAGGTATTGAATTGGGGCTGTCGAGGATAGTTCCCATCCGTTGTGTCGTTGTTATCGATTGACCACTCTAAGGTAATCGAGGTATTGAATTGGGACTGTCGAGTACAATGCCCATCCGTGAGTCATCATTATCGTGTTGGCCGACTCAAGGTAGCACACTATCAAAATTGTGATACGGCTTCGTGCCGTGGCTTCGGCCCTAATGGTGATACGGCTTCGTGTCGTGGCTTCAGCCCTAATGGTGATACGGCTTCGTGCCGTGGCTTCGGCCCTAATTGTGATACGGCTTCGTGCCGTGGCTTCGGCCCTAATTGTGATACATCTTCGTGCCGTGGCTTCGGCCCTAATTGTGATACGGCTTCGTGCCGTGGCTTCGGCCCTAATTGTGATACGGCCGTGCGTGGCCGGCCCTAATTGTGATACGGCTTCGTGCCGTGGCTTCGGCCCTAATTGTGATACGGCTTCGTGCCGTGGCTTCGGCCCTAATGGTGATACGGCTTCGTGCCGTGGCTTCGGCCCTAATGGTGATACGGCTTCGTGGCGTGGCTTCAGCCCTAATCGATAACATCTTCGGGCTATTTTGGCTTCATGTGATTGTGATATTTGACAGCTTCGGCTGAGTGTCTTTCAGGCCTTTGTGATTGTCTTGGTAATTTCATTGGAGCCTTCGGGCATTGTGATTCATAATTAATTCAGTTCTGGTTTGGTTCATATCGTGTAATTCATTGTGGTACTCTGTGATTATGATTCGCCGTCGGGCAGTTATGTTCTAACCTGTTGAACAGGTATAAATAGTATGCCGTGGGCATAGTATTTCACGAATGCTCGGTTCTTACATTGGTTTGTGAGCATCTCGTATTATTATTATCATTGTACCGTCCTTTGGATGCATATCATGTTATACATGTATTTGATATTCATTATCTGGATGACTGACCCCGTGTGGGCGGAACATGTTTTCATGTTTTAGGTGCTTGCGAGGAGAGAGTTGAGACACAGGGGCATGATGATGGCGACGAGGCATTCGAGCGATACTAGTCCGAGTTGTTCATGTTGGTCAGTCAGTTGGAGTGCTCTTCAGTCTGTCAGTTATTGTCATTATGTATTACCCGAGCAGATGATCGTGGATGTTGTTGTATTTTATTTTTGGCCATGTAGGCCCATCGTTGTCGTTGAAATTCCTTATCGGAATATTGTGTCGGATATCATGGTAGGGACTATGATTTTCCCTTGTTATTTAATTTAATGTATTTTAGTCATGTTACTTTGGTGGATCTCTGGCGTGGGGTCCACGACCTTGTAATAACCCAATAGGATTTGGGGGTGTTACGATTGACCTCGGCTGTCGGCATCTTCCCACCGGCCAGCAGCCGCCGAAAAGGTGTCGATGCGACCGCATGTGACGGTGACTCGGACGCGTCTTTGGCTCCTCATTGGACCGCACAGCTGGCTGCCAGCAGCTGCCTTGGACTTTAGGCAGACTGCCCATGTGACTTAAAGGCGATCGCCCCATTATTATATTAGCCGGCAGACGATCGCCCCATTATTATATTGGCCGTAAGGCGATCGCCCGCCAGAAATCAAGGCTCCTCTGCCCCTATAAATAGAAGGCAGCCTGCACTTGTCCATGGACCGAAATTCTTCAGCACCCACGGGATTTCATACACACTTGGCTTTCTCCTACTCTTGGCAACAACTATCTTTTGGTTCTTTCTTCTCTCGGCCTCTCTCATACCGAAGACGATCGGCAGGGACAAAGAACACCAAGCTTCGCTCAAGAACTGGATTAACAGAGTCTTTTTACACTCATTGTACTTAGATTCTCACATTAATACTTGTATCCACGAATATTTGTATTAATAACATCTCGCGAGAGCATTCAAGCCCAGGCCTAACAAACCCGGCAAATCTTGTGTTTATTCATATTCTCTCGGAAGTGCTCCCGCAACTTTATTTGTTATCCGTTCATTCCAGCAGTATTTAATCTTCGGATAAATATTTTGGGCAACAACAATTGGCGCTAGAAGAAGGGGATCTAACCCTCAAATTTTATTCCTACCGTCTCGAAGAACACTCACTGTTCTCCGGGGTATATACCTGAAGAAACACTCACTGTTCTTCAGAGAAAGCCTTCAGAATCATGTCTTCCGCCTCCGCGTCGAAGAAAGCCGCTGGCCAGCCCGCCAGATGCCTCTTTCCGTCTCAGTTCGAGCCGCAGCCGATGGCGGAGGGTAGCCGCCGCGGTCCGAGATGCTCGATCCCGCCCCTGACGGGTGGCCCAAGCCTCTCGCTCGATCAGCTCCGAACCGCGGAACAGATCGACGAGGTCATGGCCGTCCAAAGGAGCGACGGAGTGCTCTCGATGCGCCTCCCGCTATCACCCCCTCGGCCGTCCGCCGGAAGACCAAGCGGAAGTTCAAGGCGTTACTCGCCGAGCGATCGTCAGGAGGCTCTCATCCGCAAGTTGAGGCGCTCGCCAGCCGGGACACGTCTGTTTACGATCGCCTGGGCAGCGACCCGTCTTGGCGACCGGGGAAGTCCGGCCCCAGCTACGAGACGACGGAGTTTGAGTCCGTCACCAGGAGCTCGGCCTACCCGACTCCCAGAAGGCATCCCAGCCGTCTGGCTCCCCCTCGCCAAATAGCCGAGGTCGGCAGCAGCGGAGTCAGGAGATCAGTACACGATCGCCTCGGCTCCCGATCCCAAAGCCGATCCGCGGGCGACCGAGCCACGACGATGGCCGCGATGCAACGTCAGCTCGACGACATGAAGGCGCTCCTGGTGTAACACCCCCAATCCGCTCAGGGATATTACACGCCGTAGAACCTTTTCTCAAGGATCTACCAGGCTGGTAACAATATATAACAACTCAACCATGCCTTTAAGGCTAAAATGACTCAGTAGACCGATTTGGTCTTTCAATAAATACATACAACTCAAATATAACTCATGCCCACGCAGGGGTCAAAACACAACCACACCCGTACAACGGGAAAAATATAGCAGCGGGCAATAAAGTACAACTGAACCAATAAATAATGTACGGTTCCTCATGTGATTAGTATCGATCATCTTTCATCAACCTTCGTGCCGACCCTGTGTTATGCTCCAAAACCTGAATGCAAAAATAGACATCCACCCCCCGAATACTCGGGGGTTAACAAAACTCCACTGTTTTGCTAGTGCAAGTACATGTGCAAAAATACGAGTCATACAATTAACATTCCACGAACGATAATAATTCGGAATCCTCAAAGATTCAAACGAAACGAAAAGTACTTCCCGAGGCAAGAGTTTGAGAAAATATTTCAAAATCGAAAGATCACAAATCAATGGAAATAATTTATAAAACGGTTTAAAATGCCATCGAGAGTTTTAATAGGAAATAATTTAGGATTATCAAATCCCACTTTTCAAAACCCAAAAGACGAAAGGGGTCACCGCCCCAAAGGTTTACTTTCCGTAAAATGACCTTTACCAAACCGTTGGGATTTTAGCCCCAAATCCGTAAAATGACCTTTACAAAACCATTGGGATTTTAGCCCCAAATCTCATCAACTCACAGTACACAAGAACGACCCCAATGTTCGTCTCCCAACATCAAAATCCGCAAATAAAAGATTTAACATAAACGACAAAATACTCTAGAGCCATCCTAGCCAAGTAGGCCAAACGAACAACTTACCTCTTACACACTTAGTCAATGCATGCAATCATGAAAACCGTTCTAAAGCACTCATTTTCAGAAACGCCATAATCAAATCACATTTGCAAAATGCACCACAATTAACCGTCGATCCACGTCTCTGTGGACCCCTACCGAGACCCCGTCGGATCTAACCCGTAGTGGTTAAAAGCAAGCTCGTCGATCCACGTCTCTTGTGGACCCCTACCGAGACCCCGTCGTATCTAACCCGTAGTGAGCATACACACACACACACGTTACTCATGCAATACTAATATGCTAAGAATGTAAGTTCATCAAGAATACTTACTAGAGATGGCCACTAATCCGACACCATTATCAAACTCTTCAAAAACACAATAACAAGATTAAATACGGAATACACGATCTCATAACTTTAAACAACAGGAGTATCATCATCAAAGCCTTCAACGTTCAAAATAATCAAATCATAATCAATTCCCATAACACACCGTTCACAAAACACACACGCATTGTGAAAGAGAGCCTTTAACGAGGCCAAAACAAATCTTTTGAAAATTCATTTCAAATAACCAAACAAACACACCAAGACGACCACCGATCATCATATCCATAAAATGAGAAGCGTATGAACGAGGTACTTGCCTCGAATAAGAACAACGCGAAGAATCGACCGAAGTAGGTTGACACGAACCGACTACGAACCCGCCGACTCCACCGATCACCAACTCGCGTTCATAAACTATGAAGGACAATAACAACAATGAAATGAATTCCCTAACACGACTTAAATCCGTTGAATTCAAAGAACGAATGACGAAAGTTCAAGCATTTCCCCCAAAACGGCCAAGAACACGATTCATTCCGTCAAAACCCGAAAATGGAATTCCAAGTTGAAATATGGATATACAATCCATATAATATGTTTAACAACATCATTTAACCATAATCGATCCATAAAAAACGAATGAAAAACGAGATCGAGGACAAATCCCCCAAAAAGTCGATTCGAAGGAAATCAAGAAATATACTTCGATTCGACGAAGAACAATGGATTAAATGATGTTAAACACAAGAATACTACCAATATTAATCATACCCATCATGAATTAATCAACAACACGGAACGAATCGGACAAAATTGCAAAAACCCCCGAAATTCACGAAATTAGGGTTCTAAGGAAGACCAGAGATCGGGCGACCTAGTCTCAGCCCGACAGCCAGGATAGATCTGCCAACCGAAGGTCCCAAGATAAGTCCCGGTGCCGAGCGATCGACATCTAAGACGATCGTCTCTCGGTACTTGGCGATAGACTCCTGGTGGCCGACTAGCAGACGATCATCTCCCGGCACTTGCCGACCGACCCTTGGTGACCGACCGATGCCGACCCTCAGCAACTGGCCGATGCCGACCTCTGGTGACCAGCTAGAGACGACCGCCTCATGCCGCTCGAAGCCGATAGTCATCCAGTCGGCAAAGGCCGAGCCTCAGGACAGACCCCACGTGCAGTGCCGAGACAAGATCCGCATATCACGGATCGTTGACCTCAGCCTGTCAGCATCTTCCCACCAGCCGGCAGGCCCGCCAAAAGGTGTCAGTAGGACCACATGTGACACTGACTCCGGACGCGTGCTGGCTCCTCATTGGACCGCACAGCTGGCTGCCAGCAGCTGTCTTGGACTTTAGGCAGACTCCCATGTGACTTAAAGGCGATCGCCCCATTATTATATTGGCCGGCAGACGATCGCCCCATTATTATTTTGGCCGGAAGGCGATCGCCCGCCCGAAATCAAGGCTCCTCTGCCCCTATAAATAGAAGGCAGCCTGCACTTGTCCATGGACCAAAATTCTTCAGCACCCACGGGATTTCATACACACTTGGCTTTCTCCTACTCTTGGCAACAACTATCTTTTGGTTCTTTCTTCTCTCGGCCTCTCTCATACAGAAGACGATCGGCAGGGACGAAGAACACCAAGCTTCGCTCAAGAACTGGATTAACAGAGTCTTTTTACACTCATTGTACTTAGATTCTCACATTTACTTGTATCCACGAATATTTGTATTAATAACATCTCGCGAGAGCATTCAAGCCCGGGCCTAACAAACCCGACAAATCTTGTGTTTATTCATATTCTCTCGGAAGTGCTTCCGCAACTTTGTTTGTTGTCCGTTCATTCCAGCAGTATTTAATCTTCGGATAAATATTTTGGGCAACAACATGTGGTTCATGGACTTAGTTTGGATTATTCGTTTTATTCGATTGGGTTGTAAAGGCCATTTTGAGCCTATTTATTTTACTAGAAAATTTGTATAGGATGCAATTTTCAAATGTAAAATTTATATGTAATGACGAAGACTGGAGGAAGATCCGCTCTAGTAGACGAAGATTCAAGACCGAAGACATGTAATTAGATTACGACGTTTTTGTTCTAGGAACGGTCCATGAACTGCATGTTGTTAGTTTTAGGTTGTGTATGTTTTCATATTGTATGACAAACAAACAAACCGACAAACCGCGCTTATAAATGGATTGATGTGCAAAGTGTAACATATAATCGCGTTAATACTCCCACTTACAAACAATAAGTTATAAAGGTTACGAGGTTTCCTACCCTCCGTCAAACTCATGGAAAATTGAAATCTAAACCGGAATATTATTCTTCCGAGTATGTCGGGGCAATATTTTTGGGAAAAGTTGATAAATTCCTAGAGTGCTGTTGGACACTAAGTATACTGGATACAGCTTGGGAAGTAGTTTAAACAACAAGATGTACTGATTTTAAATCTGAGTGCGTAGCGGAAGTCTTAGATACAGTAAGTTACTGTGGATACAGCAACTCGGTGTGTAATGTATATGCTGTGTCGAGAATTATACTCTCCGACCGGCGATCGCCTCGGAGATCGGGCGACCTAGCCATTGCCGAGCAGCCAAGGCAGAATTGCCGACCAGCGACTAGGCAACCTAGCCTTAGCCCGGTAGTCAAGATAAATCGGCCAACCGAAGGTCCCAGGACAAGTCTCGGTGCCGAGCGATCGACATCAAAGACGATCGTCTCTCGGTACTTGGCGATCGACTCCTGGCGACCGACTAGCGGACGATCATCTCTCGGCGCCTGGCGACCGACCCTTGGTAACCGACTGATGCCGACCCTCAGTGACCGACCGACGACGACCGCCTCATGCCGCTCGAAGCCGATAGTCATCCAGTCGGAAAAGGCCGAGCCTCAGGACAGACCCCACGTGCAGAGCCGAGACAAGATCCGCATATCACGGATCGTTGACCACAGCCTGTAAACATCTTCCCACCTGCCGACAGGCCCGCCGAAAGGTGTCAGTAGGACCGCATGTGACAGTGACCCCGGACGCGTGCTGGCTCCTCATTGGACCGCACAGCTAGCTTCCAGCAGCTGCTTTGGACTTTAGGCCGATAGCCCGTGTGACTTAAAGGCGATCGCCCCATTATTATATTGGCCGGAAGGCGATCGTCCGCCAGAAATCAAGGCTCCTCTACCCCTATAAGTAGAAGGCAACCTGCACTTGTCCATGGACCGAATTTTTACTCCCTGAAAGGCTTCAGAACTTCAACACCCACGGGATTTCATACACACTTGGCTTTCTCCTACTCTTGGAAACAACTATCTTTTGGTTCTTTCTTCTCTAGGCCTCTCTCATACAGAAGACGATCGGCAGGGACGAAGAACACCAAGCTTCGCTCAAGAGCTGGATTAACAGAGTCTTTTTACACTCATTGTACTTAGATTCTCACATTAATACTTGTACCCACGAATATTTGTATTAATAACATCTCGTGAGAGCATTCAAGCCCGGGCCTAACAAACCCGGCAAATCTTGTGTTTATTCATATTCTCTCGGAAGTGCTCCCGCAACTTTATTTGTTGTCCGTTCATTCCAGCAGTATTTAATCTTCGTATAAATATTTTGGGCAACAACAATTGGCGCTAGAAGAAGGGAATCTAACCCTCAAATTTTATTCCTACCATCTCGAAGAACACTCACTGTTCTCCGGGGTATATACCTGAAGAAACACTCACTGTTCTTCAGAGAAAGCCTTCAGAATCATGTCTTCTGCCTCCGCGTCGAAGAAAGCCGCTGGCCAGCCCGCCAGACGCCTCTTTCCGTCTCAGTCCGAGCCGCAGCCGATGGCGGAGGGTAGCCGCCGCGGTCCGAGACGCTCGATCCCGCCCCTGACGGGTGGCCCAAGCCTCTCGCTCGATCAGCTCCGAACCACAGAACAGATCGACGAGGTCATGGCCATATTACAGGAGCGACGGAGTGCTCTCGACGCGCCTCCCGCTATCACCCCCTCGGCCGTCCGCCGGAAGACCAAGCGGAAGTTCAAGGCATTACTGGCCGAGCGATCGCCAGGAGGCTCTCATCCGCAAGTTGAGGCGCTCGCCAGCCGTGACATGTCTGTTTTCGATCGCCTGGGCAGCGACCCGTATTGGCGACCGGGGAAGTCCGGCCCCAGCTACGAGACGACGGAGTTTGAGTCCGTCACCAGGAGCTCGGCCTACCCGACTCCCAGAAGGCAGCCCAGCCGTCTGGCTCCCCCTCGCCAAATAGCCGAGGTCGGCAGCAGCGGAGTCAGGAGATCGGTACACGATCGCCTCGGCTCCCGCTCCCAAAGCCGATCCGTGGGCGACCAAGCCACGACGATGGCCGCGATGCAACGTCATCTCGACGACATGAAGGCGCTCCTGGTGTAACACCCCCAATCCGCTCAGGGATATTACACGCCGTAGAACCTTTCCTCAAGGATCTACCAGGCTGGTAACAACATATAACAACTCAACCATGCCTTTAAGGCTAAAATGACTCAGTAGACCGATTTGGTCTTTCAATAAATACATACAACTCAAATACAACTCATGCCCACGCAGGGGTCAAAACACAACCACACCCGTACAACGGGAAAAATATAGCAGCGGAAAATAAAGTACAACTGAACCAATAAACAATGTACGGTTCCTCATGTGATTAATATCGATCATCTTTCATCATCCTTCGTGCCGTCCCTGTGTTATGCTCCAAAACCTGAATGCAAAAATAGACATCCACCCCCCGAATACTCGGGGGTTAGCAAAACTCCACTGTTTTGCTAGTGCAATCTGAGTGCAAAAATACGAGTCATACAATTCACATTCCACGAACGATAATAATTCGGAATCCTCAAAGATTCAAACGAAACGAAAAGTACTTCCCGAGGCAAGAGTTTGAGAAAACATTTCAAAATCGAAAGATCACAAATCAATGGAAATAATTTATAAAACGGTTTAGAATGCCATCGAGAATTTTAATAGGAAACAATTTCGGATTATCAAATCCCGCTTTTCAAAACCCAAAAGACGAAATGGGTCACCGCCCCAAAGGTTTAGTTTCCGTAAAATGACCTTTACCAAACCGTTGGGATTTTAGCCTCAAATCCGTAAAATGAACCTTTACAAAACCATTGGGGTTTTAGCCCCAAATCTCATCAATTCACAGTACACAAGAACGACCCCAAGGTTCGTCTCCCAACATCAAAATCCGCAAATAAAAGATTTAACATAAACGACAAAATACTCTAGAGCCATCCTAGCCAAGTAGGCCAAACGAACAACTTACCTCTTACAAACTTAGTCAATGCATGCAATCATGAAAACCGTTCGAAAGCACTCATTTCCGGAAACGCCATAATCAAATCACATTTGCAAAATGCACCACAATTAACCGTCGATCCACGTCTCTATGGACCCCTACCGAGACCCCGTCGGATCTAACCCGTAGTGGTTAAAAGCAAGCTCGTCGATCCACGTCTCTTGTGGACCCCTACCGAGACCCCATCGGATCTAACCCGTAGTGAGCATACACACACACACACATTACTCATGCAATACTAATATGCTAAGAATGTAAGTTCATCAAGAATACTTACTAGAGATGGCCACTTATCCGACACCATTATCAAACTCTTCAAAAACACAATAACAAGATTAAATACGGAATACACGATCCCATAACTTTAAACAACAGGAGTATCATCATCAAAGCCTTCAACGTTCAAAATAATCAAATCATAATCAATTCCCAAAACACACCGTTCACAAAACACACACACATTGTGAAAGAGAGCCTTTAACGAGGCCAAAACAAATCTTTTGAAAATTCATTTCAAATAACCAAACAAACACACCAAGACGACCACCGATCATCATATCCATAAAATGAGAAGCGTATGAACGAGGTACTTGCCTCGAATAAGAACAACGCGAAGAATCGACCGAAGTAGGTTGACACGAACCGACTACGAACCCGCCGACTCCACCGATCACCAACTCGCGTTCATAAACTATGAAGGACAATAACAACAATGAAATGAATTCCCTAACACGACTTAAAGCCGTTGAATTCAAAGAACGAATGACGAAAGTTCAAGCGTTTCCCCAAAAATGGCCAAGAACACGATTCGTTCCGTCAAACCCGAAAATGGAATTCCAAGTTGAAATATGGATATACAATCCATATAGTATGTTTAACAACATCATTTAACCATAATCGATCCATCAAAAACGAATGAAAAACGAGATCGAGGACAAATCCCCCAAAAAGTCGATTCGAAGGAAATCAAGAAATATACTTCGATTCGACGAAGAATATTTGATTAAATGATGTTAAACACAAGAATACTACCAAGATTAATCATACCCATCATGAATTAATCAACAACACGGAACGAATCGGACAAAATTGCAAAACCCCCCAAATTCACGAAATTAGGGTTCTAAGGAAGATTACCTTGATTCGCTGGATCAAAGGATGATAATGGATGATTGATTGATGTTATGAACTCAAGAACTTCGTGGATTTGTTGTTCAACAACATGGCTTCAGAATCCCCAAGGCTCCAGCCGCGGAAGAGAAAGAGAGGAAATGAAAAACGAGAGGAAATGTGACTGCTCTGTCACATTTATACTGGGTCGGACTAGCGCGCGCTAGGCTGCCGAGCTAGCGTGCGCTATCGGACCAGGCCGCAGTCCAGTGCACACCGCCCTCTTGGCTCGGCCAGTAGCGTGCGCAGACCTTCCGGCCTTGCGCGCTACACGCCGTCGTAGCTTGCGCAATGCCGACGATGGCGTGCGCTACTGCCGAAACCGATTCAGAACCCCTGGACTACCGCTGCATCCGGACCGATAAGCGTCGTTAGGCGGTGATAGCATGCGCTACACTGCCGGTTAGCGCGTGCGACCTTCCGGCGTGGCGTGCGCTCGCCGGTTCTGCCGCACCGTCCGGCCGGTGCCGTCGTCCGGCGATCCATAGCCGTCAGGCCAGTGCTCGAACACCATGGCTCGACGACTCGATTTCCGAAAACGCACGAAACGAACACGACGAAAAGTTCGCGGACGACATCAACGACCCGAAATGAAAACATAATGCAAAAATTAATTATATGCGACCAAGAAACGGGTCGAGACAACAAATACAGATACAGATACCCGTAACTTTTAAGAAATTACAAAATGGCCCAAAAGGCTCGGAAATCACGATACGTGATCGAATAACCCAACCGAAGTTCACAACACGTCTACAAAAGTTAAACGGACTTACATAAAACTCGAAACAGCAGTTTCGAACGAGATTCGTAAGAATCGAACTCAAGTGCGGAAAAGTCGCCAAAAAACACGGAACTCAATAAAACGACACCGAAACGAACTCGGATGTCAAAAAGTGTAGAATTAATCATTCCCGGAATGACGAAACGGTCAAGAGCGAGTCGTCAAAACGGACTTCCGCCGAAAAAACAAAATTACCGGAAATCGAAATTACGGGTTTTACATTCTACCCTCCTTAAAAGAAGTTTCGTCCCGAAACTTAAAATAAGTAGGGAGAAGCAATATCCCCTGCCAGGAAAACTCGACGAGATAATCAAAAACCGAAAACTCGCGCCCGACGGCGAAACGCGGCAAGAAACGCAAAGAGACATACGGCGTGAAAACACGCTCCACGACGACCAACACAACGCCGTCGTTAGGGATATAATAAAACCAACAAATGACAAGCGTCATCAAACGGATAATATAGTCAAGTCAATTATCCGAACAATCACAAAACACAACGAACGAAAATTAATAAGATTGACCGACCTAACGGTACATCAATCAAAACGCGAGCCAATCGCTGAACAAATACGGAATTCCACCGCCCAAGGGTTGGAAGATCGAAAACGAGACTAATTTCCCGAACTTAAGGGAATTACAAAGGAGCCTGAACGCTCAACAATCACGAAACGAGAACAAAAACCGAACAAACAAACGATCGAGACAACAAAAATCGAACAATCATGTCCGAAACACGAAGGATAATAAAATTCAAACAACAATTCCCAGGATGGTCTGGTGAGAACAACAAGATATGCATTCCCATAAGATCTACATGAAAGGGAATAGCGATTGAAAAGTCACAACGACAAACGAGTTATTCCGAAATAATACCACACTCGTTCGATCAACAAAAGCAAGGGGCAGGACAAGCTCAGAAATGTCAACGAACATAAACGAGTCGAAAGAGCCGAAAACACAAGAGTTCCAAATCCGATCCACTTCGAATAAAAGAACTAATAGAACCAGATGATGTCACTTCCGAACAAGGTTCACAAGAATTAAACCGAACTCGAAAAAGTCACAGCGATAACCAGATCAACCCACAATAAGATCACAGTTCGTTCGGACGATGAAACCAAAATACAGAACAAGTTCATAAAGTATCAACGAATATGAGCGAATCGATAGACTGGAGAAAGAGAAAATACCGAAGTCTACGGGTATTACCTCCGACCTCGTCCACGAAATTCACAAAAACGGGAGCAAGGTAACAAGAGATTAAACAACCAACACATAACGGAACCATCACCGATGCACACGGTCATACCAAACCAAGCTCTAATAGCTCGCACATGCGCGAAAATGCAGAAATCACTACGAGGCGACTATATTCAATACCAACATCCCACCTCTCACAGAGGCTAACACAACAAATGTGTGGAAAACAACTCAACGCTCACGCCGCCAACTCGATCATACTCGGGAGCAAACATCAAGATGACAATGCGAACATCATACATACATACCCAGCCCTCAAACGGGAATGGATAGGTTTTAAAAACGAAAACCTCATTTTGAAAATAATTTAGAAGAACACCGGTTAATCTTGAGTATCACCTTTCAAAAAGTACAAATGTGAAACATCGTTATCGAGACTTTGGAGAACCATTTCGCATTTGATAAAAATGAGGACACTTTTTCTTAGTGAAAACTTTCAGAATATTCGACCCTCGGGTCTAAATAAAAGTGTTTCTAAAACATTGAAAATATCTCAAAGCATTTTGGTCCTCGAAGTAGAAATTTTTTGAAATATATTGTGGCACCTAGGATGTACCACAAGAAAATAACTCATTTGAAAAGTATGTCTCGAAATTTATTTTTCTAAGATACTCAAGGTTTTCAAAAGTCCAATAGGCCAGAATTCCCAAAACTCACACATGTCGACGTACGCTAAAACATCTCCTAGTACACGCATCAAAACGTTTAAAATCAAGACAATACATGTCTTTAATCGGGAAATAAACGGAAAAATATCACATTCAGAACAAAACCACTGACCCCATTCGAGGCCTCTAAGGACCTTCCCGCATTGGCTAGTGAACAAGTCGAACGCGTATAAGCACAAAGCCTCCACAAGAGAACTTGTAAAACATGCAAATCGATTCGAAAATCATCACCAACGGACAAAAAACAACAATAAAAAGACATCACAAGCGACGAAACTCCTCGTATAAATCAAATACGAGAGTCGACTAAATACATATCGTGAAATCAAAATCCACATAAGGATTCCATCACTTAACAAATAATCATAAAAATAGCTCGTGTCACACGAGGCACAACACAAAGAAGGGAGACTTACTTCCACAGGTCGCACGAAGATGATGATCGCCCCACGATACTAATCACGGCCAACAAACTCAAACGACGTATCGCGACACGACTCAGTCAGATAAAATCCGACGAGACAAAACCCAACAGACACCACTGACCCGACAGCCTAGGTTTCCACAACCTAAAGCTCCGCTACCATTTATGTAACACCCCCAATCCGCTCAAGGATATTACACGCCGTAGAACCTTTCCTCAAGGATCTACCAGGCTGGTAACAACATATAACAACTCAACCATGCCTTTAAGGCTAAAATGACTCAGTAGACCGATTTGGTCTTTCAATAAATACATACAACTCAAATACAACTCATGCCCACGCAGGGGTCAAAACACAACCACACCCGTACAACGGGAAAAATATAGCAGCGAAAAATAAAGTACAACTGAACCAATAAACAATGTGCGGTTCCTCATGTGATTAGTATCGATCATCTTTCATCATCCTTCGTGCCGTCCCTGTGTTATGCTCCAAAACCTGAATGCAAAAATAGACATCCACCCCCCGAATATCGGGGGTTAGCAAAACTCCACTGTTTTGCTAGTGCAAGTACAGGTGCAAAAATACGAGTCATACAATTCACATTCCACGAACGATAATAATTCGGAATCCTCAAAGATTCAAACGAAACGAAAAGTACTTCCCGAGGCAAGAGTTTGAGAAAACATTTCAAAATCGAAAGATCACAAATCAATGGAAATAATTTATAAAACGGTTTAGAATGCCATCGAGAATTTTAATAGGAAACAATTTCGGATTATCAAATCCCGCTTTTCAAAACCCAAAAGACGAAAGGGGTCACCGCCCCAAAGGTTTAGTTTCCGTAAAATGACCTTTACCAAACCGTTGGGATTTTAGCCTCAAATCCGTAAAATGACCTTTACAAAACCATTGGGGTTTTAGCCCCAAATCTCATCAATTCACAGTACACAAGAACGACCCCAAGGTTCGTCTCCCAACATCAAAAACCGCAAATAAAAGATTTAACATAAACGACAAAATACTCTAGAGCCATCCTAGCCAAGTAGGCCAAACGAACAACTTACCTCTTACACACTTAGTCAATGCATGCAATCATGAAAACCGTTCGAAAGCACTCATTTCCGGAAATGCCATAATCAAATCACATTTGCAAAATGCACCACAATTAACCGTCGATCCACGTCTCTGTGGACCCCTATCGAGACCCCGTCGGATCTAACCCGTAGTGGTTAAAAGCAAGCTCGTCGATCCACGTCTCTTGTGGACCCCTACCGAGACCCCGTCGGATCTAACCCGTAGTGAGCATACACACACACACGTTACTCATGCAATACTAATATGCTAAGAATGTAAGTTCATCAAGAATACTTACTAGAGATGGCCACTAATCCGACACCATTATCAAACTCTTCAAAAACACAATAACAAGATTAAATACGGAATACACGATCCCATAACTTTAAACAATAGGAGTATTATCATCAAAGCCTTCAACGTTCAAAATAATCAAATCATAATCAATTCCCAAAACACACCGTTCACAAAACACACAGACATTGTTAAAGAGAGCCTTTAACGAGGCCAAAACAAATCTTTTGAAAATTCATTTCAAATAACCAAACAAACACACCAAGACGACCACCGATCATCATATCCCTAAAATGAGAAGCGTATGAACGAGGTACTTGCCTCGAATAAGAACAATGCGAAGAATCGACCGAAGTAGGTTGACACGAACCGACTATGAACCCGCCGACTCCACCGATCACCAACTCGCGTTCATAAACTACGAAGGACAATACCAACAATGAAATGAATTCCCTAACACGACTTAAAGCCGTTGAATTCAAAGAACGAATGACGAAAGTTCAAGCATTTCCCCCAAAACGGCCAAGAACACGATTCGTTCCGTCAAAACCCGAAAACAGAATTCCAAGTTGAAATATGGATATACAATCCATAGAATATGTTTAACAACATCATTTAACCATAATCGATCCATCAAAAACGAATGAAAAACGAGATCGAGGATAAATCCCCTAAAAAGTCGATTCGAAGGAAATCAAGAAATATACTTCGATTCGACGAAGAACAATGGATTAAATGATGTTAAACACAAGAATACTACCAAGATTAATCATACCCATCATGAATTAATCAACAACACGGAACGAATCGGACAAAATTGCAAGAACCCCCAAATTCACGAAATTAGGGTTCTAAGGAAGATTACCTTGATTTGCTGGATCAAAGGATGATAACGGATGATTGATTGATGTTATGAACTCAAGAACTTCGTGGATTTGTTGTTCAACAACATGGCTTAAGAATCCCCAAGGCTCCAGCCGCGGAAGAGAAAGAGAGGAAATGAAAAACGAGAGGAATTGTGACTGCTCTGTCACATTTATACTGGGCCGGACTAGCGTGCGCTAGGCTGCCGAGCTAGCGTGCGCTATCGGCCCAGGCAGCAGTCTAGTGCCCACACTACCCTACTGAATCGGCCAGGTAGCGTTCGCAGCCTTCCGACCATAGCGCGCGCTACCTGCCGGTCGTAGCGTGCGCTGTAATACCCGAGATTTCTGATATGTATTTGGAACTTGTGATATTGTAATTATTACATTTTGATCTGAGTATTATTCTCCATATTTCATAATCCGGTGTTGTTGAGCGCTTGATTTCATGAATGTGATTTAAATTGTGATTCTGCGCAAGTAGCGCATGCTATCGTCTAAGTGTAGCGTACGCTAATTTGGATCCGTAGCGCACGCTGTGCATGAACATTAGCGCATGCTATACATAGTCAGCATGATTGAGACAGGGTGGTAGGTGAGATTGGCTGAGGATTTCAGTCGGATCATGTCGGGATGAACCTGGACGACTTTCGGGAAAAAGCCAAGTCAACACGGTAGCGCATGCTAATGATATATTGATAACGCACGCTAAACGCTGAGTACAGTGAAGTCAGTAAGCTTCGTATGGCCGTTAGCGCATGCTATGAATAGGGACTAGCGCGCGCTAATAACCATTTCCTATATATAGGACATCATACTTTTTCATTTTTCAGATATTTCCACATCCCCAAATCCGAATTTTTGAACTCAGAGAGTTACTTTCTCCCTCCTCAAACCTCTCATATCATCCTCCTAGCTCGAGTTTGAATATTGTAGATCATTGAGGATTGGTGTTCAAGCTCTCGGTGTTGGATTTTCTTCAAGTTCCTTCCTGTTCTTCGCTACTTTGAGGTAAGTGATTCTTCGCCAATATTAGTAGTATTCTGAAGGACGTTTTGATCATGTTTTGGGATTACCTAGTCAGTTAAATTCGTAGTAGTCGAGCATCATGTGTTAGAAAGATATTTTCGATGTTTCGGTACTTATTCATCGTATAAACCATTGAACCTTTTAGTGTTTGAACTCTTAGCATATTCTGAAGCTTCAAACCGATTTGTGACCAGTATATGGAGACTTTCAAAGTTCCTATGTCTTTACATAAAGGAATCATACGTTTTGGGACATGTAACGGATTGAACTTAGGATATTCCTTGAAAATCAAGATGAATTATGGTGTTGTGATGGTTATGCGCAACCTTGTATCTCGTAGTCGTTTAATCCGTATATAACTTTCACAAAACCTTATGAGCATGATATGCACGGGGATGACATGTATTATCACCATAGAATTCATGAGTTCATCACCATTAGATCAAGTTTTCTGCTAGTAGTAATCTGCCATGCACGGTTAGCGCACGCTAACATATGTAAGTTAACGTGCGCTAGCGGGAATAAGTTAACGTACGCTACGTTTGGTATGTAACGTACGTTATGTTATCTGTCGAGTCAGTCGGCTGATCAGAGAGAACTGTCAGTACATGGCTAGCGTACGCTAGACTTAGACGATAGCATATGTTAACAGGCAGGCTTAGCGCACATTACGTAGAGTACGTAGCGTACACTAAGTGGTTCAGGCAGATTGCATATTTAGAGCTTTTGGCCGTAGACCGGATTGTTAGGCAATTCGTTGGACTTGAGATGAATTCTATACCATTTCTTTTGTTAAGGTTCGAGCTTGCTATGTTAATCGAAGGAGGCGGCCTTCGAGTGTGTTGAGATCATTGGAGTGTTTCGTTCTTGCCATCTTCGAGGCAAGTATCGTAATTTGTTAATGTTCATATTTTGAGTATACATGTGGTTTATTCATGTTGTTGAACATGGGATTTATTTCGTTAAATGGTCATGATATTCATTATTCAGTGTTGGTATGTTCATGTTGATGGACATAGCGATTTTGCATATATGTATGCATGAGTTGTGTTTGTGTATGTTGTACGATCTATGCTGAGGGCGCTGAATCGGATGTCCACCTCATGTTGGTCCGACGGGATCATCTTGGGATCTAGGCTGAGGGCGCTGGATCATTGGACGGGTTTTTCCACCTCGTGTTGGTCCGACGGGATCATCTTGGGATCTATGCTGAGGGCGCTGGATCATTGGAATACCCATGCTGTGTTAATGGAATCTTGTGGATTCACATTGTCGGATTCCGGTAGCGGAAGTCCGTGTGGTGTATCTTGTTATGTATTGTTGATGCATATTCGATTTGTTTAAATGATACTTGTACTAGCATCATTTTGCTAACCCCTTCGGGGGTGGACATTTGTTTTGATGTTCAGGTAGCCGAGGAGCGGGGAAACAACCACAGTACCGATGTGACGACGAAGGGGTTCAGTGATGTTTGTTGTTTTGTGATTTGTCTTTTTGATTCACTTTCAGTACTCGAGTACGCGTGTCTTATTAATATCATTTCGATATGGTTGTATTAATTAACTCGTTGGATCAGTTGGAACCGGTTTTGTAATTTGAATTTCTGTGGTACTATTGGATTATATTCGTATTTCTTTTAATTAGCCTTGTAAATCCTTACTTAAAGGGTTTACGGCGATGTAATTACTCCGAATATCTCGGGGTGTTACATGCGCAAAGCCCGACAGTAGCGTGCGCTACCTGCCGAGCCTAACCGATTCCAGAACCCCTGGACTATACTGTCCAGACCCGATATCGTGCGTTAGGCCAGCCGATAGCGTGCGCTACACCTGCCGGTTAGCGCGCGCAGCCTTCCGGCCAGAAGGCGCTTACGCCGGTTCTGCCGCACCTGCCCGTCCGGTGGTGCCCATAATCGTCCGGCGATCCATAACCGTCCTGGCCAGGTGCTCGAACACGTGGCTCGACGACTCGATTTCCGGAAACGCACGGAACGAACACGACGAAAAGTTCGCGGACGACATCAACGACCCGAAATGAAAACATAATGCAAAAATTAATTATACGCGACCAAGAAACGGGTCGAGACAACAAATACAGATACGGATACCCGTAACTTTTAAGAAATTATAAAATGGCCCAAAACGCCCGGAAATCATGATACGTGATCGAATAACCAAACCGAAGTTCACAACACGTCTAACAAAGTTAAACGGACTTACAGGAAACTCGAAACAACAGTTTCGAACGAGATTCGCAAGAATCGAACTCAAGTGCGGAAAAGTCGCCAAAAAGCACGGAACTCAACAAAACGACACCGAAACGAACTCGGATGTCAAAAAGTGTAGAATTAATCATTCCCGTAATGGCGAAACGGTCAAGAGCGAGTCATCAAAACGGACTTCCGCCGAAAAAAAAAATTACCGAAAATCGAAATTACGGGTTTTACACCTGGAATCCGGGGCAGGCGCCAAGAAGACGATCGCCGAGCCGAGCGAGCCGCTCGCGGTCCACATCGATCTCTCCCCCGTGCAGCACAAGATCGCTCCTCCTCAAACACCTTTGTACGAGGGGAGATCGGACCCCGAAGTGCACCTGAGCAAGTTCAACATCTACATGATCGGGTGTGGGGCATCTGACGCGACCAGGTGCCGAATGTTCCCTATGACGCTGGAAGACCTCGCCTACAGGTGGTACACCTCATTGCCACCTCGGTCCATTGGCTCCTTTAACCAGCTGGCGAATGTCTTCACAGCGTACTTCGCCACCAGGGTCGCTCGGCCAGAAGGTCCCCATCGCATGATGCGAATCAAGCAAGGCGAAGAAGAGTCCGACTCAGACTACATCGACCGGGTAGACGAGATCATCCTCAATGGCGAGCCCGTAAGCGATGAGATCGCCCTCTATGTGGTCCTAGGAGGATTCCATGGTATTTCGCCTATGTTCAGGCATATTACGAAGGACCAACCCACGACCTACGCGATCTTCCGAGCTAAGGCCGCAGACTTTCTGGCCAGGAAAAAGTTTCTCCTTAGCCTTTGAGCAGCGCGATCGCGCCCTAATGACGATCGGCAGTTAACACGATCGACACCCGATCGCCGGTATCAACCTATGAATAACACGATCGGCAGCCGAACGACGATCACCAGTCTTCCAGCCCGATCGCCATCATCAAGCGACATCACCAAAAAATCGGAGGACTCGTTCGCCATCTACAATTCAGCATATAACATGACGGACTAAGGCATGAGATCGCCTCCACCGCACATCATAAAGCCATGGTCCTGGTAGTCGATGGAACCAGCTGCTTCGGCCATGCAAGGTCCCTTTGGGCCAAGATCGCCCGCCCTTCGTTTAAATACGAGGCCGGCGTAGTCTGAGGGCCCTCCAAAACTAATCAGTGGACACGATCGCCCGCCCTCAAAGGATCATCATCTAACATGGTGAACCCGGACAATGCGACGTGCCACTACCCCCGTCTCAACGTACACCGTCGAGGTTCGCCATCTTCATGGTGGGCCGAGGTGGAAGCAGAGCTAACAAGCCGCGGACGTGGAGTTGAATCATCCGACGCTGCCCCGCGCAAGGACTCCTCTAGACCGAGACCGCACACCCTTCGTTTAAATACGAGGCGAGGCACAGCCTAACAGAGGACCCTCACAATAAAATGAGTCACGAGACACTCAATGTCTTCGCGCACAAGACACGGTCATGGAGTCGGTCCATTGAACTCCGCGACTGTGCACGATTCCTCAAACGACGAAACCATCAAGTTTTTGAGGGGGATCGGCCAATGTTGTTTTTTGCAGGTACAAGACCGAAGGATAGCTAGCCAATCGACCAGGTAGCCCAATTCCGAATCCAAAGTCAGCTCAACGGGTTGCCCGTCCTCATCTTACACGATCGCCAGCAAGAACCACCTCGCCCCATGTCTTCAACATCGGAGCAAGCTGGGGGGCAATTGTTGTGTCGAGAATTATACTCTCTGACCGGCGATCGCCTAGGAGATCGGGCGACCTAGCCATTGCCGATCAGCCAAGGCAGAACTGCCGACCAGAGATCGGGCGACCTAGTCTCAGCCCGACAGCCAGGATAGATCTGCCAACCGAAGGTCCCAGGATAAGTCCCGGTGCCGAGCGATCGACATCTAAGACGATCGTCTCTTGGTACTTGGCGATCGACTCCTGGTGGCCGACTAGCAGACGATCATCTCCCGGCACTTGCCGACCAACCCTTGGTGATCGACCGATGCCTACCCTCAGCAACTGGCCGATGCCGACCTCTGGTGACCAGCTAGAGACGACCGCCTCATGCCGCTCGAAGCCGATAGTCATCCAGTCGGCAAAGGCCGAGCCTCAGGACAGACCCCACGTGCAGTGCCGAGATAATATCCGCATATCACGGATCGTTGACCTCAGCCTGTCAGCATCTTCTCACCAGCCGGCAGGCCCGCCGAAAGGTGTCAGTAGGACCACATGTGACAGTGACTCCGGACGCGTGCTGGCTCCTCATTGGACCGCACAGCTGGCTGCCAGCAGCTGTCTTGGACTTTAGGCAGACTGCCCATATGACTTAAAGACGATCGCCCCATTATTATATTGGCCGGCATACGATCGCCCCATTATTATATTGGCCGGAAGGCGATCGCCCGCCTGAAATCAAGGCTCATCTGCCCCTATAAATAGAAGGCAGCCTGCACTTGTCCATGGACCGAAATTCTTCAGCACCCACGGGATTTCATACACACTTGGCTTTCTCCTACTCTTGGCAACAACTATCTTTTGGTTCTTTGTTCTCTCGGCCTCTCTCATACAGAAGACGATCGGCAGGGACGGAGAACACCAAGCTTTGCTCAAGAACTGGATTAACAGAGTCTTTTTACACTCATTGTACTTAGATTCTCACATTAATACTTGTATCCACGAATATTTGTATTAATAACATCTCGCGAGAGCATTCAAGCCCGGGCCTAACAAACCCGACAAATCTTGTGTTATTCATATTCTCTCGGAAGTGCTCCCGCAACTTTGTTTGTTGTCCGTTCATTCCAGCAGTATTTAATCTTCGGATAAATATTTTGGGCAACAACATGTGGTTCATGGACTTAGTTTGGATTCTTCGTTTTATTCGATTGGGTTGTAAAGGCCATTTTGAGCCTATTTATTTTACTAGAAAATTTGTATAGGATGCAATTTTCAAATGTAAAATTTATATGTAATGACGAAGACTGGAGGAAGATCCGCTCGAGTAGACGAAGATTCAAGACCGAAGACATGTAATTAGATTACGATGTTTTTGTTCTAGGAACGGTCCATGAACTGCATGTTGTTAGTTTTCGGTTGTGTATGTTTTCATATTGTATGACAAACAAACAAACCGACAAACCGCGCTTATAAATGGATTAATGTGCAAAGTGTAACATATATTCGCGTTAATACTCCCACTTACAAACACTAAGTTATAAAGGTTACGAGTTTTCCTACCCTCCGTCAAACTCATGGAAAATTGAAATCTAAACCGGAATATTATTCTTCCGAGTATGTCGGGGCAATATTTTTGGGAAAAGTTGATAAATTCCTAGAGTGCTGTTGGACACTAAGTATACTGGATACAGCTTGGGAAGTAGTTTAAACAACAAGATGTACTGATTTTAAATCTGAGTGCGTAGCGGAAGTCTTAGATACAGTAAGTTGCTGTGGATACAGCAACTCGGTGTGCAATGTATATGTTGTGTCGAGAATTATACTCTCCGACCGGCGATCGCCTCAGAGATCGGGCGACCTAGCCATTGCCGAGCAGCCAAGGCAGAACTGCCGACCAGCGACTAGGCAACCTAGCCTTAGCCCGGTAGTCAAGATAAATCGGCCAACCGAAGGTCCCAGGACAAGTCCCGGTGCCGAGAGATCGACATCAAAGACGATCGTCTCTCGGTACTTGGCGATCGACTCCTGGCGACCGACTAGCGGACGATCATCTCTCGGCGCCTGGCGACCGACCCTTGGTAACCGACCGATGCCGACCCTCAGTGACCGACCGACGACGACCGCCTCATGCCGCTCGAAGCCGATAGTCATCCAGTCGGCAAAGGCCGAGCCTCAGGACAGACCCCACGTGCAGAGCCGAGACAAGATCCGCATATCACGGATCGTTGACCACAACCTGTCAGCATCTTCCCACCTGTCGACAGTCCCGCCGAAAGGTGTCAGTAGGACCGCATGTGACAGTGACCTCGGACGCGTGCTGGCTCCTCATTGGACCGCACAGCTGGCTGCCAGCAGCTGCTTTGGACTTTAGGCCGACAACCCGTGTGACTTAAAGGCGATCGCCCCATTATTATATTGGCTGGAAGGCGATCGCCCGCCAGAAATCAAGGCTCCTCTACCCCTATAAATAGAAGGCAGCCTGCACTTGTCCATGGACCGAATTTTTACTCCCTGAAAGGCTTCAGAACTTCAACACCCACGGGATTTCATACACACTTGGCTTTCTCCTACTCTTGACAACATCTATCTTTTGGTTCTTTCTTCTCTAGGCCTCTCTCATACAGAAGACGATCGGCAGGGACGAAGAACACCAAGCTTCGCTCAAGAGCTGGATTAACACAGTCTTTTTACACTCATTGTACTTAGATTCTCACATTAATACTTGTACCCACGGATATTTGTATTAATAACATCTCGCGAGAGCATTCAAGCCCGGGCCTAACAAACCCGGCAAATCTTGTGTTTATTCATATTCTCTCGGAAGTGCTCCCGCAACTTTGTTTGTTGTCCGTTCATTCCAGCAGTATTTAATCTTCGGATAAATATTTTGGGCAACAACAATTAGTGCTAGAGGAAGGACATCTAACCCTCAATTTTTATTCCTACCGTCTCGAAGAACACTCACTGTTCCCCGGGGCATATACCTGAAGAAACACTCACTGTTCTTCAGAGAAAGCTTTCAGAATCATGTCTTCCGCCTCCGCATCGAAGAAAGCCGCCGGCCAGCCCGCCAAACGCCTCGTTCCGTCCCAGTCCGAGTCACAGCCGATGGCAGAAGGTAGCCACCGCGGTCCGAGACGCTCGATCCCGCCCCTGGACGGCGGCCCAAGTCTCTCGCTCGATCAGCTCCGAACCGCGGAACAGATCGACGAGGCCATGGCCGTCCTATAGGAGCGACGGAGTGCTCTCGACGCGCCTCCCGCTATCACCACCTCGGCCGTCCGCCGGAAGACCAAGCGGAAGTTCAAGGCGTTACTGGCCGAGCGATCGCCAGGAGGCTCTCATTCGCAAGGAGAGGCGCTCGCCAGCCGGGGCACCTCTGTCTTCGATCGCACTGGCGGCGGCCGTCTTGGCGGCCGGGCGGTCGCCTCAGCCTACGAGACGATGGAGTTTGAGTCCGTCACCGGGAGCTCGGCCTACCCGACTCCCGGAAGGCGGCCAGCCTGCTCGGCTCCTCGCCAAATAGCCGAGGTCGGCAGTAGCGGAGTCAGGAGATCGGTACACGATCGCCTCGTCTCCCGCTCCCAAAGCCGATCCACGGGCGACCGAGCCACGGCGATGGCCGCGATGCAACATCAGCTCGACGACATGAAGGCCCTACTGGAATCCGGGGCAGGCGCCAAGAAGACGATCGCCGAGTTGAGCGACCTGCTCGCGGTCCACATCGAGCTCGCCCCCGTGCAGCACAAGATCGTTCCCCCGCAAACACCTTTGTACGAGGGGAGATCGGACCCCGAAATGCACCTAAGCAAGTTCAACATCTACATGACCGGGTGTGGGGCATCTGACGCGACTAGGTGCTGAATGTTCCCTATGACGCTGGACGACCTCGCCTACAGGTGGTACGCCTCATTGCCGCCTCGGTCCATCGGCTCCTTTAACCAACTCGCGAACGTCTTCACGGAGTATTTCGCCACCAGGGTCGCTCGGCCAGAAGGTCCCTATCGCATGATGCGAATCAAGCAAGGCGAAGGAGAGTCCGACTCGGACTACATCGACCGGGTAGACGAGATCATCCTCAACGGCGAGCCCGTAAGCGATGAGATCGCCCTCTACGTGGTCCTAGGAGGATTCCATGGTCTTTTGCCTATGTTCAGGCATCCTACGAAGGACCAACCCACGACCTATGCGATCTTTCGAGCTAAGGCCGCAGACTTCCTGGCCAGGCAAAAGTTTCTCCTTAGCCTTTGAGCAGCGCGATCGGCGCCCGAATGACGATCGACAGTTAACACGATCGGCACCCGATCGCCGGTATCAACCTATGAATAACGCGATCGGAAGCCGAACGACGATCACCAGTCTTCCAGCCCGATCGCCATCATCAAGCGACATCACCAAAAAACCAGAGGACTCGTTCGCCATCTACAGTTCAACATCTAACATGACGGACTAAGGCATGAGATCGCCTCCACCGCACATCACAAAGCCATGGTCCTGGTAGTCAATGGAACCGGCTTCTTCGGCCATGCAAGGTCCCTTTGGTCCAAGATCGCCCGCCCTTCGTTTAAATACGAGGCCGGCGTAGTCTGAGGGCCCTCCAAAATTAATCAGTGGACACGATCGCCCGCCCTCAAAGGATCATCATCTAACATGGTGAACCCAGACAATGCGACGAGCCACTACCCCCATCTCAACGTGCACCGTCGAGTTTTGCCGTCCTCATTGCGGGCCGAGGTGGAAGCAGGGCTAACAAACCGCGGACGTGGAGTTGAATCATCCGACGCTGCCCCGCGCAAGGACTCCTCTAGACCAAGACCGCACGCCCTTCGTTTAAATATGAGGCGAGGCGAAGCCTAACAGAGGACCCTCACAATAAAATGAGTCACGAGACACTTAATGTCTTCGCGCACAAGACACGGTCATGGAGTTGGTCCATCGAACTCAGCGACTGTGCACGATTCCTCAAACGACGAAAACATCAAGTTTCTGAGGGGGATCGGCCAATGTTGTTTTTTGCAGGTACAAGACCGAAAGATAGCTAGCCAATCAACCAGATAGCCCAAGTCCGAATCCAAAGTCAGCTCAACGGGTTGCCCGTCCTCATCTTACACGATCGCCAGCAAGAACCACCTCGCCCCATGTCTTCAACATCGGAGCAAGCTGGGGGGCAATTGTTGTGTCGAGAATTATACTCTCCGACCGGCGATCGCCTCGAAGATCGGGCAACCTAGCCATTGCCGAGTAGCCAAGGCAGAACTGCCGACCAGCGACTAGGCAACCTAGCCTTAGCCCGACAGTCAAGATAAATCGGCCAACCGAAGGTCCCAGGACAAGTCCCGGTGCCGAGCGATCGACATCAAAGACGATCGTCTCTTGGTACTTGGCGATCAACTCCTGGCGACCGACTAGCAGACGATCATCTCTCGGTGCCTGGCGACCGACCCTTGGTAACCGACCGATGCCGACCCTCAGTGACCGACCGACGACGACCGCCTCATGCCGCTCGAAGCCGATAGTCATCCAGTTGGCAAAGGCCGAGCCTCAGGACAGACCCCACGTGCAGAGCCGAGACAAGATCCGCATATCACGGATCATTGACCACAACCTGTCAGCATCTTTCCACCAGCCGACAGGCCCGCCGAAAGGTGTCAGTAGGACCGCATGTGACAGTGACCCCGGACGCGTGCTGGCTCCTCATTGGACCGTACAGCTGGCTGCCAGCAGCTGGTTTGGACTTTAGGCCGACAACCCGTGTGACTTAAAGGTGATCCCCCCATTATTATATTGGACGGCAGACGATCGCCCCATTATTATATTGGCCGGAAGGCGATCGCCCGCCAGAAATCAAGGCTCCTCTGCCCCTATAAATAGAAGGCAGCCTGCACTTGTCCATGGATCGAATTTTTACTCCCTGAAAGGCTTCAGAACTTCAACACCCACGGGATTTCATACACACTTGGATTTCTCCTACTCTTGGCAACAACTATCTTTTGGTTCTTTCTTCTCTCGGCCTCTCTCATACAGAAGACGATCGGCAGGGACGAAGAACACCAAGCTTTGCTCAAGAGCTGGATTAACAGAGTCTTTTTACACTCATTGTACTTAGATTCTCACATTAATACTTGTACCCACGAATATTTGTATTAATAACATCTCGCGAGAGCATTCAAGCCCGGGCCTAACAAACCCGGCAAATCTTGTGTTTATTCATATTCTCTCGGAAGTGCTCCCGCAACTTTGTTTGTTGTCCGTTCATTCCAGCAGTATTTAATCTTCGGATAAGTATTTTGGGCAACAACAGTATACTTAAATAATCACAGTAAATAAAATAGTAAAAACTGAAGGTAAATAACACAGTATTTAAAGTGGTTCGAGGTAAACCCCTCTACGTCCACTGGTCCTCCACACAGGAGTAAAATGTTTATTATAATTACTACGTACACAACTACGTAATTATAACAGTATACAATCAATATATCGTTCACACAGATTGATATAAAGATGTTAGCTTCAACCGTTCACACAGATTGGTTTGAGCTAAAGCTTGACTGGCTTCTTCACACAGAGTTCTGAAGCTTCGTCTTCCTCAGTCCACACAGGGCTGATCTCGGTTTGTTCAAAGTATAGAATAGAGTATGAACAATAGCTTTGACTTTATGAGCTTCTAGTTGATGAAGTGTTGTTCAAGATGATGAACACTATATATCTCTTAGATCTGAGTTGCAGTATGCTTTGGAGATATGTTTTGCTCTGATAATAACTTTGATAGCTTTGATAATTTCAGTCAATTGGTTTCAGTTTTGTTACTGATCTTCAATGCCTTGATGAAATATATATAGTCTCTTGAAATATATATCCGTTGAGATATATCCGTTGAGCAAGATTCCGTTCCAATGGGATGAAAAGCACGATCCGGATTTAGCGGGATTTGAAGATCTATTGACTGACAGTATTTAAATACTTTATCCTTGAGTATTTAAATACTTCTTATTCAACGGGACTTGACTTCTGAAGATTCCTTCTTTGTCCTGTTGAGAGGTGTATGGAAGATCACTGTATTGGTGATTCGAGACAGTTTCCATACTTGGTCTTTATAAGACTTCTTTGCTGTACTGAAAGGTTCCACTATATGCTGGATTCGAGACAGGTCTGAGATACAGGTTGATGCCTTAATTCTTCGATACAGTTTCCTTACTGTATTGAGGATTGGCATATATGTCAAAACCTCTTATCAACACAATTCGATAGTGTAACACCCCCAATCCGCTCAGGGATATTACACGCCGTAGAACCTTTCCTCAAGGATCTACCAGGCTAGTAACAACATGAAACAACTCGACAATGCCTTTAAGGCTAAAATGACGCAGTAGACCGATTTGGCCTTTCAATAAAAACATACAACTCTATTACAACTCATGCCCACGCAGGGGTCAAAACACAAGCACACCCGTACAACGGGAAAAAAATATAGCAGCGGAAAATAAAGTACAACTGAACCAATAAATAATGTACGGTTCCTCATGTGATTAGTATCGATCATCTTTCATCATCCTTCGTGCCGACCTTGTGTTATGCTCCAAAACCTGAATGCAAAAATAGACATCCACCCCCTGAATACTCGGGGGTTAGCAAAACTCCACTGTTTTGCTAGTGCAAGTACAAGTGCAAAAATATGAGTCATACAATTCACATTCCACGAACGATAATAATCCGTAATCCTCAAAGATTCAAATACAACAGGATGAACACTTCCCGAGGCAAGAGTTTGAGTAAAGACTTCCCAAAATTTCAAGATCAAAATATCAAGGGAAACGATTTATAAAATGATTTGAATTACCATCGAGAGTTTTAATAGAAAACAATTTAGGATTATCAAATCCTACTTTTCAGAACCCAAAAGACAAAAGGTCACCGCCCCAAAAGTTAACTTTCCGTAAAATAACCGTTACCAAACCGTTGGGATTTTAGCCCCAAATCCGTCAAATGACCTTTATAAAAACGTTGGGATTTTAGCCCCAAAACTCATCAACTCACAGTACACGAGAACGACAACAAGGTTCGTCTTCCAACATCAAAATCCACAATTAAAGGATTTAACACAAACAACAAAATACTCTAGTGCCATCCTAGCCGAGTAAGCCAAACGAACACTTACCTCTTACACACTTAGTCGATGCATGCAATCCTGAAAACATAGTTCCAAAGCACTTATTTCCGGAAATGCCAAAATCAAATCACATTTGCAAAATGCACCACAATTAACCGCGGACCCACACCTTCGTGGATCCCTAACAAGACCCCGTCGGATCTAACCCGTAGTGGTTAAAAGCAAGCTCGCGGTCCCATAGCTTCGTGGAGCCCTACCGAGACCCCGTCGGATCAAACCCGTAGTGAGCATACACACACACGTTACTCATGCAATACTAATATGCTAAGAATGTAAGTTCATCAAGAATACATACTAGAGATGGCCATTTATCCGACAATATTATCAAACTCTTCAAAACACAATAACAAGATTAAACACGGAATACACGATTCCATAACTTTAAATAATAGGGATATCATCAAAGCCTTCAACATTCAAAATAATCAATTCCCAAAACACAACGTTCACAAAACACACGCGTTTTGAAAGAGAGCCTTTAACGAGGCCAAACCGAAATCTTTTGGAAATTTATTTAAAATAACCAAACAAACACACCAAAACGACCACCGATCAATCATATCCACAAAACGAGAAGCGTATGAACAAGGTACTTGCCTCGAATAAGAACAACGCGAAGAATCGACCGAAGTAGGTTGACACGAACTGACTCCGAACCCGCCGACTCCACCGATCGCCAACTCGCGTTCAAACACTACGAAGGACAATAACAATAATGGAATGAATTCCCTAACACGACTTAAAGCCGTTGAATTCAAAGAACGAATGACGAAAGCTCAAGCGTTTCCCATAAAACGTCCAAGAACACGATTTGTTCCATCAAAACCCGAAAACAGAATTCCAAGTTGAAATATGGGTATATAATCCATAGAATATGTTTAAAAACATTATTTAACCATAATCAATCCATCAAAAACGGATGAAAAACGAGATCGAGGACAAATCCCCCAAAAAGTCAATTTGAAGGAAATCAAGAAATATATTTCGATTCGACGAAGAACAATGGATTAAATGATGTTAAACACAAGAATACTACCAAGATTAATCATACCCATCATGAATTAATCAACAACACGGATCGAATCGGACAAAATTGCAAAAACCCCCAAATTCACGAAATTAGGGTTCTAAGGTGAGATTACCTTGATTCGCTGGATCAAAGGACGATAACGGATGATTGATTGATGTTATGAACTCAAGAACTTCATGGATTTGTTGTTAAACAACATGGATCCATGATAATTACACACTCAGCCTCTGAAGAGAAGGAGAAGAAGGAGAAAAATGGCCAAAAACCCGTCTGCAGGGCCTTATATAGGCTGTGTGCCGGTCGAGTTACGTACGTAACCGGCCATGGCTGAGACGCTGCCCAAAATGCCGGAATCCTTACGTACGTAACCGGCCAAGGGTTACGTATGTAACCGGCATTACGTACGTAACTGCCGAGCGCTACCGTACGTAACTCGGCCAGTGCCGGCCTGGGCCCAGACTGCCCAGCCATGACTCGGCCAGGGCCAACTCCGACGGCCCGAACGACCCCGAAACCCGAACTTGAATACGAATCGAAGATACGGTTACGAAGTACTCGCAAAGAATAACTCGAGCACTAAGAGAACACATGATTCTGACCACCCGAAGGCTCGAAATTCGACAACGAAAAGTAATTACCCCAAACTTTGGGAAATTACGAAAATTGCCCAAAACGTCCGAAATACACGATACATGATCGAAACACCAAGCCAAATCTTGCAACATGAATAATAACATTAAGTGAACTTACGAGAAAGTCGAAACAACAGTTTTGAACGAGATTCGCAAGAATCGAACTCAAGTGCGGAAAAGTCGCTAAAAAGCACGGAACTCAACAAAACGGCACCGAAACGAACTCGGATGTCAAAGAGTGTAGAATTAATCATTCCCAGAATGACGAAAAGGTCATGAGCGAGTCGTCAAAACGGACTTCCGCCGAAAAAAAGAAATTACCGGAAATCGAAATTACGGGTATTACATTCTACCCTCCTTAAAAGAAGTTTCGTCCCGAAACTTAAAATAAGTAGGGAGAAGAAATATCTCCTGCCAGGAAAACTCGACGAGATACGTAAAAACCGAAAACTCGCGCCCGACGGCGAAACGCTGCAAGAAACGCAAAGAGACATACGACGTGAAAATACGCTCCACGGCGACTAACACAACGCCACCGGTAGAGACATAATAAAATCAACAAGTGACAAGCGTCATCAAACAGACGACACAATCGAGTCGTTTATCCAAACAATCACAAAACACAACGAACGAAAATCAATATGATTGACCAACCCAACAGTACATCAATCAAAACGCGAGCCAACCGCTGAACAAATACGGAATCCCACCGCCCAAAAGCTGGAAGATCGAAAACGAGACTAACTTCCCGAACTTAAGGGAATTACGAAGAAGCCTGAATGCTCAACAATCACGAAACGAGAACAAAAACCGAACAAACAAATGACCGAGACAACAAAAATCGAACAATCATGTCCGAAACACGAAGGATAATAAAATTCAAACAACAACTCCGAGGATGATCTGGTGAGAACAACAAGACATGCATTCCCATAAGATCCACAGGAAAGGGAATAGCGATTGAAAATTCACAACGACAAATTAGTTATTCCGAAACAATACCACACTCGTTCGATCAACAAAAGCAAGAGGCAGGACAAGCTCAGAAATGTCAACGAACATAATGAGTCGACAAAGTCGAAAACACAAGAGTTCCAAATCCGATCCACTTCGAATAAAAGAACTAATAGAACCAGATGATGTCACTTCCGAACAAGGTTCACAAGAATCGAACCGAACTCGAAAAAATCACAGCGATAACCAGATCAACCCACAACAAGATCACAGTTCGTTCGGACGATGAAACCGAAATACAGAACAAGTTCATAAAGTATCAACGAACATGAGCGAATCGATTGACTGGAGAAAGAGAAAATACCGAAGTCAAAATAGTACGGGTATTACCTCCGACCTCGTCCACGAAATTCACAAAAACGGGAGCAAGGTAACACGAGATTAAACAACCGACACATAACGGAACCATCACCGATGCACACGGTCATACCAAACCAAGCTCTAATAGCTCGCACATGCGCGACAACGCAGAAATCACTACGAGGCGACCATATTCAATACCAACATCCCACCTCTCACAGACGCTAACACAACAAATGTGTGGAAAACGACTCAACGCTCACACCGCCAATTCGGTCATACTCGGGAGCAAACATCAAAATGACAATGCGAACATAATACATACATACCCAGCCCTCAAATGGGAATGGATAGGTTTTAAAAACGAAAACCTCATTTTGAAAATAATTTAGAAGAACACCGGTTGATCTTGAGTATCACCTTTAAAAAAAAGTACAAACGTGAGACATCGTTATCGAGACTTTGGAGAACCATTTCACATTAGATAAAAAAATGAGGACACTTTCTCTTCGTAAAAACTTTCAGAATATTCGACCCTCGGGTCTAAATAAAAGTGTTTCTAAAACATTGAAAATATCTCAAAACATTTTGGTCCTCGAGGTAGAAGAATTTGGAAACATATTGTGGCACCTTGGATGTACCACGAGAAAATAATTCATTTTAAAAGTACGTCTCGAAATTTATTTTCGAAGATACTCAAGGTTTTCAAAGATAATTCAATGGGCTAGAATGCCCAAAAATTTCAGGTAATTACACAAAACTTTATAGCACCGTGGGTCCCGCGCCGGAACCCACCAGGCTAAAAACCATTGACAAAAATGCCAAAAAGGCCGATGACGGTAATATTTCAAAAACTCACAAAAGCCATTTACAAAATACTAAATACCATCATAAGAATTTCGCCAAAACGATCAAGGCCATAATGCCAAAAACTCGGTTAAGGGAATCGGTTTTCGAAATAAAACTCGGTCGGTAAAATACCGAAAGTCATTACAAAAGAACTCATGCAGCGGATAAAAGAAATACAGTTCAACATGCACAATCCAGCAACACTACTCCTCATATGAACGAAATATTAGAGTCAAATAACCACATATCACGAAATCAAAATCCATGAGAGGATTCCGTCACTGAACAAACAATCATAAAAATAGCTCGTGTCACACGAGGCACAACACAAAGAAGGGAGACTTACAGTCACAGGTCGCACGAAGATGATGATCGCCCCAAGATACTAATCACGACCAACAAACTCAAACGACGCGTCGCGACACGACTCAGTCAGATAAAATCCGATGAAACAAGACTCAAACAACAAGACTTGACCCGACAGCCTAGGTTTCCACAACCTAAGCTCCGATTCCATTTATGTAACACCCCCAATCCGCTCAGGGATATTACACGCCGTAGAACCTTTCCTCAAGGATCTACCAGGCTAGTAACAACATGAAACAACTCGACAATGCCTTTAAGGCTAAAATGACTCAGTAGACCGATTTGGCCTTTCAATAAAAACATACAACTCGATTACAACTCATGCCCACGCAGGGGTCAAAACACAAGCACACCCGTACAACGGGAAAAAAATATAGCAGCGGAAAATAAAGTACAACTGAACCAATAAATAATGTACGGTTCCTCATGTGATTAGTATCGATCATCTTTCATCATCCTTCGTGCCGACCTTGTGTTATGCTCCAAAACCTGAATGCAAAAATAGACATCCACCCCCCGAATATTTGGGGGTTAGCAAAACTCCACTGTTTTGCTAGTGCAAGTACAAGTGCAAAAATACGAGTCATACAATTCACATTCCACGAACGATAATAATCCGGAATCCTCAAAGATTCAAATACAACAGGATGAACACTTCCCGAGGCAAGAGTTTGAGTAAAGACTTCCCAAAATTTCAAGATCAAAATATCAAGGGAAACAATTTATAAAATGATTTGAATTACCATCGGGAGTTTTAATAGAAAACAATTTAGGATTATCAAATCCTACTTTTCAAAACCCAAAAGACGAAAGGGGTCACCGCCTCAAAAGTTTACTTTCCGTAAAATAACCTTTACCAAACCGTTGGGATTTTAGTCCCAAATACGTCAAATGACCTTTATAAAAACGTTGGGATTTTAGCCCCAAATCCGTCAAATGACCTTTATAAAAACGTTGGGATTTTAGCCCCAAAACTCATCAACTCACAGTACACGAGAATGACAACAAGGTTCGTCTTCCAACATCAAAATCCACAATTAAAGGATTTAACACAAACAACAAAATACTAGTGCCATCCTAGCCGAGTAAGCCAAACGAGCACTTACCTCTTACACACTTAGTCGATGCATGCAATCCTGAAAACATAGTTCCAAAGCACTCATTTCCGGAAATGCCAAAATCAAATCACATTTGCAAAATGCACCACAATTAACTGCGGACCCACAGCTTCGTGGATCCCTACCGAGACCCCGTCGGATCTAACCCGTAGTGGTTAAAAGCAAGCTCGCGGTCCCACAGCTTCGTGGAGCCCTACCGAGACCCCGTCGGATCTAACCCGTAGTGAGCATACACACACGTTACTCATGCAATACTAATATGCTAAGAATGTAAGTTCATCAAGAATACTTACTAGAGATGGCCATTTATCCGATAACATTATCAAACTCTTCAAAACACAATAACAAGATTAAACACAGAATACATGATTCCATAACTTTAAACAATAGGGATATCATCAAAGCCTTCAACGTTCAAAATAATCAATTCCCAAAACACAACGTTCACAAAACACACACGCGTTTTGAAAGAGAGCCTTTAACGAGGCCAACCCGAAATCTTTTGGAAATTCATTTTAAAATAACCAAACAAACACACCAAAACGACCATCGATCAATCATATACACAAAACGAGAAACGTATGAACAAGGTACTTGCCTCGAATAAGAACAACGCGAAGAATCGACCGAAGTAGGTTGACACGAACCGACTACGAACCCGCCGACTCCACCGATCGCCAACTCGCGTTCATAAACTACGAAGGACAATAACAATAATGGAATGAATTCCCTAACACGACTTAAATCCGTTGAATTCAAAGAACGAATGACGAAAGTTCAAGCGTTTCCCACAAAACGGCCAAGAACACGATTCGTTACATCAAAACCCGAAAACGGAATTCCAAGTTGAAATATAGATATACAATCCATAGAATATGTTTAAAACATCATTTAACCATAATCGATCCATCAAAAATGGATGAAAAACGAGATCGAGGAAAAATCCCCCAAAAAGTCGATTTGAAGGAAATCAAGAAATATACTTCGATTCGACGAAGAACAATGGATTAAATGATGTTAAACACAAGAATACAACCAAGATTAATCATGTAACACCCCCAATCCACTCAGGGAAATTACACGCCGTAGACCCTCTCCTCGAAGATCTACCAGGCTGGTAACAACATTTAACATCTCGACAATGCCTTCAAGGCTAAATGACTCAGTAGACCGATTTGGTCTTTCAATAAAAATATACAACTCAATTACAACATATACCCACGCAGGGGCCAAAATACAATAAACTCCCGTACAACGGGGAAAAGATACTGCAGCGGAAAAGAAAATACAACTAGACCAATACGACATCGACGGATCCTCGTGTGATTAGTATCGTTCATCTTTCATCATCCTTCGTGCCGACCCTGTGTTATGCTCCAAAACCTGAATGCAAAAATAGACATCCACCCCCCGAATACTCGGGGGTTAGCAAAACTCCACTGTTTTGCTAGTGCAAGAACAAAGTGCAAATACGAGCCATACAATTCACATTCCACGAATAACAATAACCAGGAATCCTCAAAGATCCAAACGAAACGAAAAGTACTTCCCGAGGCAAGAATTTGAGAAAATATTTCAAAATCGAAATATCATAAATCAATGGAAATGATTTATAAAACGGTTTAGAATGCCATCGAGAGTTTTAATAGAAAACAATTTAGGATTATCAAATCCTACTTTTCAAAATCCAAAAGACAAAAGGGGTCACCGCCCCAAAGGTTTACTTTCCGAAAAATGACCTTTACCAAACCGTTGGGATTTTAGCCCCAAATCTCATCAACTCACAGTACAAAGAACGACCACAAGGTTCGTCTCCCAACATCAAAATCCACAAATAAAGGAATTAAAACAAACAACAAAATACTCTTGTGCCATCCTAGCCAAGTAAGCCAAACGAACAACTTACCTCTTACACACTTAGTCGATGCATGCAATCATGAAAACCGTTCAAAAGCGCTCATTTCCGGAAATGCCAATAATCCAAATCACAGTTGCAAAATGCACCACAATTAACCGTCGATCCACACCTCCATGGACCCCTACCGAGACCCCGTCGGATCTAACCCGTAGTGGTTAAAAGCAAAGCTCGTCGATCCACACCTCCGTGGACCCCTACCGAGACCCCGTCGGATCTAACCCGTAGTGAGCATACACACACACGTTACTCATGCAATACTAATATGCTAAGAATGTAAGTTCATTAAGAATACTCACTAGAGATGGCCTTTAACTCGACACCATTATCAAACTCTTCAAAAACACAATAACAAGATTAAATACGGAATACACGATTCCATAACTTTAAACAATAGGAGTATCATCAGAAAATCCTTCAACGTTCAAAATAATCAAATCATAATCAATTCTCAAAACACCGTTCACAAAACACACGCGTTTTGAAAGAAAGCCTTTAACGAGGCCAAACCGAAATCCTTTGAAACTTCATTTCAAATAACCAAACAAACACATCAAGACGACCACCGATCATCATATCCATAAAACGAGAAAAGTATGGGCAAGGTACTTGCCTCGAAATTGGCACGCAAGTATTCCGACGAACACGGCTCAACCCGAAAGCTTCGAAACGCCCGATGCTATCGAAAAGGAAGACGACGATGAACGGAAGGGTTCAACACGGTTTCTTCGCAAGAAACACGACCCTAACATCATACAATTAATAAATCAACGATCATACGTTGAAGAATAATCGTAGAACGCCCGAAAACCCCTCTAAGACATTTTACTGGACACCTTCAAGGCGTCGGTCAAGAACTCGACCCAAACAACGAATCGATACGATCCAACCATGGAATAATAAAGGAAATGATATAATACATCTAAACATTCATCAATCCATCATAATCCTAAGTTAAATCGGATTAATCGGACGAAAACAACCAAAATACCCAAATTCCCCAAAACTAGATTTCTAGGAAATCTGACCTGATTCGGTAGATCGGAGGATGTTATAGGATTGATGATTGATGATATGAACTCCAAGACTTCATGGATTCATTGTCCAACAACATCTCTCCATGATCAACACACCCCCAGCCGCGGAATGAGAAGAAAACCGAGTGAAAATGGCTGAAGAAAACGTCTGCAAGGTCATAAATAGCCGCATGGTGCCGCCATGGGAGTGTGCCGCGGCACGAGCTCAAAATGGCTCCCGGTGGTCGGCAGCAGGCCGCTCGGCCGGAGTGTGCCGCGGCACCCGATCGCCTGGGCCGAAAAATGCTACAGAGTGTGCCGCCTTCCAGATGTGCCGCGACCCACGACCGCTCGGCCAAGCCGCCGATCACCGCGGCCGTGACTCGGCGAAAGCCGCCGATCACTACCGGCCGTGACTCGGCCATGCCGCCTGGGCCTGTGTTGCCGGCCATGACTCGACTGGGCCAACTCCGACGGCCCGAACGACCCGAAACCCGAACATGAATACGAATCGATGATACGCTTACGACGTACTCGCAAAGACGAATCTAAGAGCTAAGAGAACACACAATTCCACCACCAAGGCTCGAATTCAACAACTAAGTAATTACCCAAAACTTTGGGAAATTACGAAAATGGCCCAAAACGTCCGAAAATCACGATACGCGATCGAAACACCAAACCAAAGCTCGCAACATGAATAATAACATTAAATGAACTTACGAGAAACTCAAACGATTTGGACGAGATTCGCAAGAATCGAACTCAAGTGCGGAAAAGTCGCTAAAAAGCTCGGAACTCAACAAAACGATACCGAAACGAACTCGGATGACAAAAAGTGCAGAATTAATCATTCTCGAAATGACGAAACGGTCATGAGCAAGTCGTCAAAACGGACTCAGGCCGAAAAAAGAAATTTACCGAAATTCGAAATTGCGGATATTACATTCTACCCTCCTTAAAAGAAGTTTTGTCCCGAAACTTAAAACAAGTAGGGGGGAGCAATATAACCGCCATGAAAACTCGACGAGATACACAAAAATAGAAAACTCGCGCCCAACGGCGAAACGCCTCAAGAAATGCAAAGAGACATACGGCGTGAAAACACGCTCCACGACGACCAACACAACGTCGCCGTTAGGGATACAATAAAACCAACAAATGACAAGCGTCATCAAACGGATAATATAGCCAAGTCAATTATCCGACAATCACAAAACACAACGAACGAAAGTCAGTATGATTGGCCAACCCAACGGTACGTCAATCGAAACGCGAGCCAATCGCTGAACTAATACGGAATTCCACCGCCCAAGGGTTGGAAGATCAAAAACGAGACTAATTTCCCAAACTTAAGGGAATTAGGAATGAGCCTGAATGCTCAACGATCACGAAACGAGGACAAAAACCGAACAAACAAACGACCGAACCACAACGGTCGAGACAACCAAAAAGCAAACAATCATGTTCGAATCACGAAGAACAATAAAATTCAAACAACAACTCCAAGGTTCACGTCTCGACTCGAGACAATATATGATCCGGTGAAAACAACAACGTATGCATTCACATAAGATCCACATGAAAGGGAATAGTCACAACGACAAACGAGTTATTCCGAAATGATGCCACACTCGTTCGATAAACAAAAACAAGGGGCAGGACAAGCTCAGAAATGTCAACGAACATAAATGAGTCGACAAAGTAGAATATAAAGAAGTTCAAAATCCGATCCCTTCGAATAAAAGGACTAGTAGAACCAAATGATGTTACTCCCGAACAAGGTTCACAAGAATCGAACCGAACTCGAAAAAAAAGTCACATCGATAACCAGATCGGCCCACAACAAGATCACAGCTCGTTCGAACGATGAAACCGAAATACAGAACAAGTTCATCAAGTGTCAACGAACATGAGCGAATCGATAGACTGGAGAAAGAGAAAATACAGAAGTCAAAATAGTATGGGCATTACCTCCGACCTCGTCCACGAAATTCACAAAAACAGGAGCAAGGTAACAAGACATTAAACAACCGACACACAACGGAACGATCACCGATGCACACGGCCATACCAACCCAAGATCTAACAGCTCGCACATGCGCGACAACGCAGAAATCACCACGAGGCGACAATATTCGACACCAACATCCCACCTCTCACAAGGGGCTAACACAACAAATGTGTGGAAAATGACTCAACGCTCACACCGCCAAATCGGTCATACTCGGGAGCAAACATCAAAAAGACAACGTGAACATCATACATATATACCCAGCCCTCAAACGGGAATGGATAAGTTTTAAAAACAAAAACCTCATTTTGAAAATAATTTAGAAGAACACCGATTGATCTTGAGTATCACCTTTCAAGAAGTACAAAAGTGAAACATCGTTATCGAGACTTTGGAGAACCGTTTCGCATTTGATAAAAATGAGGACACTTTCTCTTAGTGAAAACTTTCAGAATATTCGACCCTCGGGTCTAGATAAAAGTGTTTCTAAAACATTGAAAATATCTCAAAACATTTTGGTCCTCGAGGCAGAAAAATTTTGAAATATATTGTGGCACCTGGATGTACCACAAGAAAATAACTCATTTGAAAAAATATGTCTCGAAATTTATTTCTAAGATACTCAAGTTTTCTAAATAATTCAATGCCAAAAAGGACGATGCCAAAAAGGCTAGAATGCCCAAAAATTTCAGGTAGTCACACGGAACATCATAGCGCTGTGGGTCCCGCGTCGGAACCCCAGGCTAAAAACCATTTACAAAAATGCCAAAAAGGCTGATGACGGTAATATTTCAAAAACTCACGAAAGCCATTTACAAAATACTAAATACCGTCACAAGAATTTCGCCAAAGCGATCAAGGCCATAATGCCAAAAACTCGGTTAAGGGAAGCGGTTATCGAAATAAAACTCGGTCGGTAAAATACCGAAAGTCATTACAAAAGAACTCACGCAGCGGATAAAAGAAATACAGTTCAACATGCACAATCCAGCAACACTACTCCTCATAAGAATAAAATATTAGAGTCAAATAACCACATTCGTAACAAAACAATCGGCCCCATTCGAGGCCTCTAAAGACCCTACCGCCGGCTAGTGAGCAAGTCGAACGTGTATAAGCACAAAACTTCCACAAGAGAACTTGTAAACGTGCAAATCGATTCAAAATCATCAAAGAACGGACAAAAACAACAATAAAAAAAGACATCACAAGCGATTTACACTCCTCGTATAAATCAAATACGAGAGTCGATTAAATACATATCGTGAAATCAAAATCCACATAAGGATTCCATCACTTAACAAATAATCATAAAAATAGCTCGTTTCACACGAGGCACAACACAAAGAAGGAGACTTACATTCACAGTCGCACGAAGATGATGATCGCCCCACGATACTAACCACGACCAACAACTCAAACGACGCGTCGCGACACGACTCGATCGGATAAAATCCGACGAAACAAGACTCAAACAACACGACTTGACCCGACACCTAGGTTTCCTCAACCTAAGCTCGATACCATTTATGTAACACCCCAATCCACTCGGGGATATTACACGCCGTAGACCCTCTCCTCGAAGATCTACCAGTGGTAACAACATTTAACATCTCGACAATGCCTTCAAGGCTAAATGACTCGAGAGACCGATTTGGTCTTTCAATAAAAATATACAACTCAATTACAACATATACCCACGCGGGGCCAAAATACAATAAACTCCGTCTAACGGGAAAAGATACTGCAATGAAAAGAAAATACAACTAGACCAATACGACATCGACGGATCCTCGTGTGATTAGTATCGTTCATCTTTCATCATCCTTCGTGCCGACCACGTGTTATGCTCCAAAACCCGAATGCAAAATAGACATCCACCCCCGAATACTCGGGGGTTAGCAAAACTCCACTGTTTTGCTAGTGCAAGAACAAAGTGCAAATACGAGCCATACAAATCACATTCCACGAATAACAATAACCAGGAATCCTCAAAGATCCAAACGAAACGAAAAGTACTTCCCGAGGCAAGAATTTGAGAAAATATTTCAAAATCGAAATATCATAAATCAATGGAAATGATTTATAAAACGGTTTAGAATGCCATCGAGAGTTTTAATAGAAAACAATTTAGGATTATCAAATCCTACTTTTCAAAATCCAAAAGACAAAAGGGGTCACCGCCCCAAAGGTTTACTTTCCGAAAAATGACCTTTACCAAACCGTTGGGATTTTAGCCCCAAATCTCATCAACTCACAGTACAAAGAACGACCACAAGGTTCGTCTCCCAACATCAAAATCCACAAATAAAGGATTTAAAACAAACAACAAAATACTCTTGTGCCATCCTAGCCAAGTAAGCCAAACGAACAACTTACCTCTTACAAACTTAGTCGATGCATGCAATCATGAAAACCGTTCAAAAGCGCTCATTTCCGGAAATGCCAATAATCCAAATCACAGTTGCAAAATGCACCACAATTAACCGTCGATCCACACCTCCGTGGACCCCTACCGAGACCCCGTCGGATCTAACCCGTAGTGGTTAAAAGCAAAGCTCGTCGATCCACACCTCCGTGGACCCCTACCGAGACCCCGTCGGATCTAACCCGTAGTGAGCATACACACACACACGTTACTCATGCAATACTAATATGCTAAGAATGTAAGTTCATTAAGAATACTCACTAGAGATGGCCTTTAACTCGACACCATTATCAAACTCTTCAAAAACACAATAACAAGATTAAATACGGAATACACGATTCCATAACTTTAAACAATAGGAGTATCATCATAAAATCCTTCAACGTTCAAAATAATCAAATCATAATCAATTCTCAAAACACCGTTCACAAAACACACGCGTTTTGAAAGAAAGCCTTTAACGAGGCCAAACCGAAATCCTTTGAAACTTCATTTCAAATAACCAAACAAACACATCAAGACGACCACCGATCATCATATCCATAAAACGAGAAAAGTATGGGCAAGGTACTTGCCTCGAAATTGGCACGCAAGTATTCCGACGAACACGGCTCAACCGGAAAGCTTCGAAACGCCCGATGCTATCGAAAAGGAAGACGACGATGAACGGAAGGGTTCAACACGGTTTCTTCGCAAGAAACACGACCCTAACATCATACAATTAATAAATCAACGATCATACGATGAAGAATAATCGTAGAACGCCCGAAAACCCCTCTAAGACATTTTACTGGACACCTTCAAGGCGTCGGTCAAGAACTCGACCCAAACAACGAATCGATACGATCCAACCATGGAATAATAAAGGAAATGATATAATACATCTAAACATTCATCAATCCATCATAATCCTAAGTTAAATCGGATTAATCGGACGAAAACAACCAAAATACCCAAATTCCCCAAAACTAGATTTCTAGGAAATCTGACCTGATTCGGTAGATCGGAGGATGTTATAGGATTGATGATTGATGATATGAACTCCAAGACTTCATGGATTCATTGTCCAACAACATCTCTCCATGATCAACACACCCCCAGCCGCGGAATGAGAAGAAAACCGAGTGAAAATGGCTGAAGAAAACGTCTGCAGGGTCATAAATAAAGCCGACAAAGGTGCCGCCCAATGGGAGTGTGCCGCGCACAGCCCAAAATGGCTCCCGGTGGTCGGAAGTGTGCCGCGGCTCTGCCGGTGTGTGGCGCGGCACCTGCATCGGTTTGGCCGAAAAATGCCACAGAGTGTCCCGCGGCCCTTCCAAAGATGTGCGGCGGCCACTGATCGCCGGCGAGCCGCCGATCACTGCCGGCCGTGACTCGGCCAGAGCCGCCGATCACTACCGGCCGTGACTCGGCAAAGGCTGCCCGGGCCTGTGCGTTGCCGCCATGACTCGGCCGGCCAACTCCGACACCAACGACCCGAACCCGAACATGAATACGAATCGATGATACGCTTACGACGTACTCGCAAAAACGAATCTAAGAGCTAAGAGAACACACAATTCCGACCACCCGAAGGCTCGGAATTCAACAACAGAAGTAATTACCCAAAACTTTGGGAAATTACAAAAATGGCCCAAAACGTCCGAAAATCACGATACGCGATCGAAACACCAAACCAAAGCTCGCAACATGAATAATAACATTAAATGAACTTACGAGAAACTCGAAACGACAGTTTCGGACGAGATTCGCAAGAATCGAACTCAAGTGCGGAAAAGTCGCTAAAAAGCTCGGAACTCAACAAAACGATACCGAAACGAACTCGGATGACAAAAAGTGCAGAATTAATCATTCTCGAAATGACGAAACGGTCATGAGCAAGTCGTCAAAACGGACTCAGGCCGAAAAAAGAAATTTACCGAAATTCGAAATTGCGGATATTACAAATCATACCCATCATGAATTAATCAACAACACGGAACGAATCGGACAAAATTGCAAAAACCCCCCAATTCACGAAATTAGGGTTCTAAGGTGGTTTACCTTGATTCGCTGGATCAAAGGACGATAACGGATGATTGATTGATGTTATGAACTCAAGAACTTCATGGATTTGTTGTTAAACAACATGGCTCCATGATAATTACACCCTCAGCCTCGGAAGAGAAGGAGAAGAAGGAGAAAAATGGCCAAAAACCCGTTTGCAGGGCTTTATATAGGCTGTCTGCCGGCCGAGTTACGTACGTAACCGGCCAAGGGCTTACGTACGTAACCGGCCAAGGGCTTACGTACGTAACCGGCCATGGCTGAGACGCTGCCCAAAAATGCCGGCATCCATACGTACGTAACCGGCCAAGGGTTACGTACGTAACCGGCATTACGTACATAACTTCCGAGCGCTACCGTACGTAACTCGGCCAGTGCCGGCCTGGGCCCAGACTGCCCAGCCATGACTCGGCCGGGGCCAACTCCGACGGCCCGAATGACCCCGAAACCCGGACCTGAATACGAATCGAAGATACGGTTACGAAGTACTCGCAAAGACTAACTCGAGCACTAAGAGAACACACGATTCTGACCACCCGAAGGCTCGAAATTCGACAACGGAAAGTAATTACCCCAAACTTTGGGAAATTACGAAAATGGCCCAAAACGTCCGAAATACACGATACATGATCGAAACACCAAGCCGAAGCTTGCAACATGAATAATAACATTAAATGAACTTACGAGAAAGTCGAAACAACAGTTTCGAACGAGATTCGCAAGAATCGAACTCAAGTGCGGAAAAGTCGCTAAAAAGCACGGAACTCAACAAAACGACACCGACACGAACTCGGATGTCAAAAAGTGTAGAATTAATCATTCCCAGAATGACGAAACGGTCATGAGCGAGTCATCAAAACGGACTTCTGCCGAAAAAAAAGAAGTTACCGGAAATCGAAATTACGGGTATTACAGATAGAGGGCTTGATTATCCCGGCTGATTTGATACAGGGTTTTTGTTTTCCCAACAATTTCCCCTTTTTGACAATTTGCCAAGACTAACTTTCAAGTCTTCTTGATGATGGCAAAACCTTCTTCATGAAATAATCTTCCTTGATGACTTCTGGCAGATTTCTTGGTCTTCTGTCAAATGGTCTGTCTTTCAGCAACTTAGTCTAATTAATGAACTGCTCGCAGGCGAGTTCCATACAGCTAAGAATTTTTACAACTTAAGCTTATGATTGGCGCGCAGGCACAATCTTACAATGTATTCTAAGCATACACCTGAAATTATGAACTGTTCGTAGACAAGTTCGTACAACTTAATTTTCAAACAAGTTTCTATACTTGTGATTGTTATCAAACAATTTAAGTTATGTAATCATACATCAACATAGTAGATTACGAGTTGTAATCTTTCAAGACAAACAAACACTTTTATTGATATTCCAACAATTAGAGTACATGGTTTGCTGTTTCGAAGGAAAAATTACAAAAAGAAACTTTATTACAAGGATTTCAGCTCCTATAGTCCGCATGTCTCCATGGCTTTCTCCCTGGATCATTCTCGGTTCCACGCCACCAGTTCTGTAGGGAATCGTTGCCTCGATCTTGGTATATAGCTCTACCTTCATAGGAACTATCAAAGGCAAGAACCCAGTCTTCTGGATGGGTGATCCAATTGTAACACCCCCAAGTTATTCAGGGAATATTACAGCGCCGTAAGCCCCGCCGTGGGGCCCACAAGGCTAAACATACGCGGAACTATAAATTTTGACCGAGAGAGTCTACATACAATGGAATGAAGAACAATACAAGGGTATTCAAAACATAACCAATGTATCCAAAGACATCACAACACGAATCAATACCTCGGCAAACACAGGCCGGAATATCAAGGAAAATGGAAAACAATACTCGAGTATTCAATAACCATTCCAGTTCAACAACACTGAATGGAAAACTCAAAACATAATCGGAGGAAAGAAACAGTATCACACTTGCCCACCATCTTCATGCCGACCCGATACCTGCCTGTCCGCTCTCCTGGAACCTGAAATACATAAAAAGTATTTCTCCCATAAAGGGGTTAGCCGTCGAATAGCTAGTGCAAGTATATTAAATATGAAACACAATACTCCTCGACAATAAAGTAAAATGTAACCGTCAATTCATCAATTCAAGACTAGTATTCCGGAATAACTAAATCTCATAGCATCACATCAAGACGTATATGAATACCGTGGAAACGGTTCGTTCATATCATCCGTCATCAATACATATATGAATATCGTGGACACGGTTCGTTCATATCATCCGTCATCAATACATATATGAATACCGTGGAAGCGGTTCGTTCATATCATGCCATCAATACATATATGAATACCATGGAAATGGTTCGTTCATATCATGCCATCAATATATATTACTTTCAAAGTCGAGAACGTACAATCATAAATATATACTTGCCTTTGAGACATCGAGAAATCGAACGGAAAAAGGGTATGAGTTCGGTAGGTCCAAGAACGCGCTTCCGGCACCTAAACGATTCGCAAGAAATATGATAATCAATTATCCATACTTCAAATTACACGAAGAAATTCTCGAAACCCGTCTACGATTCATGAAAACACACGGATAAACAACTAGGGGTTGGAAAATCGCCCAAACTCCCACAAATCCGAAAACAGCACAATCCAATCCATAAAATCGTAGGGAAAACATGCATATGGTAAAGATACATCATAATCTCAAGGTTCTCAAGCTTCAAATCGGATAAATCGGACGAATCTACAAAAAACCCCAAAATCCAACACAATATTCAAAGTGTTCTTGATTAATCCTTCAATAATCCAACGAATAATTAAACATACTCATAATCATGCGTATATAACTTCATACCACATGATCTTAACATCCAAAACATCATTACCCAACACAAAATAGAAATCCAAGATGTTGAAGGAATTTACCTCTTGAAGATCCAAGCACTATGATCCGAAGAATACGCGATAGATCGACGATCCGGTCTTCACGATCGAAAGTAAATGAAGAAATTCAAACCCTCAAGTGATGGATGAAGAAAGGTTTCTATCCTCAAGCTCTCTCTCTCGATGTGTTGAAGAAAAATGGAGAAATGATCTGATTTTTGCTGAAAAAAACGTAATTATACAGTTGACTGCATCGTGTGCCGCGGCTCAGCCGAAGTGTGCCGCGGCACAGCCCAAAATCGCTCCTGTGGTTTCAAGGTGCCGCGGCCGGGCGTGCACCGCGGCATAAGGTACAGATGGGTTTTGGCTGAAGATGCAACACGAGTGTGCCGCGGCACAAGGTACAGGCTGCTCGGCCAGGTCTAGAAATTGTGTGTGCCGCGGCGCACACTCCTTGTGCCGCGGCCCACACCCCCTTGGGTCCTAAATGATGAAAAATGACCCGGGAAGAGAATAAAAGCAATAGGACTCAATATCTGGGAAACAATAACACGCAATGGAAGTACGGAAACCCCAAAACGGTGGTTCCAAGCAATGATTACAAGGGTTCGCCCAACAAAATACAATCCGCAAAATGAAGAGATTTGAAAAGACCTGAATTTCAACCGGGTATTACATTCTCCCCCTCTAAAAAGAAGTTTCATCCCGAAACTTAAGAAATAAATAGTTCGGGATATTCCACCCGCATCTTCTCTTCCGTATCCCAAGTCGCCTCCTCGACTCCATGCCTCGACCATTGCACTTTAACCAGTGGAATGGTCTTATGCCGAAGTTGTTTCTTGCGACGCTCAAGGATCTTCACGGGTTTCTCCGGAAAGGTAATATCCTCGGATACGTCAATCTCACTGTAGTCAATAATGTGGCTCGGATCCGGTACGTACTTTCTCAACTGAGACACATGAAAAACACTGTGGACGTGACTCAAAGATGGAGGCAATGCCAAACGATAAGCTAAATCTCCAACTCTGTCCAAAATCTCGAAGGGTCCGATATACCTCGGACTAAGTTTCCCCTTTTTCCCGAAGCGGAAAACTCCTCTGGTCGGCGACACCTTGAGCAAGACATGATCCCCCACCTCAAACTCCAAGGGTCGACGACGAGTATCATCATAAGATTTCTGACAACTCTGGGCAGCCAACAATCGGTCCCGGATAATAAAAATATTTTCCTTAGTCTCCATCAACATATCCGGCTCCGTCCCAACTAGCTCGGAAGCCTCGTCCCAACATAATGGCGACCTACATCGCCTACCATATAGTGCCTTGAAGGGTGCCATTTCGATCGACGCATGCCAACTATTGTTGTAAGCAGACTCGATCAATGGTAAGTGAAGCTCCCAATCAGTACTCTAATCTAAGGCACAAGCCCGCAACATATCTTCCAATGTCTGAATCGTCCTTTCTGTCTGACCGTCCGACTGAGGATGAAAGGAAGTGCTCAATCTCAACTCAGTACCCAGAGCCTGATGAACGGCCTGCCAAAAATGCGATATGAAACGGCCGTCTCGATCAGAAACAATGGTCTTGGGGGCACCGTGTAACTTCACGATCTCAGCAATAAAGGTTCGAGCCAGTCTATCCGGTCCCCAAGTATCCTTAATACCCAAGAAGTGTGCAGACTTGGTCAGCCGATCGACAATTACCCAAATCATATTCAGTTCGGCCCAAGTTCTCGGCATGCCAGTGATGAAATCCATAGAGATGTCTTCCCACTTCCACTCGGGAATGGGAAGTGGTTTCAACAACCCCGCTGGTCGTTGATGTTCGATCTTGACTTGTTGACACGTCAAGCGCCGTAGTACAAACTCCGTAACATCCTTCTTCATGTTATTCCACCATAAATTGAGCTTCAAATCTTTGTACATCTTACTCGTCTCGGGGTGGATTGAGTAAGGCGTAGCATGGGCTTCTCGGAGAATTCTCTACCTCAACTCTAAATCGTTCGGAACACAAAGCCTGCCCTAAAATCTCAGAATACTATCCTCGTGAACCATAAAGCCAGGGGCTTTTCCTTTAATTATATCTTCCTTCAGTTGAGGAATCATCGGGTCACTCCACTGCTTCCCTTTGATGTCATCAACCAAGGACGAAGTAATTTCGAGAGTACACAACTGTCCCTGTACTCGCTGAAGCCAAACTTTTATCCCTTGCTCAATTAAATCCTGATGAATTTTTGTCTGCGATGTAAGAACCTCGAGCATTTGAAGAGATGCCGATTTGCGGCTTAAAGCATCCGCAACGACATTGGATTTTCCGGGGTGATAAAGAATTTCCAAATCATAATCCTTTATCAACTCTAACCAATGTCTCTGTCTCATATTCAGCTCCTTCTGACTGAAAATATACTTCAGGCTCTTGTGATCAGTATAAATCCGGCACGGTGAACCATATAAATAGTGCCGCCAAATCTTGAGTGCGAAGACAATTGTGGCCAACTCTAAATCGTGAGTAGGATAATTCATCTCATAAGGCTTTAATTGTCGTGACGCAAAAGCTATCGTCTTATCATGCTGCATAAGTACACAGCCCAGGCCTTGACCCGAAGCGTCACTATAGACTGCAAAGCCCTCGCTACCATGTGGTAAAGTTAAAATCGGCACTGAAGTCAATCGTCTCTTCAGTTCATCGAAGCTCTGTTGTCTCTCATCCGTCCAAATAAACTTTTCGGTCTTCTGGAGTAATTTCGTAAGCGGCCGAGCGAGTTTCGAGAACCCCTCGACAAACCGACGGTAATACCTAGCAAGGCCCAAAAAGCTACGAACTTCCTTAACATTTTTAGGCGGTGCCCAATCTAGTACTGCCTCAATCTTCTGTGGGTCTACACGAACCCCTTCGGCCGAAATCACATGGCCGAGAAAACATAACTTCTTCCAACCAAAATTCACATTTCGAGAATTTTGCATAAAGGCGCTCGGTTCTCAAAATGTCCAAAATCAAACGCATGTGTCGAGCATGTTCCTCCTTATCTCGAGAATAGATCAAGATGTCGTCAATAAAGACGACTACACACCTGTCGAGGTACTCGATGAATATCTTATTCATTAACTGCATGAATACTGCTGGCGCATTAGTCAACCCAAAAGGCATAACCACAAATTCATAATGCCCATATCTCGTCCGAAACGCCGTCTTCGGAACGTCGGACTCCCTCACCTTGAGTTGATAATACCCGGATCTTAAATCAATCTTCGAGAAAACCACAACCCCTTGCAATTGATCAAATAAATCGTCTATACGAGGCAAAGGATATTTGTTCTTGACGGTTACTTTGTTCAGCTCACGGTAGTCGATGCACAAACGTAGTGAACCATCCTTCTTCCTCACGAAAAGAACAGGCGCGCCCCAAGGCGAAGCGCTCGGTCTGATGTACCGTTTTTCCAGAAGTTCTCCCAATCGAGTCTTCAATTCCTGCATCTCGGAAGGTGCCATCCGATAAGGTGCTTTAGAAATCGGAGCCGCATCCGGCTCTAAGTCCACGGAAAAATCTATCTCTCGATCTGGCGGTAATCCCGGGAGATCATCCGGAAAAACATCGGGATACTCATTAACAACCGGAATCGAAGAGAAATCGACTTCATTTCCTTCCGTTTTCAAAGCATAACACCAATAGCCCGTACAACCTTTATTCAAAAGTTTTACGGCCTTCATGGAACTGATAAGCAACTTGGATTGGCTCGACTTGCGTCCCAAAAATGAGTACTCAGATCCGTCTTTAGTCATCATGGTGATAACCTTGGTATGACAATTCATAATCGCTTGGTGACTATCAAGCCAATCCTCGCCGAGGATCACGTCCTCGCCTTCCATATCAACTACAATCAGATTCGATAACCATTCTATACCGGATATAATCACCGGAAAATCTCTAATCTCCTGGTTCCCCACAATTATATCCCCGCTAGGCAGTTCCACGATGAAGGGATCGCAAGCAGTCAAACAAGTTACATTCAAACGGCGTACACACTCCAAAGAAATAAAAAAATGTGTAGCACCCGTATCAAAAAGTACACGGACTAGATAAGATAAAATATGAATGGTACCTGAAGCCACCGCCGGGTTCGTCTGTTCGACGCATCTCATAAACTCGTGGTTGTACCGAACCGACGCTAGAGTTTCCCCCTCCAGCGTTATGACCCCGGCCCCGGCCCCTGCCGAAATTCTGATGAGGTTGACCAAAAGATTGTCGCTGATTTACACCCTGATCAAGTGGTGTTGGGGAAGAAGCCCGAGTGTCCAAAGTCTGATTCGGCTCGGAACAATAAGCCGCTCTATGTCCCATCTGTCCGCACGTGTGACACTTCAATGGTGGAAAGTTGCATTCCGAATTAAAGTGGCCTGGACGGCCACAATTATAGCAAGTCATCGTGCGATTTGTGGTACCCGGAGTAGGACGGTAACCCCTTTTTCCTTTATTAGAACGTGACGACTGTCCAACAGAACGGTTAGTCGTCTGCGACCTCTGAAAGTTGCCACCCTTAGAGCCAGAAAAATTTCCCGTGACTTTCTGCTTCTTCGGTTCTTCAGCGGTATCATTGTCGGGGTTCAACATATCATGGGCTAAAGCTCTGTTCTGATACTCTTTCTGTGTGGTACAAGCAAATCCGGCCATGTACCACCGTAAGTCCAAATTCATCCGCATATCAAAATAACGATCTTATCACGCTCGTTACGCACTTGATCCTTCACATGGATCTATTGTTGGTTGTACTCCACGATCGCCTGCGAAACGGGAATATCTTGTGGTTTAGCCTCGAAAAAGGCGCGGATTCGGCCCTCTCGCACCGGCCAAGGACAAAACTCGGCCTCCAAGAGCTCCTTAAATTCATCCCACGTGGAAATACGATCCTGTGGCTTGATGACCTTCCACCAGGTAGCGGCCTCCTTAGTGAGGTAATACTGAGCAATCGGTACTTTCCTCACTTTAGGGCAATCAATCGCCTCGAAAATCTTTTCCAATTCTGATAGCCAATCTTCCCAGCCTAACGGGTCTGTGGCACCGCCAAATTGTGGAGGGTGCATACAGATTACATTCTGAAGCAAGGCATCCGTGTTTGGGTTCGGATTATTCAGCTGAACAGTTTGGGCTAAAATGGTCATCTGAGTAGCCAATTGTTGAAGCGCATTCGTAACTCCAACGTCCGCGTTGTTTCCCTGGCCGTTCGACTGGTCGTGCTAACTTTCGGTGTCAGGATGCACCGAGTTCGACAAACTGGGGTTGGTCAACCCCGCAACCGAACTGATGGAAACGGCCGCGCCACGACCTCGTCCACGGCCATGACCACGGCCCCTACCAGCTGACATACTGAAGAACACATAAGGCACGTAAGTACAGTTCAATCGCACGTCATTAAGGTCATCGATTCTCAAGAATACCAATAAAAGTAGCATAACGAATAAGGAAACACCAGAAGAGTAAGAGGTCTTACAAGTACCGGCCGCACTGTGATGATGGCAGAGTAGTGATACTGTGGACAAATGACGACTCATTCGACCCAAAAGACCGACAGCCTAGGTATCCATAGACCTAAGCTCCGATACCATATTCTGTAACACCCCCAAGTTATTAAGGGAATATTACAGCGCCGTAAGCCCCGCCGTGGGGCCCACAAGGCTAAACATACGCGGAACTATAAATTTTGACCGAGAGGGTCTACATTCAATGGAATGAAGAACAATACAAGGGTATTCACAACATAACCAATATATCCAAAGACATCACAACACGAATCACTACCTCGGCAAACACAGGCCGGAATATCAAGGAAAATGGAAAACAATACTCGAGTATTCAATAACCATTCCAGTTCAACAACACTGAATGGAAAACTCAAAACATAATCGGAGGAAAGAAACAGTATCACACTTGCCCACCATCTTCATGCCGACCCGATACCTGCCTGTCCGCTCTCCTGGAATCTGAAATACATAAAAAGTATTTCCCCCATAAAGGGGTTAGCCGTCGAATAGCTAGTGCAAGTATATCAAATATGAAACACAATACTCCTCGACAATAAAGTAAAATGTAACCGTCAATTCATCAATTCAAGACTAGTATTCCGGAATAACTAAATCTCATAGCATCACATCAAGACGTATATGAATACCGTGGAAACGGTTCGTTCATATCATCCGTCATCAATACATATATAAATACCGTGGACACGGTTCGTTCATATCATCCGTCATCAATACATATATGAATACCGTGGAAGCGGTTCGTTCATATCATGCCATCAATACATATATGAATATCGTGGAAATAGTTCGTTCATATCATGCCATCAATATATCTTACTTTCAAAGTCGAGAACGTACAATCATAAATATATACTTGCCTTTGAGACATCGAGAAATCGAACGAAAAAAGGGTATGAGTTCGGTAGGTCCAAGAACGCGCTTCCGGAACCTAAACAATTCGCAAGAAATATGATAATCAATTATCCATACTTCAAATTACACGAAGAGATTCCCGAAACCCGTCTACGATTCATGAAAACACACGGATAAACAACTAGGGGTTGGAAAATCGCCCAAACTCCCACAAATCCGAAAACGGAACAATCCAATCCGTAAAATCGTAGGGAAAACATGCATATGGTAAAGATACATCATAATCTCAAGGTTCTCAAGCTTCAAATCGGATAAATCGGACGAATCTATGAAAAACCCCAAAATCCAACATAATATTCAAAGTGTTCTTGATTAATCCTTCAATAATCCAACGTGCACATAATCATGCATATATCACTTCATACCACATGATCTTAACATCCAAAACATCATTACTGAACACAAAATCGAAATCCAAGATGTTGAAGGAATTTACCTTTTGAAGATCCAAGCACTGTGATCCGAAGAATACGCGATAGATCGACGATCCGAGCATCACGATCGAAAGGAAATGAAGAAATTCAAACCCTCAAGTGATGGATGAAGAAAGGTTTCTCTTCTCAAGCTCTCTCTCGATGTGTTGAAGAAAAATGGGGAAATGATCTGATTTTTGCTGAAAAAAATGTAATTATACAGTTGACTGCATCGTATGCCGCGGCTCAGCCGAAGTGTGCCGCGGCACAGGCCCAAAAACTGCTCCCAGGGCTCGGCAGTGTGCCGCGGCCCGGCTGGCGTGCGCCGCGGCACAAGGTACAGACGGGTTTTGGCCGAAGATGCAACACGAGTGTGCCGCGGCCCGGACAGGTATGCCGCGACAGTGACTCGGCAGTGTGCCGCGGCCCTGCCGGCATGTGCCGCGGCACAAGGTACAGGCTGCTCGGCCAGGTCTAGAAATTGTGTGTGCCGTGGCGCACACTCCTTGTGCCGCGGCCCACACCCCCTTGGGTCCTAAATGATGAAAAATGACCCGGGAAGAGAATAAAAGCAATAGGACTCAATATCTGGGAAACAATAACACGCAATGGAAGTACGGAAACCCCAAAAGGTGGTTCCAAGCAATGATTACAAGGGTTCGCCCAACAAAATACAATTCGCAAAATGAAGAGATTTGAAAAGACATGAATTTCAACCGGGTATTACACCGATCTCTTCTTTTGTGCTTGGATTTCATATCTAGCTGGAGAGTGAGTTTTCCTTCTTCTAGCATCTTCGTGAATTTGTCTGCAGCCTCCGCTAATGTCTTATAGCTTTTGAAGATGGCGGATTCCCTGATGAGTTTAACAAAGTATCTCATCAGTTCATTCTTCCTCCATTGCGTCACCTCATCGGCAGTTGGATGGCGGTTGGTCGGCAGACGAATTTCAGAAGGTCTTTGGATTAAGTTTTGCCACGGGACATTTGGATCATGAAATTCAGGTTGGGAGCCTGAAATCTTAAAGCTCTGAGAGGGAGGGGCTATCCTGTTTAATTCAGCAGTAATGCTGTCTTGAGCAGCCTCAAATTCCCTTTCATGTTGTAACCTGATTCTCCTTGCAGCTTCTCTTGCTTCTTCCCCCTTTTTGGCGTCATCAAGACGTCCTAGGATCTCTAGTGCGACATCCTGTTTCGTCTCAATGTTGGTTATTCCCTCGACAAGGGTTGAAAGAACCTCCGACATATCCTTGATACATTTGTCGTGGGCTCGCAATTGATAGTTGCTTTCGATCATAGCGCATGCGGTCTTGGCTTCAGCAATGCGCGTTTTGGTTGCCTCTTCTTTTAGGAGTTGCTCTTGTTTGTCTTGCATGATCTTCAGTGCTTGCTTGAGGACTTCTGGCAACAAAGTGAAGGCTACTACTACTCGAGAGACTTCATGCTGTAAGCTAGTCATCTCTTCGACAGCAGAGGTGTGCATCCAATTAAGAGCTTTCTCGACTGAGTACAGGGAATTAACTGCATCCTGTATGAAGACAGTTTGAAGACCAAGAGCACGCAGGCGCTCTTTTCTAGCAACTGTGCTTGGAGAATCCGGTTGGGCAAAATCTTCCGATCCGTTCAACCTCCTCAGATTTACGGTTGGGCGTGAAGTGAGTTGGACATCCTCAGGTACATTACCGTCCTCGGATTCCACGGTTTATGGGGCATGAGCAGCATGTTCTGGTTCGGCGGCAGGGGGTGCTGTGTCCTCCTGTTGCGAAGGTGCATCGGTAGACATGGATACAGAAGGGACTGATTCCTCCTATTGTCTCTCAGCGACAACTTCTTCTTCTTGAGCGGCGGCAGGCTCGGGTGCCTGTTCCAAAACTATTTCTTATTCCTCGACTTGAGGGACTGATTCCTCGTCGTCAGGAATGTTTTCTTGCTGTGGCGAAGGGGGCTCACTTTGATTTGACGGCCCTTCGTCATCCTTTGGTTGAGAGGCATCTCTGTATTGAGCCTCTTCACGACTCATTCTCAGACCAGCTTGTAAAGCATCATCATCGTCGTCTGAGTCATCGTCATCTTTTACATTTTGGGGAGAGTCCTCTGACTTATCTTTACCTTTCCTCCTTGCGTCAGATTTCTGTAGTAGATGGCTTTCAATCAGTTCTTTGCAGAAGGGATTGTCCCATCAGATCAGGGCCTCAACTTCCGTCGAGTCCGTCACTTCTGATACAAATCTTTCTTCTTGGCTCCATTCGCTCCAGTTGTATAATGTGTCATATGGAGCTAGCCTCTAGCCTTTCCATTTTAGGAATCTTTCATAAGCATGGTCGATCTGAACAGAGAGAAGGGTTTTGTTGATAATGGTGTCAGGGGAGGGACTGCGTACAACGTCTGGATCCGCTGTAGCGAGGGTTTTCTCTACAGGTGTGGGATCTTGTAGGGAAGTGGGATTCCTTACAGGGGATGGTGCCCCGAAGGAAGATTGATCCTGTACGGGTGTGGAATCCCGCATAGGAGAAGTAGCATTTGGCTCCGAAGGGGTAGCCGACTCGCTAGAGTCTTCTTCATTGGCAGATGTTCGATCATCCATCCTAGCCGCCAAAGGCTCAGGATCTACTATCGATACAGTAGTGGACACCTCTTCCACAGGGGTTGAGCCCTGGGGTAGTTATTCAGTGGGTTGCGCCACGGTGGAAACTTCTTCGGAGGTTTTGATGGATTTAGCTTTAGAAAGCCTCCTTAGTTTCTTTTTCGGCTTCTCACCAGCAATGGGTTTCTTGCTGTGAGATCTTTTCCTCTTCTTTGAAGACTCCACATCCTGGGACTTCAAAGACACATCCCTTGGGTCTGCAGAGACTATCATACTTTTGGTTTTACGGTGGTTGCAGACCATAGTGCTCTGGTTATACGCTGTAGGCTTGACACCTCCTAGGTATATCCTGGAGTTGTTCTTCTTTGCATCAGCGGATTGCGACAGTCCGCATTTCGTCAAAATATGGTTTAACATTAAACCAAATGACTTCTTCTGGGTGGCAGGCTTGCATACTTCCTCCTGCAAGCGTTTCAGGATAATCTGGCACCAGTTGACCTTTTCACAGGTCAGAATTGCAACCATCATCCTGAATCTCAGATTAGTACACATTTCGAATGCACCAGTTCGATTCTCGATGATCCTGCAGCAAAAATCATGTAAATACACATAAGGCAGGCAAAAATTCTTCTTGTGACGTGGTTTGAACCATGTCAACAATAGTTGAGCCGGTGAACAGCCCATAAAACTTAGTTATCAGTTCTTGAGACCCAAAAGTCTCAAGTTGATCCATTGTCAGGCCATCAGCAGGTAGCCTGTAAATATTCTGGAGAAGATCGCTATCAACACAGATCTCCACTCCTTGAATGGTAGCGGTTATGTCAGCAACGTGACCTCCTTGGGCCAGCGACAAAAAGCGTACGGCGGCGTTGAGGTAAAATTCCTCAACCAGATGAACATCGTATTTGTTAGCGGTTTGACTTCTAAGGCGGTAGAGGCCTTGTTGGCGGAGACGAGTGATAATGAACTCTATAGGTTCGACATGATTTGTTTCAGTGAGAATGCGTTCAATGACAACAGATCTTGAGAAGATCCGTCCATCGATGATGTTTGCGGTTTTCTTGAGTGCGGGAGAAGATGTTTGTCCATCCATTGATGATTTTTCAAGAAAAAGTGAAAGAGAATACACGAAATTTGCAGTAAAATGCAGAACGCTGTGTAGGCTGTTTTTGCTTGAGAACTTTTAATTTTTGCAGAAAGCGTAAAGAGTCTCTAATGGCAGTATCAGTCCTTTTATAGTGGGCGGCGAAATAGGGTTTTGCAGAGTACAAATGGTCAGATTTTAAGGGATGGGAACCGGTTTTTGAAATCAACGGTCAAGATGGACTGAGTGTAACTGGTACACTTATCCATTAAAATGTTTAAAATATGAGCGGGTCCCACTTCTGACATTTGTTGTCACCCTAAATGCCTGAAACGGCGATTTTAAAACATTAAACAATTTAAAACGTCGCGGATTTTGAGATTCAGTTGTCCAGATGTCGTGTAAGGCATTTAATGCAAATAACGTTTGACATAAAAACAGGGCACGTGGACAGAAATCATTTTAAAATGAAACAATATAATATTATATATATACTGAATCGAAATCCTATAGTATGTGTTGTATCCGCGTCGATACAGCGTTCCCCCTTAAAAAGGTACATATAGGTTTTAAATTCCATACAACAACTTTTGGATTAATGTTGTATTCATGGGTCGTACTGTATTCCCCCTTAATTATTGCACACGTCAGCTGTAGGATTCATATGTCTTTGCTCACTACAGTGCTGTATTGACGGTTCTGAGTGTACAGATAATTAACGTTGGATACTGTATTCTTGGGTCTTACAGCATTCCCCCTCAATTGTTGAGTAAAAACAGTAAATTACTTACAGGGAGTCTGGCTGTAGCATTCCCATTTCTTGTCTAAGCATGTTGAATCTGGCTGTGTCGAGTGGCTTGGTGAAGATGTCGGCCAACTGAATGTCTGTATGAACTTTTTCAAGGCAGACATCCTTGTTCTCGACATGATTCCTTATAAAATGATGCTTCATGTTGATATGCTTAGTGCGCGAGTGCAGGACAAGATTGTGCGTTATTGCAATTGCACTCGTGCTATCACACATGATTGGAGTCTCTCTGGATTCAATTCCATAATCTGACAACTGTTGCTGCATCCAAAGGATCTGCATACAGCAACTACCAGCAGCATAGTATTCTGATTCAGCCGTGGAAAGAGAGTTAGCCAATTGCTTCTTACTGAACCAAGAAATGAGTCTAGGTCCAAGAAAGTGACAAGTTCCACTTGTGCTCTTCCTATCTAGCTTGCAGCCTCTGAGATCCGAGTCACTATATCCAACTAAATCGAATCCGCCTTCTTTAGGATACCATAGTCCTACATCGACTGTTCCTTTAATGTACTTCAGGATTCGTTTAGCTGTATTGAAGTGTGATTCCTTAGGTGCTACTTGATACCTCGCACACACTCCAACAGCAAACTGGATATCGGGTCTGCTAGCCGTTAGGTACAAGAGCGAACCAATGAGCTTCCTGTAGAGTGATTGGTCAAATGGCTTTCCGGCTTCATCAGCACTAATTTGCACGGAAGTGCTCATGGGGGTTGACGATGATTTGGAAGTGTTCATTCCAAATTTGTTGAGAAGCTCCTTGCTGTATTTTTCCTGGTTGATGAAAATACCTGTAGGCAACTGCTTTACCTGCAAACCTAGGAAATAACTAAGTTCTCCCATCATACTTATTTCAAATTTACTTTGCATGAGATGAAAGAAACTTTGACACAAAGCAAGGTTAGTTGAACCAAAAATTATATCATCTACATAGATTTGCACCATAAGAAGGTCATCACCTTCCTGTATTTTGAACAATGTCTTGTCCACAGCACCTTTTTCAAATCCATTGTCGGTTAGATATTGGGACAAGGACTCATACTAGGCTCTAGGGGCTTGTTTAAGTCCATACAGTGCTTTCCTTAGCCTATATACTAGGTCGATACCGTCTGTGTTGGCAAACCCTGGTGGTTGTTCAACATAAACTTCTTCGGCAAGGTCTCCATTCAGGAATGCACTCTTGACGTCCATTTGGTATACAATAAAGCTCTTATGGGCGGCAAAGGCTAAAAATATCCTAATGGCTTCTAGTCTGGCTACAGGGGCGAAGGTTTCATCATAGTCTATGCCTTCATCATGACTATAGCCTTGTGCGACTAGTCTGGATTTATTCCTTATAATAAGTCCATTTCGATCCTTTTTGTTTCGAAATACCCATTTGGTTCCTATAACCGATTGATGTGTAGGTCTGGGTACAAGATACCATACATTGTTTCTTTCGAAACCATTAAGCTCTTTTTCCATAGATGTTATCCAATGAGAATTATTAAGAGCGTCTATGGTCGAAACAGGTTCGGACTGGGCTAAGAATACAGCGATAGTGCACATATTGAGTCTTCTAAGCTTGGATTGAGATTTCCATTCAGGAAACTGTGATATCTTAGTATCAAGTTCTTCTTGTGCACAAAGTACATTTCCTTGTGTACTCTGTATTCTCCTACGAGTAGAAACACCAGCATTTATGTTTCCAATGATCAGCTCTTGCGGGTGATCTATCAACCATCTTCGGTCAGGTTCTAATTCAGTATTCCGTACTGTATCGAGAGTTTCTGTGGATACAGCTTCAGCTTGTACAACATCGGCTTCATCCACGTCGATTCTTACAGCTGTGGGGTTGATTTCTAAATCAACGACAGGTTCTATGGGAGTTGGAGGATCCAAGATAGAGAGTTGTTGGATGTTCTGAGTAATATCATCTACTCCTATAGGGTCATGATGAGGTTCGTCGAACACTACATGAACTGATTCCTCGATCATCAGCTTCCTTTTATTAAAGATTCTATAAGCTTTGCTGACGGAGGAGTATCCTACAAATATTCCTTCATCTGATTTCTCATCAAAGGTTCTAAGTTGGTCCTTCATTATTCAATACATAACACCTACATCAAAAAATGTGAAAATATGAAACTAACGGAGTTTTGTTGTTCCATACCTCATATGCTGTTTTGTTGTGGTGCTTGTTGACGATACAGCGGTTTTGAGTGTAGCATGCTGTATTGGTTGCTTCACCCCAGAAACGCTGTGGCAACTTGCTTGCGGCGATCATTGTCCTTGTTGCTTCTTTCAACGTCCTATTCTTTCGCTCGACAACACCACTTTGTTGAGGTGTACGGGCAGCTGAGTATTCGTGTTGTATTCCATTTTCCGAACAGTATTGCTCTATAAAGCGGTTAGTAAATTTTGTACCTCTGTCGGAACGAATGGACACGATACTCAATGCCTTTTCATTTTTCAACTTTCTCAGGAGCTCGGGCAGCTTTGATGTTGTTTCTTTCTTCTTGCTTAAGAAAATTGTCCAAGCATACCTGGAGTAATCATCAACAACAACAAGACAGTATTTCTTACCTCCCAAACTTACTAGGTCTACAGGACCGTAGAGATCCATATGTAGCATTTCCAACACTCTTTGGGTTGAAAGGTAGGATTTGCTCTTCAGGGTTGACTTGATTTGCTTGCCTTTCTGACACGGTCCGCAGACACTGTCCTTCTTGAATGACACATTTGGCAATCCTCTAACCATTCCCTGTCTTGAGAGTTTGTTGATCGTCTTAAAGTTGACGTGAGACATCCTCTTGTGCCATAACCAGCTAAGATCTGCAGTGCCTTTGGAAACAAAGTATGGAATTGAGGAGCTCATAGGCTTCCAGTCAGCAATATACATGTTACCTGATCTGCTTCCTGTAAGCAAAACTTCTTTGGTCTGGATGTTCTTGACTCTACAGCGATCTATATAGAATTTCATCGAGAACTGTTTATCACAGAACTGGCTAATGCTAAGTAGATTGTACTGTAAGCCTTCAACATATGCAACATCGGTGACTTTGAATTTTCCGACAAGTAAGTTTCCTTTCCCTTTTGTTCTTCCTTTAGATTTATCACCGAAACGAACTTTTGGACCGCGACCTTCTACAAAATCTGATAGCTTGCTTCTATCTCCGGTCATGTGCCGAGAGCATCCACTATCAAAGTACCAGGTATCCTCCTCTAGAATGTCCTGTAGCAAAGAAATTAACTAGATTTAGGTCCCCTTTGATTTTTGGGTCAATGTATGTTAGTTCCTCTAGGTACCCAAGTTTTCCTGGCAGCAATTGGTTTACTGTAGGTCATACTCGGTACAGTGTTGCGATATATACGAGGGGCATATCCGTAGTCGCTATAACCATGATAATTATTATGCATGAAAAATTCAAGGTTATTATTATTAATCCAGTACGAGTGCCGTCTTGGAGGTGGAGCTATTTTCTGTGGCCTAACAGCTTGCCTTCTGGGTCTCCAGTTGGATTCCTAGCGCTGTTGTTGATAATGAGCAGGCATATGCTGTCTCGAGGAATAACGGGGCTCCTGTATCCAATACCTAGGCGTGTTGTACTGATAGTACTGCCGTGCGGGCCTTTGGTAGTTGGATACAGCCTTCCTTCTGAACGGCTGTTGGCGGTGTTGATATGCTTGGAGAGCATGCTGTTGAGTGCGCCTCACAGGTTGGAATGGCTTATGATTCCGCTATTTGGAATAGGATTGCGGGGGCGGATTGGCAGCCTTCGGTTTTCGCGGTGCAGCAGATTCCTTCACGGGACAAGGGGTATCTTTCGATACTGGAATGTGTTCTACACTCTTGACAAACACTATACTAGTTTTCCCTTTGTTTGAACATGAGCTGTATCCTAAGCCACTTTTATCATGAGCATGTTGCCCAGTGCTCAGAATTTCTTCCATTCTTTTGGACGATTTCTCGAACGATTTCAGAGTGGTCTCAAGTTCAATTTCTCGTTTTTCGAGAGTTGTGACTTTGGCTTGAAGTAGAACCAAATCATTTGTCTTGCTCTCGTTGTGAGTTTTAATCTCACTTAGTTCATGAGCAAGTTGATGATTGCTCTCCATGAGTTTTTCAAAATCGACTTTGCTAGTTTCACAGTCAAGAGACATTTTCATAATTTATCTTCAGCAAGTCATTTTCATCTTTCAGCTCTAGGTTAGACAGTTGGAGCTGTATATTCTCGTTTTTCAATGTCTCATGGGCCTTTTGAATGTTTTTAAATTCATTCATCATGTTTTCAAAAGTATGAAATGCATTTGACGGAATAGCTGAGGTTGAACTTACCTCATCATCGCTATCTTCTCCTTCCGGAATGTCTTTGGCCATAAAGCACATATATGCTTTATCATCGAACTCATCATCAGATCAATCACTTTCAGTGACCACCTGAAGACATTCTTCTGATTTGGATGGTGTGGGGGAGGCTTCTGATTCTCCAATCAGGGCATTGAGCTTGTTTTTCCAAGCACGTCTTCTTTCATCTCTCTCTTGTTGCTCGGCCTCCGGAAACTTTTGAACTTTGGGATGAGGACATTTATTTGCATAATGCCCTGGTTTCTGCAATTATATCACAGGTTAGAGTTACCGGATGAAGTTTCGATACTTACCTTTTGGACAGGTTTGGGCCTGTAGGGAGTCTGCTTGATGAACTTTTTGAATTTGTGCATGAGAAGCGCCATTTCATCTTGAGACAGGATGTCGTCGTCACTGTCAGCATTCTTGTGACTAGGCTTCGACGAGCTGGGCGTGCTGTGTCGACGATTCGATACAGTGGCTAGTGCTGTGACCTTTGAAGGAGATTCTTCAGCTTTCTCTCTTCTGTCAATATCATGCTCAAAAGCTTTGAGGTCAGAGAAGAGATCAAAAGTAGTTATTTCATTAAGATAGCAAGACACACGCATAGATGTGGTCTTAATGTCCCATCGGGCTGGTAGAGATCTGAAATTTTTTAAATTCTTCTCCTTTTGGGTATAAATTTTGCCCAAAGCTTCAAGTTCACCAACAATACCAGTGAATCTGAGGTCAAGTTCCTCAAGTGTCTCAGTTGGTTTCATTTCAAAAGATTCAAATTGCTGAGTCAGTTTTGAAATTTTGTTTTCTTTTGAGAGCTCAGTTCCCTCACAAATCATATTGAGTTTATCCCAGATTTCCTTGGCTGTTTTGCAGCTCTTTACCTTCGAGAACGTGCCTTTGTCAAGGGTGACAAATAACGCGTTCTTAGCCACATTGTCGAGATTGGCTCGCTTTCTTTCATCTGTGGTCCATTGCTCGCGTTCCTTCTCGAGCATCTCAGCATGGGCTTGGCCTTCAATCCTTGCGGCCGTGTTTACCTTCATGATCTTGATAGGGCCATCATGTATCACAAAAATCATCTCTTCGTGCATTGCTACAAGATGAGCCTCCATCCTAATTCTCCAATCATCAAATTCGTTAATAGAGAACATATGCACTTTGTTGATCATAGAAGTATCCATGTGAGAATAAAGAAGTGAAAGAGACTGTTTTAAATGGTAAGTGATTTTGGATCTGATTCGGTTAAAAATACGACTGATTCTTTTTAGAATCAACCGCTCCGATACCACTTGTTGGCCACTAAGTATACTGGATAAAGCTCGGGAAGTAGTTTAAACAACAAGCTGTACTGATTTTAAATCTGAGTGCGTAGCGGAAGTCTTAGATACAGTAAGTTGCTGTGGACACAGCAACTCGGTGTGCAATATATACTTAAATAATCACAGTAAATAAAACAGTAAAAACTGAAGGTAAATAACATAGTATTTAAAGTGGTTCGAGGTAAACCCCTCTACGTCCACTGGTCCTCCACACAGGAGTAAAATGTTTATTATAATTACTACGTACACAACTACATAATTATAACAGTATACAATCAATATATCGTTCACACAGATTGATATAAAGATGTTAGCTTCAACCGTTCACACAGATTGGTTTGAGCTAAAGCTTGACTGGCTTCTTCACACAGAGTTCTGAAGCTTCGTCTTCCTCAGTCCACACAGGGCTGATCTCGATTTGTTCAAAGTATAGAACAGAGTATGAACAACAACTTTGACTTTATGATCTTCTAGATGATGAAGTGTTGTTCAAGATGATGAGCACTGTATATCTCTTAGATCTGAGTTACAGTAAGCTTTGGAGATATGTTTTGCTCTGATAATAACTTTGATAGCTTTGATAATTTCAGTCAATTGGTTTCAGTTTTGTTACTGATCTTCAATGCCTTGATGAGATATATATAGTCTCTTGAAATATATATCCGTTGAGCAAGATTCCGTTCTAACGGGATGAAAAGCACGATCCAGATTTAGCGGGATTTGAAGATCTATTGATTGACAGTATTTAAATACTTTATCCTTGAGTATTTAAATACTTCTTATTCAAAGGGACTTGACTTCTGAAGATTCCTTCTTTGTCTTGTTAATAGCTGTATGGAAGATCACTGTATTGAGCATTGGCATATATGTCAAAACCTTTTATCAACACAATTCGATACAGGGCTTGATTATCCCGGCTGATTCGATACAGGGTTTTTGTTTTCCCAACAAGTGCATTAGATGTCTTTGGTTGTGACAAATCAAACCCCTATAAACCGTATGGGTTGCCGGGTAAGATTCAATTATCAGACTAATAGGAGTTGACGGTTTAAACTTAGATAGTTCAGCGAGCCACAGAAACCGAATGGGTTTGTAGGTCACAAGTCGTCCAGGTACAAGTCTAGAGGGGGGTGAATAGACTTGTAGAAACTCTTAAACTCTTTTTCACGAAGAGTGAGTTTCTTTAGCTGATAGTTAAACAAATGACTTGGAGTCGTTTGTTCTTAGATATATGCGGAAGTCAGCTGATGACGAATAGAAAGCAACTTAATGAAACACTTAACAATGAAGGCAGCAGTTAGGGTATGATGCAATAAAGCGATAAATAACGCAGCAATTATAGTGGTCTCGGAGGTGGGGTAATCCTCTACTAATCCACTTTTCTCCAAACCGATTGGAGATGAATTCACTATAATTTTCAACCGGTGATAAATATTACGATGATTCAAACCACACTACAATGACTTCCAACCGGTGGAAATCCATGCCGTTGTACACACTTGGCGCCTTGCACCTCTTGATCCTCGATCCTTGGATGCCTTCTGATCTCTTACTTCAACCGGTGAAGTACCCCGTACTCAGGATTATAGACAAGAGTTTTTGTCTTCTCCAACTAAGAGCTTCTTTAAGTATGAACTTTTAGAACTGCTCTTTTCACGATGCTATTGATTGCTTTAGATTGCTTGATTGCTTTGATCACTTGAATGTATGTTCGCACCGGTAGTTGCTCAGCTTCAAATCTCTGGATATATATAGGTCACGATCTCTAAGCTTTTTCCTTGTAGCCGCTGCAAATCTTTTGAACAAATCCGTCCGTTGGATGGAGACTTCATTGTTTAATCTTTCTGAACATTGCAAGGCTGGATTCCCATTATTTTATTTTATCTTCCGACCGTTGTGAAGACTTCTGCATGTGAGCGCCGAATCTTTTGAATATAAAATGATTAAAGTCTTCAAGGTGGGTCTGGATGATTTATTTAAATCATATCTCTTGCGGGAATCACTCCAATTTGTCTCTTCTCGTTGCATGTGACTTTCCGAAATTCTTGACTTTTCAACGCATGCTGACGTGGACTTGGAGTACTTGGCTGCCTTCGACTAGGCTGATATGCAGCTAACATCTCTGTGACAGTCCTCTCGGTACATTCTTGTTTGTGACTTATCGATCGGTGACTTCCACGAGGTACCTTAGGCTGCGATCTGGTCAAACTTCTCGATAAATTTTGTTGACCGGAGCTACCACATTTGGACTCATTTGTTCCTCTCTGATGGACTTAGCTGCACTTGGTACTTAACCGATTTTCAGCCTAACTAATTTTTGGCCTACAGAAGATACTCATTTGGTTCTTCTTTACATTTTTCCAAGTTTTATACTTAACATATTTGGCCTATGGAAGATACTCATTTGGTTCTTCCTTACATTTTTGCCAAGTAATAAACATTTGATTTTATATTAATGACATCATCAAAATCTAACAAGTATTCCTAACAAATTCCCCCTATTTTGATGATGGCAAAACTTTAAACAAGTAATCAAATGACTAAGTCTGCACTTAAGTGCAAGACAAAAACTAAAATCAGTCTAATATTGAGACAACTGGAAATTGTCATACAATGATCATTATAAAACTTTTCTGACTTGTTTATGATTGAAATTTACAAGAAAGTTTTTACAGGTACAGAAAATAAAATTACAGGTACAAAGAAATAAAGTTATCTGCCTCTTCCTCTGCCTCTGCGAATAGGCTGTTTGGCAGGCCTGAATGGTTTGGCTCCAATTGGTCTTATCTTGACTGGAGCAAGACCATATTTTCTCTTCACAACAAGAGCTGCAAAGTCTTGTTCTTGCTGTGATGTAAATCTATTCTCAAGACATAACTGCTTGATTTCTTTTTGAAGCTCTAGCTCATTCAGCTCATTGTCCAGACGGGTTGGCGCTTCCTCTGCTCTGAATGAGGGAATCATATGATAAGCGTTTTGTTCCTTAGCCTTCTTCTTCAGAATGGTCCAGAGTTTTGGGTAAGCTTCTTCCATGAAATTGATGAAGATCTGCTGTGGGGAGAGATTATCATCCTGGAGTAATTCCCAGACGTAATAATCTCTGATGAATTTCTTCTTTGCAGTTCCCCACATGGACAGGGCTTCATATGGAATAAAGTCCTCAACATACCACAGCTCCTTTCCTTCCCATTCTAGAGTAGGCCCAAAACCTCCTCTAGTCCTCCTTCTCTTTCCTTGAGTGTCGGCTGGTCATCTGATCCATGACTTCCTTCCTCTTCAGACTTGAGGGTCCTTCAATTTGAAGGACATCTTGCTTCTTCTTTGACCTTATCTCTCTCTTCCCGCTGAACTCTCTCTTCCCCCTTTTTGCCAGCATCAACAAGGGTAGTTAATTGCTGCTCCATTTTGCTCATCTAATCAGACATGCCAAATGGCATCCTGTTGTTGGTAGGGGAAGGGGGCTGAAGAATCTCTCTCTGCAGTAGAGTGTCGATCTTGGCATTGATTGATTGAAGCTCAGGAGTGACTTGAGACATTAGCAGCTCTCCAATAGTATCTTTGACGATTTGCCTGATCAGCTCAGTCATGCCAGGAGATATACGAGGCGAGGAGAGTGCTCTCTGAGCCTTACGCAAAAGAACCACTAGGCGCAAGCTTACATGCGGTGGTAGTTCGAGAGGGTTTTCTCCGGGGTCACGACACAGAGTCTTGACTAGATCTGCGTCTAGGTGGTGTACCATGCAGTACCACGATCTATCTCTGCAGCTTCGTGAATAGGCTCCGGCTCTGGCTCCTTTTCTTCTTCTCTCTCTTCCTCTTTCTCTTCCCTTTTCTCCTGATCCTCCTCTTTCTCTTCTTCTGCCTTTTCTCCGGAATTTTCTTTTCCTTCCTCCTCATCTTTTTCCTTCTCATTTTCTTTTTCGGCTCCTGCATCTCTTCCATCATCACCATCATTATCATCATCATTATCATCATCATTGTTATCTTTTTCTCCTTCATCATCATCCTCATTATCATCATCATCCTTGTCCTCCTTTTCTCCATCTTTTTCTACCTCTTCTCCTTCTTCTTCTTCTTCTTCTTCTTCATCAGCCAACTCTTCTGTTTTCTCAATTTCTTCTGACTGTTTTTCAACTAGAATATTTTCTTCTGTTTTTCTCTCTTCCTGTTTTTCTTCTTCTTCTTCAACAACCAAATCAACAACTTCATTATTTCCTTCTCCATCTACTTCCTCAATTCTAATCTCTTTTTCAACTTCCTCCTCCTCTTCTCCAAAGGTACCATCAAAAATGCTAAGCATGATAGAATGGATAAATTGGTCCATGTTTGTTTTAAAATGGGACATGAACCAATTATCCTGGAGGATTAATACTAAGTCTGATTCTTTGCAAAAGTGAATCAGAACCTCCTATGTGGCCTGGGGATATTCCCAACCACTAGTTGCAATGTAGGTTTGAAGATTTGAAAATGTCAGAGTCTTGAAAAACTTCCACTCTTCAAAAATATGTACAAAAGAGTGTTTTAATGCTTGTGGCTTAACAAGCTAGAGTTGCTCAATTGATAGGTTGAAAGTATTGTTTTCTAGCAGGTTAAAGGTATAATTAGCTTCAGGGATAGAAATTATGAGACCTGCTTCTTCTTCTTCGAAAATGTAGACTGGGGGGTGAGTACAGGTACAATCCGAGTCTCAAGGGTGCCTGGTGCAGGCAGGTCTTCCGGATGAATTGGTGATCGGACTGAGGGGCTGGCAAGGTGTTCAGACTGCTCTCCCTCACTAAATTGTAGTTTCCTTGGCCTCTTGGGAGAGGGTTCTGGTGATGACTGCAGAATAGAAGGTCCTTCAGGGGCTGGTCCCCTTCTCTTGAATCTGACTGCAATGGGTGTGTCGTCGGACTCGGTGTCGGACTCATTGCCGGTTGCGATATCATTGCAGTGCATCCGACTCTCACGATGAATAGTATCTTGGATATGTCCTTGTGTCCGGCTCCTTGACAAGCGAGCCGCTCTCCCGGTGCCTCCGACTTTCTTCACCTTCTCGTGGTCCATATGACCAAGCCTTTTATTGGGGCGGAAGGGGTCGGTGTTTCCCTTTGCCACACCAGTCTTCTCAAAACCAACTTAGATGCGTTCCAAACGCCACCTTATTTATGAAGATATTCTCATCGTCAAGCCACTCGACTTTGTTGACCTCTCGCACAAGTTGCACGAAGATGTAGTCGGCCAATCAACTTCTTCTTCTGAATCGGTGCTCGGCACCATAAACTTCGGCGACGACGTTGATCATAAGCGCCCGCCATCCCCATTATTATTTTGTTGGTAATGTCAGCGCAAAGCGGTAAATCCTCTTGAGTTCACTTCTCTTGGTGTGAATTTGATTTTCCGGATATTTTCCACCTTAATCTTTTTCCGGTTTCGGCGGCGGATTGCTTGAGAGCTTTGACCGCTAAACCACGGTGCTTCATTAGAAGACAATGCGGATCGTCTCTCGAGATATCTTGTTGGTATTCGAATTATTGTCTTTATGAATTCCGTCTTGAATCAAATAAGCTTCGATAGAACTCGACAACATCCTCTTTGAGCGGATGTTGCGGGTTGATGTCTAGAAATGGGTAGATCCCATTAAGCTTCATTGCGCGAATCAGTTAAACATGTCGTAGTCCTCCAGATTGGCTTCCAATAAGCCTTCAAAGTCGACGACCAACGAGAAAATGATCTGGTCTTTCACCGCTTTCAAATTAACTCCTTCGAAAGATGCCATTTCTGCAAATAGAAGATTTTAGCGTATTTGGTGTTCAAAAATTTTTGCTCTGAAAGATCTAGGGTTTCTGTAAGCGTAAAGAGTAAAGTGAAAGGTCTTCTTTCCTTATAAAGAAGATGAAAAGACGTTTGTATTAATTTATTATATATTTGAACCGGTGGTACGCCTTTTGATATTCTTTTGAATTTCAAATTTGAATATGTGGCCCATTTTAAAATTTGACGGTTGATTCTGATTGGCCACCGTGGAGGTTGATTTAATAGACGATTGACGCGTGTATTAAAATTGCCACTTGGCTTAGGAAAATATATATTTAACTGCCAGTTGTTAACCAAAATTAATATAATATTATAGATGTGGCAGATAATAATTAAATATTCAGAGGTCAGTTTAGAAAACTTAGCTGGTCTAATTTGTTGACTGTTGACCGCTCTGTATCAGGTGAGTTGACTTCTCGCCTGGTATTCTGATCAGCTAGTTTGCTTTGTCCGTCCTTCGTATTCTCGCCTGCATCAGCTAGGATCTGATATGCCTGCCTCGTCTGCATCCAGGTGAGTACTTGTGCTCATTGGAATTCTTGCGGGCTTGGCTGATTCCATTCCATATCTCTTGATAAGATCTCTGGTATACTTTGCTTGGTTGATGAAAATTCCTTTTTCCATCTGCTTAACTTGTAGTCCGAGAAAGAAGTTAAGCTTTCCCATCATACTCATCTCAAATTCTCCTTGCATGAGGTTGGAGAATTTCTCGCATAGCTCTGGATTGGTTGATCCGAATATGATGTCATCCACATATATCTGAACTATCAATATGTGGCCTTCATGCTCCACTCTGAATAGGGTCTTGTCCACCTTCCCTTTGCAAAATCCATTTTTCTCAAGAAACACAGATAGTGTTTCATACCACGCTCTTGGTGCTTGCTTGAGTCCATAAAGAGCCTTCAACAGCTTATAGACTTTGTCTCCTTTGACAAAACCTGGAGGTTGCCTTACATTGACTTCTTCCTCTAGAATTCCATTCAGAAAAGCACTCTTTACATCCATCTGATATACTTCGATGTCTTTGAATGCAGCATATGCGAGGAATAGTCTGATGGCCTCTAATCTTGCAACAGGTGCATAGGTTTCATCAAAATCTCTTCCCTCACACTGTGTATAACCTTTTGCTACAAGTCTGGCCTTATTCCTAACAACAGCTCTGTCTTCATCACTCTTGTTTTTATACACCCATTTGGTGCCAATAACTTTCTTGTGATCAGGTCTGTCTGTTAGTTCTCAAACTTTGTTTCTTTCCATCTGCTCCAATTCCTCTTGCATGGCATTAATCCATGAATAATCTTCCAAGGCTTGTTCTGTAGTCTTGGGTTCAATTTGTGACATAAAACATGAGAACATCGCCATTCCTGCTGGTAGGGTTGACTATCTCGTCTGTTGTTACCCAAAATATTATCCGAAGATAGTATTGCTGGAATGATCGAGTAACCAACGAGTGCGGGAGCACGTCCGTGAGAAATTAAATGACACAAGATTTGCCGGGGTTGTTAATCCCGGGCTTGAATGCTCTCGCGAGATTTTATTAATAAGTATACTGTTGAGTACAAATATTAATGTTAGAATCTATCACAAAGAGTGTAAAGATTTCTAGTTTTCTAAGATGTGGAGCGTATAGAATGCCGGAAGAATCAGATATGGAGTTCTGTGAATTCTTGCTATGGATGTTCTATGTATGAGAATGTCTTTCTCTTTTCTCTCTCTTGTTTGCTGTATTTTCGAAGCCCTTATTCTGTGTTATGGACCTCCTATTTATAGCAGACCAAGTTCCTGGGGGGGCCCGTGCAATCGCAGGCGATCGTCGTTATTTATATTATAATAAGACGGCCGATCGTCTCGTCGCGTGGGGCTTTTCCCTTAAAGTCCGCGGTTATTCTTGACGGTACCATGCGGTCTGACGGGGAATTCGCATGCGTCCTGAGCCGCTGTCACCCACCTTTTCGGCGGCACTGTTGGTAGGTGAAGTAGGTGACAGACTGTGAGCACAGGTCTTGTCTGTCAGCACCTTTCGCAGGTCTGCGGCCCTGTTGGTAGGTGAGGTAAGTGACAGGCTGTGGGCACCGATCTTGTCTGTCAGCACCTTTTGAGGTCTGCACGCGGGTCCCAGCCCGAGATTTGGGCTTTGATGACTTTTGACGGATGTTGGATTAATACGTGGCACGAGACGATCGCCAATCAACAAAAGACGATCGCCAATCAACAAAAGGCGATCGCCGTCGGTGCCGAGTTCTGGGTGTTTGCCCCGAGTATATCTCTTATGGTAGACTCCCCGACTGCTATGACGATCGCCTTCGAGACGTGTTTAAATGCCGCACAACAATTGCCCCCCAGCTCGGCTCGATGTTGAAAACATGGGGTGAGGTGGCACTTTTGGCGATCGCCAATGTTTTAGACGACCGGGCGATCTGATTTCAAATTTGGACGATCTTCTTTTTACGCTGGGAGCGGCGGGAAAAGAAAAGCGGGCTCTTGAAACAATGCAAGGACACGCGTCGCGTTTCTATTGAGGGATCCCGACGGTTCGTTAGACTTTGTCGATTGGCGTGCCCTCGAAAAGATGCGTACGCGGGACTCGAGGGCCGCATTTATTGTGTTCCCCAACTGTCGGTTGCATCCCAGCCCTCGGACTTTCGCCTATTTGCACAGAGACCCCCGCCTCCATCTATAAAAGGGGCTAGGGCTACTCCATTTTCATCTTTTACGCGTCCTTTCCTTCCTGCTGAAGCTCTGCAAAAATTTCCGAAGCTTGTTTTGCCGACCGTATTCCTTTCTTTAGGTAAGAAACCCAATTTTTCTTTCTCCCTTAATTTTTTGAGAATATGTCGGGAGGATCTAAGGTCTTCAAAGCCGGAAGCACTTCTGCCGCCGCGGCTTCGCCGGATCGGGAGGGAATTCCAGTGGGAATCCCCGTGGAAACGGCCGTAGAGGCTATTCGTGCGGGGATTGCACCCGCAGAGCTTGAGGAGCTTTTCAACGAGGCCGTAGTGGCGGGATCTGCGGCGGCGGAGGAGCGAGATGCGTCGCCGGTGGAGGAAGACGAACTGATGTGTTTGTCTTGGGAAAAAGATAGCGTCTCCGGCCCCGTCTCTACGGCTTTTGCTAAACTTATGGAGGGGATTGCCAGGCCCTGTCCGGAGTTTGATTTCGAGGTTTACTCCGCCGCTCATCCCTACGAACATGTGAAGCGGACGGAGTTTCGGGCTGCCGACCTGTCTCAATGGACTCTTGGTCAGATTCGGAGTTCGGCGACCTGGAAGGACATGACCCGCTGGAGGGTCAAATATCATATCCCCTCTGATGTGTCATTGCACGTGCCCACCGAGAACGAACGTGCCGACCAGCCTCCCAAGGGTATGGTCGCCATCAACGAAATGACCCTGGCTGCCGGACTGCGGTTTCCCTTGCCGTTCGCTGTCTCGTATCTGCTGATCGCCTGGAATTTGGCGCCTCTTCAGTTGACGCCGAACGCCTGGCTGTAGATTATCAGCACATTGACATTGTTCGGCGGTCACAGGCTGTTTCGCTTGCCTTCTGCGCTGGAGATGAATTATCTTTTTAAGCTGACTGTGCAGAAGGGATCGATCGGCGGCTACCATATCCAAGGTCGCCTGGGTAGGGTGGTCATTGGGGTGCCGAACAAGGCTCGGGGCGACCTGACAAAGTGGTGTTGGGTTGGTGGTGCATGGAGGTCGGCATCGAGCGAATCGCTGGAGGAGGAGTTGGATATCCCTACCAATTTTCGGGAGAGGAATCCAAGTAAGGGTTTCCATTCTCCCTTTATTTGGATACTCCTTGGACTGATCTAATTTATTTCCCTTTTTGCAGGATCCCTTGTTCCGTCGGTCGACGATCTCCCTTTTGATTTTTCGATCGTCTGGGAGCGGATTCGCGCATTGCCGGATTCCTATAAAGACGTTCAATCGGTCAGCCAAGAATCTCATCGGTTGGGAGCTCGACTGTTTCGCTTCCCTCGCCACTTGAAGGCCCCTGGTATGGCTTTTCATCTACTCTCATCTGTGTGGCGATCGTCTCCAAGAGGTTGCCATGTCTAAGTAAGTGTCTAACTTGTTTGAGTTTCTTCTTTGGCAGAGATTTATTTTCCCCGTTTCGCCGAGATACCGCAGGAGATCGCCATGTCTAATCCCGGTTTTATCGGTCGCCTTCATCTGGGAAAGAAAACGGGTTGCGTTGCTGCGACGTCGTCTCGCCCTGCCCTTGTGGTGAGGCCCGCTGCGGTGCCGGTCGCCGAACCGGAATCTCAAGGTGAGGAACAACTTCAGCGCAACCGCAAGAGGCGGAGGCCGGAGGGGTCCCTTCCGTCGGTTGAGGTGGATTTGGCTATTCTGGAGCCGCCGATCGCCGCTCCCCCCGCTTCTTCTGTTCCGATGGAGGAGGGGTCTGGTCCCAGGCCATCGGCATCCAGCTCCAGGTCATCTGCCGGCTACTTGAAAAGGACGGCGATCGCTGATGCCGAGACTTCTCGGGGAAAGCCCTATTTCGGCCGTGATCCAGAGCTGGTCAACAGGTGAGATTGGTTTGAACTTTCCAAGTTAGGCATTCTGAGTGAGGTATAGGCTAACTCCTTAATTTCTTTGGTTTGTGCTGCAGGGTTCGTCTCTTTGATTCGGACGTCTCTCCCATTGTGCTGGACTTTTTGTCGAGCAAGGCTCCGCAAGCACCTCTCGACGTCCCATCTTACGTTCAGCAGGCCATTACCTCTCTGCCCAAGGCCTGGACGACCGATCTTGATGCGATCGCTCGTCATCGATCTGGAGATGCCATGCAGGCGACCCTTGCCCTGGCTCTCCAGACGGCGACGATGGCCGTCCAAGCCACTAGGGATTTTGAGGGGCGACCCTCCACTGCCCGTCTCCATAGCGACCTCGAGGCCGCCCGGAACAAAAATATTGAGGCTGCCAACCGGATCCAGTCTATGGAGAAGGAGTTTGAGGAGACGGCCAAAAGGGCTAAGCAGGATGTTGACCGTTTGAAGCTGGAGCTGAGCCGCTCTAAGGAGGCTGCCGACCGATCCCATGATAGAGAGAAGGAAACCCGCCAGAAGTACGCGGCGTCGCAGGAGGAGGCGGCCGGACTGAAGGCGATGGTGGATCGGCTCAGCGGTGAGCTGGACGCGGCGAAGAAAGAGCTGGAGAAGGCCCAGGGTGAGAATGCCGCCAAGGTTGTCGAGCTGGCGGAGGCTGAGAAGACGGCCGTGGAGTTGAAGGGCCAACTGAAGGCGATCGAGACCGATCCTTACCAAAATGTGGCGCTCGCCGGCGAGTTCGCCTATTACTTGGCCTATGCTGACGTTGTTCGATCCGCTAAAAAGGCAGGGATCGAGATCGGTCCCTTGATGGAGAGCTTCAAATCCTACGCCCTCGCGAATCCTCTGCACCCGGAGTTCTCCTTGCCGATCCTTGACTTAGCCGACTTCGGGATCGACTTGAGTTGGTATACGGGTAAACTCATTCATCCCGAGGCCGAAGCCGATCCGCAACCTGAGGGCGATGGTCAGCCGGCGGGGCCTTGAGTGACATTTTGTTTTCCTTTGTAACTTTGTACTTTTTGTTTTCCTTTTGTAATGCCTTCGGGCCCCGTAATGTACGAAACTTGCATTATGAATAAAATGTTCTTCTTTTCATACGATCGCCTTTGAATGTTTGCGTGCAAGCCGCACAAGTACGTGTATGATTTCTTTCGACGTTTTGTTCATCCGATCGATTGTCTGAGTGTTGAAAGCATTGATATGTTTTGAATCGGAATTCTTACTTGTAATTTTTGTCGGACGACTCCGATCGTCCTGCGCGTGTCTGAGCAAATGTGTTTGAGTGAGGCCGATCGTGTGTGGTTCCTTTTGTTCGATCGTATTTGGGATTAGCTCGACCCATCTCTGCCCCCTTGTTTTTGTTTACTTGTTGTAAGTAAGGAAACAAAAACTAAGTTGTCCGGCGGGCTATCTTCAGTTTTGTCGGTTCTGAAGATTTATGTATGGTTGGGGTGTTCGATGGACCGACCTCCCTTATCGTGTCTTTGTGTGCGAGGGATGTTGTGTATCCCGCGACTCACTTTTTGTGAGGGTCCTCCGTTAGACTACGCCTGCCTTGTGTTAAAACGAAAGGTGGGCGATCTTGGTCTGGAGGAGTCCTTGCGCGGGGCATCGTCGGTTTATTCGACTCCACGCCCGCGGCTTGTCAGCTCTGCTTCCACCTCGGCCCGCCATGAAGATGGCGACCCTCGACGGTGTACGTTGAGACGGGGGTAGTGGCACGTCGCATTGTCCGGGTTCACCATGTTAGATGATGAACCATTGAGGGGGGGCGATCGTGTCCACTGATTAGTTTTGGAGGGTCATTTGGCTACGCCGGCCTCGTATTTAAACGAAGGGCGGGCGATCAAAGCTCGAAGGAACCTTGCATGGGCGAAGCTGTCGGTTCCATCGACCTCCAGTGCCATGGCTGTATTGTTTTCTACCTCGGATTGTCATTCTTGAACGACGATCCTCGACGGTATGTAATATGCTAGTGGGGCGATCGCCAGAATAGATGGGATAGAGAACAAAAATATTTCATTATATTCCTTGTACATTTGGCAGTTGAAAATGAATACAAAGTTATCATTGATAGTATTTCTTCAGATGTACAGCGTTCCAGGGATATCGGTCCGGAGTACCGTCAGGGTGTTCCAGCTCGTAGGCTCCCTTAGTTAGCCATTTCGATATTCTGAAGGGGCCTTCCCAACTTGGTCCAAAGACACCTGTGTGGGTTTGGATCTTTTTGAGGACGAGATCGCCCACTTGAAACCGCCTTTCCCTGACCTTCGAATTGAAGAACTTTTCGGATCTCCTTTTGTGGATAGTGTTCTTCATTTCCGAGGTCAGTCGACGTTCATCGAGCATGTCGAGGTCGATCCGCCGGGCCACATCATTATCGATCGTCATCTCTTGCTCGGTTCGATGGCTGAGGACGGCGATCTCCGAGGGAATCACCGCTTTTGTTCCAAAGGCGAGGGCGAATGGGGTTTCGCCCGTTGAATTGCGGGTCGTTGTTCGGTAAGACCACAAAACGTCTGGGAGCTCGCTCGCCCATCATCCTAGCCTGGATTCGAGTCGTGCTTTAATTGTGTGATTGAGGATCTTGTTCACTGCCTCTACCTGCCCGTTCATCTGAGGGTGATAGGGAGCCGAGAACAACCTTTTGATTCCCTACTTATCACAGAATTGCATGACTTCTAAGCCGTCGAACTGCTTTCTATTGTCGGAGATGATGGCCTGGGGTAGACCGAACCGGCATATGATGTTTCTCCAGATAAACTTGATCACTTGCTCTTGGCCGATCTTGTTTAGCGGTTCGGCCTCTGCCCATTTGGTGAAATAGTCGACCCCGACGATGGCGAACTCTGACCTCCTGGAGCCGTCGGTAAGGGACCTATAAGGTCGATGCCCCATTGAGCGAATGGCCATGGGCTGTACATTGAGGTGAGCTGCTCGGGGGAGATTTTAATACTTGGTCCCATTACTTGACATCTATGACACGACCTGGCATAGGCGATCGCATCCTTCTGAAGTGATGGCCAGAAAAACCTTGCCTGGTTGTCTTATGGATGAGAGCTCGTCCGCCAGCGTGGTTTCCACAGATTCCGTCGTGGATCTCGGCTAAAACGAGCTGTCCTTCCTCCGGTGTAATACACTTGAGGAGGGGAAGGCTGAAAGCTCGCTTGTAAAGACGATCGTCCAATAGCGTGTATCTGGTCGCTCGGAGCTGGAGTTGGCGAGCTTTGATACGGTCGTCAGGGACCGTCCCGTCCTTCAAGTATTTGATGAACGGAGTCATCCAGATTTCTTCGGCAACGACAACTGTGGCCACCAGGTTTCTTTCAATTGCCGGCCTTGCTGACTTTGTAATTTGGATATTAGAGAAATCGGCTGCCCCATCTGACGATGATAGCTTGGATAGGGTATCGGCCTGAGAGTTGTGCTCTCTCGGGACTTGTTCGATTTGTACTTCTTCAAATTTCGTGCACATCTCAGCGACCAGCTCTTGGTATTTGATCATCTGTTCGCCGCGTGCCTCATATTCTCCTTTGACTTGGTTCACGACCAAGAGGGAGTCCATGAAGATATGGAGGCGACGAACGTCTAGGGCGAGAGCCAGGTCGAGCCCGCCTACCAAGGCTTCGTATTCGGCTTCATTATTGGTCGCACGAAACCCGAAACGCACGGCATTTGTGAAACTTTGTCCGTTGGGGCTAATGAGGACAATCCCTGTCCCTGATCGCGAGTTGGTCGCCGAACCGTCCACGTACAGCTTCCAGGCAGGGCGACCGATATGGGTCGGACTGTGAGGGAATGTTAACTCCACCACGAAGTCCGCCAGAGCTTGGCCCTTGATCGCCGTGCGAGGAGCGTATGTGATGCCGTATTGGGCGATCTCTAGTGACCATTTGAGGAGTCGCCCGTTGGTGTCCGGTCGATGTAGAACTTGCCTTAGAGGGAGAGTTGTCAAAACCTCCACTTGATGGTCGAAAAAATAGGCTCTTAGCTTACGGACACTCATGACTAGAGCGTAGGCGATCTTCTCCAAAGGTGTATAGCGTGTTTCAGCGTCGTGGAGCGCTTAACTAACATAGTAGATCGGCAAATGGACTAGTCCCTCCGCTCGCACCAAGACCGCACTCAGCGCGACCTCCGAGGCCGCTAGGTAAAGGAATAATTTCTCACCGGGGATCGGCTTTTCCAGGATCTGGGGGTTGGATAAATATTCCTTTATTTTGGCGAACGCTATCTGACTCTCCTTCGTCCATGTGAACTTCTTGTTCTTGATGGTCGCGAAGAAAGGCTTGCTTTTATCGCCGAGCCGAGATATGAAGCGGTTGAGGGCGGCCAGACAACCTGTGAGGCGTTGTACCTGCTTGATGTTCCGAGGTTCCTGCATGTCAAGGATCGCCTGTATCTTGGTGGGATTCGCCTCGATCCCCATCTGGCTGACAATGTGCCCCAGGAATTTCCCGGAACCCACCCCAAAGTTGCATTTCTTGGGGTTCAGCTTCATGTTGAATTTTTCGAGGATGGCGAATGTCTCGGCGAGATCATTGAGGTGATCTTTCTTCTTGAGGCTTTTGACCACGATATCGTCGATGTAGACCTCCATGGTCTTGCCGATCTGAGTAGCGAACATCCTGTTGACCAGACGCTGGTAGGTCGCCCCCGCATACTTCAAGCCGAACGGCATTCGGACCCAAAAGTATATGTCTTTTTCCGTGTGGAAAGATGTGTGTTTTATGTCTTTCTCCGCCATTGGGATTTGATGATATCCGGCGAAGGAATCCATAAACGACATCATTTCGCAGCCTGCAGTACTATCGACCAAGTGATTGATATGAGGCATCGGAAAGTGATCTTTTGGACAAGCCGCGTTGAGGTCGGTGAAGTCGATGCATAACCTCCAGGAACCAGTTGGCTTCTTGACGAGTACCGCGTTGGCGACCCATTGTGGGTCGTCTGTAGCTACCCCGATTAACTTGTTGTCGAGTAACTTTTGGACCTCTATGTCGAGCGCCGCGTATTTTTCGGGGCCGAATTTCCTACGTTTTTGGTGAACAGGCTTCATCGCCGGGTCGATCTTTAGATAGTGGCAAGCATGCTCGGGACTTATGCCAACCATATCTTGATGCGACCAGGCGAAGACTACGATGTTCTTACGTAGAAAATTGACCAGATCTCCTTTCAGTGCGAGGTCGATGCTTGCGCCGATCTGCACTTCCCGTTCTGGACGAGCCGGATCTATCGCTATACTCTCCAACTCTTCGATGGGGACGGTCGCTTCTTGCTTGGAACGATTTCCAGACTCGATCCTTGGATCGACGTCGAGACTGGGCTCGAAACCGATCCTTGGCTCGATGTCGTCCGTTAACTGATCCGAGATGTCGTCCTCTGAGTTGGGTTGGTACGATGTGTTTGGTTCGTCGATCTCCATGGGTCGATCGTCGATCGTTTCAACGTTACACATATCGGGGGAAGTATTGAAAACAGTAACGACATAGGAGTAATTCAAACATCTTTCTGCCATTAGCTGATCCCCCTTTACAGTACCGACCGTCCCATCGGCAGTGGGGAATTTGATACAATAAAAGAAAGACGAAGCGACCACCTAAAAGGTTTCTAAGAATGGACGACCTAGGAACCCATTATAGATGCTGGGTCTATCTATGATTACAAAATTTAGGTTCCTAGTAATCCTAACCTTGGGATGGTAAAAGCATATCAGCTCAACGGAGAGCTTGATCATCCCATAGGCTTGGACAGTGCTGTCGCCGAATCCTTGGAGCACGGTGTCGAATGGCTTGATGAATTTGGTTAAGTTTCCGAGCTGGTCCAAAGCTGTTTTGAATATGATATTGCAGAAGCTCCCGTTGTCAACCAGCACGCGGTCGACCGCCTTCCCAAGGATACAGGCAGAGATCACCAATGCATCCTCTTTGGGGCATTGTACCCCCTCCCTGTCTTTGTTGGAGAAGGTGATGAGCGCGTCTCTAGCGATGGTCGGCTCTGGAGGCACCACAATATGGACTCCGGCGAATGCCCTCAGTTCGGCCTTCCGCTTCCTGTTTGACGCGGTGGAAACCGGGGAAAGGCCCCCAAGGTTCCCACATCCTGCTTGGAGCATATTAATCCGACCGCCAGGGTTGATCGGAGGAATCGATTCATCGGAATGCTCTGGCTCGTGTTCGATCCTGGCGACCGGATTGGGAGGCGTCCTTTCGTTTTGCCGGCGCTCGCGCCCTCCGGTCCTCTCTGTTCGAGGTTCTGGCTTGGTGACCAGGTTGTCTAATTTGCCTTCTTCGAACAGTCGCCAGAGTTGCCTGAGGAGGTCGCGGCATTGGCTGGTGTTGTGGCCGGGACTTTTGTGGTAGGCACAGAATTTGCTACGGTCTAGATGACCGTGGTCCCTTATTGGCTTTGGTTTGGAAAGCCACTCCAGCCCCTTAATTGCGTTGAAGATGTGGGATGGAGATAAGTTGAGGTTGTGGAGGAGGTGAACCTCTACATCGCCGAAGGCTTTGAATTCGCCAGGCAGCTTTGCGACCGCCTTTCTGGGCTTGGCGACCGCCTTCTTCTGGACATGGGATGGCGTCTTCCCCTCTCCGGTGGGTTCCTCATCTAAACGGAGGGAGAGCATCCTCTGCCTGGCCAGGAAGTCGGCGGCTCTGACGCGGAAGACCGAGTAGGTCGGGGGGATATCCTTTGTGAGATGCCTGAACATGGGTGAGTGGCCGTAGAATCCCCCCAGGACTGAATAGAGGGCGAGCTCGTCGCTAATGGGCTCGCTGGTGAGGACTATCTCGTCCACCCGGTCGATGTAATCTTCATCTGGCTCGTCCTTCCCCTGCTTGATTTTCATCATGCGGTGGGGGCCTTCAGGGCGAGCGACTTTGGCGGCGAAGTACGACGTAAAGTCGTTCGCCAGCTTCTCGAAGCAATTGATTGAGCGGGGTGGCAGTGAGATGTACCACCTGTGGGCGAGGTCGCCCGGAGTCAGCGGGAACATTCGACACTTTGTCGCATCTGAGGCTCCACATCCGGTCATGTAGATCCGGAATTTGCTCAAGTGGGTCTCCGGATCCGATCTTCCATCATATAGAGGTGTCTGTGGGGGAGCGATTGTTGGTTGAACCGGGGAGAGATCGATCTGGACCGCGAGTGGTTCACTTGGTCCAGAGATCGTTCTCCTGGCGCCTGCCCCAGTGTCTAGGAGCGCCCTCATTTCGTCGAGCTGGCGCTGCATTGCGGCCATCGCCGTGGCCTGACTGCTAGCTGATTGACTACCGGAGCGCGAACCCCATGGTGGATGACGAGTTCTCTGCCCGCAGACTCATTTCTCGGGCGAGTGGGGGCCTGTCGACCGGCCTGTCTTCTGGGAGTCGGATATGCCGAACTCCTGGTGACGGATTCGGACTCCGACGCCTCCCGACTCGGGCCCGACTGCCCGGGTCGCCACGAGGGATCACTCCCTAGGCGGCTGAAGACGGAGTCGTCCCGCCTTACGCGAGCCTTTGCTTGCGGCTCAGGGTTTTCTGTTGATTTCTCAACATATATCCCTTTGAGCTTCCGCTTGCCAGCTCGGCGGATGGTTGACGGAGTGATGGTGGGCGAGTCGCATGCAATCCGTCGCTCCCTCACGACGGCTATGGCCTCCTCAATCTGTTCCGCGGTCTGGAACTGATCGAGTGAGAGGCTAGGGCCGTCCCTTGGGGACGGGAGTGAGGACCTAGCGTCGCCGCGGTCACCCTCCGCCGCGGGCTGGGATTTTGTCCGGGTCGGAATGATATTTCCGGCAGATCTCAGGGTGGCTCTCTTGGAAGTTGTTGCAGACGTCATTTTTCTGAAGGTTTATTTCTTTTGAAGAACATGGAGTGTTTCTTCAAGTGTGAGTCCGGAGAACAATGAGTGTTCTACGAGACGATCGGAATAAAAGTGAAGGTACGCCCCTTCTTCTAGCGCCAATTGTTGTTACCCAAAATATTATCCGAAGATAGTATTGCTGGAATGATCGAGTAACCAACGAGTGCGGGAGCACGTCCGTGAGAAATTAAATGACACAAGATTTGCCGGGGTTGTTAATCCCGGGCTTGAATGCTCTCGCGAGATTTTATTAATAAGTATACTGTTGAGTACAAATATTAATGTTAGAATCTATCACAAAGAGTGTAAAGATTTCTAGTTTTCTAAGCTGTGGAGCGTATAGAATGCCGGAAGAATCAGATATGGAGTTCTGTGAATTCTTGCTATGGATGTTCTATGTATGAGAATGTCTTTCTCTTTTCTCTCTCTTGTTTGCTGTATTTTCGAAGCCCTTATTCTGTGTTATGGACCTCCTATTTATAGCAGACCAAGTTCCTGGGGGTCCCCCTGCGATCGCAGGCGATCGTCGTTATTTATATTATAATAAGACGGCCGATCGTCTCGTCGCGTGGGGCTTTTCCTTTAAAGTCCGCGGTTGTTACTGACAGCCGGCTGTACGGTCTGACGGGGAATTCGCATGCGTCCTGAGCCGCTGTCACCCACCTTTTCGGCGGCACTGTTGGTAGGTGAAGTAGGTGACAGACTGTGAGCACAAGTCTTGTCTGTCAGCACCTTTCGCAGGTCTGCGGCCCTGTTGGTAGGTGAGGTAGGTGACAGGCTGTGGGCACCGATCTTGTCTGTCAGCACCTTTTGAGGTCTGCACGCGGGTCCCAGCCCGAGATTTGGGCTTTGATGACTTTTGACGGATGTTGGATTAATACGTGGCACGAGACGATCGCCAATCAACAAAAGACGATCGCCAATCAACAAAAGGCGATCGCCGTGGGTGCCGAGTTCTGGGTGTTTTCCCCGAGTATATCTCTTATGGTAGACTCCCCGACTGCTATGACGATTGCCTTCGAGGCGTGTTTAAATGCCGCACAACATCGTCTTAACACCATCAGTCAACTTTCCGATAATTTGCTGAATTGGGTGATCCTTGAGCCATTTGGGGATATCGTCCTCTTCTGGGTTTTTTCCCCCTGTTGGACTGCCCTGGTGGTTATCTGCCTCAGCTGGGTTCTGGTCTGCAACTGGATCAGCTACCGTCTTGTCATCTGCAGGTTGGTTCTGATCTGCAGATGAGTCTTTGTCAGCTCCGGCTGGGTCTTCTTCAGCGGCCACTGGATCAGATAGGTTTGGTGATCCTGTCTGATCTGCAGTTGGGTCTTCAGCAGCTGCAGTTGGGTCATCAGGCTGGTCTGCAGGTGAGTCCACCATTCCAGTGTCATGAACAATGACTTCTTCAAGGGTTGCTGACTTGAGCTTGTTCTCAATTAGCTCAACTTGTTTCCTGTACTCAACGGTAGATTCATCTAAAACAACATGGGGTGTTTCCTCCACAACTAAGGTTCTTTTATTAAAAACTCTATATGCCTTGCTTCTTTGGGAATATACCATAAAGAGACCGTCATCAGTTTTAGCATCAAAGGCATTTAGCTGTGTTTTACCGTTGTTGTGGATGAAACACTTACAACCAAAAACATGAAAGTAAGCAGCAGTAGGAGTTCTATTATTCCAAACCTCATAGGGAGTTTTGCCATGTCTCCCTACTATCATACTCCTATTCTGGGTGTGATAGGCTGTGTTGACAGCTTCAGCCCAGAACCTTTTGGGTAGGTCCGCTTCTGCAATCATGGACCTTGCTGCTTCCTTCAGGGTTCTGTTCCTTCTTTCAGCAACACCATTCTGCTGGGGCGTCCTGGCTGCAGAGAGCTCATGCTGGATCCCATTATGATCGCTGTAATCAGTTATCGCCTTGTTGAGAAACTCTCCTCCTCTATCTGATCTGATCTTGATTATGGAGAGGGATTTCTCATTCTGGATCCTTCTCAGCAGCTCAGGTAACTTGGTCAAGGTTTCACTTTTCTTGTATAGGAAGATAATCCAAGTGTACCTTGAATAATCATCTACTATTACAAGCGCATGCTTTCGTCCGCTCAAAGTCCTTGGCTTGATAGGACCAAATAGATCCATGTGGAGTAGATCTAAGATCCTTGTTGTGAGTGTTGTAGGCTGAACTGGCTTGAATGATGCTTTGGTCTGCTTTCCCTTCTGACATGCATCACAAAGTGCTTCCTTCTTGAATGCTTCATTTGGAAGTCCTCTGACCAGCTTCTGAGAACTAATCTTGTTGATGGCTTTGAAGTTCAGGTGACATAGTCTTTTGTGCCATAGCCATCCATTCTCAGCTACTGTCTTGGATAGAAAACAGGAGTTAGGTGTTCCTGTGTTCCAATCAATCATGTAGACATCTCTTCTTCTGAAACCTTGTAGCTTTACTTCTCGAGATAAGATGTCTGTCACCATACACTTCAAGATAGTGAATACTACTAGGTTCTTCTCGTCACAGAACTGGCTTATGCTCAGGAGGTTGTACTTGAGCCCTTTGACATAATGGACTTTGGATATCACAATGTTTCCTAGGTGCAGCTCTCCAAAGCCTTTTGTCTGTCCTCTAGAGCTATCTCCAAAGGTTACATCGGGACCTCTTTCTTTGATGTACTTGGACAGCATCTTCTTGTTCCCGGTCATATGCTTCGAGCATCCAGAGTCTACAAACCATTCTTCACCTCCAAAATTTGAGCTTGAGGAGATGTGGTTGTAGTCCTTCCACCTTTTCTGCAATTAAACAAGCAGAGATTTAGGTTCCCAAATTTGTGTGGGTCTTTTGGGGTTAGCTGGTTTCCTGGAGAATTGATTTCTCCTTGGTTTATAGAAATTGTTATTATTATTATTATAACCCTCATAAGGTGTCTGTGGTCGAGGTCTGAATCTCCTGGTTGGATTGTATACCGGATATTCCTCAAAGTTTTGATAGTGTGGGCCATTTCTAAATCTAGGCTGAGACCATTTATTAAATCTTTGTGGTCTCCACACTTGTTCATTTTGGTAATTAGGATAACCTTGAGGTTTCCATCTGCCCCTCCCATTATGAAATCTGTTTTTAGGGAGTTGTTGGTAATAGTGGGCATGTTGTCTGGGCTGCTGCTTTTGCCTGGGCCACTGCCTAGTCGCCTGTCTAGGTGGCTGTCTGGTGTAACCTGACTGCAGCCTATACGTTTGACTTGGTTGTTGCCTGTTTTTGAATATCGGTTTATATACAGGCTCAGCAGTCGAGACAATTGTTTCTCCCTTGATAAACTTGGTTTCAGAACTAGAGGGAGTGTGAGAATCATATCCAAGGCCTGATTTGGTGTATAGTGACCTTTTATAAGTACACAATTCTCCCAGAGTTGAAGACGCCTTCAGGGAGGTTATTTCCTGCGCCTGAGTTTTATTTATCTGAGCCAGCTTAGTAAACTCAGCTTTGGCATGAGCAAGTGCAGCTGATTTTTCTTTAAGTAAAATGGTTAGTCGATCTATCTCAGCTGTATTGACATTTGCCTGGTTTTTAAAATCAGCTGTAGTTATCTCAACCTTATTCAAATCTAGGCTGACTTTTTCGAAATCATTTTTCAGCTGCCTATTCTCATCTTGCAGCTGAGTCTTCTCTGCTGATACAGCTTGGTGTGCAGATTTGAGTATTTCAAAATCTTTAAATAACTGATTTACCGATTCATGTAGATCCATATCTTGTGACATGGCTGAGCTATTATTTGAACCGGTGGGTTTAGAAGTTACCTCTTCATCAGCTAGGTTTGCCATCACGCAGTCATACTCCTCATCTTCATCAGAAAAGAATCCGCTGCTTGATTCGACATGCTCCTGGTCTTCTCCGATGAGGGCCTTTCTTCTATCTTCTTTTCTGCCCACCTCCTTCTTGGTTTCGTCCTTCTTGAGCTCGGGACAATCCATTTGGATGTGTCCTATTTTGTGACAGTTGTAGCATTCTACTTTCCAGCTTCCAGCCTTCTAGTTCCTTATTGGATTCTCCTTATAATTTTTCTTATATTTGGAGTAGTTCTTTCTAAAATTGCTGAACCTTTGCATTATAAATGTCATTTCTTCCTCAAAATCTAGTGGATTTGGAGGTTTCACATCAGATAGCCTCTTGGCAGGGGACTCGGCTACAAATGCGATTCCCTTCTCTGCAGGCTCAGTTGAGGATGAACTTGGAAGCTCGAACTCATAAGCCTTCAGATCAGAGAACAGCTCCTGAATCTTTATCTTATTCAGGTCCTTGGACTCTCTCATGGCTACGGCCTTCATGCTCCATTCGGGGTTGAGAGATCTGAGAACCTTTAGTGCCATTTCCCTGTTGCCATAGTTTTTGCCCAGGGAGTTGATCTCATTAATAATCTCAGTGAACCTTGTGTCCACTTGATCTATGGATTCACCATTCTTCATTTTAAAGTTGTCAAATTTTTGGATAGCAATTGACAGCTTGTTTTCCTTGATCAGCTCCGTTCCTTCACACATTAGGGCTAATGTGTCCCAGATTTCTTTGGCATTCTTACAGTTCTTGATCTTGACCATGGTGGATTTGTCAAGAGTTTGATATAACACATCTCTGGCCCGGTTATCAAGATTGGCCAGCTTTCTTTCTTCGGGAGTCAGCTCTGTCCTCTTCTTAGGAATCTTCTCTGGCCTCCCTGCTGCGATCTCCTCTGCTGTGTTGTCCTTCTCAAAGATGAATGGACCGTCTTCGATGATTCACCACATGTCGTCATGAATTGAAGATAAGTGTGCCTGCATCCTTATTTTCCACAGATCATACTCACAATCGAAAACACAGGGAGTCTAGAGTGCATGTGTTCCATTATAAAGTGAGAGTAAAGATATATATCTGATATAGATCTGGTTCGTGAAATAAATGAACCAACCTCTCCGATACCACTTGTAGGTCACAAGTCGTCCAGGTACAAGTCTAGAGGGGGGTGAATAGACTTGTAGAAACTCTTAAACTCTTTTTCACGAAGAGTGAGTTTCTTCAGCTGATAGTTAAACAAATGACTTGGAGTCGTTTGTTCTTAGATTTATGCGGAAGTCAGCTGATGACGAATAGAAAGAAACTTAATGAAACACTTAACAATGAATGCAGCAGTTAGGGTATGATGCAATAAAACAGTAAATAACGCAAGCAATTATAGTGGTCTCAGAGGTGGGGTAATCCTCTACTAATCCACTTTTCTCCAAACCAGTTGGAGATGAATTCACTATAATTTTCAACCAGTGATAAATATTACAGTGATTCAAACCACACTACAACAGCTTCCAACCAGTGGAAATCCGTGCCGTTGTACACACTTGACTGCCTTGCACCTCTTGATCCTCGATCCTTGGATGCCTTTACAGTCTCTTACTTCAACCAGTGAAGTACCCCGTACTTAGGATTATAGACAAGAGTTTTTGTCTTCTCCAACTAAGAGCTTCTTTAAGTATGAACTTTTAGAACTGCTCTTTTCACGATGCTATTGATTGCTTTAGATTGCTTGATTGCTTTGATCGCTTGAATGTATGTTCGCACCGGTAGTTGCTCAGCTTCAAATCTCCGGATATATATAAGTCACGATCTCTGAGCTTTTTTCTTGTAGCCGTTGCAAATCTTTTGAACAAATCCGTCCGTTGGAGGGAGACTTCATTGTTTAATCTTTCTGAATGTTGCAAGGCTGGATTCCCATTATTTTATTTTATATTCCAACCGTTGTGAAGACTTCTGCATGTGAGCGCCGAATCTTTTGAATATAAAATGATTAAAGTTTTCAAGGTGGGTCTGGATGATTTATTTAAATCATATCTCTTGCGGGAATCACTCCAATTTGTCTCTTCTCGTTGCATGTGACTTTCCGAAATTCTTGACTTTTCAACGCATGCTGACGTGGACTTGAAGTACTTGGCTGCCTTCGACTAGGCTGATATGCAGCTAACATCTCTGCAGACAGGTCCTCTCGGCTGTTTACTGTTTGTGACTTATCTGATCAGGTGACTTCCCTGAGGTACCTTGGCTACAGTCTGGTCAAACTTCTCTGATAAATTTTGTTGACCAGAGCTACCCTGACTGGACTCGGCTGTTCCTCTCTGATGGACTTAGCTGCACTTGGTACTTAACCGATTTTCAGCCTAACTAATTTTTGGCCTACAGAAGATACTCATTTGGTTCTTCTTTACATTTTGCCAAGTTTTATACTTAACATATTTGGCCTATGGAAGATACTCATTTGGTTCTTCCTTACATTTTTGCCAAGTAATAAACATTTGATTTTATATTAATGACATCATCAAAATCTAACAAGTATTCCTAACAAATTCCCCCTATTTTGATGATGGCAAAACTTTAAACAAGTAATCAAATGACTAAGTCTGCACTTAAGTGCAAGACAAAAACTAAAATCAGTCTAATATTGAGACAACTGGAAATTGTCATACAACAGACTGTTATAAAACTTTTCTGACTTGTTTATGATTGAAATTTACAAGAAAGTTTTTACAGGTACAGAAAATAAAATTACAGGTACAAAGAAATAAAGTTATCTGCCTCTTCCTCTGCCTCTGCGAATAGGCTGTTTGGCAGGCCTGAATGGTTTGGCTCCAATTGGTCTTATCTTGACTGGAGCAAGACCATATTTTCTCTTCACAACAAGAGCTGCAAAGTCTTGTTCTTGCTGTGATGTAAATCTATTCTCAAGACATAACTGCTTGATTTCTTTTTAAAGCTCTAGCTCATTCAGCTCATTGTCCAGACGGGTTGGCGCTTCCTCTGCTCTGAATGAGGGAATCATAGGATAAGCGTTTTGTTCCTTAGCCTTCTTCTTCAGAATGGTCCAGAGTTTTGGGTAAGCTTCTTCCATGAAATTGATGAAGATCTGCTGTGGGGAGAGATTATCATCCTGGAGTAATTCCCAGACGTAATAATCTCTGATGAATTTCTTCTTTGCAGTTCCCCACAGGGGCAGGGCTTCATATGGAATAAAGTCCTCAACATACCACAGCTCATTTCCTTCCCATTCTAGAGTAGGCCCAAAACCTCCTCTAGTCCTCCTTCTCTTTCCTTCAGGCTGGTCAGCCTGGTCATCTGGATCCACAGCTTCCTTCCTCTTCAGACTTGAGGGTCCTTCAATTTGAAGGACATATTGCTTCTTCTTTGACCTTATCTCTCTCTCTTCCCGCTGAACTCTCTCTTCCCCCTTTTTGCCAGCATCAACAAGGGTAGTTAATTGCTGCTCCATTTTGCTCATCCAATCAGACATGCCAAATGGCATCCTGTTGTTGGTAGGGGAAGGGGGCTGAAGAATCTCTCTCTGCAGTAGAGTGTCGATCTTGGCATTGATTGATTGAAGGTCAGGAGTGACTTGAGACACTAGCAGCTCTCCAATAATATCTTTGACGATTTGCCTGATCAGCTCAGTCATGCCAGGAGATATCTGAGCTGAGGGAGAGTGCTCTCCTGAGCCTTCTGCAAAAGAACCACTAGACTGCAAGCTTCTGTCTGCAGCTGGTAGTTCAGAGGGGGTTTTCTCCGGGGTCCCTGACCTGGAGTCTTCAGCTAGCTCTGCGTCTAGGCTGGTGTACCGGGCAGGTACCACAGTCCTATCTGCAGCTTCGTGAATAGGCTCTGGCTCCGGCTCTGGCTCCTTTTCTTCTTCTCTCTCTTCCTCTTTCTCTTCCCTTTTCTCCTGATCCTCCTCTTTCTCTTCTTCTGCCTTTTCTCCGGAATTTTCTTTTCCTTCCTCCTCATCTTTTTCCTTCTCATTTTCTTTTTCGGCTCCTGCATCTCTTCCATCATCACCATCATTATCATCATCATTGTTATATTTTTCTCCTTCATCATCATCCTCATTATCATCATCATCCTTGTCCTCCTTTTCTCCATCTTTTTCTACCTGTTCTCCTTCTTCTTCTTCTTCTTCATCAGCCAACTCTTCTGTTTTCTCAATTTCTTCTGACTGTTTTTCAACTAGAATATTTTCTTCTGTTTTTCTCTCTTCCTGTTTTTCTTCTTCTTCTTCAACAACCAAATCAACAACTTCATTATTTCCTTCTCCATCTACTTCCTCAATTCTAATCTCTTTTTCAACTTCCTCCTCCTCCTCTTCTCCAAAGGTACCATCAAAAATGCTAAGCATGATAGAATGGATAAATTGGTACATGTTTGTTTTAAAATGGGACATGAACCAATTATCCTGGAGGATTAATACTAAGTCTGATTCTTTGCAAAAGTGAATCAGAACCTCCTCTGTGGCCTGGGGATATTCCCAACCACTAGTTGCAATGTAGGTTTGAAGATTTGAAAATGTCAGAGTTTTGAAAAACTTCCACTCTTCAAAAATATGTACAAAAGAGTGTTTTAATGCTTGTGGCTTAACAAGCTAGAGTTGCTCAATTGATAGGTTGAAAGTATTGTTTTCTAGTAGGTTAAAGGTATAATTAGCTTCAGGGATAGAAATTATGAGACCTGCTTCTTCTTCTTCGGAAATGTAGATTGGGGGGTGAGTACAGGTACAATCCGAGTCTCAAGGGTGCCTGGTGCAGGCAGGTCTTCCGGATGAATTGGTGATCGGACTGAGGGGCTGGCAAGGTGTTCAGACTGCTCTCCCTCACTAAATTGCAGTTTCCTTGGCCTCTTGGGAGAGGGTTCTGGTGATGACTGCAGAATAGAAGGTCCTTCAGGGGCTGGTCCCCTTCTCTTGAATCTGACTGCAATGGGTGTGTCGTCGGACTCGGTGTCGGACTCGACTGCAGTTGCGATATCAGCTGCAGGTCTGTCCGACTCTCCTGATGAATAGTATCTTGGATATGTCCTTGTGTCCGGCAGCTCCTTCAGCAACTGAGCCGCTCTCCCAGTGCCTCCGACTTTCTTCACCTTCTCGTGGTCCATATGACCAAGCCTTTTATTGGGGTGGAAGGGGTCAGTGTTTCCCTTTGCCACACCAGTCTTCTCCAAAAACCAACTTAGATGCGTTCCAAACGCCAGCTTTATTTTGAATTTCTTCTCATCGTCAAGCCACTCGACTTTGTTGACCTCTCGCACAAGTTGCCTGAAGATGTAGTCAGCCCAATCAACTTCTTCTTCCTGAATCAGTGCTCCCAGCACCATAAACTTCGACGACGACAGTTGATCATAACTGCCCGCCATCCCCATTATTATTTTGTTGGTAATGTCCAACGCAAATCGGTAAATCCTCTTGAGTTCACTTCTCTTGGCTGTGAATTTCAGTTTTTCCGGGATATTTTCCACCTTAATCTTTTTCCAGGTTTCGGCGGCGGATTGCTTGAGAGCTTTGACCGCTAAACCACGGTGCTTCATTCCGAAGACAGTACGGATCGTCTCTCGAGATATGCTGACTGGTATTCTGCCAACTGTGCTATGAATTCCGTCTTGAATCAAATAAGCTTCGCGATAGAACTCGACAACATCCTCTTTGAACAGATGTTGCGGGTTGATGTCTAGAAATGGGTAGATCCCATTAAGCTTCATTGCGCGAATCAGATTAAACATGTCGTAGTCCTCCAGATTGGCTTCCAATAAGCCTTCAAAGTCGACGACCAACGAGAAAATGATCTGGTCTTTCACCGCTTTCAAATTAACTCCTTCGAAAGATGCCATTTATGCAAATAGAAGATTTTAGCGTATTTGGTGTTCAAAAATTTTTGCTCTGAAAGATCTAGGGTTTCTGTAAGCGTAAAGAGTAAAGTGAAAGGTCTTCTTTCCTTATAAAGAAGATGAAAAGACGTTTGTATTAATTTATTATATATTTGAACCGGTGGTACGCCTTTTGATATTCTTTTGAATTTCAAATTTGAATATGTGGCCCATTTTAAAATTTGACGGTTGATTCTGATTGGCCACCGTGGAGGTTGATTTAATAGACGATTGACGCGTGTATTAAAATTGCCACTTGGCTTAGGAAAATATATATTTAACTGCCAGTTGTTAACCAAAATTAATATAATATTATAGATGTGGCAGATAATAATTAAATATTCAGAGGTCAGTTTAGAAAACTTAGCTGGTCTAATTTGTTGACTGTTGACCGCTCTGTATCAGGTGAGTTGACTTCTCGCCTGGTATTCTGATCAGCTAGTTTGCTTTGTCCGTCCTTCGTCTTCTCGCCTGCATCAGCTAGGATCTGATTCTCCAGCTGGGGTCCGTCCTTCCTCTGAGATGCTTTAACTTGCTTCAGTACTAGATTCCCAATCTAGTAATCTAAGGTCTCTGCTCAGCTCCAGGAATCTTTCTTCTGGAAAGGGTTTGGTGAAGATGTCAGCTATCTGGTAGTCTGTGCTGACTCTTTCAACTAACCCTTTTGTTAAGCACATGGTCTCTAATGAAATGGTGCTTAACATCAATGTGTTTCGTCCTTGAATGCAAAACCGGATTGTTGGTTATTGCAATAGCACTATTGTTGTCACACCAGATAGGAACTTCATTTGCAATGATATTATAATCCCTTAACTGTTGTCTGATCCATAGAATCTGTGCACAACAGCTACCTGCAGCTAGGTATTCTGACTCTGTAGTGGAGATAGAGTTAGAAACCTGCTTCTTGCTAAACCAGGATATCAGTCTGGTTCCTAGGAATTGACACGTTCCACTAGTGCTCTTCCTGTTGATTTTGCATCCTGCGAAATCCGCATCTGAGTATCCTGACAGCTCGAAGTTATCATCCTTGGGATACCATAGTCCAACATTAATTGTAGACTTAAGGTACTTTATTATCCTCTTGGCTGCATCTAGGTGTGATTGCTTCGGCTTGGACTGGAATCGTGCACAAACTCCAACGGCATATGATATGTCTGGCCTGCTTGCAGTGAGGTACAGAAGAGATCCAATGAGTCCTCTGTAGTGGGTTGAATCCACTGATATGCCTGCCTCGTCTGTATCCAGGTGAGTACTTGTGCTCATTGGAATTCTTGCGGGCTTGGCTGATTCCATTCCATATCTCTTGATAAGATCTCTGGTATACTTTGCTTGGTTGATGAAAATTCCTTTTTCCATCTCGCAACTTGTAGTCCGAGAAAGAAGTTAAGCTTTCCCATCATACTCATCTCAAATTCTCCTTGCATGAGGTTGGAGAATTTCTCGCATAGCTCTGGATTGGTTGATCCGAATATGATGTCATCCACATATATCTGAACTATCAATATGTGGCCTTCGTGCTCCACTCTGAATAGGGTCTTGTCCACCTTCCCTTTGCAAAATCCATTTTTCTCAAGAAACACAGATAGTGTTTCATACCACGCTCTTGGTGCTTGCTTGAGTCCATAAAGAGCCTTCAACAGCTTATAGACTTTGTCTCCTTTGACAAAACCTGGGGGTTGCTCTACATAGACTTCTTCTTCTAGAATTCCATTCAGAAAAGCACTCTTTACATCCATCTGATATACTTCGAAGTCTTTGAATGCAGCATATGCGAGGAATAGTCTGATGGCCTCTAATCTTGCAACAGGTGCATAGGTTTCATCAAAATCTCTTCCCTCACACTGTGTATAACCTTTTGCTACAAGTCTGGCCTTATTCCTAACAACAGCTCTGTCTTCATCACTCTTGTTTTTATACACCCATTTGGTGCCAATAACTTTCTTGTGATCAGGTCTGTCTGTTAGTTCCCAAACTTTGTTTCTTTCCATCTGCTCCAATTCCTCTTGCATGGCATTAATCCATGAATAATCTTCCAAGGCTTGTTCTGTAGTCTTGGGTTCAATTTGTGACATAAAACATGAGAACATCGCCATTCCTGCTGGTAGGGTTGACTATCTCGTCTGTTGTTACCCAAAATATTATCCGAAGATAGTATTGCTGGAATGATCGAGTAACCAACGAGTGCGGGAGCACGTCCGTGAGAAATTAAATGACACAAGATTTGCCGGGGTTGTTAATCCCGGGCTTGAATGCTCTCGCGAGATTTTATTAAAAAGTATATTGTTGAGTACAAATATTAATGTTAGAATCTATCACAAAGAGTGTAAAGATTTCTAGTTTTCTAAGCTGTGGAGCGTATAGAATGCCGGAAGAATCAGATATGGAGTTCTGTGAATTCTTGCTATGGATGTTCTATGTATGAGAATGTCTTTCTCTTTTCTCTCTCTTGTTTGCTGTATTTTCGAAGCCCTTATTCTGTGTTATGGACCTCCTATTTATAGCAGACCAAGTTCCTGGGGGCCCCCTGCGATCACAAGCGATCGTCGTTATTTATATTATAATAAGACGGCCGATCGTCTCGTCGCGTGGGGCTTTTCCCTTAAAGTCCGCGGTTGTTACTGACAGCCGGCTGTACGGTCTGACGGGGAACTCGCATGCGTCCTGAGCCGTTGTCACCCACCTTTTCGGCGGCACTGTTGGTAGGTGAAGTAGGTGACAGACTGTGAGCACAGGTCTTGTCTGTCAGCACCTTTCGCAGGTCTGCGGCCCTGTTGGTAGGTGAGGTAAGTGACAGGCTGTGGGCACCGATCTTGTCTGTCAGCACCTTTTGAGGTCTGCACGCGGGTCCCAGCCCGAGATTTGGGCTTTGATGACTTTTGACGGATGTTGGATTAATACGTGGCACGAGACGATCGCCAATCAACAAAAGACGATCGCCAATCAACAAAAGGCGATCGCCGTGGGTGCCGAGTTCTGGGTGTTTGCCCCGAGTATATCTCTTATGGTAGACTCCCCGACTGCTATGACGATCGCCTTCGAGGCGTGTTTAAATGCCGCACAACAATTGCCCCCCAGCTCGGCTCGATGTTGAAAACATGGGGTGAGGTGGCACTTTTGGCGATCGCCAATGTTTTAGACGACCGGGCGATCTGATTTCAAATTTGGACGATCTTCTTTTTACGCTGGGAGCGGCGGGAAAAGAAAAGCGGGCTCTCGAAACAATGCAAGGACACGCGTCGCGTTTCTATTGAGGGATCCCGACGGTTCGTCAGACTTTGTCGATTGGCGTGCCCTCGAAAAGATGCGTACGCGGGACTCGAGGGCCGCATTTATTATGTTCCCCAACTGTCGGTTGCATCCCAGCCCTCAGACTTTCGCCTATTTGCACAGAGACCCCCGCCTCCATCTATAAAAGGGGCTAGGGCTACTCCATTTTCATCTTTTACGCGTCCTTGCCTTCCTGCTGAAGCTCTGCAAAAATTTCCGAAGCTTGTTTTGCCGACCGTATTCCTTTCTTTAGGTAAGAAACCCAATTTTTCTTTCTCCCTTAATTTTTTGAGAATATGTCGGGAGGATCTAAGGTCTTCGAGGCCGGAAGCACTTCTGCCGCCGCGGCTTCGCCGGACCGGGAGGGAATTCCAGTGGGAATCCCCGTGGAAACGGCCGTAGAGGCTATTCGTGCGGGGATTGCACCCGCAGAGCTTGAGGAGCTTTTCAACGAGGCCGTAGTGGCGGGATCTGTGGCGGCGGAGGAGCGAGATGCGTCGCCGGTGGAGGAAGACGAACTGATGTGTTTGTCTTGGGAAAAAGATAGCGTCTCCGGCCCCGTCTATACGGCTTTTGCTAAACTTATGGAGGGGATTTCCAGGCCCTGTCCGGAGTTTGATTTCGAGGTTTACTCCGCCGCTCATCCCTACGAACATGTGAAGCGGACGGAGTTTCGGGCTGCCGAACTGTCTCAATGGACTCTTGGTCAGATTCGGAGTTCGGCGACCTGGAAGGACATGACCCGCTGGAGGGTCAAATATCATATCCCCTCTGATGTGTCATTGCACGTGCCCACCGAGAACGAACGTGCCGACCAGCCTCCCAAGGGTATGGTCGCCATCAACGAAATGACCCTGGCTGCCGGACTGCGGTTTCCCTTGCCGTTTGCCGTCTCGTATCTGCTGATCGCCTGGAATTTGGCGCCTCTTCAGTTGACGCTGAACGCCTAGCTGCAGATTATCAGCACATTGACATTGTTCGGCGGTCACAGGCTGTTTCGCTTGCCTTCTGCGCTGGAGATGAATTATCTTTTTAAGCTGACTGTGCAGAAGGGATCGATCGGCGGCTACCATATCCAAGGTCGCCTGGGTAGGGTGGTCATTGGGGTGCCGAACAAGGCTCGGGGCGACCTGACAAAGTGGTGTTGGGTTGGTGGTGCATGGAGGTCGGCATCGAGCGAATCGCCGGAGGAGGAGTTGGATATCCCTACCAATTTTCGGGAGAGGAATCCAAGTAAGGGTTTCCATTCTCCCTTTATTTAGATACTCCTTGGACTGATCTAATTTATTTCCCTTTTTGCAGGATCCCTTGTTCCGTCGGTCGACGATCTCCCTTTTGATTTTTCGATCGTCTGGGAGTGGATTCGCGCATTGCCGGATTCCTATAAAGACGTTCAATCGGTCAGCCAAGAATCTCATCGGTTGGGAGCTCGACTGTTTCGCTTCCCTCTCCACTTGAAGGCCCCTGGTATGGCTTTTCATCTACTCTCATCTGTGTGGCGATCGTCTCCAAGAGGTTGCCATGTCTAAGTAAGTGTCTAACTTGTTTGAGTTTCTTCTTTGGCAGAGATTTATTTTCCCCGTTTCGCCGAGATACCGCAGGAGATCGCCATGTCTAATCCCGGTTTTATCGGTCGCCTTCATCTGGGAAAGAAAATGGGTTGCGTTGCTGCGACGTCGTCTCGCCCTGCCCCTGTGGTGAGGCCCGCTGCGGTGCCGGTCGCCGAACCGAAATCTCAAGGTGAGGAACAACTTCAGCGCAACCGCAAGAGGCGGAGGCCGGAGGGGTCCCTTCCGTCGGTTGAGGCGGATTTGGCTATTCTGGAGCCGCCGATCGCCGCTCCCCCCGCTTCTTCTGTTCCGATGGCGGAGGGGTCTGGTCCCAGGCCATCGGCGTCCAGCTCCAGGTCATCTGCCGGCTACTTGAAAAGGACGGCGATCGCTGATGCCGAGACTTCTCGGGGAAAGCCCTATTTCGGCCGTGATCCAGAGCTGGTCAACAGGTGAGATTGGTTTGAACTTTCCGAGTTAGGCATTCTGACTGAGGTATAGGCTAACTCCTTGGTTTCTTTGGTTTGTGCTGCAGGGTTCGTCTCGCCGATTCGGACGTCTCTCCCATGGTGCTGGACTTTTTGTCGAGCAAGGCTCCGCAAGCACCTCTCGACGTCCCATCTTACGTTCAGCAGGCCATTACCTCTCTGCCCAAGGCCTGGATGACCGATCTTGATGCGATCGCTCGTCGTCGATCTGGAGATGCCATGCAGGCGACCCTTGCCCTGGCTCTCCAGACGGCGACGATGGCCGTCCAAGCCACTAGGGATTTTGAGGGGCGACCCTCCACTGCCCGTCTCCATAGCGACCTCGAGGCCGCCCGGAACAAAAATATTGAGGCTGCCAACCGGATCCAGTCTATGGAGAAGGAGTTTGAGGAGACGGCCAAAAGGGCTAAGCAGGATGTTGACCGTTTGAAGCTGGAGCTGAGCCGCTCTAAGGAGGCTGCCGACCGATCCCATGATAGAGATAAGGAAACCCGCCAGAAGTACGCGGCGTCGTAGGAGGAGGCGGCCGGACTGAAGGCGATGGTGGATCGGCTCAGCGGTGAGCTGGACGCGGCGAAGAAAGAGCTGGAGAAGGCCCAGGGTGAGAATGCCGCCAAGGTTGTCGAGCTGGCGGAGGCTGAGAAGATGGCCGTGGAGTTGAAGGGCCAACTGAAGGCGATCGAGACCGATCCTTACCAAAATGTGGCGCTCGCCGGCGAGTTCGCCTATTACTTGGCCTATGCTGACGTTGTTCGAGCCGCTAAAGAGGCAGGGATCGAGATCGGTCCCTTGATGGAGAGCTTCAAATCCTACGCCCTCGCGAATCCTCTGCACCCAGAGTTCTCCTTGCCGATCCTTGACTTAGCCGACTTCGGGATCGACTTGAGTTGGTATACGGGTAAACTCATTCATCCCGAGGCCGAAGCCGATCCGCAACCTGAGAGCGATGGTCAGCCGGCGGGGCCTTGAGAGACATTTTGTTTTACTCTGTAACTTTGTACTTTTTGTTTTCCTTTTGTAATGCCTTCGGGCCCCGTAATGTACGAAACTTGCATTATGAATAAAATGTTCTTCTTTTCATACGATCGCCTTTGAATGTTTGCGTGCAAGCCGCACAAGTACGTGTATGATTGCTTTCGACGTTTTGTTCATCCGATCGATTGTCTGAGTGTTGAAAGCATTGATATGTTTTGAATCGGAATTCTTACTTGTAATTTTTGTCGGACGACTCCGATCGTCCTGCGCGTGTCTGAGCGAATGTGTTTGAGTGAGGCCGATCGTGTGTGGTTCCTTTTGTTCGATCGTATTTGGGATTAGCTCGACCCATCTCTGCCCCCTTGTTTTTGTTTACTTGTTGTAAGTAAGGAAACAAAAACTAAGTTGTCCGGCGGGCTATCTTCAGTTTTGTCGGTTCTGAAGATTTATGTATGGTTGGGGTGTTCGATGGACCGACCTCCCTTATCGTGTCTTTGTGTGCGAGGGATGTTGTGTATCCCGCGACTCACTTTTTGTGAGGGTCCTCCGTTAGACTACGCCTGCCTTGTGTTAAAACGAAAGGTGGGCGATCTTGGTCTGGAGGAGTCCTTGCGCCGGGCGTCGTCGGTTTATTCGACTCCACGCCCGCGGCTTGTCAGCTCTACTTCCACCTCGGCCCGCCATGAAGATGGCGACCCTCGACGGTGTACGTTGAGATGGGGGTAGTGGCACGTCGCATTGTCCGGGTTCACCATGTTAGATGATGAACCATTGAGGGGGGGCGATCGTGTCCACTGATTAGTTTTGGAGGGTCCTTTGGCTACGCCGGCCTCGTATTTAAACGAAGGGCGGGCGATCTAAGCTCGAAGGAACCTTGCATGGGCGAAGCTGTCGGTTCCATCGACCTCCAGTGCCATGGCTGTATTGTTTTCTACCTCGGATTGTCATTCTTGAACGACGATCCTCGACGGTATGTAATATGCTAGTGGGGCGATCGCGTAATAGATGGGATAGAGAACAAAAATATTTCATTATATTCCTTGTACATTTGGCGGTTGAAAATGAATACAAAGTTATCATTGATAGTATTTCTTCGGATGTACAGCGTTCGTGGATATCGGTCCGGAGTACCGTCAGGGTGTTCCAACTCGTAGGCTCCCTTAGTTAGCCATTTCGATATTCTGAAGGGGCCTTCCCAACTTGGTCCAAAGACACCTGTGTGGGTTTGGATCTTTTTGAGGACGATATCGCCCACTTGAAACCGCCTTTCCCTGACCTTCGAATTGAAGAACTTTTCGGATCTCTTTTTGTGGATAGTGTTCTTCATTTCCGAGGTCAGTCGACGTTCTTCGAGCATGTCGAGGTCGATCCGCCGGGCCACATCATTATCGATCGTCATCTCTTGCTCGGTTCGATGGCTGAGGACGGCGATCTCCGAGGGAATCACCGCTTCTGTTCCGAAGGCGAGGGCGAATGGGGTTTCGCCCGTTGAATTGCGGGTCGTTGTTCGGTAAGACCACAAAACGTGTGGGAGCTCGCTCGCCCATCATCCTAGCCTGGATTCGAGTCGCGCTTTAATTGTGTGTTTGAGGATCTTGTTCATTGCCTCTACCTGCTCGTTCGTCTGAGGGTGATATGGAGCCGAGAACAACCTTTTGATTCCCCACTTATCACAGAATTGCATGACTTCTAAGCCGTCGAACTGCTTTCCATTGTCGGAGATGATGGCCTGGGGTAGACCGAACCGGCATATGATGTTTCTCCAGATAAACTTGATCACTTGCTCTTGGCCGATCTTGTTTAGCGGTTCGGCCTCTGCCCATTTGGTGAAATAGTCGACCCAGTCGATGGCGAACTTCTGACCTCTGGAGCCGTCGGTAAGGGACCTATAAGGTCGATGCCCCATTGAGCGAATGGCCATGGGCCGTACATTGAGGTGAGCCGCTCGGGGAGATTTTAATACTTGGTCCCATTACTTGACATCTATGACACGACTGGCATAGGCGATCGCATCCTTCAAGTGATGGCCGAAAAACCTTGCTCGGTTGTCTTATGGATGAGAGCTCGTCCGCCAAAGATGGTTTCCATGATTCCGTCGTGGATCTCGGCTAAAACGAGCTATCCTTCCTCCTGTAATACACTTGAGGAGGGGAAGGTCAAAGCTCGCTTGTAAAGACGATCGTCCAATAGCGTGTATCTCAGTCGCCGAGCTGGAGTTGGCGAGCTTTGATACGGTCGTCAGGGACCGTCCCGTCCTTCAAGTATTTGATGAACGGAGTCATCCAGATTTCTTCGGCAACGGCAACTGTGGCCACCAGGTTTCTTTCAATTGCCGGCCTTGCTGACTTTGTAGTTTGGATATTAGAGAAATCGGCTGCCCCATCTGACGATGCTAGCTTGGATAGGGTATCGGCCTGAGAGTTGTGCTCTCTCGGGACTTGTTCGATTTGTACTTCTTCAAATTTCGTGCACATCTCGGCGACCAGCTCTTGGTATTTGATCATCTGTTCGCCGCGTGCCTCATATTCTCCTTTGACTTGGTTCACGACCAAGAGGGAGTCCATGAAGATATGGAGGCGACGAACGTCTAGGGCGAGAGCCAGGTCGAGCCCGCCTACCAAGGCTTCGTATTCGGCTTCATTATTGGTCGCACAAAACCCGAAACGCACGGCATTTGTGAAACTTTGTCCGTTGGCGCTAATGAGGACAATCCCTGCCCCTGATCGCGAGTTGGTCTCCGAACCGTCCACGTACAGCTTCCAGGCAGGGCGACCGATCTGGGTCGGACTGTGAGGGAATGTTAACTCCACCACGATGTCCGCCAGAGCTTGGCCCTTGATCGCCGTGCGAGGAGCGTATGTGATGCCGTATTGGGCGATCTCTAGTGACCATTTGAGGAGTCGCCCGTTGGTGTCCGGTCGATGTAGAACTTGCCTTAGAGGGAGAGTTGTCAAAACCTCCACTTGATGGTCGAAAAAATAGGCTCTTAGCTTACGGACACTCATGACTAGAGCGTAGGCGATCTTCTCCAAAGGTGTATAGCGTGTTTCAGCGTCGTGGAGCGCTTAACTAACATAGTAGATCGGCAAATGGACTAGTCCCTCCGCTCGCACCAAGACCGCACTCAGCGCGACCTCCGAGGCCGCTAGGTAAAGGAATAATTTCTCACCGGGGATCGGCTTTTCCAGGATCTGGGGGTTGGATAAATATTCCTTTATTTTGGCGAACGCTATCTGACTCTCCTTCGTCCATGCAAACTTCTTTTTCTTGATGGTCGCGAAGAAAGGCTTGCTTTTATCGCCGAGCCGAGATATGAAGCGGTTGAGGGCGGCCAGACAACCTGTGAGGCGTTGTACCTGCTTGATGTTCCGAGGTTCCTGCATGTCAAGGATCGCCTGTATCTTGGTGGGATTCGCCTCGATCCCCATCTGGCTGACAATGTGCCCCAGGAATTTCCCGGAACCCACCCCAAAGTTGCATTTCTTGGGGTTCAGCTTCATGTTGAATTTTTCGAGGATGGCGAATGTCTCGGCGAGATCATTGAGGTGATCTTTCTTCTAGAGGCTTTTGACCACGATATCGTCGATGTAGACCTCCATGATCTTGCCGATCTGAGTAGCGAACATCCTGTTGACCAGATGCTGGTAGGTCGCCCCCGCATTCTTCAAGTCGAACGGCATTCGGACCCAAAAGTATATGTCTTTTTCCGTGTGGAAAGATGTGTGTTTTATGTCTTTCTCCGGCGAAGGAATCCATAAACGACATCATTTCGCAGCCTACAGTACTATCGACCAAGTGATCGATATGAGGCATTGGAAAGTGATCTTTTGGACAAGCCGCGTTGAGGTCGGTGAAGTCGATGCATAACCTCCAGGAACCAGTTGGCTTCTTGACGAGTACTGCGTTGGCGACCCATTGTGGGTCGTCTGTAGCTACCCCGATTAACTTGTTGTCGAGTAACTTTTGGACCTCTATGTCGAGCGCCGCGTATTTTTCGGGGCCGAATTTCCTACGTTTTTGGTGAACAGGCTTCATCGCCGGGTCGATCTTTAGATAGTGGCAAGCGTGCTCGGGACTTATGCCATCCATATCTTGATGCGACCAGGCGAAGACTACGATGTTCTTACGTAGAAAATTGACCAGATCTCCTTTCAGTGCGAGGTCGATGCTTGCGCCGATCTGCACTTCCCGTTCTGGACGAGCCGGATCTATCGCTATACTCTCCAACTCTTCGATGGGGACGGTCGCTTCTTGCTTGGAACGATTTCCGGACTCGATCCTTGGATCGACGTCGAGACTCGGCTCGAAACCGATCCTTGGCTCGATGTCGTCCGTTAACTGATCCGAGATGGCGTCCTCTGAGTTGGGTTGGTACGATGTGTTTGGTTCGTCGATCTCCATGGGTCGATCGTCGATCGTTTCAACGTTACACATATCGGGGGAAGTATTGAAAACAGTAACGACATAGGAGTAATTTAAACATCTTTTTGCCATTAGCTGATCCCCCTTTACTGATGCAAGCCGTCCCATCGGCAGTGGGGAATTTGATACAATAAAAGAAAGACGAAGCGACCACCTCAAAGGTTTCTAAGAATGGACGACCTAGGAACCCATTATAGATGCTGGGTCTATCTATGATTACAAAATTTAGGTTCCTAGTAATCCTAACCTTGGGATCGTAAAAGCATATCAGCTCGACGGAGAGCTTGATCCTCCCATAGGCTTGGACAGTGCTGTCGCCGAATCCTTGGAGCACGGTGTCGAATGGCTTGATGAATTTGGTTAAGTTTCCGAGATGGTCCAGAGCTGTTTTGAATATGATATTGCAGAAGCTCCCGTTGTCAACCAGCACGCAGTCGACCGCCTTCCCAAGGATACAGGCAGAGATCACCAATGCATCCTCTTTGGGGCATTGTACCCCCTCCCTGTCTTTGTTGGAGAAGGTGATGAGCGCGTCTCTAGCGATGGTCGGCTCTGGAGGCACCACAATATGGACTCCGGCGAATGCCCTCAGTTCGGCCTTCCGCTTCCTGTTTGACGCGGTGGAAACCGGGGAAAGGCCCCCGAGGTTCCCACATCCTGCTTGGAGCATATTAATCCGACCGCCAGGGTTGATCGGAGGAATCGATTCATCGGAATGCTCTGGATCGTGTTCGATCCTGGCGACCGGATTGGGAGGCGTCCTTTCGTTTTGCCGGCGCTCGCGCCCTCCGGTCCTCTCTGTTCGAGGTTCTGGCTTGGTGACCAGGTTGTCTAATTTGCCTTCCTCGAACAGTCGCTAGAGTTGCCTGAGGAGGTCGCGGCATTGGCTGGTGTTGTGTCCGGGACTTTTGTGGTAGGCACAGAATTTGCTACGGTCTAGATGACCGTGGTCCCTTATTGGCTTTGGTTTGGAAAGCCACTCCCGCCCCTTAATTGCGTTGAAGATGTGGGATGGAGATAAGTTGAGGTTGTGGAGGAGGTGAACCTCTACATCGCCGAAGGCTTTGAATTCGCCAGGCAGCTTTGCGACCGCCTTTCTGGGATTGGCGACCGACTTCTTCTGGACATGGGATGGCGTCTTCCCCTCTCCAGTGGGTTCCTCATCTAAACGGAGGGAGAGCATCCTCTGCCTGGCCAGGAAGTCGGCGGCTCTGACGCGGAAGACCGAGTAGGTCGGGGGGATATCCTTTGTGAGATGCCTGAACATGGGTGAGTGGTCGTAGAATCCCCCCAGGACTGAATAGAGGGCGAGCTCGTCGCTAATGGGCTCTCCGGTGAGGACTATCTCGTCCACCCGGTCGATGTAATCTTCATCTGGCTCGTCCTTCCCCTGCTTGATTTTCATCATGCGGTGGGAGCCTTCAGGGCGAGCGACTTTGGCGGCGAAGTACGACGTAAAGTCGTTCGCCAGCTTCTCGAAGCAATTGATTGAGCGGGGTGGCAGTGAGATGTACCACCTGTGGGCGAGGTCGCCCAGAGTCAGCGGGAACATTCGACACTTTGTCGCATCTGAGGCTCCACATCCGGTCATGTAGATCCGGAATTTGCTCAAGTGGGTCTTCGGATCCGATCTTCCCTCATATAGAGGTGTCTGTGGGGGAGCGATTGTTGGTTGAACCGGGGCGAGCTCGATATGGACCGCGAGTGGTTCACTTGGTCCAGAGATTGTTCTCCTGGCGCCTGCCCCAGTGTCTAGGAGCGCCCTCATTTCGTCGAGCTGGCGCTGCATTGCGGCCATCGCCGTGGCCTGACTGCTAGCTGATTGACTACCGGAGCGCGAGCCGAGGCGATCATGTACCGATCCCCGAACCCCATGGTGGATGACGAGTTCTCTGCCCGCAGACTCATTTCTCGGGCGAGTGGGGGCCTGTCGACCGGCCTGTCTTCTGGGAGTCGGATATGCCGAACTCCTGGTGATGGATTCGGACTCCGACGCCTCCCGACTCGGGCCCGACTGCCCGGGTCGCCACGAGGGATCACTCCCTAGGCGGCTGAAGACGGAGTCGTCCCGCCTTACGAGAGCCTTTGCCTGCGGCTCAGGGTTTTCTGTTGATTTCTCAACATATATCCCTTTGAGCTTCCGCTTGCCAGCTCGGCGGATGGTTGACGGAGTGATGGTGGGCGAGTCGCATGCAATCCGTCGCTCTCTGAGGACGGCTATGGCCTCCTCAATGCATTCCTTGATGCAGGCCGATCGAGTGAGAGGCTAGGGCCGTCCCTTGGGGGCGGGAGTGAGGACCTAGCGTCGCCGCGGTCACCCTCCGCCGCGGGCTGGGATTTTGTCCGGGTCGGAATGATATTTCCGGCAGATCTCAGGGTGGCTCTCTTGGAAGTTGTTGCAGACGTCATTTTTCTGAAGGTTTATTTCTTTTGAAGAACAGGGAGCGTTTCTTCAAGTGTGAGTCCGGAGAACAATGAGTGTTCTACGAGACGATCGGAATAAAAGTGAAGGTACGCCCCTTCTTCTAGCGCCAATTGTTGTTACCCAAAATATTATCCGAAGATAGTATTGCTGGAATGATCGAGTAACCAACGAGTGCGGGAGCACGTCCGTGAGAAATTAAATGACACAAGATTTGCCGGGGTTGTTAATCCCGGGCTTGAATGCTCTCGCGAGATTTTATTAATAAGTATACTGTTGAGTACAAATATTAATGTTAGAATCTATCATAAAGAGTGTAAAGATTTCTAGTTTTCTAAGCTGTGGAGCGTATAGAATGCCGGAAGAATCAAATATGGAGTTCTGTGAATTCTTGCTATGGATGTTCTATGTATGAGAATGTCTTTCTCTTTTCTCTCTCTTGTTTGCTGTATTTTCGAAGCCCTTATTCTGTGTTATGGACCTCCTATTTATAGCAGACCAAGTTCCTGGGGGCCCCCCTGCGATCGCAGGCGATCGTCGTTATTTATATTATAATAAGACGGCCGATCGTCTCGTCGCGTGGGGCTTTTCCCTTAAAGTCCGCGGTTGTTACTGACAGTCGGATGTACGGTCTGACGGGGAACTCGCATGCGTCCTGAGCCGTTGTCACCCACCTTTTCGGCGGCACTGTTGGTAGGTGAAGTAGGTGACAGACTGTGAGCACAGGTCTTGTCTGTCAGCACCTTTCGCAGGTCTGCGGCCCTGTTGGTAGGTGAGGTAGGTGACAGGCTGTGGGCACCGATCTTGTTTGTCAGCACCTTTTGAGGTCTGCACGCGGGTCCCAGCCCGAGATTTGGGTTTTGATGACTTTTGACGGATGTTGGATTAATACGTGGCACGAGACGATCGCCAATCAACAAAAGACGATCGCCAATCAACAAAAGGCGATCGCCGTGGGTGCCGAGTTCTGGGTGTTTTCCCCGAGTATATCTCTTATGGTAGACTCCCCGACTGCTATGACGATCGCCTTCGAGGCGTGTTTAAATGCCGCAAAACATCGTCTTAACTCCATCAGTCAACTTTCCGATAATTTGCTGAATTGGGTGATCCTTGAGCCATTTGGGGATATCGTCCTCTTCTGGGTTTTTTCCCCCTGTTGGATTGCCCTGGTGGTTATCTGCCTCAGTTGGGTTCTGGTCTGCAACTGGATCAGCTACCGTCTTGTCATCTGCAGGTTGGTTCTGATCTGCAGATGAGTCTTTGTCAGCTCCGGCTAGGTCTTCTTGACCCTTTGGATCGGATAGGTTTGGTGATCTGTCGATCTGCATTGGGTCTTGGCCCATGCAGTTGGGTCATCAGGCTGGTCTGCAGGTGAGTCCACCATTCCAGTGTCATGAACAATGACTTCTTCAAGGGTTGCTGACTTGAGCTTGTTCTCAATTAGCTCAACTTGTTTCCTGTACTCAACGGTAGATTCATCAAAAACATGGGGTGTTTCCTCCACAACTAAGGTTCTTTTATTAAAAACTCTATATGCCTTGCTTCTTTGGGAATATACCATAAAGAGACCGTCATCAGTTTTAGCATCAAAGGCATTTAGCTGTGTTTTACCGTTGTTGTGGATGAAACACTTACAACCAAAAACATGAAAGTAAGCAGCAGTAGGAGTTCTATTATTCCAAACCTCATAGGGAGTTTTGCCATGTCTCCCTACTATCATACTCCTATTGTGGGTGTGATAGGCTGTGTTGACAGCTTCAGCCCAGAACCTTTTGGGTAGGTCCGCTTCTGCAATCATGGACCTTGCTGCTTCCTTCAGGGTTCTGTTCCTTCTTTCAGCAACACCATTCTGTGGGCGTCACTGCCGCAGAGCTCATCTTTGGATCCCATTATGATCGTAATGTCGATTATCGCCTTGTTGAGAAACTCTCCTCCTCTATCTGATCTGATCTTGATTATGGAGAGGGATTTCTCATTCTGGATCCTTCTCAGCAGCTCAGGTAACTTGGTCAAGGTTTCACTTTTCTTGTATAGGAAGATAATCCAAGTGTACCTTGAATAATCATCTACTATTACAAGCGCATGCTTTCATCCGCTCAAAGTCCTTGGCTTGATAGGACCAAATAGATCCATGTGGATTAGATCTAAGATCCTTGTTGTGAGTGTTGTAGGCTGAACTGGCTTGAACGATTCTTTGGTCTGCTTTCCCTTCTGACATGCATCACAAAGTGCTTCCTTCTTGAATGCTTCATTTGGAAGTCCTCTGACCAGCTTCTGAGAACTAATCTTGTTGATGGCATTGAAATTCAGGTGGCATAGTCTTTTGTGCCATAGCCATCCATTCTCAGCTACTGTCTTGGATAGAAAACAGGAGTTAGGTGTTCCTGTGTTCCAATCAATCATGTAGACATCTCTTCTTCTGAAACCTTGTAGCTTTACTTCTCCAGATAAGATGTCTGTCACCATACACTTCAAGATAGTGAATACTACTAGGTTCTTCTCGTCACAGAACTGGCTTATGCTCAGGAGGTTGTACTTGAGCCCTTTGACATAATGGACTTTGGATATCACAATGTTTCCTCGGTGCAGCTCTCCAAAGCCTTTTGTCTGTCCTCTAGAGCTATCTCCAAAGGTTACATCGGGACCTCTTTCTTTGATGTACTTGGACAGCATCTTCTTGTTCCCGGTCATATGCTTCGAGCATCCAGAGTCTACAAACCATTCTTCACCTCCAAAATTTGAGCTTGAGGAGATGTGGTTGTAGTCCTTCCACCTTTTCTGCAATTAAACAAGCAGAGATTTAGGTACCCAAATTTGTGTGGGTCTTTTGGGGTTAGCTGGTTTCCTGGAGAATTGATTTCTCCTTGGTTTATAGAAATTGTTATTATTATTATTATAACCCTCATAAGGTGTTTGTGGTCGAGGTCTGAATCTCCTGGTTGGATTGTATACCGGATATTCCTCAAAGTTTTGATAGTGTGGGCCATTTCTAAATCTAGGCTGAGACCATTTATTAAATCTTTGTGGTCTCCACACTTGTTCATTTTGGTAATTAGGATAACCTTGAGGTTTCCATCTGCCCCTCCCATTATGAAATCTGTTTTTAGGGAGTTGTTGGTAATAGTGGGCATGTTATGCAGAATTTCTTGCTTTTGCACAGGCCTTTGCCTAGTCGCTGTCTAGGTGGTATGCAGTGTAACATTTGCGGCTATACGTTTGACTTGGTTGTTGCCTGTTTTGAATATCGGTTTATATACGTGCTCGTGATCGAGACAATTGTTTCTCCCTTGATAAACTTGGTTTGAGAACTAGAGGAGTGTGAGAATCATATCGAGGCACGATTTGGTGTATAGTGACCTTTTATAAGTACACAATTCTCCCGAGTTGAAGACGCCTTCAGGAGGTTATTTCCTGCGCTTTGAGTTTTATTTATCGAGCCGGCTTAGTAAACTCGGCTTTGGCATGAGCAAGTGCGGTGATTTTTCTTTAAGTAAAATGGTTAGTCGATCTATCTCAATTTGTATTGACATTTGTCCAGTTTTAAAATCAGCTGTAGTTATCTCAACCTTATTCAAATCTAGGCTGAGTTTTTCGAAATCATTTTTCAGCTGCCTATTCTCATCTTGCAGCTGAGTCTTCTCTGCTGATACAGCTTGGTGTGCAGATTTGAGTATTTCAAAATCTTTAAATAACTGATTTACCGATTCATGTAGATCCATATCTTGTGACATGGCTGAGCTATTATTTGAACCGGTGGGTTTAGAAGTTACCTCTTCATCAGCTAGGTTTGCCATCAGGCAGTCATACTCCTCATCTTCATCAGAAAAGAATCCGCTGCTTGATTCGACATGCTCCTGGTCTTCTCCGATGAGGGCCTTTCTTCTATCTTCTTTTCTGCCCACCTCCTTCTTGGTTTCGTCCTTCTTGAGCTCGGGACAATCCATTTGGATGTGTCCTATTTTGTGACAGTTGTAGCATTCTACTTTCCAGCTTCCAGCCTTCTGGTTCCTTATTGGATTCTCCTTATAATTTTTCTTATATTTGGAGTAGTTCTTTCTAAAATTGCTGAACCTTTGCATTATAAATGTCATTTCTTCCTCAAAATCTAGTGGATTTGGAGGTTTCACATCAGATAGCCTCTTGGCAGGGGACTCGGCTACAAATGCGATTCCCTTCTCTGCAGGCTCAGTTGAGGATGAACTTGGAAGCTCGAACTCATAAGCCTTCAGATCAGAGAACAGCTCCTGAATCTTTATCTTATTCAGGTCCTTGGACTCTCTCATGGCTACGGCCTTCATGCTCCATTCGGGGTTGAGAGATCTGAGAACCTTTAGTGCCATTTCCCTGTTGCCATAGTTTTTGCCCAGGGAGTTGATCTCATTAATAATCTCAGTGAACCTTGTGTCCACTTGATCTATGGATTCACCATTCTTCATTTTAAAGTTGTCAAATTTTTGGATAGCAATTGACAGCTTGTTTTCCTTGATCAGCTCCGTTCCTTCACACATTAGGGCTAATGTGTCCCAGATTTCTTTGGCATTCTTACAGTTCTTGATCTTGACCATGGTGGATTTGTCAAGAGTTTGATATAACACATCTCTGGCCCGGTTATCAAGATTGGCCAGCTTTCTTTCTTCGGGAGTCAGCTCTGTCCTCTTCTTAGGAATCTTCTCTGGCCTCCCTGCTGCGATCTCCTCTGCTGTGTTGTCCTTCTCAAAGATGAATGGACCGTCTTCGATGATGCACCACATGTCGTCATGAATTGAAGATAAGTGTGCCTGCATCCTTATTTTCCACAGATCATACTCGTCAACTGAAAACACAGGGAGTCTAGAGTGCATGTGTTCCATTATAAAGTGAGAGTAAAGATATATATCTGATATAGATCTGGTTCGTGAAATAAATGAACCAACCTCTCCGATACCACTTGTAGGTCACAAGTCGTCTAGGTACAAGTCTAGAGGGGGGGTGAATAGACTTGTAGAAACTCTTAAACTCTTTTTCACGAAGAGTGAGTTTCTTCAGCTGATAGTTAAAAAAATGACTTGGAGTCGTTTGTTCTTAGATATATGCGGAAGTCAGCTGATGACGAATAGAAAGAAACTTAATGAAACACTTAACAATGAATGCAGCAGTTAGGGTATGATGCAATAAAACAGTAAATAACGCAGGCAATTATAGTGGTCTCAGAGGTGGGGTAATCCTCTACTAATCCACTTTTCTCCAAACCAGTTGGAGATGAATTCACTATAATTTTCAACCAGTGATAAATATTACAGTGATTCAAACCACACTACAACAGCTTCCAACCAGTGGAAATCCGTGCCGTTGTACACACTTGACTGCCTTGCACCTCTTGATCCTCGATCCTTGGATGCCTTTACAGTCTCTTACTTCAACCAGTGAAGTACCCCGTACTCAGGATTATAGACAAGAGTTTTTGTCTTCTCCAACTAAGAGCTTCTTTAAGTATGAACTTTTAGAACTGCTCTTTTCACGATGCTATTGATTGCTTTAGATTGCTTGATTGCTTTGATCGCTTGAATGTATGTTCGCACCGGTAGTTGCTCAGCTTCAAATCTCCGGATATATATAAGTCACGATCTCTGAGCTTTTTTCTTGTAGCCGTTGCAAATCTTTTGAACAAATCCGTCCGTTGGAGGGAGACTTCATTGTTTAATCTTTCTGAACGTTGCAAGGCTGGATTCCCATTATTTTATTTTATATTCCAACCGTTGTGAAGACTTCTGCATGTGAGCGCCGAATCTTTTGAATATAAAATGATTAAAGTCTTCAAGGTGGGTCTGGATGATTTATTTAAATCATATCTCTTGCGGGAATCACTCCAATTTGTCTCTTCTCGTTGCATGTGACTTTCCGAAATTCTTGACTTTTCAACGCATGCTGACGTGGACTTGGAGTACTTGGCTGCATTCGACTAGGCTGATATGCAGCTAACATCTCTGCAGACAGGTCCTCTCGGCTGTTTACTGTTTGTGACTTATCTGATCAGGTGACTTCCCTGAGGTACCTTGGTTGCAGTCTGGTCAAACTTCTCTAATAAATTTTGTTGACCAGAGCTACCCTGACTGGACTCGGCTGTTCCTCTCTGATGGACTTAGCTGCACTTGGTACTTAACCGATTTTCAGCCTAACTAATTTTTGGCCTACAGAAGATACTCATTTGGTTCTTCTTTACATTTTGCCAAGTTTTATACTTAACATATTTGGCCTATGGAAGATACTCATTTGGTTCTTCCTTACATTTTTGCCAAGTAATAAACATTTGATTTTATATTAATGACATCATCAAAATCTAACAAGTATTCCTAACAAATTCCCCCTATTTTGATGATGGCAAAACTTTAAACAAGTAATCAAATGACTAAGTCTGCACTTAAGTGCAAGACAAAAACTAAAATCAGTCTAATATTGAGACAACTGGAAATTGTCATTCAACAAACTGTTATAAAACTTTTCTGACTTGTTTATGATTGAAATTTACAAGAAAGTTTTTACAGGTACAGAAAATAAAATTACAGGTACAAAGAAATAAAGTTATCTGCCTCTTCCTCTGCCTCTGCGAATAGGCTGTTTGGCAGGCCTAAATGGTTTGGCTCCAATTGGTCTTATCTTGACTGGAGCAAGACCATATTTTCTCTTCACAACAAGAGCTGCAAAGTCTTGTTCTTGTTGTGATGTAAATCTATTCTCAAGACATAACTGCTTGATTTCTTTTTAAAACTCTAGCTCATTCAGCTCATTGTCCAGACGGGTTGGCGCTTCCTCTGCTCTGAATGAGGGAATCATAGGATAAGCGTTTTGTTCCTTAGCCTTCTTCTTCATAATGGTCCAGAGTTTTGGGTAAGCTTCTTCCATGAAATTGATGAAGATCTGCTGTGGGGAGAGATTATCATCCTGGAGTAATTCCCAGATGTAATAATCTCTGATTAATTTCTTCTTTGCAGTTCCCCACATGGGCAGGGCTTCATATGGAATAAATTCCTCAACATACCACAGCTCCTTTCCTTCCCATTCTAGAGTAGGCCCAAAACCTCCTCTAGTCCTCCTTCTCTTTCCTTCAGGCTGGTCAGCCTGGTCATCTGGATCCACAGCTTCCTTCCTCTTCAGACTTGAGGGTCCTTCAATTTGAAGGACATCTTGCTTCTTCTTTGACCTTATCTCTCTCTCTTCCCGCTGAACTCTCTCTTCCCCCTTTTTGCCAGCATCAACAAGGGTAGTTAATTGCTGCTCCATTTTGCTCATCCAATCAGACATGCCAAATGGCATCCTGTTGTTGGTAGGGGAAGGGGGCTGAAGAATCTCTCTCTGCAGTAGAGTGTCGATCTTGGCATTGATTGATTGAAGCTCAGGAGTGACTTGAGACATTAGCAGCTCTCCAATAGTATCTTTGACGATTTGCCTGATCAGCTCAGTCATGCCAGGAGATATCTGAGCTGAGGGAGAGTGCTCTCCTGAGCCTTCTGCAAAAGAACCACTAGACTGCAAGCTTCTGTCTGCAGCTGGTAGTTCAGAGGGGGTTTTCTCCGGGGTCCCTGACCTGGAGTCTTCAGCTAGATCTGCGTCTAGGCTGGTGTACCATGCAGGTACCACAGTCCTATCTGCAGCTTCGTGAATAGGCTCCGGCTCTGGCTCCTTTTCTTCTTCTCTCTCTTCCTCTTTCTCTTCCCTTTTCTCCTGATCCTCCTCTTTCTCTTCTTCTGCCTTTTCTCCAGAATTTTCTTTTCCTTCCTCCTCATTTTTTTCCTTCTCATTTTCTTTTTCGGCTCCTGCATCTCTTCCATCATCACCATCATTATCATCATCATTATCATCATCATTGTTATCTTTTTCTCCTTCATCATCATCCTCATTATCATCATCATCCTTGTCCTCCTTTTCTCCATCTTTTTCTACCTCTTCTCCTTCTTCTTCTTCTTCTTCATCAGCCAACTCTTCTGTTTTCTCAATTTCTTCTGACTGTTTTTCAACTAGAATATTTTCTTCTGTTTTTCTCTCTTCCTGCTTTTCTTCTTCTTCTTCAACAACCAAATCAACAACTTCATTATTTCCTTCTCCATCTACTTCCTCAATTCTAATCTCTTTCTCAACTTCCTCCTCCTCCTCTTCTCCAAAGGTACCATCAAAAATGCTAAGCATGATAGAATGGATAAATTGGTCCATGTTTGTTTTAAAATGGGACATGAACCAATTATCCTGGAGGATTAATACTAAGTCTGATTCTTTGCAAAAGTGAATCAGAACCTCCTCTGTGGCCTGGGGATATTCCCAACCACTGGTTGCAATGTAGGTTTGAAGATTTGAAAATGTCAGAGTTTTGAAAAACTTCCACTCCTTCAAAAATATGTACAAAAGAGTGTTTTAATGCTTGTGGCTTAACAAGCTAGAGTTGCTCAATTGATAGGTTGAAAGTATTGTTTTCTAGCAGGTTAAAGGTATAATTAGCTTCAGGGATAGAAATTATGAGACCTGCTTCTTCTTCTTCGGAAATCTAGACTGGGGGGTGAGTACAGGTACAATCCGAGTCTCAAGGGTGCCTGGTGCAGGCAGGTCTTCCGGATGAATTGGTGATCGGACTGAGGGGCTGGCAAGGTGTTCAGACTGCTCTCCCTCACTAAATTGCAGTTTCCTTGGCCTCTTGGGAGAGGGTTCTGGTGATGACTGCAGAATAGAAGGTCCTTCAGGGGCTGGTCCCCTTCTCTTGAATCTGACTGCAATGGGTGTGTCGTCGGACTCGGTGTCGGACTCGACTGCAGTTGCGATATCAGCTGCAGGTCTGTCCGACTCTCCTGATGAGTAGTATCTTGGATATGTCCTTGTGTCCGCGGCTCCTTGACAAGAATCGAGCTGCTCTCCCAGTGCCTCCGACTTTCTTCACCTTCTCGTGGTCCATATGACCAAGCCTTTTATTGGGGTGGAAGGGGTCAGTGTTTCCCTTTGCCACACCATTCTTCTCCAAAAACCAACTTAGATGCGTTCCAAACGCCAGCTTTGTTTTTAATTTCTTCTCATCGTCAAGCCACTCGACTTTGTTGACCTCTCGCACAAGTTGCCTGAAGATGTAGTCAGCCCAATCAACTTCTTCTTCCTGAATCAGTGCTCCCAGCACCATAAACTTCGACGACGACAGTTGATCATAACTGCCCGCCATCCCCATTATTATTTTGTTGGTAATGTCCAACGCAAAACGGTAAATCCTCTTGAGTTCACTTCTCTTGGCTGTGAATTTCAGTTTTTCCGGGATATTTTCCACCTTAATCTTGATTTTAAAATGGATACTTCTCTCCAAATCGACCTTATACTACAGTCTCTTCCTGATTCCTTCTCACAGTTTGTTATAAACTTTAACTGCAATGAGATTGCATGTAATTTAGCTGGGCTAATGAACAAACTTGTGACCGCTCAGTCTCAGATGAAGAATCTGAGGATGAAGGAGTCTGCTCTTGTGATTTGTTCTGGACCTCAGAGGTCTAAGAATAAGAAGAAAAAGACCAAGAAGCAAACTGTACCACAAGTTAAAGACCTTAAGGGAAAGGGCAAGGCCCCGATGGTTCCAAAGAGCAAGAAGAAAGACGCTTGTCTCAAGTGCAGTGAGCTGGGTCACTGGGCTAGAGAGTGTCCGATTCTTCATGGCACTTCAGGGAGCCTGGAGCTAGAGAAGTAATGGTCACTGTCGGAAGCGGGCATAGTGTCGAGGCAACCGACATAGGATCACTTCTTTTGGATTTAGAATCCGTGTTTGTTCTGACTTTAGAAGATGTACTTGTTTTGCCCAAGGGGCATAAAAACATTGTATTCATTCCGGTCATGGACTGAAAAGGCTTTTCATTTTTCATTGGTGATGGTTCCTGCAAAATTTATTTCAGAAATAAACTAGTGGGTACTGCTACATTGTTAAATGGATTGTATCATCTAAATCTCAGCAACAAAGTAGTTGTGTATACTATGACTAGAAAACGTGGTAGGGATGAAACCAATCAAGTTTTGAAATGGCATCTTAGACTTGGACATGTTGGTCAGACCAAGGTTTACAATATGGAAAAAGATGAACTTATGGGTCCATTGGGATCGGATCCCTTTCTTACTTGTGAATCTTGCCTTAAAGGCAAAATGACTAAGTCCCCCTTCACAGGGACTTTCGAAAGAGCCGCTGATAAACTGGGATTAATCCATACCGACATTTGTGGTGCTTTGGAAGCAGCACGTGACGGATATCAATATTTCATTACGTTTACATATGATCATACTAGGTATGGTTATGTATACTTAATGAAACATAAATCCGAGGCTTTTGAGAAATTCAAGGAATTCAAGGCCCTGGTCGAAAAACAAACTGGTAATCATATCAAAGCACTTCAGTCGGACCGAGGTGGCGAGTATCTGAGTATGGAGTTTTACGAGTTCCTTAAGAAACATGGAATAATTTCTCAACTAACACCTCCAGGTTGTAATATCCGCAATTTCGGATTTCTGGTAATTTTATTTTTTTGGAGGAGGTCCGTTTATATGACTCTCTTGGGACCGTCTCGTCATTCTGAGAATGATTAATTCTGCACTTTTTGTCATCCGAGTTCGTATCGGTATTGTTTTGTGGAATCCCGTGTTTCTTAACGATTTTTCCGCACTCGAGTTTGATTCTTGTGAATCTTGTCCGAAATTACTGTTTCGAGTTTCCCGTAAGTCCGTTTAACTTTGTTAGACGTTTTGTGAACTTCGGTTTGGTTATTCGATCACGTAACGTGATTTTCGGACGTTTTGGGCCATTTTCGTAATTTCCCAAAGTTTGGGGTAATTACCTTCCGTTGTCGAATTTCGAGCCTTCGGGTGGTCGGAATCGTGTGTTCTCTTAGCTCTTAGGTTCGTCCTTGCGAGTACTTCGTGACCGTATCTTCGATTCGAATTTGGGTTCGGGTTTCGGTGTCGTTTTCTTGAGTTCAGTGATTTTAAACGACTTTTCCACGTGTGAGTTCGAATTTGTTAAATCACCATTAATTTTTGGAAACTCCAAAAATTATTAATCTTTGCAATATTATAAAGCATCGAGTTAAATTTCCAATTGTTCAAACGGTGAGTCAATCGGAGTCCGGACGAGGGAGTTATGGTCGAAATATCTAAGTCACTCACATGTTCCAGTTTTGGCCGAGCAGCCTGCCGGAAGGGACGCGGCACACTTGGCCGAGCCGCGGCACGCACACATTTTTCAATCTTCGGCCGACCCGTCTGTACCTTGTGCCGCGGAACATGCCGGCAGGGCCGCGGCACACTGCCGAGTCACTGCCGGCAGATTTGACCCTATGTCGCGGCACACTGAGCAGCCTATTTAAGGCCTGGCAGCGTGTTTTTCACCCATTTTTCTCATTATCTTCCTCATCTTCCGCGTCTTGAGGTGTGGGAGTCATGGAGAGATGTTGTTGGACAACAAATCTATGAAGTCTTGGAGTTCATATCATCAATCATCCATCCTATAACATCCTTTGATCGAGCGAATCAGGTCAGATTTTCTAGAAATCTAATTTTGGGGATTTTGGGTATTTTGTTCGATTTCGTCCGTTTAATCCGATTTAACTTAGGATTGTGATGGATTGATGATTATTTAGATGTATTATATCATTTCCCTTGTTATTCCATGGTTGTATCGTATTGATTCGTTCTTTTGGTCGAGTTCTTGATCGACGCCTTGAAGGTGTCCGGTAAAATGTCATAGAGGGGTTTTCGGGCGTTCTACGATTATTCTTCCTCATATGATCGATGATTTGTTGATTATATGTTGTTAGGGTCTAATTATAGTGAAGAACTCGAGTCGGAACCCTTCCGTTCGTTGTCTTCTTCGGGGTCCGAGCTTCCCGGTCGAACCGTGTTCTTTGGAGCGTTTGATAGCGGTTATTAAGGCAAGTATCTTACTGTACGACTTGTATATTGCGACTAGTAATCACGTATGAGATCTATGATGATTTTGCTTGCCTTCGTAAACATATTCCGTTTGAGTTGTTTGTGTTTTCCGAAATTTGAAGGCTTTGTGATAATAGTGTTATATTGGTATATGCGTTAGTTGTTGTGCAATGCATTGCATACCGAACGTGTGTTATGTTGGTTGTATGTCATTGATTGATGATAGTTGTTGAGAGTGTTCAGATTGGGTTATGTGCGTGTGACGTACGATTTTGTGGTGATCAACGTGATTGACTAACTGTGCTCATTGTTGTATGTAATGTGAATGTGAATGTGATATGTTGGAACGCTAAGTTCACTCGTTCGATTCGACGGGGCCTACGAGGATTCATGGCACAGGTCCATGGGATTAGAACTTAGTGTGTGGTGCTGAGGTCCAATCATGCGGGTCTGACGAGGCCTACGATGATTCATGGCACAGGTCCATTGAATCAGGACACAGTACGTCCAACCGTGCGGGTTTGACGGAACATACGGTGACACGTGACACAGGTTCACGGGGTCGGGACTATTTGTTGTGATTGTTGTGTTTGCTCAATCCGTGTGGGTTGTTGAACCTACGGAGACTCGTGGCAAGCGATCACGGAGTCGTGAGCATGATTGATTGTTGTGATTGTTGTGTTTGCTCAATCCGTGTGGGTTGTTGAACCTACGGAGACTCGTGGCAAGCGATCACGGAGTCATGAGCATGATTGATTGTTGTGATTGGTTAAGTCCGTGCGGGTTGTTCAACCTACGGAGAAACGTGACAGGGGATCACGGTGTCACGAATCATGTTTTGTAAATCAAACTTTTGTAAGAAAGTTTTAAGAAAAGAATGTTGGGCCGAGCCCCATGAGATATATGGAAATATTTTCGTACTGTAAATTGTTGAAATAAAATTTTGAGATTTGGGTTAAGACCCTAAGATTTTCGAAAGGTTTTAAAATTCTAAAAATTCCCGAGGTGGTAATCTTATTTTCGAATGCTTCATAGCTTATCTTTCCTTGTGAAAACCTCCCGGGGATATTTTGATACTTGATTGTTATATTTGATTCACGATTATTACTTGCTTGTTATATTTCGTATGATTTGATACTTGCACTAGTAAAACAGTGGAGTTTTACTAACCCCCGAGTAATCGGGGGGTGGATGTCTGTTTTGCGTCCAGGTACATGCAGTTCGGGGAGCGATCACAGGATTGGCACAAGAGGATGACGAGCTGCGATACTAATCATGAGTTGAGAGTTGTTTGATTTTTGTTGTGTTGTCAGAGTTGATTTCAGTCTTCCGCTGTATTGTATTTCGACCCCTGTGTGGGTAATGTCGTTTAAGTCAGTTTTGTTGATTGGGGTTGTGTGACCTCATCGGTTTGTGTATTCACGTGTAAGTGACCATAACGGTGTGTATTATTTTATTGTTTGACCCTGGTCGGGAAAGTATTTGGTTGTTTATGGATGTTTAGCCTGGTAGATCCTTGTGGAAAGGGTCTACGGCGTGTAATATTCCCATATGGTTTTGGGGGTGTTACACAGGTACTCCTCAGTTAAATGGTGTGTCGGAAAGAAGGAACCAGACTTTGTTGAACACGGTCCGTTCCATGCTGGGCTATACTGACTTACCGATTTACCTGTGGGGGTATGCACTTCTAATTGCCGCTTACATCTTGAACAGATGTCCTTCCAAATCCGTTCCTAAAACTCTACATGAGATGTGGGAGGGCAGGAAACCAAGTCTTAATCATATTAGGATTTGGGGATGGCCCGCCTATATCAAGAAGACTAAGGTGGAGAAGTTGGAAGCTAGGTCCGTGAAGGGACGTTTCATTAGATTCCCATCTGGGACGATGGGTTATCTATTCTACATACCCAAAGATCGAAAGATCGTTGTTGCTTTGCATGCACACTTCCTGGAAGACGGAGCAGGTAGAAATATTTCTTTAGAAGAATACAATGAAACTCCTCAGGAGACACCTGTGCAAGAATTTGGAACCGAACCTTCTGTAAACACAAGTACAACCACCTCGTAGGTCTAGTAGGGTGTCTAAATTACCTGAGAGGTATAGTTTTATGCACTTGGAGGAACTGGGTTTCTACGAGGTTCCAGGTGATAAACAAGAGACTGACCTGCGACCAAATGACCTAGCAATGGTGGATGTAGACTCCATGAAATAGACTGTAGCAGTCTTCATGTAGTTGGGACCATCGTTTTGACGAGTCAGTCAAAGAGTTTGACTTCATGCAAAACAAAGAGGAACCTTGTATATACAAGAGGGTTAGTGGGAGTTAGATCGCATTCTTAGTACTATGTATAGATGACATTCTACTAATAGAAAATGATGTGGGAATGCTCAGTTCTATGAAAGCTTGGCTTTCGAGTAATTTCTCCCTGAAAGACTTGGGAGAAGCTATCTATATTCTTGGTATTCGACTCTACCGGGATAGAGCGAAGAGAACAATAGGTCTTTCCCAAGCCCTCTATATAAATAAAATCTTAAAGTGATTTAAGATGGATGATTCTAAAAGAGAGTTTCTATCGATGCGACATGGAATAAAACTTTCCTTGAAGATGTGTCCTCAAAGTGAGGAACAACGGAAGGAAATGAGTAATATACCATATGCTTCGGCCGTGGGTAGCCTTATGTATGCTATGTTGTGTACGAGACCTGACATTGCGCATGCTGTAAGCGTGGTGAGTAGGTTTCAGGCAAACCCAGGTAGGGAACATTGGACTGCCGTAAAGAACATTCTCAAGTACTTTAGAAGGACTAGAGATCTGATTCTTATATATGGCGGTGGAGAACTGAATGTGATGGGATTCACTATATTGAACTTCAAAGGACAGAAAGATGATTCTATGTCTACTTCTGGCTACATTTACTCTTAATGGAGGAGCAGTATCTTGGCATAGTGCCAAGTATAGCGCGACTGCTAATTCCACCTGTTAGGCTAAGTATAAAGCGGCCTCGGGGGCCTCCAAAGGACGGACTTAGAAGTTACTGGATAAACTTCACATGACACCTTGTGTTGCGCTGCCAGAGCGGTAGTACAGGCCTAGGAGCCGAGGTTTCATAAAAGTACCAAACATATTGAGAGAGAGTATCATCTCATGAGAGAATTTGTTCGCAAAGAGATACATTGTGCTGCATAGAGTAGAGTCAGCCGACTACGTCGCTGATCCACTGACCAAGCCACTTTCTCAGATTAGCTTAGAGCGTCATCTGGAGAACATGGGTATTAGATACCATAGTGTGTGGCATTGAGTGCAAGTGGGAGATTGTTGGGAGTATGCCCTCGAATGGCACTCAGAGGATATTGAGTGAGTGCATTGTACTTGTAATTATGTAAATCATTAATATAAGGCAATGAATGTTTCTTTATTTACTGGTAGTTACTGGCGTTCCTAACTTGTAAATATACGTATAGAAACTAGTCCATGTATTTGAGAGCAAAACGTTCCACTCCTTATTAGATAAGGAGGTCGGCACTGGAAAGTTTTATAGCTCAAATACTTAATCGTTCGTAAGTCGATGAAACTTGACTGTGTAACACCCCCAGAATACATCCGGAAATGTTACACGCCGTAGGCCCTTCTTACAAGGATCTACAAGGCTAAACTCTACTAGACTACAAAATGATTGACCGACCGGGGTCAATCTAAATACAACGCAGACCGTCAAGGTCATTAAACAATTTAGAAAACAAATGAATCTTACATCTCAATGATGAAAATAAACTTGAACACAGAAAAGAACGACAATTCAATTTAATAAATGAAAACTACACCCATGCAAGGGTGAATACTCGAACGACAGAGAAATACCGACCAAAATGAAACAAAGGAAAAGACTCTAACTCTGGTATGATTAGTATCATTGTCCTCCATCTCCTTCCCGGCCCAATCCATGTGATCGCTCCCGAGCCGCCAAAACTCAGCGCATAACGGGCACCCGCCCCGAAACTCGGGGTTAGCAAAGCGGAATTTTGCTAGTGCAAGTACATAACATACAAGATATATGAATAATAATAACACAAAACTCAACAGTCGTGAAACCTTAACACAACCCACACATTCAAATGGTCAGCACAGAATAGTATTACATACACAAGGTGAAAGATAATCACATTGTCATATTCTCCGTACAGAACATAACACCAATGAAACTTTAAACGAACCCAAGGAGTCAGAAAATTCCCTTTTTATAAAAGGGAAAGTATTTTGATAAGAAAGTTCGAAAATATTTATATTGACTCGGGTCATCTTGGGGTTTTGAAAATCAGATGGAAATACTTTAGAAAATACTTCAAAAGCTCTCGGGTCCTTGACCCAACATGTGGAAAACAATTTTGCAAGAAAACTATCACAACGTCATTCGGGGTTCTCGACCCAAATGATAAAACACTATCACACGTGAATCATTACAACATCTCACGGGGTTCTCGGCCCAATCCAAATAATATCATCACGAGATCAAATCTCAACATCTCACGGGGTCCTCGACCCAATACACAGAATAATCAACACAGTACAATCAAAGGCACAGCCTCTCATTCGACAAATCCTGCTCAAGACCCCTGATTAATTAACCCTCGGAGATCTCGTCAAATATCCTTGGTTAATTAACCCTGATACCAACATTTAAAACAAATTGGAACGAACTCCGAAACACAATCCGCGGTCTACGTCAAGACCAACATTAAAAGTAAGTTGCAAAGATTTAAATTTGAAAATCATTTGACAACGGGTCTTAGCTATCACTCAAATATCCGTTACCAATAAGCACAGCGCCTCCTTACACACCTGTGTACCGGCGTTCACTCCACTATATTGGCCGCCCATTGCACATGTCACCGCGCCGGCATTCACTCCCACAGAGCCGCCCCTTGCTCGCGCATTAAGTAACACCGGTGTTCACCAATCATATGGAGCCGCTCATTGCAACGGCATACAACGGAGCAGTGCACGCCCCGCCCTCAGAGGTACCCGGATATGACATCTCTCATAACAAGTATTCACATTATTACAAATACCAAGCACACAGTCAACCGTTGCAACAATTATCAAATCAATTCATCAATCCACATAATTTATTCGCCAGTACGCAACTACGCAAAATAAACAATAACTCGCACGTTATTCATCAAGACTTAGCACATTAGGCCTTAAACTCTATCAATTAATACTACATAAATATCCACCCATATCTATATATATAAACATATATATATATAATATAAATACAGATATTCATAACATGATTCATACACTTCAGCAACAATGATTTCACGTAATTATAATTCGCATATCAAGGTACTTGCCTTGGTAATCTCTCGCGAATACTCCGGAAATACAATTGATTGGAACAATCCAGAACTCCAACGAAAACGACGATCGGAGAGGCTCAACACTGGATTATCGTAGGAAATTCGTCCTTAATATCCTATCATTAAATAAGTAATCAATCACACGAGGAAAAGCATAAAAAGATGGTGAACCCTAATCGTTCTCTTCGTAACGTCGTTACACACATACGTAACGTGCGTTACGTACGCACATTAGCGCACGTAAGCTACAAGGATTAGCGTCGCTAAGCATTCCTTGGACAGTTCTTCTCGGTTCAGACGATTGCCTTTCTCGAGGGTATAACGTCGTAATGCATAAAGCTTAACGTCGTTATATTCACATATATCATACTCATGTGAATCATAATGATCCTACGGTGTTGATGTCTATGAATTCCAGTTAATCCTCCCATCATAATACTCACTCCAAATATTGATTATAGATCCTCAAATGTAGTTCGGAAAATCTGAGGTTGTTACCATCATTAAGTCTATGATCATTATGGAAACACCATACAACATGGTTTATTAATCTCAGAATTTTACCTTACTTGATTATCATAACAAGAGTCGGACTATAACGTTCTTAACTCGGTTAACTAAAGCATGAACATTCCAACTTCTAAAAACATGGTGTTCGGATAAAAATCATCTTATGGAGCTTAATAATCCTGGTGGTATGTTCAAAACATCCTTAAGAACACGAAATCAAGGTTGAGGTAGCATTAACATACCTTAATATGAAAGAAACGCAGAGACACGAGGTAGCATCCAATTCCGATTGCTTGAATGTCAATGCAAGATGTTTCGTAACTTAAATGATTGAGTCTACGTGTTCTTTATGTGTTTTAGAGGGCTGGAAACCCTCTAGAAATGAAGGAAAATGAATTGCAAGTGAAAGAGACGAAGAGAAACGAAATGGGGTGTTGTCCATATATATAATATCTTGAGATTTACGTACGTTAGCCTCAGCCATTTACGTACGTAATATACTTAGCGCACGCTACCATTCGATATTAGCGTACGCTATCGATCACTGATAGCTTACTGTCTCGTTTTGTACTAGCTTACGTACGTTACACCCTATGCATTACGTACGTAAGCTACACATATTAGCGTACGCTAGTTACAAGCCTTAGCGTACGTTAACACCCGTTGACCCCAAAACTGTCCAGGTTCATCCGCGGGAATCTTTCCGAGCCCCACCACCAGCTGTCCCTGTGCTAGCCAGTCTGTTCAATTATTGACCTCCTTACGTACGCTACGTCTAGCTCGTAGCGTATGCTATTTCTAGATCGTAACGTACGTTACGCTTACCTGTTAGCGTGCGTTACGACGTAGTTGCATGAAAATGATTAAAGGTTGATATTATCATGCATGAGGATACGAATACGGAAACGATCGTACTTCGATTATTGATAGCACCAATTCAGGTAATACAGGGTTCAAATACAGATGAAAATACTCAACAATTTATCCGGATATTACATACTATCCCTCTTAAAAGAAGTTTCGTACCGAAACTTAAAGTAGAGTGGTGGAACAACCAAGAAAAAGTAACTACTTGCTCAGCCCCAAAACATCATGAGCGATGCGCGAATACAAGGTTCTAAAAAAAATACAATGATTGGACTTAGGAAGTATCAGGCACGTCAAGTGAGGCAATAAATTACACGTGAACACGAGAAGTTAGAGTGGAGAAGTAGAAGCTCACGGAATTAAGGAAATTCACAAACGTCTCAGATGTACTAAAATCGCGTGTCGAGCTCGACTCACCATATTCAAGTTCATAACACATTGGAAATATTAATCATACGAATGGGAACAAATAGTTTCGAACAAAATTCTGCAGAGATTAGGTTCAGATGTGAATAGACCACAATAATTCACGGAGTCTAACAAATCGGTTCTGAAATTCGTTCGAATGATGGTAGGTTCGTAGAACATGGTAGTTTGAAATTGTCAAGAGAATCACAGATGAATCATCAACAATGAAAGTCTCCCAACATCGGAAATACTAAGAAGAGCACGGGTACTACGTGTCCCCGTGCTAAGAAAACATGCCACCGAAACTTAAAATAGTAGGAGTAGGAAACGAAAAGCAATTAAAATGAAAAACAATCAAAGTCACGATTGTTGGAAAGCGAGAACGACTAGAACCACGGACAAAATCTTCATTCGCCTATAATAGGCTCTTCAGCAGAAGACATAAGGTTTCGGGACATTCTCCGACCACTTGCTCTGCTCACCGACAGAGTAGCATTCTTTGCCAATTCAGAAATTATCTCACAATGTTTCTCCCGATGGCCTTCACACCCGCACCGACGACAAGTCAAGAGTGGTGAGGGATAGTTTACACGGATGTGTCCCGTACGGTTGCAGTTGAAGCACACTCTCTTCTTACCGGGAGTCACTGATGCTGGTTGGGGATTCCCAATGCTCATTCTCGACCGCGAAGACGACGCATTCGAACGACGTGGGGGTTTGAGAACCTTAGTCTCGTCACTGCCCAAAAATTTTCCAGATGTCCTCGGTCTCTTTTCTCCGCTCGTTGGCTCGGTCACTGAGGAGGTTTCATAGGTTATCGTCTGATCTTGATATTCCTTCACCGTAACATGAATCGTTGTCGTACGAACCACCTCACCGCTTCCGCTTCCTATATTACGTCTACATCCGCCAGGGCTCGACATGCTAATGCAGATAGTACCGTTTATTGTTATCACATAGTCGGTTGTACGGTATACCACAGTTATCAACATAAGGTTTAATTAGCATCCTTAGAATAACGGTAATATCGTAAAGCACGAAATTTTCTGAAATCAACTTCCAGTCCTTCGTCTAGGACGATCATTATGCGTATGCTTTTAAAAAAAAAATTGAACAAAAGCCGAATCACATTGTGCTCAAAACATGTAAATACTGTCCTTTGTTTTGGAAAAGGAAGTTTATACAATGATTCTAAAAATTTATTTTCGAGTAATGCCTACAAGAAAATTGAAAATCGAATTGTAACTAATTTAAAATATTTCGAAAGTGTTGGGTCCCAAATACCACAATTTTGAAAATCCTTCCTCTTCTACCAAAATGTTTATTCGAAAGAACTTTTCACCAAAATACGTGACCATTCGACACGACTACATCAAATCATGAGGTTTACAATGCTAGGAAAATTTCAAAACACTACTTTGAAATGTTCGTAATTCGGCCCGGAAATATTACATGCCGGGGATTCTGTGCCAGAACCTACCAGGCTAAAAACCATTTAAAATCATTTCAAAATATGCCAAAAGCCGATGACGGTAGCATTTTCCAAAACTTACAAAATCATTTGTAAAATATTAAATACCGTCATAAAAATACCGTTAAAATGTGCAAGACTAAAATGCCAAAATGTCAAGAGTCATTTCACAATACTCACGCAGCGGATAAAATTAACACTCAAAGATTTATCCTACTGAAATGCAGAAACCGATAAATATGTTTGACTACCGAAGTATACTACATAACCATTCTCACTCGACGCGTATATGCAGGTGATATCGTAAAACAATATAATCTCTAACAAGTTCAAACCCTAGGTTCACGTTAAGCACAATATAATCAAATACGTATGTAAGGGGACTTACGATTCGGGAGGCTTACCATCACGGATTGCTTGAAGATGATGTTGGAACCACGATACTAATCACAACTCTGACGCGCGCGACTTACACAAGACATGGACTTGACCCAACGGCCTAGGTTTTTCGCAAACCTAAGCTCCGATACCATATTTGTAACACCCCCAGAATACATCCGGAAATGTTACACGCCGTAGGCCCTTCTTACAAGGATCTACAAGGCTAAACTCTACTAGACTACAAAATGATTGACCGACCGGGTTAATTCTAAATACAACGCAGACCGTCAAGGTCATTAAACAATTTAGAAAACAAATGAATCTTACATCTCAATGATGAAAATAAACTTGAACACAGAAAAGAACGACAATTCAATTTAATAAATGAAAACTACACCCATGCAAGGGTGAATACTCGAACGACAGAGAAATACCGACCAAAATGAAACAAAGGAAAAGACTCTAACTCTGGTGTGATTAGTATCATTGTCCTCCATCTCCTTCCCCGCCAAGCCTGTGACTGCTCCCGAGCTGCCAAAACCTGAGCGCATAACAGGCACCCACCCCGAAACTCGGGGTTAGCAAACGGAATTTTGCTAGTGCAAGTACATAACATACAAGATATACGAATAATAATAACACAAAACTCAACAATCGTGAAACCTTAACACAACCCACACATTCAAATGGTCACATGAATAGTATTACATACACAAGGTGAAAGATAATCACATTGTCATATTCTCCGTCTGAGAACATAACACCAATGAAACTTTAAACGAACCCAAGGAGTCAGAAAATTCCCTTTTTATAAAAGGGAAAGTATTTTGATAAGAAAGTTCGAAAATATTTATATTGACTCGGGTCATCTTGGGGTTTTGAAAATCAGATGGAAATACTTTAGAAAATACTTCAAAAGCTCTCGGGTCCTTAACCCAACATGTGGAAAACAATTTTGCAAGAAAACTATCACAACGTCATTCGGGGTTCTCGACCCAAATGATAAAACACTATCACAAGTGAATCATTACAACATCTCACGGGGTTCTCGGCCCAATCCAAATAATATCATCACGAGATCAAATCTCAACATCTCACGGGGTCCTCGACCCAATACACAGAATAATCAACACAGTACAATCAAAGGCACAACCTCTCATTCGACAAATCCTGCTCAAGACCCCTGATTAATTAACCCTCGGAGATCTCGTCAAATATCCTTGGTTAATTAACCCTGATACCAACATTTAAAACAAATTGGAACGAACTCCAGAAACAAAATCCGCGGTCTACGTCAAGACCAACATTAAAAGTAAGTTGCAAAGATTTAAATTTCGAAAATCATTTGACAACGGGGTCTTAGCTATCACTCAAATATCCGTTACCAATAAGCCTGCCAGGCGCCTCCCTTGCACACCTGTGTACCGGCGTTCACTCCACTATATTGGCCGCCCATTGCACATGTCACCGCGCCGGCGTTCACTCCCACAGAAGCCGCCCCTTGCTCGCGCATTAAGTAACACCGGTGTTCACCAATCATATGGAGCCGCTCATTGCACGTACAGCCGGGAGTGCACGCCCGCCCTCGAGGTACCGGATATGACGTCTCTCATAACAAGTATTCACATTATTACAAATACCAAGCACCACGATCACCGTTGCAACAATTATCAAATCAATTCATCAATCCACATAATTTATTCGCGATGCAACTACGCAAAATAAACAATAACTCGCACGTTATTCATCAAGACTTAGCACATTAGGCCTTAAACTCTATCAATTAATACTACATAAATATCCACCCATATCTATATATATAAACATATATATATATAATATAAATACAGATATTCATAACATGATTCATACACTTCAGCAACAATGATTTCACGTAATTATAATTCGTATATCAAGGTACTTGCCTTGGTAATCTCTCGCGAATACTCCGGAAATACAATTGATTGGAACAATCCAGAACTCCAACGAAAACGACGATCGGAGAGGCTCAACACTGGATTATCGTAGGAAATTCGTCCTTAATATCCTATCATTAAATAAGTAATCAATCACATGAGGAAAAGCATAAAAAGATGGTCGAACCCTAACTGTTCTCTTCGTAACGTACGTTACACATACGTAACGTGTCGTTAAATGCCCGCACGTTAGCGCACGTAAGCTACAAGGATTAGCGTCGCTAAGCATGCCTTGGGCGATTCTTCTCGATTCGGACATCGCCTTTCTGAGGTATAACGTCGTAATGCATAAAGCTTAACGTACGTTATATTCACATATATCATACTCATGTGAATCATAATGATCCTACGGTGTTGATGTCTATGAATTCCAGGTTAATCCTCCCATCATAATACTCACTCCAAATATTGATTATAGATCCTCAAATGTAGTTCGGAAAATCTGAGGTTGTTACCATCATTAAGTCTATGATCATTATGGAAACACCATACAACATGGTTTATTAATCTCGAATTTTACCTTACTTGATTATCATAACAAGAGTCGGACTATAACGTTCTTAACTCGGTTAACTAAAGCATGAACATTCCAACTTCTAAAAACATGGTGTTCGGATAAAAATCATCTTATGGAGCTTAATAATCCTGGTGGTATGTTCAAAACATCCTTAAGAACACGAAATCAAGGTTGAGGTAGCATTAACATACCTTAATATGAAATAAACGCAGAGACACGAGGTAGCATCCAATTCCGATTGCTTGAATGTCAATGCAAGATGTTTCGTAACTTAAATGATTGAGTCTACGTGTTCTTTATGTGTTTTAGAGGGCTGGAAACCCTCTAGAAATGAAGGAAAATGAATTGCAAGTGAAAGAGACGAAGAGAAACGAAATGGGGTGTTGTCCATATATATAATATCTTGAGATTTACGTACGTTAGCCTCGACCATTTAAATGCGTAATATACTTAGCGCCGCTACCATTCGATATTAGCGTCGCTATCGATCAGCGATAGCTTCTTGTCTCGTTTTGTACTAGCTTACGTCGTTACACCCTATGCATTACGTCGTAAGCTACACATATTAGCGTCGCTAGTTACAAGCCTTAGCGTGCGTTAACACCCGTTGACCCCAAAGCTGTCGAGTTCATCGCGGGAATCTTTCCGAGCCCCACCACCGGTATCCATGTGCTAGCCATCTGTTCAATTATTGACCTCCTTACGTGCGCTCGTCTAGCTCGTAGCGTACGCTATTTCCAGATCGTAACGTACGTTACGCTTACCTGTTAGCGTGCGTTACGACGTAGTTGCATGAAAATGATTAAAGGTTGATATTATCATGCATGAGGATACGAATACGGAAACGATTGTACTTCGATTATTGATAGCACCAATTCAGGTAATACAGGGTTCAAATACAGATGAAAATACTCAACAATTTATCCGGATATTACAGACTGGGCATTAAGTTTATGTGAAGACTTGTATGACGTGTTCTTTGACATGGAGAGTGCCTGTCGAATGCTAATGGTTAGTGGGACCACACGTTATAGGTATGTTAATTGGATTAGAATACTCGAACCGACTCACCCTCGATTCGTCACATGGATTTCACTCCGAGACAGTCAATGACGGAATCGAAAGGTTGTGATAGGTATTCGTGAACCTTCGACTTGAGGATTTAGTAGGGATGTGCTTGTGACATCAAGATTATCATTAGAGTAGTTCGACCCTGTAAACCAGAAGGCGAGGGTCAACCTCGACGTGCATCTTGACGGGCAAGTAGCAGGTCCTACTGAATACCAAGATAGAATTCTTTCTCCCGTTAGTGAGCGGGTTAAATGTCCTATGCGGTTATTGGCAGATGAGATCATAAGTATTTGGCCAAAGCATTGGAGCTAGTTGTATTGGATACACGAGAGCTCGATGATCTCGATTTGCATTAACACATGCATAGCGTCAAGTACAGATAGGGTTTGACTGACCGTGACCCTATAACTTGATCGGGACATTTGAAAGAAGGGTTTATACGTATACTGGTATTCACGACAGAATGGTTCTTGAATGATCCCAATCATTCGTTCTCAATTGGGATACCGTGTAGGCCGCCAGGCTGGCTAGGTGGTGCTACTACTCTTTGGTTCCTCCCATTGCTGACTGAGACGGACCTACCGAGTCGCGTAATAGAATTGACGACGGAATGAATCTAGCTTGTTCTCTCATTATTAATATTAGATATTAGATATCTAATTTATTGGACATTGGATGTCTAATAAATTTGGGACATTGGATGTCTAAATCGATTTATTGGATAAATTGATTTACGGCCTACTGAATTAAATAAATTACTGGGTGATTAATTTAATTCATAAATATAATTATTTCTTGGAGAAATTAATTATATTATTATGTATTTGATATGATTAATTAATTGTATTAATTAATCGATATAAATACATCGGAATGGAATCAGAGTTTATCTGTTTGGACTCACCGGAGTCCGAAACGGACCGAACTCTTCCTATCATTCATCAAGGCTGCCCCTCCCTCCACTTATATCCATGTGTGTGTTTTGACTTGTCCCCATCATGATGTTTGGAATCTCATGTGTTGAGGGGACACGTATCATGCACATTATTTGGTTGGGAATAAAATATTATGAGTTGAAGAATAAAAGGAAAGAAGACTTCATCTCACATGGTCAATTAATCAGCCATGAGATACAGAGAGAAAGAGAGAAACCCTTTTTATCCAAGTCATCTTCTTCTTCTTCATTAACTCTTGATTGTTCTTAGAGAAACATCAAGAAATATTGAGAGATATAAATTAAACACTTAGAGTGTTATAATCAAAGCTTCATCAATTGATTCTAGCCGTAAACTTAGTGGTTAATCGAGTGTTGTCATTACGTTCGTTTCTCCAACGCGTGACAAGTAGAGACGCGGTTTTTTCGGCGTTGGATCATCCAAGGGCTTGGAGCATTTTGGATCGTTTGGGGAATAGCTCAAGAGAAGGAAATCCATATAATCAACAGACGACAAGGGTATGATTTCGAATCTTCCTTTGTTTATTTTATATTCGTATATGCGTAGCTCGATCGATCCTCGTAGGGATTCGGATCGAATTAATTTTCGTTTTACCGCTTCCGCTGGGCCTTCGTTTTAGGTACCGAATCCCAACAGTGGTAACATTCGATGTTGGCATACTTCCTCCGAGAACTACTCCTTTGTGGCCCTCTATTACTCGGACCTCTACTTTGACCTCTCCCCCGTCTTTCAGTAACTAGAACATCCGACTCTGACGAAGATCCTGTTGGGATTCCGAAAATAAAACGAAATACGCAGCGGAAAATAAAAATGAATCCCAAACAGGATCGATCAAGTAACGTATATATGAAAATTTAAATACGAAGATAAAGATCATACCCTTGAAGTCTTTGAAATAATACTTCGTAAAATTGATGATGATCACGAACCCCGTCCCGAACACGAAATCCCTTCGTTCCAAGCACCGAAAGTTCGAAGCCTCTACTTCACACGCGTCGGAAGTTACCCGGAAAAATCTACAAAACTCCGTTCTATGTAGAACACGGCTAGGAATTGTTGTAGGAATTTTTTTTCTCTCTTATTTTTCTTACTCCTTTTCACCTCAAAGATGAACAAAAAATGAAGATGAGAAATTCTCTCACCCTCTATATTTCTTCACGGCAGTGGGCTGGTGTCCATTTATATATATATGGAGAGTTGAAAAATGTTATATATATATATATATTGTCACCATGAGAATGATACAATATATTACACATAACAACTCATCAACCTACATTATAAAATGAGTGGAATCTCATCATTATAATCATATGCCAACCAACATAACATGCAAGTATAACCAAGCCATGTGAGAGAGGGGGCGGCCCATTGGAAATTTCCTAGAAACGAGCCAAGCCACTCGGCTCATGTACCGGACGTTCGTCAAACGACTCCGTTAAATACATTTTGTTTAATCACCAATGTATTTATATTAATTAATTAATCTAATTAATTAATTATATCAAATACATATATATTTCTCTAAGAAATATAATTTATGAATTAAATTAATTACCCGGTAACTTAATTTTAATTCATAAGACCGCTATTTGATTTATCCAATAAATCTAATTAGATATCCAATATCTAATATTAATAGAGAGATAATAAATTCACATTAATCCGTCAACGTTCCTCATGCGCGACTCCGTAGGTCCGTCTCAGCCGGCATTGGGAGGAGCCAATGAGTGCGGGCAGCACTTAGCCAGCCTAGCGGGCCGCACTGTAAACCCCGACTGAGAACGAATGAAGGGATCATTCCAGAACCATTATGTCGCGAATACCATATACGTATAGACCCTTCATCAGATGTCCCGGTCAAGTCTTCGGGTCACGGTAAAGTCAAACCCTACTGTTGACTAGACTCTATACATGTGTTAATGTAAGTCAAGACCGACTGATTAATAGTGTATCTAATACGAACGCTTTGGCCAAAGACTTATGATCGTATTTGCCATTAACTGTATAGGACATTCGCCTGCTCACTAACAGGAGATAGAATCCTTTCTTGGTGTACAGTAAAGACTGCTACCTGCCCATATAGTCCGCACTTCGAGGTCGACTCAGCAATTAAGCAAATGAGTCTAACTACTCTAATGATAAACTAAACGTCACAGGCACATCTTCTACTGAACCCTCAAGTCAAAGGTCCACGTATACTATCACAACCTTTCAATTCATCATCGACTCTCCGAGAGTGAATACCGTGTGACTGAATCGAGCATGAGTCATGTTCGAGTATACTGGTCCCACCAATATACTTATAACTATGCTATCAAGACGTGCACACGTCCTAGCACCAGTTATACAAGTCTTATTAAAACTTAATGCCCATTTTAAGTTTATTGACTTGCGAATGATTTACGTAAATAAACTTTAAACACTTCCAGTGCATTTTCTCTTATCCCATAACGAGAATGGAATGTTCAATTTATTTACGTGGACTTCACTTCAATGTTTACCAAGTCAAGAATGCAATTGAAATACAATACACAGTGAATGAATCATATTGCCTTTTTAATAATTATTCCATAATTACAAGTACAATGCCCCTACTCTCTCATCCCCTGAGTGGCATTCGAGGGCATATTCCTAACAATCTCTCACTTGCACTCAATGACACAAACTATGATATCTAATACCCACTCTCCAGATGTCTCTCTAAGACCTTCTGATATAGTGGCTTGGTAAGCGGATCAGCAACGTTATTTGTTGTGTCTACTCTCTGCAGTAAAACATTCCCATCCCGAACCATTTCTCTAACAAAATGATATTTTCTCGCAATATGTTTGGTGTTGTGGTGAGCCCTAGGCTCCTTAGCACATGCACAGCGGCTCGTCGTTGTCACAAAGCGATTCACGAGCTTCTCTGCGTTAGGAACCACTTGAAGTTCCTCGGTGAACTTCTTTATCCAAAGCTTCTTTAGCGACCTCATTGGTGCTGATATTCGGCTTGACATGTAGAGATAGCAGTCGAACTTTGCTTGGAACTTATCCATGAAACTGCCCCACCATTCAGAGTAAAGATATACCCTGATGTGGACATCTGAGCATCCATGTCCCCCAAAAAATCTGAGTCTGTATAACCCATCACTCTTAGTTCTCCACCGCCGTATGTAAGAACCAAGTCTTTAGTCCTCCTTAGGTACTTAAGAATGTTCTTTCTGACGATCAATGTTCTGCCCTAGATTTTGGCCCGGACTTACTACGCTCACAGCATAGGCAATGTCCGGTCTAGTACAAATCATAGCATACATGAGGCTACCTACTGCCGAAGCATAGGGCACCTTACTCATTTCCTTTCTGTCTTCCTCACTTTGAGGACACATTTCTAGGGAAAGTTTTGCACCATGTTGCATAGGAAGGAACCCTCTTTTAGAATCTTCCATCCTAAATCGCTTCAGGATCTTTTCTATATAGAGGGCTTGGAAAGACCTAACATTCTTTTCGCTCTATCCCGGTAGAGACAAATACCAAGAATATAGGTAGCTTCTCCCAAGTCTTTGATTGAAAACTCTTTAGAAAGCCAAGCTTTCACAGAACTGAGCATTCCTACGTCGTTTCCTATAAGTAGAATGTCATCTACATATAGTATTAAGAACGCAATTTTGCTCCCACTAACCTTCTTGTAAATACAGGGCTCCTCTTCATTTTGGACAAAATCAAACTCTTTGACTGTCTCGTTAAAATGAAGATTCCAACTCCGTGAAGCTTGCTTCAGTCCATAAATGGCACGCTGAAGTTTGCATATTTTATGAATATTGGTTTGAGATATGAATCCCTTAGGCTGTTCCATGTAAATCTCCTCCTCGAGGAATCCATTTAGGAATGCTGTTTTCGCATCCATTTGCCATATTTCATAATCTAAGTGGGCTGCTATAGCAAGCATCATGCGAATAGACTTAATCATAGCTACAGGCGAGAAGGTCTCGAAGTAATCGATTCCTTCTCTTTGGGAATAACCCTTTGCCACAAGCCTGGCCTTATAGGTATCAACCTTGCCATCTCCATCAGTCTTTCTCTTATAGATCCATTTGTTTCCAATAGGCACTATGCCTTTAGGACGATCTACTAAAGTCCAGACCTGATTAGCATGCATTGAGTCTATCTCAGCTTCCATAGCTTCTTGCCACTTGGTGGAGTCAACGTCTACCATCGCTTGGTCAGATGTAGAAGGATCATTCTCTTGACTACTTTCTATCATCTCATGGACACCCAGTTCCTCTTGATGCAGATATCCATACCTCTCAGGTATTTGATAAATTCTACTAGACTTGCGAGGTTGTGTTTGTATTTCAGAAGGTTGGGTTCTAATGTCTTGCATAGGTGTCTCATTTGGTGTTTCTTTTATTTCTTCCAAAGAAATATTTCTACCTACGCCTCCTTCCTGAATAAACTGATCTTCCAGGAAGTGTGCTTGTATAGCAACGATGATCCTATGATCTTCGTGCATGTAGAATAGATATCCCATGGAATCCCCAGGATATCCTATGAAACGACCTTTCACAGACCTAGTTTCCAATTTCTCTACTTTAGTCTTCTTGACATAAGCAGGGCATCCCCAAATCCTAATGTGATTAAGACTTGGTTTCCTACCTCTCCACATCTCATGGGGAGTCTTAGGAATGGATTTGGAAGGACATTTGTTCAAGATATGCACAGCAGTAAGGAGCGCGTAACCCCATAGATAAATCGGTAGATCAGTATAGTTAAGCATGGAGCGAACCATGTCCAACAAGGTTCGGTTCCTTCTTTCTGATACACCATTTAATTGTGGAGTAGCTGGAGGAGTAAATTGTGACACTATTCCTAGTTCTTTTAAGAACTCATCAAATTCGGTACTCATGTACTCACCACCCCGGTCTGACCGAAGAGTCTTAACACGGTTACCTGTTTGATTTTCAACTAGGGCTTTAAATTCCTTGAATTTATCAAAAGCTTCAGACTTATGTTTCATTAAGTACGAATCCATACAGTATGGTCATCGGTGAATGTAATGAAATCTTGAAAGTCTCGTGCCACTTCAAAGGGCCACGAGGCGTTGGTATGGATCAATCCGAGTTTTTTTGACTCTTTCAAAAGTCCTGAAGGGTAACTTAGTCATTTTGCCTTGAAGGCAAGATTCACAAGTTGGATAGGGATCTGATCCCAATGGACCCGTAAGCCCATCTTTCTCCATTTTATGAACCTTGGTCTGACCGATATGACCAAGTCTAAGGTGCCACTTAAGTGCTTGGTTCGTTTCATCCCTACCACGCTTCCTAGTTATAGTGTTCACAGTTGTTTTATTCTTTAGATTTAAATGGTATAAACCATTTAATAATGTAGCAGTACCAATCAATTTATTTCTAAAATAAATACGACAGGACCCATCTCCATGGCCGGAATTGATACAATATTTTTGTGCCCCTTGGGCAAAATAAGTACATCATCTAAAGTAAGAATAAAACCAGATTCTAAATCCAACATAAGGGATCCGATATCAGAAGCCTCGACACTATGCCCACTTCCGACGGTGACCACCTCCCCTGAATCCAGCTTCCTACTTCGTTCCAGATCCTGATTCATTGTACAAATGTGAGAACTCGCACCGGAATCAAGTATCCAAGAAGTAGAATATACAGTTACAGAACAATTTGTTTCTAAAACCAGTAGTTTTGTACCTGAAGGCGCATTACAGTCATGCTTTGGACAGTACCTCTTCCAGTGGCCTAGCTCACCGCAGTTGAGGCATACATCCATTTTCTTGGGCCCCTTGCTCTTTTGAACCATTGGGGTCTTGCCCTTTCCCTTGTCGATCTTGGCTATTGGACCTAACTGCTTCTTGTTCTTTTTCTTCTTATTCTTGGAATTCTAAGTCCCAGAAGAAATCACAAGTGCAGCTTCCTTTCCCTTTGTCTTCATCTGAGACTGGGCATTCGTCAGTTTGTTCATTAACCCAGCTAAGTTACATACAATCTCATTGCAGTTGAAGTTCATGACAAATTGTGAAAAGGAGTCAGGAAGTGACTGCAGGATAAGGTCAGTTTGGAGAGATGCATGCATTTGAAAATCAAGAGCTTCCAATCTCTCAATCATCGAGATCATCTTGAGGATATAGTCCCCAACCCTCTCTCCTTCCTTCATCCTGGCGCCGAATAATTGCTTCGATATCTCATATCTAGCAGTTTGGCTATGCTCTCCATAGAGCTCAGCCAGGTGCGATAAGATGGCTCTCGAAGACGTCATCTTTTCATGGGCACGTTGAAGCTCATTGGTCGTTGAGCCTAACATGTACCCTCGCACTCTTATGTCGTCTTTTACCCATTTCTCATGGGCATCGACATCATCCTGATTGGCTCGGGTTCTTGCAGGAGCCGCTGGGATGTCCGCCTCCAAGACGTATCCCAGAATTTCTATAGTTAGCACAATCCTCAAGTTCCGAAGCCAGTCCACATAGTTTGGACCAGTCAGGACGTTCTTTTCAAGTAGTATAGCGAGTGGGTTCATTGTCATATTGAGAGTTTTGTTAACTGCTAGTGATTATTTAATTATGATCTGAGTAAAGAATTTAAGGGCTTTCTTTATTCATAACTCGGCTCTGTAACACCCCCAGATCCGACCGGGAATATTACAGCGCCGTGGGCCCCGAGATGGAACCCACAAGGCTGAAGGAAATTTTCGCAAACATTTACAAACGCCCAAGAGGCTAACGACGGTATTATCTATTAAAAACATTCGAAGATTTATAAAGCTCATTTATCAAACCGTCGTAAAAACTCATTTGAAACCACAAGGCCCAAAATGCCAAAACTCAACAGTTTAAAAACATACGTTAAGCTATAAACACACGTGCAAGCTGAATAGATTTAGAAAATGGTTGTCAAGGTAACCTAAGTTACCGGATACCGAAAAGGCCATTTAAAGATACTCACGCAGCGGATAAAGACAAACAATTAAAATACTCTAGCAGCGGAATACAACAATTGATCAGAAATCAAAACACAAATACATGCCCTTGCCAGTATCATCCGGGAAGTTCATCTCTCCACGACCGCTACAAGCTTGATAATCCAAGAACCTAAAAAGAAAGCCCACGACGGGGTCATCCATAATATCCAACAATGATAACCATCACATGTCGTCAATAATTACATATCAATGGAAATACTAAGTAAGAATACGACCAATGTAATCTTACCGTCGTAACTTTACGAGAATCCACGATTCGTTTCCTTAACAACACATTAAAATAGTACTGAAATATCTGTACGGTATCTCAACAATACTCAAGGTTCTCAAAACATTATCATAACTCGCGATACGAAAATTATACCAACTCTGGCCAATTCAATCCATCGGATAACATCGACAATTCCAATACGATAATCGATTGTCCATCAAAACAAGTACCAAGAAAATACGGAACATACCTCAAGATACGAAATACCATTACCATCACGTCAGTCTAATCCGAGATCAGATCAACACAACATACGGACATGGTCCTAACACAAGACCTACAAATGCATACTCATATGACAACGTCAATATGATCACAACAATAACGACAATGTATACTTATGGCAAACCCATAATATACATATGCACAACAACAATACATGGCAATCCGATGATCCAGCGTTCACTGCCTAGATCCCCCGATGATCCCGTCAGACCAACCCGAGGTGGAAAACCCGTCCGATGATCCAACGCACGCTAGCATAGATCCCCCGATGATCCCGTCGGACCAACTCGAGGTGGACATATGACAACAATGCACAACTGCATAAAACAACATTAAACAATACACGACAACAACAATGCACAAATGCATGACAACAACGATACACGAATGTATCACGACATGATCGACACAAATAATAAAAATGATTAGAGTACTTGTCCCGAGTCCTTCGAGAACGATCTCAATGTATAAACCATCACGAACCATTATCCTCAATACTCGACGGTCCAAAGTATCACGGATTGCAGATAATTCATATCTTCGTCTTTATCACAATATATCCTCGATATACAAGTATACCAATAACAAAAGTAAATCATATACATTATGATTTAGATTCCCAAAACTCGAATACGATTTATAATCTCAAATCTCCTGTGATTACGATTATAAACATTGCTATATGAATTATACACGAATGAAATGGAAACCATTCATTAAATATTATGAACTGAGCAAGTAATAACTTACCTCGATACCGATACAACGACGAGGAAGTTGTTACCAAATCCATTGCCGTCATCTACACGTTCCTCGGTCCCGATCAAAGCAATTCACGAACATACTCGAACACGGCCACAACATACGGTTATAATTACCGATCAATAATCTCAACCTATTGAAGTAATCAATTAACACACATTCGATAATAATCAACAATCGATATAACCAATCAACAAACTCAACGGTTCTACAATATCTCGGTAAAACACTAGTCGGATCAATCCAACTCAAACCAGCACGAATTCAGAACCACAACATGAAAATACTGCACTTTCTGCCTTCTTAGCGCACGTTAATCACTTAACGTAGCGTGCGCTAAGTTGCTCCCATTAGCGCGCGCTAGGCAGTAAACGTAGCGTGCGCTAATGCTATACAGATGCATGTTTTTTAGATACCAATCAACTTATGGCGATTTCAAGAACACTAGGTGATTCTGAATCATGTTCAAAGCTATCAAAACAACGAAATCCGATATCCTTTAACATATAAGCAATCATCCAACTTATAATCCAAGTTCTATATCCATATATCATCTTCCTTAATATCAATACATGAAACATCAAGAACATAACAACACTTCCTTAATCTTCCATTACATAGAGTAATCATCGACAATAACATCAACATCCGAAACTAAGGAGAAGGATTCACCAACTTATCTCAAGAAAACGAATTATAAAATTCAAGCCACACGAATCATATTAATATCATCCTACTCCGGTAATCCATCTCATAATCATGCTTGTCAACTTGTTTATGTAATAATCATCAACTCAAGAACATCAACATTCAATCCAAAACGAAATCCAAAGATGAAGAGTGATTACCTTTATGAAGGAATGGATTGATTTCCAAGGTTGAATCCATTTCCAAGAATCACCAATGATTTCAAGAACAAAGCTTTAATCCATGATTTCCATCTTTAATCTTGTTAAAGATCACCACCTCACCGTATTTGGGAACCTCAAGAACCTCCCAAAGCTCTCTCTATCGATAGAAGGTGAAAGAATGGACGAAATGCTTCATAATACCCGTTTGTCCCTTATATAGAATATATTACTAGCGTGCACTAAACCTTATGTTTAGCGTGCGCTACGGCCTTAGCGTGCGCTAGCTGACCTTTGTTAGCGTGCGCTATCGCAGTCCAGAGACTATTGTCTGGCTTCGTACATGAGCTTACGTACGTAATGCCCATGCATTAGCGTACGTAACTTACACTATCTAGCGTAGGCAAGTCCTTGCATTTAGCGGGCGCTAATATCAGTTGACTCGTTTGTCTGTATGCTCCGAAGACTGGTCCACACGCCGAAAGTGCTGACGAGGATAAGATTCCTTTTTGTCCGATATTCAGTTAGCGTGCGCTAATCAACATGACTTAGCGTGCGCTAATCACTACATTACAACATCCGTTGACTTACCAGAACGTGCGCCAAAAGTGGCCTGGTCCACACGCAGATTCCTTCCGACCTGACTGCATTAGCGTGCGTTATCTTATATCCGTAGCGTGCGCTAAGCCTGCACGATAGCGTGCACTACTTATGATTATTAGCGTGCGCTAATAATGTTACACTTAGCCATTTTCAGCTATTCTTGTCCAACGTCTCAACATACAAAATACGAACATACGGCACACTGAATACATATACTTCTTACATCCAATTTTCGACCAAGTACGATAATTATACCAATACAGATGTCTTGGTCCTTCAATTATTTTACCCATACTGTACAGATTCCACGCTGTACAACATAACTCGGATAAAATAATCTTAAACAACAGTAGTGGAAATTCCGGATATTACAGGCTCCCACTATTTTATCGGCATTTACATACTCCCATGTTAAATCCAAAAGTTTTGGGTGAGTTCATAGTGGTGATCGATTTCATTACAAAGTTTAATAGAGGGCAACCCATAGGGTTTCTATTCTATTATTCTTTATTAAGTGGTGTCTAATACCAAACCATCTAATGGATGATTCGATCTTCTTTTACCCCTAGTTCACTTGCCCTCAACCTATTTGGTTTCTATGGCTCGCTGAACTATCTAAGTTTAAACCGTCAACTCCTATTAGTCTGACAATTGAATCTTACCCGGCAACCCATACGGTTTATAGGGGTTTGATTTGTCACAACCAAAGGCATCTAATGCACTCTAGGAATTTATCAACTTTCCCCAAAATATTACCCCGACATACTCGGAAGAATAATATTCCGGTTTAGATTTCAATTTTACATGAGTTTGACGGAGGGTAGGAAACCTCGTAACCTTTATAACTTAGTGTGTTTGTAGTCGGGAGAATTTCGTGATTAATTTTACACTTTGCACATTAATTCATTTATACGCGCGTTTGTTGGTTTGTCAATCATTCAAAATGAAAAACAGAAAACAGTAACCTAGTTACTACCAACATATAGCTCATGGACCTAATTCCTAAGTATTGGGCCAAGCGAATGACCCAATAAATAAGAACACAATCTTCGAATCTTCGTCTTCTCGGTCGGTTGTCTTCGGTCTTCGTCATACCCAAAATAATAATTACATTATTGAAAAATTGCATCCTATACAAATTTTTCTAGTAAATATAAATAGGCTTAAAACGGCCTTTACAACCCAATCGAATCGAACAAATCAAAAACTAAGTCCACGAGCTATATCACCATCACATAAGGATTCCATACAACATGTAATGGAACGAAATTAAACAATTAATTTTAATATAAATTAATTTAATTAATCTATAAATTAATCTATTCAATTTCTACTATATAATCCAATTAATATAAAGTGGCATAAAAATTAAATAATCAATTAATATATTAATCCAATCAATATAAAATTAATCTATTCAATTTTAATGGTATTAATCCAATTAATACTAATAATCGTCATTTAAATTCATTCGAAGTAATCCGGCCAAAATAATATTTTCGTTTAATTTATTTCCCTTAACTAAAAAAATATTCCAAATATTAATTTAGTCAAATTAAAATCCAATTTAAATTTTGGGAAATAATTACAACGAAATATAAACTTAAAACGGAGTCTCGGACAATCCGATTTTAGGCCCGGCCGCGCTCGATTCAAAATCGGGCCAAAAACCCGAGGGTGCTGCCGAGCCATGCTCGCGGCTGGCCGAGTCCTGATCGGCAGCATCGGCCGCCTCTCGGCGTGCGGCCGATAATGGCCGAAAGATGCGACACTGGCAGTGCAGGCAAGGTCTTGCCAACACCACCGGCAGCCCCGTTTCTTCGTTTTTCGGCTCGTTTCCAAAAACGTGATGCTACAACGAACAATTTAAAACCTACGATTATTCCAAACATGATTCTAAATCATAATCATCATCCAAAAGCATTCAAAATGCACAAATAATCGTATATACGGTGTTGTGTCGAGAATTATACTCTCCGACCGGCGATCGCCTCGGTGATCGGGCGACCTAGCCATTGCCAAGCAGCCGAGGCAGAACTGCCGACCAGAGATCGGGCGACCTAGTCTCAGCCCGGCAGCCAGGATAGATCGGCCGACCGAAGGTCCCAGGACAAGTCCTGGTGCCGAGCGATCGACATCTAAGACGATCGTCTCTCGGTACTTGGCGATCGACTCCTGGTGGCCGACTAGAAGACGATCATCTCCCGGCACTTGCCGACCGACCCTTGGTGACCGACCGATGCCGACCCTCAGCAACTGGCCGATGCCGTCCTCTGGTGACCGGCTAAAGACGACCGCCTCATGCTGCTCGAAGCCGATAGTCATCCAGTCGGCAAAGGCCGAAGCTCAGGACAAAGCCCACGTGCAGTGCCGAGACAAGATCCGCGTATCACGGATCGTTGACCACAGCCTGTCAGCATCTTCCCACCAATCGACAGGCCCGCCAAAAGGTGTCAGTAGAACCGCATGTGACAGTGACTCCGGACGCGTGCTAGCTCCTCATTGGACCGCACAGCTGGCTGCCAGCAGTTGCCTTGGACTTTAGGCAGACTGCCCATGTGACTTGGAGACGATCGCCCCATCATTATATTGGCCGGAAGGCGATCGCCCGCCAGGAAACAGGGCACCTCAGCCCCTATATATAGCAGGCTGCCTGCACTTGGAAAAAGGCTTCAGAACTTCAACTCCCACGGGATTTCATACACAACTTGGCTTTCTCCTACTCTTGGAAACAGCTATCTCTCGGTTCTTTCTTCTCTTGGCCTCTCTCATACAGAAGATGATCGGCAGGGACGAAGAACACCAAGCTTCGCTCAAGAGCTGGATTAACAGGGTCTTTTTACACTCATTGTACTTAGATTCTCACATTAATACTTGTATCCACGAATATTTGTATTAATAACATCTCGCGAGAGCATTCAAGCCCGGGCCTAACAAACCCGGCAAATCTTGTATTATTTATCTTCTCTCGGAAGTGCTCCCGCAATCTTGTTTGTTGTCCGTCCATTCCAGCAGTATTTAATCTTCGGATAAATATTTCGGGCAACAATAATTGGCACTAGAAGGAGGGCATCTAACCCTCATTTTTATTCCTACCGTCTCGAAGAACACTCACTGTTCTCCAGGGCATATACCTGAAGAAACACTCACTGTTCTTCAGAGAAAGCTTTCAGAAAAATGTCTTCCGCCTCCGCGTCGAAGAAAGCCGCTGGCCAGCCCGCCAGACGCCTCGTTCCGTCTCAGTCCGAGCCACAGCCGATGGCGGAGGGTAGCCGTCGCGGTCCGAGACGCTCGATCCCGCCGCTGACGGGTGGCCCAAGCCTCTCGCTCGATCAGTTCCGAACCACGGAATAGATCGACGAGGCCATGGCCGTCCTACAGGAGCGACGGAGTGCTCTCGACGCGCCTCCCGCTATCACCCCCTCGGCCATCCGCCGGAAGACCAAGCGGAAGTTCAAGGCGTTATTGGCCGAGCGATCGCCAGGAGGCTCTCATCCGCAAGGAGAGGCGCTCGCCAGCCGGGGCACCTCTGTTTTCGATCGCCTAGGCAGCGACCCGTCTTGGAGACCGGGGCAGTCCGGCCCCAACTACGAGACGACAGAGTTTATGTTCGTCACCAGGAGATCGGCCTACCCGGCTCCCAGAAGGCAGCCCATCCGTCTGGCTCCCCCTCGCCAAATAGCCGAGGTCGGCAGCAGCGGAGTCAGGGGATCGGTACACGATCGCCTCGGCTCCCGCTCCCAAATCCGATCCGCGGGTGACCGAGCCACGGCGATGGCCGCGATGCAACGCCAGCTCGACGATATGAAGGCGCTCCTGGAATCCGGGGCAGGCGTCAAGAAGACGATCGCCGAGCCGAGCGAGCCGCTCGCGGTCCACATCGAGCTCGCCCCCGTGCAGCATAAGATCGCTCCTCCACAAACACCTTTGTACGAGGGGAGATCGGACCCCGAAGTGCACCTGAGCAAGTTCAACATCTACATGACCGGGTGTGGGGCATCAGACGCGATCAGGTGCCGAATGTTCCCTCTGACGCTGGACGACCTCGCCCACAGGTGGTACGCCTCATTGCCGCCTCGGTCCATCGGCTCCTTTAACCAACTGGCGAACGTCTTCACAGCTCACTTCGGCGCCAAGGTAGCTCGACCGGAAGGTCCCCTTCGCATGATGCAAATCAGGCAGGGGAAAGAAGAGTCCGACTCGGACTACATCGACCGAGTAGACGAGATCATCCTCAATGGCGAACCCATAAGTGATGAGATCGCCCTCTACACGGTCTTAGGTGGATTCCATGGTCTTTCGCCTATGTTCAGGCATCTCACGAAGGACCAACCCGCGATCTACGCGATCTTCCGAGCTAAGGCCGCAGACTTTCTGGCCAGGCAAAGGATTCTTCTCAACCTTTGAGCAGCGCGATCGGCGCCCGAACAACGATCTCCCGCCCGATCGCCGGTATCAACTTATGAATAAGGCGATCGGCCGCCGATCATCAAGCTACATCACCAAACTGGAGGACTCGATCGCCATCTACAGTTCACCATCTAACATGATGGACTAAGGCACGAGATCGCCTCCACCGCACATCATACAGCCATGGTCTTGGTAGTCGATGGAACCAGCTGCTTCGGCCATGCAAGGTCCCTTTGGGCCAAGATTGCCCGCCCTTCGTTTAAATACGAGGCCGGCGTAGTCTGAGGCCCTCCAAAACTAATCAGTTGACATGATCGCCCGCCCTCAAAGGATCATCATCTAACATGGTGAACCCGGACAATGCGACGCGTCACTACCCCCATCTCAACGTACACCGTCGAGGTTCTCCATCTTCATGACGGGCCGAGGTGGAAGCAGAGCTAACAAGCCGCGGAAGTGGAGTTGAATCATCTGACACTGCCCCGCGCAAGGACTCCTCTAGACCAAGACCGCACGCCCTTCGTTTAAATACGAGGCGAGGTGCAGCCTAAAAGAGGACCCTCACAATAAAATGAGTCACGAGACACTCAATGTCTTCGCGCACAAGACACGGTCATGGGGTCGGTCCATCGAACTCCGCGACTGTGCACGATTCCTCAAACGATGAAACCATCAAGTTTCTGAGTGGGATCGGCCAATGTTGTTTTTTGCAGGTTCAAGACCGAAAGATAGCTAGCCAATCGACCAGATCGCCTAAGTCCGAATCCAAAGTCAGCTCAACGGGTTGCCCGTCCTCATCTTACACGATCGCCAGCAAGAACCACCTCGCCCCATGTCTTCAACATCGGAGCAAGCTGGGGGCAATTGTTGTGTCGAGAATTATACTCTCCGACCGGCGATCGCCTCGGTGATCGGGCGACCTATACATTGCTAAGCAGCTGAGGGAGAACTGCCGACCAGAGATCGGGCGACCTAGTCTCAGCCCGGCAGCCAGGATAGATCGGTTGACCAAAGGTCCCAGGATAAGTCCCGGTGCCGAGCGATCGACATCTAAGATGATCGTCTCTCGGTACTTGGCGATCGACTCCTCGTGGCTGACTAGAAGACGATCATCTCCCGGCACTTACCGACCGACACTTGGTGACCGACCGATGCCGACCCTCAACAACTGGCCGATGCCGACCTCTGGTGACCGGCTAAAGACGACCGCCTCATGCCGCTCAAAGCCGATAGTCATCCAGTCAGCAAAGGCCGAAGCTCAGGACAAAGCCCACGTGCAGTGCCGAGACAAGATCCGCGTATCACGGATCATTGACCACAGCCTGTCAGCATCTTCCCACCAGCCGACAGGCCCGCCGAAAGGTGTCAGTAGGACCGCATGTGACAGTGACTCCGGACGCGTGCTGGCTCCTCATTGGACCGCACAGCTGGCTGCTAGTAGCTGCCTTGGACTTTAGGCAGACTGCCCATGTGACTTGGAGACGATCGCCCCATTATTATATTGGCCGGAAGGCGATCGCTTGCCAGGAAACAGGGCACCTCAGCCCCTATATATAGCAGGCTGCCTGCACTTGGAAAAAGGCTTCAGAACTTCAACTCCCACAGGATTTCATACACAACTTGGCTTTCTCCTACTCTTGGCAACAGCTATCTCTCGATTCTTTTTTCTCTCGGCCTCTCTCATACAGAAGACGATCGGCAGGGACGAAGAACACCAAGCTTCGCTCAAGAGCTGGATTAACAGGGTCTTTTTACACTCATTGTACTTAGATTCTCACATTAATACTTGTATCCACGAATATTTGTATTAATAACATCTCGCGAGAGCATTCAATCCCGGGCCTAACAAACCCGGCAAATCTTGTATTATTTATCTTCTCTCGGAAGTGATCCCGCAACCTTGTTTGTTGTCCGTCCATTCCAGCAATATTTAATCTTCGGATAAATATTTCGGGCAACAACATATGGAAACATTGACCTCTCTCCGATACCACTGTTGGGATTCCGAAAATAAAACGAAATACGCAGCAGAAAATAAAAATGAATCCCAAACAGGATCGATCAAGTAATGTATATACGAAAATTTAAATACGAAGATAAAGATCATACCCTTGAAATCTTTGAAATAATACTTCATAAAATTGATGATGATCACGAACCCCATCCCGAACACGAAATTCCTTCGTTCCAAGCACCGAAAGTTCGAAGCCTCTACTTCACACACGTCGGATGTTACCCGAAAAAATCTACAAAACTCCGTTTTATGTAGAACACGGCTAGGAAGTGTTGTAGGAATATTTTTTCTCTGTTATTTTTCTTACTCCTTTTCACCTCAAAGATGAACAAAAAATGAAGATGAAAAATTCTCTCACCCTCTATATTTCTTCACGGCAGTGGGCTGGTGTCCATTTATATATATATGGAGAGTTGAAAAATGTTATATATATTGTCACCATGAGAATGATACAATATATTACACATAACAACTCTTCAACCTACATTATAAAATGAGTGGAATCTCATCATTATAATCATATGCCAACCAACATAACATGCAAGTATAACCAAGCCATGTGAGAGAGGGGGCGGCCCATTGGAAATTTCCTAGAAACGAGCCGAGCCACTCGGCTCGTGTACCGGACGTTCGTCAAACGACTCCGTTAAATACATTTCGTTTAATCACCAATGTATTTATATTAATTAATTAATCTAATTAATTAATTATATCAAATACATATATATTTCTCTAAGAAATGTAATTTATGAATTAAATTAATTACCCGGTAACTTAATTTTAATTCATAAGACCGCTATTTGATTTATCCAATAAATCTAATTAGATATCCAATATCGAATATTAATAGAGAGATAATAAATTCACATTAATCCGTCAACGTTCCTGATGCGCGACTCCGTAGGACCATCTCAGCCGGCATTGGGAGGAGCCAATGAGTGCAGGCAGCACTTAGCCAGCCTAGCGGGCCGCATTGTAAACCCCGACTGAGAACGAATGAAGGGATCATTACAGAACCATTATGTCGCGAATACCATATACGTATAGACCCTTCATCAGATGTCCCGGTCAAGTCTTCGGGTCACGGTAAAGTCAAACTCTACTGTTGACTAGACTCTATACATGTGTTAATGCAAATCAAGACCGCCTGATTAATAGTGTATCTAATACGACTATATCAGAACGCTTTGGCCAAAGACTTATGATCTTATTTGCCATTAACCGTATAGGACATTCGCCTGCTCACTAACAGGAGATAGAATCCTTTCTTGGCGTACAGTAAAGACTGCTACCTGCCCGTATAGTCCGCACTTCGAGGTCGACTCAGCAATTAAGCAAATGAGTCTAACTACTCTAATGATAAACTAAACGTCACAGACACATCTTCTACTGAACCCTCAAGTCAAAGGTCCACGTATACTATCACAACCTTTCAATTCGTCATCGAATCTCCGAGAGTGAATACCGTGTGACTGAATTGAGTATGAGTCATGTTCGAGTATACTGGTCCCACCAATATACTTATAACTATGCTATCAAGACGTGCACACGTCCTAGCACCAGTTATACAAGTCTTATTAAAACTTAATGCCCATTTTAAGTTTACTGACTTGCGAACGATTTACGTAAATAAACTTTAACCACTTCCAGTGCATTTTCTCTTATCCCATAACGAGAATGGAATGTTCGATTTATTTACATGGACTTCAGTTCAATGTTTACCAAGTCAAGAATGCAATTGAAATGCAATAAACAGTGAATAAATCGTATTGCCTTTTTAATAATTATTCCATAATTACAAGTGCAATGCCCCTACTCTCTCATCCCCTGAGTGGCATTCGACGGCATATTCCTAACAGATCCTTGTGCTTTTCTTCGGACCTCCTCATTCAACATGTTCCCTTTAGCTAGTTCCATCGAAATGACTCCATGGGGGCGGAGTTAGACAACGACGTTCGAAACGTCTCCCAAGAATCCGGAAATGTGCCTAACAACCACAAAGCTTGCACCTCCTCTTCGAATTTAATTCCCATTCCAGCAAGTTGATTAATTATGCCTTGTGATGTTGTTAAATTATCCGATAGAGGAGTCCCGTCTCGAAACTTCAAATTCATCATTTGTTTAATGAGGAATAACTTATTATTCCCCGTCTTCCGACCATACAATTGCTCGAGCTTGTGCCATAACTCTCGAGCATCCTACTCTCCACTAATATGGTTCAAAATGTTGTCATCCACCCATTGTCGAATATATCCGCAAACTTGGCGATGCAAAATAGTCCACTCCGCGTCGGACTTCCCTTCCGGTTTATCTTTGCTAAAAACCGGCATATAATAATCCTTCACGTATAGAAGGTCTTCCATCTTCCCCTTCCATACGTGGTAGTTTGAACCGTTCAAGTTAACCATTCTACTCGTGTTGGCTTCCATCTTACGATTGAGATACTAAACACCACGAAACAACAAATCTCGTGTCTCCGATACCACTTTGTTGGAAAAAAATACCGACTAACATCACGTCACAACGAATAATGCGGAACCTCATTTGACAAATTCCCACTCTTCAATCGTAACTTTGTGGTTACCGACGAGTAGAGCACCAATTACAACTCGATAAAATAATATAAATGATATCCGAAAAATAATAAACACGAGACACAAATTTTAGCATGGAAAACCCTTCAAGACGAGAGTAAAAACCACGGGACCGAAGCCGCTTAAAATCCACTATCACCAATACACACAAATATGCAATCGTCCCTAATACAAACTAGGGGTATACACCAATCGTCAAATACTTGGTAATAAATGTTCTTCAAGTACTTGGAATCAACAACAACAACAAGATCGAGAAAGGAAACAACCGTAAATAGCTTACACAAAGAGCTAACAAAACACCCGTACTTCCGGACTCAAAAACTCGATCTACACCGATGAAAAGATTTGCCCAATAGCTACCAAGCTCTTATCAAAAGATCACGACGATCCGACAGATAAATCTCCGGGAAATTGAAGAAATGTATTTCTCTCTCTTGTTTCTCTCTCTATTTCTCTCTCTTGTTCTTCACAAAGTGTGTGGGATGATAATGTTGAAATCCCGTCTGAAAAACTGCATAAAAATATACACTTTTGCAGGTTTGACCAGTGTGCTGCGGCCCGGCCCAAGTGTGCCGCGGCACACAGCACAAAAAACTGCCCAGTGCTCGAGCAGGGGCCGCGGCCCAGAGTACAGGTCACTTTGGCCTTGAGAAGCAAAATTGCCCAGGCCGCGGCTCGGCAGGGATGTGCCGCGGCCCCAAGTGCTTCAGTAGGGGTGCTCGGCAGGGGTGCTCGGCAGGGGCCGCTCGGTAGGGGCTCGGCAGAGGCACTCGGCAGGGCGCTCGGCGAGGCACGCAGCATGGCGCTCGGCAGGGTGATCGGCTGGGCGCTCGGCGGGTGATCAGCAGAAGGCATAATTCGAAACATCTCCCAAGAATCCGGCAATGTGCCTAACAACCACAAAGCTTGCACCTCCTCTTCGAATTTAATTCCCATTCCGGCAAGTTGATTAATTATGCCTTGGAATGTATTTAAATGATCCGATAGAGGAGTCCCGTCTCGAAACTTCAAATTCATCATTTGTTTAATGAGGAATAACTTATTATTCCCTGTCTTCCGAGCATACAATTGCTCGAGCTTGTGCCATAACTCTCGAGCATCCTTCTCTCCACTAATATGGTTCAAAACGTTGTCGTCCACCCATTGTCGAATATATCCACAAACTTGGCGATGCAAAATAGTCCACTCCGCGTCGGACTTCCCTTCCGGTTTATCTTTGCTAAAAACCGTCATATAATAATCCTTCACGTATAGAAGGTCTTCCATCTTCCCCTTCCATACGTGGTAGTTTGAACCGTTTAACTTAACCATTCTACTCGTGTTGGCTTCCATCTTACGATTGAGATACTAAACACCACGAAACAACAAATCTCATGTCTCCGATACCACTTTGTTGGGAAAAAATACCGACTAACGTCACGTCACAACGAATAATACGGAACCTCGTTTGACAAGTTCCCACTCTTCAATCGTAACTTTGTGGTTACCGACGAGTAGAGCACCAATTAGAGCTCGATAAAATAATACAAATGATATCCGAAAAATAATAAACACGAGACACAAATTTTAGCGTGGAAAACCCCTCAAGACAAGAGTAAAAACCATGGGACCGAAGCCGCTTAAAATCAACTATCACCAATACACACAAATACACAATCGTCCCTAATACAAACTAGGGGTATACACCAATCGTCAAATACTTGGTAATAAATGCTCTTCAAGTATTTGGAATCAACAACAACAATAAGATCGAGAAAGGAAACAACCGTAAATAGCTTACACAAAGAGCTAACGAAATACCCATACTTCCGGACTTAAAAACTCGATCTACACCGGTGAAAAGATTTGTCTAATAGCTACCAAGCTCTTGTCAAAAGATCACGACAATCCGATCGATAAATCTCCGGGAAATTGAAGAAATGTATTTCTCTCGCTATTTCTCTCTCTTGTTCTTCACAAAGTGTGTGGGATGATAATGTTGAAATCCCATCTGAAAAACTGCATAAAAAGATACACTTTTGCAGGTTTGACCCGTGTGCCGCGGCTCGGCCCAAGTGTGTCGCGGCACACAGCACAAAAAACTGCCCAGTGCTCGAGCAAGGGCCGCGGCCCGGCCGGCATGGGCCGCGGCCTAGAGTACAGGCCACTTTGGCCTTGAGAAGCAAAAATGCCTGGGTCGCGGCTCGGCAGGGATGTGTCGCGTCCCCAAGTGCTTCGACAGGGGTGCTCGGCAGGGGTGCTCGGCAGGGGCCGCTCGGCAGGGGCTCGGTAGAGGCACTCGACAGGGCGCTCGGCGAGGCACTCGGCATGGCGCTCGGCAGGGTGATCGGCAGGGCGCTCGGCGGGTGATCGGCAGAAGGAATAATTCGAAACGTCTCCCAAGAATCCGACAATGTGCCTAACAACCACAAAGCTTGCACCTCCTCTTCGAATTTAATTCCCATTCCGGCAAGTTGATTAATTATGCCGTGGAATGTATTTAAATGATCCGATAGATGAGTCCCATCTCGAAACTTCAAATTCATCATTTGTTTAATGAGGACTAACTTATTATTCCCCGTCTTTCGAGCATACAATTGCTCAAGCTTGTGCCATAACTCTCGAGCATCCTTCTCTCCACTAATATGGTTCAAAACATTGTCATCCACCCATTGTCGAATATATCCGCAAACTTGGCGATACAAAATAGTCCACTCCGCGTCGGACTTCCCTTCCAGTTTATCTTTGCTAAAAACCGGCATATAATAATCCTTCACGTATAGAAGGTCTTCCATCTTCCCCTTCCATACATGGTAGTTTGAACCGTTCAAGTTAACCATTCTACTCGTGTTGGCTTCCATCTTACGATTGAGATACTAAACACCACGAAACAACAAATCTCGTGTCTCCGATACCACTTTGTTGGGAAAAAATACCGACTAACGTCATGTCACAACGAATAATGCGGAACCTCATTTGACAAATTCCCACTCTTCAATCGTAACTTTGTGGTTACCGACGAGTAGAGCACCAATTAAAACTCGATAAAATAATATAAATGATATCCGAAAAATAATAAACACGAGACACAAATTTTAGCGTGGAAAACCCTTCATGACGAGAGTAAAAACCACGGGACCGAAGCCGCTTAAAATCCACTATCACTAATACACACAAATACACAATCGTCCCTAATACAAACTAGGGGTATACACCAATCGTCAAATACTTGGTAATAAATGTTCTTCAAGTATTTGGAATCAACAACAACAACAAGATCGAGAAAGGAAACATCCGTAAATAGCTTACACAAAGAGCTAACGAAATACCCGTACTTCCGGACTCAAAAAATCGATCTACACCGGTGAAAAGATTTGCCTAATAGCTACCAAGCTCTTGTCAAAAGATCACGACGATCCGACCGATAAATCTCCGGGAAATTGAAGAAATGTATTTCTCGCTCTTGTTTCTCTCTCTATTTCTCTCTCTTGTTCTTCACAAAGTGTGTGGGATGATAATATTGAAATCCCGTCTGAAAAATTGCATAAAAAGATACACTTTTGCAGGTTTGACCCGTGTGCCGCGGCCCGACCCAAGTGTGCCGCGGCACACAGCACAAAAAACTACCCAGTGCTCGAGCAGGGGTCGCGGCCCAGAGTACAGGCCACTTTGGCCTTGAGAAGCAAAAATGCCTGGGCCGCGGCTCGACAGGGATGTGCCGCAACCCCAAGTGCTTCGGCAGGGGTGCTCGGCAGGGGCTCAGGAGAGGCACTCGGCAGGGCGCTCAACAGAGGCACTCGGCAGGGCGCTCGGCGAGGCACTCGGCAGGGCGCTCGGCGAGGCACTCGGCAGGGCGCTCGGCAGAGGCACTCGGCAGGGCGCTCGGCGAGGCACTCGGCATGGCGCTCGGCAGGGTGATCGGCAGGGCGCTCGGCGGGTGATCGGCAGAAGGCATAATTCGAAACGTCTCCCAAGAATCCAGCAATGTGCCTAACAACGACAAAGCTTGCACCTCCTATTCGAATTTAATTCCCATTCCGGCAAGTTGATTAATTATGCCTTGGAATGTATTTAAATGATCCGATAGAGGAGTCGCGTCTCGAAACTTCAAATTCATCATTTGTTTAATGAGGACTAACTTATTATTCCCCGTCTTCCGAGCATACAATTGCTCGAGCTTGTGCCATAACTCTCGAGCATCCTTCTCTCCACTAATATGGTTCAAAACGTTGTCATCCACCCATTGTCGAATATATCCGTAAACTTGGCGATGCAAAATAGTCCACTCCGCTTCGGACTTCCCTTCCGGTTTATCTTTGCTAAAAACCGGCATATAATAATCCTTCACGTATAGAAGGTCTTCCATCTTACCCTTCCATACGTGGTAGTTTTAACCGTTCAAGTTAACCATTCTACTCGTGTTGGCTTCCATCTTACGATTGAGATACTAAACACCACGAAACAACAAATTTCGTGTCTCCGATACCACTTTGTTGGGGAAAAATACCGACTAACATCACGTCACAACGAATAATGCGGAACCTCGTTTGACAAATTCCCACTCTTCAATCGTAACTTTGTGGTTACCGACGAGTAGAGCACCAATTACAACTCGATAAAATAATACAAATGATATCCGAAATATAATAAACACGATACACAAATTTTAGCATGGAAAACCCCTCAAGACGAGAGTAAAAACCATGGACCGAAGCCGCTTAAAATCCACTATCACCAATACACACAAATACACAATCGTCCCTAATACAAACTAGGGTATACACCAATCGTCAAATACTTGGTAATAAATGTTCTTCAAGTATTTGGAATCAACAACAACAAGATCGAGAAAGGAAACAACCGTAAATAGCTTACACAAAGAGCTAATGAAATACTCGTACTTCCGGACTCAAAAACTCGATCTACACCGGTGAAAAGATTTACCCAATAGCTACCAAGCTCTTGTCAAAAGATCACGACGATCCGACCGATAAATCTCCAGGAAATTGAAGAAATGTATTTCTCTCTCTTGTTTCTCTCTCTATTTCTCTCTCTTGTTCTTCACAAAGTGTGTGGGATGATAATGTTGAAATCACGTCTGAAAAACTGCATAAAAAGATACACTTTTGCAGGTTTGACCCGTGTGCCGCGGCCCGGCCCAAATGTGCCGCGGCACACAGCACAAAAAACTGCCCAGTGGTCGAGCAGGGGCCGCGGCCCGGCCGGCAGGGGCCGCGGCCCAGAGTACAGGCCACTTTGGCCTTGAGAAGCAAAAATGCCTAGGCCGCGGCTCGGCAGGGATGTGCCGCGGCCCCAAATGCTTCGGCAGGGGTGCTCGGCAGGGGTGCTTGGCAGGGGCTGCTCGGCAGGGGCTCAGCAGAGGCACTCGGCAGGGCGCTCGGCGAGGCACTCGGCATGGCGCTCGGCAGGTTGATCGGCAGAAGGCATAATTCGAAACGTCTCCCAAGAATCCGGCAATGTGCCTAACAACCACAAAGCTTGCACCTCCTCTTCGAATTTAATTCCCATTCCGGAAAGTTGATTAATTATGCGTTGGAATGTATTTAAATGATCCAATAGAGCAGTCCCATCTCGAAACTTAAAATTCATCATTTGTTTAATGAGGAATAACTTATTATTCCCCGTCTTCCGAGCATACAATTGCTCGAGCTTGTGTCATAACTCTCGAGCATCCTTCTCTCCACTAATATGGTTTAAAACGTTGTCATCCACCCATTGTCGAATATATCCGCAAACTTGGCGATGCAAAATAGTCCACTCCACGTCGGACTTCTCTTCCGGTTTATCTTTGCTAAAAAACGGCATATAATAATCCTTCACGTATAGAAGGTCTTCCATCTTCCCCTTCCATACGTGGTAGTTTGAACCGTTCAAGTTAACCATTCTACCGTGTTGGCTTCCATATTACGATTGAGATACTAAACACCACGAAACAACAAATCTCGTGTCTCCGAAACCACTTTGTTGGGAAAAAATACCGACTAACGTCACGTCACAATGAATAATGCGAAACCTCGTTTGACAAATTCCCACTCTTCAATCGTAACTTTGTGGTTACCGATGAGTAGAGCACCAATTACAACTCGATAAAATAATACAAATGATATCCGAAAAATAATAAACACGAGACACAAATTTTAGCGTGGAAAACCCCTCAAGATGAGAGTAAAAACCACGGGACCGAAGCCGCTTAAAATCCACTATCACCAATACACAGAAATACACAATCGTCCCTAATACAAACTAGGGGTATACACCATTCGTCAAATACTTGGTAAGAAATGTTCTTCAAGTATTTGGAATCAACAACAACAACAAGATCGAGAAAGGAAACAACCGTAAATAGCTTACACAAAGAGCTAACAAAATACCCGTACTTCCGGACTCAAAAACTCGATCTACACCGGTGAAAAGATTTGCCCAATAGCTACCAAGCTCTTGTCAAAAGATCACGACGATCCGACCGATAAATCTCCGGGAAATTGAAGAAATGTATTTCTCTCTCTTGTTTCTCTCTCTATTTATCTCTCTTGTTCTTCACAAAGTGTGTGGGATGATAATGTTGAAATCCCGTCTGAAAAACTGCATAAAAAGATACACTTTTGTAGGTATTGTTAGGAATATGCCATCGAATGCCACTCAGGGGATGAGAGAGTAGGGGCATTGTACTTGTAATTATGGAATAAATAATAAAAAGGCAATTCGATTCATTCACTGTTTATTGTATTTCAATTGCATTCTTGACTTGGTAAACATTGAAGTGAAGTCCATGTAAATAAACTGAACATTCCATTCTCGTTATGGGATAAGAGAAAATGCACTGGAAGTGTTTAAAGTTTATTTACGAAAATCGTTCGCAAGTCAATAAACTTAAATGGGCATTAAGTTTTAATAAGACTTGTATAAGTGATGCTAGGACGTGTGCACGTATTGATAGCATAGTTATAAAGTATATTGGTGGGACCAGTATACTCGAACACGACTCATACTCTATTCAGTCACACGGTATTCACTCTCGAAGAGTCGATGACGAATCAAAAGGTTGTGATAGTGTATGTGGACCTTTGACTTGAGGATTCAGTAGAAGATGTGCCTGTGACGTTTAGTTTGTCATTAGAGTAGTTAGACTCATTTGCTTAATTGCTGAGTCGACCTCGAAGTGCGGACTATACGGGCAGGTAGCAGTCTTTACTGTATGCCAAGAAAGGATTTTATCTCCTGTTAGTGAGCAGGCGTATGTTCTATACGGTTAATGGCAAATAAGATCATGAGTCTTTGGCCAAAGCATTACGATATAGTCGTATTAGATACACTATTAATCACGGTCTTGATTTGCATTAACACATGTATAGAGTTTAGTCAATAGTAGGGTTTGACTTTACCGTGACCCAAGACTTGACCGACATCCGATAAAGGGTCTATACGTATATAGTATTCACGACATAATGGTTACGGAATGATCCCTTCATTCGTTCTTAGTCGGGTTTACTGATGCGGCCCGCTAGCCGGCTAAGTGCCGCCCGCACTCATTGGTTCCTCCCAATGCCGGGCCGAGACGGACCTACGGAGTCGCGCATCAGGAGCGTTGACGGATAAATGTGAATTTATTATCTCTCTATAAATATTAGATATTGGATATCTAATTATGATTTATTAGATAAATCAAAATAGCGGTCTTATGAATTAAAATTAAGTTACCGGGTGATTAATTTAATTCATAAATTATATTTCTTAGAGAAATATATTTGTATTTGATATTATTAATTAATTAGATTAATTAATTAATATAAATACATTGGTGATTAAACGGAGTGTATTTAACGGAGTCGTTTGACGAACGTCCGGTACACGAGCCGAGTGACTCGGCTCGTTTTCTAGGAAACTTCCACCATGGGCCGCCCTCCCTCTCCCCACATCACATGGAATCATTTCCATGCATGTGTATGTGTTAGTTGTATTTTTGTTATTATGTGTTGACATTTTATCTCATTATTAGACATATTAATTATATGTTTGAGAGATATATATTAAACACACATGATAACAACTAAAAACACACACATACACATACTTTCTTGCTGCTCCTGGCCGAGAGTGATATTGAGAGGAGGGAAAAAATTTTCATCTTATTTTCTTTCACTTTGAGTTGAGAAAAAATAAGAGATAAATTGAGAGAAAAAAAATTCCTACGAGTTTCCTAGCCGTGTTCTTGGAGAACGGAGTCTCATTGAATTTTTCCGGGCAACTTCCGACGCGTGTGAAGTAGAGGCTTCGAAGTTTCGGTGCTTGGAACGAAGGGATTTCGTGTTCGTGATGGGGTTCGTGATCATCGTCTACACTTTACGAAGATTTATTTCAAAGGCTTCAAGGGTATGAATCTTTATCTTTGTATTTTTTTTTCGTATATACGTTACTTGATCGATCCTGTTTGGGATTCGTATTTATCTCCGCTGCGTATTTCGTTTTATTTTTGGAATCCCAACAGTGGTATCGGAGCGAGGTCAATGATACCGTATATACGATTATTTGTGCATTTTGAATGCTTTTGGATGATGATTATGATTTAGAATCATGTTTGGAATAATCGTAGATTTTAAATTGTTCGTTGTAGCATCACATTTTTTGAAACGGGCCGAAAAACAAAGAAACGGCCGGCGGTGCCGGCAAGATCGCCTGGTCTGCCACTGGTTGCCGAGCATGCTCGGCCATGTCTCGGCCGCAGCCGAGAGGCGCTGATGCTCGCGATCAGACTCGGCCACCGCTAAGCTTGGCTCGCCAGCGACCCTCGGGTTTTTGGCCCGATTTTGAATCGGCATGGCCGGGCCTAAACCGAATTATCCAAGTCCGCTTTAAGTTTATATTTCGTTGTAATTATTTTCCAAAATTTATATTGGATTTTAATTTGACTAAATTAATATTTGGAATATTTTTGTGTTAAGGGAAATAAATTAAACGAGAATATTATTTTGGCCGATTACTTGAGCAATTAAAATGACGAATATTTGTATTAATTTGAGAAATACCAATAAAATAGAATAGATTAATTTTATATTGATTGGATTAATATATTAATTGATTATTTAATTTTAATGCCACTTTATATTAATTGGATTAATTTAGTAGAAATTGATTAGATTAATTTATATTAAGATTAATTGTTTAATTTCGTTGCCATTACATGTTGTATGGAATCCTTATGTGATGGTGATATAGCTCGTGGACTTTGTTTTTAATTTGTTCGATGCGATTGGGTTGTAATCGGCGTTTGAGCCTATTTTTATTTACTAGAAAAACTTGTATAGGATGCAATTTTTCATTGATGTAATTATTATTTTGGGTATGAAGAAGACCGAAGACAACCGACCGAGAAGACGAAGAATCGAAGACTGCTTTTTTGGGTCATTCGCCGCCCAAGATTTAGGAATTAGGTCCATGAGCTATATGTTGGTAGTAACTAGGTTATCTTGTTTCGCTTTTCATTTTGAATGATTGACGAACCAACAAACGCGCGTATAATTGAATTAATGTGCAAAGTGTAACATTAATCGCGAAATTCTCCCGACTACAAATGTACTAAGTTTGAAAAAGGTTACGAGGTTTCCTACCCTCTATCAAACTCGTACAAAATTGATACCCGAGCTGGTGTGCTATGCTTCTGAGTTATCGGGGTAGTACATTTGGTAGAGGTTGAAAAATTCTTGAGTGCATTAGATGCCTTTGGTTGGTGATAAATTTCGCCCTAGAAACCCGATAGGTTGCCGGGTGAGATTCAATAGTCAAACCGATAGACGTTGATGGTCAACAACTTAGATAGTCCGATTGCCAAGAAACCCGATAGGTTGAGGGCATGAAGACTAGGGGTAAAAGAAGATCAAATCATCCGTTAGACGGGTTGGTGTTAGACACCACTTTACGTAAATTAATTGGCAAGAAACCCGATAGGTTGCGTCTGTTAAAATTTGTAAAGAACTTGATCACCACTAAGAAGTCGATCTAACCATGATTTCCTGATTATAACATGGGAGTGTATAATTCCAATAAAATTAGTGGGAGCCGAGACAAGAATTATACAAGCCCTTAAATTCTATACTCGGTCATAATAAAACAAATACTAATTTAATCTTGTCTAAATCTTTGCGTAAAACGAAATCAATCTCTAAAATGGCTAAAAACCCACTTGCAATACTACTTGAAAAGAATCTCCTAATCGGCCCTAACTTTGTTGATGTTGCGGAATCGATGATTGTACTCGTATGGAGTCTCTGGGATACGTCTTGGAGGCGGACATTCCACCGACTCCAATCCGGACTAGGGGTAATCAGAAGACATTGACGTCCATGAAAAATGGGTCAAGGATGATGTGCTAGTCCGTGGTTTTATGATGGGCTCAATGACTAATGAGTCAGCAGAGCGCACGAGAAAATGACTTCTCGCTAGCGATTCTCGCACACTTGACCGAACTTTATGGAGAGCATAAGGACTGCTAGATATGAGATATCAAAGCGGTTGTTCAGGCTAGGATGAAAGAAGGGGAGAAAGTGGAGACCACGTCCTCAAGATGATCTCTATGATTGAGAGGCTCGAGGTGCTCAACTTTAATATGGATTTATCCCTTCAAATTGATCTCATCCTTCAATCTCTACGACTCTTTCATGCTTTGTAATGAATTTCAACCGTAATGAAATTACATGCACATTAGTTGGGCTAATGAATAAACCGGTGACGGCGCAGCCTAACATGAAGACTAAACCGAGAGAGGTCGCTCTTGTGATTTCTTCCGGGCCTAAGAGGTCCAAGAACAAGAAGAAAAGACCTACGAGCAAGATAAACCCAAGAAAGGGGTGCAAAAGGAAAGGGTAAGGCCCGAAAGGTTCAAAAGGTAGGCGGTCCAAAACCTACGGACAAATGCCTTGAATGCGGTGAGTCACATCGCGAAGGACTTGTCCCAAGATTAATGGCGCATCAGTGCACGGAACTTTTGTTTTTGAAACTAATTGTTTCGCCATCGTATATTCTCGCTTCATGGATTCTCGATTCAGTGCCACTTCTCACATTTGTACTATGAATCGGGATCTGGAACGAAGTAGAAAACTTGAAGTCGGGAAATAATGATCACCGTTGGAAGCGGACAAAGTTTCGAGGCAACCGATATTGGATCAATCCTTCGGGTTTAGAATCGTTTTATTTTGACATTAGATGAAGTACTTGTTTTGCCCAAGGGGCATAAAAACATTGTATCCATTCCAGTCTTGGACCGGAAAGGATTTTGTTTCTTCATTGGCAATGGCAGTTGTAAAATTTATTTTCAAAATAAATTGGTTGGAACAGCTACATTGTTGAATGGTTTATATCATCTGAACATGCAAAATAAAACAACAGTGAACACTATAACTAGGAAACGTGGCAGGCAAGATACTAATCAAGCTCTTAAATGGCACCTTAGACTTGGTCATGTTGGTCAGACCAAGGTTCAGAAAATGGAAAAAGATGGACTTTTTAGTCCATTGGGTGTAGCACCCTCTCCTACTTGTGAATCTTGCCTTAGAGGCAAAATGACTAAGTTCCTCTTCACAGGGACTTTTGAAAGGGCTGCCGATAAACTTGGATTGGTGCATACCGATGTTTGTGGTGCTTTAGAAGTAGCCCGAGACGGATATCAATATTTCATAACGTTCACAGATGATCATACTAGGTATGGGATTGTGTACTTAATGAAACATAAATCTGAAGCCTTTGCTAAATTCAAAGAATTTAAGGCCCTAGTTGAAAAAAAAAACTGGATGTCATATCAAAGCACTTCGGTCGGACCGAGGTGGCGAATATATGAGCACTGAGTTTGATGAGTTCCTTAAGGAACATGGAATAGTTTCACAATTCACGCCTCCAGGAACCCCACAGTTAAATGGTGTTTCAGAAAGGAGAAATCGGACTTTGTTGGACATGGTTCGCTCCATGTTAAATTACACTGATTTACCTATTTACCTGTGGGGGTATGCCTTACTAACCGCTGCCTATATCCTAAATAGATGTCCTTCCAAATATGTTCCTATCACTCCGCATGAGATGTGGAAGGATAATAAACCAAGCCTTAATCACATAAGGATTTGGGGATGTCCAGCCTATGTCAAAAAGGCTAAGGTGTAAAAACTGGAAGCAAGGTCCATAAAAGGACGTTTCATAGGATACCCATAGGACTCGATGGGTTATCTATTCTACATGCCAGAAGACCATAGGGTCGTTGTGGCATTACAAGCGCACTTCCTTGAGGATGAATTCATTCAGGAAGGTGGCTCGGGTAGAAATATCTTTTTGGAAGAGCATAATGAAACTCCTAAGGAGACATCTGATCAGGGATCAAGAACCGAACCTATTGTAACACAACCTCCACTTCGAAGGTCTGATAGGGTATCTCACTTACCTGAGAGGTATGGCTATACACATGTCGAGGAACTGGGTCTCCACGACACACCTGATAGCAAAGGAAAACGACTCATCACCTATGACCAAGCGATAGTGGATGTAGACTATGATAAATGGCAAGAAGCAATGGAAGCCGAGATAGACTCGATGCATACCAATCAGTCGGACTCTAGTAGATCATCCAACCGGCATGAGGACTATTGGAAATAAATGGATCTATAAGAGAAAGACTGATGGGGATGGCAAGGTTGATGCCTATAAGGCCGGGCTTGTGGCAAAGGGTTATACCAAAGGGAAGGAATCGATTATCATGATACCTTCTCACCCGTAGCTATGATAAAGTCGATTCGCATGATGCTTGCCATTGTCACTATTATGATTATGAAATATGGCAATCGGATGTCAAAACGGCTTTTCTAAATGGATACCTCGAGGAGGAAATCTATATGGAACGACTAAAGGTTTTGTGTCCAAAGCTAATATTCATAAAGTGTGTAAGCCGCAACGAGCCATTTATGGTCTCAAGCAAGCTTCTCGGAGTTGGAACCTTCGATTTGACAAAGCGATTAAGGACTTTGACTTGAACGAAATGAGGAGGAACCGTGTGTTTACAAAAAGATCGGTGGGAGCAACATTGCGTTCTTAGTACTATATGTAGATGATATTCTACTTATAGGAAATAACATAGCAATGTTTCAAAGACCGTGAAAGCTTGGCTTTCTAAAACGTTCTCCATGAAAGACTTGGGAGAAGCTTCCTATATTCTAGGGATCCGTCTTTACAGAGATAGACCGAAGAATGATAGGACTTTCCCAAGCCCTTTATATCGATAAAATCTGAGAAGATTCAAGATGGATGAATCTAAAAGAGGGTTCCTTCCCATGCGACATGGAATTCATCTCACCACGAAAATGTGTCCTCAAAGTGAGGAAGACAAGAGAGAGATGAGTAAGGTACCATATGCCTCGCGGTGGGTAGCCTCATGTACGCTATGTTGTGTACGAGACCGGACTTAGCCTACGCCGTGAGTATGGTAAGTCGATTTCAAGCAAACCCGGGAAGGGAAAAATTGACTGCCGTAAAGAACATTCTTAAGTACTTAAGAAGAACTAGAGATTTAGTTCTTACTTATGGTGGTGGAGAACTGAAGGTGATTGGATTCACCGATTCTGATTTTCAAGGAGACAATGACGACTCTAAGTCGACATCTGGGTATTTATTTACTCTCAATGGAGGAGCGATTCTGAGAAGCTCCAAGCAAACCGCTCGCAGATTCCACCGCCAAGCAGAGTATCAAGCTGCCTCAGAGGCTAGCAAAGAAGCATTTTGGATGCAGAAGTTTATACAAGAACTTCAAGTGGTGCCTAACGCGTAGTTGCCTATATCACTATCCCGTGATAATGATGGAGCTATCGCCCAAGCCAAGGAGCCGAGGGCTCACCACAACACCAAGCATATAGAGAGAAAGTACCACACCGTTCGAGAGATGGTGGAAAAAGGATATGTTTCATTGGAAAGAGTAGACTCAGAAGACAATGTCTCTCGACCACGACTAAGCCATTATCTCAGGCCGTCTTGGAAAGACATCTGAAGAACATGGGTATTGGATATCATGATGTGTGGCATTGAGTGCAAGTGGGAGATTGTTAGGAATATGCCCTCGAATGCCACTCAGGGGATGAGAGAGTAGGGGCATTGTACTTGTAATTATGGAATAAATAATAAAAAGGCAATTCGATTCATTCACTGTTTATTGTATTTCAATTGCATTCTTGACTTGGTAAACATTGAAGTGAAGTCCATGTAAATAAACTGAACATTCCATTCTCGTTATGGGATAAGAGAAAATGTCGAAGTGTTTAAAGTTTATTTACGAAAATCGTCATAAGTCAATAAACTTAAATGGGCATTAAGTTTTAATAAGACTTGTATAAGTGATGCTAGGACGTGTGCACGTATTGATAGCATAGTTATAAAGTATATTGGTGGGACCAGTATACTCGAACCACGACTCATACTCGATTCACCACACGGTATTCACTCTCGAAGAGTCGATGACGAATCAAAAGGTTGTGATAGTGTATGTGGACCTTTGACTTGAGGATTCAGTAGAAGATGTGCCTGTGACGTTTAGTTTGTCATTAGAGTAGTTAGACTCATTTGCTTAATTGCTGAGTCGACCTCAAGTGCGGACTATACGGCAGTAGCGCTTTCTTGTATGCCAAGAAAGGATTTTATCTCCTGTTAGTGAGCAGCGTATGTTCTATACGGTTAATGGCAAATAAGATCATGAGTCTTTGGCCAAAGCATTACGATATAGTCGTATTAGATACACTATTAATCGGTCTTGATTTGCATTAACACATGTATAGAGTCTAGTCAATAGTAGGGTTTGACTTACCGTGACCCGAAGACTTGACCGACATCCGATAAAGGGTCTATACGTATATAGTATTCACGACATAATGGTTCCGGAATGATCCCTTCATTCGTTCTCGATTAGGGGTTTACAAGCGGCCCGCCAGTTGGCTAAGTGTTGCCCGCACTCATTGGTTCCTCCCAATGCCGGCCGAGACGGACCTACGAGTCGCGCATCGAGCGTTGACGGATAAATGTGAATTTATTATCTCTCTATAAATATTAGATATTGGATATCTAATTATGATTTATTAGATAAATCAAAATAGCGGTCTTATGAATTAAAATTAAGTTACCGGGTGATTAATTTAATTCATAAATTATATTTCTTAGAGAAATATATTTGTATTTGATATTATTAATTAATTAGATTAATTAATTAATATAAATACATTGGTGATTAAACGGAGTGTATTTAACGGAGTCGTTTGACGAACGTCCGGTACACGAGCCGAGTGACTCGGCTCGTTTTCTAGGAAACTTCCACCATGGGCCGCCCTCTCTCTCCCCACATCACATGGAATCATTTCCATGCATGTGTATGTGTTAGTTGTATTTTTGTTATTATGTGTTGACATTTTATCTCATTATTAGACATATTAATTATATGTTTGAGAGATATATATTAAACACACATGATAACAACTAAAAACACACACATACACATACTTTCTTGCTGCTCCTGGCCGAGAGTGATATTGAGAGGAGGGAAAATTTTTTCATCTTATTTTCTTTCACTTTGAGTTGAGGAAAAATAAGAGATAAATTGAGAGAAAAAAAATTCCTACGAGTTCCCTAGCCGTGTTCTTGGAGAACGGAGTCTCGTTGAATTTTTCCGGGCAACTTCCGACGCGTGTGAAGTAGAGGCTTCGAAGTTTCGGTGCTTGGAACGAAGGGATTTCGTGTTCGTGACGGGGTTCGTGATCATCGTCTACACTTTACGAAGATTTATTTCAAAGGCTTCAAGGGTATGAATCTTTATCTTTGTATTTTTTTTTCGTATATACGTTACTTGATCGATCCTGTTTGGGATTCGTATTTATTTCCGCTGCGTATTTCGTTTTATTTTCGGAATCCCAACAGGTTTGACTTGTGTGCCGCGGCACACTTGGGCCGGGCCGCGGCACACAGCACAAAAAACTGCCCAGTGCTCGAGCAGGGGCCGCGGCCCGGCCGGCAGGGGCCGCGGCCCAGAGTATAGTCCACTTTGGCCTTGAGAAGCAAAAATGCCTGGGCCGCGGCTCGGCAGGGATGTGCCGCGGCCCCAAGTGCTTCGGCAGGGGTGCTCGGCAGGGGCCGCTCGGCAGAGGCACTCGGCAGGGCGCTCGGCGAGGTGCTCGGCATGGCGCTCGGCAGGGCGCTCGGCGGGTGATCGGCAGGGCGACCGACAGGAGCCGCTCGGTCATATTGAAGGGCGCTCGGCAGGGTCTCGGCAAGGTGATCGGCAGGCTGCTCGGGAGGGCGATCGGCACGCTGCTCGGCAAGGACTCGGCAGCCGCCACAGGCGATCGCGCTTGCTCGCAGGCGACGGCAGTCGCCGGCAGGCGATCGGCACCGCCGGCTGTGTGCAAGGTGAGAAAATGACTATATTTTGGAAATTACTCCTACAATTACCTAATATAAAATTTAAAAGATGACTTGTATCAATGGTTAGCTATTCTGCGAATCCAAAAAGTTCGTGGAAGAGCGACGGAATCGAAAATAGTCAGACGGGGTGGGATTGAAATTTTTATAAGGGGTATACTCTTGAGGTAATATATGATTGTGCTTTTTTAAATGCAGTGTATAATTTTTTCATCTAAAATTTAACAATAATTCTTTCGATATTTAAATTATTAGATATGGCATTTACTAGAATCCATTCGAGACGAATATATAAATTTGAATAATAGCAATTCGAGTAATCTTATCAAAATATTCAATACTGAGTAAGGTCGTCCTTCGAGTAGTTTGAATGGGACAATCGACTTACTCAAATGGGCCATTTCATTCTAGATTGCTTGAGGACAAGCAATCTTTTAAGTTTGGGGAGATTGATTGAGAACTTTTATTTTAAGCGAATACTTGAGAATTTTGGGTCGGTGAGTGGAATTTAAAGTTTTATTGAGCTTCCTATAGGGCGATTTTTTTTTGGCAAATTTTTTTCAAATCTTTCGATATTTTTATGCTTGAGGACAAGCATTGGTTTAAGTTTGGGGGTATTTGATAGGTAGAAAATATTGAGTAATTCCATGTGTTAATTGCATAATTTCATATTATTTATGTTAGCACATTATATTATATTTCAACCTTTTTATTTATGGAAGCAATTTACTTCACCAAGTATTTTTATTGATTATTTCAGGTATTTAGAGTATTTTTGGAGTTAGAAGAGTTATTTGGGCCATTAGAGGGCACCCATTGGAACATGGGCCTTAAATCTTGCTGCACCCACTAACACTGGGAGGCCCAGTGTCAAAACAGATACACAATGCAGATTCAATTTTGGGATTTATTTACTTAGGGCCTAAGAAAAGAATTAAACACAACTCTAATGACCCATACCAAGGATGGAGGCTGCTCACACCTATATAAGGAGGGCAAAGAAGATGAAAAGACATACATCATCACATCCATCAATCTCTCTCTATATTAATTTTTTCTACATCTAGATCTCCCACCATCGAGCCAACACAAGCAAAAAAGGTAGCACCAAGGCGGACAGAGGAGCATCATCGCAACCGGGCAGAGAAGAAAACTAGATCTACTTCTTCGGTTTTATTTCTCTTATTATTTATGAATAATTCTATTCTTTTCTAGCCACTATGTCCGGCTAAATTCTTTATTCTAGTTCTTAGGGATGTTTGAACACGTATCTATATTATTTATGTTTTAATCTCGTAGAATATTCTTGACTTATTTTCCGTGAATTATCTTTGTGTTATTGAGCAGATTTATTTATGATATAATTCACTTTGATTAGTTTGGCCAACTTAATTGAGGCTTTTATATCTATTGCTAGATCTAGTGTTATAATACGTAATCGTTATAATTCTAAATCGCAAGTAGCAAAAATTGATTTTTATCAGTTGGGTAACACAAAATCAAGATCCCTGGGGTCGAGCTTGTGAACTCAATATCTTATCTATTTCCATCGTTTTGGTTCATAATGCATCTAACGAACAAGATTTGAAGAGCTTGTTTTGAATCCTTCGTTTAGATAGGATTATTGAAGAGCTTGTTTTGATTAAATAAACTTAAAAACGATTGGAGTTAACAGAGCTTGTTGTTGACTCGGTGTATAAGTTCAGAAGGAATTAAGGAAAGATAAAGTTCTACATTAATTCATAAATTAAATTAGAACAAGGGATAACGGAACTAAGAACTGGATATTAATCGCAATCGTTTTTTCTTATCAAATTTTACTTCTTTTTATTTGCTTACTTGTTATTTTAATTTATCTTGTTCACTTTAAATCATCCAACCCCCCCCCCCCCCCTTTTAATATGTTTAATATTATTATTATTATTTTTAGTACTATAATTTATTTAGTATTACTATTTTTTTTTTCCAAAAACATTCAACTCTATAAGTTCAATTAATTCAATCGTTTCCCGTGGGTTCGACCCTTACTCGCCAATACTACAGTCAAGGAACTTTATAAATATTGCGGTCATTTAGGGTCTGTTTGATAGGTTGGTTGGGTTATGTAAGGTAAGGATAAAAATAGCATAGGCATGTCAGGATATGAGGAGTTACGATTCTTACAGGTTGTTTGGTAGCCTATTTAAAACATCTAGCCACTTTAGAAAATTCCCTTTGGTAGCCTATTTTATTTATAACACACATGTTGAAAATTACACTCTTGTCCTCCCTAAACTAATGGAGCCTTAATCGTTCCCTCCCATTTCAGGCGCCGCAAAACAAAGCTGAGCCCTAAAAAAAATCGTTCCCTCCCAGCCGCAAAACAAAGCTGAGAAATTTCGTCGAAGATCTGAGGATAGCCGCAAAACAAAGCTGGGTATATCCGCAAAACAAAGCTGGGTATAGCCGCAAAATAAAGATCTGAGGATGAGCTCCCTTCACGACAGTGGGAACAGCGGAGCAAGCCAGCGGATGAAGAAGACAGGTATTGGTCGAAGAAGTTGGTCTTTAGAGGAAGAAACAACTCTTATCGGCGCACTGAAGGAACTAATCGCGCAGGGATGGAAGTCAGACAATGGGTTTAAGGTTGGGTACTTGAACAAGCTGGAAGAAGCTCTAAAGAAGGTGTTTCCGACGACTGATTTGAAGGGAGTTCCACACATCAACTCACGCCTCTGCTCGTAGAAAAAAAACTATTATTCCCTTAGTGGAATCCTGAGTCGTAGTGGCGTGGGTTTCAACTCAAATGGGCGTCACATGATCGAAGTCGAGGATGACTAGTGGGAACAAATTGTGAAGGTAAATATGTTGGTTATTTTAAGTCGAACATGATCGAAGATGTCTATAAACTTTTGTATTTTTTTTATTTTTTTTTGGGAGCCGAGTGAATTTCTACTGTCACATTGCCTAAGGTAAATGGGAGAAGACAACTCTAAAGAAGGTGTTTTGCAGAGCCGAGTGAATTTATAATCTAAAGAACGTGTTTTTTTTGAAGTGCGTCGAGTTGAAATGGGACAGTAGAAATTTCAACTCTAAAGAAGGTGTTTTTTTTGGAGAAGACAAGTTGTTTCAATTCTTGACAACAATAATTTGAAATGTGGCCATAAAATCTATTGTTATGCCTAACTTGGTTTGTTATTACTATTTTTCCTATAGACATGTGGTGCAATTCTTGTGCCTTGACAATTTCCATCTAAAATGATTTGTTTTTTTTTCGTTCACATACGAGTGATGATGCAACTTGCTGTCTACAGATGCCGTAAAATTTAGAGACGAGGGCTTGTTTGTAGATATCCTAATCACAATTACTTGGTCCGGACTTGAGGCGAAATATTCTCTCATATATTTGATTCCACTGGCTGAGTATCCCACTTTAACGGTTGCTGTGTCCAAGTCCAACACTCTTTCATAACTTTCTGAATCGTATGTGGCGTGAGAACCATTAAACTCTAGTTTTATGTCTCCTAACAGCTGGTAAACCTGTAATAACAGGGCCAGCATTATGCAAAATACACAGTTCCCTCTCTTAGGTAAAATCATGTTAGAACACAAAACTATAGTTCTTAATAAAGAGAGCATCCTATTATTGGTTTGTTCGAGTATGGAGTGTTTGAAATCGACGAATAAGACAGACGACAGGTTATTGAAATCAAAATCGAGCATTGAGAACAGTTGAAATTGAATGGTCAAGTGTAAATTGTTATAGCTTTCGTAGAGTATGTTTTAAGATTTTTTCTAGCTTACATCTTGTAGCTTTCTTTTTATTTTGTTCGTCTTTTATTTATCTCTTTCTGGTTAGGTCGATAACAATGCACGATTGATGCGTTACAAATCATGGACTTACTACGACGACTGGACTATCATCTTCGGCAAGGATAGAGCGACCGGTGAAGCAGCTGAAGATATATTGGAAGCTTGGAATGACATCATTGATACACTTGAGGCAGACACTTTTCCAATGGGCACACATGGAGATCATGATATCTACATGGATACACAATCTGCACATGAGGGCACTCCTGATAGTGTCTCCCCTACCCAGAAGAATAATCAAGCTGAAAAGCGTAAGGGGAAGAAACGAAAGGCAGGTGAGGAGATGCAGGGTGTCTGTGAAGTACTGCGAGAGATTGGAGACAAAACTGATGCAAGGCTTCGAGACTTGGCCAAGCGCATTGGATACGATTTTGACGTGAGCATCAAAAGAAATGAGGCATTTGATCTCCTAGGTTCTATTAAAGGGCTCTCGTTGGAAGATAGGTTTGATGTCTGTGATCTTCTAGCGAAAGAGATTGAGAAGCTGGACGTGTTCATGGGGCTGCCTCAAGATGCAAGAGAGGCCTATGTGATGCGGATCCTCACCTCTTTGAGGAAGTAGTGAATCATCCTACATTTGTTGGGTTTATTAATATGAAAATTAGTCTTGTTTTGTTGCTTCTGGTGTAGTGTTTTATATAAAGAAACACAATGAATTTCATGTTTTGTTGCTTCTGGTGTAGTCTTGTTTTTGGCTTAATTGTGATGTTGGTCAGTTGAATGCTATTAGATGCTAGCAATTTTGGTGTTTCGCAACTTTTGAATATTTGCTAGTTTGGTCCATAAGTTTCAATGTAATGCAATTCTAGTCTTATAACTTCCTAGTTGGTGAAATTTTGGTCTTAAAATGGCTGGTTTAATATTTCATTTTATTCCAGCATGCCTTACATATATCAAGAAATTCAACAATGCCTCTAAAGTTGGATTTGCTATTTTGACCAATGACGTTATCGCCGGGACCAAACCGGCATATCAAAAAGTTCAAAGGAATAAGAATTTAGCAGAAAAGCAAAAAAAAAAAAAAAGTGATATAACAGAACTACAGAAAAAGAATAGACAACAAAAAGAAATGATTGTGGGGGAGAAAAGGGGAGTTCAGTACTTCAAACTAGTACAACTCCATTTCTTATTTGTAAAACTAGAGAAGGGGACAAGAGCCGTATCTGGGAAAATCCTCAAGAATTCGATTTACTTTGATTTAAAAAGTACCAAGAAATAATATATATATCATTCACCATACTTATTTAACTTTTCATTATTATCGGCCCAGCCAAGAACGTGAACTCAAGACATCAAAATGGCACCAAAAAAGCTAATAATATTCAGAATTTAGCAGAAAAGCAAAAAAAAATCCTCTTCAAAACATTGACGACGATACACAACAGAACTACGTAGCAAAATGGCACCAAAAGTTATGATGATAAATGACACAAAATGAAATGTGATACGGACTCTGATATAAAGATACATAATTGGTCTGTAATAGCAAAGAGTGTTAGTCACCATTGGTTCACATTAACCGACCTAGAACGATACCAAAAAGTACAAGAACAATTGTCATGAATGCACGCTCAATTAGCAGAAATAGTTCACTCTTCAGTTCGACTCTTTCCTTTGCATTCGCACTCTGGCCCTGAATTCTCTCTGATTGGGTATCATTTGCAAATTCAGCATGCCTGTTAACTTGGCTACGTGATAAATGAGGTGAGGTTTGAGTGGACCTCAGGGGGTAAGTTTGAGCAAGAACATAGTCTGGAATATATCCGGATGGATCGCTCAAGTGGTAGTCATCACACCAAAAAAAATCGTCTTCGTGGACCTTATCGCCTGGACATTTGTAGTAATAATGACCGGGGTGTTTCGCATCCTTCCTTGCACATCTAACTATCATTTTACCGTTCCCACACCAACAGTCAGGAATAGAGCTCATTTTTCAAGAAGTTCCTGCTACATGTAGAATAATGGCAAAATGAGTGATAACATTCACACATCAACATCATATGGTAATAATGCAGAGAATTACAGGAGCATATAAAGCAATCCCAATACAATTCCAATACATGTTCATAACATGAGGTTCGAAATGATGATAAAACACACACACACATTCGGTTTTAACAAGTTTGAATAGCCCATTATCAATTCTGCCACATAGCGTGAGCTAAATCATCCCTAAATTGATTCCACTCGGCAGTGTTCTCAACCGCATCAACGTAGTCATCTTCTTGGTCATGGTCCTCATTTTCACCTTCATCACCATGTTCATCAACCAAGTCCTCTATCGGGTCATGGGCCATCTCATTCCGAATAAAATTGTGAATCAAAAAGCATGCCATTATCAATCTATTTTGCACTTTCACAGGGTAGTAAGATGAGCTCCTAAGAATTCCCCAGCGCATCTTTATAATCCAGAATGCACGTTCAATAACATTCCGGGCTTTAGTATGACGCATGTTGAACATCTCGTCTGGAGATTGAGGTCTTGCGGACTCTGGGCCCCACTCTTTGAGATGATACCTCACTCCTTTATACGGGGTTAGAAAGCCTTCGCTATTTGCATACCCATTATCACAAAGGTAGTATGTGCCTAAGAATTATATGATGAAAATATAAAAATGATCTTATTAGGCCAGTTTATAATTACATTAAAATTCGAAAAAACAGAATTTTGTGGCTATTATAAAGAGCTCTACAAAAGTTTACCCCTTGGGATCTTCAATCCATTTTCACGAATCACAGCATCCCGCAACACCCTCCCATCAGCTGCCGATCCCTCCCATCCACGCAACACGTACACAAAATGTAGATTTCTATCGCAAACTGCAAGGGTATTTGTACATATTTGACCTTTTCGAGTTCTATACCTTGGTTTGTCTGTGTTTTGTACTTGCACATTAATATATGTGCCATCCAATGCGCCTAGACAACGCTACAAGAACCCATATTGTGAAATAAATATATGTTTTGTAAATTATAAGAATTCACAAAATAATGGTGAGTTATTACCTTAAACCATTTCCACCTAGGATCAGCACAATCGTCAGGAACATGAGTTGGTTTCACCAAGAACAATCTATGGCACTTTATTATTACATGCAAAATTACATGAATATAATGGGAAATTGTCTGGCCCGACCTCTAGAAATTGAACTTCACCACACAATTTTTTTTGTGGTGGGCAAGGATCCCTAGGAATATTGCTAATTGTTCTTCTACGCTTACGTATCTCTCACACTCACGCCTCCTACATCTCTCATTAATCTACACAATCTGCCAAATGCGTTTCGATCCATTCTAAGATTATTGAGGCAATCAGAATCAGTTACATGAACCATCCTATGTAGGTGTTGAACCTGAGCAGGGAACCTCTCAATCATGCCGTATGGGCGAGACTCTGAAACACGCATTCTTTTCCTAGCAGATCTTTTTTTTATTATATCAATAACTAAAAACATCTGGTTAAAGAATGAAGTGATTATCTCGTCGACAATCTTGTAAATTTCCAGATCTGAATCCCTATTCCGTGGCATTTTTCTTATGTGGTTTTCAGATTCTCAGAGGAAGGTTGCAACCTGAACAATCGATTATTAATATGCCTTCAAAATTTAAAAGAACCTACTCATTTATGCAACTACAACAAATCCACTGACGTAAGAAGAAAAACAAACAAGTTCAGTTCTTAAGCTCCATATTTGAATCATTGCTACCACTCCCCACATTCGATAAAATTTTTACTCTAAAAATCCGAAAAATTTAATGCACCGAGAAAAATTACTGCCATCATTATAACTGAAACTTAACAATATCACCTTTGAAACATCAAATTGAAGTGTTTATGAGTCTTCTTCAAAGTAAAAAAAAAATAAAAACAGAAGCAACGAACAAATATTTACAAAAATGGGATCACAAGTGAAAATATTCCATACACAAAAGACCTGAAATAAATAGACCCCTTGTGAACTTGGGATCTCTGTTACTGATGCTGGCGAGAAAGAGTGGAAATGGAGTACTACTTTTTTATTTTTCTATCTTTTTCGAAATCTTCAGAAGTATTGAAAAAATCGATTTTATTTTTACCATTCATAAAATTGAATTTAAGAATAGGGGAAAGCTTTGTACCTATGAAGAATAGGGGAAAGCAGGCGGTCGAAGCAACTCCTTCAGTCGACGAGCGCGGAAGTATTTCTGCAGCTAGGGTTCGTCGATTTTTGGTTAGGCGACTCCTTAGCGATTTGAGACACAGAACTTAGCGATCTGCAAGTAGGGTCGACTTTGGAGAAAATGGGCGTCGTCTTTCTGAAATTTTGGAGAAGATAGGCGTCGTTTTCTCTCTCTCAATTGAACGGTGAAATGAAAATGAGGGGAAGGGTGTTTTTGGAGTAGGTGTGAAAGTTGGAATACACTTTTCAAGTCAGTTTTTTCATATCGGGTGCCCCTCGCCAGTTTCAGTGAGCAGGTGTAACAGTATTTTTAAGCTCGGGCCCAACATATAAAACGGGCCATTAAGAATTGACTTGTTAAAAAACTAAGGTACCAAACAAGTAGAAGATCCCAGATAATTTTTCCTAACCTGACAAAACCAACCTATTAAACAGGCCCTTAATGTTTTTGAAACTGGAGGCTAGACTGGAAAACTTCAGCTGGTATTCGTTTGGGTGAAATAAAAATGTAGATTGATTTGATAATGGTAAGAGAGGTCGGTAAGAGAGGCAAGTAAGAGATGCAGGATGGAAAATCTCATTGCCACTAGTAGACACTAGGGCTGGGATTTTGAGTTTGGACCTAAAAAGCTCGTGACTAAAGTCCGACCGAGCGAGCTTAAAGAAAAAAAAAAGAGTTCAGATGCCCGAAAACATGAAGAGCCTGGATTTTTTAGTTGTGCAACAAATTTTTTTAACATGTCCTCGAAAAAGCTTGAAAAAACTTGAAAATACTTGGAGAAATCCCTAAAAAATAGTTTGAGCTATATTTTTTTTTGAACATATTATTGGCACATATTTTATTCCCAAAGAAAGCTCGAACTCAATCCGAACATGCCGAGTTCACTTCGGATTTACACTTTCAGGAAGCCCGAGTTCGCCCTTGGCTCAAAAAATTTGGGTTCAAGTTTAGTCTCCAACAATTCGGCTGGGCTCGAGCCCTAGTAGAAACTAAAATAAAGTTATAAAAAAAATTAAAGACTCAATTAATTAAACATTGGACTTCTTCTATATAACCATGATTAACACTTGCTTTTGAACAAAACAGACATTATTTGAGATGCATATGATTCACCATCAATTGCATATTCTTACATATATATATATATATATCCCAAGGTGTTTGTAAAAATATTATCCGTTAAGCCGAATGATGCTCAGGTTTATTTTCCTCCATCTCCACTCCGTTAACGCCCCCATCTGCAGTCCCCTTGTACCTATACCAATTAGCACACAGAAGAAAATACCCAAAATTAAAAGCACACAAACCCGCAACCATGAAGTAGAAATAATCCAATCGCCCCTTGTTCAGATCCTCCGGCAGCCAGTTCCCGCCCGAACCATCCCCGGTCACCCTGTGCACCACCGTAATCAAGTAACTGTACACGTAACTCGAGACCGCGCTGCCGCAGAAGAAAAACGCGCCCGCAATGCCCCTCATGTTCTCAGGAAACTGCTTGTAGTAGAACTCGATCTGACCGATGGCATTGAACGCCTCGGCCACACCGCCGAGCGCCAGTTGAGGGACCAACCACATCGCCGACATAGGGGAGACGACGGTCCCGTTTCTCAAAGCCAACGTCCGTCTCCGTTCTTCCACGAATGCACCTACAAGCGACTCGACGATCGTCAAGAACAACCCGATCCCGATCCTTTGGAGGATCGTGATGCCGCCCCCACTTTTCGTGACCCGACGCATGGAGGGGACTATGAGGCGGTCGTACAGCGGGACCCACAGGGTCAGGCTAAGCATGGCGAAGATGCCGTAGGAGGCGGCCGGGATCTGGAAGTTGGTGTCTCCGAGGTGCCGGTCAGATTGGAGGGCTTGGAAGATGAGGTATTGCGGTTGGACCCCGATGTGGTAGAGAATGGCGGTGAGCGAGATTGGGATGACGCGGAGGACGCATTTGGCTTCTTCGACTTGTTGGATGGTGCAGAGGTTCCATGGGTTGGCTGATGAACCGTTTGGTTTTATGTGGTCTTCTGGGGTTATGATCGCAGCTTTGTCCAAGAATCTGAAGAGAGAGAGAGAGAGAGAGAGAGAGAGAGAGAGAGAGAGAGAGAGAGAGAGAGAGAGAGAGATTAGTTGTTGCATGTAAACTAATCTTTTGTCACAAGTTATTGATTTGGAAATGAATGTGATTGAGATCATGATTTAATGTTTAATGTGTGATACATATTATATTTGTTTCATATTAAGTGTCTTCTGTTTTTTTTTTTTTTTTTTGTGTTTGAATTTTAACAATATATTATCTCACATATAGTAAAAAAAATTTAGAAAATTATACTGCTAGATTTTGCATTAGAAAAAAATTTCTGAACACGTGCGATGTTAAAAAATTGAAAAATGACATATATTAAAAATATTTTTTTTAAGTTTTGAAAGTGAACTCTTTGAGAGACTGAAGGACATAATACAACAAACATTCAGTCCCTCCCAAACAACTAATTCCCTCCCTCACTTTCATAAAAATAATAAAAAGACCAAAATACCATTTGTATTTTTACTTATAATTATTTTAACACATATTTTTTCATAATTAATATAGTTAATACAAGTTCCATAATTATAGTATAGTGATTATATAAATATATTTTATTTTTAGTATGTTATTTATTTAAACATCATAGATTAATTATTTTATTTTTTTTACTAATTTATACTTCATAGTATGGTATTTAGTTAAATATCATAGTATGTTATTTATTTAAACATCATAGTAGTATTATAATTATTACTATGTTTTAAATTTTAGTTATCATTCTGAATCGATATTGTAATAATAAATATTTGTACGTAGTGTAAATATAAAAATGACATAATTAATAAATATTATAAAAAAACGAACAAAAAAATACAAAAAAAAATTGGCTGTCTTTATTAACTTTTTATATAATTAATTACTCAATAAATAACTTATTAATTCTTTCATTATTAAATTTACACTGATAGAAATATTATTATTACAATATCGATTCAGAATGATAACTAAAATTTTTAACTTTTTAAAAACGAACAAAAAAATACATAAAAATAAAAAAATTGGATTTCTTTATTAATTTTTTTATATAATTAATTAATAAATAAATAAATAAATTGGAGATATATAGATAGAGAGGGACACTTAGTAAAAAAATATGAAAAATATGATGTGACATTTGTAAGAAAATATTTGAAGGTGAAAAGTGGTTCTCATTTACCATCTACTTCTTTTTGTCCATTTTAACATTTTCTAAACCTTAAAAGTCCGTCCAAACACCTAAATGCACCTATTTTCTTTTTTCTTTTTTTGTTGAGGGAGAGACGAGAAACTCCTTCCATCTCAGACGGAGGTCGCCCGATCGGGTGTTAAATCGAGGATGTGCACTAACGTCCCGCAATGAGAGGACCAACGGCAGTAACCAAAGAACAAACCTTCCAATATTTCAGCAAAGTATTATCACCACACGGATAAATACACTTATTTTGATTTAATAATATGTCGACCCTAATATTTACTCCAATATATAATTAGGCCATTGATGTATTTTTAGATATAAATTGACCCTTAATTTTATAATTAATGACATGCATGCCCCTTATTGTCTATTCCTACTCCAAAATAGTTTTGTGCCAAGTTTTCTTGTATTAATTTATTCTTTAAGCATATTTTGTCTATTTTCTCCATTTTTGTTTGTAAATATATTAAATTTATTTAATATATTATAATTGATTAATATTATTGATAAAATCCTACATATTCTAATGTCTTAAAAATAATTTTAACAATATAATTATCTTAAATTGTACTATGATCACTATTATAATATTTTTACTTTACTAGATTATGTTATAATTTAAATTACTTTCCAATATCCTATAATAGTATCCAAAATTTTAATAATGGCTAAATACATTTTAGCATAATTTACAACTATACAATATTTTACATTAACAAAGAGTACACTTTATGAGACCATTTATGTAATTATATATAATATATAATTATATAAATATTTCGTTTATTCTTGAAAGTAATAATAGATAAATATTATTCTAAATTTTATTATTTTTAGTTAGATGAATTTGAATAATCTAAATAATCCACGTTACCCTTGAGATTTATAAATTTAAATTTAGTTGGTCGAAGCTACAATATCGAGGTAGAGTTTTCGATCATATATTAAAATAAGATTTAGTCTATTGAAAATAATATTATATAACATATAAAATTGTATAAAATATAATAGGTATATTTTAAAAATTGATGATGATGATGATAACAATAACAATAATAATAATAATAATAATAATAAACAGTTAATGCTTTTGAAATTTTAAGAAAATAAAACATAGATTATTGAATAAAGTATGAGTATAAGTAAAATTAGTGAAAAGAAATAGTTAATTCTTACATTATTAATGCTTCAAAATTAAGATAAACCTATTTTACATAGTGGTAAAATAAATTTAGAATGGTAATAATAAGAAGGGCATGTTTGTTAATAATTACAAAATTAAGAGCTTATTTGTACCTAAACCCTAGGGGTGCATTTAGCCCATTTTCCCTACTTTTATCAAAGACTTTGGTGGTACAAGTGAAAGTGACACTTATAAAAATATAAATTATACTCTTTGTCCCAGAAAGATAATTTCTCTGTCTCATTCAAAGATTGACAATCTATATTCCTAATATTTTAGGTAACAATTGATATAAATAATAATAGTAAATGTACGGTGAAAATATAGCATCAGTTAAATTTTAAACGGGACAAATGGAGTATATAATTAACATATTATTTACTAATTTATCACATTCAACTATTTACTTAAAACATACCAAAATTATAGCATCAGTTAAATTTTAAGCGGGGCAAATGGGGTATATAATTAACATATTATTTAACTCTTCTTTTACGTATATTATTTGGTAAAAATATGTACTTGTCAATTTTATTACGTAAATATCATTATAAATCAATGAAGTTTAGTTCTTCAGTATAAGTAATAATATTATATATATGAAATATCAAGTTTACTTGATAAAAATAATTTTAATTCAATAAAAATCGAGTGAAACACATTACCTAATATAAAATTTAAAAGATGACTTGTATCAATGGTTAGCTATTCTGCGGATCCAAAAATTCGTGGAAGAGGGACGGAATCGAAAATAGTCAAACGGGGTGGGATTGAAATTTTTATAAGGGGTATACTCTTGAGGGAGTAGATGATTGTGCTGTTTTAAATGCAGTATATAATTTTTTCATCTGAAATTTAACAATAATTCTTTCGATATTTAAATTATTAGATATGGCATTTACTAGAATACATTCAAGACGAATAATATAAATTTGAATAATAACAATTCGAGTAATCTTATCAAAATATTCAATACTGAGTAAGGTCGTCCTTCGAGTAGTTTGAATATGACAACCGACTAACTCAAATGGGCCATTAAAGTAACTCGTATTGATCATTCGAGACTCGAATGGATAACCCGATAGTAGGGTACTCAAATGATCCATTCAATTAACTCGAATGATCCACTCGTGTTACTCGAATATTGACCTTCCTCGATATAGTATATTTTGGCATGATTTTAAATTATTGTTACTCGAAAGTGTATTCCATTTGACTCGAACACATTCAAATAAAGACTGAATCTAATAATTCGAGTATTAAAATAGTTATTGTTAAATTTGCAATTTTAAAAAGCACTGTATATTCTCACTCGACTACATTTTATCTCTCTCTATTATGAAATTCAAACTCGAGTTACCCGAATTCGAGTAACTCGACAGAACTCGAGTTACCCGATACGAATTCGTGTTACCCGAATTCAAATTCGAGTTACCCGATTTGAATTCGTGTTACCCGAATTCGAGTTACTCGACAGAACTCGTGTGACCCGAGTAACTCAATATTGTATATTTTTGAAGTTGACTCGAACTTATGTTACTCGAAAATACAATATATGACTCGAATGTATTCGAGCAAAGATCAATTTCGACAATTTGGGTATCAAAAGAGTTGTTGCTAAACTTTGGCTAAGAAAGAATAATACTAAACTTAAAAGGCAAAATAAATTTTCGCTCTACTAGTTATGTTTCATAATACACAAATATTAAGAAAACTTAATAATTAGCTAATTCTATATTTGCCCTTAATAATTACATTGATTTAATAAAATGAGTATATTAATTAATATGTTTGTATGTGTCGAAGTTGAAGAACCGATAATAAATTAAAGTATTCTTGAAAATCTGTTCACAATATTGCATGAAAAATGGAGAATGACATATATTACGGGACAAATTATATTTTAAAAGAGGACTAGTACAGAGGGAAAGGAGCGAGACTAATATTTCTATAGCTCACTTATTAGGTGAGGACATGGAATAATGCCGAATCATGTATGTATCGTATGATTGGGCAGCGTGTCTGTTGTGCACTTTAAAATATAGTCCAATGTTGGACTTTTGACTAATTGCACCAACTTTTTTTTTTAAATACACCAACTTTTTTACTATCCTTCGACTAATTATTCCTTTTTGTGATACTCTATTCTTAAATATTGTTTTATTTTCATAAAAGTATCTATTTTCAAAACAAATTATTAATATTTAATTAAAATATAATAAATTTTTAAACTAATACTTTTTGTCACTTAAATAAAAATAGTAATTTATTGAACAAAATAGATTAAAACAACAAGTGGGATTATATAGAAAAATAGTTATAGATTCATCAAGATAGACTCTTTAAATGAGATAAAAAGAGTTATAATATATATCCAACTATCTGTATATTCAAATAAATTTTAAACAATTAATAGCACGTAAAATCATATACAGTTAAACCTCGATAAATGAATATTCGATAAACAAATAACCTCACCAAATGACTAATTTTTTCGGGCAATTAGGATGTAAATTGGTTAACTTTGTAAGATTTTAGTTCTATAGGGCGATTTTATATTTTTTCGGGCAATTAGGATGTAAATTGGTTAACTTTGTAAATTGTCGGACTAAATTCTAAATATTTTTAAGACGATATAGTTTGTTCAAATAGAATCAGTCTTTAAAATGAGAATGTGAGTCCACTGCATATTTAGTATGGATTAACTGTACACATAACAAGTTGTAATGCATATTCATTTTTTCTACGGTGGATGTATTTCCTTACTGGACGAATGAAGTATCTTGGTTCGAATCCTGGAGGGAGTGAAATTTTTTATTTATTCGTTTATTTCCTGTTCGTTTGATTTTAAGCGCATATTCGTCTATTTTTTTTCTCCCAAAAATTCCATTTTTTTCTCCGTCTCTCTCTTTATATATATACACTTCGTAAATAACAAGAGTAAAGAAAATATGCTAACCTGAATTGGTCAGTATAAGGCAGCTTAGTATTGATAGACTTAGGTGGTGCATAATTGAACAGACTAAGCCAGGGCTGATGAGGCGACTTCACTTTCCTCTTCTTCACAGCAACCACCATCACCTGAACCAAACTCGCCAACGGGCTTCCTTCTGGCTTCACCTTCACGTACAATTTATTCGCCACAAAATACAGGAAACACGACAAGAACATAAACACAGTCGGAATCGCGAGTCCTATCGCCCAGCTAACGTTCGACTGTACGTAAACGACAAGGGTGACCGACACCAACGACGCGAACGCGATCGTGAAATAGTACCAGTTGAAGAAACTGTCGATGCCGCTTTTTCCGGCTTCCGTGTTGGGATTGAATTGATCGGCTCCAAAGGCCAAGTTACACGGCCTAATCCCGCCAGCCCCGGTGATCAAAAGCACGAAACCGAATAGCAGAAACGCCATTTGGGCCGCATTGGGACCGGTGCACGGGCCGTGGGCTGGATCGCAGTGGGGTGGATGCAAATTCTTGAATACCGCTGTTAGGTTCACCACTAGCAAGCCCTTAATTTATTAACATGTTGAAGAGAGCCAGGAGAAATTTTTTAGTAAGAAGTTCTCAATGTGGATTGGATCACCTATCTCAGAAGCTGTTTCCAAGTGTTCCAATCAATGTACACAGAGTTGTGAAAATGGGTTGATTGGGCCATTTTTCAGGCTCGAAATTATTGTCCATAATTACGGGTGTAAATCAATCCAAACGAGCCGAACATATAACTGTTCATACTTGTTTGAGATTTTATCGAGCTTTAAACACTTATATTTGAGCTTAATTTGATTAGTAACAAAGCTGAGCATGAATCGAGCTCGAGTACTTTTGATATTTTTATAAATATTTTATAATTTTTTTTCAAATCGAATCGAATTCGAGCCGAACTTTATATCTTATCAGACAAAAAACTGTATTCAAGCTTGGTTCGTCATGTTGATGAACCGTCATGTTGATGAACCGAGCTCGAACGAGATTTTTCAATAATGGATTGATATTTTACGCGCGCGGCATAGTTGAGAAACAAGATGAATGAAAGTAGTGTACGTACGAATAGTGAGGCGACTGAGGCGAATCCGAGTGTCTTGTAACGACCGAAGTATGTGTCGGAAAGATACGCACCGACCAAGGTGGCTATGTTGGTGGTGCCGTTGAATACATTGAGAAGCGTTGTTGCTGAAATGCGACTCATGTTGAAGACTGTGGTTAGATAGATTTGCAGGTTTGATAGAGTGCCAATTGCTCCAAGCTTTTCAAACGTTTCATTACCTTTAATTTCATCGAATAACAAAGTAATATAAATTAGAATTCAGAAGACATTTCAAGAAAACTGTAGAGACCGGAGGATTTTCGACAAAACAATTTTTCTTTATAATTTTTTTTTTTTTTTTGTGTGTGTGTGTGTGTGTGAGAGAGAGAGAGAGAGAGAGAGATAGAGAAAGAGAGAGAGAGAGAGAGAGAGAGAGGGCTCACCAATTATGAAAGGCATGGTCTTGATCCCTCTATAGTTGACCTCGGGTTCATGATCATTTGTTGCAGGTGGTGTTCTAAGCTCAGTCGCCATGATTTCTATCTCAATCTTCTATATATTATCTCTCACACACACCACACACACACACACTTCACATACAGGTTCTTCACTCAGCTGAAATGGAACGAGAAGGCTGCTCTCAATGTCGTTTAAATACTTTTCTTTTCTTCCATACTCTCTGTTTAAATATATAAAATAAGAGTAACGAATATACGATTGCACTTTAATACTGAACTTTTTGACAGAGTTTAATTTATGTGGAAGGCTACACCCACAAACAACAAAAACACCTTCAAAATGATGTGTCAGCGGGTGATTGGTGTATTTTGTTGCAGTTTCTCTCTCCTCTGTTTGATTACACCAATCACCCACAAATATTTTTGTGGAAGTTTGTTTGTGGCAGTAGCATTCCTCTTAATTTATAACCTTGACTTTAATATTTTTAATTATATATTACTAAAATTATATAAAATAATATTTTGAAAATATTCACCAAAATAAATCCCATATCATCTTATATGTTATTGTTCTTTATATTAATAGATCAAAGTACAATCTAAAATTAATATATAAATAGTAAAAAAATGAAGTATTGTAATAAAAAAATGAAGGAAAAAAAATACTCACCCATAACAAAGGATGACTGGTTAAATAAGCAATATACATGTGACTTGTGAGGAAATCAAATCAAACCAAACATACCCAGTATATTTCGCTCAGAGCAGGATCTGGGAAAGGTATGATGTCTGTGACCATGCCCTACTTTTACGGTAGAAATTTCATGAAGACTTCAGAACTTAGTGCGCGTGAAAGTATTGAGTGATATATACAAAGAAGCGTATGATGCGAAAAACTCAAAACCATACAGCCCACTTAATTCACATGAGATTTACCTAAGTGGACTTTGGCAATCGCACTCTCGATGACGCTGCTCCAATGAAGAGAGGTAGACTCGGTATGTACTCACTGTCAAAAATACACCACACGCAAAAGGCAGCAGGATAAAATATACAATAAAAGTAAAAAGAAAAATGCAATGCTCTAGGTCAGAGTTAACCGAGACAACCCAACCCTGAGGCTCTCAACTACACCACCGTTCCCTACAAAAGAATCCACAACTCTGATCTGGCGCCTCCAAGCGCACCTATCAACAGTCATGGTCTCGGAAAGGTTTAGGGCCTTCAAATCTAATCTCAGCTGCTCTTCCTACGTCCTCTTCGGTCTGCCTCTCCTTCTCTCCCTGACAACCAATAAACTCTCGACCCTTCTCACCAGAGCAGATGCCTGCCTCCTGCAGACGTGGCCAAACCATGTGACTTGTGAGGGAATATATTAAAAAACGAGTACTGGCTATACCAACCGAATAGGCTCTATCTGGACCAGGAAGTGCTATTAGCATTATTGACATAGATAGTCAATTGGTCAATATAATGTACATATTAGTTTACCATACGACGGAAATGAGATATATAATTTTCTGTATACGTGAGGGGCGAATTAGTGCGATTACCCCATAAATTTAGTCTAATTATAAATTAATCATACTACTTCTTAAATTACAAATTACACATTAGAATACATGTTGAGATCACAATCAGTCCCGAAAGTCAATCCTCCAGCTGACATGGCAGCACTTTTTGCTGACGTGTCAAGGAACGTTCAACATATTCACGAAAATGATCATTGAGTTATTTTTTTTTGCTTTTCTTTAATTCTGGTAATTGAATTTCTTTTCTCTTCTCTTTTTTTTCCTATTTACTTTAGGCAGTAAAAGACAGTTGGTTAGCCATTAGACACCCCATTTTCACTCAATTTTGTCACTCTACTCCATATTCTTCACACTTCTTCTCTAGCGTCAACTCAAATGGCATCAACAACAACTCATTTACGTTTTCTAGTGGAGTTGAGATTTGCCGGCAATTTGATTGTGACCGAAGGACGGTTGTCACTCCTTCCACTTCAAGATCTAATCCGGGAAGGTTGTATCATCGTTGCTGTAATATCCGCCATTTTCATAATATAATATTATTATTTATAATAATATTAACGATGCATTTCATTTAATCTCATTTAGAGGATCATGAATATTTATTTCGACGTATCACAAGTTCTAGTCCGAATCATTTTGTCAGTAGTCATTGTTGTTACCCAAAATATTATTCGAAATGATTTGCTGGATATGGCTACGGGTGAATAACAAACAAAATGCAAGAGCACGAGCGATGGAATGAAAATAACACAAGATTTGCCGGGGTTGTTAATCCCGGTCTTGAATGATCTCGCGAGATATTATTAATAATAATAATACTTTAGAGTACAACTATTAATGTTAGAGAACGATTACAATGAGTGTAATGACCCTAGTTATCTAGGTCTTGAGTGCTGATGATTGCCGGAAGAACCAGAGTTAATGCTCTGTGAGTTCTTGTTACAAAGATGAAGTGTTGTGTCCTTTCCCAAATGCTGGAAGTCTCCTAGTTATAGAAGAGGAGGTAGTTGGGATGTCTTAATCCCAAACAGGTGATCGCCTTTCCTGTATTAAATGCTTATTAAACGGGCGATCATCTAAGCACATGGGTCGGTTTCCTTAAAGTCTGTAGCTGCTACTGGCAGCCAAATGTGCGAACCAATGAGAAAACAACACGTGTCTCACATTGTAGTCTTGGGAGGTCCCAACTAGAGCGCCTTTTGCGGGCCTGTCGGTAGGTGAGAGGTTGTCCTTGTCACTAATAGCTGGTGATGGGTTGGAGTGAAAAAGCCTTCTCCTGTTGCGCCGTTTGCGGGTCTGCACGTGGTCTTCTTCCCGAGATTCAGTCTTCGTAGAGTTGACGGATGTCGGCTTCACATGTGGCATAAGACGATCATCCTTGGTCGGGCATTAGAGACGATCGCCTTGTAAGACGATCGCTAGGCACTTGAGCTTGACATGGCATCTTCGTTTGGTAAGTCTGCCTTGGTTCATCTGACGCTGACTTGGTCGTTCGGCCCTTGTGCCGATCGCCGTTGAGGCGTATTAACCGCCGCACAACAATTGCCCCCAGCTCGCTCTGATGTTAAAGACGTGGGGTGAGGTGGTTCTACTGGAGATCGTTAGAATTAAAGACGAGCGACTCATCACTTTATGGAACAGACGATCGTCTTCTCGAGCGGACTTTAATTTTAAATTTGGACGACCTACGTGGTCGCTGAAAAGAGCGGCAAGTGAAAGCTGACTTAAAACATCATTGGGGCACGTGTCGCGTTCCTGTTGGGTGAGTCCGACGGTTTGTCAGACTTATCCCCTAGCGTGCCCTCGAAACAACGCATACGCGGGATTCGAGGGCGGCATTAAATGCGGACTTTTCCAACCCTTGCGCTTCGGTCCCTGAGACTTTGTTTATTTGCCCAGAAGCCCCGACTTTCGCCTATAAAAGGGACTAGGGTTTCTGGGTTATAACCTTATCTGCATTTTGCCTGAGAAGAAATATTGTCGGATTCATCTGAAGCTTTGTGTTGCCGAGATTCGTTCGACTAGATTTTTTGGGTAAGAAAAAAGCCTTTTCTCTTTTTCCTTTCTTTTTCTGAAGATATCCAGAGGAAAACCAACGGTGTATGAGATGGGTAGCACTTCCGCCCTCGGGACTTCGACCGCCCGGGATGAAATCTCCACGGAGTTCCATATGGAGACGGCCGTTGAGGCTATTCGCGCTGGGATTGAACCCGCGGAGGTTGAAGAACTCTTTAACGAAGCTGATGCGGTCAGGGCGGCGGAGGCGGAGCGAAAACATTCGCTGGCCGAAGAGGAGATGGCGGTGAAGGCGTACTGTGAGCGAAACAGTGCGTTCGGCAAAGCCTTTTCAGACTTTGCCGAACTTATGGAGAAACTGGACGGCCCGATTCCTAAGTTTGACTTCCGCGAGTACTCGATCGCCTATCCCCATGAACCCGAAAGGCGGACATTGTTCCGGGCTGCGTGCCGCTCCCCGTGGTCCCTTGGCCAGATTAGAAACTCGGCGACGAGGAAAGATTTGGTCTGTTGGAGGGTGAAGTTCCATGTCCTGAGGGTATGGTCGCCGTTAGTGGGGCGATCATGGGGGCCGGACTGCGGTTCCCACTGTCGTTCGCCATTTCCTACTTGTTGACCGCTTGGAATGTGGCGCCGCTCCAACTGACGCCGAACGCCTGGCTGCAGATCGTCTGCACCCTTCCTCTGTACGGCGGTCACCGGCTGTACCGTCTTCCTTCGCCGCTGGAGATGAATCATCTCTTCAAGGTGACGGGTCAGAAGGGTTCAGTTGGCGGCTACCACATTCAAGGTCGCTCGGGCCGGGTGATTCTTAGGGTGCCGAACAAGGTCCGGGGCGATCCGACGAAGTGGTTCTAGGTCGGCGGTGCGAGGAAATCGGCCGTGAGTGATAATCCCACCGATGAATTGGATCTCCCCACCGGCTTCCGGGAGAGGAATCCGAGTAAGGGTTTTGACTCTCCCTTCCTTCGGATATATTCTGAACTGATCTAATTTGGCTTTGTTTTTGCAGGTGTCCTTGTTCCGGAGGTAGGCGATCTAGCCTTTGACTTTGCGATCGTTTGGGAGCGAATACGTAGTCTTCCAGATAATCATATCGACGCTCGCCAGATCAACAACGAAGCCTGCTGGTTGGCCGCTCGGCTATTTTGTTTTCCTCCCCACTTAAGGGTTCCAGGTACGAATCTTAACGATGTTCCTTTGCTTGATGATCGTCTTGAATAAGGAAGGTGACTAACCTTTGTCGATCGCTTTCTTTGCAGAAATCCGCTTCCCTCGCTACCCAGAGCCCCCGACAGAGATTGTTATGTTGAACCTCGGGATTATGAGTCGCCTACGCCAAGGGAAGAAAACGAGCCAAGTTCCTGTGGCGCCGATCCGACCTATCCCGGAGACAAGGCCTCTTGTGGAGCCGGTCGCTAGTGAACAAGAGCCTCAGGAGGAGGGAGAACTCCGGCTCAATCGCAAGAGGTGAAGGGCGGAGGGGCCCTCGGCCTCCGCTACTGCTGATGCGCCTACCGTGGCGCCTCCGATCGTCGCGCCTCCGCTTTCCGCGATTCCACTGGTGGAGGGTTCCACGCCCTCCTCGAGTTTCCTGGAAGCCGCAGCGGTTGCCCGCACTGAGACCCCTCCAGGGAGTCCGTTCTTTGGCCGCGACCCAGAGAAGGTCGCAAGGTGAGTTCGGTTGCTTTGCTGGGTTATGACATTTTCTTGTTGGAAATATACTAACTCTTTTGTTCTTGGTACAGGGTCCGTCGCAGCGACCCGAACTGCTCGCCGATGGTGCTGGATTTCCTATCGAGCAATGCTCCTCATGAGGCTTGCGATGTCCCTCACTATGTTGCTCGGACTGTTGCCGCCCTATCGAAGGCCTGGACGACCGACCTGGATGCGATCGCGCACCAGAGATCCGCTGACACGATGCAGGCGACCTTCGCTCTAGCCCTTCAAACGGCGACGATGGCTGCTCAGGCCGTGAAGGACTATGAGGGGCGGCCCTCCACCGCTCGTCTTCAGGCGGACCTTGAGGCTGCTTGAAAACAAAATGCTGAGCTTGCCGATAGGCTCTTGGTGATGGAGAAGAGCTCCGTGGAGGCGGCCAACAGGGCGAGCCATGACCTTGATCGGGTCCGGGAGGCGACTGATCGGATGCGGGATCAAATGATGGAATCCCGCCGGTCGCACGCGGCCGCACAGAAGGAGGTCACCGAGCTGAAGGCGATCGTCGAGCGGCTGACCGGCGAGCTGACGTCATCAAAGGAAGAGGTGGCAACCAAGGTTGCCGAGCTCCAGGGCGCGAACCAAATGCTTGCGGGACTGAGGGAGAAGCTGGAGGTGACCGAGGCCGATCCCTTTCTTAACGTGGAATACGTCAGCGAATTTACCTATTATATAGCTTATGCTGACGCAATCCGTGCCGCTAAGAAGGGAGGGCTCGAGGTCTCCCTTTTGGCTGATAACTTCAAAGCCTACGTGCTTGAGCACCTTTTGTAGCCCGCCTTCTTCGTGCCGATCCTAGACCTCTCCTTGGATCATGGGGTCGACTTGAGCTGGTATCCGTCGCCCAACAACCTTGTTCACCCGGATGCCCCGGAGGACGGGGGTGTAGTGCCTGATGCTGGCGAGGGAGTGAACGCCGATCCTGCGGCTGGGGGCGGTGGCTTGGCAGGGACACCCTGAGCTAGCTTGCTCTTTTTGTTTTTACTTGTAATTTTCTAGGCTTCCCTTTTTGTATTTTGCCCTCGGGCGATTGTGCTTGTATTTAAAATGAAATGAAAAGAGTATTTCCTGTTTGTATGTTCGTCTTTCCGAAACTTTGCATTTGACCCCATACAAAGGTGTTTGAGGAGGAGCGATCGTCGTAGGTACAACTCAAAATGAACTGATATACTTAAACTCATATTGGTAATTTTCAGAACAAAGTCGATCGTCGTAGATATAGCTGAAGCCGATCGTCGTATTTATAGCTCCGCTCTCCCCCTTGTTTTTGTTTGCTTAGTGAAAGTAAGGGAACGAAAATAAATTGTTTAGCGAGGTATCTTTGGTTTAGTTCTTGCGATCTTCAATTTTGTAGATTTCTCGAGGAAGGCCGACCATCTCGGCCCAGAGGAACCTTGCACGGTCGTGGAGTTCGATGGAACCGACCTCTGCGACCATGTATTGTGCGCGAGCGACATTCTGTCTGATGGTCTACGTCTCGCGACTCACTTGATTGTGAGGGTCCTCCGTAGGCTACATTTTGCCTCGCACTGTAGCGATGGGGCGGACGATCTCAGCCTGGAGGAGTCCTTGCACGGGGCGCCGTCGGATTAATCGACTTCGCGACCATGGCTTGTTAACATTTTTCTACCTGGGACCGACATGTTAGATGACGGACCTTCGAGGGCATACGTTGTGATGGGGGGCGGGATGCGTCGCATTGTCCGGGTCCACCATGTTAGATGATGGACTTTTGGGGGCAGGCGAGCGTGTCCACAGATCTATTTTGGAGGGCCCTTCGGCTACGCCCGCCTCGTGTTTAAACGGAAGGGCGAGTGATCTTCGCCCAAAGGAACCTTGCATGGACGGGTTGTCGGTTCCATCGACCTCCAAAACCATGGCTGTACTTTTCTACCTGGGATCATCATGTCAGATGGCGATCCTCGATGGTATACGTTGTGCTGGGGGAGGCGATCGCTTGCCTAGGTCCATCAAGTTAGATGATGAACTTTAGAGGGCGAGCGAGTCATCCTCTTTTTGAAGGCGTTGCTCAGGCAGTAGCCTTTGGTTTGTTTTGCCGAAGCAAATCACTTGGGGAGAATCGGAAAATCTCATTAAGCACTTTGCACATTGAGTAAATGAACACAAGGCGTTTCTACTGATAATACTTCTTCAAATTGATGGCGTTCCAGGGGTATTGGTCCAGAGTGCCGTCTGGTTGCTGGAGCTCGTAGGCTCCTTTGGTTAGCCACTTGGATATCCTGAACGAGCCCTCCCAGTTTGGACCAAATACTCCCGTGTGGGTCTAGATCTTCTTGAGGACTAGGTCACCCACTTGGAACCATCTCTCCTTGACCTTTGAGTTGAAGAACTTTTCGGACTTCCTTTTGTGGATCATGTTCTTCATTTCCTAGGTCAGTCGTCATTCTTCGAGCATATCCAAGTCGATTCGCCGAGCTACATCATTGTCCTTCGTCGGTGGTTGCGCAGTCCGGTGGCTGAGGACGGCGATATCTGATGGGATCACTGCTTCTGTTCCGAAAGCAAGGGCGAATGGGGTTTCGCCGGTTGAATTTCTTGTCGTCGTTCGGTAGGACCACAAAACATACGGGAGCTCGCTCGCCCAGTGCCCTTGCTTGGATTCGAGTATGGCTTCGATTGTGTGCTTGAAGATCTTGTTTACATCCTCTACCTGCCCGTTTGTTTGAGGGTGGTAAGGGGCCGAGAACAAGTTTTTTATTCCCCATTTTTCACAAAATTGCCTAACTTCCAAACCGTTGAACTGCTTTCCATTGTCGGAGATGACAGCCTGAGGTAGACCGAAACGGCAGATGATGTTTTTCCAAATGAACTTGATTACTTTCTCTTGGACGATCTTGTTGAGTGGTTCGGCCTCTGCCCATTTTGTGAAGTAATCGACCCCCACGATGGCGAATTTACATCCCCCCGGTGCTATTGGCAAATGACCGATGAGGTCGATGCCCCATTGGGCGAACGGCCACGGACTATACATAGAGGTGAGCTTCTAGGGAGAGAGCTTGATGTTCGGGCCCATGATTTGACCCCTGTGATAAGATCGGGCGTAGGCGATCACGTCCTTTTGCAGGGTAGGCCAGAAAAAGCCTTGCCTGGTCGTCTTGTGGATGAGGGATCGCCCTCCCGCGTGATTTCCACATATCCCGTCATGGATTTCGGCTAAAACAAGTCGGCCTTCCTCCGGTGTAATGCACTTGAGGAGAGGAAGGCTGAATGCTCGCTTGTAAAGCCGGTCGTCCAAGAGGGTGTATCTGGTCGTCCGGAGCTGAAGCTGGCGAGCCTTGACCCGATCTGTGGGGATCGTTCCGTCCTTTAAGTATTCAATAAAAGGAGTCATCCAGTTCTCTCCGGCGATGGCAACTGTGGCGACCAGGCTTTTGTCGATCGCCGATCTTGCCAATTTAGTGATTTGGATGTTATAGAAGTCCGCTGCCCCATCCGACGATGCGAGTTTGGATAGGGCATCGGCCTGGGAGTTGTGCTCTCTCGGGATTTGCTCAATCAGCACTTCTTCAAAATTTGTGCATATTTCGGCGACCAACTCTTGATATTTGATCATCTGTTCGCAGCGCGCCTCATATTCTCCCTTGACTTGATTCACGAGCAAGAGAGAGTCCATGAAGATGTGAAGGCGACGAACGCCCATAGCGAGTGCTAGATCGAGCCCGCCTACTAAGGCTTCATACTCGGCTTCATTGTTGGTCGCTCGAAAATTAAAACGCACAGCATTTGTAAAACTCTGGCCATCGGGGCTGATGAGGACAATCCCTACCCCTGCTCGCGAGCTGGTTGACGAGCCATCTACGAACAGTTTCTAGGCGGGACGGCCGACTTGGGTCGGGCTAGGCGGGAATGTTAATTCCACCACAAAATCCACCAGCGCTTGGCCCTTGATCGCCGTGCGAGGATCATACGTGACGCCGTATTTGGCGATCTACAGTGACCACTTGAGGAGTCGCCCGTTGGTGTCTGGCCGGTGCAGAACTTGCCTTAGAGGGAGTCATCAGAACCTCCAATTGGTGTTCGAAGAAATAGGCTCTCAGCTTGCGAACACTCATGACAAGTGCGTAGGCGAGCTTCTCTAGAGGCGTGTAACGTGTCTCCGCGTCGTGTAGCGCTTGACTAACGAAGTAGATCGGAAAGTGGGTTTGTCTCTCTGCTCGCACTAATACTACGCTCAGCACGACCTCCGAGGCTGCCAGGTAAAGGAACAGCTTCTCGCCGGGGATTGGTTTTGCCAAAATTTGGGGGTTGGAAAGATACTCCTTGATTTTGGCGAACGCCATTTGACTTTCTTTCGTCCACGCAAAATTTTTATTCTTTATGGTAGCAAAGAAAGGCTTGCTTTTGTCTCTGAGCCGCGAAATGAAACGATTAAGGGCTGCTAAACACCCCATGAGGCGTTGCACCTGCTTGACATTCCGTGGTTCTTGCATGTCGAGGATCGCCTTGATCTTGGTGGGGTTCGCTTCGATCCCCCTTTGGCTCACGATGTGCCCCGGGAATTTTCCGGAGCTTACTCCAAAGTTGCATTTCTTGGGGTTTAGCCTCATGTTGAAATTCTCGAGGATGGCGAATGTCTCGGCGAGGTCTTTGAGGTGATTTTCCTTTTTGAGGCTCTTGACCACAATGTCGTCAATGTAAACCTCCATGCTCTTTCCGATTTGATCGGCGAACATCCCGTTGACTAGGCATTGGTAGGTCGCCCCCACATTTTTCAGACCGAACGGCATTCGGACCCAAAAGAACACGTCTTTTTCCGTGTGGAATGATGTGTTTTACGTCTTTCTCCGCTATTGGGATCTGATGGTATCCAGAAAAGGCATCCATAAACGACATCATTTCGCAACCTGTCGTGCTATCGAACAAGTGGTCAATGTGAGGCATTGGAAAGTGATCTTTCGTACAAGATGCGTTGAGGTCGGTGAAATCGATGCATAACCTCCAGGAATCGCTCGCCTTTTTGACGAGCATCGCGTTGGCCACCCACTGTGGCTCGTCGGTAGCTACCCCGATCAGTTTATTGTCGAGCAGCTTCTTGACTTCTGCATCTAGTGCATATTTCTCTGGACCGAATTTCCTACGTTTCTGGTGAACAGGCTTCCTTGCCGGGTCGATCTTCAGATAGTGGCAAGCATGTTCAGGACTGATGCCGACCATATCTTGATGCGACCAGGCAAAGACTCCGATGTTCTTTCGTAGTAAACTCATCAGATCGTCTTTTAGCCCGGGATCGATGCTCGAACCGATCTGCACTTCCCCCTCCAGGCGAGCCAGATCGATTGTTATACTTTCCAACTCTTCGGTGTGGACAGTTGCTTCTCGTTTGGAGCGATCGCCGGACTCGATCCTTGGATCAACATCGAGGTTTGGCTCGAAATCGATCCTCGGTTCGATGTCGTCCGACGAACGATGTGAGATGCCGTCTTCTAAGTTGGGTTGGTATGAGGTGCTTGGCTCGTCGATCTCTATTGGTTGGTTGTCGATCGTCCCAGTGTTACAAACAGGGCAAGAAACGTTTAAAGGAAAAGCTACAACACAAGAGTGGTTCAAACACTTCTTCGCCATTAGCTGATCTCCTTTTACAGTACCGACTATCCCTTCGGTAGTGGGGAACTTGATACAATAAAAGAAAGAGGAGGCGACCGCCTCAAAGGTTTTTAAAAAGGGGCGACCTAGTAACCCATTATAGATGCTGGGCATATCTATGATTACAGAGTTCAGGTTCCTAGTGACCTTAACCTTAGGATCGTAACAGCAGACTAGATCGACGGAGAGCTTGATCCTTCCATAGGCTTTGACCGTGTTGTCGCCGAACCTTTGAAGCACGGTTTCGAATGGCTTGATGAATTTGGCCAGGTTGCCGAGCTGGTCCAGAGCAGACTTGAATATGATGTTGAAAAGCTCCCATTGTCAACCAGCATGCGGTCAACCGTTTTCCCAAGGATACATGCAGAGATCACCAAGGCATCCTCCTTGTGGCACTGCACTCCCTCCCTATCCTTGTTGGAGAAGGAGATGAGCGCATCTCTGGAGATGGTTGGCTCCAAGGGCACCATGACATGGACTCCGGCGAACGCCCTCAACTCGGCCTTCCGTTTTTTGTTTGACATGGTGGAAACTGGGGAAAGACCTCCGAGATTTCCACCTCCCGATTGAAGCATATTGACCTAGCCACCGGGGTTGATCGGAGGGATCGACTCATCTGAGTACTCTGGATCGTTTCGCTCGATTCTAGCGACCGGATTGGGAGGTTGACGGTCGTCGTTCTGTCGACGATCGCAGCCCCCAGTCCTTTCTGCCCGGGTCTCCGACTTGGTTACTAAATTATCCAGCTTGTCTTCATCGAACAATCTCCAGAGTTGTCTGAGGAGGTCGCGTCATTGGCTGGTGTTGTGGCCGGGACTTTTGTGGTAGGCCAAAATTTATTGCGGTCCAGATAGACGTTGTCCCTCATCGGCTTTGGCTTGCTTAGCCATTCGCGTCCCTTGATGGCGTTGAAGATATGGGCCGGAGATAGATTGAGGTTGCGGAGAAGGTGGACTTCCACATCCTCGAAGGCCTTGAACTCACTGAGTGGCTTCGAGACTGACTTTCTGGGCTTGACGATCGCCTTCTTTGGGATGGGAGATGGCGCCTTCCTCTCCCCGGTTGCCCCCTCACCTAGGCGAAGGGTGAGCAATCTCTGCCTGGCCAGAAAGTCGGCGGCCTTGGTGCGGAAGATCGCGTAAGTCGGGGGGATATCCTTTGTGAGGTGCCTGAACATGGGAGAAAGACCATCGAAACCCGCCAGGACCGAGTACAGGGCGAGCTCGTCGCTTATGGGCTCACCGGTGAGGACTATTTCATCCACCCGGTCAATGTAATTCTCATCGGACTCATCTTTCCCCTGCCTGATCTTCATCATGCGGTGTGGACCTTCTGGCTGAGCGACCTTGGTGGCGAAGTACGATGTGAAGTCGCTCGCCAGCTTTTCAAAACAGTTAATTGAGCGCGGTGGCAATGAGATGTACCACCTATGGGCAAGATTACCCAATGTCAACCGGAACATTCGGCATTTTGTCGCGTCTGACGCCCAGCATCCGGTCATGTAGATCCGGAACTTGCTTAAGTGAGTCTCGGGGTCCGATCTCCCCTCATACAAAGGTATTTGAAGAGGAGCGATCTTTGGTTGCACGGGGGCAAGCTCTATCTGGACCGCGAGCGGCTCACTTGGTCCGGTGACCTTTCTCTTGGCGCCTGCCCTAGTTTCTAGGAGCGCTTTTATATCATCGAGATGGCGTTGCATTGCGGCCATTGTCGTAGCCTGGCTGCTCGCGGTATGGCTCTCAGAGCGAGAGCCGAGGCGATCATGTACTGATCTCCTGGCTCCGTTATACGCGATGAGGTCTTTGCTGCCGAGCTCAATTTTTTGGCGAGTGAGAGCCAGATGGCTGGCCTATTTTTTGGGAGTCAGGTATGCTGAACTCCTGGTGACGGATTCGGACTCCGACGTCTCACGACTGGGGCCAGAATTCCCAGGTTGCCATGAAGGATCACTTCCTAGGCGGCTGAAGACAGAACTATCCCACCTCGCGAGTGCCTTCTCTCGTGAATTGTGGCTGTCTGACGATTGCTCGACATATAACCCCTTGAGCTTTCGCTTGCCCGCGCGGCGAATGGCTAAAGGGGGTAATAGTGGGCGCATCGCATGCTCTCCGTCGCTCCCTTAGGATGGCCATTGCCTCCTCGATCTATTCCGTGGTTTGGAATTGATCGAGTGAGAGGCTGGGGACGTCCCTCGGAGGCGGGAGTGAGAGTCTAGCGTCGTGGCGGCTGCCTTCCGCCGTAGGTTGGGACTCGGTTTGGGCCGGAATAAGGCGTCCGGCGTACCGTAGGGTGGATCTCTTCAAAGTGGTGGCAGACGTCATTATCTCGAGGGTTTTTCTTTGAAGAACAGTGAGTGTTTCTTCAAGTATATGTTCTGGAGAACATTGAGTGTTCTTCGAAATGGTCGGAGAGAAAATAAGGGTTCAATGCCCCTTCCTCTAGCGCCAATTGTTGTTACCCAAAATATTATTCGGAATGATTTGCTGGATATGGCTACGGGTGAGTAACAAACAAAATGCAAGAGCACGAGCGATGGAATGAAAATAACACAAGATTTGTCGGGGTTATTAATTTCGGGCTTGAATGCTCTCGCGAGATATTATTAATAATAATAATAATAATTTGGAGTACAACTATTAATATTAGAGCACGATTACAATGAGTGTAATGACCCTAGTTATCTAGCTCTTGAATGCTGATGATTGCCGGAAGAACCAGAGTTAATGCTCTGTGAGTTCTTATTACAACGATGAAGTATTGTGTCCTTTCCCAAATGCTGGAAGTCTCCTATTTATAGAAGAGGAGGTAGTTCGGATGTCTTAATCCCAAACGGGTGATCGCCTTTCCTATATTAAATGCTTATTAAACGGGCGATCGTCTAAGCACATGGGTCGGTTTCCTTAAAGTCCGCAGCTGCTACTGGCAGCCAAATGTGCGAACCAATGAGAAAACAACACGTGCCTCACGTCGCAGTCTTGGGAGGTCCCACCTAGGGCGCCTTTTGCGGGTCTGTCGATAGGTGAGAGGCTGTCCTTGTTACTAACAATTGGTGATGGGCTGGAGCCAAAAAGCCTTCTCCTGCTGCGCCATTTGCGGGTCTGCACGTGGGCCTTCTTCCCGAGATTCAATCTTCGTAGACTTGATGGATGTCGGATTCACATGTGGCATAAGACGATAGTCCTTGGTCGGGCATTAGAGACGATCGCCTTGTAAGACGATCGCTAGGCACTTGAGCTTGATCTGACATCTTCATTTGGTAAGTCTGCCTTGGTTCATCTGACGCTGACTTGGTCGCTCGGCCCTTGCGCCGATCGCCGTTGAGGCGTATTAACCGCCGCACAACAGTCATTATTATAATAGTGTTATTACTCATTCAAGCATAATACTAACACTATTATTATTAACATTATCATTATTATTATTAATAATAATATTATTATTACTATTATTAGTAGTACTAATATTATTACTATCATTATTATTTTTACGATATTATTATCAATATTACCAAATTATTATTTTTACATTTACTATTATTACTATGATTATTATTATTATATCATTTATATTTAATCATGTGTTATAATTTACCAACTATGATTAAACTTAATTAACCATAATTAAGAACTCTTCTTTCTAGTCGATCGTTCTCCCCTCACCAGTTCTTCACTTTATCAAAACTCCTTGATGTTTATCCTAACACAATTATACATCAACCAAAATACTCCAAAACCTATATCTATAAATATACTAATTCTGCAGTACAGAATCCTTTAGAAACATTCAGCATCCAAAAAAAAAAAGAGAAAGAAAATACACAAGTTTCATTGACAGAATTGACTCCAGATTTTTCACGACAATTCTTTCTCTGCTCTCGTGTGCCTCATCCAAGTTCAGCCTTAATCATCAAACCCTTCAATTCGACAAGGTAAATATCAGACCTCATCTTTCAATATATCATTCTTGAAAATTTCATGCTCTAGAATTTACAAACCAAATTAATAACCTCAACCAAAACTCTTGAGATCGGGTTAACTGATCTTTACAGTTGAGCCATACTTCAAAAAGAAACCCATCACCACATTAGTTTTGCAGACTCAAAAATCAGTTTCAACCCGCACCTCTATTTTATGCCTGAATTAAGCAGAAAACAGGTTGAAAGCCCAAGCCAATTCCAGGTTCGGAGTTAAGCAGCCGCCCCGAACGCACCAATCCACTAGCCCAAACATACTCGATTTTCCAGTTCCATTTCAGAGTTCATAGAACATGCAACTCCGAACCACCACAACCGGAGCACTAGTTATCGCCCTTATTTCAATCCAATCAATACCAAGAAAGGGTCTGCATGGTTTCCATTATCTGCTGCGGTGTGCCATGAACCACTGAGGTCTGTATGGTTTCCATTATCTGCATCATCTGAGTCATCTGGGCCATCATGCCCTTCATAAGAAAGAAAGGGTCAATGTGTCCACTCTCAGTCTGATCGACTCCTCGAGTATGACGTCCCGAAGGAGAATCGGTCGCGTTGGTAACACCGCCGGCCGAACTCTGATCCATCTCGGCATACGTACGTGTATAATATGAGATTCTGGGTTCTGGATCGATCTGCAGCCCTTACCCCCTCTGCCACGTCCTCGGATTCCTCTTTCCATACTGAAAGAATAATGTTCGATCATGATCGTAACTCAAACACGCCTCAACGGCCAATCCAGAATGCTAAGTCAATAGCTAAACACGAGTATGCATGCTCAACAGATAAATAATCACATCAATCATGCTAATCATAGCCAATACAGAGCCCACACGTTCCAAAACAAATAATCATGAGTGAATCATAACACAAATGTTACATACAGGTTTCAACAAAACATGTATAATCAATGACATAATGAATGTATGAACATAAAGAGAATCGAGTCCTTACACAGGTCATACGAAGCTTCGAGGTCTTGCGATACTAGTCTTCACTGACGACGACTCGATGAAACAATGACTCATACAGTCGTCCAACTATCACGACTCACAAAACCCGACTGTCCAGATTGTCATAACGTGACAGCCCCACTACTACCACGTCGGTAGAGCCACATAACTCACATATCAGGATATCTCACAACCCAAAGCTCTGATACCATCTTCTGTAACGCCCCCAAATCCCATTGGGTTATTACAGTGCCGTAGACCCACATCAGAAGATCCACCAGGCGAACACGACTAAGACCCAACAAACTGACCACAAGGGAGATCACAGTCCCTACTATGATATCTGACATAATATTCCGATATGGAATTTCTATGACAAACGTGGGCCTACATGGCCAAAATAAAAATACAACAACATCTACGAGCCTTGCTCGGATAATACAAAATTACAACAACTGATAAAACTGGAGTACTCCAAACTGTCTGACCGACATGAACACCAAAACAACTCGGACTAGTATCGCTCGAATGCCTCGTCGCCATCGTCATGCCCCTGTGTCTCAACTCTCTCCTCGCAAGCACCTAAAACATGTAAATATGTCCCGCCCTCATGAGGTCAGTCATCCAGATAATGAATATCAAATACATGTACAACATGATATGCATCCAAAGGCAGAATAAAATGGTACAACAATGGTAATACAAGATGCTCACAAAATAATGTAAGAATCGAGCATTCATGAAACACTATGCCCACGGCATACGATCAATACCTGCTCATCAGGTTAGAACACAAGTGCCCAACGGCAAATCATCAATATAGAACACAACAATAAATTACCCGAAGGTAAACCAAATCAGATCTGAAATAGATATGAATCACAATGCCCGAAGGCTCCAATGGAAATACCAAGACATCACAATGGCCTGAAATCCCCTCAGCCAAAGCTGCCAAATATCACAATCACTTGAAAGTCACTCAGCCGGAACTGCCAATCATCACAATGGCCCGAAGCCAAACAGCCCGAAGTTTTATCACATGAAGGCCGAAGCCACGGCACAAAGCCGTATCACAATGAGGGCCGAAGCCACGGCGCGAAGCCGTATCACAATGAGGGCCGAAGCCACGGCACGAAGCCGTATCACAATGAGGGCCGAAGCCACGGCGCGAAGCCGTATCACAATGAGGGCTGAAGCCACGGCGTGAAGCCATATCACAATGAGGGCCGAAGCCACGGCAGGAATCCATATCACAATGAGGGCCGAAGCCACGGAACGAAGCCGTATCACAATGAGGCCATACAATGACCGTGACCTACTAAGCTTACCTATAATGAGATCACACAGTGACTGTGACCTGCTGAATCGCAGGTGCTGGGAAACCAACCGCGAAGGTTCAAGCCCCAGACTTACCCATCGAGCACTAGCCGAGACTAGCCTCCAAAACACAATTAATCACAAACGGCAATGATCCCAAGATTACCGAATTCATAAGAATAATAGTGTGCTGCCTTGAGTCGGCCAACACGACAACAATAACTCACGGATGGGCACCGTCCTCGGCGGTCCCAATTCAAATACCTTGACTACCTTAGGAATGGCCAATCGATCACAACGACATCAACGGATGGGATCCATCCTCGACAGTCCCAATCCAATACCTCAATTGACTTAGAACGACCAATCGATAACAACGATACAACGGATGGGAAATGTCTTTGACGGTCCCAATTCAATATATCGATTACCTTAGAATGGTAAATCGACAACAACGATACAACAGATTGGAATTATCTTTGATAATCCCAATTCAATACCTCGATTGCCTTAGAATGACCAATCGATAACAACGACACAACGGATGGGAATCATCTTCGATAATCCCAATTCAATACGTCGACTACCTTAGGGCGGTCAATCATTAAACAATGATACAATGGATGGGAATTATTCTCGATAATCCCAATTCAATACCTCGATTGCCCTAGAATGGCCAATCGATCACAACGACTCAACTGATGGGAATTATTCTCGATAATCCCAATTCAATACCTCGATTGCCTTAGAATGGCAATCGATCACAACGACTCAACGGATGGGAATTATTCTCGATAATCCCAATTCAATACCTCGATTGCCTTAGAATGGCCAATCGATCACAACGACTTAACGGATGTGAATTATTCTCGATAATCCCAATTCAATACCTCGATTGCCTTAAAATGGCCAATCGATCACAACAAAACGATTAGAGTAGATGTCCTGGTGCCTTTAATCGGTTACCGACGACAGAGATGATAATCGAACATGTCAATGCTTTCACTCGGCCAATTACAGCATCAATAGCAAAATACCAATATCAATAACAATGATCATAACAATGTCTTAAACCGACATCAATATCAACAACAATAACCGATACATCGATACCACGACCGGATATCGACAATAACATCAACAACGAGTATCTCAAAGCCCTGAACGGCTTTTTCCGAACAACAATAATATTTGGCATAATTTGCCGAAGAGTATCGTATCAAACAATCCCCTGATACCAACAAAATCATAGAGAGACCAAGTCTCGAAATGATACAACACATTCATACACATACATTGTTGGAATATTCTATTCCACACATATATAAAAGTGTTTTGATGATTGAGTTGTTTAATCGAAGAAAACAACAATGAAGCGAAACAAAACAACGAAGAAGACAGAGAGTATAAAGCTGGTCAGAAGTAAAGTTAACGTACGTAAAACAAGAAGGTTAACGTACGTAACTAGGCGATCTTAACGTACGTAATGGTATATGCTAATGTACGTAATGAAGGTTTTCAGAGTTCAAACCATTTGAACGTTGGAAGAGTCAAAGTCAGGAAAGCTACAACGGACATATGACATCAGCAATGACGTATACTTAACGTACGTAATGGTGAAGGAGATAACGTACGTAATGTAGAGAGAAGGATGCTACTGAACTAAACTGCATACATGCTAACGTACGTAAAGGATTGACGTAGCATACGTAACCCATCTTAACGTACATAACATGAGTAATATAACGTACGTAATGCAGTCTGAAGAGGCAACAACTAGTAAGGCTTTGGAGCCTATAAATACCATTCCTATGGTATTGTTTCATAACAACAAGCTTGAGCAAATCGTCTATACTTGTGATATTGTTATACACATTCTTGTTGTTGTAATTGTGCTTAATTGTAAGTGTTTGAATGAGGATTCATGAAAACATACACGAGAGGAAAAAGAAAATATACGATTGGATTCGGTGTTATTAGGATCAAGGATCCGGCATTGTTAGAATCGCAATCGATATCTAAGTGAGGTTTATCTAGTACCGATAGAAAGCTAGAGTGGTTGATTCCTTGTCCAATAGAAAAGAAAAATGATTTAACTTGGACCGACACAAAGACAAGTACAAGCGGTAATATCTCGACGGATAGAAGAGAGATTGTACGGTTTAACTTGGACTGATAGAAGACAAGTTTGTAACGGTTATCACTCGACCGATAGAAGAGAGGTGCAGAGGTTATATCTTCATTCTATAGAAAAAGATACCGAGAGAGGGCGTAGGCTCGATTATAGCCGAACCTCTATAAATCCGTGTGTCGATTTATTTCTGCACTTTATATTTACGCTTTCGCATAATGGCGCAAATACCGATTATTGCTTCAATATATATTATAACATTAATCTCATTGACTAGTACAAGAATAAAACTTGCTGTTGTGCCGAGATTTATTCACCTCGACAGGCGATCGACTGCAAGGCCGAACGACCGAGTCCACATCCAATCATGCTATGGCGAACGCGCCTAAGTGGAGATAACAGTCCAACTTAGTACATCCCGCGATTGACTCTCTAGGCGATCGCCTTTGGTGTTCAGCGGCCGTCTCTGATATACGACATAAGACGATCGTCCTACGCCATGAACAAGACCTTCGTTCGTCAAAGTCCGCGAAGACTGAATCTCAAAGCAGCTCCCATGTGCAGATCTGAGGCAGGCGCCGCGTTTCCCGGATCTTTGACCACAGCCTAGCACCACCTTATAACCTACCGAAAAACCCGACGAAAGGTACAAGGTGGGGCCGCCCGTGACGGACTCGAGCAGCGTGCGAGCTTCTCATTGGACCGCCTGCAGTGGCCGCCAACTCTTGCGGACTTTAGAGGGACCAACCCATGTGCTAAAAGACGATCGCCCGCTTATTATAATACAGCAAAGGCGATCGCTCGGCATGTCCCAGTCCTATAAATAGAGAACATCCAGCAACAGGAAAAAGGTTCAAATTTTAGTTCCCCATTCTACTCGGAAAGAATTCTCAGTTGGCAATCCGTTCCAACCCCATTCACGGAAATACATCCCAACATACATATTCTCAGGCTCTCGGCTTCCTCATCGGAATCTACTTCAGGATTTCTCTCTCAGTACCTCTCAACCAGAAGACGGTCGGCAGAGGCAAGGAGTCTCCACAGGTCAGATTCACGAGCCTCGGAGATCAAACATATAGCTTATACATGCCGTGAGAGACGGTCGATCTCTCACCGCCGTCACAGCTCATCAACATTGTTACAAGAACTCACAGAGCATCACATCTGGTTCTTCCGGCAATCTACACGCTCACTAGCTAAGATAACTAGAATCGTTACACCCATTGTAATAGTATTCTAACATTAATACTTGTATCCCCAAATATTCGTATTAACAATATCTCGCGAGAGCATTCAAGCCCGGGACTAACAACCCCGACAAATCTTGTGTTATTTACTTTCTCTACGGAAGTGCTCTCGCACTTTGTTTGTTATCCATCCATTCCAGCAATACTTATCTCCGGATAATATTTTGGGTAGCAACAATTGGCGCTAGAGGAAGGGGATCTAAACCTTCATTTTTATTCCTACCGTCCCGAAGAACACTCACTGTTCTCGGGGCATATACTTGAAGTGACACTCACTACGCTTCAAAGAAAACCTTCAGAATCATGGCGTCCACCTCTGTACCGAAGAGAGCCACTCTCCAAACCGTCGGACACCAAATCCCAGCTCAATCCGAGCCCCAGCCGACGGCGTAGGGAAATCACAGGAGTGCGAGACTCTCGATCCCGCATCTGAGGGGTGGTCCCAGCCTCTCGCTCGATCAGATCCAAACTATGGAACAGATCGAGGAGGCTATGGCCATCCTAAAGGAGCGATGGAGAGCATGCGCGACTCCCGCTATAACTCCCTCGGCCATCCGCCGCGTGGGCAAATGGAAGTTCAAGGGGCTACTGGGCGAGCGATCGTCAGAAAACCCCAAATCGCGAGAAAAGGCTCTCGCGAGGGCGGACGGATCCGTATTCAGTCGCCTGGGGAGCGATCCGTCATGGCGACCGGGGCAATCTGGCCCCAACCACGAGACGACAGATTCCGAGTTCGTCACCAGGAGTTCGGCCTACCCGACTCCCAGCCGAAGGCAGATCAGCCTCTTGGCTCCCATTTCGAACGCCAGGGGGTCAGTACTAGATCGCCTCGGCTCCCGCTCCGAGCGCCTAGCCGCGAGCAGCCAGGCCTCGGCGATGGCCGCTATGCAACGTCAGCTCGACGAGATGAAAGCACTCTTGGACACTGGGGCAAGCACCGGCAGAAAGATCGTCGGACCGACCGAGCCACTCGCGGCCCACATCGAGCTCGCCCCCGTGCAACCAAGGATCGCTCCTCCCAAAACACCTCTATACGAAGGGAGGTCGGACCCCGAAACCCACCTAAGTAAATTCCGGAGCTACATGACCGGGTGCGGGGCATCAGATGCAACCAAGTGCCGAATCTTCCCGTTAACATTGGGCGAGCTGGCCCACAGGTGGTACATCTTGCTACCACCACGATCGATCATATCCTTTGAGAAACTGGCAAATGACTTCACGTCATACTTCGCCGCCAAGGTCGCCAGACCAGAAGGCCCCCACCGCATGATGAAAATCAGGCAGGGGGAAGACGAATCCGACGCGGAGTACATCGATCGAGTGGACGAAATCGTCCTCACCGGCGAGCCCATCAGCGACGAGCTCGCTCTCTATTCAGTCCTGGAGATATTCTACGGTCACTCACCCATGTTTAGACACCTGACGAAGGACATCCCCCCGACTTACGCGATCTTCCGCGCCAAGGCTGCCAACTTTCTGGCCAGGCAGAAGCTGCTCACCCTCCGCCTGGGCGAGGAAACGCCACCTCCTGTCCGAAAGATGGCGATCGCCAAAGCCAAGAAGGCGGTCTCCAAGCCACCCGGAGATCGCAAGACCTTCGAGGACATAGAAGCCTATCTCCTCCATACGTTCAACCGAACTCCGGACCACATTTTCTACGCCGTCAAAAGGGCGCGAACTGCTGAACAAGCCAGAGGCGATAAGGGACCACGGTCATCTGGACCGCGATCAATATTGCGCCTACCATAAGAGTCCCGGCCACAGCACCAACCAATGCCGCGACCTCCTCAAACAACTCTGGAAATTGTTCGAGGAAGGCAAGTTGGACAACTTATTGGCTTAGCCGGAGCCCCTATAATCTTCCTGAAACGGTCGCCTGAGTCGAACGCGAACAGGCTGGAAAGCTCATACGAGCCGACCCCTCGATCAACCTCGGCGACCGTATGCTTCAATCAAGAGAAAGGAACCTCGGACGTCTCTCCCCGGTTTCCCACCTCATCAAACCGAGGGCTACTGCCTGGACGAAAATTTCAAAAAACCAGAGGACTCGTTCGCCATCTACAGTTCATCATCTAACATGGTGGACTAAGACACGAGATCACCTCCCCCGCGACCGTCGAAGGTCGGCATCTACATGACGATCCGAGGTAGAAGAGTGCAGCCATGGTCCTGGTAGTCGATGGAACCGACTGCTTCGGCCATGCAAGGTCCCTTTGGGCCACGATCGCCCGCCCTTTGTTTAAATACGAGGCCTGCGTAGTCTGAGGGCCCTCCAAAACTAATCAGTGGACACGCTCGCCCGCCCTAAAAGGTTCATCATCTAACTTGGTGGACCCGGACAATGCGATGCGTCCCTACCCCCGTCTCAACGTACACCGTCGAGGGTCGCCATCTTCATGGCGGGCCGAGGTGGAAGAAGAGCTAACAAGCTGAGGAAGTGGAGTTGATTAATCCAACGACGCCCCGTGCAAGGAATCTTCCAGACTGAGACCTCACGCCCTTCGTTTAAATACGAGGCGAAGCGCAGCCTTCGGAGGACCCTACCAATTAAGTGAGTCACGAGAACTTAGCCATCAGACGGAATGTCGCTCGTGCATAAGACACGATCATGGAGGTCGGTCCATCGAACTCCGCGATCGTGCACGGCTCCTCAAGACTGAGATGGACGGATCCTTTCGAGGATTCGACAAATTTGAAGACCGCTCACTCAACGATTTATTTTCGTCCCCTTACTTTCACTAAGTGAACAAAAACAAAGGGGAAAAGAGTGTGGAGATACCTATACGACGATCGTCCCTATTCAATTACATACGGAGATCGGCATTATTCAGATGTTTGTGTAGCGATCGAACTTGTTGTAAAAGTTATCTATATAAGTTTATCAATTCACGTAGACCTACACTTGCAACAATCTATCCTCACACATTTGTACAAAGTCAAGCAAAAGACTCAAAAATAGCAATCATTCAAGTGATAAATCGAAGAACCAAGCGTTCATTTCATTACTAGAAATCTTAAAGGTACATACATGGTCACCCGAAGGCCTAAGTACTACAAAAAGAAAGCGACAAATTACAAGGCATTTAGCCAAAGCAATAAAAGAGAAAAGCCTCAGGCCCCTGCCTGGCTTTCACCTTCAGCCCCCGGATCTGTCCGCGACCCTTCGCCAGCCTACGGAGCAGCCTCTCCGTCCTCCGGAGCGTCGGAATGAATAAGGTTCGCCGGGGTCGGGTACCAGCTCAGGTCCACACCGATGTCCGCGAGATCCAAGATAGGCACGGAGAAGTCAGGGTGAAGAGGGTGCTCCAGCGCGTACGCTTTGAAATTTTTGGCTAGGGGGGCGACCTCCAATACTCCTTTCCTAGCAACTCGGAGCGAGTCAGCGAACGCCATATAATAGGCGAACTCACTGACAAACTCCACATTACGAAAGGGATTGGCCTCGGTCGCCTCTTGCTTTCCCTTCAGCTCCGCCATCGCCTGTTGCACGCCCTGGAGCTCGGCCTCCCTTGCAGCCGTCTCCCTCCTCGACTCCGCCAGCTCGCTAGTCAGCCGAGCGATAGTCACTTTCAGTCGATCGTCCTCCTTTTCAGCGGCCTTCTGCGCCCGCACGACATCTGTCATCCGATCCCGAAAACGATCGACCGTCACCCGGGATAGCTCGGCATCCTTTCTCGCCAGCTCAAGTTCGTGGCTCGCCCGCTTAGCAGCCTCCAGGGAGTCCTTCTCCATCTCCACGATCTTGTCAGCGAACTCGGCGTTCTGTTTCCGAGCCGCCTCGAGATCAGCCTGCAGGCGAATAGTGGAAGGACGCCCCTCAAACTCCTGCACAGCCTGGGCATCCATTGTCGCCGCCTCAAGAGAAAGAGCAAAAGCAGCCTGCATCAAGCTCCCAGATCGCTGACGAGCGATCGCATCCAAATCCGTCGTCCAGGCCTTCAGTAGAGCGGAAACGGCCCGGTTGACGTATAAAGGGATATCGCAGGTCTGGCGAGGAGATCGGCTCGCCAAGAACTCCACCACCATCGGCGGGCAAGTTGGGTCAGTTCTACGGACCCTGCATCAAAACAAACAGGAGTTAGCATATCTCCTACGCGAATGACAAGTTTCAACTCAACTAGCAATGTCTACCTCTTAGCCCTCTCGGGGTCGCGACCGAAGTACGGCTTCCCTCGAGGGGTCTCAGCATCGGCGATCGCCATCTCTCGTAAGAAAGCCGTGGAGGGAGTAGGCTCGTTATCCGGAGGAAGAACGGTGATCGGAGGCGCGGCGATCGGCACCTCGCTGGCAGGGGCAGAAACTGGAGTTTCTTCCGACCTCAGCCGTTTGCGGTTCATTCGAAGCCCCTCCTCAGGAATTTCCTCTTCATCCACGATCGGATCCACGCGAGGCTCCACCTCCGGAATAATAGGCAACGCAACAGGTGGAGCCCGAGACGACTTCTTGTGGCGGAGACGGCCCAAAACTCCAGGATTCGACATGGCGATCTCCGATGGGGGCTCCAAAAACTGGGGGAAGCGAACCTCTACAATAAAGACAATCGGACAACAGTTAGACATTTTCCTCAAGCAAGACAATCTCCAAGAAATTGAAGGGCGCAGAAACTCATACCTGATACTGAGAGATGTCTCAGGAAATGGAATAGCCGAGCCGACAACCAACGACTCTCCTTGTTGATCCGGCTAGCGTCCAGTTCGTCGTCCAACAAGCTCCGTATCCACTCCCAAACAACCAGGAAATTAAAAGGCAGCTCCTCGATCGCTGGAATATGGAAACCTGCAACAAAGAAATCAAATTAGATCAGTTCAGAACACATCCGAACAAAGGAAGAGTCTAAACCCTTACCGGGATTCCTCTCCCGAAAGCTAGTGGGGATCTCCAGCTCGCCCGTAGGATTGTCGCTCGCAGAAGCCCTCCACGCGTCGGCGACCCAGAACCACTTCGCCGGGTCGCCCCGCACCTTGTTCAGGACTCCAAGGATCACCCGACCGGATCGGCCTTGAATATGATAGCCTCCGACCGACCCTTTCTGATCCGTCAGTTTGAACAGGTGGTTCGTCTCCGACGGCGAAGGAAGGCGATACAGGCGGTGACCGCCGAACAAGGTGAGAGTGCAAATTATCTGGAGCCAAGCATTCGGCGTCAACTGGAGTGGCGCCACGTTCCAAGCAGCCAGCAGGTGGGAGACAGCAAAAGATAGAGGGAAACGCAGCCCGACCTCCATAATCGCCTCGTTCACGGCGACCATACCCATCGGGGGTTGGTCGGCTCGCTCATTCTCCGCCGGCGCAAATAGATCCACATATGAAGGAACGTGGTACCTCGTCCTCCAGACGGCCAGGTCTTTCTTGGTCGCCGAACTCCTGATTTGGCCAAGAGACCACAGAGATCGCTGCGCAGCCCGAAGCTGCGACCGTTTAGCAAGCTGGTAAGGGTGAGCGATCGAATACTCCCGGAAATCGAATCTTGGAGACGGACCGGCCAGCCTCTCCATAATCTCAGCAAAGGCCACATAGGCCTGGCCAAAGGCACTATGCCGCTCCCAATGGGCCCTCACCGCCAGATCTCTCTCCATCTGCGAGCATATGTGTTCAACGGCCGCCTCCTTAGCGACGTCGGCTTCAATAAACAAAGCCTCGATTTCTACAGGGTCAATTCCGGCCCGGATAACCTCAGCGGCAGTCTCCAAATGGAAGTCGGCAGAGGATTTTCCCCGGGCAGGCGGTGCCCCGACGCCGGAGCTGGTGCCTGCTCCGTGTGATGATGATGTTCCAGTCATTCTCAAAGAAGAAAGGAGAAAAGGAGTTTTTTCTTACCCAAAGATGGAATCGATCGACGGTCGGCAGTCGGATCTCTCAGAAATATTCGTCAGCAAAATCCTTCTTTCTCCAGTGAAAAACGCGTAAGAGTTTTAACGCTGCAAACCTTGCGCCCTTTTATAGGAGATGGCAGGGACTCATATGCAATTAAGGAGAGTCTCAGGAGTTGAAGTACAACTGTCGCATTTATTGACCCCCTTGAGACCCGCGTACATGTCTTTTCAAGGACGCGTCAGTTGAGGAGTCATTAATGACCGTCGGCCTCCCCCAACAGGAGCCCGACATGTGCCCCAGAAACTTTTCCGTATCCGCAGCCATTTCCCGCTCTTTTCAGCGACCTATTAGGTCGTCCAAATTCAGAATCAATCAGCTAAAAGACGATCGCCAGTTCAGTAAAATGCAAAGTCACTCGTCAAAATTCAGCGATCGCCAGCAGAACCACCTCGCCCCACGTTTCCAACGTCGGAGCGAGTTGGGGGGCAATTGTTGTGCCGAGATTTATTCACCTCAACAGGCGATCGACTGCAAGGCCGAACGACCGAGTCCACATCCAATCATGCTATGGCGAACGCGCCTAAGTGGAGATAACAGTCTGACTTAGTACATCCCGCGATCGACTCTCTAGGCGATCGCCTTTGGTGTTCAGTGACCGTCTCTGATATACGACATAAGACGATCGTCCTGCGCCACGAACAAGACCTTCGTTCGTCAAAGTCCGCAAAGACTGAATCTCAAAGCATCTCCCATGTGCAGATCCGAGACAGGCGCCGCGTTTCCCGGATCGTTGACCACAGCTTGGCACCACCTTATCACCTACCGACAAACCCGGCGAAAGGTACAAGGTGGGCCGCCCGTAACGTGACTCGACGCAGCGTGCGAGCTTCTCATTGGACCGCCTGCAGTGGCAACTCTTGCGGACTTTAGAGGGACCAACCCATGTGCTAAAAGACGATCGCCCGCTTATTATAATACAGCAAAGGCTATCGCTCGGCATATCCCAGTCCTATAAATAGAGAACATCCAGCAACAGGAAAAAGGTTCAGATTTTAGTTCCCCATTCTACTCAGAAAGAATTCTCAGTTGGCAATCCGTTCCAACCCCATTCACGAAAATACATCCCAACATACATATTCTCAGGCTCCCGGCTTCCTCATCGGAATCTACTTCAGGATTTCTCTCTCAGTACCTCTCAACCAGAAGACGGTCGGCAGAGGCAAGGAGTCTCCACAGATCAGATTCACGAGCCCCGGAGCTCAAACATATAGCTTATACACGCCGTGAGAGACGGTCGATCTCTCACCGCCGTCACAGCTCATCAACGTTGTTACAAGAACTCACAGAGCATCACATCTGGTTCTTCCGGCAATCTACACGCTCACTAGCTAAGATAACTAGAATCGTTACATCCATTGTAATAGTATTCTAACATTAATACTTGTATCCCCGAATATTCGTATTAATAATATCTCGCGAGAGCATTCAAGCCCGGGACTAACAACCCCGGCAAATCTTGTGTTATTTACTTTCTCTACGGAAGTGCTCTCGCACTTTGTTTGTTATCCATCCATTCCAGCAATACTTATCCCCGGATAATATTTTGGGTAGCAACACTTGCCTCAAACCGAAGGTGAGAGAGTCCTTCCACGATCAACGTCCTCTCACGAAACGATGAACGGCGTCTTCCGACAATCACAAACACTCGAACAACCTTGAATGAAATACAATTCATTCAATAACACAAAATCAATAGAAAATAACACCAAGGACAACCTGATTCGATCACGAATCGATTAAACTCCACAAACGAATACCATAGTTCTCAACTATGAATTCAAACTTCCTCCAATCCTCCTCAATGATCAAATAACATGATCATCATGTTCTAACACTTGTGAAAATAATTCAACAAGAATCACTTAAGAACAACATTATACTAATCATCCGAAAATGATAATCTCACCAATATTAACACTATCACCTCAAGAACATCATCAATACAACAAACATGATATCTACACGATAATCAATCACCAATTCATCATGAATTCGGATTAATCAACAAGATTAAATCAACCATTTCAATATTATGATAATCATTATATAATTCATCATAATTCCTTACTAAAATGGTTAAAATCTCCCCAAGAAACACAACAACAACATCAATCATATCAAGATTATGTTAATCATATAACAATCTTAACATAATCCTTCTTAGACATGATTATAACCTCCAAACATCCTAAAACATCGAGTACAACTCCTCCTCAAGACATAATCATCATGTTCTTCTTCACAAGTTATAAAAACTCATCAAGAATCATGATATACTCCAACAATGAATCAATACACGAAGTAAACGGCAACAACAACAACATACTCGGAAATCACTTGAAGAACAAGAGATTAAGAAAACTTACCCAAGATGAACTCTCCAAACACCAAAGGAGTAAGAAAATCTTCCAACCTCAAGCCTCAATCCAAGCTAGGATGATCAAAATCACATTGGAAGAGTCTCAATACCAAGAACAAGTACAGGGGGACGATTCTAGGGAGAGGAACTCGATTTTGGTTCGTGAAGAAATGAATTACGAAACCAAAATATATAATCTGACAAGCACATTACGGCCGCTAACCACAACGCATAACGTACGTTAAGCCACCTTATATACGCTACCGTCCCTGCGTAGTGTACGCTACGCCAAGTCAGAACTCACTGTCTCGAAATGGGACCTGCATTACATACGTAATCGTGAATCTCTAATGTACGTTATCTAGCCTAACGTACGTAAACCCCATCACATAGTGTACGTAATCCCCATTGACTGCAATAGTGAGATCCAATCAAAATATACCCAGTCCTACCAGCCGAAAGTTGTCCACGAGGAAGGTTCCCCTGTTTGTGCCCCTTTACGTACGTAACATGACAACCATAACGTACGTAAGCTTAGAAGCTTAACGTATGTTAAGGTATACTCGTAGCGTACGTAAGTAACACAGACAACACAAGGAAGTTCCAACACATCCAACCGAATGAACGAACACAATCCAAGCACCCCAACAAACACGAATGACATAATACAACAATATTTGTACAATTCCAAATGAATATGTACAACTCAACAGTGAAACGAAAGAGAGAGAAAAATTACCCTTGGATATTACAAGTTCTAGGTCGATTCTAATCAATTCTAAGGCATTTTGGAAGGCACTTGTCGATTATATCATCATCTAATCCTTGTTCTTCGTCGGATTGAGGTAAATTCTTGAAATCTCATAGGGTTGACTTTTGGGATTTCCTTCTTGATTTTCGTTGTTCATCCAATTTTGATGAATCGGTTGATGTCATTGAGTGTTATTAATCGTGTTCTATGGGTTATATATCCATATTTCGAGTTTGTTTAACTCGATTGGCGATTCGAGTGTTCTTGTGAGTTATTGAACATTTAATGTTCGATTAAATGTCCCAATGAGTTTTCCTTCGATAGTTTGGGGGGATTTCCGTTGTTATTGGCCTTGATTCTCGTTGTAATCATATCTTCATTGTTTTTGCCGGATGATTGTAGGTGTTCGAGGTTTCCCGGTTGAGCTGTGTTCGTCGGAGTGTTCGGTATCGGTTATCGAGGCAAGTATCTTGCTATACGATTTGTATCTTGTGAAAAGGGACTTCGTGTTAGTGTTATGACGAATTGGTTTACTTTCGTGAATATGCTTCGTGTGAATTGATTATTGTGAACGATTGATGGTAGTGATGATATCCTCACTTGGTTAACGTCGTGGAATTTTGTTGGTTGTGTTAATCATATGGCTTGTGTCGGGCATGGTTGGTCATGGTTGAGTTGTCGTGATGATTATGATATTTGTGTCGTTTTGATTTACATACTTCAATATGCATTACGGTGTATTGTTGAATGGTTTGACATATTGATAATAATGTGTGTTGTTCGTGGTGATGTGTTGAGTTGATCAATATGAGTTGTGTCGTGATAATATGTGTGTTACAGGTAAGGTCTGACGAGGCCTCTGGAGTTCGGTACATGATGTGTACGAACAAGGTGTGTGATCCAGGTAGGGTCCGTCGAGGCCTCTGGAGTTCGGTACATGATGTGTACGAACAATGTATGTGGTCTGGGTAGAGTCCGTCGAGGCCTCTCGAGTTCGGTACATGATATGTACGAACAATGTGTGTGGTCCGGGTAGGGTCCGTCGAGGCCTTTGGAGTTCGGTACATGATGTGTACGAACAGTGATCGTGTAACAGTGATTGATTGGATAGCGTTTTAAAGTTGGGTCACGGACTCATGATGATATCTTAACTAGTGTGTTTTGGAACGAAAATCGGGCTAAGGCACTAATGCTTTCGAAAAGATTTTGTTAATTGGGACTCGGGGTCCAAAAGAATTCCTACTTAAAAAATTCCCGAGATGATGAGTTCTTTTCAAATACTTATTTGCTTGAGTTCGAAGTTCTAAAACTTCTCGGGAATATTTTGATAGTTGATTTCCGTATCAAATTCATGGTTGCTATTTACTTGTTGCATTTCGTATCGTATTATACTTGCACTAGCAAAATAGTGGAATTTTTCTAACCCCCAAGTAATCGGGGGTGAATGTCTGTTTTGTATCCAGGTGCTTGTAGGTTCGGGGAGCAGTCACAGGATCGGCACAGAAAGTGACGGGCTACAATACTAATCAAGAGTTGGGAGTTAAGTCGAGTTGTATTGTATCGTCAGAGTCGTATTCCGCCTTCCGCTATTTTGTATCTTTACCCCTGTGTGGGTATTCATTGTATAGAGTTCTATTTTTCTGTTTGTATCAGTCGTACGACCTCACTGGTCCGTGTAGTTGTTTATAATTGACCTTAACAGTCCGTATCATTGTATTGTAGACCTGGCAATTCGTTCGTGTCGTGTATTTTCGTGTCGTGTACTTTCGTATTTCGTGTACCAAAAGTCCAAACCCATACACGACACTAAATCAATTCGTGTCATGTCGTGTCGTGTACCGCACAAATTCGTGTCGTTTCGTGTCATGTTTTCGTGTCAAGCACATAATATAAAATAAATATTAAAATATTAGAAAAAATAATAATTTTACTATTATAATATTATTTTTATAGGTTTAGTAGACGAAATGAAACGAATGGCAATGAAAACACGAATGTTTATACGAAATTTATGAAAGTTCACATTATATTTTCAAAGTTTAAAGTTTAGTATAAACAGAATTCATATTATATATATTTTTATTAAATTAAATATAAAATATTATATTTATTTATTTATTTATTTATTTCGTGTACTGTCGTATTGTCGTGTACCCAAGGTAAACACAAACCCGACACTAAACCTCGATCGTGTCTTTCGTGTTCGTGTATTTTCGTTAAAATTGTCTCAAATCTGTTCAAACACTAAATTTTCGTGTCGTTTTCGTGTCGTGTGGTAAATTGCCGGCTCTATTGTATTGTTTGCCCCGGCCGGATAAACATTTAGTCGTTTTGTGATGTTTAACCTGATAGATCCTCGTGGAAAGGATCTACAACGTGTAATATTCCCATACGATTTTGGAGGTGTTACATTTACCACCGAGCATCCTTTTTTTTTTCAATTTGTGAGCATGACTCCACCGTCCAGTCACTTCCAGTAGATGCCAACACATGATTGATAATTCTTTTTGGAGACGCCGCCCCCAATATTATTCGCCGAACAACGGTAGTCATTAACATTTTTCTAATACGCACGTGTGCCTTATTTTATATATATATATATATATATATATATATATATATATATATATATATATATATATGTGTGTGTGTGAGAGATCTTTGGAGTCTTTTTGCTTCTGTCTTATGTTAATGGTCGACCGTCTTTAGACAATTGAAATATTTTCATTATGTAGATCGGAATATCTTATTTTTCAAATGCAATGATAACGGTACTAAAATAATATGCTCACACATATATTGATTTTTATATTATAAAAAAGAATACATATTTATTTTGAAATTTTGTGTATTATATGGATGTTGTACTAATCTAGAGTAAAGATCATCCAAATTGAAATATATAAGGAAGTGGTGGCCCTTGGAAATTTAAAAAAAGATTTATATAGCTAAAATTGCTAACGAGAAGCTTATGCATCACCTTCTACTTCTAGATTTTTGGCTCAATTATGGATATTTTTCGGTGAATCCCCCACCAAACTTTTTCTTTTTCATTGGCGTCCTTTACTCCTTAGAGCTAGGCTTGTTAGCGATCCAAGTATACTCAAGAACCCTCGATAATATCTCGGATCGATACTCATACGAAGCGTTAGCGATCCGAATACTGTACCGAAGTTAGAACTGAAATCGATAAGGACTGAAACCGTTAAAGCGGTAAAAAAACAGGTAATTTTTCGTAAACATACATCGTACAAAATATTGTATAAGGTATTAGTATATATAGAAAAAATAAGTTTAATTATGTCTTAATTTCCTTAGCATACATTTTAAAAAAAAAACCCTCCATTCTTGTTTCGATTATGAGGCTTTGGTGATTAGGGCTTTTAAAGATCCAAGATACCCGAGAACCCGCCCGAAATACCCGAGACCCATACTCACCCGCAAAATTAGCGGTCCAGATATAAGTATTGAAGTTGGGACCCGAAATCAGTAAGGACTAAAATCGATAATACTCAATATCTTAACGGTCCAGTCTCGAAAAGACAATACTCAGACCGAACCGGATCGGGAACAGCCCTACTTAGAGCACCTCCAACGCCAAGGAAAGATTTAATGACGTGGCATCCTTCCTCTACCTCAATCATGAAAAATAGTATATTGTAAAACCAAACCAAACCAAACATACCCAGTACATCCAGTTCAGAGCAGGGTCTGGGGAGGATAAGATGTACGCAGACCATGCCCCTACTTATTACGGTAGGGAGGCTGTTTACGTGAAGACCCTCACCTTAGTGCACAGCAGAAAATTGCTTGATAAGTACAAAGGAAAGCATATGATTCGAAAAAGCTCGATACCATACCTGAGCCCATGGCTTAATCCACATGGGCAGGGGCGCAGCTACATAGGGGCGGGAGGGGGCGCCCGACCCCCCGAAATTTTTTTTGCGATGTAGGGGTATATATTTTTCGTGTAGAAAAATTTCGGTATATTCGGTTTCGACCCCCCAAAATTTCGGTATTACCCGAAAAATAGCGTTAGGAAAAAAAAAATTTAGATCCCGACCCCCCACTGAAAATTTTCTAGCTTCGCCACTGCACATGGGACTTACCTAAGCAGAATTTGTCTACTTCACTCCCGATGAACGCTGCTCTAACAGAAGAGATGTTGACTCTGCGCACAGCTCCCTGTCAAAAATACACCACACGCAAAGATAATAGGATAAAATATACAATAAAAGTAACAAATGCAATGCTCTAGGTCAAAGCTAACCGAGACAACTCAACCCTGAGGCTCTCAACTACAGCACCACTCCCTACAAAAGAATCCACAACTCTGATCTGGCGCTTCCAAGTGCACCTATCAACAGTCATGGTCTCGGAAAGGTTTAAGGCCTTCAAATCTAATCTCAGCTGCTCCTCCCACGTCCTCCTCGATCTGCCTCTCCGCCTCTCCCCGACAACTATTAAACTCTAGACCCTCCTTACCGGAGCAGATGCCTGCCTCCTGCGGACGTGGCCAAACCATCTCAATCTCCCTTCCCTAACTTTCGCTGAAATGGGCGCCACTTCCAGCGCGTTCCTGAAAACCCCGTTCGCGATTCTATCTAATATTGTGCGACCACACGACCAACGTAACATTTTCATTTCAGCCACTTCCAACTTGCTCTCTAGCGACTTCTTCATTGGAGGAATTAATTTTGGGGAATGAATGAATTTTCATTCCTGTGAAGTACAGAAGTGAGAGTGGGGAATTGGTAGTGAGTAGACATGAGGGGAATTCAATCAAATATGGGGAGAGTGAGCATACTACGCACGTGTGATGGTTAAAAATGGCTAGTGCAGTATTTTCTTTTTATTTATCTTAATCCAATGAGAATATTTATGTATGGATGCATCTGAAAAGAAAATATAAAGAATAAGAAAATATAAAAAATGAATAAATAAATAATAAAAGAAAATTAGAAAGTTAAAAATAGGGGGAAAAACCTGCAAATATTTTTAGCACCACATTTAAGAGATGGCAAATTGTCAATTTATACATTTTAATTGAAGCAGTCCGAAAATTGCAATATGACCCCAAGACTTGATTAAATTTTCAAAAGAAAAAAGAGAGTATCCCTGTTGTATCTCTGTCATATCTCATTTTCAGATTCTCGAATCCTCACTAAAAAATAAATTAAAAAATCGATATTCCACGTGCCGTATCGTGTGCGAATCCGACGCGAATTACACCCGCACCCGCACTCTACAAATATTCGATTCTACATACTATTTATTTTAAAGAATCCGTGTATCATGGCCACACACTAACAATCATCCTTCTTGACTTCCCGTGTATTTCTCATGTACTGTTGTGAAATTTCTTAAAAAAATTCAACTATGTTCTATTGATTTTAGTTTTATCCTATTTTACACACGTGAACGGATTTCCTGAGAGTTCTCGGTATGCATGATTCTTATTTGTTGAATCATTATATAGCTATATACTACTCCCTCGGTCCATCAACTATGTGGATTGTTTTGACCGGCATGTGTTTTAATATTTCAGTTGATTTAGTTGGTTAAGAGTGGAGTAAGGGGCCCACTTGTGATAATTTTTTTTGCCAAAAATAAACAATGCACATGGGTTGCGGACGGACGGAAAAGGAAATTGTTGCACATGAGTAGCGGACGGAGGGAGTATGTGCTAACATTAGGGACGCGTTGTATCTCGCACGACGGGTGATAGGGCAACACCCTGAATCACACCCCGTGCTTTATGGGTGTTGCACCGCATACTTTACAGATAAAATATTCATAATAATATTATAATAAAATTAATAGTAAAGCACGCGGTACAACACCCATAAAGCACGAGTGTGTTTGAAGGTGTGGTTCAGGATGTTGCCCATCTCGCACCTCATGAATACTTGGTAAAGTGTTTTCACTTTGAAAGATATACATTGTACATACTTTGAATCTATATAATTGTATATAACTCTTTTTATATATGTGAATGTGAGCATTTTGCTAGGTACAAAACTGTGTTCCGAGCATTTAGTAAGATTCTCACATTGCTATGTACATATACACTTAGATGCCGCACTCCAGGAGCACATAACAAGATGTCCTTTTGCCATATTTAGAGTGATAGTATATATGAAGTCTCAAATATAATACAAGTATGAGTAGTATAGTATAAATATGTCAAGTGTATATGTATATAGCAAGGTGGATATCTTGTTAGGTGCTCTTGGGGTAGGGGTGGCATTTGGGAACCGAAAACAGAAAACCAAACCAAAAAAACCCGAAAAAAGAACCGAAACCGAAGAAGACTGAACCGAAAAATAGAAAAATCGAACTGAACCATTCAGTTCGATCATTGGTTCGGGGTTGGACAAAACCGAACCAGACCGAAATGGGCCGAAGTCAAACTCAACATACTAAAACGACGTCGTTTTGGTAATTTTGTGTGTTTGTGATTTTAGTGTAATTTATTTTCCTTTTTTAAGACCCTCATGGGCCCGAGAGGGACCGATAATATGCTTATGTAATTTGTGATTCAACTAATTTAGGTTAATAAAATGAGCTAATATGATTCGTGATTGTTATATTTTGAGATATTAGTAAATTGATATGCAACTCTAGCTTTTATCTTGAGCACACACACACATATATATATATATATAACTCTTGTTGGCTTGTTGTTATATACTCCCTCCGTCCCAATTATATAGGCTTGTATTTCTTTTTTGGATGCCCCAAATATATAGACTTGTTTCTATAAATATCATACTTTTTTTGTTCATTTACTAATAAATCTCTATTTAATACTTTGATTTACTCTATTATTAATTCATTATTAAACAATAAATATGGGTATATTCGGAAGTTATTTCTATATTTTTTTCCAATGCATTTCTTAATACTTGTGAAAATTCCAGTCAGCCTATATAATTGGGACGGAGGGAGTATAACTTATTCTATTATATATAATATTTGAATTTATATCGTGAAGAACGGAAAAATATCAAACCAAATCGAAACCGAACCGAATATGTATAAAACCGGACTTAATCGAACCGAACTTAAAAAAGAATCATACCAAACTGAAACCGAATATTTGGTTTGGTTCTCAATTTCGGTCAAAAATCGAATCGAATGAAACTGAGTCCAGACCTATCTTGAGGTGCAGGATACAAGTTCGGGAGAATTATAGTGACAAATTTTTGCACCCTTGTGAGGAATAGAAAATTGTTTTAATATTACGAAAATGCTATGCTACCCACTTTACAAGTCCCTAATTTTCCCCAATATCCTGATAAGATGAATTCTAATTGGACCCCTCGTGTATAAATATGAGTCCCGCGAATAAAAATACGACATGTGTCATTCGGGAACATATATTCAGATCAATTTCGAGGTGTGTAGCACAACTTTTAATATTAATATTGTTACCAAATATTCTTGATTTTAATATGCTGCTGCTTCAATTTATTTCAGATTATACCCATTCCACTCCACTTGAGAATGATACCGTAGTTGAGATATAATTTTAAAATTTCATTCATTAATTTTAAAAGTACTTATTTTTATTGGGATAGCTTTTTTTGAAAATAACACCCAATTGGAGGTAGTATATACAAATATTCAATTGCGGTAAACCGAGCCGTGAAAATGATTTTCATGTAGGAGACCGGGAAATGAATGATCCCACCGGCCTTTCTTGTGAGCTTATTTTAGAAATGTAACTTTGCCCCAGGAATAAGGATATTGTCCGATTTGGTCATTTTTGACTTGACTGGATTACGCTTTCACATCTTTCTTGGGAGTTACCCGATCAAATCTTACCTGTGATTTTGGGAGAAATTGTCAAGTGTCCTTTAATATAATTAGAACTTTGAGTAGGGGTGGGCACATTTAGGGCGGTTACCGTGTGGATAGATTCCAGATTTGGATCGAGATTCGGTCAAAAAAATTCGGATCGATCCGGACCGATAAGAGATTTGGATCGAGATTCGGTCAAAAAAATTCGGATCGATCCGGATCGATAAGCTTATCGGTCCGGGAATGGATACAATATCGAGAATCGGTATCCGATAAGATCCGAATCGATAACCCGATAAGAAAAGCAGTATAAAACCAAAAATCAGGTTTTCTGATTCTATTTCTCTTGTCCTTTGAGAGCTTCACCTCCGGCCTCCCTCTCTGTCTCTCTCTCTCTCATCTTTCATTCTCTCTGAATTTTTTTCCTCTTTGATTTTATGCAAACGCAGCAAACCCAAGGGTTTTAATATTTTTGCCTATGATGAAATACGCAGGCTTCAAGTATATATAATCTTAACATGCATTTTATATTTTTGCTGGTATTTTGATGAATTTGAAGCATGATTGAAGTTGTGAACTTATATATTTGAAATGCATGAAAGTAGTTATTCATTGGGAATTATGCGTTAGATAAATTTTTTCTTATTTTTTGGTAGTGAAAAGAATAATTTTGGGTTATCGGTTTCCCGACTTGGGTCAGTATTGGATGAAACGGGTAACTTGGACATCCGGCCTGGATCGGTCCGGGTACCCGATAAAATTACCGGGTCGGTCCGGCCACCCGATAAAATTACCGGGTCGGTTCAGTCACTCGATAAACTTATCGGTTGGATACCGGGTAGGTCAAGATCCGGACCGATCCGAACCTCTAACAGGTCTAGGCACAATCACAAATCCCGGTTCCCGTTTGGCCAAATTCCGATCCCGTTCCAAAAGTATCCCGGACCATTTGGGATGGACAAATTTTGTCCCGGACCGATCAAAAATAGGACAGAAGCCAGACTGGTGATTTTTGTTCTGTCCCGTCCTCTTTGTCCCGAAATATGATTTTTTAAAATTAATATTAGTTTGTGAGATTTTAATTATAAATTAAATTTTATCCCACAAATTAATTAGCCAAATATGTCTAAACTAACTAAATTACTGATAACTAATGCAAAATTTATAAAATTTTAATTATAAATTCGCAAATAAATATCCAAAAATACAAAAAAAATATTTTTTAAATATTTTTTATTATTATTTATATTTACCAAAAAAATGTTCCATTTTATCCCGGACCGTCCCAAAACCGTTCCGGTCCCAAAAATACCGGGACAAAATGGGAAACACCTTGTCCCGGATCATTTATATCAATGGGGACCGGGCCCGGGACCGACCCAATCCTAGATCGTCCCGGATCGTGCCTAACCCTAACTTTGAGTAAGGTCTATATTCGAGTTATATTCGAGTTTTGAGTCATATTTTGTCACTCGAGTAAGCACTGAGTCACCATTCGAGTGAGACGTTTCGAATAATTCAGTGATACGGTAAGGGTACGAGTCATTATATGGAGCAATCACAGAGTCATGGTTTGTCATGAATAACCATTTGTCTAAACAATGAGTAAACATTCGAGTCATAATTCGAGTAACTCGAGTAACCAAATGAGTAAGAGTTCGGGCCATATTCTGTCACGAGTGAGAATTCGAGTAAAATTACGGAGCCATCATTTGACTAATATTTTTCAACCTAGAAGATACTGAGAAAGCACTTTGACATGAAAGATATACGACTTGCTCATGTTATTTTAGGGATTGGTATATATACAACTTCATAAGGAATAGTTTTATCACAATCCCATTATGTCGAGGGTGTTCTCAGAAAATTTGATTCTTTTGATAGTCCTCCGGCTAAGACACCTGCAGACTTGACTCTACACTTAGCCAAAGATCAAGAAGAACCAGTGTCTCGGCTAGAATTTGCGAGAATATCTGACAGTCTAATATATTTAACTAATTGTACTCGTCCCCACATTGCATATTCAGTAAGTAAACTGAGTCTGTTCACGGGTAATCATAGTAATCATTATTGGAATGCTATGACTAGGGTACTTAATATTTGAAGTATACCGTGAACTATGGGATACCTTATACGAGATACCCACCATTATTAGAGGAATATTGCAATGTCAATTGACTATGAGACCGTAAGGACCCTGGGGAAAAGTAAAGGTATTTTAGTCTTTTTTTACTAAAACAGTACCAATAATTTCTAGTCTTATGAATGAGGATATATAATTTGTTAATATATAGTTTGATATTAGGAAATTAATTTTTACTATTGTTAAAGTTATATTACGACAGGTAGATATAAATATATTAGATATATTAAATTATATTGAAAGTTATATATATTTAAAGATATCTTACAATAAAGCCATATTACTTTATCAATAAAGAATTTTATAATATAATCACTTTTATATATAATAACTTAATATATATTTCTAAAGTTATATTATCATAAATATATATAAATTTATATATTATATATGTATTCAATTATACTTAAAGACGTGTATATTTACATATATCAATATGGTTATATTTTACATATTCAATTATATTCAAAGTTATATGATATATATTAAGTTATGTTACATCTATATAAATTTATATATGTTTATAGTATATAAATATAGCACATAGCAACAAATGTATAAAAAGTTCATGTGGTGGAGTGGTGAGATTACACTTCCACGAGTAAGAGGTCGTGAGTTCGAACCCATCAATAGTAAAATTTAATGATACTTATTGTGGGTTGGCAGGTTTGGCTGCGGGTTAAGGCGTGTGGCAGGCTGGTTGGTGTTGACTCAAAATGTATTTTGATGATTATTCCATTCAAAACATTTAATTAGATCAATCTCAGATCGATAGTATTTTGAAGGAGCTAAACATTGTTAGCGCACGCTACTCATCTTATAGTAGCGCACGCTATCGAGATATATATGTACAGCCCAGACAGTCAGCTGCAGCCAAGTGAAGTCACCTGATGGATAGCGCACGCAAGTCATTCAATGTTAGCGCACGCTAAGTAACTACAGTTAGCGCACGCTATACAGTAAATAATAACGCACGCTATCGTATTATTCCAGAGGACAGTGAGGTTTGGAAGGAAATTGGAAATGGATTTTGTGCACGCTACACATATCATTTTACGTACGCTAAAACAAGGATGTAGCGCACGTTACTGCTTAGCTCTTGCGCACGCTACCGATATCACGGTCAGTAGTCCAGTAGCTACTGGACTCAATACGTTAAGGTCTTTACGTACGCTACACAGGGTAACGTACGTTAATGAAAGAAATTAGTAGCGCACGCTAAGGTATAGGCACTAGCGCACGCTAAAAGGAGTCAGCATATTACCGTTGGATTTTCTACCGTTGGAAGGCAAGAGTCAATGAAGATCCGGAAAATCTGGAAAAGTTGGATTTAATTAATGCTAGCGCACGCTAATCTCAAATTTAGCCATTGGATAAAGAGTCGTTGGAGAGACAAACGGACATTTTCAAAGTCAAGATTGAAGACTTGTTGACCAAACGTTAACGCACGCTACCGATACATGACTAGCGCACGCTAGCCATACTATTTTACTGTTGCAACAGTCTTTGTGACCGTTCAGAGAAGCCAAGTCAAAAATCGATAGCACACGCTACAGGACATTATTAGCGCACGCTAATAATATGTTTTTCAGCATTTGAAGGATGGCTCTCACCTATAAATACCCGAAGGACTTGGGTATCAAACACACAACTTCAAGCATTCAAGCATACAAGCATACAAGCAATCAAAGCATACTTGAGCTCAGTTTTATATCGTTTATTGCATTTCAAGTTGTGAGAAAAGAAAGATACAAGAGTGATTTTCATTGTAATATCTACTGTTCTTTGTATTCTTTCATTTGATTGTAAGTGTTGCATCACTTACACTTGAGCGTAAAAGAAACGAATCAAGAGTCACTAATCCGGTGTTATTAGGATCTTTGATCCGGCATTGTTAGGATTATACTCCCATATTCGTATAGTGAGGATTATCTAGTTCCTATAGAACACTAGATAAACAAACACTTATATTTAGAGAGAGGTTGAGCTTGGACCGATAGAAGACAAGCGATTGTAACGGTTGTGAACTCGGACCGATAGAAGACGAGTCAAGATTGTGGTTGTTTCTTGAGCCAATAGAAAAAGAAAGTCGGAGAGAGGACGTAGGCAAGTTGCCGAACCTCTATAAATCTTTGAGTCTTTAATTTCTGCACCATTTTCTATTTTTTCGCAAGAAATTTCGGTATTCCGCATTACCACTATTCAACCCCCCTTCTAGTGGTGAATTTATCTCTTCAGTTGGTATCGGAGCGGGTCTCTTTTTAAAGGTTTAACCACCTAAGAGAAAAAGATCCGCAAATGGCACTTCTTGGCCAAATTGAAGGAAATGCTCTCAACCGTCCTCCTTTCTTCGACGGTTCCAATTTCATGACGTGGAAAAAGAAGATGGCGATCTTCGTTCAAGCCTACGATATTGAAATCTGGAAAGTTATTGCTCTTGGTCCTAAACTTGCTAAGAAAGAGGATGGATCGTTGAAAAAGATCGAAGAATTCAACGACGAGGATTGGAGAAACACGCACGTCAACTCACGAGCTACTCAACTTCTTTATTGCGCTCTTAATCCCGAAGAACTCAATAGGATATCGTCCTATGAAAGTGCAAAAGAAATTTGGGAAATTCTCGAAGTCACTCATGAGGGAACCACCCAAGTCAAGGAGACCAAAATCAACATGTTACTCCATGACTACGAATTATTTTCCATGAAAGACGAGGAAACGATCACAAACATGTTGGATCGATTTTCGGCTATAACAAATGGTCTTGCATCTTTCGGAAAGCCTATATCGAGCAGCGACAAAGCTAAGAAAATTCTTCGATCATTGCCACGAGAATGGGATGCCACGGTCACCGCGATCATGGAGTCCAAAGATCTCAACAAGCTCGAATTTAGTGCCCTCATCGGGTCACTCATCAATTATGAGATCGTTCTCAAGTCTAGAGTCACAAAACCAAAGCCTCGGGAAAGAGTAGTCGCATTCAATGTTGATAGCGACGTTGAGGAAGATGTTCCCGAAGATGAAGACGACGAGGAACTCGCTCTCTATGCCAAAAACTTTAGAAGGTATAACAACCTAATTCAAAAGAGGCGAAGTTTTCTTGGTTGGGATGGCAAACTGGATCAAAAGAAGAGTGGCTATACTCCCATCAAGAAGTTCGACAATAATTGTCGGAAATGTGGTCAAGCCGGTCACTATGCCAAAGAATGCCAAGGATCCTCTTCAAAACCTCAAATGGAAAGATTCAAAAAGAAGGAGGTCCTAATCGCTTCTTGGAGTGATGACGAGGAGGAGATTGAAAGTTCTCTAGACGCAAATCTTGCATTCATGGCCCTCGAATCCGAAAGTAATATCGAGGTAAGCTCTAAACTAAATGATGACTAATATGACTCTTTTGATTTTTGTGATTCACAAGAAGTCCATCATGATGATGAGTTATTTAGTGCATTTGAATCCTTGAATACGGAGTATGACGAGATGGTTAAATTAAACATATCTTTAAAGAGAAAAATAAAATCTCTAGAACTCGAAAATTCCTCTCTTCAAAACAAGGGCAAAACTATTGAGATTGACCATACATTATGTCTTGAAAAAGAAAATGTTTTGAAAATCGAGTTAACAAAAACTCAAATGGAGCTAAAATATATTTTGAACAAATTTACTCTTGGAAACGAGAAATTCGAAAGGCTCCTATCTATCCAAAAATCGCCCTTGCTCAAACACGGTCTTGGTTTCGATCCTTTCAAACGGGAACAATCCCTTATCAACCTTGACAAAATAAAGAAAACCGAAACCGAGAACTCAAAAGATTCTTTCAAACGAGTTCACAATGTTAATGCTCATTCAAAGTTAAGAACCATCAAAGTTAAGCAAATATGGGTTCCTAAAGGGACAATTGTTCCGAATGCTATAAGCATAGTTAACTTTGGAGGACCAAAACGGGCTTGGGTACCGAAACAACCGAGAAACTCTAATTTTGTAGGTATCGACACCAAGGAAAAACAAGTGGTACATTGATAGCGGATGCTCAAGGCACATGTGCGGCTCCGAGGACTTATTTGAAGACCTCGAATATCAAGATCAAGGACATCTGACCTTTGGAGATAATCAAAAAGGAAAAATCAAAGGCATCGGCAAAGTCGGTAAGGAACCTTATCCTTCTATCAACAAAGTATTGTTTGTTGAAGGTTTGCATCATAATCTTCTTAGCGTTTCGCAACTTTGTGATGAAGGTTTTAAAATTCTATTTGAGCAAACGCATTGCACGGCATTTAGAAATAATAAAATTGCATTCATTGGTTTGAGATGTGGAAACATCTATATTGTTGATCTTAACGATAAAAGTTCATTCAATGAAAAATGTCTTATTACCTTGGATGACAATGCATATTTATGGCATCGAAAATTGGGGCATACTTCTTTACCTATTATCTCTATTTTATCTAGACACGACCTTGTTCGTGGATTGCCCAAACTCAAGTTTGATAGAAAGCATTTGTGTGAATCATGCATAAAAGGGAAACACACTCGAGAATCTTTCAAACCAAAATTCGAGGTTTCCACTAGTCGAGTTCTTGAACTTGTGCATATGGATTTGATTGGACCATCTAGACATGTTAGTTTAAATGGTAAACTTTACACTTTGGTTATTGTTGATGATTTCTCTCGATTTACTTGGGTTAGATTTTTAGCACATAAGGATGATGCATTTTCCGAATTCTCTAAATGGTGTCGTTTGGTATCAAATGAGAAAAATCTCTCCATAATTTCTATTCGCACCGATCACGGAGGTGAATTTGATTGCACTCCGTTTGAACTTTTATGTGATAAATATGGTATTAATCATAATTTTTCGGCTCCTAGAACGCCTCAACAAAATGGAGTTGTTGAAAGGAAAAACCGATCTTTGGAAGAAATGTCAAGGACAATGCTTAATGAATACTCTCTTCTACGATACTTTTGGGCCGAAGCAATTTTTACGGCATGCTATGTGATTAACCGGGTTCATGTTCGTAGAACTCATCTTAAAACCCGTATGAATTATGGAAGGGCAAAATGCCCAACATTGCTTATTTTCATCCTTTTGGTTGCAATGTATTTATTTTGAACAATGGCAAGGATAACTTAGGCAAGTTTGATGCCAAATCCGACTCCGGAATATTTCTTGGTTATTGTACTAATAGCAAAGCATATCGTGTTTATAATATTAGAACGAATAAAGTTGAAGAGTCCATACATGTTAAATTCAATGATATGATCTCACCCCCGAGAAAGGTAGAATATTTTGATGATGCAGGTACTTTTCCGGATCCCTCACCCGAAGTGAAGAAAATTTCGGAAATCGAAACGAACATAATCGTTGATTTACCGAAAGATTGGAGGCACATCAAAGACCATCCGAAGGACCTCGTGATTGGAAACATTGAAGACGTTGTTCAAACCCGAAGGAGAACCACCGAATTTATGGCTCATTGTGCTTTTGTATCCGAAATAGTTCCCAAGAATATATCCAAAGCTCTCGATGATGAAAGTTGGGTGATGGCAATGCAAGAGGAGCTTGTGCAATTCAAGCACAATAATGTATGGAATTTAGTTCCCGCTCCTAAAGATAAAATAATTATCGGAACTAAATGGGTGCATAAATTCAAGAGTGACGAAGACGGCTATCCGATTCGAAATAAATCTCATTTGGTCGCTCAAGGATATAATCAAGAGGAAGGTCTTGATTACGAAGAAAGTTTTGCTCCCGTGGCTCGACTCGAAGCCATTCGGTTGCTATGTGCATTTGCCGCCCATAAGAAGATCAAACTATTTCAAATGGATGTGAAAAGTGCATTCTTGAATGGTTACATTCAAGAAGAAGTCTACGTCAAGCAACCTCCCGGTTTTGAAGATCATCAATTTCCGGATCATGTCTACAAGCTCAACAAGGCACTCTACGGGTTGAAGCAAGCACCCCGAGCATGGTATGATCGTTTAAGTCAATTTTTAATTGCAAATGATTATAAAAGAGGCAAAGTCGATAATACCTTGTTTGTTAAAATATTGAATGATGATATACTTGTTTGCCAAATCTACGTTGATGACATTGTATTTGGAGCTACTAATGAATCTTTGTGCCAAGATTTTTCTAATCTTATGAAAAGAGAGTTCGAAATGAGTATGATGGGAGAATTAACGTTCTTCCTCGGACTTCAAATTAAACAATGCGAAGATGGAATTTTTATCCATCAAACGAAGTACTCAAACGACCTCCTCAAGAAATTCAATATGGAAAGTAGCAAGGTGATATCTACGCCAATGTCTTCATCATTAAAGCTTGAGAAAGATGAAAATGGCAAATCCGTAGATCAAAAATTATATCGAGGTATGATCGGATCTTTGCTATATTTGACTGCATCTAGGCCAGATATAATATTTGCTACATGTTTATGTGCTCGATTCCAAGCTAATCCCAAGGAATCACATTTAACTGCTTGCAAACGCATTTTTCGTTACTTGAAAGGAACTAGTGGACTAGGTCTATGGTATCCTTCTTGCTTGGATTTTAATTTAATTGCATATAGTGACGCCGATTTCGGCGGATGTAAAATTGACAAGAAGAGTACTAGCGGTACATGTCATTTTGTTGGATCATGTTTAATATCTTGGGGAAGTAAAAAGCAAACCAGTGTAGCATTGTCTACAGCTGAGGCCGAATATGTCGCTGCAGGGAGCGCCTGTGCTCAAGTGTTATGGATTAAAAATCAACTCCGCGACTACGGCATACATTTTGAAAATACCCCTATCCTATGTGATAACACTAATGCAATTAATCTGAGCAAAAATCCTGTGTTGCATAGTAGAACCAAACATATAGATATTAGACATCATTTTTTACGTGATCATGTTCAGAAAAAAGACATCTGTTTAATTTTTGTCGGGACGAAGGACCAACTTGCTGACATTTTTACAAAACCTCTTCCCGAAGAATCATTTAACTCCATTCGTTTACAACTTGGTATGGGACATATAGACAACTTTTGAAATAAGCTTACTACTCAAAATATCAAAATCCTTGAATCGGTTCACTCGCTAGCGCGCGCTAGCTTCACTTTCATAACGCGCGCTAAAAACTGCTTTCGATAGCGTACGCTAACCTCACTTCCTTGCGTACGCTAATTAAAAACTTTTCGAATTCCATATCAGCTACTGCACAGTCCAGTAAGCTTTTCATTTTATACCTAACGTACGCTAACTCCTTGTTCCTAGCGTACGCTAACTAAAAATCCGTTGACTATATATATCCCGTACTACCCAGAAACACAAACACACTTCCAAACGTACGCAATCGACAGAAAACTCTCTTCTTGCAAGAAACCCTAGCCGCTAATTGGATTCTTCAAACTTCCTCAGATCTTCAATTCCTCTCCGATTGATGTCGAGCAAGAACCGAACAGCCATGGCAAAAAAATACAATAACCTCAAACATTCTCTCAACGCACAATATGATGCGAATCGTTTCATCTCATCCACCGCCTCGAGGGTATTCTTTGAAATCCTTCCACAAGAACACATTACGGACTGTTATTTCTTCAATCTTTCGAGTCTGAAACGGGTAAATATCGATATCTCTAATTTCTTCTCTTCGCTTGGAATTGCCCGTTTTGTAGAATGTAAAAACCCCATTTTCCCTGAACTTGTCCGAGAGTTCTACGCCAATCTCCATGTGGCCGACAGTGAAGGGTCTTCATCCCTTGTTTTAGGAAGTTTTGTTGGAGGAACTCGAGTGAAAGTTTCCTTGGATATTTTGTCACAAATTTTTGGTTTATCATCTGACGGATTTGTGTGTACTGGAAAAACTATTGCCGATGATAATGGAGTCGGGGAAATCGATGTCAAAGAGTTCCTTAGCTCAAAGGCTGTTATTGACATAACGGACGATTTCTTCGAAAACAATGATTTTGGGATCAACATTCGTCTACTCCTAGTAGCTCTCACAAAGTGCTTAATGCCGAAGGTGAATTCCCAGCACAAATTAGTGGGAGTCGCCAAGCATGTGGTGTATCGAGTTCTTAATGATGACAAAGTGAATTTTGCCGATATCATCATCAGCTGGATGAAGGTGAAGGGCGACCTTTTTCGGTCTAAAAACTACGCATCTTGCTCCCGCAAGGCTGGAATGCCTTATGGCTCCATTCTCACGGACATATTCAGTTTTCACCACGTCGATTTGTCGAAAGACAAGGCTGTCCCCGTCTCTCTCGGTCATGAGATTTCGGACTCTTCACTTAAGGCTATGCACTATGTCCGGACGTCCAACCGAGGCTGGATCCTATTCCCGTATCTTCGCGATGACGACCTAGTGGAAAAATGATCGCGCATGCCTACTGCAGAGGAGAAAATCACTCGCCGGGGACCTCATACTCTTCGAGAGATGCAAACTGGGGAGTTCGTGAGGAAGCCCACTTCGAAAGGGAAGCGCCCGATGAGAGATGTTGTCACGGAGGAAGAGGAAAGCGACCTTTGTGCTCGGATGCGGAGCATCGAGACCTCTCAGGCTGAAATTCGAGAGGATGTTCGGGCTCTACGTTCGGAAGTCCGGGAAGTGCGCGGGTTGATATCCGATTTCATCCGTTACACACACCCTTCGTTTCCTTTCCCCTCGTCTTCTTCCGACCCTTAGATTTGAGGATTTTGATGCTTGGTTGTGGAATCTTATTGTTCGAATAATCTTTATGTCTCATGTCATGAAAACTCTATGTATTGCTTGTATTCCATCTTAATGATATTCGCATTTCACTTCATTTGGCATTTGTTGTTTACGTAATTTCGCTTTGAATAATGGCATTTTCGTTGATATTTGTTATAACGCAACAATTCAAGGGGAGTTCCTTTTTGTTTATGTCAAAAACGGGGAGGATACTCCAAAAAACCAAAATATACTAATATATCGAACAAGTTTACCTTGATTCGAATCATTTAAAATGTTTTTGCAGGTATTAATTAAATGTTTTGACATCATCAAAAAGGGGGAGATTGTTGACTCAAAATGTATTTTGATGATTATTCCATTCAAAACATTTAATTAGATCAATCTCAGATCGATAGTATTTTGAAGGAGCAAAACATTGTTAGCGCACGCTACTCATCTTATAGTAGCGCACGCTATCGAGATATATATATGTACAGCCCAGACAGTCAGCTGCAGCCAAGTGAAGTCACCTGATGGATAGCGCACGCAAGTCATTCAATGTTAGCGCACGCTATACAGTAAATAATAACGCACGCTATCGTATTATTCCAGAGGACAGTGAGGTTTGGAAGGAAATTGGAAATGGATTTTGCGCACGCTACACATATCATTTTACGTACGCTAAAACAAGGATGTAGCGCACATTACTGCTTAGCTCTTGCGCACGCTACCGATATCACGGTCAGTAGTCCAGTAGCTACTGGACTCAATACGTTAAGGTCTTTACGTACGCTACACAGGGTAACGTACGTTAATGAAAGAAATTAGTAGCGCATGCTAAGGTATAGGCACTAGCGCACGCTAAAAGGAGTCAGCATATTACCGTTTGATTTTCTACCGTTGGAAGGCAAGAGTCAATGAAGATCCGGAAAATCTGGAAAAGTTGGATTTAATTAATGCTAGCGCACGCTATGCATACTTGCTAGCGCACGCTAATCTCAAATTTAGCCGTTGGATAAAGAGTCGTTGGAGAGACAAACGGACATTTTCAAAGTCAAGATTGAAGACTTGTTGACCAGACGTTAACGCACGCTACCGATACATGACTAGCGCACGCTAGCCATACTATTTTACCATTGCAACAGTCTTTGTGACCGTTCAGAGAAGCCAAGTCAAAAATCGATAGCGCACGCTACAGGACATTATTAGCGCACGCTAATAATATGTTTTTCAGCATTTGAAGGATGACTCTCACCTATAAATACCCGAAGGACTTGGGTATCAAACACACAACTTCAAGAATTCAAGCATACAAGCATACAAGCAATCAAAGCATACTTGAGCTCAGTTTTATATCGTTTATTGCATTTCAAGTTGTGAGAAAAGAAAGATACAAGAGTGATTTTCATTGTAATATCTACTATTCTTTGTATTCTTTCATTTGATTGTAAGTGTTGCATCACTTACACTTGAGCGTAAAAGAAACGAATCAAGAGTCACTAATCCGGTGTTATTAGGATCTTTGATCCGGCATTGTTAGGATTATACTCCCATATTCGTATAGTGAGGATTATCTAGTTCCTATAGAACACTAGATAAACAAACACTTATATTGAGAGAGAGGTTGAGCTTGGACCGATAGAAGACAAGCGATTGTAACGGTTGTGAACTCGGACCGATAGAAGATGAGTCAAGATTGTGGTTGTTTCTTGAGCCAATAGAAAAAGAAAGTCGGAGAGAGGACGTAGGCAAGTTGCCGAACCTCTATAAATCTTTGAGTCTTTAATTTCTGCACCATTTTCTATTTTTTCGCAAGAAATTTCGGTATTCCGCATTACCACTATTCAACCCCCCTTCTAGTGGTGAATTTATCTCTTCAGTTGGTATCGGAGCGGGTCTCTTTTTAAAGGTTTAACCACCTAAGAGAAAAAGATCCGCAAATGGCACTTCTTGGCCAAATTGAAGGAAATGCTCTCAACCGTCCTCCTTTCTTCGACGGTTCCAATTTCATGACGTGGAAAAAGAAGATGGCGATCTTCGTTCAAGCCTACGATATTGAAATCTGGAAAGTTATTGCTCTTGGTCCTAAACTTGCTAAGAAAGAGGATGGATCGTTGAAAAAGATCGAAGAATTCAACGACGAGGATTGGAGAAACACGCACGTCAACTCACGAGCTACTCAACTTCTTTATTGCGCTCTTAATCCCGAAGAACTCAATAGGATATCGTCCTATGAAAGTGCAAAAGAAATTTGGGAAATTCTCGAAGTCACTCATGAGGGAACCACCCAAGTCAAGGAGACCAAAATCAACATGTTACTCCATGACTACGAATTATTTTCCATGAAAGACGAGGAAACGATCACAAACATGTTGGATCGATTTTCGGCTATAACAAATGGTCTTGCATCTTTCGGAAAGCCTATATCGAGCAGCGACAAATCTAAGAAAATTCTTCGATCGTTGCCACGAGAATGGGATGCCACGGTCACCGCGATCATGGAGTCCAAAGATCTCAACAAGCTCGAATTTAGTGCCCTCATCGGGTCACTCATCAATTATGAGATCGTTCTCAAGTCTAGAGGCACAAAACCAAAGCCTCGGGAAAGAGTAGTCGCATTCAATGTTGATAGCGACGTTGAGGAAGATGTTCCCGAAGATGAAGACGACGAGGAACTCGCTCTCTATGCCAAAAACTTTAGAAGGTATAAAAACCTAATTCAAAAGAGGCGAAGTTTTCTTGGTCGGGATGGCAAACTGGAGCAAAAGAAGAGTGGCTATACTCCCATCAAGAAGTTCGACAATAATTGTCAGAAATGTGGTCAAGCCGGTCACTATGCCAAAGAATGCCGAGGATCCTCTTCAAAACCTCAAATGGAAAGATTCAAAAAGAAGGAGGTCCTAATCGCTTCTTGGAGTGATGACGAGGAGGAGATTGAAAGATCTCTAGACGCAAATCTTGCATTCATGGCCCTCGACTCCGAAAGTAATATCGAGGTAAGCTCTAAACTAAATGATGACGAATATGACTCTTTTGATTTTTGTGATTCACAAGAAGTCCATCATGATGATGAGTTATTGAGTGCATTTGAATCCTTGAATACGGAGTATGACGAGATGGTTAAATTAAACATATCTTTAAAGAGAAAAATAAAATATCTAGAACTCGAAAATTCCTCTCTTCAAAACAAGGGCAAAACTATTGAGATTGACCATACATTATGTCTTGAAAAAGAAAATGTTTTGAAAATCGAGTTAACAAAAACTCAAAAGGAGCTAAAATATATTTTGAACAAATTTACTCTTGGAAACGAGAAATTCGAAAGGCTCTTATCTATCCAAAAATCGCCCTTGCTCAAACACGGTCTTGGTTTCGATCCTTTCAAACGGGAACAATCCCTTATCAACCTTGACAAAATAAAGAAAACCGAAACCGAGAACTCAAAAGATTCTTTCAAACGAGTTCACAATGTTAATGCTCATTCAAAGTTAAGAACCATCAAAGTTAAGCAAATATGGGTTCCTAAAGGGACAATTGTTCCGAATGCTATAAGCATAGTTAACTTTGGAGGACCCAAACGGGCTTGGGTACCGAAACAACCGAGAAACTCTAATTTTGTAGGTACCGGCACCAAGGAAAAACAAGTGGTACATTGATAGCGGATGCTCAAGGCACATGTGCGGCTCCAAGGACTTATTTGAAGACCTCGAATATCAAGATCAAGGACATGTGACCTTTGGAGATAATCAAAAAGGAAAAATCAAAGGCATCGGCAAAGTCGGTAAGGAACCTTCTCCTTCTATCAACAAAGTATTGTTTGTTGAAGGTTTGCATCATAATCTTCTTAGCGTTTCGCAACTTTGTGATAAAGGTTTCAAAATTCTATTTGAGCAAACGCATTGCACGGCATTTAGAAATAATAAAATTGCATTCATTGGTTTGAGATGTGGAAACATCTATATTGTTGATCTTAACGATAAAAGTTCATTCAATGAAAAATGTCTTATTACCTTGGATGACAATGCATATTTATGGCATCGAAAATTGGGGCATACTTCTTTACCTATTATCTCTATTTTATCTAGACACGACCTTGTTCGTGGATTGCCCAAACTCAAGTTTGATAGAAAGCATTTGTGTGAATCATGCATAAAAGGGAAACACACTCGAGAATCTTTCAAACCAAAATTCGAGGTTTCCACTAGTCGAGTTCTTGAACTTGTGCATATGGATTTGATTGGACCATCTAGACATGTTAGTTTAAATGGTAAACTTTACACTTTGGTTATTGTTGATGATTTCTCTCGATTTACTTGGGTTAGATTTTTAGCACATAAGGATGATGCATTTTCCGAATTCTCTAAATGGTGTCGTTTGGTATCAAATGAGAAAAATCTCTCCATAATTTCTATTCGCACCGATCACGGAGGTGAATTTGATTGCACTCCGTTTGAACTTTTATGTGATAAATATGGTATTAATCATAATTTTTCGGCTCCTAGAACGCCTCAACAAAATGGAGTTGTTGAAAGGAAAAACCGATCTTTGGAAGAAATGTCAAGGACAATGCTTAATGAATACTCTCTTCCACGATACTTTTGGGCCGAAGCAATTTTTACGGCATGCTATGTGATTAACCGGGTTCATGTTCGTAGAACTCATCTTAAAACCCCGTATGAATTATGGAAGGGCAAAAAGCCCAATATTGCTTATTTTCATCCTTTTGGTTGCAATGTATTTATTTTGAACAATGGCAAGGATAACTTAGGCAAGTTTGATGCCAAATCCGACTCCGGAATATTTCTTGGTTATTGTACTAATAGCAAAGCATATCGTGTTTATAATATTAGAACGAATAAAGTTGAAGAGTCCATACATGTTAAATTCAATGATATGATCTCACCCCCGAGAAAGGTAGAATATTTTGATGATGCAGGTACTTTTCCGGATCCCTCACCCGAAGTGAAGAAAATTTCGGAAATCGAAACGAACACAATCGTTGATTTACCGAAAGATTGGAGGCACATCAAAGACCATCCGAAGGACCTCGTGATTGGAAACATTGAAGACGGTGTTCAAACCCGAAGGAGAACCACCGAATTTATGGCTCATTGTGCTTTTGTATCCGAAATAGTTCCCAAGAATATATCCAAAGCTCTCGATGATGAAAGTTGGGTGATGGCAATGCAAGAGGAGCTTGTGCAATTCAAGCACAATAATGTATGGAATTTAGTTCCCGCTCCTAAAGATAAAATAATTATCGGAACTAAATGGGTGCATAAAATCAAGAGTGACGAAGACGGCTATCCGATTCGAAATAAATCTCATTTGGTCGCTCAAGGATATAATCAAGAGGAAGGTCTTGATTACGAAGAAAGTTTTGCTCCCGTGGCTCGACTCGAAGCCATTCGGTTGCTATGTGCATTTGCCGCCCATAAGAAGATCAAACTATTTCAAATGGATGTGAAAAGTGCATTCTTGAATGGTTACATTCAAGAAGAAGTCTACGTCAAGCAACCTCCCGGTTTTGAAGATCATCAATTTCCGGATCATGTCTACAAGCTCAACAAGGCACTCTACGGGTTGAAGCAAGCACCCCGAGCATGGTATGATCGTTTAAGTCAATTTTTAATTGCAAATGATTATAAAAGTGGCAAAGTCGATAATACCTTGTTTGTTAAAATATTGAATGATGATATACTTGTTTGCCAAATCTACGTTGATGACATTGTATTTGGAGCTACTAATGAATCTTTGTGCCAAGATTTTTCTAATCTTATGAAAAGAGAGTTCGAAATGAGTATGATGGGAGAATTAACGTTCTTCCTCGGACTTCAAATTAAACAATGCGAAGATGGAATTTTTATCCATCAAACGAAGTACTCAAACGACCTCCTCAAGAAATTCAATATGGAAGGTAGCAAGGTGATATCTACGCCAATGTCTTCATCATTAAAGCTTGAGAAAGATGAAAATGGCAAATCCGTAGATCAAAAATTATATCGAGGTATGATCGGATCTTTGCTATATTTGACTGCATCTAGGCCAGATATAATATTTGCTACATGTTTATGTGCTCGATTCCAAGCTAATCCCAAGGAATCACATTTAACTGCTTGCAAACGCATTTTTCGTTACTTGAAAGGAACTAGTGGACTAGGTCTATGGTATCCTTCTTGCTTGGATTTTAATTTAATTGCATATAGTGACGCCGATTTCGGCGGATGTAAAATTGACAAGAAGAGTACTAGCGGTACATGTCATTTTGTTGGATCATGTTTAATATCTTGGGAAGTAAAAGCAAACAAAGGTAGCATTGTCTACAACTGAGGCCGAATATGTCGCTGCAGGGAGCGCCTGTGCTCAAGTGTTATGGATTAAAAATCAACTCCGCGACTACGGCAAACATTTTGAAAATACCCCTATCCTATGTGATAACACTAGTGCAATTAATCTGAGCAAAAATCCTGTGTTGCATAGTAGAACCAAACATATAGATATTAGACATCATTTTTTACGTGATCATGTTCAGAAAAAAGACATCTGTTTAATTTTTGTCGGGACGAAGGACCAACTTGCTGACATTTTTACAAAACCTCTTCCCGAAGAATCATTTAACTCCATTCGTTTACAACTTGGTATGGACATGTAGACAACTTTTGAAATAAGCTTACTACTCAAAATATCAAAATCCTTGAATCGGTTCACTCGCTAGCGCGCGCTAGCTTCACTTTCATAACGCGCGCTAAAAACTGCTTTCGATAGCGTACGCTAACCTCACTTCCTTGCGTACGCTAATTAAAAACTTTTCGAATTCCATATCAGCTACTGGACAGTCCAGTAAGCTTTTCATTTTATACCTAACGTACGCTAACTCCTTGTTCCTAGCGTACGCTAACTAAAAATCCGTTGACTATATATATCCCGTACTACCCAGAAACACAAACACACTTCCTAACGTACGCAATCGACAGAAAACTCTCTTCTTGCAAGAAACCCTAGCCGCTAATTGGATTCTTCAAACTTCCTCAGATCTTCAATTCCTCTCCGATTGATGTCGAGCAAGAACCGAACAGCCATGGCAAAAAAATACAATAACCTCAAACGTCCTCTCAACGCACAATATGATGCGAATCGTTTCATCTCATCCACCGCCTCGAGGGTATTCTTTGAAATCCTTCCACAAGAACACATTACGGACTGTTATTTCTTCAATCTTTCGAGTCTGAAATGGGTAAATGTCGATATCTCTAATTTCTTCTCTTCGCTTGGAATTGCCCGTTTTGTAGAATGTAAAAACCCCATTTTCCCTGAACTTGTCCGAGAGTTCTACGCCAATCTCCATGTGGCCGACAGTGAAGGGTCTTCATCCCTTGTTTTAGGAAGTTTTGTTGGAGGAACTCGAGTGAAAGTTTCCTCCGATATTTTGTCACAAATTTTTGGTTTATCATCTGACGGATTTGTGTGTATTGGAAAAACTATTGCCGATGATAATGGAGTCGGGGAAATCGATGTCAAAGAGTTCCTTAGCTCAAAGGCTGTTATTGACATAACGGACGATTTCTTCGAAAACAATGATTTTGGGATCAACATTCGTCTACTCCTAGTAGCTCTCACAAAGTGCTTAATGCCGAAGGTGAATTCCCAGCACAAATTAGTGGGAGTCGACAAGCATGTGGTGTATCGAGTTCTTAATGATGACAAAGTGAATTTTGCCGATATCATCATCAGCTGGATGAAGGTGAAGGGCGACCTTTTTCGGTCGAAAAACTACGCATCTCGCTCCCGCAAGGCTGGAATGCCTTATGGCTCCATTCTCACGGACATATTCAGTTTTCACCACGTCGATTTGTCGAAAGACAAGGCTGTCCCCGTCTCTCTCGGTCATGAGATTTCGGACTCTTCACTTAAGGCTATGCACTATGTCCGGACGTCCAACCGAGGCTGGATCCTATTCCCGTATCTTCGCGATGACGACCTAGTGGAAAAAGGATCGCGCATGCCTATTGCAGAGGAGAAAATCACTCGCCGGGGACCTCATACTCTTCGAGAGATGCAAACTGGGGAGTTCGTGAGGAAGCCCACTTCGAAAGGGAAGCGCCCGATGAGAGATGTTGTCACGGAGGAAGAGAAAAGCGACCTTTGTGCTCGGATGCGGAGCATCGAGACCTCTCAGGCTGAAATTCGAGAGGATGTTCGGGCTCTACGTTCGGAAGTCCGGGAAGTGCGCGGGTTGATATCCGATTTCATCCGTTACACACACCCTTCGTTTCCTTTCCCCTCGTCTTCTTCCGACCCTTAGATTTGAGGATTTTGATGCTTGGTTGTGGAATCTTATTGTTCGAATAATCTTTATGTCTCATGTCATGAAAACTCTATGTATTGCTTGTATTCCATCTTAATGATATTCGCATTTCACTTCATTTGGCATTTGTTGTTTACGTAATTTCGCTTTGAATAATGGCATTTTCGTTGATATTTGTTATAACGCAACAATTCAGGGGGAGTTCCTTTTTGTTTATGTCAAAAAGGGGGAGAATACTCCAAAAAACCAAAATATACTAATATATCGAACAAGTTTACCTTGATTCAAATCATTTAAAATGTTTTTGCAGGTATTAATTAAATGTTTTGACATCATCAAAAAGGGGGAGATTGTTGACTCAAAATGTATTTTGATAATTATTCCATTCAAAACATTTAATTAGATCAATCTCAGATCGATAGTATTTTGAAGGAGCTAAACATTGTTAGCGCACGCTACTCATCTTATAGTAGCGCACGCTATCGAGATATATATATGTATAGCCCAGACAGTCAGCTGCAGCCAAGTGAAGTCACCTGATGGATAGCGCACGCAAGTCATTCAATGTTAGCGCACGCTATACAGTAAATAATAACGCACGCTATCGTATTATTCCATAGGACAGTGAGGTTTGGAAGGAAATTGGAAATGGATTTTGCGCACGCTACACATATCATTTTACGTACGCTAAAACAAGGATGTAGCGCACGTTACTGCTTAGCTCTTGCGCACGCTACCGATATCACGGTCAGTAGTCCAGTAGCTACTGGACTCAATACGTTAAGGTCTTTACGTACGCTACACAGGGTAACGTACGTTAATGAAAGAAATTAGTAGCGCATGCTAAGGTATAGGCACTAGCGCACGCTAAAAGGAGTCAGCATATTACCGTTTGATTTTCTACCGTTGGAAGGCAAGAGTCAATGAAGATCCGGAAAATCTGGAAAAGTTGGATTTAATTAATGCTAGCGCACGCTATGCATACTTGCTAGCGCACGCTAATCTCAAATTTAGCCGTTGGATAAAGAGTCGTTGGAGAGACAAACGGACATTTTCAAAGTCAAGATTGAAGACTTGTTGACCAGACGTTAATGCACGCTACCGATACATGACTAGCGCACGCTAGCCATACTATTTTACCGTTGCAACAGTCTTTGTGACCGTTCAGAGAAGCCAAGTCAAAAATCGATAGCGCACGCTACAGGACATTATTAGCGCACGCTAATAATATGTTTTTCAGCATTTGAAGGATGGCTCTCACCTATAAATACCCGAAGGACTTGGGTATCAAACACACAACTTCAAGCATTCAAGCATACAAACATACAAGCAACCACTGCATACTTGAGCTCAGTTTTATATCGTTTATTGCATTTCAAGTTGTGAGAAAAGAAAGATACAAGAGTGATTTTCATTGTAATATCTACTATTCTTTGTATTCTTTCATTTGATTGTAAGTGTTGCATCACTTACACTTGAGCGTAAAAGAAACGAATCAAGAGTCACTAATCCGGTGTTATTAGGATCTTTGATCCGGCATTGTTAGGATTATACTCCCATATTCATATAGTGAGGATTATCTAGTTCCTATAGAACACTAGATAAACAAACACTTATATTGAGAGAGAGGTTGAGCTTGGACCGATAGAAGACAAGCGATTGTAACGGTTGTGAACTCGGACCGATAGAAGACGAGTCAAGATTGTGGTTGTTTCTTGAGCCAATAGAAAAATAAAGTCGGAGAGAGGACGTAGGCAAGTTGCCGAACCTCTATAAATCTTTGAGTCTTTAATTTCTGCACCATTTTCTATTTTTTCGCAAGAAATTTCGGTATTCCGCATTACCACTATTCAACCCCCCTTCTAGTGGTGAATTTATCTCTTCAGTTGGGGCTGGCTTGGGCTAGCTGGGCTAGCCACGGCTCGAAAATATTTTATTATCGGTACATTGCTGTCCGATAATATTTTAAGATCGCAACATGTGACATCGATTCCTAAAACCGATGTTAAATATCAGGGTCGTCAAACGGTTCGGTTCAGGTTAACCAGATCAAAAAAATCGATTAACCGGAACCATTTTAGCCTCAAAGTTGGAAGCGCAAACCGAACCATTTTATATATTTGGCTAACCGGAAACGCACCGAAATAATTTGGTTCCGGTTCGGTTAAGCCGTAAAAACCTTTTTTTTATAAACCTATTTCAAGGTCTGAGAAGAGAAACTGAGAGCACATCGAGAGAGAGGTCAGATGTGTTAGGGTTCAAAAATAAAATATAATGGGAATGAATATGAAACTATAAAAGTAAACTGTAAATAAGTGATTATGAAATATAAATTATAATAATTAATATTTATAATTATTTGCGGTTCTCGGTTTAGAATCATTCCGCAAAATCACTAAAATACTAACCGTAAACCGCCCCGAGAACCATTAGTGCGATTCTCGGTTAACCGAAACCGCACAGTTTCGGTTCTAACCGAGAACCGGGAATTATTTAGACAAACCTTTTAAATATCGCGATGCTAAGAATAACATCGGTTGATATAACTACCGATAACATCGATTCCAAAATCAATATTAAATATCAAAAAAGTCGATATAATATTCTTTTGTAATTGTAGCACCATTACGGGGCAATTTTATCTTTAGGAAAGAGTACTGCATACTCGACTTACCCTCCTAAATCTTTGCCTCTTTATTTCGTTTATGTCTCTTAGAATTAGGGTATTACTAAACACCGCCCAAAATTACTAGCCACCGCCCTATAAGATTACCTTTTTATCCATTTCAAGTCTTTCATTATTTCTAAACACCACACCACACCAAAATCTTTCAAGCTCAAGTTTTTCGAATATAACACACAATCAAATATATATCGTCAATATTATCGACAACTACGAAAATGGACGAGAATTCGCATCTGGAGGTAATTTTTCGGAGAAAATGACGCAGGCGTCTGATTATTCCGCCTGTTCCATGGTACAGCGTCCCAGATTCCGCTGGACCAAGGTACAAAGGCGTCAAAGTGACGCTCCGTCCTAGGTCTAGCGTCTAAACCAGACGCCCGAACCATGGTCGGGACGTCCGATTCGACGCCCGTGCCATGGCTAGGCGTCCACCCGATGCTCAGACCGTGGCCGAGCGCCCAAGCGACGCCTCGACCATGGTCCAGCGCACTTTTGGACGCTGGACCCTTTTTGCTCGATTTTAAATATTAATAATAATATTATTGGTATTATTATTAACATTCACAATTAAAAATTTCAGTTATATTGGAAGAATTTGAAGGCGACGGCGTTGATTATAGTGGTTATTTCGTTAATGACGAAATATTCGCTAGTGATTGTTATGCGATTGCTTGGGCGAAAAAAATTGCTCTTCAAATTGGTTTCGAGTTGATCATTTCATCGCATAAGAATAAAGGAAAGACAAAGCTATTGAGATGTAACCGTGGTGAACAGTGCAGAGGGGTATTAAGAGATTTGGATGTCACCATTCAAAGGACACAAAGACAAAAGCATGCAAGTGTACATTTTAGATAAAGGCCGAACAATTGCATGACTTGAGTGGTTGGATAATCGACCGATCTCGGGAGTAAGGGTATGCACAATCACTCATTTATTGTTTATCCAGGGGCATCGTCAAATGAGTGGACTGAGTAAATCGGCCAAACAAGTTGTTCGTGAGATGAGTGCTGCTCAAGCCAAGCCGTGTGCCATCTTGGCGGCCATTCAGAATAAATTTTCCGAGGACAAACCGACTAGACGACATATCTATAATTATAGAGACCACTTGAGGAAGCATGATTTTGAAGAAAGAGATGTCGTCGGTCAGTTTCACCATTGGTCATGGACGAATAACTACGTATATTGGACGCAGGCCGACCCGGATACAAATGCTGTTACCCACGTGTTCATGGCACATCCAACATCAATCAACTTAATCCGGACCTATAGATGGTTCATTGGCATGGATTCCACCTACAAAACGAATAAGTACAAGATGCCATTTCTCGAGATAGTCGGGATGACTCCATGTAACAAGAACTTCCTAATCGCCTATGCAATTATGAAAGATGAGACCGAATCGAGCTACGCGTGGGTGTTACAGAAGTTGAAAATTTTGCTTGAGTTTGATGTTCATCCGACGGCTATTGTTACGGATCGCGAGTTGGGATTGATGCGTCCTATTGAAGAGATATTTCCAGAGAGTGCTCACTTACTTTGCACATGGCATATTAATAAGGATGTTGAAGACAAGGTCTACAGAATTTGTGGAAAAGATAAAGAAATGGGCCAAAGGTTTAAAAATGGGAAATGGAAGAAAATCATGGAAGCGGCGACCGAAGAGGAATATGATCAAGCGGTGCAACTCATGAAGGATACATGGAGATGGAATCCTAAGGTGATATCATACGTTGAGGGTACATGGCTAAAATACAAGGAGATGTTCGTTGTTGCGTGGACGAATAAAGTGCTTCATTTTGGAAACACAACCACTTGTAGAGCCTTCTACCGGTGCTGAATCGGAGGACCAGCGGTACTTTCAGGCCCTTGTCGATGAGGTCAGACAGAGCGATCCTGCAGTTGTCCGTAACGTATCACTTATGATCCACGATCATCTTCACCCTGATCAAACGCGTTACGTTGAACCACAAGTGAATACGGCAGTTAAGGGTCGACCAAGAGGAAGTTCATCGACTAGACGCGATACTAGTGGTTGGGAGTATAGCCAAAGGGGTCGTGGTCGTTCCCGCTCATCCAGTGGTCGTGGCCGCAGTTCTTCTGCATCAGTCCACAATGCCTCTTCATCAGGTATGAACAAATTTATTAATACCATGTCTTTTTTATAAAAAACGTTAGGAATAAAATAGTCTTCTTGACTAATTTTTTATATTTATATGTTACAACTTAAATAAAAAACGTTAGGAATAAAAAAAAATCCAGTATGTAAATTGACTTTTGAATTTTTATATTTCTTTTAATATATTGCCGACATATAATAATTCCGTCAATTTATAAGAAATTTTTTTGTAGATGTATTATTTTTTGAATTTTTTAATGAGTTGTATCTTTTTAAGTTCGATAATATGTAATATATTGAATATGTGTTTGCAGATGGACACCACCGAGTGGAGATTGGTAACTATCACCATATCGACAAGATACCGGGAATTATTTTGCCGTTTGTTGAAGGTTATCTCGATGTCCCCGGAGACGGTAATTGCGGATTTCGTGTTATCGCCGACTACATATTTGGCGACCAAGATAAATGGCGTATTGTACGTGTATGCATTGCAAATGAAATTATGGCTAACTGTACACTCTACCGATCGATCTAGTATGATGGGATTGAACCTGAGGTTCGACGTATTACATGGGATGGTGGTGCGTGTGGATCGGATCATTGGATGGCTATTGCTGAAGATTTATTCCCTATTGCTACTATTTTCAATGCCGATGTCATACTATTCGGATTCGGAAACGGTAGATCTTTATTTGCATGTCTCACTGTGCTGCCGTTGAAAAAACAAACAAAAGTAAAGTGCCAAATGCAAAACGAAAGTGTCAATCAATATACAAAATACAAAAAAAAACGAAAACGCCAAACAAAATACCGTCACAAACAAAATATAAAATACAAAATCAGTTGGCCAAATGCCAATCCCTCATGAACTCCTCGAGCATCGTCGTCGCTTCTTCCGCCTGGTCTGGGGGAAGGTGTCTGATACAGTGCTGGGTAATACCGACGGATCGACTCACCCACTGTAAAAAATAGAGACAATATAATAAAATGAGTAATGTATGGTGAAATCAAACAAAGTACAAAGTTAAAGAACATACGTAATCGGTGCTGGAACGAGAAGGGATCACTGATCCAGTCTTTGCCGACCGTTGCTCGCAGCCGAGGGTGCGAATACCGATAATACCACTCAATGTAATCATCGGCGCAAGGCACTGATCATGAGTAGCCGCCTCATAGTCGGGCCGAGAGGAAGCTCGTATGCACTAAACATCATCCAAGCATCGATGACATCCGGATGGGATAGTCAACTCGGTAATCTGCCGACCACGCCCGAACCGCTTCTCCGGTCCGGTGATCGGGAAAGGGATGGTCTGCACATAACCGAGCCGCCGTAATGCCCGACTGTGCATGTATGGCTCGATAATATCCCGATATCGTATCCATCCAATAAATGTGGTCCTCGGGACATCCTCACCGGATCGGGGCCATAAGGCAACCATCAGATCTCGCATATGTAATCAACAAGTTATACAAGTTAATTTTAAATGAATTGTGAGATTGTTAGAAGGAATCGTTATACCTCTGCGTCATCAATCGATCAATGCGGCGACGCAAAGACTGGAGGCGGTGCTCGTCCCTACGCTCGGGCTGGACACTCCATGTAGAAGCTCGAGGCTGCGTGGAGTCAACAATCATACGCTCTCGATGAGGTCGAAAGCATGGAAAATACTCATAAATCCAAGCCTGAACGAGGGTAAGGCATCCACAAATCCCCATGGAGTCGCCGCAACTAGCGATACCGAGCTGACGGTACATGAAAGCCAATGCGGCCGAACCCCATGAATACTGACCGGTAGTATCCATACCATCCCTCACCTCCAATATGCAGGAAGGCCTAATCCGGTTACCACTCTTGTCAACAAACAAGGTGGATCCAAATAACAACCACATCCAAGCTACGGCCTGGGTGCCCTCCACTCAACCTCCATCGCGACATGACCTGAAAATCGAGTCCATAAGTACGCCGCCACCCCCCAGTGAGTACTTAGTAGCTCCAACCGCGATACTCCAAGAACCTCCATCACATCCACCTGCAACTGTGTAGATGTGCTATCGGCATCAACCAATCGCCCCTCGACAGGAATGCGAAGGATCTGCCACACATCATGTAACATGATGGTCATCTCTCCGAACGGCATGTGAAAAGAGTTCGTATCGGGCTGCCATCGCTCAACGAACGCAGAAATCAACAGGGAGTCAATATGTCTGAACATGGCGTCCGTCAGGTGGGATAACCCAGTCCCACTGATCCGACTCACTAAAGAGGGTGACATAACTGAGCGCCACTGACTCAAGCTCTGACAAGCAGCAGTCCTGGTGTGACACTTCAGCAAACCTCTCATATCTCTAGTCTAGATACGCGCGGCGACATGCCCACCGAAACTCGGGATAACGCTGCCATCGATAGGGCCACCAGGCATCTCCTCAGAAACCATCCAAGATGTCTCATCCTCTGCCCTACGCCGTTTACTACCGTAGACCCGTGTCACAAACCTCCCCCTCTCCCCTTCCGAACCCGGCACGAAAATGAAGAAGAATCATCACCGCCTCCCGATCGTCGGCCTCATCGTGCGAATAATACTCGCTCAATCCTCGCACCAAAATTAGTATAAGGTACGTCCTCGAATCCCCTACGCCCGCCTCCCATTGTCTACGAATGGAAGCATCAACACCACGAGCTCGTGTGACGCGCTCCGTAACCCATCAACTCTGTGACTAGCGGCATAGATTTGCCCGCTCCTCCTCTCATCTCGCATTTAGCAAACAATACAACTAATAAGTAATAATCATACAAAGAATACACATTATTAATTATTAATTGAAAATTTTATTTTTTCCAAAATATGATCAAGGCCGAACGGACGCTTGAACCATGGCATGCACGTCAGTCTGGACGCTACTTCCATGGTCCAAGCGTCCGAGATGACGCTTCTCTAGCCTGGCGTTCGATCTCGACGCTCGAACCATGGTATGGACGCCCGCCGCGACGCCTATACACCAGATGAGCGTCGCCCGTGGGACGCTGCGCCATGGACAGCGGAATCGGTGGACGCCAGCTGTGGCCAGCGTCATCGCTTGACGCTCGTAATAAATAACGGCCGCGCCTCTGCAGGCACTCCGGCACGCGGCCGCCAATGAAACAGTAAAACGAAAAAAATAAAATTACCGGCGCTTTTCCTTTTCCGGACATGGAGGCGGTGCGGCGGCAGACGGAGGCTACGCGGCGGTAAGATGGCGGCGGACGGCGGCTGTGCGGCGGTAGTGTGGCGTCGGTTCGGCTGCGTCGGGTGGGTTGTTTAGAGAGAAAAGTATTGTTAAATTAGGATCCAAAATCTAATTAATATGAATTAAGGGCAAAAAGGTAATCTTATAGGGCGGTGGCTAGTAATTTTGGGCGGTGTTTAGTAATCCAGTAGAATTATCCTTATTCTATACCCAACAATAATTTCCTTAGAACAAATTTATTTTGCTTTTATTTAGTTTTCTTGTTTATGATATTTAAGGTTTTCTTGGGTTAGATTTATTATTTCTTGCCCCTTAAATCGTGTACTCTAGATATTATTGAAAATTCATTCAAACAATAAGGAAATTATTATTGAAACATGATGGTGCCTGTGCATGACAAGTTGTTACAAAAGTCTTATAAACTTTACTTTTCAAGTTGTAATGTGCATGACAAATTGTTACAAAAGTCTTATTAACTTTACTTTTCAAGTTGTAATGATGAGTTTATTAGACCTTTGAACAAAAATAATATTTAGTTACCTAATTAATTTCCTTGATTACTAAACACCGCCCTAAATTACTAGACACAGTCTTATAATATTACCTTTTTACCCTTAATTCATATTAAGCAGATTTATAATCCTACTTTCTTAATACTTTTCTCTCTCGACCTATTGTAAAGACCCCACCATCCGCCGCCGCACCGCCGCCACACCACCGCCGTCCGCCGCCGCACCGCCACCGTCCGCCGCCATGACCGGAAAAGGAAAAGCTCCGGTAACTAATTTTTTTCGTTTTACTGGTACTTTGGCTGCAGCCGCCGTGTCGGAGTGCACGACAGAGGCCGCGGCCGATGTTTTGTCACAGGTGTCCGACGATGACGTTTGGCCATGGCACAGGCGTCCGCCGATTCCGCCTGTCCATGGCGCAGACGTCCAGGGCGGACGCGCAGCCAGTGGTATAGACGTTCAAGCCGGACGTCCAAACCGTACACAGGCGTCCAAATCGGACGCCTAGCCGCTGGAATAGGCGTTTGGGACGGACGCTTGAACCATGGTCGTGGTGTCCAAACCAGACGCCCCTGCCTTGGTTCAGGCGTCCTGGCCGGACGCCCCAGTCATTTTTTCGGAAAAAAAATAAAATTTTCAATTAATAATTAATAATGTGTATTATTTGTATGATTATTACTTATTAGTTGTATTGTTTGCTAAATGCAGATGAGAGGAGGAGTGGGCAAATCTATGCCGCTAGTCACAGAGTTGATGGGTTCTGGAGCGCGTCACACCAGAGCTCGTGGTGTTGATGCTTCCGTTCGTAGACAGCGGGAGGCAGAGCATAGGGGATTCGAGGACGTACCTTATACTGAATTTAGTACTGAGGATTCGAGCGAGTATTATTGGCACGATGAGGCCGATGATCAGGAGGGCGGTGATGATTCTTCTTCCTTTTCGTGTCGGGTTCGGAAGGGGAGAGGGGGGAGGTTTGTCACTTCTGGGTCTACCAAAGAGTAAACGACGAGGCGAGGATGACACATCTTGGATGGTTACTGAGGAGATGCCTGGTGGCCCTATCGACGGCAGCGTTATCCCGAATTTTGGTGGGCATGTCGCCGCGTATATCTGGACTGGAGATATGAGAGGTTTGCTGAAGTGTCACACCAGGACTGCTGCTTGTCAGAGCTTGAGTCAGTGGCACTCAGTGATGTCACCCTCTTTAGTGAGTCAGATCTGTGGGACTGGGTTATCCCACCTGACGGACGCCATGTTCAGACATATTGACTCCCCGTTGATTTCTGCATTCGTTGAGCGGTGGAAGCCCGATACGAACTCTTTTCACATGCCGTTCGGAGAGATGACCATCATGTTATATGATGTGTGGCAGATCCTTCGCATTCCTGTTGAGGGGCGATTGGTTGATGCCGATAGCACATCTACACAGTTGCAGGTGGATGTGATGGAGGTTCTTGGAGTATCGCGGTCGGAGCTACTAAGTACTCACTGGGGGGTGGCGGCGTACTTATGGACTCGATTTTCAGGTCATGCCGTGATGGAGGTCGAGTGGAGGGCACCCAGGCTGTAGCTTGGATGTGGTTGGTATTTGGATCCACCTTGTTTGTTGACAAGAGTGGTAACCGTATTAGGCCGTCCTGCATATTGGAGGTGAGGGATTACGGATACGACCGATCAGTATTCATGGGGTTTGGCCGCATTGGCTTTCATGTACCGTCAGCTCAGTATCACTAGTCGTGGCGACTCCATGGGTATTTGTGGATGTCTTACCCTCGTTCAGGCTTGGATTTATGAGTATTTTCCCTGCTTTTGACATCATCGAGAGCGTATGATTGTTGACTCCACGCAGCCTCGAGCTTCTACATGGAGTGTCCAGCCTGAGGGTAAGGCCGAGCACCGACTCCAGTCTTCGCGTCACCGCATTGATCAGTTGACAGCCGCAGAGGTATAACGATTCCTTCTAACAATCTCACAATTCATTTAAAAATAACTTGTATAATTTGTTGATTACATATACGCAGATACAGTGGTTGCCTTATGGCCCTGATCCAGTGAGGGATGTCCTGAGGACCACATTCATTGGATGGCTACGATATCGGGATATTATCGAGCCATACATGCCTGGTCGGGCATTACGGCAACTCGGTTATGTGCAGACCATCCCTTTCCCGATCACTAGACCGGGGAAAGCGGTTCGGCGTGGTCGAGCAGATTGTACCGAGTTGACTATCCCGTTCGGATGTCATCTGATGATTGGATGATGTTTCCAGGCGCATACAGGCTTCCTCTCGCTGACTATCAGGCTGCTACTCATGATCAGGCTACATGCGTCGATGATTACATTGAGTGGTATTATCGGTATTCGCACCCTCAGCTACTGAACGACGGTGCAGCACCTGGATCAGTGATCCCTTCTCGTTCCAGCAACGATTACGTATGTTCTTTAACTTTGCACTTTGTTTGAATTCATCATACATTACTCATTGTATTATATTGTCTATATTTTTTACAGTGGGTTAGTCGATTGGCCGGTATTACCTAAAGATCAGACGTACACCTTCCCTCGCATCAAAGCGGTTTACGATGCTTGAGGAGTACATGAGGGATTGGCATTTGGCCAATTGATTTTGTATTTTGTATTTTGTTTATTTTGTGTATGACGGTATTTTGATTGGCACTTCCTTTTTTTTTTTTGTATTTTGTATTTTGATTGGCACTTTCATTTTGCATTTGGCACTGTACCTTTGTTTGTTTTTTCCCTTCTGCATACAAAAACGAAAATTTTTCTGTCAACTATCACGATCAACAAAAAAGAAAATCAACTATAAGGATCAACAAAAACGAAAATTTTAATAATTAAGGAACATACAACAAATTCATTTTTACATCATACCGACTAATCTATTCCATTTTTCTGTCCTGCTCGTATAGAAATTCTCCCAGCCACCAACACTACTATCATGGTATCTAAACCATTTAGTCACTATGGGTGGTAAAGGAAAATTAGGCATTAAATCTAGATGAATAAAATGTTTGTACGTATCTCCTAAATGACAAATGACAATCTCTTGGCTAGGCCGTGTTGCCGTTGAGGGTGCTTTCAACGGCGGCACAGTGAGACATGAAAATAAAGATCTACCGTTTTCGAATCCGAATAGTATGACGGCGGCATTGAAAATAGTATCAATAGGGAATAAATCTTCAGCCACAGCCATCCAATGATCCGATCCACATGCACCACCATCCCATGTAATACATCGAACCTCATGTTCAATCCCATCATAGTAGATCGATCGGTACAGTGTACAGTTAGCCATAATTTCATTTGCAATGCATACATGCACAATACGCCATTTATCTTGGTCGCCAAATATGTAGTCGACGATAACACGAAATCCACAATTACCGTCTCCGGGGACATCAAGATAACCTTCTACAAACGGCAAAATAATTCCCGGTATCTTGTCGATATGGTGATAGTTACCTATCTCCACTCGGTGTTGTGCATCTGCAAACCCATATTCAATATATTACATATTATCGTAACAATATCAAACTTAAAAAGCATATCACGAGTATTAATAAATTTGTTCATACCCGATGAAGAGGCATTGTGGACTGATGCATAAGAGCTGCGGCCACAACCACTGGATGAGCGGGAACGACCACGACCCCTTTGGCTATACTCCCAACCACTAGGATCGCTTCTAGTCGATGAACTTCCTCTTGGTCCACCCTTGACTTCCGTATTCACTTGTGGTTCAACGTAACGCGTTTGATCAGGGTGAAGATGATCGTGGATCATAAGTGATACGTTACGGACAACTGCAGGATCGCTCTGTTTGACCTCATCGACAAGGGCCTGGAAGTACCGCTGGTCCTCCGATTCAGCACCGGTAGAAGGATCGACAAATTCGGTCGTGTCCACACCATCACTAATAATAAGTGTTTGCCAAAATATGTAAAGACGAATAACACTACATGGGGTCCACGATTCCATAAGTCTCTTGAGCTCACACGCACAAGGAATCTGATGGGTGGTTTGGAGTGCACAACCGCAACGATGGTACACTTGATCACTTAATTCTCTCATACGTGTCAATTCATTCGACAGTAATCGCAGACAATGATGGGAAACACGACAGCGCAAGAAGTTGAATGGAAAACCAGAGTACACCACGCCTGTACGACACCTAGACTGTTCAAGTGTGTATCTGATCTGCGTTAGTTGTGATTTAATCTCCTGGTTCACTTTGGTCGAGACGGTATCGAGGGCTCCGGTGGAAGACTTAAGCCATTGCTTTAACTCGGCATGTGCACTCTCTACTCTACAAGGGGTTGTGTTTCCAAAACGAAGCACTTTATTCGTCCACGTAACAACGAACATCTCCTTGTATTTTAGCCATGTACCCTCAAAGTAGGATATCACCTTAGGATTCCATCTCCATGTATCCTTCATGAGTTGCACCGCTTGATCGTATTCCTCTTCGGTCGCCGCTTCCATGATTTTCTTCCATTTCCCATTTTTAAACTTTTGGCCCATTTCTTTATCTTTTCCACAAATTCTGTAGACCTTGTCTTCAACATCCTTATTAATATGCCATGTACAAAGTAAGTGGGCACTATGTGGAATATCTCTCCAATAGGACGCATCAATCCCAACTCGCGATCCGTAACAATAGCCGTCGGATGAACATCAAACCCAAGCAAAATTTTCAACTTCTCCAACACCCACGCATAGCTCGATTCGGTCTCATGTTTCATAATTGCATAGGCGATTAGGAAGTTCTTGTTACATGGAGTCATCCCGACTATCTCGAGAAATGGCATCTTATACTTATTCGTTTTGTAGGTAGAATCCATGCCAATGAACCCTCTGTAGGTCCGGATTAAGTTGATTGATGTTGGATGTGCCATGAACACGTGGGTAACAACATTTGTATCCGGGTCTGCCTGCGTCCAATGTACGTAGTTATTCGTCACAGCCAAATGGTGAAACTGACCGACGACATCTCTTTCTTCAAAATCATGCTTCCTCAAGTGGTCTCTATAATTATAGATATGTCGTCTAGTCGGTTTGTCCTCGGGAAATTTATTCTGAATGGCCGCCAAGATGGCACACGGCTTGGCATGAGCAGCACTCATCTCACGAACAACTTGTTTGACCGATTTACTCAGTCCACTCATTTGACGATGCCCCTCTGGATATACAATAAATGAGTGATTGTGCATACCCTTACTCCCAGACATCGGTCTGATTATCCAACCACTCAAGTCATGCAATTGTTCGGACTTTATCTGAAATATACACTTGCATGCTTTCGTCTTTGTGTCCTTTCGAATAGCGCATCCAAATATCTTAATACCCCTCTGTACCGTTCACCACGGTTACATCTCAATAGCTTCGTCTTTCCTTTATTCTTGTATGATGAAATGATCAACTCGAAACCAATTTGAAGAGCAATTTTTTTTCGCCCAACCAATCGCATCACAATCACTAGCGAATATTTCGTCATTAACGAAATAACCACTATAATCAATGCCGTCACCTTCAAATTCTTCCAATATAACCTGAATTTTTTAATTGACAGAATGTTAATAATAATACCAATAATATTATTATTAAAATTTAAAATCATGCAAAAAAAGTGACCAGGCGTCCAAAAATTGTGCTTGGACCATGGCCGAGGCGTCTGACATGGACGCCTGGACACGGTACAGGCGTCTGAATCGGACGCCTATCCATGGCACAGACGTCTCAATCGGACGCCCAGACCATGGTTCAGGCGCCTGGTTTAGACGCCTAGACCTAGGACGGAGCGTCCGTAGCAGACACCTGTACCATGGTCTAAGCGGAATCTGTGGACGCCTGTACCATGGGACAGGCGGAATATTCAGACGTCTGCATCATTTTCTCCGAAAAATTACCTCCAGATGTGAATTTTCGTCCATTTTCGTAGTTGTCGATGATATTGACGATATATATTTGATTGTGTGTTCTGTAGAATAAATGAAAAATTACCTCCAGATGTGAATTCTCGTCCATTTTGAGTGATTGTTTCATACTGGACCCAACCTATCCAACTGCAAATTCCCACCAAGTTCAGTCGTCTCTCAATGACTGCTTCATGTTGGATCCCACCCGTCTAGTCGCGAGTTCCCACCGAGATCAGACCTTCCGCACTGTCTCTTGAAGTCCTAAATATTTAGTTGTTTCACCAGTGTACCCCGGGGGCTAGGGCTTACCCTTCATAGGCCGCTAAATAAATTTGCGTTCCTTGTGAGATTCGAACTCGGGTCTCTCACTTGAAGTGGGAGACCCTGGCCATTGGGGCAAGCCCAATGGTTTACCTAATAATCTCAACCTACTAAAATTAAAAGAAATAATCTAATTGTTAAGAATCGTTGAAATGCGCACTTCTCGTAGTACGTAGTAAGATAATGTATTATAATATGTGAATGACTATTATGCCCCTGATGTAATTATGTAATTACGATTGTGCCATCTGAAGTTTTCCTATAAATAGGACTTCAGTTATTAATGAAATATATACTTCAGAATCATTCTCTCTATTCTCTCTTTGAATCCTCTCTATAATATTTCAGTTTTATAATACGTTATCAGCACGACAGCTCTAATCCTTACTATAGAGTTTCCACGGGCTCAGACGCAGCAGGCAAGCAGTGCAGTAGAGAGTGATTGGCGACAGCAAAAAAAAGAAAATTTAAAGGTCCGCCTCCGGTTTCCTGCGAATTTAAAATGGAAGCTAAGAAGTAGGTCTCGACGGGCGCGAGCAACGACAAGAAGAGAAATAAATTTCGATGTTCAGACAGGTACATATTTTAAACCAAGAAAAAAAAAGTGGTGAATCGAGGAAGAAGAAGAAAAAAGAAAAAAAAGGTGTGAAGAAGACGGTAAGAAGATACAGGAAGGAGATGAAGAGCAGATAAGGAAGAAAGAAAAAAAAGGGTGGGAAGAAGAAAACACGCGGAAGGTAAGAAGCCAAAGAAAAATAAATAAAATATAAAAAATATAATATTCTTTTAATTCATTAAATTATTAATTCGGTTTTTCTTACATATAAGATACATATGATATCGGAATTAATTTTTCTTGATACCATCGTGTTCCATTTTACGAGAGCTTCAATTTGACACCAATATTGACATATGTGATTTTAATTCTTATATCATGAAAATTTTACAAAGTGGTATGTGTGATATTGCGGGACAGTCAGACGGCACTGATGCCGGCAACTGACGTCAATCGATAACCTTCTAATGATCCAACCTAATACCACATGATTATATTTTGAGAAAATAGTTGGACGAACCTGCTCCAGAAGAAGCAGTTAAATATTTACTAATCTAATTCCTGACTTTATTATAATTATCTCCAAGTGGTGGTTGAAACCATCTATTTGTTGAGCTTACATTATATTACTATACCTCCCATGTGATAGTCTGATTATCATAAGATGGATGGTGATACCTCCCATATGATAATTAATTACCACAAGATAGATGGTTATACCTCTTATGTGACAAGTTTAATTATCACAAGATGGATGGCGATGCCTCCTATATGATAAATGTAATTGTCACAAGATGAATGGTTTTACATATTTACTATACCTCCTATGTGATGAGTTCAATTATCACAAGATGGATGGTTTTACATATTTACTATACCTCCTATGTGATGAGTTCAATTATCATAAGACGGATGGTTTTACATATACGCAATTTATATATTATATATCACCATCGTGGTTGGTCATACCACATGAATGATTATCTAAATCCTGCTTTCGAAGAAGCAGTTGATAAATATAAATCCTACTCTGGAGAAGTAGTTGATCGATTATCTAAATCCTACTCTCGAAGAAGCGGTTGATAAAAATAAATCCTACTCTGAAGAAGTAGTTGATCAATGATTCAAATCATGCTCTCGAAGAAGAAACATTTGATGGAAATAATATCCGATCTCCATGATTATTAAACACAAATGAAGAAAATTGAGCAAATGATACCAGAATCTATCACCGATTAATTAAAGAAAATCCCATACAAATACACCGCATGGTGGGATCATCTGACAAGTGATATGAAAAACTATCACCGGAAAATAATTGCTCAATTAATCTCATGTTGATTATATCACATGGTGGGATCATTGAAATCATATTGATATCACAATAGAGAAGCATATATCACATATTCGTGAGAATAATGTATTTGCATAGAGGCAAAAGATGATCTTATTATTGTTAGAAGAAGCACAAAACAGTCGAAGTGGAAAATATTGAAACTAGCCAACAAGGTAATAAACACTCGACAATATACGAAAAGGAAAATACATATGAAACCCATAAAAAGGGGTGCGTCTCGAGAGTATAAAACTCCGTAACTCTGCCACCCCTGGCATTAGGGTTCATAATGAAAGATTTAAAGGATCTAAACTTCTTTTTCGTTTAGCACCAATAGTCTGTGGCTGATGAGCTTTGACTTTCAAATTCTTAACTGAAATATATGCCTGAAACTTTATAAGTAGATCAGCAACTGTATCAGCACATATAATAATATCTCTTGATGGCTGAGAGATAAAATTGTGGTCTACTCCTTGATCCAGAAAGGCAAGCAAATCGTTGAAGAAATTATTAATATTCAACAAACCTAAAAGTTTGGTATGGAAGTCCCGCTCAGCCCATGACGTGATATTGAAAATCCCATTGAGTGTGCCATAACCACCTGGAAGAACAATAAAGGCATCACTATTATTCACCATATACATCAAACTATCATGCACAAACTGTGCTTGAAGCATCAACCCAGTTGAACCCCCTATACTACTGGTTCTAACTGTGGGAAAGTGTGAGGCACTTGTTACTCTTACTCTCCCATTTTGTGCAGCCTCTAAAAGATAACCCAAAAATCTATGGTTACTCCCACCATACAATATATCGATTTTGTGTTTCCCTAATTCTTTTAAGAATTGATATGCCATATCTATATGCTGGATATGACCTATCAGTTTGGATCCACTTAAAATACATATGGTTTTAATTGGATGAGATCTGTATGAGGATTCTGAGAACTCCATCTATCTACACTATATTTTCAAAGTACTTTTATGAGATATACAATTTCTGATTTGTGGATCCCAAATTTAAAGAACAAACTTTTTACTAGAACACAAATGACTTCACGATTTTCATTGAAAAACGAGCAGCAGATAAGTCACTACTTTTACTATTTTCTTTTTGACAAAATTGCAGAAGAAAAAGAAAGATATGATATTATATTTTCAATGAAAATGACGTTATCTATCGGCAGTTGAAAAATTTAAATATTGGAGAACAATATTCATCAACTTGCATTATTTTGCTATTTACCTTTTACCAACTTTGACAGAACGGACTTACAAACTGGATCTTTTGAGACTAATTTTTCATGACTATAGCGTTCCAGTTCATCCTTAAATTGTGTCCACAGAGCTAATAGTTCACGATGAACGTATCCACTGGGATGTATATCAAGAATCTGTTGGATATCGTGATCCATAGATTCCTTACTCAATCCATCCTTGATAAATGCGATTTTATCTTCTCGATTTTTGAATACAAACCCCACCGATTTGCACCGTGTGTCACATGTCCACCGAGCACATTTATAACATCTATCTAATCTTTTTGCTCTTCATTTCTTTGCAAAATTACTCCTACCTGTACCTGGCATGTACTTAAATGAATTTGAAAATTCGACAGATAATCGAACTTGTGCTTCGATCAACCATCGAATATCTTCTGGGATGCCATTTCTCATTAGCACCCTTAATATTTTGAGTCGAGCTCGATAAATTCTTTTTATGATATTCACTGGAAGAGATGGGTAATATTTGCGAAGACTAGAAAGCATTGAATCCATTATGATAATCAAACCCTCGATATGGGTGTTGGCCACTAAGTATACTGGATACAGCTCGGAAGTTATTTTAAACAACAAGCTGTACTGATTTTAAATATGAGTGCGTAGCGAAAGTCTTAAATGGTAAGTTGCTGTGGATATAGCAACTCGATGTGCAGTGTACACTTAAATAATCACAGTTTAATAAAACAGTAAAGTCAGAAGGTAAATAACACAGTATTTAAAGTGGTTCGAGGTAAACCCCTCTACGTCCACTGGTCCTCCACACAGGAGTAAAAAGTTTATTATAATTACTGCGTACACAACTACGTAATTATAACAACACGTAATCAATATATCGTTCACACAGATTGATATAAAGATCTTAGCTTCAACCGTTCACACAGATTGGTTTGAGCTAACACTTGACTGGCTTCTTCACACACAGTTATGAAGCTTTGTATTCTTCGATGCAATTCCTTCACACACAGTTCCGGAGTAGCAAAAATTCCCAGTCCACACAGGGCTGATGGGTTTGTTCAAGTATTAGAACAATATATGAACAACAGCTTTGACTTTCCGAGCTTGTAGCTGATGATGTGTTGTTCACTGTTTGAGCACTATATATCTCTTATATCTGAGTTGCAGTGAGCTTTGGAGATATGTTTTGCTCTGATGTATATAATAATAACTTCGTAAGCTTTTTGAAACTGGTTAACTTCGTCACTGATCTTCAACGCCTTGATGAGATATATATAGTCTTCTGAAAATATATCCGTTGAGATAAATCCGTTGAGCAAGATTCCGTTCCAACAGGATGATGTGTTTGTGTAATATCCGCAATTTTCGATTTCCGGTAATTTCTTTTTCTTCGGCGGAAGTCTGTTTTGACGACTCGCTCATGGCCGTTTCGTCATTCTGAGAATGATTAATTCTACACTTTTTGACATCCGAGTTCGTTTCGGTGTCGTTTCGTTGAGTTCTGTGCTTTTTAGCGACTTTTCCGCACTTGAGTTCGATTCTTGCGAATCTCGACCGAAACTGCTGTTTCGAGTTTCCCGCAAGTCCGTTTAACTTTGTTAGACGTGTTGTGAACTTCGGTTTGGTTATTCGATCACGTATCGTGATTTTCGGGCATTTGGGCCATTTTCGTAATTTCCCAAAGTTTGGGGTAATTACCTTCCGTTGTCGAATTTCGAGCCTTCGGGTGGTCGGAATCGTGTGTCCTACTAGCTCTTAGATTCGTCTTTGTGAGTACTTCGTAACCGTATCTTCGGTTCGTATTCAGGTTCGGGTTTCGGTGTCGTTTTGTTGAATTCAGGATTACTAAACGACTTTTCTAAGTATGAGTTCGACTTTGTTAGATCACCATTAATTTTTGGTGACTCCAAAAATTATAAATCTTTGCAATATTATAGAACATCGAGTTAGCTTTCCAATGGTTCAAACGGCGAGTCAATCGGAGTCCGGACGAGAGAGTTATGGTCGTTTCAGTTTTTGGCCGATCACTTCCAGGAGCCTTTCGGCCGATAGGGGGGGTCGATAGGATCTACTGCCGGCATTCTGTATGGGTATCGGTTGGGCCTATCGGCCGATAGGTTCTGCTGTGTTTCTCTATATTACACGGGATTTGGGGGAAGGACTTCATTTTCCTCTCGTTTTTCCCACTTCCTTCCTCCTCTTCCGCGGTTGGAGACTTATGGATCATGGAGGCATGTTGTCATACATCCAATCCATGAAGTTCTTGAGTTTATAGCATCAACCAATCATCCGGTAACCTCCTCCGATCTACCGAATCAAGGTTAGATTTCTTGAAATCTAGTTTTGGGGAATTTGGGTATTTTGGTTGATTTCGTCCGTTTAATCCGATTTAACTTAGGATTATGATGGATTGATGATTATTTAGATGTTTTATATCTTTTACCTTGTTATTCCATGGTTGGATCGTATCGATTCGTTGTTTTGGTCGAGTTCTTGATCGACGCCTTGAAGGTGTCCGGTAGAATGTCATAGAGGGGTTTTCGGGCGTTCTACGATTATCCTTCCTCGTATGATTGTTGATTTATGGATTATATGTTGTTAGGGTCGAGTTTCTTGCGAAGAAACCAAGTTGAACCCTTCCGTTCGTTGTCGTTTTCCTTTCGAAAACATCGGGCGTTCAAGCTTTCCGGTTGAGCCGTGTTCGTGGAATACTTGCGTGCCGATTTCGAGGCAAGTACCTTGTCCATACTTTTCTTGTTTCATGGATATGATGATTGGTGATCGTCTTGGTTTGTTTGTTTGTTTGAAATGAGTTTTCAAAAGATTTGGTTAGCCTCGTTAAAGGCCCCTTTCAAAACCGTGTGTGTTTTGTGATTGGTGTGGTTCGTGAATAACTATGTGAATTCTATGTATATGCTTGGTGTTCATGTTGCACTTGGTATTGTGTGTGGGCGTATATTATTTCATTTCGGTGCGTTGTGAATTGACGTGGTGTTTTGCTAAGTGTTTGATGCCTCCAGGCGAATTGTTTGAATATCCTTGATGTGATATGTTATTTGTGTGAATGTGTGGATATGGTTGAAGGTCTACGGTGGCACATGGCATGTGATCATGTGGCCGGATGCAACAAGTGATTGATCCAACCGTGAGAGCTCGAGATAATCTACGGTGGCACATGGCATGTGATCATGTGGCCAGGATGCAACAAGCGATTGATCCAACCGTGAGATGTGTGTGATTTGTTTCGCTAGCCACTCGGGAGGGTCCTTCGAGGCCTCGAGTGGGACGTCGGTGGTATCGTCCGGTCCTAGGCGATGCGCGTGCATGATTATGTTTCGTTGATTTTACGTCCGTTGAGGACACGTGATGTTGGGCTCGACCTGTAAATTGTTGGTGATTTCCTATTTGCGAAAACAAAACATTTGGGTGTGACCCTATTGATCTTTTGAAAGAGAAGGATTTTATAATCCTAAATTGTTTTCTATTAAAACTCTCGATGGCATTTTAAACTGTTTTGTAAATTGTTTCCCTTATTTGCGATCTTTCGATTTTGGAAATGTTTACCCAAACTCTTGCCTCGAAGTACTTTTCTTTACGTTTGGATCTTTGAGGATTCCCGATTATTATTGTTCTTGGAACTTGTATTGTATGGCTCGTATTTTTGCACTTGTACTTGCACTAGCAAAACAAAGGAGTTTGCTAACCCCGAGTATTCGGGGTGGATGTCTATTTTGCATTCGGGTTTTGGAGCATAGCACGTGGTCGGCACGAAGGATGATGAAAGATGAACGATACTAATCACACGAGGTTCCGTTGATGTCGTATTGGTCCAAATCGTATTTTCTTTTCCGCCGCGGTATCTTTTCCCGTTGTGCGGGAGTTTATTTTATTTTGACCCCCGCGTGGGTATGTGTTTGGGAATGAGTTGTATATTATTATTGAAAGACCAAGTCGGCCCATCGAGTCATTTTAGCCTTAAAGGCGATGTTTAGATGTTTGATTTTTGTTATCAGCCTGGTAGATCCTCTAGGAGAGGGTCTACGGCGTGTAATATCCCTGAGTGGAGTGGGGGTGTTACATAAATGGTATCGGAGCTTAGGTTGTGGAAACCTAGCCGCCGGGTCGATGGTGTCTATCGAGTTTTTGTCTCGTCGGATTTTATCCGATCGAGTCGTGTCGCGACGCGTCGTGCGAGTTTGTTGGTCGTGATTAGTATCGTGGGCGATCATCATCTTCGTGCGACCTGTGGCTGTAAGTCTCCCTTCTTTGTGTTGTGCCTCGTGTGACGCGAGCTATTTTTATTATTTATTTGCTAAGTGACGGAATCCTCTTATGGATTTTGATTTCTTGATACGTGACTATTTGACTCTCATATTTCTTTCATGTGAGGAGTAGTTGCTGGATTGTGCATGTTGGACTGTATTTCTTTTTTTTCCGCTGCGTGAGTTCCCTTGTGATAGCTTTCGGTATCTTACCGATCAATTTTATTTCAAAATCGATTCCTTTAACCGAGTTGTTGGCCTTGACCGTTTTGACGGTAGTTGGGTGTTTTCAAATGATTTTGTGAGTTTTGATAAGTACTACCGTCATCGACCTTTTTGGGCATTCTTGTAATTGGTTTTTAGCCTGGTGGGTTTCGGCGCGGGACCCACGGCGCTATATTGTTTCTTGTAATTACCTAAAAATTTTGGGGCATTCTAACCCATTGAATTATTTTTGAAAACCCTGAGTATCTTAGAAAATTAAAATTCGAGACGTACTTTTAAAACGAATTATTTTCTTGCGGTGTTTTCAAGGTGTTTTCTAATGCCGCAATACATTTCAAAAATTTTCCGGTTGAGGACCAAAAATATTTTTGAGATATTTTCAAATGCAGTTGCTTAGACCCGAGGGTCGAATATTTTTGAAAGTTTTTCACTAAAGGAAAGGTGTCCTCATTTTTGTTCAAACGCAAGATGATTTTCAAAGTCTCGATAATGGTGTTTGTACTACTTTTTGTAAAATGATACTCAAGATCAACTGTTGTTTCCAAACTGTTTTCAAAAGGTGGTTCTCGTTTTTAAAACCTATCATTCCTGTTTGCGGACCGGAAATGCGTGTATGGTTTTCGAACTTTCGTTACGGTGTCAACCCCGAATTGTGATTGAATTGGTGGCGTGAGTGTCGAGTCGTTCGCCACGCATGTTTTGTTGGCCCTCTGTGAGAGGTGTGAACTGGTGTTTACTGTTTATCGCCTCGTGGCGATTTGCGTATTGTCGCACTAGTGTGGGTTGTTAAAGCCTGGATTTTTATGCGTTATACACATGGGTGATTGTTTCATGATGTTTGTGATTGTGTGATGGCTGTCGTTCGGGATGTTGTAATCTTCGAATGATGCCGTTGTTGTTGTGATTTTTGTATGCGTTGATATGTCATGCTGAGTTGGCATCTCCGGTATGTTGTTTTGCGGTGTTTTGATCCATTGTATCGAGCATTTATATTTTCGGTATGCCGAGCCGAGGCGTTTCAATCGTGATGTGCCGGGGCATGCACGTGTAAATTGTCCTTCTCGTCGATAACACATTTCTAGTGTGGACTCGAGGGACACCGAATTCAGTTTTGTGAATTGGCTACCGAGACTTTCGGAGTTCGCGCTTCAAAGACAAGTATCGAATCGGCTTTGAGAGGCCTTCAAGGATGTTTCTGTCGGTTCTGTTGTGTCGTCACCTTGATTTTGCTGTGAGTTATGGGGCGACCTTCTTTTATAAGAGGTCGAATGTAGTACCCGTGTTGTTTTTAGACTTCGTATTTTCTCTTTCTCCGCCTATCGATTCGCTCGTGTTCGTTGATACAATCGAACTTGTTTTGTATTTCGGGTTCATCATTCGAACGAGCCGTGATCTTGTTTTGGGTCAATCGTTATCGCCGTCACTTTCCGAATTCGGTTCGATTCTTGTGAACCTTGTTTGGAAGTAACATCTTTGGTTCTACTAGTTCTTTTATTCAAGTGGACTGGATCTTGAACTTTTACATTTTCGACTGTCGACTCGCTTATGTTCGTTGACATTTCGAGCTTGTCCTGCTCCTTGCTTTTGTTGATCGAACGAGTGTGGTATTATTTCTAATAACTCGCTTGTCGTTGTGACTTTTCTATTGCTATTCCCTTTCATGTGGATCTTATGTGAATGCATACGTTGTTGTTTTCACCGGATCATATATTGTCTCGAGTCGAGATGTGAACCTTGGAGTTGTTGTTTGAACTTTATTGTTCTTTGTGATTCGAACATGATTCTTCGATCTTTGTTGTCTCGATCATTGTGGTTTGATCGTTTGATTGTTCGTTTTTTTTGCCAATCTCGTTTCGTGATTGTTGAACATTCAGACTCCTTCGAAATTTCCTTAAGTTCGGGAAATTAGTTTCGTTTTCAATCTTCCATCCCTTAGGCGATGGGATTCCGTGTTTGTTCAGCGGTTGACTCGCGTTTTGATTGATGTACCGTTGGGTTGGTCAATCATACTGATTTTCGTTCGTTGTGTTTTGTGATTATCGGATAATTGACTTGGCTATAGTATCCGTTTGATGACGCTTGTCGTTTGTTGGTTTTATTGTATCCCTAACGGCTACATTGTGTTGGTCGCCGTGGAGCGTGTTTTCACGCCGTATATTCCTTTGCGTTGTTTGTAACATTTCGCCGTTGGGCATTAGTTACGCATTCTTGTGTATCTTGTTGAGTTTTTTCTGGCGGAATATTTCTTCTCCCTACTTGTTTTAAGTTTCGGGACGAAACTTCTTTTAAGGGGGGTAGAATGTAATATCCGCAATTTTCGATTTCCGGTAATTTCTTTTTCTTCGGCGGAAGTCTGTTTTGACGACTCGCTCATGGCCGTTTCGTTATTCTGAGAATGATTAATTCTACACTTTTTGACATCCGAGTTCGTTTCGGTGTCGTTTCGTTGAGTTCTGTGCTTTTTAGCGACTTTTCCGCACTTGAGTTCGATTCTTGCGAATCTCGACCAAACCATTGCTTTGAGTTTCCCGCAAGTCCGTTTAACTTTGTTAGACGTGTTGTGAACTTCGGTTTGGTTATTCGATCACGTATCGTGATTTTCGGGCATTTGGGCCATTTTCGTAATTTCCCAAAGTTTGGGGTAATTACCTTCCGTTGTCGAATTTCGAGCCTTCGGGTGGTCGGAATCGTGTGTCCTACTAGCTCTTAGATTTGTCTTTGTGAGTACTTCGTAACCGTATCTTCGGTTCGTATTCAGGTTCGGGTTTCGGTGTCGTTTTGTTGAATTCAGGATTACTAAACGACTTTTCTAAGTATGAGTTCGACTTTGTTAGATCACCATTAATTTTTGGTGACTCCAAAAATTATAAATCTTTGCAATATTATAGAACATCGAGTTAGCTTTCCAATGGTTCAAACGGCGAGTCAATCGGAGTCCGGACGAGAGAGTTATGGTCGTTTCAGTTTTTGGCCGATCACTTCCAGGAGCCTTTCGGCCGATAGGGGGGGTCGATAGGATCTACTGCCGGCATTCTGTATGGGTATCGGTTGGGCCTATCGGCCGATAGGCTGGCCGATAGGTTCTGCTGTGTTTCTCTATATTACACGGGATTTGGGGGAAGGACTTCATTTTCCTCTCGTTTTTCCCACTTCCTTCCTCCTCTTCCGCAGTTGGAGACTTATGGATCATGGAGGCATGTTGTCATACATCCAATCCATGAAGTTCTTGAGTTTATAGCATCAACCAATCATCCGGTAACCTCCTCCGATCTACCGAATCAAGGTTAGATTTCTTGAAATCTAGTTTTGGGGAATTTGGGTATTTTGGTTGATTTCGTCCGTTTAATCCGATTTAACTTAGGATTATGATGGATTGATGATTATTTAGATGTTTTATATCTTTTACCTTGTTATTCCATGGTTGGATCGTATCGATTCGTTGTTTTGGTCGAGTTCTTGATCGACGTCTTGAAGGTGTTCGGTAGAATGTCATAGAGGGGTTTTCGGGCGTTCTACGATTATCCTTCCTCGTATGATTGTTGATTTATGGATTATATGTTGTTAGGGTCGAGTTTCTTGCGAAGAAACCAAGTTGAACCCTTCCGTTCGTTGTCGTTTTCCTTTTCGAAAACATCGGGCGTTTCTGTAACACCCCCAAGACGTTCAGGGCATATTACAGCGCCGTGGACCCCACACTGTGGAATCCACCATGCTATCATAACAACAAGACATTCGACAACGAAAAACTATCATTAATAAAACGACAATTCAAATAAAAGACTACAAACCGACCATTAAATTCTGACATCAAATCCATTTCCCAAAACGGGAACACAACATTAACAATTTCAAACAGGAAGTACTCGAGTACTTAAACCAATTTTATAATACATAAATCCCAAAATCAGACATCAATAGTAACCGACAGACATAACATCGAAAATCAAATACTGGACAATATCATGCTTGCCCATCATCCTCATACGTCCCGAGTGCTCGTTTATCCCCACGATCAATACCTGAAATACAAAAAGTATTTCCCCCATTTAAGGGGTTAGCGACAACTGCTAGAGCAAGTACAATCCATTTCAACTACACTCTAATCTGATGAATATATGCGCCAAATAGTCATTTTAGAAAACATTTTATATTCCGGAATATTTACAATCACAAAACACATTATCTCCAACAAATCACAATTCAAAGTTAACCGTTGGTACGAGACTCACGGCCACCGTACCCCGCAGAGTCCCGTCGGACATCCCTGGGTGGCTAACCACGGTTCGTGATACGCACACTCACGGCAATACGTATCCCTAGAGGCCCCGTCGGACCGTCCCTAGGTGAACATACACATAACCATCCACAACAACCACGATACAGCCATAATTCAAATACTAGAACATGTAAACAAATGTAAAGTACTTGCCTTTGAGACATTCTTCGAAGAATCGGAAGTGAAAAATGACTACGGATGATCCGAATGGAAAACGACGGTTCCTAAACGAAGAATTAGCATAACTCAGTCCCAACGGACATCAATAATCGAAAGGAATACTCCCAAAACCCCGATTACAATTAACGACAAAAGACGTTCAATCAATACGGGTGAGGGTTTACGCAAAATCTCCCCGTATTGATAATTCACGGATTAAAATTAAGGGAAACTGGATTTGGAATCATTCAATAATCACAATCGGTGAAGAATATCGTAATATAGATGAACAATTCGGAACTACACCCTAAAATCCCGAAATCCCCCAAATTCGTCAAAATTAGGGTTCCTGAGGAATTACCTTGGATTCGACTGATGGAAGATGTGAATGTTGTAGATTAATCTCCCTTGGTGCACGATAATCAATCTCTAAAGGAAATCCACGGGTTGTTCTGGACAAATCGCTCCAAAGGCACTCAAGAACACTCACGTCGCGAGAAGGGTTGAAGAAAAACGAAAAGAAACTGACTGAGGTTAAGTCAGGTTTAAAAACGCTGACAGCGCGTTACGTACGTTAACACAGGCTGTTAACGTACGTTATGATGGTTACGTACGTAACCCAACGCTGGTTAACGTACGTAACCAAATGTCTGTACTGAAAGTGAAGGGTCATAACGTACTTTATGGGTCATGCATAACGTACGTTATGCACGTAATGCACCCCGCTCAACACCATTACGCATACGATTCGACGACGAACTACAACACGAGGATAGAATCAAAAGTGTAAATACGAGGTATTCATAACAAGGAAGTTGAGTGTTCGAAAGTAAATGCACTCCCAACTACCGAGGAATCCAAAATACGACGAGGAGATAAATTTCCCTAAATTTATAGGAAATTACGAAAATGACCTAAGCGTCCGAAAATCACGATACGACGTCGGATTTACAAACCGGAAGTCTCAACATGACCAACTCAACCATAAGGACTTGTACAAACCAAGAAACAACGGAAACGAACGAGTTTTACGAGAATCGAACGCTCATACGGCAAAACATATCATAAAATGAGATTACGTGAAAACATCATCAAAACTCGTCCAAATGGAAAAACTCTAAGAACAAAGTAGATTCGAAATGTCGAAACGGTTACAAGCGAGTCGATAAAAATAGACATACACCAAAAATGGAAACTGCTAAAAATGGAAAAATTACGGATATTACATTCTCCCCCTCTAAAATAAAGTTTCGTCCCGAAACTTAAGAATCAAAAAGCCCGGGGTATCTCGAACGCATATCCTCCTCTAGCTCCCACGTCGCTTCTTCTACTCCGTGCCTCGACCATTGCACCTTAACCAAAGGAATGGTTTTGTGCCTTAACTGCTTGTCACGACGCTCCAAAATTCTGACGGGCCTCTCTTCAAATGTAATATCCTTCTCAATCTCCACGTCCCCAAAGTCAATAATGTGGGACGGGTCCGGAACGTACTTCCTCAACTGGGAAACGTGAAATACGCTATGTACATGACTCAGCGACGGAGGTAAAGCCAAACGGTACGCTAACTCACCGACTCTCTCCAATACCTCGAAAGGTCCAATATATCTCGGCCGAGTTTCCTTCTTCCCAAAACGGAAGACTCCCTTCGTCGGAGACACTCTCAACCGTAACATGATCCCCCACTTCAAACTCCAAAGGTCTACGCCTAACATCCGCGTAAGACTTTCGTCGACTCGAGCACCCAACATCCTCTTTCTAATCAATTCGATTTTCTCCTCGTCTCCAACACCAGATCCGGCTCGGTGCCAACCAAATCGGACGGCTCATCCCAACATATCGGTGATCGGCAACGCCGCCATAAAGTGCCTCATATGGTGCCATCTTAATCGACGCGTGCCTATTATTATAAGTAAACTCAATTAAGGCCAAATGCTCCTCCCAATTACTACTCACCTAACGCACACGCCGCAACAAATCCTCGAACGCCCGAATGGTACGCTCGATCGCCCATCGGTGCTGGGATGGAACGAAGTGCTCAAACGTAGCCGAGTCCCCAATGCCTTATGCACCGCTTGCCAAAAATGCGATACAAATCGCCATCTCTGCTCAAATAATGGTCCTCGGCGTACCATGAAGCCTCACTATCCGAGTGATAAAAATACGAGCCGCCTTTTCCGACCCCAAGTATCCTTGATGCCCAGAAATGTGCCGACTTAGTCGGGTCTACAATCACCCATACCATATTCATACTACTTCGTCCTCGGTAAACTCGTGACAAAATCCATAGAGATGTCCTCCCACTTCCATTCCGAACGGAAGTGGTTTCAATAATCCGGCCGTCACGATGCTCAATCTTGACTTGTCGACAAGTCAAACACTTAGCTACAAACCGAACTACCTCTTTCTTCATATCGCTCCACCGTAAATTCTTCCTCGATCTTTATACATTTTACTCCGGCCGGATGGGTGAGTAAGGTGACGATGAGCCTCTCGCATGATATTACGTCTCAATTCCGAGTCGTTCGAACACACAACCGACCTCGGAATCTCAACACTCCGTCCTTATGAATAACAAATCCCGGCTTTCCCTTCTCTACACTCTCCCGAAGTCAATAAACATCGGGTCCTCCAACTGTCCCGATTTAATGTCCTCGACTGAGATGAAGAAATCTCAAGAGTACGTGAATCGCCCGGAACTCTCGCGCAAGACAACCTCAATGCTCAACCTCATAAGCTCGCCAAGTCCCGACCGGGCCGTAAGCAACTCAAGCGCTCAAGCGATATCGATTTCCGGCTCAAGGCGTCTCGCTACCACATTAGCCTTGCCCGGATGATAAAGGATCTCGAGATCGTAATCCTTAATCAATTCCAACCACCTCCTCTCGCCTCATATTAAGCTCTTTCGCGTGAAAATGTACTTCAGGCTCTTGTGATCGGTGAAAATCGACACGACGAGCCATACAAGTAATGACGCCAAATCTTCAACGCAAAAACAATGCGGCCAACTCAAGATCGTGCGTAGGTAATTCAATTCATAGGGTTTCAACCGACGGAAGCATAAGCAATCGTCCTCCCGTGCCGCATAAGTACGCATCCGAGCCCTTGGCCCGAAGCATCACTATAAACCGAGAAACCATCATTACCACTCGGTAAGGCCAAAACGGAGCGGTCGTCAACCGCTTCTTCAACTCCTCAAAACTATTCTGCCTCTCATCGGTCCACACAAACTTCTCGACTTCGTAACAATCGAGTCAGCGGTCGAGCGAGTTTAGAGAACCCCTCGACGAATCTACTATAATACCCGGCTAATCCCATAAAACTACGGACCTCTTTCACGTTCTTGGGCGGCGCCCAATCCAACACAGCCTCTACCTTATGTGGGTCCACACGAACACACTCGGCCGAGATCACATGACCGAGAAACATAACTTCCCGTAACTAAAACTCGCACTTTGAGAACTTCGCAAAAGATGCCGAGTTCTCAAAATATCTAACACAATATGCAAATGACGGGCGTGCTCCTCCTCGCTCCTCGTGTAAATCAGTATGTAATCTATAAAAACGACTACACACTTATCGAGGTACTCGATAAAGACTTTGTTCATAAGCTGCATGAACACGGCTGGTGCGTTGGTTAGCCCAAAAGGCATAACCACAAACTCGTAGTGACCGTATCTCGTCCGAAAGGCCGTCTTCGGAATATCGGTATCCTTCACTCGGGTGATAATACCCGATCTCAAATCAATCTTCAAAACACGGTCGCTCCTTGCAACTGATCAAACAAGTCATCAATCCTCGGGAGTGGATATTTGTTTTTGATGGTCACTTTGTTCAACTCTCGGTAGTCGATGCACAAACGAAGTGACCCATCCTTCTTCTTTACAAATAGGACCGGTGCGCCCCAAGGCGAAGCACTCGGTCGAATATACCCCATGTCTAGCAACTCTCCCAATCGCTTCTTCAACTCAAGCATCTCGGCAGCGCCATACGGTATGGCGTCTTAGAGATAGGTGCCGCACCCGGCTCTAGATCGACGGTAAACTCAACCTCTCGCCCGGCGGCAAACCCGCAACTCATCGGAAAGACGTCGGGATACTCACATGCTACCGAATAGACGAGCTCGACTCCCCTTCTTCCGATCTCAAAGCGTAACACCAATAGCCCGTGCAACCTCCCCGAAGGAGTCTCACCGCCCTCAAAGCGCTGATCGGTAATCTCTGCTACCCCGCTTACGCCCCACAAAAGAATGCTCGGTACCATCGTAGGCTAACATCGAAACAGCCTCGTTCTATAATTCATGATCGCCCCATGACGGTCCGGCCCAATCCTCACCCGAATCAAATCCTCATCTCTAATATCTACCGCAATCAGTTAGAAAGCCAATCCCTCCCGCGATACTCACGTAAAATCTCTAATCTCACGGTCCCCACGATGCTATCCCCGCTAGGAAGTTTAACAACAAAAGGCTCACAAGCAACAAGGCAATCAACATGCAAGCGACGCACACAATCCTTAGATATAAAAGAATGAGTAGCACCAGAATCGAACAATACGGAAACAGGATGGTCAAGGATGTGGGCGGTACTGTAGCCACCGTCGCGTCGGGATCTCCGGCTCGCCTCATCTCATACACACGGGCGGAATGCACCCCGCACTAGAAGCTCCCCCTCTAGAAGGCCGACCACGACCTCGACCTCTACCAAAACTCTGCTGCGGTGAGGAACTGTCAGTGCTCGATTCACACTCGGCTCTCCTGCACTGAGCAGATATCTCGAGTAATCGAGCCCGAGCCGTATCCGTACAAAACTTAGCACGGTGACCCATACGACCACAAGCAAGGCACTGGATCGGAGGCCTATCACACTCACGCAACATGTGACCCGGACGACTGCAGTTGAAGCACGTAGGACCACGAACGGAACCAGCAGGAGCAGACCTAGAACCGTTTCCTCGACCAACTGATGGCGACTGACCCCCGAAGACTCGCGAACCAGACTGAGTCTTCGGATACCCTCCTGACTTGCCTCCGGAAAACTGACCGGAGGTCTTCTGCTTCTTTCCTTCAGCTGCCGTCTCTGTCGCAGAAAACGACATCTCGTAAGCCATCGCCTTATTCTGATATTCTTTCAAAGTCGTGCACCCCAGACCAGACATGTAGTGGCGCACTCTCGGTTTCATCCGCATGTCAAAGTGGCGGATCTTATCAAGCTCATCGCGGACTTGGTTTCTCACATAATGTAACTGTTGATTGTAGTCCTTGATAGCTTGGGAAATAGGAACATCTTGGGGCTTAGCCTCAAAGAAGGCTCGGATCCTCCCCTCTTTCACTGGCCAAGGATGATTCGCCTTCCATCGATCTCGAAACTCGCCCACGTAGCCGCCGGCCACGCGGTTTCACCGCTTGCCACCACGTTCTTGCCTCCTTGGCGAGGAAGTACCGAGCAATGGGTACTTTCCTCTCCTCGGGGCAATTAGCGACCTCAAACACTTTCTCTATCTCGAATAGCCAATTCTCCCAACCGTAAGGGTCAAGCACCATCAAGCTGCGGAGGACGCATACGAATCACGTCCCCAAGTAGCTTATCATTACCGGATCCAAAGGGCGGAACCGGGTTGGCATTAGCATGGCCGACTGAACGGCTGAGCCGCAGCGCCATCTGGTTCGCTACTTGCCGTAATATGTTGGCCACTCCAACATTCTCATGAGCATTACGGAGCTAGCAGATCGGTCCTGCTGACCTCCGAACTAGGGGAACACTGCTCGACAAAGAGGGCATCGCCGAATCGGTTCCCGAGTGATCGGACATGGCCGCCCCACCGGCCGCGCCACGTCCCCTACCACGTCCGCGACCGCGTCCGCGTCCTCTACCAGCAGGAATTCTCAAGAAGCAACGGGTAAGTACAATTCAAACGCAAAACGCAAAAGATACTAAGACAGAATAGAACAGAACGGTGAAACGAGTCAAGTTAGGAAAACTTACGAGCACCGGCGCATCGAGATGATGGCATAGCGGTGATACTGTCCAAAACGACACTTAACTAGACCCAAATGACCGACACCTAGGTATCCATAAACCTAAGCTCGATACCATTTTCTGTAACACCCCAAGACGCTCAGGGCATATTACAGCGCCGTGGACCCCACACCGTGGAATCCACCAGCTATCATAACAACAAGACATTCGACAACGAAAACTATCATTAATAAAACGACAATTCAAATAAAAGACTACAAACCGACCATTAAATTCGACATCAAATCCATTTCCCAAAACGGGAACACAACATTAACAATTTCAAACAGAAGTACTCGAGTACTTAAACCAATTTTATAATACATAAATCCCAAAATCGACATCAATAGTAACCGACAGACATAACATCGAAAATCAAATCTTGGACAATATCATGCTTGCCCATCATCCTCATACGTCCGAGTGCTCGTTTATCCCCACGATCAATACGAAATACAAAAAGTATTTCCCCATTTAAGGGTTAGCGACAATCGCTAGTGCAAGTACAATCCATTTGAGCTACATTCTAATCGATGAATATATGCGCCAAAAAGTCATTTTAGAAAACATTTTATATTCCGGAATATTTACAATCACAAAACACATTATCTCCAACAAATCACAATTCAAAGTTAACCGTTGGTACGAGACTCACGGCCACCGTACCCCGCAGAGTCCCGTCGGACATCCCTGGGTGGCTAACCACAGTTCGCGATACGCACACTCACGGCAATACGTATCCCTAGAGGCCCCGTCGGACCGTCCCTAGGTGAACATACACATAACCATCCACAACAACCACGATACAGCCATAATTCAAATACTAGAACATGTAAACAAATGTAAAGTACTTGCCTTTGAGACATTCTTCGAAGAATCGGAAGTGAAAATGACTACGGATGATCCGAATGGAAAACGACGGTTCCTAAACGAAGAATTAGCATAACTCAGTCCCAACGGACATCAATAATCGAAAGGAATACTCCCAAAACCCCGATTACAATTAAGGACAAAAGACGTTCAATCATTTATGGTGAGGGTTTACGCAAAATCTCCCCGTATTGATAATTCACGGATTAAAATCAAGGGAAACTGGATTTGGAATCATTCAATAATCACAATCGGTGAAGAATATCGTAATATAGATGAACAATTCGGAACTACACCCTAAAATCCCGAAATCCCCCAAATTCGTCAAAATTAGGGTTCCTGAGGAATTACCTTGGATTCGACTGATGGAAGATGTGAATGTTGTAGATTAATCTCCCTTGGTGCACGATAATCAATCTCTAAAGGAAATCCACGGGTTGTTCTGGACAAATCGCTCCAAAGGCACTCAAGAACACTCACGTCGCGAGAAGGGTTGAAGAAAAACGAAAAGAAACTGACTGAGGTTAAGTCAGGTTTAAAAACGCTGACAGCGCGTTACGTACGTTAACACAGGCTGTTAACGTACGTTATGATGGTTACGTACGTAACCCAACGCTGGTTAACGTACGTAACCAAATGTCTGTACTGAAAGTGAAGGGTCATAACGTACTTTATGGGTCATGCATAACGTACGTTATGCACGTAACAGACCCCAGTTCTGAACACCAATTCTGCACAGTCGATTCGACGACGAACTACAACACGAGGATAGAATCAAAAGTGTAAATACGAGGTATTCATAACAAGGAAGTTGAGTGTTCGAAAGTAAATGCACTCCCAACTACCGAGGAATCCAAAATACGACGAGGAGATAAATTTCCCTAAATTTATAGGAAATTACGAAAATGACCCAAGCGTCCGAAAATCACGATACGACGTCGGATTTACAAACCGGAAGTCTCAACATGACCAACTCAACCATAAGGACTTGTACAAACCAAGAAACAACGGAAACGAATGAGTTTTACGAGAATCGAACGTTCATACGGCAAAACATATCATAAAATGAGATTACGTGAAAACATCATCAAAACTCGTCCAAATGGAAAAACTCTAAGAACAAAGTAGATTCGAAATGTCGAAACGGTTACAAGCGAGTCGATAAAAATAGACATACACCAAAAATGGAAACTGCTAAAAATGGAAAAATTACGGATATTACAGTTTCGAAGCTTTCCGGTTGAGCCGTGTTCGTCGGAATACTTGCGTGCCGATTTCGAGGCAAGTACCTTGTCCATACTTTTCTTGTTTCGCGGATATGATGATTGGTGATCGTCTTGGTTTGTTTGTTTGTTTGAAATGAGTTTTCAAAAGATTTGGTTAGCCTCGTTAAAGGCCCCTTTCAAAACCGTGTGTGTTTTGTGATTGGTGTGGTTCGTGAATAACTATGTGAATTCTATGTATATGCTTGGTGTTCATGTTGCACTTGGTATTGTGTGTGGGCGTATATTATTTCATTTCGGTGCGTTGTGAATTGACGTGGTGTTTTGCTAAGTGTTTGATGCCTCTGGGCGAATTGTTTGAATATCCTTGATGTGATATGTTATTTGTGTGAATGTGTGGATATGGTTGAAGGTCTACGGTGGCACATGGCATGTGATCATGTGGCCAGGATGCAACAAGTGATTGATCCAACCGTGAGAGCCTGAGATAATCTACGGTGGCACATGGCATGTGATCATGTGGCCAGGATGCAACAAGCGATTGATCCAACCGTGAGATGTGTGTGATTTGTTTCGCTAGCCAGCTCGGGAGGGTCCTTCGAGGCCTCGAGTGGGACGTCGGTGGTATCGTCCCGGTCCTAGGCGATGCGCGTGCATGATTATGTTTCGTTGATTTTACGTCCGTTGAGGACACGTGATGTTGGGCTCTGACCCTGTAAATTGTTGGTGATTTCCTATTTGCGAAAACAAAACATTTGGGCTGTGACCCTATTGATCTTTTGGAAAGAGAAGGATTTTATAATCCTAAATTGTTTTCTATTAAAACTCTCGATGGCATTTTAAACTGTTTTGTAAATTGTTTCCCTTATTTGCGATCTTTCGATTTTGTAAATGTTTATCCAAACTCTTGCCTCGGGAAGTACTTTTCTTTACGTTTGGATCTTTGAGGATTCCTGATTATTATTGTTCTTGGAACTTGTATTGTATGGCTCGTATTTTTGCACTTGTACTTGCACTAGCAAAACAGTGGAGTTTTGCTAACCCCCGAGTATTCGGGGGGTGGATGTCTATTTTTGCATTCAGGTTTTGGAGCATAGCACAGGGTCGGCACGAAGGATGATGAAAGATGAACGATACTAATCACACGAGGTTCTGTTGATGTCGTATTGGTCCAGTCGTATTTTCTTTTCCGCTGCGGTATCTTTTCCCCGTTGTACGGGAGTTTATTTTATTTTGACCCCTGCGTGGGTATGTGTTTGGGAATGAGTTGTATATTATTATTGAAAGACCAAGTCGGTCTACTGAGTCATTTTAGCCTTAAAGGCGATGTTTAGATGTTTGATTTTTGTTATCAGCCTGGTAGATCCTCGAGGAGAGGGTCTACGGCGTGTAATATCCCTGAGTGGATTGGGGGTGTTACAGTTTGAATAAAACACGATCCAGTTTTTGCGGGATTTGAAGATCTGTTGACTTACAGTATTTAAATACTTTATCCTTTAGTATTTAAATACTTCTTTATCAACGGGACTTTACTTCTAGTGAGTACTGAAGATTCCTTCTTTGTCCTGTTGAGAGCTGTATGGAAAATCACTGTATTGTTAATTCAAGACAGCTTCCATACTTAGTCTTTATGAGACTTCTTTGCTGTAGGGTAGGTTCCACTATATGCTGGATCTACGAGAGGTCTTCGATATAGGTTGACATTATTGATCAGCTTCGATACAGTTTCCTTACTGTATGCAGGATTGGCATATTGTCAAAACATCTTTATCATCACTAATCGATACAGGGATTGTTTATCCTGACTGTTTCGATACCGGGTATTTGTTATCCCAACAGTTTCAGATAAGGGTTGTTATCCCAACAATTTCCTCCTTTTTGACAATTTGCTAAGACTTTAAATCTTTCAAGCTATCTTGATGATGCCAAAACCTTCTTCATGAATCTAATGACCTTCTTGATGATTTCGGGCAGATATCTTGGTCTTCTGTCAAATGATCTGGCTTTCAGCAACTTAGTCTAATTTGTGAACTGCTCGCAGGTGAGTTCGATACAGCTAAGAGTTTTTACAGCTTAAGCTTATGATTAGCGCGCAGGCACAATCTTATAATGTATTCTAGATGCATACAACTGAATCTATGAACTATTTCGAAGACAAGTTCGTACAGCTTTAATTTTTAAACAAGTTTCTATACTTGTGTTTAATTACAACGAATGAATTAAATTACGTAATCATATAATAACACAGTAGATTACGAGTTGTAATCTTTCAAGACAGGCAAAAATTTTTATTGATACTGAAAATATAGTACAAAAAATTGCTGTTTTGAAAGTAAAATAACAAACAAAAAATGATACACTAAGGATTTCAGCTCATATAATCCGAGTGTCTCCATGGCCTTTTGTTGGGGTCATTCTCGGTTCCACGCCACCAATGCTGTAGGGAATCATTGCCTCAATCTAAATAGATTACTCTACCATCGTATGATCTGTCGAAGGAAAGAATCCAGTCTTCAGGATGGGTGATACGATCTCCTCTTCTATGTTTGGACTTCATTTCTTGTTGTAGAGGAAGCTTTCCTTCTTCTAACAACTTCGTGAATTTATCTGCAGCCTCCGCCAAGGTTTTGTATCCTTTGAATATGGCGGATTCCCTGACGAGTTTTGAGAAATATCTCATCAGTTCATTTTTCCTCCATTGCTTTACTTCTTCAGCAGTGGGATGGCGGTTGGTTGGCAGACGAATTTCAGAGGGTCTAACGATCATGTTTTGCCATGGGACATTGGGGTCATGAAACTCAGGTCGAGAACCTGAAATCCTGAAACTTTGAGAGGGAGCAGCTAATTTGTTAAGCTCTGCAGTAATGCTATCTTGAGCAACATTAAATTCCCTTTCGTGCTGAAGCCTTGTTCTCCTCGCTGCTTCTCTCGCTTCTTCCCCCTTTTTGGCGTCATCAAGACATCTTTGGATCTCCAGTGCGGCATCCTGTTTCATCTCAATATTTGATATTCTCTCTACAAGGGAGGAGAGCACTTGCGACATATCTTTGATATTCTTGTCATGGGCTCGCAGATGAGAAGTTGTTTCGATCATGGCTGCTGCTGTCTTCGCCTCAGATATGCGAGTTTTAGATTCCTCTTCTCTCAAGATCTTTTCTCGCTTCTCTTGCAGATTAGTTAGGGCCTGTTTGAAAACATGTGGCAGGACAATGAAGGCTTCGATAACACGAGAGACTTCATGCCTTAAACCAGTCATTTCTTCAACTGCCGATGTGTGCATCCAATCTAAAGCTTTTTCGACTGAGTGAAGGGCATTCACTGCATCCTGAATGAATACAGTCTGGAGGCCAAGAGCATGCAAACGCTCTTTCCTATCTTTAGTGCGAGGAGAATCCGGCTTGGCAAAATCTTCTGATCCATTCAACCTTCTCAAATTCACATTAGGGCGTGAATTGAGTTGGACATCCTCAGGTGTAGTACCGTCGTCGGATTCCAAGACGGTTGGTGGGGCGAGAGCTGATTCGATTTCGGCGGCAGGAGATGCAACATCCTCCTGTTTCGAAGGGATTTCTGTAGACACGGATACAGGAGGGACTGATTCCTCCTGGTGTCTCCCAGCGTCCGCCTGTTCCGGCAGAGGGACTGATTTCTCTTGCTGGAAGGTGCGAGATACTTCTTCTTCAGCGGCAGTAGCAAGCTCGGGTGCCTGTTCCGAAATGGATGGTTGCTCCTTTGCGACAGGAGGGACTGATTCCTCCTGGTTGGAATTATTTTCTGGCTGTTGTGAGGGTGGCTCATTTCGGCTTGATGGCCCTTCGTCATCTTGATAAACTTGGGGGACATCTCTTTCCCGAGCCTCCTCACGGCTCATTCTTAGACCTGTCTGAAAGGCATCGTGGTCGTCTTCTGAGTCGTGGTCTTCTTTTGGATCTTGGGGAGAGTCCTCGGACTTATCTTTTCCTTTCCTTCTGGCATCTGATTTGTGCAAGAGATGGCTTTCAATTAATGATTTGCAGCAAAAATTATCCCATTGGATCAGGGCTTCAACTTCTGTTGAGTCTATCACTTCGAATACGAATCTTTCTTCATTGGTCCAGTCGCTCCAGTTGTATAATGTGTCGTATGGAGCTAGCCTATAGCTTTTTCATTGAAGGAATCTTTCATAAGCCTGATCAATTTGCACAGAAAGAAGGGTTGCATTGATAATGGAGTCCGGGGAGGGACTTCGTACAACGTTTGTATCCGCTGTATCGATTGGTTCCTCTACAGGTGTGGGATCCTGTATGGAAGAGGGATTCCTTACAGGGGATCGTACCCCGAAGAAAGGTGGATCCTGTATGGGTGTGGAATCCCGCATAGGAGAGTTAGCTGTTGGCTCTAAAGGGGCAGCCGACTCACTAGAGTCTTCTAAGTTGGCAGATGTCCGCTCATCCATCATTGCCGCCAAAGGCTTGTGATTTACTATCGAGACAGTAACGGGCATCTCTTCCACAGGGGTTGGGCCCTGGGGTAATTCATCGGTGGGTTGCGCCACGCTAGAAGCATCCTTGGAGGGTTTGGTAGATTTAACTTTTGTAAGCCTCCTCTGCTTCTTTTCCAGCTTCTCAGCAACAATAGGTGTCTTTCTGTGAGATCTCTTGTATTTCTTGGAAGATTCCACACTCTGGGATTTCGAGGAAACATCCCTTGGATCTTCAGAAACGGGCATACTGTGGACGGATGGTTGGTTGGTGACCAGGGTGCGCTGGTTAGAGGCCGAAGGCTTGACGCCTCCTAAGTAGATTCGGGAACTTATTTTCTTAGCATCTGCGGATTGTGGTAGTCCGCATTTCATCAAAATGTAGTTTAGAAACAAACCAAATGATTTCTTTTGTGACGCAGGTTTTGACACTTCTTCCTGCAGACGCTTCAGAATTATCTGACACCAATTGACCTTTTCACAGGTCATAATTGCAACCATCATCCTAAATCTAAGATTTGTATACATCTCAAAGGCACCAGTGCGATTCTCGATGATACGGCAACAAAAGTCATGCAAGTACACGAATGGGAAGCAAAAAGTTTTCTTGTGACAGGTAGTGTGAACAGATTCAACTGAAGCTGATCCTGTGAACAGGCCATAGTACTTGCTCAACAGTTCTTGAGACCCAAAAGTCTCAAGGTCTTCCATGGTCAGGCCATCAGCGGGCAGCCTGAAGATTTTCTGGAGAAGATCTCGGTCGATGCGGATCTCCACTCCGCGGATGAAAGCGGTGATGTCAGCGACGTGGCCTCCTTGGGCCAGTGACAGAAAGCGGACGGCAGTGTTGAGGTAGAAGTCCTCAACCAAGTGGACGTCGTATTTCTCGGCGGTGTGGCTCCCAAGACGGTAGAGGCCTTGCTGACGTATCCTGGTGATGATAAACTCCATGGGTTCGACATTATTTGTTTCAGCGAGAATTCGCTCGATGACGACAGATCTGGAGAAGATCCGTCCATCAATGATGTTCGAGGCTTTCTTGAGGGCGGTGGCAGAGGTCTGAGCAGACGCCATTGATGAATCTCAAGAAAAGATGAAAGAGATTAAGTAAAACGCAAATAAAACTTGTAGGCTGTATTTGCTTGAGTGCTCTAAAAATATCCAGAAGGCATAAAGAGTCTCAAATGGCAATTTCAGTCCTTTTATAGTGGGCGGCGAAGAAGGGTTTTTCAGAGAACGAATGGTCAGATTTAAGGGATAGGAACCGGGGTTTGAAATGAACGGTCATGATGGACTGAGTGTAACTGGTACACTTATCCATTAAAATATGAACGGGTCCCACTTCTGACATTTGATGTTACCGTTAATTCCTTAAACGGCGGTTTAAAATATTAAACAATTTGAAAATGTCGCGGCTTTTGAGATTCGATTGTCCAGATGTCGTGTAAGGCATTTAATGTAAATGACGTTTGACATGAAAACAGGGCACGTAGACAAAAATATTTTAAAATAAAATATTATAATATATATAATGAATCAAAATTCCATAGTATGTGCTGTATCCGCGATGATACATCGTTCCCCCTTAAAAGGTACATATAGGTTTCAATTCCATACAACAACTTTTGGATTAATGCTGTATTCATGGGTCATACTGTATTCCCCCTTAATTATTGCACAAGTCAGCTGTAGGATGATTTATATCACTTTGTTCACTACAGTGCTGTATTGATGATTCTGAGTGTACAGATAATTAATGGTGGATACTGTATTCTTGGGTCTTACAACATTCCCCCTCAATTGTTGAGTAAAAACAGTAAATACTTACAGGGAGTCAGGCTGTAGCAATCCCAATTATTGTCGAAGCATGTTGAATCTTGCTGTGTCGAGAGGTTTGGTGAAGATGTCGGCTAACTAAATATCTGTATGAACCTTTTCTAGCCGAACATCCTTGTTCTCGACATGATTCCTTAGGAAATGATGCTTCATGTTGATGTGCTTAGTGCGCGAGTGCAGGACAGGATTGTGCGTTATTGCAATTGCACTCGTGCTATCACACATGATTGGCGTTTCCTTGGCTTCAATCCCATAATCTAACAATTGTTGCTGCATCCAAAGGATCTACATACAGCAACTTCCAGCAGCATAGTATTCTGATTCAGCCGTGGAAAGTGAGTTTGCCAATTGCTTCTTACTGAACCAAGAAACAAGTCTAGGTCCAAGAAAGTGACAAGTTCCACTTGTACTCTTCCTATCTAGCTTGCAGCCTCCGAGATCCGAGTCGCTGTATCCAACTAAATCGAATCCTCATTCTTTAGGATACCACAGTCCTACATCAATTGTTCCTTTAATGTACTTCAGGATTCGTTTAGCTGTATTGAAGAGTGATTCCTTGGGTGCTACTTGATATCTCGCACACACTCCTACAGCAAACTGGATATCGGGCCTGCTAGCCGTTAGGTACAGGAGCGAGCCAATAAGCCTCCTGTAGAGTGATTGGTCAACCGACTTTCCGGATTCATCAGCACTAATTTGCACGGAAGTGCTCATGGGAGTTGGCGATGATTTGGAAGTGTTCATTCCAAATTTGTTGAGAAGCTCATTGTTGTATTTTTCCTGGTTGATGAAGATCCCTGTAGGCAACTGCTTTACCTGTAAACTTAGGAAATAACTAAGTTCTCCCATCATACTCATTTCAAATTTACTTTGCATGAGATGAGAGAACCTTTGACACAAAGCAAGGTTAGTTGAACCAAAAATTATATCATCTACATAGATTTGAACCATTAAAAGGTCATCACCTTCCTGTATTTTGAACAAGGTTTTGTCAACAGCACCTTTCTCAAATCCATTATTGGTTAGATACTGGGACAAGGTCTCATACCAGGCTCTAGGGGCTTGCTTAAGTCCATACAGTGCTTTCCTCAGCCTGTATACTAGATCGATGTCGTCTGTGTTGGCAAACCCTGGTGGTTGTTCAACATAAACTTCTTCGGCAAGGTCTCCGTTTAGGAATGCACTTTTGACGTCCATTTGGTATACAATGAAGCTCTTATGGGCGGCAAAGGCTAAGAATATCCTAATGGCTTCTAGTCTGGCTACAGGGGCAAACGTTTCGTCATAGTCTATGCCTTCTTCCTGTCTATAGCCTTGTGCGACTAGTCTTCATTTATTCCTTATAATAAGTCCATTTCGATCCTTTTTGTTTCTAAATACCCATTTGGTTCCTATAACCGATTGATGTGTAGGTCTGGGTACGAGATACCATACATTGTTTCTTTCGAAACCGTTAAGCTCTTCTTCCATAGATGTTATCCAATGAGAATTATTAAGCGCGTCTATGGTAGAAACAGGTTCGGACTGGGCTAAGAATACAACAATAGTGCACATGTTCAGTCTTCTAAGCTCGAATTGAGATTTCCATTCAGGAAATGGTGATTTCTCAGTATCTAGCTTCTTGTGCACACAATACATTTCTTTGTGTACTCTGTATTCTCCTTCGAGTAGAAACACCAGCATCAATGTTTCCAATGATCAGCTCTTGCGGGTGATCTCTCAACCATCTTTGGTCAGGTTCTAATTCAGGGTCCCGTACTGTATCTTGGGTTTCTGTAGATACAGCTTCAGCTTGTACAACATCGGCTTCATCTACGTCAATTCTTACAGCTGCGGGGTTGATTTCTAGGTCAACAACAGGTTTTATGGGAGTTGGTGGATCTAAGATGGAGAGTTGTTGGATGTTCTGAGTAACATCTTCTATTCCTGTAGGGTCATGGTGAGGTTCGTCGAACACTACATAAACTGATTCCTCGATCGTCAGCTTCCTTTTATTAAAGATCCTGTAAGCTTTGCTAACGGAGGAGTATCCTACAAATATTCCTTCATCCGACTTCTCATCAAAGGTTCTAAGTTGATCCTTCCCATTATTCAACACATAGCACCTGCATCCAAAAATGTGAAAATATGAAACTAACGGAGTTTTGTTGTTCCATACCTCGTATGCTGTTTTGTTGTGGTGCTTGTTGACGATACAGCAGTTTTGAGTGTAGCATGTTGTATTGGTTGCTTCACCCCAGAAACGCTGTGGCAACTTGCTTGCGGCAATCATTGTCCTTGTAGCTTCTTTCAGCGTCCTGTTCTTTCGCTCGGCAACACCATTTTGTTGAGGTGTACGGGCAGCTGAGTATTCATGCTGTATCCCATTCTCCGAACAGTACTGCTCTATAAAGCGATTAGTAAATTATGTACCTCTGTCGGAACGAATGGACATGATACTCAATGCCTTTTCATTTTGAAGCTTTCTCAGGAGCTCGGGTAGCTTTGATGTTGTTTCCTTATTCTTGCTTAGGAAAATCGTCCAAGCATACCTGGAGTAATCATCAACAACAAGGCAGTATTTCTTACCTCCCAAACTTACCGGGTCTACAGGACTGTAGAGATCCATGTGTAGCATTTCCAACACTCTTTGGGTTGAAAGGTAGGATTTGCTCTTCAGGGTTGACTTGATTTGCTTGCCTTTCTGACATGGTCCGTAGACGCTGTCCTTTTTGAATGACACATTTGGCATTCCCCTCACCATCCCCTATCTTGAGAGCTTGTTGATCGTCTTGAAGTTGACATGGGACATCCTCTTATGCCATAACCAGCTTAGATCTGCAGTGCCTTTGGCAACAAAGCATGGAATTGAGGAGCTCATAGGCTTCCAGTCAGCAATATACATGTTACCTGATCTGCTTCCTGTAAGCACAACTTCTTTGGTCTGGATGTTTTTGACTCAACAACGATCTATATAGAATTTCATCGAGAACTATTTGTCACATAACTGGATGATACTAAGTAGATTGAACTGTAATCTTTCAACATAAGCTACATCGGTGACTTTGAATTTTCCGACAAGAAGGTTTCCTTTCCCTCTTGTTCTTCCTTTAGATTTATCACCGAAGCGCACTTTTGGACCGCGACCTTCTACGAAATCTGATAGCTTGCTTCTATCTCCGGTCATGTGATGAGAGCATCCATTATCGAAGTACCAAATGTCCTCCTCTAGGATGTCCTGTATGCAAAGAGATTAAGTAGATTTAGGTCCCCTTTGATTTTTGGGTCCATGAATGTTAGTGCCTTTAGGTACCCAAATTTTCCTGACAGGAATTGGTTTACTGTAGGTCATATTCGGTACAGTGTTGCGGTATCTATGTGGGGCATATACGTAGTCGCTATAACCATGATAATTGTTATGCATGTAAAATTCAGGGTTATTATTATTAGTCCAGTACGAGTGCCGTCTTGGAGGTGGAGCCATTTTCTTTGGCCTAACCGCTTGCCTTCTGGGTATCCAGTTGGATTCCCAATGCTGTGGATGATACTGTGCGGACACTTGCTGTCTCGATGGATAATGCGGCTCCTGTATCCAATACCTAGGCATGTTGTACTGATAGTACTGCCATGCGGGCCTTTGATATTTGGATACAACCTTCTTTCTGAACGGTTGTTGGCGCTGTTGATATGATCGGGGAGCATGCTGTTGAGTGCGCCTTTCAGGTCTGAATGGCTGGTGATTCCGCTGTCTGGAGTATGACTGAGATGGCGGAATGGCAGCCTTTGCTGTTCGCTGTGCAACAGGTTCCTTCACAGGACTAGGGGTATCTTTCAACACAGGAATGGGTTCCACACCCCTGACAAACACTGTACTAGTTTTCCCTTTGTTTGAACATGAGCTGTATCCTAAGCCACTTTTATCATGAGCATGTTGCCCAGTGCTTAGAATTTCTTCCATTCTTTTGGACGATTTCTCGAACGATTTCAGAATGGTCTCAAGTTCATCTTCTCGTTTTTCGAGAGTTTTGACTTTGGCTTGAAGCAGAACGAAATCATTTGTCTTGCTCTCATTGTGAGTTTTAACCTCACTTAGTTCATGAGCAAGTTGATGATTGCTCTCCATGAGTTTTTCGTAATCGACTTTGCTGGTTTCACAATCAATAGACATATTTTCATAATTTATTTTCAGCAAGTCATTTTCATCTTTCAGCTCTAGGTTGGACAGTTGGAGCTGTATATTCTCATTTTTCTGTGTCTCATGGGCCTTTTGAATGTTTTTAAACTCATTCATCATGTTTTCAAAAGTATGTGATGCATTGGAAGGAATGATTGAGGTTGAGCTTACCTCATCGTCGCTATCTTCATCTTCCGGAATGTCCTTGGCCATAAAGCACATATATGCTTTATCATCGAACTCATCGTCAGATGAATCACTTTCAGTCACCACCTGAAGATATTCTTCGGATTTCGATGGTGTGGGGTAGGCTTCTGATTCTCCGATCAGGGCCTTGAGCTTGTTTTTCCAAGCACGTCTTCGTTCATCCCTCTCTTGTTGCTCGGCTTCCGGCAAGCTTTGAACTTTGGAATGAGGACATTTGTTTGCATAATGTCCTGGTTTCCTGTAATTATAACATAAGTTAGCGTCACCAGATGAAGTTTCGGTACTTACCTTGTGGACAGGTTTGGGCCTGTAGGGAGTTTTTCTAGACTGTTTGATGAACTTCTTGAACTTCTGCATGAGAAGCGCCATTTCATCTTGAGACAGGATGTCGTCGTCACTGTCAGCATTCTTGTGACTAGGCTTCGACGAGCTGGTGATGCTGTGTCGACGGTTCGATACAGCGGCTAGTGCTGTAACCTTTGAAGGAGATTCTTCAGCTTTCTCTCTCCTATCAATATCATACTCAAACGCTGTGAGGTTAGAGAAGAGATCAAAAGTAGATATTTCATTTAGATTACAAGACACACGCATAGCTGTGGTCTTAATGTCCCATCGGGCAGGGAGAGATCTGAAAATTTTTAAATTCTTCTCCTTTTGGGTATAAATTTTGCCCAAAGCTTCAAGTTCACCAACAATTCCAGTGAATCTGAGGTCAAGTTCCTCAAGTGTTTCAGTTGATTTCATTTCAAAAGATTCAAATTGCTGAGTCAGTTTTGAAATTTTGTTTTCTTTTGAGAGCTCAGTTCCCTCACAGATCGACTTGAGTTTATCCCAGATTTCCTTGGCTGTTTTACAGCTCTTTACCTTCGAGAATGTGCCTTTGTCAAGAGTGACAAAAAATGCATTCTTAGCGACATTGTCGAGGTTGGCGCGCTTTCTTTCGCCTGTAGTCCATTGCTCGCGCTCCTTCTCGAGCATCTCAGCATGAGCTTGGCCTTCAATCCTTGCGGCCATGTTTACCTTCATTATCTTGATGGGGCCATCCTGTATAACAAAAATCATCTCTTCGTGCATTACTGCAAGATGAGCCTCCATCCAGATTCTCCAATCATCAAATTCATTAATAGAGAACATGGGTACTTTGTTGATCATTGATGTATCCATGTGAGAATGTGGGAATGAAAAAGACTGTTTTAAAAATTAAGTGATTTTGGATCTGATTCGGTTAAAAATACGACTGATTCTTTTTAGAATCTGTAACACCCCCAGAATACGTCCGGAAATGTTACACACCGTAGGCACTTCTCACAAGGATCTACCAGGCTAAACTTCACTAGACTACACAATGATTGACCGACCGGGGTCAATCTAAATACAACGCAGACCGACAAGGTCATTAAACAATTCAGAAACTAATGAATTTTACATCTCAATGACAAAAATAAACTTTCACACAAAAGGGATTACAATTCCATTTAATAAATGAAAACCTACACCCGTGCAAGGGTGAATACTCAACCAAATGGGAAAATACCGACCCAGATAGAATAAAAGAAAAAGACTCTGACTCTTGTGTGATTAGCATCGTCGTCTTCCATCTCCTTCCAAGCCAATCCCGTGACTGCTCCCGAGCTGCCAAAACCTGAGCGCATAACAGGCACCCACCCCCCGAAAACTCGGGGGTTAGCAAACTAGAATTTTGCTAGTGCAAGTACATAATATACAAGATATACGAACAATAACAACACAAAATTCAACCCTCGTGAAGCCTTAACACAAACCATACATTCCCATAGTCAATACAGAATAGCACTCGCATACACAAGGTGAAAGATAATCACATAGTCACATTCTCTTTACGGAACATAACATCAATGAAATTTTAAACGAGCCCAAGGAGTCAGGAAAATCCCTTTTGTAAAAGGAAAAGTATTTTGATAAGATAGTTTGCAAACGTTATTATTGACTCGGGCCGTCTTGGGGTTTTGAAAATCGAATGGGAACACTTTTGGAAAATAATTTCAAAAGCTCTCGGGTCCTTGACCCAACATATGGAAAACAATTACACGAAAGCCATGTCACGTTATTCGGGGTCCTCGACTCAATTTATAGAACACTGTCACAAACGAAATCATTACAACATCTCACAGGGTTTTCAACCCAATCCAAATAACATCATCAAGAGATCAATCATCTCAACATTTCACAGGGTCCTCGACCCAATAAACAGAATAGCACCACAATACAATCAAAGGCACAATCTCTCATTCAACATATCCTGCTCAAGACCCTCGATTAATTAACCCTTAGAGATTTCGTCAAACCTCCTTGGTTAATTAACCCTGATACCAACGCTTTAAAAACAAGTTGAAACAAACTTTCAAAAAAACACGAATCGCGGTCTATAACAAGACAACATTTAAAAGTGAGTTGAAAGAATTTGAGATACGAACATCGTTCGGTAATGGGGTCTTAGCTATCACTCAAATACCTGTAACCAATAAGCCTACCAGGCGCCTCCCTTGCGCACCTGTGTACCGGCATTCACTCCACTATGTTGGCCTCTCCTTGAACATGTCACCGCGCCGGCGATCACTCCCGCAAGAGCTGCCCCTTGCGCGCGCATTAGGTAACACCGGCGTTCACCACCCATATGGAGCCGCACATTGCAGCATACACCAGGCCGGAGTGCACGCCCCGCCCTCAGAGGTTCCCGGATACGACGTTTCTCACAAGAAGTATCCACATTATTTCAAACATCAAGCACACAGACAAACGTCACAACAATTATCAACTCAGTACATCAAATCACACAATTTCTCCGCCAGTCCATAACCACACAAATAAACAATAACACGCACGTTATCAATAAAAACTCAATCACAATAAGCCTACAAGCATAACCAACCAACACCGCACATATATATCCCTATATTGCAACTCAACCGAATATATATATATATATATATATATATATATATATATATAGAGAGAGAGAGAGAGAGAGAGAGAGAGATATAACCTTACTATATTATATGTATTAGTATAGTTCATCTATCAATCCAAGTTGAGTACGTCAACTAGTGTTAGCATTCATCACTCGTCATTCACCGACATAGGCATATATATCAATATACGTATATACATACATATATTTAACATATAAATATATATAAATATATATATATACACACACATATATGTGTGTATATATATATATATATATATACATCCGTATAAATTCATACACTTCGACAACAATGATTTCACGCAGTTACAATTCGTATATCAAGGTACTCGCCTTGGTAATCTCTCGCGGATACTTCAAAAATACGATCGATTGGCAAAATCCGGAACTCCAATGAAAACAACGATCGGAAGGGCTCAACACCAGATTTTTGTAGGGAATTCATCCCTAATATCCTATCATCGAACAAACAATCAATCACACAAGGAAAAACATCACAAAACGACCGAATCTCCCTCAGCGGCATTTTCCCGGACACCTTGAAGGCGTCAAGTGAAAACTCATATAAATGAAGAATCGGACATGACAAACCATGGAAAGATGATGAAATTGATAGAATACAACTTAATCTACAATTATCCATCAGTAATCTAAGTTCATATGGCTCGAACGAACGAAATCTACCAAGATCCCCAAATTTCCCAAAGTTTGGATTTTAGGAAAAACTAACCTTGATTCGGTCGATTGAAGGATGTTATGGAATGATAGATCAATGATATGAACTCAGGATCTTCGTGGATTTGTTGTTCAAGAACATGCCTTCTTGCTCTCATAACCTCTGGCCGCGGAAGGAAAAGAATGAAATGAAAAATGTGTTGAAACAGGGCTGCTCGGTCAAATATATAGGCAGACCGCCCTAGCGTGCGCTAGCGTGTCGGCAGCGTGCGCTAGCGGGCCAACCATGGTCCAGTCCATAGGCTCCTGGACTGACCCCCTCGCCTAGATAGCGCGCGCTAGCTGCCGAGCAGTGTGCGCTACGTCTGCCGGTTAGCGCGCGCAGCGACCGGCCGTAGCGTGCGCTACCGGCCAACTCTCCAGAGTCCAGAACCTCGGGGCCTCACTGCCCGGCCCAGGTAGCGTGCGATGGGTGCCGCATAGCGTGTGCTACGCCTACCGGTTAGCGCGTGCAGCCTCCCGGCAGTAGCGTACGCTATCTGCGGTCCACCTGCGCTCGTCGGCCCGGCGCCAGCCCACTGCCGTGCAGTTCCTCCCGCAACTGGGCCGGCCCGATTGCGATCTTGGTTCCTCCCGCAACCGTCCGGCCAGCACCCGGCTATTGTGGCCTGACGACTCGATTCCTAAAAATACATGGAACGAACACGACGAAACGCTCGCGAACAACAACATCGATCCAAAATGAAATTAATATACAACAAATCACCACATATGGCCATAAACACAAAATCGATTGTCGAGAAAAATAGTACCAACGCTCGAAAACTGAGAAATTTCCGGTCTAAAAAAGAAAAATTCGAATTAATCAGAATAAAAATCTCGAATATTATATTCTACCCCTCTTAAAATAAGTTTCGTCCCGAAACTTAAAATAGAGAGCCGCGGAACAATCAAGAAAATAACTACTTGCTCAACCCCAAAACATCACGAGCAATGCGCGAATGCGAGGTTCTAAAAATGTAAGTGAACACGATAAGTCGAGGTGGAGGAGTATGAATTTCGAGACAAAAGCTCCAAGAGTTAAGTGTTGTTACCCAAAATATTATCCGGAGATGATATTGCTGGAATGGTCGAGTAACAAACAAATGCGAGAACACTTCCGTGGGAAAGTAAATAACACAAGATTTGCCGGGGTTGTTAGTCCCGGGCTTGAATGCTCTCGCGAGATGTTATTAATATAAATACCTTGGAGTACAAATATTAATGTTAGAATACTATTACAATGAGTGTAAAGATTCTAGTTATCTTAGCTATAGAGCGTGAAGATTGCCGGAAGAACCAGATCTGATTTCTGTGAGTTCTTGCTTTTGATGTTCTGCATATGCGAATGAATATTACTGTGTATGTGTATGTATTCGTAAGATGAGTCCAACGTTCTCTCTGTACGTTTTTCCACACCTTTGGCCACTGTTGGAGGCTTCTTATTTATAGGAGAAAAGGTTGATGGGTCCTCTCCGGCGATCGCGGGCGACCGCCGTTTTCTATATTAGAATAAGGTGGGCGATCGTCCCGTCACGTGGGACTGTTCTCTTAAAGTCCGAGGCTGCTGCTGGCAGCCAGCTGTGCGAGCCAATGGGGAACCTACACGCGTCCTGAGTCACTGTCTGGGGAGGACCCACCTTGTACCTTTCGGCGGGCCTGTCAGTAGGTGTGAGGTTGGTGACAGGCTGGGGTCAAAGGCCTTATCTTGCGGCGCCTTTTGTGGATCTGCACGTGGGTCTACGTCCGAGATTCGGTCTTCGAAGACTTTGACGGGTGTTGGATTCATACGTGGCACGGGATGATCGTCTATGGTCGGACATCATAGGCGATCGCCCGATACCAATAGACGATCGCCTTGGGTGCCGACTGCTAGGCGTTTGCCCAGCATATGTCTTCTATGGTTGGCTCTTGACCAGTACGCTTATCGCCATCGAGGCGTATAAATCGTGGCACAACAATTGCCCCCCAGCTCGCTCCGATGTTGAAAACATGGGGTGAGGTGGCACTGTTGGTGATCGCCTGTTATAGACGATTGGCTCGTCTGTTTATGACAAGGACGATCGTCGCCTGGACGATCTGATTTCGAATCCGGACGATCTCCTTATGCGCTGGAAATAGCGTGAAATGGAGGCGGGCTCTTGAAACGTTGCAGGGACACGCGTCGCACTATCGTTGGGGGAGTCCGACGGTTTTGTCAGACTTGTCGTCTGGCGTGCTCTCGAAATGATGCGTACGCGGGTTTCGAGGGCTGCATTTAATGTGTCCCCCTCCCGACGGTTGCACTTCAGCCCTCAGGATTCCGCCTATTTGCACAGAGGTCCCTGCACTCGCCTATAAAAGGGCTAGGGCCACTTCAGTTCAACCCTTTATGCGCCCTTGCTTTTCAGACGAGACTTTGCCGAATTTTTTCGAAGATTCTTGTGCCGACCAACTTTCCTTCTAGGTAAGAACAAAAAATTTCTCTCCCCCTTTACTCTTAAGAACATGTCTGGAGGAGGATCTAAAACATACGAGGCTTGTAGCTCTTCTGCCGCCGCGGCTTCGCCTGACCGGGAAGAAACCCCCGTGGCTCTTCATATGGAAACGGCCGTCGAGGCCATTCGTGCGGGGATTGCACCCGCGGAGATTGAAGAGCTTTTCAATGAAGCTGACGTGGTGAGGTCGGCGGCGGCGGGGCAGAGGGGCTCGCCAGTGGATGAGGATGAAGCGTTGAGGCTGTACTGGGAGCAGAACAGCGTGTTCGGCCCTACCTTTTTGGAATTTGCCAAGCTCATGGAGGGGATTGCCGGACCATGTCCCCAGTTTGACTTCAGAGCCTATTCTGCCGCCCACCCCTATGAGCCCGTGAAACAGACGGCGTTTCGGGCCGCGGACCGCTCCTCGTGGACCCTAGGTCAGATTCGGAGTTCGGTGACCAGGAAAGACTTGAGTCACTGGAGGGTAAAATACCATATTCCTTCTGATGTTTCGTTGTATGTGCCCTCGGAGAATGAACGTGCCGACCAACCTCCCGAGGGTTTGGTCGCCGTCAATGAAATGATCCAGGATGCCGGCCTGCGGTTCCCCTTGCCGTTTGCCGTGTCATATTTGCTGACCGCCTGCAATGTGGCGCCGAATGCCTGGCTGCATATTATTAGCACCCTGACACTTTTTGGCGGTCATCGGTTGTTCCGCCTAATTTCTGCGTTGGAAATGAACTATCTCTTCAAGCTGACTGCGCAGAAGGGATCGCTCAGCGGCTACCACATTCAGGGCCGCATGGGTAGGGTAGTCCTTGGGGTGCCGAACAAGGTTCGGGGCGACCTGGAAAAATGGTGCTGGGTCGGCGGAGCGTGGAGGTCGGCATCGAGCGATAAGCCGGAGGAAGAGCTGAATATCCCCACCAGTTTTCCGGAGAGGAATCCGAGTAAGGGTTATAACTCTCCCTTTGATCGGATACCCCTTGGACTGATCTAATTTGGTTTTATTTTTGCAGGTTTCCTCGTTCCAGCGATCGGCGACCTTTCTTTCGACTTCTTGATCGTCTGGGAGCGAATTCGCGGTCTGCCAGACTCCTACATCGACGTTCGCACTCTCAACCACGAACTTCATCGGTTGGAAAATCGATTGTTTCGCTTCCCTCGCCATCTGAAGGTTCCAGGTATAAGTTTTCATTTCCTCTTTTCTGCTTGACGATCGTCTGTTTGAATGAGATGTCTAACTTGTCTGAATTTCTTCTTTGACAGAGATCCATTTTCCCCGTTATTCCGAGCCCCCGAAAGAGATCTCAATGTCGAACCCCGGTCTTTTGGGTCGTCTTCACCAGGGAAAGAAGACGGGTCGTGCCCCAGCAACGACGTCCCATCCTATCCCTGCGGTGAGACCTACTACGGTGCCGGTCGTCGAGCCGGAAGCCCAGGAGGAAGAACAGCTCCAGCGCAACCGCAAGAGGCGGAGGCCGGAGGAGTCCCTGCCGACTGCTGACGTAGAGGTATCCATTTTGGAGCCGCCAGTTGCCGCGCCACCTATCTCTGCTGTTCCGATGGCGGAGGGGTCCAGGCCCTCTGCTGCCTTCCTAAAAACTGCGGTGATCGCCGAAGCCGAAACTCCTCGGGGCAAGCCCTTTTTCGGCCGCGACCCCGAGTTGGTCACCAGGTAAGACCGGTTTGATCTTTCTGAGTTAGGCTATTTGTGTAGGATGTATACTAACTCCTTTGTTTCTTTTTGTTTGTGTTTCAGGGTCCCTTTTACCGATCCGGACGTCTCGCCGATGGTGCTGGATTTCCTGGCGATCAAGTCTCCGCGCCAGTCCCTCGACGTCCCTTCTTATGTCTCCGGGGCCATCACCTCTCTTTCTAAGGCTTGGACGACCGATCTCGACGCAATTGCTCGTCGGCGGTCTGGAGATGCCATGCTGGCGACACTCGCCCTGACTCTCCAGGTGGCGACGATGGCCGCCCAAGCCGTTAAGGATTATGAGGGGCGACCCTCTAATGCTCGCCTCCAACAAGATCTTGAGGTTGCTCGGAACCAGAATGCCGAGTTCGCTAACCGGATCGTTGACATGGAGAAGGAACATATTGAGACGACCAAACGGTCCAAACAAGACCTCGACCGGATGAAGCAAGAGCTTGGCCGGTCCAGGGAGGTAGCCGATCGGTTCCGCGACCAGATGACGGATGCTCGTCGGTTGCACGCGGCCTCGCAGGAGGAGGTGGCTGGGCTGAAGGCAACAATGGATCGGCTCAACGGCGAGCTGGAGAAGACGAAAGGGGAGCTGGCCGCCAAGGTAGCCGAGCTTGCGGATGCTAAAAAGACGACTGCGGGGCTGAAGGAGCAATTAAAGGCGATCGAGACCGATCCGTACCTTAATGTGGGGTACGTCGGCGAGTTCGACTACTATGTGGCTTACGCCGACGCTATCCGTGCTGCCAAGAAGGTAGGGATCGAGGTCGGCCCTATGATGGAAACCTTCAAGGCCTACGTACTCGAGCATCCCCTGCAGCCGGACTTCTCCCTGCCGATCCTCGATCTCACCGACTTAGGGATTGATCTGAGCTGGTATCCGTTTCTGGATAAACTTATTTATCCTGAAGCCGGTGAGGAAGCGCGCGCCGATCCGCCTGCTGGAGGTGAAAGCCAGTCGGGGGTGGCCTGAGTGATGTTGGAGTTGTTTCGTTTTCCTTCGCTTGTAATTTCTAGTTTTTCTTCTTGTATTGCCTTCAGGCTTGTACGTACGAACTTTTCAAATGGAATAAAATACTTCTTCTTCGCATCTTATTCTTTATATGTACCATCGCCTCTTTTGAATGTTTGCATATGAATTTATACAAGTGTTCACATAATCGCACCTGATGCCTTGTTTGTATGATTGACTGTTTGAATGTTGAATAGATCCGAATGTATTGGTACACTTGAAAATTCTTACTTGTAAATTTCTTGAACAAAACCGATCGTCATGTGTGTGTTTGAACGAAGCCGATCGTGTATGGTCCCTTCCCCCCGATTGCATTTAGGAATAGCTCCACTTTGCCCCTTGTTTTTGTTTACTTAGTGTAAGTAAGGGTACAAAAATAGTATGTTTGGTGAGCTATATTTAGTTTTGCCGATTCTTTGAGGGAGGACGACTGTGTGCATGGTCGCTGAGTTCGATGGACCGACCTCCGTAATCGTGTCTTTATGTGCGAGGGACATTCCATCCGTAGGTCTGTCTCGCGACTCACTTTATTGTTAGGGTCCTCCGTTAGGCTGCGCCCGCCTTGTATTTAAACGAAAGGCGAGCGGTCTTGGTCTGGAGGAGTCCTTGCACAGGGCCTCGTCAGTTTATTCGACTCCACGTCCGCGGCTTGTTAGCACTTTTCTACCTCGGGTCGACATGTTAGATGGCGACCCTCGACGGTATACGTTGTGATGGGGTAGGGACGCATCGCCTTGTCCGGGTACATCATGTTAGATGATGTACTTTTGAGGGCGCGCGAGCATGTCCATGGATTTAATTTGAGGGTCCTTCGGCTACGCTCGCCTCGTGTTTAAACGAAGGGCGAGCGATCGCAGCCCAAAGGAACCTTGCATGGACGAAGCTGTCGGTTCCATCGACCTCCAGGACCATGGCTGCACTTTTCTACCTCGGATCGCCATGTTAGATGAAGACCCTTGACGGTATACGTTCACTAGTAGAAAAAACATCAAAGACTTCGGTACGTCTCACTTCGGTAATGTATATTAGCGAAGTAAAAACAAACAACAACTTCGCTTTTCAATTTAGGGAAATAAACTACACACATAGACTTCAGTAAATGGTATCAAACAAAAAGGCAAGAACTAGTTAGAAATTTTAAATTCCAAAGACTTCGCTAATGTTATAATTACTGAAGTAAAAAGTGTGAATTTTTTTTTTGACGTAATTTTTTAAGTATACTTGAGCTCAATTATTTTTCAGACTCCAAAAATTTTTCAGACTCCAAAAAACCCTCCTTCTTCGCCCGCTCATTTTCAATCTCAACCCTCCTTCTTCGCCCGCTCATTTTCAGTACCATGCGATTCTCCAATCTCAACCCTCCGCTCTCCGAGCTGGTGCTCGAAGCCCTCACCCAAGGCAGCTTCGAGTTCTGCACTCCAGTTCAGGCAGCCACTATCCTGTTGCTAATTGCTATGCAGTTTCAAGGACGTCGTCGTCGACGCTTCCACCAGCTCGGGAAAAACCCTTGCCTTCGTGCTCCCAGTGGTCGAGATTCTCCACCTAGCTTCCAACAATCCCAAACCCAACAAGGTAATTATCAAGAGCTTCAATCTTTATTAGTTGCGACTGAGAAATTGGGGTTTATTCAATTTAGAGAAATAGGTAATCTTCGAGCATTGATCTCTAGGTTTTTTAGCTGCACAGCAAAATTTGGTTTTATTTAATTGACAGAATTAGTTAATCTTCAGAGCTTTGAGTTTTTTTTAGCTAATAAGAGAGATTCGGGTTTATTTAATTTACAGAATTTGATGTGTATATTTTTAGCTACTCAGGGAATTTGGGATTTGTATAGTTTATGTGCTTTGATCTTTGTGTTTGTTAGCCGCAGAGAGATGATGGGTTTTATCACTTGAAGAGTTACAAATGTTTCACCAAGATCGACACCATCTACTACCAAAGACTGAAAAGGTATAAATAAGAAAAAAAACTACTGTTGACTATGCTTCTCTTCTAGATTTTACGAATCTCCGTTTTCATCTTACACCCCTCTTAGCTAAATATACTTCAATTTGATGAAACTATTATACGGAAAGATGGCAATAGCTGTAGGATGGGGACGAGTTGCTTGAAACTCGGAGGAGTCTGCATTTCGAGTTATTGCCTAATCTCGTGCTGCGAGATTTAAATAATATTCACATTTTCTTCATAATTACTTTTCTTCTTTCTAGCTTAAATTGTTTCAATTGTAATGTCAATTCTCAGATTGGTCAAGGGACATACAAGAAAGGTGTGTATAGAGCGCGTGATCTTGAAACCGAGAAAATTGTCGCTATCAAGAAGGTGAGATTTGTCAATATGGACCCGTAAAGCGTCCGGTTCATGGATAGGGAAATCCTTATTCTACGAAGGCTCGATCACCCGAATGTCATGAAACTTGAAGGTCTAGTCACCTCCAGGTTTCAGCAATCTCTACCTTGTATTTGAATACATGGAACACGACCTTGTGGACTAGCAACTTCACCGAGAGTTCGGCCATCAACCTCAGGTGTGCTAGTGTTTATTTTTCTTTCTTTCTTGGTTACCCTCGTAAATGTACTATTTAGACACAGCTTCTTATCTCATATCTTTTAAATTTGAAGTTCGATCATTAGTAACATATACAGTTGCATTTACTTATAAGGCTGAATTGTGGTGTTAGTTCATTAACTCTTAGGGGTTGGCAGTTTTAGTTCTTTAACTTCCAGATGTGGCAATTCAGTACTTGATGATTTCTCCCTCGTGTAACTTTCATAGTCATATTTGAATATTTTGGTGTGTGAGGGCATTTTGGGAATTTAGACAATTATTTCGGACCAAAATTGAACTAACATGGAGCTTATAGGACCGTAATTGTGTGGAATTGAAATTTCATCATTATCATCATCATCGCCATCATCATCATCATCGCCACCGCCACTGCCTCAATCTCCATCGCCATCGCAGCCGCCGACACAACCACCACGACCATCACCATCATCATATAATCATCATCAGCAGTAGCAGCACAGCACCTTACTCTTAACTAGAACAGAATCATCATCATGATTGGTTTGATTATGATTTTGAATATGGGTTATATTTCAATCGATCGAGATGGAGTAAATGCAGAAACTTTGTAAATTAAGGAATTAGTCTATGAAATGCAAGCTATTCATTAATATTTTATGTGATGGGCATGCAGATAAAATGCTTCATGCAACAATGCCGGGACTCGAACACCGTCATAATCGTGGAGTCTTGCACCTTGACATTAAGGGTTCAAATCTTCTCGATTGACAACCAAGGAAATCAAGATTGGTGATTTTGGGTCGCGACTTTTTTCCGCCAATCAAAAGCAGCCTCTAACTAGTCGTGTTGTAACTTTGTGGTATCAACTTAGAGTCTAAAAGTGATTTGTGTGATTGATATTGTATATCAACACGTACATCAGTGAACATGGTTCGTAGATAATCATATTATTTCTCAAAAAAATAAAACAAAATTATCATCCAAAGTTGCTCCTTGATTTTCCATTTTCTCACATTGTTTTTCTCGACAGGACATTACATCCCCAGTTAGCTGTTGCTCTTCTGGACTACAATAAACACTCCAAAAATTCAAGTTTAACATTAAAGGGGTTGCTGTAAGAAAACATTTGCTCAACCTTTCTGTCTTTATTCATTTTTTCTGATTTTACGGAAACTTGCTTTTAATCTTTTTCACGTATTGGGCTTATATGTGAATGGTTATCTTGGCTTAGATTGGGAATCCACTTCTAAGGCTCGACCGTGATGTTCCATCAACTTATGAGTTTTTCTGGTCGCACGGAATGATTTCCGATGAAATTGGACTCACCATTATGAACGATTGTGATTTTGAAGATTACACATTGGAAAATCCACAAAATGTGTCTACATCATGTAACAATGCCGTATCTGAGACAAACAAGATTGTTGGTGATTATATAAATAGTTACGATGTTATTCTTGATGTGTGCTATCCGGCGATAGTGGAGCAAGAGCTTAGACTCAAAAAGATGGTACATTTTATGTATCATATTGTGTCTGATTTTCTAAATCATGGGCTAAAAAAATGAAAAAAAAAAAAGGATGAACAATGCACTATGAAATTGCAGGAAACAAAGACTAGTGTTGGTGTAGATGTTTGCATGAGCTACGAGAGGCTTTAACCTTCCAGAGGTTCAGAAGGCTCTACATGCAAATCGAACAAATCATGACAAACTGGTCCATGTGCGAGGTAAGTTTATCAAATACCTTAATTTGTAGCAATTGACATTAGTTTCTTAAATCTTTCGCCATATATGCATGGTTCTATTATAAATGAAGGGATAATAATTCTGGTGATGTGATTTTGTTCGGAAAATGTTGACTATTACGTCTAGGGAAGTACAAGTGCAAGGAAATTTGTTTGGAAGGTGTCTTTCTTGACCGCCTCCCAACATGATTTATGTTTTTATTTTTGTCAGTCGAGAAGATTGTGCAGAAAACACATCATTGCTCGCTTGAGTAGAAGTTATTTTTGATCGCTTGATAATGTTGTAGTATGTGTGTGTTACGACACGTTATGCTAACATGTTTTAGTTGGTAATATAATTTTGGCTTTCGTGCAAAACCATGTAATTATTTTATTGGGGAAGAAGATTTATTAAACCAGCAACAAAGTGATTATGTAGATTTGTTTACTTCACGTGCCGATGTTGAAGATTTGAAGAAGAAAGTTGATAAGTATGATCGTCTGATGAAAAGCAACGATGTGCTGAAGAGAGACTTGGTCGTTTCGAAGTATATGATCTTTTTCAATCCTTTTTGTCCTCTTTGTGGTGTTCATGATGAAATAGATAGAATTTTATTACACATTCTTTGTCTTTATTATGATATGTATCTGGTTTTGAAATGGTTGGAACGCATGTTATTGTTTTATATGGGATGATATGAAATTGTCGGTTCTTATATTATTGAGTTCTAGTGGTTGATGGTTACTTATAAGTGAATGTAGATTTTGGCAATAAATTTTAAATTGAAATGTGAAATCTTAATATATATTACTGCAGAAAATACTAATATATATTATACAATAACTGAAGTAAAGTCCTTTTTTACTACGCCAATTATAAAATAACCAAAGTTAAATGTATTCTTTTACTTCACTTACCCCTCATTTGGATCATAATTAAAAAAAAACCGAGATAGACTTCGGTTATTAGGATATTAGACTTCGCATAAAAAGCGAAGTCTAAAGTATACCTTTTACTACACGAACATAGACTTCGGTAATTATAACGTTTTTACTTCAGATATTATCCGAAGTCTTTGACGTTTATTCTTATAGTGGTTGTGCTTGGAGGGGCGATCGCTTGCATATGTCTGTCACATTTAGACGATGACCTCTTGTAGGGCGAGCAAGCTGTCCTCTTTTTAGTTGTTCGTTTTCGTCGAGGCGAATCATATAGATGGGATAGGAAAATCTCATTATACTCTTTGTATATTGGGTAACTAAAACTGAATACAAAGTTTTCATTGGTAGTATTTCTTCAAATGTACGGCGTTCCAGGGATATTGGTCCGGAGTGCCGTCAGGGTGTTCAAGTTCGTAAGCTCCCCTAGTTAGCCACTTAGATATCCTGAAGGGGCCTTCCCAATTCGGGCCAAAGACTCCTGTGTGAGTCTGGACTTTTTTGAGGACTAGGTCGCCCACTTGGAACCGTCTGTCCTTGACCTTTGAATTGAAGAACTTCTTGGATCTCCTTTTGTGGATTGTGTTCTTCATTTCCGAGGTCAGTCGCCGTTCGAGCATGTCCAAGTCGATCCGCTGGGCCACATCATTGTCCGTCGTCATCTCTTGTTCAGTTCGGTGGCTGAGGACGGCGATCTCCGAAGGGATCACCGCTTTTGTTCTGAAGGCGAGGGCGAACGGGGTTTCGCCAATGGAGCTTTTGTTCCGAAGGCGAGGGCGAACGGGGTTTCGCCAGTCGAGTTTCGGGTCGTCGTTCGGTAGACTCTTGTGATCCATAAAGATCTGGCAGTGAGTCCCGTACAGATAATGCCTCCAGATCTTTAAAGCAAAAACTACTGCTGCTAGCTCTAAATCATGTGTTGGGTAATTCACTTCATAAGGTTTCAGCTGTCGCGATGCATAAGCGATCACCTTGTCATTCTGCATTAATACGCATCCGAGTCCCTGGTTCGAAGCATCACTGTAAACTATGAATCCTTCAGTCCCCTGTGGGAGTGTTAAAATCGGTGCCGTCGTCAATCTATTCTTCAATTCATCAAAGCTAGTCTGACATAATTCGTTCCACTCAAACTTTTGAGTTTTCTGCAGGAGTCGAGTAAGTGGGCGGGAAATTTTGGAAAACCCTTCCACGAACCGACGATAATACCCAGCAAGTCCTAAGAAACTTCGGACTTCTTTCACACTCTTTGGAGGCTTCCAATCCAAAACCTCTTCAATCTTCTGAGTATCTACTCGGACTCCTTCAGCTGATACCACATGACCGAGGAACATTACTTCCTTTAGCCAGAATTCACACTTAGAGAGTTTGGCGTACAATTGCTCGCTTCTCAAAAGTTCTAATACAATCCGCAAATGCTGCGCATGTTCTTCTGGGCTTTTAGAATACACCAGAATATCATCAATGAACACGAACACAAATTTATCCAAATATTCGATGAACACTCGGTTCATCAACTGCATGAATACAGCAGGTGCATTAGTGATACCAAACGGCATCACTACAAACTCATAGTGTCCGTAGCGAGTTTTGAATGCTGACTTTGGAACATCAGATTCCTTAATCCTCAGCTGATGGTATCCTGATCTCAGATCGATTTTAGAAAATACTGTTGCCCCTTGCAACTGGTCAAACAGATCATCAATCCGTGGCAACGGATACTTGTTCTTAATTGTCATCTTGTTCAGCTCTCGATAGTCAATACACAGTCGAAGCGATCCATCCTTCTTTCGGACAAAAAGAACTGGCGCTCCTGTGGTGAAACGCTGTCAATATAGCCTTTGTCCAGTAACTCCTCCAGTTGCTTCTTCAGTTCGTATATCTCGGTCGGTGCCATACGATACGGCGCCTTAGAAATTGGTGCAGCTCCGGGTTCCAGCTCAATGGTAAATTCTTCATCCCTTCGTGGAGGTAGTCTAGGTAACTCGTCAGGAAATACATCTGGAAATTCGTTCACAACAGGAATGGATGAAAGTTCCACAATTTCGTCTTCTTTCTTCATTGCATAGCACCAAAGATCCCAGACACTGTTTCAACAATTTGACTTTCATCGCCTTGATCAATTTTCCCGAGCTTCCCGGTTTCCATCCTCAAACGAATTTCGAACCATCGTCGTGATCGGTGAGATATTCCTCCTTCGTAGTTTACAATTGCTCCATATCGATTAAGCCAATCGTCTCCGAGTATCAGGTCGTCTCCTTGCATTTCTATTACAATCAAATTTGAGAGCCACTCTCTGCCTCCAAATGATACAGGGAAATTTCTAGTTTATAAGTTCCCGACAATCCTCTCTCCACTCGGTAAACCAACAACATAAGGTTCACAAGTATGAAAACCAGAAATATTCAAACGATTTACACAAGATAAAGATATAAAAGAACGCGTAGCTCCTGTATCGAATAAAACGCTAATCGGCCGGGAAAGGATCTCGACAAGACTGATGCGACAGCAATGACATCCTGATCGTCTGTTTTCCTCATCTCGTACAGACGTGGGGGAACAGATCCGGCACTCGATGTACCCTTTCGGTCCCACTATCCTCTGCCTCGCCCACGGCCAAAATTCTGAGGCATCTGAACACTCTGCTATGTCTGTTGGATACTGGCTTCCTTCTGGACCGGCTGTGGTGTACGAGCTCTAAAAGATTTTGCAGCCTCTTCACAGAACACTGCACGATGTCCCTCTCGTCCACAATCAAAACAAGTCACGGCAGGTAGGGGGCAATTCCGTCGATAGTGCCCGTCAGGCGCATTAAAGCATTTCCTGATAACATCAGTCATAGTTGATGTCGCTCCGAAGTTCTTTCCGCTCCTAACTGGGTGCGGAGGTTTCTTGAAAGAGTGAAAGGATGAATGGGCCTTGCGGGGCCCGCTGTTCTTGTGCTCTGTAAAAGTACCAGAGACTTTCAGCTTCTTGGATTCTGAAAATTTCTCCATAGCTGCTTCCTTGATCTCATACGCCAACGCCTTATCCTGGTATTGACGGAGTGTGGTACATTCAAACCCGGACATGTACCTCTGAATATCTGGTTTCATCCTCATATCGAAATGGATCATCATTTCTGCTCCTGTTCTGACCAGATGTCGAACAAATGCCAGCTGTTGGTTAAACGTCTTAATTGCCTGAGATACTGGAACATCTTAAGGCTGAGCGGAGAAAAACTCCCGAACCTTGGCTTCCCTCACAGGACGAGGGCAATACTGAGCTTCCATCATCAATTTAAGCTCAGTCCAATCGGCATCATGGTCTACAAGCCGGATGGCTTCCCACCATTCAGACGCTTCCCCTATCAGAAAATATTGAGCGATAGAGGCTCTCCGGTCGTTTGGGCAGTTAATTCCAACAAAGATTTTCTCCAGTTCCTTCAACCAATGGTCCCAGGTGGGAGTCTCAGAAATGCCGTCGAATTTGGGGGGTTGCATCTTCGCCACCTCTTACAGCCACCAGTCACCTCGATTTCCCATGTCCGGGATCCCTTGCTGTCTCTCTCCCTGCTGTAGTCCCACCGCCACTTGCATTCGGTCCACGACCTGGGCGAACTGAGTCATCTGGTTCACCACCTGACGAAGGATTTCTGGTACAGCAGGTTCCGGTTCGTTATTGATAGATCTTTGTGGCTCGCCTGAGCTATGACTGGCCTGATTAGAAGGCGACGCCTCCCTTTCAGCATTCCTTCGTCCGCGTCCGCGACCGCGTCCACGTCCGCCTCTCAACATACTGTAAGCATAAATACTCAATATACAGGAAACAATATCGTTCGAATGCTCAAGTACAAGGAAATATAACATGCAAAGGACAAGATAGAGTTTAGGAACTTACAACCACCGCCCGCACGAAGACGTAGGCAGTACAGTTATGTTATTCGCGGCCGGTTACCTCAAAAGACGTAAATGACCCCTATTCTAACCCAATGGCCAAGAAATCCATAATCTTAGATCTGATACCATATTCTGTAACACCCCCGATATATTCAGGAATATTACAGCGCCGTAAATCCTTTACATAAGGATTTACAAGGCTGAAGAATTGAACAGACATTAACAGGTACAAATAAATGGAAGTAACGGAATTAAGATACAACAGTTCTGACCAAATACTGAAAAATACAAATGTTCAACAAAAACTTATTAATACATCACCAAATTCAAATTCATCATAAACGACTACGTACTCGAGTACTTATTGAAATAACCAACAAACAACAGTCAAATACACCCTAGGAACATCACTGCACCCTCGTCGTCATGCGGCTCAGGTCGCTTTTCCCGCTCTCCTGGATCCTGAACATAAACAAAATGTTCACCCCCGAAGGGGTTAGCACAACGATGCTAGTACAAGTACCACAACATATTATTCATATCTCACGAAGAATAATAACGTAAACGACAAAAATACTAACGAGTCTTCTCCTACGAGAAACTCATAAATGACATACACAACTGATAATCACAACATGATATCACAACATACACATGGTAATTCCGACGATCCAGCGTTCACTGCCTAGAACCCACGATGATCCCGTCAGACCAACCCGTGGTGGAAAAACCCGTCCGATGATCCAACAAGACGCTAGCATAGATCCCCCGATGATCCCGTCGGACCAACACGAGGTGGACATACAACAATGACATACATGCACGACAATATGTATAACATCAATACATAAAACAAATAAGGTACTTGCCTCGATTTGGAGACAGAACAATACTTCCACGAAAACGAAACACTCGAAGGTCGCCCCTCTCGATCAATCACATAGCAAAGTTCGAACCTTAAATAAGAGAAATAACATGGAATTCATCTTAGGTCGAACGAACATCTAACCATCCAAATTACGGTTGAAAGTCCATAAAACGAAAACTGTCTGACTTACATAACGTACGTTACATGTCCTCTGTAACGTACGTTAGACTTACTCGTTAGCATACGTAAACTATGAAGTCTAGCGTACGCTAACCATATACCGATAGCCTTCTCGATCGATCGACTTGACTACTTTGATAGTGTAACGTACGTTACGTACCAAACGTAGCGTACGTTAACAACGTAATATAACGTAGGTTAGTTGCCAATCTTAATGTACGTTAATCATGCATGTTAGTTTCTCACTGGGCAGATGACTGTCTCGATTAGTGACGGAGTATTACGAAATCCTTAGTGAGTAACTTAATGTACCTTCAAATATATATCGTACTCATGAATGATCTACGGATTAATATCTTCAATTTCAAGGATACGTATATCATCGTAATACTATTCTCAATCTTGATTGTAATACTCATGCAAGATTCGGCTGGTCTATGGTTGATGTATTTGATCTAATATCGTCAAGTGAACTACTTAATCCATCTAAGTAAGATTACAACTATGATGATTCTTTCCAAAATCTATTTGGTAAAAGTGGAAATCGACACTAAGTTTACGATCAATATGACGATAACATTTGATACGGTTTATAATTCACTATTCTCATCTTTGTCACAACAAGGTTCAACTACGGTGTTCTAAACCATAATAATTCGATCATCACAGTTTAAACATGATACTAGGTCGCATACATCGACAGAGTGATCTACTAGTGTGATCATATCGTCTATAACAACATAACTTCAAGGTTGGAAGTAGTATAACATACCTTAAGAGGAAGAAAATACTGAGACTATAATTAAAATCCGACTCCGGTTGCTTCAATGCCGACTCGTGATGATTTCCACTCCGAAGTCCAATATAAGTAGTCTTCAATGATCAAGTAGTATCTTACAATCTCAATGATTCAATAACAAGTGATCTAAAGGTGTTAAAAGGGGCTGGAAATCTTCTGGGGACGAAATATGGTGAAGCTTAGAGGCAAAAGAACGAGATGAAATGAAATGGGGTGCTGCTCCTTTTATAACTTCCTGAGTGTTACATACGTTTACTTCATAACGTACGTTATCGTCCAAAATAGTTCACTGTCTTGTTTCTGAACTTCATTACGTATGCTACACCTATCATGTTACGTATGTAACCCATATAATTTGCGTACGCTACATAATGTCCATAACGTTCGTTAAAGTCCGTTGACTTAAAAAGTGTCCAGGTTCATGCCGTGCGAATCTGGTGGGTATCTTGGTCGAGCCCACCACCATTTACCCCATGTGCTAGCCGGCCTATCCAATAATTGACTGCATTACGTATGCTACGCTTCATTCGTAGCGTACGTTATCATTAACAGGTAACGTACGTTAAGCTTCATTCTTAACGTACGTTATCACATACATGCATAGAGGAAATTTACATGTTGCCACACTCATGTACAAAGATACAAATACGATAATTATCATACTTCAATTATCAATATCATCATTCCAAAATAATACAGGGTTCAATATACAGATGAAATACTTCATTAAAATCCGGATATTACATACTCTCCTACTAAAAAGGAGTTTCGTCCCGAAACTCAAGACGAAAATAATTCTGGATATCTGGATTTCATACTATTTTCCGTTTCCCATGTGGCTTCTTCCACTCCATGACGTGACCACTGAACTTTGACCAAAACAATGGGTTTGTTCCTCAACTGTTTAACTCGACTTTCGAGTATCTTGACCGGTCTTTCTTCAAACGTCCCATTCTGAGCGACTTCGATCTCCCCGAAATCAATGACATGACTAGTGGTCCGTATATATCTCTCAGAATCGGGATACGTGGAATACGTTATGAACATGGCTCAACGACGGCGGCAATGCTAATCTGTATGCCAACTCTCCAACTCTCTCAAGGATCTCAAATGGTCCGATATATCTCGGACTCAGCTTTTCTTTCCTTCCGAAACGAAAGATTCCCCGAGTAGGAGAAACCTTTAAAAGTACGTGGTCTCCCGTACTGAACTCCAAAGGGCGACGGCGTACGTCTGCATAAGATTTCTGGCGACTCTGGGCGGTCAACAGTCTATCACGAATTAAAGCTATCTTCTCTCGAGTCTACACGATCAACTCTGGTTCTGTTCCGATCAAGTCTGATGAATCGTCCCAGCATAGGGGCGATCTACATCTCCTCCCGTATAATGCCTCGAATGGTGCCATCTTAATGGAAGTATGCCAACTATTATTGTAGGTAAATTCAATCAACGGTAGATGAACTTCCCAATCAGTGACCAATCTAAGGCACAAGCCCTCAGCATATCTTCCACCGTCTGAATAGTCCTCTCGGATTGTCTATCAATCTGCGGGTGATAAGCTGTGCTGAAGTTCAATTTGGTCCCCAAGGCCTTATGAACTGCTTTCCAAAAGTGAGACACAAAACGGCCGTCTCGATCAGAAATAATGGTCTTCGGCGTACCATGCAATCGAACTATCTCCGAAATAAATACTCGTGCCAACCTTTCTAGTCCCCACGTGTCCTTAATGCCTAGAAAGTGAGCTGATTTGGTTAAACGATCAACTATCACCCAAATCATGTTCATTCCTGTCTTGGTTCTCGGCATACTAGTGATAAAATCCATTGATATGTCCTCCCACTTCCACTCAGGAATCGGGAGCGGCTTCAACATTCCGGCAGGCCATTGATGCTCGATCTTAACCTGCTGACAAGTCAAGCATTTCGAAACATAGTCCGCTACATCTTTCTTCATGTTGCCCCACCAGAAATTCCGCTTCAAATCCTTATACATTTTACTGGTGCCCGGGTGGATAGAATAGGGCGAACTGTGAGCTTCTTTCATAATCGTCTGTTTCAGAACATCGACATTGGAAACGCAGAGTCGGTTCTGAAATCTCAAAACTCCATCATCATGAATTACGAATCCGGGGGCCTTCCCCTTGATCACTTCATCACGTAACCGAATCACCAGAGGATCATCCGCCTGTCTAGATTTGATTTCTTCGGTTAATGATGAAATTATTTCCATCACGCATAGTTGTCCTTGGACTCTTTGTAACCACACTTCAATTCCTTCTCGAATCATCTCTCTTTGAAGGCTAAGTTGGGAGGTCAGAGTCTCCAGCATCTGAATAGAAACAGGCTTGCGGCTGAGTGCATCGGCCACTACGTTCGCTTTGCCTGGATGATACAAAATCTCCAAGTCATAATCCTTAATCAGTTATAACCATATTCTTTGCCGCATGTTCAACTCTTTCTGACTGAAGATGTATTTGAGACTCTTGTGATCCGTAAAGATCTGGCAGTGAGTCCCGTACAGATAATGCCTCCAGATCTTTAAAGCAAAAACTACTGCTGCTAGCTCCAAATCATGTGTTGGGTAATTCACTTCATAAGGTTTCAGCTGTCGCGACGCATAAGCGATCACCTTGTCATTCTGCATTAATACGCATCCGAGTCCCTGGTTCGAAGCATCACTATAAACTATGAATCCTTCAGTCCCCTGTGGGAGTGTTAAAATCGGTGCCGTCGTCAATCTCTTCTTCAATTCATCAAAGCTAGTCTGACATAATTCGTTCCACTCAAACTTTTGAGTTTTCTGCAGGAGTCGAGTAAGTGGGCGGGAAATTTTGGAAAACCCTTCCACGAACCGACGATAATATCCAGCAAGTCCTAAGAAACTTCAGACTTCTTTCACACTCTTTGGAGGCTTCCAATCCAAAACCGCTTCAATCTTCTGAGGATCTACTCGTACTCCTTCAGCTGATACCACATGACCGAGGAACATTACTTCCTTTAGCCAGAATTCACACTTAGAGAGTTTGGCGTACAGTTGCTCGCTTCTCAAAAGTTCTAATACAATCCGCAAATGTTGCGCATGTTCTTCTGGGCTTTTAGAATACACCAGAATATCATCAATGAACACGAACACAAATTTATCCAAATATTCGATGAACACTCGGTTCATCAACTGCATGAATACAGCAGGTGCATTAGTGATACCAAACGGCATCACTACAAACTCATAGTGTCCGTAGCGAGTTTTGAATGCTGACTTTGGAACATCAGATTCCTTAATCCTCAGCTGATGGTATCCTGATCTCAGATCGATTTTAGAAAATACTGTTGCCCCTTGCAACTGGTCAAACAGATCATCAATCCGTGGCAACGGATACTTGTTCTTAATTGTCATCTTGTCCAGCTCTCGATAGTCAATACACAGTCGAAGCGATCCATCCTTCTTTCGGACAAAAAGAACTGGAGCTCCCCAGGGTGAAACGCTTGGCTGAATATAGCCTTTGTCCAGTAACTCCTCCAGTTGCTTCTTCAGTTCGTACATCTCGGTCGGTGCCATACGATACGGCGCCTTAGAAATTGGTGTAGCTCCGGGTTCCAGCTCAATGGTAAATTCTTCATCCCTTCATGGAGGTAGTCCAGGTAACTCGTCAGGAAATACATCTGGAAATTCGTTCACAACAGGAATGGATGAAAGTTCCACAATTTTGTCTTCTTTCTTCATTGCATAGCACCAGTATCCAGTACAGCCCTGTTTCAACAATTTGACAGCTTTCATCGCCTTGATCAATTTTCCTGAGCTTCCCGGTTTCCATCCCTCAAACAGAATTTTGGAACCATCGTCAGCGATCAGCGAGATATTCCTCCTTTGGTAGTTTACAATTGCTCCATATCGATTAAGCCAATCGTCTCCGAGTATCAGGTCGTCTCCTTGCATTTCTATTACAATCAAATTTGAGAGCCACTCTCTGCCTCCAAATGATACAGGGAAATTTCTGGTTTATAAGTTCCCGACAATCCTCTCTCCACTCTGTAAACCAACAACATAAGGTTCACATGAAAACCAGAAATATTCAAACGATTTACACAAGATAAAGATATAAAAGAATGCATAGCTCCTGTATCGAATAAAACGCTAACTGGCTGGGAAAGGATCTGGACAGTACCTGATGCGACAGCAGCATCCTGATCGTCTGTTTTCCTCATCTCGTACAGACGTGGGGGAACAGATCCGGCACTCGATGTACCCTTTCGGTCCCACTGTCCTCTGCCTCGCCCACGGCCAAAATTCTGAGGCATCTGAACACTCTGCTGTGTCTGTTGGATACTGGCTTCCTTCTGGACCGGCTGTGGTGTACGGGCTCTAAAAGACTTTGCAGCCTCTTCACAGAACACTGCACGATGTCCCTCTCGTCCACAATCAAAACAAGTCACGGCAGGTAGGGGGCAATTCCGTCGATAGTGCCCCATCTGGGCGCAGTTAAAGCATTTCCTGATAACATCAGTCATAGTTGATGTCGCTCTGAAGTTCTTTCCGCTCCTAACTGGGTGCGGAGGTTTCTTGAAAGAGTGAAAAGATGACTGGGCCTTGCGGGGCCCGCTGTTCTTGTGCTCTGTAAAAGTACCAGAGACTTTCTGCTTCTTGGATTCTGAAAATTTCTCCATAGCTGCTTCCTTGATCTCATACGCCAATGCCTTATCCTGGTATTGACGGAGTGTGGTACATTCAAAACCGGACATGTACCTCTGAATTTCTGGTTTCATCCTCATATCGAAATGGATCATCATTTCTGCATCTGTTCTGACGAGATGTCAAACAAATGCCAGCTATTGGTTAAACGTCTTAATTGCCTGAGATACTGGAACATCTGAAGGCTGAGCGGAGAAAAACTCCGGAACCTTGGCTTTCCTCACAGGACGAGGGCAAAACTGAGCTTCCATCATCAATTTAAACTCAGTCCAATCGGCATCATGGTCTACAGGACGGATGGCTTCCCACCATTCGGACGCTTCCCCTATCAGAAAATATTGAGCGATAGAGGCTCTCCTATTGCCCGGCGATTAATTCCAAAGAAGATTTTCTCCAGTTCCTTCAACCAATGGTCCCAGGTGGGAGTCTCAGAAATGCCGTCGAATTTGGGGGGTTGCATCTTCGCCATCTCTTGCAGCCACCGGTCACCTCGATTTCCCATGTCTGGGATCCCTTGCTGTCTCTCTCCCTGCTGTAGTCCCACCGCCACTTGCATTCGGTCTACGACCTGGGCGAACTGAGTCATCTGGTTCACCACCTGACGAAGGATTTCTGGTACAGCAGGTTTCGGTTCGTTATTGATAGATCTCTGTGGCTCGCCTGAGCTATGTCTGGCCTGATTAGAAGGCGACGCCTCCCTTTCGGCATTCCTTCGTCCGCGTCTGCGACCGCGACCACGTCCACGTCCGCCTCTCAACATACTGTAAGCATAAATACTCAATATACAGGAAACAATATCGTTCGAATGCTCAAGTACAAGGAAATATAACATGCAAAGGACGAGATAGAGTTTAGGAACTTACAACCACCACCCGCACGAAGACGTAGGCAGTACAGTGATGTTATTCGCGGTCGGTTACCTCAAAAGACGTAAATGACCCCTATTCTAACCCAATGGCCAAGATATCTATAATCTTAGCTCTGATACCATATTCTGTAACACCCCCGATATATTCAGGAATATTACAGTGCCGTAAATCCTTTACATAAGGATTTACAAGGTTGAAGAATTGAACAGACATTAACAGGTACAAATGAATGGAAGTATCGGAATTAAGATACAAGAGTTCTGACCAAATACTGAAAAATACAAATGTTCAACAAAAACTTATTAATACATCACCAAATTCAAATTCATCATAAACGACTATGTACTCGAGTACTTATTGAAATAACCAACAAACAACAGTCAAATACACCCGGCCGGAACATCACTCTGCATCCTCGTCGTCATGCAGCTCTAGTGATTGTTTTCCCGCTCTCCTGGATCCTGAACATAAACAAAATATTCACCCCCGAAGGGGTTAGCACAACGATGCTAGTACAAGTACCACAACATATTATTCATATCTCACGAAGAATAATAACGTAAACGACAAAAATACCAACGGGTCTTCTCCTACGAGAAACTCATAAATGACATACACAACTTATAATCACAACATGATATCACAACATACACATGGTAATTACGACGATCCAGCGTTCACTGCCTAGAACCCACGATGATCCCGTCAGACCAACCTGTGGTGGAAAAACCCGTCCGATGATCCAGCGCACGCTAGCATAGATCCCCCGATGATCCCGTCGGACCAACACGAGGTGGACATACAACAATGACATACATGCACGACAATATGTATAACATCAATACATAAAACAAATAAGGTACTTGCCTCGATTTGGAGACAGAACAATACTTCCACGAAAACGAAACACTCGAAGGTCGCCCGTCTCGATCAATCACGTAGCAAAGTTCGAACCTTAAATAAGAGAAATAACATGGAATTCATCTTAGGTCGAACGAACATCTAACCATCCAAATTACGGTTGAAAGTCCATAAAACGAAAACTGTGTGACTTACATAACGTACGTTACATGTCCTCTGTAACGTACGTTAGACTTACTCGTTAGCGTACGTAAACTATGAAGTCTAGCGTACGCTAACCATATACCGACAGTTCCTCTCGATCGACCGACTTGACTACCGATAGTGTAACGTACGTTACGTACCAAACATAGCGTACGTTAACAACGTAATATAACGTACGTTAGTTGCCAATCTTAACGTACGTTAATCATGCATGTCAGTTTCTCACTGGGAAGATGACTGTCTCGATTAGTGACGGAGTATTACGAAATCCTTAGTGAGTAACTTAATATACCTTCAAATATATATCGTACTCATGAATGATCTACGGATTAATATCTTCAATTTCAAGGATACGTATATCATCGTAATACTATTCTCAATCTTGATTGTAATACTCATGCAAGATTCGGCTGGTCTATGGTTGATGTATTTGATCTAATATCATCATTAAATCCAGGCTTATACTGAAGGTGAACTACTTAATCCATCTAAGTAAGATTACAACTATGATGATTCTTTCCAAAATCTATTTGGTAAAAGTGGAAATCGACACTAAGTTTACGATCAATATGACGATAACATTTGATACGGTTTATAATTCACTATTCTCATCTTTGTCACAACAAGGTTCAACTACGGTGTTCTAAACCATAATAATTCGATCATCACAGTTTAAACATGATACTAGGTCGCATACATCGACAGAGTGATCTACTAGTGTGATCATATCGTCTATAACAACATAACTTCAAGGTTGGAAGTAGTATAACATACCTTAAGAGGAAGAAAATACTGAGACTATAATTAAAATCCGACTCCGGTTGCTGCAACGCCGACTCGTGATGATTTCCACTCCGAAGTCCAATATAAGTAGTCTTCAATGATCAAGTAGTATCTTACAATCTCAATGATTCAATAACAAGTGATCTAAAGGTGTTAAAAGGGGCTGGAAATCTTCTAGGGACGAAATATGGTGAAGCTTAGAGGCAAAAGAACGAGATGAAATGAAATGGGGTGCTGCTCCTTTTATAACTTCCAGAGTGTTACGTACGTTTACTTCATAACGTACGTTATCGTCCAAAATAGTTCACTGTCTTGTTTCTGAACTTCATTACGTATGCTACACCTATCATGTTACGTACGTAACCCATATAATTTGCGTACGCTACATAATGTCCATAACGTTCGTTAAAGTCCGTGACTTAAAAAGTGTCCAGGTTCATGCCGTGCGAATCTGGTGGGTATCTTGGTCGAGCCCACCACCATTTACCCCATCTGCTAGCCGGCCTATCCAATAATTGACTGCATTACGTATGCTACGCTTCATTTGTAGCGTACGTTATCATTAACAGGTAACGTACGTTAAGCTTCATTCTTAACGTACGTTATCACGTACATGCATAGAGGAAATTTACATGTTGCCACACTCATGTACAAAGATACAAATACGATAATCATACTTCAATTATCAATATCATCATTCCAAAATAATACAGGGTTCAATATACAGATGAAATACTTCCATAAAAATCCGAATATTACACCTATAAGGTCGATTCCCCATTGGGAGAATGGCCACGGGCTGTACATTGAAGTGAGCTGCTCGGGGGAGAGCTTGATGTTTGGGCCCATCACTTGACACCTGTGACACGATCTGGCATAGGCGATCGCATCTTTTTGTAGTGTAGGCCAGAAAAAACCTTGCCTGGTCGTTTTGTGGATGAGAGCTCGCCCGCCAGCATGGTTTCCACATGTCCCGTCATGGATCTCGGCCAAAATGAGCCGGCCTTCCTCCGGCGTAATGCACTTGAGGAGGGGAAGGCTGAAAGCTCGCTTGTATAGCTGGTCGTCCAGTAGGGTGTATCTGGTTGCATGGAGCTGAAGCTGGCGAGCTTTGATATGGTCGTCGGGGACCGTCCCGTCCTTCAAGTATTTAATGAACGGAGTCATCCAGTTCTCCTCGGCAATGACAACTGTGGTAACTAGGCTTCTGTCGATTGCCGGCTTTGCTGATTTTGTGATTTGGATGTTAGAGAAATCTACTGCCCCATCTGATGATGCTAGTTTGGATAGGGCATCGGCCTGGGAGTTGTGCTCTCTCGGGACTTGTTCGATCGGAACTTCTTCAAACTTCGTGCACATTTCGGCGACCAGTTATTGGTATTTGATTATTTGTTCGCCGCGCGCCTCATATTCTCCAGTGACTTGGTTCACGACCAAGAGGGAGTCCATGAAGATGTAGAGACGGCGAACATCCAGGGCGAGGGCTAGATCGAGCCCGCCTACCAAGGCTTCGTATTCGGCCTCATTGTTGGTCGCCCGAAACCCGAAACGTACAGCATTTGTGAAACTTTGGCCGTCGGGGCTGATGAGGACAATCCCTGCCCCTGCTCGCGAGTTGGTTGCCGAGCCATCCACGTACGACTTCCAAGCGGGGCGACCGATCTGGGTCGGACTGGGTGGGAATGTTAATTCCACCACGAAGTCTGCCAGAGCTTGGCCTTTGATCGCCGTGCGAGCGTACGTGATACCGTATTGGGCGATCTCCAGTGACCACTTGAGGAGTCACCCGTTAGTGTCTGGCCGGTGCAGGACTTGCCTTAAGGGGAGAGTCGTCAGAACCTACACTTGATGTTCGAATAAGTAGGCCCTTAGCTTGCGAACACTCATGACTAGAGCATAGGCGATCTTCTCTAGAGGCGTGTATCACGTTTCCGCGTCATGGAGCGCTTGGCTAACGAAATAGATCGACAAGTGGACTTGCCCCTCTGCTCGCACTAAAACAGCACTCAGCACGACCTCCGAGGCCGCTAGGTAAAGGAATATCTTTTCGTCGGGGATCGGCTTCGCCAAGATCTGGGGGTTAGATAGATACTCCTTAATTTTAGCGAACGCTATTTGACTCTCCTTTGTCCATGCGAACTTCTTGTTCTTTATGGTTACGAAGAATGGCTTTGCTTTTATCCCCGAGCCGAGATATGAAACGGTTGAGGGCAGCTAGACAACTAGTGAGGCGTTGCACCTGTTTGACATTCCGTGGTTCCTGCATGTCGAGGATCGCCTGGATCTTGGTGGGGTTCGCCTCGATCCCCCTCTGACTCACGATGTGCCCCAGGAATTTTCCGGAGCTCACCCCAAAGTTGTATTTCTTGGGATTCAGCTTCATATTGAACCTCTTGAGGATGGCGAGCGTCTAGGCAAGGTCATTGAGGTGATCTTCCTTTTTGAGGCTTTTGACCACGATGTCGTCAATACAGACCTCCATGGTTTTGCCGATCTGGTTGGCGAACATCCCGTTGACTAGCCGTTGGTAGGTCGCCCCTGCATTCTTCAGTCCGAATGGCATTTGGACCAAAAAGTATATGTCTTTTTCCGTGTGGAATGATGTGTGCTTTATGTCCTTCTCCGCCATTGGGATCTGATGGTATCCGGCAAAGGCATCCATGAACGACATCATTTCGCAACCTTCTGTACTATCGACCAAGTGGTCGATATGAGGCATCGGAAAGTGATCTTTTGGGCATGCCGCATTGACGTCGGTGAAGTCGATGCATAACCTCCAGGAGTTGCTCGGCTTTTTGATGAGCACCGCATTGGCTACCCATTGTGGCTCGTCGATAGCTACTCCGATTAGTTTATTGTCGAGTAGCTTCTTGACTTCTATGTCGAGCGCTGCGTACTTCTCAGGACCGAATTTCCTACGTTTCTGGTGAACAGGTTTCCTTGCCGGGTCGATCTTTAGATAGTGGCAAGCATGTTCAGGACTTATGCCGACCATATCTTGATGCGACCAGGCAAAGTCTCCGATGTTCTTACGTAGTAAGCTGATCAGATCATCCTTTAATTCGAGGTCGACGCTCGTGCCGATCTGTACTTCCCGCTCCGGGCGAGCCGAATCTATTGTTATACTTCCCAACTCTTCAATGGGGACGGTCGCTTCTCATTTGGAACGATTTCCGGACTCGATCCTTGGATCGATGTCGAGGCTTGGCTCGAAACCGATCCTTGGCTCGATGTCGTCTGTTAATCGATGTGAGATGCCGTCTTCTGAGTCGGGCTGGTACGAGGTGCTCGGCTCGTCGATCTCCATCGGTTGATTGTCGATCGTCTCAATGTTATAAATAGTACGGGAAGTGTTGAAAGAAGTTACGACACAGGAGTAATTCAAACATTTCTTAGCCATTAGCTGGTCTCCTTTTACAGTACCGACCGTCCCATCGGCAGTGGGAAATTTGATACAGTAAAAGAAAGAAGAGGCGACCGCCTCGAAGGTTTCTAGAAATGGGCGACCTAGGAACCCATTATAGATGCTGGGCCTATCTATGATTACAAAATTTAGGTTCCTAGTAATCCTGACCTTGGGATCGTAATAACATATTAGCTCGACAGAGAGCTTGATCCTTCCATAGGCTTGGACTGTGCTGTCGCCGAACCCTTGAAGCACGGTGTCAAATGGCTTGATGAACTTGGTCAGGTTGCCAAGCTGGTCAAGAGCAGATTTGAATATGATATTGCAAAAGCTCCCATTGTCAACCAGCACGCGATCGACCATTTTCCCGAGGATACATGCAGAGATTACCAATGCATCCTCTTTGGGGCACTGCACTCCCTCCCTATCCTTGTTGGAGAAAGTGATGAGCGCATATTTGGAGATGGTCGGCTCTGGGGGTACCACGACATGGACCCCGACGAACGCCCTCAATTCGGCCTTCCGCTTTCTGTTCGACATGGTGGAGACCGGGGAAAGGCCGCCGAGGTTTCCACCTCCCGCCTGAAGCATATTGATCCGACCGCCAGGGTTGATCGGAGGGATTTATTCGTCAGAATACTACGGCTCGTTCTGCTCGATCCTGGCGAATGGATTGAGAGGTATCCCGTCGTTCTGTCGGCGCTCGTGCCCCCCAGTCCTCTCTGCTCGGGGCTCTGGCTTGGTAACAAAGTTATCCAATTAGCCTTCCTCAAACAGTCTCCAAAGTTGTCTGAGGAGGTCGCGGCACTAACTGGTGTTGTGGCTGGGACTCTTGTGGTAGGCACAAAATTTGCTGCGGTCTAGATGACTGTCGTCCCTCACCAGATTTGGTTTGCTAAGCCATTCGCGCCCCTTGATGGCGTTGAAAATGTGGGCCGGAGATAGGTTGAGGTTGCGGAGGAGGTGAACCTCCACATCCTCGAAAGCTTTGAATTCGCCGGGCGGCTTCGCGATCGCCTTTCTGGGCTTGGCGACCGCCTTTCTCGGGATGGAAGATGGCGCCTTCCCTTCCCCAGTAGATCCCTCACCTAAGCGGAGGGTGAGCATCCTATGCCTAGCCAGGAAATCAGCGGCCCTGACGCGGAAGATCGCGTAGGTCGGGGGGATGTCCTTTGTAAGGTGCCTGAACATGGGCGAGTAGCCATAGAATCCCCCTAGGACCGAGTAGAGAGCGAGCTCGTCGCTAATAGGCTCGCCGGTGAGGACTATTTCATCCACCCGGTCGATGTAGTTTTCATCGGGCCCGTTCTTCCCCTGCCTGATTTTCATCATGCGGTGGGGGCCTTCTGGCCGAGCAACTTTGGCGGCGAAATATGACGTGAAGTCGTTCGCCAGCTTCTCAAAACAATTGATCGAGCGAGGTGGCAGTGAGATGTACCACCTATGGGCGAGATCGCCCAATGTCAATGGGAACATTCGGCACTTCGTCGCGTCCGATGCTCCACATCCGGTCATGTAAATCCGGAATTTGCTCAAATGGGTCTCAGGATCCGATCTCCCCTCGTATAGAGGTCTTTGAGGGGGAGCGATCTTCGGTTGAACTGGGGCGAGCTCGATCTGGTCCGCGAGTGGCTCACTCGGTCCAACGATCGATCTCTTGGCACCTGCCCCAGTCTCTAGGAGTGCCTTCACTTTGTCGAGCTGGCGCTGCATGGCGGCCATAGCCGTAGCCTGACTGCTCGCTGATTGGCTCTCGGAGCGAGAGCCAAGGCGATCATGTACTGATCTCTTGGCCCCATGGTAGGTGACGAGTTCTCTGCCACCGGGCTCATTTCTTGGGCGAGTGGGGGCCCGTTGGCCGGCTTGTCTTCTGGGAGTCGGATATGCCGAACTCCTGTGACGGATTCGGACTCCGATGTCTCTCGACTGGGGCCTGAATGCCCGGGTCGCCATGAGGGATCGCTCCCTAGGCGGCTGAAGACGGAATCATCCCGCCTTACGAGAGCCTTTTCCTGCGGCTCGAGGCTTTCCGACGATTTCTCGATGTATAGCCCCTTAATCTTCCACTTGCCTGCTCGGCGGATGGCTGACAGAGTAATGGTGGGCGAGTCGAATGCCCTCTGTCGCTCCCTGAGGATGGCTATAGCCTCCTCGATCTGTTCCGCGGTCTGGAACTGATCGAGTGAGAGGCTGGGACCGTCCCTCGGGGGCGGGAGTGAAAGTCTAGCATCGCCGCGGTTGTCTTCCGCCGTAGGCTGGGATTCGGTCTGGGCCGGAATGAGATGTCTGGCAGATCGCAGGGTGGCTCTTTTGGAGGTCGTGACAAATGTCATGTCTCTGAAGGTTTTTCTTTGAAGAACAGTGAGTGTTTCTTCAAGTATGTGCCCCGGAGAACAGTGAGTGTTCTTCGAGATGGTCGGAATAAAAATGAAGGTTAAGACGCCCTTCTTCTAGCGCCAATTGTTGTTACCTAAAATATTATCCGGAGATGATATTGCTGGAATGGTCGAGTAACAAACAAATGCGAGAACACTTTCGTGGGAAAGTAAATAACACAAGATTTTCCGGGGTTGTTAGTCCCGGGCTTGAATGCTCTCGTGAGATGTTATTAATATAAATACCTTGGAGTACAAATATTAATATTAGAATACTATTACAATGAGTGTAAAGATTCTAGTTATCTTAGCTATAGAGCGTGAAGATTGCCGGAAGAACCAGATCTGATTTCTGTGAGTTCTTGCTTTTGATGTTCTGCATATGCGAATGAATATTACTCTGTATGTGTATGTATTCGTAAGATGAGTCCACCGTTCTCTCTGTACGTTTTTCCACACCTTTGGCCACTGTTGGAGGCTTCTTATTTATAGGAGAAAAGGTTGCTGGGTCCTCTCCGATGATCGCGGGCGACCGCCGTTTTCTATATTAGAATAAGGTGGGCGATCGTCCCACACGTGGACTTCCCTTAAAGTCGAGGTCAGGCCGTGCGCCATCTGTGCGAGCCAATGGGGAACCTGCACGCGTCCTGAGTCGCTGTCTGGGGAGGACCAACCTTGTACCTTTCGGCGGGCCTGTCGGTAGGTGTGAGGTTGGTGACAGGCTGGGGTCATAGGCCTTATCTTGCGGCGCATTTTGTGGATCTGCACGTGGGTCTACGTCCGAGATTCGGTCTTCGAAGATTTTGACGGGTGTTGGATTCATACGTGGCACGGTACGATCGTCTACGGTCGAACATCATAGGCGATCACCCGATACCAATAGACGATCGCCTTGGGTGCCGACTGCTAGGCGTTTGCCCAGCATCTGTCTTCTATGGTTGGCTCTTGACCATTACGCCGATCGCCATCGAGGTGTATAAATCGCCGCGATCGCCCGATACCAATAGACAATCGCCTTGGGTGCCGATTGCTAGGCGTTTGCCCAGCATCTGTCTTCTATGGTTGGCTCTTGACCATTACGCCGATCGCCATCGAGTCGTATAAATTGCCGCACAACATTAAGAAAATCACAAAACGGCTCATACGTCCTGAAACCATGTTTCGAGCTCGACCAACCGCATCCAAGTTCATAACACATTCGGAAGTGTTAATTGCACGCATGGGAATAATAGTTTCGAACAAAATTTTGCAAGGATCAAGTTCAGATGTGGAAAGACCACAATAATCCATGGAGTCTGACAAAACAACTCTGAAATTCATTCGGAGGATGGTAGGCTAGGTAGAACATGGTAGTTTAAAATCGTCGAGAGGATCACAATTGAATTACCAACAATGAAAGGTCACACAATACTGGAAATACTAAGAAAAGTACGGGTAATACACTCCCCCATACTAAAAGGACATTACGATCCCGAAACTTAGAACAACAAAAGATGGAAATGTAAAGTAATGAAACGAAAAACGATCGAAGTCACGATTGTTGGAATCAGCAACGATTAGGACATATTACAAAATATTCATTCTCCCATGTTAGGCTCCTCAGAAGGAGACATAGGGTTTCGGGACATTCTCCGGTCACTTGCTCTGTTCGCCAACAGGGTAGCATTCTTTGCCAGTTCGGAAATTATCTCACAATGTTTCTTCCGATGAACTTCACACCCGCACCGGTAAAAAGTCAAGAGTAGAAAGGGACAATTTGCACGAACATGTCCCCGACGATTGCAGTTGAAGCACCCTCCCTTCTTACCGAGAGTCACCGATGCTGGCTTGGGATTCCCAGCGCTCACTCCCGATCGCGAAGACGACGCGTTCGAACGACGTGGGGGTTTGGGAGCCTTAGACTCTTCACCGACCAAAAATTTCCCAGATGTCCTCGGTCTCTTGGCTTCGCTCGTGGGCTCGACTACTGAGGAGATTTCATAGGATATCGTTTGATTTTGATACTCCTTCACTGTAGCATGAATCGTTGTCGTACGAACCAGCTCGCCGCTTACATTCCCATCATCACGTCTACGTCCACCGAGGCTCGACATACTAATGCAGATAATACCGTTCAACAATATTACTTTATCAGTCGTACAATATACCACAATTATCACCCGAGTTTTAGTTAGCATCCTTAGAATAACGGTAATATCGTAAAGCACAAAGTTTTATGAAGCCAATTTCGAGTCCTTCGACGAGGACGATCATTATATGTATGCACTTAATGAAAACAAATTTTTGGAAAAGAGGGCTAGTCACGTTGTGTCCAAGACTTGTAAATACTGTCTTTTATTTCGGAAGAGGAAGTTTATATAACGACTCTAAAAATTATTTTCGAGTAATGTATAAAAGAAAAATTGAAAATTGAATTGTAACTAATTTGAAATATTTCAAAAGTGTAAGAGTCTCAAATACCACAATTTTGAAAATATTTCCTCTTCTACCAAAATGTTTATTCGAAAGAATTTTCCACCGAGATACGTGACCATTTAACATGACCACATTAAATCATGGCTTTTCACAATGTTAGAAAATTTCAAAGCACCACTTTAAAATATTCGTGATACACTGATACTACAGCATCGTGGGCCCCGTGCCGGAACCCACCAGGCTAAAATAAAACTCAGTTTGCAAGATACCAAAATCCATCTCGAAATACTCACGCAGCGGATAAAATTAACACTCAAAGATTTACTCTAATGAAATTTAGAAACCGATAAATATGCTAGACTTCCGAAGCATACTACATAGCCATTTTTACTCGGACCGTATACGCATGCTATAACCTAAAACAATAATATCACCAACAAGTTACAATCCCTAGTTCACATTAAACACATTAGCACAATATAATCAAATACATATATAAAGGGACTTACGATCGGGAGACTTACCATCACGGATTGCCTGAAGATGATGTCGGAACCACGATACTAATCACAACTCTGATGCGCGCGACTTACACCGGACATGGACTTGACCCAACGGCCTAGGTTTTTCGCAAACCTAAGCTCTGATACCATAATTGTAACACCCCCAAAATACGTCCGGAAATGTTACACGCCGTAGGCCCTTCTCACAAGGATCTACCAGGCTAAACTCCACTAGACTACACAATGATTGACCGACCGGGGTCAATCTAAATACAACGCAGACCGACAAGGTCATTAAACAATTCAGAAACTAATGAATTTTACATCTCAATGACAAAAATAAACTTTCACACAAAAAGGGATGACAACTCCATTTAATAAATGAAAACCTACACCCGTGCAAGGGTGAATACTCAACCAAATGGGAAAATACCGACCCAGATGGAATAAAAGAAAAAGACTCTGACTCTTGTGTGATTAGCATCGCCGTCTTCCATCTCCTTCCAAGCCAATACCGTGTTGCTCCCATTTGCCAAAACTGAGCGCATAACAGCACCCACCCCGAACACTCGGGGGTTAGCAAACTGGAATTTTGCTAGTGCAAGTACATAATATACAAGATATACGAACAATAACAACACAAAATTCAACCGTCGTGAAGCCTTAACACAAACCATACATTCCCATAGTCAACACAGAATAGCACTCGCATACACAAGGTGAAAGATAATCACATAGTCACATTCTCTTTACGGAACATAACATCAATGAAACTTTAAACGAGCCCAAGGAATCAGGAAAATCCCTTTTGTAAAAGGAAAAGTATTTTGATAAGATAGTTTGCAAACGTTATTATTGACTCGGGCCGTCTTGGGGTTTTGAAAATCGAATGGGAACACTTTTGGAAAATAATTTCAAAAGCTCTCGGGTCCTTGACCCAACATATGGAAAACAATTACAGGAAAGCCATGTCACGTTATTCGGGGTCCTCGACCCAATTTATAGAACACTGTCACAAACGAAATCATTACAACATCTCACGGGGTTTTCAACCCAATCCAAATAACATCATCAAGAGATCAACCATCTCAACATTTCACAGGGTCCTCGACCCAATACACGGAATAGCACCACAATACAATCAAAGGCACAATCTCTCATTCGACATATCCTGCTCAAGACCCCCAATTAATTAACCCTCAGAGATTTCGTCAAACCTCCTTGGTTAATTAACCCTCATACCAACGCTTTAAAAACAAGTTGAAACAAACTTTCAAAAAAACATGAATCGCGGTCTATAACAAGACAACATTTAAAAGTGAGTTGAAAGAATTTCAGATACGAACATCATTCAGTAACGGGGTCTTAGCTATCACTCAAATACCCGTAACCAATAAGCCTGCCAGGCGCCTCCCTTGCGCACCTGTGTACCAGCATTCACTCCACTATGTTGGCATCTCCTTGAACATGTCACCGCACCGGCGATCACTCCCGCAAGAGCTGCCCCTTGCGCACGTATTAGGTAACACCGGCGTTCACCACCCATATGGAGCCGCACATTGCAGCATACACCAAGCCGGAGTGCACGCCCCGCCCTCAGAGGTTCCCGGATACGACGTTTCTAACAACAAGTATCCACATTATTTCAAACATCAAGCACACAGACAAACGTCACAACAATTATCAACTCAGTACATCAAATCACACAATTTCTCCGCCAGTCCATAACCACACAAATAAATAATAACACGCACGTTATCAATCAAAACTCAATCATAATAAGCCTTCAAGCATAACCAACCAACACCGCACATATATCCCTATATTACGACTCAACCGAATATATATATATATAACCTTACTATATTATATGAATAAGTATAGTTCATCCATCAATCCAAGTTGAGTACGTCAACTAGTGTTGGCATTCATCACTCGTCATTCACCAACATAGGCATATATATATCAATATACGTATATACATACATATATTTAACATATAAATGTTGAAGGGAAAATAACTTGAGACAGAAAGTAGGGCAAAAGTGTTGTATTATTCTATCAATGAGATCCCTTAAATAGGGTGAAGTACATACAAACAGGCCTCAGCCAAATCCTATCTAGGAAAGCCCATAAACTAACAGACTTAGGCATACAACGGGTATTATTCCTTTAACACTCCCCCTTGTGCCTAGTCTACAAGCGCATGTCATGTTGCCTCGTTAAAACCTCGTCAAGCAAAAACCCAGTGGGAAAAATGTCTTGATCGTAGGGAAAAGAGTACAGCATCTAGACACATCAAGTTTAGACTTCGTCCTTTGAATCTATCCTCTCATATGATCGTTACATTTGATCATAGCGCTACTAAGGTGACCATTCCCTCGATCCCTAAAATCGTACATCTTGTTACCTCGTTAAAAACCTTTCCAAGTGATAAAAACCCTGTGGGAAAAATGATCCTTGGAAGGAAAAGAGTATAACGTACGGTTTGGATGTAAGACTCCCCCTCAAGTCTACATCTCCCCCTGATTTGTACATCAATCAAGTAGTTGTTGCCTCATTAAAAACTTCGCCAAGTAACAAAACCCAATGGGAGAAAATGAACCTTGGTCAAAGAAAAGAGTACAACACATGTGATTAAGTTTCTTTATAAATCACCATTTTCTTGTGATCTTTGCATCAATCTCGGAAGTTGGAAAACTCTACAGCCCCCCTTAATGCTTACATTCATATATCGTTGCCTCGTTAAAAACCTTGCCAAGTAACAAAACCCATTGGGAAAAATAAACCTTGGTCTAAGGAAAAGAGTGCAACCTATGTGAGTATGTTACGTTATATCTCACATATTTCCCGTTATGATCATTCCATCAATCAAGGGGATTTACAAGTTACATCATGTTCATAAATGTAAGTATGCTCATCAGTGGCAGTACTTAACCGCTAGTTCCTCACACGTGTAGAATGATAGTTCTTAATCATGTACACTCACGGACTGGTTCATGCAAAGCAAGAATCTTGTCGTGATTCGATGAGGTAGCCAAAAGGGGTTTGCATAGTCGATTTCCAAAACATAAGCAATTCATACCAACACATACTTTATGGTAGTTGCTTCGGCACCAACATTTACTTTAGCATTTGCCTTTTCGTAAGCACCTTCCTTTGCCTGCTTGTAGGGAAAGAATAGTCCCAAGTCAATGGTTTCTTTTAAGTATCAGAAGATATTCTTGATACCATTCCATTGATATTGCGTCGATGCTGAACTAAATCTAGTCAGCGGATTAACTGAGTGATAGCAAGTCGTGAACATTGAGCTAAGTACAATAATGCGCTATTGCACTCAAGTAGGGAATTTCAGCTCCCAAATCTCTTCATCACTTTCCTTTAGACGAAATAGATCTTTCCTTTGCATCCAAATGTTTGACCTATCATGGGGTGCTAGTCGGGTTTACCTTGTCCATGTTAAAGTGCTTGAGAATCTTCTGGACATAGGTAGACCGGTGGAATAAATTCCACAAACTCGATGTCTATGTCAATGCCTCGACAGAACCGAGTTTTCCCAAGATTTTTCATCTCAAACTCAAATTTTAAGTATCCGGTGGTTTCTCTTATTTCATCAAGACCGGTTATGTTCACGTCATCGGCGTACATTGCGATGATCGTGAATCCGAAACTTATTTGTGAAGACGCAGGGACACAGTTCATTGTTCTTTTATCCCTTCCCAATCAAGTAGTCACTTAGACGGTTATACCACATCCTTAAGGATTGCTTTAAAACCGTAAAGTTGAGCGTTTCAATCAAATTGCATACGCACTCTGTGGTCTAGAGTCACTTGATTTGGGTAATGAAATGCCATCGGGCACTTCCATATATATCTCCGTATCTAGATCCCCAGAGAGATACGCAGTAACCACATCTATTGGCTGCATTTCCAGTCCCTCGGAAATTACTACGCTAATCAAATAGCGGAACGTATACGTGGGAGTACATTTCCTCGTAATCAATTCCAGGGCGTTGTGAGAAGCATTACTTCGTGAAACCTTGTACATTAGGGCTCTACTATTCTCACTATGATTTACGACAAAGGTTCGGTTATGTCCTTCAGGCTTTACACTTGGTTAGGTTAGCACTACCTACACCAAATACATGTCTCTTTGTCGGAGAATCTAGTTCTATCTGGAATGTTTTTTTATAGGCCAATCAGCTCTATGTTGATTTCATCCAACCGAGCGAGGTTCGACATCATCGTACTTTATGATTCATGACATGTCATCAAAGTGGGTGGTTGATCAGGCCACACCCTCATAATTTCATCGAGATTCTTGATTTTCTGAATCATATCTTTGGGGCGTCCCCCTCGTCATGATTCATGGACATAATAAAATCGAGCATGATCTCATGAAACGAGTTCATTGATGGTTAACATGTGAAGTTGTGCCATACTCTACCTCTTACTTGGGTGAGTATTTAGTCGAACCATGTGGCTTCCACCCCTTTCCTTCGCAGGGAGCCACGGCCTCAACCACACCTCCACCGGGTGCAGTTGCATCACCCGGTTCATTGGTGATGTGCCCCTTGGAGGGGACTTCTAACCTTACAGGCACATTTGCAGCTGTAATGTGAGATCTTGTCACTTGAACGATATCAGTAAATGCATCAGGCATCGAATCTGCTACATCCTGAAGATCGAGTATTCTTTGTGCTTCACGGTAACATTGTGAAGTTCGGGGATCATAATGAGACAAAGTGGAGACACACCACGACAATTCCTGTCGTTCCCCGAGAAATTACATTTTCTCTCCTCCCCCTAACGACGGGAAGGTTGTCTCATTAAAGTGACAATCCGCAAATCGTGCGGTAAAAAGATCATTGTGAAGGTTTCAAATAGCGGATAAACATCTGGAGATTCTTATCCAACGTGAATACTTAATCGTTTCTAAAGACCGATGCGCTGTGGGGCGCAGAAGGCACATATAATGCGTAACCAAATATGCGCAATTGGCACTCAAGTCCGTCTGGGTCCAAATTATAAAAATCAGGTTATCCAGTTACCAACTGGTACGCATAAAGTAATTGGTTAGCAAAAGGTCTAAATGAACGACTTAAGTAAAGTTGCGTGCAATATTGCGTAATCCCAGGCAAAAATATGTTAATTGGTGCGCATAACCAATGACATAATCACCATACATATTCTTTAGAAGGTGGTTTATGTGAGACCTTTTGCATATGCACATGGGATGAGATACTATTCATTGATCTCTATCATGCAATAAACATCAAGTACTTTTTGATGTGAACTCTCCAACATCATCGAGTCCTTTAGATGTGATAAGGGAGGTGAGTCCTTATAAATTATCTTGGAAGTTCTGCAGCAGTTTGAGTGGACAGGAGAGCGACATGTGACCAATATGTCGGAGAATCCATCAAAACCATAAATACATAAATGGTCCGCATATTAGGTGGATGGATCCACAAATATCTCCTTATATTCAGCGTAAGAATGGAATGTTTGCTTTTGTTTCTTTAGCATAGGAAGGTCTCGCTCCTACTTTGGCTAAAGAGCAGGCTTTGCAACACTAAGTGGTGGGCATTTGATATGCATCCGGTTCTTTGGATAACACGATTAACATCAGCATTGTTCTTTATGTCGAGTTGTTGCCCATTTTCGCTCGAAAAGTAATGATGTACGTACAAGTTCTTTAGTATATGGATCATTATACTTCGACCAGGATGACTAGTCTATCGTGCCAAAGCCTATATGAGTCTATGTCCCAAAGTACATTGTTGGTGACAACATATGATTTTAAAAACCTAATAATAGTGAGGTACATCCACTAGATCGACTCATCGGTTATTCTAAAATGCGTTTACATCCACATTCATTAGAATTAATAAAAGAAACTCTATTCCATTCTCACAGTGGGTTTCAATCTGGAAACCATTGCTACGTATATTATTGAAGCTAAGTAAGGTTCGAAGGGCTCTAGGTGCATATAGAGTATTGGTAACTTGTAATTGAGTGCCATTTAGGCATAAAGAATTGGGCATTACCTCGCCCTTTGATGAGTTGGGAGGACCCAATCATCGTAGTTACCGAGATTTGCCAGACGACTAATTCGATGAATAGAAGCCTAATTCTAAGAACATTCAAGCTCCCCTCGATTCATTTCTTAGAAGAGAGAGAAATTTCGAACCATAAGCATTCAAGCATTATTCAGTACTTCGAAATAAAGCTAAGAATCTAACGTAAGCAATATTAATATCTTGTTCGTGAAGCAACATCGCATCACGCCGTTATTGAAAATAAAACACCAACACATTCGTCTTGAGGCAACTATACCAAATGTAAACGAGAAAGTAAACATAATACTAAGATTCAGTCTATAGACTGTGGCTCGTATGACTCAATTCGACGATTGGTGACTGCGAAAATTGACATAGGGGGACTTGTCTAGATCATATTCTTACATACAGTGAGTTCTCCTTTCTTTGGACTCTCTATATTTCTTGTAGTGAGATGCGACTTGCTTGCTTGCATGGCAGTTCTTGTACCATGTCCAGCATCTCCACAGTGATAGCACAGTTCATTGCTAACTCGAGCCTTAGAGGCGATAAGATGGGTAGGTGTTATCTGGTTCCCTTAGCTAGTATAGCCGGGAGCACCAAGTCTTCGCATTACATTGGAAGAACCCCCACGTTCTTGACCACGAAGCCTATCATGTCCAGTCCCCTATTCATTGGGCTAGTTTCCATCCTCCACTTTGCCATAATTAGCCTTGGGAATTTTCTTTGTCCCAACCGGCCTGACATTACTGCTCACTAAGACTTCGTTGTGCCTCTCAGCTACTTGCAGTAGGTTGATTAGCTTACTGAAGGTAGTGATGCTTTTATTATCATACTCCAGCCTATACTGGTTCGTTAGTATAAGAGCGGAAGTAGGGAAGGTGAAAAAATCTTTATGGATCATGTCATCTTCTGTGATGTCCTTTCCACAGAAATTCAGGCGTTGCCTTGAGATAGAGCATATCTTTGTTGAAATGGTTGATCCATTTATAGTCAAGCAAGCGGATTTCATTCCACTGCACGGTCAACTCTGGGAGCAAAGTTTGTCAATATTCCCAAATTGGCCCTTAAGGGCATTCCACAGTTCTTTAGGGAATTTCAACCGTAGATATTCCTATCTGAGGCTGGGTTCGATGTGTCACCTATAAGTGCACTCGCTTTTATCTTATCAGACGGTACTTGGTCTGTGGTATTAAGGAGCGTACCACTATATTCTTTAGTGATAAATGTGGTCTTGACGTAGGAGACCCATCTATGGTACTCAAGCTCTTTTGAGTCCAATATGTCAAATTTGAGACGAGTTGGATAAGCTATCTTAATACAAGAAAAAGGAAAATGATTTTTCACAGTTTACCATGAGTACTTTCCATGATAAAATTTTCAATAATGTGGAGGTTTATTATTTTTCGGAACCAAGATATGGTCAAAACTACTTTCGATGCTACTTGAGAATTACCAATGAAATTACTTTATCATGGTTGAATTTAATATAGGCAGTAGAAATAGGTCCTCTAAAAGTCTACTAGTGATGGAGCCTAATTTGCATGGCATATCTATATATGTATGCACAATATATGTATATTTATAGATATAGACATATAATCCTAAGAATATATCTATACACGTATAAATGCAGTCAAAGAGGTGTCTTATGCCGCAGTATATATTAATTCTTGTGAATTTAATTTAATTCAAGTTGCTTTAAGCAATTCACTTTAATTTAATTGAAGTTATTAATATATCATGCTTTAATTTGGTTTAATTAAGCATAACAAATTTATGAAATATAAATATGCAATTAAAATAATCAAAGCATGTAAAATTGCACGTTGCAGATAGTAGAGTTCGAATTTGGGTACCTTATGGGAAAGACCTGATTCTTTTCTAGGCATACCGTCAATTTATTTCGTAAATTGCCATCTTCGTTCCAATTAACATTTGGATCGTCTTGATTCCTTGCACGACAGAAAAAAAAGGTTAAAGTTAATAAAAAAAATAATTAATCTGTATTTTTTCTTCTTAATAATAGTAAAAGGACGGTCCCTTGTGAATTAGAATTGTAATTGGGCCAGGAGCAGAAGCCCAAATTGGATTGTTGCTGGCGTCTCTTTGTTCTTGAGCAGCACGCTCGCAGTTCAATCGACAGCGGCGTAAATCGACGGACGGAGCTGGCTGATTATTGCAGCTAGTATGGAGCAGATCGGAGTTGGTGGCGGGTTGTGGATCGACCGTCGCTTGGCCATGATTTGCTGCGATGGTGGTGTGATGAAGAGGAAGGTCGGTTGTATTTGCGAATCGGGGAAGAAGATGACCGATCGGGCGGTGGTGACCTGGTGCGACGTGCGGCGGCGGCAGGCTAGGTTTTGTAGAAAAATTTCGATTTTTCGTTTTTTTTTCTTTTCCAGAATTTTGCGGGAGAGTTTTTTTTCTTGCTCAACGGAGCCGCCTTCGATGTTGTAGTCTATGGCGGTTTTGTCATCTGCAAGCTGCTTCCCACCATATATAAGCCTTTGCTGCACAGGAGGAATTCCTTCTTTCTCCTCAACCCGTTCCTTGATCCGTTCAATGGTATCGAAAGGCTCAATATCAATTTCGATTTCTTTTCCTGTGAGGGTTTTCACGAAAATCTGCATCTCTTTTGGTTCTTCCCCCGCTTGAATTCTACGTCGTGCGCTTCTTAAATTCTGGGCTCGAAATTCGAATAGCGTTACGAAAGTGGGGAATATGGTTCAGATTTAGGGGGAAAATTGGGGTTTGGCAGGTTGTCGGCGATTCTTGGTTCGCAGATTGAAGGTCGTAGGTTGCCATGGATTTAGGATTCTGCCGTGGAAACGGATGACGGCGGCGGCCGGGGGCTAGGGTTTCTGGGAAAATCCAATTTTTCCCTTTTTTTTTCAGAAATTCGGATGGAATTTTGCAGAAAATCGGTAGGAAAAAAATTTCATGCTCAGCCGGGAACTACATGCCGATAACGTGTTGAAGGGAAAATAACTTGAGACAGAAAGTAGGGCAAAAGTGTTGTATTATTCCATCAATGAGATCCCTTAAATAGGGTGAAGTACATACAAACAGGCCTCAGCCAAATCCTATCTAGGAAAGCCCATAAACTAACAGACTTAGGCACACAACGGGTATTATTCCTTTAACAATAAATATATATATATACACACACACACACATATATATATATATATATATATATACACACATATATATACATCCGTATAAATTCATACACTTCGACAACAATGATTTCACGCAGTTACAATTCGTATATCAAGGTACTTGCCTTGGTAATCTCTCGCGGATACTCAGAAAATACGGTCGATTGGCAAAATCCGGAACTCCAATGAAAACAACGATCGGAAGGGCTCAACACCAGATTTTTGTAGGGAATTCGTCCCTAATATCCTATCATCGAATAAACAATCAATCACACGAGGAAAAACATCACAAAACGACCGAATCTCCCTCAGCGGCATTTTCCCGGACACCTTGAAGGCGTCAAGTGAAAACTCATATAAATGACGAATCAGACATGACAAAACCGTGGAAAGATGATGAAATTGATAGAATACAACTAAATCTACAATTATCCATCAGTAATCTAAGTTCATATGGCTAGAACGAATGAAATCTACCAAGATCCCCAAATTTCCCAAAGTTTGGATTTCAGGAAAAACTAACCTTGATTCGGTCGATTGAAGGATGTTATGGAATGACCGATCAATGATATGAACTCAGGATCTTCATGGATTTGTTGTTCAACAAAATGCCTTCTTGCTCTCAAAACCTCTGGCCGCGGAAGGAAAAGAATGAAATGAAAAATGTGTTGAAACAGGGATGCTCGGTCAAATATATAGGTAGACCGCCCTAGCGTGCGCTAGCGTGCCGGCAGCGTGCGCTAGCGGGCCGACCATGGTCCAGTCCAGAGGCTACTGGACTGACCCCTTCGCCCAGGTAGCGCGCGCTAGCTGCCGAGCAGCGTGCGCTACGTCTGCAGGTACCGGCCGTAGTGTGCGCTACCGGCCAACTCTCCGGAGTCCAGAAGCTCAGGGCCTCACTGCCCGGGCCAGGTAGCGTGCGATGGGTGCCGCATAGCGTGCGCTACGCCTGCCGGTTAGCGCGCACAGCCTCCCGACAGTAGCGTATGCTATGCCGGTCCCTGCCGCGCCCGTCCGGCCAGCGCCCAGCTGCCGGGACGGTTCCTCCCGCAACCGTCCGGCCAGCACCCAGTTGCAGTGCCGGTTCCTACCGCAACCGTCCGGCCAGCGCCCGGCTGCCGTGGCCTGACGACTCGATTCCTAAAAACGCACGGAACGAACACGACGAAACGCTCGCAGACAACAACATCAATCCGAAATGAAATTAATATACAACAAATCACCACATATGGCCATAAACACAAAATCGATTGTCGAGAAAAATAATACCAACACTCGAAAACTGAGAAATTTCCGGTCTAAAAAAGAAAAATTCGAATTAATCAGAATAAAAATCTCGGATATTACAGAATCAACCGCTCCGATACCACTTGTTGGCCACTAAGTACACTGGATACAGCTTGGAAGGTGTTTTAAACAACAAGCTGTACTGATTTTAAATCTGAGTGCGTAGCGGAAGTATTAAGTGGTAAGTTGCTGTGGATACAGCAACTCGATGTGCAGTATATACTTAAATAATCACAGTTTAATAAAACAGTAAAGTCAGAAGGTAAATAACACAGTATTCAAAGTGGTTCGAGGTAAACCCCTCTACGTCCACTGGTCCTCCACACAGGAGTAAAAAGTTTATTATAATTACTGCGCACACAACTACGTAATTATAACAACACGTAATCAATATATCATTCACACAGATTGATATAAAGATCTTAGCTTCAACCGTTCACACAGATTGGTTTGAGCTAACACTTGACTGGCTTCTTCACACACAGTTCTGAAGCTTCGTCTTCTTTGATACAATTCCTTCACACACAGTTCTGGAGTAGCAAAGATTCTCAGTCCACACAGGGCTGATGAGTTTGTTCAAGGATTAGAACAATATATGAACAACAGCTTTGACTTTCTGAGCTTGTAGCTGATGATGTGTTGTTCACTGTTTGAGCACTGTATATCTCTTATATATGAGTTGCAGTGAGCTTTGGAGATATGTTTTGCTCTGATGTATATAATAATAACTTCGTAAGCTTTTTGAAACTGGTTAACTTCGTCACTGATATTCAACGCCTTGATGAGATATATATAGTCTTCTGAAAATATATCCATTAAGATAAATCCGTTGAGCAAGATTCCGTTCCAACGAGATGATGTGTTTGAGTAAAACATGATCCGGTTTTTGCGGGATTTGAAGATCTGTTGACTTACAGTATTTAAATACTTTATCCTTTAGTATTTAAATACTTCTTTATCAACGGGACTTGACTTCTAGTGAGTACTGAAGATTCCTTCTTTGTCCTGTTGAGAGCTATATGGAAGATCACTGTATTGTTAATTCGAGACAGCTTCCATACTTAGTCTTTATGAAACTTCTTTGTTGTAGGGTAGGTTCCACTGTATGCTGGATCTACGAGAGGTCTTCGATATAGGTTGACATTATTGATCAACTTTTCGATACAGTTTCCTTACTGTATGCAGGATTGGCATATTGTCAAAACATCTTTATCATCACTAATCGATACAGGGATTGTTTATCCTGACTGTTTCGATACCGGGTATTTGTTATCCCAACAATTTCAGATAAGGGTTGTTATCCCAACAATGGGTAATTGTGAATACAATGCTAATCTATTTATAGATTGGAATTGCGCGTATGAGGTTTGACTCCGCGTTTGAATAATTCATATCCCGAAGCATATGAACTACGGCTCTATATTTGAATAATGAACATAATATGACATGTGGGAGCGGCGACTCCATGTTGATAATGATGTGCAATAATGGCACCGAAAGATGATGTGATATATCGGTAAAATATCTATATGGTGATATAGACACATCATGCCTTCAAATATTTGTTCTCGATTAATATCACTACTATCCAATATTGGGAATGAATTCCTAATAAATTTGGAATATATTAAGGGGGAGTATGGGCCTACTTCCTCTATATGTGAACTGCTAGATATTATGGATCCACTAGATAGTCACATGTGTATATGACTCGTAATCGGAAATTTATGAGATAATTTTCTCATGGTTGGAGCATATATTCCATATCAGATTAAGCTAGTAATATATCCCAAATAAACTTGAATAGATCCCAGAAAGGATCAAGATATGCGCATATAAGTGGAATATTAATTGGCATACTATTCGAAGTCCTCCTACCAATATCGAGAACATAATATATAAACCTCCATGACTGAAGATGAATATTGAGGTACTGGAACATGAGTTTGGTGCTCAAGAAATCTCTTAGCATGAAGGGGAGTATTAGTAGTTGGAAATATGTGAAATGCATCACACTATATCCTCACAACTATATAAACTTGAAGTTCAAAGATGCATGATAAATTATTAATCTTTAGTACCAACTACAACTGCTTTGATAAAAAATAATTTCTCGAATATAAATCAAAGTAAATGATAAAAGGAGGCATATACTTTTGAAGTATATAGACATAACTATAAAGGAAGATAATGAGATATCTCGGCAAGTTATGTTGCTACAGGGAATAAATGTTAAAATTGTCGACACAATACAACGCTATGAATGAAATGAGAATATTGCAATCCATGATTGTGAAATATGGATATTGTAATGAGGATATTGAAATCCATCAAAATTGAAATATATGCCCTTATAATAAAATGAAACATATGTGCTTACTGAAAGTAACTCCTGAAGAGATTTTAAACATATTATCTGTGCATGCAGTCACTCAAAATAAGGTGTTGTGAAAGAGAATTGTATGTTGTACTCTTTTTTTCCTTGACTGAGGTTTTATCCCACTGGGTTTCCTAGCAAGGTTTTTAACGAGGCAGTTTAATCACAACTAATATGAAATCTCCAAAAGAGATTTGGAATATATTACAAAGAATATGAGTTCGATATTACAAACTGCACTGAATATGATACTCGTACTAGTCCTTGGAGGATTATTAAAATGCCTGAGGCATATTTGTTTGTACGCGTTGCACTCTTTTTTTCCTTGACTGAGGTTTTGTCCCATTGGGTTTTCCTAGCAAGGTTTTTAATGAGGCAACACGAATGGCGTATTAATATGAATAATATACTCTTTTTCCTTTGTTAGGATTTTTCCCATTGGATTTTCCTAACAAGGTTTTAACGAGGCATATTCATGGCATAATGAGAAAAATTATAAAGATCAATATTATTCCTCAAAGATTTAAAAACAGAAGGGGCAGTTGTACTCTTTTTCCTTCGATCAAGTTTTTCCCACTGGGTTTTCTTGACAAGGTTTTAATGAGGCAACATGTGGATACCCCAACAACGAATGATATACATGACAGATTCACCCAGTTTTTATCCCACGAGGTTTTACTGAGACGACACAAGAATACTCATACAAGAACTATCAAGATAAGGGGGAACAAATTTACGAGATTACAGATTGCTGAAGTTTTATCCAACAAAGGTTTCCTACCAACGTTATATGATTGTGACACGCTCCAATACAAACAGTTTGAGAGTTTTTCTCCCATTGAGTTTTTCTTCAAACTAGTTCAGCAGATATTTATGTAAATAGTCATTCAAGGGGGGTGTTAAGAATCGTTGAAATGCGCACTTCTCGTAGTGCATAATAAGATAATGTATTATAATATGTGAATGACTATTATGCCCTTGATATAATTATGTAATTATGATTGTGCCATCTGAAGTTTTCCTATAAGCAGGACTTCAGTTATTAATGAAATATATACATGAGAATCATTCTCTCTATTCTCTCTCTAAATCCTCTCTATAATATTTCAGTTTTATAACACTAATATATTTATCTAGTGAATTATTTTCAAGGTCATTGCTAGATGGAGTGAGGTGGTGAAATAGTTAAAATATGACATTTTTCTCAATTACTTTACGAATTTTGTAGGATAAAAGGTGGGGTTCATATTGGATATGTGCTACTCTCAAATCCATTGGCAAGTACGGGAGGAAAAATAAATAGTATTTCACAGAATGCGACACATGCAAAAAGGGAGTGCATGATCAAGATCCTGGGTACTACTGCATTGAATGCGACAAAGAAGTTTGTGCGACATCAAAAAGGTTATCTGCTTACAAATTAAAATATCGAACAAAATAATTATGTACTGAACTAATTTTTTTCAGATATAAACTATTTATGAAAGTGTCTGATTCCACTGCAAGTGCAGAGGTCACAATGTGGGACAAGCAATGTGCTGAAGTGATTGGTAGAACAGTTTTGGAGTTGATGGAATAATTGATTGACAAGGCAAACAATGATATTCACTAACTCAACTTAACTGAATCTCTATATATACACGAAAAGTCTGTTTATTATTATATAGGACGGCGATCTAGACGATATTCTCGAGCAGATCAAATATTTACTTCTCAACAGAAAAATGCTATTCAAAATTCAGATAAGGCCAAACGAGAACTACAACTATACGGAATCTTTTGGAGTTAGGAACCTCATTACTGACAGAGCCAAAATATCAGAATATGCTGAGTTTTTCAGTAAAAATAAACAAGAATCTGATGTTTACACTCTCGGTGAAGGTGAAGTCAAAAGCAATTCACATAAGAGTGTAAGAATTTAAAACTAGAAAATAAAAATATCGTACTGATTTTATGATGAATTGATTCAGGAAATTGTTTCGGGCGAGGAAGTCAGCACGTCTAAGAAGGCCAAAGGCAAAGAGAAGGCTGGCGAAGGCATAGATTGTAAGACCATAAAGCGTAAGCTTTATGATAAAATGTCTACCACACGGCCAGTGAGAAAAGCAAAGGGTATTGTGATCAAGGAAGATAAGACCGACAGTCCTTGATTGAGTTCGCTGAATATTTATGTTATTCATATTTATTTCAATATTTCCGAAGTCGCATTTCTTTTAAACGATGTTTTATTGCATTTTAGTCTCAGATTTTCAATTCATTTGTCTTATTTCAATTAAATTTTTTTATGATAAGTTTAGCAGGCTATTTAAGATATATACCTTTTATTTACGTATTCCTAAATACATCACTACATCAATTAGAAACGTCTTCAGTTCCTACCTATCATCTGAATCATATTAACTAAAAAAAACATAACAAAGGTAAATGCCAATTCAAACCAAAAAATACGGACAATTTATGTTATGATCAGTTTGGGCCCGAAAAAAATTATCCTTTTTAATGATTTTCTTTTATATTACAGATCAATCTAAGAAAATTTTCTAAGTAATGAATTACAACCATATCGAAATGAATAATAATAATAATTACATTCCGCACAACCAAAGGTAAAATATAAATATAAATGTATTTACAACAATAACTTAACACAGGCAACAAATTACATTCATGAATAAGACAAAAATCATTTGAAGGATAATCTTATAATTTGGGCCCAAATTACCATGAACTAATTTAGTGAACACATCCGTTAACCATTTAGGAGAATTTAATTATGTGAGATAATTATAATATAATTATGCTATTAATTAGCAAGTAATTCATAAATTAAATAAAATTAATATATTATAATAAAAAATTATAAGTATATAGTTGTTCAAAATATCTTCTAATTTGAGCTATATTGATTTAAAATTGTTTTAATTCGTATGGCAGTGAGACAATAAATAATTTTTAAAATATTTTTATAATATTTCAAAAAAATACACACAAAACCCAATCCTAATTACTGTAAAGATAGTATGAATGAAAAGTATAAATTCGACAATTTAAAAAAACTAGTTGTACAAATCCACTTTAATTCGGCAGTTTGAACAATGAATAAAATTGTTTTAATTAGTATGACAGTGAGACAATAAATATTTTTTAAAATATTTTTATAATAATTAAAAAAAGATAGAAAACCCAATACTATTTACTGTAAAAATATTATGACTATAAATAGTAAATTCGACAGATCAAAAAAACCAGTTATACAAAACCAGTTTAATTCGATAGTTGATACTATGAATTAAAATATTATACTCGGCACTTGTACCAAACCATTTATTACAATCGCACAACAGTTCATTACAAAACCAGTTTATTTTAACCGCTGAAAGTACCCACTAAATGAAATTGCCGAGTATAATAAATATACTGGGCAGTTTCAATAACAGCCCATTTTCAACTCTACATCTGGTGTTATATATAGAAGTATTTGCAGATTATCATTTCTCAAATAAAACTCAAATTTTATAGTAAGTTTTCTCAAATAAAATTTAAAACTTTTTCTATTCATATTAGTACTATTTATATTATCTAAACCATTTTTTTCTTTTGCTAGAGAAGTAGTGGTTTTATGAGGAATCCAGGGTCCGACACATAACTATGGCGCACTCATAAGCATGAAAAATAACGAAATCGACAACCATCAAAGGCAAACGACAGAAGCATGATGAAAATTTTTCAGGTACGACAATCATTAAAAAAAATTTACGTATTAAAATTATTATTATATGGAGATATACTTGTAACACCCCTAAAACCATATGGGAATATTACATGCCGTAGACCCCTTTTCACGAGGATCTACCAGGCTATACCTTACAAAACGACCAAATGCTTGCCCGGCCAGGGTCAAACAATAAAATAGTACAGACCGTTATGGTCACTTACACATGAATATACGGACCGATGAGGTCACACAACTCAATCAACAAACTGACTCAAACAACATTACCCACACAGGGGTCGAAATACAATACAGCGGAAGACTGAAATCAACTCTGACAACACAACAAAAATCAAAACAACTCTCGACTCTTGATTAGTATCGCAGCTCGTCATCCTCTTGTGCCAATCCTGTGACTGCTCCCCTGAACTTGCATGTACCTGGACGCAAAACAAACATCCACCCCCCGATTACTCGGGGGTTAGTAAAACTCCACTGTTTTACTAGTACAAGTATCAAATCATACGAAAAGTAACGAGCAAACATTAATCAAGAATCAAACATAATATTCAAGTATCAAATTATTCCCGGGGGTTTTAATAAAGGTATTTAAGCTATGAAGCATTTCGAAAATAAGTTCATCACCTCGGGAAATTTTGATATTTCAAAATCTTTAAAACTCTGAGTCCTGGTTCACCAAACCTTTCAAAAGAAGAGTTGAGGGCTTTAACCCAAATTTCGTTTCATAAATCAACAGTTCACAATATGGAAAAAACATTTACTCAAAGTTTAGGACTCGGTCCAACAATCATTTTCATAAGACTTTTCCTTGCAAAACTTTGATTTGAAAAGCAATCATGTTCATGACACCGTGATCCACTGTCACATGTCTCCGTAGGTTCAACAACCCGCACGGACTACACCACGCACAATTAAACAAACATAATCAATTCCGGCACCGTGATCCACTGTCACGTGTCTCCATAGGTTCAACAACTGTTGTTTGTTGATTCTTTAGTCTAATACTCACAAGTGCACGATTTGTTCGATGTAGATATGCGGTGCAAGGTCCATTCCACAGGGAGGACTATGATAGTGAAGTAAAATTATTCCTATCATTTTGAACCAAATTAAATTAAATTCTAACCTAGTCCCAAATAATTTGATATTGGAATGTTATAATAATTGCATTAAATAACTAGTAATTTTTAAGTCGATTTTAGATAAATTGATTTTAAATAATTTACTAGGGTTTAGAATCCACCTGTAATACCCCGATTTATCGGATATATTTTTCGTTTATATATTGGATATCGTGGATGGTTAATTATGCTCGAGGACGTTGGGAACGTTTGATAATGTTATTGAATTGAGTATATGTATTGATTTTGCCGTATGTTCGTAATTGGTATGTCGTGACATCGGACAGGAATTGCCGAAATTGGCTAAGTATAGAATACTTAGCGTACGCTAATGTTGAAGACTTACGTACGCTAAATCACAAGAGTTACGTACGTTATGGCCGAGACATTACATACGTAACATGGGAATCAGACGATTGAGTCATGGTCGGCAGGCGGGACCCGGTGTCGGCAACTTTCGGCGGAAGATATTGACAGGTGAGTCAACGTACGTGTTACGTACGTTATACAGGACGTGTTACGTACATAACACGACCATTGAACTATAGCAAGTCAACTGGTATATTACGTACGTTGTATGGTATGGGTTACGTACGTAATGGACTTCAGGGAATGAGACAGTGAGTTTGTTACGTACGCTATGGATTTTGGATTACGTACGTTAAAGTTGTTACGTACGTTAAGCAAGGACACTTACGTACGTAATGAGAGTTCAGTTTATATATTGAAGTGTTGCCTTTCATTTCTCTCACGATCCTTTGAGGTATTTCTCTCCAAAACTCGTCCCTCTTCACTTCTAAGAGTGTTCTCAACACTTCTAACATGACTGTGAGATTGGAATCATGGAATTAGAGCTTGGTTATGGAACTACTGTTGATTCTTGAAGTGATTTCTTGTGTTATCCATATTCTATGAGGTATGTTGGATATTTCTCCTTTTCATTTTGGAATTTTGATGTTATAGTTGATGAATGATTCATATGAAGATGATTATGATGTTGTTATTGCGATTCTTGAAGATATATGAGGTTTATGTTGAAGGAATATGACGATATTCTTTGAATATGTTGATTATGATTATGGAATCATAGAGGTCTTGATGTTCTTGAGGCCATATGATGACTATGATGATTTGATAATTCATTTAACCGATTTAAGATGGTATTCTAAATCATAGTGATGATAGTGGTTGATTTAGATGCGACAAATCTTGATATGAGGTTGAATTCCGGATTGAATATGTTACGATCATTGTTACCAAGTTGGTTCGATTATTGATATGATTATTGTTCTAGGTTGATTAACCAATAGGTTTAATCGTTTTGCCGCGGTGAAAGGCCATAGATTCCGTCCAGTTGGGGCTGAAGAGCTCGTAGACGAGGGCGATGAGTTCTATGTTGGTTTTGTCGTGTTGGTATCCAGGCAAGTGTTTACTTGTTCGGTTGTAATGTTTTGATGAGTAATTCCATTTATATTTCATAAGTATTTTATGTTGTATTGCATATTGACGAATGCTCAGTGATGTTCTAAAAGGATTAGAATGCACAGTTGATGATTGTTGAAATACTTGGACAATCTTGGGAAGATTGTAGTATTCGGATATTGTTGATGTCATTTTGGATATTCTTGGTCTGTAGTATGCATTTCAGAAGGATGTCCGGATAGAGGTATGTTTTATGGCAATCGTACATAGAAGATTGTGTACGGGAAAGTATTCGGTATTGAGGTATTATGTGGTAATATCGTGATATTGGGATTTTGATGAGAATCGTTGGATTACCGGAAGTGGTAAGATTATCGTTGAGGTTATTATTCTCATGATGCATGGCATGTGAATATTTATGTTTATGTTCTTGCAGTTATTTGTCGGGCATTATTGCTGACCCCGTTGTGGGACTTGTTTTTCAGGTATTGAGGACTTTGATGGTAGCGGTCGTGAGGCGAGGATTCCGGACGATACTGTCTATGGCATATTGTTGGGGAATCGTGTATTTTGTTTGTGTATATCATTATTGATGTATTTGTATCTTGGACTGTGTTTTTATCCGCTATGTGAGTTCTTTCAAATGGCTTTCGGCTTTATGCCAACTGAGTTTGATTTCGAAAACCGATTTCCTAAACCGAGTTTTTGGCCTTGATTGTCTTGACGGTAGTTGGTGTTTTCAAATGATTTTGTGAGTTTTGGAAAATACTACCGTCATCGGCCTTTTTGGGCATTTTGTAAATAATTTTTAGCCTGGTGAGTTCCGGCGCGGGACCCACGGCGCTGTAATATCCCGTATGGTTTTGGGGGTGTTACATAGATGGTATCGGAGCCCATGGTTTTTTTTGATAACCGGGCATGTGTGTTATGTGGCTCTACCAGTGTGGTAGTTGCGTGATTGTTGTATAGCTGGATTTCTGGCTATTTTGGACTGTGTTGTTTTGGTTCTATGTGATTTTTTTGAGTACTGTCGTGGTGATGTGTGGGTTTGGGGATTGTTGGTGTTTCTGAGACCGACGAGGCAGGGAGTGAACGCCGATGCCGTGGTCATGTGCAATGTGCGGCTCCAATCGGGAAGTGAACGCCGGTGCGAGGCACGTGTAATGTGCGGCTTTCGATGTGGAGTGGAACTCCGGTGATACGTGCATGTGACAAGGAGCGGCTCATGCGCTTTAGGTGAGGAGACACAGCGTCACAGATCCCACAAAACTCGACAGTGCTCTAAACTTGTTGTGGTCTTGGCGGAGACCAATCGTTTTCAAATTGTGATTATTCCTGTTTTGGCATTCTTGTTGTGTCGCGATTTTTGAAATGGTGTCATATGCTAGTATCACGGGAGATCTTCGACTTCACAGACCTGTAAGTATGTTGTTCGGATTATTCGATAATTCTCGGTTATCTTGGTGATTTTGGATTTATCTGTTGTTGGCGACAGGTTGCAAGTTTCGAGGACGAAACTTATTTTTAAGGGGGGTGGAGTGTAATACCCCGATTTTTCGGATATATTTTTCGTTTATATATTGGATATCGTGGATGGTTAATTATGCTCGAGGACGTTGGGACCGTTTGATAATGTTATTGAATTGAGTATATGTATTGATTTTGCCGTATGTTCGTAATTGGTATGTCGTGACATCGGACCGGAATTGCTGAAATTGGCCAAGTATAGAATACTTAGCGTACGCTAATGTTGAAAACTTACGTACGCTAAATCACAAGAGTTACGTACGCTATGGCCGAGACATTATGTACGTAACATGGGAATCAGACGATTGAGTCATGGTCGGCAGGCGGGACCCAGTGTCGGCAACTTTCGGCAGAGGATGTTGACAGGTGAGTCAACGTACGTGTTACGTACGTTATACAGGACGTGTTACGTACATAACAAGACCATTGTACTGTAGCAAGTCAACTGGTATATTACGTACGTTATATGGTATGGGTTACGTACGTAATGGACTTCAGGGAATGAGACAGTGAGTTTGTTACGTACGCTATGGATTTTGGATTACGTACGTTAAAGTTGTTACGTACGTTAAGCAAGGACACTTACGTACGTAATGAGAGTGCAGTTTATATATTGAAGTGTTGCCTTTCATTTCTCTCACGATCCTTTGAGGTATTTCTCTCCAAAACTCGTCCCTCTTCACTTCTAAGAGTGTTCTAAACACTTCTAACATGATTGTGAGCTTGGAATCATGGAATTAGAGCTTGGTTATGGAACTATTGTTGATTATTGAAGTGATTTCTTGTGTTATCCATATTCTATGAGGTATGTTGGATATTTCTCCTTTTCATTTCGGAATTTTGATGTTATAGTTGATGAATGATTCGTATGAAGATGATTATGATGTTGTTATTGCGATTCTTGAAGATATATGAGGTTTATGTTGAAGGAAGATGACGATATGCTTTGAATATGTTGATTATGATTATGGAATCATAGAGTTCTTGATGTTCTTGAGGCCATATGATGACTATGATGATTTCATAATTCATTTAACCGATTTAAGATGGTATTCTAAATCATAGTGATGATAGTGGTTGATTTAGATGCGATGAATCTTGATATGAGGTTGAATTCCGAATTGAATATGTTATGATCATTGTTACCAAGTTGGTTCGATTATTGATATGATTATTGTTCTAGGTTGATTAACCAATAGGTATAATCGTTTTGCCGCGGTGAAAGGCCGTAGATTCCGTCCAGTCGGGGCTGAAGAGCTCGTAGACGGGGGCGATGAGTTCGGTGTTGGTTTTGTCGTGTTGGTATCCAGGCAAGTGTTTACTTGTTCGGTTGTAATGTTTTGATGATTAATTCCATTTACATTTCATAAGTATTTTATGTTGTATTGCATATTGACGAATGTTCAGTGATGTTCTAAAAGGATTAGAATGCACAGTTGATGATTGTTGAGATACTTGGACAATCTTGGGGAAATTGTAGTATTCGGATATTGTTGATGTCATTTTGGATATTCTTGGACTGTGGTATGCATTTCGGAAGGATGTCCGGATAGAGGTATGTTTTATGGCAATCGTACATAGAAGATTGTGTACGGGAAAGTATTCGGTATTGAGGTATTATGTGGTAATATCGTGATATTGGGATTTTGATGAGAATCGTTTGATTACCGGAAGTGGTAAGGTTATCGTTGAGGTTATTATTCTCATGATGCATGGCATGTGAATATTTATGTTTATGTTCTTGCGGTTATTTGTTGGGCATTATTGCTGAACCCGTTGTGGGACTTGTTTTTTAGGTATTGAGGACTTTGATGGTAGCGGTCGTGAGGCGAGGATTCCGAACGATACTGGCTATGGCATATTGTTGGGAAATCGTGTATTTTGTTTGTGTATATCATTATTGATGTATTTGTATCTTGGACTGTGTTTTTATCCGCTGTGTGAGTTCTTTCAAATGGCTTTCGGCTTTATGCCAACTGAGTTTGATTTCGAAAACCGATTCCTTAAACCGAGTTTTTGGCCTTGATTGTCTTGACGGTAGTTGGTGTTTTCAAATGATTTTGTGAGTTTTGGAAAATACTACCGTCATCGGCCTTTTTGGGCGTTTTGTAAATGGTTTTTAGCCTGGTGGGTTCCGGCGCGGGAACCACGGTGCTGTAATATCCCGGATGGTTTTGGGGGTGTTACATAGATGGTATCGGAGCCCATGGTTTTTTTGATAACCGGGCATGTGTGTTATGTGGCTCTACCAGTGTGGTAGTTGCGTGATTGTTGTATAGCTAGATTTCTGGCTATTTTGGACTGTGTTGTTTTGGTTCTGTGTGATTTTTTTGAGTACTGTCGTGGTGATGTGTGGGTTTGGACATTGTTGGTGTTTCCGAGACCGACGAGGCAGGGAGTGAACGCCGGTGCCGTGGTCATGTGCAATGTGCGGCTACAATCGGGAAGTGAACGCCGGTGCGAGGCACGTGCAATGTGCGGCTTTCGATGTGGAGTGGAACGCCGGTGATACGTGCATGTGATAAGGAGCGGCTCATGCGCTTTAGGTGAGGAGACACAGCGTCACAGATCCCACAAAACTCGATAGTGCTCTAAACTTGTTGTGGTCTTGGCGGAGACCAATCGTTTTCAAATTGTGATTATTCCTGTTTTGGCATTCTTGTTGTGTCGAGATTTTTGAAATGGTGTCATATGCTAGTATCACGGGAGATCTTCGACTTCACAGACCTGTAAGTATGTTGTTCGGATTATTCGATAATTCTCGGTTATCTTGGTGATTTTGGATTTATCTATTGTTGGCGACAGGGTGCAAGTTTCGAGGACGAAACTTATTTTTAAGGGGGGTAGAGTGTAATAACCCGATTTTTCGGATATATTTTTCGTTTATATATTGGATATCGTGGATGGTTAATTATGCTCCAGGACGTTGGGACCGTTTGATAATGCTATTGAATTGAGTATATGTATTGATTTTGCCGTATGTTCGTAATTGGTATGTCGTGACATCAGACAGGAATTGTTGAAATTGGCTAAGTATAGAATACTTAGCGTACGCTAATGTTGAAGACTTACGTACGCTAAATCACAAGAGTTACGTACGTTATGGCCGAGACATTACGTACGTAACATGGGAATCAGACGATTGAGTCATGGTCGGCAGGCGGGACCCGGTGTCGGCAACTTTCGGCGGAGGATGTGGACAGGTGAGTCAACGTACGTGTTACGTACGTTATACAGGACGTGTTACGTACATAACAAGACCATTGTACTGTAGCAAGTCAACTGGTATATTACGTACGTTATATGGTATGGGTTACGTACGTAATGAACTTCAGGGAATGAGACAGTGAGTTTGTTACATACGCTATGGATTTTGGATTACGTACGTTAAAGTTGTTACTTACGTTAAGCAAGGACACTTACGCACGTAATGAGAGTGCAGTTTATATATTGAAGTGTTGCCTTTCATTTCTCTCACGATCCTTTGAGGTATTTCTCTCCAAAACTCGTCCCTCTTCACTTCTAAGAGTGTTCTAAACACTTCTAACATGATTGTGAGCTTGGAATCATGGAATTAGAGCTTGGTTATGGAACTATTGTTGATTCTTGAAGTGATTTCTTGTGTTATCCATATTCTATGAGGTATGTTGGATATTTCTCCTTTTCATTTCGGAATTTTGATGTTATAGTTGATGAATGATTCGTATGAAGATGATTACGATGTTGTTATTTCGATTCTTGAAGATATATGAGGTTTATGTTGAAGGAAGATGACGATATGCTTTGAATATGTTGATTATGATTATGGAATCATAGAGTTCTTGATGTTCTTGAGGCCATATGATGACTATGATGATTTGATAATTCATTTAACCGATTTAAGATGGTATTCTAAATCATAGTGATGATAGTGGTTGATTTAGATGCGATGAATCTTGATATGAGGTTGAATTCCGGATTGAATATGTTATGATCATTGTTACCAAGTTGGTTCGATTATTGATATGATTATTGTTCTAGGTTGATTAACCAATAGGTATAATCGTTTTGCCGCGGTAAAAGGCCGTAGATTCCGTCCAGTCGGGGCTGAAGAGCTCGTAGACGAGGGCGATGAGTTCGGTGTTGGTTTTGTCGTGTTGGTATCCAGACAAGTGTTTACTTGTTCGGTTGTAATGTTTTGATGATTAATTCCATTTACATTTCATAAGTATTTTATGTTGTATTGCATATTCACGAATGTTCAGTGATGTTCTAAAAGGATTAGAATGCACAGTTGATGATTGTTGAGATACTTGGACAATCTTGGGGAAATTGTAGTATTCGGATATTGTTGATGTCATTTTGGATATTCTTGGACTGTGGTATGCATTTCGGAAGGATGTCCGGATAGAGGTATGTTTTATGGCAATCGTACATAGAAGATTGTGTACGGGAAAGTATTCGGTATTGAGGTATTATGTGGTAATATCGTGATATTGGGATTTTGATGAGAATCGTTTGATTACCGGAAGTGGTAAGGTTATCGTTGAGGTTATTATTCTCATGATGCATGGCATGTGAATATTTATGTTTATGTTCTTGCGGTTATTTGTTGGGCATTATTGCTGACCCCGTTGTGGGACTTGTTTTTCAGGTATTGAGGACTTTGATGGTAGCGGTCGTGAGGCGAGGATTCCGAACGATACTGGCTATGGCATATTGTTGGGGAATCGTGTATTTTGTTTGTGTATATCATTATTGATGTATTTGTATCTTGGACTGTGTTTTTATCCGCTGTGTGAGTTCTTTCAAATGGCTTTCGGCTTTATGCCAACTGAGTTTGATTTGGAAAACCGATTCCTTAAACCGAGTTTTTGGCCTTGATTGTCTTGACGGTAGTTGGTGTTTTCAAATGATTTTGTGAGTTTTGGAAAATACTACCGTCATCGGCCTTTTTGGGCGTTTTGTAAATGGTTTTTAGCCTGGTGGGTTCCGGCGCGGGAACCACGGTGCTGTAATATCCCGGATGGTTTTGGGGGTGTTACATAGATGGTATCGGAGCCCATGGTTTTTTTGATAACCGGGCATGTGTGTTATGTGGCTCTACCAGTGTGGTAGTTGCGTGATTGTTGTATAGCGGATTTCGGCTATTTTGGGTATGTTGTTTTGGTTCTGTGTGATTTTTTTGAGTACTGTCGTGGTGATGTGTGGGTTTGGACATTGTTGGTGTTTCCGAGACCGACGAGGCAGGGAGTGAACGCCGGTGCCGTGGTCATGTGCAATGTGCGGCTCCAATCGGGAAGTGAACGCCGGTGCGAGGCACGTGCAATGTGCGGCTTTCGATGTGGAGTGGAACGCCGGTGATACGTGCATGTGATAAGGAGCGGCTCATGCGCTTTAGGTGAGGAGACACAGCGTCACAGATCCCACAAAACTCGATAGTGCTCTAAACTTGTTGTGGTCTTGGCGGAGACCAATCGTTTTCAAATTGTGATTATTCCTGTTTTGGCATTCTTGTTGTGTCGAGATTTTTGAAATGGTGTCATATGCTAGTATCACGGGAGATCTTCGACTTCACAGACCTGTAAGTATGTTGTTCGGATTATTCGATAATTCTCGGTTATCTTGGTGATTTTGGATTTATCTATTGTTGGCGACAGGGTGCAAGTTTCGAGGACGAAACTTATTTTTAAGGGGGGTAGAGTGTAATAACCCGATTTTTCGGATATATTTTTCGTTTATATATTGGATATCGTGGATGGTTAATTATGCTCGAGGACGTTGGGACCGTTTGATAATGCTATTGAATTGAGTATATGTATTGATTTTGCCGTATGTTCGTAATTGGTATGTCGTGACATCGGACAGGAATTGTTGAAATTGGCTAAGTATAGAATACTTAGCGTACGCTAATGTTGAAGACTTACGTACGCTAAATCACAAGAGTTACGTACGTTATGGCCGAGACATTACGTACGTAACATGGGAATCAGACGATTGAGTCATGGTCGGCAGGCGGGACCCGGTGTCGGCAACTTTCGGCGGAGGATGTTGACAGGTGAGTCAACGTACGTGTTACGTACGTTATACAGGACGTGTTACGTACATAACAAGACCATTGTACTGTAGCAAGTCAATCGTATATTACGACGTTATATGGTATGGGTTACGTACGTAATGAACTTCAGGGAATGAGACAGTGAGTTTGTTACATACGCTATGGATTTTGGATTACGTACGTTAAAGTTGTTACTTACGTTAAGCAAGGACACTTACGCACGTAATGAGAGTGCAGTTTATATATTGAAGTGTTGCCTTTCATTTCTCTCACGATCCTTTGAGGTATTTCTCTCCAAAACTCGTCCCTCTTCACTTCTAAGAGTGTTCTAAACACTTCTAACATGATTGTGAGCTTGGAATCATGGAATTAGAGCTTGGTTATGGAACTATTGTTGATTCTTGAAGTGATTTCTTGTGTTATCCATATTCTATGAGGTATGTTGGATATTTCTCCTTTTCATTTCGGAATTTTGATGTTATAGTTGATGAATGATTCGTATGAAGATGATTACGATGTTGTTATTTCGATTCTTGAAGATATATGAGGTTTATGTTGAAGGAAGATGACGATATGCTTTGAATATGTTGATTATGATTATGGAATCATAGAGTTCTTGATGTTCTTGAGGCCATATGATGACTATGATGATTTGATAATTCATTTAACCGATTTAAGATGGTATTCTAAATCATAGTGATGATAGTGGTTGATTTAGATGCGATGAATCTTGATATGAGGTTGAATTCCGGATTGAATATGTTATGATCATTGTTACCAAGTTGGTTCGATTATTGATATGATTATTGTTCTAGGTTGATTAACCAATAGGTATAATCGTTTTGCCGCGGTAAAAGGCCGTAGATTCCGTCGATCGAAATTTGAAGAGCTCGTAGACGAGGGCGATGAGTTCGGTGTTGGTTTTGTCGTGTTGGTATCCAGGCAAGTGTTTACTTGTTCGGTTGTAATGTTTTGATGATTAATTCCATTTACATTTCATAAGTATTTTATGTTGTATTGCATATTCACGAATGTTCAGTGATGTTCTAAAAGGATTAGAATGCACAGTTGATGATTGTTGAGATACTTGGACAATCTTGGGGAAATTGTAGTATTCGGATATTGTTGATGTCATTTTGGATATTCTTGGACTGTGGTATGCATTTCGGAAGGATGTCCGGATAGAGGTATGTTTTATGGCAATCGTACATAGAAGATTGTGTACGGGAAAGTATTCGGTATTGAGGTATTATGTGGTAATATCGTGATATTGGGATTTTGATGAGAATCGTTTGATTACCGGAAGTGGTAAGGTTATCGTTGAGGTTATTATTCTCATGATGCATGGCATGTGAATATTTATCTTTATGTTCTTGCGGTTATTTGTCGGGCATTATTGCTGACCCCGTTGTGGGACTTGTTTTTCACGTATTGAGGACTTTGATGGTAGCGGTCGTGAGGCGAGGATTCCGAACGATACTGGCTATGGCATATTGTTGGGGAATCGTGTATTTTGTTTGTGTATATCATTATTGATGTATTTGTATCTTGGACTGCATTTTTATCCGCTGTGTGAGTTCTTTCAAATGGCTTTCGGCTTTATGCCAACTGAGTTTGATTTCGAAAACCGATTCCTTAAACCGAGTTTTTGGCCTTGATTGTCTTGACGGTAGTTGGTGTTTTCAAATGATTTTGTGAGTTTTGGAAAATACTACCGTCATCGGCCTTTTTGGGCGTTTTGTAAATGGTTTTTAGCCTGGTGGGTTCCGGCGCGGGACCCACGGTGCTGTAATATCCCGGATGGTTTTGGGGGTGTTACATAGATGGTATCGGAGCCCATGGTTTTTTTGATAACCGGGCATGTGTGTTATGTGGCTCTACCAGTGTGGTAGTTGCGTGATTGTTGTATAGCTGGATTTCTGGCTATTTTGGACTGTGTTGTTTTGGTTCTGTGTGATTTTTTTGAGTACTGTCGTGGTGATGTGTGGGTTTGGACATTGTTGGTGTTTCCGAGACCGACGAGGCAGGGAGTGAACGCCGGTGCCGTGGTCATGTGCAATGTGCGGCTCCAATCGGGAAGTGAACGCCGGTGCGAGGCACGTGCAATGTGCGGCTTTCGATGTGGAGTGGAACGCCGGTGATACGTGCATGTGACAAGGAGCGGCTCATGCGCTTTAGGTGAGGAGACACAGCGTCACAGATCCCACAAAACTCGACAGTGCTCTAAACTTGTTGTGGTCTTGGCGGAGACCAATCGTTTTCAAATTGTGATTATTCCTGTTTTGGCATTCTTGTTGTGTCGAGATTTTTGAAATGGTGTCATATGCTAGTATCACGGGAGATCTTCGACTTCACAGACCTGTAAGTATGTTGTTCGGATAATTCGATAATTCTCGGTTATCTTGGTGATTTTGGATTTATCTGTTGTTGGCGACAGGGTGCAAGTTTCGAGGACGAAACTTATTTTTAAGGGGGGTAGAGTGTAATAACCCGATTTTTCGGATATATTTTTCGTTTATATATTGGATATCATGGATGGTTAATTATGCTCGGGGATGTTGGGACCGTTTGATAATGCTATTGAATTGAGTATATGTATTGATTTTGCCGTATGTTCGTAATTGGTATGTCGTGACATCGGACAGGAATTGTTGAAATTGGCTAAATATAGAATACTTAGCGTACGCTAATGTTGAAGACTTACGTACGCTAAATCACAAGAGTTACGTACGTTATGGCCGAGACATTACGTACGTAACATGGGAATCAGACGATTGAGTCATGGTCGGCAGGCGGGACCCGGTGTCGGCAACTTTCGGCGGAGGATGTTGACAGGTGAGTCAACGTACGTGTTACGTACGTTATACAGGACGTGTTACGTACATAACAAGACCATTGTACTATAGCAAGTCAACTGGTATATTACGTACGTTATATGGTATGGGTTACGTACGTAATGAACTTCAGGGAATGAGACAGTGAGTTTGTTACGTACGCTATGGATTTTGGATTACGTACGTTAAAGTTGTTATGTACGTTAAGCAAGGACACTTACGCACGTAATGAGAGTGCAGTTTATATATTGAAGTGTTGCCTTTCATTTCTCTCACGATCCTTTGAGGTATTTCTCTCCAAAACTCGTCCCTCTTCACTTCTAAGAGTGTTCTAAACACTTCTAACATGATTGTGAGCTTGGAATCATGGAATTAGAGCTTGGTTATGGAACTATTGTTGATTCTTGAAGTGATTTCTTGTGTTATCCATATTCTATGAGGTATGTTGGATATTTCTCCTTTTCATTTCGGAATTTTGATGTTATAGTTGATGAATGATTCGTATGAAGATGATTATGATGTTGTTATTGCGATTCTTGAAGATATATGAGGTTTATGTTGAAGGAAGATGACGATATGCTTTGAATATGTTGATTATGATTATGGAATCATAGAGTTCTTGATGTTCTTGAGGCCATATGATGACTATGATGATTTGATAATTCATTTAACCGATTTAAGATGGTATTCTAAATCATAGTGATGATAGTGGTTGATTTAGATGCGATGAATCTTGATATGAGGTTGAATTCCGGATTGAATATGTTATGATCATTGTTACCAAGTTGGTTCGATTATTGATATGATTATTGTTCTAGGTTGATTAACCAATAGGTATAATCGTTTTGCCGCGGTAAAAGGTCGTAGATTCCGTCCAGTCGGGGCTGAAGAGCTCGTAGACGAGGGCGATGAGTTCGGTGTTGGTTTTGTCATGTTGGTATCCAGGCAAGTGTTTACTTGTTCGGTTGTAATGTTTTGATGATTAATTCCAATTACATTTCATAAGTATTTTATGTTGTATTGCATATTGACGAATGTTCAGTGATGTTCTAAAAGGATTAGAATGCACAGTTGATGATTGTTGAGATACTTGGACAATCTTGGGGAAATTGTAGTATTCGGATATTGTTGATGTCATTTTGGATATTCTTGGTCTGTGGAATGCATTTCGGAAGGATGTCCGGAAAGAGGTATGTTTTATGGCAATCGTACATAGAAGATTGTGTACGGGAAAGTATTCGGTATTGAGGTATTATGTGGTAATATCGTGATATTGGGATTTTGATGAGAATCGTTGGATTACCGGAAGTGGTAAGGTTATCGTTGAGGTTATTATTCTCATGATGCATGGAATGTGAATATTTATGTTTATGTTCTTGCGGTTATTTGTCGGGCATTATTGCTGACCCCGTTGTGGGACTTGTTTTTCAGGTATTGAGGACTTTGATGGTAGCGGTCGTGAGGCGAGGATTCCGGATGATACTGGCTATGGCATATTGTTGGGGAATCATGTAATTTGTTTGTGTATATCATTATTGATGTATTTGTATCTTGGACTGCATTTTTATCCGCTGTGTGAGTTCTTTCAAATGGCTTTCGGCTTTATGCCAACTGAGTTTGATTTCGAAAACCGATTCCTTAAACCGAGTTTTTGGCCTTGATTGTCTTGACGGTAGTTGGTGTTTTCAAATGATTTTGTAAGTTTTGGAAAATACTACCGTCATCGGCCTTTTGGGGCGTTTTGTAAATGGTTTTTAGCCTGGTGGGTTCCGACGCGGGACCCACGGCGCTGTAATATCCCGGATGGTTTTGGGGGTGTTACATAGATGGTATCGGAGCCCATGGTTTTTTTGATAACTGGGCATGTGTGTTATGTGGCTCTACCAGTGTGGTAGTTGCATGATTGTTGTATAGCTGGATTTCTGGCCATTTTGGACTGTGTTGTTTTGGTTCTGTGTGATTTTTTTGAGTACTGTCGTGGTGATGTGTGGGTTTGGGGATTTTTGGTGTTTCCGAGACCGACGAGGCAGGGAGTGAACGCCGGTGCCGTGGTCATGTGCAATGTGCGGCTCCAATCGGAAAGTGAACGCCGGTGCGAGGCACGTGCAATGTGCGGCTTTCGATGTGGAGTGGAACGCCGGTGATACGTGCATGTGACAAGGAGCGGCTCATGCGCTTTAGGTGAGGAGACACAGCGTCACAGATCCCACAAAACTCGACAGTGCTCTAAACTTGTTGTGGTCTTGGCGGAGACCAATCGTTTTCAAATTGTGATTATTCCTGTTTTGGCATTCTTGTTGTGTCGAGATTTTTGAAATGGTGTCATATGCTAGTATCACGGGAGATCTTCGACTTTACAGACCTGTAAGTATGTTGTTCAGATTATTCGATAATTCTCGGTTATCTTGGTGATTTTAGATTTATCTGTTGTTGGCGACAGGGTGCAAGTTTTGAGGACGAAACTTATTTTTAAGGGGGGTAGAGTGTAATAACCCGATTTTTCGGATATATTTTTCGTTTATATATTGGATATCGTGGATGGTTAATTATGCTCGAGGACGTTGGGACCGTTTGATAATGCTATTGAATTGAGTATATGTATTGATTTTTCCGTATGTTCGTAATTGGTATGTCGTGACATCGGACAGGAATTGTTGAAATTGGCTAAGTATAGAATACTTAGCGTACGCTAATGTTGAAGACTTACGTACGCTAAATCACAAGAGTTACGTACGTTATGGCCGAGACATTACGTACGTAACATGGGAATCAGACGATTGAGTCATGGTCGGCAGGCGGGACCCGGTGTCGGCAATTTCGGCGGAGGATGGTGACAGGTGAGTCAACGTACGTGTTACGTACGTTATATAGGACGTGTTACGTACATAACAAGACTATTGTACTGTAGCAAGTCAACTGGTATATTACGTACGTTATATGGTATGGGTTACGTACGTAATGGACTTCAGGGAATGAGACAGTGAGTTTTTTACGTACGCTATGGATTTTGGATTACGTACGTTAAAGTTGTTACGTACGTTAAGCAAGGACACTTACGTACGTAATGAGAGTGCAGTTTATATATTGAAGTGTTGCCTTTCATTTCTCTCACGATCCTTTGAGGTATTTCTCTCCAAAACTCGTCCCTCTTCACTTCTAAGAGTGTTCTAAACACTTCTAACATGATTGTGAGCTTGGAATCATGGAATTAGAGCTTGGTTATGGAACTATTGTTGATTCTTGAAGTGATTTCTTGTGTTATCCATATTCTATGAGGTATGTTGGATATTTCTCCTTTTCATTTCGAAATTTTGATGTTATAGTTGATGAATGATTCGTATGAAGATGATTACGATGTTGTTATTTCGATTCTTGAAGATATATGAGGTTTATGTTGAAGGAAGATGACGATATGCTTTGAATATGTTGATTATGATTATGGAATCATAGAGTTCTTGATGTTCTTGAGGCCATATGATGACTATGATGATTTGATAATTCATTTAACCGATTTAAGATGGTATTCTAAATCATAGTGATGATAGTGGTTGATTTAGATGCGATGAATCTTGATATGAGGTTGAATTCCGGATTGAATATGTTATGATCGTTGTTACCAAGTTGGTTCGATTATTGATATGATTATTGTTCTAGGTTGATTAACCAATAGGTATAATCGTTTTGCCGCGGTAAAAGGCCGTAGATTCCGTCCAGTCGGGGCTGAAGAGCTCGTAGACGAGGGCGATGAGTTCGGTGTTGGTTTTGTCGTGTTGGTATCCAGGCAAGTGTTTACTTGTTCGGTTGTAATGTTTTGATGATTAATTCCATTTACATTTCATAAGTATTTTATGTTGTATTGCATATTCACGAATGTTCAGTGATGTTCTAAAAGGATTAGAATGCACAGTTGATGATTGTTGAGATACTTGGACAATCTTGGGGAAATTGTAGTATTCGGATATTGTTGATGTCATTTTGGATATTCTTGGTCTGTGGTATGCATTTCGGAAGGATGTCTGGATAGAGGTATGTTTTATGGCAATCATACATAGAAGATTGTGTACGGGAAAGTATTCGGTATTGAGGTATTATGTGGTAATATCGTGATATTGGGATTTTGATGAGAATCGTTGGATTACCGGAAGTGGTAAGGTTATCGTTGAGGTTATTATTCTCATGATGCATGGCATATGAATATTTATGTTTATGTTCTTGCGGTTATTTGTCGGGCATTATTGTTGACCCCGTTGTGGGACTTGTTTTTCACGTATTGAGGACTTTGATGGTAGCGGTCGTGAGGCGAGGATTCCGAACGATACTGGCTATGGCATATTGTTGGGGAATCGTGTATTTTGTTTGTGTATATCATTATTGATGTATTTGTATCTTGGACTGCGTTTTTATCCGCTGTGTGAGTTCTTTCAAATGGCTTTCGGCTTTATGCCAACTGAGTTTGATTTCGAAAACCGAGTTTTTGGCCTTGATTGTCTTGACGGTAGTTGGTGTTTTCAAATGATTTTGTGAGTTTTGGAAAATACTACCGTCATCGGCCTTTTTGGGCGTTTTGTAAATGTTTTTTAGCCTGGTGGGTTCCGGCGCGGGACCCACGGTACTGTAATATCCCGGATGGTTTTGGGGGTGTTACATAGATGGTATCGGAGCCCATGGTTTTTTTCATAACCGGGCATGTGTGTTATGTGGCTCTACCAGTGTGGTAGTTGCGTGATTGTTGTATAGCTGGATTTCTGGCTATTTTGGACTGTGTTGTTTTGGTTCTGGGTGATTTTTTTGAGTACTGTCGTGGTGATGTGTGGGTTTGGAGATTATTGGTGTTTCCGAGACCGACGAGGCAGGGAGTGAACGCCGGTGCCGTGGTCATGTGCAATGTGCGGCTCCAATCGGGAAGTGAACGCCGGTGCGAGGCACGTGCAATGTGCGGCTTTCGATGTGGAGTGGAACGCCGGTGATACGTGCATGTGACAAGGAGCGGCTCATGCGCTTTAGGTGAGGAGACACAGCGTCACAGATCCCACAAAACTCGACAGTGCTCTAAACTTGTTGTGGTCTTGGCGGAGACCAATCGTTTTCAAATTGTGATTAGTCCTGTTTTGGCATTCTTGTTGTGTCGAGATTTTTGAAATGGTGTCATATGCTAGTATCACGGGAGATCTTCGACTTCACAGACCTGTAAGTATGTTGTTCATATTATTCGATAATTCTCGGTTATCTTGGTGATTTTGGATTTATCTGTTGTTGGCGACAGGGTGCAAGTTTCGAGGACGAAACTTATTTTTAAGGGGGGTAGAGTGTAATAACCCGATTTTTCGGATATATTTTTCGTTTATATATTGGATATCGTGGATGGTTAATTATGCTCGAGGACGTTGGGACCGTTTGATAATGCTATTGAATTGAGTATATGTATTGATTTTGCCGTATGTTCGTAATTGGTATGTCGTGACATCGGACAGGAATTGTTGAAATTGGCTAAGTATAGAATACTTAGCGTACGCTAATGTTGAAGACTTACGTACGCTAAATCACAAGAGTTACGTACGTTATGGCCGAGACATTACGTACCTAACATGGGAATCAGACGATTGAGTCATGGTCGGCAGGCGGGACCCGGTGGCGGCAACTTTCGGCGGAGGATGTTGGCAGGTGAGTCAACGTACGTGTTACATACGTTATACAGGACGTGTTACGTACATAACAAGACCATTGTACTGTAGCAAGTCAACTGGTATATTACATACGTTATATGGTATGGGTTACGTACGTAATGGACTTCAGGGAATGAGACAGTGAGTTTGTTACGTACGCTATGGATTTTGGATTACGTACGTTAAAGTTGTTACGTACGTTAAGCAAGGACACTTACGTACGTAATGAGAGTGCAGTTTATATATTGAAGTGTTGCCTTTCATTTCTCTCACGATCCTTTGAGGTATTTCTCTCCAAAACTCGTCCCTCTTCACTTCTAAGAGTGTTCTAAACACTTCTAACATGATTGTGAGCTTGGAATCATGGAATTAGAGCTTGGTTATGGAACTATTGTTGATTCTTGAAGTGATTTCTTGTGTTATCCATATTCTATGAGGTATGTTGGATATTTCTCCTTTTCATTTCGGAATTTTGATGTTATAGTTGATGAATGATTCGTATGAAGATGATTATGATGTTGTTATTGCGATTCTTGAAGATATATGAGGTTTATGTTAAAGGAAGATGACGATATCCTTTGAATATGTTGATTATGATTATGGAATCATAGAGTTCTTGATGTTCTTGAGGCCATATGATGACTATGATGATTTGATAATTCATTTAACCGATTTAAGATGGTATTCTAAATCATAGTGATGATAGTGGTTGATTTAGATGCGATGAATCATGATATGAGGTTGAATTCCGAATTGAATATGTTATGATCATTGTTACCAAGTTGGTTCGATTATTGATATGATTATTGTTCTAGGTTGATTAACCAATAGGTATAATCGTTTTGCCGCGGTGAAATGCCGTAGATTCCGTCCAGTCGGGGCTGAAGAGCTCGTAGATGGGGGCGATGAGTTCGGTGTTGGTTTTGTCGTGTTGGTATCCAGGCAAGTGTTTACTTGTTCGGTTGTAATGTTTTGATGATTAATTCCATTTACATTTCATAAGTATTTTATGTTGTATTGCATATTGACGAATGTTCAGTGATGTTCTAAAAGGATTAGAATGCACAGTTGATGATTGTTGAGATACTTGGACAATCTTGGGGAAATTGTAGTATTTGGATATTGTTGATGTCATTTTGGATATTCTTGGTCTGTGGTATGCATTTCGGAAGGATGTCTGGATAGAGGTATGTTTTATGGCAATCGTACATAGAAGATTGTGTACGGGAAAGTATTCGGTATTGAGGTATTATGTGGTAATATCGTGATATTGGGATTTTGATGAGAATCGTTGGATTACCGGAAGTGGTAAGGTTATCGTTGAGGTTATTATTCTCATGATGCATGGCATGTGAATATATATGTTTATGTTCTTGCGGTTATTTGTCGGGCATTATTGCTGACCCCGTTGTGGGACTTGTTTTTCAGGTATTGAGGACTTTGATGGTAGCGGTCGTGAGGCGAGGATTCCGGACGATACTGGCTATGGCATATTGTTGGGGAATCGTGTATTTTGTTTGTGTATATCATTATTGATGTATTTGTATCTTGGACTGCGTTTTTATCCGTTGTGTGAGTTCTTTCAAATGGCTTTCGGCTTTATGCCAACTGAGTTTGATTTCGAAAACCGATTCCTTAAACCGAGTTTTTGGCCTTGATTGTCTTGACGGTAGTTGGTGTTTTCAAATGATTTTGTGAGTTTTGGAAAATACTACCGTCATCGGCCTTTTTGGGCGTTTTGTAAATGTTTTTTAGCCTGGTGGGTTCCGGCGCGGGACCCACGGTGCTGTAATATCCCGGATGGTTTTGGGGGTGTTACATAGATGGTATCGGAGCCCATGGTTTTTTTCATAACCGGGCATGTGTGTTATGTGGCTCTACCAGTGTGGTAGTTGCGTGATTGTTGTATAGCTGGATTTCTGGCTATTTTGGACTGTGTTGTTTTGGTTCTGTGTGATTTTTTTGAGTACTGTCGTGGTGATGTGTGGGTTTCGAGATTATTGGTGTTTCCGAGACCGACGAGGTAGGGAGTGAACGCCGGTGCCGTGGTCATGTGCAATGTGCGGCTCCAATCGGGAAGTGAACGCCGGTACGAGGCACGTGCAATGTGCGGCTTTCGATGTGGAGTGGAACACCGGTGATACGTGCATGTGACAAGGAGCGGCTCATGCGCTTTAGGTGAGGAGACACAGCGTCACAGATCCCACAAAACTCGACAGTGCTCTAAATTTGTTGTGGTCTTGGCGGAGACCAATCGTTTTCAAATTGTGATTATTCCTGTTTTGGCATTCTTGTTGTGTCGAGATTTTTGAAATGGTGTCATATGCTAGTATCACGGGAGATCTTCGACTTCACAGACCTGTAAGTATGTTGTTCGGATTATTCGATAATTCTCGGTTATCTTGGTGATTTTGGATTTATCTGTTGTTGGCGACAGGGTGCAAGTTTCGAGGACGAAACTTATTTTTAAGGGGGGTAGAGTGTAATAACCCGATTTTTCGGATATATTTTTCGTTTATATATTGGATATCGTGGATGGTTAATTATGCTCGAGGACGTTGGGACCGTTTGATAATGCTATTGAATTGAGTATATGTATTGATTTTGCCGTATGTTCGTAATTGGTATGTCGTGACATCGGACAGGAATTGTTGAAATTGGCTAAGTATAGAATACTTAGCGTACGCTAATGTTGAAGACTTACGTATGCTAAATCACAAGAGTTACGTACGTTATGGCCGAGACATTACATACGTAACATGGGAATCAGACGATTGAGTCATGGTCGGCAGGCGGGACCCGGTGTCGGCAACTTTCGGCGGAGGATGTTGACAGGTGAGTCAACGTACGTGTTATGTACGTTATACAGGACGTGTTACGTACATAACAAGACCATTGTACTGTAGCAAGTCAACTGGTATATTACGTACGTTATATGGTATGGGTTACGTACGTAATGGACTTCAGGGAATGAGACAGTGAGTTTGTTACGTACGCTATGGATTTTGGATTACGTACGTTAAAGTTGTTACGTACGTTAAGCAAGGACACTTACGTACGTAATGAGAGTGCAGTTTATATATTGAAGTGTTGCCTTTCATTTCTCTCACGATCCTTTGAGGTATTTCTCTCCAAAACTCGTCCCTCTTCACTTCTAAGAGTGTTCTAAACACTTCTAACATGATTGTGAGCTTGGAATCATGGAATTAGAGCTTGGTTATGGAACTATTGTTGATTCTTGAAGTGATTTCTTGTGTTATCCATATTCTATGAGGTATGTTGGATATTTCTCCTTTTCATTTCGGAATTTTGATGTTATAGTTAATGAATGATTCGTATGAAGATGATTATGATGTTGTTATTGCGATTCTTGAAGATATATGAGGTTTATGTTGAAGGAAGATGACGATATGCTTTGAATATGTTGATTATGATTATGGAATCATAGAGTTCTTGATGTTCTTGAGGCCATATGATGACTATGATGATTTGATAATTCATTTAACCGATTTAAGATGGTATTCTAAATCATAGTGATGATAGTGGTTGATTTAGATGCGATGAATCTTGATATGAGGTTGAATTCCGGATTGAATATGTTATGATCATTGTTACCAAGTTGGTTCGATTATTGATATGATTATTGTTCTAGGTTGATTAACCAATAGGTATAATTGTTTTGCCGCGGTGAAAGGCCGTAGATTCCGTCCAATGGGTCAAGAGCTCGTAGACGAGGGCGATGAGTTCGGTGTTGGTTTTGTCGTGTTGGTATCCAGGCAAGTGTTTACTTGTTCGGTTGTAATGTTTTGATGATTAATTCCATTTACATTTCATAAGTATTTTATGTTGTATTGCATATTGACGAATGTTCAGTGATGTTCTAAAAGGATTAGAATGCACAGTTGATGATTGTTGAGATACTTGGACAATCTTGGGGAAATTGTAGCATTCGGATATTGTTGATGTCATTTTGGATATTCTTGGTCTGTGGTATGCATTTCGGAAGGATGTCCGGATAGAGATATGTTTTATGGCAATCGTACATAGAAGATTGTGTACGGGAAAGTATTCGGTATTGAGGTATTATGTGGTAATATCGTGATATTGGGATTTTGATGAGAATCGTTGGATTACCGGAAGTGGTAAGGTTATTGTTGAGGTTATTATTCTCATGATGCATGGCATGTGAATATTTATGTTTATTTTCTTAATGTTATTTGTCGGGCATTATTGCTGACCCCGTTGTGGGACTTGTTTTTCAGGTATTGAGGACTTTGATGGTAGCGGTCGTGAGGCGAGGATTCCGGATGATACTGGCTATGGCATATTGTTGGGGAATCGTGTATTTTGTTTGTGTATATCATTATTGATGTATTTGTATCTTGGACTGCGTTTTTATCCGCTGTGTGAGTTCTTTCAAATGGCTTTCGGCTTTATGCCAACTGAGTTTGATTTCGAAAACCGATTCCTTAAACTGAGTTTTTGGCCTTGATTGTCTTGACGGTAGTTGGTGTTTTCAAATGATTTTGTAAGTTTTGGAAAATACTACCGTCATCAGCCTTTTGGAGCGTTTTGTAAATGGTTTTTAGCCTGGTGGGTTCCGACGCGGGACCCACGGCGCTGTAATATCCCGGATGGTTTTGGAGGTGTTACATAGATGGTATCGGAGCCCATGGTTTTTTTGATAACTGGGCATGTGTGTTATGTGGCTCTACCAGTGTGGTAGTTGCGTGATTGTTGTATAGCTGGATTTCTAGCCATTTTGGACTGTGTTGTTTTGGTTCTGTGTGATTTTTTTGAGTACTGTCGTGGTGATGTGTGGGTTTGTGGATTGTTGGTGTTTCCGAGACCGACGAGGCAGGGAGTGAACGCCGGTGCCGTGGTCATGTGCAATGTGCGGCTCCAATAGGGAAGTGAACGCCGGTGCGAGGCACGTGCAATGTGCGGCTTTCGATGTGGAGTGGAACGCCGGTGATACGTGCATGTGACAAGGAGCGGCTCATGCGCTTTAGGTGAGGAGACACAGCGTCACAGATCCCACAAAACTCGATAGTGCTCTAAACTTGTTGTGGTCTTGGCGGAGACCAATCGTTTTCAAATTGTGATTATTCCTGTTTTGGCATTCTTGTTGTGTCGAGATTTTTGAAATGGTGTCATATGCTAGTATCACGGGATATCTTCGACATCACAGACCTGTAAGTATGTTGTTCAGATTATTCGATAATTCTCGGTTATCTTGGTGATTTTAGATTTATCTGTTGTTGGCGACAGGGTGCAAGTTTCGAGGACGAAACTTATTTTTAAGGGGGGTAGAGTGTAATAACCCGATTTTTCGGATATATTTTTCGTTTATATATTGGATATCGTGGATGGTTAATTATGCTCGAGGACGTTGGGACCGTTTGATAATGCTATTGAATTGAGTATATGTATTGATTTTGCCGTATGTTCGTAATTGGTATGTCGTGACATCGGACAGGAACTGTTGAAATTGGCTACGTATAGAATACTTAGCGTACGCTAATGTTGAAGACTTACGTACGCTAAATCACAAGAGTTATGTACGTTATGGCCGAGACATTACGTACGTAACATGGGAATCAGACGATTGAGTCATGGTCGGCAGGCGGGACCCGGTGTCGGCAATTTCGGCGGAGGATGTTGACAGGTGAGTCAACGTACGTGTTACGTACGTTATATAGGACGTGTTACGTACATAACAAGACCATTGTACTATAGCAAGTCAACTGGTATATTACGTACGTTATATGGTATGGGTTACGTACATAATGGAATTTAGGGAATGAGACAGTGAGTTTGTTACGTACGCTATGGATTTTGGATTACGTACGTTAAAGTTGTTACGTACGTTAAGCAAGGACACTTACGTACGTAATGAGAGTGCAGTTTATATATTGAAGTGTTGCCTTTCATTTCTCTCACGATCCTTTGAGGTATTTCTCTCCAAAACTCGTCCCTCTTCACTTCTAAGAGTGTTCTAAACACTTCTAACATGATTGTGAGCTTGGAATCATGGAATTAGAGCTTGGTTATGGAACTATTGTTGATTCTTGAAGTGATTTCTTGTGTTATCCATATTCTATGAGGTATGTTGGATATTTCTCCTTTTCATTTCGGAATTTTGATGTTATAGTTGATGAATGATTCGTATGAAGATGATTATGATGTTGTTATTGCGATTCTTGAAGATATATGAGGTTTATGTTGAAGGAAGATGACGATATGCTTTGAATATGTTGATTATGATTATGGAATCATAGAGTTCTTGATGTTCTTGAGGCCATATGATGACTATGATGATTTGATAATTCATTTAACCGATTTAAGATGGTATTCTAAATCATAGTGATGATAGTGGTTGATTTAGATGCGATGAATCTTGATATGAGGTTGAATTCCGAATTGAATATGTTATGATCATTGTTACCAAGTTGGTTCGATTATTGATATGATTATTGTTCTAGGTTGATTAACCAATAGGCATAATCGTTTTGCCGCGGTGAAAGGCCGTAGATTCCGTCCAGTCGGGGCTGAAGAGCTCGTAGACGGGGGCGATGAGTTCGGTGTTGGTTTTGTCGTGTTGGTATCCAGGCAAGTGTTTACTTGTTCGGTTGTAATGTTTTGATGATTAATTCCATTTACATTTCATAAGTATTTTATGTTGTATTGCATATTGACGAATGTTCAGTGATGTTCTAAAAGGATTAGAATGCACAGTTGATGATTGTTGAGATACTTGGACAATCTTGGGGAAATTGTAGTATTCGGATATTGTTGATGTCATTTTGGATATTCTTGGTCTGTGGTATGCATTTCGGAAGGATGTCCGGATAGAGGTATGTTTTATGGCAATCGTACATAGAAGATTGTGTACGGGAAAGTATTCGGTATTGAGGTATTATGTGGTAATATCGTGATATTGGGATTTTGATGAGAATCGTTGGATTACCGGAAGTGGTAAGGTTATCGTTGAGGTTATTATTCTCATGATGCATGGCATGTGAATATTTATGTTTATGTTCTTGCGGTTATTTGTCGGGCATTATTGATGACCCCGTTGTGGGACTTGTTTTTCAGGTATTGAGGACTTTGATGGTAGCGGTCGTGAGTCGAGGATTCCGGACGATACTGGCTACGGCATATTGTTGGGGAATCGTGTATTTTGTTTGTGTATATCATTATTGATGTATTTGTATCTTGGACTGCGTTTTTATCCGCTGTGTGAGTTCTTTCAAATGGCTTTCGGCTTTATGCCAACTGAGTTTGATTTCGAAAACCGATTCCTTAAACCGAGTTTTTGGCCTTGATTGTCTTGACGGTAGTTGGTGTTTTCAAATGATTTTGTGAGTTTTGGAAAATACTACCGTCATCGGCCTTTTGGGGCGTTTTGTAAATGGTTTTTAGCCTGGTGGGTTCCGGCGCGGGACCCACGGTGCTGTAATATCCCGGATGGTTTTGGGGGTGTTACATAGATGGTATCAGAGCCCATGGTTTTTTTGATAACCGGGCATGTGTGTTATGTGGCTCTACCAGTGTGGTAGTTACGTGATTGTTGTATAGCTGGATTTCTGGCTATTTTGGACTGTGTTGTTTTGGTTCTGTGTGATTTTTTTGAGTACTGTCGTGGTGATGTGTGGGTTTGGAGATTATTGGTGTTTCCGAGACCGACGAGGCAGGGAGTGAACGCCGCTGCCGTAGTCATGTGCAATGTGCGGCTCCAATCGGGAAGTGAACGCCGGTGCGAGGCACGTGCAATGTGCGGCTTTCGATGTGGAGTGGAACGCCGGTGATACGTGCATGTGACAAGGAGAGGCTCATGCGCTTTAGGTGAGGAGACACAGCGTCACAGATCCCACAAAACTCGACAGTGCTCTAAACTTGTTGTGGTCTTGGCGGAGACCAATCGTTTTCAAATTGTGATTATTCCTGTTTTGGCATTCTTGTTGTGTCGAGATTTTTGAAATGGTGTCATATGCTAGTATCACAGGAGATATTCGACTTCACAGACCTGTAAGTATGTTGTTCGGATTATTCGATAATTCTCGGTTATCTTGGTGATTTTGGATTTATCTGTTGTTGGCGACAGGGTGCAAGTTTCGAGGACGAAACTTATTTTTAAGGGGGGTAGAGTGTAATAACCCGATTTTTCGGATATATTTTTCGTTTATATATTGGATATCGTGGATGGTTAATTATGCTCGAGGACGTTGGGACTGTTTGATAATCCTATTGAATTGAGTATATGTATTGATTTTGCCGTATGTTCGTAGTTGGTATGTCGTGACATCGGACAGGAATTGTTGAAATTGGCTAAGTATAAAATACTTAGCGTACGCTAATGTTGAAGACTTACGTACGCTAAATCACAAGAGTTACGTACGTTATGGCCGAGACATTACGTACGTAACATGGGAATCAGACGATTGAGTCATGGTCGGCAGGCGGGACCCGGTGTCGGCAACTTTTGGCGGAGGATGTTGACAGGTGAGTCAACGTACGTGTTACGTACGTTATACAGGACGTGTTACGTACATAACAAGACCATTGTACTGTAGCAAGTCAACTGGTATATTACGTACGTTATATGGTATGGGTTACGTACGTAATGGACTTCAGGGAATGAGACAGTGAGTTTGTTACGTACGCTATGGATTTTGGATTACGTATGTTAAAGTTGTTACGTACGTTAAGCAAGGACACTTACGTACGTAATGAGAGTGCAGTTTATATATTGAAGTGTTGCCTTTCATTTCTCTCACGATCCTTTGAGGTATTTCTCTCCAAAACTCGTCCCTCTTCACTTCTAAGAGTGTTCTAAACACTTCTAACATGATTGTGAGCTTGGAATCATGGAATTAGAGCTTGGTTATGGAACTATTGTTGATTCTTGAAGTGATTTCTTGTGTTATCCATATTCTATGAGGTATGTTGGATATTTCTCCTTTTCATTTCGGAATTTTGATGTTATAGTTGATGAATTATTCGTATGAATATGATTATGATGTTGTTATTGCGATTCTTGAAGATATATGAGGTTTATGTTGAAGGAAGATGACGATATGCTTTGAATATGTTGATTATGATTATGGAATCATAGAGTTCTTGATGTTCTTGAGGCCATATGATGACTATGATGATTTGATAATTCATTTAACCGATTTAAGATGGTATTCTAAATCATAGTGATGATAGTGGTTGATTTAGATGCGATGAATCTTGATATGAGGTTGAATTCCGGATTGAATATGTTATGATCATTGTTACCAAGTTGGTTCGATTATTGATATGATTATTGTTCTAGGTTGATTAACCAATAGGTATAATCATTTTGCCGCGGTGAAAGGCCGTAGATTCCGTCCAGTCGGGGCTGAAGAGCTCGTAGACGAGGGCGATGAGTTCGGTGCTGGTTTTGTCGTGTTGGTATCCAGGCAAGTGTTTACTTGTTCGGTTGTAATATTTTGATGATTAATTCCATTTACATTTCATAAGTATTTTATGTTGTATTGCATATTGACGAATGTTCAGTGATGTTCTAAAAGGATTAGAATGCACAGTTGATGATTGTTGAGATACTTGGACAATCTTGGGGAAATTGTAGTATTCGGATATTGTTGATGTCATTTTGGATATTCTTGGTCTGTGGTATGCATTTCGGAAGGATGTCCGGATAGAGGTATGTTTTATGGCAATCGTACATAGAAGATTGTGTACGGGAAAGTATTCGGTATTGAGGTATTATGTGGTAATATCGTGATATTGGGATTTTGATGAGAATCGTTGGATTACCGGAAGTGGTAAGGTTATCGTTGAGGTTATTATTCTCATGATGCATGGCATGTGAATATTTATGTTTATGTTCTTGCGGTTATTTGTCGGGCATTATTGTTGACCCCGTTGTGGGACTTGTTTTTCAGGTATTGAGGACTTTGATGGTAGCGGTCGTGAGGCGAGGATTCCGGACGATACTGGCTATGGCATATTGTTGGGGAATCGTGTATTTTGTTTCTGTATATCATTATTGATGTATTTGTATCTTGGACTGCGTTTTTATCCGCTGTGTGAGTTCTTTCAAATGGCTTTCGGCTTTATGCCAACTGAGTTTGATTTCGAAAACCGATTCCTTAAACCGAGTTTTTGGCCTTGATTGTCTTGACGGTAGTTGGTGTTTTCAAATGATTTTGTATGTTTTGGAAAATACTACCGTCATCGGCCTTTTGGGGCGTTTTGTAAATAGTTTTTAGCCTGGTGGGTTCCGGGGCGGGACCCACGGCGCTGTAATATCCCGGATGGTTTTGGGGGTGTTACATAGATGGTATCAGAGCGCATGGTTTTTTTGATAACCGGGCATGTGTGTTATGTGGCTCTACCAGTGTGGTAGTTGCGTGATTGTTGTATAGCTGGATTTCTGGCCATTTTGGACTGTGTTGTTTTGGTTCTGTGTGATTTTTTTGAGTACTGTCGTGGTGATGTGTGGGTTTGGGGATTGTTGGTGTTTCCGAGACCGACGAGGCAGGGAGTGAACGCCGGTGCCATGGTCATGTGCAATGTGCGGCTCCAATCGGGAAGTGAACGCCGGTGCGAGGCACGTGCAATGTGCGGCTTTCGATGTGGAGTGGAACGCCGGTGATATGTGCATGTGACAAGGAGCGGCTCATGCGCTTTAGGTGAGGAGACACAGCGTCACAGATCCCACAAAACTCGACAGTGCTCTAAACTTGTTGTGGTCTTGGCGGAGACCAATCGTTTTCAAATTGTGATTATTCCTGTTTTGGCATTCTTGTTGTATCGAGATTTTTGAAATGGTGTCATATGCTAGTATCACGGGAGATCTTCAACTTCACAGACCTGTAAGTATGTTGTTCGATAATTCTCGGTTATCTTGGTGATTTTAGATTTATCTGTTGTTGGCGACAGGGTGCAAGTTTCGAGGACGAAACTTATTTTTAAGGGGGGAGAGTGTAATAACCCGATTTTTCGGATATATTTTTCGTTTATATATTGGATATCGTGGATGGTTAATTATGCTCGAGGACGTTGGGACCGTTTGATAATGCTATTGAATTGAGTATATGTATTGATTTTGCCGTATGTTCGTAATTGGTATGTTGTGACATCGGACAGGAATTGTTGAAATTGGCTAAGTATAGAATACTTAGCGTACGCTAATGTTGAAGACTTACGTACGCTAAATCACAAGAGTTACGTACGTTATGGCCGAGACATTACGTACGTAACATGGGAATCAGACGATTGAGTCATGGTCGGCAGGCGGGACCCGGAGTCGGCAATTTCGGCGGAGGATGTTGACAGGTGAGTCAACGTACGTGTTACGTACGTTATACAGGACGTGTTACGTACATAACAAGACCATTGTACTGTAGCAAGTCAACTGGTATATTACGTACGTTATATGGTATGGGTTACGTACGTAATGGACTTCAGGGAATGAGACAGTGAGTTTGTTACGTACGCTATGGATTTTGGATTACGTACGTTAAAGTTGTTACGTACGTTAAGCAAGGACACTTACGTACGTAATGAGAGTGCAGTTTATATATTGAAGTGTTTCCTTTCATTTCTCTCACGATCCTTTGAGGTATTTCTCTCTAAAACTCGCCCCTTTTCACTTCTAAGAGTGTTCTAAACACTTCTAACATGATTGTGAGCTTGGAATCATGGAATTAGAGCTTGGTTATGGAACTATTGTTGATTCTTGAAGTGATTTCTTGTGTTATCCATATTCTATGAGGTATGTTGGATATTTCTCCTTTTCATTTCGGAATTTTGATGTTATAGTTGATGAATGATTCGTATGAAGACGATTATGATGTTGTTATTGCGATTCTTGAAGATATATGAGGTTTATGTTGAAGGAAGATGACGATATGCTTTGAATATGTTGATTATGATTATGGAATAATAGAGTTCTTGATGTTCTTGAGGCCATATGATGACTATGATGATTTGATAATTCATTTAACCGATTTAAGATGGTATTCTAAATCATAGTGATGATAGTGGTTGATTTAGATGCGATGAATCTTGATATGAGGTTGAATTCCGGATTGAATATGTTATGATCATTGTTACTAAGTTGGTTCGATTATTGATATGATTATTGTTCTAGGTTGATTAACCAATAGGTATAATCGTTTTGCCGCGGTGAAAGGCCGTAGTTTCCGTCCAGTCAGGGCTGAAGAGCTCGTAGACGAGGGCGATGAGTTCGGTGTTGGTTTTGTCGTGTTGGTATCCAGGCAAGTGTTTACTTGTTCGGTTGTAATGTTTTGATGATTAATTCCATTTACATTTCATAAGTATTTTATGTTGTATTGCATATTGACGAATGTTCAGTGATGTTCTAAAATGATTAGAATGCACAGTTGATGATTGTTGAGATACTTGGACAATCTTGGGAAGATTGTAGTATTCGGATATTGTTGATGTCATTTTGGATATTCTTGGTCTGTGGTATGCATTTTGGAAGGATGTCCGGATAGAGGTATGTTTTATGGCAATCGTACATAGAAGATTGTGTATGGGAAAGTATTCGGTATTGAGGTATTATGTGGTAATATCGTGATATTGGGATTTTGATGAGAATCGTTGGATTACCGGAAGTGGTAAGGTTATCGTTGAGGTTATTATTCTCATGATGCATGGCATGTGAATATTTATGTTTATGTTCTTGCGGTTATTTGCCGGGCATTATTGCTGACCCCGTTGTGGGACTTGTTTTTCAGGTATTGAGGACTTTGATGGTAGCGGTCGTGAGGCGAGGATTTCGGACGATACTGGCTATGGCATATTGTTGGGGAATCGTGTATTTTGTTTGTGTATATCATTATTGATGTATTTGTATCTTGGACTGTGTTTTTATCCGCTGTGTGAGTTCTTTCAAATGGCTTTCGGCTTTATGCCAACTGAGTTTGATTTCGAAAACCGATTCCCTAAACCGAGTTTTTGGCCTTGATTGTCTTGACGGTAGTTGGTGTTTTCAAATGATTTTGTGAGTTTTGGAAAATACTACCGTCATCGGCCTTTTGGGGCGTTTTGTAAATGGTTTTTAGCCTGGTGGGTTCCGGCGCGGGACCCACGGTGCTGTAATATCCCGGATGGTTTTGGGGGTGTTACACCACCAATGTCTATTTATTATTTAATTTATATTTTAATTCCAAGAAATTCAGGGAATAGATTCTGAAATCAATCTCACTATTTCCCTATAGATTTAACAATAAGTACAAAATTATAATTCAAATATAGATTTTCCTTCGCTTGAAAAATGTAATTTCTAAGCATTATATGTATCCAATTTAATGGAAAACAAATAATCAAAGAAATTAACTAATATCAATAATCACAAAGCAATGGAAAATTTATAACTATCAAAAATACGTGATATAATTGATGAAATAATATTCCCCTATTGAAGCGAAAATCATAATCGTTAAAAATATTTATTTGGAATTATTATATAAATATTAATAATAATAATATAGACATGGTTTCATCATAACCACAGTAAAAGAAAATTACTCACTCATAATAACAACATAAATAAATAAATATTCCATAATATTATTACTCAAATATAATTTTATTACACAATATTTTTATTTCTCTCCCTTACAATAATATCTCTCTATTTTTTCTCCTTTTTCTCCTCCCAAAACACTATACATTCATCCCCTATTTATACTACTACAAAATTAATAAAATAATAATTTTTACAATTTCAAAATCCCACCCTCAATTATTTCACGGCTGCTAAGGGGTGCTGATGTCATGGATGACATCAGCACAGAGTTGAATTTCTAATCCAATCGGGTGTTGACACGTGGCACAATATGGTCCGTCTATTTAATTGTCCTTCGAACGGTCATAACTTCTTCATACGAACTCGGATTCGGATGAATTTTTTTTAAAACGATCGTCTCGACGAGACGAATAAAATGAGACCAGTCGTGACTATATTTGAATTTTATAAAAATATCGCCCTTGAACCAATTGATCTGTCTTGTACCGGTTGGTTAACCTGCAATATAATTTAATTCCAATTAATTATCCAAAAATGACACAAAATTATAGAACATTCTAACAAAATGAAATAATATAAATATATGGTGAAACGAATAAATTATCACATAACACACAATTAGATATATAAAATGGTAATAAAAATATTACTCAAAATATACTAAACAAATTCCCCCACACTTATCTTTTGCACGTCCTCGGGCAAATCTTATACCCGAGTTATAATACTCATATACTGAAAAAAATCATGACAAAACCAATATCAAGAGAGAACAAGTGATCATGACCCAAGTGGGATCAGAGAAAAATAGTATGCCGCACCAAATTCTAACAACTTCATTGAGAATCGAATGTAAAAAGATTCAATACCCTCACGGTGGATGTCACTCTTTACTCAAGTATATATACGGGATATTCGAGAAGAGTTCACTCATATCAAAGCATAATGTGTCATTATCATATGCTTGGTCAAAAATCAAATCTCCACTACTTAAAAATAAACTCATGCATAAATCAAAAGGTCTTTCTTTTGGTTGTAACGTGGCTTTGTGTATGGGTAGGATAAAGGGAAAATTATGAGGTTTGCTAGTCAAGATCAATTGTGAATTTAGTTGCATAACAAATCCTACAAATAACAATCAACACCCCCCTTCTGTAATGAAAACTCTCAAACCATCATCCCCAAATTATTCTGTACATGGTAATTGAATATTCATCTGGTAAGGTCACACTCTTGTGTAAGAAAAAGTATGTAATGGATCTTCTGGAAGGAATTATGTATCACTCAGGGGATAGTTCAAGTGCTATTTTATGTATATATAGTGATGATTTTCACACTTGACCTCCCGTTTTTTTTTTCTTTCAGGCTGTTTTTTTTGCCTTTATTTATATTTTTTTTCGGTTCAATACTCCAATGTACTTCACACCCATTCACTTTCAACAAAAGCTCTTAATCTCCACAATACTCTTATGAACATCGGTCCCTATTTGTCACACATCCAGTTCACAATTAAATCTTTGACTAGAGGGTGCAAATGGATGAGTCATCAACAAGAATGGATAATGGCTAAAGTAATGTGCTTAATCAAAGAAATAGGCTCAGGCTCAATGGGGCTTCTAAGGATAAAATATAATAGGTGGGAAAATATAAGCCAACAAGGGGTTAATCCTAATTGCCTTTATCATCTTAATGCAAGAGTTTATGAATGTAGTCTCAAAATGTATAAATGAGCAAGTTCTAGAATCAACACAATATGTTTGACCACACAACAAAAAATATAGAGCGTATATATAAGGATTGCTCTAAGGCTCAAAACTCACAAAAAGGGTATTGTGTACTGAATCCCATACACCTTCATCCAAATCCATTATCAAAACCAGTGAAACATCCCAAAAATAATTTTTCCACTAACGTTTTCTCAAGAAAATGGTGCCGTGATTTTCAACATCTTTTTTTTATATTATTATATATATATATATAGATATAGATATAGATATAGATATACACCTTCCCCCACACTTAATGATAAACAATATCCTTATTGTGTAAAAAGAACAATGGAGTAAGGGTATAAATAAGGCTTCCCTGTTTATGAAAGACGACGCTTCGCTCAAGCCTTTATTGGACCTGCAAGAAATAAGTGTGGCAAAACAGCAAAAGAAAATATATACCCGGAAGTATAACACAAACAACCTAGATGCGCTTCAAGAGAGTCCGAAGAGTCGTCTTACGCTGCCATCAATGCTTTTATTAAAAACAAATGAGAAAAAGTACAGTAATAGAAATAACAATACATAAATCGTGGATAGATGCGCGTCAAGAGGTCGAAAAGAAACTCCTTAAGTTGCCATCATTTTCACGATTTTTACACTCGCTAAAAAGTAAAAACAACAAGAGGAATGAAGTGGGATATCAGAGGGAAAGGAATGTATTAATTTTGCGTTTCCGCACAGTGAAATCTTCCATCCAAACAATATTAGCTAGAGCTGGGTCTGGTTCAGGAACAAATGCAATAAGTTTTTTGATCAGCTCTTCTGGTGTTGTTTCAACAACTATGATTCGTTTAGCACGCTCAGAAATAAAACCTTTTTCAGAAGAGTAGCTGATGAAAGATAGTAAACCATCGAAGAAACCATTGACATTTAGCAGACCTATTGGTTTCGTATGAACATTTAGTCAAGCTGGTAACCACATGAAAAAGTTCCTCAAGAGTGCCAAAACCACCGGGAAGGGTGATAAAGGCATCAGCATTATTTATCATGTGAGTTATGCGGTCTTGCATATTTACGCTCTGAACTCATCTCCAATGGTTGCTCCGGTGATTTTACTTTTAGCCAGAGGTTTTGGAATGATTCCCAACACTTTTACTCCTTCTATATAGGCAGAAGCAGCAGCACGTCCCATTAATCCTAGACTTCCTCCTCCGTAAACTACATGAATGCATTTTTATCCTAAGGTACGACCCAAGTTGTGGGCTGCTTCAGTAAAGCAAGCCTCTTTCCCATGACTAGCTCCACCAAAAATGCAGATGGAGTTAAATCTTTTTGTGGAAGATGATGATTCCATTTTTTGAAAAGAAAATTACTTAGAGAGAAAATGAAAAGAATACAAGTTTGAGGGATGCAGAAAAGAAACAACTGCAATGTTTATTTATAGATGCAAAATAAAGTAAAAAGATTTATCAAATCTGTGACCGCGTTAATTGCGCTTCAACTACTCAATAGAATAATGAATGCATTTATTGCGTATCACATTTTTTATTCCGAAAATCTAAAAAAAATGACAAAAAGTAAAGATACTCACATGTATGTACAGTAGTTGTGATTGTGGAAGGAATTCCTAAAGATCGACATCTTGAATCACAGTTCCACCTAGCACATTTGTAGCAAACGGCGATTTTCTTTGCTCGTCGTTTCTTGGCATATGAACTTTTTCCAAGCCCTGGTAAAAATCTAGTTGGTGTTTCCGTGAATTCACCCGCTATTCTCACGTTGGCTTCAATAATGAATCGAATATCAAAAGGTATGTCGTTATTCATAAGCAACCTCATCCTTTCAAGTCTGGCTTGGTAAAGTTTCAAAATGACTTTTTTGCTAAGAAAGGGAAATCTTTTTTCAATTGTTTTCAAAGTGTGTTCCATAATTAAAAAAAAATAAAAAAAATAAAAAATATCTACAAAATCAGTTGTTGTGGGAAACTGAAAAATCCGACTTTACTAGCCACGGGGTACCGTTATCCGCCACTTGACCGGGCAAACACAATGGAGTATTAATTCACAATATCGGGGTCTTTAAGAAGAACCTCTTCTACCTCAAAAGATTTTAATTCCAAATATGGTTTTAACCGTTGACCATTCACTTTGAAAATATTATCATTTTTTAGATTTTCAATTTCTACAACTCCGTGAGGATAGACCGTACGAATAATAAATGGACCAGACCATCGTGAACGCAACTTGCCTGGAAATAATAACAAACGAGAGTTAAAAAGGACTTTTTGACCAGGAGAAAAAGTTTTTCTCAAAATGTGTTTTTCATGAAAAAATTTCATTTTGTCCTTATATTTCCTTGCACAATCGTAAGCATCATTTCTGATTTCTTCCAATTCATTTAGTTGAAGTTTCCTATGAATTCCAGCCATGTCTAATGAAAAAATTAACCTTTTTATGGCCCAGTATGCTCTATGTTCCAATTCAACAGGCAAATGACATGGTTTCCCAAAGACAAGCCTAAATGGAGACATTCTGATGGGAGTTTTAAAAGCAGTACGGTAAGCCCACAATACATCATTCAATCGCAAAGACCAATCTTTCCTTGTAGGATTAACAGTTTTTTCAAGAATATGTTTGATTTCTCTGTTTGAAATTTCAACTTGTCCACTTGTTTGAGGGTGATAAGGAGTAGCAACTTTATGTGTAACACCATATTTTTTAAACAAATGATTCAAAAATTGGTTACAAAAATGTTTTCCTCCATCACTTATAATTGCTCGTGGTGTTCCAAATCTGGAAAAAATATTTTCTTTTAAAAATTTTACCACGACTTTGTGGTCATTTGTTTTGCAAGCAATTGCTTCTACCCATTTTGAAACATAATCGATGGCCACAAGGATGTAAAGATTGCCAAAAGAAATTGGAAAAGGTCCCATAAAATCTATGCCCCAAACATCAAATATTTCAATAATTAAAATTGGGTTTAAAGGCATCATATTTCGTTTAGAAATTCGACCTAATCTTTGACATCTATCACATGTGCTAAAATATGAATGTGTATCTTTGGCCAATAAAAACCACATTGCAAAATTTTAGCAGTTGTTTTCTTTGAACTAAAATGACCTCCACAGGCATGATAATGACAAAAGGAAATGATATTTTGTTGTTCATGTTCTGGCACACATCTCCTAATGATTTGATCAGGACAAAGATTGAACAAATATGGATCATCCCAAAAGAATTTTTTTACTTCGTTTAAAAATTTTGTTTTATCTTGATTATTCCAATGAGATGGCATGTTACCAGTGACAAGATAATTGACAATGTCTGCATACCAAGGTATTTGAGAAACAGACATGAGTTGTTCATCAGGGAATGTCTCATTAATGGGAGGTTCTTTATCAGTAAAATTCACGATTAGCCTAGACAAATGATCAGCAACAACATTTTCAGAACCTTTTTTATCTCGAATTTCTAAGTCAAACTCTTGTAACAATAGAATCCAACGGATCAAGCGAGGTTTAACATCTTTCTTAGAAAGAAGATATTTTAATGCAGCATGATCAGAGTAAATTATGACTTTCGAACCAATCAAGTAATGTCGAAATTTGTCTAAGGCAAAAACGACTGCAAACAATTCTTTTTCAGTTGTAGAATAATTTAATTGGGCATCATTTAAAGTTCTACTTGCATAATATATTACAGTTGACAATTTATTTTCTCTTTGACCCAATACTACACCGACGGCATAGTCGGATGCATCACACATTATTTCAAAAGGAAGATTCCAGTTTAGAGATTTGATGATAGGTGCAGAGCTCAATATAGATTTGAGTGTCTTAAAAGCTTTTAGACAATGATCATCAAATACGAAATGCGTGTCTTTTGAAAGTAGGTTACATAATGGACTTGAGATTTTGCTAAAATCTTTGATGAATCGACGGTAAAAACCAGCATGGCCTAAGAATGACCGAATTTCTTTAATCGTTCGTGGGGGTGGAAGACTGGATATTAAATCAACTTTAGATTTGTCCATCTCAATTCCTTTTTCAGAAATCACATGTCCTAAGACAATTCCTTTTTTAACCATGAAATGACATTTTTCCCAGTTTAGGACAAGATTCTTCTCCTTACACCTAACCAACACTTGGGTTAAGTGGTGTAAACATTCATCAAAGCTAGACCCGAATACAGAAAAATCATCCATAAAAATTTGCAAAAACGGCTCAACCATGTCAGAGAAAATGCTCATCATACACCGCTGAAAACTAGCAGGTACATTACACAGACCAAATGGCATTCGTTGGTAAGCAAAAGTGCCGAAAGGACAGGTAAAAGTGGTTTTTTCTTGATCTTCAGGAGCAATGGGAATTTGGTTATAGCCGGAATATCCATCAAGAAAACAATAATAAGCATGACCGGCTAACCTTTCTAGCATTTGATTAATAAAAGGAAGTGGAAAGTGATCTTTTCTTGTAACAGAGTTCAATTTTCTGTAATCTATACATACTCTCCATCCAATTTGAATTCTGGTTGGAACAAGTTCATTTTCTTCATTCGTGATTACAGTTATGCCAGATTTCTTTGGAACTATATGAACAGGACTAACACTAGAGCTGTCAGAAATAGGGTAGATGATCCCTACATCTAAGAGTTTGATTATTTCAGCTCTTACAACTTCTTTCAAATTAGGATTTAGTCTTCTTTGAAATTCTCGGGAAGTTTTCGCATTTTCTTCAAGGTGAATTCGATGCATGCATATAGAAGGACTAATACCTTTGATATCGGAGATGGTCCAAATTTATTGCTTCTTTATGTTCTTTAAGGACATTGATTAATTTATCTTCTCGTTCTTCATCTAAATCGATGCTATGATGACAGTGTGGTTTCTGATGGTCCTAAAAATGCATATTTTAGAGATTCAGGTAATGGATTGAGCTCTATCTTTGAATCTTCAATAGGTACTTCTTTATTCATTTGACTCTCAAGTGGTTCAGTTTTAGCTTTCCATTTATCATTATCCAATAATGGTGTAGACTCTAGTAAAGAATTTACTTCATTAATTGAACTGTCGATGTCAAAATCTGAGCCAAAATGAGCAAGACAGCTTTCAAAAAGATCATCATCGTCCATTTTTGGAAAGAAATAAGGACCCATACTCTCTATCATATTTACCTCACAAACATCATCATGATCATCATGTTGTTGAGAAATGTTAAATATATTTAGTTCAACAGTCATATTTCCAAAAGAAAATTTTATGATGCCATTTCTACAGTTAATTAATGCATTTGAAGTAGCTAAAAATGGCCTTCCTAAAATGACAGGGATTTGATCTTTGGTATTCCCAACAGGTTCAGTGTCTATGACTATAAAATCAACAGGAAAGTAGAATTTATCTATTTGAATCAGAACATCCTCTACGATTCCTCGAGGTATTTTTATAGATCTATCAGCTAGTTGAAGTATCACAGATGTTGATTTTAGCTCCCCTAATCCAAGTTGTGTATAAACAGAATATGGTAATAAATTCACACTGGCTCCTAAATCAAGCAAGGCTCGTTTAATGATGTGATCTCCAACGACACAAGATATTGTAGGACTACCAGGATCTTTATACTTAATAGGAGTTTTACTTTGGATTATTGAGCTAACATGTTCAGCTAAAAATGCCTTTCTTGGAACATTTGTTCTTCTTTTTACAGTGCAAAGATCTTTCAAGAACTTAGAATAAGCAGGCACTTGTTTAATAGCATCAAGGAATGGAATATTTATTCGAACTTGTTTAAATATTTCCATTATATCTTTGTATTACGCACTTTTATCTTTTGGAATAAGTCTTTCGGGAAATGGATCTTTTGGAACGTAAGGCTTTTCTTTTTCTTTAGAATATTTTGATTTTGAAACTTGTGGTTCATTTGATTTTTGTTCCGGATCATAGTCAGGCTTTTGTATTTCTTTTCTGCTTCTAAGGGTAGTTATGGACTGAACTTCTGCGTTAGAAGAGTTTACTTCATATTGTCCTTTAGGATTAGGGATGGACTGACTCAGAAATTTTCCCTTTTCTCTTTCAGCTAAAGTTGTTGCAAGTTGACCAATTTGTGTTTCAAGCTTAGAAATAGCCTGTGAGTTTGATTGTACAGCTTGCTGAGTTGATCGGAACATTTGTTGAGTAGATTGCATGAATTGTTGCAACGTATCTTCCAAAGATGGTTTCTTTGGCACTATAGAAGGATACTGATAAGTATTTGGAGGATATTGATTAGGACGGATATTTTGTTGATTTGACATATTCATTTGATGTCCTTCTTGATTCATTGGAGGCATATTTTGCTTCCAGGAAAAATTTGGATGATTCCTCCAATTTGGATTATAAGTTGGAGCAAATGGACTGTCCGAAGATTTTCCATATGAATGTAACACGTTGACTTCTTCATTAAAAATTTCTTGATTTTGTGGACAAGAGGGACAAGATTGAGATGAATGAAATGATTCCGCACATGAAATGCAAAATTCTTTTTTTGAGTTTGACGAGGGGATGGATTGCTTCAAGACTAACACATCCACTTTTCATACTAAATCATCTATAGTAGATTTTATTTCAACATCTTGTTTAACCTCGTAAATTCCACCTTTTTTTGGGGTCGTATGCATCGATTTGGCTCTAGAGTCGAGTGAATTCCATTGTTGTGAATTAATTGACATATTTTCTAGTGCATTCCAAGCTTCGTCTCCAATAAGGTGAAGAAATTTTTCACCATGCATTGATTGGATTAATTGGCGATTGTTTGGAGTTAAACCGTCATAAAAATATTTTACCAAACGCCATATTTCAAAACCATGATGGGGACACTTAAGGATTAAACATTAAATCTTTCCCAACACTCATAAATTTCTTCATTTTCTTTTTGGAAAAATTCTGATATTTCTCTTCTAAGACTATCAGTTTTAGACATTGGAAAAAATTTTGCGAGAAATTTATTCACTAGTTTCTTGCTTGAAGAGAATTTAGCCAGAATTTTGCTTTATCTTTGAGAGAAAGTGGAAATAATCTAAGTTTGACAGATTCATCAAAGAAATTTTGGAATCGTAAAGTAGAACAAATGTCGAGAAATTCATTGACATGCATATAAGGATCTTCTCTTTCCAAACCGTGAAAAGATGGAAGAAGTTGAATTATTGATGGTTTAAGTTCGAAATGAGTTGCATTAGTTGTAGGCAACACTATGCAAGAAGGAGAGTTAGCACTCACTGGAGAAAAATATTCTATTAAAGTTTTCTCTTTTGCAACTTGATTATTTCGATTTTCGATTTCGTCAATTTTTGGTATCGGTTTCGTTTGTTGAACTTCAATTTTAGTCAAGGACAATCTTCTTCTCGTTAATCGACCTTTATTATTTCGTTGCCAAACTTGCATTCACCAGTATTTCAATTTTTTTAACTTTGCATACAAACCAAATTATGATAGTCGATCGAACTTCCAGATTGTTGGAGGCGTCACAACGGTCGCAATTAAAATCCAACTTTCTTCGGCATGCACAACAGAGGCCTTTTTGTCAAAATTCAATCGAGTTTCAAAATCAGTTTGTACAAGATTGATATTTAGCTTTTCTCTATTCAAATCGAACAAAGTACTGAGTGAAAAATATCAATCCCTTGTTGAATCTTTTAAAGGATTTTATTGTTTTAATTATTTTTTTTATTTGAGTTTTTATATTTTTATTATTATTAATAATAATGATAATTATTATAATTATTACTAAAATTATAGGATGTAATAGATTGCAAAGGAATAAATTTACTAATTGATCTACGGAAGCAATATCTATTGATAAACTAAATTGTACGACGAGAAATATTGCAATTAAACTAAATGTCTAAAAAAACTGTAAATAGAAAACAACAACTAAAAACACAATCTAACTTTACAACTACAAGATTCTATTAAAACTAAAGACAAGATATAAAAATTAAAAAAAAATCTGATTTTTTTTATATTTTACATTTTTTTTAGTTTTTATATTTTTATATTTATTATAATTTTATTATATTATTAGACTAATAATATAGAGCTAATACATATATATATATATATATATATATAGATATATTATTTATTTTTTTCACAAAAAAAAAAATTCAGATTTTTTTTAGAATCAAAATAAAAATTACAAACTTTTATTTTATTTATGCAAACAATAAAAATAGTTTTTTTTATTACAAATTTTCGTTTATGTTTTTTTTTTATAAATTTTCAGGTTTTTAATTTTTTTAGTATTTTCCCTTTTTTATTAAAGTATTGTAATTTATTTTTTAAAAAAAATTCTGTTTTTATTAAAAAAATTCAAAGTTCAGAATTTTTTATTATATATATTACAGATTATTTAAATTATTAATTCTTAATCTGATTTTTTTTAGATTTTTATGAAAAGTAAATTTTTTTTTTTAATAAAATTAGCAGGTTTTACTTTTAAAAATAAAATAAAATAATTCAGATTTTTATTTATTATGGAAAATAATATTCCAGATTATTTTTAAATTTATTTTTATTATTTTTTATTTTTTCGAATTTAAATTAAAATTTTGATTTTTAATATTAATATTCCAAAATTACAAAAACATTACCTTAAAGTCTGAAACTTTTTGTTTTATTTTCCAAATCTTTTTTAAAATAAAAATAAATAAGTTTTCGATTTTTTTAAACTTTTTCAGATTTTTTATATTTTTATATATTTTTGGACTTTTTTATTTTTTTATTTTATTATTATTATTACGAAAATGAACAGTAGATTTTATTATTATTACTTATATTTTTATATTTATTATTATAAGTTTTTATTATTTTTCAGATTTTTTTATTAACATAAAAAGAAAATAAATTCTAATACTAACTATTATTTATACTAACACAATCTACAACGGATATTAAAAAGACGGCTAATAATAAAGAAAAGCAGTAAAATAAATAACTAGTAGAAGAATTTAACTAACTTGGTGACGACAGTCTTCTTGTACTTCGTTTGCGCCTCCCCGGCAACGACGCCAAAAATTTGTTGTTTGTTGATTCTTTAGTCTAATACTCGCAAGCGCACGATTTGTTCGACGTAGATATGCGGTGCAAGGTCGATTCCATAGGGAGGACTATGATAGTGAAGTAAAATTATTCCTATCGTTTTGAACCAAATTAAATTAAATTTTAACCTAGTCCCAAATAATTTGATATTGGAATGTTATAATAATTGCATTAAATAACTAGTAATTTTTAAGTTGATTTTAGATAAATTGATTTTAAATAATTTACTAGGGTTTATAATCCACCAATGTCTATTTATTATTTAATTTATATTTTAATTCCAAGAAATTCAGGGAATAGATTCTGAAATCAATCTCACTATTTCCCTATAGATTTAACAATAAGTACAAAATTATAATTCAAATATAGATTTTCCTTCGCTTGAAAAATGTAATTTCTAAGCATTATATGTATCCAATTTAATGGAAAACAAATAATCAAAGAAATTAACTAATATCAATAATCACAAAGCAATGGGGAATTTATAACTATAAAAAATACGTGATATAATTGATGAAATAATATTCCCCTATTGAAGCAAAAATCATAATCGTTAAAAACATTTATTTGGAATTATTATATAAATATTAATAATAATATAGACATGGTTTCATCATAACCACAGTAAAAGAAAATTACTCACTCATAATAACAACACAAATAAATAAATATTCCATAATATTATTACTCAAATATAATTTTATTACACAATATTTTTATTTCTCTCCCTTACAATAATATCTCTCTATTTTTTCTCCTTTTTTCTCCTCCCAAAACACTACACATTCATCCCCTATTTATACTACTACAAAATTAATAAAATAATAATTTTTACAATTCTAAAATCCCACCCTCAATTATTTCACGGCTGCTAAGGGGTGCTGATGTCATAGATGACATCAGCACAGAGTTGAATTTCTGATCCAATCGGGTGTTGACACGTGGCACAATATGGTCCGTCTATTTAATTGTCCTTCGAACGGTCATAACTTCTTCATACGAACTCGGATTCAGATGAATTTTTTTTAAAACGATCGTCTCGACGAGACGAATAAAATGTGACCAGTCATGACTATATTTGAATTTTGTAAAAATATCACCCTTGAACCAATTGATCTGTCTTGTACCGGTTGGTTAACCTGCAGATATAATTTAATTCCAATTAATTATCCAAAAATGACACAAATTATAGAAAATTCTAACAAAATGAAATAATATAAATATATGGTAAAACGAATAAATTATCACATAACACACAATTATATATATAAAATGCTAATAAAAATATTACTCAAAATATACTAAACAACAACCCACACGGACTATTAACCAAACATAATCAATTCCTACACCGTGATCCACTGTCACGTGTCTCCGTAGGCTCAACAACCCACACGGACTATATCAATCACAACAATCACACACAGTCCTGACACCGTATTCCACTGCCACGTGTCACCGTAAGCTACGTCGAGCTCACCCGGTTGGACGTACTGTGTCCGAAACTCATGGTCCACTGCCATGCGTTATCGTAGGCCTCGTCAGACCAGCACGATTGGACCTCAGTACCTCACTAAGTTCTGACCCCGTAGTCCACTGCCACGAATCCTCGTAGGTCCCGTCGAACCAACACGAGTGAACATAGCGGTCACACACATATTCACATTCATATTACACACGACAATGAGCACAGTTAATCAATCATGTTGATCACCACAAAATCGTACATCACACTCACATAACTCAATCTCAACACTCGCAACAACTATCATCAATTAACATAACACACAATCGGTACACAATACATTGTACAACCAAGTGTACAACCATCCCATATGTACGTCGCAACCCTGCACAAATGGCACAACACCTAACATGTATACCAATATAACACTATTATCACAAAGTCTTCAAATTGCGGAATACACAACCAATTCAAACGGAACATATTTACGAAGGCAAGCTAAAATCCTTATAAATCTCATACGTGATTACTAGTCGCAAGATACAAGTCGTATAATAAGATACTTGCCTTAATAACCGTTACCGAATACCCCGAAGAACACGGTTCGACCGGGAAGCTTGTACCACGAAGAAGACAACGAACGGAAGGGTTCCGACTCGAGTTCTTCACAAGGAATCTGACCCTAACATCATACCATCAATAAATTAACGAACGAACTTGGAAGAATAATCGTAGAACGCTCGGATTCTCTTTGTGACATTTTATCGAGCACCTTCAAGGCGTCGATAAGATACTCAATAAAACGACAAATCCGTGTCAATCCAACCGTGGAATAACAAGGAATTCGAGATAATATAGCTTAACAATTATCAATCCATCACTATTCAGAGTTAAAACGGATTAAACGGACAAATCGAACAAAATCCCCAAAACTAGATTTTAAGAAAACTTACCCTGATTCGGTCGATTGGAGCAAGTTATGGAAGGATTAATCGATGTTATGGACTCAGGAATTTCATGGATTTACAGTGGAACAACATCTCTTCGTGCCCTTCGAATCCCAGCCGTGGAAAGGAAGTGAAGAAATGGGAAAAATGGGTGTAAACCCGACTGCTCTGCCATATTTATACTCCTGTCGAACACGGCGCAGCAAACGGCCCACACCAGCGCCGTGTGTCTCGGGCGTATCCGACACGGCGCATCACCCGGCGCAAATCTTGCGCGTGTTCTCGGTCGTGTCTCGGCAGGCTTGCTGGTCCTGGCCGAACCGGCGCAAGACACGACGCTCGAAAGCGCCGTTTTCAGAGCCGTTTCGCACAGGTCCGGCCAGCCACCTTCAGACACAAACCGAAAATTACGACCAAACCACAACGACGATCCGAACGACCCCGAAACCCAAACCTGAATACGAATCGAAGATACGGTTACGAAGTACTCGCAAAGACGAATCTAAGAGCTAAGAGAACACACGATTCCGACCACCCGAAGTGTCAGAATTCGACAACGGAAGTAATTACCCCAAACTTTGGGAAATTACGAAAACGGCCCAAAACGTCCGAAAATCACGATACGTGATCGAATAACCAAACCGAAGTTCACAACACGTCTAACAAAGTTAAACGGACTTACGGGAAACTCAAAACAGTAATTTCGAACGAGATTCACAAGAATCGAACTCGAGTGCGGAAAAGTCGTTAAGAAACACGGAACTCAACAAAACAATACCGAAACGAACTCGGATGGCAAAAAGTGCAGAATTAATCATTCTCAGAATGATGAAACGGTCCCAAGCGAGTTGTCGAAATAGACCTCCGCCGGAAAAAAGAAAATTACCGAAATCCGAAATTGCGGATATTACATTCTACCCTCGTTAAAAGAATTTTCGTCCCGAAACTTAAATCAAGTAGGGAGGAGCAATATCCCGCCAGGTAAACTCAATGAGATACACAAGAACCGAAAAAATCGCGCCCAACGGCGAAACATTACAAGCAACGCAAAGGAATATACGGCGTGAAAACACGCCCCACGACGACTAACGCATCGCCACCGACTATGATTCAAAACAACAACGAGTAATTAACAACACATCACATGCACACATTTAATCAAAGAAACGCACGCGACAACAAGTCGTACGCGACCACAATGACTATGCGGTAGGAACAAATATAGTATTACGATAGAATTCACTCCGATTCTCGTCAACAAGAAAATGTCCGACGTCAAGACACAAACAATTCAAGATAACAGAAAACGAGAATATCGGATATTACATTCTACCCTATTAAAAATAAGTTTCGTCCTGAAACTTAAAATAAAACATCATGGTAGAATACAAACAAGACCAAAAAGTTCACGCAACAAATATCAATCTCTACACGAATCACAGCACAAAGTACGATACACGACTACATCACTGGACACCACCGGTCACTCCCTGAGTAGGAACGAAAACCCGATTCCCGAACATCTTGGCAACGGTCTCACAATGCACCGCTTGGTGCCCCAGTTGGCCGCACTTAAAATAATTAACCGGTGGCGAACGACAATTCTATCTCGCATGGCCCACACGGCTGCAGTTAAAATAGGTCTTCACACCGATTGTCTTACTCGCCTCTGGAGTAAGGTTCTTAGACTGGTCAACCGAACGAGGAGTGCGACACCAACGGTCCGTCACGATCTGATACAATACTCTTAGGGGTACCATGCAGTCTCACAATCTCTTTGATAAACAACTGGGCCAATCTCTCAGGGCCCCACGTATCCTTAATCTCTAAGAAATGGGCCGATTTAGTCAGTCGATCCACAATCACCCAAATCGTATTCATGCCTCGACAGCTCGTCAGCAAGCTAGTAATAAAATCCATCGATATGTCTTCCCACTTCCACTCGGGAATCGGGAGCGGTTTCATCATGCCAGCTGGTCGCTGATGCTCAATCTTGACCTGCTGACAGGTCAAACACTTCGAAACGAATTCGGTAACCTCCCGTTTCATGTTACCCCACCAATAATACGGCTTCAAATCCTTATACATTTTATTTGATCCCGGGTGTATGGAATACGGGGTAGCATGAGCCTCCTTCAGAATAGTATTCCTCAACTCTTCGTCTGCTGGTACACAAACTCGGTTTTTAAAGCATATCAGTCCATCCTCGTTAACCACAAATCCAGGGGCCTTCCCCTGATCGATTTCTCCTCGAATTCTGGATAAGAACGGGTCCGTCATCTGTTTCGTCCTGACCATCTCATTCAGGGATGATGAAATCTCAAGCGTGCAAAGCTGTCCCTGAATGCGCTGTAACCAGACCTCAATCTCTGGTCTCATGAACTCTAACTGCAATCCCCTCTGGGTGGTCAAACGAGCCAATGTCTGCTCCTGTACGGTCTTACGGCTCAAGGCATCGGCAACCACGTTTTCCTTGCCTGGATGATAAAGGATCTCTATATCATAGTCTTTGATTAGCTCTAACCACCTCCTCTGTCTCATATTCAACTCATTCTGAGTAAAAATATACTTCAGACTCTTGTGATCCGTAAAAATCTGGCAGGCAACTCCATACAGATAGTGGCGCCAGATTTTTAAAGCAAACACTACAACTGCTAACTCCAAATCATGCGTCGGGTGGTTGACCTCGTAAGGACGCAACTGTCTAGATGCATAGGCGATCATTTTCCCATTTTGCATTAATACGCAGCCAAGGCCCTTTCTCGATGCATCGCTATACACCACGAATCCTTCCGTTCCTTTAGGTAGAACCAAAACAGGTGCTGTAATTAATCGACTCTTGAGTTTATCAAAACTTTGCTGACATGGTTCCGACCACAAGTACTTCTTATCTTTCCTCAACAGATTAGTCATCGGTTGAGCAATTTTGGAAAAACCTTCGACGAATCGTCTATAATAACCTGCTAGACCCAGAAAACTACGAACTTCCTTCACGTTCTTCGGAGGTAGCCAGTCTCGGATAGCTTCTGTCTTCTGTGGGTCTACTCTCACTCCATCTGCTGATATTATATGTCCCAGAAAAATAACTTTAGACATCCAGAATTCACATTTAGAAAATTTTCCATAGAGTTGTTCTCGCCTTAACGCATCGAGAACCTGGCGGAGGTGACACTCATGCTCCTCATGATCACGAGAGTAGATCAGGATGTCGTCAATAAAAACAACTACAAAACGATCCAGATAATTAATAAAAACCTGATTCATCAATTCCATGAATACTTCCGGTGCATTAGTCAGTCCGAATGGCATGACAACGAACTCATAATGCCCATAGCGAGTGCGAAAAGCTATCTTCGGGATGTCAGACTCTCGAATCCGCAATTGGTGGTACCCGGATCTCAAGTCGATCTTGGAAAATACCGCGGCTCCTTGGAGCTGATCCAGTAAATCATCGATGCGAGGTAAAGGATATTTGTTCTTAATTGTTACTTTGTTCAGCTCACGATAATCAATACACAAACATAGCGATCCGTCTTTCTTCCGTACGAATAACACCGGCGCTCCCAAAGGGGATGCACTGGGTCGAACATATCCTTTCTCAGTTAACTCCTCAAGTTGTCTCTTCAACTCCTACATCTCAGTTGGGGCCATACGATACGGTGCTTTCGAAAGCGGGGACGTCCCTGGCTCCAACTCAATGGTAAATTCTACCTCTCGCTGTGGGGGTAGTCCTGGAAGCTCTTCTGGAAATACATCTGGATAGTCTCGAACTACCAGAATATCAACCAATTCAGTTGGTCGGTCAGTTGTCTTGGTCTTGTAACACCAATAACCAATGCATCCCTGGTTCAGTAATCTCACAGCCTTCATAGCGCTGATGACTCTCCCAGAATGACTAGGATTATCACCCCGAAAAATACACTCGACGCCATCATCAGATGTGACGGTCACCATTCTCTTACGGACGCTAAGCACGGCATCGTGACGATCCATCCAGTCGATACCCAAGATTACATCATCTTTAGGTAAATCAACCACAATCAAGTCGGACAACCACTCACAATCGTTCATGCGAATCGGACAGTTCTGTACTTCACGATTCCCAATAATTCTTCTATCATCGGGTAGACCAATTACATAAGGTTCACAATCGGTAACATGATTCAATTGCAAACGACTCAAACAAGAAGTAGACAGAAAGGAGTGTGAAGCACCAGTATCAAAAAGAACACAAACGGGCTGAGAGTGGATCTCGAGAGTACCTGAAATCATGCTGGCTTCGGGATCGTCGGCTTTCTTCATCTCGTAGACTCTGGGTTTTGCAACCCCGGGAGCAGGTGTACCAGCTTGATTTCCACGGCCCATCCCTCTGTTTGCCCCGGTAGTCTGGTAAGAAGCGGACGGAGGAGCACGGTCCTGGACAGAAGATTGTACTGGAGCAAGAGATGCTACTGGAGCACGCCCGGGTCCACTTCTGCAATAGCGAGCACGGTGTCCGTTCTTTCCACAAGTGTGACAGGCAACGGCCGGCTTCGGGAACTTGGAGCTGATATGTCCCTGGTCCCCACAGTTATAACACACGACAGGTGAGCTGATTGCCCGAGAGTGCGTTCCTGTCGGCTTCGGTGCCATAGGTGGCCGCTCAGAAGGATTTGGTACAGGCTGGGGCTTCTTGAACATCCCGATTCTCTGCTGCTGAGTGCAGTTCTGGATCTCTTGTTGGAAAACTGAGGCTGCTTCTTGGAAATCTCCTTCGCAGTAAGTTCATACTCCAAAGCCTTCTCAATAAACTCCGGTAGGGTCGTACAGTGGTGATTGAGCAATTGCATCCTCATTCGGGGTTTAAGCCTCTTGAGGAAGTATTTGATCTTATCAGCTTCCGAACGGACAACTGATGTAGCAAAAGGGAGAAGTGCTTGGAATTTCTCGGCAATAGTTAACACATCCTCGTCTTCAGACGGATTGGGGTTCAGTAATTCGGACAGTTTGGCTTCACGGAGGGGTGCGGGGTAATAACGGTCTAGCATAAGATTTTTGAATTCTTCCCAAGTACTCGCGCCATCAGCAGGCCTCGCAGAAAGCCACCAAGTATGGGCACTCTTACTAAGGTAGTAGGCTGCCACAGCAACTCGATTCTCCTCTGGGCACTCCACCATCTCGAACAGTTTCCCAAAATGCTCTAGCCAGTGTACAATGTCAGCAGGCTCAGATGAGCCTTCAAAAGTTGGAGGTCGTTGTCGTGATATGTCACTAATAATCCGGCTCACGATCCCGCCATGCACCAGAGGCGGAGGCTGTTGCCCCTGCTGTTGACCAGTAGTATTCCTCTGCATAGCTCCCATCAGCTGACCCATTTGGGTCATTTGGGCCATCATGCCCTGCATCACAGTGTAAGGATCGACACGTGCATTCTCTCCAGTGTGATGCGATTGGTCCCTAGAAGGCGAATCGCTGCCTGCGGAACTCTGCTTCACATTCGCGCGCTTGTTGGCTCGTGGTATCGGGATTCAGCCCCTTCTGCGGCCTTGCCCCCCTCTGCCACGAACTCTCAGATTCCTTTCCATACTGAAAGAATCAAGTCATAAGTACAGTTCAAGTTATCAATCATAATTCATGCTAAGTTAATAGCAACAAAGAATTTCATATCCAACAAAGCATTTCGTAAGGAATCACTGGCACCGCAGGTGCTACATACTCAATATCATATCAACATCAAGTCAAAACAGTTTCAATCACATAATTAATTTAGGTTTTCCTCAAACAGATGAATTTTACCACATGTTAGCAAGATGCCAAGATCAGTAAAGAGACCAATACGTCATCATTATTATGCCAGTAATCAAATTATGGTTCATGATAAACATACCGCATTCAACGGGTCAGGCGCTTGCACAGGTTACATGTGGCACGAAGGTTTCTTGATGCTAATTCGATTCTACAATGACTCAAAAGAAAACACACGCTCTGATACCATATTCTGTAACAGCCCGAGAACGGCGGCTATTACAGTGCCGTGGACCCCTACCGGAACCCACCAGGCGATATCACGATATACACCTACAACCTGACAACGTGGGACCGTACCACAATATTTATCAAAACCCCGATGTGGAGTATAAATTATACATGTCTTTAATACGAGCAAACTTACACAGGATCCAAATTCGGTACAGACCATATGACGATGGGCAATACCTTACAAATTATAGTACATTCATCCGACACAAAATAAAATGAAAATCACAATAAGACATAATCGAACATCAAAAGACTCGGGGCCCCCCGAATTAGCATCCTTCAAAACCCTCCGTCACCATCATGCTCTTCCTGTGCCTTGCCCTTTCCTCGCCCTGAAATACAAGTATTTCGCCCAAACCACAGGGTCAGCTATACATGATAATAATTCTCATGACATTATACAATTCATATATATACGGATCTCAAAGAAAAAAACCGACTACTGAGTATACCCCGCAGGCGTATAAACAGTCAGTCCCAACTGTCGAACATATCCAAATATACGAACGACCATATAATATGGCTCAAGACGGACGTCACAGTACGCCCGATCCGGAAATGTGTCCGTGCACATGTCCACCCCGTATACGGAATCCAGAATATACGTGGGACGATGTACCTAATTAGCCTCACAAACTACGTCTCATGTGCACGATCTAAATGCGGAAACATCCACGCATGATCATCAAGTGCCCGGCTAAAAATCCTACACATAACCAATCGGCACGCAGATATGACTCCAGAGATGTCACGATGCAACATGACAATGAAACTCACCGAATTACACCTTTATCAAGAAATCGAACGACTCACCGAAGTGTCAACAAGGCTCACAGAACCAACGTTAATAAGAACGGTAAACTCGGCCATACCATCCCACCACAAATGATAACACGATCAAGGGCATCACCATATCATGAATCATAGATCCTCAGAACATATCATATACACGAAACGCATAATAACCACTTGAATTCAATCACCATTATAACCAAGCAAGATAACTTGCCTCAATTCCGTAGATGAATAATCCTTCTTTGAATGATCAAACGAACGGTATCCCCGTCTAACAATACTCACGTGGACAAGCAACCTTGAATGAAATGTAATTCATTCAACAACACATTCGTATGATAACGGTATCATTACATAGAATCAATATTCGTAAATTTACTTGAATAGATCAATTATCCTATTGATTACTTTAATGTTCCAATTACAAATCATCATATAACATGTTTATTATGTTCATTCACATATCCTAGCATTAATGTCAAACACTTGAAGTCCAGATTATTACCAATGTAACATTGTGAAAACAATCCTTTCAAATCATCGGCACTTCCGATTATGATATAAGTTTGTGTTTAATTACGTTCTTCATTATTTTACCAATGATTACATTAAAACCGATTCCTTCATGAAATCATAAGTTTAAGTTTTTAGTGAACTAAGAACATCATCATAATTTAGGTTTCTCAATACACACGGATTAATGAAATGGAATTCGGCTACTCCCTCTACCGCATTGTATCACCATACTCACTACAATCCTCCTAAGAACATCATCATAATATTAATGTAGTGATTAACACCTCTTCAAGTTATCAACGAAATCGATTAACTTGAACATATGAAGTTTACAACTGTATTCTATCAAAATCCATTGTTTTACTTTTGAAGAAGTTATTAAAAACCTAGTTATATCATTGGATACTTGGAATTCAAAATATAACTTCATCTCATCATGTGAAAATTATCTTCAGAGGGTTAACATAATTCTTCCAACAATTCATTATTACAAAGGTATCGGTTCTAGAGGCCAAGAATATGGTTCCATGTTATCTTTCAAGAACCAATTGAATGTTCAAGACAATATTAGTATTTCACACCTCTAGTCATCAAGGATTTCCATTACTTTCATGTTTTTGGTGTCAAGATTAAAATCAACTTCCTATTATCATGTGATCTAAACAGGTTTTTATCTATCTTTATCAACACAACCATATTATGAATTATCATACATCAAGAAGTGGTACTAACACCTCTAATGTTATTCTTCACCTCGTTTGAGCATGATTCAAATAATTTATCATGTTTATACTAGGTTAAACTAATCTTATATGAAGTGTTTATATACTAACATCATCATAATCATAGATTTAATATGAGTTAAAGAGAAACCAACCTCAAAATGAAGAACAACACCAACACTTCAAAGAACACACTTCAATCTCCAAATCTTCAAGTCACAAACCAAGTGCTGAAGCTCCAACACAAGATAGAAGGGATAGAAATCGATTTGGCAGGGTGGGGAATCATTTTCTCAAAAGAAGAGTTGAATGGGTCAAGTAGAAAAATGAAAGGAAAGTCACATTTTTATAACCTGAACTCAGCATTACGTACGTTAAAGAGAGGGGTTAACGTACGTTAAGGCCCTTACGTACGTAATCTCATGAACATTACGTACGTAGTCGATTTATCAGATTTCTCTGTCTTAAAACACACCAGTCATTATGTACGTAAATATCTAGCCATTACGTACATAATGGACGTTGACTTGGTTGTCGCGATCGACTTCCGACCACCACCTACTCACTCGGCCCCACCTGCCGAAAGGTCATCTGCTGAAAGATCCCTCGCATTACGTACGTTAACAAGTAAAGGTTACGTACGTAAATCGGTTGATATAGCGTACGTAAGGAAGCTAGGCTAACGTACGTTAAGTTCTGTAACAAGCAAAAATGGAATTCTCCCAATACCACCCAACAATCAATATAGTATGAATGAGGATTTCAACTTAACATAATTTATCAATATGCTTGCTACAATAAATACAGATGTGGTGCAATAATACTCGATTTAAATCAGAAAATACAATAGTAAAGGCGAGGGTATTACATTCGAAACCCATCAAGGTTCTCAATTTTTCACACCATACCACCCCATACGGTGGTTCAAAGGTAAGACGACAATACGCCCAGTTTTTATACATATACTATGTGTCACAAGTATTATATACAACTATATTACACAACACCGTGTAAATAAAATTATGCACCGCAATTAACTCACTAAGAAAAAAAATCTTGATACACGGGTACCTCGAATAAAAGAGGAGACTTACGTCCACAGGCCGCACGAAGATGACGGTCGCCCACGATACTAATCTCATCCGACAACATATCCAACACGTTGTGACTACGCACAACTCAACTTGTCACCCGACATCTCGAATGACAAAACCACACAATACTCGACAAATCACGACTCGGCTTGACCCGACAGCCTAGGTTTCCGCAACCTAAGCTCCGATACCATAAATGTAACACCCCCAAAACCATATGGGAATATTACACGCCGTAGACCCCTTTTCACGAGGATATACCAGGCTATACCTTACAAAATGACCAAATGCTTGCCCGGACAGGGTCAAACAATAAAATATTACAGACTGTTATGGTCACTTACACATGAATACACGGACCGATGAGGTCACATAACTCAATCAAAAAACTGACTCAAACAACATTACCCACACAGGGGTCGAAATACAATACAGCGGAAGACTGAAATCAACTCTAACAACACAACAAAAATCAAAACAACTCTCGACTCTTGATTAGTATCGCAGCTCGTCATCCTCTTATGCCAATCCTGTGACTACTCCCCTGAACCTGCATGTACCTGGACGCAAAATAGACATCTACCCCCGATTACTCGGGGGTTAGTAAAACTCCACTGTTTTACTAGTGCAAGTATCAAATCATACGAAAAGTAATGAGCAAACATTAATCAAGAATCAAACACAATATTCAAGTATCAAATTATTCCCGGGGGTTTTAATAAAGGTATTTAAGCTATGAAGCATTTCGAAAATAAGTTCATCACCTCGAGAAATTTTGATATTTCAAAATCTTTAAAACTCTGAGTCCTGGTTCACCAAACCTTTCAAAAGAAGAGTTGAGGGCTTTAACCCAAATCTCGTTTCATAAATCAACAGTTCACAATATGGAAAAAACATTTACTCAAAGTTTAGGACTCGGTCCAACAATCATTTTCATAAGACTTTTCCTTGCAAAACTTTGATTTGAAAAGTAATCATGGTCATGACACCGTGATCCACTATCACGTGTCTCCGTAGGTTCAACAACCCGCACGGACTACACCACGCACAATTAAACAAACATAATCAATTCCGACACCGTGATCCACTGTCACGTGTCTCCGTAGGTTCAACAACCCACACGGACTATTAACCAAACATAACCAATTCTGACACCGTGATCCACTGTCACGTGTCTCCGTAGGCTCAACAACCCACACGGACTATATCAATCACAACAATCACACACACAGTCCTGACACCGTAGTCCACTGCCACATGTCACCGTAAACTCCGTCGAGCTCACCCGGTTGGACGTACTGTGTCCGAAACTCATGGTCCACTGCCATGCATTATCGTAGGCCTCGTCAGACCAGCACGATTGGAACTTAGTACCTCACTAAGTTCTGACCCCATAGTCCACTGCCACGAATCCTCGTAGGTCCCGTCGAACCAACACGAGTGAACTTAGCGGTCACACACATATTCACATTCACATTACACACGACAATGAGCACAATTAATCAATCACGTTGATCACCACAAAATCGTACATCACACGCACATAACTCAATCTCAACACTCGCAACAACTATCATCAATTAACATAACACGCGATCGGTACACAATACATTGTACAACCATCCCATATGTACGTCGCAACCCTGCACAAATGGCACAACACCTAACACGTATACCAATATAACACTATTCTCACAAAGCCTTCAAATTGCGGAATACACAACCAATTCAAACGGAACATATTTACGAAGGCAAGCTAAAATCCTTATAAATATCATACGTGATTACTAGTCGCAAGATACAAGTCGTATAATAAGATACTTGCCTTAATAACCGTTACCGAATACCCCGAAGAACACGGTTCGACTGGGAAGCTTGTACCACGAAGAAGACAACGAACGGAAGGGTTCCGACTCGAGTTCTTCACAAGGAATCTGACCCTAACATCATACCATCAATAAATTAACGAACGAACGAGGAAGAATAATTGTAGAATGCTCGGATTCTCTTTGTGACATTTTATCGAACACCATCAAGGCGTCGATAAGATACTCAATAAAACGACAAATCCGTAGCAATCCAACTGTGGAATAACAAGGAATTCGAGATAATATAGCTTAACAATCATCAATCCATCACTATTCAGAGTTAAAACGGATTAAACGGACAAATCGAACAAAATCCCCAAAACTAGATTTTAAGAAAACTTACCCTCATTCGGTCGATTGGAGCAAGTTATGGAAGGATTAATCGATGTTATGGACTCAGGAATTTCATGGATTTACAGTGGAACAACATCTCCTCGTGGCCCCCGAATCCCAGCCATGGAAAGGAAGTGAAGAAATGGGAAAAATGGGTGTACACCCGACTGCTCTGCCATATTTATACTCCTGTCGAACACGGCGCAGCAAACGGCCCACACCAGCGCCGTGTGTCTCGGCCGTATCCGACATGGCGCATCACCCGGCGCAAATCTTGCGCGTGTTCTCGGTCGTGTCTCGGTAGGCTTGCTGGTCCTGGACGACCTGGCGCAAGACACGGAGCTCGGCAGCGCCGTTTTCAGAGCCGTTTCGCACAGGTCCGGCCAGCCACCTCCAGACACAAACCGAAAATTACGACCGAACCACAACGACGATCCGAACGACCCCGAAACCCGAACCTGAATACGAATCGAAGATACGGTTACGAAGTACTCACAAAGACGAATCTAAGAGCTAAGAGAACACACGATTCCGACCACCCAAAGTGTCGGAATTCGACAACGGAAGTAATTACCCCAAACTTTGGGAAATTACGAAAACGGCCCAAAACGTCCGAAAATCACGATACGTGATCGAATAACCAAACCGAAGTTCACAACACGTTTAACAAAGTTAAACAGACTTACGAGAAACTCGAAACAATAATTTCGAACGAGATTCACAAGAATCAAACTCGAGTGCGGAAAAGTCGTTAAGAAACACAGAACTTAACAAAACAATACCGAAACGAACTCGGATGGCAAAAAGTGCAGAATTAATCATTCTCAGAATGATGAAACGGTCCCAAGCGAGTCATCGAAACGGACCTCCGCCAGAAAAAAGAAAATTACCGAAATCCGAAATTGCGGATATTACACTACTTAATCGTACCTTAAGATCTATTTTTTTATGCTGATATTCCATTAGAGTTTCACCATGAAACTCATCTGTGGTGATGATATGCAATAAAAAATTAAAACATAAGTTACTGAATAATTAACACATATTAAGATATAAATTTACAAATTGCATCTAACAATGATAAGTTAACTTATCTGTCATCTTCCATAAGTTGAACTTCCTCAATAGGTCTCAACTCTGAGATCCAGATAATTTTAAAAACCTTGGCTTGCTTTTGAAAATAGAAACTGAAGAACAAGAAATAAATAACATGAGTTCAACTGACATAATTAAGAAAGTAATAAATAAAGATAGATATTCTGATATAAATAGCTGGCATAAGAAGGCACCAGTGTCTAACTGATTTTACGGCATTTGCAATATATTCACCAAACAACAGAACTTTTTAATGGTAAAACACCATTGTAGAATCTCATATAGTACTCAAGAATTATTTTCCCAAGTCCCACTTATACTATTTGCATTTAACAGCCTCTTCAGAATAGATTTTATTTTGAAAAACACCACGAGCAATCTTTATAGAAAAAGTAAATTGTAGGTCACAAGTCGTCCAGGAACAAGTCTAGAGGGGGGGTGAATAGATTTGTTGAAACTCTTAAACTCTTTTTCTCAAAAAGTGAGTTTCTTCAGCTGATAGGTAAACAAATGACTTGGAGTCGTTTGTTCTTAATATGTGCGGAAGTCAGCTGATGACGAATATAAAGCAACTAATGAAACACTTAACAATGAATGCAGCAGTTAAAATATGATGCTATAAAACAGTGAAGAACGCAGGCAATTATAGTGGTCTCAGAGGTGGGGTAATCCTCTACTAATCCACTTTTCTCCAAACCAGTTGGAGATGAATTCACTATAATTCTCAACCAGTGATAAATATTACAGTGATTCAAACAAAACTACAACAGCTTCCAACCAGTGGAAATCCGTGCTGTTGTACCACACTTGACTGCCTTGCACCTCTTGATCCTCGATCCTTGGATGCCTTTACAGTCTCTTAACTTCAACCAGTGAAGTACCCCGAACTCAGGATTATAGACAAGAGTTTTTGTCTTCTCCAACTAAGAGCTTCTTCAAGTATGAACTTTTAGAACCGCTCTTTTCACGATGCTGTATTTCGCTTTTTTGATAGCTTGAATTCTTTGATCGCTTGAAAGTATGTTAGCACCGGTAGTTGTTATCGTAAGGTAATCTCAGCTTCAAATCTTCGGATATTTATAGGTCACGATCTCTGAGCTTTTCCTTGTAGCCGTTGCAAATCTTTTGAACAAATCCGTCCGTTGGAGGGAGACTTCTTTGTTTAATCTTTTCTGAATGTTGCAAGGCTGGATTCCCATATTTTAATCTATCTTCCGACCATTGTGAAGACTTTGTATGTGATGCGCCAAATCTTTTGAATATAAAACGATTAAAGTCTTCAAGGTGGGTCTGGATAGCTTTTTTAATTCATATCTCTTGCGGGAATCTCTCCAATTTGTCTCTTCACGTTGCATGTGACTTTCCGTAATACTTGACTTTTCAACGCATGCTGACGTGGACTTGGAGTACTTGGCTGATCTCGACTAGGCTGATGAGCAGTTAACTTCTCTGCAGTCTGGACCTCTCTGATGTTCACTGTTTATGACTTCACCGATCAGGTGACTTGTCTGAGGTACCTTGGCTGCAGTCTGGTCAAACATCCCTGATATATATTGTTGACCAGAACTACTCTGACTTGACTCGGCTGATCTTCTCTGATGGACTTAGCTGTACTTTAGTACTTAGCCGATTTTTAGCCTAACTTATTTTTGGCCTATAGAAGATACTCATTTGGTTCTTCTTTACATTTTGCCAAGTTTTATACTTAACATATTTGGCCTATGGAAGATACTCCTTTGGTTCTTCCTTACATTTTTGCCAAGTAATAAACATTTGAATATATACTGATGACATCATCAAAATCTAACAAGTATAACTAACAAATTCCCCCTATTTTGATGATGGCAAAACTTTAAACAAGTAATCAAATGATCAAGTCTGCACTTAAGTGCAAGACACAAACTAAAGTCAGTCTAATTTTTGAGACAACTGGGAATTGTCATTCAAAAAGACTGTTATCAAATTAATTTTACAAGTACATGGCTGAATTTTACAAGAAAATTTTCAAGTACATAAATCATTACAAGTATAAAATAAGTGAAAGTCATCTGCCGCTTCCTCTGCCTCTTCGAATAGGCTATTTGGCAGGTCTGAAGGGTTTAGCTCCGATTGGTCTTGTCTTGACTGGGGCAAGAACATACTTCCTCTTCACAACAAGAGTTGCAAAGTCTTGTTATTGTTGGGATGAAAATATATTCTCAAGACATAACTTCTTGATTTTCCTCTGTAGCGCAAGTTCATCCAACGCACCTCCTCTTTCCAAAGTAGGAGGATCTTTGGCACTGAATGAAGGAATCATGGGATAGGCATTTAGTTTCTCAGCATGTTTCTTCAGAATAGCCCAGAGTTGCGGATGAGCTTCTTCCATGAAGTTTATGAAGATCTGCTGTGGGGAGAGATTATCATCCTAGAGTATTTCCCAGATGTAGTAGTCTCTGATGAACTTCTTTCTTGCAGATCCCCACATTTCCAGAGCTTCATATGGAACAAAATCCTCCACAAACCACAGCTCCTTTCCTTCCCACTCTAGAGTATGCTCAAAACCTCCTCTAGTCCTCCTCTTCTTGCCTTCAGGCTGGTCAGCCTGTTCTTTTAGATCTGATCCTCCCTTCCTCTTGGCTGAGGATGTCCCAGCAGTGATCATCTGGACATCCTGCCTTTTCTTCGATCTAAACTCCTTCCTTATCTCTTCTTGATCATTTCCTTCCCCCTGAATTCTATCTTCCCCCTTTTTGCCAGCATCAACTAAGGTAGTCAATTGCTGCTCTATTCTGCTCATCCAGTCAGACATGCCAAATGGCATTCTGTTGTTGGTAGGGGAGGAGGCTGAGGAACTTCTCTCTGCAGCAAAGTGTCAATCTTTGCATTGATGGTTTGAAGGTCAGGAGTGACCTGAGATGCCAGCAGCTCTCCAATCGTATCCTTCACAATCTGCCTGATCAGCTCAGTCACGGCAGGAGAGATCTGAGCTGGTGGAGAGTGCTCGCCTGAGCCTTCTGCAATTGAACCACTAGACTGCAAGCTTCTGTCTGCAGCTGGTGCTCCAGATGGGGTCTTCTCTGGGGTCCCTGATCTGGAGTCCTCAGCTAACTCCGCGTCTAGGCTGGTGTACCGGGCAGGTGCCCCAGTCCTATCTGCAGCCTCTTGTGTCGGCTCTGGCTCCGGCTCCTTTTCTCCTTCTTCCTTCTCTTGCCCTTTCTCCTGCTCTTCCTCCTTTTCTTCTTCAATATTTTCTTTTTCTTTTCCTTCATCTTTTTCTTTTTCTTTTTCAGCTCCTTGGTCTCCTCCTTCATCTTTATCATCATCCTCATCATCATTATTGTAATCATCTTTCCCATCTTTTTCTCCTTCATCCTCATCATCCTTTTCATCTTCATCATTTTCATCCTCTCCTTCATCCTGTTCTACTTCTTCTCCTTCTTCTTCTTCTTCTTCTTCTTCTTCATTCAACTCTTTTGTCTTCTCAACTTCCTCAGGTTGATTTTCAACTAAAATCTTTTCTTCTTTTCTTCTCTATTCCTGCTCTTCTTCTTCATCGTCCAAAACAAAAACTTCTTCTTCTCCATATACCTCTTCAATCCTAATTTCTCTCTCATCTTCCTCCTCATCCTCTTGTCCAAAGGAACCATCAAAAATACTAAGCATAATGGAATAGATGAATTGGTCCATGTTGTTTTTAAAATGAGACATGAACCAATTATCCTGGAGGATTAAAACGAAGTCTGATTCTTTACAAAAATGAATCAGTACATCCTCCGTGGCTTGGGGATATCCCCAACCACTAGCCTCAATATAAGCCTGAAAATCTGTAAATGACAGGGTTTTGAAAAACTTTCACTCTTCGAAAATATTGACAAAAGAGTGTTTTAATGCTTGTGGCTTAACAAGCTGTAGTTGTTCGATGGATAGATTGAAAATATTGTTTTCTAGCAGGTTAAATGTATAATTGGCTTCAGGAATTGAGATTATTAGACCTGCTTCTTCTTCCTCAGGAATGTAAGCTGGAGTGAGGACAGCCACAATCTGAGTCTCCAGGCTGCCTGGGGCAGGCTGGTCTTCCAGGTGAGTCGGTGACCTGGCTGTAGGGCTGGCATGAAGATCTGACTGCTCCTCCTCACTAAACTGCAGTCTCCTGGGCCTCTTGGGAGAGGGTTCTGGTGATGACTGCATGATAGAAGGTCCTTCAGGGGCTGGTCCCCTTCTCTTAAATCGGACTGCTATGGGAGTGTTGTCGGACTCGGAGTCTGACTCGACTGCAGTTGGGATGATGGCTGCAGGTCGGTCCGACTCGCCTGACGAATAATATCTCGGGTAGGTCCTTGTGTCAGGCAGCTCCTTCAACATCTTGGCTGCTCTCCTTGTGCCTCCTAATTTTCTCAGCGTCTCTTGGTCCAGATGACCAAGTCTTTTGTTAGGGTGGAAGGGGTCAGTACTTCCCTTCGTCATTCCTGTCTTTTCCAACAACCAACTCAGCTGCGTTCCAAATGCCAGCTTTGTTTTAAATCTCTTCTCATCAACAAGCCGTTCGGCTTTGTTGACTTCTCGAATGAGTTGCCTAAATATGTAATCTGCCCAATCAATTTGCTCATCTTAAATTAGTGCTCCTAGCACCATGAACTTCGCCAAGGACAGTTGGTCATAACTGCCGGCCATCCCCATGATGATTTTGTTGGTTATGTCCAACGCAAAAATGATAAACCTTTTTAATCTCACTTCTTTTGGCAGTGAGTTTCAGCTTTTCCGGCAAATTCTCCACTTTGATCTTCTTCCAGGTTTTGGCGGCAGACTGCTTGAGAGCTTCGACAGCTATACCGCGGTGTTTCATACCAAACACTGTGCGAATCGAATCACACGATATGTCGACTTGTCTTCCGCCAACTGTGCTCCGAATTCCATCTTGAATCAAACAGGCTTCGCGATAGAACGCGATAACATCCTCTTTGTACAAATGTTGAGGGTTGATGTCCAGGAATGGGTAGATCCCATTGAGCTTCATCGTACGGATTAGGTCAATCACATCGAAATTGTCCAGATTTGCTTCCAATAAGCCTTCAAAATCGACGACCAGCGAGAAAATAATCTGGTCCTTGACCGCCTTCAGGTTGACGCCTTCGAAGTACGATTCCATTTCTGCAAATAAAGAATTTTTAGTGTATTTGGAGTTCAAGAATTTTTGCTCTGTAAATTTTTGCTCTGTAGATCTAGGGTAAGCGTAAAAGGTAAAGTGAAGAGGTTTCTTTCCTTATAAAGAAGATGAAAAGACGTATGGATTAAATTATTATATATTTGAAACGGTGGTACGCCTTTTGAGATTCTTTTAAATTTCAAATTTGAATCGGTGGTCCATTTTAAAATTTGACGGTTGGTTTTGATTGGCCATCGTGGAGGTCGATTTAACAAGCGATTGCCACGTGTATTTAAAGTGCCACTTGTGAATTGAACATTAATATATTTAAATGCCATTTGTGAACCAAAATTAATATAATAATATTATAAATATGAAAGATAATAATTAAATATTCAGAGGTCGGTTGTTTTTAGAAAACTTAGCTGGTCTGATTTGTTGACTGTTGACCTCTCTGCATCAGGTGAGTTGACTTCATGGACTTCTCGCCTGATATTCTGATCAGCTAGGTTCCTTTGTCCGTCCTTCATTCTCTTGTCTGCATCAGCTAGGATCCGATTTCTTTAATCAGCTGGGTCCGTCCTTCCTCTGAAATGCTTCAGCTTGCTTCAGTACTAGATTCCCAATCTACTAATCCTAGGTCGCTGCTCAGCTCCAAAAACCTTTCTTCTGGCAAGGGTTTGGTAAAGATGTCAGCTATTTGGTAGTTTGTGCTGACTCTTTCAACTCTAACCCTTTTGTTAAGCACATGGTCTCTGATGAAGTGGTGCTTAACATCAATGTGCTTCGTCCTTGAATGCAAAACCGGATTGTTGGTTATTGCTATAGCACTATTGTTGTCACACCAGATAGGAACTTCATTGGCAATGATATTATAATCTCTTAGCTGTTGTCTGATCCATAAAATATGTGCACAACAGCTACCTGCAGCTAGGTATTCTGACTCTGTGGTGGAGATAGAGTTAGAAACCTGCTTCTTGCTAAACCAGGATATTAGTCTGGTTCCTAGGAATTGCACGTTCCACTAGTGCTTTTCCTATTGATTTTGCAACCTGCGAAATCTACATCTGAATATCCTGACAGCTCGAAGTTATCATCCTTGGGATACTATAGTCCAACATTGATTGTAGACTTAAGGTATTTTATTATCCTCTTGGCTGCATCTAGGTGTGATTGCTTCGGCTTGGACTAGAATCGTGCACAAACTCCTACGGCATAGGATATGTCTGGTCTGCTTGCAGTGAGGTACAAAAGAGATCCAATGAGTCCTCTGTAGTGGGTTGAGTCCACTGATATGCCTGCCTCGTCTGCATCCAGGTGAGTACTTGTGCTCATAGGAATTCTTACTGGCTTGGCTGATTCCATTCCATATCTCTTGATTAGATCTTTGGTATACTTAGCTTGGTTGATGAAAATTCCTTTTTCCATCTGCTTAACTTGTAGTCCGAGAAAGAAGTTAAGCTTTCCCATCATACTCATCTCAAATTCTCCTTGCATGAGGTTGGAGAGTTTCTCGCATAACTCTGGATTGGTTGAACTGAATATGATGTCATCCACATATATCTGGACTATTAATATGTGGCCTTCGTGCTCCACTCTGAATAGGGTCTTGTCCACCTTCCCTTTGCAAAAACCATTCTTCTCAAGAAACACAGACAATGTTTCATACCACGCTCTAGGTGCTTGCTTAAGTCCATAGAGAGCTTTCAACAGCTTATAGACTTTGTCTCCTTTGACAAAACCTGGGGGTTGCTCTACATAGACTTCTTCTTCTAAGATGCTATTTAGAAAAGCACTCTTTACATCCATCTGATATACTTCAAAATCCTTGAATGCAGCATATGCGAGGAATAGTCTGATGGCCTCTAATCTTGCAACAGGTGTATAGGTTTCATCAAAATCTATTCCTTCACACTGTGCATAACCTTTTGCTACAAGTCTGGCCTTATTCCTAACAACAGCTCCGTCTTCATCACTCTTATTTTTGTACACCCATTTGGTGCCAATAACCTTCTTGTGATCAGGTCTGTCTGTTAGTTCCCAAACATTGTTTCTTTCCATCTGCTCCAGTTCTTCTTGCATGGCATTTATTCATGAATAATCTTCCAGGGCTTGTTCTGTTGTTTTAGGTTCTATCTGTGACATAAAGCATGAGAACATAGCCATTCCTGCTGGTAGGGTTGACTGTCTCGTCTTGACTCCATCAGTCAGCTTCCCGATTATTTGCTGGATTGGGTGATCTTTGAGCCATTTGGGGGTATCGTCTTCTTCTGGGTTTGTTCCCCCTGTTGGATTGCTCTGGTGGATTTGTGCATCAGCTGGGTTCTGGTCTGCAACTGGATCAGCTACTGTCTTGTCATCTGCAGGTTGAGTCTGATCTGCAGGTGAGTCTTTATCAGCTACAGCTGGGTCTTCATCAGCGGCAACTGGACCAGATAGTTTTGGTGATCCTGTCTGATCTGCAGTTGGGTCTTCAGCAGCTACAGTTGGATCTTCAAGCTGGTCTGCAGGTGAGTCCACCATTCCAGTGTCATGTACAATGACTTCTTCAAGGGTTGCTGACTTGAGCTTGTTCTCAATTAGCTCAACTTGCTTCATGTACTCAACGGTAGATTCATCAAAAACAATATGGGGTGTTTCCTCCACAACTAAGGTTCTTTTATTAAAAAGTCTATATGCCTTGCTTCTTTGTGAGTATCCCATAAAGAGACCGTCATCAGTTTTAGCATCAAAGGCATTTAGTTGTGTTTTACCGTTGTTGTGGATGAAACACTTACAACCAAAAACGTAAAAGTAAGCAACAGTAGGAGTTCTATTATTCCAAACCTCATAGGGAGTTTTGCCATGTCTCCCTACTATCATACTCTGATTACGTATGGCAAGTGTGTTGTGACTTGACCCGTAACCTCTTGGGCGTGTCCGCACGCAATCATGGACCTCGCTGCTTCCTTCAGGGTTCTGTTTCTTCTTTCAGCAACGCCATTCTGCTGAGGAGTCCTGGCTGCAGAGAGCTCATGCTGGATCCCATTCTGATCGCTGTAATCAGTTATCGCCTTGTTGAGAAACTCTCCTCCTCTATCTGATCTGATCTTGATGATGGATAGGGATTTCTCATTCTGGATCCTTCTAAACAGCTCAGGTAGCTTGGTCAAGGTTTCACTTTTCTTATATAGGAAGATAATCCAAGTGTACCTTGAATAATCATCTACTATAACAAGTGCATGCTTTCGGCCGCTCAACGTCCTTAGCTTGATAGGACCAAATAGATCCATGTGGAGAAGATCTAAGATCCTTGTTGTGAGAGTTGTAGGCTGGACTGGCTTAAATGATGCTCTGGTCTGCTTTCCGTTCTGACATGCATCACAAAGCGCTTCCTTCTTGAATGCTTCATTTGGAAGTCCTCGACCGACACGAGAACTAATCTTGTTGATGGCTTTGAAGTTCAGGTGACATAATCTTTTGTGCCACAGCCATCCATTCTCAGCTACTGTCTTGGATAGAAAACAGGAGTTAGGTGTTCCTGTGTTTCAATCTATCATGTAGACATCTCTTCTTCTGAAACCTTGGAGCTTCACTTCTCCAGACAGGATATCTATCACCATACAATTCCAAATGGTGAATACTACTAGATTCTTCTCGTCGCAAAACTGGCTTATGCTCAGAAGATTGTATTTTAGTCCTTTGACATAGTGAACTTTGGATATCACAATATTTCCTCGGTGCAGCTCTCCAAAGCCCTTTGTTTGTCCTCTAGAGCTATCTCCAAAAGTTACATCGGGACCTCTTTCTTTGGTGTATTTGGACAGCATCTTCTTGTTCCCGGTCATGTGCCTCGAGCATCCAGAATCTACAAACCATTCTTCACCTCCAAAATTTGAGCTTGTGGAGATGTGGTTGTAGTCCTTCCACCTTTTCTGCAATCAGACAAGCAGAGATTTAGGTACCCAAATCTGTGTGGGTCCTTTGGGGTTAGCTGGTTTCCTGGAGAATTGATTTCTCCTTGGATTGTGAAAGTTGTTATTATTATTATAACCCTCATAAGGTGTGTAAGGTCGAGGTCTGAATCTCCTGTTGGGATTGCATACTGGATATTCCTCAAAGTTTTGATAGTGTGGGTCATTTATAAATCTTGGCTGAGACCATTTTGTTGACTCAAAATGTATTTTGATGATTATTCCATTCAAAACATTTAATTAGATCAATCTCAGATCGATATTATATTGAAGGAGCTAAATAGTGTTAGCGCACGCTACCCATATCATAGTAGCGCACGCTATCGAGAAATGAATGTTCACCCATCGATCAGCTGCAGCCAAGTGAAGTCACCTGATGGATAGCGCACGCAAGTCATTCAATATTAGCGCACGCTAAGTAACTACAGTTAGCGCACGCTATACAATCAATATTAACGCACGCTATCGCATCATTCCAGAGGACAGTAAGGTTTGGAAGGAAATCGGAAATGGATTTTGCGCATGCTACATACATTAACTTACGTACGCTAAAACAAGGATGTAGCGCACGTTATTGCTCAGCTCTTGCGCACGCTACCGATATCACGGTCAGTAGTCCAGTAGCTACTGGGCTCAATATGTCAAGGACCTTACGTACGCTACACAGGGTAACGTACGTTACTAAAAGAAATATTTAGCGCATGCTAAGGTATAGGCATTAGCGCACGCTAAAAGGAGTCAGCATATTACCGTTTGATTTTCTACCGTTGGAAGCCAAGAGTCAATGAAGATCCGCAAAATCTGGAAAAGTTGGAATTAATTAATGCTAGCGCACGCTATGCATACTTGCTAGCGCACGCTAATCTCAAATATAGCCGTTGGATAAAGAGTCGTTGGAGAGACAAACCGACATTTTCAAAGTCAAGATTGAAGACCTGTTGACCAGCCGATAACGCACGCTACAGATACATGACTAGCACACGCTAGCCATACTATTTTACCGTTGCAACAGTCTTTGTGACCGTTCAGAGAAGCCAAGTCAAAGATCGATAGCGCACGCTAGAAAACATTATAAGCGCACGCTAATAATACATTTTTCAGTATTTGAAGGATGGCTCTCACCTATAAATACCCAAAGGACTTGGGTATCAAACACACAACTTCAAGCATACAAGCATACAAGCATACAATCATTCTTGAGCTCAAATCGCTACTGATTACTATATTATAAGTTGTGAGAAAGAAAGATACAAGAGTGATTTTCATTGTAATATCTATTATTCTTTGTATTATTTCATTTGATTGTAAGTGTTGCATCACTTACACTTGAGCGTAAAAGAAACGAATCAAGAGTCACTAATCCGGTGTTATTAGGATCTTTGATCCGGCATTGTTAGGATTATACTCCCATATTCGTATAGTGAGGATTATCTAGTTCCTATAGAACACTAGATAAACAAAAGTTTATATTGAGAGAGAGGTTGAGCTTGGACCGATAGAAGACAAGCGATTGTAACGGTTGTGAACTCGGACCGATAGAAGACGAGTCAAGATTGTGGTTGTTCTTGAGCCAATAGAAAAAGAAAGTCGGAGAGAGGACGTAGGCAAGTTGCCGAACCTCTATAAATCTTTGAGTCTTTAAATTCCGCCCTATCTTTCATTTACTCGCAAGAAATTTCGGTATTCCGCATTACCACTATTCAACCCTCCCTTCTAGTGGTAAATTTATCTCTTCAGTTGGTATCAGAGCGGGTCTCTTTTTAAAGGTTTAACCACCTAAGAGAAAAAGATCCGCAAATGGCACTTCTTGGCCAAATTGAAGGAAATGCTATCAACCGTCCTCCTTTCTTCGACGGTTCCAATTTCATGACGTGGAAAAAGAAGATGGAAATCTTCGTTAAAGCCTACGATATTGAAATCTGGAAAGTTATTGCTCTTGGTCCTAAACTTGCTAAGAAAGAGGATGGATCGTTGAAAAAGATCGAAGAATTCAACGACGAGGATTGGAGAAACACACACGTCAACTCACGAGCTACTCAACTTCTCTATTGTGCTCTTAATCCCGAAGAACTCAATAGGATATCGTCCTATGAAAGCGCAAAAGAAATTTGGGAAATTCTCGAAGTCACTCATGAGGGAACCACCCAAGTCAAGGAGACCAAAATCAACATGTTACTCCATGACTACGAACTATTCTCCATGAAAGACGAGGAAACGATCACAAATATGTTGGATCGATTTTCGGCTATAACCAATGGTCTTGCATCTTTCGGAAAGCCTATATCGAGCAGCGACAAAGCTAAGCAAATCCTTCGATCGTTGCCATGAGAATGGGATGCCACGGTCACCGCGATCATGGAGTCCAAAGATCTCAACAAGCTCGAATTTAGTGCCCTCATCGGGTCACTTATCAATTATGAGATCGTTCTCAAGTCTAGAGGCACCAAACCAAAGCCTCGGGAAAGAGTAGTCGCATTCAATGTTGATGGCGACGTTGAGGAAGATGTTCCCGAAGATGAAGACGACGAGGAACTCTCTCTCTATGCCAAAAACTTTAGAAGGTATAAAAGCCTAATTCAAAAGAGGCGAAGTTTTCTTGGTCGGGATGGCAAACCGGAGCAAAAGAAGAGTGGCTATACTCCCATCAAGAAGTTCAACAATAATTGTCGGAAATGTGTCCAAGCCGGTCACTATGCCAAAGAATGCCGAGGATCATCTTCAAAACCTCAAATGGAAAGATTCAAAAAGAAGGAGGTCCTAATCGCTTCTTGGAGTGATGACGAGGAGGAGATTGAAAGATCTCTAGACGCAAATCTTGCATTCATGGCACTCGACTCCGAAAGTAATATCGAGGTAAGCTCTAAACTCAATGATGACGAATATGACTCTTTTGATTTTTTTGATTCACAAGAAGTTCATCATGATGATGAGTTATTGAGTGCGTTTGAATCCTTGAATACGGAGTATGACGAGATGGTTAAATTAAATATATCTTTAAAGAGAAAAATAAAATCTCTAGAACTCGAAAATTCCTCTCTTCAAAACAAAGGCAAAACTATCGAGATCGACCATACATCATGCCTTGAAAAAGAAAATGTTTTGAAAATCGAGTTAACAAAAACTCAAAAGGAGCTAAAATATATTTTGAACAAATTTACTCTCGGAAACGAGAAATTCAAAAGGCTTCTATCTATTCAAAAATCGCCCTTGCTCAAACACGGTCTTGGTTTCGATCCTTTTAAACGGGAACAATCCCTTATCAACCTTGACAAAATAAAGAAAACCGAAACCGAAAACTCAAAAGATTCTTCCAAACGAGCTCACGATGTTAATGCTCATTCAAAGTTGAGAACCATCAAAGTTAAGCAAATATGGGTTCCTAAAGGGACAATTGTTCCGAATGCTATAAGCATAGTTAACTTTGGAGGACCCAAACGGGCTTGGGTACCGAAACAACCGAGAAATTCTACTTTTGTAGGTACCGGGACCAAGGAAAAGCAAGTGGTACATTGATAGCGGATGCTCAAGGCACATGTGCGGCTCCGAGGACTTATTTGAAGACCTCGAATACCAAGAACAAGGACATGTGACCTTTGGGGATAATCAAAAGGGAAAAATCAAAGGCATCGGCAAAGTCGGTAAGGAACCTTCTCCTTCTATCAACAAAGTATTATTTGTTGAAGGTTTGCATCATAATCTTCTTAGCGTTTCGCAACTTTGTGATGAAGGTTTTAAAATTCTATTTGAGCAAACGCATTGCACGGCATTTAGAAATAATAAAATTGCATTCATTGGTTTGAGATGTGGAAACATCTATATTGTTGATCTTAACGATAAAAGTTCATTCAATGAAAAATGTCTTATTGCCTTGGACGACAATGCATATTTATGGCATCGAAAATTGGGACACACTTCTCTACCTATCATTTCTATTTTATCTAGATACGACCTTGTTCGTGGATTGCCCAAACTCAAGTTTGATAGAAAGCATTTGTGTGAATCTTGCATAAAAGGGAAACACACTCGAGAATCCTTTAAACCAAAATTCGAGGTTTCCACTAGTCGAGTTCTTGAACTTGTGCATATGGATTTGATTGGACCATCTAGACATGTTAGCTTAAATGGCAAACTTTACACTTTGGTTATTGTTGATTATTTCTCTCAATTTACTTGGGTTAGATTTTTAGCACATAAGAATGATGCATTTTCCAAATTTTCTAAATGGTGTCGTTTGGTATCAAATGAGAAAAATCTCTCCATAATTTCTATTCGCACTGATCACGGAGGTGAATTTGATTGCACTCCGTTTGAACTTTTATGTGATAAATATGGTATTAATCATAACTTTTCGGCCCCTAGAACACCTCAACAAAATGGAGTTGTTGAAAGGAAAAACCGATCTTTGGAAGAAATGTCGAGGACAATGCTTAATGAATACTCTCTTCCACGATACTTTTGGGCCGAAGCAATTTTTACGGCATGCTATGTGATTAACCGGGTTCATGTTCGTAGAACTCATCTTAAAACTCCGTATGAATTATGGAAGGGCAAAAAGCCCAATATTGCTTATTTTCATCCTTTTGGTTGCAACGTATTTATTTTGAACAATGGCAAGGATAACTTAGGCAAGTTTGATGCTAAATCCGACTCCGGAATATTTCTTGGTTATTGTACTAATAGTAAAGCATATCGTGTTTATAATATTAGAACGAATAAGGTTGAAGAGTCCATACATATTAAATTCAATGATATGATCTCACCCCCGAGAAAGGTAGAATACTTTGATGATGCAGGTACTTTTCCGGATCCCTCACCCGAAGTGAAGAAAATTTCGAAAATCGAAACGAACACAATCGTTGATTTACCGAAAGATTGGAGGCACATCAAAGATCATCCAAAGGATCTCGTGATTGGAAACATTGAAGACGGTGTTCAAACCCGAAGGAGAACCACCGAATTTATGGCTCATTGTGCTTTTGTATCCGAAATAGTTCCCAAGAATATATCCGAAGCTCTCGATGATGAAAGTTGGGTGATGGCAATGCAAGAGGAGCTTGTGCAATTCAAGCACAATAATGTATGGAATTTAGTTCCCGCTCCTAAAGATAAAACAATTATCGGAACTAAATGGGTGCATAAAATCAAGAGTGACGAAGACGGCTATCCAATTCGAAATAAATCAAGGATATAATCAAGAGGAAGGTCTTGATTACGAAGAAAGTTTTGCTCCCGTGGCTCGACTCGAAGCCATTCGCTTGCTATGTGCATTTGCCGCCCATAAAAAGATCAAACTATTTCAAATGGATGTGAAAAGCGCATTCTTGAATGGGTACATTCAAGAAGAAGTCTACGTCAAGCAACCTCCCTGTTTTGAAGATCATCAATTTCCGGATCATGTCTACAAGCTCAACAAGGCACTCTACGGGTTGAAGCAAGCACCCCGAGCATGGTATGATCGTTTAAGTCAATTTTTTATTGCAAATGATTATAAAAGAGGCAAAATCGATAATACCTTGTTTGTTAAAATATTAAATAATGATATACTTGTTTGCCAAATCTACGTTGATGACATTGTATTTGGAGCTACTAATGAATCTTTTTGCCAAGATTTTTCTAATCTTATGAAAGGAGAGTTCGAAATGAGCATGATGGGAGAATTAACATTCTTCCTCGGGCTTCAAATCAAGCAATGCGAAGATAGAATTTTTATCCATCAAACGAAGTACTCAAACGACCTCCTCAAGAAATTCAATATGGAAAGTAGCAAGGTGATATCTACGCCAATGTCTTCATCATTAAAACTTGAAAAAGATGAAAATGGCAAATCCATAGATCAAAAATTATATCGAGGTATGATCGGATCTTTGTTATATTTGACTGCATCTAGGCCAGATATAATATTTGCTACATGTTTATGTGCTCGATTTCAAGCTAATCCCAAGGAATCACATTTAATTGCTTGTAAACGCATTTTTTGCTACTTGAAAGGGACTATCGGACTAGGTCTATGGTATCCTTCTTGCTTGGATTTTAATTTAATTGCATATAGTGACGCCGATTTCGGCGGATGTAAAATTGACAAAAAAAGTACTAGTGGTACATGTCATTTTGTTGGATCATGTTTGATATCTTGGGGAAGTAAAAATCAAACCAATGTAGCATCTTCTACAGCTGAGGCCGAATATGTCGCTGCAGGGAGCGCCTGTGCTCAAGTGTTATGGATTAAAAATCAACTCCGCGACTACGGCATATATTTTGAAAACACCCCTGTCCTATGTGATAACACTAGTGCAATTAATCTGAGTAAAAATCCTGTGCTGCATAGTAGAACTAAACATATAGATATTAGACATCATTTTCTACGCGATCATGTTCAGAAAAAGGATATCTGTTTAATTTTTGTCGGGACGAAGGATCAACTTGCTGATATTTTTACAAAACCTCTTCCCGAAGAATCATTTAATTCTATTCGTTTACAACTTGGTATGGGACATATAGACAATTTTTGAAATAAGTTTTCTACTCAAGAAACCAATATCCTTGATTCACTTCATTCGCTAGCGCGCGCTAGCTTTACTTTCTTAACGCGCGCTAAAAACTGCCTTCGATAGCGTACGCTAACCTCACTGCCTTGCGTACGCTAATTAAAAACTTTTCGAATTCCACATTAGCTACTGGACAGTCCAGTAAGCTTTTCATTTTTACCTAACGTACGCTAATTCTATGCTCCTAGCGTACGCTAATTAAAAATCCGTTGACTATATATATTCCGTACTACCCAGAAACACACTCACCCTTCCTAACGTACGCAATCGCAAGAACACCCTTCCAGCGAAAAACACCCTAGCCGCAAATTCCAACCTACAATCGTCCGTTTTCTCCCTCAAAACTTCGATTTTCTTCAAAATGTCTAGCAAGGGAAGAAAAGCCATGGAGAAAAACTACAAACGCCCTCGCAATAACGATTATGACACGACCCGATTCGTCTCCTACGTTGCATCGAAGGTATTCTTCGATATTCTACCTCAGGAGAGTCTGACCGATTGCTACTTCTTCAATTTTAGCAGCCTTGAATGAGTTAAGGTCAGTATTCGCGATTTCTTTGAGGTATTAGGAATTGCACAATTTGTTGAGTGCAAGGAGATTGTTTACCCTACGTATGTCCGTGAATTTTATGCGAATCTGCACCTTGGTGATAGTGGTGATAATGGAGGATTAGTGCTCGATAGCCTAGTGAATGGAACTGTGGTGAAGATTTCTTCGGAAATTCTTCACGAGTTATTTGGCTTATCGAAAGACGGATATGATTGTTGTGGGAAAACCATTGCCGAAGAATCTACTGTGTCCGAGAGAGAGATTGCTGATTTCTTGTGTTCGAAAACGGTCATCGAAGTCACGAATGACGTCTTCGAGAATAACGATTTCGGTATCCACATTCGCCTATTGTTGGCCGCTCTAACAAAGTGTTTAATGCCAAAAGTCAACACCCAACACAAGTTAGTCGGCGTTGATAAGAATGTTGTGTATCGGGTGTTGAAGGATGATATAGTGGATTTCACTGGGATTGTGATAAGTTGGATGAAAACGAAAGGGGAGTCTTTTCGGTCGAAAAATTACATGTCGAGAACTAGGAAATCTGGACTTCCTTTTGGTTCAATTCTCACGGTGATTTTTCGGCATTTTCGCGTCGACTTGTCTAATGAGGCACACGTTCCGGTGTCTCGGGGACACGAGATAAACGACCTAACACTCAAGGCCATGCATTATGTTGAGACATTTAATCGAGGTTGGGTATTGTTTCCATATCTCCGAGATGATGATCAAGTGCCGAATGGGACACGGATGCCTACACCGATCGAGCGCGTGACGCACCGAGGACCCCATACGCTTAGGGAGCTGCAATCCAAATCATTTGTTCGCCATCCAAAGACGAAAGGGAAGCGCCCGATGAGAGATGTTGTCTCGGAGGAAGAGGAAAGCGACCTTTGCGCTCGGATGCGGAGCATCGAGACCTCTCAACAAGAAATTCGAGAGGATGTTCGGTCTCTTCGTTCGGAAGTACGGGAAGTTCGCGGGTTGATCTCCGATTTTATCCGTTACACACACCCTTCGTTTCCTTTCCCCTTGTCCTCTTCCGACCCTGCACCTTAGATTTGAGGATTTTGATGCTTGGTTGTAGAATCTTATTATTCGAATAATCTTTATGTCTCATGTCATGAAAACTTTATGTATTGCTTGAACTCTATCTTAATGATATTCGCATTTCACTTCATTTGGTATTTGTTGTTTACGAGTATTGTTATTTACGTAATTTTGCTTTGGATAATGGCATTTTCGCTGGTATTTGTTAAAATGCAACAATTCAGGGGGATTTCCTTTTTGTTTATGTCAAAAAGGGGGAGAATACTCCAAAAACCGAAATATACTAATATATCGAACAAGTTACCTTGATTCGAATCATTTAAAATGTTTTTGCAGGTATAAATTAAATGTTTTGACATCATCAAAAAGGGGGAGATTGTTGACTCAAAATATATTTTGATGATTATTCCATTCAAAACATTTAATTAGATCAATCTCAGATCGATATTATATTGAAGGAGCTAAATAGTGTTAGCGCACGCTACCCATATCATAGTAGCGCACGCTATCGAGAAATGAATGTTCAGCCCAGTCAGTCAGCTGCAGCCAAGTGAAGTCACCTGATGGATAGCGCACGCAAGTCATTCAATATTAGCGCATGCTAAGTAACTACAGTTAGCGCACGCTATACAATCAATATTAACGCACGCTATCGCATCATTCCAGAGGACAGTAAGGTTTGGAAGGAAATCGGAAATGGATTTTGTGCACGCTACATACATTAACTTACGTACGCTAAAACAAGGATGTAGCGCACGTTATTGCTCAGCTCTTGCGCACGCTACCGATATCACGGTCAGTAGTCCAGTAGCTACTGGACTCAATATGTCAAGGACCTTACGTACGCTACACAGGGTAACGTACGTTACTAAAAGAAATATTTAGCGCACGCTAAGGTATAGGCATTAGCGCACGCTAAAAGGAGTCAGCATATTACCGTTTGATTTTCTACCGTTGGAAGCCAAGAGTCAATGAAGATCCGCAAAATCTGGAAAAGTTGGAATTAATTAATGCTAGCGCACGCTATGCATACTTGCTAGCGCACGCTAATCTCAAATCTAGCCGTTGGATAAAGAGTCGTTGGAGAGACAAACCGACATTTTCAAAGTCAAGATTGAAGACACATTGACCCGATATAACGCACGCTACAGATACATGACTAGCGCACGCTAGCCATACTATTTTACCGTTGCAACAGTCTTTGTGACCGTTCAGAGAAGCCAAGTCAAAGATCGATAGCGCACGCTAGAAAACATTATTAGCGCATGCTAATAATACGTTTTTCAGTATTTGAAGGATGGCTCTCACCTATAAATACCCAAAGGACTTGGGTATCAAACACACAACTTCAAGCATACAAGCATACAAGCATTCTTGAGCTCAAATCGCTACTGATTACTATATTATAAGTTGTTAGAAAGAAAGATACAAGAGTGATTTTCATTGTAATATCTATTATTCTTTGTATTATTTCATTTGATTGTAAGTGTTGCATCACTTACACTTGAGCATAAAAGAAACGAATCAAGAGTCACTAATCCGGTGTTATTAGGATCTTTGATCCGGCATTGTTAGGATTATACTCCCATATTCGTATAGTGAGGATTATCTAGTTCCTATATAACACTAGATAAACAAAAGTTTATATTGAGAGAGAGGTTGAGCTTGGACCGATAGAAGACAAGTGATTGTAACGGTTGTGAACTCGGACCGATAAAAGACGAGTCAAGATTGTGGTTGTTCTTGAGCCAATAGAAAAAGAAAGTCGGAGAGAGGACATAGGCAAGTTGCCGAACCTCTATAAATCTTTGAGTCTTTAAATTCCGCACTATCTTTCATTTACTCGCAAGAAATTTCGGTATTCCGCATTACCACTATTCAACCCCGCTTCTAGTGGTAAATTTATCTCTTCACATTTATTAAATCTTTGAGGTCTCCACACTTGTTCATTTTGGAAATTGGGATAACCTTGAGGTTTCCATCTGCCCCTCCCATTTTGAAATCTGTTTTTAGGGAGTTTTTGGTAATAGTGGGCATGTTATGCAGTTTCTTGCTTTTGCAGGCCATTGCCTAGTCGCCTGTCTAGGTGGCTGTCTTGTGTAACCTGACTGCAGCCTAGACATGTGACTTGGTTGTTGCCTATTTTTAAATATCGGTTTATACGTAGGCTCAGTAGTCGAGACAATTGTTTCTCCCTTGATAAACTTTCTTTTAGAACTAGAGGGAGTGCGAGGATCATATCCAAGGCCTGATTTGGAATATAGTGGCCTTTTATTGGTACACAATTCTTCCAGAGTTGAAGACGCCTTCAGGGAGGTTATTTCCTGCGCCGAGTCTTATTTACCTGTGTCAGCTTAGTAAATTCTGCTTTGACATGAGCAAGTGCAGCTGATTTTTCTTTAAGTAAAATAGTTAGTCGATTTATCTCAGCTCTATTAACATCAGCCTGGTTTTTAAAGTCAGCTGCAGTTATTTCAACCTTATTCAGTTCTAGGCTGAGTTTTTCAAAATCGTTTTTCAGCTGCCTATTCTCATCTTGCAGCTGAGTCTTCTCGGCTGATACAGTTTGGTGTGCAGATTTGAGTGTTTCAAAATCTTTAAATAGCTGGTTTATAGATTCGTGAAGATCCATATCTTGTGACATGGGTGAACTATTATTTGAACCAGAGGGTTTAGAAGTTACCTCTTCATCAGCTAGGTTGGCCATCAGGCAGTCATACTCTTCATCATCATCAGAAAAGAATCCGCTGCTTGATTCTACATGCTCCTGGTCTTCTCCAATGAGGGCCTTTCTTCTATCTTCTTTTCTGCCCACCTCCTTCTTGCTCTCGTCCTTCTTGAGATCAGGACAGTCGATTTGGATATGTCCTGTCTTGTGACAATTGTAGCACTCCACCTTCCAGCTCCCAGCTTTCTGATTTCTCCTGGGATTCTCCTTATAATCTTTCTTGTATTTGGAGTAGTTCTTTCTAAAGTTGCTGAACCTTTGCATTATAAACGCCATTTCTTCCTCAAAATCTAATGGATTTGGAGGCTTTACATCAGATAGGCTCTTGGCGGGGGACTCGGCTGCAAATGCTATTCCCTTCTCTGCAGGCTCAGTTGAGGATGAACTTGGAAGCTCGAACTCATAGGCCTTCAGATCAGAGAACAGCTCTTGAATTTTTATCTTATTCAGGTCCTTGGACTCTCTCATGGCCACGGCCTTCATACTCCATTCAGGGTTGAGAGATCTGAGAACCTTCAGTGCCATTTCCCTGTTGCCATAGGTTTTGCCGAGGGAGTTGATCTCATTAATAATCTCAGTGAACCTTGTGTCCACTTGGTCTATGGATTCGCCATTCTTCATTTTGAAGTTGTCAAATTTTTGAATAGCAATTGACAACTTGTTTTCCTTGATCAGCTCTGTTCCTTCACACATTAAGGCTAATGTGTCCCAGATTTCTTTGGCATTCTTGCAGTTCTTGATCTTGACCATGGTGGATTTGTCAAGAGTTTGATATAACACATCTCTGGCCCGGTTATCAAGATTGGCCAGCTTTCTTTCTTCGGGAGTCAGCTCTGTCCTCTTCTTAGGAATCTTCTCTGGATTCCCTGCTGCGATCTCCTCTGCAGTGTTGTCCTTCTCGAAGATGAAAGGACCATCCTCTATGATGCACCACATGTCATCATGGATCGAAGATAAGTGTGCCTGCATCCTTATCTTCCAAAGATCATACTCGTCAACTGAAAACACAGGGAGTCTAGAATGCATGTGTTCCATTATAAAATGAGAGTAAGGATATATCTCTGATATAGATCTGGTTCTTGAAATAAATGAACCAACCTCTCCGATACCACTTGTAGGTCACAAGTCATCCAGGAACAAGTCTAGAGAGGGGTGAATAGACTTGTTGAAACTCTTAAACTCTTTTTCTCAAAGAGTGAGTTTCTTCAGCCGATAGGTAAGCAAATGACTTGGAGTCGTTTGTTCTTAATATGTGCGGAAGTCAGCTGATGACGAATATAAAGCAACTAATGAAACACTTAACAATGAATGCAGCAGTTAAAATATGATGCTATAAAACAGTGAAGAACGCAGGCAATTATAGTGGTCTCAGAGGTGGGGTAATCCTCTACTAATCCACTTTTCTCCAAACCAGTTGGAGATGAATTCACTATAATTCTCAACCAGTGATAAATATTACAGTGATTCAAACAAAACTACAACAGCTTCCAACCAGTGGAAATCCGTGCCGTTGTACCACACTTGACTGCCTTGCACCTCTTGATCCTCGATCCTCGGATGCCTTTACAGTCTCTTAACTTCAACCAGTGAAGTACCCCGAACTCAGGATTATAGACAAGAGTTTTTGTCTTCTCCAACTAAGAGCTTCTTCAAGTATGAACTTTTAGAACCGCTCTTTTCACGATGCCTTATTTCGCTTTTTTGATAGCTTGAATGCTTTGATCGCTTGAAAGTATGTTAGCACCGGTAGTTGTTATCGTAAGGTAATCTCAGCTTTAAATCTTCGGATATATATAGGTCACGATCTTTGAGCTTTTCCTTGTAGCCGTTGCAAATATTTTGAACAAATCCGTCCGTTGGAGGGAGACTTCTTTGTTTAATCTTTTTTGAACGTTGCAAGGCTGGATTCCCATATTTTAATCTATCTTCCGACCGTTGTGAAGACTTTGCATGTGATGCACCGAATCTTTTGAATATAAAACGATTAAAGTCTTCAAGGTGGGTCTGGATAGCTTTTTTAATTCATATCTCTTGCGGGAATCTCTCCAATTTGTCTCTTCACGTTGCATGTGACTTTCCGTAATACTTGACTTTTCAACGCATGCTGACGTGGACTTGGAGTACTTGGCTGATCTCGACTAGGCTGATGAGCAGTTAACTTCTCTGCAGTCTGGACCTCTCTGATGTTCACTGTTTATGACTTCACTGATCAGGTGACTTGTCTGAGGTACTTTGGCTGCAGTCTGGTCAAACATCCCTGATATATATTGTTGACCAGAACTACTCTGACTTGACTCGGCTGATCTTCTCTGATGGACTTAGCTGTACTTTAGTACTTAGCCGATTTTTAGCCTAACTTATTTTTGGCATATAGAAGATACTCATTTGGTTCTTCTTTACATTTTGCCAAGTTTTATACTTAACATATTTGGCCTATGGAAGATACTCATTTGGTTCATCCTTACATTTTTGCCAAGTAATAAACATTTGAATTTATACTGATGACATCATCAAAATCTAACAAGTATTCCTAACATAAACTAAATAGGAGAATATAGGAAAGAGGACAACCTGCTGAACCAGAGCAACCGTAGGCGCAAGAAAAATACATAAGTTCTTTTGAGGTTTCTTAATAAGGTGTCGCATCTCATAAATAAGTAAAACAGCTATATGAGTTTTCCCACACCCCGTATCCAAAATTACACACAGACACACACAGAAAAAAACAAGAAATAAAATAAATTAAAGCTACACAGTGAACAGAAACAAAAAAATAAAATAAATTCAAGTTTGTTACGATAGTGGAAAAGTGAGTTCGTATTTCAATGCGCATCTCCTTTTCGTTGTGCTTGATTCTCCGAATTATGCTGAACCACATGAAGAAGGTGAAGTGTCTGAGGGAGAGTAGGTTTATGAGTGACGTTAAAAAGACAATCTGCAAATAATAAAAAAGTTGCAGATTACACAATCATATCAAATTCATCATATTCGACGGAGAATTTATGCATAAAAAAGGTGACTCCACTTCGATAAATACAAAATTAGGCCTTTCCGTCTCCTTTTCAGCATCAAAAGCCACACACACCAGACACACACTAAAACAAAAAAAAAATAAAGCTACACATAGACCCACACAGAAAAATCAAGAAATAAAATAAATTAAAGCTACACACGGACGCACATAGAAAAAATAAGAAATAAAATAAATTAAAGCTACACAGAGTGAACAGAAACAAAAAAATAAATTAAATTCAAGTTTCTTACGGTAGTGAAAAAATGAGTTCGTATTTTTACAGTGCGCATCTCCTTTTCCTTGCGCTTGATTCTCCGGATTATGCTGAACCACATGAAGAAAGTGAAGAGTGTGAGGGAGAGTATGGTTATGAGGGAAGAAGTGAAGCCAATCTACAAATTAGGTACGATGAAAAAATAATTTATTTCTGTGTCGAACCCAAAACCAATTCTTCAAAAACTATCAAATTCGGTTAGTGAAATAAGATAGCACAACCATCGGAAAGTGATGTGCAAAGCTACAAACACCAAAATGTCACAAAACATAAAAGGAAACGTAAAGAAAATTCCGAGTGCACCTTTTCAGACAATGATTCTCAAGGCTTCTGCAGAAAGCCCATGGACATACTCACCCAAATATTTCCGAAGCAAATGTGAAACATGCAAAAAAAATTAGAAATAATAAATCAACCTTATTTAATGAATAAATTAGAAATATGTCGCCAGAATACAAGAATAAGAAAACATATGGAGTGTACAAATGAGCTCGAGAATAACCCTGGAATCTAGAGTGAAAAAAAAAAGTCGATTGAGATACCTCATGGATACATCTGAAGAATATTTAGAAATTCTACTTAGATCCTTAGAAGATTAGCCCGAGCTACAAAGGGATTGAAGTCGGTGAGAGTAGGGTATGAGTGAAGAAGTGAAGCCGATCTACGAAGGATTTCCTGTCAGTTAGGGCCCGTTTGGTTCGCTGGAATGTTTCTGATGGAATTGGAATTGGAATTGGAATTGGAATCTGTCATGAATTGGAATCCAATTCCATGATATGTTTGGTTGGCAGGAAATTGAATTGGAATTCAATTCCATACATTTGGTTATGAAACATTTGAATGAATTTGATTTGAAATACAAATGACATAACCGCCCTTCTTGGCAGGTGGCGGCAGCAGCAGCGCGGCAGTGGGAGAGGCGGCAGTTGGCCGGAGCGGGACCAGAGAGGCGGTGATCGGATAGACGGCGGTGGCCGGAGATCGGTCGGAGAGGCGGTGGCCGGAGAGGAGGTGGCTGAAGCGGAGGCGGTGGATGGAGGCGGCGGTGGCCGGAGAGGCGGCGGCCGAAGAGGCGATGCCCGGAGAGGCGGCGGTGGCCGGAGAGGCGATGCTCGGAAAGGCGGCGGTGGCCGGAAAGGGGTAAAATGGTAAATGTCAAATTTCTTCCTTTGATGGAATTGAGAATCCCTCCTCATCTTGAAGGAATTGAAAATCCCATAGCTTTGGGAATTCAATCCCGCCCCAAGATTCCAATTTCCATCTCTATTTTCAACCAAATATAGGAATCCTTAGGAATTAGATTCCAATTCCTTAGGATTCCCAAGGATTCCAGCGAACCAAACGGGCCATTAGAGTAGGGTCACGAGTGAAGAATTGAAGCAGGGATTGAAGACGGTGAGAGTCGGGTGGCTGGGTGTTTGAGGGAGATTAGGGTTAAGCGGCGGGGTGATATACTCCCTTATATATCGGATTTTAGGGTTTCTAGAAGGAATATAATTCTGTATTTTATGAGCCGGTTTTTGTTGAATATATTAGGAATATAACACACACATTTATTTAATATATTTTATTTTATATGATTATTTTATTTGTTATGTAGGATAATATGAGATTTATTTTCTATTTTGTAACAATTAAAGTAACTAATTTTATTATTAATGTAATCAACTTTTATTATAAATTATAAATATAACTCATTGTTTTATCAATATAGGCTTTATATGATTCAGCGTTGATGTAATCACTTTACCGTGTTTCAGCGAAACGAAATGATTTTGAATGTATAAATAATTATTAAATATGAGATCTAAAAAAATAAAAAATATATATCAACTTACTATTTTTATATTTTATGTGAAAATAGTATACTTATCTAAGTATAATGCAATTCAGCAACAAAAATATCATATATTCAAATGAATTTATATGTATATACATATAGATTTACACATAGACGATATGGATCTCTAATTAAAGATCATAAAATAAGGATGACTTTGATTTATTTTTTAGCAGAAATATAATTGATATGGAAAATTATAATCGTTTAAATTATTAATTAAAATAAAATATTAAACAGTGATAGAATTTTTGTTTGGTTAATAAAATAAAAGACCACATTTCTATTTTTCTTTATGTAGCAAGTACAGTTTCCATTGCAATGATTAATCATGATGGTTGTTCAAGTAGTTACGTTGCAAGTGAAAATACTCCTCATTCTTCTGGTATATTGTATTTAGTTTTTATATATAAATTTATTAATTATCAATATAGGTGATACTCTTAAATTGATTTTCTTACAAAAAAATTTTTGTAGCAAGTGGAGCTTTTAATGAGGATGGTGTTGCAAGTACCAATATTGCGAGTAAAAGTGTTAATCTTTATTCCTGTAACACCCCAATTCACAAATGGGACATTACACGCCGTAGAACCCTCGTGAGGTCTACCAGGCTACACATGACACATAAACCACAATGAAATCCCAAAAGATGCACTCAAAAAAAATAAATAAGGTCGTGGCCTCGGCCAAAACATTTTAACGGAGTACATGTGATGAGTCGATTGTTGATCAACTCATTCTGTTCTATCTAGTCGTGTTTTTGTTTGCTTTCTAGTATTTCTGTTCTCTTTTATGCGTGGTATGTTGTGTTTTTAATTTATAGGTAACCAAGCGAAGATTGTGGTGAAATATGCGTTTTCATAGCTAATATTGGAGTTTATGACGATCAAGAGCTAAAACGGGGCCTAAAACGACAAAAGATTGAAGCAGTATCGGTCGAATCTTCTAAATTCCAGAGTCACCAATCCGAATTGAGATGTGTTCTCCTTTGATATAAATTCCTCGTGAAATTAGCTTCGAAACGGTATATCATATGCTTAAATTCGAGGTGTGTTGATACAAAAACGAGGGATCAAGCCGAAGAAGACCAAAAACCGGAATCAAAACAGAAGAAAACAACTCGGGCCGCACCAGGCAACTCGGCCGTGCCATATAACACGGCCGGGTCTCTTTACAGTTAAAAAGCCCTTTTCCTGTGCAGTACAACACGATCGTGTCTTTTGGGACACGGCCGAGTCACGATCAGCCTACTTCGCACTTCCTGCACAGTACAACACGGCCGTGTCATGGGACACGGCCGGGTCCGTGGACAGTGGGATTTTCTTCTTTCCAGGGTAGTACGACACGGCCGTGTCCTAGGACACGGGCCGTGTCACTTTTCGGTGCAAGTCATTTTCTTTGACATTTTTGCACAACTTTGAGCCCTTTTCTTGATCTTTTGGCTATAAAATAAGGTGTGGAGACCTTAGGTAATATATTCTTATCTTGTGGGAGATATTTTGAGGTGGAAAAACACAAGATTGGGGGAGAAAACACCAAAAAGTGAGGAAAAAGGGAGATTGTTTCAACATCTTCCTTGTAAGTTCTTGGAGTAAAAAATACATTTGTGAGATATTATAATTCCTTGTATCATTTTGTTGTGAGTTATTGAAAGAAGATCATCAAACCTTCATCGGGAATTCGATTTCGGTATTTACAAGGGAAGTTTCTACCATGTTTTGTTTTACAATTTCCATTATTGTTGTTGAAATAATCATGTGTAGCTAATCTTTTCATATGGGTTTTTAGATTGAGCCACACACATGTTATCGATTGTTAGTTTCTATTGATTTTTCGGGTAAAGTTTGGGATTGTTCCTCTTGTTCGTTCTTCGCTTTAGAACTTTTGATTTAGATCATCAAACCTATTTCATTGTTGTTATTATTATTCAAATCGAGGGTTTTTATCGGTCTTCGCCATCAAACGGTCCGGTAGAAGTGATTGTAAATGTTCTCGAGCTTTTTCGCGCGATCTTTTAACAATTTACCTCATCAAAAGTAGTCGGTTAATTGATTGTTAGTTAGGAATTCATCCCCATCAAAGGAGGTTACCTTATTTTCGTTGAGAACAATCGTGATTTTTAGAATTACCGCCATCAAACGGATTTCTTTTAATCGTGAGCAATCGATAATTCCAAACCTTATTTATTTGAGTATCGGAACTAATAATTGATTACGCGTGTGTCGGTGATTCTAAACTCCCATATTATTCTCATAATTGTAATGTCTCTACTATCCAACCATTAAATTCGGTGTTTGTAACGCTTAGTTTATTTTAATTTTATGCATTAGTAATTGTAATCCTATCAAACCAATGATGTATTTTAATTTATTTTACTTTTGTTCATTCGACTATTTGCCGAACAATATCGAACTTTAAACCGTTTCCAATTCCTCGAGAGATCGACCTCGGAGTTACTTGCCGCTTCCTACAAAAGTGATTCGTACACTTGCGAGTATATAATTTGTTCATCAAGTTTTTGGCGCCGTTGCCGGGGAATTGGCGTTTAATTTTTAATCTTGTTTTAATAATAGTTGAATTGTTATTCTTGATCAATTTTATTTCGATAAAATCCGATCTTATTTTCTTTGTTTATGCTTGGTAGGAGATCGTTGGGTAACCCAATTCTTCCGCCCATAGACGAAGTTCAAAGGATTAGAGCACCAAAAATAATGGCCACATCATCAATGGCAAATGACGAGGTGAATCCGGATCTTGAAGAGCGACTTTTGATCCAAGAAGAAAACACTCGTCAACCGAGGGTTGAGAATGTTGCACAAAATATAGATGAGGAAGACATTCGTCAACCAAGGTTTCCGAGATATGAGAATGTTGGGCGCAATCAAGGGATACCCGAAGCTCAACAAGGGAGATACTTCTATCCGAGACAACCACCCGTTGGAGTGCAATATGGAGCAAATTATTATCCCGGACCTCAATATGGGATGGAAGCAAACTACAACATTCCGCAACAACCTCCGGTCGAACATCTAATGCGGGACTATGCAAAGCCCGTGGTGAACACCGCCATTTCATGCATCCAATTAGCACCGGCCGCAAGGAACTACCACATAAGCGGATTTCACATCGAGCAATTGCCCTCATTTCACGGATTAGCACGAGAGGATCCGTTATCATTTATCCGAGACTTCTATGTGGCGATTGACAACTTCCCATTAAATGGGTTGAGCGAGGATTAACTAAGAATGAAGTGCTTCCCTTATACACTTAAGGATGGGGCGAAACAATGGTTGATGACTTTGGCGCCCGGCTCACTAAGAACATGGGATGAAGTTTACGATAAATTCATTACCAAGTACTTCTCTCATTCAAAGACTACGCAATTGAGAACTCAAATCTCAACTTTCGGACAACAAGACGGAGAGGCATTTCACAAAGCATGGGACCGATTCAAAATGCTACTCATTCAATGCCCACACCATCACTATCCGCTTCAACTACTTAATCAATTCTTCTATGACGGATTGACTCAATATTGCCAAGGAGCGGTAGATAATGCAGCCGGTGGTTCGTTTTGGGGTTTGACGGAGAGACAAGCGTATGATGTGTATGAAACATTGGGAGCAAATTCTCAATAAAAAAGTGTACGTGTTCGTAGGGGAGCCGTGCACCAAGTAAGCGAGAAGGACGAGATGCAATCTAAAATCGATGAGTTGACAAATGAACTAAGACAACTCAAGACTCAAAATAAATCTTCTAGCTCACGAGTTTTCGAGATTTGCGGAGCACCCGGACATGATGCCAATTCATGCCCTCATACTTTTCCGGGAGAACAAACCGAACAAGTTAATTGGGCTATGGGACAAAGCACGGGAAGGCCCGAATGGGAAGAGAGGAGAAATAATTATGGCGGAAACACAAGAATTGCACCTCTCCCAAATACTTATCATCCTGGGCTAAGAAACCATCCGAATTTCTCATGGAGAAACAACAACCCGATGCCATACGACACAAACGTCCAAGCTCAATACAACAGAGGAAACCGATCCCAACAACCAACGCAAAGCGAACCACCTCCACAACAAAAGAACTCTCTTGAGGAGAGTATTGCGGCATTCATTAAGGAGAGCAAGGAAAACCGAGCGGAGAACAATAAAAGGTTCGAATCTTTAGAAGCTTCGATGAAGAAAATGGAGATTCAAATTGGGCAACTTGCTACCGAGACACGTAGACAAGAAAGGGGTAAACTACCAAGTCAACCCGAGTAAGCTCAAGCTATTACCACTCTCCGAAGTGGTAAAGTGATTAATAAAGAAGCTAATTCCGAAGTAAAAGAAAGGGGCGATGAGAAAGAAGACGAGTCGGGAAATCAAGAAGCGAAAATAGACGAGGCAACTTTGACTTCCAAGCTTCACAAATCTTCTCAACCATATAAGCCACCAATTCCTTTTCCGAGCCGACTTAGAAAAGCAAAGCAAGATGAGAAATTTTCCGAAATCTACGACATGCTTTCGAAGGTTCATTTCAACTTACCTATTTTGGATGTTGTGAAGAACATTCCCGCTTATACAAAATTTTTCAAAGAGTTGACCTCCAATAAAAGAAGATACAATGGGAACGAGAAAGTGGTGCTCTACGAGGTAGAAGCAAGGGGTCAAAAGAAAGGCGATCCCGGAAGTTTTATGATCGACATCACTATGGGGGATAAGAAAGTTGCTCGTGGGATGTTAGATTTGGGGGCAAGTGTGAATCTCATGCCATACTCGACCTATTTGAGGCTTGGACTTGGGGGAATCAAACTGACAAGAATGACTCTTTAAATGGGGGATAGGTCGGTGAAATACCCCAAAGGAGTCATTGAAGACCTATTAGTGCAAGTGGACAAGTTGGTGATTCCGGCCGATTTTGTTATCTTGGAGATGAGCGATTTCGGAACAAGCGAAAATGAAGGGACAATACTTCTAGGACGTCCATTCATGCGTACAACAAAAACAATCGTCGATGTTGATGAAGGAAAGGTCACCATGACTGTCTTGGGCGAAACCGTGGAAATCAACGTGTTCGGTTCATTTCCTATCCCTTCTCATATTTATGCTGCCCATGATGTGAATTTTATTGATTGCATTGATTCTTTGGTTAATGATACATATTTTCATGATAATGTAGGGGACACGTTGCATGATGCTCTAACCGTTGAGCATGATATGGGGATTAATAATCTAGAAATTGAAGAATATGTTGCATTGTTATATAATTCCGAAACAATTGATGAAGTTGACGGTTTTAAGATACCATTGGAATTAAAATTTGAGGAGCCCGTTGAAATCACCCCACCCCAACTTGAATTGAAAGAACTTCCGACACATCTTAAATATGTTTTCTTAGGCAAAAGAGACACTTACCATATAATTGTCTCTTCCGAATTAACTCCCTTGCAAGAAAACAAATTAGTAGAAGTTCTGACGAAGTTAAAGGAAGCAATTAGGTGGAGTATTTTTGATATCAAGGGAATAAGTCCTGTTAGGTGCATGCATAAAATAATTCTTGAGGATAATGTTAAACCGGTTAGGCAACCTCAAAGGCGTTTGAATCTGAACATGCAGGAAGTTGTAAAAAAAGAAGTTTTGAAATTACTAGATGTCGGAGTCATCTACCCGATATCCGACAGTAAGTGGGTGAGTCCTGTGCATGTAGTGCCTAAGAAATCTGGAATAACGGTGGTTCGTAATGATAAAAATGAATTGGTGCCCACTAGAACGATGCTTAGGTTGGAGAATGTGCATTGATTACCGGAAATTAAATGCCGTAACAAAAAAGGATCATTTTCCCCTTCCTTTCATTGATCAAATGTTGGAACGTTTAGCTGGGCATGATTATTACTATTTTCTAGATGGTCTTTCAGGTTTCTATCAGATTCCCATTGCTCCGGAGGATCAAGAGAAGACCACTTTCACTTGCCCTTTTGGCACTTTTGCCTTTAGGAGGATGCCGTTTGGTCTTTGCAATGTTCCCGCTACTTTTCAAAGGTGCATGCTTTCCATATTCTCCGACTTGTTAGAAAAATCTATCGAGGTATTCATGGACGACTTTTCTGTGTTTGGAACCACTTTTGATGATTGTTTAAATAATTTGACTATTGTGCTAGAATGATGTATTGAGTGTAATCTTACACTTAGTTGGGAAAAGAGTCATTTTATGGTAAAACAAGGTCTTGTTCTGGGTCATGTGGTTTCAAATAAAGGAATGGAGGTTGATAAGGCTAAAGTTGATTTAATTGTTAAATTACCTCCGGCTTCATGTGTCAAAGAGGTTCGAAGCTTTTTAGGGCATGCCGGGTTTTATAGGCGTTTCATTAAAGATTTTTCGAAAATTGCCCGCCCTTTGAGTAACCTTTTGTGCAAAGATGCCAAATTTGATTTTACCGAGGAATGTTTAGTCGGTTTTAATGCTTTGAAAGAAAAGTTAACTTCCACACCTATTGTTGTTGCTCCCGATTGGTCTCTCCCGTTTGAAATTATGTGCGATGCATCCGACTTTACTATTGGTGCCGTTTTGGGGCAAAGAGTGAATAAATTTTTCCACATGATTTACTATGCTAGCAAAACGCTCGATGAAGTTCAGACTAATTATACCACCACCGAAAAAGAATTTTTAGCCATTGTATATTCTTTAGACAAATTTTGATCCTACTTGGTTGGCTCAAAAGTAATTGTACATACGGATCATGCCGCATTGAAATATTTATTAAAAAAATCCGATGCAAAACCAAGACTAATTCGGTGGGTTCTTCTGCTGCAAGAATTTGATTTGGAGTTTAAAGATAAAAAGGGTTCGGAAAACGTAGTTGCCGACCATCTATCTAGGTTAACCGAGGGAGATAATTTTAAACTCGATAATTCTTTTCCGATTGTTGAAACTTTCCCTGACGAGCAATTATTCGATGTAACAAGGACACCTTGGTATGCTGATATTGTCAATTACATTGTTAGTGGTGTTTTGCAGCCTGACTTGACCTATCAAGAGAAGAAGAGGTTTGTTTCCATGTGCAGGCATTACTTTTGGGACGAGCCCTACTTATTCAGGTTGGGGCCTGATCAGATATTCCGACGTTGCGTCCCGGAGGAAGAGCACGAGAGCATATTGTCATTTTGCCATGAGTTGCACTGTGGGGGACATTTTAGCGAAAAGAAAATGGCGCACAAGGTCCTTCAATCGGGATTCTACTGGCCAACATTATTTAAGGATGCCTATTCCCATTGCAAGAGTTGCGACCGTTGTCAACGAACGGGGAATATAAGCAAAAGGAACGAGATGCCGTTGACAAACAATCTTGTTGTGGAACTTTTCGATGTTTGGGGAGTTGATTTTATGGGTCCTTTCCCACTTTCCCATGGATTTGAGTATATTTTAGTTGCTGTGGACGATGTCTCTAAGTGGGTGGAAGCAATTCTAACCCGAACTAATGATGCTAACGTGGTTTGCAATTTTTTTAGGGATGTGATTTTCTGCAGGTTCGGGACGCCTAGAGCTGTAATCAGCGATAGAGGCACGCATTTTTGCAATAAACAACTTGCAGGCTTGCTTAAGAAGTACAATGTGATGCATAAGGTCGCAACGGCATACCATCCACAAACTTCCGGGCAAGTCGAAGTGAGCAATAGACAAATAAAGGCAGTACTCGAAAAGACGGTGAAACCGACAAGAAAGGACTGGGCATTGAAGTTGAATGACGCTTTATGGGCATACTGCACGACCTACAAAACTCCAATTGGAATGAGCCCGTATCGCCTAGTATTTGGGAAAGCATGTCACCTACCCGTTGAGTTGGAACACAAGGCGTATTGGGACAATCAAAGCGCTCAATTTAGATCAAGAAAAGGCGGGAGAGGAACGACTTTTACATTTAAATGAGCTTGATGAGATGCGATATGAGGCGTACGAAAACGCTAAACTCTACAAAGAACGGATGAAACGGTATCATGATAAGCGTATTGTTCGCAAATCTACCCGGGATGGATGTTTTGTTACATAACTCCCGTCTTAAGCTCATGCCCAGAAAATTGGTATCGCGATGGGGAGGACCGTTTAAGGTCGTTAAAGTATGGCCACACGGAGCAGTAGAACTTCTTGATCCGCGGAAGAACGAGCACTTTAAGGTAAACGGGCATAAAGTGAAGCCGTATTTCAGACGAATCGAAGAAATCAATGCGTTTGAGTGCATAGAGGTGCACGATGTTGAAGCTTGAGCAAAATGGGAAGAAGTCGAGCTAATGACTATAAAAAAGCGCTACTTGGGAGGCAACCCAACGGTTTAGTTAGATTTTTCATCTTTTGTTTTTCGAATTTATTTTCCTTATTTGTTTTTACTCGATTCGAAACTGACCGGTTCAACTGTGGGTGTTAAAAATTGCAGGAAATGAGTGCGTTTTCAGAAACTAATAATCTGGGCAGGTTGGACACGGCCGAGTTACCTCTGACACGGCCGAGTCTCAAAACAAGAGGAATTTGGTATTCTGGGCTAGTATGACACGGCCAAGTCTCAGGACACGGCCGAGTCTCAGGACAGTGAGAATTTGATTTTCTAGAACAGCATGACACGACCGTGTCACAGGACACGGCCGGGTGTCAAGACAGTGAAATTTTGATTTTCTGGGAGAGTACGACACGACCGTGTCATAGGACACGGCCGAGTCGACGAGGCAGTGGGTTTTGCTTATTCTGAACAGTACGACACGACCGTGTCAGATGCAACATGGCCGTGTCGGTCGGACCTATATAAGGAGAGCACGGCCGAATCGCCATTTTCATCTTCTCCAGATTTTTATTTTTCTTCCCTCCGAACCCTAGCATCAATACTATCGATTTTTCTCTTCGTTTTCAAAGAAATTTTGTGCAAAATCAAGGGGAGATAATCATCATTTTTCAACCAATTTCACTCTTCAAGGGGGCAAATCGGACGAATTGGGACCGGTTTTTAATTTTTTTTTCTCTCTTCAATATCTCCGAAATCAAGGTATGTTTCTCATGTATTTGATAATTATTCTTGGTTATGAACATGCTATGATGATTTGAATCGCTAGTCCTTAATTATCTAGGGTTCTTGAATAAATTGAAGGTGATGAAATTTGGGGATTTTTGATAATTCTTCATGCTTGATGATTAAATTTCTCGATTGGAAATTCTTGTAATTAAGGGATGTTTTCCATGATGAAGATGATGAATTCAAACGATAGATTTTGCTTGGGAGTTGTTTTGATCAATAATGTTTATATTGGGGGTATTTTATTGTTTGCTATAAGTTTGGGGGAGGAATATGTTATCAAGTCCTTAGATAATTGATAAATTGAAATTTTTGCAGAAAATGGCACGAGGACGAGGACGAGGAAATTCTCAGCACGGAAGGGGTAGGAACGGCAGGGAACAAGTGCAGCCGGCAAGAATGCCTATTCAAAGGGCTGTGGAAACTCCGGATTCTTATGGAATCGATCTCCCTGAAACACAATATGAAAGGTGGGAAATGCTGGTCAGAAAAAGATGCTCCCTACGAGGTGGCTCGATGATGAATGCATGAACGCAATGGGGATAAGAGAAGACGTGATAAAATTCCTTGAAAGAGTGAATTGGGCGTGGATGATGACACAACAATGGCCGACTTATAGGTGTCTTACGATGGAGTTTCTCAGCACTCTTACTGTCAGAAGAGATCCGGTGACTCGAGAACCAACCGAAATGACATTCCGGCTCAACAACAATGAAGAGAGACTAACCATCGTACAGCTGGAAGAAATTTATCATGCAAGACACAACGGCCATTACCCAATAAACCGGTTTGCTTGTGAAACCTATTGGATAGCCATGGTGGAATACCCGGGGAGCGAGACGCGATATTATATTGCAAGATCGGCTAAAGGATCAAACATTCGCAATCCAATACTCAGATATCTACACAAGGTGATTGCGAATACTATATATGTCCGAAAGGAAACCGGGCTCATTTCACTGCGGGAGTTATACATCCTGACTCACATGCTCGACAACTCAATTCCAGCAACCGGGGCTATGGTAGCGGAACATTTTGAGGATGTCGCAACAAAGCCAAAGGGGGAGATATGGATAGGGGGTTTGATTACCCCTATCGCACTTCACTTCGAGATTTCCTTAGCTCAGAGGACTCCCCTTCCTGGAAATAAGCTACTCTCGATCTCTGTGATGAAGGTAATGAACATCCTGGACTCTGAACAGCGCACAGTCTTCCTCCAGATCGACAACGACCACTTCCTTCTCCCGAATCTGCCTTTGACAACCATAAATAATATTCGGGACATGGGAAATCTGCAAATGGCTACGGAGGCACATCGACGAGCACGGATATCAGCTGGATTGTCTCCCCCGGGTCACAGCCCTCTCGACCGAAATGTTCGACCTCGGCGCATTATGGATGAAGATAGAGCCGAGAGGATGGAAGAGGAGGAGGCTTATGAAAGAGGCCCGGATGAAGAGGAAGAAGAAGAGAGCGAAGAAGAAGAAGAAGAAAGCACGAGAGATCGGCCCGAGACGTCAAGGCGGGCCGAAATTAGACGTGCCCCCTCGCGCCCATCATTAAGGGAGGAGTTCGTAGCCTTACGAGAGGAGGCTAGACGGGAGCGACGCGAGATATTGTCTCTTGTGAGACAAATGCACGAGTGGCATGTAACACCCCCAAGACATTCAGGGCATATTACAACGCCGTGGACCCCACACTGTGAAATCCACCAGGCTAACGTACCAACAAGACATTCGATAAAGACAAACAACCATCAATAAGACGACAATTCATAATAAGAATACAAACCGACAATTAACATCTGACATTAAATCCATTTCCCAAAGCGGGAACACAACATTAACAATTCAAACGGGAAGTACTCGAGTACTTAAACCAATTTTATAATACAAAAATCCCAAAACAATACATCAACCATAATCGACAGAACAAAACACCAATAATTGACTACTAGACAATATCATGCTTGCCCATCATCCTCATACGGCTCGAGTGCTCGCTTGTCCCCACGATCAATACCTGAAATACAAAAAGTATTTCCCCCATTTAAGGGGTTAGCGACAACTGCTAGTGCAAGTACAATCCATTTGAACTACATTCTAATAAGATGAATATATGCGCCAAAAATTATTTTAGAAAGCATTTTATATTCCGGAATATTTACAATGTACAATCACAAAACACATTATCTCCAACAAATCACAATTCAAAGTTAACCGTTTGTACGAGACTCACGGCCACCGTACCCCGTAGAGCCCCGTCGGACATCCCTGGGTAGCTAACCACAGTTCGCGATACGCACACTCACGGCAATACGTATCCCTAGAGGCCCCGTCGGACCGTCCCTAGGTGAACATACACATAACCATCCACAACAACCACGATACAGCCATAATTCAAATACTAGAACATGTAAACAAATGTAAAGTACTTTCCTTTGAGACATTCTTGAAGAAACGGAAGTGAAACACGACTACGAACGGTCCGGGTGGAAAACGACGGTTCCTAAATGAAGGATCAACATAGTTCAGTCCCAACGGACAACAATACTCTATTGGAATACACCCATAACCCCGATTATAAACTACGATAGTGAACGGTCAATCGATACGGGCGAGGGTTTACGCAAAATCTCCCCGTATTGATAATTCACGGATTAAAATCAAAGAATATAGATTTGGAATCACCCAATAATCACAATCGACAAGGAATATCGTAACATAATCGAACAATTCGGAACTAATCTCTAGAATCCCGAAAAACCCCCAAATTCGACAAAGTTAGGGTTCCTGAAGAATACCTTGAATACGGACGATGGAGGATGATTATGGTGATGATAATATGCTAACACGACTCTAAGGTGATGGAATTTGAAGAGAACTCCGACCAGTACCGGTGGAAATCGCCTCTGAAGTCTCACGTCGAAGGAAACGGAGAGAAAAGAATAAAACTGCTGTTTCTGAACTGCCCGCTGACTTATATAAATTGCATAGTTAGCGCACGCTAACTGACACAAGTAGCGCGCGCTAACGGGACTTAAAATAGTCTAGTAGCTAAATAAAAATCGTTAGCGCACGCTAAGAGTAGCGTGTTAGCGTACGCTAACTGCACATCATTAGCGCACGTAAGGGAGAAAGAGTAGTGTCCGCTATCAACACAGCAGTTCAGCACTGCCCAGCCCAGAATGCTGTTGTCGAAGGTACGAAACTCAAAACGCACGACAAGGCCAGAATCCAGAAATACGAACACGAAATATACAAGACGACGGAGTTAAGCGCTGAAAGAAAATACAATTCCGGCCACCGGAGGGTCCGTAATGCGGCAACGAAATGAGATTCCCTAAACTATTAGGAAATTACAAAAATGGCCCAAGTGTCCGAAAATCACGAAACGACGTCGGATTTACAAACCGAAAGTCTCAACATGACCAACTCAACCATATGAACTTGTACAAACCAAGAAACAACGAAAACGAACGAGTTTTAAAAGAATCGAACGTTCATACGGCAAAACATGTCATAAAATGAAATTACGTGAAAACATCATCAAACTCGTCCAAATGGAAAAACTCCAAGAACAAAGTAGATTCAAAATGTCGAAACGGTTACAAGCGAGTCATTAAAAATAGACATACACCAAAAATGAAAACCTCTAAAAATGGAAAGTTACGGATATTACATTCTCCCCCTCTAAAATAAAGTTTCGTCCCGAAACTTAAGAATCGAAAAGCTCGGGGTGCCTCGAACGTATATCCTCCTCTAACTCCCACGTCGCTTCTTCCACTCCGTGCCTCGACCATTGCACCTTAACCAAAGGAATGGTTTTGTGCCTTAACTGCTTGTCTCGACGCTCCAAAATCTTAACGGGCTTCTCCTCAAACGTAACATCCTTCTCGATCTCTACGTCTCCAAAATCAATAATGTGGGACGGGTCCGGAACGTACTTCCTCAACTGGGAAACGTGAAATACGCTATGAACATGACTCAGCGACGGAGGTAAAGCCAAACGGTACGCCAACTCACCGACTTTCTCCAATATCTCGAAAGGCCCAATATATCTTGGGCTGAGCTTCCCCTTTTTCCCAAAACGGAAAACTCCCTTCGTCGGAGACACTCTCAACAGAACATGATCTCCCACCTCAAACTCCAAAGGTCAACGCCTAACATCCGTATAAGACTTTTGCCGACTCTGAGCTGCCAACATTCTCTTCCTAATCAATTCAACTTTCTCCCTTGTCTCCAATACAAGGTCTGGCTCGGTGCCAACTAGATCGGACAGCTCATCCCAACATATCGGTGATCGGCAACGTCGGACATAAAGTGCCTCATATGGTGCCATCTTAATCGACGCGTGCCAGCTATTATTATAAGTAAACTCAATTAAGGCCAAATGCTCCTCCCAGTCATTACTCCAATCTAACGCACACGCGCGCAATATATCCTCGAACGTTTGAATAGTACGCTCGGACTGCCCATCGGTCTGGGGATGGAAATAAGTGCTCAAACGTAACCGTGTCCCCAATGCCTTATGTACCACCTGCCAAAAATGCGATACAAATCGGCCATCTCTGTCCGAAATAATGGTCTTCGGCGTACCATGAAGTCTCACTATCTGCGCGATAAAAATAAGAGCCAATTTTTCTGGGCCCCAAGTATCCTTGATGCCCAAAAAATGCGTCGACTTAGTCAGTCGGTCTACAATCACCCACACCATATTCATACCAGTATTCGTCCTCGGCAAACCCGTGACAAAATCCATAGAGATATCCTCCCACTTCCACTCCAGGACGGGAAGTGGTTTCAATAACCCGGCTGGCCGCTGATGCTCAATCTTGACTTGCTGACAAGTCAAACACTTAGCCACAAACTGAACTACCTCATTCTTCATGTCGTTCCACCAGAAATTCTTTCTTAAATCCTTATACATTTTACCCGAGCCCGGATAGACTGAGTAAGGTGACGCATGAGCCTCTCGCATAATACTCTGTCTCAATTCCGAGTCGTTCGGAACACACAACCGACCTCGGAATCTCAACACTCCGTCCTCATGAATAACGAATCCCAGGGATTTCTCCTTGCCTACACTCTCTCGAAGCTGAATAAACATCGGGTCCCCCAACTGTCCCGACTTGATGTCGTCGACTAAAGACGACGAAATCTCAAGTGCAGGCAATTGCCCGGAACTCTTTGGTAGTACAACCTCAATGCTTAACCTCATAAACACTCGCTGAAGCCCCGACTGAGCCGTTAGTAGCTCAAGGGCCCGAAGCGATACTGATTTCCGGCTCAAGGCATCTGCTACCACGTTAGCCTTGCCCGGATGATAGAGGATCTCGAGATCGTAATCCTTAATCAATTCCAACCATCTCCTCTGTCTCATATTAAGCTCTTTCTGCGTGAAAATGTACTTCAGGCTCTTGTGATCGGTGAAAATCTGACACGCCGAGCCATAAAGTAATGACACTAGATCTTCAATGCAAATACAACTGCGACAAACTCAAGATCGTGCGTAGGGTAATTCAACTCGTATGGTTTCAACTAATGGGAAGCGTAGGAAATCGTCCTCCCGTGCTGCATAAGTACGCATCCGAGCCCTTGGCCCGAAGCATCACTAAAAACTGAGAAACCCTCATTACCACTCGGTAAAGCCAAAACAGGAGCGGTCGTCAACCGCTTCTTCAACTCCTCAAAACTATTCTGCCTCTCATCGGTCCACACAAACTTCTCTGACTTCTGTAACAACTGAGTCAGCAGTCGAGCGAGCTTAGAGAACCCCTCGACGAATCTACGGTAATACCCGGCTAATCCCAGAAAACTGCGGACCTCCTTCACGTTCTTGGGCGGCGCCCAATCCAACATTGCCTCTACCTTATGTGGGTCCACACGAACACCCTCGGCCGAGATCACATGACCGAGAAACATAACCTCCCGTAACCAAAACTCGCACTTTGAGAACTTCGCAAAAAGATGCTGAGTTCTCAAAACATCTAATACGATATGCAAATGACGGGCGTGCTCCTCCTCGATCCTCGAGTAAATTAGGATGTCGTCGACAAAAACGACTACACACTTATCGAGGTACTAGATAAAGACTTTGTTCATAAGCTGCATGAACACGGCTGGTGCGTTGGTTAGCCCAAAAGGCATAACCACAAACTCGTAGTGGCCGTATCTCGTCCGAAAGGCCGTCTTCGGAATATCGGTATCCTTCACTCGGAGCTGATAATACCCCGATCTCAAATCAATCTTCGAAAACACGGTTGCCCCTTGCAACTGATCGAACAAGTCATCAATCCTCGGGAGTGGTTACTTGTTTTTGATGGTCACTTTGTTCAACTCTCGGTAGTCGATACACAAACGAAGTGACCCATCCTTCTTCTTCACAAACAGGACCGGTGCGCCCCAAGGTGAAGCGCTCGGTTGAATATATCCCATGTCTAGCAACTCTCCCAACTGTCTCTTCAATTCAAGCATCTCGGCAGGCGCCATACGATATGGCGTCTTAGAAATCGGGGCTGCACCCGGCTCTAAATCGACGGTAAACTCAACCTCTCGGTCCGGCGGTAAACCCGGCAACTCATCTGGAAAGACGTCAGGATACTCATACACTACCGGAATAGACGAGAGCTCGACTCCCCCTTCCTCTGATCTCAAAGCGTAACACCAGTAGCCCGTGCAACCTCCTCGAAGAAGTCTCACCGCCCTCAAGGCGCTGATCAGGAGTCTCTGGCTACTCCGCTTACGTCCCACAAAAGAATGCTCGGTACCGTCAGAGGCTAACATCGAAACGGTTCTCGTTCTATAATTCATGATCGCCTTATGACGGTCCAGCCAATCCTCACCCAGAATAAAATCCTCATCTCTAATATCTACCACAATCAGATTAGAAGGCCAAACCCTCCCCGCAATACTCACTGGAAAATCTCTAACCTCACGATCCCCCACGATGCTATCCCCGCTAGGAAGTTTAACAACAAATGGTTCACACGCTACCAAGCAATCAACATGCATACGACGCACACAATCCATAGATATAAAAGAATGCGTGGCACCAGAATCGAATAATATGGAAACAGGATGATCAAGGATGTGGACGGTACCTGTAGCCACCGTCGCGTTAGGATCTCCTGCTCATATCATCTCATACACTCGGGGCGGAATAGACCCCGCACTAGAAGCTCCCCTTCTAGAAGGCTGCCCACGTCCTCGACCTCTACCAAAACTCTATTGTAGCTGAGGAACTGTCGGTGCCTGATTCACGCTCGGCTCTCCCGTAGTTGGCGCTGATATCTGAGTAATTGGAGCCCGAGCTGCATCCATACATAACTTAGCACGATGACCCATCCGACCACAAGCAAGACACTGAATCGGAGGCCTATCACACTCGCTCATCATGTGACCTGGACGACTGCAGTTGAAGCACGTAGGACCACGAACGGAGACAGTAGGAGCAGACTTAGAACCGTTTCCTCGCCCAACTGATGGCAACTGACTCCCGAAGACTCGCGAACCAGACTGAGCCTTCGGATACCCTCCTGACTTGCCTCCCGAAAACTGACCGGAGGTCTTCTGCTTCTTTCCTTCGGTTGCCATCTCTGTAGCAGAAAATGACATCTCATAAGCCATCGCTTTATTCTGATAATCTTTCAAAGTCGTGCACCCTAGACCAGACATGTAGTGGCGCACCCTCGGTTTCATTCGCATATCAAAGTGGCGGATCTTATCAAGCTCATATCGGACTTGGTTTCTCACATAATGCAGCTGTTGATTATAGTCTTTGATAGCTTGAGAAATAGGAACATCCTGGGGCTTAGCCTCAAAGAAGGCTCGGATCCTCCCCTCTTTCACTGGCCAAGGACAAAATTCATCTTCCATCAGATCCCGAAACTCTGTCCACGTGGCTGCCCGATCATGCGGTTTCACCGCCTGCCACCACGTTGCTGCCTCTTTGGCGAGGAAGTACTGAGCAATGGGTACTTTCCTCTCCTCAGAACAATCAGCAGCCTCAAATACTTTCTCCATCTCGAATAGCCAATTCTCCCAACCGGAAGGATCGGAAGCACCATCAAACTGCGGAGGACGCATACGAATCACGTCCTGAAGTAACTTATCATTGCCGGATCCAGTAGGCGGAACCGGGTTGGCATTAGCATGGCCGACAGGCGGCTGAGTCGATGGCGTCATCAGTTCGCTACTTGCTGCAAAATGTTGGCCACTCCAACATTCTCATGTGCATTACCGGAGCTAGCAGATTGGTCCTGCTGACCTCCGGAACTAGGGGGAACACTGTTCGACAAAGAAGGCATCGCCGAATCAGTTCCCGAGTGATCGGACATGGCCGCCCCACCGGCTGCGCCACGTCCCCTACCGCGTCCGCGACCGCGTCCGCGTCCTCTACTAGCAGGAATTCTGAAGAAGTAACGGGTAAGTACAATTCAAACGCAAAACGCAACAAGATACTCAGACAGGAATAGAACAGAACGGTGAAACGAGTCAAGTTAGGAAAAACTTACGAGCACCAGCATACTGAGATGATGGCATAGCAGTGATACTGTCCCAAAAACAACTCTTGACTAGACCCAAATAACCGACAGCCTAGGTATCCATAAACCTAAGCTCCGATACCATATTCTGTAACACCCCCAAGACATTCAGGGCATATTACAGTGCCGTGGACCCCACACTGTGAAATCCACCAGGCTAACGTACCAACAAGACATTCGACAAAGACAAACAACCATCAATAAGACGACAATTCATAATAAGAATACAAACCGACAATTAACATCTGACATTAAATCCATTTCCCAAAGCGGGAACACAACATTAACAATTCAAACGGGAAGTACTCGAGTACTTAAACCAATTTTATAATACAAAAATCCCAAAACAATACATCAACCATAATCGACAGAACAAAACACCAATAATCGACTATTGGACAATATCATGCTTGCCCATCATCCTCATACGGCTCGAGTGCTCGCTTGTCCCCACGATCAATACCTGAAATACAAAAAGTATTTCCCCCATTTAAGGGGTTAGCGACAACTGCTAGTGCAAGTACAATCCATTTGAACTACATTCTAATCAGATGAATATATGCGCCAAAAATCATTTTAGAAAGCATTTTATATTCCGGAATATTTACAATGTACAATCACAAAACACATTATCTCCAACAAATCACAATTCAAAGTTAACCGTTGGTACGAGACTCACGGCCACCGTACCCCGCAGAGCCCCGTCGGACATCCCTGGGTGGCTAACCACAGTTCGCGATACACACACTCACAGCAATACGTATTCCTAGAGGCCCCGTCGGACCGTCCCTAGGTGTACATACACATAACCATCTACAACAACCACAATACAGCCATAATTCAAATACTAGAACATGTAAACAAATGTAAAGTACTTGCCTTTGAGACATTCTTGAAGAAATGGAAGTGAAACACGACTACAAACGGTCAGGGTGGAAAACGACGGTTCCTAAACGAAGGATCAACATATTTCAGTCCCAACGGACAACAATACTCTATTGGAATACACCCATAACCCCGATTATAAACTACGATAGTGAACGGTCAAGCGATACGGGCGAGGGTTTACGCAAAATCTCCCCGTATTGATAATTTACGGATTAAAATGAAAGAATATAGATTTGGAATCACCCAATAATCACAATTGACAAGGAATATCGTAACATAATCGAACAATTCGGAACTAATCTCTATAATCCCGAAAAACCCCCAAATTCGACAAAGTTAGGGTTCCTGAAGAATACCTTGAATTCGGACGATGGAGGATGATTATGCTGATGATAATATGCTAACACGACTCTAAGGTGATGGAATTTGAAGAGAACTCCAACCAGTACCGGTGGAAATCGCCTCTGAAGTTGCACGTCGATGGAAACGGAGAGAAAAGAATAAAACTACTGTTTCTGAACTGCCCGCTGACTTATATAAATTGCATAGTTAGCGCACGCTAACTGACACAAGTAGCGCGCGCTAACGGGACTTAAAACAGTCCAGTAGCTAAATAAAAATCGTTATCGCACGCTAACAGTAACGTGTTAGCGTACGCTAACTGCACATCGTTAGCGCATGCAAGGGAGAAAGAGTAGCGTACGCTATCAACCACGATTCGATCTTGCCCGGCCCGAATCTTTCATCGAAGGTACGAAACTCAAAACGCACGACAAGGCCAGAATCCAGAAATACGAACACGAAATATACAATACGACGGAGTTAAGCGCTGAAAGAAAATACAATTCCGACCACCGGAGGGTCCGTAATGCGGCAACGAAATGAGATTCCCTAAACTATTAGGAAATTACAAAAATGGCCCAAGTGTCTGAAAATTACGAAACGACGTCGGATTTACAAACCGAAAGTCTCAACATGACCAACTCAACCATACGAACTTGTACAAACCAAGAAACAACGAAAACGAACGAGTTTTACGAGAATCGAACGTTCATACGGCAAAACATGTCATAAAATGAAATTACGTGAAAACATCATCAAAACTCGTCCAAATGGAAAAACTCCAAGAACAAAGTAGATTCAAAATGTCGAAACGGTTACAAGCGAGTCGATAAAAATAGACATACACCAAAAATGGAAAGTGCTAAAAATGGAAAGTTACGGATATTACATGGCATGTCCAGCAAGGCCACTTCCCTCCGCCCCATCAGTAAAACCGGTCGTAAGTATTTCTTGACCAATGAAATTCTTTTGTTTAAATACTATACACCATTCGTTCGTATATTCTTTAATTCAAGTTTGGGGGGGTTGGTCAAGAAATACTTCATTACTCTTGTTTTTATTTGTTTTCGGATACTATTTTGCTTGTTTGTTTATTTTTGGTTGTTTTTGTCAGTAGACTTATTTGTGGTGTGTTTTTATTTGGTGTGTTTTGAGCATTTTGCAAACTTGATAAAAACTTTGAAGTATGAATTTTTTTGGAATACCTCGGGATTTATTTCGTTGTTTTGATATACAAATCGAGGATAATTTGTAGAGGAAAAATTGTTGATAATCAAAACAGGTGTGAAATTGAATAAGTAGTTTTAATATCTTGGAGGTATGAACAAACCTACTTGTGAGCTATCGAGCCTTCGTGTATTTTCTAAAATGCAAGTTTCATTGTCGAGTGTTTCATTCTTGATTTAAGACTCTAGAACTTGCCTTGGTATCTTGTTCAAAACTACTAGCGTGTGTGTACAATTGAGTGAAAATGATTTTTGGCGCCTTTGATCTTAACCCTTCAATTTTGGCCAACCCGACATTTGATCATTCCTTAAATAAACCCAATTGAGGTCATTGTCTATTTCATTGTTAAACCACATATCGAGCTTTCCATTACTATAATCCTTCGATCCATACTTGAGCAATTAGAAATTATTTTTGACGAGGATACAAAGATTGTGGTGACATTAGGTGATATACATATTGTTGGGAGTATTGAATTGGTGAAAATAATTACTCCGCTATTTTTGGGAACTTAGTAACCAGGTGTATTCATGTGACCCATGTTTATATTCGCGTAAAACGGTTACCTTAGATATGAGTATGCTTGGAAGCAGTTGTGTATGTTTTGATCCTAGTAACCGGGTGTATTCATGTGACCCATCGTTTACATTCGCGTAAAACGGATCCTGAAACAACCCAAGCCAAAAAAAAAAAATTGGAGCAATAAGGAGGGTATGACGCTGCGTTTTTCACTTTCGATAGTGCTTGTTGCAAGTGGTTCATAATTAAGGGGATGAAAGAAGGAAACTTCAAAAATCTTGAGCTTCTAAAACGAATATGATGATATAGTTCTAAAAATTGCTCAAGTCAAGTCACTTTAGCCATATTTATCCCACCTCGACCCAAGCCTACATTACAAGCTGAGTAAAGCCCTTTTTGATTCACGAAAATATTGCATGCACAAAACAGTGGTAGAGATGAAGACGATTGGCAAGCCTATGGGGTTCCTTATTTCATTGAATGAGTTACGAGCGTATATTTATCCCTATCACTTTGAGAGTGTGTGAATACACTTGACCGGTGAGGTTTATATTGCCAAGTATTGACTATGATGTTAAGGAAACACCCCGGAGGTTTGAAAACTTTGTAGAACTCGACTTATTTTACTTGTGAGTATTGATGAAATTTTCGAAGAGGTCCTTTGAGGTATTTTGACAGTTGAGTTCCCCTTTTGAGAGTGGTCATTTTAAAGTGCATTGCTCGGGACGATCAAAGTTCAAGTTTGGGGGGATTTGATGAGTCGATTGTTGATCAACTCATTCTGTTCTATCTAGTCGTGTTTTTGTTTTCTTTCTAGTATTTTTGTTCTCTTTTATGCGTGGTATGTTGTGTTTTTAATTTATAGGTAACCAAGCAAAGATTGTGGTGAAATATGCGTTTTCATAGCTAATATTGGAGTTTATGACGATCAAGAGCTAAAACGGGGCCTAAAATGACAAAAGATTGAAGCAGTATCGGTCGAATATTCTAAATTCCAGAATCACCACTCCGAATTGAGATGTGTTCTCCTTTGATATAAATTCCTCGTGAAATTAGCTTCGAAACGGTATATCATATGCTTAAATCCGAGGTGTATTGATACAAAAACGAGGGATCAAGCCGAAGAAGACTAAAAACCGGAATCAAAACAGAAGAAAACAACTCGGGCCGCATCAGGCAACTCGGCCGTGCCATATAACACGGTCGGGTCTCTTTACAGTTAAAAAGCCCTTTTCCTGTGCAGTACAACACGACTGTGTCTTTTGGGACACGGCCGAGTCACGATCAGCCTACTTCGCACTTCCTGCACAGTACAACACGGTCGTGTCATGGGACACGGTCGGGTCCGTGGACAGTGGGATTTTCTTCTTTCCAGGGTAGTACGACACGGCCGTGTCCTAGGACATGGGCCGTGTCACTTTTCGGTGCAAGTCATTTTCTTTGACATTTTTGCACAATTTTGAGCCCTTTTCTTGATCTTTTGGCTATAAAATAAGGTGTGGAGACCCTAGGTGATATATTCTTATCTTGTGGGAGATATTTTGAGGTGGAAAAACACAAGATTGAGGGAGAAAACACCAAAAAGTGAGGAAAAAAGGAGATTGTTTCAACATCTTCCTTGTAAGTTCTTGGAGTGAAAAATACATTTGTGAGATATTATAATTCCTTGTATCATTTTGTTATGAGTTCTTGAAAGAAGATCATCAAACCTTCATCGGGAATTCGATTTCGGCATTTACAAGGGAAGTTTCTACCATGTTTTGTTTTACAATTTCCATTATTGTTGTTGAAATAATCATGTGTAGCTAATCTTTTCATATGGGTTTTTAGATTGAGCCACACACATGTTATCGATTGTTAGTTTCTATTGATTTTCCGGGTAAAGTTTGGGATTGTTCCTCTTGTTCGTTCTTCGCTTTAGGACTTTTGATTTAGATCATCAAAACTATTTCATTGTTATTATTATTCAAATCGAGGGTTTTTATCGGTCTTCGCCATCAAACGGTCCGGTAGAAGTGATTATATATGTTCTCGAGCTTTTTCGCGCGATCTTTTAACGATTTACCTCATCAAAAGTAGTCGGTTAATTGATTGTTAGTTAGGGATTCATCCCCATCAAAGGAGGTTACCTTATTTTCGTTGAGAACAATCGTGATTTTTAGAATTACCGCCATCAAACGGATTTCTTTTAACCGTGAGCAATCGATAATTCCAAACCTTATTTATTTGAGTATCGGAACTAATAATTGATTACGTGTGTGTCGGTGATTCTAAACTCCCATATTATTCTCATAATTGTAATCTCTCTACTATCCAACCATTAAATTCGGTGTTTGTAACGCTTAGTTTATTTTAATTTTATGCATTAGTAATTGTAATCCTATCAAACCAATGATGTATTTTAATTTATTTTACTTTTGTTCATTCGAATATTTGCCGAACAATATCGAACTTTAAACCGTTTCCAATTCCTCGAGAGATCGACCTCGGAGTTACTTGCCGCTTCCTACAAAAGCGATTCATACACTTGCGAGTATATAATTTGTTCATCAACATGAAACATAAGTTAAATACCAATTCATTGCCTGTAACACCCCGAGATATTCGGAATAATTACAGCGCCGTAAACCCTTTAGATAAGGATTTACAAGGCTAATTTTAAAAGAAGTGTAAAAACAATTAAATCGAAACAACTGAAGTTCAAATACAGATTTGATTCAACCGATCAAATGAGTTAACTTATACAACCATATCGAATTGACCTTATTAAAACAGACGTACTCGAGTACTAAACGAACCAAGAAGACAAATCACAATAGCAATAACATCAATCACATCACTGAGCCATCTCATCGTCCTGTCGGTACTGTGGTTGCCTCCCCGCTCCTCGGCTACCTGAACATCAAAACAATGTCCACCCCCGAAGGGGTTAGCAAAACAATGCTAGTACAAGTATCATCATACAACAAATCATCAATGCATCATAAATCATGCAAAAACGGACTTCCGCTACCGGAATCCAACGATGCGAATCCTCACGATTCCATCAACACAATACAAGGTAATCCAACGATCCAGCGCCCTCAGCATAGATCCCCATGATGATCCCGTCGGACCAACGCATGGTGGAAAACCCGTCCAACGATCCAGCGCCCTCAGCATAGATCCCCATGATGATCCCGTCGGACCAACGCATGGTGGACATTCGATCCATCACCCTCAGCATAGATCCTCATGATCCCCTCGGATCATTTATACCATAAATCGATCAACTATGCATACGCATATGCATTTCAATATGTTCATCAATACGAACCAATAACAACAAATATCACGAAAATTTCCAGAAATACATCTCATATTCAACAATATGAACAAAACCACAAGCATGATAAATCGAACTCGACATATGATACTTGCCTCGAAAATGGCAAGGACGAAACACTTCAATGATCTCGACACACTCGAAGGCCGCGTCCTTCGATCAACGTAACAAGCTCGAACCTTAACAAAAGGAACGATATACAAATCATCTCAAGTCGAACGATGGCCTAACAGTTCGGTACAATCTGCCTGGACTGCTTAGCGTGCGCTTACGATTTACGTAACGCGGCGCTAAGCAGCTCGCAGCGTACGCTATCGTGTAAGACTAGCGTGCGCTAGTTACGAACTGACAGTTTGAACCGGCCGATACATAACGTATGCTACGTACGTATCGTGCGCTAACTGAACCCCGATAGCGTACGTTAACTCACATATGTTAGCGTGCGCTACCCTTGCATGGCAGAATACTGCTAACGGAAAACTGGGTTGAAAGGTGGTGAATTCATGAATTCTATGATGATACAACAAGTCATCCTCAAGCATGTCATGCTAATAAGGTTTGTGGAAGTTCCATGATCATGAGGTACAAATATACGGATAATCAACTCAACGTCATATCTTATCTTCGATCTTCAAGAAATATTCTAAGTTCCGATTATTCCAAGTCCCAAAACATATGATTTCTTACGTAAAATATACGAACTAGGTAATCTCCGATTACTGATCATAAATCGATTTGAAAACGCTTAGGAGTCCATAAACTGAGATGGTTCAAAGGTTCATACGATAAATAGTGCCGATACGTCATAGTATCCTTCTAACATGTGATGACCGATCGTAAACGAAATAACTGGCTATCTAAACATGATCAGACATCCTTAAGAACATTACTAACATCGGTGAAGAATCACCTACCTCAAAGTAGTGAAGAACACGGAGGAAGTTGAAGCAATCCAACACCGAAAGCTTGAACACCAATCTCCAATGATATACGATCTTCAATCACGAACTAGGGTGTTGATATGAAGAGTTTAGGATGAAGGAAGTTATGTTCTAAGTGTAAGAATTCGGGTAATGGGAGTAGAGAGAACTGAAATCACGAATAGGATGTTGTCCTATTTATAATAAATGGCTATTAGCGCGCGCTAGACCCTGCTCGTAGCGTGCGCTAACGGCTCACTGACTAAACTGTACTCAGCACTTAGCGTGCGCTATGCATATACCTGTAGCGTGCGCTAAGGCGTTGACTCGGCTTTTCCCCGAAAGCCGTCCAGGTACATCCCGACACTATCCGACAGGGGTCCCCCGGCCAGATCTCACCTACCGCACGTCCCAATCAATATGACCACGCATAGCGTGCGCTAAAGACCCTCAGTAGCGTGCGCTATGAATCCACGTTAGCGCACGCTAAACATATCCGGTAGCGTGCGCTATATGCGCAGGTTTTACAATCTTTAAATCACAACCATGATATTAAACGCTCGACAACATCGGATTATGAAATACGGAGAATAGTACTCGGACAAAAGTACAATCATTACAATATCGCAAGTTCCAATTACATAACAGAAAACTCGGGTATTACATCCTTCCTCCCTAAAAAGAAGTTTCGTCCCGAAACTTAAGATGAAAACAACTCCGGATATCTAGTCTTCATACTGTCCTCCGTTTCCCAAGTGGCCTCTTCGACTCCATGTCGTGACCATTGTACTTTAACCAAATGTATTGGTTTATTCCTCAATTGTTTGATCCGGCTCTCCAGTATCTTGATTGGTCTCTCTTCGAAGGTGCCATCATTAGCTATCTCGATCTCGTCGAAATCAATGACGTGACTGGGGTCCGGTACATACTTCCGCAGTTGGGATACGTGGAACACATTGTGAACGTGACTCAGCGATGGCGGTAAGGCCAACCTGTATGCTAAATCTCCCACTCTCTCGAGGATCTCGAATGGTCCGATATATCTCGGACTAAGCTTGCCTCTCCTCCCAAAACGGAAAATCCCTCGTGTAGGAGACACCTTCAGTAGTACATGGTCCCCAGCGTCGAACTCTAGAGGGCGACGACGTACATCTGCATAAGACTTCTGTCGACCATGGGCAGTCAACAGTCTCTCTCGAATCAAAGCTATCTTCTCTTGAGTCTGAATAATCAATTCTGGTTCCGTCCCGATCAAATCCGAAGAATCATCCCAACATAGGGGTGATCGGCATCTTCTCCCGTATAAAGCTTCAAATGGGGCCATCTTAATAGAAGCATGCCAACTGTTATTATAGGTGAACTCGATCAAGGGCAAGTGAACTTCCCAATCAGTCGACCAATCTAATGCACAAGCTCTAAGCATGTCCTCTACTGTCTGTATAGTTCTTTCAGACTGACCATCCGTTTGGGGATGATAGGCTGTGCTAAAGTTGAGCTCAGTCCCCAGAGCCCTGTGAACTGCTTTCCAGAAGTGTGACACGAAGCGACCATCTCGATCCGAAATAATGGTCCTCGGCGTCCCATGCAATCTGACTATCTCCGCAATAAATACTCGTGCCAATTTCTCGGGTCCCCATGTATCTTTAATTCCCAGAAAATGAGCCGACTTGGTTAGTCGATCAACTACAACCCAAATCATGTTCATTCCCGTTCTAGTCCTCGGCATACTAGTGATGAAATCCATCGAGATATCCTCCCACTTCCACTCAGGGATCGGAAGCGGTTTTTACATTCCGGCAGGTCGTTGATGTTCAATCTTAACCTGCTGACAAGTCAAACACTTCGAAACGTACTCCGCTACGTCCTTCTTCATATTCCCCCACCAGAAGTTTTGCTTTAAATCTTTATACATCTTACTACTGCCTGGGTGAATAGAATAGGGCGCGCTATGAGCTTCCTTTAAAATTGTCCGTCTCAAATCATCATCCTCGGGAACGCAAAGTCGACTCTGAAATCTCAGAACCCCATCGTCTTGTATCACGAATCCTGGGGCTTTTCCTTTCTTTACTTCGTCATATAATTGAAGGATCAGAGAATCGTTCAATTGTTTAGACTTGATCTCCTCGACTAATGATGAAGTCAGTTCCATCACATAAAGTTGCCCTTGGATTCCTGGTGCCCATACTTCAATCCCCTCGCGGATCAGTTCTTGTTGAATACTGGTTTGGGACGTAAGTGCTTCCAACACTCGAAGAGAAACAGGTTTACGGCTCAAAGCATCAGCTACTACGTTTGCTTTCCCCGGATGATAGAGAATCTCCAAGTCGTAATCCTTGATCAATTCCAGCCACCTTCTCTGCCTCATGTTTAACTCTTTCTGACTGAAAATGTACTTGAGGCTCATATGATCTGTAAAGATCTGACAATGAGTGCCGTACAAATAATGTCGCCAAATTTTCAAGGCAAATACCACAGCTGCTAGCTCCAGATCGTGAGTCGGGTAATTAACCTCATACGGTTTCAATTGCCGAGAAGCATAAGCAATCACTTTATCCTTCTGCATCAACACACAACCCAAACCCTGATTTGAAGCGTCAGATACCATGAATCCATCGGCCTCTCGCGCGCTAATATAGGTGTGTCGTCGGCCTCCTCTTAAGTTCGTCAAAACCACTGCACTTCTCATTCCACGTGTACTTTTGAGTTTCTCAGAATAAATGAGTGAGCGGACGAGCAATTTTGGAAAATCCCTCTACAAAGCGGCGATAATATCCAGCAAGTCCTAAGAAGCTTCGGACTTCTTTCACGTTTTTAGGAGCTTCCCATTCCAAGATTGCTTCGACTTTCTTCGGGTCCACCTGAACTCCATCGGCTGATATCACATGCCCAAGGAAGGTTACTTCCTTAAGCCAGAACTCACATTTTGAAAGTTTAGCATACAGCTGTTCCTTCCTCAAGGTGCTCAAAACCACACGTAAATGCTCGGCATGTTCCTCTGCGTCCTTCGAATATATCAAAATGTCATCAATGAAGACGACCACAAATTTATCCAAGTATTCCAAGAATACCCGATTCATCAATTGCATGAATACTGCAGGAGCATTGGTAAGTCCAAATGGCATTACTACAAATTCATAATGCCCGTACCGGGATCTGAAAGCAGATTTCGGTATATCCGATTCCTTAATTCTCAACTGGTGGTATCCTGATCGCAAGTCAATCTTCGAGAATACCCTTGCCCCTTGCAGTTGATCAAACAAGTCGTCGATCCGAGGTATAGGATACTTATTCTTGATTGTCATCTTGTTGAGCTCCCTGTAATCAATACATAGTCGGAGGGATCCGTCTTTCTTCCGGACAAAGAGAACGGGCGCTCCCCAAGGAGAAACACTAGGTTGGATAAAGCCTTTCTGTAACAATTCCTCCAATTGCTTCTTGAGTTCATACATCTCGGTTGGCGCCATGCGGTATGGTGCTCTGGAAATAGGAGCTGCTCCAGGCTCTAATTCGATAGTGAATTCCACTCCCCTCTGCGGAGGTAACCCAGGTAGTTCGTCAGGAAATACATCTGAGAACTCATTCACAATTGAAATAGACGAGAGCTCTACTCCTTCCTCTTTCCTCATGGCATAGCACCAAAGTCCGTGACATCCCTGCTTCAGTAATTTCACAGCTTTCATTGCCTTGATCAATTTTCCCGAGCTTCCCGGTCTCCATCCTCGGAATAAGTGTTCAGATCCGTCATCAGCAATGATGGAAATGACTCTCTCTCGGTAATTCAGCACAGCTCCATAACGGTTGAGCCAATCATCTCCGAGAATTAAATCGTCACCGTAGATGTCAACTACAATGAGATTCGATGGCCACTCTCTCCCTTCTATAGATACTGGGAAATCCCTAGCTTCTAGTGTTCCCACAATTTTCTCTCCGCTCGGTAATCCCACAACATATGGCTCACAATTATACAAGCACGAGATTTTCAAACGATTAACACAGTTCAACGATATAAAAGAATGTGTAGCTCCCGAATCGAACAAGACACTAACTGGTTGCAAAAGGATCTGAATCGTACCTGACAGGCGCGGAGGAACGGACCCAGCACTGGATGTCTCTCTCTTCCCAACGTTCTGCTGCTGAAATCCACTCTGCTGCGTCTGGTTCACACTCGTCTCCTTCGGAACTGGAGCTGGAGTGTGAGTGCCAAAAGATCGGGTCGCATTCCCACAAAACGTTGCGCGGTGTCCTTCCTGTCCACACTCGAAACAGGTTACAGCAGGCGCGAAACAATCACGTCGAACATGTCCCGCTTTGCCACAGTTATAACACTTTTTCCCTGTGTCTGAAACAGTTGGTGCTGCCCGGAACTTCTTTCCACCTCGAGAAGGATGCGGAGGTCTCCTGGATGAATGAAAAGAGGACTGACCCCTGCGAGGTCCGCTATTCTTATCCTCCGTGAAGTTGCCAGACACCTTCTGTTTCTTTGCTTCCGTCGCTTTCTCTACTGCTGCCTCCTTCATGTCATAGGCCAACGCCTTGTCCTGATACTGTCGCAAGGTGGTACATTCAAATCCGGACATATACTGCTGAATTTCCGGCTTCATTCGCATGTCAAAATGAAAAATCTTCTCCGCCTCGGTCCTGACCAAGTGGCGCACATAAGTCAGCTGGTGATTAAAAGTCTTAATCACGTCCGTCACAGATGCTTCCGAATTTTGTGGTGAGAAAAACTCCCGAACTCGGGCTTCTCTAACTGGACGAGGACAATACTGTGCCTCCATCATCACTTTGAATTCCGTCCAGTCAACATTGTGCTCCTCTGGTCGAATGGCCTCCCACCAGTCGAAAGCCTCCCCGGTCAAAAGATACTGGGCGACCGGAACCTTCCTATCGTTGGGACAGTTAATCCCTGCAAAAATCTTTTCTAATTCCTTTAGCCAATGATCCCACGAAAGCGTTTCAGCGGAACCGTCAAATTTCGGAGGATGCAATTTGACCACCTCGGTAAGCCATTTATCTCCCCGATTATCCACGTTATGTCATTGTCCCATCGCTCGCATGCGATCCACAACTTGAGCAAACCGGTTTATCTGGGCAACCACTGCCAAGCACTCCGGCATGTTAGGATCTGCATTATTATTTGCCGATCCTCGCCGTCCCCTAATGGGAATCCGTTTGACTAGCGGCTATCTCTCGGAGTAGATACCGACTCTTCTTGCCTCGCATTTCCACGTCCGCGTCCACGACCGCGTCGCCCACGACCTCCTCTCAACATACCGTAAACATAAATACTCAATATCCAGGACAAACTTTCTCAAAGTACATTCATCAATGTTTACAAGACATGAATTAAATAAAACAAGAGTATTCGAGATTAGGAAACTTACAACCACACCACTGACGATGCCGGCTCAGCAGTTGATGTTACGAACGACCAATAATCAAATAACGTAAATGCACTAACTAACCCGATTGCCAAGATATCCATAATCTTAGCTCCGATACCATATTCGTAACACCCGAGATATTCGAATAATTACAGCGCCGTAAACCCTTTAGATAAGGATTTACAAGGCTAATTTTAAAAGAAGTGTAAAAACAATTCAATCAAACAATCAAGTTCAAATACAGATTTGATTCAACCGATCAAATGAGTTAACTTATACAACCATATTGAATTGAATTTATTAAAACAGACGTACTCGAGTACTAAACGAACCAAGAAGACAAATCACAATAACAATAACATCAATCACATCACTGAGCCATTTCATCGTCCTGTCGGTACTGTGGTTGCCTCCCCGCTCCTCGGCTACCTGAACATCAAAACAATGTCCACCCCCGAAGGGGTTAGCAAAACAATGCTAGTACAAGTATCATCATACAACAAATCATCAATGCATCATAAATCATGCAAAAACGGACTTCCGCTACCGGAATCCAACGATGCGAATCCTCACGATTCCATCAACACAATACAAGGTAATCCAGCGATCCAGCGCCCTCAGCATAGATCCCCATGATGATCCCGTCGGACCAACGCATGGTGGAAAACCCGTCCAACGATCCAGCGCCCTCAGCATAGATCCCCATGATGATCCCGTCGGACCAACGCATGGTGGACATTCGATCCAGCGCCCTCAGCATAGATCCTCATGATCCCCTCGGATCATTTATACCATAAATCGATCAACTATGCATACGCATATGCATTTCAATATGTTCATCAATACGAACCAATAACAACGAATATCACGAAAATTTCTAGAAATACATCTCATATTCAACAATATGAACAAAACCACAAGCATGATAAATCGAACTCGACATATGATACTTGCCTCGAAAATGGCAAGGACGAAACACTTAAATGATCTCGACACACTCGAAGGCCGCCTCCTTCGATCAACGTAACAAGCTCGAACCTTAACAAAAGGAACGATATACAAATCATCTCAAGTCGAACGATGGCCTAACAGTTCGGTACAATCTGCCTGGACTGCTTAGCGTGCGCTACGTACTCTACGTAACGTGCGCTAAGCAGGCCTGTTAGCGTACGCTATCGTGTAAGACTAGCGTGCGCTAGTTACGAACTGACAGTTTGAACCGGCCGATACATAACGTACGCTACGTACGTATCGTGCGCTAACTGAACCCCGATAGCGCACGTTAACTCACATATGTTAGCGTGCGCTACCCTTGCATGGCAGAATACTGCTAACGGAAAACTGGGTTGAAAGGTGGTGAATTCATGAATTCTATGATGATACAACAAGTCATCCTCAAGCATGTCATGCTAATAAGGTTTGTGGAAGTTCCATGATCATGAGGTACAAATATACGGATAATCAACTCAACATCATATCTTATCTTCGATCTTCAAGAAATATTCTAAGTTCCGATTATTCCAAGTCCCAAAACATATGATTTCTTACGTAAAATATACGAACTAGGTAATCTCCGATTACTGATCATAAATCGATTTGAAAACGCTTAGGAGTCCATAAACTGAGATGGTTCAAAGGTTCATACGATAAATAGTGCCGATACGTCATAGTATCCTTCTAACATGTGATGACCGATCGTAAACGAAATAACTGGCTATCTAAACATGATCAGACGTCCTTAAGAACATTACTAACATCGGTGAAGAATCACCTACCTCAAAGTAGTGAAGAACACGGAGGACGTTGAAGCAATCCAACACCGAAAGCTTGAACACCAATCTCCAATGATATACGATCTTCAATCACGAACTAGGGTGTTGATATGAAGAGTTTAGGATGAAGGAAGTTATGTTCTAAGTGTAAGAATTCGGGTAATGGGAGTAGAGAGAACTGAAATCACGAATAGGATGCTGTCCTATTTATAATAAATGGCTATTAGCGCGCGCTAGACCCTGCTCGTAGCGTGCGCTAATGGCTCACTGACTAAACTGTACTCAGCACTTAGCGTGCGCTACGCATATACCTGTAGCGTGCGCTAAGGCGTTGACTCGGCTTTTCCCCGAAAGCCGTCCAGGTACATCCCGACACTATCCGACAGGGGTCCCCCGGCCAGATCTCACCTACCGCACGTCCCAATCAATATGACCACGCATAGCGTGCGCTAAAGACCCTCAGTAGCGTGCGCTATGAATCCACGTTAGCGCACGCTAAACATATCCGGTAGCGTGCGCTATATGCGCAGGTTTTACAATCTTTAAATCACAACCATGATATTAAACGCTCGACAACATCGGATTATGAAATACGGAGAATAGTACTCGGACAAAAGTACAATCATTACAATATCGCAAGTTCCAATTACATAACAGAAAATCTCGGGTATTACATTGCCCACGCAGGGGACTTAAACCAAGTTTAAAAGTAAACAGTCTAACTCCAGTACTCGACAATGCAATGACAAAACATAAAAATACAGACTCGAGCCACATCATCATGCCAGCCCATCCTTTGCGTGCGCATCCCGTGCCAGCTCCTCAGCTCGACCAGTACCTGAAATGCATAAGACGCATTTCCCCCATTTAAGGGGTTAGCATTCGAATAGCTAGTGCAAGTACACAATTACACATCATTATATACATACACGATTCAACGCAAATAAATCATTAGGAAAGATCATTTTAAGAATCAATATTCCGGAATATCACATTTACACCAAAACGGTAAATAATCAAGTTTTCCACATCACAAATATCAACGCTTGGTAACTCGCGGCCGTACCCATTAGTATCGACCCCCAGAAGTCCCGTCGAACCGTCCCCAGGTGAGAAACCACTTCCGCGGCTGTACCCATTAGTATCGGCCCCCAGAGGTCCCGTCGAACCGTTCCCAGGTGGAAGAATATCAACACACGCATACAAATCCACTTCTGTGGTCGTACCCATTAGTATCGGCCCCCAGAGGCCACATGCCATCCCCAGGTGGAAGAGTAACCATCACAATCATTCAATAATCCAGTTTACATCATTCGCATCAAAACCGTACACACATAATGAAATATAATACATGTACTTGCCTGATTAATACGACGTGAAGGAAAATGGTGAACAGAAAGGTTTTGACCCGAATAATCTTCACAATTTCAATCCTAACACAATAACGATGAACAACCAATCTTAAAACTACGAAAACATTGGAATACATCCTGGTTCTACCCGCTGCAACCATTAGTCGAACATAAACATGGTTATCGTCGACTATAATTGACGAACAATGGAAAACTTGGAGTTTAAAACCACAAGTCCTCAATAAAAACGAAGTATTACAAGTACACGATCGAAGTCTAGCAATAATCCACTGATAATTCGGACTAAAAGAGTCAAATCCCAAGAAATCCCCAACCCTCGTCTTACCTTGATTCGGATGGTGGAAAGTGTTAGGAACTTGAAGAATTCACGCAATGAATGCATGGATGGTAGTGGATGATGGTATTCAGTCGGAATCGGCCCTAACCCTCGTCTGGAATCGCTCAAAACCGAGAAGGATAAGAAATGATGGAAAAATGACGAAGTTGACTGCTACTGTCCTATTTATATTAAACAGGCTTAGCGCACGCTACGCACAAGCATTAGTGTGCGCTAACGGGGTGTGGAAAAGCAGTCAGCCTACTGTCCTCTCGTTAGCGTACGCAAGCTAATATGATTAGCGTGCGCTAATGTTAGGAATTAGCGTGCGTTAACGCTGAATTAGCGTACGCTACCTGGTCCAGTGCCGAAATATTGACCTCACTGCCCAGCCCGCTAAAATCATTAGCGCACGCTACTAATTCCAAGTTAGCGTATGCTAACCACTTAGCGCTAGCGCGCGCAAGGAAAACAGGTGTAGCGTGCGCTACTCAGGCAGCAGTCCAGTACTGCTCAATACACTGCTGCCGACAACACAAAAAGAAGTCGAAACGCGAAGCAAGTCCAGAATCCAGAAATACGAACACGGAATATTCAAGATGACAGAGTTAAGCGCTGAAAGAAAATACAACTCCGATCACCGGAGAGCCCGTAATACGGTAAGAAAAATGAAATTCCCCTAAACTTATGGGAAATTACAAAAATGGCCCAAGTGCCCGAAAATCACGATACGACGTCGGATTAACAAACCGAAAGTTTCAACACGACCAACTCAACCATACAAACTTATGCAAACCAAGAAACTACGAAAACGAACGAGTTTTACGAGAATCGAACGTACATGCGACAAGATATAATTCAAGATGAAATTATGCTAAAACAACCTCGAAACTCGTCCAAACGGAAAATCTCCAAGAACAAAATAGGTTCAGAATTTCAAAACAGTAACAAGTGAGTCGTTCGAAACGAACATACACTAAAAATAGAAATTACCAAAAATAGAAGGTACGGATATTACAGTTCCGATATGCCAATTTTCAATAATGGATAAAATAATGTATTTTCTATAGTTGTTTTCTTTTATTTGTATGTACCTATAATAAAATAATATATTTGGTTGTTTTTTCTATTGTAGATCTTGATGACAATATAGATCCTACAAGTAAAAGAAAAAAACTGTGGGCAGAGATTTTAATCGAGCTATAAATAGTAATGGATCACCAATGCATGTTGGTATGATTAATTATTTTTAATTCATAAAGTCATATATGCAAACATTATTATAAGGGAAAATTTTTCTTTACACTAATAACTTTTGGCTGTTTTTGAAGTTACACTAATAACTTTTTTTTTCACACTCGATACTCAAACCTTTGTTAACTTTTCGATGTTACACCAAATTATGGACGGCGTCAATTTGTCCGTTAGTTTCCGTTAATAAGGGTAAAATTAGGGTTAAAGACACACATAAACCTTTTGCAGGTGTTTCAAATTACACCCAAACAAATTTAAATTGAACTTTCAATATATTGTTTTTAAATAATTAATAAAAAATAAAAAAGTACAATAAAAGTAAAAAAAAACTTATTCCATGGAAGGAGCTCTGATTCATTCTCGTTGTATTTATATTTATTTTTCTAAAATTAATGTTAATGATTATAATAAATTCAAAATAATTATTTAAATTTAACTTTCAATATTATTATATTTAAATAAATAATAAAAAATAAAAAAAGTAAAATTAAATTAAAGAAGCCTTCTTCAAAGCTCCGCTTCCATGGCATCAAGCTCTGATTTGGAGCATCGTGCCTTGGAAGCTTTTAATTTAACAAAAATTTAAAAAATGTTTTAATTTATTTATTTTTCATTTATAAAATTAATTATACTGTTTTAACTTTCCGTTTGTTTATAAAATTTACTTTTTATAACATTACAATGTCCTAATTTTCTAATATTTATTCTAAAAATTAAGAAAAATTAATTTTATAAAAAGTAAATTTTATGAATAAAATTAGAACATTATAATTAATTTTATAAATAATAAATAAATTAATTAAAATATTTTTTTAGTTTTTTGTTCACATTAAAAGCTTCATATATATATATATATATAGTAACAAATATACTATAATAAATAACAAAAAATACACATTTATATATATACATATATATATATTATATTAACAAATACAGTAATAATATATATTATATATAATATTAATATATTATATATATATAATATTAATATATGTTATATATAATATTAATATATATATTTTTATAAATATGGCATTACTGTAAGTTGAAATTAACAATATATATAATTTTAATTATTTTTTATATATTGTCCTTTATATTTTACAATATATATAAGTTGAAATTAACAATATTAATACCGTAGTAATATTGTTTTACTTTTTATTTTTTATTAATTATTTAAATACAATAATATTGAAAGCTAAATTAAAATAATTATTTTGAATTTATTATACATTTTAACATTAATTTTAGAAAAAGAAATGTAAATACAACGAGAATGAATCAGAGCTCCTTACATGGAATAAGTTTTTTTTAATTTTATTTTACTTTTTTTATATTTTATTGATTATTTAAATACAATAATATTGAAAGTTAAATTAAGTTTGTTTCGGTGTAATTTGAAACACCTGCAAAAGGTTACTGTGTGTCTTTAACCCTAATTTTACCCTTATTAACGGAAACTAACGGACAAATTGACGCCATCCACAATTTGGTGTAACGTGGAAAAGTTAACAAAGGTTTGAGTGTCGAGTGTGAAAAAAAAAGTTACTAGTGTAACTTCAAAAACACCCAAAAATTATTAGTGTAACGAAAAATTTTCTCTTATTATAATATATGCAGCTCGGTTATTACATTTTTCACTATGAATAAATATATATCTATATGTATTTATTATTATTTTTTTACATTCAAAATATTGGGACATTGGCGATTCGTCACATAATTGCAGATATTGTGGTGCTTTGTTCTGGTGTAATGAAAGATTATCTACCTCCTCCGAGATAAAACCCGTATATTCTGGATGATGTGGTAGGGATGGAAAAATACAACTCCCCAAATTGAACAAACCTCCTCAAACATTGCAACAACTATTACATGGAGACAGTGATAAGAACAAATATTTTCGTGATAATATTCGATCATACAATAGCATGTTCTCATTTACATCCATTGGAGCAAAAATAGATACGAGTATTAATCAGGGCAAATCAACTCCGATCATTAAGATGCAAGGTCAAAATTACCACTTAATGGGCAATCTACTGCCACCAGATAGTGAGGCACCAAAGTTTGCTCAGCTTTACATCCACGATACTGAAAACGAGGTGGCAAACAGAATAAATGATGTTAGGTACTTTTATATTTTTTTAATTTTTAGTTATGTAATCCAATTTATGTGATGCGATAAAATTGCCAATTTCAACTAATTTTTTATTTATAATTTAAATGTGTAGGAAAAGTAGTGAGTCAAAAATGATCTTCATTCGGAAATAGTTCATGAACTGAAGACTATGTTGGATGAGAACAATGTGTTGGTCAAGTCGTTTAGGATGGCGAAAGAGAGAGTGTTGGATGATAAAGTTCAGACATTAAGCTGAAATTAATTGGGAAGCGAGGTAAGGATGGAAGAACATATAATATACCATCAGTGTCTGAAGTTGGTGCATTAATTGTTGGAGATTTTGACCGAGTAGATGAGGATAGAGATATTTTGGTAGAGACACGATCAGGAAAGCTTGACCGCATCAACGAGCTGAATGCAGCTTACCTTGCATTGCAATATCCTCTTATTTTTCCATACGGTGAGGATGGTTACCGGGAGGATATAGAATTTGCCGAAGGTAAGGCATGCGAAGGGGGGAGGAAAAACATTAGCCAGAGGGAATTTTTCGCCTACCGTATGCATGACACGGATGATGAGGCGACTACATTATTGCACTCTAGGAAACTATTCCAACAATTTTTGGTTGATGCATTTACAACTGTTGAGTCAGCAAGAACAAGGTGGGTCCGTCAAAATCAGCCGCAACTGATGTCGCAATTGTACAAAGGTATTCAAGATGCATATTTGAGATGCTTCTGCACAAGAAAAACGCATCATATTGCCCTCTTCATTTAATGGTAGGCCCAAAAACATGATACAAAATTATAAAGATGCCATGGCTATATGCAGATGGGCTGGATACCCTGATCTATTCATCACATTCACCTGCAACTTGAAATGGCCTGAGGTCACTAGATTTTTAGATAAAAGAAAGTTGAAACCAGAAGACCGTTTTGACATAGTCTGTAGGGTATTTAAAATGAAGTTGGATAAGTTGATGAATGATATTCAGAAGAAAAACATATTCGGTGAAGTAACGACAGGAAATCTTTTAAATTTTATTATTTTATACCATGATATTGATGTAAAATTTGATAAAATATATATTTTTTGATTTTTAACTATAGTATGTTTTGTAAATTTCAGTTGTGTACACCATCGAGTTTCAAAAACGTGGGTTGACACATGCGCACATATTGGTATTTCTATGTAAGAAAGATGGATTTACAACAGCAACGACGATCGACGATGTTATATCTACAGAGAGACCCGATCAGAAGAGTGAACCTGAGTACCACGCTTCTGTTATAGAGTACATGATTCATGACCATGCGGAGCTGCTAACAAGTCGTCTCCATGCATGTTTGATGGAAAATGTACAAAGTATTTCCCTAAGAATTATGTCGAAGAGACTACAATTGATGAGGAAGGATACCCAACATATAGACGAAGATATGATGGACGGTTTGTTCTGAAGAATGGTGTGCCGCTTGACAACAGATACGTTGTATTGCACAATCATTATCTACTACTTAAGTATGGAGCCCATTTGAACGTCGAGTGGTGCAATCAGTGAAGAGCAATAAAGTATCTTTTTTAATACATAAACAAAAGAAATGATCAAGTGACTGCATCATTTTACAAAAGCTCGCCAAATTTTAATTATGTAGAAGATATCGACGAGGTCAACCAGTACTATGACTGCAGATATGTTTCTTCATGTGAGGCAGCATGGAGACTTCTTGGATTTGTGCTTCATTACAAAGATCCACCCGTTGAACGCCTCAACTTTCATCTTCCTGACGAACAAACTGTTGTTTTTAGTGATCAAGATGAAATATCCAGTGTGCTAGCAAAACCTACTGTGCCAAAGCTAATTTCTAGCTTGGTTCGAGGCTAATGATAGGTATCATTGGGCAAACAATCTTACTTATGAGGAATTTCCGCAGTATTTTGTTTGGATTCAAAAAGACCGAATATGGAATCCAAGAAGAAGGAAAAGAATAGTTATTGGATGTGTTATTTTTGTTCCTCCAAGATGTGGAGATATGTACTACTTGAGGTTAATGATTAATACTGTTTGCGATGCGAAATGCTATAAGGATTTGATGAAAGTCTATGGTATCCAGTACGATACCCTACGTGATGCATGCTATGCATTGGGTTTGTTGACCAACGGTAAAGAATATATTGATGCCATCGTAGAATTAAGCCAGTTTGCCTCTGCGCATTCGATGCGGCCATTTTTTCTACATTGCTTTCATCAAATTGTATCAGCCGAACTGAACATGTTTGGGAAGCCTGTTGGGTGTACTTATCTGGGGATGTTCAAGAAAAACAATGCTAATTGGCCCATCAAAGAGGTATGTTTAATCCATTATATTTCTTCAAAATTTTCTTTCTTAATGAAAAAAAATAGTTTCCACATAAAGAATATTGATTTTTATCTCAAATTTACGTCTGACCAAAGAAGATATTATAAATTACATGTTGGTAGATATCGAGATGCTTTTGCAGGCTGGTGGAAAAAAATTGAAAGATTTTCATCCCATGTGAATATCAGGCAGTCGTTACTTCAATGGATCACGTAATAGATTGATACTCGACGATCTAAGATATGATCCAATAGCTCTCTCATTAGAGCATGATAACCTACTACAAAGCATGAATGTCGACCAACATTGTGTTTACGATGTGATCATGTCTTCAATTGATAATAACAAAGGGGGGGGGGGTCTTCATATATGGCTATGGTGGCACCGGAAAGACCTTTGTGTGGAGGACACTATCATCATGTTTGAGGTCGCAAGGAGAAATAGTTTTAAATTTGGCATCAAGCGGTATTGCTTCTCTTTTACTACCCGATGAAAGAATAGCCCATTCAAGATTTTCCATTCCATTCGAGATTAACGGAGAATCGACATGTAATATCAAACTTGGAAGTCATCTCGCTGAATTGCTAATGAAAACAAAACTTATCATATGGGATGAGGCACCAATGATGCACAGACAATGTTTTGAGGCCTTGGACACTTCATTGAAGGACATAATGAAGAATATTGATCCGGCTAATCAGAAAAAACCTTTTGGAGGTAAAATCGTTGTGTTTGGTGGTTATTTTCGTCAAATATTACCCGTAATTCCAAAAGCTCGAAGACCTGAAATTGTTGGTGCTGCCATCAATTCATATCCACTATGGAAACACTGTAAGGTTCTTCGACTGACCAAGAATATGAGGCTGCAAAATACATCATCACTACAAGAAATAGAAGAGCTACAACATTTTCCCGAATGGATTTCCAATATTGGAGATGGTATTATTAGGGAACATGACGAAGAAGGAATTACCATTGACATTCCTCGTGATTTTTTGATTCAAGACTTTGAGGATCCTATCCCAGCAATTGTTGAGAGCACATATCCATCCTCTGGTATTTATACTCAAGATTCATCTTACTATAAAGAAAGGTCCATTTTGGCGCCTACACTTGACGTCGTTGATGAAGTGAATCAGTACATGAACGCACAATTACCTGGATATGGACGCTTATTTTTAAGTTCGGACGAACCATGTCATTCAAACAAGACTACTGATGTCATCAATGCACTTGACACAACTGAATTTTTGAATGAAATCAGATCTTTAGGGGTTCCAAGCCATGAACTTAATTTGAAAGTAGGTACTCCGGTGATGTTGCTATGAAATATTGACCATCCAATTGGACTGTGCAATGGTACAAGAATGGTCGTCACAAAGATTGGGAACCATGGTATTGAAGCTGAGATTTTAACAGGAAGTAACACAGGACATCGAGCACTAATTCCTAGAATATTGTTGATACCTTATGATCCCAGGCTACCAGTCAAATTCACAAGAAGGTAATATTTCTTGATTGTGTCATTTGCGATGACCATAAATAAGAGCCAAGGTCAATCTTTGACTCATGTTGGACTATTTCTAAGGAAATCAGTTTTTTGTCACGGTCAACTGTATGTAGCTTTGTCAAGGGTTACTCATCCAAAGGATCTCAACTTGATATGCGACAAAGAGAACAATAAATCTACCACAATAAGAGATATCATCTATAGGGAGGTCTTCCGCCATTTGTACAAATCGTTATTTTCATTTATCTCGGATAATATTAAATATATCGCACTGTGTTAAATTGATCTTAATATTTTTTCTCTTAATGATTTAAACTCTCTCAAAGTGCAAATATCTCAACTATTTACATATTTAGCTACCTAATTATTTTTTTTGATATTGTGGTTTCAAGTTTATACTTGTTAATCCTTGGGACAACAGTTTCGGCCTCTCAAAACTGCTACCATTTAAATTATTAGATGTGTATCTGGCTCCTTAGTTCTTAAATATCCTCAACTACTGTGCACAAGGACTCGTCCCCTAAGTGATTGCTTCATACTGGACCTAGCCTATCCAACCGCAGATTCCCACCAAGTTCAGTCGTCTCTCAATGATTGCTTCATGCTGGATCTCACCCGTCCAGTCGCGCGTTCTCACCGAGATCAGACCACCCACACTGTCTCTTGAAGTCCTCAATATTTAGTTGTTTCACCAGCGTACCCCGGGGCTAGGACCTGCCCTTCAACTGAAACTGAGGGGTCATAGACCCCTAAATAAATTCGCGTTTCTTGTGAGATTCGAACTCGGGTGACCATTGGGGCAAGCCCAATGGTTTACCCAATCATCTCAAACCTACTAAAAATTAAAAGAAATAATTCATCTGAGCCTACTAAAAATTAAAAGAAATAATCTAATATATTTATCTAGTGGATTGTTTTCAAGGTCATTGCTAGAAGGAGTGAGGTCGTGAATGAGAGATATAATATAGTATATCTACTCACACTTTGAGGTCAGACTATTTGTGGGGTAGGATCTGCGCAGTCTGCAGGCGTGGTGCATGTCCGCCTTGGCTGGCAGATCGATCGGACACACACCCGTGTGGGTGTGTGTAATCTAACGGCTCTGATCTGTACACGTCTTGTGCTTGTAGAATCTGCCCCTATTTGTGATAATAGACTTTTAAAACTAGCACTTGCTATAATGGACTTCTAAGTATTTTGCAATATGTGTCTGGTTTTAATTTTTTCAAGAGTATTTCAGTCTTTTTGTGTTCATCTTCTTTCTGAAACCCATTTTCACCATTGACAATTTTTTAAGAACTTGAAACTCGAATATATCATATGTTTCACAACAAAATATACTCATTTAAATTGCACTAAAAGTGTCTCTTTCCCCTTTACAATGGGATATCAATTATAACTATCAAAAATTAACTTTCAAGAATTTGTATATTTAAAAGGCAAAATAGCTCTACTAGGGACTGAAGTTTGCCATTTTTATCACTTAAGGGACTAAAGTTTTAAGTGTTTCAAAGAAGGGACTAAAGTTTAATCCGTTTCACCCGTTAGGGACTCCGTTAGTTTGGTTCCGTTAAGTTTTAACGGATTGATGATATGGCCGTTAAGTGCCACGTGTCAGCATTTTATTGGTCGGTAATAATAAAATAATAATAATAAAATTTTTCAGATTTTTGTAATAAATAAAATAATAACAAAAAATATAAAAGTCTAAAAAAATATAAAAAATAAAAAAATCTGTATTTTTTTAGAAAAATTGAAACTTTATTTTTTTTAAAAACTGGAATATTAATATTAAAAATCTAATGCTTTTATTTAAAGATAAAAATAAAAATTAAATACATTAATAATTTCAGATTTGTAATAATAATAAAAATATAAAAGTCTAAAAAAATATAAAAAAATAAAAAAATCTGAATTTTTTAAAAAAATGAAACTTTATTTTTTTCTCAAATTTTTAAAAAATCTGGAATATTAGTACTTAAAATCGGATGTTTTTATTTAAAATTTGAAAATAAAAAATAAAAAATTAAAAATTTTGGATCTAATTTATAAACTTTTTATTTAAATAGAGATATTATTCTTCATAAATAAATAGAAAACTGGATCTAATTTTTCATAATATTAATAAATAAATATTATTTTACAAAAAAATCTAAATATAAAAAAACAAATTATAAATCAAATCCAAATATTTTTAACTTTAAATAAAAGAATTAGATTTTTAATATTAATATTCCAGATTTTAAAAAAAAAAAAAAGTTTCAATTTTTCTAAAAAATACAGATTTTTTTTATTTTTATTTTTCAGGCTTTTACATTTTTTGTTATTATTTTATTATTATTAGAAAAATCTGGAAATTTTTATTATTATTTTATTATTACCGACCAATACAATCTGACACGCACTTAACGCCACATCATCAATCCGTTAAAACTTAACGAACCAAACTAACGAGTCCCAACAGTGAAACTGATTAAACTTTAGTCCCTTCTGAACAACTTAAAACTTTAGTCGCTAAGTGATAAGCATGTGCTTCGATCCTATAGAGCTATTTTACCTATTTAAAAAACTTCAATTAATGTATAGCTTTCTTAGTTTGTTCTTTTAAATTTCTTTCACCAAACTAAAATATTAATAGTGAAAATCAATATCAATTTGTGGAGGAGAAAAAGAAGACTTTGTTGCAATTTGAATGACTTAATTTCGTTAAAAAAATGAGTGTGATATTTAAATTTTAATTCCTTAAAAGCTTCAACAATGGTGAAAATGGGTTTGAGAAAGAAGATGATACAAAAAGACTGAAATACCCTTGAAAAAATTAACGGAGTTAGCAAGACTTGACGTTAATACACACATTATAAAAAAGTTAAAAGTCCGGTATAACAAGTGGTAGTTTTAGAAATCTAGTATCTCAAGTGATTTGACATCCAAAATACTGAGTACACAAAGTTCATTTTAGTCTATATCTAATCTCGTGGAATTGTTTTCAAAATCATTGCCAGGAGTGAGGTGGTGAATGAGCTAATATCTGTTACATATGAAAAATGATGGAACTTAAGAAGGAATTTAAATAGTAGAATAATATTAAGTATTTTTTATAGTTGTTATTTAGAATTTTAATAATGTAGCAATTTAAATCTGATAAAATTTATTTTGTGATTTAATTATTAATCTTAGCCTATAAATAAAGATTTAAGAACTATGTTTTATTAATACTGACATTATTGTTATTTAATTATTCCGAATTTATTTCTTCATTCTTATTTCATTATCAATGGCACTCTGTTCACTGAAATATTTTTTATAGTTATGTTGATCTCTTTTACCTTATCAAACCGACCATTCTCTCGTTGGGTGGGGTTATGTGGGATAAAACTGAAAGTGAATGACAAAGAAGTTCAACTTAAATAATCTAAAATAGACTCAAGGGATTGGGGCCCAATGAGCACTTCAAATTTCACACGGGCGGTGCCACAACCGCGTCTATTCAGTAATGTCGGTTCAATTCACGGAATGGTGTGTTTGATTTTTATTTTTTCTAGAGAGATGCATGGGTTCGAAATAGAAATGTACCTATAATTTTAAAAGTGTCTTTCCGCACACAGATCAGCACGCCGCCATCCGTCCGTCGGCTCGATCGGTCTCGATCGAAGGACGATTTTTATTCGGTAAAAATTTATTTTACTGAAAATACTTTAATTATTAATTCCGAATTTTTCGGATTTGGATAAACATCAATTTAATTGATAATTATAACTATCAAGTTATGTGATAATTATCGGACTAATATTAATATATTAGGATAAATGTTGAAGAGACGTCACAATTAGGATTCCTAAGTAGCGTATCTCTACCATCTTCACCTTTAAATACATATGTGAGGGGGCCGGTTTTAGAAGAAATCTTCGTCCGTTTTTTCAGCCAAAAAATTCCGACTTCGCTTTTTTTCGGAAGTAATTTCTCTTCATATTTTTTGTCGCGTTGGTGGTAGTTCAGGTTTATTCTAGTTCGCTGAGGGTGCGATGATCGATTTATCAACCTATCGAGATGTTGTTTTATCCGGGGAGGCAGGCACTATACACTGTGGTGGAGGCGAATTTGCTTTAAGGAGACTGATTTTCTGGACTCAATATCGCCCGCATTCGGATTTACCTCCTTTGATTAATTATATATATACATATATATTATTTAATACTTTCGTCATTAACGAATTTGTCTCCTACTTGGTTCTCAAATTTGTAGCTCATGCAGTAGACTCAAAACATGGATCCGACAGCGGTGATGATGGAAGAGAACGAAAGAAAGCACTTAAACTTTCTGCAAAGAAGATTGATGCTGGAAACAATGCAGAAAAGTAAGCTTTCCTCATCATTAATATTCACATGATTAAGTGTGCATGTTTCTTATTTAATTTGGAATGAGATATATAGAATGATTCATGCGTTGGATAACGATATTGGCAGTTTGTTTTCATGGTAAATATACCAACAATCTTAAAGAAAATTAAATTATTTCGTAGCATAAATTTCGAAATCATAAATATCGTATTTGTGCTTTATTTTCCATCTATGGATTTATAGTGGAAATTAATTTAAACATGTTTGGATCTGCTCAAACTCTTGAAAATACTGATTTATTATTTTTGAAATTATTAAAAGATATTTGGATCTTCTCATGGGCGTCATGAGATGTCGGATATGATGTTCCACCGAGCGGACTCCACGATATGCAAAAAGGCATTGACTTAGTTTTCAACATGAATCAGATTTTGGTTCTGGGTCCAATTTTGAGAATTTGATTAAGTAATTGGATGGTTTTGCAAATTTCTAAACCTATTGAACTTGGAATAGCTGATTAGAATAAAAATTATGAATTACACATCGATCATTATTTAGAAAGTGTTTATGGTTAATATAAATGAGAAGAATTTATATTATTTGTTGCCATGCGTTTTGCTAAATAAGATTGTGATTATATTTGCTATTATATAATCATGCATATGATAATTTCGATACGGTATAGCATTGCTTGATAAGAGCCGAATCAATTATTAATTGATTATTCGATTAAGATGTTAAGATAATTTAGTTTAATTAAGATATTAACTAAATAGGATTCGTTGATTGAGTTTAATCATTTATGTGACTAATGGTATTATATGGCACGTAAGCCATGTCAATAATTTAATTGTTAAATTATATAGTTAACAATTATTTGACCTTAAATTTATGGAATAGAGTTATATCTTACGTCAATTGTGTGATTTGCCCATCACTTTTGTACACTCCTGACCGAGACAAGAAAGTACCAACCATATAGTTGGATATTAGGTTGCACGAATGATTATTCCAACATCATTTTATAATTAATCTTGTTTAGTTATCGTTTGATTATTTGCAAATAAAAAATCATTGCAATGTTAAACTCTTATGAATGCTCGGATGTTAAAAACCTAACGGGCCTGGTACCTAGTGAGTACAGGTTGTGGGTCGGCTTGAGAATTATAATTTTTTGGTTGGATTTGTTCTTTTCGGTTAAATTATATATTCTCGTGTTTGTGTCGTTCTGCTGCGGCAGTGACACACGGGCCTATTACGGTGATCCATGTGATATCAAACACGGCAAATATTGATATTAGCTCCATATGCTGAAAATTCGGAGAAATTCAATAATTGAATCTTAGTGCTAAAAACATATAAGTTCTTTTATCGAATATTAAAACCAGAGAAGTTTTAGATGATGATGAAACCTACTCTTATGAGAGGTTGTAATAAGAAATGTGATTACTCTATAAATATAGTGATACGTTTGTTACGTGTACTCGATAATGAGTAAGGATGAAGTTAAAAAGAAAAATTTACACTCTAAAAGCTTGAGATACAAAACCAACTTAATCCGGAAATTAAGATGGTTGAATTGTGTTCTAACGGAAATGCAAAAACGATGTTAATCGGTTCAAACTATCTCTGAATATGAGGATATTAGTCATGTGGAGACTAGTTAACTTAAAACAAGATCCCATGCTAGGAAATTTGAAATTTTCTATTAACTCTGAAATGTAGTAAAACAATTTTAGAAATACTAAAAATGTGGGGGTGTCTGGCTAAGGCAAAAGTTCCTAAGCCAAAGTAAGTGTAGGTTTGACCCAAGACGGTCGACTGCATCTTCACTGGGTACGCACATGATGCATGATGCGTATAAATTCGTAGTGCAAAAATCTGATAGTCTGGCATATCAGTATCGAGTTAAGGGAAAGAGTGTATCAAATGCATAACTGATTTAAAAACTAAATCAATTATGAGATACCTTGGATTTATCAATGTGAAATGAATCACCAAGTGGTTTTAAAGGATGAAGCAAAAAGGCTTGAACTTGGAAAATCACTACGTCTGAAATTTCTAACATGCGTGCTAGCAGATAACTTACAATGCCATATACACTCTTCATATGGTCATATAAGAGAAAGAATAATTCTGTTGTGCAGAATTTTGTTTAATGTTCGGTAGATCTGTTAGGAATATGCCCTCGAATGCCACTCAGAGGATGAGAAAGTGAGAGCAATTGTATTGTAATTATGAATATTATATTTAATAAGGCAATTATTATTTCTATATTATTGTATATCACTGGCATTGTGATTTGGTATATAGAATAATAGTCCTTGCATTTGAGAGCGAACATTCTACTCCTTATGGAGATAAGGAAATAGGCACTAGAAGTGTTTAGAGCTCGAATGCTTAACTAGTTCGCAAGTCGATAAAACTTAAGCCAGGCGGTAAGTTTAGACAAGACTTGTATAACGTGTACTTTGACATGTAGAGTGCTGTCTTCACTAACAGATTAGTGGGAGCACACGTTATAGGTATCTTAATGGGATTAGTATACTCGAACACGACTCAACTCGATTCGGTCACATGGAAATCACTCAGGGATTGTCAATGATTGAATCGAAAGATTGTGATAGGTATACGTGGACCTTTGACTTGAGGTTTCAGTAGGAGATGTGCTTGTGACATTAAGTTAGTCATTAGAGTAGTTCGATCCAATCGCCGGTTGGTGGGGTCAACCTCGAAATGCAACTTAATGGGCAAGTAGCAGTCTCTACTGAATACCAAGATAGGATTCTTTCTCCTGTTAGTGAGCAGGTAAATGTCCTATGCGGTTAATGGCAAATAAGATCATAAGTCTTTGGCCAAAGCATTTAGAGCTAGTTGTATTTGATACACGAGAGCTCGATGATCTCAGTTTGCATTAATAGAAAGCATAGAGTCAAGTTACAGTACGGTTTGACTTTACCGTGACCCTAATACTTGACCGGGACATATGATTGAAGGGTTTATACGTATACAGTATTCACGACACAGTAGTTTTGGAATGATCCTATCATTCGTTCTCAGTTAGGTTACGGTGTGGACCACGAGACTAGCTAAGTGGTGCTAACACTCATTGGATCCTCCCAATGCTAACTAAGACGAACCTACAGAGTCGCGGCACAGGAATTGACGTCGGATTATATTTAGCTTATTCTCTCTTGGTTAATATTGGACATTGGATGTCTAATTTAATTTATTTGATAAATTAAATCGGTCTCCTGAATTAAATAAATTACTGTGTAATTAATTTATTCATATTATTTCTTAGAGAAATTACTTTTAATATAATTAATTAATTGGATTAATTAATTGTATTAATAATGAAACGTACCAAAGTTTATCTATCGGATTAGATACACGAGAGCCCATTTTCACGGACCGAAACGAACCTAATCACTAATAATTCATTATGGCCGCCCTCCCCATGATCCCATCACATGAGAATTTTTTTTTTTTTTTACTTTGAAAATAATCATTTCATGTTTGTGGAATATTTAATACACTTGGTGTTTAATAATTCATCACGGAATAATTATTTTGGTGGATGGTGTGATATGTTTTGTATTTAATACTAAGACTTCAACCTCCACTTGATGATGTGAGGACATTGGCCGTGAGTAGTGAGAAGAAAGAGAGAGTTTTCATTTCATTTTCTTACACTTAAGTTTTAAGTGTATTTGAGAGAAAACAATTTTTATAAAATACTTAGAGTATTTATAAAAATATATATAAGCTAATTCTACCAATTTCTAGCCGTATACTTAGAGTATAAATTGATAGAAATATTTTCTGGTCATCTTTCCGACGCGTGATACGTAGAGGCACGATATTTTCGGTGCTCGGGAATTTCCAGAAGCTCGATCGGTTGGACTCGTGTTCGTGCTCGAAATCAAGAAGATATTATCAAAGGTCTACGAGGGTATGATTTCTTTATTATCTTCGTCTATTTATATTCGTTTATACGATGCTTGATCGATCCGTTTTGGGATTTGGTTTTTATCCGGTTTGACCGATTTATTTTCCGCTGCGTTACTCGTTTTTATCACCGATTCCCAACAGAGGTATCGGAGTGAGGTCTATGCAATCGTATATTCGATATTTTCATTTGGAATGCTTGATTATTTTTTATGATTTAGAATCATAATCGTTTTAATTGTTGATGTTTAATTGTTCATCTAAAATTATTTTTAATGATTTTATGTTACAATATAAATCTATTTTTCTTTTGAAAAACTGATTTAATTGTGTAATATAAAATTAGAAAAATATTATTTTTAGATTCGGGACGAAAAAAATGAGCCGAAAAATTGTAGGACCGTGACTCAGGCGACTTCAGTTTATCAGGCTTGGCTAAATTTGGTCAAATTTGGTCAGGTAAATTTATTTAAGGTCAATTTGAAATTTAAATGACCCTGTCAGACCACGGCTTGGCAGCCTTGTGTTTCCGACTCGTTTTATATTTCGTTCGGTAAATTAATTTTCCGCAAATTAAATTGGATTTAATTTGACTAAAATATAATTATGGTAATTTATATTAAGGAAATTAATTTAATGAAATATTTATTTTGTCCGGAGCAAATTAAAATTAACGGTTAAGTGAATTAATTGGATTAATTCTAATTGTTGGATTATTTTTTGTTGATTAGATCAATTTTAGATTAATCATTAATGCCATTTATTTTAATGTAATTGTTGCATTAATTTTGAATGGGGATGTAGTTCATGGACCTAGTTTTGAATCGTTTGTTTTGTTCGATTGGGTTGTAAAAGCCTTTTTGAGCCTATTTATTTTACTAGAAAATTTGTATAGGATGCAATTTTTCGAATGTAAAATTTATTTGTAATGACGAAGACCGGAGGAAGATCCGCTCGAGAAGACGAAGATTCAAGACCGAATACATGTAACTAGATTACGATGTTTTTGTTCTAGGAACAGTCCATGAACTGCATGTTGTTAGTTTTAGGTTGTGTATGTTTTCATATTGTATGACAAACAAACAAACCGACAAACCGCGCTTATAAACGGATTAATGTGCAAAGTATAACATATAATCGCGTTAATACTCCCACTTACAAACACTAAGTTATAAAGGTTACGAGGTTTCCTACCCTCCGTCAAACTCATGGAAAATTGAAATCTAAACCGGAATATTATTCTTCCGAGTATGTCGGGGTAATATTTTTGGGGAAAGTTGATAAATTCCTAGAGTGCATTAGATGCCTTTGGTTGTGACAAATCAAACCCATATAAACCGTATGGGTTGCCGGGTAAGATTCAATTGTCAGACTAATAGGAGTTGACGGTTTAAACTTAGATAGTTCAGCGAGCCATAGAAACCGAATGGGTTGAGGGCAAGTGAACTAAGGGTAAAATAAGATCTAATCATCCATTAGATGGGTTGGTATTAGACACCACTTTATAAAGAATAATAGAATATAAACCGTATGGGTTGCCCTCTATTAAACTTTTTAAAGAAATCGATCACCACTATGAAGTCACCCAAGACTTCCGGATTTAACATGGGAGTGTGTAAATGCCGATAAAATAGTGGGAGCCGAGTTATGAATAAAGAAAGTCCTTAAATTCTTTACTCGGATCATAATTAAATAATCACTAACGAATCTTAAATTATTCTCTGCAGTTAACAAAACTCTCAATTATGACAATGAACCCACTCGCTATACTACTTGAAAAGAACGTCCTGACTGGTCCGAACTATGTGGACTGGCTTTGGAACTTGAGGATTGTCCTAACTATGGAAATGTTGGGATACGTCTTGGAGGCGGACATCCCAGCGGCTCCTGCAAGAACCCGAGCCAATCAGGAAGATGTCGATGCCCATGAGAAATGGGTAAAAGACGACATAAGAGTGCGAGGGTACTTGTTAGGCTCAATGACCAATGAGCTTCAACGTGCCCATGAAAAGATGACGTCTTCGAGAGCCATCTTATCGCACCTGGCTGAGCTCTATGGAGAGCATAGCCGAACTGCTAGATATGAGATATCGAAGCAATTATTCGGCGCCAGGATGAAGGAAGGAGAGAGGGTTGGGGACCATGTCCTCAAGATGATCTCGATGATTGAGAGATTGGAAGCTATTGATTTTCAGATGCATGCATCTCTCCAAACTGACCTTATCCTGCAGTCACTTCCTGACTCATTTTCACAATTTGTCATGAACTTCAACTGCAATGAGATTGCATGTAACTTAGCTGGGCTAATGAACAAACTGACGACTGCCCAGTCTCAGATGAAGAAAAAGGGAAAGGAAGCTGCACTTGTGATTTCTTTTGGGACTTGGAAGTCTAAGAATAAGAAGAAAAAGAACATGAAGCAGTTAGGTCCAATAGCCAAGATCGACAAGGGAAGGGGCAAGGCCACAATGGTTCAAAAGAGCAAGGGGGCCAAGAAAATGGATGTATGCCTCAACTGCGGTGAGCTAGGCCACTGGAAGAGGTACTGTCCAAAGCTTAACCGTAATGCGCCTTCAGGTACGGAACTACTGGTTTTAGAAACAAATTGTTCTGTAACTGTATATTCTACTTCTTGGATACTTGATTCCGGTGCGAGTTCTCACATTTGTACAATGAATCAGGATCTGGAACGAAGTAGGAAGCTGGATTCAGGGGAGGTGATGGTCACCATCGGAAGTGGGCATAGTGTCGAGGCTTCTGATATCGGATCCCTTATGTTGGATTTAGAATCTGGTTTTATTCTTACTTTAGATGATGTACTTGTTTTGCCCAAGGGGCACAAGAATATTGTATCAATTCCGGTCATGGACCGAAAGGGATTTCACTTCTTTATTGGAGATGGGTCCTGTCGTATTTATTTCAGAATAAATTGGTTGGTACTGCTACATTATTAAATGGTTTATACCATTTAAATCTAAAGAATAAAACAACTGTGAACACTATAACTAGGAAGCGTGGTAGGGATGAAATGAACCAAACACTTAAGTGGCATATTAGACTTGGTCATATTGTCAGACCAAGGTTCATAAAATGGAGAAAAATGGGCTTACGGGTCCATTGGGATCAGATCCCTATCCAACTTGTGAATGTTGCCTTCAAGGCAAAATGACTAAGTTACCCTTCGCAGGGACTTTTGAAAGAGCTGCTGAAAAACTTGGATTGATCCATACCGATGTCTGTGGCCCTTTTGAAGTGGCACGGGATGGATTTCAGTATTTCATTACATTCACTGATGACCATACCAGATATGGATTCGTGTACTTAATGAAACATAAGTCTGAAGCTTTTGATAAATTCAAGGAATTTAAAGCCCTAGTTGAAAATCAAATAGGTAACCATGTTAAGACTCTTCGGTCAGACCGAGGTGATGAGTACATGAGTACCGAATTTGATGAGTTCTTAAAAGAACTAGGAATAGTGTCACAATTCACTCCTCCAGCTACTCCACAATTAAAGGGTGTATCAAAAAGAAGGAACCGAACCTTGTTGGACATGGTTCGCTCCATGCTTAACTATACTGATCTATCAATTTATCTGTGGGGTTATGCGCTCCTTACTGCTGTGCAAATCCGTTCCTAAGACTCCACATGAGATGTGGAGAGGTAGGAAACCAAGTCTTAATCACATTAGGATTTGGGGATGCCCTGCTTATGTCAAGAAGACTAAAGTAGAGAAATTGGAAGCTAGGTCTGTGAAAGGTCGTTTCATAGGATATCCAGGGGATTCCATGGGATATCTATTCTACATGCACGAAGATCATAGGATCATCGTTGCTATACAAGCACACTTTCTGGAAGATCAGTTTATTCAGGAAGGAGGGGCAGGTAGAAATTTTTCTTTGGAAGAAATAAAAGAAACACCAAATGAGACACCTATGCAAGATATTAGAACCGAACCTTCTGAAATACAAATACAACCTCGAAAGTCTAGTAGAATTTCTCAATTACCTGAGAGGTATGGCTATCTGCATCAAGAGGAACTGGGTGTCCATGAGATGACAGAAAGTAGTCAAGAGAATGATCCTTCTACATACGACCAAGCGATGGTAGATGTTGACTCCACCAAGTGGCAAGAAGCTATGGAAGCTGAGATAGACTCAATGCATGCTAATCAGGTATAGACTTTAGTAAATCGTCCTAAAGGCATAGTGCCTATTGGAAACAAATGGATCTATAAAAGAAAGACTGATGGAGATGGCAAGGTTGATACCTATAAGTCCAGGCTTGTGGCAAAGGGTTATTCCCAAAGAGAAGGGATCGAGTACTTCGAGACCTTCTCGCCTGTAGCTATGATTAAGTCTATTCGCATGATGCTTGCTATAGCAGCCCACTTAAATTATGAAATATGGCAAATGGATGTGAAAACGGCATTCCTAAATGGATTCCTCGAGGAGGAGATTTACATGGAACAGCCTAAGGGATTCATATCTCAAACTAATATTCATAAAGTATGCAAACTTCAGCGTGCCATTTATGGACTGAAGCAAGCTTCGCAGAGTTGGAATCTTTGTTTTAACGAGACAGTCAAAGAGTTTGATTTTGTCCAAAATGAAGAGGAGCTCTGTATTTACAAGAAGGTTAGTGGGAGCAAAATTGCGTTCTTAATACTATATGTAGATGACATTCTACTTATAGGAAACGACGTAGGAATGCTCAGTTTTGTGAAAGCTTGGCTTTCTAAAGAGTTCTCAATGAAAGACTTGGGAGAAGCTACCTATATTCTGGGTATTCATCTCTACCGGGATAGAGCGAAAAGAATGTTAGGTCTTTCCCAAGCCCTCTACATAGAAAAGATCCTGAAGCGATTTAGGATGGAAGATTCTAAAAGAGGGTTTCTACCTATGCAACATGGTGCAAAACTTTCCTTAGAGATGTGTCCTCAAAGTGAGGAAGATAGAAAGGAAATGAGCAAGGTACCTTATGCTTCGGCAGTAGGTAGCCTTATGTATGCAATGATTTGCACTAGACCGGACATTGCCTATGCTGTGAGCGTAGTAAGTCGGTTTGATCAAATCCGGGCGAGAACATTGGACTACTGTAAAGAACATTCTTAAGTACCTAAGGAGGACTAAAGACTTGGTTCTTACATACGACGGTGGAGAACTAAGACTGATGGGTTATACAGACTTAGATTTTTCGGGGACATGGATGCTCAGATGTCCACATCAGGGTATATCTTTACTCTGAATGGTGGGGCAGTTTCTTGGAGAAGTGCCAAGCAAAGTTCGAATGCTATCTCTACATTTCAAGACGAATATCAGGCAGCCACGGAGGCTTCTAAAGAAGCTTTTTGGATAAAGAGGTTCACTGAGGAACTTCAAGTGGTTCCTAACGCAGAGAAGCCCGTGACATTGTTTTGTGACAACGACGGAGCTGTTGCACAGGCTAAGGAGCCTAGGGCTCACCACAACACCAAACATATTGCGAGAAAATATCATTTTGTTAGAGAAATGGTTCGGGATGGGAATGTTACACTGCAGAGAGTAGACACAGCAAATAACATTGCTGATCCGCTTACCAAGCCACTATCTCAGAAGGTCTTAGAGAGACATCTAGAGAGTATGGGTATTAGATACCATAGTTTGTGGCATTGAGTGCAAGTGGGAGATTGTTAGGAATATGCCCTCGAATGCCACTCAGAGGATGAGAGAGTGAGAGCAATTGTATTGTAATTATGAATATTATGTTTAATAAGGCAATTATTACTTCTATATTATTGTATATCACTGGCATTGTGATTTGGTATATAGAATAATAGTCCTTGCATTTGAGAGCGAACATTCTACTCCTTATGGAGATAAGGAGATAGGCACTAGAAGTGTTTAGAGCTCGAATGCTTAACTAGTTCGCAAGTCGATAAAACTTAACTGGGCAGTAAGTTTAGACAAGACTTGTATAACATGTACTTTGACATGTAGAGTGCCTGTCTTCACTAACAGTTAGTGGGAGCACACGTTATAGGTATGCTAATGGGATTAGTATACTCGAACACGACTCAACTCGATTCGGTCACATGGAAATCACTCACGGATTGTCAATGATTGAATCGAAAGATTGTGATAGGTATACATGGACCTTTGACTTGAGGTTTCAGTAGGAGATGTGGTTGTGACATTAAGTTAGTCATTAGAGTAGTTCGATCTAATCGCCGGTTGGTGGGGTCAACCTCGAAATGCAACTTAGTGGGCAAGTAGCAGTCTCTACTGAATACCAAGATGGGATTCTTTCTCCTGTTAGTGAGCACGTAAATGTCCTATGCGGTTAGTGGCAAATAAGATCATAAGTCTTTGGCCAAAGCATTCAAAGCTAGTTGTATTTGATACACGAGAGCTCAATGATCTCAGTTTGCATTAACAGAAAGCATAGAGTCAAGTTACAGTAGGGTTTGACTTTACCGTGACCCTAATACTTGACCGGGACATATGATTGAAGGGTTTATATGTATACGGTATTCACGACACAATGGTTTTGGAATGATCCTATCATTCGTTCTCAGTTAGGTTACGGTGTGGGCCACGAGACTGGCTAAGTGGTGCTAACACTCATTGGATCCTCCCAATGCTAACTAAGACGAACCTACAGAGTCGCGGCACAGGAATTAACGTCGGATTATATTTAGCTTATTCTCTCTTGGTTAATATTGGACATTGGATATCTAATTTAATTTATTTGATAAATGAAATCGGTCTCGTGAATTAAATAAATTATTGTGTAATTAATTTATTCATATTATTTCTTAGAGAAATTATTTTTAATATAATTAATTAATTGGATTAATTAATTGTATTAATAATGAAACGTACCAAAGTTTATCTATCGGATTAGATACACGAGAGTCCGTTTTCACGGACCGAAACGAACCTAATCACTAATAATTCATTATGGCCGCCCTCCCCATGATCCCATCACATGAGAATTTTTTTTTTTTACTTTGAAAAGAATCATTTCATGTTTGTGGAATATTTAATACACTTGGTGTTTAATAATTCATCATGGAATAATTATTTGGGTGGATGGTGTGATATGTTTTGTATTTAATACTAAGACTTCAACCTCCACTTGATGATGCAAGGACATTGGCCGTGAGTAGTGAGAAGAAAGAGAGAGTTTTCATTTCATTTCATTTTCTTACACTTAAGTTTTAAGTGTATTTGAGAGAAAACAATTTTTATAAAATACTTAGAGTATTTATAAAAATATATATAAGCTAATTCTATCAATTTCTAGCCGTATACTTAGAGTATAAATTGATAGAAATATTTTCCGGTCATCTTTCCGACGCGTGATACATAGAGGCATGGTATTTTCGGTGCTCGGGAATTTCCAGAAGCTCGATCGGTTGGACTCGTGTTCGTGCTCGAAATTAAGAAGATATTATCAAAGGTCTACGAGGGTATGATTTCTTTATTATCTTCGTCTATTTAAATTCGTTTATACGATGCTTGATCGATCCATTTTGGGATTTGGTTTTTATCTGGTTTGACCGGTTTATTTTCCGCTGTGTTACTCGTTTTTATCACCGATTCCCAACAAGAACTTCCTCTGGAATAGATACCGCTAGGATCCAACGTAAATTCGAAAATAAAATTAAATAGATCCATGGATATATAAGAGGCGAAACTACTCACTGAGGTTGTAGTAACGTGAAAGCCTAAAATACTGTGAGATATATTCTCGAGTAACGAGAATAAAGTTCATTATTATGATATATATTATTGCTGCTTTGCAGAATGTAGAAATATATCAAATGAACATACATGCAGTCTTTCTAAATGGCGTTTCTGAGAAAAGCCAACTTGGAATAACCAGAGGCATATTGTAACACCCCCAAAACCAACCGGGAATATTACAGCCCCGTGGGTCCCACATTGGAATCCACAAGGCTAAAATTATTTTCAAAAACATTTCAAATACGCCAAAGAGGCGAAGACGGTAATGTTTTAAATACTCAAATATTTTCAAAATATAGTTTCCAAATACCGTTATCAAATACCATTTGAAGGCACAAGGCGAAGACGCCAAAAAGGACATTTAGAAAGTACACACGAGCTGGTAAAATACCGAAAGCCATTTAAAGGTACACACGCAGCGGATATAAACACAGGAGGAAATACATTTGCAGCGGAATTATAAAAACCAGATAAGAATACTCAAATCCCAATAACCAAGCCATAGCCAGTATCACCGGAAAGCACATCCCTTCATGACCGCTACTAGCTCAATCTCCGAGTACCTAAAAGATAAAGCCCACGACGGGGTCAGCCATAATACTCAACAATGATAACGATCACATCACATAAACAATTACATATCAATGTAATTTACAGAGTAAGAACATTCCCCACGTAATCTTACTGAAGTAATCTTACCAACCCATCACAACCCATATCAAATCAATCCTTACCATAATCCACATCTCGCGTCCTTAAGTGACAAATGAATTCAAAAGTTATCATCTGTACTGTATCCGAAACGATACCAGGATTCTCAAATATAAACATATCTCCAATACGGAATAATCTGGCCAAGTCTGATTCTGTCCGCTGGATCGCACAATCGGATCCAATCCTGATAAAACCGATATCACATGGCACATCTGTAAACCAACTATCCCGAGACAATGGCAAGTCCCGGATATCAATACAAAGCATGAATGCTCACACAATCAATAGTGATAAACAACCAATACATCAAATACGGGAATATCAATGACATGATAACTCCACACAAGATCGACAAAGGATCAACCACGAACGAGAATACCATGATGTGATGACTCCAACAACTGGGAATACCAACAATACAGTAAACTCCAATAAGATAAATAAAGGAGCAATAACCGAGAATACTGACGATACAGTAAACTCCAACAGGATCATCAAGGACCAACAACCGAGAATAACAACGATATGGTAAACTTCAACAAGAGCAAAGGGATCAATAGTCGAGAATACCGACGACACAGTAAACTCCAACAAGAGCAATGAGGGATTAACAACTGAGAATACTGACCACGGTAAACTCCAACAAGATCAATCAAGGACTAGCAACCGATAATATTAACGACAAGGCAAACTCCCAAACAGAATCATAAGGATCAATAACGAAGGAGATTACCAATGACAGGGTGAACTCCAAACGAGATTAATAATGGGTCAACGGTGACAGATAAACGAGAGAATAAAATTGTCAACCATATACAAATCATATATATGGGATTTCAAAGACAACCTAACTATCGAACAGATCCGATTATACATGGACTCTGAACAACCAATCAATGAGACTCAAGATGGACGTCACGATATGCCCAATCCGGACATGTGTCTGTGTACAAGCCAACCACGGTATTGATCAGATACTCGTCTGGTCTCGTACCTAATCAGCCTCACGAAGTACGTCTCGTGTGCACGGTTCAATATGAGGTCGAGACTAACACATGCTACATGTGCCCGCCCTGAAAATCCTACACATGAACGATCAGAATGTATGTGACAAAGAAACGCATATCCAACAAGGATCAGAAGACTTTCCAAAAGAGCAACAATAACTTGATCATGAAAGACCGACACGACCACAACGTCGTATTTCCGTCAGACAATAGTTCGCAGCACGCTCAACAATGCATATAATATTAGCACATAAACCCCAAGGCCGCAACCAAGGGTCACGGAAACATCTCACAGTAATACTCCGGAACATAGGTTCCATTTAGGTCTTATCCCCTAACACAGTTCATGCAATCACAAAATACCCCAAGGTCGCAACTAAGGGTCACAGAAGCATCTCGCAGGAATACCACAGAACGTAGGTTCCATTTAGGTCTTATCCCCTAACACAATTGATGCAATCACAATATGTAACAAACAATGATGCGCACTCACCACATGAAGCATCAACACACACATGCAATAATGCGACAAGATGATTATCATAATCTAGCAATATTAATTTACCTCAAGCTGGAGACGCTAACCTTTCCACGACCAACAACCCTGAATGAATACACAGTTATCCGAATAATCCAAAATGAAGTACAGTCCATTACTAAAACCAAACCACCATCTCGAGTTCAATGTCGGCATGACAACTAGCCTTGATATCTACCTTCTCATACAATAGACCAAATATAATTCACGTCTCTGTTTCCACTAGACATCTTTAAAAAGATATACATTATGATTTATCTCAGTCCAAGCATAATATACATACTATCATCCCGACAATTCATATTCCATGATACCATTACTATATGAATCATAAATGAAATGAAAACGAAACCATTTATTAAACATTATGAACTGAGCAAGCATAACTTGCCTCGATACCGATACGATGAAGTTGTGACCAATCCCGTCGTCTTCATTTACAAGCTCCCCAGCCCACACCAAGGCGATCCATGCATTCTCCAATTCCAATCGCAGCACAATGGTTAGTCATCAACGATCACTTAACGCAACCTAATGCAATGATCAATTAACGACGCGTTCGATAACAATCAACAACCAATATAATCAACCAATCAACTCAACGTTTCAACGATATCTCGATCATACGAAACCAGCCCATTATAATTCAAACAATACGAATACAAGCCACAATTCGATAATCAATCAATCCTAACAAGTTTCTCAATATTCTAAATCCCGACTTGAATCTTACTTACGGATTAACACGGCTCATACTTGTAAATTCATAGAAATTCAATTACCAGTTATCATCACGAATAACCATATATCGAAATTAACCGTAATCTTTCCAAATTCCGTAAAATTATGACATGTAACTCAAGAGTTCTTCAAGAACATGAATTAATCCATAATCATGTTTGTAGCCAACAAAACGACGTATTCCGATGGGTTCTTACATTTAAACAATCCTCATTCATGATTCAAGATGTATTTTATCATGTTCCTCAACATACACTTCTCATAACATCATGAATCGCAACAATACTACCAAGAACATCAAGAACACTATGATTCCATCATCATAACTAACATAATCAAGGGTATAAATCATCATATCATCATCCTTCTTAACAGATTTTCCATGAATACCAAGAATAATCACAACAACTCCATAAACTATCATCATATGAATTAATCATCAACAACAAAATCAAAAATCCGGATTGAAAGAGAGGATTATCCGACATACCTCTTAGAAGATGAAATACACAAGTAACCACCTCAAGAATCGATGATAACTCCACCTCTCAAGCTCCAAATCAATGTTCATTGGCTCACAATCGACTTAGGAAGGCCAAAATCTAACTCTGAGTGTTGAGGGGCGAAGAAAACGAAATGAAATTCTGAAGAACATGAAATGACGGGCGTCCACTTATATAAACCTCAAACTTGTTACGTACGTAACACACCAAGGTTAGCGTACATGACACACTCTTACGTACGCTATCTGACCTTGGTAGCGTACGTAATTGTTGGGATTCGTGCCTAAAATGAAGGCCCAGCAGAAGCGGCAAAGCGAAAATTAATTTGATCCAAATCCCTACGAGGATCGATCGAGCTACGTATATACGAATATATAAACGAAAAGCAAGAGTTATAAGAAACTCACCCTTGAAGTCCGTTGATTAAATGGTAACCTTCTCTTAAGCTATTCCCCAAGCTTTGATTGATCTCTACAAATCCAATCCGCTCCAAGATCTTGAACGATCCAACGCCGAAAGCACCGCGTCTCTACTTGCCACGCGCCGGAAAAACGACCGGAATGACAACACCCGATTAACCTCTAAGGTTATGGCTAGAATCAAGTGATGAAGCCTTTTATTATTGCACTCTAAGTGTATAATATTTCTATCTAGATGTATCTTGAATTTTCTCCAAGAAACTCAAGAACAAGATGAAGAACAAGAGGAAGATAATTTTAGAAAACTTTTTCTCTCCCTCACTCAATACACACCTTGGAATGGTTAGATAAGAAGTTAGAGATGTCTTTCTTTTTATTCTACTTACAAATCCCACACAATCCCCTTTATATCCATATAATAAGAGATATCATATCTCTTAGGTGATTAGTCTTCACCCACCAAAGGAAGACAAAGACTAAAGGTAAAAGATCAAAAGTGGGGCCGGCCTCTAGAAGGAATCCGATGAGTTTGGTTCGTTTCGGACTCCCGAGAGTCCAAATAGATAAACTCTGATTTCGTTCCGATGTATTTACATCGATTAATTAATCCAATTAATTAATCATATTAAATACATAATAACATAATTAATTTCTCCAAGAAATAATTATATTCATTAATTAAATTAATCACCCAGTAATTTATTTAGTTAATTAGGCCGTAAATTAATTTATCCAATAAATCAATTTAGACATCCAATGTCCCAAATTAGATATCCAATATCTAATATTCATAATGAGAGATTAAGCTCGATTAATTCCGTCGTCAATCCTATTGCGCGACTCGGTAGGTTCGTCTCAGTCAGCAATGGGAGGAACCAAAGAGTAGTAGCACCACCTAGCCACCCTGGTGGCCTACACTGTACCCCAACTGAGAACGAATGATTGGGATCATTCAAGAACCATTCTGTCATGAATACCAGTATACGTATAAACCCTTCTTTCAAATGTCCCGATCAAGTTATAGGGTCACGGTCAGTCAAACCCTATCTGTACTTGACGCTATGCATGCATTAATGCAAATCGAGATCATTGAGCTCTCGTGTATCCAATACAACTAGCTCCAATGCTTTGGCCAAATACTTATGATCTCATCCGCCAATAACCGCATAGGACATATAACCCGCTCACTAACGGGAGAAAGAATTCTATCTTGGTATTCAGTAGGACCTGCTACTTGCCCGTTAAGATGCACGTCGAGGTTGACCCCCACCTCCCGGTTTATAGGGTCGAACTACTCTAATGAAAATCTTAACGTCACAAGCACATCCCTACTAAATCCTCATGTCGAAGGTTCACGAATACCTATCACAATCTTTCGATTCCGTCATTGACTGTCCCGGAGTAAAATCCATGTGACGAATCGAGGGTGAGTCGGTTTGAGTATACTAATCCAATTAGCATACCTATAACATGTGCTCCCACTAACCATTTGTGTTCGATAGGCACTCTCCATGTCAAAGAACACGTCATACAAGTCTTCACATAAACTTAACGCCCAGTCAAGTTTCATCGACTTGCGAACGATTAAGTATTTGAGCTATAAATCTTTCCAGTGCCGACCCCTTATCCAATAAGGAGTGGAACGTTTTGCTCTCAAATACACGGACTAGTTTCTATATGTATATTTATGAGTTAGGAATGCCAGTAACTTCCAGTAAATAAAGAAACATCCATTGTCTTATATTAATGATTTACATAATTACAAGTACAATGCCCTCACTCAACATCCTCTGAGTGGCATTCGAGGGAATACTCCTAACAATCTCCCACTTGCACTCAATGCCACACACTATGATATCTAATACCCATGTTCTCCAGATGACACTCCAAGCTAGTCTGAGAAAGTGGCTTGGTCAGTGGATCGGCGACGTTGTCGGCCGAGTCTACTCTGTGCAGCACAATATATCCCTTGTGAACAAATTCTCTTACGAGATGATACTTCCTCTCAATATGTTTGGTGCTGTTGTGAAACCTCGGCTCCTTGGCCTGCGCTACAGCTCCGTCGTTGTCACAGTACAACGGAACAGGCAGCTCAGCATATGGTATCACTTGAAGTTCTCCCAGAAACTTCTTAATCCAGAACCCTTCCTTGGAAGCCTCCGAGGCTGCTTGATACTCAGCCTGACAGGTGGAATCAGCAGTCGCGCTTTGCTTGGCGCTACGCCAAGATACTGCTCCTCCATTAAGAGTAAATATGTAGCCAGAAGTAGACATCGAGTCGTCCTTCAGTCCTTGGAAGTCCGAATCAGTGAATCCCACCACATCCAATTCTCCACCGCCACACATCAGAACCATATCTCTAGTCCTTCTTAAGTACTTGAGAACGTTCTTTACGGCAGTCCAATGTTCCCTACCTGGGTTTGCCCACGCTTATAGCATGCGCGATGTCAGGTCTTGTACACAACATAGCATACATAAGGCTACCCACGGCCGAAGCATATGGTATATTACTCATTTCTTTTCGTTGTTCCTCACTTTGAGGACACATCTTCAAGGAGAGTTTTATTCCATGTCGCATCGGTAGGAACCCTCTTTTAGAATCATCCATCTTAAATCACTTTAAGATCTTATCTATATAGAGGGCTTGGGAAAGACCTATTGTTCTCTTCGCTCTATCCCGGTAGAGCCGAATACCAAGAATATGGGTTGCTTCTCCCAAGTCTTTCATGGAGAAATTACTCGAAAGCCAAGCTTTCACAGAACTGAGCATTCCCACATCATTTCCTATTAGTAGAATGTCATCTACATATAGTACTAAGAATGCGATCTTGCTCCCACTAACCCTCTTGTATACACAAGGTTCCTCTTCATTTTGCACGAAGTCAAACTCTTTGACCGCCTCGTCAAAATGAAGGTTCCAACTACGCGACGCTTGCTTCAGTCCATAAATGGAACGCTGAAGCTTGCACACTTTCTGAATATCGACTTCGGACACAAAGCCTTTAGGCTGTTCCATATAGATTTCCTCCTCGAGGAATCCATTAAGGAAAGCCGTCTTTATGTCCATTTGCCATATCTCATAATCGTGGTAGGCAGCTATAGCAAGCATCATACGAATAGACTTGATCATGGCTACGGGCGAGAAGGTATCGTGGTAATTGATCCCTTCCTTCTGGGTATAACCCTTTGCCACAAGCCTGGCCTTATAGGCGTCAACCTTGCTATCACCACCAGTCTTTCTCTTGTAGATTCACTTGTTCCCAATAGGCACTATGCCCTTGGGGCGGTCTACTAGAGTCCAGACCTGATTGACATGCATCGAGTCTATCTCAGCTTCCATAGATTCACGCCATTTCGCGGAGTCTACATCCACCATCGCTTGGTCATAGGTCGTTGGGTCGGTCTCTTGGCTATCACTTGGAACCTCATGGAGACCCAGCTCCTCCAAGTGCACAAGCCCATACCTCTCAGGTAAATGAGACACCCTACTAGACCTACGAGGTGGTTGTACTTGTGTTTGAAGGTTGATTCCGAGTTTCTTGTACAGGTGTCTCCCGAGGAGTTTCATTGTATTCTTCTAAAGAAATACTTCTACCTGCTCCGCCTTCCTGAATGAACTCATCTTCCAGGAAGTGTGGTTGTAAAGCAACAACGATCTTTCGATCTTCGGTCATGTAGAATAGATATCCCATCGTCCCAGACGGAAATCCAATGAAACGTCCCTTCGCGAACCTAGCTTCCAACTTCTCCACCTTAGTCTTCTTGACATAGGCGGGACATCCCCAAATCCTAATGTGATTAAGACTTGGTTTCCTGCCCTCCCACATCTCATGTGGAGTTTTAGGAACGGATTTGGAAGGACATCTATTCAAGATGTAAGCGGCAGTCAGGAGTGCATACCCCTACAGGTAAATCGGTAAGTCAGTATAGCCCAGCATGGAACGGACCATGTTCAACAAGGTCCGATTCCTTCTTTCTGACACACCATTTAACTGAGGAGTACCTGGAGGTGTTAGTTGTGAAACTATTCCATGTTCCTTAAGGAACTCGTCAAACTCCGTACTCATATACTCGCCACCTTGGTTCGACCGAAGTGCTTTGATATGATTTCCAGTTTGTTTCTCGACTAGGGCCTTGAATTCCTGGAATTTCTCAAAAGCTTCGGATTTATGTTTCATTAAGCATACATAACCATACCTAGTATGATCATCCATAAACGTAATGAAATATTGATATCCGTCACGTGCTACTTCCAAAGCACCACATACGTCGGTATGGATTAATCCCAGTTTATCAGCGGCTCTTTCAAAGGTCCCTGTGAAGGGGGACTTAGTCATTTTGCCTTTAAGGCAAGATTCACAAGTAGGAAAGGGATCCGATCCCAATGGACCCACAAGTCCATCCTTTTCCATCTTGTAAACCTTGGTCTGACCAACATGACCAAGTCTAAGATGCTATTTCAAAACTTGATTAGTTTCATCCCTACCACATTTTCTAGTCATAGTATTCACAACTACTTTGTTGCTGAGATTTAGATGATACAATCTATTTAACAATGTAGCAGTACCCACTAGTTTATTTCTGAAATAAATTTTGCAGGAACCATCACCAATGAAAAATGAAAAGCCTTTTCGGTCCATGACCAGAATGGATACAATGTTTTTGTGCCCCTTGGGCAAAACAAGTACATCTTCTAAAGTCAAAACAAAACCGGATTCTAAACCCAAAAGAAGTGATCCTATGTCGGTCGCCTCGACACTATGCCCGCTTCCGACTGTGATCATAACTTCTACAGCTCTAAGCTTCCTACTTTGTTCCAGATCCTGATTCACGGTACAAATATGAGAACTAGCACTAGAATCCAGTATCCAGGAAGTAGAAAATACAGTAGCAGAACAATTTGTTTCCAAAACTAAAAGTTCTGTAGCTGAAGTGCCATGAAGAATCGGACAGTCTCTAGCCCAGTGGCCTAGCTCACCACACTTGAGACAAGCATCCTTCTTCTTCTTGTTCTTCGGAACCGTTGGGGCCTTGCCCTTGCCCTTGAAGTCCTTGACATGTGGTCCAGTCTGCTTCTTGGTCTTTTTCTTCTTGTTCTTAGACCTCAGGAGTCCGGAAGAAATCACAAGAGCGAGACTCCTTCATTCGTGGGGTCTTCATCGAGAGGCGAGCGGTCACCGGTTGTTCATTAGCCCGGCTAAGTTACATGCAATCTCATTGCGGTTGAAGTTCATAACAAAGCGTGAGAAGGAATCGGAGAGGCGTAGGATAAGGTCGGTTTGGAGAGAAGTATCCATTTTAAAATCAAGAGCCTCCAATCTCTCGATCATGGATATCATTTTGAGGACGTGTTCCCCAACCTTCTCACCTTCCTTCATCCTTGCACCGAACAGTTGCTTGGATATCTCATATCTAGCAGTTTTGCTGTGCTCACCATAAAGTTCGGTTAAGTGAGATAGAATCTGCCTAGCAGAAGTCATTTTCTCATGAGCTCTCTAAAGCTCATTAGACATAGAAGCCATCATGTACGCACAGACTTTTATGTCATCCTTAACCCACTTTTCGTGGTTTTCAATCTCTTCCTGATTGGCTCTGGTCCGCACAGGAGGCGCCGGAATGTCCGTCTCCAAGACGTGCCCCAGTGCCTCTATACTGAGGACAATCATCAGATTGCGGAGCCAGTCCACAAAGTTAGGTCCAATCAGGGTGTTCTTTTCGAGTAGAATTGCGAGTGGATTCATTGTCATATTGAGAGTTATGTCTGCATTAAGTATAACAGATTAATTAGTGACTTGTTCAATTATGTTCTGAGTATAGAGTTAAGGTCTTTTCTATTCTTGTTACCCAGCTCCCACTATTTTTATCGGAATAACACTCTCCCATGTGAAATCCAGAAGTATCGTCGCTCTACTTCATAGTGGTGATCGAGTTATTTATAAATTTTAATAGAGGGCAACCGAACAGGTTTCTAGTCTATTAATTTTCATAAAGTGGTGTCCAACACCAACCCATCTAATAGATGATTCGATCTTCTTTTTCCCCTTGTTCACTCCCCTCAACCTATACGGTTTCTATGGTTCGTGAACAAGTTAAGTTTATACCATCGACGCAAATCAGTTTCACAATTGAATCTTATCCGGCAACCTATCAGGTTTCTAGGGATAAAGTTTGCTCCAACCGAAGGCATCTAATGCGCTCCCGGTAATTTATCCGTCCTCCCCGAATGACTAGCCCGATAACTCAGAAGCATAGCACATCCGGTTCGGATTTCAATTTCTCAAAAACTCGATGGAGGGAAGAAAAACCTTGAAACCTTATAAACTTAATAATTTATCGTGGGAGAATTTTCGCGATTAACGTTACACTTTGCACATTAATCATTTTAGCGCGTTTGTGGTATTCATACAATATGGAAAAACCATTCACAACCTAGTTGCTACCAACATGTAGTTCATGGACCGTTCCTAGAAAACAAAAACTCCGTAATCTAATTACAAGTCTTCGTCTTGAATCGTCGTCTTCTCGAAACGGATCTTCCTTCGGTCTTCGTCATTACATATAAATTTTACATTGAAAATTACATCCTAGATACAAATTCTTGTTGCCCGAAATATTATCCGGAGATGAATATTGCTGGAATGGTCGAGCAACAGCAAATTGCAAGAGCACGTCCGTGGGAATGGAAATAGCGCAAGATTTGCCGGGTTTGTTAGGCCCGGGCTTGAATGCTCCCGCGAGATGTTATTAATACGAATACGTTTGAGTACAAATATTAATGTAAGAATGCGATTACAATGAGTGTAAAACATCCTAGTTATCTAGCTCTTGAGCGAAGCTCTGTGTGTTCTTGTTCTCGTTTCTTCCGACCGTCTTATGGGTTAAGAGGTCTCGAGAGTGAGAGAGAAAGATGTCCGAAGTGTATAGCGTTGCCAAGAGAGAAAGCCAAGCCGTAAGAAAAGCCAGAGAGCAGTCAACTGTGAAGTAGTCAGAAAGCCAAGCCCCTTTTCCAAGTGCAGGAGGACTTTTATTTATAGGATTGGCCGCAGCTGGGCGATCGCCTTTCCTGTATTATAATAAGGGGGCGATCGTCTTTTAGCACATGGGTTGGTTGCCTTAAAGTCCGCCGCTGCTGCTGGCAGCCAGCCGTGCAGTCCAATGAGAAGTCTGCATGCGTCCTGGGTCGATGTCCCGGGCGGTCCCACTTTGCACCTTTCGGCGGGTCTGTCGGTAGGTGAGTAGATGCTGACAGGCTATGGTCAACGATCCATGTTCTGCGGCGCCTTTTCCGGATCTGCACGTGGGTCTCTGTCCTAAGCTTCGGCCTTTGCCGACTAGACGGATGCTGGACTCGCGTGGCATGAGGCGGTCGTCATTGGCCGGGCACCAGAGTCGATTGCCAGGTGCCAAGAGACGATCGCCTTAGATGTCGATCGCTCAGCACTTGGGCTTGATCTGGAATCTCCGATCGGCAAGTCTGCCTTGGTCTATTCGACTCTAACTCGGTCGCCTGTCGTCTGTGCCGATCGCCTGTTGAGGTGTATAATTCTCGACACAACAATTGCCCCCAGCTTGCTCCGATGTTGAAGACATGGGGTGAGGTGGTTCTTACTGGCGATCGTTGAGGATAAAGATGGGCGACCCGTTGTGCGGACTTTGGTTTCGGACTTGGGTGATCTGATCGATTGGCAAGCTATCTTCGGTCTTGTACCTGCAATTTTCAAATTTGTCGAATCCTCGAAAGGCCGTCCATCTCGGTCTTGAGGAACCGTGCACGATCGCGGAGTTCGATGGACCGACCTCCACGACCGTGTCTTGTGCGCGAGCGATATTCCGTCTGATGGCTAAGTTCTCGCGACTCACTTAATTGGTAGGGTCCTCCGAAGGCTACGCCTCGCCTCGTATTTAAACGATGGGCGTGTGGTCTTGGTCTGTAAGATTCCTTGCGCGGGGCATCGTCGGATTAATCAACTCCACGTCCGCGGCTTGTTAGCTCTTCTTCTACCTCGGGCCGCCATTAATATGGTGACCCTCGACGGTATACGTTGAGACGGGGGTAGGGACGCGTCGCATTGTCTGGGTCTACCAAGTTAGATGATGAACCTTTGAGGGTGGGCGAGCGTGTCCACTGATTTGTTTGGAGAGTCCTTCGGCTACACCCGCCTCGTATTTAAACGAAGGTCGAGCGATCGCAGCCCAAAGGAACCTTACATGGCCGAAGCAGTGGGTTCCATCGACCACCAGGACCATGGCTGCACTCTTCTACCTCGGATCGTCATGTTAGATGCTGACCCTTGATGGTGTACGTTGTGCGGGGGAGCCGATCTCGTGCCTTAGCCCATCATGTTAGATGATGAACTGTAGATGGCGAGCGAGTCCTCCGTTTTAGGAGATGTTGCTTGATTCTGGCGATCGGGTTGGAAGACTGATGATCGTCGTTCGGTTGCCGATCGCGTTATTCATAGGTGGAAAAGTAACCTTTGCCTGGCCAAAAAGTCTGCGGCCTTGGCCCGAAAGATCGCGTAGGTCGGGGGGATATCCTTCGTAAGATGCCTGAACATAGGCCAAAGACCATCGAATCCCCTAGGACCGAGTATAGGGCGATCTCGTCACTCACGAGCTCGCCGTTGAGGATTATATCCTCCACCCGGTCGATGTAGTCTGCATCGGACTCGTCTTCCCCCTTCCTGATTTTCATCATGCGGTGGGGGCCTTCTGGTCGAGCGACCTTGGCGGCGAAGTATGATGTGAAGTCGTTCGCCAGTTGATCAAAGGAACTGATGGATCGTGGTGGCAATGAGATGTACCACCTATGGGCCAGGTCGCCCAGTGTTAGCGGGAACATTCGGTACCTGGTCGTGTCTGATGCCCCACATCTGGTCATGTAGATCCGGAACTTGCTCAGGTGAGTCTCGGGATCCTACCTCCCCTCGTACAGAGGTGTTTGCGTAGGAGCGATCCTACGCTGCACGGGGGCGAGCTCGATGTGGACCGCGAGTGGCTCGCTCGGCCCGGCGATCTTGCTATTGGCGCCTGTCCCAGTTTCTAGGAGCGCCTTCATGTCGTCGAGCTGGCGTTGCATCGCGGCCATCGCTGTAGCTTGGTCGGTCATGGTTTGGCTTTCGGAGCGGGAGCCGAGGCGATCATGTACCGATCTCTTGACTCCGCGATGGGCGATGAGATCGTCGCCGCCGATCTCGGTTCTTCGGCGAGGGGCCAGATGGTCGGCCTGCCTTCTGGGAGTTGGGTAAGCTGAACTCCTGGTAATGGATTCGAGCTCCGTCGTCTCGTGGCTGGGACCAGAATGCCCCGGTCGCCACGATGGGTCGCTTCCAAGGTGGCTCAAAATGGAGGTGTCCCGTCTTGCGAGCGCCTTTTCTTGCGAATCGGGGCCTCCTGGCGATCGCTCGGCCAGTAACCCCTTGAACTTCTGTTTACTCACGCGGCGGATGGCCGAGGGGGTTATAGCGGGCGCGTCGAATGCTCTCCGTCGCTCCCATAGGATGGCCATGGCCTTTTCGATCTGTTCCGCGGTTTGGAACTGATCGAGCGAGAGGCTTGGGCCGTCCCTCGGGGGCGGGATCGAGGGTCTCGGGTTGCCGCGGCTACCCTCCGCCATAGGATGGGGCTCGGATTGAGACGGAATGAGGCGTCCGGCGGATCGGCCAGCGGCTTTCTTCGATGCGGAGGCAGACGTCATGACTCTGAAGGCGTTTCTCTGAAGAACAGTGAGTGTTTCTTCAGGTATATGCCCCGGAGAATAGTGAGTGTTCTTCGGGATGGTCGGAATAAAAATGAAGGTAGATCCCCTTCCTCTAGCGCCAATTGTTGTTGCCCGAAATATTATCCGGAGATGAATATTGCTGGAATGGTCGAGCAACAGCAAATTGCGAGAGCACGTCCGTGGGAATGGAAATAGCACAAGATTTGCCGGGTTTGTTAGGCCCGAGCTTGAATGCTCTCGCGAGATGTTATTAATACGAATACGTTTGAGTAAAAATATTAATGTAAGAATGCGATTACAATGAGTGTAAAAGATCCTAGTTATCTAGCTCTTGAGCGAAGCTCTGTGTGTTCTTGTTCTCGTTTCTGCCGACCGTTTTATGGGTTAAGAGGTCTCGAGAGTGAGAGAGAAAGATGTCCGAAGTGTATAGCATTGCCAAGAGAGAAAGCCAAGCCGTAAGAAAAGCCAGAGAGCAGCCAACTGTGAAGTAGTCAGAAAGCCAAGCCCTTTTCCAAGTGCAGGAGGCCTTCTATTTATAGGATTGGCCGCAGCTGGGCCACGCCTTTCCTGTATTATAATAAGGGGGCGATCGTCTTTTAGCACATGGGTTGGTTGCCTTAAAATCTGCGGCTGCTGCTGGCAGCCAGCCGTGCAGTCCAATGAGAAGTCTGCACGCGTCCTGAGTCGCTGTCCCGGGCGGTCCCACTTTGCACCTTTCGGCGGGTCTGTCGGTAGGTGAGTAGATGCTGACAGGTTGTGGTCAACGATCCATGTTCTGCGGCGCCTTTTCCGGATCTGCACGTGGGTCTCTGTCCTGAGCTTCGGCCTTTGCCGACTAGACGGATGCTGGACTCGCGTGGCATGAGGCGGTCATCATTGGCCGGGCACCAGAGTCGATCGCTAGGTGCCAAGAGACGATCGCCTTAGATGTCGATCGCTCGGCACTTGGGCTTGATCTGGGATCTCCGATCGGCAAGTCTGCCTTGGTCTATTCGACTCAAACTCGATCGCCTGTCGTCTGTGCCGATCGCCTGTTGAGGTGTATAATTATCGACACAACACAAATATTTCTAGTAAAATAAATACGCTCAAAACGGCCTTTACAACCCAATCGAATAAAACGAACAATTCAAAAAACTAAGTCCACGAACCACATCCTCATTCAAAAGCATTCATCCAATAAATACTATATAAATGGAAAGCGTAGAGATACATTGATCCAATCAACAATACGAACCGATCCAATCGATTCATTCAAAATGAATTAATCCAATTAATTCAAACAACCATCGATTTTAACTTGTTCCGGACGATAAAATATTTCATTAAATTAATTCCCCTAAGATTAAAATTACCATAATTAAATCTTAGTCAAATTAAATCCAATTTAATTTGTGGGAAATTAATTATCGAACGAAATATAAAAAGCGAGTCGAAAACACGGCGGGCCAAGCCGGACACCGCCAGTCGCTGGGAAGGGCCTGCACAGGCTGCCGAGCACGTCCGTAAGGGACCGAGACCATTGCCAGGCAGTGGCCGAGAGGCTGCCGAGCATGTCCGGCAGGGCGTGAACCGCATGGTCCAGCGTGGCATCACAGGCGCGCCGGACAGCTCAAGTGCCAGGTCGTTCGTTTTCGGCTCGTTTTTTCGCCCCGATTCCAAAAATAATATTTTTCTAATCTTTATATTACTCATTTAAATCAGTTTTTTAAAAGAAAAAATAGATTTATATTGTAACATAAAATCATGAAAAATTAATTTTTAGATGAACAATAGAAAATCAACGATTAATACGATTATGATTCCAAATCATACACCATCTAATCAAGCATTCCAAATGCCAATATCGTATATACGATCGCAAGACCTACGCTCTGATACCACTGTTGGGATTCGTGCCTAAAACGAAGGCCCAGCGGAAGCGGTAAAGGGAAAATTAATTCGATCCGAATCCCTACGAGGATCGATCGAGCTACGTATATACGAATATATAAACGAAAAACAAGAGTTATAAGAAACTCACCCTTGAAGTCCGTTGATTAAATGGTAACCTTCTCTTGAGCTATTCCCCAAGCTTTGATTGATCTCTACAAATCCAATCCGCTCCAAGCTCTTGAACGATCCAACGCCGAAAGCACCGCGTCTCTACTTGCCACGCGCCGAAAAAACGACCGGAATGACAACACCCGATTAACCTCTAAGGTTACGGCTAAAATCAAGTGATGAAGTCTTTTATTATTGCACTCTAAGTGTATAATATTTATCTCTCAATGTATCTTGAATTTTCTCCAAGAAACTCAAGAACAAGATGAAGAACAAGAGGAAGACAATTTTAGAAAACTTTCTCTCTCTCACTCAACACTCACGTTGGAATGGTTAGATAAGAAGTGAGAGATGTCTTTCTTTTTATTCTACTTACAAATCCCACACAATCCCCTTATATCCATATAATAAGAGATATCATATCTCTTAGGTGATTAGTCTTCACCCACCAAAGGAAGACAAAGACTAAAGGTAAGAGATCAAAAGTGGGGCCGGCCTTTAGAAGGAATCCGATGAGTTTGGTTCATTTCAGACTCCCGAGAGTCCAAACAGATAAACTCTGATTCCGTTCCGATGTATTTACATCGATTAATTAATCCAATTAATTAATCATATTAAATACATAATAACATAATTAATTTCTCCAAGAAATAATTATATTCATTAATTAAATTAATCACCCGGTAATTTATTTAATTAATTAGGCCGTAAATTAATTTATCCAATAAATCAATTTAGACATCCAATGTCCTAAATTAGATATCCAATATCTAATATTCATAATGAGAGATTAAGCTCGATTAATTCTGTCGTCAATCCTATTGCGCGACTCGGTAGGTCCGTCTCAGTCAGCAATGGGAGGAACCAAAGAGTAGTAGCACCACCTAGCCATCCTGGCGGCCTACACTGTACCCCAACTGAGAACGAATGATTGGGATCATTCAAGAACCATTCTGTCGTGAATACCAGTATACGTATAAACCCTTCTTTCAAATGTCCCGATCAAGTTCTAGGGTTACGGTCAGTCAAACCCTATCTGTACTTGACTCTATGCATGCGTTAATGCAAATCGAGATCATTGAGCTCTCGTGTATCCAATACAACTAGCTCCAATGCTTTGGCCAAAAACTTATGATCTCACCCGCCAATAACCGCATAGGACATATAACCTGCTCACTAACGGGAGAAAGAATTCTATCTTGGTATTCAGTAGGACCTGCTACTTGCCTGTTAAGATGCACGTCGAGGTTGACCCCCACCTCCCGGTTTATAGGGTCGAACTACTCTAATAAAAATCTTAACGTCACAAGCACATCCCTACTAAATCCTCAAGTCGAAGGTTCACGAATACCTATCACAACCTTTCAATTCCGTCATTGACTGTCCCGGAGTGAAATCCGTGTGACGAATCGAGGGTCAGTCGGTTCGAGTATACTAATCCAATTAGCATACCTATAACGTGTGCTCCCACTAACCATTAGTGTTCGACAGGCACTCTCCATGTCAAAGAACACGTCATACAAGTCTTCACATAAACTTAACGCCCAGTCAAGTTTCATCGACTTGCGAACGATTAAGTATTTGAGCTATAAACCTTTCCAGTGCCGACCCCTTATCCAATAAGGAGTGGAAAGTTTTGCTCTCAAATACACGGACTAGTTTCTATATGTATATTTACGAGTTAGGAATGCCAGTAACTTCCAGTAAATAAAGAAACATCCATTGCCTTATATTAATAATTTACATAATTACAAGTACAATGCCCTCACTCAACATCCTCTGAGTGGCATTTGAGGGCATACTCCTAACAGTAATGATGGTCCAGATGTTACTAACTCATTTCGTTCAAAGACTTACGTGCATAATCCCTTCTCTGTAGCGTATGTAATACGTACGTTGACTTGCTACAGTAACATACTCGTATTACGTACGTAATACACCATGCATTGCGTACGTAATGCTCGAGGTTGACTCGCCTGTCCACATCCGCACCGAAAGCTGCCGACACCAGGCCCCACCTGCCGACCACAGCTCGGTCCTATCCGATTCCCTTTGTTACGTACGTAATGCCTTATGCATAACGTACGTAAAACATAGACTTTAACGTACATAAGTCCTTAACCTTAACGTACGTAATGACCTTCTATACTTGGCCAAAATCCAACTATTCCTGTTTGTATCGACATACTGGATACGTATACTCACATACTGAATACATATGTTCGTTCCGATAACATTCTCATACGATACATCTGATGCATGATAACCTCAAGTGCAATTGTCGACCAAGTACGATAGTTGTACAAATACTCATACAGTATATCCGATATCGAAAAACATATTAAGCATGTAATATCCTGGTATTAAAAATAACCTCGATAGACATACTGGCACAACTGTCACAGTTCCCAAAATTATTTATCCATACTGTATTGGTCCCACTCTGTACAATATAACTCAGATAAAATAATGCGAAAAATCATAGCGAAATTCTAGGATATTACATATCTTCCCACTTAAATAAGTTTCGTCCTCGAAACTTAAAATCCTGTCATAATCAATATCTCAATTCCGATATATCTCAAAATCATGTCACCATGCTCAAATAATCATCATCAAAACCAAATAACTGAAAGAATATACTTACAGGTCCGTGAAGTCGATGATCTCCCGTGATACTAGCATACGACTCCCATATAAAGTCTCAACACAATAAAAACACACCGACATCGCAAATATAGCAATTTGAAAATATTTCAAAAATTTTGGAACCTCCAAAAATCAATTTGACTCGAAAGTCAGAAAAATTATTTTCAAAAGTCACGCTACTACCTCACTGGTAGAGCCACATAACACACACACCCGGGTTTTACGAAACCTAAGCTCCGATACCATCTTCTATAACACTCCCCAAACCAACCGGGAATATTACAGTACCGTGGGTCCCACATTGGAACCCACAAGGCTAAAATCATTTTCAAAAACTTTTCAAATACGCCAAAGAGGCAAAGATAGTAATGTTTTAAATACTCAAATATTTTCAAAATATAGTTTCCAAATACCATTATCAAATACCATTTGAAGGCACAAGGCGAAGACGCCAAAAAGGACATTTAGAAAGTACACACGAGCTGGTAAAATACCGAAAGCCATTTAAAGGTACACACGCAGCGGATATAAACACAGGAGGAAATACATTTGCAGCGGAATTATAAAAACCAGATAGGAATACTCAAATCCCAATAACCAAGCCATAGCCAGTATCACCGGAAAGCTCATCCCTTCACGACCGCTACTATCTCGATTCCGAGTACCTAAAAGATAAAGCCCACGACGGGGTCAACCATAATAATCGACAACGATAATGATCACATCACATAAACAATTACATATCAATGTAATTTACAGAGTAAGAACATTCCCCACGTAATCTTACCGAAGTAACCTTACCAATCCATCACAATCCATATCAAATCAATCCTTACCATAATCCACATCTCGCGTCCTTAAGTGATAAATGAATTCAAAAGTAACCATCTTTACTATATCCGAAATGATACCAAGATTCTCAAACATAAATATATATCCAATATGGAATAATCTGGCCAAGTCTGATTCTGTCCGCTGGATCGAACAATCGGATCCAATCCTGATAAAACCGATATCACACGGCACATCTGTAAACCAACTATCCCGAGACAATGGCAAGTCCTGGATATCAATACAAAGCATGAATGCTCACACAATCAATAGTGATAAACAACAAATGCATCAAAACGGCAATATCAATGACATGATAACTGTAATATCCGCAATTTTCGATTTCCGGTAATTTCTTTTTTTCGGTCGGAGTCCGTTTTGACGACTCGCTCATGACCGTTTCGTCATTCTGAGAATGATTGATTCTACACTTTTTGACATCCGAGTTCGTTTCGGTGTCGTTTTGTTGAGTTCCGTGCTTTTTAGCGACTTTTCCGCACTTGAGTTCGATTCTTGCGAATCTCGTTGGCTCATTGTTTGAGTTCCTGTAAGTCCGTTTAACTTTGTTAGACGTGTTGTGAACTTCGGTTTGATTATTCGATCACGTATCGTGATTTCCGGGCGTTTTGGGCCATTTTGTAATTTCTTGAAAGTTTCGGGTATCCGTATCTGTAATTGTTGTCTCGACCCGTTTCTTGGTCGCGTATGATTAATTATGGTATTATGTTTTCATTTCGGGTCGTTGATGTTGTCCGCGAACTTTTCGTCGTGTTCGTTCCGTGCGTTTTCGGAAATCGAGTCGTCGAGCCCTGGTGTTCGAGCACTGGCCGGACGGTTGCGGATCGCCGGGACGATTGCACCGGCCGGACGGGTGCAGCGAGCCGCGTAAGCGCACGCCTTCTGGCCGGAAGGCCGCTGCGCTTAACCGGCAGTGTAGCGCACGCTATCGGCCGCCTAACGACGCTATCGGGTGCAGGCGGTGGAGTCACAGGGTTACGGAATCGGTCGAGGCTCGGCGGGTAGCGCACGCTAATGTCGGGCATTGCGCCTTCGACCGGCAGTAGCGCGCGCTACGGCGGAAAAAGGCGCCGCTACTGGCGGCAGTCTAGTCGATGAGTCATCGGATTGCGGCTCGGGCCGATAGCGCCGCTAGCTCGGCGACTGGCGCGCTAGTCCGGCCCAGTATAAATGTGACAGAGCAGTCACATTTCATTTCGTTTTTCATTTCCTTCCTTCTCCGTCCGCAGCTGGCGATTCATGGGTGACTAAGCCATGTTGTTTAACAACAAATCCATGAAGTTCTTGAGTTCATAACATCAATTAATCATCCGTTATCATCCTTTGATCCAGCGAATCAAGGTAATCTTCCTTAGAACCCTAATTTTGTGAATTTGGGGGGTTTTGCATTTTTGTCCGATTCGTTCCGTGTTGTTGATTCATTCATGATGGGTATGATTAATCTTGGTAGTATTCTTGTGTTTAACATCATTTAATCTATTGTTCTTCGTCGAATCGAAGTATATTTCTTGATTTCCTTCGAATTGACTTTTTGGGGGATTTGTCCCCGATCTCGTTTTTCATCCATTTTCGATGGATCGATTATGGTTAAATGATGTTGTTAAACATATTCTATGGATTGTATATCCATATTTCAACTTGGAATTCCATTTTCGTGTTTTTTCGGGACGAATCGTGTTCTTGGCCGTTTTGGGGAAAACACTTGAACATTTGTAGTTCGTTCTTTGAATTCAACGGCTTTGAGTCATGCTATGGAATTCATTTTCATTGTTGTTATTGTCCTCCGTAGTTTATTATCGCGAGTTGGCGTTCGGTGGAGTCGGCGGGTTCGTAGTCGGTCCGTGCCAACCTACTTCGGTCGATTCTTCGCGTTGTTCTTATTCGAGGCAAGTACCTTGTCCATACTTTTCTTGTTTTGTGGATATGATGATTGGTGATCGTCTTGGTGTGTTTGTTTGTTTGTTTGTTTGAAATGAGTTTTCAAAATATTTGGTTAGCCTTGTTAAAGGCCCTCTTTCAAAACCGCGTGTGTTTTGTGATTGATGTGTTTCATGAACGAGTATGTGACTCCTGTGGATATGTTTGGTGTTGATGATGCACTTGGTGTTGCGTGTGGATGTATATTGTTTCATTTCGGTGCATTGTGGTTTGACGTGGTGTTTTGCTAAGTGTTTGACGTCTCTGGGTGAATTGTTTGGATACCCTTGGTGTGATATGTTAATTGCGCATGATTGATTCGCTAGCCAGCTCGGGAGGGTCCGACGGGATCACGGAGTGGGATTAGTGGCTTCGTCCCGGTCCTAGGCGACGTGTGGTGCTTGAGTATTTCGCTAGCCAGCTCGGGGGGTCCGACGGGATCACGGGGTGGGATTTGTGGCTTCGTCCCGGTCCTAGGCGATGCGAGTACATGTTTTGTGAATGTGTTTGCTCACCTCGGGAGGTCCGGGACCACGGAGGAATTCAATGGCTTCGACCTGGGTTCACGAGTGAAACTTCACCGCTACGTGTGTATATTTTGTGATTGTTTTTTGCTCACCTCGGGAGGGTCCGATGGGATCACGGAGGGAATTCCATTGGCTTCGACCTGGATTCATGAGTGCGGTTGCTTATGTTTTGTGAATGTGTTTGCTCACCTCGGGAGGGTTCGACGGGGCCACGGAGGGAATTCCATTGGCTTCGACCTGGATTCACGAGTGAAACTTCACGGGTGCGTGTGTGTTTTATGTCCGTCGAGGACGCATGACGTGGGTTTTTAACCTTGTGTATTATGGTTGGTTTTATTTGTGAAAACAAAACCTTTGGGCTGTGACCCTGTTGATTTTTGGAAAGCGAAGGATTCGGTAATCCTAAATTGTTTCCTATTAAAACTCTCGAAGGCAATTCAAACTGTTTTATAAATTGTTTTCCCTTGATTTTTGACCTTTCGGTTTTAGAGTGTTTTACCAAACTCTTACCTCGGGAAGTACTTTCGTCACGTTTGGATTTTTAAGGATTCCCGGTTATTGTTATTCTTGGAACTTGAATTGTATGGCTCGTATTTTTGCACTTGTACTTGCACTAGCAAAACAGTGGAGTTTTGCTAACCCCCGAGTATTCAGGGGGTGGATGTCTATTTTTGCATTCAGGTTTTGGAGTATAGCATAGGGTCGGCACGAAGGATGATGAAAGATGAACGATACTAATCACACGAGGATCCGTTGCTGTCGTATTGGTCTAGTTGTATTTTCTTTTCCGCTGCAGTATATTTTTTTCCCGTTATACGGGTGTGGCTGTATTTTGACCCCTGCGTGGGCATGAGTTTTATTTGAGTTGTATGTATTTTTGAAAGACCAAATCGGTCTACTGAGTCATTTTAGCCTTAAAGGCGATGTTTGATTTTAGTTATCAGCCTGGTAGATCCTCGAGGAGAGGGTCTACGACGTGTAATATCCCTAAGCGGATTGGGGGTGTTACAATAACTTCACACAAGATCGACAAAGGATCAACCACGAACGAGAATACCATGATGTGGTGACTCCAACAAGATCAATGAAGGATTGAAAACCAGGAATACCAACAATACGGTAAACTCCAATAAGATCAATAAAGGAACAATAACCGAGAATACCGACGATATAGTAAACTCCAACAGGATCAATCAAGGACCAACAACCGAGAATAAAAATGATATGGTAAACTTCAACAAGAGCAAAGGGATCAACAATTGAGAATACCGACGACACAGTAAACTCCAACAAGAGCAATGAGGGATTAACAACCGAGAATATTGACGACACGGTAAACTCCAACAAGATCAATCAAGGACTAGCAACCGAGAATACCAACGGCAAGGCAAACTCCCAAACAGAATCAATAAGGATCAATAACGAACGAGATTACCAATGATGGGGTGAACTTCAAACGAGATTAATAATGGGTCAACGGTGACAGATACACGAGAGAATAAAATTGTCAACCATATACAAATCATATATATGGGATTTCAAAGACAACCCAACTATCAAACAGATCCGATTATACATGGACTGTGAACGACCAATCAATGAGACTCAAGATGGACGTCACGATATGCCCAATCCGGACATGTGTCCGAGTACAAGCCAACCACGGTATTGATCAGATACTCGTCTGGTCTCGTACCTAACCAGCCTCACGAAGTACGTCTCGTGTGCACAGTTCAATATGAGGTCGAGACCAACACATGCTACATGTGCCCACCCTGAAAATCCTACACATGCACGATCAGAATGTATCTGACTCCAGATATTGTTGGAATAATTCGATACTTGCACGTGTATTACAAATAATATTCTGAACTGAACTATAACAAATAACAGAAAGAAAATATTACACTTGAAACGAACGAACAATTTTTAATAAACTACAGAAGATCGTCTGAAGCTAGAGCTTCTGCCCGCAAGACGAGAATACGCTCCGGTAGTGCTCACGGTGAAGCGGCTCGTCCCCAAAGTTTAAAACGATCTGAACGTCCTGGCAGGAGCAGCACCGCAAACTGACCGAGCACCTACGAACTGGACTGGAATGAAGACTGAACTGTATATGATATGCTAAAAATGCACTGATTTTCGTGTATTTGCAATGAACAGAATGCTGACATATATATAGCACTCCTTGATCATGTGAAGGGACTCGTCGCCATTACTCCTGCCATGATGGCTGGCGGTTTCAGACGCCCAAAGGGCTGGTCGGATGAAGAGTCTTGCCAACTCAAGAGTCAAGCCAACTCAAGAGTCTTGCCCATACCAAAAGGCTAGTGGACTTACGGATTTGGGCCAAAAAGATAAGCCCAAACACCAGCCCAAAGCACCAATTGCCAAGATCTAAGTCCTGGGCCTGGACTGAGCTCGAGCCCGAGCCCGAGCCCGAGCCCGACCCGACCCGGACGGACGGACGGACGGACAGTCGGTCGGTCGGTCGCGGCGGCGGCACGCGCGTGTGTGTGTGTGTGTACGCGAGGACACCCATACACACCAACCCACTTGTTATTAAGCCCATAAAGGCAAAGACTTTAAATACAAGCCAAAACATCCATCCAAAATCAATGTGGGATAACTAACATCATGTTAGTTCCTACTCCAACATCCAACTTTAACATATAATATCTCACTCATTGGAAATCGGTTTAGAAATACTAAATATACCACGTTCATCTACTCACGACGTAGATTAACATTCAATAAATATTTTAATTAAATAATAGTTATTTAATTAACAATATTTATTTTTAATAAATGGTTATTTACTAAACCATTTCCAACAATCCCCCACATGAGTGAGAATGCCAATGCAAAATGAATGCAAATGCATAGTTCAGTCCTCAAGAGACAATATTGCATTTGGCTAGGTGGCTTGTGACCTTGAACCTATCCATTGTCGACATCATCGAGTATACTGGCGGCATAGTGGTCATGAAAACCTTGAACTAGTCCTCCATGGTGTATATTGAGACAATAATATAGACACAATATCATCTCAATTCCGTCCGTTCTAACGTTTTGTGTCCTTTTCGGCCTTAGACACCCCTTTGGATTCATAAGTGTATCAACTGAAGTGGCCCTCACTTCACACTTATATAGGTGATTCTTATTCCCAAGTTTCCTACTATACTTGACCTCTCCGAGGTAATCAAGAATCATTAAAAATCATAAGACTTAACCTCACCACATGTAGGTAAACAATCACTCACTGTTCTCAGAGAATAGGTATGTTTGAGTGTTTTAACACACGGATTATTATAACTTCGTTATCCCATTGAACCAAGCTATTGGGATCCTCCAATCTACAAGGTTGGGTTTCCGCTATAATCATCCTTAAGATGTGGATTTAACACCCATTCCCTCTAACAATTTATACATTTGATCTCGATTAATACTCTTCGTCAGCGGATCCGCCAGATTATCTATTGACCTTACATAGTCAATTGAGATAATCCCACTCAAGATCAAATGCCTCACGGCATTATGTCGTCGACGAATATGTCGAGACTTACCGTTATAAAACATATTTTGTGCCCGTCCAATAGCAGCTTGGCTATCACAGTGAATCAATACAGACGACACAGGTCTCGTCCAACATGGAATATCCTCGAGGAAATTTTTAAGCCATTCAGCTTCTTCACCAGCTTTATCCAAAGCGATGAATTCAGATTCCATGGTAGACCTAGCAATTCAAGTTTGTTTCTTAGACTTCCAAGATACAGCACCACCTCCAATAGTGAACACATATCCACTCATAGAAAATGAGTCTTTCGATTCGGATATCCAATTAGCATCACAATACCCTTCAAGTACAGCAGGCTCTCTTGAATAATGAATCGTAAAGTTCTGAGTATATTTTAAATAACTCAGTACTCGTTCTAGAGCCCTCCAATGTTCTTTACTTGGATTAGTTGTGTAGCTACTCAATTTGTGAACCGAGCATGCTATATCAGGACGGGTACAATTTGACAGATACATCAAACTCCCAATGATCTTAGCATATTCATCTTGACCCACAGGTTCACCATTATGATAATTCAGATGAACATTCGGTTCCCAAGGAGTCTTAGCAATGGGTTTATCAAAAGCGTTGAATTTCCTTAACACTTTCTCAACATAATGAGATTGCGTCAAAGCAATTCCGTTAGGCGTTTTCAGAATCTTAATTCCAAGAATAGTATCAGCCAAACCCATATCTTTCATTCTAAAATTCTTACTTAGCATTCGTTTCGTTTCACCAATCATACGAGAGTTGCTACCCATTATCAAAATGTCATCTACATATAGACAAACAATGACGTAATTGTCACCCATTTTCTTAACATAGACACATTTGTCACTCTCATTGATGTTGAAACCATTTGACAACATCACTTCGTCAAATTTCAAATGCCACCGCAGAGGTGCTTGTTTCAAACCATATAAAGACCGTTGTAGTTTGCATACCATGTGCTCTTTCCCAGGCACTACAAACCCTTCCAGCTGTTTCATATAGATTTCATTTTCCAGCTCCCCATACAAGAATGCAATCTTAACATCCATTTGATTAATCTCGAGATTGCGCAAAGCAGCAATAGCGAGTAGCACCCTAATAGAAGTAAGTCTTGTTACGGGTGAGTAGGTATCAAAGAAATCATAACCAGCTTTTTGCCTAAAGCCTTGAACTACAAGCCGGGCCTTATATTTGTCAATAGTACCGTCAGACTTGTACTTCTTCTTTAGGATCCATTTGCATCCTAAAGCCTTACAACCCTGTGGTAGTTCAACTAACACCCAAGTATGATTCAGCATAATAGACTCAATCTCAATGTCTATTGCCTCTTTCCAGAAAGCCGCATCTGGACCAGATAAAGCTTCTTTTACAGATACTGGTTCACCGTCTAACATTAAAATGACGTAGTCGGGTCCGTATATCTTTACTTTCCGTATTCTAGTACCTCGTCTAGGTTCTACGTTGACTGGCATAGACCTAGGCTACTTTCTGTTCGGTCGTTCAGATAACACCGGATTCGAGCTAGAGGCTTCATCTATGGTTTCATAACACATAGGCTCATCTACAAGTTTAGGGCTTGTAGCTTCATCATCAATTCCTTTGCTAGAGTTAGGATCAACCTTATTCTTATAAGGATAGATATTTTCAAAGAATACAGCATTCCTTGATTCAATCGTTGTATTTACATGAATGTCGGGTATCTCGGATTTGTGTACAACAAACATGTAAGCGTTGCTGTTAAGTGCATAACCAATAAAGATACAATCGATCGTCTTAGGACCAATTTATCTTGTTTAGGTAGAGGCACCTCAACTTTCGCCAAACACCCCCACACTTTGAGATATTTGTATGATGGTTTTCTTCCTTTCCACAACTCATAAGGAGTAACATCCTTACCTTTGCGTGGAATTTTGTTCAATATGTAGTTGGCTGTCAAGACAGCTTCCCCCCACATGTTCTGGGGCAACCCTGAATTAATTAATAAGGCATTCATCATATCTTTAAGTGTTCGATTCTTACGTTCGGCAACGCCATTAGATTGTGGAGCATATGGAGCCGTGGTTTGATGAATTATACCACTTTCGTTGCATAATTCCTCAAATGGAGCTACATATTCACCTCCTCTATAACTTCGAACCATCTTAATACGACAGCCTAATTGATTCTCGGCTTCATTCTTGAAGTTCTTAAAGGCTTCAATAGCCTCATCTTTACTTCTCAAAAGATAAAGATAACAATATCTTGTGCAATCATCGATGAAAGTGATACAGTACTTCTTACCACCTCTAGTTTGCATAAATTTTAAATCACACACATCTGTATGAATTAATTCAAGGGGTTTTGTGTCCCGTTTTACCGAATGAAACGGTAGTTTCGTCATTTTTGCTTCAACACAAATCTCACATTTGCTTTGATTTTTGATTTCATTTAATTTTAGTAAATATAAGTTTACTAATCTTTTTATAGCATTTAGATTCACATGACCTAATCTACAATGCCATAAATTTGAGCACTCAAGCAAATAAGCAGAAGTAGTAGCATTATTATTAGCAACTGCCTTTGGAGGCTTTCAAGTACGAACACTAAGTTTGAACATGTCCTCGACAATGTGACCTTTCCCGAGAGTATTGCCAAACTTGCGTATTATCATAAAATCACTACGAAGTTCTACATCAAATTTAGCTCTAACTAATTTGACATCAGACACCAAATTCTTGCGGATTGCCGGAGCATGCAGCACATCCTTCAGAGTTATCTCCACACCGGAGGTGAATTGAAGCACAACAGTTCCAATTCCAAGAACTGGAGAGGTACGATCACTTGCCTCTGTAATGAAGCGGTCTTGAATCTCCTTGTAAGTGAAAAACAAGTCTCGGTTCACACAGATGTGAACAGTTGCACCTGTATCAAGAAACCAAGTAACTGGGTTAGGTTCCGAGACATGATTTACCTCAGTGATCATGGCAGCAAGATCATCTTTGTCCCAAGAGTCAAAGTCCTTCTCGACATGGTTTACTTTGCCTTTTCCCTTGTTCTTCTTCAGTTTTCGGCAGTTTTTCGCCATATGGCCGGGCTTGTCACAGTTGTAGCACGTTCCGGTAAACTTCGTCGGAGGTGCAACATCCTTTCCCTTGCCTTTGGTCGGAAGTGGACGCTTTTTGGAAGGTCCGCCCCTACCTTCAGTCAGATTAGCCTTAGCATCCATTGGTGCTTTGGTTTTCAAGTCTTGATCACGGACTTGAGCTTCAGTTTGGAGCTTTGCAACCAAAATTTCAAGAGTCATTTCCTTTCGCTTATGCTTAAGGTATCCCTTGAACTCCTTCCAACTAGGCGGCAACTTGTCGACCAAGAGCGCCACAGTGTACGCCTCGGGTAGAGGCATCCCCTCAGAATGAACATTATGTATAAGAGTTTGGAACTCTTGTACTTGGGGCATCATTGGACGAGAATCCACCATTTGGAATTCTGAGAGCCTCGTCACAACAAACTTCTTCGTGGTAGCAGGATTAACACGGTATTTCAACTCAAGAGCATCCCAAATTTCTTTGGCAGTCTCCTTGATGTTGAACACATTGAACAGGCCATCATCAAGCCCGTTCAGCAACATATTCCGACACAGATAGTCGGAATGAACCCAGGTATCATAGTCGGTACGCACTTGAACATTTGCCTCGTTCTCAGCAGGGACAGGAGGCTTTTCTTCACGCAGGAAGCTCGCAAGCCCCATTGTGGTAATATAGAACAACATCTTTTGAGACCAGCGTTTGAAGTCGGAGCCCGAGAAAACAGGAGGTTTCTCGGCGATAGGCATTAGCCGAGCAGCATTGTGAATGGGAGCCATTGAAGAGCTTGATGATCCAATAGTTCCAGAACCGGTGGATTGATTAGTGGATGCGCCGATGCTTGCATTGGAGGACATTTTTCTCCAGAAAAGATTTAGGATTACACTAACAAGTATGGTCGATTATTCTCGTCATGCGATTGTTGGAATAATTCGATACTTGCACGTGTATTACAAATAATATTCTGAACTGAACTATAACAAAGAACAGAAAGAAAATATTACACTTGAAATGAACGAACAATTTTTCATAAACTACAGAAGATCGTCCGAAGCTAGAGCTTCTGCCCGCAAGACGAGAATACGCCCCGGTAGTGCTCACGATGAAGCGGCTCGTCCCCAAAGGTTAAAACGATCTGAACGTCCCGATGTGACCAAGTAAGCGACCGAGCACTGCGAATCGGAATGAAGACTGAACTGTATATGATATGCTAAAAATGCACTGATTTCATGTATTTGCAATGAACAGAATGCTGACATATATATAGCACTCCTTGATCATGTGAAGGGACTCGTCGCCATTACTCCTGCCATGATGGCTGGCGGTTTCAGACGCCCAAAGGGCTGGTCGGATGAAGAGTCTTGCCAACTCAAGAGTCAAGCCAACTCAAGAGTCTTATCCATACCAAAAGGCTAGTGGACTTACGGATTTGGGCCAAAAAGATAAGCCCAAACACCAGCCCAAAACACCAATTGCCAAGATCCAAGTCCTGAGTCCTGAGCCCGAGCCCGAGCCCGACCCGACCCGGACGGACGGACGGACGGACGGTCGGTCGGTCGGCGGAGGCGCGCGCGCGTGTGTGTGTGCGCGAGGACACCCATACACACCAACCCACTTTTTATTAAGCCCATAAAGGCAAAGACTTTAAATACAAGCCAAAACATCCATCTACAATCAATGTGGGATAACTAACATCATCTTAGTTCCTACTCCAACATCCAACTTTAACATATAATATCTCACTCACCGAAAATCGGTTTAGAAATATTAAATATACCACGTTCATCTACTCACGACGTAGATTAACATTCAATAAATATTTTAATTAAATAATAATTATTTAATTAACAATATTTATTTTTAATAAATGGTTAATTACTAAACCATTTCCAACAAATATGTCACGATACAACATGACAACGAATCTCAAAGAAACGCATATCCAACAAGGATCAGAAGACTTTCCAAAAGAGCAACAATAACTCGATCATGAAAGACCGACACGAACACAACGTCGTATTTCCGTTAGACAACAGTTCGCAGCACGCTCAATAATGCAGATAATATTAGCACATAAATCTCAAGGCCACAGCCAAGGGTCACGGAAGCATCTCACAGGAATACTCCAGAAAGTAGGTGCCATTTAGGTCCTATCCCCTAACACAGTTCATGCAATCACAAAATACCCCAAGGTCGCAACCAAGGGTCACGGAAGCGTCTCGCAGGAATACCCCGGAACGTAGGTGCCATTTAGGTCTTATCCCCTAACACAGTTCATGCAATCACAATATGTAACAAACAATGATGCGCACTCACCACATGAAGTATCAACACACACATGCAATAATGTGACAAGATGATTATCATAATCTAGCAATATTAATTTACCTCAAGCTGGAGATGCTAACCTTTCCACGACCAACATCCCTGAACGAATACACAGTTATCCGAAGAATCCAAAATGAAGTACAGTCCATTACTAAAACCAAACCACCATCTCGAGTTCAATGTCGGCATGACAACTAGCCTTGATATCTAACTTCTCATACAATAGACCAAATATAATTCACGTCTCTGTTTCCACTAGACGTCTTTAAAAAGATATACATTATGATTTATCTCAGTCCAAGCATAATATACATACCATCATCCCGACAATTCATATTCCATGATACCATTGCTATATGAATCATAAATGAAATAAAAACGAAACCATTTATTAAACATTATGAACTGCGCAAGCATAACTTGCCTCGATACCGATACGATGAAGTTGTGACTAATCCCGTCGTCTTCATATACAAGCTCCCCAGCCCAGACCAAGGCGATCTATGCATTCTTCAATTCCAATCGCAGCACAATGGTTAGTCATCAACGATCACTTAACGCAACCTAATGCAATGATCAATTAACGAGGCGTTCGATAACAATCAACAATCGATATAATCAACCAATCAACTCAACAATTCAACGATATCTCGATCATACGAAACCAACCCATTACAATTCAAACCATACGAATACAAGCCGCAATTCGATAATCAATCAATCCTAACAAGTTTCTCAACATTCTAAATCCCGACTTGAATCTTACTTACGGATTAACACGGCTCATACTTGTAAATTCATAGAAATTCAATTACCGGTTATCACCACGAATAACCATATATCGAAATTAACCGTAATCTTTCCACATTTCGTAAAATTACGACATGTAACTCAAGAGTTCTTCAAGAACATGAATTAATCCATAATCATGTTTGTAGCCAACAAAACGACGTATTCCGATGGGTTCTTACATTTAAACAATCCTCATTCATGATTCAAGATGTATTTTATCATGTTTTTCAACGTACACTTCTCATAACATCATGAATCGCAATAATACTACCAAGAACATCAAGAACACTATGATTCCATCATCATAACTAACATAATCATGGTATAAATCATCATATCATCATCCTTCTTAACAAAATTTCCATGAATACCAAGAATCATCACAGCAACTCCATAAACTATCATCATACGAATTAATCATCAACAACAACATCAAAAATCCGGATTGAAAGAGAGGATTATCCAACATACCTCTTAGAAGATGAAATACACAAGTAACCACCTCAAGAATCGATGATAAATCCACCTCTCAAGCTCCAAATCAATGTTCATAGGATCACAATCGACTTTGGAAGGCCAAAATCTAACTCTGAGTGTTGAGGGGCGAAGAAAACGAAATGAAATTCTGAAGAACATGAAATGACGGGCGTCCACTTATATAAACCTCAATCTCGTTACGTACGTAACACACCAAGGTTAACGTATGTGACACACTCGTATGCTATCTTACCTTGGTAGCGTACGTAATGACGGTCTAGATGTTACTGACTCATTTCCTTCAAAGACTTACGTACGTTGACTTGCTACAGTAACATACTTGTATTACGTACGTAATACACCATGGATAGCGTACGTAATGCTCGAGGTTGACTCGCCTGTCCACATCCGCGCCGAAAGCTGCCGACACCAGGCCCCACCTTCCGACCACAGCTCGGTCCTATCCGATTCCCTTTGTTACGTACGTAATGCCTTATGCATAACGTACGTAAAACATAGACTTTAACGTACGTAAGTCCTTAACCTTAACGTACGTAATGACCTTCTATACATGGCCAAAATCCAACTATTCATGTCCGTCTCGACATATTGGATACGTATACTCACATACTGAATACATATGTTCGTTCCGATAACATTCTCATACGATACATCTGATGCACGATATTCTCAAATGCAATTGTCGACCAACTACAATAGTTGTACAAATACTCATACAGTATATCTGACATCGAAAAACATATCAAGCATGTAATATCCTAGAATTAAAAATAACCTCGATAGACTTACTGGCACGACTGTCACAGTTCCCAAAATTATTTATCCATACTGTATCGGTCCCACTCTGTACATCACAACTCAGATAAAATAATGCGAAAAATCATAGCGAAATTCTAGGATATTACACATATGTGCCTAGCGCAACGGTGGAAAGTCTGCAACTCAGTGAAATTATTTTGAATCTAAATTGACACTAAAACAGTGGCATAAAATCTTTGACATTGTGGTGTCAATCAATGACTTCAAAGGATGTGATAAAATCTCCAATTTGACAATGCTCAAATATGGTGATTAAATGACCGAAAAGTACCAATTTGGGGACGTTCAAATTTGGTAATGCAGTTAATCGAAAATTGTTAATTTTGGGGACGCTTAAAATTAGTAATTTGATCTTGAGAAATTGAAGTCTTGGTTAATAGTTGGTAACGTAATTTCAAAGCGTTGAAAATTGCCAATTTATAATGTCAAAAAGATTCAAGACAATGAATATGTCAAGTGTGTATATGTCGAATACACATGACGACTATGTCACTTTAAGAATGAATTTGAATGATCGAGCCATTGATGTAAGTAATGACAAGGGGATCAATTCAACAAAGTCTGAAAAGATAAATATATGAGACTAAAGAGATGATTTTAAGATGTAAAATCTCAAGTCGTTCACAATGTCTCATATTAGGTCAGTCATACTATGATGATATGAATCTTGGAAAGATCAACGAAATCAATTGGAATGCCAATGGATATGGTGAGGCTATCCAAGCACAAAGGTAACTGATCTTTCAAGAGTAACTAAAAGTCTAATGTACTAAGTGAATTGTACAAGACTAAACACAGTCTATATCGTGAGTAGACTATGTGGATACACAAATAATCTGGAAATTAATCATCAATTGGTGATTACAATGATATAAAGATTACTTGTGTGTATATGCTGCATGACATGAGATATTAAAAAACTATTAAAATAAATAGCAATGCAAATTGGATATCTGACATTATGAATTTAATGTCTAAATAGTGAATATGTTTCACACTAGCCAGTGCAGCAGTGGCATGGAAATCTTTAATATAGATGGGTATTGCTCGATTTACAAAGGCATCTGAGACAAATATGCATAAGAGGCATAATGCAATACCAATTTCTAGAAGATATTCAAAAATGGGCAAAGTTGTGACCACAATATGTATTTATTGTGATAGTTAATCTACTATTGACAGGGCACAGAGCAAAAGTATAATGGTAAGTATCGTCATATGAGGCAAAGACGTAATACCATTTTGCTATCAATATTGGTTATCACTTATTGACTATGATTCGTCAATAGGTAACATCGCGGATCCGTAACCAAAGGGTTATCAAAAGACCTTATTGATAAATCATCAAGAGGAATGGGTCTATTGCCATGAGCTAATGGTTTTATGAAGGATAACCAACCTAAGCTGACTGGAGATCCCAAGATCTAGGTTCAATGGGACAACCAATTCATAAAAACTGGGCACGATGGGTTACCCCGAACCGACCATTCTTAGGATGAAAACAGTGATACCCGTAGGGAGAGGTTAAGCTTATGCTTTTAATGATTCTTAGGTTGACATTGTATAGTCGGGTGGAGTAAAATACGGGTTTACTCAAAACACTTAACGAGAATCACCTATGTTGGAGTGAAGAGGGGCCGCTTCAAAGGAGAATTGTAAGGCACAATTCTCTAGAAACTCCCGCAGAACCAGGACGGTGTCCACAGCCAAAATGGGCACAATAATGAGAATAGAATAAATCAGGGAGGGCACTTGTGAAGGATATACGATCACTTACACAAGCGGTCGGACAGTTCAAAGGCATCTAGTCATACTGTCTAGCCAGTAAGGAGAATATATCTTTTCGAGGGAAGGTTCAAGGAGCATACTCTACCTATCCTATGCAATGACTAACCGCAGTAACTATCACCAAGTCAAAATCCGTGTCTGACGTGTGCTGCTGGACCATCAATCTCATTCATGTGGGGGATTGTTGAAAAAATAGAGGAAATGGGCTGGTTTGAGCAGCCCACTTGAGAGGCAATTTTGAGTGGGCTCGACTACGAGTTAAAGTCGGGACTTAGTTGGAATACGTAGTACTCCGTACGAGGTTTCCAAAACATATAAAAACACTAAAAATGATTGAGGTATGAATGAGATATAATATTCCAAAGTGAACCCTTTAGAGATGGGTTTGGGATGCTATCCCACATTGGAAAAAGAAGAGAAAAATTGTGAGTATATAAGGAGATGTGGACAAAGTCATGTTCAAAAAGTGAGACATGAGTGGATGTGTGACTAAGCGCCCCTCGTGCACACACACACGCGCGCGCTGCCGTCCATCCGGCTCGGCTCGGCTCGTGTCGTCTCAGTCGAAGGGCGATTTGGGCGAAATGTCTCGGCGTCTCGAAGTTATCTTTTTTACTGCAATTTTATTCGGTAAAAATTTATTTTACTGAAAATACCTCAATTATAAATTCCGAATTTTTCGGATCCGGATAAACATCAATTTAATTGATAATTATCAAATTAATATATTAGGATAACTATCAAGTTATTTGATAATTATCGGACTAATATATTAATAGAGTTCCTCCGGCACATGTCCCTCTCTCATCTTCACCTATAAATACAGATGTGAGGGGTTCGATTTTAGAAGAAATTTTCGTCCGTTTTTTCAGCCAAAAAATTCCGACTTCATTTTTTTTCGGAAGTAATTTCTCTTCGTATTTTTTGTCGCGTCGGTGGTAGTTCAGATTTATTCTAGTTCGCTGAGGGTGCGATGATCGATTTATCAAGGCATCGAGATGTTGTTTTATCCTGGGAGGCAGACGCTATACACTGTGGTGGCGGCGAATTTGCTTTAAGGAGACAGATTTTCTGGACTCAACATCGCCCACATTCGGATTTACCTCCTTTGATTAATTATATATATATATATATATATATATTATTTAATGTTTTCCTCATTAACGAATCTGTCTCCTACTTGGTTCTCAAATTTGTAGCTCATGCAGTAGACTCAAAACATGGATCCGGCGGCGATGATGATGGAAGAGAACGGAAGAAAGCACTTAAACTTCCTGCAAAGAAGATTGATGCTCGAAACGATGCATAAAAGTAAGCTTTCCTCATCATTAATATTCACATGATTAAGTGTGCATGTTTCTTATTTAATTTGGAATGAGATATATAGAATGATTCATGCGTTGGGTAACCGATATTGGCAGTTTGTTTTCATGGTAAATATACCAACAAAGAGCACTGAATACTCGAATCGACTTCCAAAATCTTTTTATCTTCTTATTTCTGTTTCTGGGGCTTTTCTACCGTCAGGCCAGGAAAATTTGACCTGACGTTAGGCCGATGTTAAAATTACATATTTTTTTATATTTTTCGATTCCAATCCGTAGAGTTCAATGCTAACAAGAAGAATATACAACTTGAATCGACAAATATGAAAAAATATGTAGTGTAATTAAGATGTATTGTCTTATCGTCAGGTCAGGAAAACTTGGTCTTGTATTAGGCTGGTACTAAAATTGCATTTTTTTTTCATATTTGTTGATTACAATCCGCACAGCTCAACTCTAATAAGAAGAATATACAAATTGGAATCGACAAATATGAAAAAAATATGTAATTTTAACACCGGCCTAACGTCAGGCCAAATTTTCCTGGCCTGACGGTAGAAAAGCCCCTGTTTCTGTCTCTTAAGATCATCCTTATTCTATACCCAACGATAATTTCGTTAGAAAAAAGTTATTATGCTATTATTTGGTTTCCTTATTTATGATATTTAAAGTTTTCTTGGATTAGATTTATTATTTCTTGCTCCTTAAATCGTGTACTCTATGTTTGAGGAGAAAAGTAAAGACAGCAATCAATTGTATTGATAACAATGAATAGAGGGGCCTTTATATAGGCATTACAAAGAGTCTTTCCATACATAGGATTCCTAGTTAAGGTAAGACATCTAACAGGATCCAACTACTTATGGAAGAGTCTAGAACCTACCATAACTCTTATCCCCCCTACAACTAGTATTAGGTAAGACACCAATACGGGAAGGATTTCCCGGAACACTCTATATATTATTGAAAATTCAATGCAAATTTGAAACATGATGGTGGTGCGTGTGCATGACAAGTTATTACGAAAGTCATTAACTTTACTTTTCAAGTTGTAATGATGAGTCTAGACAAAGTCATATTGTATTTAGCTACCTAATCATTTTCTCAACCTACTAAAAATAAAATCTAATATATTTATCTAGTGGAATTGTTTTCAAGGTCATTGCTAGGAGGAGTGAGGTGGTGAATGAGAGATATAATATAGTAGATCTAATCTAGTGGAATTGTTTTCAAGATCACTGCAAGGAGTGCGGTGGTGAATGAGCTAATATCCACTTCCTCCGTTCGTCAAAAATTTATTCCAATTCAAAAGGTACGAATTTTAAAAAAAATTGGTATCAAATAATTTTTAGTATAGAAAAGAATCCCATTTTTAAGAAGAAGAAAAGAGAGACACTTTTCTTTTATAAGTGAGGTAAATTTTTGGCGGACACCCCAATAAAGAAACTGGGACAAGTTTTTCACGGACGAAGGGAGTATTAGATATGAAAAATGATGGAAATCAAGAAGGAATTAATATTAAGTACTTTTTATAGTTGTTTATTTAGAATTTTAATGATTTAATAATTTATATTCTAATAAAATTTTATTTTATAGTTTAATTAGGACTCTTAGGACTCCAGAATTACGTTTTATTAATATTGACACTATTGATGCCTAATTATTCAGAATTTATTTCTTTATTCCTATTTCTTTTTCAACTGCACTCTGTTCTCTATAATATTTTTTTATAGTTAGTGTTGATCTCTATTATATTCTCAAAAACCTAATCATTTTGTCGACCAACTAAAAACGAAAAATAAATAAATAATAGCCTATATTTAATGGAATTGTTTTGGAGGTCACTGAGTAGGTAATTGGAGTGAGGTGGTGAATGGGCGAAGAAGACATAAGATAAGAGTGTAAATTGTTTGGAATCAGAAGATCCGTGGAAGTCATACAGCCGCACTATAATTTGAAAAGTATTAAAAAAAACTCAACACTCATAATCTCTCCTAGTGGGATGCCCTAGCAGTAGAGTGATATTGTTCGGGAGTCAAATATTACGATTTTAAATTTCACCAACACTGTTAGATCCTTTTTTACGAGGGTCTACCAGGCTAGACTCTACAGAACAACTAAATGTTCGACCGTCCGGGGTCAACCAACAGAACAATACGGATCGTTAAGATTAAACATAATTAACTACACGGATCGATGTGGTCTCATCGCTAACTCAAATGGTAAATACAACTCTTTACGACAATACCCACTCAGGGATCGAAGTACATTACAGTAGCAAGCAGACAACACTCACGAATCAGATAAGGACAACCATTCACAAGTATTTTCGAGAGGTTTCTAGTATTTAGAAAACAAAGTATTTGAAGCATTTGAAAATAGAATCATCATCTCGGAAATTTTAGAAATACAAAACCTTTAGGACGTCGGGTCCTAAGTTTTAAGAATCACTTCAAAACATTAGGGTCTTAACCCAAATCTCATTTAAATCTCAATAGCTTTTACAATACGAAAATATTTCCACAAATCGCTTGGGTCTCATCCCAATCATTCCATTTTCGTAAAATTTTCCTTCAAAAAAACTTGTTTATCAAAACATGCTCTCGACTCCGTGATCCACTGTCACAAGTCACCGTAGGCTCAACAACTCACACAGTCTTAACCAAACACAATAATCACAAATATCAATAAAAACTACGTGATCCACTGTTACGAGTCACCATAGGTTCAACAACCCACACGGTCTTAGCCGAACACATCAGTCACACTTACCAGTCCCGACTCCGCGATCCAATGTCATGAGTCACTGTAGGCTCCGTCAAACCCACACGGTTGGACGTATTGTGCCCAGACCCCATGATCTTCTGTCACGTGTCGTCGTAGGCCTCGTCAGACCCGCACGATTGGGACATAGCACCACATACTAAGTTTCGATCCCATGGTCCATTGCCATGAATCCCCGTAGGTCCCATTGAGCCCACACGAGTGAACTTAGCATTACAACACATAACATTCACGTTCACATTACCTCAACAATCGACACTGTCAATCAATCACGTCGATTACCACAATCTATACACATCCAGCACACATAGCACAATCTCAACGATCCGACCGTTATCATCAACACTACTCAACCAACAATATACAACCAATCAATATATCGTGATCGACACGCATCAGAGCACACATCCAAGCCATAATGATTATAACAACTAACACAATTACACCACGTTGAACATTCAAGAACAACACCAGTAACATCAAACATTTATGACAAGTAATACATAACCAATTCACATGAATCATGTTTACGAAGGTAAACCAATCATCACAAACCTAACACATGATTTCTAGTCACAAAATACACGTCGTATTAAGTAAGATACTTGCGTCGAATCGTCACGTAAATACTCCGACGAACACGATGCGGTCGAAGTGCCTCGAAACCTACAACTTCCGCAAGAAACAATGAAAACACGATCACAACGAGGATCAAGACCAGTAATAATGGAAACCACCTCAACCATCGAAGGAAAACTCATTGAAACATTTAATCGGACATTAAATGTTCAATAATTACCAAGAGCACTCAAATCGTCAATCGAGTTAAACAAACTAGAAATATGGATATACAATCCATAGAACATGATTAAAAATATCGTATAACACTAGCCGATTAATCAAAATCGGTCTAGAATCAAAATCAAGAACAAAACCTTCAAAAAGGTCAACTCAAGGAAAATGGGAAAATACCTCGATCCGACGAAGAACAATGGATTAAATGATGTTACAATCACCTAGGACTCTCCAAAACACCCTTGGATGGAGCAAAATCAGTCAGAAACTCGAACCCTAATCGCCCTCATCTCAAACCCGGGGAGAGAAGAAGAAATGCAGTGAAAATGAGAAAATAAGTCTGCTGTCCAGTTTATATACCGGACAGATTAGCGTGCGCTAATCAACAAGATTTAGCGCGCGCTATCGAAGCCTCACTACAGAGCATTCTGCCAAACGTACAGTTAGCGTGCGCTAGCTACAAGTCTTAGCACGCGCTAACGAATCCTTCAACCTAGTCCAGTAGCTTCTGGACTGCCCGCACCACCAGTTAGCGTGCGCTATCCTCACCATAGCGTGCGTGTAATACCCGGATTTTCAGTATAAATTTTTCGCGTTATTTATCTGAGATATACTGCATAGCTTGGTGTCTATACAGTATGGATAAAATAAATTGAGAACCGAGACAGTTATACTTGTGTAATTGACATTTTTGATTGACAGTTATATAGAGGATATGGTGTATCAGATTGAACTGATTTGGATATCAGGTGTATCGTATGAGAATATTTTTGGGTTGAGTATGTGTATTCAGTATGCCGTATGTTCGTATCCAGTATGTCGAGACGGACAGGAACAGTTGGATTTTGGCCAAGTACAGAATGCCATTACGTACGCTAAGCTTAAGGACTTACGTACGCTAAATTCTACGTTTTACGTACGTTATGCATAAGGCATTACGTACGTAACAAGAGGAATCGGACAGGACCAGGGTGTGGTCAGCAGGTGGGCCCGTGGTTGGCAGCTTTCGGTGCGGATGTGGACAGGTGAGTCAACAGATGGATTTACGTACGTTATACAGGGTGTATTACGTACGTAATACGAGCATATACTGTAGCAAGTCAACATACGTATTGCGTACGCTATGGATTAAGTGTTACGTATGTTATGAAAGATACGAACCGAGTCGTGGCCGTAAGGACCTGCCAGTGCCGCACGTGTTCCGGCAGTGACTCATTGGGATGGCCAATCACAGTCGGCAGTGACTCGCTGGATGGCCGATTACGGCCGACATTGACTCGTAAGGACTGGCCGATTACGGCTGTAAGGTTGTGGTCGGGTACGGCCGTAAGGCCTATTACGTAGGTAAGGGGTGTGCCGGTAACGACCGTAAGGGTGTCGGCCAAATTGGACAGTAGGGTAGCCATGGCCGGTTACGTCCGTAAGCCATGGCCGGTTACGGCCGTAAGTGACCGGCAAGAATCGGCTATTTAAGGCCTGGGCACCAGGTCACTTGGCCATTTCTACATTTCTCTTTGTTTCTTCACGATCCTTCATCAGAAATTGATGGTTTTGATTGGGAACATCATAGAGCATCAGTTTTTGGAAATTTGATTCATGTCTAACATCATCTTTCGCCCGGATCGAAGGTAAGAACACTTGAACCCTTGGTTTTGGGGATTTTTGGAGTTTCATGATGTTTTGACCGATTTCTTTCGTTTTAATTCAGATTATTGATAGAATTTTGTTGTGTTCTCGGAATCATTCATTACCTTTGATGTTTTGTGGAACAAATTCGAGAATTCCTCCGTTAATCGATTAAATTGGACTATGCCCTCAAAGTGTCCGATAAATTGCTTCAATGGGTAGAACTTGGGAAGTTCTATACGTTTTCGTAGAATTGTGATTGAATTGATATCATTGTGATTTAGGAACGAACTTTTGAAGGAAGTTGGATCGGGACTCTTTCCTTTCGTCGATTTCTTCGCACCATGTTAATCAAGGGAAATGTTTACTTGTGTATTTCATCTTCTAAGAGGTATATTGGGTAATCCTCTCATTGAATTTGGATTTGGATGTTATTGTTGATGAAAGATTCGTATGAAGATGATTATGGTTTTGTTGTTACGATTCTTGAGGTTATATGAACTATATATTGAAGGGTACGATGGTTTATGTCTTGATTATGTTGTTTATGATTATGGAATCATAGTATTCTCGATGTTCTTGGTAGTATTGTTACGATTCTTGATGTTAGGAGAATCGTATATTGGAGAATATGATAATATGCATCTTGAATTATGAATGAAGATTGTTTAGATGTTAGAGCACATCGGATTATGTCGTTTGAGGATTTTGAATGTGATTTCGGAATAAGTTGTGTTCTTAAGGAACTCTTGGATTATATGAATTGATGAACATGTTTAAGAGGTGTTGGTGTTTTGGATGTGAATATGGAATATTCATATCTAGAACTAAGTTATGTGTTTTGGTACAATATTCGTATAGGAATACGAATATGGTTCCGCGTTTGATAAGATTATGATCCACTTTTGAGTTTGAGAATTCATACGTATTGAACAAGTGTTCAATTCGGATAGTGGAATTATTTGACACTCTTGGAATATGATTACCTATAATGTCGAACTAATCGGATCGTCCGGATTGGTGATGATAATCGGTAATTGTTTTTTATTATGAATTTATAAGGAGGAAACTTGTATCCATATTTAAGATTGAATTTGGAATCGGTAATGTTTAGACCCTTTCGCTATTGGTTTAAATTGATTGTTGATATGACTTTCAGATTGTGGAATCATATTATGGTTATGAGTTCATTATTGATTGATTTGGGTTGTTTTGGATTTGTATTTAATCGGGATATTGTGGAACCGTTGGGTTTATTGCTCGGTTATATTGATTATCGAGTTGCGGCTTGTATTATGGTTATGAGTTCGAATGGTTTGAATTGTATTGTTCGGTTTGTGTATGATCGAGGTATTGTTGAGCCGTTGAGTTTGATTGGTTGGCTATGTCGGTTATTGATTGTTATCAGATTGTTGTTGATTGATTACTTCAATAGGTTGATATGTTTGATCGTGGTTTATGACCGTTGTGTTGCGATTGAGGTCGAAGAGTTCGTAGATTGCTCTTGGTCGGGGCTGAGGAGGTCGTGGACGAAGGCAATGGATTTTTATAATGGTTTCGTGGTATCGGTATCGAGTCAAGTTATACTTGTTCACTTTATAATATTTAATGAATGATTTTGATTTCATTTCATTTATAATTCATATAGCAATGATATTATAAATATTAATTGTCGGGATGATGGTTTGTATATTGTGCCTTGGTTTGGATTAAATCATAATGTATATGGTTTGAATGTGTTGGTGAATACGGAGATGTGAGTTATATTTAGTCAGTGATATGGAATGTCGGATATCGAGGCTGGTTTACCATGTCGACATTGATGTTGGGACGGTGGTTTGTTGGTATAAATGGACTATACCTATTTCGGGATTATTCATATAACTGTGTATTCGTTCAGGGATGTTGGTTCGTGGAAAGAATATTGTCTTCGGCTTTGAGGTAATTTAAGTATTGTTCAGTTATGAATATAATTATTATGTTGAGTTGTTGTATATGTTGTACGTTGAGGCTTAGTATTTAGAGATTCGTATTGGTTGTTCGTTGAGGGAAGTTAATCCCAGGACTATTGTTGGTATTAATGGTTGTGTTGATTGTTTCATTGAGGGATGTTGATCCCAGAACTTTTGTCTGAGATTGTTGATCGTATGGATTATCCTTTGGGGATTGTGATCCCAGGATGGTTGTTTCGGATATTGTCGGTCGTGTCCATCTTTCATTATCTGTGTGTCTTTGTTCACTTCAGTGAGTGTTTTGATCCTTATTGGATATGTGATTCTTTGAGTTTAGTTGTCATATTGCATCGTGACATATCTGGAGTCATATCTGCATTCCGATTGGTTATTGTGTAGGATTTTTAGCTGGGCACACTATGATTATGTGTTGATATTTCCACATTGAACCATGCACACTGACATATTTCCGGATCGGGTGTACTGTGATGTCCATCTTTGAGCCATATTGTTTGGTCGTTCGTAGTCCATGTATGATTGGATATGTTCGACGGTTTGCGACTGGTTGTTCATACGCCCGAGGGGTATGTTCGACAGTCGGAGTTAATTTCTTTGAGATCCATTATTGTTGATCGTTTGGAGTTTACCTTGTTGAGGGTATTCTCGGTTATTGTTGATCCTTTGTTGATCGCGTTTGGAGTTTACCTTGTTGATGGTATTCTCGGTCATTGTTGATCCTCTGTTGGTCGCGTTAGAGTTTATCATGTTGATGGTATTCTCGATCATTGTTGATCCTCTGTTGGTCGTGTTAGAGTTTATCATGTTGATGGTATTCTCGATTATTGCTGATCCTTCGTTGGTAGTATTGGAGATTATCATGTCGATGATATTCTCGGTTGATTTATTGGTTGGTCATCGTTTTTAATCGCATGAGCATTCGGACTGTACGTCGATGTTTCAGGACTTGTTATCATTATTTTGGTGGTAGTTGATCTACAGATATGTTGTATGTTATTGGTTTATCCATGTTGAGATTTGATTGTGCAATCCGACGGACAGGATTTGGCACAGATGGTTCATTCCATACTTATGAGTTATGATTATATTTTAAGGATTCTTGGTATTATTTGAATACAGTACAGATGATGATTGTCGAGTTCATTTTGTCATTTTGAGAATGCGAAATGCGGATTATGGTAAGGATTGATTTGTTATAAATTGTCATGGATTGGTAAGGTTACGATGGTAAGATTACATTGGTAGTATTCTTACGTTGATGTCACATTGGTATGTAATTATTTATGATGATGTGATCGATATCATTGTTGAGTATTGTGGCTGACCCCGTCGTGGGCTTTATTTTTAGGTACTCGGAGATCGAGCTAGTAGCGGTCGTGAAGGGATGAGCTTCCCGGGTGATACTGGTTGTGGCTTATTTTTGAGAATCGAGTATTCCTTTCTGGTTGTTTTATTCCGCTGCACATGTGTAATTTGAACTGTGTCTTTTTCCGCTGCGTGTGTATTTTATAATGGCTTTCTGGTATTTTTACCAACTCGTGTATAACTTTCAAAATGGCCTTTTTGGGTATTTCGTAAACTTGGGTTATTTCGTTGAACCCTTTTTCCTAAACTAATTTTGTCAGTACGTTTTAGTGGTGGCTCAGCGTATATTTTGAAACTGTCGAGATTTGGCATTTTGCCTTGTATTTCAACTGGTATTTTGTAACGGTAGTTGAGAACTATATTTTGGAAAATATTTGAGTATTTAAAATACTACCATCATCGGCCTTTCGGCATTTTAAATGTTTTTGAAATGGTTTTTAGCCTGATGGGTTCCGGCGCGGGACCCACGGCGCTGTAATATCCCGGATGGTTTTGGGGGTGTTACAACGCGCTACAGATGCACCTTAGTGCGCGTTATCCAACTACATAGCGTGCGCTATCGACTTCCTAGCCCAAGGAAGTATCTTCTGCATCAATTTTGCACCTCCAGTTAGCGTGCGCTAGCAACGCCCTGGTAGCGCGCGTTATCCATGCACGTAGCGTGCGCTATTCCTACTGCACAGGCAGTAGGATCGCCCTACAAACTCATCACAACAACGATACCTGCCAACGGGATGACAAATCATAAAACATGCGATAAAACGCTAATGCCCAACACCAACAACCAAGTTACAAACAAACACGTGAAACGACAAGACATGATCATATAGGCACGAACAACATATAATCCATTAAACAGTAGAGAAAAAAATTCAACGCAACCTAAAAGAAATTCTCGGGTATCACATTCTACCCCACTAAAATTAAGTTTCGTCCCGAAACTTAAAACAAGAGCACCACGGTGCCATATAACAAAACAAACACAAATGTTTAAACATCAGAAATCAACATACTCGGGACCTCGTGATCTACTGTCACGTGTGTCCGTAGGTTTACCAACCCACATAGAATTATCCAAACCAAAATATCAGACATCAAACACCAAGTATCAAATCTCCACATGAGATATAATCCACAGTACAAAACATAATATACTATCACTGGGCACCACTGGGCCCTCTAGGAGTATGAGCGGAACTTCGGTTCCCAAACATCTTCGCAACGGTCTCGCAATGCACCGCTTGGTGTCCCACTTGACCACACTAGAAATGGTTCACCTTTGGCGAGCGACAATTCTGTCGTATATGACCCACACGACTGCAGTTAAAACACGTTTTTACACTGCTCATCTTACTAATCACGGGGGTAGAATGGTTGGACTGACCATTCGAATGAGGAGTCTTTTCAGAAGAACGATACGAAGCAATAGACTCATGGAATTCACTTATCTGACCCTTTGAGAAGCTACCCGAAATCTTCTGTTTCTTACTTTCTAGACCCGCCCCCGTCACTTAAATGGCCATCTCAATGGCCAAAGTTCGATCTTGATACTCTCTTAAGGTAGTACACCTGAGGGGAGCCATACTCTGTCGTATACTGAGTTTCATCTGCATATCAAAGTAACGAATCTTGTCCGCCTCACTTCTCACTTTCTCACGAACATGACACAGCTGCTGATTATAATCCACTATCGCCTGGATATCGTCACATCCTGGGGCGTAGCCGAGAAAAACTCAACAATTCTACGCTCTCGAACAGGCAACGGACAATACTCTACTTCCATCGCAGTCTTGAACTCGGCCCAAGTAGCCGTATGATCTCTAGGTGCTACGAGGAGGTACTGAGTAATGGGTACCCTCCTTTCACCCGGACAAGCTACAACATCAAATGTTCTTTCCAACTGGAAGAGCCAGTTTTCCCTACCTAACGAATCCGAGGAACCCGCAAAACGAGGTGGATGCATTCTCATCACGTCTCGTAGCCACTTACTAGCTCCGTTATCCCCCTCCGGGAGCTCATGCCGGTGTACTATTTGATTCATCTGTGCCAACTGGTTTTCCAACTGCTGGAGGATGGTGGCGGCGCCAACATTAACATTATCCCCAGCTGGTTGTCCCTGATCATGCGACTGGTCCTGCAGACCATCTGCACTGGATCGATTGGTGCTCGACAATGAACGAGCCACCCTATCACGCTCCAGACCATCGTATAATCTTTTTAAGATTTTAAACAATAATGATCTATTACATATGTAAGCGATATTAAAGTTCATTTAGAGGAAAGTGTTGCGTGGATGGAATTTGAAATGCGGCGTTTGATAAATAAAAATCTCATTACATGGATGCTTTAAATTTGGGCTGGATAGATGATTGTACTTTTTTATATACAGTAGAATACATTTTTGCACTGAGTTTAACAATAGTTCATTTCATACTGAAATTGTCGGATTTAGTTTTTATTCGAATGTATTCGAGTCAAATAATACATTTTCCAGTAATTTTGCTAAAACACACAATATCGAGTAAGGTCATCATTCGATTAACTCGAATGGGTAACTTAAATAGTAGGTTACTCGAATGGGTCATTCGAGTAACTCGAATGATCCACTCATGTTACTTGAATATCGACCTTACTCGATATTGTATATTTCGAAAAAATTACTCGAATTGTTGTCACTCAAAGATTTGTATCAAAAGAGTTATTGTTAAATTAAGTAGAAAAGAATTTTGATTTATTTAAGAAGGCACGACATATATTCATCCTAAATCTAGTGCCACCAGAACCTATTTATGACAATTATATAAAGAGAAAATGATCAAAGATAAAGATCAAAATAGATCCTTATCCGTTAATGAAATACCATTTTTTATATTGAAATTTCAAGTTTACATTTGATTAATTTTTTTATTCTTGGAATTACTACCTGTTAAATTGCGAGATATGTATTTACAGTTGGTATATCCCACAACATAATGCACGGTATAAGATACACATCAATTGTGATTAGTAGCATAATCACAACAGTGTGTAATTATAATTACAGTAAAAATATGACGCATTAATATAATCACAACTAGTGTAAAATATAAGCACAACTGATAGACCATGCATGATACATCATGTTTCACAGTATACTTTTCATGTATTTAGCTTCTAAGGTTAAATATTCTCAACTACCGTGCACAAGGAACACGTGATTGCTCTGAGATCAGACCTCTCACACTGCCGCTTGACGCCCTTAATTTTTTATCTATTCTATAGACGTACTGTGAGAGTCTGTGATCTCTCCCTTAATCAAACATTACAAGGTCATAAATTCCTAGAGATTCTTCTCTCAATAGAATTCGAACCCGAATCTTCCACTTGAAATGAAAAATACATTTATTTTTCTGACAACTAACCTCGATGAGGCCATGTTTATCTTTTTTGTCATTTGTAATGAGAAATATACAGTGCTCACTGTTGATAGCCCATCCGCCTTGGCATCCATGTATGCGCTCCCCGCTAGCTCAACTATCTCGGTTAAGAGGCCAGAGAACAAAAGAACCGATTTCCGGGTAAACCGGACGAGCAGAGTAACATGGAGGATCGACCGAGTACGTATCAAATTTACTCCCAGGTCCCGCTAAGACTGGACCGAGCAGAACACCTAGGACCGACCCGATAACCAGTCCGGAGCAAGGACGAAAGGGCCGACCAGATCCAGGATAAAAATGCTCCAAAACACCGTCATGGCATGACCGATCAGAGCAGCAGGAGACCTGAGGGCCGACCCCGGTACCGACCACAACGGATAAGCGTCGCCATAAACATGCGGAACAGGCACATAGGACAGTTAATGCACTATGTTCTCCCTCTTCCCAAAGCAATCCCGAAAGACCGCCACGTGTCTAAGGCGCACTCTCCCTCAGACAAGTGTTTGGATGCATTTCCAAAAATTCTCCAGCTGTCACCCCCTGATTGATCAAGATTTTCTATATATAGAGAGAATGTATGATAAGAAAGGATTTGTAGAATTTGACGTAAAAAAGAGATAAAAAGAGAGAAAAAGAGGACTTGTAATAAACAAGCAAGAAATATAGACCGGCTTAAAAGTTCAGCTCGGCTTTATCTTAGAAAATAATAAAATCAACAAAACTCAGCTATCTTATTCATTCAGCTTTTTATTGTTTTCTACATGGCTTTGATCCATCTAATCAAGGTCAGCACACGTGTCGTTGGTCAAATCAGTCATCAACAAATTGGCGCTAGAAGGAGGGTGTAACACCCCTAAAATTTCCCGAGGCATTACAGTGCCGTGAATCCCGATCGGGACCCACAAGGCTATTTTGGGAAATAGATATTTTAAAGAAATTATTATAAAACGATGAGTCCCCGGTTACATAACGTAAGACGGAATGTTTTTGAAAGAACATAATTCAAGGTGCGATTATTACATAAACGGAAGTTTCGAAAATCATAAATTAAACATGCGGCGGCAAGACTTAATCCCAACACCATTCAAGCCTGACCGGACCCCTTGGGAATGTCCTGCACATATTCAACAAATTTACCTGGCAAGACGAATCACGCCAGACAGACCGGGGTGAGAGAATGAATATCAATAATAATAATTTGCAATGATATACACAATTTATCAACACCGTGCCACATAACAGATAGACGGTAATTCGTAGTATAACCGACGTTGCCTTTCTCCTTTTAACACATAAACCCCAAGGTCGCAACCAAGGGCCGCTGAAGTATCCACACAGGAATACCCCGGAACGTGGGTGCCCTTCTTCTATGTTGCACAGGTGGGGGGGGGGGGTGGGTGCGGGCAGATACGGGTGCGGGGATACGGTTTTTTGAAAATGTTAGGGTGCGATACGGCAAGGATACGTCTGTTTATTTTATATTTTATTATATATAACACTTGTTAAATATAAAAAACAACAATTCAAATATCACCATAAAACCAATTGAAATACATAAAACAAGTCATACAAAAAATAATTCAAAATGGCTTTGAAGAGCGGAGCTTTCTGATGCTGTTCGTGAATGCTGCTAAAGGTAAAAGTAATTACTTATTAAATAATTTACTTTTTGTATTTTAGTTTATTTGATTTACTTTTTAAAAATTACAAAAAAATAGTAAAAAAAAAAATCACCCACGCCCCCTACATGCACCGGATACGCGTATCCTGTGCAAGGATACACGAGTCCAATTTTTTTTTTTTGCACGGATTCGCCACGTGGCGAATCCCGTGCGAATTCCACGCGAATTGCACCCGCACCCATGCAGTATCCGATACTGCATACTGGTCAATTTTGAAGAATCCGTGCATCATAGCCCTTCTTAGGTTTTATCCCTCAACACATTTCCACACGGGTACCATTCAGGTTTTTTCCCCAACACATCGGCCCATTCATAACAGATTTTCTAGAGAGAGAAAATCGTAGGTATTCATCACACAATGGCACATTCATGTATTACGAACATTGCAATAAGATTAACACTTCTCGAGCAAGACTTTACTTGCCTTTAATCCGACGGTAGGTACATTACGATAACTTGGACTCCCACGAGCGATCGAGCTTAACCTAATCACATAATCCCCAATTAACATCTCGTATGGATAAAGATGAATAAAACTAGTTTCCCCTTCCCTCTCTTAACTGAATTCTTAACTTAGTTCGATTTCGCCAAAACTAATATCGTGCTTCTAAGTTTACAAGCAATATGTATTATTATGTCGTTCAATACTATGATTAGCGTTTGTTATAACAATTTCCTCAACAAGATTATCCCCAATCATCATTTAGTTAGCAACAATCGACCATAGCATAATTGAACTCCATAACTACTAATTCAATTCTCTATTCCGAGTACTTCAATCGGTGGGTTACCGTTTTACACAATGATTTCAATGGTTGATTCTCAATGACAATAATACTGTCGAATTGATTCCTCCGAATTAATTTAACGTTGATAATCATATGGCAAACGTGGGTTTCGACTAGTTTAACATATGGTGACGGATTCCTATGCAATTTCTACTATAATTGATTCGTCAAGTTTTACATTACCAAGGTTGATTGAGATGGGGATTATTGCATACGATTAATATAACGAGATGCTTGGAAATGAAATATACATGCAATGATAGTTTGATTACAACAAGTTCATCCGATTAGATTGTCTACGAGAGTTAGCAAACTACCCGAATACCCGTAATCCAATAGGCATAATGACATAGCCTCAAGGTTTGATAGTCTTACCTTAATAGAGGAGGAACAATTAGGAATGATGACAATCCGACGAAGAACCACGAGGAGGAATGAAGAGTGGATTGATTGACCAAGATAATCTTCTCCGGAGCTTGAGTAATCCCTTCCTCTATGTTGATACAGGTGATTTGGGAGGTCAAAAAACGTGTAAGGGTCGGAAGAAAGCTTCAAGGATGATTCTCAAGAGGTTTTTGGTCGAGGGAAATGAAGGAGGAAGTGTTATTATAACACTCGATCGCATTAACGTACGTTATGCCTCAAGGCTTTACGTACGTAACAGGGCTTACGTACGTAATGCCCTCCAGTTAACGTGCGTAAGGGCCGTCCAGAGGCTACTGCCTAGAATGCCCCCACCTATTACGTACGTAGGGTGCCATAATGTACGTAAGTCACCCGACCATAGTGTACGTTAAGTTTGTCAATTAGAATATGCTACGAGCAGTTGACTCGTTTGTCGTCTAGCCCGCCAAAGTACCCAATCCGTGTCAAAAGAAAGATTCTGGTCGGAAGACCAACTCAGCCCTTACGTACGTAACCAAGTTATGTTAACATATGTAATGTTACGAATTTAGCGTATGTTATGCATACCTTATAGCATACGTTAGCCACTCAGTCCCTTAGTCATATATCACATTTTAACCATCTCGGAGTGACCACCCTTTTCACTCGTCAAAAATTCACCGGGGAACAAGACGTTGGCCACCGTCATATTCGCACCAACGATTATCCAACGGCGTCAAGGTACATCACCTCCGTTCTATTCACATCACACAATTGTATCGCCATAACACTTAAAATGAATTCACATAATATAAAAAGCAACATCACACTGTAGAAATCACATAGTACAAGGTAATTAAAGCATGAAATACCGATGGTATTACAGAGGGCCTCTCGCTGCCCACAGCTACATACGTTTTCACTGTAGTCCTGAAAAAAGTATTCCAATTTAGTCATGTCTCACGAAAGTTCCAAGCACCATCAACCCGCCACGGAGGAAGGAAACCCCCTCAAGGTGGCAGACTGCTTTAAACACCCCGCGTTCATCCAGGGAATGAATGCCCTCATGGTGCGGGTCACTGAAGACAGAATTCTTCAGAAGCCCGAGGACCATACGGAGGCCCAATCTCAGACATCCCGTCCAGCCGCCCCTAGGCGGGAACAAAAAAGAACCGTCTCCCGAGTCGTCGAGGAAGAGGCGAAAAGCCATGGTAAAAGCCCTCACCCTGCCCGGAAAAGTCGGCTCTCTCACCCCATATCGGTTTTTGATCGACTTGGGACAGTGAGGAGAACTGAAAAAATGACACCGGCCCAGACCACTCAGAGTCGGGACCGCAAAGAATCGGAGGCTCCCCGTCAATCCCGAGTCCCGACACAACCACTACCGTAAACTCCAGGCGACAACTCGAGCAGAGCTTGAGGATAAACTACTCCATCCATCCCAAAATTCTGAATGGCTCAACAACCAGGAGAGCCCCCTTGCCCCCTGTATTTTGGCGGAGCCTCTCCCAGAGAAGTTTAAGGTCCTAGAAATCCCACCATATAACGGGAGACCAACCACAATGCCCATCTTGGACACTACAACTCATGGATGGACCTACACGGGTCCCAAGATGTATTCCGATGCCGGATGTTTTCCCTGACTTTGGGGGAATGGGCTCAAAGGTGGTACCACTCGCTACCCCACCATTCTATCCAGACATGGGCTCAGCTCACTGCGACATTCCGATCCCATTTTATGGGATCTCTTGTGCGCGTCGCCCCGCGGTCCTCCATCGCCTCTGCCATGCAGAGGCCAAACGAATCCCTCAAGGATTATATATCTCGTTCCAATAAGCAGATATTGGAAATGGAACATATGTCCGATGACGCGCTGGCCATAATTGTTGAGGCCGGCCTCCTAAAAAATTCTTTCCTCCGTTGGATAGTGTGCCAGAACATCCCCCGCACATACCAGGAATTATTGGAACGCGCCAGCTCCCATATCGTTGCCGAGGAAGCTATGCTGGCCTCAGTCCTAGTCATGCCCGCCGATCCGAACGGATCGTACAAGAAGAAATAAGACAGGCATGACTCCAGGGAGACCCGCCAAGAACCCCGTCGGGAGAATAAGGCCACCGGCTCCTCTTCGACCGCCCAGACCACCCAGAATTTCCAGGAGCAAAGGCCCGAGCTCATGGCCAGCTACGCCGAGATATACTCTGTAGTGGCCACGGCCATATTCGATCAGATAAAGAACAAGAATTTGCTTCTGGTCCCTCGCCCGATCTACAAAGATTAGAAAGACATGGATCAGACCCGCTTTTGTAAATACCATGAATCGGAGGGTCATAATACTGAGCAATGTTGAGACCTCGTCGCATCCTTGATCGCGGTATGCGATGATACCGGGTTGAGGCGATTTACCCGGAACCCACTATGGGATCGCCAGGATCGGGCCGACCCGGCAAAAGCAAAGAACGATCGGGTGCCTCTGCCCCCTAAATCTCCCTAGGACATCCTCACTGTAATGGGGACAGCCGAAGTCGATGACCATCGGTCGAAGCAGCAGCGGAAAGCCTTTATACGAGAGGCTACCACCTCCTACCAGCGGACCGAAGGCCGGCCCGAAGGATTTCTGTCATTGGCGGAAGAAACCCCCCAAAACCCCCAGCTGGCCGTCACTTTCGAGGAATCCGATGCTGATGGCTTGGATCATCCCCATTCTGATGCCCTCGTCATCACTCTGTCGATAATGGTAATCCCTGTACATCGAGTATTCGTGGATTCAGAGGCCTACACTAGTATCATCTACCTTCATACCCTTCGCATGCTGAAGGTGGACCAATCCTATGTCCGGCCATCCGAGGGTTTTCCAACTGCCGCACCACCCCGTTAGGGGAAATCGACCTCGCCTTGGAGTTTGGTCAGGGGCCGATCAAGAGAACGATGATCACAACATTTAAGATCATCGACGTGCACATCGACTATAATGCCATCATAAGCTGACCTGTGATGTCAAGGCTGAGGGCCCCTCAGTCCACCTATCACCTGTGCCTAAAATTCCGCACCCCAAACGGCATCGGGGTCCACATGGGGGATCAACATGCCACTTGGGAATGCAATCTTAGCATCCGGGCTCGCGAGATAAACGCCGCAGAGGGCACCCCAGGAAGTCGGCCTGAAGAAATGGGAGCGAACGGACCCAAATAGTTGGAAGATGGCACCGGGCTGGAACAAGATGCCGAAGGTTCTGGGGAAGTTCAAGCCCCCGGTATAGAGATTAACCGGGATGCAGACCGAGGCCGTAGGACCGGGAAAGAACCTATCCTAAAGGAAGATCACATCGACCCACGATTCCAAAAACCAAAGAAAAAAATTCGCCACACCGAGCCGATGGAAGAGCTGCATCAGGTCAACATGGACACTGCTGATCCCATCCGACAACTTAGGATCGACCACAACCTACAGGAACCGATCCGTTCCGAGTTAATATCCCACATAAGATAAAATTTGTACGTCTTTGCGTGGACCCAATCGGACATGCCGGGAATTGATCCAGAATTTGCTTGCCACCGGCTGAATATTGACCCCAGTTCAAGACCGGTCGTTCAGAAACGAAGGAAATTAGGACCTGAGCGACAAAAGGGATCGTAAGAAGAAGTGTAAAAGCTAGTCGACAACAAATTTATTCGGGAAGCCAGAAATCCGACCTGGGTGGCCAACCCGGTCCTGGTTAAGAAGCCGACCGGACTATGGCGGCTCAGCATTGACTTCTCCGATCTAAATAAAGCCTGCCTAAAAGATAGCTATCACCTACCCCACATCGACTACATGGTTGAAGCGATGACCGGACACGAGCTAATGAGTTTTATGGACACATACTCCGGATACAATCAGATCCGGATGCATCCCACTGATGAAAAGAATACCTCATTCTACTCGGCCTGCGGCCTATACTGCTACCGCATGATGCCTTTTGGACTTAAAAATACTGGTGCGACCTATAAACACCTGGTAAATAAAATGTTCTGTAGCTTGATAGGTCATATGATGGAGGTTTATGTAGACGATATCCTTGTAAAGTCTTTACATTCGTCCGACCATGTTAATGATTTCAATAAAATGTTCGCAATTTTACGAGAGTACAAGATGAAGTTAAACCTAAAGAAATGTTCATTTGGGGTAAGCTCGGGGAAATTCTTCGGCTACATGGTAAGTCAAAGTGGAATTGAAGCTAATCCCGATAAAATCAGGGCAGTGACCGAACTTATTCCGCCAAATTCGGTCAAAAAGTGCAGAGCCTTACAGGCCGACTAGCCGCGCTAAGTCATTTTATCTCTCGCTCAACCGACAAATGCAAACCTTTTTTTGAGGCAATAAAAAAGAATAAGGATTTTCAATGGATCGACCCATGCTAGAAAGCCTTTGAGGCAATCAAGAAAGTCCTAACGGAAGCACCGATCCTGCAACGACTGGCCCGAGAGGAACCTCTCTATTTATATCTCGCTATGTCCGACTCCGCCATCAGTGCTGCTCTTATCCGGATGGAAAATTCGGTTCAACATCCGTATACTATGTTAGCCATGCAACACCCCCAAGCTATTCAGGGTATGTTACAGCGCCGTGAGCCCCTCCTTGGGACCAACAAGGCTATAATTACGTGGAACCATAAACATCGACCGATAAGGTCTAAACATAATCTCAATAGAAGATAATAAGGATGACACCAATGTAATAACCAATTCGACAGAATGCAATACATTGGGAATTATAAACCCAGGGCAACACAGGCCACAACATCATGAACATCTCAAACATTTCTCGAGTATTCAAACCATTACAAGTACAACAATGCCGTATAGAACAAGGTACAAAACACAGACATAATTATGACACATCACTCTTTCCCATCATCTTCGTGCCGACCCGATACATGCCTTTCTCCTCTCCTGGATCCTGAAATACAGGAAAGGTATTTCTCCCAAAAGGGGTTAGCCGTCGAATAGCTAATACAAGTATATCGAATATGAAACATAATACTTCTCGACCATAAAGTAAATGTAATCATCATTTCATCAAACTCAAGACTAGTATTCCGGAATAACTAAATCTCATAGCACTTCATTTCGATACATACGTGATTAACCATGGAACCGCACCGAAGGCAACGGAACCCTCTGAGGCCCCGTCAGACCCTCCTAGAGTGGTTAACCCAAAATATTCGTGGAACCGCACCAAAGGCAACGGAACCCTCTGAGGACCCGTCGGTCCATCCTAGAGTGAACATATACAATCATACAATTCATATACCTCACTTTGAAAGTCGAGAACGTACAATCATAAATATATACTTGCCTTTGAGACATTAGACCGAAATGAAAAATGGTGTTCAAGCTTGAGAGGTCCAAGAACGCACTTCCGGGCCTAAACGATTCGTAGAGAAATACGATAATCAATCATCAATACTCAATTCTCAAGGAAGACTCCCGAACCCCCCTTTTACGATTCATAAATCTTCAAAGTTTTCACATAGAGGTTGGAAATCATCCAAACCCTCTCTACTTCAAGTAATATGCAAAATCATTCGTATAATCGTAAGGGAAAAGTGGATACGGAGTGGACACATTATAATCTCAAGGATTTCAAGATTCAAGACGGATAAATCGGACGGATCTAAGAAAAATCCCAAAAAATTTCCCAAACTAGGGTTCTACAGAATTTACCTTGATTCCAAGGGAAAGAACGGATTAGATGTTGTATAATCCTTGTTATTCGACCAAAGATGGTGATGGATGATAAAAAGTTGTTTCAAATCGCCTCAGGATCGCCTCTATGGCGTGCTCTTATCGGAAATGTGGGAAATGAGAAGAAAATGACGAAGAAGGCGGTTGGCCTAGTTTATATACTAGGCCTAATTAGCGTGCGCTAATTCTGAAGTATAGCGTGCACTAACGAGATCACCCAGTAGTCCAGTAGCCTCTGACCTGCGTCGATAGCGTGCGCTACATCAGGCACTAGCGTGTGCTACGCAATACCTATAGCGTGCGCTAGCTCACGCCTAGCGTGCGCTACCTGCTAGTCCAGAGAGCAGAAACCACTACTGCCACTGCCAAACCCGAGCAGTTAGCGTGCGCTACATCCAATGCTAGCGCGCGCTACCAAGCACGATTAGCGTGCTTTAGATCATGCCTAGCATGCGCTAACTGATAGTCCAGAGGGCAGAACCTAGCTACTGCCTCTGCCAAGTCCGTACCATTAGCGTGCGCTACAAGCGAAGCTTGCACGCGCTACTCAACGGAAATACCGTGCGTTAGCTCACGCCTAGTGTACGCTATCTGCCTTACTCAAAACATCGCCGCAACAGTCCAAACAATACAAACATGTCCCGAAAGGTACGAAACTCTAAAATCAACAACAACAACAACTCAATAAGTGCTTACAAGAGTGACAAAAGTAAAAGAACGTCAAAGTCAATAATTCAACAAAAAGTACGGGTATTACACTCCCCCTGTAAAAAGCAGTTTCGTTCCAAAACTTAAGAAATAAAAAGTTTGGGGTATTCCGATCGCATCCTCTCTTCCGTCTCCCAAGTCGCCTCCTCGACTCCATGTCTCGACCATTGCACTTTAACCAACTAAATAGTTTTGTGCCGAAGCTGTTTCTCACGACATTCAAGGATCTTCACCGGTCTCTCTGGAAAGGTAACATCCTCAGCTACACCAATATCACTATAATTAATAATATGACTAGTGTCCGGCATGTAATTCCTCAACTGAGAAACATGAAACACGCTATAGATATGACTCAAGGATGGAGGCAAAGCCAAGCGATAAGCTAAATCTCCAACCCTGTCCAAAATTTCTAATGCTCTAATATACCTCGGACTAAGTTTCCCCTTTTTCCCGAAGCGGAAAACTCTTTTGGTCGGAGACACTTGAGTAGAACATGATCTCCCACTTAGAATTCCAAAGGTCGACAACGAGTATCAGCATAAGATTTCTGACGGCCCTGGGCAGTCAACAACCGATCTCGGATAATAGAAATAATCTCTTTAGTTTCCATCAACATATCTGGTTCCATTCCGACTAGCTCCGAAGCCTCATCCCAACATAATGGCGATCTACACCGCCTACCATAAAGTGCCTAAAATGGTGCCATTTTGATCGACGCATGCCAACTATTATTGTAGGCAAACTCGATCAACGGAAAATGAAGTTCCCAATCATTACTCCAGTCTAGGGCACAAGCCCGCAACATATCCTCTAACGTCTGGATCATCCGCTCAGTCTGACTGTCTGACTGAGGATGAAAAGACGTACTCAAACTCAACTCGGTGCCCAAGTCCTGATGGACTGCTTGCCAAAAATACGACACGAAACGACCATCTAGATCAGAAACAATAGTTTTAGGGGCACAATGCAATCTCACAATCTCAACTATAAAGATTCGGGCCAGTCTCTCCGGTCCCCAAGTATCCTTAATACCAAGAAAGTGTGCAGACTTGGTTAATCGATCAACGATTACCCAAATCATATTCATTCCGGTTCTAGACCTCGGCATCGCCATGATAAAATCCATGGATATATCTTCCCACTTCCACTCGGGAATAGGAAGCGGCTTCAACAACCCCGCCGGTCGTTGATGCTCGATCTTGACTTGTTGACACGGCAAACATCGCAATACGAACTCGGTGATGTCATTCTTCATATTATTCCACCAAAAAATGCGCTTCAAGTCTTTGTACATCTTACTCGTCCCTGGATGGATTGAGTAAGGCGTAGCATGGGCTTCTCGAAGAATTCTCTGCCTCAACTCCAGATTATTCGGGACACACAGCCTGCCCTGAAATCTCAAAATGCCATCCTCATGGAACATTAAAACCAGGGGCTTTTCCCTTAATTACATCTTCCTTCAGTTGGAAAATCATTGGGTCACTCCATTGTTTCCCTTTGATGTCGTCAACCAAGGACGAAGTAATTTAGAGGGTACACAACTGTCCCTGCACTCTTTGAAGCCAAACTTCTATACCTTGCTCGATCAAATCTTGAAGAATCTTCGTCTGTGGTGTAAGAACCTCGAGCATCTGAAGTGATGCTGATTTACGACTCAAAGCATCCGCGATGACATTGGCCTTCCCCGGATGGTAAAGAATTTCCAAATCATAATCCTTAATCAATTCCAACCAATGTCGCTGCCTCATATTCAAATCTTTCTGACTGAAAATGTACTTCAAACTCTTGTGATCGGTATTGATCCGACACGAAGAGCCATACAAATAATGCCACCAAAACTTAAGTGCGAAAACAATTGCGACCAATTCCAAATCATGAGTAGGATAGTTCATCTCATACGGCTTCAACTGCCGCGATGCAAAGGCTATCGTTTTATTGTGCTGCGTAAGCACACATCCAAGCCCTTGTCCTGAAGCGTCACTATAAACTGCAAATCCTTCACTACCCTGTGGTAAAGTTAAAATCGGCGTTGAGGTCAAACGTCTCTTTAACTCATCGAAGCTCTGATGTCTCTCAGTAGTCCAAACAAACTTTTTTGTCTTCTGAAGTAATTGCGTAAGCGGCCGAGCAAGTTTTGAAAACCCCTCAACAAACCGACGGTAATACCCAGCAAGACCCAAAAAGCTACGAACTTCCTTGACATTATCAGGCGGTGCTCAATTTAGCGCTGCTTCAATCTTCTGCGGGTATACACGAACCCCTTCAGCCGAAACAAGATATCGTCAATAAAGACGACCACACATTTGTAAAGGTACTCAATTAATATCTTGTTCATCAGCTGCATGAATACTGCCGGTGCATTAGTCACTCCAAAAATCATGACCACAAATTCATAATGTCCGTATCTCGTCCGGAAAGCGGATTTCAAAACGTTGGACTCTTTCACTCGGGGCTGGTAGTATTCTGATCTCAAATTAATTTTTGAGAATACTGCGGCTCCCTGAAACTAATCAAATAAATCATCTATACGAGGTAACGGATACTTGTTCTTTATGGTCACTTTGTTTAGCTCACGGTAATCGATACATAAACGTAGTCAACCATCCTTCTTTCTCACAAATAGAACAGGTGCGCCCCAAGGCGAAGCGCTCGGTCTAATGTACCATTTCTCCAACAGTTCTCCCAACCGATTCTTTAATTCTTCCATTTCTGAAGGTGCCATACGATAAGGTGCCTTAGAAATCGGAGCTGCGTCGGGCTCTAAATCAATGGAAAATTATATTTCTTGATCTGGCGGTAAACCCGAAAGGTCGTCTGGAAAAATGTCTGGATACTCATTAATAACTGGAATCAAAGAGAAATCGACCTCATTCCCTTCTGACATCAAAGCATAACACCAATAGGCCGTGCAACCTTTATTCAGAGTTTCACGGTCTTCATGGCGCTGATAAGCAACTTGGGTTGACCCGATTTACGTCCCATAAACGAGTACTGGGAACCATCTTTAGTCATCATAGTAATAACCTTAGTGCGGTAATTCATAATCGCTTGGTGACTCTCAAGCCAGTCCTCACCGAGGATGCAATCCTCACCCTCGATATCAACCACAATTAAATTCGATAACCAATCAATACCTGTTATGCTCATCGGATAATCTCTAATCTCCCGATTCCTCACGATTCTATCCCGGCTAGGCAGTTTTACAATGAAAGGATCGCAAGCAGTCATACAATTTATATTCAAACGACGTACACAATCCAAGGAGATGAAAGAATTTGTAGCACTAAAATCAAAAAGTACTCGAACTGGATGAGATAGGATATTAATGGTACCTGAGGCCACCGCCGCATCAGGTTCATCTGCTCAACACATCTCATAAACTCATGGGTGTGCCGAACCGCGCTAGAATCTCCCTCTCTAGCGGTCTGACCGCGTCCCCGACCTCTGCCGTAACCCTACTGTGACTGGATAATGGATGGTCACTGATTCATACTCTGATCTCCATGTGCTGGGGAAGAAGCCCGAGTATCCAAAGTATGATCATGTTCGGGGAAATAGACTGCCCTGTGTCCCATCTGACCACAAGTGTGACACTTCAAAGGTGTGAAGTTGCACTCCAGGTTGATGTGGCCTAGATGACGATAATTAAAACAGGTCATCGGGCGATTTGAGGTGCTCGGAGTAAAACGAAAACTCTTCTTCCCTTTAAAAGAATGCGACGACTACCCAACAGAACGGTTAGCCGTGTGAGGTCTCTGAAATTTGCCACTTTAGAGCCAGAAAAATTACCAGTGGTCTTTTGATTCTTCGGCTCCTTTGTGGGATTATTGTTGGAACTTAACATGTCATATGCTAGAGCCCTGCTTGGTATTCCTTCAGAGTAGTGCAAGCAAACCCGGCCATATAATGCCATACTTTCATATTCATTCGCATGTCGAAGTGGCGGATCTTGTCATGCTCATCACGCACCTGATTCTTCACATGAATCAGTTGTTAGTTGTTGTGCGGCGATTTATACGCCTCGAAGGCGATCGGCATAATGGCCGAGCGACCGAAGCCGGCATCAAATAGACTAAGGCAGACATGCCAACCGAAGATGCCAGGTCATAGTCAAGTGCCAAGCGGTCGACGTCCAGGGCGATCGTTTCTTGGCACCTGGCGATCGCCTCTAGTACCCGACCGAGGACGACCGTCCTATGCCACGTGTAAAACCAACATCCATCAAAGTCTGCGAAGATCGAACCTCGGGATGAAGGCCCATGTGCAGATCCGCAAAAGGCTCCGCAAGAACAGGCTTGGCTCCAGCCCATCAGCGGTTGTCGGTGACAAGGACAGCCTCACCTACCGACAGACCCATCGAAAGCTCCTAGGTGGCACCTCCCAAGACTGCGACGTGAGGCACATGTCACCTTCTCATTGTTTTGCTCATCTGGCTGCCATCAGCAGCTGCAGACTTTAAGAAAATAGTCCCACGTGATGAGACGATCGCCAGCTTAATTTAATGCAGGAACGGCGATCGCCCGTTTGGGGCAGAGACATCCCAACAACCACCTCTTCTATAAATAGGAGACCTCTAGCATTGTAAAAGACACGATTACACTCAGTAAACAATACAGAGAACACTTCATCTTTGTAACAAGAACTCACAGAGCTTTAACTCTGGTTTTTCCGGCAATCAACAGCACTCAAGAGCTAGATAACTAGGGGCATTACACTCATTGTAATTGTACTCTACCATTAATACTCGTACTCTAAAGCAGCATCCGTATTAATAATATCTCGCGAGAGCATTCAAGCCCGGGACTAACAACCCCGACAAATCTTGTGTTATTTACATTCCTTCGTACGTGCTCTCGCATTTTGTTTGTTACTCACCCAAATCCATATCCAGCAAACCATTACATATAATACTTTGGATAACAACAATTGGAGCTAGAAGAAGGGGCCTTTACCTTTATTAACATTCCGACCGTTTCGAAGAACACTCACTATTCTCCGGAACATATATTTGAAGAAACATTCACTGTTCTTCGAAGAAAAACCTTCAGGATAATGACGTCTGCCACCACCTCGAAGAGAGTGACCCTACGGTACGTTGGACGCCTTATTCCGACCCAGCCCGAGTCCCAACCTGCGGCGGAAGGTATCCGCGGCGACGCTAGACTCTCACTCCCGCCCCCGAGATTCGGCCCCAGCCTCTCACTCGATCAATTCCAAATCGCGGAATAGACCGAGGAGGCCATATCCATCCTAAGGGAGCACCGGAGAGCACGCGACACGCCCACTATTACTCCATCAGCCATCCGCCGTATGGGCAAGCAAAAGCTCAAGGGGTTATATGTCGAGAAATCGTCAGAAAGCCCCGAGCCGTAGGAAAAGGCGCTCGCAAGGCGGGATGGTTCCGTCTTCAGCCGCCTAGGGAGTGATCCATCATGGAGACCTGGGCATTCTGGACCCAGCCATGAGACGTCAGAGTCCGAATCCGTCACCAGGAGTTCGGCGCACCCAACTCCCAGAAAACAGGCCAGCCATATGGCAACCACTCGCCAGAGAATTGAGCTCGGCGGCAGAGACCTTGTCGCCTACAATGGAGCCAGGAGATCGGTACATGATCGCCTCAGTTACCGCTCCGAGAGCCATACCGCGAGTAGCCAAGCTACGGTGATGGCCGCCATGCAGCGCCAGCTCGACGATATGAAAGCGCTCATAGAAACTGGGGCAGGCCCCAAGAGAAAGGTCACCGGACCAAGTGAGCCGCTCGCGATCCAGATCGAGCTTGCCCCCGTACAACCAAAGATCGCTCCTCCTCAAACACCTTTGTATGAGGGGAGATCGGACCCCGAGACTCACTTGAGCAAGTTCCGATCTACATGACTGGATGCGGGGCATCAGACGCGACGGAATGCCGAATGTTCCCATTAACATTGGGCGATCTTGCCCATAGGTGGTACATATCATTGCCACCGCGCTCAATCAACTATTTTGAGAAGCTGGCGAACGACTTCACGTCGTACTTCGCCGCCAAGGTCGCTCGTCCAGAAGGTCCCCACCGCATGATAAAGATCAGGCAGGGGAAAGACGAGCCCGATGAAGATTACATCGACTGGGAGGATGAAATAGTTCTCACCGGCGAGCCCTTAGCAACGAGCTCACCCTCTATTCGGTCCTGGGGGGATTCTATGGCCATTAACCCATGTTGAGGCACCTCACGAAGGACATCCCCCCGACCTACGCGATCTTCCGCGTCAAGGCCGCTGACTTTCTGGCCAGGCAGAGATTGCTCACCCTTCGCCTAGGCGAGGGGGCAACCGGAGAAAGGGAGACGCCATCTCCCGTCCCAAATAAGGCGTTCGCCAAGCCCAGAAAGGCGGTCGCAAAGCCGCCCGGTGAGTTCAAGGCTTTCGAGGATGTGGAAGTTCACATCCTCCGCAACCTCAATCTATCTCCGGCCCACATCTTCAACGCCATCAAGGGGCGCGAATGGCTTAGCAAGCCGAAGCCGATGAGGGACAACGGTCATCTGGACCGCATAAATTTTGTGCCTACCACAAAAGTCCCGGCCACAACACCAGCCAATGCCGCGACCTCCTCAGACAACTCTGGAGATTGTTCGAGGAAGGCAAGTTGGACAATTTGGTGACCAAGCCGGATCCCAGGGCTGAAAGGACCGGGGGTCGCGACCGTCAACCTCCCAATCCGGTCGCCAGGATCGAGCAAAACGAGTCGGAGTACTCAGACGAGTCGATCCCTCCGATCAACCCCGGCGGTCGGGTCAATATGCTTCAGTCGGGAGGTGGAAACCTCGGAGGTCTTTCCCGAGTTTCCACCATATCAAATAGAAAACGGAAGGCCGATCTGAGGGCGTTCTCCGGAGTCCATGTCGTGGTGCCCCCAAAGCCAACCATCTCCAGAGATGCGCTCATCTCCTTCTCCAACAAGGATAGGGAGGGAGTGCAATGCCCCAAAGAAGATGCATTGGTGATCTCTGCATGTATCCTTGGGAAAATAGTCGACCGCGTGCTGGTGACAATGGGAGCTTTTGCAACATCATATTCAAATCTGCTATGGACCAGCTCGGCAACCTGACCAAGTTCATCAAGCCGTTTCGAGACCGTGCTTCAAGGGTTCGGCGACAACACGGTTAAAGCCTATGGAAGGATCAAGCTCTCCGTCGAGCTAGTCTGCTGTTACGATCCCAAGGTTAAGATCACTAGGAACCTCAGTTTTGTAATCATAGATAGGCTGAGCATCTATAATGGGTTCATAGGTCGCCCCTTTATAAAAACCTTTGAGGCGGTCGCCTCTTCTTTCTTTTACTGTATCAAGTTCCTCACTACCGATGGGACAGTCAGTACTGTAAAAGGAGACCAGCTAATGGCAAAGAAATGTTTGAATTACTCCTTTGTCGTAACTTTTCCTTTAAACGTTTCTTGTACTGTTTGTAACATTGAGACGGTCGACAATCAACCGATGGAGATCGACGAGCCAAGCACCTCATACCAGCCCGACTCAGAGGACGACATCTCACATCGATTGTCGGATGACATCGAACCGAGGATCGGCTTCGAGCCAAGCCTCGATGTTGATCCAAGGATCGAGTCCGGCGATTGTTCCAAATGAGAAGCGACCGTCCCCATCGAAGAGTTGAAAGTATAACAATCGATCCGGCTCACCCGGAGGGGGAAGTGCAGATCGGCTCAGGCGTCGGTCCCGAGTTAAAAGACGATCTGATCAGTTTACTACGAAAGAACGTCGGAGTCTTTGCCTGGTCGCATCAAGATATGGTCGGCATCAGTCCTGAACACGCTTGCCACTATCTAAAGATCGACCCAGCGAGGAAGCCTGTTCACCAGAAACGTAGGAAATTCGGTCCAAAGAAATATGCTGCGCTCGACGCAGAAGTCAAAAGCTGCTCGACAACAAACTGATCGAGGTAGCTACTGATGAGCCATAGTGGGTAGCCAACGCGGTGCTCGTCAAAAAGGAGAGCAACTCCTGGAGGTTATGCATCGATTTCACCGACCTTAACGCGGCGTGTCCAAAAGATCACTTTCCAATGCCTCATATTGACCACTTGGTCGATAGCACGGCAGGTTGCGAAATGATGTCGTTTATGGAGCCTTCGCTGGGTACCATCAGATCCCAATGGCGGAGAAAGACGTAAAACACACGTCATTCCACACGGAAAAATACGTGTACTTTTGGGTCCGAATGCCGTTCGGTCTGAAAAATGCAGGGGCGACCTACCAGCGACTAGTCAACGGCATGTTCGCCGATCGGATCGGCAAGACCATGGAGGTTTACATTGACGACATCGTGGTCAAAAGCCTCAAAAAGGAAAATCACCTCAAAGACCTTGCCGAGACGTTCGCCATCCTCGAGAAGTTCAACATGAAACTGAACCCCAAGAAATGCAACTTCGGAATAAGCTCCGGAAAGTTCCTGGGGCACATCGTGAGCCAAAGGGGGATCGAAGCGAACCCCACCAAGATCAAGGCGATCCTCGACATGCAGGAGCCACAGAATGTCAAGCAAGTGCAACACCTCACGGGGTGTCTAACAGTCCTTAACCGTTTCATTTCCCGGCTCGGAGACAAAAACAAACCATTCTTCGCCACCATAAAGAATAAGCAATTTGCGTGGACGAAGGAAAGTCAAATGGCGTTCGCCAAAATCAAGGAGTATCTGTCCAATCCCTAAATTTTGGCAAAATCGATCCCCGGTGAAAAGCTATTCCTCTACCTGGCAGCCTCGGAGGTCGCGCTGAGCGCCGTATTAGTGCGGGCGGATGGGCAAGCCCACTTGCCGATCTACTTCGTCAGTCAAGCGCTTCATGACGTGGAAACGCGTTACACGCCTCTGGAGAAGCTCGCCTACGCACTTGTCATGAGTGTTCGCAAGCTGAGAGCCTATTTCTTCGAACACCAAGTGGAGGTTCTGACGACTCTCCCTCTAAGGCAAGTTCTGCACCGTCCAGACACCAACGGGCGACTCCTCAAGTGGTCACTGGAGATCGCCCAATATGGTGTCACGTATGCTCCTCGCACGGCGATCAAAGGCCAAGCTCTGGCGGATTTCGTGGTGGAATTAATGTTCCCGCCTAGTCCGACCCGGGTTGCCGTCCCGTCTGGAAACTGTACGTAGATGGCTCGGCGACCAGCTCGCGAGCATGGGCAGGGATTGTCCTCATCAGCCCCGATGGCCAGTTTTTTACAAATGTTGTGCGTTTCGAGTTCCGAGCGACCAACAATGAAGCCGAGTACGAAGCCTTAGTAGGCGGGCTCGACCTAGCACTCGCCATAGACGTTCGTCGCCTTCACATCTTCATGGACTCCCTCTTGGTCGTGAACCAAGTCAAGGGGGAATATGAGGCGCGCAGCAAATAGATGATCAAATATCAAGAATTGGTCACCGAATTGTGCACAAATTTTGAAGAAATGCTGATCGAACAAGTCCCGAGAGAGCACAACTCCCAGGCCGATGCTCTATCCAAACTCACATCGTCAGATGGGGCAGCAGACTTCTCTAACATCCAAATCACTAAGTCGGAAAGATCGGCGATCGACAAAAGCCTGGTCGCCACAGTTTCCATCGCCAAAGAGAACTGGATGACTCCGTTCATTGAGTACTTGAAGGACGGAACGGTCCCCGCAGATCGGATAAAGGCTCGCCAGCTCCAGCTCCAAGCAACCCGATACACCCTATTGGACGACCGGCTTTACAAGCGAGCTTTCATCCTTCCTCTCCTCAAGTGCATTACGCCGGAGGAAGGCCAACTTTTTTTAGCCGAAATCCATGACGGGATCTGTGAAAATCACGCAGGAGGGCGAGCTCTCATCCACAAGATGACCAGGCAAGGCTTTTTATGGCCTACCCTGCAAAAAGACTCGATCGCCTACGCCCGAGCTTGTCACAGGTGTCAAATAATGGGACCGAACATCAAGCTCTCCCCCGAGCAGCTCACCTCTATGTACAGTCCGTGGCCGTCGCCCAATGGGGCATCGACCTCATCGGTCCCTTGCCGACGGCACCAGGGGGATGTAAATTCGCCATCGTGGGGGTTGATTATTTCACGAAATGGGCAAAGGCCGAACCACTCAACAAGATCGGCCAAGAACAAGTGATCAAGTTCATTTGGAAGAACATCATCTACCGATTCGGTCTACCTCAGGCTATCATCTACGACATGGAAAGCAGTTCGACGGTTTGGAAGTTATGCAATTCTGCGAAAAATTGGGAATTAAAAAACTGTTCTCGGCCCCTTACCACCCTCAAACAAACGGGCAGGTAGAGTCTGTAAACAAGATTCTCAAGCACACGATCAAAGCAAGACTCGAATCGAAGCAAGGACGATGGGCGAGCGAGCTCCCAGATGTTTTGTGGTCCTACCGAATGACGACCTAAAATTCAACTGGCGAAACCCCATTCGCCCTCGCCTTCGGAACAGAAGCAGTGATCCCATTGGAGATCGCCGTCCTCAGCCACCGAACTGCACAACAAATGACAACGGATAATGATGTAGATCGGCAGATCGACTTGGATATGCTCGAGGAACGACGACTGGCCTCAGAAATGAAGAACACGATCCACAAAAGGAAATCCGAAAAATTCTTCAATTCGAAGGTCAAGGAAAGGCGATTCCAAGTGGGCGACCTAGTCCTCAAAAAGATCCAGACCCACTCGGGAGTATTTGGCCCGAATTGGGAAGGCTTGTTCAGGATATCCAAGTGGTTGACCAATGGAGCTTACGAGCTCCAACACCCAGACGGCACTCCGGACCAATATCCCTAAACGTCATTCATTTGAAGAAATACTATCAATAAAAACACCATGTATTCATTTATTCAATGTACAAAGAGCTTAATGAGATTTTCCGATCCTCTATAATTGATTCGCCTCGGCAAAACAACCAAAAAGAGGATGACTCGTTCGCCCTTCGAGAGTTCGTCATCTAATATGATGGACCTAGGCAAGCGATCGCCCCCACAGCACAACGTATACCATCGCGCATCGTCATCTAACATGACGATCCGAGGTAGAAAAGTGCAGCCATGGTTCTGGAGGTCGATGGAACCGACAGCCCGTCCATGCAAGGTTCCTTTGGGCAAAGATCGCCTGCCATTTCGTTTAAATACGAGGCGGGCATAGTCGAAGGACCCTCCAAAACAAGATCTGTGGACACGCTCGCCCGCCCTCAGGTCCATCATCTAACATGATGGACCTGGACAATGCGACGCGTCCTTCCCCCATCACAACGTATGCCCTCTTAGGTCCGTCATCTAATATGTCGGTCCCAGGCAAAAAAATGCTAACAAGCCATGGTTGCGGAGTCGATTAATCCGACGGTGCCCCGTGTAAGGACTCCTCCAGGTAGAGACCGTCCGCCCCATCGCTACATTGCGAGGCAAAACGTAGCCTACGGAGGACCCTCACAATTAAGTGAGTCGCGAGAAGTTGACCATCAGATGGAATGTCGCTCGCGCATAAGACATAGTCGTGGAGGTCGGTCCCATCGAACCCCACGACCGTGCAAGGTCCTTCCAGGCCGGGACGGTAGGCCTTCCTCGAGGAATCGACAAAATTGAAGATCGCAAGAACCCAACTAAAGATAGCTTACTAAACGATTTATTTTCGTTCCCTTACTTTCACTAAGTAAACAAAAACAAGGGGCAGAGCGGAGCCATACATACGATCAGGAGAACGGAGCCATACATACGATTGGCTTTGTTCAAATACACATATGACGATCGGTTTTGTTCTGAAATTTACCAGTATGAATTTAAGCATATCAAACCATTTGGAGCTGTACATACGATGATCGCTCCCCAAACACGTGTGAAGTCAAATGCAAGAGATTCAGACAGACGATCGTACAAGCAAGAAATCAGAAGCAAATATTTATTTCATTTCATCCGAAATACATGTACAAGCCCCCGAAGACAAAATACAACAGAGAGGATCCATACATACGATCAGGAGAATGGAGCCATACATACGATCGACTTTATTCAAATACACATTTTGTTCTGAAATTTACCAGTATGAATTTAAGCATATCAATCCATTTGGAGATGTACATACGACGATCGCTCCCCAAACACGTGTGAAGTCAAATGCAAGAGATTCAGACAGACGATCGTACAAGCAAGAAATCAGAAGCAAATATTTATTTCATTTCATCCGAAATACATGTACAGGTGCCCGAAGGCAAAATACAACGAAGCTAAAAATTTACAAGCAAAAACAAAAATGAAAGCGGACAAACTCAGGCTGCCCCCGCCTGGCCTTCGCCACCGGCCGCTGATCGGCCCGGACTTCGCCACCGGCTGCTGGATCGACGTGCGCCCCCTCACCGGCGTCCGGGTGAACGAGGTTGTCCGGGACGGATACTAGCTCTGGTCGATTCGGAGATCAGAAAGGTCGAGGATCGGCACAAAGAAAGCCGGATGCAGAGGGTGCTCAAGCACGTAGGCTTTGAAATTATCAATCAGAGGGCCGACCTCGAGCCCTCCCTTCTTAGCAGCACGGATGGCGTCATCATAAGCCATGTAATAGGCAAATTCGCTGACATACTCCACGTTGAGGAAGGGATCGGCCTCGGTCGCCTTCAGCTTCTCCCTCAGACTTGCGATCGTTTGATCCATGCCCTGGAGCTCGGCAACCTTAGCGGCCACCTCTCCCTTCGACGACTCCAGTTCGCCATTCAACTGGTCTACAACCGCCTTCAGCTCAGTCGCCTCCTTCTGCGAGGCCGCATACAACCGGCGGGCTTCCGTCATTTGATCACGCATCCGGTCGGTCGCCGCCCAGGCCCGGTCGAGATCCTGCTTCGTCCGCTTGGCCGCCTCCACGGACTCCTTCTCCATTTCCACGATCCTGTCGGCAAACTCGGCATTCTGATTCCGAGCAGCCTCGAGGTCCGCATGGAGAAGGGCGGTGGAGGGCCGCCCCTCATAATCCTTCACGGCCTGAGCGGCCATCGTCGCCGTTTGAAGGGCCAGAGCAAGGGTCGCCTGCATTGGGTCTCCGGACTGCCGGCATGCGATCGCATCCAGATCAGTCGTCCAAGCCTTCGGCAGGGCGGCGATAGCCCGAGAGACATAGTGAGGGACGTCGCTAGGCTCGCGGGGAGATATGCTCGCGAGGAAGTCCAACACCATCGGCGAGCAGTTCGGGTTGGCGAGACGGACCCTGCACCAAGAACAAAAGAGTTAGTATGTCCCCTACACAAGTGACATAACTCAGCAGAGCAACCAAGCTTACCTTTCGACCTTCTCTGGGTCGCGGCCGAAAAACGGCCTGCCACACGGGGTCTGGGCATCAGCGATCGCCATGGCCTATAGGAAGGCCGATGAGGGCGTAGACCCCTCCGCCATTGGAACTGCAGAAAGTGGAGGCGCGGCGACCGGCGGCACCACTGTGGGCGCCTCAGCCGCAACAGAGGGCAAAGGCTCCTCCGGCCTCCGCCTCTTGCAGTTGAGCTGGAGCTGTTCCTCCTCCCGAGGTTCCGGCTCGTTGACGACCGGCCCCACGAGAGGTCTTGCCTCCGGAATAGGACGAATCATCGCTGCAGGGGCACAACTCGTCTTCTTCCCTTGGCGGAGGCGACTCATGACCCTAGGGTTCGACATGGCAAATTCTCTCGGTGGCTCGGAGTAACGGGGGAAATAGATCTATGCAAAGAAGACAATCGACCAAGTTAGTCATCTTCTCCAATCAAAGGCGATCGTCAAGCAAAAGAAGATCGTAAATATTTGTACCTGGGACCCTTAAGTGGCGGGAGAAGCGAAACAACCGGGCGTCCAACCAATGAACTTCGTTGTTGATCCGGCGAGTGTCGATATAACTATCTGGAAGACTACGAATTCGCTCCCAGACGATCGAAAAATCAAATGGTAGGTCGCCAGCTGCCGGAAAAAGGGTACCTGCAAAAATAAAACCAAATTAGATCAGTTCAGGATATATCCGAACGAAGGGAGAGTCAAAATACTTACTCGGATTCCTCTCCCGGAAGCCGGTGGGGATATCCAACTCATCGGCGGGTTTGTCGCTCGCGGCCGATTTCCACGCACCGCCGACCCAACACCACTTCGTCAGGTCGCCCCGGACCTTGTTCGGCACCCCAAGAACCACCCGGACCGAGCGACCTTGGATGTGGTAGCCGCCAACAGAACCCTTCTGCGCCGTCAACTTAAAGAGATAGTTCATCTCCATCGCAGAAGGAAGACGGAACAGCCGGTGACCGCCAAATAGAGTAAAAGTGCTGACGATCTGCAACCAGGCGTTCGGCGTCAGTTGGAGAGGTGCCACATTCCACGCAGTCAACAAATACGACACGGTGAACGGCAGTGAGAACCACAGTCCGGCCCCCATGATCAACTCATTAACGGCGACCATACCCTTGGGAGGTTGGTCGGTACGTTCATTCTCGGCAGGCACATACAGTGAAACGTCGGAGGGGACATGGAACTCCGCCCTCCAACGAGTCAAATCCTTCTTGGTCGCCGAACTCTTAATCTGGCCAAGGGTCCATGGAGAGCGGCACGCGGCCCGAAAAAACGTCCGCCTTACGGGTTCATGGGAGTGGGCGACCGAGTATGCGCGAAAGTCGAACTTAGGGCTTGGGCCGTCTAATCTCTCCATAAGCTCGGAAAATTCTAAAAAGGCTCTGCCGAATACGCTGTTTTGCTCCCAGTACAGTCTTATTGCCTCCTCCTCTTCGGCCAGCAAGCGCTTCCGCTCCGCCTCCACCGACTTGGCCGCGTCAGCCTCATTGAAGAGTTCTTCAACCTCCGCGGGTTCAATCCCGACGCGGATGGCCTCGACGGATGTCTCCACATGAATATCCGCAGAGACTTCATCCCGAACAGTCGAAGTCGCGGCGGCGAAAGTACTACCCGCCTTGTAATACCCGGTTGTAATTCAGTCATTATCATTCAGTAATTTTCATTCAGTAATTGTCACTCTGTAATTTTTCACTTGTTAATAATCATTCATCATCCACATTCATTCACTCGTGTTCACCGTTCGGAATAACTTCGAGTCATGTATCGATATTGTTCATTGTTTCGACCTTGCTTGGTAATCGAGACAAGAATATTATCTGGATTATTTTAATTGATTCATTAGTCGATGTTGACATTGGAGTTCATGTCATTTCAAATCTCCTCATTGTTCAAATCGTACTATTATTGGGCGAACCTTTGTAATCATTGCCCGGAACCACCCATTTGGGGTTTCCGCACTTCCATTTCGTGTTATTATTTCCCAAATATTGATTCCTATTGCTTTTATTCTCTTTCCGGGTCATTTTTCGTCATTTTAGAACCCGAGGGGTGTGAGCCGCGGCACACACATGTTGCAGATTTTGGCCGACCCGTGCTCAGACGGGGCCGCAGCCACGCCGAGCCATCAGGCGGTGCAGATTTTGGTCTGTGCCGCGGCACACTTGGCGAGCAGCCACACCGCCGAGCTGGGGCGATTCGACCACGTGCGGCACACTCGGCCGGGCCGCGACACACAGTGCAGTCTTCATTATAAATGCATTTTGTTGAGGGGAACAAGCTCATTTCTTCATTTCACTTCTTCCTCTCTTCCTTGGGGCGATTTTGGGGTGTTTCAACATCATCAAAACTCAGAGATTTTCATCTTTTTCAAGTTGTAGTGTGGATCAACATCATATTTGTGGATTCTTCATCCTAATCTAAGGTAACTTCTTCAACCCTTGAATTAAATTTTGAGTTGGAGCATGATGTTTTGGATGGTATAATCATGAATTGTGATGGATATATGTATGATTATGAGTTTTTACGAGTTATCATCGGATTGTTGGAAGTTTTCTCAAGAACACCTTGAAGGTTGACTTGGAGTTGGGTTTTGCAATTTAATGTTATCGTAAACTCGATTTTAGTCTTTCGTTTGGATTTTCGATTATATTGCTGGTGTTTTGGTGGTTTGGATCACTCAATGGAAGTTGGTTTTCGATACAAATGGGATTAGTTGTTTAGAATGAGAGTTTGTTTTCAAGGTGTTTGTCGAAATGCCTCAATGAGCTTGGATTTATTGTATCGACATCTTGAGTTGGTTATGATCGCTTTTGGTTCATATATTAAGTGAGTTGTTGATAACTGTGTTATTCAAGGTTGTTCGAGCGACCGACATCTCATCTAGGACGTTTGTTCGTGGAAGGACATTCTTCACCGGTGTTGAGTAAGTTAATTCCTACTCGGTTAAAAGGATATTCATTCCTTTTTGTTGTTGTTCATTCATAATTATAACTCATTCATAATGTACTAATCATATTGAGACTTGTAATTGTCTAATAATCACTTCATTCACGAGGAACAACGGTTCCAATCATTTCATTGAGCTATCACTCACTTCACTATTAATTCATCTCGGTGAGTCATTCTTGACTTTGTCGGATTATCATTCATTGATATTCACCATGATCACTTTTGACTGTGTGACCTTCTGGGTTCATATTGCGTGGCCGGGTGCGGATGTGTGGAATTTTTAGTCGGGCACACGATAGTCATGTGTTGGGTTCACCGATACATTGGACTGTGCACACGGTAACGTTTACCTCCGTGAGACTAATTAGGTACAAGGACGAGTGTGTCTGGGCACTCGTCCTGTACACTTGCACAGAATATTACGGGCGTACTATGATGCCCCTCTTCAGCTTAAATTCATAACTAAAGGATATTTCATAATTGAGATATATCATGATTGTGTATATTCAACCCTTGAGGATTGTTGTTCTGTATAACTGACCCCGTTGGGGGATATTGTTTTCAGGTCATGGCAAGGCAAAAACACGGGAAGATAACGTTGACGGCGAGGAGTCCCAGTGATACTAGTAGGGGCCCCAGTCCTTTCAGTCATTCTTGTTTCTCTTCATTTGTATTTCCGCTGCAAATTCCGTTTGGGATGTTTATTTATTCAGGGTGGTGTATTTTATCTTCATATAAAATATACTAGTATTCTGTATTGTCCTGGTGTATTGTACTTAAGCTCCTCATCGGAGTATTTGGTAATATAATGTGGTTTAGTACTATAATTATATTATTTAATTCATTAATTTTCATTCGCCTGGTGGTTCCCAGTTGGGGTTCCACGGCACTGTAATAGCCGCCTAGGTTGGGGTGTTACAGAGTTGGTATCGGAGATTGGTTTTTAATACTACCTTCCGAGTCATGTCTCATTTGAAATCATCATCATCGGACTAGTATCATTGGACTTTCGCGTCACGTGTGACCTGTGCAAATGCCGACCCCCTCAGACCAAGAACTGTAAGATTTCTAACGCCATGGTATAATTTCTGGCAATGAGAATCATTCATTCATCATTCAACTGTCAACAATCCTCAACATCATTCATTTTGATCAGGACGATCATGATAACTCATTAATCACTCAGTTCATTTCGTTGTTCAGTTGTTGATCTTGAGGATCATATCATTAATCTTGTTAACTTGTTCAAGATAATCATTTGAAGAATATCATCAGATAATCATGTCACCTCGTTAATCATTCATGTAATCACTGTGTTAGAGCGCGTATGCTCATTTTCATCATTTCATGACGTAATCATAATGTAATATTCATACGAGAACTATAATTATCATGTGACTTTCCTACTTCAATATGGAGAGAGCAGGCAGAGGACGCGGGGGACGAGGCCGCGGTGCGGGCCGAAACCCGAGAGCTCGTGTGAATACACGCGCGAACGCAAGGAATGATGCTAATTCATCGAGCAGTGACGCTGCCACTCATTCACCTAGACGTAATCATTCACTATCAGGGAGTCGTACCCGGGACACAGCTCAGTCGGAGTGTGTTTGGGTTGATCCACTCGCTTTTATGCAGGGTATGATGGCCCAGATGACACAGATGGCATGCCTCATGGAGACGATGCAGAACTCAGCTACACAGAATCAGCAGGCTCCTCCGCCGCCACCTCAGGGGCAGGAGAGGGGTGTAAGCAGTATCATTGGCGACATCTCTCGCCAGAGGCCACCTACTTTTGAGGGCTCATCTGAGCCGGCGTATATTGTTCATTGGCTCAAGCATTTCGAGAAGTTATTTGCTATGGTAGAGTGTCCCGAAGGACACAAAGTTTCAGTTGCGGCTTACTATCTGGGTAAGAGCGCTCATTCATGGTGGTTATCATTGAAGCCCACCGACGGATCTTGTACTTGGGATCAATTCAAGACTCTCATGATGGAGAGGTATTATCCGGCCCCACTCAGAGAGGCCAAGTTATCATAATTACTCACTCTCGACCCCTCAGCGGAAGATGATGTTCTCGCCATTGCCGAGAAATTTCAGGAACTTCTTCCTTTCACCTCATCTATCATTCACTCCGAGGCGGATAAGATTAAGTATTTTAGCAAGAGGCTGAAACCCCGTATGCAGATGCAGTTGCTTAATCATAATTGCACCACTCGGGCCGAATTCATCGAGAAAGCTCTTACTTATGAGCTTACTGCTAATGAGATTGCTAAGCAGTAACCTTCATCTGCTAGCAAGAAGTTAAAGAATCGTAATCAGTCTGAAGGCGGTCCGACAACCTTCAAGAATCCTCATGCGGGCTCTACTTTCTCTGTGCGACCTCCTATGGCGCCCCGAGGCCGTGAGAATCGCGATCCGGCGGCGATTCGGCTATCACTGTTTCAAGCTGTGGGAACTTGGTCATGTCGGCACCAAGTGTCAGGCGGAACTATCACATGCCATAACGGTGGGATTTACGGGCATAAGGCCCGTTTTTGCGAAGGACTCCAAACCTACTCGGCGTCATCTCGGGCCCAGAAGCGATTTGTTCATAATCGAGCCACTCGATGCATCGTTCAAGACGACAGGAGCGAACAAAGGTGGAGCAAAGATCTATCAGACGGGAGCGTCCGGTTCGGGGGCCGACATGCCCCGAATTTATGAGATGAAAAAGACCGACGATCTGGAGGCCCGGATGATCTCAGGTACACTTGATATTCTATCTCAACCTGTGTGTACCCTTTTTGATACTGGTGCATCGCATTCATTCATTTCCGAGTCATGTTTGAGTAGACTACGTCTGGGTAGTGCTACTAGTTGTGAGCCTTATGTCATTGGTCTACCTGACGGTAGAAGAATTATCAGAAATCGTGAGATTCAGAATTGTCCGATTCAACTTCATGGCCGTGATTGGTTAGCAGACCTAATCGTGGTGGATTTACCGAGAGAAGACGTCATTTTGGGTATTGATTGGATGGATCGTCACGATGCCATCATTAGTGTCCGTAAGCGTATGGTCACTATCATTTCAGACGATGGAGTCGAATGTGTTTTTCAGGGAGGTAATGCCGGTTGTTCTGGTAAGGTCATTAATTTGATGAAAGCAGTGAAATTACTCAGTCAGGGGTGTGTTGGTTATTGGTGCTTTATGACCAAAACCGAGAAATCATCAATAATGTTGGCAGATATTCCGGTAGTGAGAGAGTATGCCGATGTGTTTCCAGATGAGTTACCTGGTTTACCTCCAAAGAGAGATGTAGAATTCACGATTGAGTTGGAGCCTGGTACATCTCCAATATCGAAGGTACCGTATCGGATGGCCCCAACCGAAATGCTGGAACTAAAGAATCAACTTGAGGAATTGTTAGAGAAAGGTTATATCCGACCGAGTGCGTCCCCGTGGGGAGCACCAGTGTTGTTTGTCAAGAAGAAGGATCGTTTGTTCGCTTGTGTATTGATTATCGGGAGTTGAACAGGGTGACGATCAAGAATAAGTATCCTCTACCCCGTATTGATGATCTCTCAGATCAACTTCAGGGAGCTTCAGTATTTTCCAAGATTGATTTAAGATCTCGATATCATCAGTTGCGAATCCGAGAGTCGGATATTGCTAGAACAGCGTTTCGAACACGTTATGGTCATTATGAGTTTATGGTAATGCCGTTTGGACTAACTAATGCACCTGCGGTATTCATGGAATTAATGAATCGAGTTTTCATCGACTATTTGGATCAGTTCGTGGTTGTCTTTATTGATGACATTTTAATTTATTCTCGTGACCGGGAGGAGCACGAGTTTCACCTTCATCAGGTACTCGACGTGTTGAGACGAGAGCAACTTTTTGGAAAGTTTTCCAAATATGAATTCTGGATGTCCGAAGTGACGTTTCTCGGACATGTGATTTCATCAGACGGAGTTCGTGTCGATCCTCAGAAGACGGAGGCTATCCGAGATTGGCAACCTCCGAAAAATGTTAAGGAAATCCGAAGTTTCCTCGGATTAGCTGGCTATTATCGGCGATTTGTTGAAGGATTTTATAAAATCGCTCAACCCATGATGAACCTTTTAAGGAAAGATAAGAAATACACGTGTTCCGACGCGTGTCAACCGAGTTTTGAGGAACTCAAGAGCCGGTTAATATCAGCACCTGTCCTTTCTTTACCGCAAGGGACGGAAGGATTTGTGGTTTATAGTGATGCGTCCGGACAGGGTCTCGGATGTGTACTAATGCAGAACGGGAAAGTTATTGCTTATGCTTCATGGAAATTAAGACCTTATGAGGTTAATTATCCGACCCACGACCCGGAGCTAGCAGCCGTGGTGTTCGCATTGAAGATTTGGCGTCATTATCTTTATGGCGTTACCTGTCAGATTTTCACCGATCACAAGAGTTTGAAGTATATATTTACTCAGAAGGAGTTAAATATGCGTCGGAGACGGTGGCTGGAACTAATTAAGGACTATGATATCGAGATCCTGTACCACCCGGGTAAGGCAAACGTGGTTGCTGATGCCTTGAGTCGTAAGTCCGTTCAGGAGTAAATGCTTACTCGTTTACGATTCGAAGGAGCTTGGCGAGAATTTCTTAGACCGAGATCGAGTGCGGCCCGGCAAGTGTAAGGGCAACTTTGCATGTTAGAAATTTCATCGTCACTTGAGGAGGCAATCAGAGTGAATCAGGGTTCAGACCCATCATTGATGTGCATCCGTGAGGATGTGGCTCAGGGGAAAGCCCCTGGATTTGTGGTCCACGAGGATGGACTATTGCTATTCAAGAATCGGTTATGCTTACCGGCGAATGACGAGTTGAAAAACTCGATTTTGAGAGAAGCTCATGCTACCCCTTACTCCATTCATCCGGGGTCCAACAAGATGTACAAGGACTTGAAACAAAATTACTGGTGGAGTAATATGAAGCGAGAAGTCGCAGATTTTGTTTCGAGATGTTTAACCTGTCAGCAAGTCAAGATAGAACATCAGTGACCGACAGGTATGCTAAAACCGCTCCCTATTCCAGAATGGAAGTGAGAAGATATTTCTATGGACTTCATCACGATTTTGCCGACGAGTCATCGTGGCATGAATACAATCTGGGTAGTTGTGGATCGTTTAACTAAATCAGCTCATTTCCTTGAGATTAAGGATACGTGGGGTCCCGAGAGACTTGCCCAGTTGTTTATCAAACAGATAGTGAGACTACACGGTACTCCTAAAAGTATCGTTTCCTATCGTGACGGACGGTTCGTGTCTCATTTTTGGAAATCAGTTCATCATGCTATGGGAACTCAGCTTAGTCTCAATATAGCTTTTCATCCTCAGTCCGACGGACAATCAGAGAGGACTATTCAGACTTTGGAGGACATGTTGAGGGCATGTGTTCTCGATTGGAAAGACGATTGGGAAGCCCAACTACCATTGATTGAGTTCACGTACAATAATAGTTGGTATGCTTCGATTAAGATGGCACCTTACTAGGCCTTGTACGGTCGTCGTTGTCGATCACCTTTGTGTTGGGGATGACTTATCAGAATCAATCGGCACCGAGCCCGATATGCTTGGTAATCGAGACAAGAATATTATCTTGATTATTTTAATTGATTCATTAGTCGATGTTGACATTGGAGTTCATGTCATTTCAAATCTCCTCATTGTTAAAATCGTACTATTGTTGGGCGAACCCTTGTAATCATTGCCCGGAACCACCATTTTGGGGTTTCCGCACTTCCATTTCATGTTATTATTTACCAAATATTGATTCATATTGCTTTTATTCTCTTTCCGGGTCATTTTTCGTCATTTTAGGACCCGAGGGGTGTGAGCCGCGGCACAAGGGAGTGTGCGCCGCGGCACACACATGTTGCAGATTTTGGCCGACCCGTCTGTACCGGGGGCCGCGGCTCCTTCCGGCAGGGCCGCGACACGCTGCCAAGCCACTGGGCAGATTTTTGGCCCTGTGCTGCGGCACACTTGGCCGAGCCGCAGCACACTGCCGAGCGCTGGGGGCAGATTTCGAACCTATGCCGCGGCACACTCGGCCGGGCCGCGGCACACAGTGTAGTCTTCATTATAACTGCGTTTTGTTTAGGGGAACAAGCTCATTTCTTCATTTCACTTCTTCCTCTCTTCCTAGGGCGATTTTGGGCGATTTTGGGGTGTTTCAACATCATCAAAACTCAGAGATTTTCATCTTCTTCAAGTTGTAGTGTGGATCAACATCATATTTGTGGATTCTTCATCCTAATCTAAGGTAACTTCTTCAAACCTTGAATTCGATTTTGAGTTGTAGCATGATGTTTTGGATGGTATAATCATGAATTGTGATGGATATACGTATGATTATGAGTTTTTACGAGTTATCATCGGATTGTTGGAAGTTTTTCTCAAGAACACCTTGAAGGTTGACTTGGAGTTGGGTTTTGCAATTTAATGTTATCGTAAACTCGATTTGAGTATTTCGTTTGGATTATCAATTGTATTGATGGTGTTTTGGTGGTTTGGATCATTCAATGGAAGTTGGTTTTCGATACAAATGGGATTAGTTGTTTAGAATGAGAGTTTGTTTTCAAGGTGTTTGTCGAAATGCCTCAATGAGTTTGGATTTATTGTATCGACATCTTGAGTTGGTTATGATCGCTTTTGGTTCGTATATTAAGCGAGTTGTTGATAATTGTGTTATTCAAGGTTGTTCGAGCGACCGACATCTCATCTAGGACGTTTGTTCGTGGAAGGACATTCTTCACCGGTGTTGAGTAAGTTAATTCTTACTCGGTTAAAAGGATATTCATTCCTTTTTGTTGTTGTTCATTCATAATCATAACTCATTCATAATGTATTAATCATATTGAGACTTGTAATTGTCGAATAATCACTTCATTCACGAGGAACGACGGTTCCAATCATTTCATTGATCTATCATTCACTTCACTATTAATTCATCTCGGTGAGTCATTCTTGACTTTATCGGATTATTATTCATTGATATTCATCATGGTCACTTTTGACCGTGTGACCTTCTGGGTTCATATTGCGTGGCCGGGTGCGGGTGTGTGGAATTTTTAGTCGGGCACACGATAGTCATGTGTTGGGTTCACCGATACATTAGACTGTTCACACGGTAACGTTTACCTCCGTGAGACTAACTAGGTACAAGGACGAGTGTGTCCGGGCACTCGTCTTGTACACTTGCACAGGACATTACGGGCGTACTATGATGCCCCTCTTCAGCTTAAATTCATAACTAAAGGATATTTTATAATTGAGATATATCATGATTGTGTATATTCAACCCTTGAGGATTGTTGTTCTGTGTAACTGACTCCGTTGGGGATATTGTTTTCAGGTCATGGCAAGGCAAAAGCACGGGAAGAGAACGTTGATGGCGAGGAGTCCCAGTGATACTAGTAGGGGGCCTCAGTCCTTTCAGTCATTCTTGTTTCTCTTCATTTGTATTTCTGCTGCAAATTCCGTTTGGGATGTTTATTTATTCAGGGTGGTGTATTTTATCTTCATATAAAATATACTAGTATTCTGTATTGTCCTGGTGTATTGTACTTAAGCTCTTCATCGGAGTATTTGGTAATATAATGTGGTTCGGTACTATAATTATATTATTTAATTCATTAATTTTCATTCGCCTGGTGGGTCTCAGTTGGGGTTCCACGGCACTGTAATAGCCGCCTAGTTTGGGGTGTTACACGCCTCATATACGTTTGATCTTCCTCCGGACATATTCAAAGATAAAGGAGGAAGAAAAGCTTTTGTTCTTACCTAAAGAGTCTGAGTCGAATGACGATCGTCACACAAAGCTTCAAGGAAATTCGGCTATGTCTTCTTCTCAGACGAAAACGCGTAAGGATATAACCCCAGAAACCCCAGCCCCTTTTATAGGCAAAAGCTGGGACTTCTGGGCAAATAAACAGAATCTCGAGGGCTGAAGTGCAACCATCGGAAAAGTCGCATTTAATGCAGCCCTCGAAACCCTCGTGTGCGTCGTTTTGAGGGCACGCGAAACGACAAGTCTGACAAAACCGTCGGACTCCCCCAACAGGAGCGCGACACGTGCCCCAGTGACGTTTCAAAGCCCGCTTCCACTTCCCGCTCTTTTCAGCGACCGGGGAGGTCGTCCAAATTTGAAATCAGTCCGCTCGAGAGACGATCATCTATTTCATAAAAGGAGAAGTCGCTCGTCTAATGCAAGCGATCGCCGGTAGAGCCACCTCACCCCACGTCTTCAACATCGGAGCGAGCTGAGGGGCAATTGTTGTGCGGCGATTTATACGCGTCGAAGGCGATCGGCATAATGGCCGAGCGACCGAAGCTGGTATCAAATAGACTAAGGAAGACGTGCCAACCGAAGATGCCAGGTCATGGTCAAGCGCCTAGCGGTCGACGTCCAAGGCGATCGTTTCTTGGCACCTGGCGATCGCCTCTAGTACCCGACTGATGACGATCGTCCTATGCCATGTGTAAAACCAACATCCGTCAAATTCTGCAAAGACCGAACCTCAGGATGAAGGCCACGTGCAGATCCGCAAAAGGCGCCGCTGTTAGGATTGTATACTGCAAAGCATACTTTATGCTTGTATTACCTAATTTTCCTGTTACTACCTATGAGAATATTAATTACATTTAATCACATGTTTTGCATATTAATTCACGTTATGGTTATGCAAATGAAATGTCTAATTATTTTATATTGTAGATAATGTGGTGTGTTGGTGTCACACGGAAGATCACATTATCGGTGCCTTATAAAATAATATAATAGTTCACAACCTATATAATTATTAGACAAATTATATGAAAGGTTGTAGTGTATGCTTGAGAATAGTTGGTCTTGACTATTAGCATACATTAGCGTATTTGCATACGTTGAACTGGATCGAGGTGAGATAGTGTCTTCTGTACTGACTGTAAGAAGAACGTAAATCTTGGATAATTATTATTTCTTAATTCTAAGTATATGTTAATATTTAATTGTGTATTTATAATAATTATTGCTTTGAATTACCATAGGTGAGAGTCAAAATGATCGACTCAATAAGCCTCGTATCTTGGGCAATAATATTGTTTATATGACAATTATTATTATTACTAGAAATCGTGTCCCGACTCGTGCGGGTTGATGATGTCCCCTTGAGGAGCTCGATAATGATTATTATATTAAACCTGAGGTGGATTTAATTAGATATAATAATAAGGTTCGAGTGGTACTACTCTTGGATAAGATATTAATTAATTAAAGCTGTCAGTAGCTTATAATTAATTAATGGACATTCGATATCTTAAACACGGGAAATAATATATTTAATGAGGAGCCCAATTTCGTAATTTGGGATTTTGGTAGGAAGTGCAATATCAACTTTTTAGTGGACTAAGTTGATATTAATAGATTCATTATATTAGGAAGAGTCATAATAAGGTAAGATGAATTTATTAGGGAGTCCTTCCATAATCCTCCTTTAGATCCCTAGTAGTAGTCCAAGGGCCTATAAATAGGACATAAGGGAGGATGGCCGATTTGTACATGCTTTTGTGAGGTTGTGTGATCAATTTTTTCCTCTTGTGTTTAATTGTAGATCTAGACTTGTGTCTTTGATTCTACAATTTAGATAACACAATTAATTTGCTAAGAGTGTTCATAAAATACTAGAAAGCAAAGAAAAATAAAGTGATCAAATACGAAGGTGAATTCGGCCGATCCCAAGGTTGTCCAAACAAGATCCGGTAGCTCGTTGCCCACACAACGTCCGGTTCAAGGCGGATCATACTCTAGAAGATCTAAAGGTAGAAATACAAGGCGATCAAGACGGAAGTAACCAATACTCTTCAAAAGGTAATATCCTATGATCTTGTATCTAGATTAGGATATTTCAATAATCAACATATTTAATTAATAAATAATAAATAATATTTAAATTGCTTATCAGTCTTAGTAATTAATTAATTAGCATGCCTAAATAGATCTTATGCTCGTAGATGCGTAAAACGCGATTATCATATTTCTCAAACCTCGCTTCCGCTGCGTTTTACTTTCCAACAATTGGTATCAGAGCCGGATTTTTAGGCTTTTGCTATTTTAATTAATTTTGGTGATTAATTGATAGCAATTTAAATATTCATATATTTTGATGTTGGAATATTTTGCTAGATGTGTTCTTGCAGGTGATATGATCCAATTATCATGGTTTATATGAATGGTGTATTTATTTATTTATTTTTATTAATTATGCAATTATTGGTTTGGCCCGTTTTTTGAGGCATGTAATGGTTTTTCCCGTGAGAAAATCCGCGGGTAGTTCTAGGTGGTTTTATTTTTCGTGTAATCTTGATGTAATTTCGATGTATTTTATTTTGTATAAAATTGTAATCGAATTCGGAAGAGACGGGATCACGAAGAAATAGAAGCGAGCAGGGCTAACTGGCGGCTGCGGCCGACGGCGACAAGCGGCTGAGCGGCGCCGGCATTTACCGATGCTGCAGGCGGCTGGTCGGGCCAATTATTTGGTTCGGGCGGGTCGTCGATTTTAGTCGGTCGTTTCGCGCCGTTCGTTGCGTCATTGGAAGTCGGGATTTAAAATTAAAGTTTTTATGTAATTAATTTTGCATAAAAGTGAAATTTTAATTTTGAAATCCACGGCTTGGCCAGGAGGAGCGACGAGATGCTTGATTCAGTGGGAGAGATCGAGTTGAAGATTTTCTCGGATTCAACTCAAGGAAGAAGACCATGATAATTGGATAATTTAATTATCATGCTTTATTTTTGATTTTTATTGTTTTGATGTATGGCATGTATGGATGTATGCGTGATATGTTTCTTTGCATGTTAGGACGAGAAATGTATTAATTAATAAGCTCCCCATCGGAGTCTATGTTAATTAATACATGGCCAAGAGGAACCAACTATTAATCTTACTTGTCATAACATAAATTTGACTAGATAGTAAAATTAAAGACGTAAAACTCTACTTGGAAAATGTGTGTGTAAACGTCCATGATCGCTTGGATTCGCGTAGTATGGTTTTCAAATCCGATCAATTTTAAAATTTGTAAAACCTCGGAGTATTTCCAAGGTGTCGAACCCAAGGGAATTGATGTGTCGAAAATAAAGGAATTAACTCTACTCAAAATTTGACTGCTATTTAGGAATCCGAAAAATTGTTTTGATTCTAATTATCTAATTTTAAAAATCGAAGAACAAAAATTAAATAAAAGATGAAATATCTAAATTAAGCAAATAAAGCAAATTAGCAAGATAAAATCACAAGTCGAAAGGTAATTGATCCTAGGGTAGTATCATCTAATTGAGTTCACACAATTCGTTCACTTGATTCCTTCTCCCCAAAATTTAATTCAATCTAGAAATAATCACTCGGTCGATCTAGAATTCTGTCAAGGCAACCTAGAAAGATAGTTAATTAAAACCCTTTTCCCACTTGAACTCAAAATTAAAATCACTTAAAAGCACCAACTTATTTATCTATGATTTATATTTCTCGCTAGGTCTCAAGATAAAATCATATTGTGTGTCAAGTATTTCCACTAATCAATTACTCCTTAGGACAAAATCAATTAGCTAACATGCATCGATTAAGGGCCCTTTAATCTAACATGAGATTTAACACAACTTGAACACAAGCCTAGGATGAAAGGTCAAAAGGTAATCAAAGGAACATCATGTGAACATCAATTAAAATTACCAACCTAGAATCAATCAATGAATTAGCCGGACATACTTGAAATTAAACAAGAACTAGTGAAGAATGCATATTATTAATATAAAGAGAGATTACAACCCGTACGTATGAACTCAGGAGTCTTCAATAATAATTCTCCTCCAAAAGTTCTTGAATCAAAGGAATAAATCTTGCTAAAAAGTGTAAAAATGCTTAATATGATAAAAGAGTGATAAAGTGATGGAAGATGATCAAGATTCTCAAACTAGGTCTAGAATGAGGTTTATATAGCTAAGGGGGTTCTGATCCCGATTAGCCCTAATCTAGGAAATAAATAATATCGAAAAGAGTCAAAATCCGTCCAACGAGAGCCCATTGGAAGCCTTTCGGCTGGCCTATCGGCCGATAAGTGGCCGATAAGTGATCGTCAATTTCTTCACTCGATAGGCGGGAGCTCCTTTCGGACGGCCTATCGGCCGATAAATTTGGCGATAGGGTCTTACATTTAGCGCAAAAATCCGTTTCTTCGTCCGTTTGACTCGACTCTCGGTCCTTTGTCTCGTTTTGGGTCCTTTTGGCTCTAAAAACACTGCAAACACACTAAAACCAACCCAAGCGCGTAATACGGCTCGACTAATCATAAATAAGCCAAATACGAGCACATTAATCACGAAGCGAGATAAAAACCTAGTATAAAATCCTAGAAATAAGTGGTAAAATTACCACTTATCAACCCCAAACTTAAGCCTTGTTCGTCCCGAACAACAAAAGAAAAGAAAAAGAAAATCGTGAATCATCGTGCAACTCATAGTGTTCAACCTAATCAATACTACCTGTAATTCTCTCTAAATAATCGAGTGTCGTAAGCGAAATTTACTCGAATAATGATTCCACAAAGTAGTCAAGTTCGATCCTAATCATTCGTTCATGAAGAAAATCCGGCTCAAAGATTAACAAAAGCGTGAGTTAAATCGGCGTCAATATGAAAGGCCAAAATAAACAAGCTAGTTACTTGCGTTACGGTCGAGTGGCACATTTTCACGAGTTTCATAACAAATAAACCTCGGTCGTATTCCCTTATATATATGTTCACGAATTTAATTCGAGTTGACCACTAGGTTAGGATCTCGGGATGTTTCATCGGGGTAATCTAGGGTGGAACTTCCATTCTCATGTATTAGGAAACCGTTTGGACGTAAAAGACACTCATGGGGCACATGGATGCTTCTAGTTACTAAGTTCCGTCTACGGCGGAGAAGCATTTCGAATATATAATTTCCGCATGTCGAATCAAGGTCGCCGTTTTACGCGAGTAAGCAATGGTCACGCGAATACCCCGGTTACTAGGTTCCTATCATTGGCACATGTGAAATATCTAAATCACTAGTCTAATCAGTCGTCGTTTTACGCGAGGGTAAACAACGGGTCACGCGAATGCCCCGGTTACTAGACTTCCCTTCATAGAACAACATTATCTCAACTTTTGGGAGAAGCGGCCGACACTAAACTCAATCTAAGTGCCAACACGGTAGCCAAGCAGATCGACTCACTATCAGGAAGATGTAACCAAAACGTATTGACGGTGATTTTAAAACAAGTATGTATCGTCTCTTATACGCAAGACCTCTACAATCACGAAAAATTTTGGACCTAAATGAATACTATGCAAAGCGAAATTACTAACTACAACTCGACTAAAACTCGACCGTTTCTTTAGAGAAAAAGCGATTGTCGTAACATCGGTATCACACAATTAGAAGCCCGAAAAATTCACTAAAAAGGAAAAAAGAAACACAAGCAAGGCTATATAAAGCAAAAAACGAAAAACAAATAAAAGCAAACACGAAATCAAAAAAAAAAAAAAAAAAAAAAACTACTACGACCAAAAAATAGAAAACGAAACTAGCAAACACACCGAACGAAAATGAACAACAAAATCTAAAAACTAAGCAACCAAAAGTCAAAACCATGCAACACCAAAATGATAAGCACAAATAAACACAACGGGCACCAACACAAGCAAATAAAGATACAAGGCAAACACGGTACTCACACGTAAAGAAATTAACAAAGCCGCACTTCTCCCTCCCCCCAAACTTATTTCGCATCCCAAAGGAGGAATAAGTTTGAAAAGAGAAAGGAGTGGCTTTGTTAATGGAGTACCTGATCACTGTGGCTGAAATGGCGGGTTTGTCGGCGAGCTCTGGGCCGGGTATGTCCTATCGGCCAGGCCTTTCGGCCGATAGGCTGGGCCGATAGGAACTTCTGTCTCATACCATGCTCATATCGGGCGGGATATCGGTCGATGTGGAATTCCTGTCGACCACTGCTTGTAACATAAAAATTTTTCTAATTTTCCTCAGCCTATCGGCCGGGCCTATCGGCCGATATGCTCGCCCGTTAGGATCTTCTGTCTCAAAAATTTTTTTCAGCTCGTTCTACTTCACATACTTGGTCCCGTTTTTGCTTGGATATGGCGATTAAAGACCTGCAAGTATTCAAAACTCGGCGTGCATGGATTAGAGCTTAACAAAAACTAACAAAGCTACTACGAAATTAGAAACTACAAAAATCACGCAAACGAAAAATCGAAAATAAATGAATAAAACGAACTAATATACATACATACGTTGGGTTACCTCCCAACAAGTGCTACGTTTAACGTCTTTAGCTAGACGATACCTCATTCAACCCGGGTCTTCAGTGACAACTCCCCCTTGAACGGGTTTGTTGATATCAAGATAGCACACGCTCCTCTCATTAGGTCGAGACTCGTTCGCCTCCAACATTCGAACATACTCCGGCAAATCCTCGGAAATTTCATCAACCTCAGAATGTGAGTAAATGGAGTGTGAAATACAATGCTCCAACAAGTCGGTCGGGCGGCATAATAGACTCAATTTCAAAACATTCCTCGGGCGCATCGTCGGGCTTCTTCATCGCGTCATAGATGGAAATTTTGATTTTGATCGTTAACCCGGAAAGTAAGATCGCCCTCACGGACGTCTATAAGTGCTCTCCGTTGCTAGAAGCGGTCTCCCAAAGATCAATGGTTGATTTTCGTCCTCGGGCATATCAAGAACTACGAAATCGGTAAGGGAAGACCAAGTGTTGGACTCTAACGAGCACATCCTCCACAATTCCCCTCGGATAAGTGATCGGCCAGGTCCGCCATGAGTAGAGAAATGGTAGTCGGCTTCATCTCCCCAATCTTCAACCTCTTAAAGATGGATAGAGGCATAAGATTTATGCTTGCCCGAGATCACACAACCCATTCTGGAGCGTTTGGTCGCCAATCATGCATGTCAAAGTAAAACGTCCGGATCCTTCTGCTTGAGTGGGAGCTTGTTTTGAATGATAGCGCTACACTCCTCTGTCATATTTATTGTTTCAAACTTCCTCAACTTCCTCTTGCTTGCCACAGCGTCTTTCAAGAATTTCACGTAACCCGGCATGTCTCTCAAAGCGTCTAGAAGTGGAATGTTGATATTCACCTTTTGAAACATGTCGATAAATTGTTGAAGCTTTTCATCATATCTCGACTTGGCCAAACGCTGTGGAAATGGAGCTTTTTCCTCAAAATCTTTCATATTCGAACTTCCAGGAGCCTTTCGGCCGATAGGTGGGTCGATAGGCTTCACTGCCGGCATGCTGTATGGGTATCGGTTGGGCCTATCGGCCGATAGGCTGGCCGATAGGTTCTGCTGTATTCCATCTTCTTTCTCGTTTTCTGCTCCCGTTTCTAATACATCTTTGTTTCCAGGTTTCTCAACTTCAGCCCCATGATTACTGTACCTCGGTCCACTCAAGCTCGATTGCGTTGCATTGTTGCGTCTTCGGGTTGGTCTCGTCTTTGCTCGGAAAATGCCCGGCTTATGAAATCCGGCAGGCGTTCGCCATTTGACTCATTTGGGTCTCCACCATCGACATCTGCTTAGTCAAGGCTATCACCGAGTTTCCAATAGATGTCACACTATGCTCGAGAGCTCCGAACCTCTTGTCTACTTTATAAATAAAATCTTTTGGCTCGCCTCTAATCGTTCAACATCTCTTCCATAGGTGTCTTAGCAATCGGCTCTTGAATAACCCCATTTTCACGTTAAATCCGGTGGTGGTGGAGAGCATTGTTCGGATTGGCATAGGAGAAATTAGGGTGGTTTCGATTGTTCGGATAAGAGTTCCCCCAATTTCCCCCTTGCCTAAGTTTCCTCCTTGCATGTAGTTCACATCCTCCTTAAGCGCAATCGGCTCGTTTAACTCTTCAAAACTGAATTGACTCCCAAAGTATTCTTTCTTAGCATCTCGAGCTCTTTTTGTTGTTTTTCAAATTTTGCCTTTAAATCACCGTGGCGTCCTCGTCACCGGATGGAACCTTTCTTCTCGTCATCTTCCTATCGGTCACCTCCTCATAATCATTGTTTACCGCTAACTCAATGAGATTTTGGCCTCTTCATAATCGTTAGCTAGAAATCCCCCTTTCGATGAGTAGTCCAACTCTCTTCTAGCCTTCCTCGTCAAACCCCGATAAAACCGAATATAGATCTCCTCTTTGTCAATTCCATCTTTGTGGGCATTTGCGAAGTAGCTTCTTGAATCGGATCCATGCCTCGTATAAATATTCATCCTCATATTGCTCGAATTGCAAGATATCGTTGATTTGTTTTTGCACCTTCGAGGAGGATAGAAGCTGTCTTAAGAACAACCGGGTCATCTCTCTCCATGTACGAATTTCCGTCCGATCTAGGGTCTTGTACATCTCTAGCGCATCGTCTTCTAAAGAAAACCGGAATAGGCGGAGCTTAATGACATCCGGAGGCACTCCGTTTTGCTTGATAGTGGCACATATGTCCAAAAACGACTCAAGGTGAGCGTTTGGATCTTCATTAACTCCCCCTCCGTATGTTTGAGACTTCACTGTAGCAATGAGGGACGGCTTAAGCTCGAAGTTGTTGGCATCAATCTTTCCCCAACCTCCTTCTTGATAATCGTCCGGCTTAGGTCGAAAGCGGGCATTCAAAGGGATCTTCTCGGGACGAGCGAGTTCTCGTGGTTGGTCAACAATGTCGGCCATGGTATCAACGAAAGGTATAGTAATAGTCTCGGTTCTCGCTTCTTGCTTCTTCCTCAAAGACCTCTCGATTTCCGGATCCAAAGGAAATAAGTTCTTTCCTTGGGATCTCGTGATCATGCACCGCCTACAAGGAAAAGAAAACAAGATGTGAGGAAACGAGATCGAATATTAATAATAAAAGTAAACTACCTAAAGTAACAATCTCTTCTTTTTCGAATTATTCCCTTAAATTTTCTATCAATTCCCCGGCAACGGCGCCAAAAATTGATCGCTTGGATTCGCGTAGTATGGTTTTCAAATCCGATCAATTTTAAAATTTGTAAAACCTCGGAGTATTTCCAAGGTGTCGAACCCAAGGAATTGATGTGTCGAAAATAAAGGAATTAACTCTACTCAAAATTTGCTATTTAGGAATCGAAAAATTGTTTTGATTCTAATTATCTAATTTTAAAAATCGAAGAACAAAAATTAAATAAAAGATGAAATATCTAAATTAAGCAAATAAAGCAAATTAGCAAGATAAAATCACAAGTCGAAGGTAATTGATCCTAGGGTAGTATCATCTAATTGAGTTCACACAATTCGTTCACTTGATTCCTTCTCCCCAAAATTTAATTCAATCCTAGAAATAATCACTCGGTCGATCTAGAATTCTGTCAAGGCAACCTAGAAAGATAGTTAATTAAAACCCTTTTCCCTTGAGAACTCAAAGAATTAAAATCACTTAAAAGCACCAACTTATTTATCTATGATTTATCTTTCTCCGCTAGGTCTCAAGATAAAATCATATTGTGTGTCAAGTATTTCCACTAATCAATTACTCCTTCCGGACAAAATCAATTAGCTAACATGCATCGATTAAGGGCCCTTTAATCTAACATGAGATTTAACACAACTTGAACACAAGCCTAGGATGAAAGGTCAAAAGGTAATCAAAGGAACATCATGTGAACATCAATTAAAATTACCAACCCTAGAATCAATCAATGAATTAGCCAGACATACTTGAAATTAAACAAGAACTAGCTGAAGAATGCATATTATTAATATAAAAAGAGAGATTACAACCCGTACGTATGAACTCCGAGTCTTCAATAATAATTCTCCTCCAAAAAGTTCTTGAATCAAAGGAATAAATCTTGCTAAAAAGTGTAAAAATCTGCTTAATATGATAAAAGAGTGATAAAGGCTGATGGAAGATGATCCAAGATTCTCAAACTAGGTCTAGAATGAGGTTTATATAGCCTAAGGGGGTTACAATCCCGATTAGCCCTAATCTAGGAAATAAATAATATCCAAAAGAGTCAAAATCCGTCCAAACGAGAGCCGTGAGGAAGCCTTTCGGCTGGCTATCGGCCGATAGGTGGCCGATAAATTTCGTCAATTTCTTCACTCGATAGGCGGGAGCTCCTTTGGACGGCCTATCGGCCGATAAGTGGCGATAGGGTCTTCTGTTTGGCGCAAAAATCCGTTTCTTCGTCCGTTTGACTCGACTCTCGGTCCTTTGTCTCGTTTTGGGTCCTTTTGGCTCTAAAAACCTGCAAACACACTAAAACCAACCCAAACGCGTAATACGGCTCGACTAATCATAAATAAGCCAAATACGAGCACATTAATCACGAAACGAGATAAAAACCTAGTATAAAATCCTAGAAATAAGTGGTAAAATTACCACTTATCAGTCCACACGATCGTGGCTTGCATGTGCGGATTTTTCGAGGTGTTGGTTGCTAGCATATATATTGTGTTTTGAGGTTTTTCGATATATTTTGCTATGCATTATGTGATGGATGTTTTTAATTTTTATCTCAGATGTCTTTCAATCCACTAACTGTTATTCTCAAAGAAAATAAACTTGATGGCACTAACTTTGCCGATTGGAAAAGAAATCTTGACATTGTCCAGACTGCTGAGGGGCATAAATTTGTCTTAGTCGAGGAGAGCCCTCTAGAACCAGAACCGGATGCCACTCCCGAAGAGTTGGCTGAATTCCAAAAATGGAAAAAGTCTGATCAGATGGCTCGCTGTTACATTTTGGCTTCACTGACAAATGTATTGCAGCATCAGCATCAGACGATGGGCTCGGCCGCGGAAATGATGAAAAGTCTCACTGAAATGTTTGGTCATCATAACCGGGCGGCTAGACAAAATGCAATGAGGGTATTGATGACAACCCAAATGTCTGAAGGGACCCCAGTAAGGGATCATGTTCTGAAAATGATGTCTCATTTGAACGAACTAAGTATCTTGGGGGCTACTATCGATGCGGAAACGCAGGTCGATATTATCTTAAGCAGCTTACCTAGAAGCTTTGAGCAGTTCCGCCTCAACTACAATATGAACCGTAGGACATATAGTTTGGCGGAACTTCTGACAAAGCTTCAGTCTGCTGAAGGTCTCTTCAAACAAGGTTATCATCAGATTCTTGCGGCAACCGGTGCTACTTCTTCCAAACCAAAATGGGGAAAGAAGAAGAAGCAGGTTGGCCAGAAGCAAGTGGCATCCCTCAAGGTGAAAAGCAAGGCTCCTCACCCCGAGGCAAACAAAAAGCCAAAGGGAAAGTGCTAAGTGTGGTCAGAAAGGACATTTTAAAGCGGACTGCCCTGCTCTTAAGAAAGGTATGTCTCGTGCACTAGTAGTCAAAACATGTTTGGCAGCTTGTTCTTCCACTTCGTGGATAGTTGATTGAGGCTCCATTGATCATGTTTGCTTTGACTCGCATGGTTTTCAGGTAAGCAAGCAGCTTAGTACGGGCGAGATTACCATCAACTGGGGCGATTATTCCAGGCTTATGGTTGTTGCTGTGGGAGTCGTGCAGTTGAAGATTAATGATAAATTATTAGTGCTAAATAATGTATTATTAGTACCGGATTTTAGAATGAATTTAATTTCGGTTTCTAAATTAAAAAGCGATGGTTATTCAGTTTCTTTTGATGATGATGCCATTATTAAGAAAAGAAGCGGTGAATATATTTGCAAAGCTATTTTTAATGATTGACTATATGTCGTTAATACTGCACAAACTCCTATGCATGAATCACTTAACTCTTTGTCTAAACCTAAAAAGAGAAAAGAACCTTCAAGCATAAACCAAACATATCTGTGGCATTTACGGTTAGGACATGTAAACCTTGGAAGGATTCAAAGATTGGTAGATGATGGCCCATTGGATAATCTCCAAGTTGAGTCATTTCCAATTTGTGAATCCTGTCTGGAAGGTAAGATGACCAAAAGGGTTTTTAAAAACAAGAGAAACCGTGCTCAGAATGTGTTAGAATTGGTTCATACGGATGTATGTGGTCCAATGAATATCCAGGCTAGGGGTGGTTTCGAATACTTCATCACGTTTATAGATGATTATTCGAGATATGGATACATCTATTTGATGCGACGGTGGCAATAGAAAGAAAAAACATTCCGGATAAGTTTGAAGACTTTGACAAGTTTGGAGACTTCAAGGCTGAAACGTAGAAGCGTCATGGGAAGAGTATCAAGTCACTACGATCTGATCGTGGTGGCGAATACCTTAGTGGAGAGTTTTTGGATTTCTTGGCAAATGAGGGGATTTCGTCCTAGCTCACCGCGCCGGGAACTCCACAACAAAATGGTGTGGCTGAAAGAAGGAATAGGACACTTTTAGAAATGGTTAGATCAATGATGAGTTATTCAGATTTACCTATTTCATTTTGGGGATACGCCTTAGAAACAGCGGCGTACATTCTAAACCTGGTTCTTTCGAAATCAGTTCCAAAAACACCTACAGAACTGTGGAGTGGGCGTAAGCCCAGTCTAGGACATGTTCGGATTTGGGGTACTCCAGCACATGTGCTGAATAAGGAAGCTGATAAGTTGGCATCTCGTACAGAAGTACGAGTGTTTGTAGGATACCCTAAGGGAACGAAGGGTGGCTTGTTCTATAGTCCCCAGGATCAGAAGGTCATTGTTAGCACCAATGCCCGATTTATGGAAGAGGATTATATGATTAGTCACAAGCCCATGAACGAGATAATTCTGGAAGAGCTGAGGGGTGAGACTCCGTCTATACCAATAGTACAAGCGCCAACTAATACTGCACCACGTATCGATTCTGATACTTTTACATCAACTCAGGATTTGCCTTGTCGTAGTGGGAGGGTTGTTCGTCATCCCGAACGATTCATAGGCATGGGAAAGTCTTCGGACTCAATCCCAAGCGAAGATGAATCAGATCCCTGGACCTATAAGGAGGCAATCCAAGATAAAGATGCTGACTCCTGGCAAGTAGCAATGGAATCAAAGATGGGATCTATGGATTCCAATCAAGTGTGGGAGCTAGTAGAGCTACCTCATGGTGTACAAGCCATTGGGAGTAAATGGGTCTACAAGCGAAAGAAAGGACGTGACAGGAAGGTTGAAACCTTCAAAGCGAGGCTTGTTGCAAAAGGTTACACTCAGAAAGAGGGTATCGATTATGATGAAACCTTTTCACCGGTAGCCATGCTTAAGTCAATCCGGATTCTTTTAGCTATAGCTGCGCATTTGGATCTGGAGATTTGGCAGATGGATGTCAAGACTGCATTCTTGAATGGGAGTCTAGACAAGGAAATCTATATGCGCCAAGCAGAGGGATTCATTGCTGAAGGAGAAGAGCACTTGGTGTGCAAACTTAAGAAATCCATTTATGGACTTAAGCAAGCATCTAGATCTTGGAACACTCATTTTGACGAAGTTGTCCAGTCATATGGATTCGTCCAATGTCCGAGTGAGAGTTGTGTGTATAAGAAATGCTATGGGAAGTCTCATGTATGTTATGTTTTGCACTATACGAGACATCTGTCATGCCGTGGGCATGGCTGCTAGATATCAGTCAAACCCAGGACCAGGACACTGGATTGCTGTCAAGCACATACTTAAGTACCTGAGAAGGACTAGGGAGTACATTCTTGTATATCAATCAGACGACCTGTTTCCGGTGGGTTACACTGACTCAGATTTTTCATCGGACAAATAAAAGTCCAAGTCTACTTCGGGTTATATGTTTAGCCTGGGAGGTGGAGCCATTAGTTGGAGGAGTGTGAAGCAGAAATGCATCTCGGACTCTACCATGGAAGCCGAGTACGTGGCAGCCTCTGAGGCAGCCAAGGAGGCAGTATGGCTCAAGTACTTCCTGCAGGACTTAGATGTGATTCCCGATTTGCCAGAGGGTATTACACTTTATTGTGATAATACTGGTGCAGTCGCAAATTCGAGGGAACCTCGAGCCCATCAGGCAAGTAAACATATCAACCGCAAGTACCACATCATACAACACTTCGTAAAGGAAAGAGACGTAGTTGTAGCCAGGGTTACATCGGAAGATAATCTTGCTGACCCTTTCCCGAAAGGCCTACCTTTAAAAGTTTTTGAAAGGCATGTGGAAGGAATGGGATTACGGTGTATGGCAGCATTGCTTTGAGTATAAGTGGGAGAAATGAGAGACTATGTAATAGAGTAGTATACTTAAAAGCATGCTTTGAGTATAAGTGGGAGATTGTTAGGATTGTATACTGCAAAGCATACTTTATGCTTGTATTACCTAATTTCCCTGTTACTACCTATTAGAATATTAATTACATTTAATCACATGTTTTGCATATTAATTCACGTTATGGTTATGCAAATGAAATGTCTAATTATTTTATATTATAGATAATGTAGTGTGTTGGTATCACACGGAAGATCACATTATCGGTGCCTTATAAAATAATATAATAGTTCACAACCTATATAATTATTAGACAAATTATATGAAAGGTTGTAGTGTATGCTTGAGAATAGTTGGTCTTGACTATTAGCATACATTAGCGTATTTGCATACGTTGAACTGGATCGAGGTGAGATAGTGTCTTCTGTACTGACTGTAAGAAGAACGTAAATCTCGGATAATTATTATTTCTTAATTCTAAGTATATAATATTTAATTGTGTATTTATAATAATTATTGCTTTGATTTACCATAGGTGAGAGTCAAAATGATCGACTCAATAAGCCTCGTATCTTGGGCAAGAATATTGTTTATACGACAATTATTATTATTACTAGAAATCGTGTCCCGACTCGTGCGGGTTGATGATGTCCCCTTGAGGAGCTCGATAATGATTATTATATTAAACCCTGCAGGTGGATTTAATTCCTATATAATAATAAGGTTCGAGTGGTACTACTCTTGGATAAGATATTAATTAATTAAAGTTTCCAGTAGCTTATAATTAATTAATGGACATTCGATATCTTAAACACGGGAAATAATATATTTAATGAGGAACCCAATTTCGTAATTTGGGATTTTGGTAGGAAGTGCAATATCAACTTTTTAGTGGACTAAGTTGATATTAATAGATTCATTATATTAGGAAGAGTCCTAATAAGGTAAGATGAATTTATTAGGTAGTCCTTCCATAATCCTCCTTTAGATCCCTAGTAGTAGTCCAAGAGCCTATAAATAGGACATAAGGGAGGATGGCCGATTTGTACATGCTTTTGTGAGGTTGTGTGATCAATTTTTTCCTCTTGTGTTTAATTGTAGATCTAGACTTGTGTCTTTGATTCTACAATTTAGATAACACAATTAATTTGCTAAGAGTGTTCATAAAATACTAGAAAGCAAAGAAAAATAAAGTGATCATAGACAAAGGTGAATTCGGCCGATCCCAAGGTTGTCCAAACAAGATCCGGTAGCTCGTTGCCCACACAACGTCCGGTTCAAGGCGGATCATACTCTAGAAGATCTAAAGGTAGAAATACAAGGCGATCAAGACGGAAGTAACCAATACTCTTCAAAAGTTAATATCCTATGATCTTGTATCTAGATTAGGATATTTCAATAATCAACATATTTAATTAATAAATAATAAATAATATTTAAATTGCTTATTAGTCTTAGTAATTAATTAATTAATTAGCATGCCTAAATAGATCTTATCCTCGTAGATGCGTAAAACGCGATTATCATATTTCCCAAACTTCGTTTCCGCTGCGTTTTACATTCCAACAGCCGCAAGAACAGGCTTGACTCCAGCCCATCAGCGGTTGTCGGTGACAAGGACAGCCTCACCTACCGACAGACCCGCCGAAAGGTCCTAGGTGGGACCTCCCAAGACTGCGACGTGAGGCACATATCACCTTCTCATTGGTTCGCGCATCTAGCTGCCAGAAGCAGTTGCGGACTTTAAGGAAACAGTCCCACATGATGAGACTATGGCCGGCTTAATTTAATGCAGGAACGACGATCGCCCGTTTGGGACAGAGACATCCCAACAACCTCCTCTTCTATAAATAGGAGACCCTGCAGCATTGGAAAAGACATGATTACACTCAGTAAACAATACAGAGAACACTTCATCTTTGTAACAAGAACTCACAGAGCTTTAACTCTGGTTCTTCCGGCAATGAACAGCACTCAAGAGCTAGATAACTAGGGGTATTACACTCATTGTAATTGTACTCTAACATTAATACTCGTACTCTAAAGCATCATCTGTATTAATATCTCGCGAGAGCATTCAAGCCTGGGACTAACAACCCCGACAAATCTTGTGTTATTTACATTCTTTCATACGTGCTTTCGCATTTTGTTTGTTACTCACCCAAAGCCATATCCAGCAAACCATTACATATAATATTTTGGGTAATAACAGTTGTATTACACTGTCGCCTGTGAGACTGGAATGTTATGCGGCTTAGCTTTGAAAAAGGCTCGGATCCTGCTTTCCTGCACTGGCCAAGGACAAAACTCAGCCTCTAGCAGATCCTTAAATTCATCCCATGTAGCAGCATGATCTTGTGGCTCAATAGCTTTCCACCAAGTCGTGGCTTCCTTAGTAAGGAAGTACTGAGCAATCGGTACCTTCCTCGTTTCCGGACAGTTAATCGCTTCAAACACTTTCTCCAATTCAAATAACCAACTTTCCCAACCTGCTGGGTCGGTAGCACCACTCAACTGCGGGGGATGCATATGAACCACATTCTGGAGTAAAACATCCATAGTTGGATTAGGATTATTCAGTTGAACGGATTGGGCCAAGACAGTTATCTCATTTGCTAACTATTGAAGAACATTCGTAATCCCAACATCTGCATTATTCCCTTGACCGGTCGACTGGTCATGTTGACTTTCACTATCAGGATGCACCGAGTTAGATAAACTAGGGGTACCCGATCCCACAACGGAACTGAGGGAAGCGGCCGCGCCACACCCTCGTCCGCGCCACACCCTCGTCCGCGTCCACAACCACGGCCTCGTCCTCGACCCCTGTCAGTAGACATTCTGAAGGATACACAAAATACATAAGTACAATTCAAATCGCCCGTCATCGAGGTGACCGATTCCCAAGAATATCAAATCAAAAGCGAAGCAATTAGGAAAAGTACAAGAAGAGTAAAAGGACTTACTATTACCGGTCACACCGAGATGATGGCAATATAGTGATACTATATTCGAACAATAACTCAATTTCTACCCAAAAAGACCGACAGTCTAGGTATCCATAAACCTAATCTCTGATACCATATTCTGTACCGCCCCCAAGCTATTCAGGGTATGTTACAGCGCCGTGAGCCCCTCCTTGGGACCCACAAGGCTATAATTACGCAGAACCATAAACTTCGATCGATAAGGTTCTAAACATAATCCCAATAGAAGATAATAAGGTTGACAACAATGTAATAACCAATTCGACAGAACGCAATACATCGGGAATTTGAAACCCAGGGCAACACAGGCTACAACATCATGAACGTCTGAAACATTTCTCGAGTATCCAAACCATTCCAAGTACAACAATACTGAATGGAACAAGGTACAAAACACAGACAGAATTAAGACACAACATCACTCTTTCCCATCATCTTCGTGCCGTCCCGGTACATGCATTTCTTCTCTCCTGGATCCTGAAATACATGAAAGGTATTTCCACCAAAAGGGGTTAGCCGTCGAATAGCTAGTACAAAGTATATCGAATATGAAACGCAATACTTATCGACAATAAAGTAAATATAATCATCATTTCATCAAACTCAAGACTAGTATTCCGGAATAACTAAATCTCATAGCACTTCATTTTGATACATACGTGATTAACCATGGAACCGGTCCGAAGACAACAAAACCCTCCGAGGCCCTATCGGACCCTCCCAGAGTGGTTAACTAAAAATATTCTTGGAACCGCACCAAAGGCAACGGAACACTCTGAGGACTCGTCGGTCCATCCCAGAGTGAATATATACAATCATACCATTCAGATACCTCACTTTCAAAGTCGAGAACGTACAATCATAAACATATACTTGCCTTTGAGACATTAGAACTGAAGTGAGGTGTTCAAGCTCGAGAGGTCCAAGAATGCACTTCCGGGCCTAAACGATTCGTAGAGAAAAACGATAATCAATCATCAATACTCAATTCTCAAGGAAGACTCCCGAACCCGCCCTTTTACGATTCATAAATCTTCAAAGTATTCACATAGAGGTTGGAAATCATCCAAACCCTCCCTACTTCAAGTAATACGCAAAATCATTCGTATAATCGCAAGGGAAAAGTGGATACGGAGTGGACACATCATAATCTCAAGGATTTCAAGCTTCAAGACGGATAAATCGGATGGATCTAAGAAAATCCCCAAAAATTCCCAAAACTAGGGTTCGGAATTTACCTTGATTCGGAGGGAATGAATGGATTAGATGTTGTATAATCCTTGTTGTCCAACCAAAAATGGTGATGGATGATGAAAAATTGTTCCAAATTGCCTCAGTATCGCCTCTATGGCGTGTTCTCATCGGAAATGTGGAAAATGAGAAGAAAATGACGAAGAAGGCGCCTGGCCCAGTTTATATACTGGGCCTAATTAGCATGCGCTAATTTTGAAGTATAGCGTGCGCTAACGAGGTCACCCAGTAGCCCAGTAGCCTCTGACCTGCGTTGCTAGCGTGCGCTACATCCGGCACTAGCGCGCGCTACGCAATACCTATAGCGTGCGCTACATGCTAGTCTAGAGAGTAGAAACCCCTACTGCCACTGCCAAACCCGAGCAGTTAGCGTGCGCTTCATCTGATGCTAGCGCGCACTACCAAGCACGATTAGCGTGCGTTAGATCACGCCTAGCGTGCGCTAACTGATACTCCAGAGGGCAGAACCCAGCTAATGCCTCTGCCAAGCCCGGACCATTAGCGTGTGCTACAGTCGAATCTAGCACGGGCTACTCAACGGAAATAGCATGCATTAGATCACGCCTAGCGCACGCTATCTGCCTTACTCAAAACATTTCCGCAACAGTCCAAACAATACGAATATGTCCCGAAAGGTACGAAACTCTAAAATCAGCAACAACAACAACAACATCTCAATAAGTACTTACAAGAGTGACAAAAGTGAAAGAACTTCAAAGCCAATAATTCAACAAAAAGTACGGGGATTAAAAGCTAGGCCCTTCACGATGCCGAGCTATGGTACACCCTAATGGAAAAGTTAGACTATGATGGCGTCCCGAAAACTAAGGCCCTACTTCCTCGAACATCAGGTAGTCGTCTTAACAAACTACTCCTTAAAGCAAATCATACACCGACCGGACGTCTCCGGCTGGATTATTAAATGGGTTGTCGAGCTCGGGAAGTTCGACATAGCCTTTGAATCACGCACCGCCATAAAAGGTCAGGTCCTTGCAGATTTCATCGCAGAGTTCACACCAATAATCACCCAAGAGAACGACCGATCCGAGGAATGGTCACTCTATATGGGCGGCTCGTCAACCGCCGACCGAGCAGGCGCAGTAATAGTACTGGTCAGTCCCGATCAATAGTTGTTTTGTTCGTCCGTTCGCTAGGTTTCCCGGACACTAATAATGAGACAGAATATGAAGCCCTCTGGCGGACTAGAAATAGAGACCTCCCTCGATCTCACTCGCCTCACCATTTTATGTGACTTTTAATTGGTGGTTAACTAAATCAAGGGCGAATATAAGGCCAAGGAGCCTAAACTAATCAAGTACCTCCGCCTAGCGCTAGCATGGTTGCAGGTGTAATATCCGCATTTTTCTCTTTTTTCGGTATTTTCATTTTGGTGTATTTTTTGTTTTTAGTGATGCGCTTGTAATCGTATTGATATTTCGAGAATATTTAATACTGGACTTTTTGCCATCCGAGACCTGTTCTACTCAATTCCGTGTTTAATGTCTTTTTCGTCGCTATTTGGTTCGATTCACGTAATCGTTGCTCGGAACTACCGTTTCGGGGTTGCCACAAATCCGTCTTATGCTATTATGCATGTTGTGAGCTTTTGTTTGGTGTTTCGATCATGTATCGTGTAATTCGGATGTTTTGGGTCGTTTTGTAATTTCCCAAAGTTATGGGGCAATTACTATCGTTGTCGTTTTCCAAACCTTTGGGTAGTTGGAATCGTGTTTTCTTTTAGTGCTTCAGTTCTGACTCGAACTCGTCGTTCTTGTGTCTTCTTCGGCCCGTTGTTTGGTGTCGGGTGCGCGTTGTTTTTATCCGGGGAAGAATTCGCCGTTTTCCATCTTTGAGTGTTGTCTGTACTACGGCCTGCACTCGTTAGCGCATGATAATTTCATTGCGTAGCGCGCGCTAATTTCATTGTGTAGCGCACGCTATATTCGTCATGTAGCGCGCGCTAATGATTCGAGTACAGCAATGGATTTAGGTTGTTTCTGCTCTCTGGACGGGCAGTTTAGCGCACACTGTTGTTGAGGCTTAGCACACGCTAGGTGTGTGACAGCGCCCGCTAATTCGGTATTCCAGTTTAGACAGAATGGTTTTGAGGTTCTGGACTCCGGACAGGACTGAACAGGTAGCGCACGCTGATACTGTCTGTAGCGCACGCTAACGCTGGTTGTAGCGCACGTTAATTTTGTAGAAGCGCGTGCTAGCATCTTAGGACATGAGCTACCGGACTACTGGACGATCCCGTTAGTGCGCGCTAACCATGAGAGTAGCGTGCGCTAATTAGATCCAGTATATAAGGGCCAGAGCAGATCAACTCCTCTCATTTTTCTCATTTCATCTCCTTCCCCGCGGCTTGAGCGATCCAGAGGCGATTTTGAGGCGATTTCTTCTTCCAATCACCTCAACTATCATCTTCCTTAAGTTCTTGGTGTATATTAACAACATCTACTTGTGTTCTTTGTCTTTGATCCAAGGTAATCTCTTAAAATCCTATTTTTGGGGAATTTGGGGGTTTTCGAGTTTTTGTCCGATTTGTTCCGTATTAGTTGTATTCATGTTTTCCCTACGAGTTCATGGTAAATTTCATGGTATTTGTGATATCGAGAGGGTTCGGTCGCGACCCGCCCTCGTTGTTGTTTTTATACGAATTTACATGACTCGTAGGTGAGTTTTCGGGTGTCTTTCATTTTCGTACTCGTGTATAAATGGTTGTGATTGTATTCTTCGAATCATTAGTTCAGGATTGTCGGTTCCTAGCGATTGTGGTTGATTTTCCGTTCCGTCCGTTTCGTCGTGAATTACTCAAGGCAAGTATTCTCGTGAAACCTTTATGCTTAACATATGCTTTCCATGAGATTGTATATTACTGTGATCAGTGTGATTTCCACGAGCTGAAGGAAGCTCACCCCCACCTTTATTGATACCGCAGGTTGAACCGAGCCGGATGGACGAAGGAGCGAGCCGAGGGGGCATATGAAAAAGAATTTATTGCATGATGTTTTCTTTATGTCAAATGTTTGAAACTCATTTGGGGAAACGTTGATCAGAAATTTATAAATTATGATTTATTCTTCCGCCGCAAAATTTTACTTCGTATCTATGATGAAATATTACCTTATTTAAAGGTATTTATTTTTATGTCATTGTAGCGACTCGACTTTGTTGGCGAAAATTTTTATATTCCCAAGAAAATTATTTTTGTCAAAATTACCCTGTTATTTATTTTCCCCAATATTTACCCTAGAAAGTCGGGGCGTTACACCAATCATCTTGATTGAGTTACCATTATGAAAATTCTCAATGTGTGGATTTCAATCTCATTCCCCTTGCTGCATTATAATTGACCACGATTAATACCTTTCGTAAACGGATTCGCTATATTGTCTTTTGACTTTATATAGACAATACACATTATTCCTGTAGTGATCAATTGTCTAATGGTATTGTGTCTTCGACGAATATGTCGAGACTTATCATTATATATACTGTTCTTTGCCCTCCCTATGGCTGCAATGCTATCACAATGTATCATAACGGGAGATAAAGGCTTTTCCCAACAGGGAATATCTTCTAAGAAGTTTCTTAACCATTCGGCTTCTTCGCCGGCTTTGTCTAAAGCAATAAACTCCGATTCCATTGTAGATCGGCCTATGCACGTTTGCTTAGAAGATTTCCATGATATTGCTCCTCCACCAATGGTAAATACAAAACCGCTTGTAGATTTAGAGTCTTTAGTATCGGATATCCAATTGGTTCCAAAACAGCTGGATATATCGAATAGTGTATATCATGATTGATGGTGTGTTTTAAGTATCTCAACACTCTTGTCAATGCGGCCAATGATCCTTTCCGGGGTTACTCGTAAACCGACTCAATTTACTAATAGAATATGCTATGTCTAGCCTTGTACAATTTGCTAAGTAGGTTCTCCTCGATTTTTGGCTAAGTGTAAACTTAAGTCAACAGGTGTCTTAGCCGGAGGTAGATCGTATGCCTTGAATTTCTTAAGCACATTCTCAACATAGTGAGATTGTGATAAGACTATTCCATCGGGTGTTCTGGAGATCTTGATTCCTAGAATCACATCGGCTAATCCATATCCTTCATGTCGAAGTTATTCTTTAACATTTCCTTAGTACCTTTGATGATTTTATTGAATTGTCAGATGTACCTTTGGTGTACACACATTTATCACATTCATTGATTTTGAAACCATTTGACATCATTACTTCGTCAAATTTCTCATGCCATTGTTTGGGTGCTTGCTTAAGTCCATATAAAGACTTGACAAGTTTACAAACTTTGTTTTCTTGACCGGGAACCATGAACCCTTCGGGTTGTTCCATATAAATTTCATCTTCTAAATCTCCATTTAGAAAGGCCGTTTTTACCTTCATTTGGTGTATCTCAAGATTGTATAATGTTGCTATTGCAAGTAGCATTCTAATGGATGTAATCCGAGTAACTAGTGAGTATTTATCGAAGTAATCATACCCTTCCGTTTTTTTGTATCCTTTGACTATCAAACGTGGTTTGTATTTGTCAATAGATTTATTGCCTTTGTATTTCTTCTTGAGAATCCACTTGCAACCTAAAGGTTTTCCCGGAGGAAGATCAACAATATACCAAGTGTGATTGTTCAAGATTGACTCGATTTCACTATTAATAGCTTCTTGCCATAGATCGGCATCGGAACCAGACAATGCTTCCTTGATTGTCTTCGGTTCGTCTTCTAAAGAGTAGACTACAAAATCCGGACCAAAGGTTTTTGCAATTTTTATTCTATTTCCTCGCCTTGGTTGCGGTGTTGGTCCATTGCTTTTTGGCGAGATTTCATCACAAGTCCTCTTTTTCGAACTTATGTCATTCATTTCTTTCTTAGGGAATATAGTTTCAAAAAATATGGCATTTCTTGATTCTGTGATTATTCCTTCATTTATATCGGGTACTTCTGATTTCTGTACCAAAAATCGGTACGCACTACTATTATTTGCATATCCTATGAAAATGCAATCAACCGTTTTTGGTCCTATTTTTACTTGCTTGGGTTTCGGTACTTTAACTTTGCTAAGCACCCCACACTTTTAAGTATTTATAGGACGGCTTTCTTCCTTTTCATAATTCATATGGAGTTTTTTCTTGCTTCTTTTTGGGTAGTTTATTCAAAATTTTATTAGCCGGAAGAATAGCTTCTCCCCACATGTTAAGTGATAGGCCCGAGCTTATCAACATAGCATTAATCATTTCCTTTAATGTTCTATTCTTTCGTTCTGCAATACCATTGGATTGGGGTGCATAAGGTGCAGTCGTTTGGTGAATAATGCCATTTTCACGATAATATTCTTCAAAAGATGCAACATATTCACCACCTCGATCACTTCGAATCATTTTGATTTTGGTGTTGAGTTGATTTTCAACTTCTGTTTTGTATGTTTTGAAAGCTTCAAATGCTTCATCTTTGCTTCTCAAAAGATACACATAACAAAATCTTGTGCGATCGTCTATAAAAGTTATAAAATAATTATTTCCACCTCTTGTTTGCACAAGTTTTAAATCGCATAGATCGGTGTGAATCAATTCAAGAAGTTTTGTCGATCTCTCCACTGAATGAAAAGGAGATTTTGCCATTTTCGCTTTAACACAGATTTCACACCTTTTGTTTCGATCGAAAGTCATTCTTGGCAATAAATATAAATTTACTAAACGACGTAGTACATTTATATTTGCATGTCCTAATCTATCATGTCATAAATTAGGAGACTCCATCAAATAAACAACTTTATCGTTTATTTCATTATCACCACGTACATTGATAGCATTAAGCTTGAAAAGGTCGTTATCTATGTAGCCTTTTCTGATAAAATGACCATTCTTGGTTATTACAACTTTGTCTGCTTCAAACACTAGCCTAAATCCGGATTTGCTCAGTGCTGAGCCAGACACAAGATTCTTACAAATGTCCAGAACATGTAGCACATTCTTGAGCGTCATTTTCAATCCCGACGTCATCTTGAGTATAACCTCTCCAGTTCCGACAACATTTGAGGCAGCGGAGATTCCCATGTACAACTTTCTTTCCTCGGTGACGGGCTCGTAGAAGGAGAACATGGCTTTATCGGCACAAATGTGTTTGGTAGCGTCGGTGTCCACCCACCATCCGACTGGAATACCGACCATATTGACTTCATCTATAACTGCACACATATCAAGACTCGACAAATCGATGGGCACATACTTATTTTCGATAACATTTGCTTGATATCTCTTCTTGTCCTTCTTTGGTTTGCGGCATTTCGCCATATGCCCGATTTTACAGCAGTTGTAGCATTCTCCTTTGATCTTCTTTTGATTCTTCGAGTCTTGCCTCTTCCCGTTAAATTTCCGCTTTTTATTGTGGCTTGACTCGACGAGATTTGCATTTCCCTCAATAGATGACTTGTTCACCTTGACATTGGTCTTCCAATTGACTTCTTCGATCCTCAATCGCATAATAAGATCTTCAAGGCCCATCTCCTTGCGCTTGTGTTTGAGGTAGTTTTTGAAATCCTTCCACATCGGGGACAATTTCTCGATTATGGCAGCAACTTGAAAGGATTCAGACAGACTCATTCCTTCAGCCAAAATGTTGTGCATGATCAACTGTATTTCCTGCACTTGCTCAAGAATAGTTTTGTTGTCCACCATCTTAATTTCTCGATTATGGCAGCAACTTGAAAGGATTCAGACAGACTCATTCCTTCAGCCAAAATGTTGTGCATGATCAATTGTATTTCCTGCACTTGCTCAAGAACAGTTTTGTTGTCCACCATCTTGAAGTCGAGAAAACGACACACGATGAACTTCTTCAAACTGGAATCTTCTGTTTTATATTTTGTCTCCAATGAGTCCCACAACTCTTTGGACGTTTTGATTGTGGAATAAACACTGTAAAGTGTATCATCCAACCCATTCAGAATATAGTTTCGACATAAGAAGTCCCTGTGATGCCATGCATCCAACGCCGTGTGTTTTTAGGTGTCAGTTTCATCATCCCCACAACATGAGGAGATTCGGAAAGAAAGCGACACAGGCTGAGAGTAGTAAGGTAGAACAACATTTTTGATTGCCAACGTTTGAAATCAGAACCTGAAAACTTCTCGGGTTTCTCGGCATGGGTAGGAGAATGAACATTGTTGCTTGACAATGCCATCTTCTACAGAAATTTCGTCTTACGATTGTTGTTTTGGAATGATGTAGAAAATGATGAATAATGCAAATCGAGGCAAGAGTTGGACTCTTTCTCCGTAAGATGAAATTTCCCCGCTGTTGTGCGGCGATTAATACGCCTCGATGGCGATCAGCATTATGACCTGAGCGCCAACCATAGAAGACATACTCTGGGCAAACACCCAGCAGTCGGCACCAACGGCGACCATCTTTCGGTATCCAGCGATCGTCTTTTATTAAGTGGCGATCGTCTTTTATTAATTGGCGATCGTCTATGATGTCCAGCCAGAGACGATCGTCTCGTGCCACGTATGAATCCAACATCCGTCAAAGTCGTTGAAGACCGAATCTTAGACGATGGCCCATGTGCAGATCCGCAAAGGGCGCCGACAGATAAGACATTTGACCACAGCCTGTCACCTACCTCACCTACCGACAGGGCCGCCGAAAGGTACAAAGTGGGTCCTCCCCGGACTGCGACCCAGGATGCGTGCTGGCTTCCCATTGGCTCGCACAGCTGGCCACCGGCAGCAGCCCCAGACTTTAAGGGAACAGCCCACGTGAGGGACGATCGGTCATCTTATTATAATATAGAAAACGGCAGTCGCCTGCGATCGCTGGAGAGGTCCCAGCAACCTTGTCTCCTATAAATAAGAGACAAACAGCAGTGGCCAAAGGGACGCGATTATTACCGTGAATACAGTGCAAAATACACACAGAGAGAGAATCAAAGACTCATCTGGCAATCACTTACACATTCATAGTGATATTCATATACACATATCATACATCCCAAGCAAGAACGGACAGATCTACATATCTAGTTCTTCCGGCAATCTACACGCTCTATAGCTTAGATAACTAGAAGTCTTTACACTCATTGTAATAGATTCTAACATTAATATTTGTACTCGACAGTATATTTATTAATAGCATCTCGCGAGGGCATTCAAGCCCGGGATTAACAACCCCGGCAAATCTTGTGTTATCTATTTTCTCACGGAAGTGTTCTCGCATTTGTTTGTTACTCGATCATTCCAGCAATACTATCTTCGGATAATATTTTGGGTAACAACAATTGGCGCTAGAAGAAGGGGATATCTAAACCTTCATTTTTATTCCTACCGTCTCGAAGAACACTCACTGTTCTCCGGACATATACTTGAAGAAACACTCACTGTTCTTCAACAGAAAAGCCTTCAGAAAAATGACTTCTGCTACGACTTCCAAGAGAGCCACCCTAAGATCTGCCGGAAATATCGTTCCGGCCCGGACCGAATCCCAGCCCACGGCGGAAGGCGACCATGGCGACGCTAGGCTCTCACTCCCGCCCTTGAGGGACGGTTCTAGCCTCTCACTCGATCAGTTACAGACAGCGGAACAGATTGAGGAGGCTATAGCCATCCTCAGGGAGCGACGGAGGGCCTGCGATTCGCCCACCATCACTCCGTCAGCTATCCGCCGGGCAAGCAAACGGAAGCTCAAGGGGATCTATGTTGAGAAATCGACAGAAAGCCCCGAGCCGCAGGAGAAGGCTCTCGTGAGGCGGGACGACTCCGTCTTCAGCCGCCTAGGGAGCGATCCCTCATGGCGACCCGGGCACTCAGGCCCCAGCTGGGAGACATCGGAGTCCGAATCCTTTACCAGGAGTTCGGCATATCCGACTCCCAGGAGACAAACCGGTCAGCGAGCCCCTGCTCGCCCAAGAAATGAACCCACTGGCAGGGAACTCATCATTCACCATGGGGCCAGGGGATCAGTACACGATCGCCTTGGCTCGCGCTCCGGGAGCCAATCGGCGAGCAGTCAGGCAACGGCGATGGCCGCCATGCAACGCCAGCTCGACGAAATGAAAGCGCTCCTGGAAACTGGGGCAGGTACCAGGAGATCGATCCCTGGGCCAAGTGAACCACTCGCGATTCAGATCGAGCTCGCCCCAGTTCAACCAACGATCGCTCCCCCACAAACACCTCTATATGGGGGAAGATCGGATCCGGAGACCCACTTGAGCAAATTCTGGATCTACATGACCGGATGCGGAGCATCAGATGCGACGAAGTGTCGAATGTTCCCGTTAACTCTGGGCGACCTCGCCCACAGGTGGTACATCTCACTACCACCTCGCTCAATAAATTGCTTTGAGAAGCTGGCGAGCGACTTCACGTCGTACTTCGCCGCCAAAGTCGCTCGCCCTAAAGGCCCCCACCGCATGATGAAAATCAAGCAGGGGAAGGACGAATCAGACGAAGATTACATCGACCCGGTAGACGAGATAGTCCTCACCGGCGAGCCCATCAGCAACGAGATCGCTCTCCACTCAGTCATGAGCGGATTCCACGGACGCTCGCCCATGTTCAGGCACCTCACAAAGGATATCCCCCCGACCTACTCAGTCTTCCGCGGCAAAGCCGCCGATTTCCTGGCCAGGCAGAGGATGCTCTCACTCCGCTTAGGCGAGGGATCTGCCGGAGAAGGAAAGGTGCTGTCCCACATCCAGAAGAAGGCGGTCGCCAAGCCCAAAAAGGCGGTCGCCAAGCCGCCCGGTGAGTTCCAACCCTTCGAGGATGTAGAGGTCTACCTTCTCCACAACCTCAACTTATCTCCGGCCCACATCTTCAACGCAATCAAGGGGCGCGAGTGGCTTTCCAAACCAAAGCCAATAAGGCACCATGGTCATCTAGACCGCAGTAAATTTTGTGCCTACCACAAAAGTCCCGGCCACAACACCAGCCAATGCCGCGACCTCCTCAGACAACTCTGGCGACTGTTTGAGGAAGGCAAATTGGACAACTTGGTCACCAGGCCAGAACCCCGCACAGAAAGGACCGGAGGGCGCGAGCGCCAACAAAACGAGAGAACTCCTCCCAATCCGATCGCCAGAATCGAGCATGAGCCGGAGTATTCAGATGAGTCGATCCCTCCGATCAACCCTGGCGGTCGGATCAACATGCTTCAAGCATGAGGTGGAAACCTCGGGGGCCTTTCCCCGGTTTCCACCATGTCAAACAGGAAGCGAAAGGCCGAGCTAAGGGCGTTCGCCGGGGTCCATGTCGTGGTACCCCCGGAGCCGACCATTTCTAAAGACGCGCTCATCACCTTCTCCAACAAGGACAGGGAGGGAGTGCAATGCCCCAAAGAGGATGCACTGGTGATCTCTTCTTGTATCCTTGGGAAGATGGTCAATCGCGTGCTGGTCGACAATGGAAGTTTCTGCAACATCATATTCAAATCCGCCCTGGACCAGCTCGGAAACTTGACCAAATTCATCAAGTCGTTCAGCACCGTGCTCCAAGGGTTCGGCGACAACACAGTCCAAGCCTACGGCAGGATCAAGCTCTCAGTCGAGCTGATATGCTTTTACGATCCCAAGGTTAGGATTACTAGGAACCTAAATTTTGTAATCATAGATAGGCCCAGCATCTATAATGGGTTCCTAGGTCGCCCCTTTTTAGAAACCTTTGAGGCGGTCGCCTCGTCTTTCTTTTACTGTATCATATTCCCCACTGCCGATGGGACGGTCGGTACTGTAAAAGGAGATCAGCTAATGGCAAAGAAATGTTTGAACTACTCCTATGTCGTAACTGCTTTCAATACTTCCCATGATATGTGTAACATTGAAACGATCGACGATCAACCCATGGAGATCGACGAGCCAAACACATCGTACCAACCCGACTCGGAGGACGCCATCTCGGATCGATTAATGGACGACATCGAGCCAAGGATCGGTTTCGAGCCAAGTCTCGATATCGATCCTAGGATCGAGTCTGGAAATCGTTCCAAACGAGAGGCGACCGTCCCCGTCGAAGAATTGGAAAATATAACGATAGATCCGGCTCATCCGGAACGGGAAGTATAGATCGGCGCGAGCATCGACCGCGAATTAAAAGGGGATCTGATCAATTTGCTACGAAAGAACATCGGAGTCTTTGCCTGGTCGCACCAAGATATGGTTGGCATAAGTCCCGAGCACGCTTTCCACTATCTAAAGATCAACCCGGCAATGAAGCCTATTCACCAAAAATGTAGGAAATTTGGTCCCGAGAAATACGCGGCGCTCGACATAGAAGTCCAAAAGTTACTCAACAACAAATTGATCGGAGTAGCTACAGACGAACCATAATGGGTCGCCAACGCGGTACTCGTCAAAAAGCCTACTGGTTCCTGGAGGTTATGCATCGACTTCACCGACCTCAACGCGGCATGTCCAAAAGATCACTTTCCGATGCCTCATATTGATCACTTGGTCGATAGTACAGCAGGTTGTGAAATGATGTCGTTTATGGATGCCTTCGTCGGATATCATCAAATCCCAATGGCGGAGAAAGACATAAAACACACATCTTTCCACACGGAAAAAGACATATACTTTTGGGTCCGAATGCCGTTCGGCTTGAAAAACGCAGGGGCAACCTACCAGCGACTAGTCAACAGAATGTTCGCCAATCAGATCGGCAAGACCATGGAGGTCTACATTGACGATATCGTAGTCAAAAGCCTCAAGAAGGAAGATCACCTCAACGATCTCGCCGAGACGTTCGCCATCCTCGAGAAGTTCAACATGAAATTGAACCCCAAGAAATGCAACTTCGGGGTAGGCTCCGGAAAATTCCTGGGGCACATCGTGAGCTAGAGGGGGATCGAGGCGAACCCCGCCAAAATTCAGGCGATCCTCGACATGCAGGAGCCGCGGAACGTCAAGCAGGTGCAACGCCTCATAGGTTGTCTAGCCGCCCTCAACCGTTTCATATCTCGGCTCGGCGATAAAAGCAAGCCTTTCTTCGCGACCATCAAGAACAAGAAGTTCGCATGGACGAAGGAAAGTCAGATAGCGTTCGCCAAAATAAAGGAATATCTATCTAACCCCCAGATCCTGGCAAAGCCGATCCTCGGTGAGAAACTATTCCTTTACCTGGCAGCCTCGGAGGTCGCACTGAGTGCCGTTTTGGTGCGATCGGAGGGACAAGTCCACTTGCCGATCTACTATGTTAGTCAAGCGCTCCATGACGCTGAAACACGTTATACACCATTGGAGAAGATCGCTTATGCCCTTGTCATGAGTGTTCGTAAGCTGAGGGCTTACTTCTTCGAACATCAAGTGGAAGTCCTGACAACTCTGCCACTAAGACAAGTTCTACACCGACCGGACACCAACGGGCGACTCCTCAAGTGGTCGTTGGAGATCGCCCAATACGGCATCACATACGCTCCTCGCACGGCGATCAAAGGCCAAGCTCTGGCGGACTTCGTGGTGGAATTAACATTCCCTCACAGTCCGACCCAGATCGGCCGACCTACCTGGAAGCTATATGTGGATGGCTCGGCGACCAACTTGTGAGCAGGGGCAGGGATTGTCCTCATTAGCCCCGACGGCCAAAGTTTCACAAATGCCGTGCGTTTCGGGTTTCGTGCGACCAACAATGAAGCCGAATACGAAGCCTTGGCAGGCGGGCTCGATCTAGCCCTCGCCCTAGATGTTCGTCGCCTCCAGATCTTCATGGACTCCCTCTTAGTCGTAAACCAAGTCAGGGGAAAATATGAGGCACGCGGAGAGCAGATGCTCAAGTACCAAGAGCTGGTCGCCGAAATGTGCATGAAATTTGAGGAGGTGCTAATCGAACAAGTCCCGAGAGAGACAACTCCCAGGCCGATGCCCTATCCAAACTGGCATCATCAGATGGGGCAGCCGATTTCTCTAATATCCAAATTACCAAATTGGCAAGGCCGACGATCGACAGGAGCCTAGTTACCATGATTGTTGTTGCCGAGGATAACTGGATGACTCGGTTCGTCAAATACTTAAAGGACGGAATGGTCCCTGACGACCGTATCAAAGCTCGCTAACTCCAGCTCCGTGCAACCAGATACACCCTACTGGACGACCGGCTTTATAAGCGAGCTTTCATCCCTCCCCTCCTCAAGTGTATTACATCGGAGGAAGGTCGGCTCGTTTTAGCCGAGATCCATGACGGGATCTGTGGAAACCATGCTGGCGGACGAGCTCTCATCCATAAAACAACCAGACAAGGTTTCTTCTGGCCGTCACTTCAGAAGGATGCGATCGCCTATGCCAGATCGTGTCACAGGTGTCAAGTAATGGGACCAAACATTAAACTCTCCCCCGAGCAGCTCACCTCAATGTACAGCCCGTGGCCATTCGCACAATGGGGCATCGACCTTATAGGTCCCCTGCCAACGGCACCAGGGGGTTGTAAGTTTGCCATTGTAGGGGTCGACTATTTCACCAAATGGGCTGAAGCCGAACCGCTCAACAAGATCGGCCAAAAGCAAGTAATCAAGTTCATCTGGAGAAACATTATATGCCGATTCGGTCTGCCCCAGGCCATCATCTCCGACAACGGAAAGCAATTCGACGGCTTAGAAGTCATGCAATTCTGTGAGAAGTGGGGAATCAAAAGGTTGTTCTCGGCTCCCTATCACCCTCAGACGAACGGGCAGGTAGAGGCTGTGAACAAGATCCTCAACACACAATTAAAGCGCGACTCGAATCCATGCTAGGACGATGGGCAAGCGAGCTCCCAGACGTTTTGTGGTCTTATCGAACGACGACCCGTAACTCAACCGGCGAAACCCCATTCGCCCTCGCCTTCGGAACAGAAGCGGTGATCCCCTCAGAGATCGCCATCCTCAGCCATCGAACCGAACAAGAGATGACGACCGACAATGATGTGGCCCGACGGATCGACCTCGACATGCTCGAAGAACGACGACTGACCTCAGAAATGAAGAACACAATACACAAAAGGAGATCCGAGAAGTTCTTCAATTTGAAGGTCAAGGAGAGAAGGTTTCAGGTGGGCGATCTCGTCCTCAAAAAGATCCAGACCCACACGGGTGTCTTAGGTCCGAACTGGGAAGGCCCTTTCAGGATATCTAGATGGCTAACTAAGGGAGCCTACGAACTTGAACATCCTGACGGTACTCCGGATCAATATCCCTGGAACACCGTACATCTGAAGAAGTACTACCAGTGAAAAACTTTGTATTCAGTTTCAACTACCCAATGTACAAAGAATATAATGAGATTTTTTCCTATCCCATCTATTCTGGCGATCGCCACACCAGGCATATCGCATACCGCCGACGATCGTCGTTCATGGCGATCCGAGGTAGGATCAATGCAGTCATGGTCCTGTAGGTCGATTGAACCGACAGCTTCGCCCATGCAAGGTTCTTTTGGGCTGAGATCGCCCGCCCTTCATTTAAATACGAGGCCGGCGTAGCCAAAGGACCCTCCAAAACTAATCAGTGGACACGACCGCCCGCCCTCAAAGGTTCATCATCTGGCATGGTGAACCCGGGCAATGCGACGTGCCACCACCCCCGTCTCAACGTACACCGTCGAGGGTCGCCATCTTTATGGTGGGCCGAGGTGGAAGCAGAGTTAACAAGCCACAGACATGGAGTCGAATAAACCGACGACGCCCCGTGCAAGGACTCCTCCAGACTAAGACCGCCCTCCTTTCGTTTAAAGACAAGGCAGGCGCAGCCTAACGGAGGACCCTCACAATAAAGTGAGTCACGGGATAGGCAATGTCCCTCGCACATAAAGACACAGTTGTGGAGGTCGGTCCATCGAACTCCGCGACCATGCACGATTCCTCAGAGTCGGCAAAACTGAAGATAGCTCACCAACAAACTTTTTTTGTTCCCTTACTTACAATAAGTAAACAAAAACAAGGGGGCAGAGAAGGGGAGCTAATCCTAAATGCGATCTGAAGGAAGGAACCACACCCGATCGGCTTCGCTCAAACACACGCAGGACGATCGGAATCGTTCGACAAAATTTACAAGTAAGAATTTCCAAACATGTCAATACATCCAAATGTTCAGACAATCGGTCGAATAAACAAAGACTTTGGAAGCGATCATACACATACTTGTAAAAATTCGCATGCAAACATTCAAAGGCGATCGTACATGAGAAGACACAAAGTGCGAAAAAGGAATATTTACTCATAACGAAGAGTTCGTACAATATGAAGCCCTAAGGCAATACAAAGAGAAAGCAAAAATTACAAGATACAAGGAAATTAAAGAGATCTCTCAGGGTCCCCCCGGCTGGTCTTCGCCCTCAGGAGGCGGATCGGCATGCGCCCCCCCATCGGCCTCAGGACGAATGAGTTTATCCGGAAAAGGATACCAACTCAAGTCGATCCCCCAGTCGACGAGGTCGAGAATCGGCAAAGAAAACTCCGGGTGCAAAGGGTGCTCAAGCGCATAAACCTTGAAGCTCTCCATCAGAGGACCGACCTCGATCCCTACCTTCTTGGCAGCTCTAACAGCATCGGCGTAGGCCACATAATAGGCGAACTCGCCGACGAGAGCCACATTGAGGTAGGGATCGGTCTCGATCGCCTTCAGCTGCCCTTTCAACTCCACGGTCATCTTGTCAGCCTCCGCCAGCTCGACCACCTTGGCGGCATTTTCTCCTTTGGCCTTCTCCATCTCTCTTTTCGCCGCCTCCAGCTCGCTGCTGAGCCGATCCACCATCGCCTTCAGTCCGGCCGCCTCCTCCTGCGAAGCCGCATGCTTCCGGCGAGTTTCTTTCTCCTGATCACGGAACCGATCGGCAGCCTCCTTGGAGCGGCTCAGCTCTTGCTTCAGTCGGTCGACGTCCTGTTTAGCCCGTTTGGCCGCCTCTATGTACTCCTTCTCCATAGACTGGATCCGGTTGGCGTATTCAATGTTTGTGTTCCAAGCGGCCTCGAGGTCGCTATGAAGGCGAGTAGTGGAGGGTCGCCCCTCAAAATCCCTAGCAGCTTGGACGGCCATCGTCGCCGTCTGGAGAGCCAGGGCAATGGTCGCCTGCATGGAGTCTCCAGATCGCCGACGAGCGATCGCGTCGAGGTCGGTCGTCCAAGCCTTGGGCAAAGAGGTGATGGCCTGCTGGACGTAAGTAGGGACGTCGAGGGACGTTTGCGGAGCCTTACTCGACAAGAAATCCAGCACCATAAGAGCGACGTCCGGGTCAGCAAGACGGACCCTGCAGCACAAACAAAAGAGACAAAGGAATTAGAATATACCTAACTAAATTTTCCAACTCGGAAAATTCAATCCGATCTCACCTGTTGACCAGCTCGGGATCGCGGCCAAAATAGGTTTTCCCCCGAGAAGTCTCAGCCTCAGCGATCGCCGCTCTTTTCAAAAAGCCGGCCGGGGACCTGGAGCCGGACGCCGAGGGCCTGGGACCAGACCCCTCCGCCATCGGAACGGAAGAGATGGGGGGAGCGGCGATCGGCGGCTCCAAAATAGCTAAATCCGTCTCAGCCGTCGGCAGAGAACCCTCTGGCCTCCGCCTCTTGCGGTTGCGCTGAAGTTGTTCCTCCTCTTGAATTTCCGGCTCGGCGACCGGCACCACAGCGGGCCTCACCACAGGGGCAGGGCGAGACGACGTCGCAGCAACGCGACCCGTCTTCTTTCCCAGGTGAAGGCGACCAATAAGACCAGGATTAGACATGGCTATATCCTGCGGTGGCTCGGCGAAGCGGGGAAAATGAATCTCTGCCAAAGAAGAAACTCAGACAAGTTAGACAGCTACCTAAACGTTACGACCTCCTGGAGACGTTCGTCTAAGAAGAAATTAAATTTATACCTGGAGCTCTCAGATGACGAGGGAAGCGAAACAATCGAGCCCCCAACCGATAAAGTTCGCCACCGAGCGAGCGAACGTCTATGTATGAATCCGGCAAGGCATGAATCCGCTCCCAAACGATCAGGAAATCGAAAGGAAGATCGCCGATTGCTGGAACAAGGGGTCCTGCAAAAAGGAAACGAAATTAGATCAGTTCAAGACAAGTCCGATCAAAGGGAGAATTAAAACCCTTACTCGGATTCCTCTCCCGAAAATTGGTGGGAATCTCCAACTCCTCCTCCGGCCTGTCACTCGATGCCGATCGCCACGCTCCGCCGACCCAGCACCATTTTGCTAGGTCGCCCCGAGTCTTGTTTGGCACACCGAGGACCACTCTTCCCATTCGGCCTTGGATATGATTATCGTCGATCGATCCTTTCTGCGCAGCCAGTTTTAAAAGATAGTTCATCTCCATCGCAGAAAGGAGGCAGAACAACCGGTGACCGCCGAAAAGTGTCAAAGTGCAGATGACCTGTAGCCAGGCGTTCGGCGTCAATTGGAGCGGCACCAAATTCCAGGCGACCAATAAGTAGGAGACGGCGAACGGCAAAGGGAATCGCAGACCGGCCTCCATGATCATCTCACTAACGGCGACCATACCCTCGGGAGGCTGGTCGGCAAGTTCATTCTCGGAGGGCACGTGCAGTGACACGTCAGAGGGAATATGGTATTTGGTCCTCCAGCGGGTCAAGTCTTTCCGGGTCGTCGAACTCCGGATCTGACCAAGAGTCCATTGAGACGGGTCGACGGCCCGAAACACCGTCTGTTTCACATGTTCGTAGGGATCAGCGGTGGAGTAAGCTTCGAAATCAAACTCTGGACAGGGCCCGGCAATCCCCTTCATAAGCTTAGCGAAAGCCATATAAGTGGGGCCGAAGACGCTATCCTTTTCCCAAGACAACCGCATCAGTTCGTCTTCTTCCACTGGCGATACCCCTCGCTCCGCCGTCACCGCAGATCTCGCCACTACGGCCTCGTTGAAAAGCTCCTCAAGCTCTGCGGGTGCAATCCCCGCACGAATAGCCTCAACGGCCGTTTCCATAGGGATTCCCATGGGAATTTCCTCCCGGACCGGCGTAGCCGCGGCGGCGGAGGTGTTTCCGGTCTCGAAGGTCTCAGATCCTCCAGTCATATTATAAAAAGTAAAGGGAGAAAGAAGATTGGTTTTCTTACCTAAAAAGAAAAAGGAGGACGATCGGCACAAGGAGCTTCGAAAATTTCTGCAGAGTTTCAGCAAGAAGGCAAGGACGCGTGAAGAGTAAAAATGGAGTAGCCCTAACCCCTTTTATAGGCGGGAGCAGGGGTCTCCATGCAAATAGGCGAAAATTCGAGGGCTGGAGTGCAACCGTCGGGGGGACACATTAAATGCAGCCCTCGAATCCCGCGTACGCGTCTTTTCGAGGGCACGCCAGACGACAAAAGTCTGACAAACCATCGGACTCACTCAATAGAAACGCGACGCGTGTCCTCGCAACGTTTCACGAGCCCACCTTCATTTCCCGCTACTCCCAGCGCTAAAGGAGATCGTCCAAATTCGAAATTAAATCGTCTGATCGTCTAAAGCAATGGCGATCGCCAAACAGTACCACATCACCCCGTGTTTTCAACATCGAGCCGAGCTGGGGGGCAATTGTTGTGCGGCGATTAATACGCCTCGATGGCGATCGGCATTATGACCTGAGCGCCAACCATAGAAGACATACTCTGGGCATACAGCCAGCAGTCGGCACCGACGGCGACCGTCTTTCGGTATCCAGCGATCGTCTTTTATTAAGTGGCGATCGTCTTTTATTAATTGGCGATCGTCTATGATGTCCAGCCAGAGACGATCGTCTCGTGCCACGTATGAATCCAACATCCGTCAAAGTCGTCGAAGATCGAATCTTAGACGGTGGCCCACGTGCAGATCCGCAAAGGGCGCCGACAGATAAGACGTTTGACCACAGCCTGTCACCTACCTCACCTACCGACAGGGCCGCCGAAAGGTACAAAGTGGGTCCTCCCCGGACAGCGACCCAGGATGCGTGCTGGCTTCCCATTGGCTCGCACGGTGGCCACGGCGGCCCAGACTTTAAGGAACAGCCCACGTGGCGGACGATCGGCCATCTTATTACAATATAGAAAGCGCGATGCCGCGATCGCCGGAGAGGTCCCAGCAACCTTGTCTCCTATAAATAAGAGACAAACAGCAGTGGCCAAAGGGACACGATTATTACCGTGAATACAGTGCAAAATACACACAGAGAGAGAATCAAAGACTCATCTGGCAATCACTTACACATTCATAGTGATATTCATATACACATATCATACATCCCAAGCAAGAACGGACAGATCTACATATCTGGTTCTTCCGGCAATCTACACGCTCTACAGCTTAGATAACTAGAAGTCTTTACACTCATTGTAATAGATTCTAACATTAATATTTGTACTCGACAGTATATTTATTAATAACATTTCGCGAGAGCATTCAAGCCCGGGATTAACAACCCCGGCAAATCTTGTGTTATCTATTTTCTCACGGAAGTGTTCTCGCATTTGTTTGTTACTCGATCATTCCAGCAATACTATCTTCGGATAATATTTTGGGTAACAACAATTGGTGCTAGAAGAAGGGGATATCTAAACCTTCATTTTTATTCCTACCGTCTCGAAGAACACTCACTGTTCTCTGGACATATACTTGAAGAAACACTCACTGTTCTTCAACAGAAAAGCCTTCAGAAAAATGACTTCTGCTACGACTTCCAAGAGAGCCACCCTAAGATCCGCCGGAAATCTCATTCCGGCTCGGACCGAATCCCAGCCCACGACGGAAGGCGACCGTGGCGACGCTAGGCTCTCACTCCCGCCCTTGAGGGACGGTTCTAGCCTCTCACTCGATCAGTTCCAGACAGCGGAACAAATTGAGGAGGCTATAGCCATCCTCAGGGAGCGACGGAGGGCCTGCGATTCGCCCACCATCACTCCGTCAGCTATCCGCCGGGAAAGCAAACGGAAGCTCAAGGGGATCTATGTTGAGAAATCGACAGAAAGCCCCGAGCCGCAGGAGAAGGCTCTCGTGAGGCGGGACGACTCCGTATTCAGCCGCCTAGGGAGCGATCCCTCATGGCGACCCGGGCACTCAGGCCCCAGCCGGGAGACATCGGAGTCCGAATCCTTTACCAGTAGTTCGGCATATACGACTCCCAGGAGACAAACCGGTCAGCAAGCCCCTGCTCGCCCAAGAAATGAACCCACTGGCAGGGAACTCGTCATTCACCATGGGGCCAGGGGATCAGTACATGATCGCCTTGGCTCGCGCTCCGGGAGCCAATCGGCGAGCAGTCAGGCAACGGCGATGGCCGCCATGCAACGCCAGCTCGACGAAATGAAGGCGCTCCTGGAAACTGGGGCAGGTACCAGGAGATCGATCCCTGGGCCAAGTGAACCACTCGCGATTCAGATCGAGCTCGCCCCAGATGTACCTTTGATGTACACACATGTATCACATTCATTGATTTTGAAACCATTTGACATCATTACTTGGTCAAATTTCTCATGCCATTGTTTGGGTGCTTGCTTAAGTCCATATAAAGACTTGACAAGTTTACAAACTTTGTTTTCTTGACCGGGAACCACGAACCCTTCGGGTTGTTCCATATAAATTTCATCTTCTAAATCTCCATTTAGAAAGGCCGTTTTTACATCCATTTGGTATATCTCAAGATTGTATAATGATGCTATTGCAAGTAGCATTCTAATGGATGTAATCCGAGTAACTAGTGAGTATGTATCGAAGTAATCATACCCTTCCTTTTGTTTGTATCCTTTGACTATCAAACGTGGTTTGTATTTGTCAATAGATTTATTGCCTTTGTATTTCTTCTTGAGAATCCACTTGCAACCTAAAGGTTATTTCCCGGAGGAAGATCAACAATATACCAAGTGTGATTGTTCAAGATTGACTCGATTTCACTATTAATAGCTTCTTGCCATAGATCGGTATCGAAACCAGACAATGCTTCCTTGATTGTCTTCGGTTCGTCTTCTAAAGAGTAGACTATAAAATCCGGACCAAAGGTTTTTGCAGTTTTTATTCTATTTCCTCGCCTTGGTTGCGGTGTTGGTCCATTGCTTTTTGGCGAAATTTCATCACAAGTCCTCTTTTTCGAACTTATGTCATTCTTTTCTTTCTTAGGGAATATAGTTTCAAAAAATATGGCATTTCTTGATTCTGTGATTATTCCCTCATTTATATCGGGTACTTCTGATTTCTGTACCAAAAATCGGTACGCACTACTATTATTTGCATATCCTATGAAAATGCAATCAACCGTTTTTGGTCCTATTTTTACTTGCTTGGGTTTCGGTACTTTAACTTTACTAAGCACCCCACACTTTTAAGTATTTATAGGATGTCTTTCTTCCTTTTCATAATTCATATGGAGTTTTTTCTTGCTTCTTTTTGGGTAATTTATTCAAAATTTTATTAGTCGAAAGAATAGCTTCTCCCCACATGTTAAGTGATAGGCCCGAGCTTATCAACATAGCATTAATCATTTCCTTTAATGTTCTATTCTTTCGTTCTGCAATACCATTGGATTGGGGTGCATAAGGTGCAGTCGTTTGGTGAATAATGCCATTTTCACGACAATATTCTTCAAAAGGTGCAACATATTCACCACCTCGATCACTTCGAATCATTTTGATTTTGGTGTTGAGTTGATTCTCAACTTCTGTTTTGTATGTTTTCAAAGCTTCAACTGCTTCATCTTTGCTTCTCAAAAGATACACATAACAAAATCTTGTGCGATCGTCTATAAAAGTTATAAAATAATTCTTTCCACCTCTTGTTTGCATAAGTTTTAAATCGCATAGATCGGTGTGAATCAATTCAAGAAGTTTTGTCGATCTCTCGACTGAATGAAAATGAGATTTTGCCATTTTCGCTTCAACACAGATTTCACACCTTTTGTGTCGATCGAAAGTCATTTTTGGCAATAAATATAAATTTACTAAACGATGTAGTATATTTATATTTGCATGTCCTAATCTATCATGTCATAAATTAAGAGACTCAATCAAATAAACAACTTTATCGTTTATTTCATTATCACCACGTACATTGATAGCATTAAGCTTGAAAAGGCCGTTATCTATGTAGCCTTTTCTAATAAAATGACAATTCTTGGTTATTACAACTTTGTCTGCTTCAAACACTAGCCTAAATCCGGCTTTGCTCAGTGCTGAGCCAGACACAAGATTCTTACAGATGTCCAGAACATGTAGCACATTCTTGAGCGTCATTTTCAATCCCGACGTCATCTTGAGTATAACCTCTCCAGTTCCGACAACATTTGAGGCAGCGGAGATTCCCATGTACAACTTTCTTTCCTCGGTGACGGGCTCGTAGAAGGAGAACATGGCTTTATCGGCACAAATGTGTTTGGTAGCGTCGGTGTCCACCCACCATCCGACTGGAATACCGACCATATTGACTTCATCTATAACTGCACACAGATCAAGACTCGACAAATCGATGGGCACATACTTATTTTCGATAACATTTGCTTGATATCTCTTCTTGTCCTTCTTTGGTTTGCGGCATTTCGCCATATGCCCGATTTTGCAGCAGTTGTAGCATTCTCCTTTGATCTTCTTTTGATTCTTCGAGTCTTGCCTATTCCCGTTAAATTTCCGCTTTTTATTGTGGCTTGACTCGGCGAGATTTGCATTTGCCTCAATAGATGACTTGTTCACCTTGACATTGGTCTTCCGATTAACTTCTTCGATCCTCAATCGCATAATAAGATCTTCAAGGCCCATCTCCTTGCGCTTGTGTTTGAGGTAGTTTTTGAAATCCTTCCACATCGGGGACAATTTCTCGATTATGGCAGCAACTTGAAAGGATTCAGACAGACTCATTCCTTCAGCCAAAATGTTGTGCATGATCAACTGTATTTCCTGCACTTGCTCAAGAATAGTTTTGTTGTCCACCATCTTAATTTCTCGATTATGGCAGCAACTTGAAAGGATTCAGACAGACTCATTCCTTCAGCCAAAATGTTGTGCACGATCAATTGTATTTCCTGCACTTGCTCAAGAACAGTTTTGTTGTCCACCATCTTGAAGTCGAGAAAACGACACACGATGAACTTCTTCAAACTGGCATCTTCTGTTTTATATTTTGTCTCCAATGAGTCCCACAACTCTTTGGACGTTTTGATTGTGGAATAAACACTGTAAAGTGTATCATCCAACCCATTCATAATATAGTTTCGACATAAGAAGTCCCTGTGATGCCATGCATCCAACGCCGTGTGTTTTTAGGTGTCAGTTTCATCATCCCCACAACATGAGGAGATTCGGAAAGAAAGCGACACAGGCTGAGAGTAGTAAGGTAGAACAACATTTTTTATTGCCAACGTTTGAAATCAGAACCTGAAAACTTCTCGGGTTTCTCGGCATGGGTAGGAGAATGAACATTGTTGCTTGACAATGCCATCTTCTACAGAAATTTCGTCTTACGATTGTTGTTTTGGAATGATGTAGAAAATGATGAATAATGCAAATCGAGGCAAGAGTTGGACTCTTTCTCCGTAAGATGAAATTTCCCCGCACATTACACACGGCTCAACGGCAAACGTCCCCAAGATAAAATGGTTTATGAACTCGATATCTTGTACTAGGAATCGAATTTTGGGCGAACTACTGAATACTCGAGACTTATAGTATGAATTCTATGCTAGTATGAGTGTATTAATTATCTTGATTAATTATGTGTATTCAACCATCATCTGCAGGAGACTATTTATAGTATGTAAAGGACCCTATCCGAATTAATGTGACCTTCTGGATGAACAAACACCTTGTGGTCTGGTGCGAAGGGCTGCATTGGTTCAGGCGAACCAAACCATTGTGCTGGTTCAGATTGCACAGAATGGTCTGAACCATTGTACCGGTTCGTCCGTGAACCACCGCACGTGTTCCACACCCGCCAAATCATCTATTTGACATGTCACTGCCACGTGTCGCCCTCCACGTCATCGGAGCCACTATTTTAGTTGTCAAAACGAAAAGCTCCTCATAGCTCCTCGCTCCGAGGCGTAAGAGCGAAGTGCAAAGTGCGACTACGAAGCGCCCGTTGCGCTAAGTGCGACATGCACGTGCTCGGACTCGGACTCGGAAGGTGCTTTGCACCTTCCTCGTAGGATTCGGATTTTAGCCTTAAAAACTAACTAAAGCCAACTAGGGTGAACCATAATGGAGCGCACTTGATTGCTCCTTTATGGTGGAAAGTCCTTTATAAATAGCTCAACACTTTAATTTAAGCTATTTTTCCAACAATAAATGATATAATCCAAAAATGGCAAGAATAAATTCACTAATTTTCGAATTTTTTAAATAGTTCAGAATTTGTTAGATTTTCCAATTTTCGAATTTAAAATATTTTTTTGATTTTTTAATATTAAGTAGGGGTGGGCATGGGACGGGATGGGACGGGCCTGGGGTCATCCCACGTCCCGTCCCGTGTTATAACAAGTGGGACGGGATTGGTGATTTCAAAATTTCATCCCGCGGGCCTTATCCCGGTTGGGACGGGACGGAACAGGACGGGTTTAGTCCCGCAAAAAAAAATTCAAAATATAAATTAGAAAAAAGTAAGAAAATCTATAATTTTATACATCTAAATTCGGGAAAAATATCCAACAAACTAATTTAATAGCCTAAATTAAACTTTTAAAATAAAAATTATTAACATTGAATACAACATATCCATTTTTTTTTTGAAAAAAATATCAGGTACTAACTTTATATTGGTTGATTAGGTTTGTGTATAATTATAAAATATAGATAGTAAAAAATAAAAATAGTTTATTATTAAAAATTAATTAAAAAAGGGTTACAGATAATAAAAATATATAGTTTTAAAAAGGGTTAAAAACTTAACGGGACGGGACGGGCCTTACGGGCCTCATATTTTTTGTCCCGTGTCCCGTCCCGTAGTTACTCTAATGGGACGGGACGGGCCTAGTGTTTTTAATTTTGGATCCCGTCCCATCCCGGATAATTTTGGGATGGGACCGGGACGGGATCGGGATTTTGAATTTTTGTGCCCACCCCTAATATTAAGATTCCTGAATTAAAAATAAAATTACCTAAAATTTCAGATTTTTTGCAGATTTTTTAAATAAAAATAAATAAGTTCCGATTTTTTTAAGTTTTTCAGATTTTCTAGATTTTTTATATTCTTTTAATATTTTTATTATTTTTATGAAAATAAACAGTAGTATTTTATTATTATTATTATTTATATTATTATTTTAAGTTTGTATTATTTTTCAGATTTTTTATGAACATAAAAGAAAATAATAAAAAATCTAATTATTTTAAGTTTTATTATTTTATTTGTATTATTTTTTTCAGATTTTTTGCTAATTAATAGGTCGTGAAAGGGGAGATGGGTAGCCTGTGTCATTTTTATGTCTGTATGGGGGAGAAGAGGGGGGAGGTGATTTAGTGATTCAGACTCCTCATTTTTCATTAAGTCGTAAATGTATTTCACTCGTATATGCGAATAAGTCGTCAGTACATTTAATTAATTAAGTCGAAAGTAAACAACCCCTAAGTCGTCTTAATCTTATTAGAGTTGTATATTGCAAAGTATACTTTATGCTTATTATCTACGAAAATATCAAATTTGTTTGCGTCACATGGTTTTTATATTAATTCATGTTATTGTTGTGTAAATATTATTTATTAATTTGTATTGTAGATAATGTGGCGTCTTGGTGTATTACAGAAGATCACATTATTGGTGCCTCATAAAGTATTTAATTAGTTCACAACCTACATAATCATTAAACAATTATGTAAAAAGTTCTATTGTATGTTTGAGATTAGACGGTCATTGATCTTATGATACAGCATAATTACTTTTATTATCTTATTAATCGCGTTATTATTAGCAAGTCAAAACAAATCATGTGCTCGTGATTGTTCTAAACGTAATATTTTTTCGAACCGCACTTTTGCTGCATTTTTATTTTCAATAAAAACTCTGTCGTGGAGAACTAGTTGCGACAAGAACAGATCTGGTGCTTAATAGACATGGCAATTTGACCCACGCCGCCCCGAAACTCGCTCCACCCGACCCGATCGGGGCCGGAGATTCCCCGCCAAACCGGGTACCGAGGCCGGGGCCGGGGATTCTCCATCTCAAAAAACCGAGGACGGGTCCGGGGCTGGGGATGGGGGTACCCGACCCGCCCCGGACCCGGTATATATATATATATATATATATATTAAAAATTATATATTTTACTATATATATATTAAAAAAACTATATATTTATTAAATATATATATATATTAAAAAAATTATATATTTTATATTAAATCGAGCGTTGACCGGGGTTAATCCGGGTTTGACCGGAGTTTGACCTGGGTTTGACCGGGGCCGTTGGAGGGTATCACAAACCGGGGCGGGGCCGGGGCCGGGGGAGTGTTTTACAAACCGGGGCCGGGAATGGCGATCCCCGCCCCGTTGCCATGCCTAGTGCTTAAGCTACGTGTTTAGGTCATACTTAAAATATATGTAATACTCATATTGCTTGGCCGAGTACATGGGTAATAGTGTACTCATACATATTACATGAGCATAGTACCCATGTTATATGACTACAATAGTACTCATTTGGTAGAGCACATGAGTACTCGTGTACTTATTTGACCGAGTATATTAGTAATAGCATATTTTACATGAGTACATAATAGTATATGAGTTTAATCGTACTAATTTGGTCAAGTGTACGAGTACTTAACCGAATACAAAAATAATCATGTATGCATAAGCCTTAAATATAATTTAGATACGAAAAATTTAAGGACCAAATCCTTACCCAGGATCTTACCCAAATAGACTCAAACCCTGTTTGGTAAACAATTTTTTGAGCCAAAATTAGAGTTTTGAAACAAGTTAGAGATTTGACCTTATAAACCTCTAACTTTGATGTTTGGTTGTGAGCTTTTTGAATTAGATGATTGGGCTCAATCCTCCAATTTCCAAAAAGCTCATTTTAAGATTTTTTTTAATTAGCTTATTCAATAAATGAGTTGAAAAGACTTATTTTTCCTACATATTTATAAAATTATAATATTTTTATTAATCATAAATCCCAAACCAAAATTTTAATTAATAAACTAATATAATGCGAATATTATCAAATGATGGAAATACATGTCTATCTTAATTTTACCGTGTTGTACTATTACATTAAATTATTAGCTATTTTGTTATCACTACATAAAAATACTCTCTTCGTCCGCCAAAAATTCGCCCCGGTTTCCTTATTGGGGTGTCCGCTAAAAATTTCCTCCACTTATAAAAGGAAAGTTTCTCCTTTTTCTTCTTCTCAAAAGTGGAACCCTTTCTCCACTAAAATCACTTTACACCAACTTTTCTTATGACCCATGCCTTCCCAACTGAGGCAAATTTTTGGCGGGCGGAGGGAGCAGGTATTAGGAAAAAAATTATGTCTATGAAAAATAAAGTAAATTTTTGATTTTTCAAGTCCAATTATATTTTGTTCAAATTGAATGAATTTTTTTCTATTCCACTAAAGTTCCCAATTTTAAGAAATAATTGCATTTTATGAAATATGTAATTAGATGTATAAAATAGTTTTAAATTATTATCTTATGTTATTTAAATTAAAATATGAGTTTATCGAAATAATTTTTTAAAACAAATGAGAATATAGAAATCGTCAAAAAAAGTGAATTGGGTGAACGTCCTTGTTTGTTAGTTTACACAATTAAGTAGCTATCACCTATTAGTTATTTACCAAATACTTTTATACAAACAGTTAAAACGCTAGTCAAACCAGTTAATACAACCAGCTAGTCAAAACAGCTAATCAATCAGATAACCGACGTCGGTTGAGACTGAATGTATGGGCACCGGGTCGGTTGAGAACGGTGAGTCGGATAGTGGTGGTGGTTGCCGGAGCAGAAGGCCAGAGGTGGGTGCGGTTGGAGATCGGCGTGGCTATGTGCTTGAGGGAGTAGAGTCGCCCTCGGGAGCAAAGCGATTCAGCGCGCGAGGTTTTTGGATTATTTCTAATTGCAATAATTTGACTTTTATATTATTCAAATACTGATTTTGACCAATAATTTATCAATATATATAAAACGATAATTATTATCGTTAGTAAAAATATCAATGTTTTATAACTTTTATTAGTATATAACTAAAGATACAAATGGATAAAATTGTATACCGGCAAACATGACAATCAAACTGTTTTAATTTAAAGAAGAGAGAAAGTAACTTTAAATGTCTAATATTAAGAAATATTTTCATGATTTAGAAAAAAATTAAATTAACAAATCAATTATCTATGTTTTGAAATTATTCGTATTTTATTTCTAAATAATCTTTCATTTTTAATTTATTTGGAAATAGCGCAATGTTTTCCTTCTAAATTGCCACATAACATGTCAATTGACATAGAAAGAAGCAAACACATGATTCTATATCTTCTCATTAACTTCAATTATTTTCCAAAATACTCAAGCATCCACTTTTTAATTAGACAATCCTCCTTTGGCAGTTTCTTTATCTTCCATTTCAACACCTATCACACTCCCACTAGTCGCCTTGTACCTATACCATTTGGCACAAACAAGAAAATAGCCGAAATTCAACAAACACAGAGCAGTCACCAGAATATAGAAATAATCCAGTCTCCCCTTATTGAGATCCTCCGGCAACCAGTTCCCGGATGACGATCCCTCTGTCTGTCTATGCACGATCAAAATCAAGAAACTATTCACGTAACTGGCTGCGGCATGGCCGCAAAAGAAAAAAGACCCCGCTATGCTTCTCATATTCTCCGGAAACTGCTTGTAGTAGAACTCGACTTGACCTATTACGGAAAACGCCTCCGCTAGTCCTCCTATCGATAGTTGTGGGACGAGCCACATGGCCGACATGGATGAAACCGCCCCTCTTTTCGATATGATTCCAGGCATGGGGTCTGAGATGGCTATAGTCCTCCTACGATCTTCGACAAATACAGATACGAATGACTCGACGACTGTTAATGCAATGCCGGTTCCGATTCTTTGGAGGATGGTTATTCCGCCTGGCTTGCCGGTCAAGCGTTTCAAAAATGGGACTATGGCTCGGTCGTAGAGTGGGAGCCACATTGTGAGAGTTAGCATAGAGAAGACAGAGTAGGTCGCCGGTGGGATTTGAAATTTTGTATTGTCGAGGTGTCTGTCGGATTGCATGGCTTGGAAGACCACATATTGCTGTTTCTCTCCGACTTGGTAGAGAATGGTGGCGACCCATATGGGGATTACGCGCAGTATGCATTTCAATTCTTCGACTTGTTGCATAGTGCAGAGACGCCACGGGTTGGCGGGCGACCCGTCGGGCTTGATCTCGTCTTCTGGTGTCATAATTGCTGCTTTGTCTAGAAACCTTACATATATAGAAATGGTGAAGACATAAAAATAATAGCAGCACAATAAATTCGAAGACTTTAACAAACTTAAAATGTTTTGGAACCTCTTTTCTTAAATGCTGCGAGATGAATATTTTTGAAGTATTTTTAATTTCAAACAGAAATGGGGTGCTTATAACACCTAACTTCTTAAGGTCGCAATTTTCCGCGATATATAAAATCGAACCACCGTGCATTTTTATGGACTCGAAAAGCATCTCTAGAAGTCGAAATGATTCCTTTTGAATCTTTTGGAAATTGCAGTGACTAAATTAAAATATTATAAAAAGTCGTTTATAGGGTAAAGTTCAGGGGCTGATTTGATCTCATGCAATTTATTTTATGAGGAACTAAAGTTAAAGGGAAAATGTTCAATTTCCCCCTAACGTTTACATGAAAAAGCGGTCATCCTTAACGTTTCTAATCTTGAACAATTAAGTCCTTAACGTTTCTAATCTTGGGCAAATTGCTCCCCCTGACTAACGGCAGCTAACCAAATGACGTTAAGGGGGGTTTTGTACCTAACTAAAAACATTAGAAGGTATTTGCTCTTTATATAAAAAATATGAAAATATATGTATGTAAATAATTTGCACTCCTCTCAAAATTTAAGTTCATAATTCCAACTCTACTGCAAGAAGTTCATTCTCCTGACAAAATCTAAGTTCATAATTTAGTCCAAACTTTACTTTGGATTCATTTCTTGCAGTAGAGTTGGAATTATGAACTTAGATTTTGTTGGGAAAATGAACTTCCAATTTTTTGTCTATGAAATTTGGAACATGTTTTATTAGGAAGCATGAACTTCTCTTTTTGTTATGGAATTTATTTGCAGCAGGTTATCCACTTTTCATACACGAAATATTTATTATAGTAGAAACTCATTTTTAAATTTTCAAGTGAATGCCAGTGCAATTTTTTTTAGAGGAGTGCAAATTATTTAAATACATATATTTTCATATTTTTATATAAAGGGCAAATACCCCATAATATTTTTAGTTAGGTACAAAACCCCCCCTTAACGTCATTTTATTAGTTGCCGTTAGTCAGGGGAAGCAATTTGCCCAAGATTAGAAACGTTAAGGACTTAATTGCCCAAGATTAGAAACGTTAAGGACTTAATTGCCCCGAAACATACGTTAGAGGGATAACCGTTTTTTCATGTAAACGTTAGGGGAAAATTGAACCTTTTCCCAAAATTAAACTAGTAGTTGTAGTTGGCCCAAAATGCCCAAACCATGCGCATGGCCAGACTGACGGTGCGTGTGCGTTTTGACGAACCCACATGCCAAGGGTCTATTTTGGACTTAATAAAGAACTCTATTTCTCATTCAAAATTATTGTGGAATTGAGTTTATCTCTATCCCCACATATTTCTAATTTCAACTTTAATAAACAGAATTGAATGATCAATTTTGATCCTTAATTTTTCACTCGCCAGAAATTGATTTTGAGAAATTTTAAAAATTAATCCCATTTTCTCTAAACATAAATTGACATTATCAGTTTGTCCAATGAAACGACGATACTTGTCCCTTTTTCATTGGTCCAACAAATCTTGATTTAGATATATATTAACATGTGTTTTTTTATATCTGATATTATAAAAATATATCATAATTCATTTTTTTTTATATCCTAGCTATATAAATGGAGACTAATTTTGCCATAGTTACACATAATTAAATTCTTTCCTTTTACTATATTAAACATTCATTTTCTCTACTAAATCTCTATGTTTTTCTCTTTTTCATGAATCCAAACAAAATTTTGTATGGAATTTTTGAATCTCCCTTTTTGAAGAACCGATCATTATTTCCAATTTTGTATTCCAATTACTGTCATTTTTGTTCTTGGTTTGTATATCTTATGTCGTCATGTTTTCTATTTTATCTTTTTTCTTTTTTGAGTTTTTTCAATTTTATATAATATTTATTTGTTGAAATTATTTTGTTATAATTAACGTGATTAAAAATAAAATAAAATAATTATAAAATATCGTGTTTGTGTGGTTAGAATGGTCGTTGATAATGCAATGACAAATATCTGACCCAATCTGAATTTGATTTTATTTTAAAGCAATGATAAAGGCGTGATTGTACGTCAGGTAGGTCATGCGAACCATATAAAAGTCAAGTAATCATGAGGCACTGCCTACTGAGGTAATTATATTGTTACATAATTATATCTTAATTCCAATTATAGGTGATATAAGTATTACTATAACATTAACTAATTATCTAAAATTAATTAACATTATAAATTCATACAAAAAATAAAGTGATAACATTTCATGTCGAACGCGCTTCCTGTCGTCATATCCAAAGATTGATAGAGGGTGTATATTTTAGATATGGTGTAAGTAATAATGGTAAATGTGTGGTGAAGATTTAAAAATAAAAAATATTGATAATGAGTGTATGGTGAAGATTCAAAAATAAAAGAATAATTATTGAATTTGATTGTGAAAAATAATATATATGTAAACTTAATAAACAGACAAGCTTTTAAGAGAAATTTAACCTTTGAACGTGATAGTGGGAACAATTTTTATTAGACATAATAAAATTGTTCAATATTAAATAAAATATTTTCTTATTGGGAGAGAGTTCCATAATTTGTAAATATTTGGGTGAAACCAAAACATTCCATTTCACAGTGTTCTAAAGGGCGTTTGGTTCACATATTTTTTTATATGAGTATGTGTTTGAAATTCGATAAAACCAACAATAAATTATATTGGAACAATTACAAATTTTAAACTCGTATCTCAAACCAATAAAATATGGGTTAGAAATTCATGATGTAACTATAAGACTGAAATTATATTGGAACAATTAATAAATATAAAAACTAGTGATCCTATAATATTATAGGAAAAATGAAAAATAAACTAAAAACTTAATTTTAAAACAGTAGAAAATAGAAAAGTATCAAATTAATAAATATAAAAAATATAGTTCTAAATGGTTATTTGAAATACAAAAATAAAAGTAAAATGTCAGAAGTTGCATAAAGTAATATAAATATAAATATAGAATTATAGGTTGACAATAATAGAAATTAATTATCTTTCTAATTAGAAATTATAGAATTATTTATTTGATTTTTATTTTTCAGATTTATAAATAATTCTATAGATTTATTAATTTTTATATTTATTAACTTATTTAATATTATTCAATTTTTATTTCTTAATATTTTTAGTGGTTGGTTTGTTTTTTAACTTTCAACTTTTCTTAAATAATTATTTGTAAGAATCTTAGAATTTTAAATTTATTTAAATAATAGTTGTGGCAGCCAAAGGTCGTATGTATGTGATTTGTATTTAATTCTTTGTATTGAATATCAACAACTCCTAATTATAGCAGCATAGGATGAAAATGGTCCGCATGGGCAGCTCAATTGATTCCTGTGTTGGCAGATTGCTACAAGGACGTAGGTTCGAGTCCTGGCAGCCGCAGTGTGGGAGTTTTATCCCTCCAATGTGGGGAATAGCTCCTTGTGGGCACCAGACACTGTTCCTCCCACCTAGTGGGCCGTTGAGTCACCATGATTTAATTCCTCCACCAATCCCTGTCGGGTCGGGGGGTGGGGGTCCTGGGGGCGAGGGATTTCGCCTTTTACTACAAGCATAGGATGAAAATGTTGAACATGAAGAATTTAAAATTTGTCATAGTTAAGAAGAAGAAGAAGAAGAGGAGGATGAAAAAATCCGGATTTGCCAAATCAGCAAGGGCAACAGGCGAGAGGCGGAAGAGCTCCTAGAGAAGAGGAGGATGAAAAAATCCGGATTTGCCAAATCAGCAAGGGCAACAAGCGAGAGGCGGAAGAGCTCCTAGAGACGGAGGAGGAGCTCCTACAGGCGGGGGGAAGAGCTCCTAGAGGCGTTGGAAGCTCTAGAGGTGGTAGAGAATATTCTTCATGTACTTGACTAGGGCCAAGCATGATTTTATTTGTTAATTTGACATTGAACATTTAGATTTTGGTATTAGATGTGGCCATGTAATCTTAGAACAATCATAGATATGTTGGACCTTAATTTAGTGAAAACAGGATTTGTTATGCCTACATGATTATACATAGGTGCCCTTGTATATTGTACTCCCTCCGTCTAGGAATCAAATTTTCGAAGTGACACTGACACATTGATTAAGAAAAGTGATAAAGTGAAATAATATAGGATAAAAGTTTGAGAGTAGAAGTGGTGATAAAGTGGAATAAATTTATTTTAAGTGGGTCCACCAATTATATTTAATGGTAAATTTGTGTAAAGGGAGAGGGTATGATGGTACAAAAGGTGAAACAAGAATTTGATTTATGGCCAAAAATTAAAAGGGAATCGGAAATTTAATTCACGGACGGAGGGAGTAGTTTTTTTTGGATGGAAAAGTAATTGAGGGGGTAATGTGCTGGATTTGGAAAAGGTAAGGATTTAATGTGCTGAAATCGAAACATAGGGGTTTAATGTGCCAGCCGGGAAAGATAGGATTTTTTTTTTTTTGCACTTTACCCAATAATTTATACATATATTTTTGGTTTTTTTGGCACATTATTTTTTTTATATAATTAAAATTGGTGATGTATCATGTGTTAGGGGTATTTTTCCACCAAAAAATTCGACCCAACAGGTATCATTATAATTTCATTATTGATCGCAAACGCATACCACCCTATGAACGAAACATCCCATAAAGGGTTTTGTTGGTTCGTTTTAGTTCATATTTTTCCTTATAAGGAAAGTGCCTTAATTAGTCTTAGTAGGAATGGCCTAGTGGTTGAATGGCGTGGAGACCAAAGGTCAAGGGATCAAATTTCACCGACAATACTGGGTCGAGCGTGTGAGTCAAAAAAAAGATACTTAACCAACTGCCTTGGCGCAGTTGGCCATTGAATATCAGGGGTTCAATTTCTAGTGGCAACATTTTGTAATTGAATTTTTCGAGGCTCAACGATCTCTTAGTCTTTGACTAAGGGTTAGATCCTAGTCCCCCGAGGTAGATGACGAATAGTTACAATATCATGTATTTCAAGCGGCAGTGTGGGAGGCATGATCTCGGTGGGAACCTGCGGTTGGATTATAGAGACCCAACATGCCTATCTATCGGGGTCCAGCATAGAGCAATTACTTGGGGATAACTTTTGGTGCGCGGAAGTGGACTATATTTAATTGTTAGTCAGTTATATTATCTTGCGGTTTAACTAGAAATTGTTCTGAGAGTCGAAGCTGTTTCTCATAGCATTAGTCATACAAAGTATGATCGACCATGTATCAAAAGAAAAAAAAAAGTACTTCAATTAAACCCGACCTATTACGTTAATAACCCTTACCCAGTACCCTTTATATATCTTTATAATGGAACTGTTTTACCTAACCCCAACCTAAAAACTTTTGCAAGACTCTGAACAACAAACAATAGACATGATTTATATAATAATTAATTATATAATTGTAAAGTTAATCAATTAATTACCTGAATTGCTCTGTATACGGAAGCCTGGAGTTAATAGATTTAACCGGCGTGTAATTAAACAGGCTGAGCGACGGCTGCCGAGACGGCCTCAGCCGCCTTTTCCTGGCGGCGACCACCGCCACCTGGGCTACGCTAGTCAACGGACTCCCCTCCGGCGCCACTATCACGTAAATCTTCGTCCCCATGAAGAAAAGAAGACATGAAATCAACATGAAGATCGCCGGAATCCCTAGTCCGATAGACCAGCTAATATCCGACTGCACGTACACCACGACCGTGACGGCGACCAACTGTGCGAACGTCAGCGAGACGAAGTACCAATTGAAAAAACTGTCGATTTCACCTTTTCCAGAATCAGTGTTTGGGTTGAACTGGTCGGCTCCAAACGCTAGGTTGCATGGCCGGATGGAGCCGGCTCCTACTATCAAAAGGCCGAATCCGGCAAGCAAAAACGTTGTCTGTCCCGGTGTCGGCCCCACACAGTGGGCATCTCCAGGGCCGCAATGGGGTGGGTGCAAGTTCTTGAAAGCAGCCGTTAGGGTTATCGCCAGCAAGCCCTTTCACACAAACAACGGGTTTTTTTTCTTTGGAACAAACGATAGCAGTTTTATTCCGGTATGTCTAAACACAATAGAAGATCATCCCAACTGTGAAAAGTTTTTGTTGACAGTATTTTTTAAGAAGAACATCGTTTTCGATACATGTGATGTGTGTGTGTGTGTGTGTGTGTGTGTGTGTGTGTGTTGTGTATTACCAGAAAGGAGGCGATGGAGCCGAATCCAAGCATCTTGTAGCGACCCAAGTAAGTGTCGGAAAGGTAAGCGCCGATTAAGGTGGCAAGATTCGTGGTGCCACTTAAGACATTGAGAAGGGTCGTCGCGTTGATGTGTTTCATGTTGAAAACTGTGGTTAAGTAGACCTGTAGATTGGCTAGTGTACCACTGGCGCCAAGCTTCTCAAAAGTCTCATTCCCTATAATGGAGATCAGAAACATAAATACATAATTGTCGTAAAAAAGTGATGATTGAATTCACGGAAAGAAGAAGATTCATTTGTGTCTACCTATAATAAAAGGCATGGCTTTGATTCCTCTGTAGTTGATTTGAGGGTCATCTTCTTTCTCTGCAATCCTGTGTTCCTTGGTCGACTCCATACTTGCACAGTAGTACAATTAGATGGTATGAAGACGATATGATGAGGGATCACTCACCGATATTTATATAGTGGCGCGTTCTATGCAGTACCAATATTAGATGCAGTACAGTACTAATTTATGCATGAGTTTTGTACTAATTATGCATTAAATATATGCATTTCATGCATCAAAATTTCAATGCATTAAAATATGCATCAAAATATCGATGCATTAAAATATTAGATTATATGCATCAAATTTTTGTGAGAATTAATGCATTGAAATTTCGTTGCATGAAATGCATATATTTCATGCATAATTAGTACAAAACCCATGCATAAATTAGATCAGAAAGATCGCATCTAATATTAGTCGCATGTAACGCGCCCCTATATATATATATATATATTTGTATAGAGAACTAAGAACAATTCTTATTTATTAGATCAATCATAAAAAAGGTCCAAATTTCGCCACATCATCACCTATAAATGACATGTGTATTGCATTAATTAAGGAGAATAGTAATTTTGTCCTTGCATAAATAAATGATATCCCACTTACAATACAATAAATTATTCATTTATTATCCATTTAAAATAAAAATATATCAAATCAATCTTTTTTTATGATCTATAATTTAAGATGCATATTACATACCTAAACAATATAAAAAAAAGTGCATTTCTACACTATAAAGTAATGCATTTGTGTATTCTTATAAAACAAGCATCGTGACAATCCGCATTGAAAGTATCATAATTCTCTCCATACTTAATATTTTTCAGTGTCATTCTTTTGTTGGAGACTACACTCTCATGATTTTTCAATGGTATATGCCGTGACTCCTAATCCATCCAGTGAAAGCAGTTTATTTATTGAAGTTGATGACTTGAGGAGAAATTTTCGTGCAAATTTTGAAGCAGAATCAATACTTTGTATGTTATGAAGCACTGCATTTGTATACTATGAAGCAGTGCACTTGTATATTGAAGCAGTGTAGTTATAAGCTAACACTACCAAAAAAAGGACTTTAGCCGACGACACTTAAAAAAACGACCGACGACTTTTAAGTTTCGTGGCTAAACTTTGGACTTTAGCCGACTACCCATACTGTCGTCGGCTAAAACGTTTTAGCCGACGACTTTTGTCCAGGTCGTCGGCTAAACTACAACATAGTCGTCGGCTAAAGTTTAACACTTTAGCCGACGACTTTGTGATGGTTTAGCCGACGACCCAGATCTAGTCGTCGGCTAAACCTCCAATTTAAAATTATATATCGCCCTCAGTTCTCCTCGGCACCTGGAAAACAAAACAAAAAATTGGGGTTTAGCCGACAACTTAGATCTAGTCGTCGGCTAAACCTCCAATTTAAAACTATATATTGTCCTCAGTTCTCCTCAGCACCCGGAAAAAAAAATTGGGGTTTAGCCGCGACTTAGATCTAGGCGTTGACTAAACCCTCTCTCTCTCTCTCTCTCTCTCTCTCTCTCTCTCTCTCTCTCTATATATATATATATATATATATATATATATACTTTTCTCTTCTTTCTTCTTCCTTTTCTTCTTTTTTCTTCCCCCACCCACCCGTCACCCGCCCGACGACACCAGACCGCCCGTCACCCACCCGCCGGAATACCGCCGCCCGACCGCCCGCCCGCCCGCCGCCAGCCGCTCGACCGTCCGCCCGCCGCCCGACCTCCGCACCGTAACCCATTTTTTTGTGCATTTTTAGTGTATTAATTTTATCTGTAATTAGGTTGTTTTTCATGTAGTTTTTATTATTTTTTAGTTTATTAGTGTACTGTGTTGAATTGTATGTATTGTTAGTGTATTGTGTTATTAATTGGTGTATTGTGTTATTAATTGGTGTATTTTTTTGATGTTGAATTGATGTATTGTATATGTGTTATGTATTTGTGTTGAATTGTATGAATTGTTATGTATTTTTTCTCTAATTTATTAATTGGTATATTGTGTTGATTATAAATTGTTCCCAAAATCTGAATTTTTTTTTATATAGGTTTTAGCCGACGACCTTTACAACAGTCGTCGGCTAAAGTATATTACTTTTTTTTTTGAAAAAACTTTAGCCGACGACATTTAACAATAGTCGTCGGCTAAGCTTTAGCCGACAACTATAAAAATCGTCGGCTAAACTTTAGCTGACGACTACCAAAAAAGTCATCGGCTAAACCTTGGCCAACGAATATTGGCCGATGGTTTTTTAGCCGACGACTGATAGGATTAGCCGACGATATTTACCTTTAGCCAACGACTTTAAGTCGTCGGCTAAACCCCCCGATTTTGGAGACTACACTCTCATAACTCTCTCCATACTTAATATTTTCCAGTGTCATTCTTTTGTTGGAGACTACATTCTCATGATTTTTCAATGGTATATGCCGTGACTCCTAATCCATCCAGTGAAAGCAGTTTATTTATTGAAGTTGACGACTTGAGGAGAAATTTTCGTGTAAATTTTGAAGCAGAATCAATACTTTGTATGTTATGAAGCACTGCATTTGTATACTATGAAGCAGTGCATTTGTATATTGAAGCAGTGTAGTTATAAGCTAAGAAGTAATATATTATAAGTTAAATTTTGAAGCACACTATGAAGAAGTGCATTTGTACACTATGAAGTAGTGCATTTGTACATTATTAAGCAACGTATTTGTATATTCTTATAAAATAAGCATCATGATAGTCTTCATTCAATACATAATAATTTTCTTCATACTTAATATTCTTAGTGCCATTTTTTGTTGGAAACTCGAATCTTTTGGATTTCTAATGGTATATGGCACGACTCCTAATTCATAAAATAGTTTATACATTGAAGTTGACGATTTTATCAGGAATCTTTATGTTAATTTTGAAACAGGAGCAGTACTTTGTACACTATGAAGTAGTGTATTTATATATTGTGAAGCAGTGCATCTATACACTATGAAGCAGTGTACTTGCATATTCTACAAAATAGTGTATTTCTCTCTATAAATTCGTACTGCTTTTATTATTACAATATATTGCTTTTTTTGTTTTTTTATATTTTTACGTATGCAATATGCATCTTAAATTATAGATCATAAAAGAATGATTAATTTGTTATATTTTTATTTAAAATGAATAAGTTATTATATTTTAAATGAAAATAATTTATTTATGAAACGCATCATAGTAGGCTCAAAGTCACTAGTGTTTTGTTTTCCAAAAAATAATAGACAAGAAGTTATTATTGATAAGTGCAGATAGAAACTAGGCTCGCACGCTCCTCGGCAGACTCCGATTACGCACTTTTTTCACTTAAGGTCCAAACAAGTGTACATTTCTCCCAGTTTGAAAGCTTAGATGATTCACGAGACCGACTAGCACTACATTAGTTCTTAAAATTATGGGACTATTATATGAAATTGGTTGGATATGATTATCAGATATTGCATGTGGGCATTAAATGATTTAATAGGATGAAATAAGGCAAAATAAGCTATACCAATAAGGTATACTAAGGGGCTGGAAGGGGCAAATCAAAGCCCTAGTTGAAGTGTTAAGTGTCTGGAGATGTTAAGTGTTTAGTGATTGAGCTTAGTTGAGTGTCTCGAATTTTTAGAGTGTGTCTGAAACGGGACAGTTAAGGGGGGGAGAGTGGGGCTGAGTGAGTAAAGGGGGAAAGAGGGGGAAACGGGACAGTAAGGGGGGGAAATTGTATTGGGAAAAATTTTGTTTAGGAGGAAAGTTTTGTTAAGGGGGAGAAATTATCAATTACATGTATTATCATATAAAAATATATATTTATATTTATACAATTATTTTTTAATTAATTAATATAATTTTAATTATAAAATTTTATATTAAAATTTAAATTAAAAAATATGTATTTATTTACATAATATATTCATAATTAATATTAAAATTTATAATAAATTATTTGTCTCATTTTGAAGTATGAAATAGATCAAAATTTAAAAGTTCTTGTGTATTTTTTAATAATATATTTAATTTTATTAAATTTATTATTATTAAGTTAAATGCAGCACTTTTAATTGGTGTTGCACGTTGCAACAACATTATTCTCAAGCAACACTACATTCATGTCTAATGCAATAGTGTCGCAGAAGATCACAAGTGCGAGAGCTATTGCAACGCCATGGTTGCAACGCTTTACAAAAAGCATTGCATATGAGCATTTATGGCGTAGTGGAAATAATGGGACTATATTTGAAATGGTCTGGATATGATTATCGGGCATTGCATGTGAGTCTTAAATTGCAAATAAGGCAACAAATGGTAAACTATGGAGATGGAGACTAGCACTACATTAGGTTGGCCTTAAATGGTTTAGTAGGCTCACAGTGACTAGTGATTTTCGTATCTCAAAAATAATATATAAGATGTTATTATTGGTAAGTGCAGGATAGCCATTAGGCTTACCGAGCATCCACTAGGCTCACAAGCTTCTCAGTAGATTCCAATTGTGCACTTTTTTCGCTGAAGGCCAAAAAGGTGTACATTTTCCCCACTGGAACAGCTCAGATGTCTCAAGAGACTGACTAACATAGTCGCTAAAATTATGGGACTATTATATAAAATATATTGGATATGATTATCAGGCATTGCGGGTGGATATCTTAAATGGTGAAATAGGGTGGAATAAGGCAAACTAACGTAAACTAAGGAAATCAAGACGTTCGTAACGCATCCCAGTATGCTCAAACTGACTAGTGATTTTTCTTTCCTAAAAATAATAGACAAGATGTTACTATATATGCGTAAGTGCAGGGTAGCCACTAGACTCACACGCCGCTTTGGTAGACTCCAATTGCAAACTTTTTTCACTTGAGGTCCAAAGGCGTATATTTCTCCCACTGGGAAAGCTCGGATGGCTCAATAGACCAGCTAGCACTATATTTGTGGCTAAAATTATGGGATTATTATATGAAATTGGTTTATATGATTATCATGCATTGCAGGTAAGTCTTAAATGGTGAAATAGGGTGAAATAAGGTAAAATAAGGTAAACTAAGGTAAACTAAGGAGATTGAGACGTTCATAACGCATTATAGTAGACTCAAAGTGATTAGTGATTTTCGTTTCAAAAAAAGTAATAGACAAGAAGTTATTATTGGTAAGTGCAGAATAGCCACTAGGATATACGCAGCTCGGTAGACTCCAATTACGCAGTGTTTACACTTAAGGTCCAAAACGTGTACATTTCTCCCGCTTTGAAAGCTCGGATGACTCGAGAGACCGACTAGCACTACATTAATCCCTATAATTATGGAACTATTATATGAAATGGATTTGATATGATTATCAGGCATTGGTGGTTGGCCTTTATTGGGTTGGAGATGAAATAAATTATAGTATATAAATTTATATAGAATAATAAGGAAATAGAGTATAAAATTTAGGAGGTGCTACTCAAAGTGGGATCCAAGCGAGATTCCATTTGTTTATCTTATTGTCCATAATTATCACGCGTGTGCAAGTATCAAACATCACACGTATGACCCGGTGGAGTTGAATACAAAACAAAAGTCTGAAAAAAAAAAAAAAAAAGGTCGGTCACATCTCGATGGAATGACACTTTTTCAATTTTTATTTTATTTTTTTCAAAATTTTGATCGTTATTTTATGGGGGTGAAATGATGTATTATCTCCCCATTTTTTTGTAAAATTTATCGGACAAATTAAATAGTTATATTATTTTTTATAATTTTTGATATAATCATTCACCTCATTATACAAATTCAATAGGCACATAACTCTTTGTATTTTTTAAAAAATGTACTGATTAAACCTTTATATTTTATTCTGATGGTGGATTACTCCTTGTGGGTAAGGTGAGAAGGGGCATAATCAGCTCAAATAAACTTTAGAGCTCTTTGTTCTTAATTCAATTTTAAACTTTTTTCACATTAAAATTATTAAAACATATTTTTTTCGGCAGCAGTATATTAATTAACCTGCTTTTCATCTAATTTTATCAAATAATTATATTTTCTATCAACGTACTTTCCGGCTATCATTTATGGGTTATGAACTATAAATTCTGAATCAACTTTCCGACTATCAATCATCTCTTAAACTTCCAACTAGTTTGTCACACTACCAAGTTTCACACTTTAGCCGACGACTTAAAGTGGTCGGTTAAACCCCAAAATCGTCGGCTAATCACGCCAGCCGTCGGCTAAAAAACCTTCGGCCGATATTCGTCGGCCATGGTTTAGCGACGACTTTTTTGGTAGTCGTCGGCTAAGTTCAAAGTTTAGCCGACCACTACAACAAGGTCGTCGGCTAAAACCTGTTGAAAAAAAAAACTTTAGCCGACGACCTTTAAAAGTCGATCGGCTAAAACCTGATTATTAAAAAATAAAAAAATACTTTAGCCGACCACTACAGCGAGGTCGTCGGCTAAAACCTGTTGGGAAAAAAAAAACTTTAGCCGACGACCTTTAAAAGTCGGTCGGCGAAAACCTGATTATTAAAAAATAAAAAAAACTTTAGCCGACCACTATAGGAAGGTTGTCAGCTAAAACCTGTTCGAAAAAAAAGAAACTTTAGCCGACGACCTTGGGGTATGTCGTCGGCTAAAACCTGCTTAAAAAAAATACACTTTAGCCGACGACCTTTTTACATGTCGTCGGCTAAAACCTTTTTAAAAAAAAAAATTAATTCAAATTTTGGGATCCCAAAACCTGTATTTTTTGCACCTGCAATTTTTATACACCAGCTCCCATTATCAAGAACAATCAACGCGCAACACATTCAACTAATACCATCAATAATATGCCCAACATTATATGCAACACAACGCACAACACATTCAAGAACATTAATTTCATCAACATACTAGTAGCGTCAACAAAATCACTAACACAATTGTAACACAAATATAAATATACAAGAGTACTACAACGACATAACTACAATCCACTGCCAAAATCATCTAAATGTCGAAATGTAGTAGTAGAAGGATTATCACCATCCCCTAGATCCTTGTCATGAGGCTGTGAAGATGGGGTCTGTCCGAAGAGAGAAGGCGGTGGAGCAGGTACCTGCAGTCCAGCCTGAGTAATGGTCTGAGTCAGCGTCATCATATAGTCCATCATGGCTTGCTGCTGTCTCTGGAAACTCTCTAACCGTGACTCAGTCCTCTGCTCGCTCTCATGTAACCGCGTTTGAGTCCTCCTTTCATTCTCAGCTCGGAGCTCCCTCTCCGCCCTCAACTGCTCCTCGAGATAGGCAATCCGTGCATCCCGTCTGCGAGGGCGCTGGAAGCCAGGGGTATCTTTCAATACATGGTGACCCTCGGCTCCCATCATCTTAGTGCGGTACCGACTACCTCTAGGAGGGTAGACGGTACCCCACACCCTAGCGCGAAGATAAGGATCGGCCTGATCGATCTGTCCAATGGCAGAATCGAGGTCGGTCTCCGCTAAGTCCGGATACTGCTTCCGAGCAATCTCAGCAAGCATCCTCTAAGACTCCTCCCGTACACGCTCCTAAGTTAATATGAAAATAAATATTTCAATATCAATAAAAGTAAGATACAAAGGCATTTATTTTATTACCAAAATAATAAAAAAAAGACTTACATGCTCCTCGGGACGGTTCGGATATGCTTTCTGAGTCACGTAAGCAAATGCGTCCAACGAATCAGAAGAAATGGCCTCGTGCGCAACTCTGGCTAACGGCGAACCCGGCATGTGATGGTCGGTCAAAGACGATTGGTCGTGTTGGTCAAGCTAGTCGCCTTCAAAAAAATATTATTTAGAATCGAGTTTATATTTAGAATTCAAAAAAAATAAAAATTGAAATATTATTATCTTTTATTAAATACTTGCAGTTTTTTTAATAAATAAAATACAATATTCAGATTTTTATTTTTTTTTATGGAAAATAATATTCTAGTTTTTATTTTTATTAAAACAATTTTTTCCACTTTTGAAAAAAAAAATCCGATTTTTTAATATTAATAATATTCCAGAATTTAAAAAAAATACCTGAAGTTCCGATTTTTTTAATTAGAAAAAATCGGAACTTCAAGTATTTTTTAAATTCTGAAACATTAATTTAAAAAAATCGAGTTTATATTTAGAATTCAAAAAAATAAAACTGAAAGAGAAAGAATGAAATGAGGGTATTTTAGTCATACCATGAACTCTGGGTCGCGAAAATGGGCGCGTAGCCACGTCCACTCGTACTCCCGGAACTTGAATTCTTCCGGGGTAGCCTCTCGGGTATCACCCCAGGCTGTCCAGAACATGTGCATCTCATTTTTCCAAGATTTGTACCTACAACACACGTTGCACAACATATATCATTCGTAAGAAAAAAAATTACGCAAACAATATAGATACAAAATAAATTAAAATGACTTACTTGGTAGACTGCACCTCGTCACACCAAGTACGTAGTAGAGAGTCGGGAATGACAAACCACACCTATGAACAACATAAATACGCAATAATTTAAAAACATCACATATTGCATTTTCAAGAACTACGTGTTGCTTGAAAAACACTTATTAAATATTTATTAACTTACCGACATAGCATTGTTTAAAGCATCCTTCACGCACTGCGGCACGTCTCCCCAATCGGGCCACAAAACGGGGACTCTGTCCCGAATGACAGCCAACATTACGGCTATATGACGCCGCAGCGTCAGAAGACATCACCGGCCGACCGTGTCTGTCTAGAGGAATCTCATAACGACCATGCTTACTTACGTACGAGTCGAGCGCCAGACCCTTTGCTGGGCCACGAGTCTTCTTCTTTTTCTTCTTCTCCTCGACTACATTTTTCCCCTTCTCCTTCTCCCTCTCTATCTCCTCGTACAATTTCGTCTTCGAAACCCGACAACCCCGCCAAAACATGTTGTCTGGCCAAGACTCGTAGACGTACGCCTCGTCAGGACTAATCAATCGAACGGGAACTCGGACTCCCGTCTCATCGACCTCTGGAATAGTCAGAACCATCGGAGGCATGAATAGAGTCGTCGGCGGACCGTGGGGCACCGCGGACGAGGAACTCCGTACATCTCCTGATGTGTTAGGGCTAGACGTGGGTCGGTGGATGGGAGGCATACGAGTCTCCGGCTGCGAGGGGGTCGGCCGTGGTGTCTGAAAGGATAAATGCCGCGCTAGTGCAGCGGGCTCATCTGTCGCCCTAAAAAAATCGTCAGCGTTCATGCCGGTAGCTTCTAGTATCTGGCGGGCACAAACGCTGCTCTGAGATATGTATAGTGTAGCGGGATCCGCCTTACTAGAGGCTGCCGAACTCCCCCCCGAATCGGGAGTGGTCAACTTTGTCGACTTCTTCCCCAACGCTTTCTTTATTCTATCCATAATCTAAACAAATAAATCAAATTCACAACTCAATACAACAGTAATTATCAATGCCATACCACGTTAATCTTTCGATTAACGCCGGCTATAAAATTTCTTCCTCCTCAAACAAATTCATCAAATATTTCATCAAAAGTCATTACACAATTTACCTAATTCATCAAATAATCTAAACAAATTCATCAAATTCACAATTCAACACAACAGTAATTATCAATGACATACCACGTTAATCTTTCGATTAACACCGGCTATACAATCCCTTCCTCCTCAAACAAATTCATCAAATTCACAACTCATTAAACACAAAATATTGAAAATACTAAATTCATCAAATATTGCATCACAACTCATTAAACAATTTATCTAATTCATCACATAATCTAAACAAATTCATCAAACAAATACAATAAATTCAACAAACAAAATAAAAAAAAATAAGGAAAAGGGTTACCGCATGGCCAAGCGGCGACGGCAGAGGGCGTCGGGCGGGCGGGCGACGTTGGGTGACGGGGTTGGGGGCAGGTGAAGATCGCGGGACGGGGCCGGATGACGATCGGGCGGACGGGGCTAGGTGACGGCGCTAGGTGACGGCGGTTGGGGCCGGTGACGATCGGCGGGCGCCGGCTAGGTGACGGGCGACGGCTAGGTGAAGGAGAAAATAATAAAAGTTGGGAAGGAGAAAACGTATAAAAGGTGGGGGTTTAGCCGACGACAAGATCTACGTCGTCGGCTAAAGTTTTTTTTTTAAAAAAAAATTATACTTTAGCCGACGACATTCCAATAGTCGTCGGCTAAACCCCAACAATGACCCGACCGTGTTAGGCATACAGCGTGTTTTCAATTTCTGGGCAGGTGCGACACGGGCCGTGTCGTTGGAATGTCAACGTATTTGACCTTTTTCATGTCGTCGGCTAAAGTTTAACCTTTTGTTAAAAAAAAAAATTAATTGACCGTGTCAGGAGACACGGGCCGTGTCGCACCTGCCCAGAAAGGGAAAACACACTGTATGCCTGACCCGACCGTGTTGTCTAACACGGTCGGGTCATTGTTGGGGTTTAGCCGACGACTATTGGACTGTCGTCGGCTAAAGTATATATTTTTTTTAAAAAAAAAACTTTAGCCGACGACGTAGATCTTGTCGTCGGCTAAACCCCCCGATTTTTTTTAATAATATTATTGATATTATATTAATGTTATGATGATGATTATTATTATTAATATATATTTAATTATATTTAACAATTGAAAATATACATCTACTAAATTTATGGCTCATAGTTTGAGTCATCACTCTGATCTGTCTCATTATCTGAGTTGATATCCGACAACATATGCCTCAAGTCGTCCACATTATCGTCATCAGAATTTTCAAGTAATTCGTTTGTATCAACGTCAACGTACCCGCGAGCATCACCACGGAGTCGGAAGACTCGTCCTTCAGGAACATTATTCATTGTAATTGTCGTTGATGGTGGAATATTTGCTGTATTTGGCTCTTGATAAGCATCATCGTCATCAGTACCTGTTGTTTCTCCCAGTGTAGCAGCACTAAAAATATTCCTCGTTGTCACAACGTTCACTATCCTCCATGTGCCTTTCTTCACCAAGTCGTCCAAATAATACACCGACTTTGCTGATGTAGCAAATACAAAAGGATCACTTTCATACCATGAAGTGGAAGTGTCAACAGATAACAGTCCGTAGTCGTCTTGCATATCGGTTCCAAGACTGGTGTCGTACTATCGACACTTAAACAAGTAAATTATCATGCCTTCCCCGTAAATTAGTTCTACCACTTCCAAAAGAGCATCGTAATATCCACCATCTATCATAACCCCAGAATTTTGACATCTTCTTTTTTGGTCTCTCTCAAGGCATACGAATGTGACACCGTTGACTTTGGCCATCGAATAAATTCTTGACATAACCGACTTCATAGAAAGAAACATAAGTTCACGCGACCAGTTAGGGTGTCCGTCATCTTGTATGTGTGTCATCTGTCGTAAATAAACTTTTTATGTAAAAAAATATCTTAAGTCCAAAATCAATAGCAACTGAATGTATACGTACCCATTCTCCAAAATAGTCGGCAAAAGTGTCATTGTGGAATCTAGTGTCACCTCGCACCATATCGCATGACATGTGGATGTCTTTCCAGTACTGAACTTCTGGACAATTGAGCAATATCCACCAATGTGCAATTCGTGACTCGTACGGGTCTAATTGTCTTCCTGGTAACCTCCCATAGACGTCAACCTCAGTAGATATGATAGAAAGATTGAATTGTATTTTATCTGCTGGAATAGAGCGGGAAGGGGGCTCGAAGGTGCCCAAATACAACTTGATATGCGTAATACACTACGACGCAAGGTAAGATTCTGCAATGCATCCTTCCGGTGCAGATTTATTGGCCACGGAGTCTTTGTAATCACCGAGTTGCCTGTAATATTGTCATTGTGTTAGAAATCATACTTAATTTGACAATATATATATATATATATACCATACAAAATTATGTTACCTTTCAACCGGGTACATCCACGTGTAGTGCCAGACATTGACCGATGGCTAGGGAAGGTGGGTCATGAGGTGAGGCATGAGGTCAAAAAAGTTTGGAGGAAATATTCGCTCAAACTTGCACAAGATATAGATGATCTCATCTTGCATTTTACGCAAATCAGGTCTCTTCACTTCTCTCGTACATAATTTCTGGAAAAATCTTGACAATGCAACACACGGCTCGACCACCTGTTTTGGTAAGTACGGTCGAATAAATACCGGAAATAGGCGTTGGAGTAAGATATGACAATCATGACTCTTCAAACCAGTTAACTTGTTCTCCCTGAAATTAACACATCTTCCTATATTTTCAGCATACCCGGTAGAATACCTAGCAGTCTTTATCCAGCAAAATATCTCAGTTCTCTGCTCGGCAGTGATGGTGTAAGCTGCCTTAGGCATTTTTTGTTTTCCCTTGAAAGTTTTCAACCACAAATGTTTTCTTATGCTCATTTCTTCCAAACCTTTGCGTGCTTTTGGCCCGTCTTTGGTCTTTCCATCCCAACCTAAGGTTGTCCCAACCACACTTTCACAAACATTCTTTTCAATGTGCATGACATCCAAGAAGTTCCTTATCAGTAACTTGGACCAGTAAGGCAATTCCCAGAATATACTTTTGTGCGACCAATACTTATACCTGTCGGGCCTTTCAGGAGTTGCTGCAATCACATCAGGATGGTTGCTAAGCTGACCAAAATCGTACTCATTAAGAATCGATAGTATTTCATCACCTGTCCACTGTCGTGGTGGCTCGCCCATTTCTATAGTACCATCAAATGCTGCAGCATCCATACGCCACTCATGTTCCCTCTCAAGCCATATCCGATGACGCATTCGGATAACTTTCCTACAGTGGTACCTAGCACAATCTGCATTCAAACACACTGGAAAACCTCTATATCCGCTAATAACAGATCCAGACAGCATTCCATATGCAGGAAAATCACTAATAGTGCCGATACACATGGCGTGCAAGTAGAACGTCTCGGACGAATAACTGTCGTACGTGGGATGACCTTGCTCCCACAACAATTTCAGCTCCTCTATCAAAGGTCTCATATACACATCGATACACTTTCCCGGGTATCCCGGCCCCGGGACTAACAAGGTCAACATATTATACTCCTTCCGCATACACATCCACGGAGGAAGATTGTAAGGAATCACTACAACAGGCCATATGGTATATGAAAGACTCATGTTACCAAAAGGGTTGAAACCATCAGATGCAATCCCGAGCCTCACATTTCGGATATCTGTAGAAAAATTCGGATACTCCCTATCTATATGCTTCCACGCCTCTCCATCCGAAGGGTGTATCATAGTATCCCTGTCATTAGTGCGCGGCTCGGCATGCCATCTCATTGCTTTTGCCGTGTGAGGAGACATGAAAAGCCGTTCCAACCTGTCCTTCAGTGGAAAATACCAAAGTACCTTCACCGGTTTCTCTTTTCCAGAAGGAGTGATCCTATATCTCTCTGTATCACATACAGGACATCTCGTGATGTCTTCATTAGGATGCCCCCAGAATAGAACACAATCATACATGCAGACGTGGATCTTAATGTAGGAAAGACCAAGATCTTTCAAAATTCGTCTCATTTTTGTATATGTATTAGGAAGATGATGGCCCTGTGGAAGCATATTACTCGGAAGCTCCAAGTAATCATCTACAGACTTGATGGATGATCTGTTTTCCACCTTTAATCTCATCGTTTCCATGACACAATCAAGAACAGTCATCTTACACCTTGGGTATAGAGGGGTCTGTTGGAGTTGAATTAGCTTGTTGTACCTGTCAAGCCCAGCAGTATTGCAAGGCAACGGTCTACGGGGTCGTGGGATTGGCTCAGTTGGTACAAACATCTCGGAAAAACCAAACACATCATCAATCAACCTCCTCTTCGGATCGGTGAACCCGTCGTTACCACTAAATTGTCCGTGATCATACGGAATAACAGAATTCGGTGCTTCACCGTGGTATATCCAACATGTATATTTACTCCAAAAACCATTCTTCTTTAGGTGTTCCCAGACCTCATCAAATGGAAAACGAAACATATCACTGCGACATCTACATTTATTACACGGACAGTAGTGCAACGTATTACCACTGTCGTGCTCTTTTACAAATCTCATAAACTGCTTCATCTCATCCATTACACTTGGATCCCATTTTCGTAACCCAATCCAACTCTTGTCCATCCTGAAAATGTATAAATTTTTCAATATTAATCCAACTAACTAAGATTGTTCAAATTATAAATGAAATCACAACAAACAATTGATCATAATGAATATCATCATAAAACTTAATCGGTATACATAAAAGCTTTCGAATGTACAACATGAATAATACAAAGTTTCGAAATCACAATAAAAAATACAATAAAATACGTACCTTAATCGAAATGGTGATTATAACAACCGGTAGAAACCTTCGTCTCCAGCTAGCACAACTCAAAGTAGCAACTCACAAGTTTTTTCAGGAATAACTGACAGGATCGGGAATAGAAATGTGCTCTTTAGCGGGGAGAGGGGCAAGATTGGGTTGGTGTTCCGTGAACTATATATAATTTTTACTTGGAGGTTTAGCCGACGACTTGATCTAGGTCGTCGGCTAAACCCCATTTTTTTTTCGAAAGGCTTTAGCCGACGGCCTAGATCTTGCCGTCGGCTAAAATGTGATTTTTTTTTGGGAAAGGGTTTTAGCCGATGACTTGATCTAGGTCGTCGGCTAGACCTGGCAAACGGGCGGGCCCGGCCCAAACGGGCCGGGCATAAAACGGGCGGGCCTTTTTTGGGCCGGGCCAAAAAGGCCCGGTTTTTCCTGGGCCAAAATTATTAGGCCCGTGGCCCGCCCCGCGGGCCTCGACTTTTTTTTTTTGAAATATTAATTCTGAAATAAATATACAAATATTTTTCGATCCTTAATTATTATATTATTCACTATACTATCACAATCAGATAAATAAATATACAATTATTTTTATTTGATAATTACATTATTTACTACACTACCATAATCAAAAGACAAATATACAAATATTTTTATTTGATCATCATATCATTTATCACTACTAATTTCTTATAAAATCATAAAATAATATTATTATTGATATGAGATACTACAAATAATCACAAAGTCCCAAAAAAATAAAATTACATCAATAATTAACATATAGATGTATTATAATCTAACAAACAAGGAAAAAAAATTAAATATTATAATTACACATAACATAAATTAAAAAAAAAAAAAAAATTGGGCTGGGCGGGCCGCCCGCGGGCCGGGCCTCTATGGGCGGGCCAAATCTGGGCCGGGCCAAAAAGGCCCGGGTTTTTTTGGGCTAATAATATGCAGCCCAATGCCCGCCCAAAAACGGGCGGGCTGGCCCGGCCCGCGGGCCTGGGCCTATTTTGCCGGGTCTATCGTCGGCTAAAATCGTTTTTTTTTTTGGAAAAAGGTTTAGCCGACGACCCAAATCAAGTCGTCGGCTAAAACTTTTTTTTTTTTCCGTCGGCTAAAGCCTTTCAAGGTCGTCGGCTAAACATCTTTACTATAGCCGACGACTATGTTGTACTTTAGCCGACGACCTAGATGAAGTCGTCGGCTAAAAGTGTTTAGCCGACGGCAACCCGAGTCGTCGGCTAAAGTGGAAAGTTTAGCCGACGACACTTTTAAGTCGTCGGTCGTTTTTTTTCGAGTCGTCGGCTAAAGTCCTTTTTTTGGTAGTGTGAGCTTTCCTCAATCAAATGTAGCCTTAAACTTTCAACTAGTTTCTCAAGAATTAAATATTTATCGTCAATAAATTAATTCAATATTAAGTGAACTTCTTTTTCAAAAAAACTAGTTTCCAACATTTAGATGAGATATAAATAATCAGGATCGGCTCAAGCCCAAAACCGATAAAGCTAGGACTTTAGGCCACAAAAAAATTATTATAAAAAAAGCCCCAAATATTTTATAAATAGGAAAAAAGGACATTTTTTAGAAAATAAAAAAAGTTATTAAAAAATAAAAAGCCTCATTTTTAAGTTCGCTTTAAATAATGTTGTGTGGAGCTTAACGAGAAGAGACAGGCAATGAAGGAAAGTCTCAGCGCCTAAAGACAGAATTAGTCGGAGCTACGTGTGGAGATTTAACTCCACTTCTAATTATAATATTAATACCTTTTCCCTCCCTTTTTCTTTTTTTCTTCAAAAGCAATGAGTGGTTTTTGCCTTAGGGCGAAAGAAGTGCACATGAATTGTGAACAGCATTCTTTTGGTGAAAGAGTGGAAGGTCGGAAAGACTTATAATTTTTCCGGACTTTCCGCTTAAAGTTTTAAAGGTTGGTATTTCATTTTAAAACAGTTAAAATGTTCCTGAGGTCCCTTAACTTAATTTTAGATAACGATTTAGTCCTTTATCTTTTTTTTCCCAACTAAGTCCTTTATCTTTCCAATTTTAAGCAAAGTTAGCTTTTTCCGTTGGTCTCCGTTAACTGTTGTCCAGGTGGCTGTTAAGTTGCTGACTATCACCTGCGTGGCTATAAATATTCCTACGTGTCAAATCTCTAACCTATGTGTCAATTTTCCTAGCCTACGTGGCGGAGTTCTTCCCCAAACTGCTGACTGTAGCCGTCTTTCTAATCATGTCCGCTGCCTTGTGCGGCGGGCTTTCTTCAATTTTAGTATATCGTGGTCTGCATCTCTCGCGACTGATTTCTTATTGGAAGCGGGTCACTTTTATTTCGCCTGTGGGATTTCCGAATTCTCTCGCCGCAGATTCATGGCCGGAAAGAGAGGTAAATCAAAGGGGCAACGGGATGCCCAAGGACTTATGAATGATGGTTTACAGGCAGTTCTTCCTGGACCAGGGACTGTTCGTCCGACTTGCAGCCCCTCACAAGGTAATTCGGCGGTCCCTACTCAGAATTTTATTGTGGGAGATGTTGAGAATCGTAAATTGGTGGAGGGTGGACCGTCCATTTGCAGGGACGGGAACCCTGCGCCATTTTTTATTTCTGTTTCGGATGCTAGGCCATTACAGGCTGCTCCTTCTCAAAATCAGACTGAATCCGCTCGTAAGGTGTCTGATGAAAGTTCTGGCCGAGAATTGCCTTCTGTACAGTGTTTCCAGCGGCTTGGCTGCTGACCCCGGGGAAGAAATCCGCCACATAGGCTAGGAAAATTGACACATAAGTTAGAGATTTGACACGCAGGAATATTTATAGCCACGTAGGTGATAGTCAGCAACTTAACAGCCACCTGGACAACTGTTAACGGAGACCAACGGAAAAGGCTAACTTTGCTTAAAATTGGAAAGATAAAAGACTTAGTTGGGAAAAAAAAAGATAAAGGACTAAATCGTTATCTGAAATTAAGTTAAGGGACCCCAGGAGCATTTTAGCCTTTTAAAATTTATCTTTTTAAAAAAGATTATACTCCCTCCGTCCCACCGATCTTGGTTCATATTCTTTTTTGGGCCGTCCGAAAATAGTTGGTTATTTCCTTTTTAAGACACATTTATCTCTCACAACATTAAATAATATATATTCATACTATTACTTTACACACTACTTTTCAGCTTTTCTTAAATCCCGTGCGGAAAAGCAAATGCTCAAGATGGGTGGGACGGAGGGAGTATTTAATATTGTTTATCCGCTTAAAAGTTTGTATTTCATTTTAAAAAATTTATCTTTTTAAAAAAGATTATATTTAATATTTTTATACAATCAAATAAAACAATTACAATAACATCACTTGATCTCCACCACACACTTACCACTAATACTTTTTATTTTCAATTCCAACCACATTCATAATCAATATTTACACAGATCAAACAATCACGCTCACATAAATTGTTGTACTTTCACTCGATCTACTAACTGTCGATTAGGATAGAAAGTAGCAACAGAGCGAAACTAATTGGAAGTTGGAACCAGTGGCCTTAGCCCAGTAGCCGCAGATCCTCCACTTTATGTGAGAGACCCAGGTTTGGGTCCCCTCGTGAACAAGAATTTCTAGGGGTTATGACTCTTTAGTCTTTGATTAGGGAGAGACCCTGACTTCCTGGTAGATAAGATAAAAATTGAGGTTCTCAAGCGGCATCATGAGAGGCCTGATCTCGGGTGAACAATTTTTGGGGGACGACTTTCTGTTCCTGTAGTTGATGATATTTAATCTGAAAAGCCATATAAATTGTTAAAGTCTGGGGTTCCATCTCAAAACTAATTGGCACTAAGAGGAGTAGTGGGTGATTTTTATATATTGAATGCAAGACTTGTAATTACCTGATATGGGATTAATGCTTCAACACGCCTCTTCACGCGTAGCTGGAGTCAAGGCTTACATCGTGGATTTTTTAACAGGGGTGGCGTGGAGATAGAATATCGTGGGTCGTTGTTCTCGCACATATAAATAGTCTGCTCTGATATCATGTTAAAGTCTGAAATTCCATCTCAAAATCAATCGACAATGAAATGAGTAGCTTAAAATCTTTATGTATCGAACGCAAAACTTATAATTACCCGATATGAAATTAATACTTTAATACTACAGTAAAACCTCTCAAAAAGAATACTCTATTAAGAAATAAACTCTATTTAAGAATAAAAATTTATGGTCCCAATATGGAATAAACTCCATATTGTCATAATTCATATATTTTCAAATCGCAACATAAGGAAATACACCTCCATTTAGGAATAAATCATAATAAAATACATATATATATATATATATAATTTTTACAATAGAATTAAGTTGATCTAAAATACTTGTTCAAGGTTGATTGTGACAAAGATTTAATCTTTTGTGTTGTAAACATATCCTTCAACTTGTGTGTGCCCATTAGCGCGTCCAAATTGTAATATCCGTACTTTCTATTTGACCACCTTTGTAAGCCACTTGTCTCCCCGATTATCCTCATTGCGCTGCTGGCCCATCGCTGTCTGCATGCGGTCAACCACTTGAGCGAACTGGGTCATCTGAGCGAACACCTGATGAAGCACCCCTGGCATGTTAGGATTTGCGTTGTCGTTCGCTGATCCCTGTTGTCCTCCAGAATGGGAATCGGTTCGACTAGCCGATAATTCTGGGGTAGTCGCTGAATCCTCCTGTCTCGCATTACCATGTCCGCGCCCACGACCGCATCCGCGTCCACGACCACGTCCGCGTCCGCGTCCACGACCTCCCCTCAACATACTGTAAACACGAATACTCAATATTCAGGGCAAAATTTTCAAAAATAAAGTCCGCCAATATTCACAAAACAGGATTTAAGTAAAACGGTAGTATAGGAGATTAGGAGACTTACAATCACGGTCCACATGACGACGCTGGCTGAGCAGTGATGTTACAAACGACCCGTAAATCAAATAATGTAAACAGACCCAACTAAACCCGACTGCCAAGATATCCATGAATCTTAGCTCCGATACCATATTCTGTAACACCTCAAGATATTCGGAATAATTACAGCGCCGTAAACCCTTTAAGTAAGAATTTACAAGGCTAATTTGAAGAAATGTAAAAATAATGCAACAATACTATTAAAGTTCAAAATACAAAACCGGTTCAAACATATAAAATGAGTCCATTATTACAACCATCTCAAAATATTAATAAGACACGCGTACTCGAGTACTGAAAATGAACCAGAAAGACAAGTCACAACAACAACAAACATCACTGAGCCCCTTCGTCGTCACGTCGGTACTGTGGCTATTTTCCCGCTCTTCGGCTATGTGAACATCAAAACAAATGTCCACCCCCGAAGGGGTTCGAAAAACGATGCTAGTACAAGTATCATATTACACAAATCGAAAATGCAACAAGCATAACAGAATACACAATACGGACTTCTGCTACCGGAATCCAACAATACGAATCAACATGATTCCATTAACACAACATGGATATTCCAATGATCCAGCACCCTCAGTATAGATCCCAAGATGATCCCGTCGAACCAACACGAGGTGGAAAACCCGTCCAATGATCCAGCGCCCTCAGCATAGATCCCAAGATGATCCCATCGGACCAACACGAGGTGGACATCTGATCCAGCGCCCTCAGCATAGATCGCACAACATACACAAACACAACTTATGCATACATATATGCAAAATCGCTATGTCCATCAACATGAACATACAAGTAATCGATAACGAATATCATGACAATTCAACGAAATAAATCCCATGTTCAACAACATGAATAAACCATATGCATGCTCAAAATCCCAACATTAACAATTTCAAAATACGATACTTGCCTCAGATATGGCAAGAATTAAATACTCCCACGAATGTCACACGTCCGAAGGTCGTCGCCCCTCGATCGATCACCTTGTACAAGAGAATAACAAAGAATTCAATAATCCTCCCGAAACTAATGCACGAGTACCGAACTCCTTAAGTTATAATCGAGTTATCAATAACGGACAATCGGTTCTCGGTCCTATTTTCCGACGAGTACTAAGTTTGGAAAAAGGCACGCGAATTAAAGAGGTCGTAATGGAACACCAAGTCGGTTTCTACAATTCCAAATACATTCATCATATTATTATATCCCGTGTTCCAACTCTAATTTCGATTATTAACTCGAATGCTTGGTTTGGTTGCTACTACGATACATAACGAGATAATCACGTACAATCAAATTCTAGGTTAAAACATCTCTACGATTCTTGTTCTTCCGTGGTTAATTCTTCTTATCAAACTCTTCATTTAAAATGATTGTTCCCAATATCCTTGCTTAGTTCTAACTATCCTCAAGAAGATTAACAACAAGTCTTTCTAAGGCAAGAATCTAATAGAACACCCTTCACATTCAACTACTTGAATCCATCTTACACAGGGGTAAACCTTAGCATGTGTTCCCCAAAAGAGTGTTACGAAAACATCATCAAGCTAGTTCATATCAAGAAATTCCATTCTAAGGTTGGTAAGGATTATGGCTCAACTTAGTATCAAAGAAAACCTTAATTCAACCAATACAATCCTCTTTAAACGTGGTGTTGGATTCATTTGACACAACAAGCTCAATAATCTCAGGGAAAAGTTCATAAGATAACTAAGAATGAAATCTCCATCTTGGTATAGAGTTAACATACCTCAAAGAAGGGAAGAACAATGAAATCCTTGAAGAAACTCTTCACCGGAAGCTTTATCTCCAATCCACAAGGTCTAAGCTTCTCAAAATCGGATTAAGTGTAACACCCCCAATCCACTCAGGGATATTACACGCCGTAGACCCTCTCCTCGAGGATCTACCAGGCTGGTAACAACATTTAACATCTCGACAATGCCTTCAAGGCAAAAATGACTCAGTAGACCGATTTGGTCTTTCAATAAATACATACAACTCGAATACAACTCATGCCCACGCAGGGGTCAAAATACAACCACACCCGTACAACGGGAAAAATATAGCAGCGGAAAATAAAGTACAACTATACCAATACGGCATCAACGGGTCCTCGTGTGATTAGTATCGTTCATCTTTCATCATCCTTCATGCCGACCCTGTGCTCTGCTCCAAAACCTGAATGCAATACAGACATCCACCCCCCGAATACTCGGGGATAGCAAAACTCCACTGTTTTGCTAGTGCAAGTACAAGTGCAAAAATACGAGCCATACAATACAAGTTCCAAGAACAATAATAATCAGGAATCCTCAAAGATCCAAACGTAAAGAAAAGTACTTCCCGAGGCAAGAGTTTGGGTAAACATTTCCAAAACCAAAAGATCGCAATTAGGGGAAACAATTTACAAAACAGTTCAAAATGCCATCGAGAGTTTTAATAGAAAGCAATTTAGGATTATAAAATCCTTCTCTTTCCAAAAATCAATAGGGTCACAGCCCAAATGTTTTGTTTTCACAAATAGAAAACCGACAATAATTCACAGGGCCAGAGCCCAACATCACGTGTCCTCGACGGACATAAAATCAACAAAACATAATCGCACACGCGCATCGCCTAGGACCGGGACGAAGCCACGAATCCCACTCGAGGCCTCTAAGGACCCTCTCGAGCTGGCCACATTCATAAAACAAACCAAGCACCACACGTCACCTAGGACCGGGACGAAGCCACGAATCCCACTCGAGGCCTCAAAGGACCCTCCCGAGCTGGCTAGCGAAACAAATCACACACATCTCACGGTTGGATCAATCGCTTGTTGCATCCTGGCCACATGATCACATGCCATGTGCCACCGTAGATTATCTCAGGCTCTCACGGTTGGATCAATCACTTGTTGCATCCTGACCACATGATCACGTGCCATGTGTCACCGTAGACCTTAAACCATATCCACACATTCACACAATCAACATATCACATCAAGGATATTCAAACAATTCGCCCAGAGGCCTCAAACACTTAGCAAAACACCACGTCAATCCACAACGCACTGAAAAGAGATAATATACGTACACACGTATTATCAAGCGCAACATCAACACCAAACATATCCAAATATCCACGTAGTCACTTACAACCCACACAATTACAAAACACACGCGTTTTGAAAGAGAGCCTTTAACCAGGCTAATCGAATCTTTTGAAAACTCGTTTCAAACAATCAAACAAACATACAAAGACGATCACCAATTATCATATTCACAAAACAAGAATAGTATGGACAAGGTACTTGCCTCAAAATCGGCACGAAAGTATCCCGACGAACACGGCTCAACCGGAAAGCTTCGAAACGCCCAATGCTATCGAAACGGAAGACGACGACGAACGAAAGGGTTCAACACGGTTTCTTCGCAAGAAACACGACCCTAACATCATACAATCAATAAATCATCGATCATACGAGGAAGAATAATCGTAGAACGCCCGAAAACCCCTCTAAGACATTTTACCGGACACCTTCAAGGCGTCGGTCAAGAACTCGACTCAAACAACGAATCGATACGATCCAACCATGGAATAACAAGGTAAAAGATATAATACATCTAAATAATCATCAATCCATCATAATCCTAAGTTAAATCGGATTAAACGGACGAAATCAACCAAAATACCCAAATTCCCCAAAACTAGATTTCAAGAAATCTAACCTTGATTCGGTAGATCGGAGGAGGTTACCGGATGATTGGTTGATGCTATAAACTCAAGAACTTCATGGATTGGATGTATGACAACATGCCTCCATGATCCATAAGTCTCCAACCGCGGAAGAGGAGGAAGGAAGTGGGAAAAACGAGAAGAAAATGAAGTCTGGCCGAGCCCAGGCTATATATAGCCGGCAGGGTTACGGCCGTAACCGGCAGGCCTTACGGCCGTAACTCGGACACCTTACGGCCGTACTCGGCAGGCCTTACGGCCATAACCGGCATTCGTCAAAAATCTGCCCAGCACCAGCCGGACACTTACGACCGTAACTCGCACACCTTACGGCCAGAATCGGCCAAAATCCGCCCGGCCGCCAGACGGCCGCATTCGATCACGCTTACGGCCGTAACTCGGACACCTTACGGCCGTAACCGGCACCTTACGGCCGTAACTCGGCCAGGCCAGGCCCTGCTCCGGCCGTGACTCGGCCGTGGCCACTCCGACGGCCCGGACGACCCCGAAACCCGAACCTGAGTAAAAATCGAAGATACGGTTACGAAGTACTCGCAAAGACGAATCCAAGCACTAAGAGAACACACGATTCCGACCATCCGAAGTGTCGGAATTCGACAACGGAAGTAATTACCCCAAACTTTGGGAAATTACAAAAATGGCCCAAAACGTCCGAAAATTATGATACGTGATCAAAACACCGAACCAAGGCTCGCAACATGAATAATAACATTAAATGAACTTGCGAGAAACTCGAAACAACAGTTTCGGACGAGATTCGCAAGAATCGAGCTCAAGTGCGGAAAAGTCGCTAAAAAGCACGGAACTCAACAAAACGACACCGAAACGAACTCGGATGACAAAAAGTGCAGAATTAATCATTCTCGAAATGACGAAACGGTCATGAGCGAGTCGTCAAAACGGACTTCCGCCGAAAAAAAGAAAATTACCGAAATTCGAAATTGCGGATATTACATTCTACCCTCCTTAAAAGAAGTTTCGTCCCGAAACTTAAAACAAGTAGGGAGAACCAATATCCCCGCCAGGAAAACTCGACGAGATACACAAAAATAGGAAACTCGCGCCCAACGGCGAAACGCTGCAAGAAACGCAAAGAGACATACGGCGTGAAAACACGCTCCACGACGACCAACACAACGTCGCCGTTAGGGATACAATAAAACCAACAAATGACAAGCGTCATCAAACGGATAATATAGCCAAGTCAATTATCCGACAATCACTAAACACAACGAACGAAAGTCAGTATGATTGACCAACCCAACGGTACATCAATCGAAACGCGAGCCAATCGCTGAACTAATACGGAATTCCACCGCCCAAGGGTTAGAAGATCGAAACGAGACTAATTTCCCGAACTTAAGGGAATTAGGAAGGAGTCTGAACGCTCAACAATCACGAAACGAGATCAACAAAAACCGAACAATCAAACGATCGAACCACAAAGATCGAGACAACAAAAATCGAACGATCATGCTCGAATCACGAAGAACAATAAAAATTCAAACAACAACTCCAAGGTTCACATCTAGACTCGAGACAATATATGATCCGGTGAAAACAACAACATATGCATTCACATAAGATCCACATGAGAGGGAATAGAAATTGAAAAGTCATAATGACAAATGAGTTATTAGAAACAATACCACGCTCGTTCGATCAACAAAAGCAAGGGGCAAGACAAGCTCGTAAAATGTCAACGAACATAAGCGAGTCGACAGAGTCGAAAATACGAAGTTCCAAATCCGATCCACTTCGATTAAAAGAACTAGTAGAACCAAAGATGCTACTTAGAACAAGGTTCACAAGAATCGAACCGAACTCGGAAAAGTCACAGCGATAACTAGATCGACCCAAAACAAGATCACAGCTCGTTCGAACGATGAAACCGAAATACAGAACAAGCTCAGACAATATCAACGAACACGGGCGAATCGATAGACTGGAGAAAGAGAAAATAGAGAAGCCAAAAATAATACGGGTATTATATTCGACCTCTTCTAAAAGAAAGTCGTCCCCGCAACTCACAATAACGGAAACAAGGTAACAACACAAAAAGCAACCGACAGAAAATCTCCTATGGGCCTCTCAAAGCCGATTCTGATATCTGTGCTGAAGCGCGAACTCCGAAAGTCTCGGTAGCCAATTCGCAAAACTGAATTCGGTGTCCCTCGAGTCCACACTCGAAATGTGTTACTGACGAGAAGGACAAATTGCACGTACATTCCCCCGGCACATCACGGTTGAAACGCCTCGGCTCGGCATACCGAAAATACAAATGCTAGATACAATGGAACATAACACCGCAAAACAACATACCGGAGATGCCAACTCAGCACAACGAGGAATCATAACACATATCATATATAACGATCACCATCGTAAAGTAATACACACACAAACACTACAACAACGATGGTATCGTTCGGCGACCTCAACGGCCCGAACGATAACCAGCACATAATTACAAACATCGTGAAACAATCACACATGTGCATAAACGCACAAAAATCCAAGCTTTAACAACCCACACTCGTGCGACAACACGCAAATCACCACGAGGTGATAAACAGTAAACACCAGTTCACACCTCTCACAGAGGGCTAGTACAACAAATGCGTGGCAACGCCTCGACATTCATGCCACCAATTCGATCATACTCGGGAGTAACATCATAACGACAAAGCAAACATCATACATACATATCCAGCCCTCAAACGGGAATGGATAGGTTTTTAAAATGAAAACATCCTTTTGAAAATAATTTAGGAAAAATGCCGGTTGATCTTGAGTATCACCTTTCAAGAAAAAGTACAAACGTGAAACATCGTTATCGAGACTTTGGAGAACCATCTCGCATTTGATAAAAATGAGGACACTTTCTTTTCGTGAAAAACTTTCGGAAATATTCGACCCTCGGGTCTAAGTAAAAGTGTTTATAAAACATTGAAAATATCTCAAAACATTTTTGGGCCCTCGAGGTAGAAGAATTTTGAAACATATTGTGGCACCTTGGATGTACCACGAGAAAATAATTCATTTTAAAAGTACGTCTCGAAATTTATTTTCTAAGATACTCAAGTTTTTTCTTTTTTTTTAAAGATAATTCAATGGGCTAGAATGCCCAAAAATTTCAGGTAATTACACAAAATATTATAGCGCCGTGGGTCCCGCTCCGGAACTCACCAGGCTAAAAACCATTTACAAAAACGCCAAAAAGGTCGATGACGGTAATATTTCAAAAACTCACGAAAGCCATTTACAAAATACTAAATACCGTCATAAGAATTTCGTCAAAGCGGTCAAGGCCATAATGCCAAAAACTCGGTTAAGGGAATCGGTTTTCGAAATAAAACTCGGTCGGTAAAATACCGAAAGTCATTACAAAAGAACTCACGCAGCGGATAAAAGAAATAAAGTTCAACATGCACAATCCATCAACACTACTCCTCATATGAACGAAATATGAGAGTCAAATAACCACATATCACGAAATCAAAACCCGTAAGAGGATTCCGTCACTTAACAAATAATCATAAAAATAGCTCGTGTCACACGAGGCACAACACAAACAAGGGAGACTTACATTCACAGGTCGCACGAAGATGATGATCGCCCACGATACTAATCACGACCAACAAACTCAGACGACGCGTCGCGACACGACTTAGTCAGACAAAATCCGACAAGACAAAACTCAACAGACACCATTGACCCGACAGCCTAGGTTTCCACAACCTAAGCTCCGATACCATTTATGTAACACCCCCAATCCACTCAGGGATATTACACGCCGTAGACCCTCTCCTCGAGGATCTACCAGGCTGGTAACAACATTTAACATCTCGACAATGCCTTCAAGGCAAAAATGACTCAGTAGACCGATTTGGTCTTTCAATAAATACATACAACTCGAATACAACTCATGCCCACGCAGGGGTCAAAATACAACCACACCCGTACAACGGGAAAAATATAGCAGCGGAAAATAAAGTACAACTATACCAATACGACATCAACGGGTCCTCGTGTGATTAGTATCGTTCATCTTTCATCATCCTTCATGCCGACCCTGTGCTCTGCTCCAAAACCTGAATGCAATACAGACATCCACCCCCCGAATACTCGGGGGTTAGCAAAACTCCACTGTTTTGCTAGTGCAAGTACAAGTGCAAAAATACGAGCCATACAATACAAGTTCCAAGAACAATAATAATCAGGAATCCTCAAAGATCCAAACGTAAAGAAAAGTACTTCCCGAGGCAAGAGTTTGGGTAAACATTTCCAAAACCAAAAGATCGCAATTAAGGGAAACAATTTACAAAACAGTTCAAAATGCCATCGAGAGTTTTAATAGAAAACAATTTAGGATTATAAAATCCTTCTCTTTCCAAAAATCAATAGGGTCACAGCCCAAATGTTTTGTTTTCACAAATAGAAAACCGACAATAATTCACAGGGCCAGAGCCCAACATCACGTGTCCTCGACGGACATAAAATCAACAAAACATAATCGCACACGCGCATCGCCTAGGACCGGGACGAAGCCACGAATCCCACTCGAGGCCTCTAAGGACCCTCCCGAGCTGGCCACATTCATAAAACAAACCAAGCACCACACGTCACCTAGGACCGGGACGAAGCCACGAATCCCACTCGAGGCCTCAAAGGACCCTCCCGAGCTGGCTAGCGAAACAAATCACACACATCTCACGGTTGGATCAATCGCTTGTTGCATCCTGGCCACATGATCACATGCCATGTGCCACCGTAGATTATCTCAGGCTCTCACGGTTGGATCAATCACTTGTTGCATCCTGACCACATGATCACGTGCCATGTGTCACCGTAGACCTTAAACCATATCCACACATTCACACAATCAACATATCACATCAAGGATATTCAAACAATTCGCCCAGAGGCCTCAAACACTTAGCAAAACACCACGTCAATCCACAACGCACTGAAAAGAGATAATATACGTACACACGTATTATCAAGCGCAACATCAACACCAAACATATCCAAATATCCACGTAGTCACTTACAACTCATACAATTACAAAACACACGCGTTTTGAAAGAGAGCCTTTAACCAGGCTAATCGAATCTTTTGAAAACTCGTTTCAAACAATCAAACAAACATACAAAGACGATCACCAATTATCATATTCACAAAACAAGAATAGTATGGACAAGGTACTTGCCTCAAAATCGGCACGAAAGTATCCCGACGAACACGGCTCAACCGGAAAGCTTCGAAACGCCCAATGCTATCGAAACGGAAGACGACGACGAACGAAAGGGTTCAACACGGTTTCTTCGCAAGAAACACGACCCTAACATCATACAATCAATAAATCATCGATCATACGAGGAAGAATAGCCGTAGAACGCCCGAAAACCCCTCTAAGACATTTTACCGGACACCTTCAAGGCGTCGGTCAAGAACTCGACTCAAACAACGAATCGATACGATCCAACCATGGAATAACAAGGTAAAAGATATAATACATCTAAATAATCATCAATCCATCATAATCCTAAGTTAATTCGGATTAAACGGACGAAATCAACCAAAATACCCAAATTCCCCAAAACTAGATTTCAAGAAATCTAACCTTGATTCGGTAGATCGTAGGAGGTTACCGGATGATTGGTTGATGCTATAAACTCAAGAACTTCATGGATTGGATGTATGACAACATGCCTCCATGATCCATAAGTCTCCAACCGCGGAAGAGGAGGAAGGAAGTGGGAAAAACGAGAAGAAAATGAAGTCTGGCCGAGCCCAGGCTATATATAGCCGGCAGGGTTACGGCCAGAATCGGCAGCCTTACGGCCGTAACTCGGACACCTTACGGCCGTACTCGCAGCCTTACGGCCGTAACCGCATTCGTCAAAAATCGCCAAGACCAAATGGACACTTACGACCGTAATCGCACACCTTACGGCCAGAATCGCCACAAATCCGCCCGGCCAGACGGCCGTACCCGATCACGCTTACGGCCGTAACTCGGACACCTTACGGCCGTAATCGCACCTTACGGCCGTAACTCGGCCGAGCCAGCTCGCCTCCGTGACTCGCCGTGTAGCCACTCCGACGGCCGGACGACCCCAAACCCGAACACGAGTAAAAATCGAAGATGCGGTTACGAAGTACTCGCAAAGACGAATCCAAGCACTAAGAGAACACACGATTCCGACCATCCGAAGTGTCGGAATTCGACAACGGAAGTAATTACCCCAAACTTTGGGAAATTACAAAAATGGCCCAAAACGTCCGAAAATCACGATACGTGATCGAAACACCGAACCAAAGCTCGCAACATGAATAATAACATTAAATGAACTTGCGAGAAACTCGAAACAACAGTTTCGGACGAGATTCGCAAGAATCGAGCTCAAGTGCGGAAAAGTCGCTAAAAAGCACGGAACTCAACAAAACGACACCGAAACGAACTCGGATGACAAAAAGTGCAGAATTAATCATTCTCGAAATGACGAAACGGTCATGAACGAGTCGTCAAAACGGACTTCCGCCGAAAAAAAGAAAATTACCGAAATTCGAAATTGCGGATATTACATTAAGATGATGATGTGAGTGATAATTTTCAGAGCATGAAATTCGGACAAGGTGAGGGTTAAAAATGAAGTGGGGGTCGAGTTCTATAAATAGAATTATAAGACATTACGTACGTTACCCAATGTCAATTACGTACGTAATCGCATTAGCGTACGCTATACTCGAACATTAACATATGTTAACGTCTGGCCAGATCTCACTGGACAGTTTCTGGTATTGGCTTACGTACGTTATAACACATGCCTTACGTACGTAATGTATAGGACCTTAGCGTATGCTAAAAACCACCCTTAGCGTACGTTAAGTCCGTTGACTAGCATAGCTGGAAAGCCGTCCAGGTTCATGCGAGTGATCTCCTCGCATCTTCGTCAGGCCCCACACGCCGACCCTTGTTTGATTCCGAGTTGACTATGTTTACGTACGTTAAGCTATACCTGTAACGTACGTTATACTACAGTCGTATCGAACGTTATGGTCATCCTTTAGCATACGTTAAGACGTGCATAATTATGCATGCATGCATGGTAAAAGAATACAAAAAAAAACGTAGGGATACGAGTACGGGAACTGATCATCGATTAATATGTCACAAACTCGAATCTTACAAGATCGAATACAGGATAAATACACATTAATTTTCTGGGCATTACATACTACCCCTCTAAAAAGAAATTTCGGCCCGAAACTTAAAACGAAAACAATTCCGGGTATCTCGACCTCATATTATATTCCATCTCCCAAGTTTCTTCTTCGACTCCATGTCGAGACCACTGAACTTTAACCAAGGAGATCGGTTTATTCCTCAATTGCTTGACTCGACTCTCAAGTATCTTGATTGGCTTTTCTTTGAACGAGCCATCATTAGCCACTTCAATCTCGCCAAAATCAATGATATGACTGGGATCCAATACATATTTACGCAATTGGGATACGTGGAATACATTATGGACGTGACTCAATGATGGCGGTAAGGCCAACCTATATGCCAACTCTCCAACTCTCTCGAGGATATCAAATGGTCCGATATATCTCAGACTCAGCTTACCTTTCCTCCCAAAACGGAAAATTCCCCGGGTAGGGGAAACCTTCAATAGTACATGGTCCCCAATCTCAAACTCTAGTGGGCGACGACGCATATCAGCATAAGACTTCTGTCGACTCTGGGCAGTTAACTGTCTTTCATGAATCAGAGCTACCTTCTCTTGAGTCTGAACTATCAATTCTGGTTCCATCCCAATCAAATTAGAAGAATCATCCCAACACAGGGGCGATCTACATCTTCTTCCATACAACGCTTCAAACGGTGCCATCTTAATGGAAGCATGCCAACTATTGTTGTAGGTGAATTCAATCAACGACAAATGAACCTCCCACTCAGTTGACCAATCTAAAGCACAAGCTCTTAGCATATCTTCTACTGTATGTATAGTCCTCTCGGAATGACCGTCCATCTGAGGATGATAGGTCGTGCTAAAATTCAACTCGGTTCCTAAGGCCTTATGAACCGCCTTCCAAAAATGCGACACAAAGCGACCATCTTGATACGAAATAATGGTCTTCGGTGTACCATGCAATCGGACTATCTCTGAAATAAATACTCGTGCCAATTTCTCGGGTCCCCATGTGTCTTTAATTCCTATGAAATGAGCCGACTTGGTTAGTCGATCAACTACAACCCAAATCATGTTCATTCCTGTCTTGGTCCTTGGCATACTGGTGATGAAGTCCATCGATATATCCTCCCACTTCCACTTAAGAATCGGAAGTGGCTTCAACATTCCGGCAGGTCGCTGATGTTAAATCTTAACCTACTGACAAGTTAAACACTTCGAAACGTATTCTGCTACGTCCTTCTTCATATTTCCCCACCAGAAATTTTGTTTTAGATCCTTATACATCTTACTAGTACCCGGGTGAATAGAATAGGGCGCGCTGTGAGCTTCCTTCAGAATTGTCTGTCTCAAAACATCATCATCAGGAACACAAAGTCGACTCTGAAATCTCAGAACTCCATCATCTTGTATCACGAATCCTGGGGCCTTCCCTTTCTTTACTTCGTCACATAACCGAAGAATCAGAGAATCGTTCAACTGCTTAGATTTGATTTCCTAGACTAGTGACGGAGTTAGTTCCATCACGTATAGTTGCCCTTGGACTCCTGGTGACCATACTTCAATCCCTTCGCGGATCAGTTTTCCTTGAATGCTGATTTGGGACGTAAGCGCCTCCAGTGGTTCGAGGTAAACCCCTCTACGTCCACTGGTGCTCCACATGGGAGTAAAACGTTTTATTATAAACACTGCGTACACAACTACGTGTCTATAATCAAACCTATCCTCAGTATCGTTCACACAGATTGATACAAGGATCGTTGCTTTCAACCGTTCACACAGATTGGTCAAAGCTAACTATTGACTTGTTTCTTCACACACAGTTCCGAAGCTTCGTCTTATTCGTCTCACGCAGGTCGTAATAACTTCTTTAGTTCACACAGAACTAGGTTTTTACTCAAAGGTAAAAGTAAGGTAACCAGGTAAGAACAGCAGCTTGAATATGAAGTTCTTGAGCTGATGATGGCTGTTCTTGGTGACTGAGTATATTTCTTCTTCTTAGATGTGAATGATACTTGGAAAGATGTCATCGATGAAAACGACCACAAATTTATCCAAGTATTCTAAGAATACTCGATTCATCAATTGGATGAATACCGCAGGAGCATTGGTAAGTCCGAATGGCATCACCACGAACTCATAGTGCCCGTACCGAGATCTGAAAGCAGATTTTGGTATATCCGATTCCTTAATTCTCAACTGATGGTATCCCGATCGCAAGTCAATCTTCGAGAATATTCTGAACCCCTGTATTTGGTCAAACAAGTCGTCGATCCGTGGTATAAGATACTTGTTCTTGATTGTAACCTTATTTAGCTCCCTGTAATCAATACATAATCGGAGGGATCCATCTTTCTTCCGGACAAACAGAACGGGTGCTCCCCAAGGAGAAGCGCTAGGTTGAATGTAACCCTTCTACAATAATTCCTCCAGCTGCTTCTTTAGTTCATACATCTCGGTTGGCGCCATACGGTATGGTGCTCTGGAAATAGGAGTGGCTCCAGGCTCTAATTCGATATTGAACTCTACCTCTCTCCGCGGAGGTAACCCAGGTAGTTCGTCAGGGAATACATTTGAGAATTCGTTCACAACTGGAATAGATGAGAGCTCTACTCCTTCTTCTTTCTTCATGGCATAGCACCAAAATCGTGACAACCCTGCTTCAGTAATTTCATTGATTTCATAGCTTTGATCAATTTTACCGAGCTTCCTAGTCTCCATCCTTTGAATAATTGTTCAGATCCGTCATCAGCAATGATAGAAATGACTCTATTTCGGTAGTTTAAAATAGACCCATAACGGTTGAGCCAATCATCTCCGAGAATTAGATTGTCACCATGGATGTAAACCACAATAAGGTTTGATGGCCAATCTCTCCCTCCTATAGATACTGGAAAATCTCTAGTTTCTAGGGTTCCCACAATTCTCTCTCCGCTCGGCAAACCCATAACATAAGTCTCACAATCCAATAAACACGAGATTTTCAAACGGTGAACACAGTTTAATGATATGAAAGAATGTGTAGCTCCTGAATCGAATAAGATACTAACTGGTTGCAAAAGGATTTGAATCGTACCTGATGCAACAGCAGTGTTCTGATCGTCTGACTTCCTCATCTCGTACAGGCGCAGAGGAACGGATCCAGCACTGGATGCCTCTCTTTTCCCAACATTCTACTGCTGAAACCCACTTTGCTGCGTCTGGTTCACACTTGTCTCTTTCAGAACTGGTGCTGGAGTGCGAGTACCAAATGATCTAGTCACATTTCCGCAAAAATTCGCACGGTGCCCTTCTTGCCCACATTCAAAACAAGTCACAGAAGGAGCGGAACAATCACGCCGAACATGCCCTGTTCGACCATAGTTATAACACTTCTTCGATGCGTCCGAAACTGTTGATGTTGTCCGAAACTTCTTTCCACCTCGAGAAGGATGCGGAGATTTCCTAGACGAATAAAATGTAGACTGGCCCTTGCGGGGCCCACTACTCTTGTTCTCCGAGGAGTTGCCGGACACTTTCTGCTTCTTTGCCTCCATCGATTTCTCCACCACCGCCTCTTTCATGTCGTAGGCCAGCGCTTTGTCCTGATACTGTCGCAAGGTAGTACAATTGAATCCAGACATATACTGCTGAATCTCCAGCTTCATCCGCATATCGAAATGAAATATCTTCTCTGCCTCCGTCCTGACCAAGTGTCGCACACAAGTCAGCCGATGATTAAAAGTCTTGATTATGTCTGTCACAGATGCTTCCGAACTCTGCGGGGAGAAGAACTCTCGGACTCTAGCCTCTCTAACTGGACGAGGACAATACTGTGCTTCCATCATTAATCTGAATTCTGTCCAGTCAGCATAATGATCCTCAGGTCGAACAGCTTCCCACCAGTCAAAAGCCTCCCCAGTCAGAAAATACTGGTCAATAGGAACTTTTCGGTCATCGGTACAGTTGATCCCTGCAAATATCTTTTCCAACTCCTTCAACCAGTGATCCCAAGTAGGCATCTCAGCAGAACCGTAAAATTTTGGCGGGTGCAATTTGACCACCTGTGTAAGCCACTTGTCTCCCCGATTATCCTCGTTGCGCTGCTGGCCCATCACTGTCTGCATGCGGTCAACCACTTGAGCGAACTGGGTCATCTGAGCGACCACCTGCTGAAGCACCCCTGGCATGTTAGGATTTGCGTTGTCATTCGCTGATCCCTGTTGTCCTCCAGAATGGGAATCGGTTCGACTAGCCGATAATTCTGGGGTAGTCGCTGAATCCTCCTATCTCGCATTACCATGTCCGCGTCCGCGTCCACGACGTCCCCTCAACATACTGTAAACACGAATACTCAATATCCAGGGCAAAATTTTCAAAAATAAAGTCCGTCAATATTCACAAAACAGAATTTAAGTAAAACGGTAGTATAGTAGATTAGGAGACTTACCACCACGGTCCACATGACGACGCTGGCTGAGCAGTGATGTTACAAATAACCCGTAAATCAAATAACGTAAACAGACCCATCTAAACCCGACTGTCAAGATATCCATGAATCTTAACTCCGATACCATATTCTGTAACACCCCGAGATATTCGGAATAATTACAGCGCCGTAAACCCTTTAAGTAAGAATTTTCAAGGCTAATTTGAAGAAATGTAAAAATAATACAACAGTACCATTAAAGTTCAAAATACAAAACCGGTTCAAACATATCAAATGAGTCCATTATTACAACCATCTCAAAATATTAATAAGACATGCGTACTCGAGTACTGAAAATGAACCAGATCGACAAGTCACAACAACAACAAACATCACTGAGCCCCTTCGTCGTCACGTCGGTACTGTGGCTATTTTCCCGCTCCTCGGCTACCTGAACATCAAAACAAATGTCCACCCCCATAGGGGTTACCAAAACGATGCTAGTACAAGTATCATATTACACAAATCGAATATGCAACAACAATGCATAACAGAATACACAATACGGACTTCTGCTACCGGAATCCAACAATGCAAATCCACATGATTCCATTAACACAACATGGGTATTCCAATGATCCAGCGCCCTCAGCATAGATCCCAAGATGATCCCGTCGGACCAACACGGGATGGAAAACCCGTCCAATGATCCAGCGCCCTCAGCATAGATCCCAAGATGATCTCGTCGGACCAACACGAGGTGGACATCCGATCCAGCGCCCTCAGCATAGATCGCACAACATACACAAACACAACTTATGCATACATATATGCAAAATGGCTATGTCCATCAACATGAACATACAAGTAATCGATAACGAATATCATGACAATTCATCGAAATAAATCCCATGTTCAACAACATGAATAAACCATATGCATGCTCAAAATCCCAACATTAACAATTTCAAAATACGATACTTGCCTCAGATATGGCAAGATTTTAATACTCCCACGAATGTCACACGTCCGAAGGTCGTCGCCCCTCGATCGATCACCTTGTACAAGAGAATAACAAAAATTCAATAATCCTCCCGAAACTAACGCACGAGTACCGAACTCCTTAAGTTATAATCGAGTTATCAATAACGGACAATCGGTTCTCGGTCATATTTTCCGATGAGTACTAAGTTTGGAAAAAGGCATGCGAATTCAAGAGATCGTAACAGAACACCAAGTCGGTTTCTAAAATTCCAAAGACATTCATCATATCATTATATCCCGTGTTCCAACTCTAATTTCGATTATTTACTCAAATGCTTGGTTCGGTTGCTACTACGATACATAACGAGATAATCACGTACAATCAAATTCTAGGTTAAAACATCTCTACGATTCTTGTTCTTCCGTGGTTAATTCTTCTTATCAAACTCTTCATTCATAATGATTTTTCCCAATATCCTTGCTTAGTTCTAACTATCCTCAAGAAGATTAACAACAAGTCTTTCTAAGGCAAGAATCTAATAGAACACCTTTCACATTCAACTACTTGAATCCATCTTACACAGGGGTAAACCTTAGCATGTGTTCCCCAAAAGAGTGTTACGAAAACATCATCAAGCTAATTCATCTCAGGAAATTCCATTCTAAGGTTGGTAAGGATTATGGCTCAACTTAGTATCAAAGAAAACCTTAATTCAACCAATACAATCCTCTTTAAACGTGGTGTTGGATTCATTTGACACAACAAGCTCAATAATCTCAGAGAAAAATTCATAAGATAACTAAGAACGAAATCTCCATCTTGGTGTAGAGTTAACATACCTCAAAGAAGGGAAGAACAATGAAATCCTTGAAGAAACTCTTCACCGGAAGCTTTATCTCCAATCCACAAGGTCTAAGCTTCTCAAAATCGGATTAATATGATGATGTGAGTGATATAAGGTGAGGGATAATATTCAGAGCATGAAAATCAGCCAAGGTGAGGGTTAGAAATGAAGTGGGGGTCGAGTTCTATAAATAGAATTATAAGCCATTACGTACGTTACCCATTGTCAATTACGTACGTAATCGCGTTAGCGTACGCTATACTCGAACATTAGCGTACGTTAACATCTGGCCAGAGCTCACTGGACTGTTTCTGGTATTGGCTTACGTACGTTATAACACATGCCTTATGTACGTAATGTATAGGACCTTAGCGTATGCTAAAAAACACCCTTAGCGTACGTTAAGTCCGTTGACTAGCATAGCTGGAAAGCCGCCCAGGTTCATGCGAGTGATCTCCTCGCATCTTCGTCAGGCCCCACATGCCGACCCTTGTGTGATTCCGAGTTGACTATGTTTACGTACGTTAATCTACACCTGTAACGTACGTTATACTACAGTCGTAGCGACGTTATGGTTATCCTTTAGCGTACGTTAAGACGTGCAGAATTATGCATGCATGCATGGTAAAAGAATACAAAAAAAATGTAGGGATACGAGTACGGGAACTGATCATCGATTAATATGTCACAAAGTCGAATCTTACAAGATCCAATATAGGATAAATACACATTAATTTTCCGGGCATTACATACTACCCCTCTAAAAAGAAGTTTCGGCCCAAAACTTAAAACGAAAACAATTCCGGGTATCTCGACCTTATACTATCTTCCATATCCCAAGTTTCTTCTTCGACTCCATGTCGAGACCACTGAACTTTAACCAAGGAGATCGGTTTATTCCTCAATTGCTTGACTCGACTCTCAAGTATATTGATTGGCTTTTCTTTGAACGAGCCATCATTAGCCACTTCAATCTCGCCAAAATCAATGATATGACTGGGATCCAATACATATTTACGCAATTGGGATACGTGGAATACATTATGGACGTGACTCAGTGATGGCGGTAAGGCCAACCTGTATGCCAACTCTCCAACTCTCTCGAGGATCTCAAATGGTCCGATATATCTTGGACTCAGCTTACCTTTCCTCCCAAAATGGAAAATTCCCCGGGTAGGGAAAACCTTCAATAGTACATGGTCCCCAATCTCAAACTCTAGTGGGCGACGACGCACATCATCATAAGACTTCTGTCGACTCTGGGCAGTTAACAGTCTTTCACGAATCAGAGCTACCTTCTCTTGAGTCTGAACTATCAATTCTGGTTCCATCCCAATCAAATCATAAGAATCATCCCAACACAGGGGCGATCTACATCTTCTACTATACAACGCTTCAAACGGTGCCATCTTAATGGAAGCATGCCAACTATTGTTGTAGGTGAATTCAATCAACGACAAATGAACCTCCCACTCAGTTGACCAATCTAAAGCGCAAGCTCTTAGCATATCTTCTACTGTATGTATAGTCCTCTCGGACTGACCGTCTGTCTGAGGAAGATAGGTTGTGCTAAAATTCAACTCGGTTCCCAAGCCCTTATGAACTGCCTTCCAAAAATGCGACACGAAGCGACCATCTCAATTCGAAATAATGGTCTTCGGTGTACCATGCAATCGGACTATCTCTGAAATAAATACTCGTGCCAATTTCTCGGGTCCCCACGTGTCTTTAATTCCTATGAAATGAGCCGACTTGGTTAGTCGATCAACTACAACCCAAATCATGTTCATTCCTGTCTTGGTCCTTGGCATACTGGTGATGAAGTCCATCGATATATCCTCCCACTTTCACTTAGGAATCGGAAGTGGCTTCAACATTCCAGCAGGTCGCTGATGTTCAATCTTAACCTACTGACAAGTTAAACACTTCGAAACGTATTCTGCTACGTCCTTCTTCATATTTCCCCACCAGAAATTTTGTTTTAGATCCTTATACATCTTATTAGTACCCAGGTGAATAGAATAGGGCGCGCTGTGAGCTTCCTTCAGAATTGTCTGTCTCAAAACATCATCATCAGGAACGAAAAGTCGACTCTGAAATCTCAGAACTCCATCATCTTGTATCACGAATCCTGGGGCCTTCCCTTTCTTTACTTCGTCACATAACCGAAGAATCAGAGAATCGTTCAACTACTTAGATTTGATTTCCTCGACTAGTGACGAAGTTAGTTCCATCACGTATAGTTTCCCTTGGACTCCTGGTGACCATACTTCAATCCCTTCGCGGATCAGTTTTCGTTGAATGCTGATTTGGGACGTAAGCGCCTCCAGTGGTTCGAGGTAAACCCCTCTACGTCCACTGATCCTCCACACAGGAGTAAAACGTTTTATTATAAACACCGCGTACACAACTACGTGTCTATAATCAAACCTATACTCAGTATCGTTCACACAGATTGATACAAGGATCGTTGCTTTCAACCGTTCACATAGATTGGTCAAAGCTAACTATTGACTTGCTTCTTCACACACAGTTCTGAAGCTTCGTCTTATTCGTCTCACGCAGGTCGGAATAATTTCTTTAGTTCACACAGAACTAGGTTTTTACTCAAAGGTAAAAGTAAGGTAACCAGGTAAGAACAGCAGCTTGAATATGAAGTTCTTGAGCTGATGATGGCTGTTCTTGGTGACTGAGTATATTTCTTCTTCTCAGATGTGAATGATACTTGGAAAGATGTCACCGATGAAAACGACCACAAATTTATCCAAGTATTCTAAGAATACTCGATTCATCAATTGCATGAATACCGCAGGAGCATTGGTAAGTCCGAATGGCATCACCACGAACTCATAGTGCCGTCTGCATCGATCTCAAAGGTGTTTCGTATATCCGATTCCTTAATTCTCAACTGATGGTATCCCGATCGCAAGTCAATCTTCGAGAATATTCTGGACCCCTGTAGTTGGTCAAACAAGTCGTCGATCCGTGGTATAAGATACTTGTTCTTGATTGTAACCTTATTTAGCTCCCTGTAATCAATACATAATTAGAGGGATCCATCTTTCTTCCGGACAAAGAGAACGGGTGCTCCCCAAGGAGAAATGCTAGGTTGAATGTAACCCTTCTACAATAATTCCTCCAGCTGCTTCTTTAGTTCATACATCTCGGTTGGCGCCATACGGTATGGTGCTCTGGAAATAGGAGTGGCTCCAGGCTCTAATTCGATATTGAACTCTACTTCTCTCCGCGGAGGTAACCCAGGTAGTTCGTCAGGGAATACATTTGAGAATTCGTTCACAACTGGAATAGATGAGAGCTCTACTCCTTCTTCTTTCTTCATGGCATAGCACCAAAATCGTGACAACCCTGCTTCAGTAATTTCACTGCTTTCATAGCTTTGATCAATTTTCCCGAGCTTCCTAGTCTCCATCCTTTGAATAATTGTTCAGATCCGTCATCAGCAATGATAGAAATGACTCTATTTCGGTAATTTAAAATAGACCCATAACGGTTGAGCCAATCATCTCCGAGAATTAGATTGTCACCATGGATGTAAACCACAATAAGGTTTGATGGCCAATCTCTCCCTCCTATAGATACTGGAAAATCTCTAGTTTCTAGGGTTCCCATAATTTTCTCTCCGCTCGGCAAACCCACAACATAAGTCTCACAATCAAATAAACACGAGATTTTCAAACGGTGAACACAGTTTAATGATATGAAAGAATGTGTAGCTCCTGAATCGAATAAGATACTAACTGGTTGCAAAAGGATTTGAATTGTACCTGATGCAACAGCAGTGTTCTGATCGTCTGACTTCCTCATCTCGTACAGGCGCAGAGGAACGGATCCAGCACTGGACGCCTCTCTTTTCCCAACATTCTGCTGCTGAAACCCACTTTGCTGCGTCTGGTTCACACTTATCTCTTTCGGAACTGGTGCTGGAGTGCGAATACCAAATGATCTAGTCACATTTCCGCAAAAATTCGCACGGTGCCCTTCTTGCCCACATTCAAAACAAGTCACAGAAGGAGCGGAACAATCACGCCGAACATGCCCTGTTCGACCATAGTTATAACACTTCTTCGATGCGTCCGAAACTGTTGATGTTGTCCGAAACTTCTTTCCACCTCGAGAAGTATGCGGAGATTTCCTAGACGAATAAAATGTAGACTGGCCCTTGCGGGGCCCACTACTCTTGTTCTCCGAGGAGTTGCCGGACACTTTCTGCTTCGTTGCCTCCATCGATTTCTCCACCACCGCCTCTTTCATGTCGTAGGCCAGCGCTTTGTCCTGATACTGTCGCAAGGTAGTACAATTGAATCTGCATATATCTGCCAATCTCGGCTTCATCCGCATATCGAAATGAAATATCTTCTCTGCCTCCGTCCTGACCAAGTGTCGCACACAAGTCAGCCGATGATTAAAAGTCTTGATTATGTCTGCCACAGATGCTTCCGAACTCTGCGGGGAGAAGAACTCTCGGACTCTAGCCTCTCTAACTGGACGAGGACAATACTGTGCTTCCATCATTAATCAATTACGTCCATCAAGATTATGATCCTCAGGTCGAACAGCTTCCCACCAGTCAAAAGCCTCCCCAGTCAGAAAATACTGGGCAATAGGAACTTTTCGGTCATCGGGACAGTTGATCCCTGCAAATATCTTTTCCAACTCCTTCAACCAGTGATCCCAAGTAGGCATCTCAGCAGAACCGTAAACTTTTGGCGGGTGCAATTTGACCACCTATGTAAGCCACTTGTCTCCCCGATTATCCTCGTTGCGCTGCTGGCCCATCACTGTCTGCATGCGGTCAACCACTTGAGTGAACTGGGTCATCTGAGCGACCACCTGCTGAAGCACCCCTGGCATGTTAGGATTTGCGTTGTCATTAGCTGATCCCTGTTGTCCTCCAGAATGGGAATCGGTTCGACTAGCCGATAATTCTGGGGTAGTCGCTGAATCCTCCTTTCTCGCATTACCATGTCCGCGTCCACGACCGCATCCGCGTCCACGACGTCCCCTCAACATACTGTAAACACGAATACTCAATATCCAGGGCAAAGTTTTCAAAAATAAAGTCCGTCAATATTCACAAAACAGAATTTAAGTAAAACGGTAGTATAGTAGACTAGGAGACTTACAACCACGGTCCACATGACGACGCTGGCTGAGCAGTGATGTTACAAACAACCCGTAAATCAAATAACGTAAACAGACCCATCTAAACCCGACTGCCAAGATATCTATGAATCTTAGCTCCGATACCATATTCTGTAACACCCCGAGATATTCGGAATAATTACAGCGCCGTAAACCCTTTAAGTAAGAATTTACAAGGCTAATTTGAAGAAATGTAAAAATAATACAACAGTACCATTAAAGTTCAAAATACAAAACCGGTTCAAACATATCAAATGAGTCCATTATTACAACCATCTCAAAATATTAATAAGACATGCGTACTCGAGTACTGAAAATGAACCAGAAAGACAAGTCACAACAACAACAAACATCACTGAGCCCCTTCTTCGTCACGTCGGTACTGTGGCTATTTTCCTGCTCCTCGGATACCTGAACATCAAAACAAATGTCCACCCCCGGAGGGGTTACCAAAACGATGCTAGTACAAGTATCATATTACACAAATCGAATATGCAACAACAATGCATAACAGAATACACAATACGGACTTCCGCTACCGGAATCCAACAATGCGAATCCACATGATTCCATTAACACAACATGGGTATTCCAATGATCCAGCGCCCTCAGCATAGATCCCAAGATGATCCCATCGGACCAACACGGAGTGGAAAACCCGTCCAATGATCCAGCGCCCTCAGCATAGATCCCAAGATGATCCCGTCGGACCAACACGAGGTGGACATCCGATCCAGCACCCTCAGCATAGATCGCACAACATACACAAACACAACTTATGCATACATATATGCAAAATCGCTATGTCCATCAACATGAACATACAAGTAATCGATAACGAATATCATGACAATTCAACGAAATAAATCCCATGTTCAACAACATGAATAAACCATATGCATGCTCAAAATCCCAACATTAACAATTTCAAAATACGATACTTGCCTCAGATATGGCAAGATTTTAATACTCCCACGAATGTCACACGTCCGAAGGTCGTCGCCCCTCGATCGATCACCTTGTACAAGAGAATAACAAAGAATTCAATAATCCTCCCGAAACTAACGCACGAGTACCGAACTCCTTAAGTTATAATCGAGTTATCAATAACGGACAATCGGTTCTCGGTCATATTTTCCGATGAGTACTAAGTTTGGAAAAAGGCATGCGAATTCAAGAGATCGTAACAGAACACCAAGTCGGTTTCTACAATTCCAAAGACATTCATCATATCATTATATCCCGTGTTCCAACTCTAATTTCGATTATTAACTCGAATGCTTGGTTCGGTTGCTACTACGATACATAACGAGATAATTACGTACAATCAAATTCTAGGTTAAAACATCTCTACGATTCTTGTTCTTCCATGGTTAATTCTTCTTATCAAACTCTTCATTCAAAATGATTGTTCCCAATATCCTTTCTTAGTTCTAACTATCCTCAAGAAGATTAACAACAAGTCTTTCTAAGGCAAGAATCTAATAGAACACCCTTCACATTCAACTACTTGAATCCATCTTACACAGGGGTAAACCTTAGCATGTGTTCCCCAAAAGAATGTTACGAAAACATCATCAAGCTAATTCATCTCAGGAAATTCCATTCTAAGGTCGGTAAGGATTATGGCTCAACTTAGTATCAAAGAAAACCTTAATTCAACCAATACAATCCTCTTTAAACGTGGTGTCGGATTCATTTGACACAACAAGCTCAATAATCTCAGGGAAAAGTTCATAAGATAACTAAGAACGAAATCTCCATCTTGTTGTAGAGTTAACATACCTCAAAGAAGGGAAGAACAATGAAATCCTTGAAGAAACTCTTCACCGGAAGCTTTATCTCCAATCCACAAGGTCTAAGCTTCTCAAAATCGGATTAATATGATGATGTGAGTGATATAAGGTGAGGGATAATCTTCAGAGCATGAAAATCGGCCAAGGTGAGGGTTAGAAATGAAGTGGGGGTCGAGTTCTATAAATAGAATTATAAGACATTACGTACGTTACCCAATGTCAATTACGTACGTAATCGCATTAGCGTACGCTATACTCGAACATTAGCGTACGTTAACGTCTGGCCAGAGCTCACTGGACTGTTTCTGGTATTGACTTATGTACGTTATAACACATGCCTTACATACGTAATGTATAGGACCTTAGCGTACGCTAAAAACCACCCTTAGCGTACGTTAAGTCCGTTGACTAGCATAGCTGGAAAGCCGTCCAGGTTCATGCGAGTGATCTCCTCGCATCTTCGTCAGGCCCCACACGCCGACCCTTGTTTGATTCCGAGTTGACTATGTTTACGTACGTTAAGCTACACCTGTAACGTACGTTATACTACAGTCGTAGCGAATGTTATGCTCATCCTTTAGCGTACGTTAAGACGTGCAGAATTATGCATGCATGCATGGTAAAAGAATACAAAAAAAACGTAGGGATACGAGTACGGGAACTGATCATCGATTAATATGTCACAAAGTTGAATCTTACAAGATCGAATACAAGATAAATACACATTAATTTTCCGGGCATTACATACTACCCCTCTAAAAAGAAGTTTCGGCCCGAAACTTAAAACGAAAACAATTCCGGGTATCTCGACCTCATACTATATTCCGTCTCCCAAGTTGCTTCTTCGACTCCATGTCGAGACCACTGAACTTTAACCAAGGAGATCGGTTTATTCCTCAATTGCTTGACTCGACTCTCAAGTATCTTGATTGGCTTTTCTTTGAACGAGCCATCATTAGCCACTTCAATCTCGCCAAAATCAATGATATGACTGGGATCCGATACATATTTCCGCAATTGGGATACGTGGAATACATTATGGACGTGACTCAGTGATGGCGGTAAGGCCAACCTGTATGCCAACTCTCCCACTCTCTCAAGGATCTCAAATGGTCCGATATATCTCGGACTCAGCTTACCTTTCCTCCCATAACGGAAAATTCCCCGGGTATGGAAAACCTTCAATAGTACATTAAAATGTTGACTTTTAATTTATGTTAATAATTAATCCGAATTATTGCCTAAACATTTTAATTTCAGTCATTAATAATGTTAACTCTCTGATTAATATTAATAAGCAATTATAATTTACTTTCAGTTGTTATATAGTGATATTCATATCTTTTCATTTATTATATAGATAATAAATTGTAAGGATTATAATAATTATTATTATTATATGTAGACTTTATCGAGGATTTATGGGCTTAGGACTGTGAGTCGAGCATCTTCATTTCAAGTCAGACATCATCATTTATTCAGGTGGAAATTTTCACTATCACTTTAATTGTTTTAATTGGACTGTATATGTGGTATTCTATTCATGTTTAAAATTTATATGCACGTTGTAATTCAGGCTAACCTGTATTCGTGTAAGAGGTTATCTTAAGATATATGTTGTTGCGGGGACACCTGCGCAACCTCAATACTCATATACGTGCTCGATTCATGCTATATGTGGTATTGTGTTTATGTTTGATGTTGTTGCGGGGGCACCTGCACAACCTCAATATTCGTGTATGTGTGCTCGATTCATGCTATACGTAATATTGTGAGTATGCATTTATGTTGAGGAAAAATGTGATAGATTATTCATGTTATGCTTTCCATAAGATAGTATATTACTGTAATCAGTGTGATTTCCACGAGCTGAAGGAAGCTCACCCCCACCTTTATTGATCCCACAGGTTGAACCGAGCTGGATGGACGAAGGAGCGAGCCGAGGGGGCATATGAAAAAGAATTTATTACATGATGTTTTCTTTATGTCAAATGTTTGAAACTTATTTGGGGAAACGTTGATCAGAAATTTATAAATTATGATTTATTCTTCCGCCGCAAAATTTTACTTCGTATCTATGATGAAATATTACCTTATTTAAAGGTATTTATTTTTATGTCATTGTAGCGAATCGACTTTGTTGGCGAGAATTTTATATTCCCAAGAAAATTATTTTTATCAAAATTACCCTTTTATTTATTTTTCCTAATATTTACCCTAGAAAGTCGGGGCGTTACACCAATCATCGTGATTGAGTTACCATTATGAAAATTCTCAATGTGTGGATTTCAATCCCATTCCCCTTACTGCATTATAATTGACCATGGTTAATACCTTTCGTAAACGGATTCGCTATATTGTCTTTTGACTTTATATAGACAATACACATTATTTCTGTAGTGATCAATTGTCTAATGGTATTGTGTCTTCGACGAATATGTCGAGACTTATCATTATATATACTGTTCTTTGCCCTCCCTATGGCTGCAATGCTATCACAATGTATCATAACGGGAGGGAAAGGCTTTTCCCAACAGGGAATATCTTCTAAGAAGTTTCTTAACCATTCGGCTTCTTCGCCGGCTTTGTCTAAAGCAATAAACTCCGATTCCATTGTAGATCGGCCTATGCACGTTTGCTTAGAAGATTTCCATGATATTGCTCCTCCACCAATGGTAAATACAAAACCGCTTGTGGATTTAGAGTCTTTAGTATCGGATATCCAATTGGCATCACAATATCCTTCCAAAACAGCTGGATATCTCGAATAGTGTATAACATGATTGATGGTGTGTTTTAAGTATCTCAACACTCTTGTCAATGCGGCCAATGATCCTTTCCGGGGTTACTCGTAAACCGACTCAATTTACTAATAGAATATGCTATGTCTGGCCTTGTACAATTTGCTAAGTACATTAGGCTTCCAATTATCCTAGCATATTCTGTTTGTGATATGGGTTCTCCTCGATTTTTGGCTAAGTGTAAACTTAATTCAACAGGTGTCTTAGCCGGAGATAGATCGTATGCCTTGAATTTCTTAAGCACATTCTCAACATAGTGAGATTGTGATAAGACTATTCCATCGGGTGTTCTGGAGATCTTGATTCCTAGAATCACATCGGCTAATCCCATATCTTTCATGTCGAAGTTCTTCTTTAACATTTCCTTAGTGCCTATGATGATTTTATTATTGTTACCCATAATTAGCATATCATCAACGTAGAGACATACAATGAATTGTCAGATGTACCTTTGATGTACACACATTTATCATATTCATTGATTTTGAAACCATTTGACATCATTACTTGGTCAAATTTCTCATGCCATTGTTTGGGTTCTTGCTTAAGTCCATATAAAGACTTGACAAGTTTACAAACTTTGTTTTCTTGATCGGGAACCACGAACCCTTCGGGTTTTTCCATATAAATTTCATCTTCTAAATCTCCATTTAGAAAGGCCGTTTTTACATCCATTTGGTGTATCTCAAGATTGTATAATGATGCTATTGCAAGTAGCATTCTAATGGATGTAATCCGAGTAACTGGTGAGTATGTATTGAAGTAATCATACCCTTCCTTTTGTTTGTATCCTTTGACTATCAAACGTGGTTTGTATTTGTCAATAGATGTATTGCCTTTGTATTTCTTCTTGAGAATCCACTTGCAACCTAAAGGTTTTCCCGGAGGAAGATCAACAATATACCAAGTGTGATTGTTCAAGATAGACTCGATTTCACTATTAATAGCTTCTTGCCATAGATCGGCATCGGAACCAGACAATGCTTCCTTGATTGTCTTCGGTTCGTCTTCTAAAGAGTAGACTACAAAATCCGGACCAAAGGTTTTTGCAGTTTTTATTCTATTTCCTCGCCTTGGTTGCGGTGTTGGTCCATTGCTTTTTCGCGAGATTTCATCACAAGTCCTCTTTTTCGAACTTATGTCATTCTTTTCTTTCTTATGGAATATAGTTTCAAAAAATATGGCATTTCTTGATTCTATGATCATTCCCGCATTTATATCGGGTACTTCTAATATACCAAAAATCGGTACGCACAACTATTATTTGCATATCCTATGAAAATGCAATCAACCATTTTTGGTCCTATTTTTACTTGCTTGGGTTTCGGTACTTTAACTTTGCTAAGCACCCCCACACTTTTAAGTATTTATAGGACGGCTTTCTTCCTTTTCATAATTCATATGGAGTTTTATCTTGCTTCTTTTTGGGTAATTTATTCAAAATTTTATTAGCCGAAAGAATAGCTTCTCCCCACATGTTAAGTGATAGGCCCGAGCTTATCAACATAGAATTAATCATTTCCTTTAATGTTCTATTCTTTCGTTCTGCAATACCATTGGATTGGGGTGCATAAGGTGCAGTCGTTTGGTGAATAATGCCATTTTCACGACAATATTCTTCAAAAGGTGCAACATATTCACCACCTCGATCACTTCGAATCATTTTGCTTTTGGTGTTGAGTTGATTTTCAACTTCTGTTTTTGTATGTTTTGAAAGCTTCAAATGCTTCATATTTGCTTCTCAAAAGATACACATAACAAAATCTTGTGCAATCGTCTATAAAAGTTATAAAATATAGGGATGGGACCGGTTCAGTTATTACTAATATTTTAAGTACCCTAAACCAGTTTTAATACACAAAAATCGGATCGGGTTTTGTGTAATTTTTTGGGGAACCGGTTTAAGACCCGAACCGGTTTTTAGGTTCGGGTATTCCGGGTTTTTTGGGTAACCGAATTCTGCTAAAAAAACCAGAATTCTGCTAAAAACCTGAATTCTGTTAAAACCCGAATTCTCAATAATAACCGAATAAGCAACTAGAACCGGAAATATATTCAATAATTTTCTTAAAACATATGTTTAATAAATTTTTTATTACATAAATAACAATAGTGTACACAAAAAAAAACAAAATTTTAACATTAATAATATTAGATTCAGATTTAATAATGTCCAAAAACAATAACAATAATGTCCAAAGTCAAGTCACAAAATAAGATTTAAACGTCCAAATCCAAATGTCCAACAATCCAAATATCTAAGTATTCGCATAAACAGTCCTCGCATATTAAATTACTACAGACCTTGCATACTAAGTACTAACAACAATAATAAATTAAACATAAAAAAACTCAGAATCTCCTTAATTATTTTGTGTATTCCCTTTGCTTGTCTTTGACGACCTTACTTTTCTTCTCCATGAGTTCCATTTCTTCTTCCTCAAACTCTACAATAATTAATCAAATAATCAATAAACCAACGTGATATTTAGAGTATAAAATGAAGGTGCGACGATGAGTTTTAAATTAATTAAAACAAGTATGAAAAAAATGGTGTACCTTGTTCTGTTTTCTCAAACCATTCCATTTCCTCAGGTGTAGGAGCATATTCCAAGTTTGTAACGACATCCGACCTCAACCAACTTTGTAGGCAAATCAATGCCTCAACCGATCTAGGAGTCAAAGAGCTCCTATGAAGATCAATTACTCTTTTTCCCGTACTAAAACTTGACTCGGATGCAACAGTGCTGACTTGAATTGCTAATATATCTTTAGCTAAATTTTGTAAATTTGGGTACTTAGGACCCACTAGTTTCCACCATGCCAAAATATCAAATTCTTCATTTTGTTCTTCAATAGGATCTAGAATATACCTTTCCACTTCATGAGTAACAACAACTTGATTTCCTCCTTGAAGATCCTTCTCCCACTCTTCAAAGAGCGATGCCTTTCTATCCGGTATACGTCTCTTGTTGGCACTAAAAAACATATCAAAACAATGTTGAACACTTTAAATTAATTAAATATATGCATACTAACCACTATCAGATAAGAGACCGTGCTTTTCCATATTATGTTGGGAACACTTATAACAAGATATTTTATACTGGTTATGAACCAAGTGGCTTATGGATGGTCAAAATTACATTTATTTCCACTACCACTGACCTAAAATTATTGGCTATTTGACCCGACACAGTTTTTAGTTAGGATTTGCAAATTTTCGTGGTTGCTTTTTTTCACGCGATTTCTCATAGAAATATTGTATCAGGATTAGTAGTGTCTCATCATATGTAAGGATATTTTTGAAAAAAAGAATACTTTGTGGAACAGAGTACTATTCTGCGACGTTTAAAAGAGCGAATGACATTGTTAAATTTGGGGCATAGTGACAAAGCTAAATGATATGGTATTTTGTCAAACTGCCCAAAAGGAGGAGAATTATGTTACTTGACATTGTCCAAGTTACTTTTGCTGCTGATATGAGAATTGTCTTGTACACCCAGCCTGGTCAGTCTTTTGCTATACGAGAAAATTTTATCATGGTTATCCAAGTTATCATGGTTATACACATTAAAACAGTCCTAAACGCTACCAAATCAATCAATAATATACACACAAAATGCTTTAAAAACAGCCAAAATAAGCAACAATAAAAACAGTCCTAAACTAAATAGTAATGATGGTTCAAATTAAATACTCGCAAGTGTACGAATCGCTTTTGTAGGAAGTGGCAAGTAACTCCGAGGTCGATCTCTCGAGGAATTGGAAACGGTTTAAAATTTGATAATGTTCGGCAAATAGTCGAATGAACAAAAGTAAAATAAATTAAAATACATCATTGGTTCGATTGGATTACTATTACTAGTGCATAAAATTTAAATAAACTAAGTGGTAACAACACCAATACGATCGTTGGATAAATGAGAGATAACAATAATGAGATTTGATATGGGAATTTAGATTCACCGACACACACGTAATCAATTATTAGTTCCGATACTCAAATAAATAAGGTTTGGAATTATCGATTGCTCACGATTAAAAGAAATCCGTTTGATGGCGGTAATCCTAAAAATCACGATTGTTCTCAACGAAAATTAAGAGATACTCTTTTGATTGGGATGAATCCCTAACTAACAATCAATTAACCGACTACTTTTGATGAGGTAAATCGTTAAAAGATCGCGCAAAAAAGCTCGAGAACATTCACAATCGTTTCTTTCGGGTCGTTTGATGGCGAACACCGATAAAAACCCTCGATTCGAATAATAATAACAACAATGAAAAAGGTTTGATGATCTAATTCAAAAGTTCTTAAACGAAGAACGAACAAGAGGAACAATCCCAAACTTTTACCCGGAAAATCAAAAGAAACTAACAATCAAAAACATGTGTGGCTATATCTAAAAACCCATATGAAATATTTAGCCACACATTATTAATTCAACAACAATAATGGAAATTGAAGAACAAAACATGGTAAAAACTTCCCTTGTAAATGCCGAAATCGAACTCCCGATGAAGGTTTGATGATCTTCTTACAAGAATTCACAACAAAATGATACAAGGAATTAATATATCTCACAAAAGTATTTTTCACTCCAAGAACATACAAGGAAGATGATGAAATAATCTCACTCAATCCTCACTTTTTGGTGTTTTCTCCCTCAATCTTGTGTTTTTCACCCAAGAATATCTTCCACAAGATAAGTGTGTCCTCAAATAGGGTCTCCACACTTTGTTTTATAGCCAAAAAATCAAGACAAAGGCTTAAAGGTGTGCACAGATGTCAAAGAAAGTGACATGAACCGAAAAGTGACACGGCCCGTGTCCTGGGACACGGCCGTGTCGAACTACGCAGGCTAAACAAAAAGGGTTCTGTACTGAGGCTCGGCCGTACCCCATGACACGGCCGTGTTGTACTGCGCCAGAAAGCAAATTGGCCGATCGTGACTCGGCCGTGTCCCAAAAGGCACGGTCGAGTTGTTCTCATCCGGAAATTGCAATTCCGACTGGAATGAGACCCGGCCGTGTCTTATGACACGGCTGAGTTACCTGATGTGGCTCGAGTCGCCTGGTGCAGCCAAGTCGAGTCGCCTGGTGTAGCCAAGTCCAGTTTTTGGTCCCTTTCGGCTTGATCCTTCGTTCATGTATCAATACACCTCGGATTTTAGCATATGATATACCTCTTCGAAGCCAATTTCATGAGGAATTTATGTCAAAGTAGAACATATCTCAATTCGGAATGGAGATTCTGGAATTTAGACGATTCGACCGATACTGCTTCAATCTTTCGTTGTTTTAGGCCCCGTTTTAGCTCTTGATCGTCATAAATTCCAATATTAGCTATGAAAGCGCGTATTTCACCACAATCTTCGCTTGAATACCTATAAATTAAAAACACAACATACCACGCATAAAAGAGAACAAAAATACTAAAAAGCAAACAAAAACACGACTAGAAAGAACAGAATGAGTTGATCAACAATCGACTCATCAAATCCCCCCAAACTTGAACTTTGATCGTCCCGAGCAAATTATTTTAAAATAATCACTCACAAATGTGAACTCAACCGTCAAAATACCTCAAAAGATCTTTTTTGAAAATTTCATCAATACTCACAAGTAAAATAAGTCGAGTTCTACAAAGTTTTCAAACCTCCGGGGTGCTTCCTCAACATCATAGTCAATACTTGGCAATATAAACCTCGCCGGTCAAGTGTATTCACTCACACTCAAAGTGACGGGGATAAGTAAACGCTCAGAACTCATTCAATGAAATAAGGAACTCCATAGGCTTGCCAATCGTCTTAATTTCTACCACTGTTTTGTGCATGCACTATTTTCGTGAATCAAAAAGGGCTTTACTCGGCTTGTAATGTAGGCTTGGGTCGAGGTGCGATAAATATGGCTAAAGTGACTTTACTTGAGCAATTTTTAGAACAATATCACCATAATCGCTTTAGAAGCTCAAGATTTTTGAAGTTTCCTTCTTTCATCCCTTTAAGTATGAATCACTAACAAGCACTATCGAACGCAGCGTCAAATCCTTCCTTATTGCTCTGAAATTATTATTTTTTTTTTTGGCTGGGATTGTTTTCGGATCCGTTTTACGCGAATGTAAACGATGGGTCACATGAATACACCCGGTTACTAGGATCAAAACATACACAACTGCTTCCAAGCATACTCATATCTAAGGGATCCGTTTTACGCGAATATAAACATGGGTCACATGAATATACCCGGTTACTAAGTTCCCAAAAATAGCGGAGTAATTATTTTCACCAATTCAACACTCCCAACAATATGTATACCACCCAATGTTACCACAATCTTAGTATCCTCGTCAAAAATATATTCTAATCGCTCAAGTATGGATCGAAGGATTATAGTAATGGAAAGCTCGATATGTGGTTTGCAAAAAAAAAATGAAATAGATAATGACCTCAATTGGGTTAATTTAAGGAATGATCAAATGTTGGGTTGGCCAAAATCGAAGGGTTAGGATCAAAGGCGCCAAAAATTATTTTCACTTAATTTGCACACACACACACACCAGTAGTTTTAAATAAGATACCAAGGCAAGTTCTAGAGTTTTAAATCAAGAATGAAATACTCGACAATAAAACTTGCATTTTAGAAAATGCACGAAGGCTCAATAGCTCACAAGTAGGTTTGCTCATACCTCCAAGATATTAAAACCACTTATTCAATTTCACACCCGTTTCGATTATCAACAATTTTTCCTCAACACATTATCCTCGATTTGTATATCAAAATAACGAAATAAATCCCGAGGCATTCCAAAAAAAAAATTCACACTTCAAAGTTTTCTTCAAGTTTGCAAAATAAAAACACACCAAGTAAAAACTCACCAATTAAAAACACACCACAAATAAGTGCAAAATGTCCAAAACACACCAAAAATAAGCAAACAAGCAAAATAGTATCCGAAAACAAATAAAAAGAACAAGAGTAATGAAGTATTTCTTGACCAATCCCCCCCAAACTTGAATTAAAGAATATACGAACGAAGGGGGTATAGTATTTAAACAAAAGAATTTCATTGGTCAAGAAATACTTACAACCGGTTTACTGGTGGGGCGGGGGAAAGTGGCCTTGCTGGACGTGCCACTCGTGCATTTGTCTCACAAGAGAAAATATCTCGTGTCGCTCCCGTCTCGCCTCCTCTCGGTAGGCCTCAAACTCCTCCCTTAATGTTGGGCGTGAGGGGGCACGTCCAATTTCGGCCCGCCTTGACGTCTCGGGTCGATCTCTCGTGATTTCTTCCTCTTCTTCTTCGCTCTCTTCTTCTTCCTCGTCATCCGGGCCTCTTTCATAAGCCTCCTCCTCTTCTATCCTTTCTGTTCTATCTCCATACATAATGCGCCTAGGTCGAACATTTCGGTCGACAGGGCTGTGACCCAGGGGAGCCAAGCCGGCTGCCCACCGTGCTCGACGATGTGCCTCCGTAGCCATTTGAAGATTTCCCATATCCCGAATATTATTTATGGTTGTCAAGGGCGGATTCGGGAGAAGGAAGTGATCGTTTTCGGTCTGCATGAAGACCATGCGCTGTTTATAGTCCAGGATATTCATCACCTTCATCACGGAGATCGAGAGAAGCTTATTTCCAGGAAGGGGGGTCCTCTGATCTAAGGAAATATCGTAGTGTAGTGCGATAGGGGTAATCAAACCCCCTATCCATATCTCCCCCTTAGTCTTTGTCGCGACATCCTCAAAATGTTCCGCTACCATAGCCCCAGTTGCCGGAATCGAGTCGTCGAGCATGTGAGTCAGGATATACAACTCCCGCAGTGAAATGGGCCCGGTTTCCTTTCGGCCATATATGGTATTCGCAATCACCTTGTGTAAGTATCTGAGTATGGGATTGCGAATGTTCGATCCTTTAGCCGATCTTGCAATATAATATCGCGCCTCACTCCTCGGGTATTCTACCATGGACCTCCAGTAAGTTTCACACGCGAACCGATTTATCGGGTAATGGCCCTCGTGTCTTGCATGATAAATTTCCTCCAACTGGACGATAGTCAGGGTCTCTTCGTTGTTGTTGATCCGGAATGTCATTTCGGACGGTTCTCGAGTCACCGGATCTCTTCTTACAGTTAGAGTACTGAGAAACTCCATCGCCAGACATCTATAAGTCGGCCATTGTTGAGTCATCATCCATGCCCAATGCACTCTTCCAAGGAATTTCATCACATCTTCCCTTATCCCCATTGCGTTCATGCATTCGTTATCGGGCCACCTCGTCGGGAGCATTTTTTTCTGCCCCAGAATTTCCCACCTTTCATATTGCGTTTCAGGTAGATTGATTCCATAAGATTCCGGGGTTTCCACAGCCATTTGAATAGCCATTCTTGCCGGCTGCACTTGCTCCCCGCCATTCCTACCCCTTCCGCGTTGAGCATTTCCTCGTCCTCTTCCTCGTGCCATTTTCTGCAAAAATTTAATCTATCATTATCCAAGGACTTGAGAACGTATTCCTCCCCCAAACTTATAGTAAGTAATAAAATTCCCCAAATATAAACATTATCGAACAAAACAACTCCCAAGCAAAATTTATCGTTTAAATTCATCATCTTCATCATGGAAATCATCTCTTAATTACAAGAATTTTCAATCGAGAAATTTAATCATCAATGAATGAAGAATTATCCAAAATCCCCAAATTTCATCACCTTTAATTTATTCAAGAACCCTAGATAATTAAGGACTAGCGATTCAAATCATCATAGCATGTTCATAACAAAGAATAATCATCTAAAACATGAGGAACATACCTTTATTTCGGAGAAATTGAAGAGAAAAAAAAATTAAAGCCTGGTCCCAATTCGTCCGATTTGCTCCTTTGAAGAGAGAAATTTGTCGAAAAATAATGATTACGAAGTATATTCTTGTATCTCCCCTCGATTTTGCACAAAATTTCTTTAGAAACGAAGAGAAAAATCGGAAATATAGATGCTAGGGTTCGCCGGTTTCGCAGGTAGGAAGAAAAATAAAATTTGGAGAAGATAAAAATGGGGAATCGGCCGTGCCGTGCTTTTATACCTGACCGACTGACACGGCCGTGTTGACTATGACACGGTCGTGTCGTGCTGTACGTAATAGCCCAAAACTTACTGTCGGCCGACTCGGCCGTGTCCTATGACACGGTCGTGTCGTACTCCCTCAGAAAACCAATTCTCACTGTATTGAGGCCCGGCCGTGTCCTGTGACACGGCTGTGTCGTGCTGTTTGAAATAATCAAATTCTGACTGTACTGAGGCCCGGCCGTATCCTGACACTCGACCGTGTCCTACTATTCAAAATCAGCCCAAAACCTCCTGTTTTGAGACTCGGCCATGCTAAAGGTAACTCGGCCGTGTCCTTCCTGCCCAGATTTTTAGTTTCTGAAGACGCACTCGTTTCCTGCAATTTTAACACCCACAGTTAAACCGGTCAGTTTCGAATCGAATAAAAACAAATAAGGAAAACAAAATGCGAAAAACAGAAGACAGAAAAATCTAACTAAAACGTTGGGTTGCCTCCCAAGTAGCGCTTTTTTATAGTCATTAGCTCGACTTCTTCCCGTTTTGCTTAAGCTTCAACATCGTGCACCTCTATGCACTCAAACGCATTGATTTCTTCGATTCGTCCGAAATACGGCTTCACTCTATGCCCGTTTACCTTAAAGTGCTCGTTCTTCCGAGGATCAAGAAGTTCTACCGCTCCGTGCGGCCATACTTTAACGACTTTGAACGGTCCGCCCCATCGCGATACCAATTTTCCGGGCATGAGTTTGAGACGGGAGTTATGTAGCAAAACATCCATCCCAGGTTCGAGATATTTACGAACGATACGCTTATCATTATACCGTTTCGTCCGTTCTTTGTAGAGTTTAGCGTTTTCGTACGCCTCATATCGCATCTCATCAAGCTCATTTAAATGCAAAAGTCGTTCCTCGCCCGCCTTTTCTTGATATAAATTGAGCGCTTTGATTGCCCAATACGCCTTGTGTTCCAACTCAACGGGTAGGTGACATGCTTTCCCAAATACTAGGCGATACGGGCTCATTCCGATTGGAGTTTTGTAGGCCGTGCGGTATGCCCATAAAGCATCATTCAACTTCAATGCCCAGTCTTTTCTTGTCGGTTTCACCGTCTTTTCGAGCACTGCCTTTATTTGCCGATTACTTACTTCTACTTGCCCGGAAGTTTGTGGATGGTACGCCGTTGCGACCATATGCATCACATTGTACTTCTTAAGCAAGCCTGCAAGTTGTTTATTGCAAAAATGCGTGCCTCTGTCGCTGATTACAGCCCTAGGCGTCCCGAACCTGCAGAAAATCACATCCCTAAAAAAATTGCAAACCACGTTAGCATCGTTAGTTCGGGTTGGAATTGCTTCCACCCACTTAGAGACGTAGTCTACAGCAACCAGAATATACTCAAAACCATGGGAAATTGGAAAAGGACCCATAAAATCCACTCCCCAAACATCGAAAAGTTCCACAACAAGGTTGTTTGTCAACGGCATCTCATTCTTTTTGCTTATATTCCCCGTTCGTTGACAACGATCGCAACTCTTGCAATGGAAATAGTCATCCTTAAACAATGTTGGCCAGTAGAATCCCGATTAAAGGACCTTGTGAGCCGTTTTCTTTGCGCTAAAATGTCCCCCACAGTGCAACTCATGGCAAAACAACAATATGCTCTCGTGCTCTTCCTCCGGGACACAACGTCGGAATATCTGATCAGGCCCCAACCTGAATAAGTAGGGCTCCTCCCAAAAGTAATGCCTGCACATGGAAACAAACCTCTTCTTCCCTTGAAATGTTAAGTCGCGCTGCAAAACACCACTAACAATGTAATTGACAATATCAGCATACCAAGGTGTCCTTGTTACATCGAATAATTGCTCATCGGGGAAAGTTTCAACAATTGGCAAATGATTATCAAGCTTAAAATTATCTCCCTCGGTTAGCCTAGATAGATGGTCGGCCACTACGTTTTCCGACCCCTTTTTATCTTTAAATTCCAAATCAAATTCTTGCAACAGAAGAACCCACCGAATTAATCTTGGTTTTGCATCGGATTTTTTTTAATAAATATTTCAATGCGGCGTGATCCGTATGCACAATCACTTTTGAGCCAACCAAGTAGGATCGAAATTTGTCTAAAGAAAACACAACGGCTAAAAATTCTTTTTCGGTGGTGGTGTAATTAGCCTGACCTTCATCGAGCGTTTTGCTCGCATAGTAAATCACGTGGAAAAATTTATTCACTCTTTGCCCCAAAATGGCACCTATAGCAAAGTCAGACGCATCGCACATAATTTCAAACGGGAGAGACCAATCGGGAGCGACAACAATAGGTGTGGAAGTTAACTTTTCTTTCAAAGCGTTGAAACCGACTAAACATTCCTCGGTAAAATCAAATTTAGCATCTTTGCACAAAAGGTTACTCAAAGGGCGGGCAATTTTCGAAAAATCTTTAATAAAACGCCTATAAAACCCGGCATGCCCTAAAAAGCTTCGAACCTCTTTGACACATGAAGGCGGAGGTAATTTAACAATTAAATCGACTTTAGCCTTATCAACCTCCATTCCTTTATTGGAAACCATATGACCTAGAACAAGACCTTGTTTTACCATAAAATGACTCTTTTCCCAACTAAGTGTAAGATTACACTCAATACATCGTTCCAGCACAATAATCAAATTATTTAAACAATCATCAAAAGTGGTTCCAAATACAGAAAAGTCGTCCATGAATACCTCGATGGATTTTTCTAACAAGTCGGAGAATATGGATAGCATGCACCTTTGAAAAGTAACGGGAGCATTGCAAAGACCAAACGGCATCCTCCTAAAGGCAAAGGTGCTAAAAGGGCAAGTAAAAGTGGTCTTCTCTTGATCCTCCGGAGCAATGGGAATTTGATAGAAACCTGAAAGACCATCTATAAAACAGTAATAATCATGCCCAGCTAAACGTTCCAACATTTGATCAATGAAAGGAAGAGGAAAATGATATTTTTTTGTTACGGCATTTAATTTCCGGTAATCAATGCACATCCTCCAACCGGTTACCATTCTAGTGGGCACCAATTCATTTTTATCATTACGAACCACCGTTATTCCAGATTTCTTAGGCACTACATGCACAGGGCTCACCCACTTACTGTCGGATATCGGGTAGATGACTCCGACATCTAGCAATTTCAAAACTTCTTTTTTCACAACTTCCTGCATGTTTGGATTCAAACGCCTTTGAGGTTGCCTAACCGGTTTAACATTTTCCTCAAGAATTATTTTATGCATGCACCTAACAGGACTTATTCCCTTGATATCGGAAATACTCCACCCAATTGCTTCCTTTAACTTAGTTAGAACTTCTACTAATTTGTTTTCTTGCAAGGGAGTTAGTTCGGAAGAGACAATTACAAGGTAAGTATCACTTTTGCCTAAGAAAACATATTTAAGATGTGACGGAAGTTCTTTCAATTCAAGTTGGGGTGGGGTGATTTCAACGGGCTCCTCAAATTTTAATTCCAATGGTATCTTAAAACCGTCAACTTCATCAATTATTTCGGAATTATCTAACAATGCAACATATTCTTCAATTTCTAGATTATTAAGCCCCATATCATGCTCAACGGTTAGAGCATCATGCAACATGTCACCTACATCATCATGAAAATATATATCATCAACCAAAGAATCAATGCAATCAACAAAATTCACATCATGGGAAGCATAAATATGAGAAGGGATAGGAGATGAACTGAACACGTTGATTTCCACGATTTCGCCCAAGACGGTCATGGTGACCTTTCCTTCATCAACATCGACGATTGTTTTTGTTGTACGCATGAATGGCCATCCTAGAAGTATTGTCCCTTCATTTTCGCTTGTCCCGAAATCGCTCATCTCCAAGATAACAAAATCGGCCGGAATCACCAACTTGTCCACTTGCACTAATAGGTCTTCAATGACTCCCTTGGGGTATTTCACCGACCTATCCGCCATTTGAAGAGTCATTCTTGTCGGTTTGATTCCCCCGAGTCCAAGCCTCAAATAGGTCGATTATGGCATGATATTCACACTTGCCCCCAAATCTAACATCCCACGAGCAACTCTCTTGTCTCCCATAGTAATGTCGATCATAAAACTTCCGGGATCGCCTTTCTTTTGACCCCTTGCTTCTACCTCATAGAGCACCACTTTCTCGTTCCCATTGTATCTTCTTTTGTTCGAGGTCAACTCTTTGAAAAATTTTGTATAAGCGGGAATGTTCTTCACAACATCCAAAAGAGGTAAGTTGACATGAACCTTCGAAAGCATGTCGTAGATTTCGGAAAATTGCTCATCTTGCTTTGCTTTTCTAAGCCGGCTCGGAAAAGGAATTGGTGGCTTATATGGTTGAGCGGATTTGTGAAGCTTTGAAGTTGAAGTTACTTCGTCTATTTTCTTCTCTTGATTTCCCGACTCGTCTTCTTTCTCATCGACTCTTTCTTTTACTTCGGAATTAACTTCTCTATTAATCACTTTACCACTTCGGAGAGTGGTAATGGCTTGAGCTTGCTCGGGTTGACTCAGTAGTTTACCCCTTTCTTGTCTACGTGCCTCGGTAGTAAGTTGCCCAATTTGGATCTCCATTTTCTTCATCGAAACTTCTAAAGATTCGAACCTTTTATTGTTCTCCTCTCGGTTTTCCTTGCTCTCCTTAATGAATGCCGCTATACTCTCCTCAAGAGAGTTCCTTTGTTGTGAAGGTGGTTCACTTCGCGTTGGTTGTTGGGCTCGGTTTCCTCCGTTGTATTGAGCTTGAACATTTGTGTCGTATGGCATCGGGTTTTTGTTTCTCCATGAGAAATTCGGATGGTTTCTTAGCCCAGGATGATAAGTATTTGGGAGAGGTGCATTTCTTGCGTTTCTGCCATAATTATTTCTCCTCTCTTCCCATTCGGGCCTTCCTGTGCTTTGTCCCATAGCCCAATTAACTTGTTCGGTTTGTTCTCCCGGAAAAGTATGAGGGCATGAATTGGCATCATGTCCGGGTGCTCCGCAAATCTCGCAAAATCGTGAGCTAGAAGATTTATTTTGAGTCTTGAGTTGTCTTAGTTCATTTGTCAACTCATCGATTTTAGATTGCATCTCGTCCTTCTCGCTCACTTGGTGCACGGCTCCCCTACGAACACGTACACTTTTTTGTTGAGAATTTGCTCCCAATGTTTCATACACATCATACGCTTGCCTCTCCGTCAAACCCCAAAACGAACCACCTGCTGCATTATCTACCGCTCCTTGGCAATATTGAGTCAATCCGTCATAGAAGAATTGATTAAGTAGTTGGAGCGGATAGTGATGGTGTGGGCATTGAATGAGTAGCATTTTGAATCGGTCCCAAGCTTCGTGAAATGCCTCTCCGTCTTGTTGTCCGAAAGTTGAGATTTGAGTTCTCAATTGTGTAGTCTTTGAATGGGAGAAGTACTTGGTAATGAATTTATCGTAAACTTCATCCCATGTTCTTAGTGATCCGGGCGCCAAAGTCATCAACCATTGTTTCGCCCCATCCTTGAGTGTATAAGGGAAACACTTCATCCGTAGTTGATCCTCGCTCAACCCGTTCAATGGGAAATTATCAATCGTCACATAGAAGTCTCGGATGAATGATAACGGATCCTCTCGTGCTAATCCGTGAAATGAGGGCAATTGTTCGATGTGAAATCCGCTTATGTGGTAGTTCCTTGCGGCCGGTGCTAATTGGATGCATGAAATGGAGGTGTTCACCACGGGTTTTGCATAGTCCCGCATTAGATGTTCAACCGGAGGTTGTTGCGGCATGTTGTAGTTTGCCTCCATCCCATATTGAGGTCCGGGATAATAATTCGCTCCATATTGCATTCCAACGGGTGGTTGTATCGGATAGAAGTATCTCCCTTGTTGTGCTTCGGGTATCCCTTGATTGTGCCCAACATTATCATATCTCGGAAACCTTGGTTGACGAATTTCTTCCTCATCTATATTTTGTGCAATATTCTCAACTCTCGGTTGACGAGTGTTTTCTTCTTGGATCAAAAGTCGCTCTTCAAGATCCGGATTCACCTCGTCGTTTGCCATTGATGTTGTGGCCATTATTTTTGGTGCTCTAATCCTTTGAACTTCGTCTATGGGCGGAAGAATCGGGTTGCCCAACGATCTCCTACCAAGCATAAACAAAGGAAGTAAGAGCAAATTTTAGAATTTTATCGAAAATAATGAAAATGGAGAAATGATCAAGAAAAACAATTCAACTATTATTAAAACAAGATCAAAAATTAAACGCCAATTCCCCGGCAATGGCGCCAAAAACTTGATGGTTCAAATTAAATACTCGCAAGTGTACGAATCGCTTTTGTAGGAAGCGGCAAGTAACTCCGAGGTCGATCTCTCGAGGAATTGGAAACGGTTTAAAATTTGATAATGTTCGGCAAATAGTCGAATGAACAAAAGTAAAATAAATTAAAATACATCATTGGTTCGATTGGATTACAATTACTAGTGCATAAAATTTAAATAAACTAAGTGTTAACAACACCAATACGATCGTTGGATAAATGAGAGATAACAATAATGAGATTTGATATGGGAATTTAGATTCACCGACACACACGTAATCAATTATTAGTTCCGATACTCAAATAAATAAGGTTTGGAATTATCGATTGCTCACAATTAAAAGAAATCCGTTTGATGGCGGTAATCCTAAAAATCACGATTGTTCTCAACGAAAATTAAGAGATACTCTTTTGATTGGGATGAATCCCTAACTAACAATCAATTAACCGACTACTTTTGATGAGGTAAATCGTTAAAAGATCACGCGAAAAAGCTCGAGAACATTCACAATCGTTTCTTTCGGGTCGTTTGATGGCGAACACCGATAAAAACCCTCGATTCGAATAATAATAACAACAATGAAAAAGGTTTGATGATCTAATTCAAAAGTTCTTAAACGAAGAACGAACAAGAGGAACAATCCCAAACTTTTACCCGGAAAATCAAAAGGAACTAACAATCAAAAACATGTGTGTGGCTATATCTAAAAACCCATATGAAATGTTTAGCCACACATGATTAATTCAACAACAATAATGGAAATTGAAGAACAAAACATGGTAAAAACTTCCCTTGTAAATGCCGAAATCGAACTCCCGATGAAGGTTTGATGATCTTCTTACAAGAATTCACAACAAAATGATACAAGGAATTAATATATCTCACAAAAGTATTTTTCACTCCAAGAACATACAAGGAAGATGATGAAATAATCTCACTCAATCCTCACTTTTTGGTGTTTTCTCCCCCAATCTTGTGTTTTTCACCTAAGAATATCTTCCACAAGATAAGTGTGTCCTCAAATATGGTCTCCACATTTTGTTTTATAGCCAAAAAATCAAGACAAAGGCTTAAAGGTGTGCAAAGATGTCAAAGAAAGTGAGATGAACCGAAAAGTGACACGGCCCGTGTCCTGGGACACGGCCGTGTCGAACTACGCAGGCTAAACAAAAAGGGTTCTGTACTGAGGCTCGGCCGTGCCCCATGACACGGCCGTGTTGTACTGCGCCAGAAAGCAAATTGGCCGATCGTGACTCGGCCGTGTCCCAAAAGGCACGGTCGAGTTGTTCTCATCCGGAAATTGCAATTCCGACTGGAATGAGACCCGGCCGTGTCTTATGACACGGCCGAGTTACCTGATGTGGCTCGAGTCTCCTGGTGCAGCCAAGTCGAGTCGCCTGGTGCAGCCAAGTCCGGTTTTTGGTCTTTTTCGGCTTGATCCTTCGTTCATGTATCAATACACCTCGGATTTTAGCATATGATATACCGTTTCGAAGCCAATTTCACGAGGAATTTATGTCAAAGGAGAACATATCTCAATTAGGAATGGATATTCTGGAATTTAGACGATTCGACCGATACTGCTTCAATCTTTCGTTGTTTTGGGCCCCGTTTTAGCTCTTGATCGTCATAAATTCCAATATTAGCTATGAAAGCGCGTATTTCACCACAATCTTCGCTTGAATAGCTATAAATTAAAAACACAACATACCACGCATAAAATAGAACAAAAATACTAAAAAGCAAATAAAAACACGACTAGAAAGAACAGAATGAGTTGATCAACAATCGACTCATCAAGTAATTAATAAAAAAAACAATAAAAACAGCCCTAAAAGAATATAAATAATAGATTGTACCTGCTAGATGCATCTTGAATTACTTCTTTATCCAAGTTAGACCTTTGATTTGGAGTACCACTTGTTGAAGCGTAAATGTCGGTGAGTGTGACAATAAACTCTTTCAATTCATCACAATTTTTCTTCGCCAAATCAATATCAAACCCCATCATTTTTTGAAGAAGTAGCATGAAAAAACTTAGCTTCCTTCTAGGGTCTAACACCAAAGCAACGAGTAAGAGTTGATTGATATCTTCTAGCTTATCAAAATATTTTCTATATTTGCTCTTCATGTGAACCGACATATCAAAAATAACTTTTCCGACACCAATATTATCCTTCACATAAGGGTGTGTTGGTCCCCAAGAATGATGAAGACTATCCCCACTGTACCAACACGAGTCTTTTCTAGCACGCTTTGTCCTCACTCACGCGCACTTGGGAAACTTCCCAGGGGGTCACCCATCCCATAACTACTCCAGGCTAAGCACGCTTAACTTTGGAGTTTCTATGAGATGGATACCAGAAAAGAAGATGCATCTTGTTGGTATGAGTAGTCCAAATCAATTCATTTAACCACTTTCTAATGTAGATCGCACAGGTCGAATTGCAAGCCGCGCTTCGCGCATTTTTAAGCCCATGAAGGCAGGATGCTGGACCGAATCCCAACAATCCCCCTCCCAGTACCTGCCAGCATCTCAGCCCCATAGTCTGGAAACCTCCGCGAACTAGATTTGATCACACAGCCCTCTAGCAGCTAGATTCATTCACACAGTCTCCTCCAACACTTGACATCAGCCTTTGTTCCAGCTCCGTTTACCTTCTGCTGCGCCAATATCTCAGTTCCAGCATACTAGATTTGATCACTTAGCCCTCCAGCACCTGACAACCTCCAGGGTACCAACATCTTAGTTCCGGCCAACTGACAACATTTGCTGCATGCCCGCCTCTTAGTTCCAACACTCTGGCAGCCTCCATACTTCGAGGGAATCCGCACCCGTGACCTGCTCCGATACCAATTGTTGGTCCCCAAGAATGATGAAGACTATCCCCACTGTACCAACACGAGTCTTTTATAGCGCGCTTTGTCCTCACTCACGCGTACCTGGGAAACTTCCCAGGGGGTCACCCATCCCATAACTACTCCAGGCCAAGCACGCTTAACTTTTGAGTTTCTATGAGATGGATACCAGAAAAGAAGATGCATCTTGTTGGTATGAGTAGTCCAAATCAATTCATTTAACCACTTTCTAGAGTAGATCGCACAGGCCGAATCGCAAGCCGCACCTCGCGCATTTTTAAGCCCATGCAGGCAGGATGCTGGATCGAATCCCAACAGGGTGGTTGCAAACATTATCGATCTCATATTTGATTCCAAGAACCTCAATGAATGATTTGTTGGCACTTGGCTTGTTTGATGAACTAATATTCATAGTTGTTTCATAGAAAACGGGCAAAAACTTCACCAACTCTAAAGCCCTACCCCAATCATCTTCATTTGGAGGCCCCACCCTTTTCTTACCATTTCCCCCAATATCCAAGTCCAACTCATCTTCTTCACCTTCTCCATCTTCTTCATCAAAATACCCCGTATACTTCAAATCCTCCTCCTCTAACAACCTATCAAATGCTTGCCTAAGCTCAAGTGCCGTCTCAAGCATTAGGTAAGTCGAATTCCACCTAGTGGGAACATCCAAAACACACACCTTTTTACTCTCTAATGACTCTTTTTTAACACACTCTTTAAAGGTCTCAAGTCTACTCGGGGAACTCCTAACATATTTTATAGCATTCCTAATTGATGCAACGGACTTCTCCACACATTTCAAACCCGATTTAACAATAAGATTGACAACATGAGCTAAACACCTAACATGGAGATATTTCCCAACCAACAAAATCTCTTTATCACCATTGTTTAACTTTCTCTTTATGTAGTCTAATGCCACTTTGTTAGAAGCGGCATTGTCTACGGAGATAGTTAAAAGCTTTTTAATTGACCATTCTTGCAAACATTTTTCTAAAAGCCTTGGTGATTTGGAATTACACAAAAGTTAAGAACTTTCTTATGCATAATCCATTTATCGTCAATAAAGTGGGCGGTCAATACCATGTAATTTATGTTTTGTATTGAAGTCCACGTGTCGGTTGTTACGCTTACACAACAATCTCTAAGCTCATTTCTCAAACTTTCCTTCATCTCACCGTACATACCCAAAAATGTCTTAACCACCGTTTTCCTACAAGGGATTTAGGCACCACAATCTTACAAAATCTCCTAAAACCCGGCTTCTCAATTGCACTAAATGGCATTTCATCAATAGCAATCATTTCAACCGTCACTTTAGTGCAATTGTCTTGGGTCCAATGAGTAACCAAAGAATCCACACCTTTAACATCTGTAGCAAAGTGTCTTTGGCCCTTAATCGAGTTCTTAGCACTACCAGGATATTGCGAACAATGAATTTCTAAGTGTTTTTGTAGTGTACTCGTGCCGTTCCTTGATTCAGCATTAAGTGTGGTGAAGCAATACTTATATTGAGCTTTTGTAGTATGCCCAACCTGAATCTCTTTTCCATCTTGATTATTGATCAAAGGTATCTTTTGTGCATTGAAATGGTCCCACACCCAAGACTTATTCGCTCTCGATTTATCTTTCGATTTCCTCTTTCTTGAATTCTTCTTTGGTAGTTGAGTTGTATTTGTAGCACCATCACGTATTTCATTCCTCGTATCGCCGCTACTTGTGCTCTTAGTATCATCAGAAATAGAAGCCATTGAAAATCAGAATCTGCATGACATAAACAATTTAAATGAAATGCTTTGGCATCATCATCCTATAGCTATGTTTACCGCGATCAAGTGTCCATCAAGTAAATATTGACACCCAGTTCTGTTTAATGAAATTCAACTTGCTCCAAAAAGATGGAAAAATAAATAAATTTCAAGCTTCGATCTCCAATCTTAATGTTTACTAGATCTCAATCTTGTTCCAGGTTCCATCATTATGTGATAAAAAAATAAGCAACATTAATCAGGAATAACAAAAAGAAAGCAATTAAATCTGATATATCTAAAAACAATCATAAATGGAAAATTGCAATAAAAGGTATAGAAAACAGGTACTGGTATGGTAAAAAAAGACCTCCGTTTCCTTTAAAAGGGGGGAAATAAAAAAAGGGGAATGCCCCCGGTGTTGCTAAGGAATAGGCAGGTTAAAAGCAATCGTCGCAGGTCAAGACTGTGGAGTACCAACGCCAACTGCAAGAGTGAGATTAGTGCAAGTCCTTAGACTAGTGGATTGAAACCTACTTAGTTCACCAAATCCCGGATTTATTCTGCCCCGTTTCCTTTAAAAGGGGGGAAATAAAAAAAGAGAAAAAGGAAAGAAACAGGAAAATTTACCTTGTGATAGCAGGAGTTTCGGTGTGATAGCAGGAGTTCCGATGTGATAGCAGGAGTTTCGGTGAAGAAGAAACGTAGAAGAAGTCGATGGATTCAGTACCGGTACTAGAAGAAACGTAGAAAAACTGAAGAAGTCTAAACCCTCTTTTGTTTCTCTGGAGTGAAAGACGAGAGTGAAAGGGTGAGTGGGCGGCGCTTTACTTAAACTAGGTTACTTCTATTTTCTTTTGTTTAAACTATAAGCCAGTCTTTATTTTTTATATTATTAAATATAATTATATTATATATATTTAAAATCCTGTTCTTAACCAGGTAATGTGTGTTCTGAAATTGAAGACCCAAAACCCGGAACCGATTTATTTAAATAGACCCGAATTAAGAACCGGATCCGCTTTTTGTTATAAAACCCGGAACCGGAACCAGTTTTTTCGGTTCGGTTTTTAAAAAAAATCGGTTCTTCAGTTAAAAATCCCACTCCTAATAAAATAATTCTTTCCACCTCTTGTTTGCACAAGTTTTAAATCGCATAGATCGGTATGAATCAATTCAAGAAGTTTTGTCGATCTCTCCACTGAATGAAAAGGAGATTTTGCCATTTTCGCTTCAACACAGATTTCACACCTTTTGTGTCGATCAAAAGTCATTTTTGGCAATAAATATAAATTTACTAAACGACGTAGTATATTTAGATTTGCATGTCCTAATCTATCATGTCATAAATTAGGAGACTCGATCAAATAAACAACTTTATCGTTTATTTCATTATCACCACGTACATTGATAGCATTAAGCTTGAAAAGGCCGTTATCTATGTAGCCTTTTCCGATAAAGTGACCATTCTTGGTTATTACAACTTTGTCTGCTTCAAACACTAGCCTAAATCTGGCTTTGCTCAGTGCTGAGCCAGACACAAGATTCTTACGGATGTCCGGAACATGTAGCACATTCTTGAGCGTCATTTTCAATCCCGACGTCATCTTGAGTATAACCTCTCCAGTTCCGACAACATTTGAGGCAGCGGAGATTCCCATGTACAACTTTATTTCCTCTGTAACGGGCTCGTAGGAGGAGAACATGGCTTTATCGGCACAAATGAGTTTGGTAGCGCCGGTGTCCACCCACCATCCGACTGGAATACCGACCATATTGACTTCATCTACAACTGCACACAGATCAAGACTCGACAAATCGATGGGCACATACTTATTTTCGATAACATTTGCTTGATCTCTCTTCTTGTCTTTTTTTTTGTTTGCGGCATTTCGCCATATGCCCGATTTTGTAGCAGTTGTAGCATTCTCCTTTGATCTTCTTTTGATTCTTCGATTCTTGCCTCTTCCCGTTAAATTTCCGCTTTTTATTGTGGCTTGACTCGACGAGATTTGCTTTTTGCCTCAATAAATGACTTGTTCACCTTGACATCGGTCTTCCGATTGTCTTCTTCGATCCTCAATCGCACAATAAGATCTTCAAGGCCCATCTCCTTGCGCTTGTGCTTGAGGTAGTTTTTGAAATCCTTCCACATCGTGGACAATTTCTCGATTATGGCAGCAACTTGAAAGGATTCAGACAAACTCATTCCTTGAGCCAAAATGTTGTGCATGATCAACTGTATTTCCTGCACTTGCTCAAGAACAGTTTTGTTGTCCACCATATTGAAGTCGAGAAAACGACCCACGATGAACTTCTTCAAACCGGCATCTTCTGTTTTATATTTTGTCTCCAATGAGTCCCACAACTCTTTAGACGTTTTGATTGTGGAATAAACACTGTAAACTGTATCATCCAACCCATTTAGAATATAGTTTCGACATAAGAAGTCGTTGTGATTCCATGCTTCCAACGCCGTGTGTTTTTAGGTGTTAGTTTTGTAACACCCCCAAGTTATTCAGGGTATATTACAGCGCCATGAGCTCCGCCATGGGACCCACAAGGCTAAACATACGCGGAACTATAAAACTTGACCGAGAAGGTCTACATACAATGGAAAGAAAGACGATACAAATGGTATTCAAAACCATAACCAATGAAACCATATACATCACCACACAAATCAATACCTCGGCAACACCGGCCGGAACATCAAGGAAACTGAAATACAATACTCGAGTATTTAAAATCCATTCTAGTACAACAACACTGAATGGAGGAATCCAAAAGTATAACCGGAGACAAGACACAGTATCACACTTGCCCATCATCTTCATGCCGACCCGATACCCGCCTGTCCGCTCTCCTGGAACCTGAAATACATAAAAAGTATTTCCCCCATAAAGGGGTTAGCCGTAGAATAGCTAGTGCAAGTATATCAAGTATGAAACACAATACTCCTCGACAATTGTTGTGCGGCGATTAATACGCCTCGATAGGCGATCGGCATCACGATTAGAGAAGCCAACCATGGAAGACATACTCTGGACAAACGCCTAGAGTTCGGCACAATACGGCGACCGTCTTTTGGTACCCAGCGATCGTCTTTTGATATCTGATGATCGTCTTTAATGAGCGGACCAGAGGCGATCATCTCGTGCCACGTATGGATCCAAAGATCCACAAAGTCGCCGAAGACCGATCTTGGACGGTGGCCCACGTGCGGATCTTCAAAGGATACCGACAGATAGGACCATTGACCCCACTGTCACCTACCACACCTACCGACAAGGCCGCCGAAAGGTACAAAGTGGTCCTCCTGACAAATGACTCAAGACGCGTGCTGGCTTCCCATTGGTTCGCCCAGCTGGCCACCAGCAGAGACCTCGGACCTCAAGGGAACAGGCCCACGTGACGGGATGATCGGCCATCTTATTTTAATATAGAAAACGGTGGTCACCCGCGATCGCCTGGGGAGTCCCAACTACCTTGTCCCCTATAAATAGATAACTCACTGCAATGGCCAAAGGGGACGCGAATTTACTACGGATTCAGTGCAAAATACACACAAAAGAGAGAATCAAAGACTCTTTTGGCAACCACTTACACATTCATAGTGATATTCATACACATTCATCATATATCCCAAGCAAGAACTCACAGATCTATCTATCTGGTTCTTCCGGAAATCTACGCGCTCTAAAGCCTAGATAACTAGAAGTCTTTACACTCCTTGTAATAGATTCTAACATTAATATTTGTACTCGACAGTATATTTATTAATAACATCTCGCGAGAGCATTCAAGCCCGGGATTAACAACCCCGGCAAATCTTGTGTTATCTATTTTCTCACGGAAGTGTTCTCGCATTTGTTTGTTACTCGATCATTCCAGCAATATTATCTCCGGATAATATTTTGGGTAACAACAATTGGCGCTAGAGGAAGGGGATCTAAACCTTCATTTTTATTCCTACCGTCTCGAAGAACACTCACTGTTCTCCGGACATATACTTGAAGAAACACTCACTGTTCTTCAATAGAAAAAAACCTTCAGAAAATGACATTTGCAACGACCTCCAAGAGTGCCACCCTAAGATCTGCCGGAAACCTCATTCCGGCCCGGACTGAATCCCAGCCCACGGCGGAAGGCGACCGTGGCGACGCTAGGCTCTCACTCCCGCCCCCGAGGGACGGTTCTAGCCTCTCACTCGATCCGTTCCAGACCACGGAACAGATTGAGGAGGCTATAGCCATCCTCAGGGAGCGACAGAAGGCCAATGGATCGCCCACCATCACTCCGTCCACCGTCCGCCGGGCAAGCAAACGGAAGCTCAAGGGGATTTATGTTGAGAAATCGACAGAAAGCCCCGAGCCACAGGAGAAGGCTCTCGTAAGGCGGGACGATTCCGTCTTCAGCCGCCTGGGGAGCGATCCCTCATGGCGACCCGGCACTCGTGCCCCAAATGAGACATCGGTATCCGAATCCTTTACCAGAGTTCGGCATATCCGACTCCTGTGAGACAAAGGCCACGAGCCCCTGCTCGCCCAAGAAAGGAACCCACCGGCAGGAGCTCGTCATTCACCACGGGGCTAGGGATCGGTACACGATCACCTTGGTTCGCGCTACGAGAGCCAATCGGCGAGCATCAGCGATCGCGATGGCCGCCATGCAACGCCACTCGACGAGATGAAGGCGCTCCTGGAAAATGGGGCAGGCGCCAGGAGATCGATCATTGGATCAAGCGAACCACTCACGACTCAGATCGAGCTCGCCACAGTCCAACCAACGATCAATCCCCCACAAACACCTCTATATGAGGGGAGATCGGATCCGGAGACCCACTTGAGCAAATTCCGGATCTACATGACCGGATGCGGAGCATCAGACGCGACGAAGTGTCGAATGTTCTCGTTAACTCGGCGACTCGCCACGCATGGTACGTCTCACTACCACCTCGCTCCATCAATCGCTTTGAGAAGCTGGCGAAAGACTTCACGACGTACTTCGCCGCCAAAGTCGCTCGCCCTGAAGGCCCCCACCGCATGATGAAAATCAAGCAGGGGAAGGACGAGTCAGACGAAGATTACATCGACCGGGTAGACGAGATAGTCCTCACCGGCGAGCCCATCAGCGACGAGCTCTGTCTCAACTCAGTCATGAGCAGATTCCACGGACGCTCGCCCATGTTCAGGCACCTCACAAAGGATATCCCCCCAACCTACTCGGTCTTCCGCGGCAAAGCCGCCGGTTTCCTGGCCAGGCAGAGGATGCTCTCACTCCGCTTAGACGAGGGACCGTCCGAAGAAGGAAAAGCATTGTCCCATGTCCAGAAGAAGGCGGTCGCCAAGCCCAGAAAGGCGGTCGCCAAGCCGCCTGGCGAGTTCAAAGTCTTCGAGGATGTAGAGGTCCACCTTCTCCACAACCTCAACTTATCTCCGGCCCACATCTTCAACGCAATCAAGGGTCGCGAGTGGATTTCCAAACCAAAGCCGATAAGGGACCACGGTCACCTAGACCGTAGCAAATTCTGTGCCTATCATAAGAGTCCCTGCCACAACACCAGCCAATGCCGCGACCTCCTCGCATGCCTCTCCGCGATCGCTTGAGGAAGGCAAACTGGACAATTTGATCACCAAGCCAGAACCCAGGACGGAAAGAGCCAGAGGGCGCGAGCGCCGACCAAACGAAAGAATTCCTCCCAATCCGATCGCCAGAATCGAGCATGAGCCGGAGTACTTTGATGAGTCGATCCCTCCGATCAACCCTGGCGGTCGGATCAACATGCTTCAAGCAGGAGGTGGAAGCCTCGGGGGCCTTTCCCCGGTTTCCACCCTGTCAAACAGAAAGCGAAAAGCCGAGCTGAGGGCGTTCGCCGAAATCCATGTTGTGGTACCTACGGAGCCGACCATCTCTAAATACGCGTTCATCACCTTTTCCAACAAGGACAGGGAGGGAGTGCAATGTCCCAAAGAGGATGCACTAGTGATCTCCGCATGTATCCTTGGGAAGACGGTCGATCGCGTGCTGGTCGACAATGGGAGTTTCTGCAACATCATATTCAAATCCGCCCTAGACCAACTCGGCAACTTAATCAAATTCATCAAGCCTTTCGACACCGTGCTCCAAGGGTTCGGCGACAACACAGTCCAAGCCTATGGGAGGATCAAGCTCTCCGTCGAGCTAGTACGCTTTTATGATCCCAAGGTTAGGATTACTAGGAACCTAAGTTTTGTAATCATAGATAGGCCCAGCATCTATAATGGGTTCCTAGGTCGCCCCTTCTTAGAAACCTTTGAGGCGGTCGCCTCATCTTTCTTTTACTGTATCAAATTCCCCACTGCCGATGGGACGGTCGGTACTGTAAAAGGAGATCAGCTAATGGCAAAAAGATGTTTGAATTACTCCTATGTTGTTACTTCTTTCAATACTTCCCATACTATATGTAACATTGAAGCGATCGATGATCAACCCATGGAGATCGACGAGCCGAGCACATCGTATCAACCCGACTCAGGGGACGCCATCTCTCATCAATTGACGGACGACATCGAGCCAAGGATCGGTTTCGAGCCAAGTCTCGACATCGATCTAAGGACCGAGTCCGGAGATCGCACCAAACGAGAGGCGACCGTCCCTTTCGAAGAGTTGGAAAGCATTACGATGGATCCAGTTCATCCAGAACGGGAAGTACAGATCGGCGCAAGCATCGACCACGAATTAAAGGGAGATCTGATCAACTTGCTACGTAGGAACATCGGAGTCTTTGCCTGGTCGCATCAAGATATGGTTGGCATAAGTCCCGAACACGCTTGCCATTATCTGAAGATCGATCGGGCAATGAAGCCTGTTCACCAGAAGCGTAGGAAGTTCGGTCCCGAGAAATACGCGGCGCTCGACATAGAAGTCCAGAAGTTACTCAACAACAAATTAATCGGAGTAGCCACAGACGAACCACAATGGGTCGCCAACGCGGTGCTCGTCAAAAAGCCAACTGGCTCCTGGAGGTTATGCATTGACTTCACCGACCTCAACGCGGCATGTCCAAAAGATCACTTTCCGATGCCTCATATTGATCACTTGGTCGATAGTACAACAGGATGCGAAATGATGTCATTTATGGATGCCTTCGCCGGGTATCATCAAATCCCAATGGCGGAGGAAGACATAAAACACACATCTTTCCACACGGAAAAAGACATATACTTTTGGGTCCGAATGCCGTTCGGATTGAAAAACGCAGGGGCGACCTACCAGCGATTAGTCAACAGAATGTTCGCTAATCAGATCGGCAAGACCATGGAGGTCTACATTGACGATATCGTAGTCAAAAGCCTCAAGAAGGAAGATCACCTCAACGATCTCGCCGAGACGTTCGCCATCCTTGAGAAGTTTAACATGAAGCTGAACCCCAAGAAATGCAACTTCGGGGTGGGCTCCGGGAAATTCCTGGGGCACATCGTGAGCCAAAGGGGGATCGAGGTGAACCCCGCCAAGATACAGGCGATCCTTGACATGCATGAACCGCGAAACATCAAGCAGGTGCAACGCCTCACAGGTTGTCTAGCCGCCCTCAACCGTTTCATATCACGGCTCGGCGATAAAAGCAAGCCTTTCTTCGCAACCATCAAGAACAAGAAGTTCGCATGGACGAAGAAAAGCCAGATAGCATTCGCCAAGATAAAGGAATATCTATCTAACCCCCAGATCCTGGCAAAACCAATCCCCGGTGAAAAATTATTCCTTTACCTAGCAGCCTCGGAGGTCGCGCTGAGTGCCGTTCTGGTGCGAGCAGAGGGACAAGCCCACTTGCCGATCTACTATGTTAGCCAGGCGCTCCACGATGCTGAGACACGCTATACACCATTGGAGAAGATCGCCTATGCCCTTGTCATGAGTGTTCGTAAGCTGAGGGCTTATTTCTTCGATCACCAAGTGGAAGTCCTAACAACCCTACCTCTAAGGCAAGTCCTACACCGGCCGGACACTAACGGGCGACTCCTCAAGTGGTCGCTGGAGATCGCCCAATACGGTATCACATACGCTCCTCGCACGGCGATCAAGGGCCAAGCTCTGGCGGACTTCGTGGTGGAATTAACTTTCCCTCACAGTCCGACCCAGATCGGCCGACTCCGCCTGAAATTATATGTGGATGGCTCGACGACCACCCGCGAGCAGGTGGATTGTCCTCATCTGTCCCGACGGACAAAGTTTCACAAATGTCAATGCGTTTGTTTTCGTGCGACCAACAATGAAGCCGAATACGAAGCTTTGGTAGGCGGGCTCGATCTAGCCCTCGCCCTAGATGTTCGTCGCCTCCATATCTTCATGGACTCCCTTTTGGTCGTGAACCAAGTCAAGGGAGAATATGAGGCGCGCGGCGAACAGATGGTCAAATACCAAGAGCTGGTCGCCGAAATGTGCACAAAATTTGAAGAAGTGCTAATCGAACAAGTCCCGAGAGAGCACAACTCCCAGGCCGATGCCTTTTCCAAACTAGCATCATCGGATGGGGCAGCCGACTTCTCCAATATCCAAATCACAAAGTCAACAAGGCCGGCGATCGACAAAAGCCTGGTTACCATGGTCGCCATCGCCGAGGAGAACTGGATGACTCCGTTCATCAAATACTTAAAGGACGGAACGGTCCCTGACGACCGTGTTAAAGCTCGCCAACTCCAGCTTCGTGCGACCAGATATACCCTATTGGACGACCGGCTTTACATGCGAGCCTTCAGCCTTCCCCTCCTCAAGTGTATTACACCGTAGGAAGGTCGGCTCGTTTTAGCTGAGATCCATGACGGGATTTGTGGAAACCATGCGGGCGGGCGAGCCCTCATCCATAAGACAACCAGACAAGGGTTTTTCTGGCCATCACTTCGGAAAGATGCGATCGCCTATGCCAGATCGTGTCATAGGTGTCAGATAATGGGCCCCAACATTAAACTATCACCCGAACAGCTCACCTCCATGTATAGCCCTTGGCCATTTGCGCAATAGGGCATCGACCTTATAGGTCCCTTGCCGACGGCTCCAGGGGGCTGTAAGTTCGCCATCGTTGGGGTCGACTATTTCACCAAATGGGCTGAGGCCGAACCGCTCAACAAGATCGGTCAAGAGCAAGTGATCAAGTTTATATGGAGAAACGTCATATGCCGATTCGGTCTGCCCCAGGCCATCATCTCCGACAACGGAAAACAGTTCGACGGCTTAGAAGTCATGCGATTCTGTGAAAAGTGGGGAATCAAAAGGTTATTCTCAGCGCCCTATCACCCTCAGACGAACGGGCAGGTAGAGGCAGTGAATAAGATCCTCAAACACACGATTAAAACGCGACTCGAATCCAGGCAAGGACGATGGGCGAGCGAGCTCCCAGACGTTTTGTGGTCCTACCGAACGACGACCCGCAATTCAACCGGCCAAACCCCATTCGCCCTTGCCTTGAGCTAATGCGGTGATTCTTCAGAGATCGCCGTCCTCGCCCATCGAACCGAACAGAGATGACGACCGACAACGATATGGCCCGACGAATCGACCTAGACATGCTCGAAGAACGACGGCCGACTTTAAATGAAGAACACAATCCACAAAAGGAGAGCCGAGAAGTTCTTCAATTCAAAGGTCAAAGAAAGAAGGTTTCAAGTGGGCGATCTCGTCCTCAAGAAGATCCAAACCCACACAGCGTTTTGGTCCGAATCGGGAGGGACCTTTCGAGTATCCAGATGGCTAACTAAAGGAGCCTACGAATGGAACATCCCGACGGATCGATCAATACCCCTGGAACGCCCTGCATCTGAAAAAATACTACCAGTGATAATTTTGTATTCAATTTCAATGATGTACAAGGAATATAATGAGATTTTTTCCTATCCCATCTATTCTGGCGATCGCCACACCAGGCATATCGCATACCGCCGACGATCGCTAATCACGACGATCCTAGGTAAAATCAATGCAGCCATGGTCCTGGAGGTCGATGGAACCGACAGCTTCGCCCATGCAAGGTTCCTTTGGGCTGAGATCGCCCGCCCTTCGTTTAAATACGAGGCCGGCGTAGCGGAATGACCCTCCAAAATAATCAGTAGACACGATCGCACGTCCTCAAGGTACATCATCTAACATGGTGAACCCGGACAATGCGACGTGCCACTACCCCCGTCTCAACGTACACCGTCGAGGGTCACCATCTTCATGGCGGGCCGAGGTGGAAGCAGAGCTGACAAGCCGCGGACGTGGAGTCGAATGAGCCGACGACACTCCGCGCAAGGACTCCTCCGGACCAAGATCGCCCGCCTTTCGTTTTAACACAAGGCAGGCGTAGCCTAACGGAGGACCCTCACAAAAAGTGAGTCGCGGGATACACAATATCCCTCGCACACAAAGACACGAATGGGGAGGTCGGTCCATCGAACACCCCAACCATACATGATTCTTCAGAATCGGCAAAACTGAAGATAGCTCGCCAGACAAACTAGTTTTTGTTTCCTTACTTACAATATGTAAACAAAAACAAGGGGGCAGAGATGGGTCGAGCTAATCCCAAATAAGATCGAACAAAAAGGAACCACGCACGATCGGCTTCGCTCAAACACACGCAGGACGATCGGAGTCCTTCGACGAAAATTACAAGTAAGAATTCCGATTCAAAACATATCAATGCTTTCAACACTCAGACAATCGGTCGGATGAACAAAACGTCGAAAGCAATCATACACGTACCTGTAAAAATTGCACGCGCAAACATTCAAAGGTGATCGTATGTAAAGAGACAGTATGAAAAGAGGAACATTTTATTCATAACGCAAGTTTCATACATTACGGGGCCCGAAGGCATTACAAAAGAAAAACAAAAAAGTACAAGTTACAGAGGAAAACAAAAATGCCTCTCAAGGCCCCGCCGGCTGGTCATCGCCCTCAGGTTGCGGATCGGCTTGGGCCCCCCCATCGGCCTCGGGATGAATGAGTTTACCAGTATACCAACTCAAGTCGATCCCGAAGTCGACAAAGTCAAGGATCGGCAAGGAGAACTCTGGGTGCAGAGGATGCTCGAGGACATAGGATTTGAAGCTCTCCATCAGGGGACCGATCTCGATCCCTGCCTTTTTAGCGGCTCGAACAGCGTCAGCATAGGCCAAGTAATAAGCGAACTCGCCGACGTGCGCAACGTTGAGGTAGGGATCGACCTCGATCGCCTTCAGCCGCCAAATCCGTGGCCGTCTTCTCGGCCTCCGCCAGCTCGACCACCTTGGCGGCATTCTCACCCCTGGCCTTCTCCAGCTCCTTCTTCGCCACCTCCAGCTCACTGCTGAGCCGATCCACCATCACCTTCAGCCCGGCCGCCTCCTCCTGCGAAGCCGCGAACTTCTGGCGGGTTTCCTTCTCCTTATCACGGGATCGGTCGACAGCCTCCTTAGAGCGGCTCAGCTCCTGCTTCAATCGGTCAACGTCCTGTTTAGCCCTTTTGGCCGTCTCCTCATACTCCTTCTCCATAGACTGGATCCGGTTGGCAAACTCGATATTTTTGTTCCGGGCGGCCTCGAGGTCGCTATGGAGACGAGCAGTGGAGGGTCGCCCCTCAAAATCCCTAGCGGCTTGGACGGCCATCGTCGCCGTCTGGAGAGCCAGGGCAAGGGTCGCCTGCATGGCATCTCCAGATCGACAACGAGCGATCGCATCAAGATCGGTCGTCCAGGCCTTGGGCAGAGAGGAGATAGCCTGCTGGATATAAGTGGGGACGTCGAGAGATGTTTGCGGAGCCTTGCTCGACAAAAAGTCCAGCACCATAGGAGCAACGTCCGGGTCGGCAAGACGAACCCTGCAGCACAAACCAAAGAAACCAAAGAGTTAGCCTATACCTTGCCCAGAATGCCTAACTCAGAAAATTTTGACCTTTCCTTACCTGTTGACCAGCTCGGGATCGCGTCCAAAATAAGGCTTGCCCCGAGAGGTTTCCGCCTCGGCGATCGCCACCTTCTTCGCCGAGCTGCCAGATGACCGGGAGCCGGGGACCGAGGGCCTAGGGCCTGATCGCTCCATCATCGGGACGGCAGAGATAGGAGCCGCAGCAACCGGAGGCTCAAGAATGGATACATCCGCCTCAGAAATCGACGGGGACTCCTCCGACCTCCGCCTCTTGCGGCGCTGAAGCTGTTCCTCTCCCTGAACCACCGGCTCGGCGACTGGCACCTCAGCAGGCCTCGTCACCGGAGCAGGGCGAGACGTCGTCGCAGGAACGCGACCAGTCTGCTTGCCCAAGTGAAGGCGACCGATGAGTCCCGGGTTTGACATGGCGATCTCTGGCGGTGGCTCGGCAAATCGGGGAAAATGAACCTCTGTCAAAGAAGAGGCACAAACAAGTTAGACAACAACTTAAACGATACGACCTCCTGGAGACGATCGTCAAGCAAGGAAGCACCACTTAAGCTCATACCTGGAACTTTCAAGTGACGGGGGAAGCAGAACAATCGAGCCCACAACCGATGAGCTTCGGTACCAAGCGAGCGAACGTCGATAAAGGAGTTCGGCAAGGCACGGATCCGCTCCCAAACAATCAAGAAATCGAATGGAAGGTCGCCGATCGCTGGAACGAGAGGTCCTGCAAAAAGAAAACAAAATTAGATCAGTCCAAGACAAGCTCAATCAAGGGGAGAGTTAAAATCCTTACTCGGATTCCTCTCCCGAAAAGTGGTGGGGATCTCCAACTCCTCATTCGGCCTGTCACTCGATGCCAATCGCCACGCCCCGCCGACCCAGCACCATTTAGCCAGGTCACACCTGATCTTATTCGGCACACTGAGGACCACTCTCCCGATTCGGCCTTGGATATGATTGCCGCCGATCGACCCTTTCTGTGCGGCCAGTTTAAACAGATAATTCATCTCCAGCGCAGTAAGGAGGCGGAACAACCGGTGACCGCCAAACAGTGTCAACGTGCAGATGATCTGTAGCTGCTGCCTGGGCCACACCAAGAGGCGCTAAATTCCAGGCGATCAACAAGTAGGAGATGGCGAATGGCAGAGGAAATCGCAGACCGGCCTCCATAATCATCTCGCTGACGGCAACCATATCCTCGGGCGGTTGGTCGGCACGTTCATTCTCCGAGGGCACGTGCAAGGAAACGTCAGAGGGGATGTGATATTTGGCCCTCCAACGGCTCAGGTCTTTCTTGGTCGCCGTACTTCGGATCTTTCCGAGAGTCCACGGAGACGGGACGGCGGCCTGAAAAACCGTCCGCTTCACATGTTCGTAAAGATGAGCGGCGGAGTAGGCTTCGAAGTCGAATTCCGGACAGGGTCCGGCGATCGCTTCCATCATCTGAGCAAAGGCCACATAGGCAGGACCGAATCTACTCTCTCGTTCCCAGGCCTCCCGCACCAAATCATCCTCATCCACCGGCGAGCCCCCCTGCTCCGCCGTCGCCGCCGTCCTCGCCACTTCAGCCTCGTTGAAAAGTTCTTCGAGTTCTGCGGGTGCAATCCCCGCACGAATAGCTTCAACGGCCGTCTCCATATCCACTCCAACGGGAATCTCCTCCCGTTCAGGCGACAAGCGGCGTGGAAGAACTTCCGGTCTCGAAGGTTCTGGATCCTCCCGACATATTGGAAAGTAAAGGGAGAGAGAAGATTAATTTTTCTTACCTAGAGAAAAGAAGGAGATCGGCACAAGAAGCTCCAGAAATTTCTGCAGAATTTCGGCTATGGATGCAAGGACGCGTAAAAAGTGAAGGAGAAGAAGCCCAGGCCCTTTTATAGATGGAGACGAGGGTCTAAATGCAAATAGGAGAAACCTCGAGGGCTGGATCGCAACCGTCACGTGGGGACGCATTAAATGCTGCCCTCGAATCCCGCATACGCGTCTTTTCGAGGGCATGCCAGCCGACAAGCCCGACAAACCGTCGAACTCCCCCAACAGCGGCGCGACGCGTGTCCCTGCCACTTTTAGAAAGCCTGCCTTCATTTCCCGCTGCTCCCGACGCCAAAGAAGATCGTCCATATTTGAATTCAGATCGGCTGATCGTTTAAACATTGGCGATCGCCAACACTGCCACCTCACCCCGTGTTTTCAACATCGAGGCGAGCTGGGGGGCAATTGTTGTGCGGCGATTAATACGCCTCGATAGGCGATCGGCATCACGATTAGAGAAGCCAACCATGGAAGACATACTCTGGACAAACGCCTAGAGTTCGGCACAATACGGCGACCGTCTTTTGGTACCCAGCGATCGTCTTTTGATATCTGACGATCGTCTTTAATGAGCGGACCAGAGGCGATCATCTCGTGCCACGTATGGATCCAGCATCCGTCAAAGTCATCGAAGACCGAATCTTGGACGGTGGCCCACGTGCGGATCTTCAAAGGATACCGACAGATAGGACCATTGACCCCAGCCTGTCACCTACCACACCTACCGACAAGGCCGCCGAAAGGTACAAAGTGGGTCCTCCCCGGATAGTGACTCAAGACGCGTGCTGGCTTCCCATTGGTTCGCCGCCACCGCCACCAGCAGCCGACCTCGACCAAGGGAACAGGCCCACGTGACGGGACGATCGGCCATCTTATTTTAATATAGAAAACGGCGGTCGCCCGCGATCGCCTGGGGAGTCCCAACTACCTTGTCCCCTATAAATAGAGAACTCACTGCAATGGCCAAAGGGGACGCGAATTTACTATGGATTCAGTGCAAAATACACACAAAAGAGAGAATCAAAGACTCTTTTGGCAACCACTTACACATTCATAGTGATATTCATACACATTCATCATATATCCCAAGCAAGAACTCACAGATCTATCTATCTGGTTCTTCCGGCAATCTACGCGCTCTAAAGCCTAGATAACTAGAAGTCTTTACACTCCTTGTAATAGATTCTAACATTAATATTTGTACTCGACAGTATATTTATTAATAACATCTCGCGAGAGCATTCAAGCCCGGGATTAACAACCCCGACAAATCTTGTGTTATCTATTTTCTCACGGAAGTGTTCTCGCATTTGTTTGTTACTCGATCATTCCAGCAATATTATTTCCGGATAATATTTTGGGTAACAACAACAATAAAGTAAATGTAACCGTCAATTCATCAATTCAAGACTAGTATTCCGGAATAACTAAATCTCATATCATCACATCAAGACGTATGTGAATGCCGTAGAAACGGTTCGTTCATATCATACGCCGTTACATGTATGAATGCCGTAGAAACGGTTCGTTCATTACATGCCATCAATACATATATGAATGCCGTAGAAACGGTTCGTTCATAATATGCCATCAATACATATATGAATGCCGTAAAAACGGTTCGTTCATAATATGCCATCAATATATCTATGAATGCCGTAAAAACGGTTCGTTCATATCATACCATCAATATTTCTTACTTTCAAAGTCGAGAACGTACAATCATAATATATATACTTGCCTTGAATAGTCGACGACGCAACGAACGGAATGGAAAGTCACCGACGAGTGCTAGGAACCATCGAAACCGAACCTAACGATTCGAAAAATACAATCACAACCAATTCTAAACGAATACGGAATTGGAATACTCCCGGAAACCCACCTACGATTCATGTATATTCGTATAAAAACGATAACGAGGGCGGACCACAACCAAACCCTCTCGATTCCATAAAAATCACGAAATATACCATGAATACATAGGGAAACTAAGAATACCAACAAGATTAATCATATTCATCATGAATTAATCAACAAAACGGAATGAATCGGACGAAAACGCGAAAACCCCCAAATTCACGAAATTAGGGTTCTAAGGAAGATTACCTTGATTCGTTGGATAAAAGGATGATAACGGATGATTGATTGGTGATATAACCTCAAGAACTTCATGGATTTGTTGTTAAACAACATGGCTTCAAGCTTCCCACGACCACCTCCGCGGAAGAGAAAGGAAAGGTTGAGAAAAATGGCCAAAAACCCGTGTGCAGGGCCATAAATAGGCTGCACAGTATGCCGCGGCCCAGCGGGAGTGTGCCGCGGCACAGGCCCAAAAATGGCTCCCAGTGGTCGGCAGTGTGCCGCGGCTCGGCCGGCGCAGCCGCGGCACCCGCATACTTCTGGTTTGGCGAAAAATGCCACAGAGTGTGCCGCGGCCTCCAAAGATGTGCCGCGGCCACGGCGGCCTCGCCGGCCGAGCCGCCGAGCACCGCGGCCGTGACTCGGCCAGAGCCGCGAGCACTACCGGCCGTGACTCGGCCGCCGGCCCTGGGCCTGTTGCCGGCCATGACTCGGCCGGCCAACTCCGACGGCCCGAACGACCCCGAAACCCGAACTCGAATACGAAACGATGATACAGCTACGTACTCGCAAAGACGAATCTAAGAGCTAAGAGAACACACAATTCCGACCACCCGAAGGCTCGGAATTCAACAACTAAGTAATTACCCAAAACTTTGGGAAATTATGAAAATGGCCCAAAACGTCCGAAAATCACGATACGCGATCGAAACACCAAACCAAAGCTCGCAACATGAATAATAACATTAAATGAACTTACGAGAAACTCGAAACAACAGCTGACGAGATTCGCAAGAATCGAACTCAAGTGCGGAAAAGTCGCTAAAAAGCTCGGAACTCAACAAAACGATACTGAAACGAACTCGGATGACAAAAAGTGCAGAATTAATCATTCTCGAAATGACGAAACGGTCATGAGAGAGTCGTCAAAACGGACCTCCGCCGGAAAAATAAAAATTACCGGAAATCGAAATTGCGGATATTACAAGTTTCATCATCCCCACAACATGAGGAGATTCGGAAAGAAAGCAACACAGGTTGAGAGTAGTAAGGTAGAACAACATTTTTGATTGCCAACGTTTGAAATCAGAACATGAGAACTTCTCGGGTTTCTCGGCATGGGCAGGAGAATGAACATTGTTGCTTGACAACGCCATCTTCTACAGAAATTTCGTCTTACGATTGTTGTTTTGGAATGATGTAGAAAATGATAAATAATGCAAAATCGAGGCAAGAGTTGGACTCTCTCTCCGTAAGATGAAATTTCCCCGCATAGTACACACGGCTCAACGGCAAACGTCCCCAAGATACAATGATTTTCTATTAACTCGATACTTTGTACTAGGAATCGAATTTCGGGCGAACTACTGAATACTCGGGACTTGTAGTATGAATTCTATGCTAGTATGAGTGTATTAATTATCTTGATTAATTATGTGTATTCAACCATCATCTGCAGGAGGCTATTTATAGTATGTAAAGGACTCTGTCCGAATCAATGTGACCTTCTGGATGAACAGACACCTTGTGGTCTGGTGCGAAGGGCTGCATTGGTTCAGGCGAACCAAACCATTGTGCTGGTTCAGATTGCACAGAATGGTCCGAACCATTGTACCGGTTCGTCCGTGAACCACCGCACGTGTTCCACACCCGCCAAATCATCTATTTGACATGTCACTGCCACGTGTCACCCTCCACGTCATCTGAGCCACTATTTTAGTTGTCAAAACGAAAAGCTCCTCATAGCTCCTCGCTCCGAGGCGTACGAGCGAAGTGCAAAGTGCGCCTACGAAGCGCCCGTTGCGCTAAGTGCGGTATGCACGTGCTCGGACTCGGACTCGGACTCGGAAGGTGCTTTGCACCTTCCTCGTAGGATTCGGATTTTAGTCTTAAAAAACTAACTAAAGCCAACTAGGGTGAACCATAATGGAGCGCACTTGATTGCTCCTTTATGGTGTAAAGTCCTTTATAAATAGCCCAACACTTTAATTTAAGCTATTTTTCCAACAATAAATGATATAATCCAAAAATGGCAAGAATAAATTCACTAATTTTCGAATTTTTTAAATAGTTCAGAATTTGTTAGATTTTCCAATTTTCGAATTTAAAATATTTTTTATTTTGATTTTTTAATATTAAGATTCCAGAATTAAAGATAAAATTACCTAATTTTCAGATTTTTTGCAGATTTTTTAAATAAAAATAAATAAGTTCCGATTTTTTAAACTTTTCAGATTTTCTCGATTTTTTATATTCTTTTAATATTTTTATTATTTTTACGAAAATAAACAGTAGTTTTATTATTATTATTTATATTATTATTTTAAGTTTGTATTATTTTTCAGATTTTTTATGAACATAAAAAGAAAATAAGAAAAAATCTAATTATTTTAAGTTTTATTATTTTATTTGTATTATTTTTTTCAGATTTTTTGCTAATTAATAGGTCGTGAAAGGGGAGATGGGTAGCCTGTGTCATTTTTATGTCTGTATGGGGAGAAGAGGGGGGGAGGTGACTTAGCGATTCAGACTCCTCATTTTTCATTAAGTCGTAAGTAAACACTCACTCATATATGCGCGAATAAGTCGTCCAGCCCATTTAGTCCCATTAAGTCGAAAGTAAACAACCCCTAAGTCGTCTTAATCTTATTAGAGTTGTATATTGCAAAGTATAATTTATGCTTGCATTATCTACGAAAATATCAAATTTGTTTGCGTCACATGGTTTGTATATTAATTCATGTTATTGTTGTGTAAATATGATTTATTAATTTGTATTGTATATAATATGGCGTCTTGGTGTATTACAGAAGATCACATTATTGGTGCCTCATAAAGTATTTAATTAGTTCACAACCTACATAATCATTAGATAATTATGTGAAAAGTTCTATTGTATTTTTGAGATTAGTTGGTCTTTCATCTTATCATACAGCATAATTATTTTTTTTATCTTATTAATCGCGTTATTATTAGCAAGTCAAAACAAATCTTGTGCTCGTGATTGTTCTAAACGTAATATTTTTTCGAACCACACTTTTGCTGCATTTTTATTTTCAATAAAAACTCTGTCGTGCTTAAGCGTGTTTAGGTCTTACTTAAAATGAGGCATTATCCAACTCGCGATCTGCGTTTTGGCCAATATCTACGTGTTTTAGACGTAATGTCGTACAGACGGTTGAATGAACAAATGGCGTAATTTAAATGCCTTTTGCAGAAGTTTATATATTTTTTTATCATATTGTCCTTTTATTTTAGTCTATAAAATTAGTTATATGAAATGGCGCTTACTAACCCTTATGCTTCCTGGGGTTGTTTTTGGTTTATTCAACCCGTGCGATGCACCGATTGTATCTAAGATTTCATAGCTAAAATTTAACCATCTTGTAATTTATACTATCATTTAAAAGTTCATTTTAATCACCTTGTGTATTAGAAGGTGCATTTGCATTGTGATGTTTATCATAACTTTTGTATTTAAATTAGTTTGTTTACATTAAAAGTTACAATTAAAATAGTCTCTTCATATGTAATTCCACCCCAATAATTGTCAAGCATACAAACCGATGCTTTCTCCCAAAATACCCTTCTCGCAATCTCTTTGCTAAAACCAAAAATTAATAAATGAAAATATGAAATTATGATAATAAAAATTAATAAATGAGACAAATGCTTGCCTTACGTAACCTCCAAATACGGCCCGTCCATCTTTTGAAGTTAGGTATAATTATAATTTTTAAATCTTTTTTATGTATTTTGTTAGATTCTTTTATATTATATATTTAAATAAGTGACAAAAATCCCCCTTCCACATTAAATTAAGGGAGATAAGTTTTATATAGTATAGATATATGCAATACTCATATTGCTTGGCCGAGTACATGGTAATGGTGTACTCATACATATTACATGAGCATAGTACCCATGTTATATGACTACAATAGTACTCATTTTGTAGAGTACATGAGTACTCGTGTACTCATTTGACCGAGTACATTAGTAATAGCATATTTTACATGAGTACATAATATATGAGTATAATCGTACTAATTTGGTCAAGTATACGAGTACTTAACCGAATACAAAAATAATCCTGTATGCATAAGCCTTAAATACAATTTAGATACGAAAAATTTAAGGACCAGATCCTTACCCAGGATCTTACCCAAATAGACTCAAACCCTGTTTGGTAAATAACTTTTTGAGTCAAAATTAGAGTTTTTAAACAAACTAGATATTTGACTTTATAAACCTCTAACTTTAATATTTGATTGTGAGCTTTTTGAATTAGATGATTGGGCTCAATCCTCCAATTTTCAAAAAGCTCATTTTAAGATTTTTTTTAATTAGTTTATTCAATAAATGAGTTGAAAAGACTTATTTTTCCTACATATTTATAAAATTATAATATTTTTCTTAATCATAAATCTCAAACCAAAATTTTAATTAATAAACTAATATAATGCGAATATGATCAAATGACGGAAATACATTTCTATCTTAATTTTACCGTGTTGTACTATTACAGTAAATTATTAGATATTTTATTATCACTACATAAAAATATTCTCTCCGTCCGCCAAAAATTCACCCCGATTTCCTTATTGGGGTGTCCGCTAAAAATTTCCTCCACTTATAGAAGGAAAGTTTCTCCTTTTTTTCTTCTCAAAAGTAGAACCCTTTCTCCACTAAAATCACTTTACACCAGCTTTTCTTATGACCCATTCCTTCCAAACCGAGGCAAATTTTTGGTGGGCGGAGGGAGCAGGAATTAGGAAAAAATTTATGTCGGTGAAAAATAAAGTTAATTTTTGATTTTTCAACTCCAATTATATTTTGTTCAAATTGAATGAATTATTTTCTATTCCATTAAAGTTCCCAATTTTAAGAAATAATTGTATTTTAATAAAATATGTAATTAGAGGTATAAAATAGTTTTAAATTATTGTCTTATGTTATTTAAATTAAAATATGAGTTTATCGAAATAATTTTTTTAAAACAAATGAGAATATAGAAATCGTCAAAAAAAGGGAATTGGGTGAACGTCCTTGTTGGTTATTTTACACAATTAAGTAGTTATCAGCTATTAGTTATTTACCAAATACTTTTATACAAACAATTAAAACGCTAGTCAAACCAGTTAATACAACCAGCTAGTCAAAACAGCTAATCAATCAGATAACCGACGTCGGTTGAGACTGAAAGTATGGGGAACGGGTCGGTTGAGGATGGTGAGTCGGATGGTGGTGGTGGTTGCCGGAGAAGAAGGCCGGAGGTGGGTGCGGTTGGAGATCGGCGTGGCTATGTGCTTGAGGGAGTAGAGTCGCCCTCGGCAGCAAAGCGATTCAGCGCGCGAGGTTTTTGGATTATTTCTAATTACAATAATTTGACTTTTATATCATTCAAATACTGATTTGATCAATAATTTATCAATATATATAAACGATAATAAGATACAAATGGATAAAATTGTATACCGGCAAACATGACAATCAAACTGTTTTAATTTAAAGAATAGAGAAAGTAACTTTAAATGTCTAATATTAAGAAATATTTTCATGATTTAGAAAAAAATTAAATTAACAAATCAATTATCTATGTTTTGAAATTATTCGTATTTTATTTATAAATAATCTTTCATTTTTAATTTATTTGGATCAGCGCAATGTCTTCCTTCTAAATTGCCACATAACATGTCAATCGACATAGAAAGAAGCAAACACATGATTCTATATCTTCTCATTAACTTCAATTATTTTCCAAAATACACAAGCATCCACTTTTTAATTAGACAATCCTCCTTTAGCCAGTTTCTTTATCTTCCATTTCAACACCTATCACACTCCCACTAGTCCCCTTGTACCTATACCATTTGGCACAAACAAGAAAATAGCCAAAATTCAACAAACACAGAGCAGTCACCAGATAATAGAAATAATCCAGTCTTCCCTTATTGAGATCCTCCGGCAACCAGTTCCCGGAGGACGATCCCTCTGTCTGTCTATGCACGATCGAAATTAAGAAACTATTCACGTAATTGGCTGCGGCCATGTCGCAAAAGAAAAAAGACCCTGCTATGCTTCTCATATTCTCTGGAAACTGCTTGTAGTAGAACTCGACTTGACCTATTGCGGAAAACGCCTTCGCTAGTCCTGCTATTGATAGTTGTGGGATGAGCCACATGGCCGACATGGATGAAACCGCCCCTCTTTTCGATATGATTCCATGCATGGGGTCTGAGATGGCTATAGCCCTTCTACGACGACTGTTAATGCAATGCCGATTCCGATTCTTTGGAGGACGGTTATTCCGCCCGGCTTGCCGGTCAAGCGTTTCAAAAACAGGACTATGGCTCGGTCGTAGAGTGGGAGCCACATTGTGAGAGTTAGCATAGAGAAGACAGAGTAGGTTGCCGATGGGATTTGAAATTTTGTGGTGCCGAGGTGTCTGTCGGATTGCATGGCTTGGAAGACCACATATTGCTGTTTCTCTCCGAATTGGTAGAGAATGGTGGCGACCCATATGGGGATTACGCGCAGTATGCATTTCAATTCTTCGACTTGTTGCATGGTGCAGAGGCGCCACGGGTTGGCGGGCGACCCGTCGGGCTTGATCTCGTCTTCTGGTGTCATAATTGCGGCTTTGTCTAGAAACCTGACATATATAGAAAAGGTGGAGACATAAAAATAATAGCAGCACAATAAATTCAAAGACCTAACGAACTTAAAATGTTTTGGAACTTCTTTTCTTAAATGCTGCGAGATGAATATTTTTGAAGTATTTTTAATTTCAAACTGAAATGGGGTGTTTATAACACCTAACTTCTTAAGGTCGCAATTTTCCACGATAGATATCGAACCACCGTGCATTTTTATGGACTCGAAAAGCATCTCTAGAAGTCGAAATGATTCATTTTGAATCTTTTGGAAATTGCAGTGACTAAATTAAAATATTAAAAAAAGTTGTTTATAGGGTAAAGTTAGGGGCTGATTTGATCTCATGCAATTTATTTTATGAGGAATTAAAATTAAAGGGAAAATGTTCAATTTCCCCCTAAGGTTTATATGAAAAAGCGGTCATCCCCTAACGTATGTTTCGGGGGAATTAAATCCTTAACGTTTCTAATCTTGAACAACTAAGTCCTTAACGTTTCTAATCTTGGGCAAATTGCTCCCCCTGACTAACGGCAGCTAATAAAATGACGTTAAGGGGGGAGGGGGTTGTACCTAACTAAAAACATTAGAGTGTATTTGCCCTTTACATAAATAAGGCAAAATAGCTCTACTAAGGACTGAAGTTTGCCATTTTTATCACTTAAGGTACTAAAGTTTTAAGTGTTTCAAACAAGGGACTAAAGTTTAATCCGTTTCACCCGTTAGGGACTCCGTTAGTTTGGTCCCGTTAAGTTTTAACGGATTGATAACATGGCCGTTAAGTAACACGTGTCAGCATTTTATTGGTCGGTGATAATAAAATAATAATAAAAAATTTCAGATTTTTGTAATAATAATAAATAACAATAAAAAATATAAAAGTCTAAAAAAATATAAAAAATCTGTATTTTAGAAAAATTGAAACTTTATATTTTTTAAAAAATGGAATATTAATATTAAAAATCTAATAATTTTATTCAAAGTTAAAAATAAAACTTAAAAATTAAAAATATTTGGATCCGATTTATAATTAACCTTTAGTTTGTTTTTTTATATTTTTAGATTTTTTTGTAAAATAATATTTATTTATGAAAAATAATATTTCAATTTTTTTTAAAAAAAAAAGTTTATAAATTAGATCCAAATTTTTTATTTTTTATTTTTTATTTTTTATTTTTAAATTTTAAATAAAAACATCCGATTTTAAGTACTAATATTTCAGATATTTTTTTAAAAAGTTTGAGAAAAAATAAAGTTTCATTTTAAAAAAAAAATCCAGATTTTTTTATTTTTTATGTTGGTTTAGACTTTTATATTTTTATTATTATTTTATTATTATTATTATTACACTGAAATTTTTTATTATATTTTTAATTTTTATTTTTAACTTTAAATAAAAGCATTAGATTTTTAATATTAATATTCCAAAATTTTAAAAAAAAATAAAGTTTCAATTTTTCTAAAAAATACAGTTTTTTTTATTTTTTATATTTTTTTTAGACCTTTATATTTTTGTTATTATTTTATTATTATTACAAAAATCTGAAAATTTTCATTATTATTTTATTATTACCGAACAATAAAATGCTGACACGTGGCACTTAACGACCATGTCATCAATCCGTTAAAACTTAACGGGACCAAACTAACGGAGTCCCTAACGGGTGAAACAGATTAAACTTTAGTCCCTTGTTTGAAACACTTAAAACTTTAGTCCCTTAAGTGATAAAAATGGCAAACTTCAGTCCCTAGTAGAACTATTTTGCCTTTTTATATAAAGGGCAAATACCCTCTAATGTTTTTAGTTAGGTACAACCCCCCCCCCCCCCCCCTAACGTCATTTTATTAGCTGCCGTTAGTCAGGAGGAGCAATTTGCCCAAGATTAGAAACGTTAAGGACTTAGTTGCCCAAGATTAGAAACGTTAAGGACTTAATTGTCCCGAAACATACGTTAGAGGGATGATCGTTTTTTCATGTAAACGTTAGGGGAAATTGAACCTTTTCCCAAAATTAAACTAGTAGTTGTAGTTGGCCCAAAATGCCCAAACCATGCGCACGGCCAAACCGACGGTGCGTGTGCGTTTTGCCGAACCCACATGCTAAGGGTCTGTTTTGGACTTAATAAAGAACTCTATTTCTCATTCAAAATTATTGTGGAATTGAGTTTATCTCTATCCCCACATATTTCTAATTTCAACTTTAATAAACAGAATTGAATGATCAATTTTGATCCTTAATTTTTCATTCGTCAGAAATTGATTTTGAGAAATTTTAAAAACTAATCCCATTTTCTCTAAACATAAATTGACATTATCAGTTTGTCCAATGAAACGACAATACTTGTCCCTTTTTCATTGGTCCAACAAATCTTGATTTAAATATATATTAACATGTGTTTTTTTTATATCTGATATTATAAAAATATATCATAATTCATTTTTTTATATCCTATATAAATGGAGACTAATTTTGCTATAGTTACACATAATTAAATGCTTTCCTTTTACTATATTAAACATTCATTTTCTCTACTAAATCTCTATGTTTTTCTCTTTTTTCATGAATCCAAACAAAATTTTGTATGGAATTTTTGAATTTCTCTTTTTGAAGAACCGATCATTATTTCCAATTTTGTATTCCAATTATTCTCATTTTTGTTCTTGGTTTGTATATCTAATGTTTTCTATTTTATCTTTTTTCTTTTTTGAGTTTTTTCAATTTTATATAATATTTATTTGTTGAAATTATTTTGTTATAATTAACATGATTAAAAATCAAATAAAATAATTATAAAATATCATGTTTGTGTGGTTAGAATGGTCGTTGATAAAGTAATGACAAATATCTGACCCAATCTGAATTTGATTTTATTTTAAAGCAATGATAAAGGCGTGATTGTACATCAGGTAGGTCATGCGAACCATATAGAAGTCAAGTAATCATGAGGCACTGCCTACTGAGGTAATTATACTGTTACATAATTATATCTTAATTCCAATTATAGGTGATATAAGTATTATAACATTAACTAATTATCTAAAATTAATTAATATTATAAATTCATACAAAAAATAAAGTGATAACATTGCATGTCGAACGCGCTTCCTGTCGTCATATCCAAAGATTGATAGAGAGTGTATATTTTAGATATGGTGTAAGTAATGATGGTAAATGTGTGGTGAAGATTTAAAAATAAAAAGTATTGATAATGAGTGTACGGTGAAAATTAAAAAGTAAAAGAATAATTATTGAATTTGATTGTGAAAAATAATATATATATGTAAACTTAATAAACATACAAGCTTTTAAGAGAAATTTAAACTTTTGAACGTGATAGTGGGAATAATTTTTATTAGACATTCCATAATTAATTGGTAAATATTTGGGTGAAACCAAAACATTCCATTTCACAGTGTTCTAAAGGGCGTTTGGTTCACATATTTTTTTATATATGTGTTTGAAATTCGATAAAATCAACAATAAATTATATTGGAACAATTACAAATTTTAAACTCGTCTCTCAAACCAATAAAGTATGGGTTAGAAATTCATGATATAACTATAAGACTGAAATTATATTGGAACAATTAATAAATATGAAAACTAGTGATCCTATAATATTATAGGAAAAATGAAAAATAAACTAAAAACTTTATTTTAAAACAGTAGAAAATAGAATGAAAGGTATCAAATTAATAAATATAAAAAATATATTTCTAAATGGTTATTTGAAATACAAAAATAAAAGTAAAATGTCAGAAGTTGCATAAAGTAATATAAATATAAATATAGAATTATAGGTTGACAAAGAATAGAAATTAATTATCTTTCTAATTAGAAATTATAGAATTATTTATTTGATTTTTATTTTTCAGATTTATAAATAATTCTATAGATTTATTACTTTTTATATTTATTAACTTATTTAATATTATTCAGTTTTATTTCATAATATTTTTAGTGGTTGGTTTGTTTTTTAACTTTCAGCTTTTCTTAAATAATTATTTGTAAGAATCTTAGAATTTTAAATTTTTTTTTGAACGGCGGAATATTATTAAAAACCTAGCGAGAAGCTAGGCGAAAGAAAATTACATAGACAAAATAGCGTTTAAAGGGTCTTTTAGTCAATCCACCCAATTAATTTACTTAGAATTTTAAATTTATTTAAATAATAGTTGTGGCAGCCAAAGGTTGTATGCATGTGATTTGTATTTAATTCTTTGTATTGAATATCAACAACTCCTAATTATAGCAGCATAGGATGAAAATGTTGAACATGAAGAATTTAAAATTTGTCATAGTTCTGATGATGAAGAAGAAGATGAAAAAATTCGGATTTGTCAAATCAGCAAGGGCAACAAGCGAGAGGCGAAAGAGCTCCTGGAGGAGCTCCTAGATACGGGGAAGAACTCCTAGAGGCGGCAGAAGCACAAGAGGTGGTAGAGAAAATTAAGCATGTATTGACTAGGGCATGATTTTGTTTGTTAATTGGACATTGAACATTTAAATTTTGGTATTCGGTGGCCATGTAATGTTAGTACAATCAGAGATATATTGGACCTTAATTTAGTGAAAACAGGATTTGTTATGCTGCTTATGCCTACATGATTATACGTAGGGTGCCCTTGTATATTGTAATTTCCGAAGTGACACTGACACATTGATTAAAAGAAGTGATAAAGTGGAATAATATAGCTAGGGTAAAAGTTTGAGGGTAGGAGTAGTGATAAAGTGGAATAAATTTATTGTTAGTGTGATAAAGTTGTTTTGAGTGGGTCCACTAATGATATTTGATGGTAAATTTGTGTAAAGGGAGAGGGTATGGTGGTACAAAAAATGAAACAAGAATTTGATTTACGGACAAAAATTAAAAGGGAATCGAAAATTTAATTCACGGGTGAAGAGAGTAGCTTGTTTTGGATGGAAAAGTAATTGAGGGGCTAATGTGGTGGATTTGGAAAAGGTAAGGATTTAATGTGCTGATATCGAAACATAGGGGTTTAATGTGCCCGTCGGGGAAACATATTTTTGGTTTTTTTGGCAACATAATTTTTTTTATATAATTAAAATTGGTGATGTATCATGTGTTTGGTGTATTTTTCCACCAAAAAATATTATAATTTCATTATTGATCGCAAACGCATACCACCCTATGAACGAAACATCCCATAAAGGGTTTTGTTGGTTCGTTTTAGTTCATATTTTTCCTTATAAGGAAAGTGCCTTAATTAGTCTTAATAGTGATGGCTTAGTGGTTGTGTGGGGTTGCGTTGAGACCAAAGGTCAAGGGATCAAATTTCACCGACAATACTGGGTCGAGCTTGTGAGTCAAAAAAAAGATACTTAACCAACTGTCTTGGCGCAGTTGGCCATTGAAGGTCAAATGTTCAATTCCTAGTGGCAACATTTTGGAATTGAATTTTTCGAGGCCCAATGATCCCTTAGTCTTTGACTAAGGGTTAGGTCCTAGTCCCCCGAGGTAGATGACGAATAGTTATAATATCATGTACTTCAAGCGGCAGTCTGGGAGGCATGATCTCGGTGGGAACCTGCGGTTGGATTATAGAGACCCGACATGCCTATCTATCGGGGTCCAGCATAGAACAATTACTTGGGGGTAACTTCTGGTGCGCGGAAGTAGACTATATTTAATTGTTAGTCAATTATATTATCTCGCGGTTTGACTAGAAGTTGTTCTGAGAGTCAAAGTTGTTTCTCATAAGATTAGTCATACGAAGTATGATCACCTACGTAACACAAAAAAAAAGTACTTTAATTAAACCCGACCTGTTACATTAATAACCCTTCACTACCAATGTTTATACTTTAGCCGACAGCAAAAAGTCGTCGGCTAAAGTCGAAAGTCGTCGGCTAAAGTGGTCGGTTGTCGGCTAAAAGTCGGTCGGCCGAGGTCGGTCGGCTAAAGTTTAGCCGACGGCTAATAGGGAAGGTCGTCGGCTAAATTTCGAGTTTAGCCGACGATTACACGGTCGTCGGCTAAAATAATACCCGTTTTAGCCGACGGATACATAGTCGTCGGCTAAAGTGTAGAGGTTTAGCCGACGGTAAATGCTGTCGTCGGCTAAAACCTATACACTTTAGCCGACGACAACGTTGTCGTCGGCTAAAACTGTACACTTTAGCCGACGACTACGTTGTCGGTTAAAGTTTTATTTTATTTTTTAATTAAATACTTTAGCCGACGGTCTGTGCAAATGCCGTCGGCTAAAGTCCAGTGAAAAAAAAATTCAGATTTCGAAATCACCAAACCTGTTCAGATAACTTGTTATTCCAAATGTACAATACACCACAATACATCACAATCAACATAAATCAATTACGAAAAGCATAATTTAAATACAAACCATATCAACATGTCATGTAGCAACATCAACAAAATCAATAAACAGCAACATTAACGAACACGAGTCTAAACCAAAAATATTTAGCAAAAGAACTACTACAATGACAACTAAAATCCTCAAAGATCCGTCAAATTCTTAAAGATAGAAGAAGGATTACTACCGTCTTGCATGTCGTCGTCCCGAGGCTGTGAAGAAGAGGGGGGTCACTACCAAAAAAAGGACTTTAGCCGACGACCCGAAAAAAAATGGCCGACGACTTTAAAGTGTCGTCGGCTAAACTTTGCACTTTAGCCGACGACTCGGGATGCCGTCGGCTAAACAGTTTTAGCCGACGACTTGATCTAGGTCGTCGGCTAAAGTACAACATAGTCGTCGGCTATAGTAAAGAGGTTTAGCCGACGACCTAGATAATGTTTAGCCGACGAAAAAAAAAAATTTAGCCGACGACTTGATCTGGGTCGTCGGCTAAACCCCTTTCGAAAAAAAAATAATATTGCAACGGTTTAGCCGACGACCTAGATCAAGTCGTCGGCTAAACACTTTTCAAAAAAATAATATACTTTAGACGACCTAGATCTAGGTCGTCACCAAACCCCTTCTAAAAAAAAAAATAATGTTGCAATTTAGCCGACCACCTATATCAAGTCGTCGGCTAAACACTTTTTCAAAAAAAAAAAAATAATATACTTTGGCCGACGACTAGATCTAGGTCGTCGGCTAAATCCCTTCCGAAAAAAAATAATATACTTTAGCCGACGACTTGATCTAGGTCGTCGGCTAAACCCCTTCCGAAAAAAAAAATAATATACTTTAGCCGACGACTTGATCTAGGTCGTCGGTTAAACCCTTCCGAAAAAAAAAATAATATACTTTAGCCGACGACCTTGATTAAGTCGTCGGCTAAACACTTTTTCAAAAAAAAATAATATACTTTAGCCGACGACTTGATCTAGGTCGTCGGCTAAACCTCTAAATATATATATATATATACCCTCTTCTCTTCTTTCTTCTTCCTTTTCTTCTTTTTTTCTTCCCCCATCCACCCGTCAGTCGCCCGGCGACACCAGACCGCCCGTCACCCACCCGCCGGAACACCGCCGCTCGACCGTCTGCCCGCCGCCCGACCTCCGTACAGGCAACCATTTTTTTTTGTGCATTTTAGTGTATTAATTTTATCTGTAATTAGGTTGTTTTTCATGTAGTTTTTATTATTTTTTTAGTTTATTAGGTTAGGTTTTATTTAGTTTTTATATTTTTGTGTATTTAGTTTTCATTTGTTTGATGAATTTATTTTATTTGTTTGATGTATTGTTGGTGTATTGTGTTATTAATTGATGTATTGTGTTGAATTGGATGTATTGTTGGTATGTTGTGATATTAATTGGTGTATTCTGTTGAATTGGCGTATTTTTGTTGCTATTGAATTGGTGTATTGTATATGTATTATGTATTTGTGTTGAATTGTTACGTATTTTTTCGCTAATTTATTAGTTGGTGTATTGTGTTGACTATAAATTGTTCCCAAAATCTGAATTTTTTTTTTAAAAATGTTTTAGCCGACGACTTTGTTAAATGTCGTCGGCTAAAGTATATTACTTTTTTTTTTAAAAAAAATGTTTAAGCCGACGACATTTAACAAAGTCGTCACAAAGTATATTACTTTTTTAAAAAACTTTAGCCGATTTACATTTAACAAAGTCGTCGGCTAAAGTATATTACTTTTTTCTTTTTTGAAAAAACTTTAGCCGACGACATTTGTAAAGTCGTCGGCTAAACCTCAAACTTTAGACGACGACCACCAAAAAAGTCGTCGGCTAAACCTTGGCCGACGAATGTCGACCGACGGTTTTTTAGCCGACGACTGGGGGGTTTAGCCGACGACTTTGACCTTTAGCCGACGACTTAGAGTCGTCGGCTAAACCCCCGATTTTGGTAGTGGGTGTTTGTGAATTGAAGAATTGAGGTGGTGGTGGTACTGAAATTCCCGATTGACACACGGTCTGACTCAATGACATCATATACTGCATCATGGCCTGCTGCTGAGGTAACATCTCTTGTTGAACCTTCCTTTGTTCCTCTTGGAATTTCTGGAACTGGTCTTGAGACTTCCTTTGCTCCTCAGCTCGGAGCTCCCTCTCGATCCTCAATTGCTCCTCCAAATAGGCCTTTTGAGTGTCGCCACTTTGATTGCGCTGAAACCCTGTAGTATTCTTCAATAATCCGGTGCCTTCAGCTCCCATCATCGGCGTCCGGTGATGACTCCCTTTAGGAGGGTAAATGGTAGCCCACACCCTTGCCCTAATGTAGGGATCGGCCTGATCGATCTCTTGGCGTACTAACTCGAGACCAGTCTCGTCCAAATCCGGATGCTCCTCCCTCACCATCTCTATCAACATCCTCTCAGACTCCTCAGTCACTCTCTCCTAATTAAGTGGGAACAAAAAAAGTAACCAAATATTAATAAAGTTCAGAGGTAAAGACCGATAGCAGTATTAAAATGGTTAGGATATATTTACAACTTACAAGTCTATCCGGATAGTTAGGATATGCCTTCTGAGTCACGTAGACAAAGGCATTCGCCACATTTTCATCAGAAGTGGCCTCGTGTGAAACTCTCGCTAACGACCGCGAACCTAAACTGTGGTGCTCCGCCAAACCCTTACGGTTAACAGTGTTGGTTGAACTGCTCGCCTACACATAGAAACATGTAATTTTCATTTAACAAGGCGAAAAATTACCACAAGTAAGTTTCATATATGTTACATATCTTTAAACAACAATAGCATTACGACAATATTTAGAGCTCGATTGCATACAATATAGTCCGGGTCGCTAAAATGTGCGCATAGCCACCTCCACTCGTACTCCCGATACTTGAACTCCTCGGGAGTAGCCTCGCGGGAATTACCCCAAGCTGACCAAAACATGTGTAGCTCATTTTTCCAAGATTTGTACCTATAACAAATATTTATAAATAATAATCAAACATTAGTCAAATATATTTGTAAAGTATTTTGTAAATTTTATGTATTTATTTAGTGTGATTTGTGTTATTGTTTTATTCTGATTCATAATGTTATTTGTTTATTATGTTATTCATAAATAATCTGTTGTGTGCGTACAGTTGTTATTATGCAGTTGAATATTAAGATTTAAGTTTAGTGATTATATTACATGTCATTTTATATTTGTTGTTTGCGTATGATTATATAATGTTAATGTGTTAGTTTTATTATTTTTATGTATAATTAATATTATAATGTTTTATGTATATTCTAAAAGTATATGTTATAATACTCATAATTACAAGTAAATTAGAATGTTTACCATGTTTAAATTTATCAATCAAATTATCTTCCAGTTATACAAGTTGTGAATTTTAAATTACAAATTGTTTTTATTAATAAATAAATTATTAAAACATTTGACAAATACATATTTTTAACAATAACAAAAACAATGTAAAAAATTCTCGAGTAATAACTCAACTACGTATTGTGAAAATTACTTAATTGGTTGTTTGCACCTCATCACACCAAGTATGTAGTAGGAAAGAAGGAACCTCAAACCAAACCTACAATTAGCATATAATATATATTACTAAATTTTTTCTGAATTTAAACACACAAAGTAGCTTTCGGAATTGAGATAAACTTACCGACATAGCATTGTTCAATGCATCCTTCACACTTTGTGGCATATCATTCCACTCAGCCCACAATACCGGAACTCTATCGCGTATGACAAACCCAACATTACGATAATATGCCGTACAAGCATCCGAAGCCAAAATGGGTCGTCGATACTTTTCATCAACTGTTATCTTGTGACGGCCATTTTTTGTAACATATGTGTCAAGTGCTAGACCCTTCGATGGGCCACGAGTCTTCTTCTTCTTTTTTGGTTCGTCTTCGGTACAACCCTCCTCATTCTCAAGCTGCACAAGCGACGCGTACAACTTCGTCTTAGATATCCGACATGTCCGCCAAATCATTTTCTCAGGCCACGCCTGGAACACATACGCCTCTGTCGGGTTAACCAAGTTATATGACCCGCGGACTCCTTCCTCATCGACCCCTGGAATCGATGGTACCAAAAGGGGTATAAATAAAGTCGACGGCAGACCGGAAGGCACCTCAGATGATGTGCTCGGTGTAGATCGTCTGCTCCCAGATGTAGTAGGAGGGGTGGGAATGCGGACGATGGAAGGCGGCGAAGGACGCGCTGGCGGCGGGCGGACGGACGGGACGGTGGGGCGAGGGAGGCGGACAGGCGGGATGGTCGGATGAGGGATGGTCGGACGAGGGAGGCGGTCGGCGGAGGGAGGCGGACGGACGGGTTCCAGCTGGGGAAGAAATGAAAAAAAATTGGGGGTGGCGGATGTGCTGGGGAAGAAAGGGGAAAATGGACGTAGAGTCAGTTTTTTTTTTATATATATATAAGGTCACTTTAGCCGACGACAAAGGCCGTCGTCGGCTAAACTCTTGTGTACTTTAGCCGACGCCGTCGTCGGCCAAAATGGAAAAGTAGCCAGCCCGACCCGACTATGTCGATCGACACGGTCGGGTTAGCTTCCCAGAAACTTTTTGGAATGTAGAGCACAACGACACGGGCCGTGTCAACTGACATGGGCCGTGTCACTTTAGCCGACGACCGCCGTCGGCTAAAGTAAATCCCGAAAAAAAATATCTATATATTTAAATTTAATATATCTATATATTTAATAAAAATTAAAAATACCAAAATTTTAGCCGACGACGGCCGTCGGCTAAACTAAATTCCAAAAAAACAAAATAATAAATAATATATTCTTTGAATTTAATTATAAATAATATATTTATACAGTTTTTATATAATAATATTTATATATTTATACATTTTTATATAATAATATAGATATATTTAATACAGAATTAAAATATCTATATATTTAAATTTAATATATCTATATATTTAATAAAAATTAAAAATACCAATACTTTAGCCGACGACCGCCGTCGGCTAAACTAAATTCCAAAAAAAAATATATATATTCTTTGAATTTAATTATAAATAATATATTTATACAGTTTTTATAAAATGATATTTATATATTTATACAGTTTTTATATAATAATATAGATATATTTAATACAGAATTAATATATCTATATATTTAAATTTAATTATAAATATATTTAATAAAAATTAAAAATATCAATACTTTAGCCGACGACTATCGTCGGCTAAAGTTCAGACACTTTAGCCGACGGCGTTGGTCGTCGGCTATTCTTAATCCCTTGAAAAAAAAACATGACCCAGTGGCTACCGGGGTTCGAACCCGGGCCATTTATGTAATTGATATGGCATTTTGCCACTGGGTCATGTTTATCATTCAAACATTTTAACCCAGTTTTTATATTTATATATGTCTTTTATATAATATAATATTTTACATATTTGAATTTAATTATAAATATATATATATATATATAATATTACTATATATTTATATAGTTTTCTAGGTAGTTCCTAATCGACAACTTACTCCAATAAGGTAGATCCCAGAAAATATTTTTGTGGGACCAATACTTATACCTATCAGGTCTTTCAGGAGTTGCCGCTACTATATCAGGATGGTTGCTCAACTGCCCAAAATCATACTCATTCAGCACGGCCAAAATTTCCTCACCAGTCCACTCCCATGGTGGATCACCAACCTCTTCAGTCCCATCAAATGCTGCAATATCCGTGCGCCAGACATGCATCCTCTCAAGCCATATATGGTGACGCATTCTGATAACCTTCCGACAATGATACCTTGCGCAATCAGCATTCAAGCACACTGGACATCCTCTATATCCACTAATAACAGATCCGGACAGCATCCCGTGCGCAGGAAAATCACTGATGGTACCGGTACACATAGCACGTAAGTAGAACATCTCATGTGAGTAACTGTCGTACGTCGGATGACCTTGCTCCCACAACAACTTCAGCTCCTCTATCAAAGGTCTCAAATAAACATCAATACACTTTCCTGGATACCCGGGGCCAGGTACCAAGAGGGTCAACATATTATACTCCTTCTTCATGCACATCCATGGAGGAAGGTTGTAAGGAACCATTACCACTGGCCATATACTATACGAAAGGCTCATGTTGCCAAAAGGGTTGAATCCATCAGATGCAAGTCTGAGTCTTACATTTCGGACATCTGATGCAAATCCTGGAAACTCCCTATCTATATGCTTCCAAGCCTCTCCATCAGAAGGGTGTATCATAATATCCTCGTCAGTCACCCGAGGCTCAGCGTGCCATCTCATCGCCTTGGCTGTGTGAGGAGACATGAAAAGCCTCTCCAATCTATCCTTCAGAGGGAAATACCAAAGAACCTTCATAGCTTTCTCTTTACCAGAAGGAGTGAACTTATACCTCTCTGTGTCACATACCAGACATCTCTTTAGGTCTTCATTAGGCTTTCCCCAAAATAAAGCACAATCATATATGCATATGTGGATCTTGATGTACGATAGCCCAAGACCTTTTAGGATACGTCTCATTTTACTGTGATTACTAGGAAGATGATGACCTTCTGGGAGCATTTTCCCTGTAAGTTCCAAATAATCATCCACAGCTTTAATCGAGGTTTTGTTCTCCACCTTGACTCTCATAGTCTCTATGACACTATCAAGAACCGTCATGTGACACCCAGGATAAAGAAGAGTATGTTGGAGCTGGATTAGCTTGTTGTATCTATCAAGAGAAATTGTATTAACGGGTATCAATGTAGGCGTTCGGATGACTGCTTGATCAGCTATATGGTTTTCTTGACCTTCAGCCGATACGTCCCTGTCGTAATAACCAAACACGTCGTCAATCAATCATCTTGTGGGGTCATTGGATGTGCTACCACTGTACTGTCCGTGATCATGGGGAATAATCGAATTCGATCTTTCACCGTGGTAAATCCAACATGTATATTTATCCCAAAATCCATTTTTTTTCAAGTGCTCCCATACGACATCAAGTGTAAAACGGTACATATCGCTGCGGCATTTACATTTATTGCAAGGACAGTAATGAATCATACTATCACTATCATGCTCCTTCACAAATCGAATAAACCCACGCATTCCATCTATGACCCTTGGATCCCATTTTTGCAGACCAATCCAACTTTTATCCATCCTATAACAAAAATAACAACAATATTATATATCGTATTTATAACGAACATACAAAAATTACGACTAAAATCATCATATATATAGCTCGAATTCAAGATGTCAAATCCATATATATATATACACACACACACACACCAATAAATATTCGAGAAAACGAACTAATAATTCTAAAATATTTTCATAATCATCCAAATAGATATATTATATGTGTGATATAATTATAACTGATATTAAAATTTAATAAAGTACATACCTTCAATATGATTTCTTGAATGATCAAACCAGAGAAAATTACTGTTTTTCGTTTTCTTGTTATGTAATTTCCGAATGTGTTGTAAATGGTCTCTTCAAGTGTTAGATGGTGATATATTCTGCACAAAAAAATATGTAAGACTTTAGCCGACGGCATGTCGTCGGCTAAACTATACTAGCCATCGGCTAAACTTTACTTTAGCCGACGGCATGTCGTCGGCTAAAGTATACAAGTCGTCGGCTAAACTACAAAACTTTAGCCGACGACTAACTGGACTTTAGCCGACGACCAATAGTAAAGTCGTCGGCTAAACTACTTTAGCCGACAACAAGTTAGCCGTCGGCTAAACTTGCTGACTTTAGCCGACGACTTCCACCGGCCGTCGGCCGTTCTCCGGCGAGTCGTCGGCTAAAGTGTTGTAGTGCTTACCCAGTACTCTTTATATATCTTTATAATGGAACTGTTTTATCTAACCCCAACCTAAAAACTTTTGCAAGACTCTGAACAACAAACAATAGACATGATTTATATATTATTTTGTTAAATGCAACGCTTTACAACGCCATGTTTTTTTTATATTTTTACCTATGCAATATGCATTAAATTATAGATCATAAAAGGATGATTAATTTGTTATATTTTTATTTAAAATGAATAAGTTATTGTATTTTAAATGAAAATAATTTATTTATGAATCGCATCATAGTAGGCTCAAAGTCACTAGTGTTTTGTTTTCCAAAAAATAATAGACAAGAAGTTATTATTGAAAAGTGCAGATAGAAACTAGGCTCGCACGCTTCTTGGCAGACTCAAGTGTACATTTCTCCCAGTTTGAAAGCTCAGATGATTCAAGACCGACTAGCACTACATTAGTCCTTAAAATTATGGGACTATTATATGAAATTGGTTGGATATGATTATCAGGCATTGCATGTGGGCCTTAGATGGTTTAATAGGATGAAATAAGGCAAAATAAGGTATACTAAGGAGTTGGAAGGGGCAAATCGAAGTCATAATTGAAGTGTTTAGTGTCGGGAAATGTTAAGTGTTTAGTGATTGAGCTTAGTTCAGTGTCTCGAATTTTTAGTGTGTGTCTGAAACGAGACAGTGAGGGGGGAGAGTGGGGCTGAGTGAGTAAAGGGGGAAAGAGGGGGAAACGGGACAGTAAGGGGGTGAAAGTATATTGGGAAAAATTTTGTTTAGGAGAGAAGTTTTGTTAAGGGGAGGAAATTATCAGTTACATGTATTATCATATAAAAATTTATATTTATATTTATATAATTATTTTTTTAATTAATTAATATAATTTTAATTTTAAAATTTTAAATTAAAATTTAAATTAAAAAATATGTATTTATTTACATAATATATTCATAATTAATGTTAAAATTTATAATAAATTATTTGTCTTATTTTGAAGTATGAAATAGATCAAAATTTAAAAGTTCTTGTGTATTTTTTAATAATATATTTAATTTTAATAATTTTATTATTATTAAGTTAAATACAACGCCTTTAATTGGTGTTGCAAGTTGCAACAATATTATTTTAACTCCCCGATTTCGCATATACATTTATTGTGAATTATAGAAAACATGTCCAATTTTATTAAATTAATGCCCGAATAATTTATCATTAATTCATTTTATTTCATGATCATGCAAATTCATTTATACCATTATTATTCATGACAAGTCATGTGATTTGTTTCGTTGCATTTCTCATTTTAATTCATTGTTTCATCTCGTCGTTTCTAGGCCCGAGTCAAATTTTAAGCAATATTAATCGTTACGCATAAGATTTCACAAGTCCATTTTAATTAATTTTAATTTATTCACTTTGGGTCGGCCTAAGCCAAACTTATTATAATACTCAGCCCGAATCCTACAATTAATTAAAGCCCAACTATTATAATTTTACCAAGTCCAAATATCTTCTCTCAACCCATATTTTAATGGGCAACACAATTTCAGCCCAATTGATAATATTCATCACGATCACAACTATGAGAAATCCACTTTCTCACGTTAGAAGAAGTTGGCAGAAGTGGGGTTGAGGGGAGAAACTCAAGGGGAAGTTATGCATTATGGGGGAGTGGTTATGATCTTCTAGTATATAAAAACCCATACATAACAGCAAATCACATACAAGCACACACAAAAAAAAAAAAAAAAAAACCTCAACACAACAAATTCTATATACTTTACATTATTACAGAAAATCACCAGAATTCACACATCAAATTACCAACATCTCAGAATTGTCCGGCGAATACATATCAGCAGGTATAATTTTCTGGAAACTCCTTCAATTGTAAGCATTTTGTTTTCTTCTTTTCAATCTCAACCTCAGTCTCCAGTTCTTCTTCGCCAGAGAAATTCTTGTGTCGTTCAGTTCTGTTTTCATCACTAATTCCATCACTGACTCCAGAAGTCACACACACTCATACACACAAGCAGTTTTAGAAATCATTCAAAGTTCACAATCCCATTTTCAGAACTCAAAATTTAAATAAGAACAGTAGTCGAACCTGATTTGTGCGGTCAAGACTAGCTTAACCCTCCAATGCATTGACGTCTTGGTCACCCCACGCAGAGTCGCCGACAGACCTTGTCGGAGACCCAAGCCGTTACTTCCTTCCGCCGTGAGTATGAGTCAGAAGTTTTGGAAATCTGACTCGGGTTTTTGAATCGCGACGATTTTGGTTGCTACCACGATCTCGCAACCTCCGCCATGCCCGCCGAAAAATTTGGGCAGAAACCCTAACCCACAGCCGACCTAAATCGCCGGAGGTCGCCGCTGCTACACCGCCACCGCTGCGGTTTTCTATCATGGTCTTTCGTCGGTTTCCTTGTACCTGAGTTATGAGCCGCACTCGGAATTCCCGAACCACGCGACGCCGACGAATTTTCCTTCTTTTCATCCAACGTGGTCTGCTTGTGTGTGAGGGAGAGAGAGAGAGAGAGAGAGAGAGAGAGAGAGAGAGGCGAGGGGTGAGAACAGGAGAAATGAGTGTCGGCCGATGGGCTGGGCAAATGGGGTTTTTATACCCACTTTATTTTAGGGTTCTTCGATTTAATCCCTAAATTTCAGACCCTCTCAAATTGACCCCAAATCATTTTCAGGGTATACTAATTTCAGCCCCTAATTTTCAGTTTCTTCATTCTTGCCACAGTTTGGTTTATAATTATTTCAGTTAGCCCCAATCAGAATTATAATTTCTACTATTTCAGTCTCTTTCGGCCAAGCTCTTAACATGTTGACATTTATTTATTTATATTATTATTCACTCACAATTTAATTCTCAGTCATATGATAATAATAATTTTCTATTATTATTAATTGTAGATAATAACGAGAATTTACGGGCCTAGAATTGTCGAGTCAAGCATTTCATCACTTTCAAGTTCAGAACTGCAATTTTATTCAGGTGTGGGGATTTATTACGCTTTTGTTTATTTTAATTGCTTTATATATTGTCTTGTATGTGCACGTGAAATCAGTCAGAAGCACTTAAATGTGCAAATCATTCAGAAGCACTTAAATGTGCAATCAGTCAGAAGCACTTAAATGTGCAAATCAGTCAGAAGCACTTAATTGTGCATAAAGCCTTCGCCAGCCGACGGCATCGAATTTATCACCATGTTGTTTATACTTGCTAATATATTTAGTAATTAACGTAGACATATTGCGTACTCTCCACACTGAGCGAGTTGGAAGCTCACCCCACTATTTAACCCCTTTCAGGTTGAGAAGCTCGATGTGGCATGCGATTGAGAGTGGGATGATCAAGCTGATGATTAAATATTTATTTATTAAATATCATTTCTCTAAAACTATGTTTTACGAACAAGTATTCGATTTATTTTAATTTCACGTCGAAGTTTGTTTTATTTAATGGTGACTTGAAAATATTACTTGCGATTATTAAGTTTATTTTTCTCAAAAATGTATTTCCGCTGCAAAATTTTTATTTACTCTTCTTAAAATTAGAAGAATCATATTTAGAAAAGTGGTCGCTACATAAGTGGTATCGGAGCGGGTTTACGGTTCTGTAGACTCGTTAAAATGGTTTCTTTTTCTAAACTAAAATTTCATTTTCGCAAGTAATCAAATATTTTTAGCAATTATGATCATCCACCTCTGCCGCTCCACGTCGACTCCAAGGTACATTAAGTTATGATCATTCATTATGTGATAAATGCAGTTTCCCAGATCAACCATGATTCATGCATTAAAGATGCATCTTCAGTCTATTTTGTATATAAGAATTTTATGATAAAATATTTGGGCATGAAATTGTTTTCTTATAAATTCATAAGTATATGTGTGACATGCGAAAGTCATCATTGCTAGAAATCTCTGGTGCTCAACCTGTAGATGCAGTGTAACGCCTCCATTTTATTTCTCCCTCTCGTTGGGTAAGTACTGAAGGATCGTTGCGTGTGGTATGCCTTAGGATAATGGCAACTCGTGGACGTGGACGCCCAGCTAACCGAGGTGCAGATAATCTCGGTGGTCAGAATGCTAACCTTGGTGGTGGTGACGGAGGTCAGGATAACCACAACAATAACGTGCCAGCTCCTACTCAGGCACAAGTTGTGCAACAATTCCGACGTTTCACCCCACCCACATTCAACGGTCGAGAAGGACCAGCTTTCGTTGATGAATGGTTCATGTCGCTTGAGCGCACCTTTGAGCTCATTGGGTGCACCGATGCGCAAAGAATTATTTGTGGCCAATATCAAATGGTGGAGGATGCTGGATGCTGGTGGATAAGCTATTGGCGTTTGAGGCCGGCGGCCGAGCGTGCTGCATTAACATGGAACAGTACTACCCACAGCACTACCGAGAGAAGATGGAGAGAGAGTTTTGGAACCTTGAACAAGGAGGAATGACGGTTGAAGAATATGAGAGAAAATTCAACCAAATCAGCTTCTTTGTGGAGCACATGGTGGACACAGATCGAAAGAGGGCCTATAAGTTCCGGAGTAGTTTACGCCCGAGTATTCGTCACATCGTGGCTGGTCATGGGGTGCTACCCTATACCGAGACGGTTTTTCGAGCCCAAGAGGTTGAGGCTAGCCATAATCTGGATCAACAACAGTCTACGAAGCCTAGTATCGGTAAGAGGCATTGGAATGGAAACCAAAATAAGGCCATGGTCTCTAATAAGCAAGCAAAGGTTGATCAAAGGTCGGGACCTAAGCCTCAAACCAGTAAGCCAGAGTGCTCGAAGTGTGGTAAGAATCATGGCGGGGAGTGTTTGTATGGAAAAGGTGTCTGCTACAGATGTAAGGAGCCAGGGCATGCAGCTTCGAATTGTCATCTCCAAAGGGCCAAAGGTCAAGGTGCTGGAGGAAAGGCTCGTATTTATTCTTTGACCCAAAAGGACGCAGATGAGAATCCCGGCACAGTGTAAGGTATGCTTATGATATCTAATGTGCCTGCTTTTGCTTTATTTGACATTGGTGCCACACATACTTTTATGTCTGCAAAGTTTTAACATGATATTGGTCATAGAAGCGTTAGAATCGTTGAGTCTCTTGAGGTTAGCTTACCGTCAGGAAATACGATCCTCACTAATACAATGATTGACGAGAATATTGAGATAGGAGGTAGAGAATTTGACGCTAGCCTGTATTTAATTAACTCGATAGATTTTGATGTGATCCTTGGTATGGACTGGCTCGATAGACATGATGCCGATATAAGTTGCCGTGAGAAGAAGGTAACATTGAGGTGTTCCGAAGGCGAGTCGATCACCTTTTATGGTACTAAGAGTAGGACCTTAACATGAGACAAAGGCGATGGTTAGAATTGGTGAAGGACTATGATTGTACTATTCATTACCATCCGGGTAAGGCTAATGTGGTAGCTGATGCCTTGAGTCGGAAGACTAGAGGCGAGTTAGCTTGCTTGACCGATCAGGAGAGTTTGATAAAGGAGTTCTCCCAGTTGAGGATTGAGGTAGTTGAGTCTTCAAAACGTTCGAAAGCAATCATATCATCTTTGGTCTTGCAACCAAACTTGAGGGATAAGATTAAGGAGGCTCAACCACGTGATAAGTTCTTGTGCAAGATGAAGGATCGAGCACAAGCTGGGAGTATTGAGAAGTTTGTCATTTCCACAGACGACGTTTTGACTTATGATGGGAGGTTATGTGTTCCTAAGGATCCATCCCTTAGGAAGCAAATCCTTGAATAAGCTCACAATGCACCATACTCCGCTCACCCGGGAGGTACAAAGATGTACCACGACCTGAAGAAGTTCTTTTGGTGGAGAGGAATGAAACGGGACATTGGTGTATTTGTGGAAAGGTGTATGATATGTCAGCAGGTGAAGGCAGAACACCAACGGCCAGGAGGTTTACTTCAACCGTTAGAAATCCCAGAATGGAAATGGGAGCATATCACAATGGATTTCGTGGTTGGTCTGCCACGAACAGTGAGGAAGAACGATGTTATCTGGGTGATAGTAGATCGTTTAGCGAAGTCATCTCATTTTCTACCTGTGAGGAGGACTCATAGTATGGAACAATATGCAAGGATTTATATTCGGGAGATTTTGAAGCTACATGGTGTTCCAGTGTGGATCGTATCGGATAGAGATCCATGGAAGAGTCTTCAGAGTGCATTGGGCACTAAATTGAATTTCAGTACTGCATATCATCCGCAAACCGATGGTAAATCTGAACGGACTATCAAGACACTTGAAGATTTGTTGAGGACGTGTATTCTTGATACTGGTGAAAATTGGGAAAATATTTTGCCGTTAGTGGAGTTTGCTTATAACAATAGTTACCAAGCAACTATACAAATGGCCCCATATGAGGCTCTGTAAGGAAGGAAATGTCGATCGCCCCTTTATTGGAGTGAGGTTGGAGAAGGAAAAATTTTGGGTCCAGAATTGATCGAGCAGACTGTAGAGAAGATAGCCGAAATCAGAAGTAGAATTAAGACTGCCCAGGATCGGCAGAAGTCTTATGCGGATAAACGGAGGAAAGATATCAAATTTGAGATTGGAGAGAAGGTGTTCCTGAAAGTAGCGCCGATGAAAGGATTAATACGATTCGGTAAAAAGGGAAAGCTACAGCCTCGTTATATCGGACCTTTTGAGATTTTGGGTCGTGTTGGTGATCTTGCTAATAGTTTGGCATTGCCGATGGAATTATCAGGAGTGCACAATGTCTTTCACGTCTCCATGCTGAGAAAATACGTACACGATCCTGATCATGTATGCAATTTCAAAGAGTTGCATGTAGCCAAGAATCTGACTTATGAGGAGGTACCTATAGCTATTCTGGAGCGTAGGGCACACCAGTTACGAAATAAAGAGGTTAAGTTGGTGAAAGTTCAATGAAGTCGTCATGGACCAAATGAGGCAACTTGGGAACGTGAAGAGGAGATCCGTTCTAAGTATCCAACATTTATTTTTCAAGGTACGCAACTTAATTTTCGAGGACGAAAATTTGTTAAAGGGGGGTAGGTTGTAACTCCCCGATTTCGCATATACATTTATTGTGAATTATAGAAAACATGTCCAATTTTATTAAATTAATGCCCGAATAATTTATCATTAATTCATTTTATTTCATGATCATGCAAATTCATTTATACCATTATTATTCATGACAAGTCATGTGATTTGTTTCGTTGCATTTCTCATTTTAATTCATTGTTTCATCTCGTCGTTTCTAGGCCCGAGTCAAATTTTAAGCAATATTAATCGTTACGCATAAGATTTCACAAGTCCATTTTAATTAATTTTAATTTATTCACTTTGGGTCGGCCTAAGCCAAACTCATTATAATACTCAGCCCGAATCCTACAATTAATTAAAGCCCAACTATTATAATTTTACCAAGTCCAAATATCTTCTCTCAACCCATATTTTAATGGGCAACACAATTTCAGCCCAATTGATAATATTCATCACGATCACAACTATGAGAAATCCACTTTCTCATGTTAGAAGAAGTTGGCAGAAGTGGGGTTGAGGGGAGAAACTCAAGGGGAAGTTATGCATTATGGGGGAGTGGTTATGATCTTCTAGTATATAAAAACCCATACATAACAGCAAATCACATACAAGCACACACACAAAAAAAAAAAAACCTCAACACAACAAATTCTATATACTTTACATTATTACAGAAAATCACCAGAATTCACACATCAAATTACCAACATCTCAGAATTGTCCGGCGAATACATATCAGCAGGTATAATTTTCTGGAAACTCCTTCAATTGTAAGCATTTTGTTTTCTTCTTTTCAATCTCAACCTCAGTCTCCAGTTCTTCTTCGCCAGAGAAATTTTTGTGTCGTTCGATTCGTTTTCATCACTAATTCCATCACCGACTCCTAAGTCACACACACTCATACACACAAGCAGTTTTAGAAATCATTCAAAGTTCACAATCCCATTTTCAGAACTCAAAATTTAAATAAGAACAGTAGTCGAACCTGATTTGTGCGGTCAAGACTAGCTTAACCCTCCAATGCATTGACGTCTTGGTCACCCCACGCAGAGTCGCCGATGCACCTTGCCTGAGACCCAAGTTACTTCCTTCCGCCGTGAGTATGAGTCAGAAGTTTTGGAAATCTGACTCGGGTTTTTGAATCGCGACGATTTTGGTTGCTACCACGATCTCGCAACCTCCGCCATGCCCGCCGAAAAATTTGGGCAGAAACCCTAACCCACAGCCGACCTAAATCGCCGGAGGTCGCCGCTGCTACACCGCCACCGCTGCGGTTTTCTATCATGGTCTTTCGTCGGTTTCCTTGTACCTGAGTTATGAGCCGCACTCGGAATTCCCGAACCACGCGACGCCGACGAATTTTCCTTCTTTTCATCCAACGTGGTCTGCTTGTGTGTGAGGGAGAGAGAGAGAGAGAGAGAGAGAGAGAGAGAGAGAGAGAGAGAGAGAGAGAGAGAGAGAGAGAGAGAGAGAGAGAGAGAGAGAGAGAGGCGAGGGGTGAGAACAGGAGAAATGAGTGTCGGCCGATGGGCTGGGCAAATGGGGTTTTTATACCCACTTTATTTTAGGGTTCTTCGATTTAATCCCTAAATTTCAGACCCTCTCAAATTGACCCCAAATCATTTTCAGGGTATACTAATTTCAGCCCCTAATTTTCAGTTTCTTCATTCTTGCCACAGTTTGGTTTATAATTATTTCAGTTAGCCCCAATCAGAATTATAATTTCTACTATTTCAGTCTCTTTCGGCCAAGCTCTTAACATGTTGACATTTTTTTATTTATATTATTATTCACTCACAATTTAATTCTCAGTCATATGATAATAATAATTTTCTATTATTATTAATTGTAGATAATAACGAGAATTTACGGGCCTAAAATTGTCGAGTCAAGCATTTCATCACTTTCAAGTTCAGAACTGCAATTTTATTCAGGTGTGGGGATTTATTACGCTTTTGTTTATTTTAATTGCTTTATATATTGTCTTGTATGTGCACGTAAAATCAGTCAGAAGCACTTAAATGTGCAAATCATTCAGAAGCACTTAAATGTGCAATCAGTCAGAAGCACTTAAATGTGCAAATCAGTCAGAAGCACTTAATTGTGCATAAAGCCTTCGGGCTAGCCGACGGGCATCAGAATTTATCAGTCATGTTGTTTATACTTGCTAATATATTTAGTAATTAACGTAGACATATTGCGTACTCTCCACACTGAGCGAGTTGGAAGCTCACCCCACTATTTAACCCCTTTCAGGTTGAGAAGCTCGATGTGGCATGCGATTGAGAGTGGGATGATCAAGCTGATGATTAAATATTTATTTATTAAATATCATTTCTCTAAAACTATGTTTTACGAACAAGTATTCGATTTATTTTAATTTCACGTCGAAGTTTGTTTTATTTAATGGTGACTTGAAAATATTACTTGCGATTATTAAGTTTATTTTTCTCAAAAATGTATTTCCGCTGCAAAATTTTTATTTACTCTTCTTAAAATTAGAAGAATCATATTTAGAAAAGTGGTCGCTACAATTATTCTCAAGCAACACTACATTCATGTCTAATGCAATACTTTTTTACTAGTGTTGCAGAAGATCACAAGTGCGAGAGTTATTGCAACGCCATGGTTGCAACGCTTTACAAAAAGCATTGCATATGAGCACTTATGGCGTAGAGGAAATGGGACTATGTATGAAATGGTTTGGATATGATTATCGGGCATTGCATGTGTGTGGGTCTAAAATTGCAAATAAGGCAACATAAGGTAAACTATGGAGATACAGACTAGCACTACATTAGGTTGACCTTAAATGGTTTAGTAGGCTCAAAGTGACTAGTGATTTTCGTATCTCAAAAATAATAGAAAAGATGTTATTATTGATAAGTGCAGGGTAGCCACTAGACTCACACGCCGCTTGGTAGACTCCAATTGCAAACTTTTTTCACTTGAGGTCCAAAGGCGTATATTTCTCCCACTGGGAAAGCTCGGATGGCTCAATAGACTAGCTAGCACTATATTTGTGGCTAAAATTATGGGATTATTATATGAAATTGGTTTATATAATTATCATGCATTGCAGGTAAGTCTTAATTGTGAAATAGGGTGAAATAAGGTAAAATATGGTAAACTAAGGAGATTGAGACGTTCATAACGCAATAGTAAACTCAAAGTGATTAGTGATTTTCGTTTCCAAAAAAGTAATAGACAAGAAATTATTATTGGTAAGTGCAGAATAGCCACTAGGATATAAGCAGCTCGGTAGACTCCAATTACGCAGTGTTTACACTTAAGGTCCAAAACGTGTACATTTCTCCCGCTTTGAAAGCTCGGATGACTCAAGAGACCGACTAGCACTACATTAGTCCCTATAATTATGGAACTATTATATGAAATGGATTTGATACGAGTATCAGGCATCGGAGGTTGGCCTTTATTGGGTTGGAGATGAAATAAATTATAGTATATAAATTTATATAGAATAATAAGGAAATAGAGTATAAAATTTAGGAGGTGCTAACCGTAGATGGCTCAAAGTGGATTTTCTCCATAGAGAAGGGGGTGCACTGCACTCCCTTTCTTCTTCACAAATCACGGCGCGACACGTGTAATGTATGCTACACGTGGGGGAGTGCACTGCATCCCCCTCCTCTATGGAAGCACTCCTCAAAGTGGGATCCAAGCGAGATTCCATTTGTTATCTTATTGTCCATAATTATCACGCGTATAAAAGTATTAACATGTGCAAGTATCAAACATCTCACGTATGACCCGGTGGAGTTGAATACAAAACACAAGTCTGAAAAAAAAAAAAAAAGGTCGGTTACATCTTGGTGGAATTAGGGCTGTCAAAAAAATTCGAAAAAACCGATATCCGTCCGAAATATCTGTATTCGTATCCGAAAAAAGCGGATATTATCTGTATCCGGAAAAAAACGGATACGAATATAATCCGTATCCGAAGATTCCGGATACGGATATGGATATAGGCGCATCCGTATTCGAAAATATTCGTATCCGAAATTAATTATATATAATATATATTTTTAATATAATTTTAATATATAATTATAAAATATAAGCATGCTACTCTCAATAATACTTTGTCACATGTCTTCATTCTTTATTTCTCAATATTAAAATTAGTTATTTCTCTTTCTAACACAACAATCAGGTCAGCTAGCCCAAGTGGTATTGGCTGGTAAGGAGAAGGAGCTCCACCAGGGTTCAAATCCCTCCTCCTACATTAAATTTTTGAAGATTAAAAAAAAAGTGGCGGATACGGATAATATTCGTATCCGGATAGCATTCGCCGGATATAATCCGTATCCAATCCGTCCAGAAATTTCTGAATCCGTATCCGGATTCGGATACCTCTACTAAATGCCGGATCCGGATACGAATATAGCCATATCCGGCTCCGTATTATCCGTTTGACAGCCCTAGGTGGAATGACACTTTTTCAATTTTTATTTTTACTTTTTTCAAAATTTTGATCGTTATTTTATGGGGGTGAAATGATGTATTATCTCCCCATTTTTTTGTAAAATTTATCGGACAAATTAAATAGTTATATTATTTTTTATAATTTTTGATATAATCATTCACCTCATTATACAAATTCAATAGGCACATAACTCTTTGTATTTTTAAAAAATGTACTGATTAAACCTTTATATTTTATTCTGATGGTGGATTACTCCTTGTGGGTAAGGTGAGAAGGGGCATAATCAGCTCAAATAAACTCTAGAGCTCTTTGTTCTTAATTCAATTTTAAACTTTTTTCACATTAAAATTATTAAAAAATATTTTTTTCGGCAGCAGTATATTAATTAACCTGCTTTTCATCTAATTTTATCAAATAATTATATTTTCTATCAACGTACTTTCCGGCTATCATTTATGGGTTATGAACTATAAATTCTGAATCAACTTTCCGACTATCAATCATCTCTTAAACTTCCAACTAGTTTGTCAGCTTTTCCTCAGTCAAATGTAACCTTAAACTTTCAACTAGTTTCTCAAGAATTAAATATTTATCGTCATTAAATTAATTCAATATTAAGTGAACTTCTTTTTCAAAAAAACTAGTTTCTGTTGAAGGGAAAATAACTTGACACAAGAAAGTAGGGCAAAAGTGTTGTTGTATTATTCCATCAATGAGATCCCTTAAATAGGGTGAAGTACATACAAACAGGCCTCAGCCAAATCCTATCTAGGAAAGCCCATAAACTAATGACTTGTGACACAATGAGTATTATTCCTTTAACACTCCCCCTTGTGCCTAGTCTACAAGCGCATGTCATGTTGTCTCGTTAAAACCTCGTCAAGCAAAAACCCAGTGGGAAAAATGTCTTGATCGTAGGGAAAAGAGTACAGCATCTAGACACATCGAGTTTAGACTTCGTCCTTTGAATCTATCCTCTCATATGATCGTTACATTTGATCATAGCGCTACTAAGGTGACCATTCCATCGATCCCTAAAATCGTACATCTTGTTACCTCGTTAAAAACCTTGCCAAGTAACAAAACCCAGTGGGAAAAATAAAACTTGGTCTAAGGAAAAGAGTGCAACCTATGTGAGTATGTTACGTTATATCTCACATATTTCCCGTTATGATCATTCCATCAATCAAGGGGATGTACAAGTTACATCATGTTCATAAATGTAAGTATGCTCATCAGTGGCAGTACTTAACCGCTAGTTCCTCACAAGTGTAGAATGATAGTTCTTAATCATGTACACTCACGGATTGATTCATGCAAAGCAATAATCTTGTCGTGATTCGAGGAGGTAGCCAAAAGGGGTTTGCATAGTCGATTTCCAAGACATAAGCAATTCATACCAACACATACTTTGTGATAGTTGCTTCAGCACCAGCATTTACTTTAGCATTTGCCTTTTCGTAAGCAGCTTCCTTTGCCTGTTTGTAGGGAAAGAATAGTCCCAAGTCAATGGTTTCTTTTAAGTACAAGAAGATATTCTTGATACCATTCCATTGATGTTGCGTCGATGCTGAACTAAATCTAGTCAGCGAATTAACTGAGGAGTGATGGCAGGTCGTGTACATTGAGCTAAGTACAATAATGCGCTATTGCACTCAAGTAGAGAATTTCAGCTCCGAAAGCTCTTCGTCACTTTCCTTTAGACGAAATGGATCTTTCCTTTGCATCCAAATGTTCGACCTATCATGGGGTGCTAGTCGGGTTTACCTTGTCCATGTTAAAGTGCCTGAGAAACTTCTGGACATAGGAAGACCGGTGGAATGAATTCCACAAACTCGATGTCTATGTCAATGCCTCGACAGAACCGAGTTTTCCCAAGATCTTTCATCTCGAACTCAATTTTCAAGTATTCGTGGTTTCTCTTATTTCATCAAGACCGATTATGTTCATGTCATCGACATACATTGCGATGTGAATCCGGATCTTATTTGTGAAGACGCAGGGACACTGTTCATCGTTCTTTTATCCCTTCCCAATCAAGTAGTCACTTAGGCGTTTATACCACATCCTTAAGGATTGCTTCAAAACCGTAAAGTTGAGCGTTTCAATCAAATTGCATACGCACTCTGTGGTCTAGAGTCACTTGATTTGGGTAATGAAATACCATCGGGCACTTCCGTATATATCTCCGTATCTAGATCCCCATAGAGATACGTAGTGTTGGTCACTTAAGTATACTGGATACAGTTTGGAAAAGTAGTTTAAACAACAAACTGTACGGAATCTAAATCTGAGTGCGTAGCGGAAGTCTTGGATACAGTTAGTTGCCGTGGATACAGCAACGAAGTATTTGGTGTATACTTAATATATCACAGTAATTTTAAAACAGTCAAATCAGAAGGTAAATGACACAGTAATTTAAGTGGTTCGAGGTAAACCCCTCTACGTCCACTGGTCCTCCACACAGGAGTAAAAAGTTTATTATATAATTACTGCGTACACAACTACGTAATTATAAACAAACCTATCCTTGTATCGTTCACACAGATTGATACAAAGAATGTCACTTTCAACCGTTCACACAGATTGGTTAAAGCTTCCTTCTTGACTAGCTTCTTCACACACAGTTCCAAAGCTTCGTCCTTATTCGTCCCACACAGTCGGAATAACTTGTTGAGTTCACACGAGCTCGGTTTTACACAGAGGTAAAAGGGTAGGTAACCTGTAAGAACAATGACTTTGAATATCAAGATCTTGAGTGATGATGGTCGTTCTTGATGTTGAGCACCGTATATCTCTTTCGTTCTAACTTGCGATATGCTTTGGAGATATGTTTGCTCGGATGATAACTTTGATAGCTTTGAGAGTTAGGTTAATTCGATTGGTTGTGTTGTTGCAGATCTTCAATGTCTTCAAGGATATATATAGTCTCTGAAGAAAGTATCCGTTGAGATGTCCGTTTGAATAAGATGTCCTTCAACGGGAATATGACATGATCCGGATTTCGCGGGATTCTGAAGATCTGAAGACTGACAGTATTTAAATATTTTATCCTTGAGTATTTAAATACTTCTTTGTTCAACGGAACTTGACTTGTGTTCTTTCTTGTCTTTTTGTGAACTGTATGGAAGATGACTGTATTTAGGGCATCGAGACAGTTTCCATACTTGATCTTTTACAAGTCTTCTTGCTGTACTGATGAGCTTCACTTATGCTGATTCGAGGCAGGTCTTCGATATAGGATAAAGCCTTGAAGCCTCGATACAGTTTTCTTTTACTGTATTTGGCATATATGTCAAAACCTTCTCAATAACAAATAACAATCGATACAGGGATCGGGTATCCCTGGCTGATTCGATACAGGGTGATTGTTTTTCCCAAAAATTTCCCACTTTTTGACAATTTGCCAAGACTAACTTACTTCAACTCTTCGAGTCTTCTTGATGATGCCAAAACCTTTCCTCATGAAGCATTTTTCTTCGATGACTTCTGGCAGATTTCTTGGTCTTTTGTCAATAGGTCTGACTTAGTGACTTAGTCTACAATAATGAACTGCTCGCAGGCACGTTCGATACAGTTTGAGATTTATTACAACTTAAGCTTATGATTGGCGCGCAGGCACAATCTTACAATGTATTCTAAGTTTACAACTGAAACTATGAACTGTTCGTAGACTAGTTCGTACAGCTTAATTTTTGAATCAAGTTTATCTATCTTGAGATTCCTATCAAACAATTTAAGTAATCATACATTAACGCAGTAGATTACGAGTTGTAATCTTTCAAGACAAACAAACTATTTTATTGATATTCAAAATAATTGAGTACAAAGTTTGCTGTTTCGAATAGAAATTACAAAAACAAAAATAATATACATAAATTTCAGCTCTTTATCTTTGATCCGCATGCCTCCATGGTCTTCTTCCTTGCTCGTTCTCGGTGCCGCGCCACCAGTTTTGAAGTGAATCATTGCCTCGTTCCTGGTAAATCGCTCTTCCTTCATATGAACGATCAAAGGCAAGTATCCAATCTTCTGGATGGGTGACCCGATCTCCTCTTCTATGTTTTGATTTCATTTCGATTTGGAGAGGGAGTTTACCTTCTTCTAGCATCTTTGAAAATTTATCCACGCTTAGCTAACGTTTTATAATTTTTGAAGATGGCGGATTCCCTGATGAGTCTGACAAAATATCTCATCAGTTCATTCTTCCTCCAGTGCTTCACTTCGTCGGCAGTTGGGTTGCGGTTGGTCGGCAGACGTATTTCCGAAGGTCTTTGGATAAGAGTTTGCCAAGGGACATTTGGGTCATGGAATTCTGGTCTGGAGCCTGAAATTCTAAAGCTTTGGGATTGAGGTGCTAGCTTGTTCAATTCGGCGGTGATACTGTTCTGAGCAGCCTCAAATTCCCTTTCCTGTTGCAGTCTTATTCTCCTTGCAGCTTCTCGTGCCTCTTCCCCCTTTTTGGCTTCATCAAGACTTTGCAGGATTTCAAGAGCGGCGTCCTGTTTGGTCTCGATGCTGGTTATTCTTTCAACAAGGGAGGAAAGAGTCTGCGACATTTCTTGAATGCATTTGTCGTGAGCACGCAGTTGAGAGCTGTTCTCAATCATTGCACAGGCGGTCTTGGCTTCAGCAATCCTTGTCTTTGTAGCTTCCTCCTTCAGCAGTTGCTCTTGTTTATCTTCCATGATCTTCAAGGCTTGCTTGAACACTTCTGGCAAAAGGATGAATGCGTCGACAACTCGAGATACTTCGTGTTGAAGAGTGGTCATTTCTTCTACGGCAGAGGTGTGCATCCAATTCAGTGCCTTTTCAACGGAAGATAGAGCGTTTACTGCATCTTGGATAAATACAGTCTGAAGGCCAAGAGCTCGCAGGCGCTCTTTACGTGCGGCAGAGATAGGAGAGTCAGGCTGGGCGAAGTCTTCAGCGCCGTTCAACCTCCTTACATTCACGGATGGACGTGAAGTAAGTTGGACATCCTCAGGTTCGTTACCGTCCTCGGATTCCAAGGTTGCAGGGGCGGGAGCAGCTTCTTGTGGTATGGCGACAGTTGGTTCAGAAGCGTCCTGTGGCGAAGGTTCTTCAGCAGATATGGATGCAGGAGGGACTGAATCCTCCTGTTGGCTTGCAGGAATGGCTTCTTCGGTCGCAACAGGCTCGGGTGCCTGTTCCAAAATTTCTTGATCTTCCTCGACTGGAGGGACTGATTCCTCCTGGTCGGGAATGTTCTCGGGCTGTGGCGAAGGTGGATTGGCTTGGGTTGAAGGCCCTTCGTCTTTTCTGGGTGGAGAGGCGGCTCGGGCTTCAGCCTCTTCGCGGCTCATTCTCAGACCTGCTTGAAGAGCATCGTCGTCGTCGTCTGAGTCATGATCGTCGTCATCTTTTGGATTAAAGGGAGAGTCCTCTGACTTCTTCTTTCCTTTTCTTCTGGCGTCAGATTTGTGCAGTAGGTGGCTTTCAATGAGATCTTTGCAAGACGCATTGTCCCATCGAAGCAGGGCCTCAATTTCAGTTGAGTCTGTTACTTCGGAGACGAATCGCTCTTCGTGGCTCCATTCGCTCCAGTTGTACAGTGTGTCGTACGGAGCTAGCCTATAGCCTTTCCATTGCAGAAATCTTTCGTACGCTTGTTCAATTTGAACCGAAAGAAGTGTTTGATTTATGATTGAGTCAGGGGAGGGACTTCGAATAGCGTGCGGAGGCTGTTTGAGGATTCCGCATGTATGGGATCTGTACGGAAGATGGACTCCTTGCAGGATGGTGCCCGAAGGAAATTGGATCTGTGCGGGTGTGGGATCCGCAGAGGAGAAGTAGCTTTTGGCTCGAATGGGCGGCCGACTCGCTAAAGTCTTGAGCGTTGGCGAGATGTCTCTATATCCGTCGTAGCCGCCAAAGGCTCGGGATCTACCGTCGATGCGGTAGGAGACACCTCTTCCACGGGGTTGGGCCACAGGGTTCTTCATTAGTGGGTTGCGCCACGGGCGAGACATCCTCGGAGTGCTTGGCTTTGATTTTGAGAGCCTCGAGTCTCTTCTTGGACTTCTCACCAGGAGTGCTTCTTCTTTGTGAGAACGCTTGCGCTTCTTCTTTGAAGATTCCAATTCTGGGACCTTCACGGTTTCATCTCTTGGGTTGGCAGAAATAGGCATGTGCCTGGTTCTTGGATGGTTGGCATGCATTGTGCTCTGGTTATAAGCAGTGCGTTTGACACCTCCTAAGTATATCCGTGAGCTATTTTTCTTGGCGTCGGCGGATTGCGTAAGTCCGCACCTCGTCAGGATGTAGTTCAGCATTAAACCAAATGATTTCTTTTGGGTGCCAGGTTTGCACACCTCTTCTTGAAGTCGTTTCAAAATGATTTGGCACCAATTGACCTTTTCACAGGTCAAAATAGCTACCATCATTCTGAACCTTAGATTCGTGCACATCTCGAACGCACCGGTTCGATTTTCAATGATCCTGGAACAGAAGTCATGGAGATAAACGAAATGAAGAAGAAAATTTTTCTTGTGACAAGTGGTTGTCACCATATCAACCACTTTGGACCCGGTAAATAGTCCATAAAACTTGGTAATCAGCTCTTGAGACCCAAACGTCTCAAGATGGTCCATGGTCAGGCCGTCGGCGGGCAGCCTGTAGATTTTCTGAAGTAAATCGCGATTGATGCAGATTTCCACTCCTTGGACGGTTGCAGTGATGTCAGCAACATGTCCTCCCTGAGCTAGTGATAGAAAACGAACGGCGGCGTTGAGGTAGAATTCCTCAACCAGATGGGCGTCGTATTTGTCGGCGGTTTTGCTCCCGAAACGATAGAGACCTTGTTGTTCAAGACGAGTAATGATATACTCCATCGGTTCTGAGTCATTGATTTCCGCGAGAATACGCTCGATGATGACAGGTTTCGAGAAGATCCGGCCATCAATGATGTTGGAGGTTTTCTTGAACTGGGAAGAAGATTGACTAGCCATGGATGTTTTCTTAAAACGAAGGTGGAAGAAAACAGTAGAAATTCGATGAATATGCGAGAAAATATGTAGTCGCTTGCTTGAGATCTCTTGTAATTGCGAAGCGTAAAGAGTCTCTAATGGCGAGATCTGATCCTTTTATACTTGGGCGGCGAAATAGGGTTTTGCGAGTACGAATGGTCGATTTTTAAGGGATGGGAACCGGTTTTGAAATCGACGGTCGGGATGGATTTAGTGTAACTGTACGCTAATCCATTAAAAGGTTTTTAAAATACAATGGTCCCACTTCGACATAGGTTGATACCTAAATGCCTAAAACGGCGGTTTAAGAATAATAAACAATTTAAAAACATCGCGGCTTTTGAGATTCAGATTGTCCGGATGTCGTGTAAGGCATTTAATGAACAAGACGTTTGACATAAAAAGCAGGCACGTGGACAAAAATTATTTTAAAAGGAATAATATTATATTATATCTTGAATCGAAATCCTTTAGCGTGTCTTGTTCTCCGTCGATCTGACGTTCCCCCTTAAAAAGGTACTAATAGGTTTTAAATTCCATACAAAGAATATTTGGATTTATCTTTGTATTCATGGGTCCTACAGTATTCCCCCTTAATTATTGCACACATCACCGTAGGATTCATATGCCTTCGTTCGCTACTGATTGTATTGATGATTCTGAGTGTACGATAATTAATATTGAATCTTGTATTCACGGGTCTTCTGAGATTCCCCCTCAATTGTTGAGTAAAAGCAGTAAATTTACTTACAGGGAGTCTGGCTGTAGTATTCCCAATTCTGTTCTAAGCATGTTGAATCTTGCTGTGTCGAGAGGCTTGGTGAAAATGTCGGCCAGCTGGATGTCTGTATGAACTTTTTCCAGGCGAACATCCTTGTTCTCGACATGATTCCTGATGAAATGATGCTTCATGTTGATATGTTTAGTGCGCGAGTGCAAAACAGGATTGTGCGTGATTGCAATTGCACTCGTGCTATCACACATGATTGGAGTCTCTCTAGCATCAATTCCATAATCTGACAGTTGTTGCTGCATCCAAAGGATCTGCATACAGCAGCTACCAGCAGCATAGTACTCTGATTCAGCCGTGGAAAGAGAGTTAGCCAATTGCTTCTTACTGAACAAAGAAACGAGTCTAGGTCCGAGAAAGTGACAAGTTCCACTTGTACTCTTCCTATCTAGCTTGCGACCTCCGAGATCCGAGTCAGTATCCAACTAAATCGAATCCGCCTTCCTTAGGATACCACGATCCTGCATCGATTGTTCCTTTAACGTATTTCAGGATTCGTTTGTATTGAAGTGTGATTCCTTAGGTGCAACTTGGTATCTCGCACACACTCCAACAAAGCTCGATATCGTGCCTACTAGCCGTTAGGTACGGGAGCGAACCAATGAGCTTCTGTAGAGTGATTGGTCAAACGGCTTTCCGGCTTCATCGGCACTAATTTGCACGGAAGTGCTCATGGGGGTTGGCGAGGATTTGGAAGTGTTCATTCCAAATTTTTGAGAAGCTCCTTTGTATTTCTCTGGTTGATGAATATACTGTAGGCCGCTTTACACCGCAAACCTAGGAAATAACTAAGTTCCCCATCATACTCATTTCAAATTTGCTTTGCATGAGATGTGAGAACCTTTGACATAGAGCAAGGTTAGTTGAACCAAAAATAATATCATCGACATAGATTTGTACCATTAGAAGGTCATCACCTTCCTGTATCTTGAACAAGGTTTTGTCGACAGCACCTTTCTCAAATCCGTTGTTGGTTAGATATTGGGACAAGGTTTCGTACCAGGCTCTAGGGGCTTGTTTAAGTCCGTGCAGCGCTTTCCTTAGCCTGTAAACTAGATCGATACCGTCTGTGTTGGCAAACCCTGGTGGTTGTTCAACATAAACTTCTTCTGCAAGCTCTCCATTCAGGAAAGCACTCTTGACGTCCATTTGGTATACGATAAAACTCTTATGGGCGGCAAAGGCTAAAAATATCCTAATGGCTTCTAGTCTCGCTACAGGGGCGAAGGTTTCATCATAGTCGATTCCTTCTTCCTGACAATAGCCTTGTGCTACTAGTCTGGATTTGTTCCTTATGATAAGTCCATTTCGATCCTTTTTGTTTCGAAATACCCATTTGGTTCCTATAACCGATTGGTGTGTCGGTCTGGGTACAAGATACCATACATTGTTTCTTTCGAAACCGTTAAGCTCTTCTTCCATAGATGTTATCCAATTAGAGTTGTTAAGAGCGTCTATGGTCGAAATAGGTTCGGACTGGGCTAAGAATACAGCTATAGTGCACATATTGAGTCTCCTAAGTTCGGATTGAGATTTCCATTCAGGAAACTGTGAGACTTCAGCATTAGATTCTTCTTGTGCACACAGTACATTTCCTTGTGTACTCTGTATTCTCCTACGAGTAGAAACACCTGCATTAATGTTTCCAATGATCAGCTCTTGCGGGTGATCTCTCAACCATCTTCGGTCGGGTTCTAGTTCAGGATCCCGTACTGTATCGAAAGTTTCTGTGGGTGCAGCCTCGGCATGCAATCGCCTTCATCCACATCGATTCTTACAGCTGCGGGGTTGATTTCTAAATCAACAACAGGTTCTATGGGTGTAGGTGGATCCAAGATAGATAGATGGTGAATGTCCTGAGTGATATCATCTACTCCTGTAGGGTCATGGTGTGGTTCGTCGAACACTACATGAACTGATTCCTCGATCGTCAGCCTCCTTTTATTAAAGATTCTGAAAGCTTTGCTGACGGAGGAGTATCCTACGAATATTCCTTCATCTGATTTTTCATCAAAGGTTCTAAGTTGGTCCTTCCCGTTGTTCAATACATAACACCTGCATCCAAAAATGTGAAAATACGAAACTAATGGAGTTTTGTTATTCCATACCTCGTAAGCTGTTTTGTTGTGGTGCTTGTTGACGATACAACGGTTTTGAGTGTGTAACGTTGTATTGGTTGCTTCACCCGTAAACGCTGTGGCAATTTGCTTTGCGGCAATCATTGTCCTTCTTTGCTTCTTTCAACGTCTATTCTTTTGCTCGGCAACACCATTTTGTTGAGGTGTACGGGCGGTGAGTATTCGTCTTTGTATTCCATTCTCCGAACAGTATTGCTCTATAAAGCGGTTAGTAAATTCAAGACCTCTGTCGGAACGAATGCACACGATACTCGATGCTTTTTCATTCTCGCAACTTTCTCGGGAGCTCGGCGGCCTTGATGTTGTTTCCTTCTTCTTGCTAAGAAAGATCGTCCAAGCATACCGGAATAATCATCAACAACAACCATGCAATATTTCTTACCTCCCAAACTTACTGGGTCTACAGGACCGTAGAGATCCATGTGTAGCATTTCCAACACTCTTTGGGTTGAAAGGTAGGATTTGATTTTCAGGGTTGACTTGATTTGCTTGCCTTTCTGGCATGATCCGCAGACGCTGTCCTTCTTGAATGACACATCTGGCAAACCTCTAACCATACCCTGTCTTGAAAGCTTGTTGATCGTCTTGAAGTTGACGTGAGACATCCTCTTGTGCCATAGCCAGCTAAGATCTGCAGTGCCTTTGGCAACAAAACATGGAATTGAGGAGCTCATAGGCTTCCAGTCAGCAATGTACATATTACCTGATCTGCTTCCTGTAAGCACAACTTCCTTGGTTTGGATGTTCTTGACTCTACAGCGATCTATATAGAACTTCACCAAGAACTGTTTATCACAGAACTGGCTAATACTAAGTAGATTATACTATAAGCCTTCAACATATGCAACATCGGTGACCTTGAATTTTCCGACAAGTAGGTTTCATTTCCCTCTTGTTCTTCCTTTAGATTTATCACCGAAGCGAACTTTCGGACCGCGACCTTCTACAAAATCAGATAGCTTGCTCCTATCTCCGGTCATGTGACGAGAGCATCCACTATCGAAGTACCAGGTATCCTCCTCTAGGATGTCCTGTAACAAAGAAATTAGGTAGATTTAGGTCCCCTTTGATTTTTGGGTCCATATATGTTAGTTCCTTTAGGTACCCAGATTTTCCTGACAGCAATTGGTTTACTGTAGGATGTACTCGGTACAGTATTGCGATATCTACGGGGGGCATATCCGTAGTTGTTATAATCATGATAATTATTATGCATGTAAAATTCAGGGTTATTATTATTATTCCAGTACGAGTGCCGTCTAGGAGGTGGAGCCATTTTCCTAGGCCTAACAGCTTGTCTTCTGGGTCTCCAGTTGGATTCCCAATGCTGTTGTTGATACTGAACTGGCATCTGCTGTCTTGAGGGATAACGGGGCTCCTGTATCCAATACCTAGGTGCACTGTACTGAGTGTACTGCTGTGCGGGCCTTTGGTGGTTGGATACCGTCTTCTTTCTGAATGACTGTCGGCTTTGATGATATTCTTGTGGAGCATGCTGTAGATTACGCCTTCTGAGTGGTTGTTGGTTCCACTGTCTCGAATAGTAGAGTTGAGGGCGGAATTGCGGCTTTCGGTTTTCTCGGACAAAGGTTCCTTTATGGGACTAGGAGTATCTTCCGATTCTGGAATGTGTTCCACACTCTTGACGAACACAGTACTAGTTTTACCTTTATTCGAACATGAGCTGTATCCTAAGCCACTTTTGTCATGAGCATGTTGCCCAGTGCTCAGAATTTCTTCCATTCTTTTGGACGATTTTTCAAAAGACTTGAGAATGGTCTCAAGTTCGGCTCGCTTCTCGAGAGTTGTAATTTTGGTTTGTAGTAGAACCAAATCATTTGTCTTGCTCTCATTATGGGTTTTAACTGCATTTAGTTCATGAGCAAGTTGATGATTGCTCTCCATGAGTTTTTCAAAATCGACCTTGCTGGTTTCACAATCAAGAGACATATTTTCATAGTTTATTTTTAGCAAGTCATTTTCATCTTTCAGCTCTAGATTTGTTAATTGAAGCTGTATATTCTCAGTTTTTAGAGTCTCATGGGCCTTTTGAATGTTTTTGAATTCATTCATCATATTTTCGAAAGTATGAGATGCATTAGATGGAATAACTGAGGTTGAACTTACCTCATCGTCGCTGTCTTCACCTTCTGGAACATCTTTGGCCATAAAGCACATGTATGCTTTATCATCGAACTCATCGTCAGATGAATCACTTTCAGTGACCACCTGAAGACATTCTGCTGATTTGGATGGTGTGGGGAGGCTTCGATTCTCCAATCGGGGCCTTGAGCTTGTCTTTCCAAGCACGTCTTCTTTCATCTCTCTCTTGTTGCTCGGCCTCGTGCAATCTTTGGACTTTGGGATGAGGACATTTGTTTGCATAATGGCACGGTTTCCTATGATTATAACACGAGTTAGCATCACGAGATGATGTTTCGGTACTTACCTTGTTGATGTGTTTGGGCTGTAGGAGTCTTGCTGTGTTTGATGAACTTTTTGAATTTATGCATTAGAAGCGCCATTTCATCTTGTGACGGGATGTAAATCGTCCATGTCGGTGCTCTTGTGGCCAAGCTTGACGAGCTAGGCATCTTTGTGTCGATTGCCAGTTCGTCTGTGACCTTTGAAGGAGATTCTTGACTTTCTCTTCTCAATGTCATACTCAAAAGCTTTAAGGTCGGAGAAGAGATCAAAAGTGGATATTTCATTAAGATTACGGGATACACGCATAGTTGTGGTCTTAATGTCCCATCGAGTGGGAGAGATCTCAAAATTTTTAAGTTCTTCTCCTTTTGGGTGTAAATCTTGCCCAACGCTTCAAGTTCACCAACAATACCGGTAAATCTGAGGTCAAGTTCCTCAAGTGTTTCCGTTGGTTTCATTTCAAAAGATTCAAATTCTTGAGTAAGTTTTGAAATCTTGTTTTCTTTTGAGAGCTCGGTTCCCTCAAAAATTAACTTGAGTTTATCCTGCATTTCTTTGTCGTTTTGCAGCTCTTTACCTTTGAGAACGTGCCTTTGTCAAGAGTGACAAATAACGCGTTCTTAGCCACGTTGTCGAGATTGGCTCGCTTCCTTTCATCGGTTGTCCATTGCTCGCGTTCCTTCTCGAGCATTTCAGATGGGCTTGGCCCTCAATCCTTCTTGCCGGATTGACCTTCATGATCTTGATCGGACCATCTGTATAACAAAAATCATCTCTTCGTGCATTGCTGCAAGATGAGCTTCCATTCTAATTCTCCAGTCGTCAAATTCGTTAATAGAGAACATAGGGACTTTGTTAATCATAGAAGTATCCATACTGATAATATAGGAATGAAAGAGACTGTTTTGAAAATAAGTGATTTGAATCTGATTCGGTTAAAAAGAAATACGACTGATTCTTTTTAGAATCAACCTCTCCGATACCACTTGTTGGTCACTTAAGTATACTGGATACAGTTTGGAAAAGTAGTTTAAACAACAAACTGTACGGAATCTAAATCTGAGTGTGTAGCGGAAGTCTTGGATACAGTTAGTTGTCGTGGATACAGCAACGAAGTATTTGGTGTATACTTAATATATCACAGTAATTTTAAAACAGTAAAAGCAGAAGGTAAATGACACAGTAATTTAAGTGGTTCGAGGTAAACCCCTCTACGTCCACTGGTCCTCCACACAGGAGTAAAAAGTTTATTATATAATTACTGCGTACACAACTACGTAATTATAAACAAACCTATCCTTGTATCGTTCACACAGATTGATACAAAGAATGTCACTTTCAACCGTTCACACAGATTGGTTAAAGCTTCCTTCTTGACTAGCTTCTTCACACACAGTTCCAAAGCTTCGTCCTTATTCGTCCCACACAGGTCGGAATAACTTGTTGAGTTCACACAGAGCTCGGTTTTTACACAGAGGTAAAAGGGTAGGTAACCAGGTAAGAACAGCAGCTTTGAATATCAAGATCTTGAGCTGATGATGGCTGTTCTTGATGTTGAGCACTGTATATCTCTTTCGTTCTAACTTGCGATATGCTTTGGAGATATGTTTGCTCAGATGATAACTTTGATAGCTTTGAGAGTTAGGTTACTTCGATTGGTTGTGTTGTTGCAGATCTTCAATGTCTTCAAGGATATATATAGTCTCTGAAGAAAGTATCCGTTGAGATGTCCGTTTGAATAAGATGTCCTTCAACGGGAATATGACATGATCCGGATTTCGCGGGATTCTGAAGATCTGAAGACTGACAGTATTTAAATATTTTATCCTTGAGTATTTAAATACTTCTTTGTTCAACGGAACTTGACTTGTGTTCTTTCTTGTCTTTTTGTGAACTGTATGGAAGATGACTGTATTTAGGGCATCGAGACAGTTTCCATACTTGATCTTTTACAAGTCTTCTTGCTGTACTGATGAGCTTCACTTATGCTGATTCGAGGCAGGTCTTCGATATAGGATAAAGCCTTGAAGCCTCGATACAGTTTTCTTTTACTGTATTTGGCATATATGTCAAAACCTTCTCAATAACAAATAACAATCGATACAAGGATCGAGTATCCCTGGCTGATTCGATACAGGGTGATTGTTTTTCCCAACACGTAGTAACCACATCTATTGGCTGCATTTCCAATCCCTCAGAAATTACTAAGCTAATAAAATAGCGGAACGTATACGTGGGAGTACATTTCCTCGTAACCAATTCCAGGGCATTGTGAGAAGCATTACTTCGTGAACCTTGTACATTAGGACTCTACTATTCTCACTATGATTTATGACAAAGGTTCGATTATGTCCTTCAGGCTTTACACTTGGTTAGGTTAGCACTACCTACACCAAATACCTGTCTCTTTGTCGGAGAATCTAGTTCTACCTGGAATGTTTTTCTTATAGGCCAATCAGCTCAATGTTGATTTCATCCAACCGAGCGAGGTTCGACATCATCGTACTTTATGATTCATGATATGTCATCAAAGTGGGTGGTTGATCAGGCCACACTCTCATAATTTCATCGAGATTCTTGATTTTCTGAATCATATCTTCGGGGCGTCCCCCTCGTCATGATTCATGGACATAATAAAATCAAGCATGATCTCATGAAACGAGTTCATTGATGGTTAACATGTAATTTGTGCCATACTATACCTCTTACTTGGGTGAGTATTTAGTCGAACCATGTGGCTTCCACCCTTTCCTTCCCAGGGAGCCACGACCTCAACCACACCTCCACCAAGTGCGGTTGCATCACCCGGTTCATTGGTGATGTGCCCCTTGGAGGGGACTTCTAACCTTATAGGCACATTTGCAGCTGTAATGTGAGATCTTGTCACTTGAACGATATCAGTAAATGCATCAGGCATCGAATCTGCTACATCCTGAAGATCGAGTATTCTTTGTGCTTCACGGTAACAATGTGAAGTTCGGGGATCATAATGAGACAAGATGGAGACACCATGACAATTCCTATCGTTCCCCGAGAAATTACATTTTCTATCCTCCCCCTAACGACGGGAAGGTTGTCTCATTAGAGTGACAATTCGCAAATCGTGCGGTAAAGAGATCACTGTGAAGGTTCTAAATAGCGGATAAACGTCTGAAGATTCTTATCCAACGTGAATACTTAATCGTTTCTAAAGACCGATGCGTTGTGGGGCGCAGAAGGCACATATAATGCTTAACCAAATATGCGTAATTGGCACTCAAGTCCGTCTGGGTCCAAAATACAAAAATCAGGCTATCCAGTTACCAACTGATACGCATAAACTAATTGGTTAGCAAAAGGTCTAAGAATGAATGATTTAAGTAAAATTGCGTGCAATATTTCATAATCCCAAGCAAATATATACAAATTGGTGCGCATAACCAATGACATAATCACCATACATATTCTTTCGACGGTGGTTTATGTGAGACCTTTGCATATGCACATGGGACGAGATACTATTCATTAATCTCTATCATGCAATAAACATCAAGTACTTTTTGATGTGAACTCTCTAATCATCAAGTCCTTTAGATGTTATAAGGGAGGTGAGCCCTTATAAGTTATCTTGGAAGTTCTGCAGCAGTTTGAGTGGACATGAGAGCGACATGTGACCAGTATGTCGGAGAATCCATCAAAACCATAAATACATAAATGGTCCGCATATTAGGTGGATGGATCACAAATATCTCCTTATATTCAGCGTAAGAATGGAATGTTTGCTTTTGTTTCTTTAGCGTAGGAAGGTCTCGATCCTACTTTGGCTAAAGAGCAGGCTTTGCAACACTAAGTGGTGGGCATTTGATATGCATTCAGTTCTTTGGATTACATAACACGATTAACATCAACATTGTTCTTTATGTCGAGTTGTTGCCACATTTTCACTCGAAAAGTAATGATGTTCGTACAGGTTCTTTAGTATACATATCATCATACTTCGACCAGGATGACCTAGTCTATCGTGCCAAAGCCTATATGAGTCTATGTCCAAAAGTACATTGTTGGTGACAACAAAGGTTTTTAAAACCTAATAGTAGTGAGGTACAGTCCACTAGATTGACTCATGAGTTATTCTAAAATGCGTTTACGTCCACATTCATTAGAATTAATAAAAAAAACTCTATTCCATTCTCACAGTGGGTTTCAATCTGGAAACCATTGCTACGTATATTATTGAAGTCAAGTAAGGTTCGAAGGGCTCTAGGTGCATACAGAGTATTGGTAACTTGTAATTGAGTGCCATTTAGGCATCAAAAATTGAGCATTACCTCGCCCTTTGATGAGTTGGGATGACCCATTCATCGTAGTTACCGAGGTTTGGCAGGCGACTTATTCAATGAATAGAAGCCTAATTCTAAGAACATTCAAGTTCTACTCGATTCATTCCTTAGAAAAGATTGAAATTTCGAACCATAAGCATTCAAGCAATATTCAGTACTTCGAAATAAAGCTAAGAATATAACGTAAGCAATAATAATATCTTGTTCTAGAAAAACAAAGTTTCATCACACCATTACTGAAAATAAAACATCGCTAAAATCGTTCTGAGGTAACAATGCCAAATGTAAACGAGAAAGTAAACATAATGATGACATTCAGTCATAAAGGGGTGCCTCTAATGACTGTGACATGTATGGCTCATTGCGATTATCGGTAACTGTGAAATTGACGTCGGGGGACTCGTCGAGAGCATCTTCCTCCATATAGTGAGCCTCCCATTCTTTGGACTCTCTATATTTCTTGTAATGTGCTGCGACTTGCTTACTTGCATGGCAGTTCTTGTACCAATGTCCAGCATCTCCACATCGATAGCACGGTTCATCTCCAACTCTGACTTTAGGAGCGTCAGGAGGGGTAGGTGCTTTATACTTTTCTTGGCTAGTAGAGCGAGGAGCACCAAGTCTTCTCATTACATTGGAAGAGCCCCCACGTCCTCGACCACGTCCTCGACCACTACGCCCTTTTCCACGTTGTGGTTTGGGGTTGCCATGATCAGTCCCCTGTGCATTGGGGTTCTTTCCACCTTTCCTATAATTGGCCTCGGGAATTTTCTTTGTCCCAACGGGCCTGGCATTGTTGCTCACTAACACTTCATTATGCCTCTCAGCCACTTGCAGTAGGTTGATAAGCTTATTGAAGGTAGTGATGCGTTTGTTGTCATACTCCAGCCTATACTGGTTCGCTAGTATAAGATCAGAAGTAGGAAAAGTGGAAAGAGTTTTCTGAATCATATCATCTTATGTGAGGTCCTTTCCACAGAAATTAAGGCGTGCCTTCAGACGGAGCATATCTTTGTTGAAATCGTTGATCCGTTTATAATCAAGCAAGCGGATTTCATTCCACTGCACGGTCAACTCTGGGAGCAAGGTATTGTGGATGTTCCCAAAACGGCCTTTAAGGGCATCCCACAGTTCTTTCGGGGATTTCAACTGCAGATATTCCCACCTTAGGCTCGGGTCGATATGTCGCCTAAGAAACATTAATGCACTAGCTTTGGTTTTGTCAGACGGTACTTCGCCTGCTTTTTCAAAGATAGTAGCACTATAGTCCTTAGCGATAAAAGTGGTCTCTACGTCAGAAACCCATCTATGGTACTCAAGCCCTTCTGAGTCCAAGATGTCAAATTCAGGACGAGTTGGATCAGCCATCTTGAGACAAAAAAAAAGGAAAATGAATTTTCACAGTATATCATGAGTACTTTCCATGATAAAATTTTCAATAATGTGGAGGGTTATTATTTTTTCAGAACCAAGATATGGTCAAAATTACTTTCAATGCTATTGGGGTTTTTACCGATGAAATTACTTTATCACGGTTCGAGTTGATATAGATAGTAGAAATAAGTCCTCTAGGTTCTACTAATGATGAACTTAATATACATGCCATAACTAATAATGCATGCAATATATATATATAATTATAGATATAATCACATAGCCCTATGAATATATCTATACACGTATAAATGCAGTCAAAGAGATATCTTATGCCGCAATAATTATTAATTCAATGTGAATTTATTTTAATTCAAGTTGCTTAAGCAATTTATTTTAATTTAATTAAAATTATGGATGCATCATGCTTTTGGTTTAATTAAGCATAAATAAATTCGGAGTATAATATGCAGTTAATAGTAATTAAAAAAAATGTAAATTCGCAAATTGCAGATAGTAGGGTTCGTATTTGTGTACTTTGTTTCGCGAATAGGAGCAGAAAATATGGACTGAATCGGGTCTGGATCGCGGGTCAAGTGCTGGACAGCCGGGTCTGGATCGCGGGCTGGTCTGAACGGGTTGGATTAGCAATTGGGTCGAGTTCCTCCTTCTGGGTCTGGGTTGCGGGCCGAGTTCTGGGCGGGCCGAGCAGAATCGGGTCGGGTGGAGGGGGGCGACTGGACGGACCTGAGACGAGCAGGAGGCGGAGGGAAGGAATCCCGATTCTGGTGCCGGGAAAAGCAACAGCGGTAGACGGGCGGACCGGAGACAAGTCGCGGCGGGTCGGGATGGCTAAAGTCGGAGCAGGGGACGGAGGGAGGTTGCGGATCTGGCGTGGTGGTTCGCGAATCTGGGTGAAGAAGATGACTGGCGTCCAGAAAGCGGGCGACTAGGGTTTGCAGAACGGGGGTGTCGCGTCCGGGGGAGGTCGTGCGGCGGCGGTGGAATGTGCAGAGTCGGCTAGGTTTTTTTTTTTCGATTTTCTTTTTTTTTTTTTTCAGAATTTTCGGCCGGGATTTTTTCTCTCAGTGGTTGAACTCGTACTGATAACGTGTTGAAGGGAAAATAACTTGAGACAAGAAAGTAGGGCAAAAGTGTTGTTGTATTATTCCATCAATGAGATCCCTTAAATAGAGTGAAGTACATACAAACAGGCCTCAGCCAAATCCTATCTAGGAAAGCCCATAAACTAACAGACTTAGGCACACAATGGGTATTATTCCTTTAACAGTTTCCAACATTTAGATGAGATATAAATAATGAGAATCGGCTCAAGCCCAAAATCAATAAAGCTAGGCCACAAAAAAATTATTATAAAAAAAGCCCCAAATATTTTATAAATAGGAAAAAAGGACATTTTTTAGAAAATAAAAAAAGTTATTAAAAAATAAAAAGCCTCATTTTTAAGTTCGCTTTAAGTTATGAGAAGCGTTGGTCCGGCACTGTAAATAATGTTGTGTGGAGCTTAACGAGAAGAGATAGGCAATGAAGGAAAGTCTTAGCGCCTAAAGACAGAATTAGTCGGAGCTACGTGTGGAGATTTAACTCCACTTCTAATTATAATATTAATACCTTTTCCTTCCCTTTTTCTTTTTTTCTTCAAAAGCAATGAGTGGTTTTTGCCTTAGGGCGAAAGAAGTGCACATGAATTGTGAACAGCATTCGTTTGGTGAAAGAGTGGAAGGTCGGAAAGACTTATAATTTTTCCGGACTTTCCGCTTAAAGTTTTAAAGGTTGGTATTTCATTTTAAAATAGCTAAAATGTTCCTGGGGTCCCTTAACTTAATTTTAGATAACGATTTAGTCCTTTATCTTTTTTTTTTCCAACTAAGTCCTTAATCTTTCCAATTTTAAGCAAAGTTAGCTTTTTCCGTTGGTCTCCGTTAGCCATTGTCAGTCTGGTACATTGCAGCCATTGACTATCACCGCGCGCTATAAATATTCCTACGTGTCAAATCTCTAACCTATGTGTCAATTTTCCTAGCCTACGTGGCGGATTTCTTCCCCAAGCTGCTGACTGTAGCCGTCTTTCTAATCCTGTCCGCCGCCTTGTGCGGCGGGCTTTCTTCAATTTTAGTATATCGTGGTCTGCATCTCTCGCGACTGATTTCTTATTGGCAGCGGGTCACTTTTATTTCGCCTGTGGGATTTCCGAATTCTCTCGCCGCAGATTCATGGCCGGAAAGAGAGGTAAATCAAAGGGGCAGCGGGATGCCCAGGGACTTATGAATGATGGTTTACAGGTAGTTCTTCCTGGACCAGGGACTGTTCGTCCGACTTGCAGCCCCTCACAAGGTAATTCGGCGGTCCCTACTCAGAATTTTATTGTGGGAGATGTTGAGAATCGTAAATTGGTGGAGGGTGGATCGTCCATTTGCAGGGACGGGAACCCTGCGCCATTTTTTATTTCTGTTTCAGATGCTAGGCCATTACAGGCTGCTCCTTCTCAAAATCAGACTGAATCCGCTCGTAAGATGTCTGATGAAAGTTCTGGCCGAGAATTGCCTTCTGTACAGTGTTTCCAGCGGCTTGGCTGCTGACCCCGGGGAAGAAATCCGCCACGTAGGCTAGGAAAATTGACACATAGGTTAGAGATTTGACACGTAGGAATATTTATAGCCACGCAGGTGATAGTCAGCAACTTAACAGCCACCTGGACAACAGTTAACGGAGACCAACGGAAAAAGCTAACTTTGCTTAAAATTGGAAAGATAAAAGACTTAGTTGGGAAAAAAAGATAAAGGACTAAAAAGTTATCTGAAATTAAGTTAAGGGACCCCAGGAGCATTTTAGCCTTTTAAAATTTATCTTTTTAAAAAAGATTATACTCCCTCCGTCCCACCGATCTTGGTTCATATTCTTTTTTGGGCCGTCCGAAGATAGTTGGGCATTTCCTTTTTAAGACACATTTATCTCTCACAACTTTAAATAATATATATTCATACTATCACTTTACACACTACTTTTCAGCTTTTCTTAAATCCTGTGCGGAGAAGCAAATACTCAAGATGGGTGGGACGGAGGGAGTATTTAATATTGTTTATCCGCTTAAAAGTTTGTATTTCATTTTAAAAAATTTATCTTTTTAAAAAATATTATATTTAATATTTTTATACAATCAAATAAAACAATTACAATAACATCACTTGATCTCCACCACACACTTACCACTAATACTTTTTATTTTCAATTCCAACCACATTCGTCATCAATATTTACACAGATCAAACAATCACGCTCACATAAATTGTTGTACTTTCACTCGATCTACTAACTGTTGACTGGGATAGAAAGTAGCAACCGAGCGAAACTAATTGGAAGTTGGAACCAGTGGCCTTAGCCCAGTAGCCGCAGATCCTCCACTTTATGTGAGAGACCCAGGTTTGGGTCCCCTCGGGGACAAGAATTTATAGGGGTTATGACTCTTTAGTCTTTGATTAGGGAGAGACCCTGACTTCCTGGTAGATAAGATAAAAATTGAGGGTCTAAAGCGGCATCATGAGAGGCCTGATCTCGGGTGAACAATTTTTGGGGGACGACTTTCTGTTCCTGTAGTTGATGATATTTAATCCGAAAAGCCATATAAATTGTTAAAGTCTGGGGTTCCATCTCAAAACTAATTAGCACTAAGAGGAGTAGTGCATGATTTTTATATATTGAATGCAAGACTTGTAATTACCTGATATGGATTAATGCTTCAACACGCCTCTTCACGCGTAGCTGGAGTCAAGGCTTACATCGTGGACTTTTTAACAGGGGTGGCTCGGAGATAGAACATCGTGGGTCGTTGTTCTCGCACATATAAATAGTCTGCTCCGATATCATGTTAAAGTCTGAAATTCCATCTCAAAATCAATCGACAATGAAATGAGTAGCTTAAAATCTTTATGTATCGAACGCAAAACTTATAATTACCCGATATGAAATTAATACTTTAATACTACAGTAAAACCTCTCAAAAAGAATACTCTATTAAGAAATAAACTCTATTTAAGAATAAAAATTTATAGTCCCAACTTGGGACTAGTTATAATTTGGAATAAACTCCATATTGTCATAATTCATATATTTTCAAATCCCAACATAAGGAAATACACCTCCATTTAGGAATAAATCATAATATATATATATATATAATTTTTACAATAGAATTAAGTTGATCAAAAATACTTGTTCAAGGTTGATTGTGACAAAGATTTAATCTTTTGTGTTGTAAACGTATCCTTCAACTTGTGTGTGCCCATTAGCTCGTCCAAATTGTAATATACGTACTTTCTATTTGACCACCTTTGTAAGCCACTTGTCTCCCCAATTATCCTCGTTGCGCTGCTGGCCCATCGCTGTCTGCATGCGGTCAACCACTTGAGCGAACTGGGTCATCTGAGTGACCACCTGATGAAGCACCCCTGGGATGTTAGGATTTACGTTGTCATTCACTGATCCCTGTTGTCCTACAGAATGAGAATCGGTTCGACTAGCCGATAATTCTGGGGTAGTCGCTGAATCCTCCTGTCTCGCATTACCACGTCCACGTCCACGTCCGCGTCCACGACCTCCCCTCAACATACTGTAAACACGAATACTCAATATCCAGGGCAAAATTTTCAAAAATAAAGTCCGTCAATATTCACAAAATAGGATTTAAGTAAAACGGTAGTATAGGAGATTAGGAGACTTACAACCACGGTCCACATGACGACGCTGGCTGAGCAGTGATGTTACAAACGACCCGTAAATCAAATAATGTAAACAGACCCATCTAAACCCGACTGCCAAGATATCCATGAATCATAGCTCCGATACCATATTCTGTAACACCCCGAGATATTCGGAATAATTACAGCGCCGTAAACCCTTTAAGTAAGAATTTACAAGGCTAATTTGAAGAAATGTAAAAATAATACAACAGTACCATTAAAGTTCAAAATACAAAACCGGTTCAAACATATCAAATGAGTCCATTATTACAACCATCTCAAAATATTAATAAGACACGCGTACTCGAGTACTGAAAATGAACCAGAAAGACAAGTCACAACAACAACAAACATCACTGAGCCCCTTCGTCGTCACGTCGGTACTGTGGCTATTTTCCCGCTCCTCGGCTACCTGAACATCAAAACAAATGTCCACCCCCGAAGGGGTTAGAAAAATGATGCTAGTACAAGTATCATATTACACAAATCGAATATGTAACAACAATGCATAACAGAATACACAATACAGACTTCTGCTACCGGAATCCAACAATACGAATCAACATGATTCCATTAACACAACATGGGTATTCCAATGATCCAGTGCCCTCAGCATAGATCCCAAGATGATCCCGTCGGACCAACACGAGGTGGAAAACCCATCCAATGATCCAGCGCCCTCAGCATAGATCCCAAGATGATCCCATCGGACCAACACGAGGTGGACATCTGATCCAGCGCCCTTAGCATAGATCGCACAACATACACAAACACAACTTATGCATACATATATGCAAAATCGCTATGTCCATCAATATGAACATACAAGTAATCGATAACGAATATCATGACAATTCAACGAAATAAATCCCATGTTCAACAACATGAATAAACCATATGCATGCTCAAAATCCCAACATTAACAATTTCAAAATACGATACTTGCCTCAGATATGGCAAGAATTAAATACTCCCACGAATGTCATACGTCCGAAGGTCGTCGCCCCTTGATCGATCACCTTGTACAAGAGAATAACAAAGAATTCAATAATCCTCCCGAAACTAACGCACGAGTACCGAACTCCTTAAGTTATAATCGAGTTATCAATAATGGACAATCGGTTATCGGTCCTATTTTCCGACGAGTACTAAGTTTGGAAAAAGGCATGCGAATTCAAGATATCGTAACGGAACACCAAGTCGGTTTCTATAATTCCAAAGACATTCATCATATCATTATATCCCGTGTTCTAACTCTAATTTCGATTATTAACTCGAATGCTTGGTTCGGTTGCTACTACGATACATAACGAGATAATCACGTACAATCAAATTCTAGGTTAAAACATCTATATGATTCTTGTATTTCCGTGGTTAATTCTTCTTATCAAACTCTTCATTCAAAATGATTGTTCCCAATATCCTTGCTTAGTTCTAACTATCCTCAAGAAGATTAACAACAAGTCTTTCTAAGGCAAGAATCTAATAGAACACCCTTCACATTCAACTACTTGAATCCATCTTACACAGGGGTAAACCTTAGCATGTGTTACCCAAAAGAGTGTTACGAAAACATCATCAAGCTAATTCATCTCAGGAAATTCCATTCTAAGGTTGGTAAGGATTATGGCTCAACTTAGTATCAAAGAAAACCTTAATTCAACCAATACAATCCTCTTTAAACGTGGTGTTGGATTCATTTGACACAACAAGCTCAATAATCTCAGGGAAAAGTTCATAAGATAACTAAGAATGAAATCTCCATCTTGGTGTAGAGTTAACATACCTCAAAGAAGGGAAGAACAATGAAATCCTTGAAGAAACTCTTCACCGAAAGCTTTATCTCCAATCCACAAGGTCTAAGCTTCTCAAAATCGGATTAAGATGATGATGTGAGTGATATAAGGTGAGGGATACTCTTCAGAGCATGAAAATCGGCCAAGGTGAGGGTTAGAAATGAAGTGGGGGTCGAGTTCTATAAATAGAATTATAAGCCATTACGTACGTTACCCAATGTCAATTACGTACGTAATCGCATTAGCGTACGCTATACTCGAACATTAGCGTACGTTAACGTCTGGCCAGATCTCACTGGACTGTTTCTGATATTGGCTTACGTACGTTATAACACATGCCTTACGTACGTAATGTATAGGACCTTAGCGTACGCTAAAAACCACCCTTACCGTACGTTAAGTCCGTTGACTAGCATAGCTGGAAAGCCGTCCAGGTTCATGCGAGTGATCTCCTCGCATCTTCGTCAGGCCCCACACGCCGACCCTTGTCTGATTCCGAGTTGACTATGTTTATGTACGTTAAGCTACACCTGTAAGGTACGTTATACTACAGTCGTAGCGAACGTTATGGTCATCCTTTAGCGTACGTTAAGACGTGCAGAATTATGCATGCATGCATGGTAAAAGAATACAAAAAAAACGTAGGGATACGAGTACGGGAACTGATCATCGATTAATATGTCACAGAGTCGAATCTTACAAGATCGAATACAGAATAAATACACATTAATTTTCCGGGCATTACATACTACCCCTCTAAAAAGAAGTTTCGGCCCGAAACTTAAAACAAAAACAATTCCGGGTATCTCGACCTCATACTATCTTCCGTCTCCCAAGTTGCTTCTTCGACTCCATGTCGAGACCACTGAACTTTAACCAAGGAGATCGGTTTATTCCTCAATTGCTTGACTCAACTCTCAAGTATCTTGATTGGCTTTTCTGTGAACGAGCCATCATTAGCCACTTCAATCTCGCCAAAATCAATGATATGACTGGGATCCAATACATATTTACGCAATTGGGATACGTGGAATACATTATGGACGTGACTCTGTGATGGCGGTAAGGCCAACCTGTATGCCAACTCTCCAACTCTCTCGAGGACCTCAAATGGTCCGATATATCTCGGACTCAACTTACCTTTCCTCCCAAAATGGAAAATTCCCCGGGTAGAGGAAACCTTCAATAGTACATGGTCCCCAATCTCAAACTCTAGTGGGCGATGGCGCACATCAGCATAAGACTTCTGTCGACTCTGGGCAGTTAACAGTCTTTCACGAATCAGAGCTACCTTCTCTTAAGTCTGAACTATCAATTCTGGTTCCGTCCCAATCAAATCATAAGAATCATCCCAACACAGGGGCGATCTACATCTTCTCTCATACAACGCTTCAAACGGTTCCATCTTAATGGAAGCATGCCAACTATTGTTGTAGGTGAATTCAATCAACGACAAATGAACCTCCCACTCAGTTGACCAATCTAAAGAGCAAGCTCTTAGCATATCTTCTACTGTATGTATAGTCCTCTCGGACTGACCGTCCGTCTGAGGATGATAGGTCGTGCTAAAATTCAACTCGGTTCCCAAGGCCTTATGAACCGCCTTCCAAAAATGCGACACGAAGCGACCATCTCGATCCAAAATAATGGTCTTCGGTGTACCATGCAATCGGACTATCTCTGAAATAAATACTCGTGCCAATTTCTCGGGTCCCCACGTGTCTTTAATTCCTATGAAATGAGCCGACTTGGTTAGTCGATCAACTACAACCCAAATCATGTTCATTCCTATCTTGGTCCTTGGCATACTGGTGATGAAGTCCATCGATATATCCTCCCACTTCCACTTAGGAATCGGAAGTGGCTTCAACATTCCGGTAGGTCGCTGATGTTCAATCTTAACCTACTGACAAGTTAAACACTTCGAAACGTATTCTGCTACGTCCTTCTTCATATTTCCCCACCAGAAATTTTGTTTTAGATCCTTATACATCTTACTGGTACCCGGGTGAATAGAATAGGGCGCGCTGTGAGATTCCTTCAGAATTGTCTGTCTCAAAACATCATCATTAGGAACGCAAAGTCGACTATGAAATCTCAGAACTCCATCATCTTGTATCACGAATCCTGGGGCCTTCCCTTTCTTTACTTCGTCACATAACCGAAGAATCAGAGAATCGTTCAACTACTTAGATTTGATTTCCTCGACTAGTGACGAAGTTAGTTCCATCACATATAGTTGCCCTTGGACTCCTGGTGACCATACTTCAATCCCTTCGCGGATCAGTTTTTGTTGAATGCTGATTTGGGACGTAAGCGCCTCCAGTGGTTCGAGGTAAACCCCTCTACGTCCACTGGTCCTCCACACATGAGTAAAACGTTTTATTATAAACACTGCGTACACAACTACGTGTCTATAATCAAACCTATCCTCAGTATCGTTCACACAGATTGATACAAGGATCATTGCTTTCAACCGTTCACAAAGATTGGTCAAAGCTAACTATTGACTTGCTTCTTCACACACAGTTCCGAAGCTTCGTCTTATTCGTCTCACGTAGCTCGGAATAACTTCTTTAGTTCACACAGAACTAGGTTTTTACTCAAAGGTAAAAGTAAGGTAACCAGGTAAGAACAGCAGCTTGAATATGAAGTTCTTGAGTTGATGATGGCTGTTCTTAGTGACTGAGTATATTTCTTCTTCTCAGATATGAATGATACTTGGAAAGATGTCATCGATGAAAACGACCACAAATTTATCCAAGTATTCTAAGAATACTCGATTCATCAATTGCATGAATACCGCATGAGCATTGGTAAGTCCGAATGGCATCACCACGAACTCATAGTGCCCGTACCGGGATCTGAAAGCAGATTTCGGTATATCCGATTCCTTAATTCTCAACTGATGATATCCCGATCGCAAGTCAGTCTTCGAGAATATTCTGCCCCCTGTAGTTGGTCAAACAAGTCGCCGATCCGTGGTATAAGATACTTGTTCTTGATTGTAACCTTATTTAGCTCCCTCTAATCAATACATAATAGGAGGGATCCATCTTTCTTCCGAACAAAGAGAACGGGTGCTCCCCAAGGAGAAACGCTAGGTTGAATGTAACCCTTCTGCAATAATTCCTCCAGCTGCTTCTTTAGTTCATATATGTCGGTTGGCGCCATACGGTATGGTGCTCTGGAAATAAGAGCGACTCCAGGCTCTAATTCGATATTGAACTCTACTTCTCTCCGCGGAGGTAACCCAGGTAGTTCGTCAGGAAATACATTTGAGAATTCGTTCACAACTGGAATAGATGAGAGCTCTACTCATTCTTCTTTCTTCATGGCATAGCACCAAAATCCTTGACAACCCTGCTTCAGTAATTTCACTGCTTTCATAGATTTGATCAATTTTCCCGAGCATCCCGGTCTCCATCCTTTGAATAATTGTTCAGATCCGTCATCAGTAATGATAGAAATGACTCTCTTTCGGTATATTAAAATAGACCCATAATGGTTGAGCCAATCATCCGAGAATTAGATTGTCACCATGGATGTAAACCCCAATAAGGTTTGATGGCCAATCTCTCCCTCCTATAGATACTGGAAAATCTCTAATTTCTAGGGTTCCCACAATTCTCTCTCCACTCGGCAAACCCACAACATAAGGCTCACAATCAAATAAACACGAGATTTTCAAATGGTGAACACAGTTTAATGATATGAAAGAATGTGTAGCTCCTGAATCGAATAAGTTACTAACTGGTTGCAAAAGGATTTGAATCGTACCTGATGCAACAACAGTGTTCTGATCGTCTGACTTCCTCATCTCGTACAGGCGCAGAGGAACGGACCCAGCACTGGACGCCTCTCTTTTCCCAACATTCTGCTGCTGAAACCCACTTTGCTGCGTCTGGTTCACACTTGTCTCTTTCGGAACTGGTGCTGGAGTGCGAGTACCAAATGATCTAGTCACATTTTCGCAAAAATTCGCACGGTGCCCTTCTTGCCCACATTCAAAACAAGTCACAGAAGGAGCGGAACAATCACCCCGAACATGCCCTGTTCGACCACAGTTATAACACTTCTTCGATGCGTCCGAAACTATTGATGTTGTCCGAAACTTCTTTCCACCTCAAGAAGGATGCGGAGATTTCCTAGACGAATAAAATGTAGACTGGCCCTTGCGGGGCCCACTACTCTTGTTCTCCGAGAAGTTGCCGGACACTTTCTGCTTCTTTGCCTTCATCGATTTCTCCACCGCCGCCTCTTTCATGTCGTAGGCCAGCGCTTTGTCCTGATACTGTCGCAAGGTAGTACAATCGAATCCAGACATATACTGCTGAATCTCCGGCTTCATCCGCATATCGAAATGAAAAATCTTCTCTGCGTCTGTCCTGACCAAGTGTCGCGCACAAGTCAGATGATGATTAAAAGTCTTGATTATGTTTGTCACAGATGCTTCCGAACTCTGCGGGGAGAAGAACTCTCGGACTCTAGCCTCTCTAACTGGACGAGGACAATACTGTGCTTCCATCATTAATCTGAATTCTATCCAGTCAGCATTATGATCCTCAGGTCGAACAGCTTCCCACCAGTCAAAAGCCTCCACAGTCAGAAAATACTGGGCAATAGGAACTTTTCGGTCATCGGGACAGTTGAACCCTGCAAATATCTTTTCCAACTCCTTCAACCAGTGATCCCAAGTAGGCATCTCAGCAGAACCGTCAAATTTTGGCGGGTGCAATTTGACCACCTCTGTAAGCCACTTGTCTCCTCAATTATCCTCGTTGCGCTGCTAGCCCATCGCTGTCTACATGCGGTCAACCACTTGAGCGAACTGGGTCATCTGAGCGACCACCTGCTGAAGCACCCCTGGCATGTTAGGATTTGCGTTGTCATTCGCTGATCCCTGTTGTTCTCCAGAATGGGAATCGGTTCGACTAGCCGATAATTCTGGGGTAGTCGCTGAATCCTCCTGTCTCGTATTACCATGTCTGCTTCCACGACCGCGTCCGCGTCCACGACGTCCCCTCAACATACTGTAAACACGAATACTCAATATCCAGGGCAAAATTTTCAAAAATAAAGTCCGCCAATATTCACAAAACAGAATTTAAGTAAAACGGTAGTATAGTAGATTAGGAGACTTACAACCACGGTCCACATGACGACGCTAGCTGAGCAGTGATGTTACAAACAACCCGCAAATCAAATAACGTAAACAGACCCATCTAAACCCGACTGCCAAGATATCCATGAATCTTAGCTCCGATACCATATTCTGTAACACCCCGAGATATTCGAAATAATTACAGCGCCGTAAACCCTTTAAGTAAGAATTTACAAGGCTAATTTGAAGAAATGTAAAAATAATACAACAGTACCATTAAAGTTCAAAATACAAAACCGGTTCAAACATATCAAATGAGTCAATTATTACAACCATCTCAAAATATTAATAAGACACGTGTACTCGAGTACTGAAAATGAACCAGAAAGACAAGTCACAACAACAACAAACATCACTGAGCCCCTTCGTCATCACGTCGGTACTGTGGCTATTTTCCCGCTCCTCGGCTACCTGAACATCAAAACAAATGTCCACCCCCGAAGGGGTTAGAAAAACGATGCTAGTACAAGTATCATATTACACAAATCGAATATGCAACAACAATGCATAACAGAATACACAATACGGACTTCCGCTACCGGAATCCAACAATGTGAATCCACATGATTCCATTAACACAACATGGGTATTCCAATGATCCAGCGCCCTCAGCATAGATCCCAAGATGATCCCGTCGGACCAACACGGGGTGGAAAACCCGTCCAATGATCCAGCGCCCTCAGCATAGATCCCAAGATGATCCCGTCGGACCAACACGAGGTGGACATCTGATCCAGCGCCCTCCGCATAGATCGCACAACATACACAAACACAACTTATGCATACATATATGCAAAATCGCTATGTCCATCAACATGAACATACAAGTAATCGATAACGAATATCATGACAATTCAACGAAACAAATCCCATGTTCAACAACATGAATAAACCATATTCATGCTCAAAATCCCAACATTAACAATTTCAAAATACGATACTTGCCTCAGATATGGCAAGAATTAAATACTCCCATGAATGTCACACGTCCGAAGGTCGTCGCCCCTGGATCGATCACCTTGTACAAGAGAATAACAAAGAATTCAATAATCCTCCCAAAACTAACGCACGAGTACCGAACTCCTTAAGTTATAATCGAGTTATCAATAACGGACAATCGGTTCTCTGTCATATTTTCCGATGAGTACTAAGTTTGGAAAAAGGCATGCGAATTCAAGAGATTGTAACAGAACACCAAGTCGGTTTCTACAATTCCAAAGACATTCATCATATCATTATATCCCGTGTTCCAACTCTAATTTCGATTATTAACTCGAATGCTTGGTTCGGTTGCTACTACGATACATAACGAGATAATCACGTACAATCAAATTCTAGGTTAAAACATCTCTACGATTCTTGTTCTTCCGTGGTTAATTCTTCTTATCAAACTCTTCATTCAAAATGATTGTTCCCAATATCCTTGCTTAGTTCTAACTATCCTCAAGAAGATTAACAACAAGTCTTTCTAAGGCAAGAATCTAATAGAACACCCTTCACATTCAACTACTTGAATCCATCTTACACAGGGATAAACCTTAGCATGTGTTCCCCAAAAGAGTGTTACGAAAACATCATCAAGCTAATTCATCTCAGGAAATTCCATTCTAAGGTTGGTAAGGATTATGGCTCAACTTAGTATCAAAGAAAACCTTAATTCAACCAATACAATCCTCTTTAAACGTGGTGTTGGATTCATTTGACACAACAAGCTCAATAATCTCAGGGAAAAGTTCATAAGATAATTAAGAACGAAATCTCCATCTTGGTGTAGAGTTAACATACCTCAAAGAAGGGAAGAACAATGAAATCCTTGAAGAAACTCTTCACCAGAAGCTTTATCTCCAATCCACAAGGTCTAAGCTTCTCAAAATCGGATTAATATGATGTGATTGATATAAGGGGAGGGATAATCTTCAGAGCATGAAAATCGGCTAAGGTGAGGGTTAGAAATGAAGTGGGGGTCGAGTTCTATAAATAGAATTATAAGCCATTACGTACGTTACCCAATGTCAATTACGTACGTAATCGCATTAGCATACGCTATACTCGAACATTAGCGTACGTTAACGTCTGGCCAAAGCTCACTGGACTGTTTCTGGTATTGGCTTACGTACGTTATAACACATGCCTTATGTACGTAATGTATAGGACCTTAGCGTACGCTAAAAACCACCCTTAGCGTACGTTAAGTCCGTTGACTAGCATAGCTGGAAAGCCGTCCAGGTTCATGCGAGTGATCTCCTCGCATCTTCGTCAGGCCCCACACGCCGACCCTTGTCTGATTCCGAGTTGACTATGTTTACGTACGTTAAGCTACACCTGTAACGTACGTTATACTACAGTCGTAGCGAACGTCATGGTCATCCTTTATCGTACGTTAAGACGTGCAGAATTATGCATGCATGCATGGTAAAAGAATACAAAAAAACATAGGGATACGAGTACGGGAACTGATCATCGATTAATATGTCACAAAGTCGAATCTTACAAGATCGAATACAAGATAAATACACATTAATTTTCCGAGCATTACATACTACCCCTCTAAAAAGAAGTTTCGGCCCGAAACTTAAAACGAAGACAATTCCGGGTATCTCGACCTCATACTATCTTCCGTCTCCCAAGTTGCTTCTTCGACTCCATGTCGAGACCACTGAACTTTAACCAAGGAGATCGGTTTATTCCTCAATTGCTTGAATCGACTCTCAAGTATCTTGATTGGCTTTTCTTTGAACGATCCATCATTAGCCACTTCAATCTCGCCAAAATCAATGATATGACTGGGATCCGATACATATTTCCGCAATTGGGATACGTGGAATACATTATGGACGTGACTCAGTGATGGCGGTAAGGCCAACCTGTATGCCAACTCTCCAACTCTCTCGAGGATCTCAAATGGTCCGATATATCTCGGACTCAGCTTACCTTTCCTCCCAAAACGGAAAATTCCCCGGGTAGGGGAAACCTTCAATAGTACATTAAAATGTTGACTTTTAATTTATATTAATAATTAATCCGAATTATTGTCTAAACATTTTAATTTCAGTCATTAATAATGTTAACTCTCCGATTAATATTAATAAGCAATTATAATTTACTTTCAGTTGTTATATAGTGATATTCGTATCTTTTCATTTATTATATAGATAATAAATTGTAAGGATTATAATAATAATTATTATTATATATAGACTTTATCGAGGATTTACGGGCTTAGGACTGTGAGTCGAGCATCTTCATTTCAAGTCAGACATCATCATTTATTCAGGTGGAAATTTTCACTATCACTTTAATTGCTTTAATTGGACTGTATATGTGGTATTCTATTCATGTTTAAAATTTATATGCACGTTGTAATTCAGGCTAACCTGTATTCGTGTAAGAGGTTATCTTAAGATATATGTTGTTGAGGGGACACCTGCGCAACCTCAATACTCATATACGTGCTCGATTCATGCTATATGTGGTATTGTGTTTATGTTTGATGTTGTTGCGGGGGCACCTGCGCAACCTCAATATTCGTGTATGTGTGCTTGATTCATGCTATACGTAATATTGTGAGTATGCATTTACGTTGAGGAAAAATGTGATAGATTATTCATGTTATGCTTTCCATGAGATTGTATATTACTGTGATCAGTGTGATTTCCACGAGCTGAAGGAAGCTCACCCCCACCTTTATTGATCCCGCAGGTTGAACCGAGCCGGATGGACGAAGGAGCGAGCCGAGGGGGCATATTAAAAAGAATTTATTACATGATGTTTTCTTTATGTCAAATGTTTGAAACTTATTTGGGGAAACGTTGATCAGAAATTTATAAATTATGATTTATTCTTCCGCCGCAAAATTTTACTTCGTATCTATGATGAAATATTACCTCATTTAAAGGTATTTATTTTTATGTCATTGTAGCGACTCGACTTTGTTGGCGAGAATTTTTATATTCCCAAGAAAATTATTTTTGTCAAAATTACCTTTTTATTTATTTTCCGCAATATTTACCCTAGAAAGTCGGAGCGTTACACCAATCATCGTGATTGAGTTACCATTATGAAAATTCTCAATGTGTGGATTTCAATCCCATTTCCCTTGCTGCATTATAATTGACCACGGTTAATACCTTTCGTAAACGGATCCGCTATATTGTCTTTTAACTTTATATAGGCAATACACTTTATTCCTGTAGTGGTCAATTGTCTAATGGTATTGTGTCTTCGACGAATATGTCGAGACTTATCATTATATATACTGTTCTTTGCCCTCCCTATGGCTGCAATGCTATCACAATGTATCATAACGGGAGGGAAAGGCTTTTCCCAACAGGGAATATCTTCTAAGAAGTTTCTTAACCATTCGGCTTCTTCGCCGGCTTTGTCTAAAGCAATAAACTCCGATTCCATTGTAGATCGACCTATGTACGTTTGCTTAGAAGATTTCCATGATATTGCTCCTCCACCAATGGTAAATACAAAACCGCTTGTGGATTTAGAGTCTTTAGTATCGGATATCCAATTGGCATCACAATATCCTTCCAAAACAGCTCGATATCTCGAATAGTGTATAGCATGATTGATGGTGTGTTTTAAGTATCGCAACACTCTTGTCAATGCGGCCAATGATCCTTTCCGGGGTTACTCGTAAACCGACTCAATTTACTAATAGAATATGCCATGTCTGGTGTTGTGTCGAGAATTATACGTCTCGACAGGCGATCACCTCAGAGACCTGGCGACCTAGCCTTATCCCGGCAGCCAAGGCAGAATTGCCGACCAGAGGCCAGGCGACCTAGCCTTAGCCCGGTAGCCAAGGCAGAACTGCCGACCAGAGGCCAGGCGACCTAGCCATAGTCGAGCAGCCAAGACAAATCTGAGATCGACATCTAAGACGATCGTCTCTCGGTGCTTGGCGATCGACTCCTGGTGGCCGACTAGTAGACGATCATCTCTCGGCACTTGCCGATGCCGACCTCTGGTGACCGACCAGTGACGACCGCCTCATGCTGCCCGAAGCCGATGATCATCCAGTCGGAAAAGGCCGAAGCTCGGGACAGAACCCACGTGCAGTGCCGAGACAAGATCCGCATTTCACGGATCATTGACCACAGCCTGTCAGCATCTTTCCACCAGCCGACAGGCCCGCCGAAAGGTGTCAGTAGGAACTGTAATATCCGCATTTTTCTTTCCTTTGAATTTTTATTTTCGATGTATTTTTCAGTCGTAGAGACCCTCGTGTATCTTTCAGTGTATCTTTCCCGTCATCTATTGATCTGATTCTCATTATTGTTGTGCGGAACCGCTGTTTTGGGGTTGCCGTGGATCCATCCTATGTTTTGATGTGTCTTGAGATATTCCGTTTGACGTTTCGTTCGTATTCCGGTGTTTTGGACCGTTTGTATTCGGTATCTAGCGCACGCTAAATTTTCTGCATAGCGCACGCTAGAGGTCCCTTAGTAGCGCACGCTACGTTTACATCATAGCGCGCGCTAGCGAGTTAGCCCTGGGAGTGGCAGTTCTGTTCCCAGCCCTCTGGACTATCGTATTAGCGCACGCTACTTTGTCTAGCGCACGCTAATGTCGGGAGACTAGCGCACGCTGAGTCGCCGTCGCCGCTAGCGTGGACTGCCCAAAGGCCGATGCTTTACTACCGAACTTCGGCCAAAGTGTGTAGCGCACGCTACGTTTGTACGATAGCGCATGCTAACGGGTCAGGTGAGTTCTGGACAGTTTGCCACTGGACTCGACTGATGCCCAGGTAGCGCACGCTATTGGTCGATAGTGCGCGCTACCGATAGGTTATTAGCGCACGCTACATTTGGAGTAGCGCACGCTAATGGCCAGAAATCTGGCTACTCGACTGGGACGCTAACTGTATGGATTGGAATTTTATCCCGCTAGCGCACGCTAACCTTGAGGAGTTAGCGCGCGCTAACACTCCCTGGCTATATAAACCAGGGAGTTGACCGAGATAATCATAATTTCTCATTTCTTCCTCCTCTCCGCGGCTAAGGCGATTCCGGGCGATTTTCTTGGCGATTTCTTCCTCCAATCACCTCATCCAACATCTTTCTTGAGTTCTTGGTGTATTATAACAACATCAACACGAATATTTCATCCTAATCCAAGGTAAATCTCTTAGAACCCTACTTTTGGATAATTTGGGGGTTTTGGGATTTTCTTCCGATTCGTTCCGTTTTGTTGGTGGATTCATGATGAATATGATTAAACTTGTCAATATCATTAGTTTCCCTACAGATTCATGGTATATTTTTATGGTTTTGCGGAATCGAGAGGGTTTGGTTGTGGTCCGCCCTCGTTGTTATTTTTGTACGAATATACATGAATCGTAGGCGGATTTTCGGGTGTATTCCATTTCCGTATTTGTCTAGAGTTGGTCGTAATTATGTTCTTCGAATCGTTAGGTTCGGTTCCGTTGATTCCTAGCGTTCGTCGGTGATTATCCTTTCCGTTCGTTGCGTCAACAATTATTCAAGGCAAGTATTTTTGGAAACCTTTATGCTTAACGTGGAATGGTAATGTATTTTGTGTGTGATTTGCTCACCTCGGGTTGGTCCGACGGGATCACGGAGGGAATCCAAAGGGTTGAGTCTTGGATTCATGAGTTTGTTTATCTAGCCAGCTCGGGAGGGTCCTTAGAGCCCTCGGGCGGGATCTATGATATTACTCTGTTCCCAAGGCAAATTTTTTGACTGTTTGTTTCCGGAAAAGACATGTATGGTTTTGGTTTTTGAAATGATATTGGTGCATGTACTATAAAATGTGTAAGCGATTGGTTTGCCTTGATTACTTGTACTAGCGTAATTGCTAACCCCTTTGGGGACCCGTTTTGGTGAAATTCTTGTTATGGATTTCAGGTTATGATTATCCGGACGAGCGAGCACCGGGACAGTACGAGGATGTTGGCCAGAGTCGTTGACATGTGCATTTGGGTCATCTTATTCCCTTTGTCTATTTCGATATGGTTGTTCCCACAGTTATAAACTTATAGATTGTACTCGCGAGTACTTACGCTTTTCATTACAAACTCTGTATTGTATTACTTTAAATTGTTACTTTGTCGGATGAAGCTTATTTTGCCGGTTGCTCCGGGCGTATCTTGATATGTCATCTCATTTAAATGTGTATCCTCGCTAACCGAGATGGTTAGTCGAGTGGTGTTTTCTTGTTGTAGCCTGGTGGGTCCCATGTAGGGGTCCACGGTGCTGTAACATACTCCAAATATCTCGTGGTGTTACAGAAAATGGTATCAGAGATCTAGGTTTATGGATACCTAGGCTTGTCGGTTTTTGGGTCTAGTCGTGTTTTGTTTTGCACATTGTCACACCGCTGCCGGCATCTCAGTACTTCATGTGTTCGTAAGTTTCCTTACTCGATTCTTTACTTTCTCGTGTTGTATTCCGTTTCTTGAAATGTGGTTATTCTCCCTCTTTTGCTTATCATCGTAGTTGCTTTTCCTCCCTTACTCATCTTCGATATACTTCTATTATCTCTTAACACCAGTATGGATGCTGGAGGAAACCGTGGTCGTGGTCGTGGTCGTGGTCCTGGACGCGTCCGAGGACGTGGGGCAGCCGGTGGGGCGGCCACGTCGCATTCTTCGGGAGCCGGCAGTACCGGTGACCGTCACAGTCATGCTTCTTCTCAGGAGTGCGCCGATCTTGGTATTGCGGCTGTTATGCAGCAAATGGTTAACCAAATGGCGGCGATAGCTCAAGTGGTTCAAAACCCCGATCAGGCCCATGCTAATCGGGGCGGAGCAGACCGTTGGCTCCAAGATGTCATCAAGATGCATCCTCCTCAATTTTCGAGAGCGTCAGACCCGATCGGCTGGGAGGGGTGGATCAAGGAGATATCTAAAGTCTTCACTGCTACCAACTGTCCCGAGGACCGTAAGGTCCCTATTGCCCAGTACTTCCTCACTGGGGACGCTACGGATTGGTGGGAGGCCGTTGGGCCCAAAGGCCATGTTGCTTCGTGGGCCGAATTTTAGGAATTGATGGAGACCGAATATTGCCCGTGGCCGGTCAGACAGGCTCGAGTACATGCTTTCTATGATGCTCAACCACGGGACATCCCTGTATGTCAAGCTATTGCTGATTTTAACAAGGATTTGAGTTATGTGAAGACCCAAGTTGTCGAAGAGAGCGACAAAATTTTCCATTTTTCCAGACGGATGAAGTTGTCGATTCGGGACTATATGTCGGGGCTCGTTTGTACTACCTTGAAGGATTATCAGAGTAGGGCCCTTGCTTACGATATGTCTGTGACGGCGAGTGAGGCGGCCCGCGAGAGCAAGAAACAGAAGTCGGTCGGAAATTTTTCTGGTCCCAAGAGTGGAGGCCAGCAGAAATCTCAGGCTGCAAACATTTCTACGGGCAGTTTGGCTCGTTTCTCTGGGAGCTTTCGGGGTGCCGCCGGAACCTCCGTTCGTGAACCCACATGCTTTAACTGTGGTGTGCAGGGCCATAGGAACCGACAGTGTCCTCGTTCGAAGTTCACTTGTCATACTTGTGGTGAGTTGGGCCACAAGACCCTCTTTTGTGATCAGATCAGACAGCTTCGCGGCGCCCGTTCTTCTCACCCAGCACCTATGGATCCGAGTGTGAACCAGGGCTCATTTGCTCCGCCGCCTCCAACGAGTGCCGGCCGAGGTAGGGGTTGTAATACCCGTAATTTTGATCCCCAGAAATTTTCTATTTTTGGCGGAAGTCTATTTTAACGACTTTCTTGGGACCGTTTCGTCATCCTGAGAATGATTAATTCTACACTTTTTGTCATCCGAGTTCGTTTCGGTATCGTTCTGTTGAATTCCGTATTCTTTAGCGACTTTTCCACGTATGAGTTCGACTTTGTTAAATCACCATAAATTCTTGGAAACTCCAAAAATTCTGAATCTTTGCAATATTATAGATCATCGAGTTAGCTTTCCAATGGTTCAAACGGTGAGTCAATCGGAGTCCGGACGAGAGAGTTATGGTCGTTTTAGCTCACCCGCTCATTTTTTTCCGTTATTGGCCGATCACTGCCGACCGAACTCGGCCGTGTCGACCGACACGGCCCGTGCCGTACTCGTCCGGAAATGCCGAAGTTTCGCCTCAGACCCGACTGCAGCGCACTGCACGGCCGAAGTCGAACTCGTCCGGATAAGCGACCGATCGCTGACACGCCCGACCGTGTTCCGTGACACGGCCGAGTCATGCCGAAGTCGCCGCTTCGGACGGGTCACTATCGGAAGGCTCCTTCGCGCCACGACCGTGTCAAGCAGACACGGTCGAGTCCTCGCTGCTGCAGCGCCACGACCGTGCCGACGGCACGGCCGTGTCCGGCAGGGTAGTCAACCCCTATAATTGTTTTTTTGAGCATTTCAGCTCATTTCTTCCCCATTTCTTCACCTACAACCGAGAGAGAGAGCTTGAGGGAGGGATTTCCTTCACAAATCATTTGAGTGTTTGATTTTCTTCATCTCCTTTCGATCGGGAAGCCCGGATAATCGATCTAACGTGTGTTCCTTGGATCATAGAGCTTGGTTATTCAAGAGGTAATTTCTTCGACATCTTGACTCCTCGATTTTGTGTGGGTATTGACGTTTTGGATGATTTAATCATGGTGTATGGTGTGATATATGCGTGATTATGGACATGTTTGAGTATTCACCGAATTATTGAAAGATTATTCAAGAACACTTTGAATTTTGTGTTGGATTTTGGGGGTTTTCGTAGATTCGTCCGTTTTGTCCGATTGAAGCTTGAGAACCTTGAGATTTTGATATATATCTATACCGTATGAGTGTTTTCTTCCGATTTTACGGGTTAGATTGTGCCGTTTTCGGACTTGTGAGAGTTTGGGCGATTTCCCAACCTTTAGTTATCCACTCGTATATTTTCTTGAATCGTAGACGAGTTTCGGGAGTCTCTTCGTGTAATTTGAGTATGGATAATTAATTGTCATATTCCTTGCGAATCGTTTAGGTGCCGGAAGCGCGTTCTCGGACCTACCGAACTCATACCTTTCCTCCGTTCGATTTCTCGATGTCTCAAAGGCAAGTATACATTTATGATTGTACGTTCTCGACTTTGAAAGTATGAAATATTGATGGTATGATTATTTCTAGCCACTCCGGGACGGGCCTATGGTCCTCTGAGGGTTTCGTAGCCTCTAGTGCGATTCCATGGTTGATATGAACGAACCGTTTCTACGGCATTCATATGAAATAATGTTGGCATGTAATGAACGAACCGTTTTGACGGCATTCCTACATGTAACGGCGTATGATATGAACGAACCGTTTCTACGGCATTCACATACGTCTTGAGATTTTAGTCATTCCGAAATACTAGTCTTAAATTGATGAATTGACGGATATTGATGTATTGACGGATTACATTTACTTTATTGTCGAGGAGTATTATGTTTCATATTGTTATACTTGCACTAGCTATTCGACGCTAACCCTTTATGGGGAAATACGTTTCATGTATTTCAGTTCCAGGAGAGCGGACAGTGGGTACCGGGTCGGCATGAAGATGATGGGCAAGTGTGATACCGTGTTTTGTCTCCTGTTATTTTCTTGGATTCCTCCATTCGGTGTTGTTGTACTGGAATGGATTTTTAAATACTCGAGTATTGTATTTCGCTTCTTGATGTTCCTACTGTTGCCGAGGTATTGATTTGTGCAGTGATGTATATGGTTTCATTGGTTATGGTTTTGAATACCATTTGTATCGTCTTTCTTTTCATTGTATGTAGACCTTCTCGGTCAAGTTTATAGTTCCGCGTATGTTTAGCCTTGTGGGTCCCACGGCGGGGCTCACGACGCCGTAATATACCCCGAATAACTTGGGGGTGTTACGAATATGGTATCGAGCTTAGGTTTATGGATACCTAGGCCGTCGGTCTTTTGGGTCGATTGAGTCGGCATTTGCCCAAAGATCACTACTCGCCATCATCACAAGGTCGACCGGTATTTGTAAGTCCTCTCACTCTTCTTGTATTTTTCTTAATCGTTTCGTTTATAGCTTGGTATTCTTGGGAATTGGTCACTTCGAGAATGTGCGATTTGGATTATACTTACGCACGTATGTGCCCTTCAGAATGTTGGCTGAAAGTAGGAAGAATCGTGGCTGTGATCACGGACGTGAACTCTTTCTTGAGATTTTGTTAAATTGCTAATTACGATATTGGTGTGTAACGGTATTATGTTGAGACTTTGTTTAGGAGTCGCATGCTAGTATCACGGGAGATCTTCGACTTCACTGACCTGTAAGTATGTTGTTCGGATTATTCGATAATTCTTGGTTATCTTGGTGATTTTGGATTTTCCGTTGAAATGTTGTTTGTACGAGTGATTGTAAGTTTCGAGGACGAAACTTATTTTTAAGGGGGGTAGAGTGTAATACCCCGATTTTTCGGATATATTTTTTTCGTTTATATATTGGATATCGTAGATGGTTAATTATGCTCGAGGACGTTGTGAACGTTTGAAAATGTTATTGAATTGAGTATATGTATTGATTTTGCCGTATGCTCGTATTTGGTATGTCATGACTTTGGACAGGAATTGTTGAAATTGGCTAAATATGGAATTATTACGTACGTTAATAAGGTGAGATTACGTACGTAAGATTGGCATGGTTACGTACGTTAAGGCTAAGGTATTACGTGCATGCGAAGGCATCGGACGAGGCAGTCCTGGTCGGCAGTGGGACCTGTTTCGGCAACTTTCGGCGGAGGATGTTGACAGTGAGTCAACGTCGTGTTACGTGCGTTATACGGGACGTGTTACGTCGTAACACAACCATTATCTTGTAGCAAGTCAATCGTATATTACGACGTTATATGGTATGGGTTACGTCGTAATGGGTACGCGAATGAGACAGTGAGATGGTTACGTGCGTTATGGATATTGGATTACGTGCGTTAAAGTTGTTACGTGCGTTAAGAAAGGACACTTACGCATTTAATGAGAGTGCAATTTATATATTGAAGTGTTGCTTTTCATTTCTCTCACGATCCTTTGAGATATTTCTCTCCAAAACTCGTCCCTCTTCACTTTTAAGAGTGTTCTAAACACTTTTAACATGATTGTGAGCTTGGAATCATGGAATTAGAGCTTGGTTATGGAACTATTGTTGATTCTTGAAGTGATTTCTTGTGTTATCCATATTCTATGAGGTTTATGTTGAAGGAAGATAATGATATGCTTTGAATATGTTGATTATGATTATGGAATCATAGAGATCTTGATGTTCTTGAGGCCATATGGTGACTATGATGATTTAATGATTCTTGGAATGGAGTTCAATTATTCTTTCTTCGTGGTTCGTCCATACAAGGTAATCCTCATATCCCTTTGATAGTGGCTCATTTTTTCTTTTTGGATTACTACTTGGGAGGGAGTATGTTGGGAATCGTGTATTTTGATGTTCGTCTTATTTCAATGAAAATGCATAAATTGGACTGTACTTTTATCCGCTTCGTGAGTATTTTTGTAATGGATTTTGGAATTTTGCCAACTTAAATTTTATTTTGTAAAACCGATTCCCTAAACTGAGTTTTTGGCATTTTAACCTTGATCGTTTTGACGGTATTTGGAAAATGATTTTTTTTAGTATTTGAAAAATATTACCGTCATCGGTCTTTTGGCATTTTTGGAATGACGTGGAAATTGTGCTTAGCCTGGTAAATCCTTGTGAGAAGGGTTTACGGCGTGTAATATTCTGGAGGATGCAGGGTGTTACAATTATGGTATCATGTGATAATGTTATACGAGATTTATTGGAATTGTAATAAGAGATTTCGGATGTTGATATGATTATTGAGATCTTCTTCATATGACGATAAGGGTTTTGTTGTGATTCTTGAGGTTGTATGAATGACATGATGAAGAAAATGGTAACATGGAGATATATACCTCGGATATGTTGTTCTGAACGTGATTTCGGATATTTCATGTTCTTGCAGAACTCTTGAATTATCCGAGGTGATGAAATTTTTTTTTTAGAAGTGTCGATGTTTTGAATATGAATATGGAATATTCATATCTAGAGCTAAACTATGTATTGGAAATAATATTCGTATAGGAAATATGAATGTGATTATGAGCTTGATGAGACCATTATTCATCTCTGAATTTGGAAGCCCATACGTATGGAGCAAATATTCAAATCGAATGATTGGATTGTTTGATAACCTTTTTAATATGATTATCTATTGTTTTGAACCAGTCGGATGATTCGAATTGATGACAGTTATAAGTAAATTTTAACGAAGGATTTTCGAGAAGGGAACCTTGTCAATTCGTATTTAAGAATTGAGTTTGGAACATTTAGACCCTTATTATTGGTCCGAATTGGTTGCTGATATGATCATCATATTTCGACTCGTATTGTGGACAGGATTTGTAAGTGTCTGAGTTGGATTGTTCAGACTGTGATTAGTCGAGATATGGTGAAACGATTGAGTTCGTGGTTTGGTGGAATTGATATTGGTCGTCATCGAACCGGTTAATTATCAATCCTTCGTTTTACAATAAGATATGATGTTTGATCATAGATTATGACTGTTGTGTTGCGGTTAAGGTTGAAGGGTTCGTAGATTAACTTGGTCGGGACTGAGGAACTCGTAAGACGAAATCAACTGAATTGGTAACAGTACGTTGTATTGATATCGAGACAAGTTTTATACTCGTACTAATCAATGAGACTAATGTTATCGTGTAGGCGTACGATTGTGTGTATCATTTCGGGACTTGGCCTCTTTATGATTGTATTGATATCAAGGGATTGGTTGACACGACGCCCGTCGGCAAATTATGCCAAATGTTACTGTTGTTTGTAAATGGCCGGTTCAAGGCATTACGATACTTGTTGGTAAAGTTGCTGTCGATAGCCGGTTCGCGGTATCGATGTATCGATTATTATTGTTTGCGATTAATGTCGTTCTGAGACATCGTTGAATCTTTGTTGTCGAATTGGAACTGTTACTATGATGTTGCGTTAACCGATTGGGGACGTTTGATATATCCTTTTGTCATCTCCGTTTCGGTGGTCGGTTTAAGACACCGGGACATCTATTCTATCGTATCATTGATTATCGATTGACCGTTCTAAGGTAATCGAGGTATTGAATTGGGATTATCGAAGATAATTCCCATCCGTTGTCAAAGATATTCCCATCCGTTGTATCGTTGTTATCGATTGGCCATTCTACGGTAATCGAAGCATTGAATTGGGACTGTCGAGGATAGTTCCCACCCGTTGAATTATTATTGTCGTGTTGGCCGACTCAAGGCAGCACACTATTATTCTTGTGAACTCGGTAATTTTGTGATCGTTGAGAGCTGAGGATTTCTCGAATTGTGGTGTTGTGATTATTGCCGTGTTAATCGGTCCTTAGGGAATTCTGATCCCAGGATGGTTGTTTTGAATATCGTTGGTCGTGTCGATCTTTCATTATTCGTGTGTCATCGTTCACTTGGTGAGTCGTATGATCCGTATTGGATGTTTTATCCCTTGAGTTTCGTTGTCATGTTGTATCGTGGCATATCTGGAATCACGTCTGCGTGCCGATTGGTTATGTGTAGAATTTTTAGCCGGGCACACGATGGTCATGCGTGGATGTTTCCGCATTGGACCGTGCACACGAGACGTAGTTCTTGAGGCTAATTAGGTACATTGTCACACGTATATTCTGGATTCCGTATACGGGGTGGACATGTGCACGGACACATTTCTGGATCGAGCGTACTGTGATGTCCCTCTTGAGCTTTATTGATTGATCGTTCGTAGTCCATGTTGTATTGGATATGTCCGACGATTTGCGACTGGTTGTTCATACGCCGAAGGGTATGTCCGACAGTCAGGTTTGCTCCTTTGAGATCTGTATTGTGATGATTTACAGCTTTGGGCTGTTCGGCTTTCAGGCCATTGTGATGTATCGGTATTTCCGTTGGAGCCTTCGGGCATTGTGAATTCGTATCTTTTTCGGCATTGGTTTGGTTTGCCTTCGGGTAATGTATTGTGGTGTTCTACATTGATGATTCGCCGTTTGGGCGTAAGTTTCGGTTCTTGTGCATCTCGTTGAGTTTTTCCTGGCAAAATATCTCTTCTCCCTACCTGTTTTAAGTTTCGGGACGAAACTTCTTTTAAGGAGGGTAGAATGTAATACCCGTAATTTTGATCCCCGGAAATTTTCTATTTTTGGCGGAAGTCTATTTTAACGACTTGCTTGGGACCGTTTCGTCATCCTGAGAATGATTAATTCTACACTTTTTGTCATCCGAGTTCGTTTCGGTATCGTTCTGTTGAATTCCGTATTCTTTAGCGACTTTTCCACGTATGAGTTCGACTTTGTTAAATCACCATAAATTCTTGGAAACTCCAAAAATTCTGAATCTTTGCAATATTATAGATCATCGAGTTAGCTTTCCAATGGTTCAAACGGTGAGTCAATCGGAGTCCGGACGAGAGAGTTATGGTCGTTTTAGCTCACCCGCTCATTTTTTTCCGTTATTGGCCGATCACTCCCGACCGAACTCGGCCGTGTCATCCGACACGGCCCGTGCCGTACTCGTCCGGAAATGCCGAAGTTTCTGTCTCAGGACCCGACCGTGTCGTCTGGCACGGCCGAGTCGAACTCGTCCGGATAAGCGAGCCGATCGCTGACACGCCCGACCGTGTTCCGTGACACGGCCGAAGTCATGCCGAAGTCATTGTCGGACGGGTCACTATCGGAAGGCCCCTCCGCGCCGCGACCGTGTCAAGCAGGACACGGTCGAGTCCCTGCCGGCCAGCTGCGCGCCACGACCGTGCCGATCGGCACGGGCCGTGTCCGGCAGGGTAGTCAACCCCTATAATTGTTTTTTTTGAGCATTTCAGCTCATTTCTTCCCCATTTCTTCACCTACAACCGAGAGAGAGAGCTTGAGGGAGGGATTTCCTTCACAAATCATTTGAGTGTTTGATTTTCTTCATCTCCTTTCGATCGGGAAGCCCGGATAATCGATCTAACGTGTGTTCCTTGGATCATAGAGCTTGGTTATTCAAGAGGTAATTTCTTCGACATCTTGACTCCTCGATTTTGTGTGGGTATTGACGTTTTGGATGATTAAATCATGGTGTATGGTGTGATATATGCGTGATTATGGACATGTTTGAGTATTCACCGGATTATTGAAAGATTATTCAAGAACACTTTGAATTTTGTGTTGGATTTTGGGGGTTTTCGTAGATTCGTCCGTTTTGTCCAATTGAAGCTTGAGAACCTTGAGATTTTGATATATATCTATACCGTATGAGTGTTTTCTTCCGATTTTACGGGTTAGATTGTGCCGTTTTCGGAGTTGTGAGAGTTTGGGCGATTTCCCAACCTTTAGTTATCCACTCGTATATTTTCTTGAATCGTAGACGAGTTTCGGGAGTCTCTTCGTGTAATTTGAGTATGGATAATTAATTGTCATATTCCTTGCGAATCGTTTAGGTGCTAAGCGCGTTCTCGGACCTACCGAACTCATACCTTTCCTCCGCTCGATTTCTCGATGTCTCAAAGGCAAGTATACATTTATGATTGTACGTTCTCGACTTTGAAAGTATGAAATATTGATGGTATGATTATTTCTAGCCACTCCGGGACGGGCCTATGGTCCTCTGAGGGTTTCGTAGCCTCTGGTGCGATTCCATGGTTGATATGAATGAACCGTTTCTACGGCATTCATATGAAATAATGTTGGCATGTAATGAACGAACCGTTTTGACGGCATTCCTACATGTAACGGCGTATGATATGAACGAACCGTTTCTACGGCATTCACATACGTCTTGAGATTTTAGTCATTCTGGAATACTAGTCTTAAATTGATGAATTGACGAATATTGATGAATTGACGGATTACATTTACTTTATTGTCGAGGAGTATTATGTCTCATATTGTTATACTTGCACTAGCTATTCGACGGCTAACCCCTTTATGGGGGAAATACGTTTCATGTATTTCAGGTTCCAGGAGAGCGGACAGGTGGGTACCGGGTCGGCATGAAGATGATGGGCAAGTGTGATACTGTGTTTTGTCTCGGTTATTTTCGATTCCTCCATTCAAGGTGTTGTTGTCTGGAATGGATTTTTAAATACTCGAGTATTGTATTTGATTTCCTTGATGTTCCTACTGTGTTGCCGAGGTATTGATTTGTGCAGTGATGTATATGGTTTCATTGGTTATGGTTTTGAATACCATTTGTATCGTCTTTCTTTCCATTGTATGTAGACCTTCTCGGTCAAGTTTATAGTTCCGCGTATGTTTAGCCTTGTGGGTCCCACGGCGGGGCTCACGGCGCTGTAATATACCCTGAATAACTTGGGGGTGTTACAGGGGTCGGGGTCAGCCCGCTAGGGGAGGAACTTCCAGTGTCGGCTCTGCCCAGCCGCGTATTTATGAGATGAGGAGGGCCGATGACCCAGCGGACACTGTAGCGACATGTACCGTTCATATCCTTTCCCATCCTGTCGGTGTGCTTTTTGATTCAGGTGGTACGTATTCATTCATTTCTCTAGAGTGTGTACGCCGTTTGAGTCTCGACTGCTTGTCACCTTGCGAGCCTTTCGTCGTTAAACTTCCTAGCGGTGATAGAATTGTCGGTGATCGAGAGGTCCGAGACTGCTCTGTGTTTATTTGTGAGAGAGCTTGGCTCTCTAATCTTATTGTCGTTAATATTGAGGGTGAGGATTTGATTCTTGGGGATGATTGGCTCGAGCGTCATGGCGCAATCATGAACTACCGCACGAGAATCATCACTATGTTAGCCGAGACGGCACCGAACACTCTTTCGCAGGGCGAAAGAGGGGAAACCAGAAGTTCGTTATTAATGCCTTGAAGGCGATGAGTCTCCTGCGAAAGGGGTGTACTGGTTATTGGTGCTATGCCTTGAAAGTGGAGAGTGGTGGAGTCGAACTTTCGTCGATTCCAGTCGTTAGCGAATATCCTGATGTATTTCCTGATGAGTTGCCAGGATTGCCACCGGACCGCGAGGTCGAGTTTGCTATAGAGTTAGAGCCGGGCGAGGCTCCGATTTCGAAGGCGCCGTATCGCATGGCACCTTCAGAGATGTCAGAGTTGAAGAAGCAGTTGAGTGAGCTTCTTGAGTCGGGGTATGTTCGACCGAGCGCCTCGCCTTGGGTCGCACCGGTCCTGTTTGTGCGGAAGAAGGATGGTTCACTACGTTTGTGTATCGACTATCGCGAACTAAACAAGGTGACCATCAAGAACAAGTATCCTTTGCCGAGAATTGATGACTTGTTCGACCAGTTGTAGGGAGCTGCAGTATTCTCGAAGACTGATTTAAAATCAGGGTACTATCAGCTTCGAGTGAGGGAGTCCGACGTGCCGAAAACAGTTTTTCGGACGAGATACAGACATTATGAGTTCGTAGTTATGCCTTTCGGGTTAACTAATGCACCGGCGGTGTTCATGCAGTTGATGAACAAAGTCTTTATCGAGTATTTGGATAAGTGCGTCGTCATCTTCATTGACGATATTCTTATTTATTCGAGGAACGAGGAGGAGCATGCCCATCATTTGCGAGTAGTGTTAGACATTTTGAGGACCGAGCAACTCTATGCGAAGTTCTCGAAATGTGAGTTCTGGCTGAAGGAAGTGATGTTCTTAGGACACGTGATTTCAGTCGAGGGGGTTCGTGTGGATCCGCAGAAGATCGAGGCAGTGTTGGATTGGGCACCGCCCAATAATGTGAAGGAGCTCCGTAGTTTCTTGGGTTTGGCTGGCTACTATCGTAGGTTCGTCGAGGGTTTCTCGAAACTAGCTCGGCCACTTACGCAGTTGCTCCAGAAATCCGAGAAATTCGTCTGGAATGACGAGAGACAGTCGAGTTTCGAGGAACTGAAGAGGCGTTTGACCTCAGCCCCGGTTTTGGTGTTGCCATGTGGCAACGAGTGTTTTGCCGTTTACAGTGATGCTTCGGGTCAGGGTCTTGGGTGCGTATTGATGCAGCACGGAAAGACCATTGCTTATGCATCGAGACAGTTGAGGCCGTATGAGCTTAACTACCCTACTCATGATTTGGAGTTAGCGGCAGTTGTTTTTGCGCTCAAGATCTGGCGTCACTACCTTTTCGGCTCTACATGTCAGATTTTTACCGATCATAAAAGTCTGAAATACATATTTACTCAGCGGGAGTTGAATATGAGGCAGAGAAGGTGGTTAGAGCTGATTAAGGATTATGACCTCGAAATCCTTTATCATCCGGGCAAGGCGAACGTCGTGGCCGACGCCTTGAGTTGGAAACCGATTGCGTTGCGAACGCTTGAGGTCCTTACATCTCAGTCTGAGCTTCGGCGGGCTTTGATCGAGTTAGATGTTGAGGTTTTGTTGCCTGGAGCTGCCGGGCAACTTTGTGCTTTAGAGATTTCGTCATCTTTGATCGATGAAATTAAGCTGAAACAGTTAGAGGATCCGATGATTACTCAAATCCGAGAGAACGTTCTTAAGGGAAAGTCTCCTGGGTTTGTGATTCACGAGGATGGTATTTTGAGATTCCAGAGTCGGCTTTGTGTGCCGAACGACTCAGAGTTGAGACAGAGTATTTTGCGTGAGGCCCATGCTACACCTTACTCCATTCATCCTGGTTCGAGTAAGATGTATAAGGACCTGAGGAGGAACTTCTGGTGGAATGATATGAAGGAAGAGGTCGCGCAGTTTGTAGCGAAGTGCTTGACTTGTCAGCAGGTCAAAATCGAGCATCAGCGACCGGCTGGGTTATTGCAGTCACTTCCCGTTCCGGAATGGAAATGGGAAGACATATCGATGGATTTCGTTACGAGTTTGCCGAGATCGAGGTCGGGCATGAATATGGTATGGGTGATTGTTGATCGTCTGACCAAGTCGGCACATTTTCTGGGCATCAAGGACACTTGGGGCCCGGAGAAGTTAGCTCGTGTGTTTATCGCGCAGATTGTGAGGCTTCACGGTACTCCGAAGTCTATTGTTTAGGATCGTGATGGCCGATTTGTATCGCACTTTTGGCAGGCGGTGCATAAAGCGTTGGGTACTCGTTTGCGTTTGAGTACCTCTTTTCATCCTCAGTCAGATGGACAGTCGGAACGCACTATCCAGACGTTCGAGGATATGTTGCGTGCGTGCGCTCTCGATTGGAGCAGCGACTGGGAGGAGCATTTGCCATTGATCGAATTCACGTACAACAATAGTTGGCATGCGTCGATTCGTATGGCACCGTATGAGGCACTTTATGGGAGGCAATGCCGATCACCGATTTGTTAGAATGAGGCGTCCGATTTAGTCGGGACCGAGCCGGATGTCTTTTTAGAGATGAGACGGAAGATAGAATTAATTCGGGAACGGATGTTGACTGCCCAGAGTCGACAGAAGTCCTATGCCGATGTCCGTCGTCGACTTTTAGAATTCGAGGTGGGAGACCACGTTTTGCTGAAGGTGTCGCCGACGAGGGAAATTTTCCGTTTCGGTAAAAAGGGGAAGTTGAGTCCGAGATATATTGGACCCTTCGAGATTCTCGAGCGAGTCGGTGGGTTGGAATACCGTTTGGCATTGCCCCCGGCCCTGAGTCATGTTCATAGCGTTTTTCATGTTTCCCAGCTGAGGAAATATGTCCCGGATCCTAGTCACATCATCGACTATGGGGAGATTGATGTCGCCGAGGATATTACTTTTGAAGAACGTCCCTTGAAGATTTTGGAGCATCGCGAGAAATGACTGAGGCGTAAGACCATCCCTTTGGTCAAAGTGCAGTGGTCGAAACATGGTGTCGAGGAGGCAACTTGGGAAACCGAGGATAGCATGCGTGCTAGGTACCCCGAGTTGTTTGTCTCTTAAGTTTCGGGACGAAACTTGTTTTTAGAGGGGTAGAATGTAATATCCGCATTTTTCTTTCCTTTGAATTTTTATTTTCGATGTATTTTTCGGTCGTAGAGACCCTCGTGTATCTTTCAGTGTATCTTTCCCGTCATCTATTGATCTGATTCTCGTTATTGTTGTGCGGAACCGCTGTTTTGGGGTTGCCGTAGATCCATCCTATGTTTTGATGTGTCTTGAGATGTTCCATTTGATGTTTCGTTCGTATTCCGGTGTTTTGGACCGTTTGTATTCGGTATCTAGCGCACGCTAAATTTTCTGCATATCGCACGCTAGAGGTCCCTTAGTAGCGCACGCTACGTTTACATCATAGCGCGCGCTAGCGAGTTAGCCCTGGGAGTGGCAGCTCTATTCCTAGCCCTCTGAACTATCGGATTAGCGCACGCTACTTTGTCCAGTGCACGCTAATGTCGGGAGACTAGCGCCGCGTTGAAATTCGTTAGCGGCGCTGCTAAGCTGTCGATCTTTGGGCCGGTTTACTCCGAACTCGGTCGAGTTCGGTAGCGCCGCACGCTACGTTGTACGATAGCGCGCACGCTAACGGTCGTGAGTTCGATAGTTTGCCACCGGACTCGATGCCCGTGTAGCGCGCACGCTATTGGTCGATAGCGCGCGCTACCGATAGGTTATTAGCGCACGCTACATTTGGAGTAGCGCACGCTAATGGCCGTAATCGCTACCGGATCGGGACGCTAACTGTATGGATTGGAATTTTATCCCGCTAGCGCACGCTAACCTTGAGGAGTTAGCGCGCGCTAACACTCCCTGGCTATATAAACCAGGGAGTTGACCGAGATAATCATAATTTCTCATTTCTTCCTCCTATCCGCGGCTAAGGCGATTCCGGGCGATTTTCTTGGCGATTTCTTCCTCCAATCACCTCATCCAACATCTTTCTTGAGTTCTTGGTGTATTATAACAACATCAACACGAATCTTTCATCCTAATCCAAGGTAAATCTCTTAGAACCCTACTTTTGGATAATTTGGGGTTTTGGGATTTTCTTCCGATTCGTTCCGTTTTGTTGGTGGATTCATGATGAATATGATTAAACTTGTCAATATCATTAGTTTCCCTACGGATTCATGGTATATTTTTATGGTTTTGCGGAATCGAGAGGGTTTGGTTGTGGTCCGCCCTCGTTGTTATTTTTGTACGAATATACATGAATCGTAGGCGGGTTTTCGGGTGTATTCCATTTCCGTATTCGTCTAGAGTTGGTTGTAATTATGTTCTTCGAATCGTTAGGTTCGGTTCCGTTGATTCCTAGCGTTCGTCGGTGATTATCCTTTCCATTCGTTGCATCATCAATTATTCAAGGCAAGTATTTTTGGAAACCTTTATGCTTAACGTGGAATGGTAATGTATTTTGTGTGTGATTTGCTCACCTCGAGTTGGTCCGACGGTATCACGGAGGGAATCCAAAGGGTTGAGTCCTGGATTCATGAGTTTGTTTAGCTAGCCAGCTCGGGAGGGTCCTTAGAGGCCTCGGACGGGATCTATGATATTACTATGTTCCCATAGCGATGCACGTGCGTGTTTTGTTTTATAATATGGCCAGCTCGGGAGGGTCCTTAGAGGCCTCGGGCGGGATCTATGATATTACTCTGTTCCCAAGGCAAATTGTTTGACTGTTTGTTTCCGGAAAAGACATGTCTCGTTTTGGTTTTTGAAATGATATTGGTGCATGTACTATGAAATGTGTAAGCGATTGGTTTGCCTTGATTACTTGTACTAGCGTAATTGCTAACCCCTTTGGGGACCCGTTTTGGGGAAATTCTTGTTATGGATTTCAGGTTATGATTATCCGGACGAGCGAGCACCAGGACAGTACGAGGATGTTGGCCAGGGTCGTTGACATGTGCATTTGGGTCATCTTATTCCCTTTGTCTATTTCGATATGGTTGTTCCCACAGTTATAAACTTATAGATTGTACTCGCGAGTACTTAGGCTTTTCATTACAAACTCTGTATTGTATTACTTTAAATTGTTACTTTGTCGGATGAAGCTTATTTCGCCGGTTACTCCGGGCGTATCTTGATATGTCATCTCATTTAAATGTGTATCCTCGCTAACCGAGATGGTTAGTCGAGTGGTGTTTTCTTGTTGTAGCCTGGTGGGTCCCATGTAGGGGTCCACGGCGCTGTAACATACTCCGAATATCTCGGGGTGTTACAGGAACGCCCGTGAAATCAACTCAGGACGCGTGCCGGTTCCTCATTGGACCGCACGGCTGGCTGCCAGCAGCAGCCTTGGACTTTAGGCAGACAACCCATGTGTCTTAAAGACGATCGCTCCATTATTATATTGGACGAAAGGCGATCGCCCGCCAGGGAACAAGGCATCTCAGCCCCTATAAATAGAAGGCTCCCTGCACTCGACCATCTCTCGGTTTTTTGCGATTTCAGCACACAACTCGGCTTTCTCAACTCTTGGCAACAACTATCTCTCGGTTCCTTCTTCTCTCTCAGTATCTCCTACACGGAAGACGATCGGCAGAGAGCAAGAACACCAAGGCTTCGCTCAAGAGTTAGATAAATAGGATCTTTTACACTCATTGTAATTAGATTCTTACATTAGTACTTGTATCCACGAATATTTGTATTAATAACATCTCGCGAGAGCATTCAAGCCCGGGCCTAACAAACCCGGCAAATCTGGTGTTATTCACACCCCCTCGGAAGTGCTCTCGCAATTTGCTGTTGCTCGACCATTCCAGCAATATCTATCTTCGGATAATATTTCGGGCAACAACAATTGGCGCTATAAGGAGGGCATCTAACCCTCAAATTTTAACTCCTACCATCTCGAAGAACACTCACTGTTCTTCGGGGCATATACCTGAAGAAACACTCACTGTTCTTCAGAGAAAGCTTTCAGAATCATGACTTCTGCCTCCTCGTCGAAGAAAGCCGCTGGCCGGCCCGCCAGACGCCTCGTTCCGTCTCAGTCCGAGCAACAGCCGATGGCGGAGGGTAGCCGCCGCGGTCCGAGACGCTCGATCCCGCCCCTGGGAGACGACCCAAGTCTCCCGCTCGATTAGTTCCAAACCGCGGAACAGATCGAGGAGGCCATGGCCATCCTACAGGAGCGACGGAGTGCTCTCAACACGCCTCCCGCTATCACCCCATCGGCCAACCGCCGGATGACCAAACGGAAGTAGAAGGCGCTGCTGACCGAGCGATCGCCAGGAGGCACCCATTCGCAAGAAGAGGCACTCGCCAGCCGGGGCACCTCTGTTTTCGATTGCCTGGGCAGCGACCCATCTTGGCGACCGGGGCAGTCCGGCCCCAGCCACGAGACGACGGAGCTCGAGTCCGTCACCAGGAGTTCGGCGTATCCGACTCCCAGAAGGCCGACCAGCTATCTGGCTCCCCCTCGCCAAATAGCCGAGGTCGGCAGCAACGGAGTCAGGAGATCGGTACACGATCGCCTCGGCTCCCGCTCCCAAAGCCGATCCATGAGCGACCATTCTACAGCAATGGCCGTGATGCAACGCCATCTCGACGACATGAAGGCGCTCCTGGAATCTGGGGCAGGCGCCAAGAGCAAGATCGCTGGGCCGAGCGAGCCGCTCGCGGTCCACATCTACATGACCGGGTGCGGGGCATCATACGCGACATAAGATCGCTCCTCCGCAAACACCCTTGTACGAGGGGAGATCTGACCCCGAAACACACCTGAGCAAGTTCAACATCTACATGACCGGGTGCGGGGCATCAGACGCGACCAGGTGCCGAATGTTCCCTCTGACGCTGGACGACCTTGCCCACAGATGGTACGCCTCATTGCCGCCTCGGTCCATCGGCTCCTTTAATCAACTGGCGAGCGACTTCACAGCGCACTTCGCCACCAGGGTCACTCGGCCAGAAGGTCCCCATCGCATGATGCAGATCAGGCAAGGGGAAGAAGAGTCCGACTCGGACTACATCGACCGAGTAGATGAAATCATCCTCAACGACGAGCCCGTGAGTGATGAGATCGCCCTATACTCGGTCCTAGGAGGATTCCATGGTCTTTCGCCTATGTTCAGGCATCTTACGAAGGACCAACCCTTGACCTACGCGATCTTCTGCGCTAGAGCCGCAGACTTTCTGGCCAGGCAAAGGTTTCTTCTTAGCCTATGAGCAGCGCGATCGGCAGCCGAACGATGATCACCAGTCTTCCAGGATAATGCGACGCGTCACTACGCCCGTCTCAACGCACACCGTCGAGGTTCGCCATCTTCATGGCAGGCTGAGGTGGAAGCAGAGCTAACAAGCTGCGGAAGTGGAGTTGATTAATCCGACGACGCCCCGCGCAAGGACTCCTCTAGACCAAGACCGCACGCCCTTCGTTTAAATACGAGGCGAGGCGCAACCTAACAGAGGACCCTCACAATAAAATGAGTCACGAGACAGACAATGTCGTTCGTGCATAAGACATGGTCATGGAGTCGGTCCATCGAACTCCGCGACTGTGCACGGTCCCTCAGCGACGAAACAATCAAGTTTCTACGAGGGATCGACCAACATTGTTTTTTGCAGGTACAAGACCGAAAGATAGCTAGCCAATCGACCAGATCTCCCAAGTCCGAATCCAAAGTCCGCTCAAACCGGATCGCCCGTCTCCATCATACACGATCGCCAGCAAGAACCACCTCGCCCCATGTCTTCAACATCGGAGCAAGCTGGGGGGCAATTGTTGTGTCGAGAATTATACGTCTCGACAGGCGATCACCTTAGAGACCTGGCGACCTAGCCTTAGCCCGGCAGCCAAGGCAGAACTGCCGACCAGAGGCCAGGCGACCTAGCCATAGTCGAGCAGCGAAGACAAATCTGCCGACCGAAGGTCCCTAGACAAGTCCCGGTGCCGAGCGATCGACATCTAAGACGGTCGTCTCTCGGTGCTTGGCGATCGACTCCTGGTGGCCGACTAGCAGACGATCATCTCCCGGCACTTGCCGATGCCGACCTCTGGTGACCGACCAGTGACGACCGCCTCATGCCGCCCGAAGCCGATGATCATCCAGTCGGCAAAGGCCGAAGCTCAGGACAGAATCCACGTGCAGTGCCCAGACAAGATCCGCATTTCACGGATCATTGACCACAGCCTGTCATCATCTTTCCACCGGTAAGCGAGCCCGCCGAAAAGGTGTCGGTAGGGATCGCCGTGACAAAGAATCTCAGACGCGTGCCGGTTCCTCATTGGACCGCACGGCTGGCTGCCAGCAACAGCCTTGGACTTTAGGCAAACAGCCCATGTGACTTAAAGAGGATCGCCCCATTATTATATTGGACGAAAGGCGATCGCCCGCCAGGGAACAAGGCATCTCAGCCCCTATAAATAGAAGGCTCCCTGCACTCGGCCATCTCTCGGTTTTTTGCGATTTCAGCACACAACTCGGCTTTCTCAACTCTTGGCAACAGCTATCTCTCGGTTCCTTCTTCTCTCTCAGCATCTCCTACACGGAAGACGATCGGCAGAGAGCAAGAACACCAAGGCTTCGCTCAAGAGTTACATAAATCGGATCTTTTACACTCATTGTAATTAGATTCTTACATTAGTACTTGTATCCACGAATATTTGTATTAATACCATCTCGCGAGAGCATTCAAGCCCGGGCCTAACAAACCCGGCAAATCTGGTGTTATTCACACCCCCTCGGAAGTGCTCTCGCAATTTGTTGTTGCTCGACCATTCCAGCAATATCTATCTTCGGATAATATTTCGGGCAACAACATCTGGCCTTGTACAATTTTCTAAGTACATTAGGCTTCCAATTATCCTAGCATATTCTGTTTGTGATATGGGTTCTCCTAGATTTTTGGCTAAGTGTAAACTTAAGTCAACTGGTGTCTTAGCCGGAGATAGATCGTATGCCTTGAATTTCTTAAGCACATTCTCTACATAGTGAGATTGTGATAAGACTATTCCATCGGGTGTTCTGGAGATCTTGATTCCTAGAATCACATCGGCTAATCCCATATCTTTCATGCCGAAGTTCTTCTTTAACATTTCCTTAGTGCCTATGATGATTTTATTATTGTTACCCATAATTATCATATCATCAACGTAGAGGCATACAATGAATTGTCAGATGTACCTTTGATGTACACACATTTATCACATTCATTGATTTTGAAACCATTTGACATCATTACTTGGTCAAATTTCTCATGCCATTGTTTGGGTTCTTGCTTAAGTCCATATAAAGACTTGACAAGTTTACAAACTTTGTTTTCTTGACCGGGAACCACGAACCCTTCGGGTTATTCCATATAAATTTCATCTTCTAAATCTCCATTTAGAAAGGCCGTTTTTACATCCATTTGGTGTATCTCAAGATTGTATAATGATGCTATTGCAAGTAGCATTCTAATGGATGTAATCCGAGTAACTGGTGAGTATGTATCGAAGTAATCATACCCTTCCTTTTATTTGTATCCTTTGACTATCAAACGTGGTTTGTATTTGTCAATAGATTTATTGCCTTTGTATTTCTTCTTGAGAATCCACTTGCAACCTAAAGGTTTTCCCGGAGGAAGATCAACAATATATCAAGTGTGATTGTTCAAGATAGACTCGATTTCACTATTAATAGCTTCTTGCCATAGATCGGCATCGAAACCAGACAATGCTTCCTTTATTGTCTTCGGTTCGTCTTCTAAAGAGTAGACTACAAAATCCGGACCAAAGGTTTTTGCAGTTTTTATTCTATTTTCTCGCCTTGGTTGCGGTGTTGGTCCATTGCTTTTTCGCGAGATTTCTTCACAAGTCCTCTTTTTCGAACTTATGTCATTCTTTTCTTTCTTATGGAATATAATTTCAAAAAATATGGCATTTCTTGATTCTATGATCATTCCCTCATTTATATCGGGTACTTCTGATGTACCAAAAATCGGTACGCACAACTATTATTTGCATATCCTATGAAAATGCAATCAACCGTTTTTGGTCCTATTTTTACTTGCTTGGGTTTCGGTACTTTAACTTTGCTAAGCACCCCCACACTTTTAAGTATTTATAGGACGGCTTTCTTCCTTTTCATAATTCATATGGAGTTTTTTCTTGCTTCTTTTTGGGTAATTTATTGAAAATTTTATTAGCCGAAAGAATAGCTTCTCCCCACATGTTAAGTGATAGGCCCGAGTTTATCAACATAGCATTAATCATTTCCTTTAATGTTCTATTCTTTCGTTCTGCAATACCATTGGATTGGGGTGCATAAGGTGCAGTCGTTTGATGAATAATGCCATTTTCACGACAATATTCTTCAAAAGGTGCAACATATTCACCACCTCGATCACTTCGAATCATTTTGATTTTGTTGTTGAGTTGATTTTCAACTTCTGTTTTTGTATGTTTTGAAAGCTTCAAATGCTTCATCTTTGCTTCTCAAAAGATACACATAACAAAATCTTGTGCAATCGTCTATAAAAGTTATAAAATATAGGGCTGGGATCGGTTCGGTTATTACTAATATTTTAAGTACCCTAAACCGGTTTTAATAGACAAAAACCGGATCGGGTTTTGTGTAATTTTTTGGGGAACCGGTTTAAGACCCGAACCGGTTTTTAGGTTCGGGTATTCCGGGTTTTTTGGGTAACCGAATTCTGCTAAAAACCCGAATTCTGTTAAAACCCGAATTCTCAATAATAACCTAATAAGCAACTAGAACCGAAAATATATTCAATAATTTGCTTAAAACATATGTTTAATAAATTTTTTATTACATAAATAACAATGGTATACACAAAAAAAAATCAAAATTTTAACATTAATAATACTAGATTCAGATTTAATAACGTCCAAAAACAATAACAATAATGTCCAAAGTCAAGTCACAAAATAAGATTTAAACGTCCAAATCCAAATGTCCAACAATCCAAATGTCTAAGTATTTGCATAAACAGTCCTCGCATATTAAATTACTACAGACCTTGCATACTAAGTACTAACAATAATAATAAATTAAACATAATAAAACTCAGAATCTCCTTAATTATTTTGTGTATTCCCTTTGCTTGTCTTTGACGACCTTACTTTTCTTCTCCATGAGTTCCTTTTCTTCTTCCTCAAACTCTACAATAATTAATCAAATAATCAATAAACCAATGAGATATTTAGAGTATAAAATGAAGGTGCGACGATGAGTTTTAAATTAATTAAAACAAGTATGAAAAAAATGGTGTACCTTGTTCCGTTTTCTCAAACCATTCCATTTCCTCAGGTGTAGGAGCATATTCCAAGTTTGTAACGACATTCGACCTCAACCAACTTTGTAGGCAAATCAATGCCTCAACCGATCTAAGAGTCAAAGAGCTCCTATGAGGATCAATTACTCTTTTTCCCGTGCTAAAACTTGACTCGGATGCAACAGTGCTGACTTGAATTGCTAATATATCTTTAGCCAAATTTTGTAAATTTGGGTACTTAGGACCCACTAGTTTCCACCATGCCAAAATATCAAATTCTTCATTTTGTTCTTCAATAGGATCTAGAATATACCTTTCCACTTCATGAGTAACAACAACTTGATTTCCTCCTTGAAGATCCTTCTCCCACTCTTCAAAGAGCGATGCCTTTCTATCCGGTATACGTCTCTTGTTGGCACTAAAAAACATATCAAAACAATGTTGAACACTTTAAATTAATCAAATATATGCATACTAACCACTATCAGATAGGAGACCGTGCTTTTCCATATTATGTTGGGAACACTTATAACAAGATATTTTATACTGGTTATGAACCAAGTGGCTTATGGATGGTCAAAAATTACATTTATTTCCACTACCACTGACCTAAAATTATTGGCTATTTGACCCGACACAGTTTTTTAGTTAGGATTTGCAAATTTTCGTGGTTGCTTTTTTTCACGCGATTTCTCATAGAAATATTGTATCAGGATTAGTAGTGTCTCATCATATGTAAGGATATTTTTGAAAAAAAGAATACTTTGTGGAACAGATTACTATTCTGCGACGTTTAAAAGAGCGAATGACATTGTTAAATTTGGGGCATAATGACAAAGCTAAATGATATGGTATTTTGTCAAACTGCCCAAAAGGAGGAGAACTATGTTACTTAACATTGTCCAAGTTACTTTTGCTGCTGATATGAGAATTGTCTTGTACACCCAGCCTGGTCAGTCTTTTGCTATACGAGAAAGTTTTATCATGGTTATCCAAGTTATCATGGTTATACACATTAAAACAGTCCTAAACGCTACCAAATCAATCAATAATATACACACAAAATGCTTTAAAAACAGCCAAAATAAGCAACAATAAAAACAGTTCTAAACTAAATAGTAATTAATAAAAACAACAATAAAAACAGCCCTAAAAGAATATAAATAATATATTGTACCTGCTAGATGCATCTTGAATTACTTCTTTCTCCAAATTAGACCTTTGATTTGGAGTACCACTTGTTGAAGCGTAAATGTCGGTGAGTGTGACAATAAACTTTTTCAATTCATCACATTTTTTCTTCGCCAAATCAATATCAAACCCCATCATTTTTTGAAGAAGTAGCATGAAAAATCTTAGCTTCCTTCTAGGGTCTAACACCAAAGCAACGAGTAAGAGTTGATTGATATCTTCTATCTTATCAAAATATTTTCTATATTTGCTCTTCATGTGAACCGACATATAAAAAATAACTTTTCTGACACCAATATTATCCTTCACATAAGGGTGTGTTGGTCCCCAAGAATGATGAAAACTATCCCCACTGTACCAACACTACCAAAAAAAGTACTTTAGCCGATGACCCGAAAAAAAACGGCCGACGACTATAAAGTGTCGTCGGCTAAACTTCGCACTTTAGCCGACGACTCAAAATACCGTCGGCTAAAGGGTTTTAGCCGACGAATCGGTGGAGGTCGTCGGCTAAAGCTCGAAATAGTCGTCGGCTATATTGAAGAGATTTAGCCGACGACCGTCATAAACGTTTAGCCGACCGAAAAGAAAAAAAAATACTTTAGCCGACGACCTAGATCTAGGTCGTCGGCTAAACTCCTTCCGAAAAAAAAAATAATAATGTAATGGTTTAGCCGACGACCAAGATCTAGGTCGTCGGCTAAACCCTTTTTTAAAAAAAAATAATTTACTTTAGCCGACGACCTAGATCTAGGTCGTCGGCCAAACTCCTTCCGGAAAAATAATAATAATGTAATGGTTTAGCCGACGACCTAGATCTAGGTCGTCGGCTAAACCCTTTTAAAAAAATAATTTACTTTAGCCGACGACCTAGATCTAGGTCGTCGCCAAAATCCTTAGAAAAATAATATTGTAAGGGTTTAGCCGACGATCGGGATCTAGATCGTCGACTAAAAACTTTTTAAAAAAACAATAATATACTTTAGCGACGGCCTATATCGAGGTCGTCGGCTAAACTCTTTCGAAAAAAATAATAATGTAACGGTTTGGCGACGACCTAGATCTAGGTCGTCGGCTAAACCCTTTTTTTAAAAAAAAAAAATAATATACTTTAGCCGACGACCTAGATCTAGGTCGTTGGCTAAACCTCAAAGTGAAAATTATTTATAGTTCAGGGAACACCAACCCAATGTTGCACCTCTCCTTGCTAAAGAGCACATTTCTATTCCCGATTATTTCAATTATTCCCGAAAAAAGCTTGTGAGTTGCTACTTTGAGTTGTGCTAGCTGGAGTGCCGAAGGTTTCTATCGGTTGTTATAATCACCATTTCGATTAAGGTATGTATTTTATTGTATTTTTTATTGTGATTTCGAAACTTTGTATTATTCTTGTTACATTCGATAGCTTTTATGTAAAACGATTAAGTTTTATGATGATAATCATTATGATTAATTGTTTGTTGTGATTTCATTTATAATTTGAACAATATTAGTTAGTTGGATTAATATTGGAAAATGTATACATTTTAAGGATGGATAAGAGTTGGATTGGGTTACGAAAATGGGATCCAAGTGTAATGGATGGGATGAAGCAGTTTATGAGATTTGTAAAAGAGCACGACAGTGGTAATACGTTGCACTACTGTCCATGTAATAAATGTAGATGTCGCAGTGATATGTTTCGTTTTCCATTTGATGAGGTCTCGGAACACCTAAAGAAGAATGGTTTTTGGAGTAAATATACATGTTGGATATACCACGGTGAAGCACCGAATTCTGTTATTCCGTATGATCACGGACAATTTAGTGGTAACGGCGGGTTCATCGATCCGAAGAGGAGGTTGATTGATGATGTGTTTGGTTTTTCCGAGACGTTTGTACCAACTGAGCAAATCCCACGACCCCGTAGACCGTTTCCTTGCAATACTGCTGGGCTTGACAGGTACAATAAGCTAATTCAACTCCAACAGACCCCTCTATACCCAGGGTGTAACATGACTGTTCTTGATTGTGTCATGGAAACGATGAGATTAAAGGTGGAAAACAAATCACCCATCAAGTCTGTAGATGATTACTTGGAGCTTACGAGTAATATGCTTCCACAGGGTCATCATCTTCCTAATACATATTCAAAAATGAGACGAATTTTGAAAGATCTTGGTCTTTCCTACATTAAGATCCACGTCTGCATGTATGATTGTGTTCTATTCTGGGGGCATCCTAATGAAGACCTCACGAGATGTCCTATATGTGATACAGAGAGATATAGGATCACTCCTTCTGGAAAAGAGAAACCGGTGAAGGTACTTTGGTATTTTCCACTGAAGGACAGGTTGGAACGGCTTTTTATGTCTCCTCACACGGCAAAATCAATGAGATGGCATGCCGAGCCGCGCACTAATGACAGGGATACTATGATACACCCTTCAGATGGAGAAGCGTGGAAGCATATAGATAGGGAGTATCCGAATTTTTCTTCAGATATCCGAAATGTGAGGCTCGGGATTGCATCTGATGGTTTCAACCCTTTTGGTAACATGAGTCTTTCATATACCATATGGCCTGTTGTAGTGATTCCTTACAATCTTCCGCCGTGGATGTGTATGCGGAAGGAGTATAATATGTTGACCTTGTTAGTCCGGCCGGGATATCCGGAAAGTGTATCGATGTGTATATGAGACCTTTGATAGAGGAGCTGAAATTGTTGTGGGAGCAAGGTCATCCCACGTCGGCGCTATTCGTCCGAGACGTTCTACTTGCACGCCATGTGTATCGGCACTATTAGTGATTTTCCCGCATATGGAATCTTTATGCTGGATCTGTTATTAGCGGATATAGCGGTTGTCCGGTGTGTTTGAATGCAGATTGTGCTAGGTACCATCAGAGGAAAGTTATCCGAATGCGTCATCGGATATGGCTTGACAGGGAACATGAGTGGCATATGGATGCTGCAGCATTTGATGGCACTGTAGAAATGGGCGAGCCACCACGACAGTGGACAGGTGATGAAATACTATCAATTCTTAATGAGTACGATTTTGGTCAGCTTAGCAACCATCCTGATGTGCTTGCAGCAACCCCTGAAAGGCCCGACAGGTATAAGTATTGGTCGCACAAAAGTATATTCTGGGAATTGCCTTACTGGTCCAAGTTACTGATAAGGAACTTCTTGGATGTCATGCACATTGAAAAGAATGTTTGCGAAAGTGTGGTTGGGACAACCTTAGGTTGGGATGGAAAGACCAAAGACGGGCCAAAAGCACGCAAAGGTTTGGAAGAAATGAGCATAAGAAAACATTTGTGGTTGAAAACTGTCAAGGGAAAACAAAAAATGCCTAAGGCAGCTTACACCATCACTGCCGAGCAGAGAACTGAGATATTTTGCTGGATAAAGACTGCTAGGTATCCTACCGGGTATGCTGGAAATATAGGAAGATGTGTTAATTTCAGGGAGAACAAGTTAACTGGTTTGAAGAGTCATGATTGTCATATCCTACTCCAACGCCTATTTCCGGTATTTATTCGACCGTACTTACCAAAACAGGTGGTCGATCCGTGTGTTGCATTGTCAAGATTTTTCCAGAAACTATGTACGAGAGAAGTCAAGAGATCTGATTTGCGTAAAATGCAAGATGAGATCATCTATATCTTGTGCAAGTTTGAGCGAATATTTCCTCCAAACTTTTTTGACCTCATGCCTCACCTCATGATCCACCTTCCCGTGCGGTTATTGGTCACCGGTCCGAGGCACTACACGTGGATGTACCCGGTTGAAAGGCAACTCGGTGATTACAAAGACTCGTGGCAATAAGTCTCGCACTGAAGGATGCATTGCGTAATCTTACCTTGCGTCGGAGTGTATTACGCATATCAAGTTGTATTTGGGCAACTTCGATCCCCCTTCCGCTCTATTCCAATGGATAAAATACAATTCAATCTTTCTATCATATCCATTGAGGTTGACGTCTATGGGAGGTTGCCAGAAGACAATTAGACCCGCACGAGTCACGAATTGCACATTGGTGGATATTGCTCAATTGTCCGTAAGTTCAAGATCTTTGAAAGACATCCACTTGTCATGCGATATGGTGCGAGGTGACACTAGATTCCACAATGACACTTTTGCCAACTATTTTGGAGAATGGGTACGTATACATTCAATTGCTATTGCATTTTGGACTTAAGATATTTTTTTACATAAAAAGTTTATTTACGACAGATGACACACATACAAGATGACGGACACCCTAACTGGTCGCGTGAACTTATGCTTCTTTTTATGAAGCCGGTTATGTCAAGAATTTATTCGATGGCCAAAGTCAACAGTGTCACATTCGTATGCCTTGGGAGAGACCAAAAAAGAAGATGTCAAAATTCTGGGGTTATGATAGATGGTGGATATTACGGTGTTCTTTTGGTAGTGGTAGAACTAATTTACGGGGAAGGCATGACAATTTACTTGTTTAAGTGTCGATGGTACGACACCAGTCTTGGAACCGATATACAAGACGACTACGGGCAGTTATCTGTTGACACTTCCACTTCATGGTATGAAAGTGATCCTTTTGTATTTGCTACATCAGCAAAGTCGGTGTATTATTTGGACGACTTGGTGAAGAAAGGCACATGGAAGGTAGTGAATGTTGTGACAACGAGGAATCTTTTTAGTCTTTGCTACCTTTGGGAGAAGCAACAGTGCGATGACGATGATGCTTATCAAGAGCCAAATGCAGCAAATATTCCACCATCAACGACAATTACAATGAATAATGTTCCTGAAGGACGAGTCATCCGACTCCGTGGTGATGCTCGCGGGTACGTTGACGTTGATACAAATGAATTACTTGAAAATTCTGATGACGATAATATGGACGACTTGAGGCATATGTTGCCGGATATCAACTCAGATAATGAGACAGACTGTAGTGATGACTCAAACTATGAGCCATAAATTTAGTAGATGTATATTTTTATTTGTTACATATAATTAAAAAAATAGTAATAATAATAATCATAATCATAACATTAATATAATATCAATAATATTATTAAAAAAAACCTGGGGTTTAGCCGACGACAAGATCTACGTCGTCGGCTAAAGGTTTTAAAAAAAATATATACTTTAGCCGACGACATATATGACGGTCGTCGGCTAAACCCGGAAGTGACCCGACCGTGTTAGACAACACGGTCGGTCACCATACGATTTGTTTTCCCATTCTGGGCAGGTGCGACACGGTCCGTGTCCCCTGACACGATCGACTAATGTTTTTTAAAAAAAAAAATTGAACTTTAGCCTACGACTTATAAGAAGGTCGTCGGCTAAACCCCCGACCGTGTCCATCAACACGACCCGTGTCGCACCCACCCGCAAATTGAAAACAAATCTGTTTGCCTGCCCGACCGTGTTGTCTAACACGGTCGGGTCACTCGGTTTAGCCGACGACCGTCATATATGTCGTCGCTAAAGTATAATTTTTTTTTAAAACTTTAGCCTACGACGTAGATCTTGTCGTCGGCTAAACCCCCACCTTTCATACGTTTCTCGTACCTCCCTTTTCTTATTTTCTTCTTCTGCCCCCTTAGCCATTCGCCCGCCGATCGTCACCTGTGCCCAACTACATCGCCCGCCGATCGTCCCGGCCACTTGACCCCTGTCTCGTCGCCGCCCGCCGCGGTCCGTCGCCCGCCCGCCCTCCCGGCCCGCCACCCTCCGCCCGCCATCCTGTCCCATCGCCCGCCCGCCCGACGCCGTCGCCCTGCCGCCCTACAGCCTCGCGCCCGCGCTCCGCCTGCCTCCTCCGCCCGCGGTAACCCTTGTCCCTTTTTTTTTATTTTGTTTGTTGAATTTATTGTATTTGTTTGATGAATTTGTTTAGATTATGTGATGAATTAGATAAAATGTTTAATGAGTTGTGATGCAATATTTGATGAATTTAGTATTTTCAATATTTTGTGTTTAATGAGTTGCGAATATGATGAATTTGTTTGAGGAGGAAGAGATTGTATAGCCGGCGTTAATCGAAAGATTAACGTGGTATGGCATTGATAATTACTGTTGTGTTGAATTGTTTAGTTGATGAATTTGTTTAGATTATTTGATGAATTTGTTTAGAAATATTTGATGAATTTGTTTGAGGAGGAAGAAATTTTATAGCCGGCGTTAATCGAAAGATTAACGTGGTATGGCATTGATAGTTACTGTTGTGTTGCGTTGTGAATTTGATTTATTTGTTTAGATTATGGATAGAATAAAGAAAGCGTTGGGGAAGAAGTCGACAAAGTCGACCACTCCCGATTCGGGGGGGAGTTCCGCAGCCTCTAGTAAGGCGGATCCCGGTACACTATACATATCTCAGAGCAGCGTTCGTGCCCGCCAGATACTAGAAGCTACCGGCATGAACGTTGACGATTTTTATAGGGCGACAGATGAGCCCGCTGCACTAGCGCGGCGTTTATCCTTTCAGACACCATGGCTGACCCCCTCGCAGCCGGAGACTCGTATGCCTCCCATCCACCGACCCACGTCTAGCCCTCACACATCAGGAGATGTACGGAGTTCCTCTTCCGCGGTGCCCCACGGTCCGCCGCCGACTCTATTCATGCCTCCGATGGTTCCGACTATTCCGGAGGTCGATGAGTCGGGAGCCCGAGTTCCCGTTCGATTGATTAGCCCTGACGAGGCATACGTCTATGAGTCTTGGCCAGACAACATGTTTTGGCGCAGTTGTCGGGTTTCGAAGACGAAACTGTATGAGGAGATAGAGAGGGAGAAGGAGAAGGGGAAAAATGTAGTCGAGGAGGAGAAGAAAATGAAGAAGACTCGTGGGCCAGCAAAGGGTCTGGCGCTCGACTCGTACGTAAGTAAGCATGGCCATTATGAGATTCCTCTAGACAGACACGGCCGGCCGGTGATGTCTTCTGACGCTGCGGCGTCATATAGCCGTAATGTTGGCTTTGTCATTCGGGACAGAGTCCCCGTTTTGTGGCCCGATTGGGGGGACGTGCCGCAGTGCGTGAAGGATGCTTTGAATAATGCTATGTCGGTAAGTTAATAAATATTTAATAAGTGTTTTTCAATCAACACGTAGTTCTTGAAAATGCAATATGTGATGTTTTTAAATTATTGCGTATTTATGCTGTTCATAGGTGTGGTTTGTCATTCCCGACTCTCTACTACGTACTTGGTGTGACGAGGTGCAGTCTACCAAGTAAGTCATTTTAATTTATTTTGTATCTACATTGTTTGCGTAATTTTTTTTCTTACGAATGATATATGTTGTGCAACGTGTGTTGTAGGTACAACTCTTGGAAAAATGAGATGCACATGTTTTGGACAGCCTGGGGTGATACCCGAGAGGCTACTCCGGAAGAATTCAAGTTCCGGGAGTACGAGTGGAAGTGGCTACGCGCCCATTTTCGCGACCCAGAGTTCATGGTATGACTAAAATACCCTCATTTCATTCTTCCTCTTTCAGATTTTATTTTTTTGAATTCTAAATATAAACTCCATTTTTTTAAATTAATGTTTGAATATAAAATACTTGAAGTTCCGGATTTTTTAAATTAGAAAAATCGGAACTTCATGTATTTTTTAAAATTCTGGAATATTATTAATATTAAAAAATCGGAATTTTTTTATTCAAAAGTGGAAATAAATTGTTTTAATAAAAATAAAAACTAGAATATTATTTTCCATAAAATAAAAATCAATATTGTATTTTATTTATTAAAAAAATGCTAGTATTTAATAAAAATAATAATATTTCGCTTTTATTTTTTTGAATTCTAAATATAAACTCGATTCTAAATAATATTTTTTGAAGGCGACTAGCTTGACCAACACGACCAATCGTCTTTGATCATTGACCATCACATCTGGGTTCCCGGTCGTTAGCGAGTTGCGCCGAGGCCATTTCTTCGATTCGTTGGATGCATTTGCCTACGTGACTCGTAAAGCATTTCGAACCGTCAGGAGCATGTAAGTCTTTTTTATTTTATTTTAGTAATAAAATAAATGCCTTTTTATGATACTTTTATTGATATTCAAATTTTTATTTGCATATTAAGTTAGGAGAGTGTGCGGGAGGAGTCTCGAGAGGATGCTTGCCGAGATTGCTCGGGAGCGAGATCCGGACTTAGCGGAGACCGACCTCGATTACGCCATTGGACGATCGATCAGTCGATCCTTATGTTCGCGCTAGGGTGTGGGGTACCGTCTACCCTCCTAGAGGTAGTCGGTACCGCACTAAGATGATGGGAGCCGAGGGTCACCATGTATTGAAAGATACCCCGGCTTCAGGCGCCTCGTGGGCGGGATGCACGGATCGCCTATCTCGAGGAGCGGTTGAGGCGGAGAGGGAGCTCCGGCCGAGAATGAAAGGAGGACTCGAGACGCGGTTACATGAGAGCGAGCAGAGACCGAGTCGCGGTTGGAGAGTTTCCAGAGACATCGGCAGCCATGATGGACTATATGATGACGCCGACTGCACCATTACTCGTGCTAGATCAGAGCACTGCTCCACCGCCTTCTCTCTTGGACAGACCCCATCTTCACACCTCGTGACGAGGATCTAGGGGATGGTGGTAATCCTTCTACTACTACATTTCGACATTTAGATGATTTTGGCAGTGGATTCTAGTTGTGTTGTTGTAGTACTCTTGTATATTTATATTTGTGTTACAATTGTGTAAGTGATTTTATTGACGCTACTAGTATGTTGATGAAATTAATGTTCTTGAATATGTTGTGCGTTGATTGTTGTTGATAATGAGAGCTGGTGTATAAAAATTGCAGGTGCAAAAAATACAGGTTTTGGGATCCCAAAATCTGAATTAATTTTTTTTTAAAAAAGGGTTTTAGCCGACGACATATAAGACGGTCGTCGGCTAAAGTAATTTATTTTTTTTTTAAAAAGGGTTTTAGCCGACGACAAATAAAACGATCGTCTTCTAAAGTAATTTTTTTTTTTAAAAAATAGTGTTTTAGCCGACGACCTGGAAGACGGTCGTCGGCTAAAATAATTTAATTTATTTTTTAAAAATATTTTTAGCCGACTACATATAAGACGGTCGTCGGCTAAACTATATTTTTTTTTTAAAAAAAAAATGGTTTTAGCCGACCGTCTCGTTAAGGTCGTCGGCTAATTTTTTTTTTCCCAACAGGTTTAGCCGACGACCGTGTACTAGTGGTCGGCTAATGGTTGAACTTTAGCCGACGACTGCACAAAGCTAAACCTTGGCCGACGAATATCGGCCGACGGTTTTTTAGCCGACGGCTGGCATGATTAGCCGACGACTTTGGGGTTTAGCCGACCACTTTAAGTCGTCGGCTAAAGTCTGATTTTTGGTAGTGCAACACGAGTCTTTTCTAGCGCGCTTTGTCCTCACTCACGCGCACTTGGGAAACTTCCCAGTGAGTCACCCATCCCATAACTACTCCAGGCCAAGCACGCTTAACTTTAGAGTTTCTATGAGATGGATACCAGAAAAGAAGATGCATCTTGTTGGTATGAGTAGTCCAAATCAATTCATTTAACCACTTTCTAGTGTAGATCGCACAGGGCGAATCGCAAGCCGCGCCTCGCGCATTTTTAAGCCCATGAAGGCAGGATGCTGGACCGAATCCCAACAATCCCCCTCCCAGTACCTGCCAGCATCTCAGCCCCATAGTTTGGAAACCTCTGCGAACTAGATTTGATCACACAGCCCCCTAGCGGCTAGATTCATTCACACAGTCTCCTCCAACACTTGACATCAGCATTTGTTCCAGCTACGTTTACCTTCTGCTGCGCCAGTATCTCAGTTCCAGCATACTAGATTTGATCACTTAGCCCTCCATCACCTGACAACCTCCACAGCACCAACATCTTAGTTCCGGCCAACTGGCAACATTTGCTGCATGCCCGCCTCTTAGTTCCAACACTCTGGCTGCCTCCACTGTAGGATACTTCGAGGGAATCCGCACCCGTGACCTGCTCCGATACCAATTGTTGGTCCCCAAGAATGATGAAGAATATCCCCACTGTACCAACACGAGTCTTTTCTAGCGCGCTTTGTCCTCACTCACTCGCACCTGGGAAACTTCCCAGGGGGTCACCCATCCCCATAACTACTCCAGGCCAAGCACGCTTAACTTTGGAGTTTCTATGAGATGGATACCAGAAAAGAAGATGCATCTTGTTGGTATGAGTAGTCCAAATCAATTCATTTAACCACTTTCTAGTGTAGATCGCACAGGTCAAATCGCAAGCCGCACCTCGCGCATTTTTAAGCCCATGCAGGCAGGATGCTGGACCGAATCCCAACAGGGTGGTTGAAAACATTATCGATCTCATATTTGATTCCAACAACCTCAATGAATGATTTGTTGGCACTTGGCTTGTTTGATGAACTAATATTCATAGTTGTTTCATAGAAAACACGCAAAAACTTCACCAACTCTAAAGCCCTACCCCAATCATCTTCATTTGGAGGCCCCACCATTTTTTTACCATTTCCCCCAATATCCAAGTCCAACTCATCTTCTTCACCTTCTCCATCTTCTTCATCAAAATACCCCATATACTTCAAATCCTCCTCCTCTAACAACCTATCAAATGCTTGCCTAAGCTAAAGTGCCGTCTCAAGCATTAGGTAAGTCAAATTCCACCTAGTGGGAACATCCAAAACACACACCTTTTTACTCTCTAATGACTCTTTTTTAACACACTCTTTAAAGGTCTCAAGTCTACTCGGGGAACTCCTAACATATTTTATAGCATTCCTAATTGATGCAACGAACTTCTCCACACATTTCAAACCCGATTTAACAATAAGATTGACAACATGAGCTAAACACCTAACATGGAGATATTTCCCACCCAACAAAATCTCTTTATCACCATTGTTTAACTTTCTCTTTATGTAGTCTAATGCCACTTTGTTATAAGCGGCATTGTCTACGGAGATAGTTAAAAGCTTTTTAATTGACCATTCTTGCAAACATTTTTCTAAAAATTTTCCAATTGTTAAGCCTTGGTGATTTGGAATTACACAAAAGTTAAGAACTTTCTTATGCATAATCCATTTATCGTCAATAAAGTGGGTGGTCAATACCATGTAATTTATGTTTTGTATTGAAGTCCACGTGTCGGTTGTTAAGCTTACACAACGATCTCTAAGCTTGGTTATTACAGCTTTGTCTGCTTCAAACACTAGCCTAAATCCGGCTTTGCTCAGTGCTGAGCCAGACATAAGATTCTTACGGATGTCCGGAACATATAGCACATTCTTGAGCGTTATTTTCAATCCCGAAGTCATCTTGAGTATAACCTCTCCAGTTCCGACAACATTTGAGGCAGCGGAGATTCTCATGTACAACTTTCTTTCCTCGGTGACGGGCTCGTAGGAGGAGAACATGGCTTTATCGGCACAAATGTGTTTGGTAGCGCCGGTGTCCACCCACCATCCGATTGGAATACCGACCATATTGACTTCATCTACAACTGCACACAGATCAAGACTCGACAAATCGATGGGCACATACTTATTTTCGATAACATTTGCTTGATCTCTCTTCTTGTCTTTTTTTGGTTTGCGGCATTTCGCCATATGCCCAATTTTGTAGCAGTTGTAGCATTCTCCTTTGATCTTGTTTTGATTCTTCGATTCTTGCCTCTTCCCGTTAAATTTCCGCTTTTTATTGTGGCTTGACTCGACGAGATTTGTTTTTGCCTCAATAGATGACTTGTTCACCTTGACATCGGCATTCCGATTGTCTTCTTCGATCCTCAATCGCACAATAAGATCTTCAAGGCCCACCTCCTTGCGCTTGTGCTTGAGGTAGTTTTTGAAATCCTTCCACATCGTGGACAATTTCTCGATTATGGCAGCAACTTGAAAGGATTCAGACAAACTCATTCCTTCAGCCAAAATGTTGTGCATGATCAACTGTATTTCCTGCACTTGCTCAAGAACAGTTTTGTTGTCCACCATATTGAAGTCAATAAAACGACCCACGATGAACTTCTTCAAACCGGCATCTTCTGTTTTATATTTTGTCTCCAATTAGTCCCACAACTCTTTGGACGTTTTGATTGTGGAATAAACACTATAAACTGTATCATCCAACCCATTCAGAATATAGTTTCGACATAAGAAGTCGCTGTGATGCCATGCATCCAACGCCGTGTGTTTTTAGGTGTCAGTTTCATCATCCCCACAACATGAGGAGATTCGGAAAGAAAGCGACACAGGTTGAGAGTAGTAAGGAAGAACAACATTTTTGATTGCCAACGTTTGAAATCAGAACATGAAAACTTCTCGGGTTTCTCGGCATGGGCAGGAGAATGAACATTGTTGCTTGACAACGCCATCTTCTACAGAAATTTCGTCTTACGATTGTTGTTTTGGAATGATGTAGAAAATGATAAATAATGCAAAATCGAGGCAAGAGTTGGACTCTCTCTCCGTAAGATGAAATTTCCCCGCATAGTACACACGGCTCAACGGCAAACGTCCCCAAGATACAATGGTTTTCTATAAACTCGATACCTTGTACTAGGAATCGAATTTCGGGCGAACTACTGAATACTCGGGACTTGTAGTATGAATTCTATGCTAGTATGAGTGTATTAATTATCTTGATTAATTATGTGTATTCAACCATCATCTGCAGGAGGCTATTTATAGTATGTAAAGGACTCTGTCCGAATCAATGTGACCTTCTGGATGAACAGACACCTTGTGGTCTGGTGCGAAGGGTTGCATTGGTTCAGGCGAACCAAACCATTGTGCTGGTTCAGATTGCACAGAATGGTCCGAATCATTGTACCGGTTCGTCCGTGAACCACCGCACGTGTTCCACACCCACCAAATCATCTATTTGACATGTCACTGCCACGTGTCACCCTCCACGTCATCCGAGCCACTATTTTAGTTGTCAAAACGAAAAGCTCCTCATAGCTCCTCGCTCCGAGGCGTACGAGCGAAGTGCAAAGTGCGCCTACGAAGCGCCCGTTGCGCTAAGTGCGGCATGCACGTGCTCGGACTCGGAAGGTGCTTTGCACCTTCCTCGTAGGATTCGGATTTTAGCCTTAAAAAAATAACTAAAGCCAACTAGGGTGAACCATAATGGAGCACACTTGATTGCTCCTTTATGGTGGAAAGTCCTTTATAAATAGCCCAACACTTTAATTTAAGCTATTTTTCCAACAATAAATGATATAATCCAAAAATGGCAAGAATAAATTCACTAATTTTCGAATTTTTTAAATAGTTCAGAATTTGTTAGATTTTCCAATTTTCGAATTTAAAATATTTTTTATTTTGATTTTTTAATATTAAGATTCCAGAATTAAAGATAAAATTACCTAATTTTTAGATTTTTTGCAGTTTTTTTAAATAAAAATAAATAAGTTCCGATTTTTTTAACTTTTCCAAAATTTCTAGATTTTTTATATTCTTTTAATATTTTTATTATTTTTACGAAAATAAAAAGTAGTTTTATTATTATTATTATTTATATTATTATTTTAAGTTTGTATTATTTTTCAGATTTTTTATGAACATAAAAAGAAAATAATAAAAAATCTAATTATTTTAAGTTTTATTATTTTATTTGTATTATTTTTTTCAGATTTTTTGCTAATTAATAGGTCGTGAAAGGGGAGATGGGTAGCCTGTGTCATTTTTATGTCTGTATGGGGGAGAAGAGGGGGGGAGATGACTTAGCGATTCAGACTCCTCATTTTTCATTAAGTTGTAAGTAAACACTCACTCATATATGCACGAATAAGTCGTCCAGCCCATTTAGTCTCATTAAGTCGAAAGTAAACATCCCCTAAGTCGTCATAATCTTATTAGAGTTGTATATTGCAAAATATACTTTATGCTTGTATTATCTACGAAAATATCAAATTTGTTTGCGTCACATGGTTTGTATATTAATTCATGTTATTGTTGTGTAAATATTATTTATTAATTTGTATTGTGGATAATATGGCGTCTTGGTGTATTACAGAAGATCACATTATTGGTGCCTCATAAAGTATTTAATTAGTTCACAACCTACATAATCATTAGACAATTATGTGAAAAGTTCTATTGTACTTTTGAGATTAGTTGGTCTTTCATCTTATCATACAGCATAATTATTTTTTTATCTTATTAATCGCGTTATTATTAGCAAGTCAAAACAAATCCTGTGCTCGTGATTGTTCTAAACGTAATATTTTTTCGATCCACAATTTTGCTGCATTTTTATTTTCAATAAAAACTCTGTCGTGCTTAAGCTACGTGTTTAGGTCTTACTTAAAATGAGGCATTATCCAATCCGTGCGATGCACGGTCTTTGGTTGAATATCTACGTATTTTGTACGTAATGTTGGGGCAGACGGTTGAATGAACAGATTTCAGAATTTAAATGCCTTTTAGAGAAGTTTATATTTTTTTATTGTTATTGTCCTTTTATTTTAGTCTATGAAATTAGTTATATGAAATGAGGCTTTACTAACCCTTATGTTGCTCTGGGGTTGTTTTTGCTTTATTCAACCCGTGCGATGCACCGATTGTATCTAAGATTTCATAGCTAAAATTTAACCATCTTGTAATTTATACTATTATTTAAAAGTTCATTTTAATCACCTTGTGTATTAGAAGGTGCATTTGCATTGTGATGTTTATCATAACTTTTGTATTTAAATTAGTTTGTTTACATTAAAAGTTACAATTAAAATAGTCTCTTCATATGTAATTCCACCCCAATAATTGCTGCTGTTTACAAACTGATGTTTCTCTCCCCAAAATACCCTTCTGCAATCTCTTTGCTAAAACAAAAAATTAATAAATGAAAATATGAAATTATGATAATAAAAATTAATAAATGAGACAGCTGTTTCGTCTTACGAAACCTCCAAACCGCCCATCTTTTGAAGTTAGGTATAATTATAATTTTTAAATCTTTTTTATGTATTTTGTTAGATTCTTTTATATTATATATTTAAATAAGTGACAAAAATCCCCCTTCCACATTAAATTAAGAGGGATAAGTTTTATATAGTATAGATATATGCAATACTCATATCGCTTGGCCGAGTACATGGTAATGGTGTACTCATACATATTACATGAGCATAGTACCCATGTTATATGACTACAATAGTGCTCATTTAGTAGAGCACATGAGTACTCGTGTACTCATTTGACCGAGTATATTAGTAATAGCATATTTTACATGAGTACATAATATATGAGTATAATCGTACTAATTTGGTCAAGTATATGAGTACTTAACCGAATACAAAAATAATCCTGTATGCATAAGCCTTAAATACAATTTAGATACGAAAAATTTAAGGACCAGATCCTTACCCAGGATCTTACCCAAATAGACTCAAACCCTGTTTGGTAAATAACTTTTTGAGTCAAAATTAGAGTTTTTAAACAAATTAGAGATTTGACTTTATAAACCTCTAACTTTAATGTTTGGTTGGAGAACATCGAATGACTTAGTGGTTAGGGAGCCTTCCAGTGACTTAGAGGTCCTGGGTTCGATTCTCATTGTAAGGGGGTGGGGGGATTTATTTAAAAAAAAAAAAAAACTTTAATGTTTGATTGTTAGCTTTTTGAATTAGATGATTGGGCTCAATCCTCCAATTTTCAAAAAGCTCATTTTAAGATTTTTTTTTAATTAGCTTATTCAGTAAATGAGTTAAAAAGACTTATTTTTCCTACATATTTATAAAATTATAATATTTTTCTTAATCATAAATCCCAAACCCAAATTTTAATTAATAAACTAATATAATGCGAATATGATCAAATGATGGAAATACATTTCTATCTTAATTTTACCGTGTTGTACTATTACAGTAAATTATTAGATATTTTACTATCACTACATAAAAATACTCTCTCCGTCCGCCAAAAATTCGCTCCGGTTTCCTTACTGGGGTGTCCGCTAAAAATTTCCTCCACTTATAGAAGGAAAGTTTCTCCTTTTTTCCTTCTCAAAAGTGGAACCCTTTCTTCACTAAAATCACTTTACACCAGCTTTTCTTATGACCCATTTCTTCCCAACTGAGGCAAATTTTTGGCGGGCGGAGGGAGCAGGTATTAGGAAAAAATTTATGTCGGTGAAAAATAAAGTTAATTTTTGATTTTTCAAGTCCAATTATATTTTGTACAAATTGAATGAATTTTTTTCTATTCCATTAAAGTTCCCAATTTTAAGAAATAATTGTATTTTAATCAAATATGTAATTAGAGGTATAAAATAGTTTTAAATTATTGTCTTATGTTATTTAAATTAAAATATGAGTTTATCGAAATAATTTTTTTAAAACAAATGAGAATATAGAAATCGTCAAAAAAAGGAAATTGGGTGAACGTCCTTGTTGGTTATTTTACACAATTAAGTAGCTATCAGCTATTAGTTATTTACCAAATACTTTTATACAAACAATTAAAACGCTAGTCAAGCCAGTTAATACAACCAGCTAGTCAAAACAGCTAATCAATCAGATAACCGACGTCGGTTGAGACTGAAAGTATGGGCAACGGGTCGGTTGAGGATGGTGAGTCGGATGGTGGTGGTGGTTGCCGGAGAAGAAGGCCGGAGGTGGGTGCGGTTGGAGATCGGCGTGGCTATGTGCTTGAGGGAGTAGAGTCGCCCTCGGCAGCAAAGCGATTCAGCGCGCGAGGTTTTTGGATTATTTCTAATTACAATAATTTGACTTTTATATTATTCAAATACTGATTTGACCAATAATTTATCAATATATATAAAACGATAATTATTATCGTTAGTAAAAATATCAATGTTTTATAACTTTTATTCGCATATAACTAAAGATACAAATGGATAAAATTGTATACCGGCAAATATGACAATCAAACTGTTTTAATTTAAAGAATAGAGAAAGTAACTTTAAATGTCTAATATTAAGAAATATTTTCATGATTTAGAAAAAAATTAAATTAACAAATCAATTATCTATGTTTTGAAATTATTCGTATTTTATTTATAAATAATCTTTCATTTTTAATTCATTTGGATCAGCGCAATGTCTTCCTTCTAAATTGCCACATAACATGTCAATTGACATAGAAAGAAGCAAACACATGATTCTATATCTTCTCATTAACTTCAATTATTTTCCAAAATACTCAAGCATCCACTTTTTAATTAGACAATCCTCCTTTAGCCAGTTTCTTTATCTTCCATTTCAACACCTATCACACTCCCACTAGTCCCCTTGTACCTATACCATTTGGCACAAACAAGAAAATAGCCAAAATTCAACAAACACAGAGCAGTCACCAGATAATAGAAATAATCCAGTCTTCCCTTATTGAGATCCTCCGGCAACCAGTTCCCGGAGGACGATCCCTCTGTCTGTCTATGCACGATCGAAATCAAGAAACTATTCACGTAATTGGCTGCGGCCATGCCGCAAAAGAAAAAAGACCCTGCTATGCTTCTCATATTCTCTGGAAACTGCTTGTAGTAGAACTCGACTTGACCTATTGCCGAAAACGCCTCCGCTAGTCCTGCTATTGATAGTTGTGGGACGAGCCACATGGCCGACATGGATGAAACCGCCCCTCTTTTCGATATGATTCCATGCATGGGGTCTGAGATGGCTATAGCCCTTCTACGATCTTCGACAAATACGGATACGAATGACTCGACGACTGTTAATGCAATGCCGGTTCCGATTCTTTGGAGGACGGTTATTCCGCCCGGCTTGCCGGTCAAGCGTTTCAAAAACGGGACTATGGCTCGGTCGTAGAGTGGGAGCCACATTGTGAGAGTTAGCATAGAGAAGACAGAGTAGGTCGCCGGTGGGATTTGAAATTTTGTGTTGCCGAGGTGTCTGTCGGATTGCATGGCTTGGAAGACCACATATTGCTGTTTCTCTCCGACTTGGTAGAGAATGGTGGCGACCCATATGGGGATTACGCGCAGTATGCATTTCAATTCTTCGACTTGTTGAATGGTGCAGAGGCGCCACGGGTTGGCGGGCGACCCGTCGGGCTTGATCTCGTCTTCTGGTGTCATAATTGCTGCTTTGTCTAGAAACCTTACATATATAGAAATGGTGAAGACATAAAAATAATAGCAGCACAATAAATTGGAAGACTTAAAAAACTTACAATGTTTTGGAACCTCTTTTCTTAAATGCTGCTAGATGAATGTTTTTGAAGTATTTTTAATTTCAAACTGAAATGGGGTGTTTATAACACCTAACTTCTTAAGGTCGCAATTTTCCACGATAGATATCGAACCACCGTGCATTTTTATGAACTCAGAAAAGCATCTCTAGAAGTCAAAATGATTCATTTTGAATCTTTTGGAAATTGCAGTGACTAAATTAAAATATTAAAAAAAGTTGTTTATAGGGTAAAGTTAGGGGCTGATTTGATCTCATGCAATTTATTTTATGAGGAATTAAAATTAAAGGGAAAATGTTCAATTTCCCCCTAACGTTTACATGAAAAAGCGGTCATCCCCTAACGTATGTTTCGGGGGAATTAAATCCTTAACGTTTCTAATCTTGAACAATTAAGTCCTTAACGTTTCTAATCTTGGGCAAATTGCTCCCCCAGACTAACGGCAGCTAACAAAATGACGTTAAGGGGGGTTTTGTACCTAACTAAAAACATTAGGGGGTATTTGCTCTTTATATAAAAAATATGAAAATATATGTATTTAAATAATTTGCACTCCTCTCAAAATCTAAGTTCATAATTCCAACACTACTGCAAGAAGTTCATTCTCCTGACAAAATCTAAGTTCATAATTTAGTCCAAACTTTACTTTGGATTCATTTCTTGCGGTAGAGTTGGAATTATGAACTTAGAATTTGTTGGGAGAATGAACTTCCAATTTTTTATCTATGAAATTTGGAACATGTTTTATTAGGAAGCATGAACTTCTCTTTTTGTTATGGAATTTATTTGCAGCAGGTTATCCACTTTTTATACATGAAATATTTATTATAGTAGAAATTCATTTTTAAATTTTCAAGTGAATCGCAGTGCAAATTTTTTTTAGAGGAGTGCAAATTATTTAAATACATATATTTTCATATTTTTATATGGCAAAATAGCTCTATTAGGGACTGCAGTTTGCCATTTTTATCACTTAAGGGATTAAAATTTTAAGTGTTTCAAATAAGGGACTAAAGTTTAATCCGTTTCACCCGTTAGGGACTCCGTTAGTTTGGTCCCATTAATTTTTAACGGATTGATGACATGGCTGTTAAGTAACACGTGTCAGCATTTTATTGGTCGGTAATAATAAAATAATAATAAAAATTTTCAGATTTTTGTAATAATAATAAATAACAACAAAAATTTAAAAGTCTAAAAAAATATAAAGAATCTGTATTTTTAGAAAAATTGAAACTTTATTTTTTTAAAAAAATGGAATATTAATATTAAAAATCTAATAATTTTATTCAAAGTTAAAAATAAAACTTAAAAATTAAAAATATTTGGATCCGATTTATAATTAACCTTTAGTTTATTTTTTTATATTTTTAGATTTTTTTGTAAAATAATATTTATTTATGAAAAATAATATTTCAATTTTTTTAAAAAAAAGTTTATAAATTAGATCCAAATTTTTTATTTTTTATTTTTTATTTTTAAATTTTAAATAAAAACATCCGATTTTAAGCACTAATATTCCAGATTTTTTTAAAAAATTTGAGAAAAAATAAAGTTTCATTTTAAAAAAAAAAATCCAGATTTTTTTATTTTTTATGTTGGTTTAGACTTTTATATTTTTATTATTATTTTATTATTATTATTATTATTACACTGAAATTTTTTATTATATTTTTAATTTTTATTTTTAACTTTAAATAAAAGCATTAGATTTTTAATATTAATATTCTAAATTTTTTAAAAAAATAAAGTTTCAAATATTCAGCCATAACTACGTTTCATTTAGTCACAAAAATCGAATCAAAGTTCACAAAATTAAAGACATGCGATAACACATATATTAGGCCGATTGGTTCTATTTTCGTAAGGCTTTATTCTTGATCTTTTAGCCATGTTTTCTTATGATTAAATACAGATTATATGAGGTATCAAATGGTGTCAAAACATCAAGCAATAGTCGAATAAGGATCGCAAACGCATACCACCCTATGAACGAAACATCCCATAAAGGGTTTTGTTGGTTCGTTTTAGTTCATATTTTTCACGAAAGTGCCTTAATTAGGCTTAGTAGGAATGGCCTAGTGGTTGAGTGGTGTTGCGTGGAGACCAAAGGTCAAGGGATCAAATTTCATCGACAATACTGGGTCGAGCTTGTGAGTCAAAAAAAAAGATACTTAACCAACTGCCTTGGCGCAGTTGGCCATTGAAGATCAGGGGTTCAATTCCTAGTTGCAACATTTTGGAATTGAATTTTTCGAGGCTCGATGTTCCCTTAGCCTTTGACTAAGGGTTAGGTCCTAGTCCCTCGGGGTATATGACGAATAGTTACAATATCATGTACTTCAAGCGGCAGTGTGGGAGGCATGATCTCGGTGGGAACATGTGGTTGGATTATAGAGACCCGGCATGCCTTTCTATCGGGGTCCAACATGGAGCAATTACTTGAGGGATAACTTTTGGTGTGCGGAAATGGACTATATTTAATTGTTAGTCAGTTATATTATCTCGGGTTTAACTAGAAATTGTTCTGAGAGTAGAAGTTGTTTCTCATAAAATTAATCATACGAAGTGAGCACCTACGTATAAAAAAAAAGTACTTTAATTAAACCCCACCTGTTACGTTAATAACCCTTACCCAGTACCCTTTATATATCTTTATAATGGAACTGTTTTACCTAACCCCAACCTAAAAACTTTTGCAAGACTCTGAACAACAAACAATAGACATGATTTATATAATAATTAATTATATAATTGTAAAGTTAATAAATTAATTACCTGAATTGCGCTGTATACGGAAGCCTGGAGTTAATAGATTTAACCGGCGTGTAATTAAACAGGCTGAGCGACGGCTGCCGAGACGGCCTCAGCCGCCTTTTCCTGGCGGCGACCACCGCCACCTGGGCTATGCTAGTCAACGGACTCCCCTCCGGCGCCACTATCACGTAAATCTTCGTCCCCATGAAGAAAAGAAGACATGAAATCAACATGAAGATCGCCGGAATCCCTAGTCCGATAGACCAGCTAATATCCGACTGGACGTACACCACGACCGTGACGGCGACCAACTGTGCGAACGTCAGCGTGACGAAGTACCAATTGAAAAAACTGTCGATTCCACCTTTTCCAGAATCAGTGTTTGGGTTGAACTGGTCGGCTCCAAACGCTAGGTTGCATGGCCGGATGGAGCCGGCGCCTACTACCAAAAGGCCGAATCCGGCAAGCAAAAACGTTGTCTGTCCCGGTGTCGGCCCCACACAGTGGGCATCTCCAGGGCCGCAATGGGGTGGGTGCAAGTTCTTGAAAGCAGCCGTTAGGGTTATCGCCAGCAAGCCCTTTCACACAAACAACGGGTTTTTTTTCTTTAGAACAAACGATAGCAGTTTTATTCGAGTATGTCAACAAAATACGACGTCACGAATCTCCAAACACAACATACAACAGAATACAAAAAAACTGAAATTTGCTAATTAATGGGAACAATGGGGATTTTGTTACATCATGTGTTTGTTAACCCTCTTTATCAATTATTCCGTTCGTCGTCCACCAAAAACTTGCCCCAGTTTTCTTATTAGGTGTTCGCAAAAAAATTGTCCCGGTTAAAAAAGGAAAGTTTTTCTCTTTTTTCCTCAAGGTGGGACACTTTCTCCACTAAAATCATTTTATACCATCTTTTCTTAAAACTCTTGTCATCCCAACGGTGACAAGTTTTTTGTGGACTAAGGGAGTATTTTTTAAGAACAACATCGTCATTTTCGATACATGTGATGTATGTATGTGTGTGTGTGTTGTGTATTACCAGAAAGGAGGCGATGGAGCCGAATCCAAGCATCTTGTAGCGACCGAAGTAAGTGTCGGAAAGGTAAGCGCCGATTAAGGTCGCAAGATTCGTGGTGCCATTGAAGACATTGAGAAGGGTCGTCGCGTTGATGTGTTTCATGTTGAAAACTGTGGTTAAGTAGACCTGTAGATTGGCTAGTGTACCAATGGCGCCAAGCTTCTCAAAAGTCTCATTCCCTGTAATGGAGATCAGAAACATAAATACATAATTGTCGTAAAAAGTGATGATTGAATTCACGGAAAAAGGAAGATTCATTTGTGTCTACCTATAATAAAAGGCATGGCTTTGATTCCTCTGTAGTTGATTTGAGGGTCATCTTCTTTCTCTGCAATCCTGTGTTCCTTGGTCGACTCCATACTTGCACAGTAGTACAATTAGATGGTATGAAGACGATATGATGAGGGATCACTCACCCATATATATATATATATATATATATATATATACCAATGATGTCTAGCGCTATATATATATATATATATACATATATATATATAGAGAGTTCGGGATATAGGGTGACACCTTCTTTTTTTTGTGAGGTGCCCGCCACGTGTCATGTTCTGATTGGAGGTGAGTGTTTTAATTATAACACTCACCCGGCTGGCCCACAACACTTGGTGGGTGAGTGTTATAATTAAAACACTCACCTCCAATCGTAATACGACACGCATGCACTCACAAAAAAGGTGTCACCTTCCTTCCCGAATTCTCTATATATATATATATATATATATATACCAATGATGTCTAGCGCAGCTCGATTGAGGTAAGGTGGGTTTTTCCCTTAGGGGTTCCCATCTTGGGGGAGGTCCCAGGTTCGATCCCTGCACACCACAAAAAAATTCCCCGTGACGTTTTGAGCTTAGGCAAGGAGGACACCGGTGCGTGGGTAAGGATTCGAACTCGGGACGCTTGGTTAGGATTTCACTAGGCTTTCCACTGAACCAAACCTTTCAATAAATATATATATATATATATATATATCGAATATATATTTTTTCTGAATCCTGCAAAAAATCAGTTAGCAAAAAACAAGGAAAATTCCGTTCGCGTAAACGATCGAAAGTGTCGCTGTTGAGTCCAGAATATCTGTCTCCTTAAAGCAAATTCGCCCTCACCACGGTGTATGACGTCTGCCTCCCAGGATAAAACAACAGCTCGATGCAGTGAATCGATGATGCGCTGCACCCTCAACGAACTAGAACAACTCTGTATATTATCACCGACTGAAGAAGAAAAACGAAGATGAAAAAATTATCTGGCTGTAAAGGCTCTCAAAAAATCGTTCGTAATAAGTGTGTAAAAAACGAGCCCCTCAAGCCGGGTATTTATAGGTGAAGGCTAGAGGAGGTTGTGTGCTGGAGGAACTCTATACCGACCAATATTGGTATCTGGAGGAACTCTAAACCGATCAGGATTGGTATCTCATGTAACACCCCAAACTAGGCGGATATTACAGTGTCGTAGATCCCCGACTGAGACCCACCAGGCGAATGAAAATGAATGAATTACACAGGGTAATTGTAGTACCGAACCACATTACAACAATAATTACTCCGATGAGGAGTTTAAGTACAACACACCAGGACAATACCGAATACTAGTGTATTTTATATGAAGATAAAATACACAACACTGAATGAAACGGAGTATCCAAATGAAAATCTGCAGCGGAAAATAAATGACAACAATATGAATAACTGAAAATAACGGGGGCCCCTACTAGTATCACTGGGACTCCTCGCCGTCAACATGCTATTCCCGTGTTTTTGCCTTGCCATGACCTGAAAAACAAAATCCTCAAATGGGCCGCCATACGTAACAACAATCCTCAAGGGTTGAAAATACACAATCATGATATATCTGAAGTTATGAAACATTCTTAGTTATGAATTACGCTGAAGAGGAGTATCATAGTACGCCCGTAGTGTTCTGTGCAAGTGTACAAGATGGATGACCGGACACACCCGTCCTTGTACCTAATTAGTCTCACGGAGGTAATCGTTACCGTGTGCACAGTCCAATGTATCACTCCCAATACATGGCCATCGCCTGCCCGACTAAAAATTCCACACATCCGCACCCGGCCACGCAATATGAATCCAGAAGGTCATATGAGCGAGAAGGACCACAATGAATATCAATGAATAATAATAATCTGATAAAGTCAAGAATGACTCACCGAGATGAAAGTAATAATGAAGTGATTGATAGTTTCAATGAAATGATTGGAACCGCCGTTCCTCGTTAATGAAGTGATTATTCGATAATTACAAGTCTCAATATGATTAATACAATGATGAATGAGTTATGATTATGAATGATCAACAACAAAAGGAATGAATATCCTTTTAACCGAGTAAGAATTAACTTACACAACACCGGTGAAAATTATCCTTCCACGAAACCAAACCAAACCAAACCAAACCAAACATACCCAGTATATCCCGCTCAGAGCAGGGTCTGGGGAGGGTAAGATGTACGCAGACCATGCCCCTACTTATTACGGTAGGGAGGCTGTTTCCGTCAAGACCCCCAGCTTAGTGCACAGCACCAATCTTGTGTGATAAATACAAAGGAAAACATATGCTTCGAAAAAGCTCGAGACCATACCTGAGCCCATGGCTTGATCCACATGGGACTTACCTAAGCGGAATTTGGCTACTTCACTCCCGATGAACGCTGCTCTAACAAAAGAGAGGTTGGCTCTGCGCACAGCTTCCTGTCAAAAATACACCACACGCAAAGACAATAGGATAAAATATACAATAAAAGTAAAAATGCAATGCTCTAGGTCAAAGCTAACCGAGACAACCCAACCCTGAGGCTCTCAACTACAGCACCGCTCCCTACAAAAGAATCCACAACTCTGATCTGACGCCTCCAAGCGCACCTATCAACAGTCATGGTCTCGGAAAGGTTTAAGGCCTTCAAATCTAATCTCAGTTGCTCCTCCCACGTCCTCCTCGGTCTGCCTCTCCTCCTCTCCCCGACAACCATTAAACTCTCGACCCTCCTCACCGGAGCAGATGCCTGCCTCCTGCGGACGTGGCCAAACCATCTCAATCTCCCTTCCCTAACTTTCGCTGAAATGGGTGCCACTTCCAGCGCGTTCCTGAAAACCCCATTCGTAATTCTATCTAACATTGTGCGACCACACGACCAACGTAACATTCTCATTTCAGCCACTTCCAACTTGCTCTCAAGCGACTTCTTCATCGCCCAACATTCAGAGCCATACAACATTGCAGGTCGGATTGCCGCTCTATAGAATTTACCCTTCAACTTTAGAGGGACTTTCTTGTCGCACAGACCCCGTTCTCGCTCTCCACCTTAGCCACCCCGCCTTGATGCGATGCGTGACATCATCTTCACACTCACCTTCCTTCTGAATGATCGAACCCAAATACTTGAACTTATCCGTACGGGGTACGATCTAATCCGCAATCATTACCTCAACATCTTCCTCGTTGGCCTCACCACTAAAGTTACACCAGAGATACTCGGTCTTAGACCGGCTCACACGCAAGCCCTGGGATTCTAACTTAGCCCTCCAAAGCTCCAACTTCGAGTTCACCTCCCTTCTCGACTCCGCCACTAACACAATGTCGTCAGCAAAAAGCATGCACCACGGGATGCCATCTTGAATCCCTCGCGAAATAACGTCAAGGATTAGAGCGAAGAGAAGAGGACTTAGCGCCGACCCCTGGTGTAGCCCTATCTCAACCGGAAAATACTGGGTGTCACCAATTGGGGTCCTAACGCACGTCCTAGCTTGGGAGTACATGTCTTGGATCGCCCTAACGAACGGCAATGACACTCTCCTCTCTACTAGGCTCCTCCAAATAACATCGCGCGGAATGCTATCATAAGCCTTCTCTAGATCTATGAACACCATATGGAGGTCCTTACGCCGCTCTCTAAACTTCTCCATAAGGCGTCTGACGAGATGAATGGCCTCAGTCGTGGACCTCCCCGGCATGAAGCCAAATTGGTTCTCTGAGATCTCCACTTCTCTTCTAACCCTGCATTCCACCACTCTTTCCCAAAGTTTCATAGTATGACTGAGGAGTTTAATACCTCTATAGTTACTACAACTCTGAGCATCGCCTTTGTTCTTGAAAAAAGGCACGACAATACTATGCCTCCACTCTGTCGGCATCTTAGAGCCTTTGAGGAGGATGTTGAACAGCTCTGCTAGCCACTGAACTCCGACTTCCCCCAGACAAAGCCACACCTCAATAGGGATCTGATCCGGGCCTACAGCCTTAGCTCTACCCATTTTCATTAGGGCACCCTTTACTTCCTCTTTGCTGATGCTCTCACAGGAACTAAACGAACGAGCAAAAGATAGACCAACTCCTTGCACCACCGAGTCACTACCTCTAGCCTCATTGAAAAGTTCGAAAAAATACCTATTCCACCGCTCCTTAATAGCCACATCGTTCACTAACACTTGACCTAAATCATCCTTAATAAACTTAACGGGACCCAGGTCGCGCTGCCCTCTTTCCCTAGCTTTCGCTAGTTTAAAAATAGCATTCGCTCCTTCTTTGGTGTCTAGGCGCTTGTACATCTCCTCGTAAGCCTCACATTTAGCCTTAGCCACTGCCTTCTTAGCCTCTCTTTTTGCCACCTTGTACGCTACAATCTTCAAGATTCTCTCCTCCCCATCACTAACCGACAAAAGCTCCTTAAATAGCGCTTGTTTTGTCTTAACCTTGTTTTGGACCTCCTCATTCCACCACCAAGCCTCCCTAGGTCCACTAGACCTGCCCGAAGAAACCCCTACCACCTTCTCGCCCACTCTCCTAATAGCATTGGCCATGCTAGTCCACATAAGGTTAGCATCGCCCGCACGCAAAAAACCTCCTTCGCGGGTGAGAGACTCCTTGAAAACTGTCGCCTTCTCACCCTTCAGATCCTTCCAGAGAATCCTAGGTCTAGCTTCTCTAACCCTGCTAACAACACGACCTCTCACGGATAAATCCATAGCCAGCAGCCGGTGTTGAGAAGCACATGCCTCGCTCCGGAACACCTTGCAGTCCACGCACACCCTAGCATCCCGACTGCGCAAAAGAAGGTAGTCAATTTGCGTGTTGTGCCCCCCACTACTGAAGGTGATGAGGTGCTCAGCTCTCTTCTGAAAAACAGAGTTAGCAATTACCAACTCATGCGCAGTGGCAAACTCCAACAGTGCGGAACCTCCTGCATTCCTAACTCCGAAGCCGAAACCCCCATGCGCACTATGATAACCATCCACCCCCTCACCAATGTGCCCATTGAAATCGCCCCCCAAAATAATAAATTGATCGTCCGGAATACACCCGACCAACTCATCTAAACAGACCCAAAAGGCTTCCTTATCAAGCACACCCAAACCAACATGTGGAGCATACGCACAGACCACATTAACCACCTTCTCCCCAACCACCACTCTAACGGACATAATCCTATCATTGCACCTCTTCACTTCCACGACGTTGTCCTTAAGCTCCTTAGACAAAAGAATGCCCACACCATTGCTCGAGTTAGCAAGGCCTGAATACCACAATTTATAACCGTTCACCTCCCTGGACTGCGCCCCCTTCCACCTAGTCTCCTGAATACAAGCCACATCAACCCTTCTCTTACCCAAAACATCCACAAGCTCCAAAAGCTTACCCGACAAGGTACCCAAATTCCAACTACCAACCCGCAAACAGTGCGACATCGACCAATACAAAACCCAAACGCACTACGAGAAATAAAATGGGGTAGTGAAGCCAAAATGAAAATAAGATGAGAATGGCAAAGATAATAAAAAAGCAAGCAAACCGCATAAAAATCGCTGTAAATGGTAGATATATGGCAGACAAAAATGAAATTTAACAGAAAAGTACAATGATACCGGACTTCGACACGTCTTGGAGACGAGGGAGGAGAAGCCGCGGAAGCTGAAAACCAAACGACTCCTGAACAGGGAAAAGGCGATCGATAGGCCGACGACACCTGGTAGCAGCACGGGAAACCTACAAAACAGACAGCTAAAATGCAATACTACTGTTAGATTGACGGGGAGGGATGAATGTCGCGGTGTAAAGTTATTCTGCCGGCGATACGCCGGCCAGAGATGACCAGCAGCTCGGGGCGGCGCAAGCGTAAGTTACGGCAAAGCTTAGGGGTTAGTTAAAAATCACACTGTTATCTTACAGAAACCAGTGTATTGTGAGTGAGTAACAAAACCAATTTCAGATTTGAAACCACCGAACAATCACTCCAAGTTCCCTGAATCTAACACCCTAAACTACCACCGGCCAAAATAAAAAGTCACCAATGTCAGACCAGAAACGATCTGACCAACCTAAGCCCGAAACTACTAGGCCCGCAAAACTCAGATCGCTCGAAACCGCTATTCTTTCCCGGATCTGGAAGGCAAAGCAGCAGAACCGAGATCTTCTTTCAGATCTTGAATCCCTTTAGCAAAAAAAAAAAAAGGAAGTAGCTAGGTGCTCCGGTTTATAACAGCAGAATCCCTTTGGATTTATTGTCGATCAATTCAGGGGTCTCGAAGCGGAGGATACTGTTACCCTTATCGGAGATAAACCTCACAAGCCTGGGATGAGTATTTTAATCCTGCCTTGGATGAGTATTTTAATCCCACGAACAACATTCTAATTGAGATATCGGTCGCTCGAACAACCTTGAATAAATACAATTATCAACAATCCATTCAATATACGAATCAAACACGAATATAACACTACCAAAAAAAGTACTTTAGCCGACGACCCGAAAAAAGTACTTCGCACTTTAGCCGACGACTCGAAATACCGTCGGCTAAAGGGTTTTAGCCGACGACTTGGTGGAGGTCGTCGGCTAAAGTTCGAAATAGTCGTTGACTATATTAAAGAGGTTTAGCCGACGACCGAGATAACGTTTAGCCGACCGAAAAGTAAAAAAAAAAATAATATACTTTAGCCGACGACCTAGATCGAGGTCGTCGGCTAAACTCCTTCCGAAAAAAAAATAATATTGTAATGGTTTAGCCGACGACCTAGATCTAGGTCGCTTCGCTAAACCCTTTTTAAAAAAATAATATACTTTAGCCGACGACCTAGATCTAGGTCGTCGGCTAAACTCCTTCCGCAAAAAAATTTTATTTTAATGGTTTAGCCGACGATATAGATCTAGGTCGTCGACTAAACACTTTTAAAAAAAAATATACTTTAGCCGACGACCTAGATCTAGGTCGCCAAACTCCATCCGAAAAAAAACTAATATCGTATTGGTTTAGCCGACGACCTAGATCGAGGTCGGCGGCTAAACACTTTTTCGTAAGAAAAAAAAATAATATACTTTAGCCGACGACCTAGATCTAGGGCGTCGGCTAAACTTCTTCCGAAAAAAAATAATATTGTAATGGTTTAGCCGTCGACCTTGGTCGAGGTCGTCACTAAACACTTTTTAAAAGAAAAATAATAAACTTTAGCCGACGACCTAGATATAGGTCGTCGGCTAAACCTACAAGTGAAAATTATTTATATTTGAGGGAACAACAAACCAATCATGCCCCTCTACCCGCGAAAGAGCACCTTTTTATTCCCGATTCTGGTTATTCCCAAAAAGCTTGTGAGTTGCTACTTTGAGTTGTGCTAGCTGGAGTGACGAAGGTTTCTACCGGTTGTTATAATCACCATTTCGATTAAGGTATATATTTTATTGTATTTTTTATTGTGATTTCGAAACTTTGTATTATTCATGTTACATTCGATAGCTTTTATGTAAAACGATTAAGTTTTATGATGATAATCATTATGATTAATTGTTTGTTGTGATTTCATTTATAATTTGAACAATATTAGTTAGTTGGATTAATATTGGAAAATGTATACATTTTCAGGATGGACAAGAGTTGGATTGGGTTACGAAAATGGGACCCAAGTGTAATGGATGGGATGAAGCAGTTTATGAGATTTGTAAAAGAGCACGACAGTGGTAATACGTTGCACTACTGTCCATGTAACAAATGTAGATGTCGCAGTGATATGTTTCGTTTTCCATTTGATGAGGTCTGGGAACACCTAAAGAAGAATGGTTTTTGGAGTAAATATACATGTTGGATATACCACGGTGAAGCACCGAATTCTGTTATTCCGTATGATCACGGACAATTTAGTGGTAACGACGGGTTCACCGATCCGAAGAGGAGGTTGATTAATGATGTGTTTGGTTTTTCCGAGACGTTTGTACCAACTGAGCAAATCCCACGACCCCGTAGACCGTTGCCTTGCAATACTGCTGGGCTTGACAGGTACAATAAGCTAATTCAACTCCAATGCACTCTATACCTGTGGTGTAACATGACTGTTCTTGATTGTGTCATGGAAACGATGAGATTAAAGGTGGAAAACAAATCATCCATCAAGTCTGTAGATGATTACTTGGAGCTTACGAGTAATATGCTTCCACAGGGTCATCATCTTCCTAATACATATTCAAAAATGAGACGAATTTTGAAAGATCTTGGTCTTTCCTACATTAAGATCCATGTCTGCATGTATGATTGTGTTCTATTCTGGGGGCATCCTAATGAAGACCTCACGAGATGTCATGTATGTGATACAGATAGATATAGGATCACTCCTTCTGGAAAAGAGAAACCGGTGAAGGTACTTTGGTATTTTCCACTGAAGGACATGTTGGAACGGATTTTTATGTCTCCTCACACGGAAAAAGCAATGAGATGGCATGCCGAGCCGCGCACTAATGACAGGTATACTATGATAGACCCTTCAGATGGAGAAGCGTGGAAGCATATAGATAGGGAGTATCCGAATTTTTCTTCAGATATCCGAAATGTGAGGCTCGGGATTGCATCTGATGGTTTCAACCCTTTTGGTAACATGAGTCTTTCATATACCATATGTCCTGTTGTAGTGATTCCTTACAATCTTCCTCCGTGGATGTGTATGCGGAAGGAGTATAATATGTTGACCTCGTTAGTCCCGGGGCCGGGATATCCGGGAAAGTGTATCGATGTGTATATGAGACCTTTGATAGAGGAGCTGAAATTGTTGTGGGAGCAAGGTCATCCCACGTACGACAGTTATTCGTCCGAGACGTTATACTTGCACGCCATGTGTATCGGCACTATTAGTGATTTTCCTGCATATGGAATGCTGTCTGGATCTGTTATTAAAGGATATAGAGGTTGTCCAGTGTGTTTGAATGCAGATTATGCTAGGTACCACTGTAGGAAAGTTATCCGAATGCGTCATCGGATATGGCTTGAGAGGGAACATCAGTGGCGTATGGATGCTGCAGCATTTGATGGCACTGTAGAAATGGGCGAGCCACCACGACAGTGGACAGGTGATGAAATACTATCAATTCTTAATGAGTACGATTTTGGTCAGCTTAGCAACCATCCTGATATGCTTGCAGCAACCCCTGAAAGGCCCGACAGGTATAAGTATTGGTCGCACAAAAGTATATTCTGGGAATTGCCTTACTGGTCCAAGTTACTGATAAGGAACTTCTTGGATGTCATGCACATTGAAAAGAATGTTTGCGAAAGTGTGGTTGGGACAACCTTAGGTTGGGATGGAAAGACCAAAGACGGGCCAAAAGCACGCAAAGGTTTGGAAGAAATGAGCATAAGAAAACATTTGTGGTTGAAATCACAAGGGAAAACAAAAATGCCTAAGGCACTTACACCATCATCAAAGCAGTAGAATCGAGATATTTTATGGATAAAGATCGCTAGGTATCCTACCGGTATGCTGGAAATATAGGAAGATGTGTTAATTTCAGGGAGAACAAGTTAACTGGTTTGAAGAGTCATGATTGTCATATCCTACTCCAACGCCTATTTCCGGTATTTATTCGACCGTACTTACCAAAACAGGTGGTCGAGCCGTGTGTTGCATTGTCAAGATTTTTCCAGAAACTATGTACGAGAGAAGTCAAGAGATCTGATTTGCGTAAAATGCAAGATGAGATCATCTATATCTTGTGCAAGTTTGAGCGAATATTTCCTCCAAACTTTTTTGACCTCATGCCTCACCTCATGATCCACCTTCCCAGGTAATTATTGGTCACTGGTCCAATGCACTACACGTGGATGTACCCGGTTGAAAGGTAACATAATTTTGTATGATATATATATATATATATATATTGTCAAATTCAGTTTGATTTTTAACACAATGACAATATTACAGGCAACTCGGTGATTACAAAGACTCCGTGGCCAATAAGTCTGCACCAGAAGGATGCATTGCAGAATCTTACCTTGCGTCGGAGTGTATTACGCATATCAAGTTGTATTTGGGCAACTTCGAGCCCCCTTCCCGCTCTATTCCAGCAGAAAAAATACAATTCAATCTTTCTATCATATCCACTGAGGTTGACGTCTATGGGAGGTTGCCAGGAAGACAATTAGACCCGTACGAGTCACGAATTGCACATTGGTGGATATTGCTCAATTGTCCAGAAGTTCAGTACTAGAAAGACATCCACTTGTCATGCGATATGGTGCGAGGTGACACTAGATTCCACAATGACACTTTTGCCGACTATTTTGGAGAATGGGTACGTATACATTCAATTGCTATTGCATTTTGGACTTAAGATATTTTTTTACATAAAAAGTTTATTTACGACAGATGACACACATACAAGATGACGGACACCCTAACTGATCGCGTGAACTTATGCTTCTTTCTATGAAGCCGGTTATGTCAAGAATTTATTCGATGGCCAAAGTCAACGGTGTCACATTCGTATGCCTTGGGAGAGACCAAAAAATAAGATGTCAAAATTCTGGGGTTATGATAGATGGTGGATATTACGGTATTCTTTTGGAAGTGGTAGAACTAATTTACGGGGAAGGCATGACAATTTACTTGTTTAAGTGTCGATGGTACGACACCAGTCTTGGAACCGATATGCAAGAAGACAACGGGCTGTTATCTATTGACACTTCCACTTCATGGTATGAAAGTGATCTTTTTGTATTTGCTACATCAGCAAAGTCGGTGTATTATTTGGACGACTCGGTGAAGAAAGGCACATGGAAGGTAGTGAATGTTGTCACAACGAGGAATATTTTTAGTGCTGCTACACTGGGAGAAACAACAGGTACTGATGACGATGATGCTTATCAAGAGCCAAATGCAGCAAATATTCCACCATCAACGACAATTACAATGAATAATGTTCCTGAAGGACGAGTCGTCCGACTCCGTGGTGATGCTTGCGGGTACGTTGGCATTGATACAAACGAATTACTTGAAAATTCTGATGACGATAATGTGGACGACTTGAGGCATATGTTGCCGGATATCAACTCAGATAATGAGACAGACTGTAGTGATGACTCAAACTATGAGCCATAAATTTAGTAGATGTATATTTTCATTTGTTAAATATAATTAAAAAATAGTAATAATCATAATCATAATCATAACATTAATATAATATCAATAATATTATTAAAAAAAAAAACTGGGGGTTTAGCCGACGACAAGATCTACGTCGTCGGCTAAAGCTTTTTAAAAAAAAAATTTATACTTTAGCCGACGACATATAAAACGGTCGTCGGCTAAACCCCGGCAATGACCCGACCGTGTTAGACAACACGGTCGGGTCAGTCATACATTGTGTTTTTCCATTCTGGGCAGGTGCGACACGGCCCGTGTCCCTTGACACGATCGACTAATGTTTTTTAAAAAAAAATAAACTTTAGCCGACGACTTATAAGAAGGTCGTCGGCTAAACCCCCGACCGTGTCCATCGACATGGCCCGTGTCGCACCCGCCCAGAAAAGAAATTGAAAACACACTGTTTGCCTGCCCGACTGTGTTGTCTAACACGGTCGGGTCACTTCTGGGTTTAGCCGACGACCGTCTTATATGTCGTCGGCTAAAGTATAATTTTTTTTTTAAAAAACTTTAGCCGACGACGTAGATCTTGTCGTCGGCTAAACCCCCACTTTTTATACATTTCTCGTACCTCCCTTTTGTTATTTTCTTCTTCTGCCCCAACCCCAATCGCCCGCCGATCGTCACCCAGCCCCAACCCAATCGCGCCGATCGTCACTCACCCAACCGCCGTCACCTAGCCGCCCGTCACCTAGCCCGCCCGCCGATCCTCCTGCCGCCGTCTTCCGGTTTAGCTAATCGTCCCGCCACACCGCGAGCCCGGCCCCATCGCCCGCCCGCCGCCCGCCGCCCGCCCGACGCCTCCGCCTGCCGTCGCCACCCTGGCCGCGGTAACCCTTGTCTTTTTTTTTTATTTTGTTTGTTGAATTTATTGTATTTGTTTGATGAATTTGTTTAGATTATGTGATGAATTAGATAAAATGTTTAATGAGTTGTGATGCAATATTTGATGAATTTAGTATTTTCAATATTTTGTGTTTAATGAGTTGCGAATTTGATGAATTTGTTTGAGGAGGAAGGGATTGTATAGCCGACGTTAATCGAAAGATTAACGTGGTATGGCATTGATAATTACTGTTGTGTTGAATTGTTTAGTTGATGAATTTGTTTAGATTATTTGATGAATTTGTTTAGAAATATTTGATGAATTATTTTGAGGAGGAAGGAATTTTATAGCCGGCGTTAATCGAAAGATTAACGTGGTATGGCATTGATAATTACTGTTGTGTTGAGTTGTGAATTTGATTTATTTGTTTAGATTATGGATAGAATAAAGAAAGCGTTGGGGAAGAAGTCGACAAAGTCGACCACTCCCGATTCGGGGGGGAGTTCCGCAGCCTCTAGTAAGACGGATCCTGGTACACTATACATATCTCAGAGCAGCGTTCGTGCCCGCCAGATACTAGAAGCTACCGGCATGAACGCTGACGATTTTTATAGGGCGACAGATGAGCCCGCTGCACTAGCGCGGCGTTTATCCTTTCAGACACCACGGCCGACCCCCTCGCAGCCGGAGACTCGTATGCCTCCCATCTACCGACCCACGTCTAGCCCTCACACATCAGGAGATGTATGGAGTTCCTCGTCCGCGGTGCCCCACGGTCCGCCGTCGACTCTATTCATGCCTCCGATGGTTCCGACTATTCCAGAGGTCGATGAGTCGGGAGCCCGAGTTCCCGTTCGATTGATTAGCCCTGACGAGGCGTACGTCTACGAGTCTTGGCCAGACAACATGTTTTGGCGGAGTTGTCGGGTTTCGAAGACGAAACTGTACGAGGAGATAGAGAGGGAGAAGTAGTAGGGGAAAAATGTAGTCGAGGAGGAGGAGAAAAAGAAGAAGACTCGTGGCCCAGCAAAGGGTCTGGCGCTCGACTCGTACATAAGTAAGCATGGCCGTTATGAGATTCCTCTAGACAGACACGGCCGGCCGGTGATGTCTTCTGACGCTGCGGCGTCATATAGCCGTAATGTTGGCTTTGTCATTCGGGACAGAGTCCCCGTTTTGTGGCCCGATTAGGGGGACGTCTTTGCAGCGTGAAGGATGCTTTGAATAATGCTATGTCGGTAAGTTAATAAATATTTAATAAGTGTTTTTCAATCAACACGTAGTTCTTGAAAATGCAATATGTGATGTTTTTAAATTATTGCGTATTTATGCTGTTCATAGGTGTGGTTTGTCATTCCCGACTCTCTACTACGTACTTGGTGTGACGAGGTACAGTCTACCAAGTAAGTCATTTTAATTTATTCTGTATCTACATTGTTTGCGTAATTTTTTTCTTACGAATGATATATGTTGTGCAACGTGTGTTGTAGGTACAAATCTTGGAAAAATGAGATGCACATGTTCTGGACACTGAGTGATACTCCGAGAGGCTACCCTAAGAATTCAAGTTCCGGAGTACGAGTGGAAGTGGCTACGCGCCCATTTTCGCGACTCCGAGTTCATGGTATGACTAAAATACCTCATTTCATTCTTCCTCTTCGATTTTATTTTTTGAATTCTAAATATAAACTCCATTTTTAAATTAATGTTTCGAATATAAAATACTTGAAGTTCCGATTTTTTAAATTAGAAAAATCGAACTTCATGTATTTTTTAAAATTCGAATATTATTAATATTAAAAATCGGAATTTTTATTCAAAAGTGGAAATAAATTGTTTTAATAAAAATAAAAACTAGAATATTATTTTCCATAAAAATAAAAATCAATATTGTATTTTATTTATTAAAAAATGCTAGTATTTAATAAAAATAATATATTTCAGCTTTTATTTTTTTGAATTCTAAATATAAACTCGATTCTAAATAATATTTTTTGAAGGCGACTAGCTTGACCAACACGACCAATCGTGGCTGTCCGACCCATCACAAACTGGGTTCCTGGCCGTTAGCCAGAGTTGCGCACGAGGCCATTTCTTCTGATTCGTTGGATGCATTTGCCTACGTGACTTAGAAAGCATTTCCGAACCGTCCCGAAGAGCATGTAAGTCTTTTTTTATTTTATTTTAGTAATAAAATAAATGCCTTTGTATCATACTTTTATTGATATTCAAATATTTATTTTCATATTAACTTAGGAGCGTGTGGAGGAGTCTCGAGGATGCTTGCCGAGATTGCTCGGGAGCAAGATCTGACTTAGCGAGACTCGACTCGATTCCGCCATCGACAGATCGATCACCCGATCCTTATGTTCGCGCTAGAGTGTGGGGTACCGTCTACCCTCCTAGAGGTAGTCGGTACCGCACTAAGATGATGGGAGCCGAGGGTCACCATGTATTGAAAGATACCCCGGCTTCCAGCCGCCTCGCGGACGGGATGCACGGACTGCCTATCTCGAGGAGCAGTTGAGGGCGGAGAGGGAGCTCCGAGCTGAGAATGAAAGGAGGACTCAGACGCGGTTACATGAGAGCGAGCAGATGACTGAGTCGCGGTTAGAGAGTTTCCAGAGACAGCAGCAGGCCATAATGGACTATATGATGACGCCGACTGCACCATTACTCAGCCGATCGCAGACACCTGCTCCACCGCCTTCTCTCTTCGGACAGACCCCATCTTCACAGCCTCGTGACGAGGATCTAGGGGATGGTGGTAATCCTTCTACTACTACATTTCGACATTTAGATGATTTTGGCAGTGGATTCTAGTTGTGTTGTTGTAGTACTCTTGTATATTTATATTTGTGTTACAATTGTGTAAGTGATTTTATTGACGTTACTAGTATGTTGATGAAATTAATGTTCTTGAATATGTTGTGCGTTGATTGTTGTTGATAATGAAAGCTGGTGTATAAAAATTGCAGGTGCAAAAAGTACAGGTTTTGGGATCCCTTTAAAAAGGGTTTTAGCCGACGACATATAAGACGGTCGTCGGCTAAAGTAATTTTTTTTTTTTTTTTAAGAAATAGGGTTTTAGCCGACGACCTATAAGACAGTCGTCGGCTAAAATAATTTAATTTTTTTTTAAAAATCGTTTTAGCCGACGACATATAAGACGGTCGTCGGCTAAACTATATTTTTTTTTTAAAAAAAATGGTTTTAGCCGGCCGTCTCGTTAAGGTCGTCGGCTAAATTTTTTTTTTTTCCAACAGGTTTAGCCGACGACCGTGTAGTAGAGGTCGGCTAATGGTTGAACTTTAGCCGACGACTGCACAAAGGTCGTCGGCTAAACCTTGGCCGACGAATATCGGCCGACGGTTTTTTAGCCGACGGCTGGCATGATTAGCCGACGACTTTGGGGTTTAGCCGACCACTTTAAGTTGTCGGCTAAAGTCTGATTTTTGGTAGTGTAACGAGCTCAAAACGTCGATATGATTAAACCAAGTTCATTGGGGCATTATATCGAACACTTTGTGGCCAAACTTCGATTGTTTATAACCAAACCTCAAAAATACCAACATCAAATCCCCAAGAAGTGTTTCAAACCAACAAAACATCTTCAATACGATCAATAATCCATTATGAATATCCAAAATCGTGATTACAACAACGATTAATCGAAAACCCCCAAATCCAACTCAATATTCAAAGTGTTCTTGAATAATCCTTCAATAATCCAATGAATCATCAAACATATCCATAATCATGCGTATATCACTTCATACAACATGATCTTAACATCCAAAACATCATATCTCCACACAAAATCGAAATCCAAGATGTTGAAGAAATTACCTCTTGAAGATCCAAGCACTTTGATCCGAAGAACACGCATTAGATCGACTATCCGGGCTTCACGATCGAAAGGAGATGAAGAAAATCACACACTCAAGTGATAAATGAAGGAAAATCTCCCCCTCAAGCCTCTCTCTCTCGTACCAAAGTGAAGAAATGAAAAAAGGTGAGTTGATCCGCACAAAAACTGCAATTATAGAGTTGACTGCCCTGTGTGCCGCGGCCCGGCCGAAGTGTGCCGCGGCACAGGGCCAAAAATGCGCCCAGTGGTCGGCAGTGTGCCGCGGCGGTGACTCGGCAGTGTGTCGCGGCCCTGCCGGCATGTGCCGCGGCTCACGATACAGAGGGGTTGGCCAATAATTGCAACACGAATGTGCCGCGGCCCGGACGGGTGTGCCGCGGAAGTGACTCGGCAGTGTGCCGCGGCCCTGCCGGCATGTGCCGCGGCCCACAGTACAGGCTGCTCGGCCAAAAACTGGAAAATGAGGGTCTGAGCTATTTCGACCATAACTCCCTCGTCCGGACTCCGATTGACTCACCGTTTGAACCATTGGAAAGCTAACTCGATGCTCTATAATATTGAAAAGATTCAAAATCTTTGGATTTTCCAAAAATTAATGGTGATTTTACAAAGTCGAACTCATACGTGGAAAGTTGAAACAATGAACAATATCGATACACAACTCGAAGTTATTCCGAACGGTGAACATGGATGAATGAACATGATTGATGAATAATTATTAATGAGTGAAATTCCACTGAGTGACAATTATCGAATGAAATTACTGAATGATAGTGACTGAATTACAAGCGGGTATTACATACACCACCCCTTAAAAGAGTTTCGTCCCCGAAACTAAGGGTCAAACAACTCGGGATGACTCTCCCGCATACTATCCTCGGTTTCCCAAGTAGCCTTTTCGACTCCGCGTCTAGACCACTGAATTTTAACCAAAGGAAATCGCCTTATTCCTCAACTATTTGATTCGCCGCTCTAAGACTCGTATGGGACGCTCCTCATACGAATGATCATCTGCGATCTCGATTTCGTCGAACTGAAGTATGTGACTCGGGTCGGCAACATACTTCCGTAGCTGAGAGACGTGAAAGACATTATGAATTTGGCTCAACGCCGGAGGTAGAGCCAAACGATAAGCTTGCTCGCCTACTCATTCCAGAATCTCAAACGGTCCAATAAATCTTGGACTCAACTCTCCTCGCTTACCGAAACGGAAGATACCTCGACTCGGGGATACCTTGACCAACACGTGGTCACCTGTATCGAACTCTAGTGGTCGACGACGATTATCTGCATAAGATTTCTGTCGACTCTGAACGGTCAACAAATGACTCCTGATCATAGCTACCTTCTCACGGGCAGTTATAAGCATATCGGGCTCGGTGCCGATTGATTTGGATAGGTCATCCCAACACAAAGGAGATCGACAACGATGACCGTACAAGGCCTCGTAAGGTGCCATCTTAATCGAAGCATGCCAACTATTACTATTCGTGAACTCGATCAATGGTAGTTGGGCCTCCCAATCGTATTTCCAATCGAGGACTCATGCCCTCATCATGTCCTCTAATGTCTGAATAGTCCTCTCTGATTGTCCGTCGGACTGAGGGTGAAAAGATGTGCTGAAATTAAGCTGAGTTCCCATAGCACGATGAACTGGTTTCCAAAAATGAGACACGAATAGTCCGTCATGATCGGAAACGATACTTTTAGGAGTACCGTGCAATCTCACTATCTCTTTGATAAATAACTGGGCAAGTCTCTCAGGACCCCACGTATCCTTAATCTCAAGGAAATGAGCTGATTTAGTTAGGCGATCCACAATTACTCAGATTGTGTTCATGCCACGACGACTCGTCGGTAACCTTGTGATGAAGTCCATTGAAATATCCTCCCACTTCCATTCTGGAATAGGGAGAGGTTTCAGCATACACGCCGATCGCTGATGTTCTATCTGGACTTGCTGACAGGTCAAACATCTCAAAACAAATTCCGCGACTTCTCGCTTCATATTACTCCACCAGTAATTTTGTTTCAAGTCTTGCTACATCTTGCTAGACCCTAGATGAATGGAGTAAGGGGTAGCATGAGCTTCTCTCAAAATCGAGTTTTTTTTTCAACTCGGCATTCGTCGGTACGCACAACCGATTCTTAAAACACAAAAGTCCATCCTCGTGGACCACAAATCCAGGGGCTTTCCCCTGAGCCACATCCTCACGGATGCGCAACAATGATGGCTCTGAACCCTGATTCTCTCTGATTGCCTCCTCAAGTGGCGATGAAACCTCTAACATGCAAAGTTGTCCCTGAACTCGCTGAAGCCAGACCTCGTCCTCGGGTCTAAGGAATTCCTGCTGAAGCTCCTTCTGAACGGTTAAACTAGCAAGCATCTGCTCCTGAATGGACTTACGACTCAAGGCGTCGGCGACAACATTCGCCTTGCCCGGGTGGTAAAATACCTCAATATCATAATCTTTGATTAGTTCCAACCACCGCCTCTGTCGCATATTTAACTCCTTCTGAGTAAATATATACTTCAACTCTTGTGATTGGTGAATAACTGACAGGTGACCCCATAAAGGTAACGAAACTAAATTTCCAACGCGAAAACCACGGCTGCTAGTTACAGGTCGTGGGTCGGATAATTAACCAGCTAATCCGAGGAAACTTCGGATTTCCTTAACATTCTTCGGAGGTTGCCAATCTCGGATAGCCTCCGTCTTCTGAGGGTCGACACGAACTCCGTCTGATGAAATTACATACCCGAGAAAAGTCACTTCGGACATCCAGAACTCACATTTGGAGAACTTTCCATAAAGTTGCTCTCGTCTAAACACGTCGAGAACCTGATGAAGATGAACCTCGTGTTCCTCTCGATCACGAGAGTAAATAAAAATGTCATCAATAAAGATAAACACGAACTGATCCAACAGTCGATGAAATCCCGATTCATTGATTCCATGAATACCGCAGATGCATTAGTCAGCCTGAACGGCATAACTACGAACTCATAATGACCATAGCGTGTACGAAACGCTGTCCTTGCGATATCCGACTCTCGAATTCGCAACTGATGATACCCAGATCTTAGGTCGATCATGGAAAAATATTGAAGCTCCCTGAAGTTGATCTAAGAGATCATCAATACGGGGTAAGGGATACTTATTCTTGATCGTCACCCTATTCCACTCCCAATAATTAATACACACACGAAACGAACCATACTTCTCCTTGACAGATAACACTGGTGCTCCCCACGGGGACGCACTCGGGCAGATATAACCTTTCTCGAACAATTCCTCAAGTTATATCTTCAACTCCTGCATTTCGGTCGGGGCCATCCGGTACGGTGCCTTCGATAATGGGGACGTACCAGGCTCCAATTCTATCGTGAATTCCATATCCCTCGGTGGAGGTAAAACAGGTAGCTCGTCTGGGAGTACATCGTCACGCGATAACGATGATACCACGAATGGTTGAACACCTCGATTACCTGAGAACGGCCAATCGATGACAATGATATAATGAATAATTGAATATCTCGACTGCCCATGAACGGCCAATCGATGGCAATGATACAATGAATGATTGAACAACTCGATTGCCTATGAACGGCCAATCGATGACAATGATACAATGAATGATTGAACAACTCGATTGCCTTAGAATGGCCAATCGATGAAAATGATACGATGAATGATTGAACAACTCGATTGCCTATGAACGGCCAATCAATGATAATGATGCAATGAATGATTAAACAACTCGATTGCCTTAGAATGGCCAATCGACGAAAATGATACGATGAATTATAGAACAACTCGATTGAGGAGTTTCTCTGCTTCCATCATATTAATAATTCTTCCGGAACAACGGGGATCACCTCCCTGAAGCATACATTCGACCCCAACGACGTAAATGATAGTGACCAAACGTTTACGAACATTGAGGATGGTATCATGACGATCCATTCCACTAATACCCGATATACATCGTCCTTAAGTAAATCCACCACGATTTGGTCCATCAACCAATCGCGGTCATTTAAACTTAATTCGGTATGATTTTCGAAAATTCTTCCATCATCAGATAGACCGATGGTATGAGGTCCACAAGCAATAGGACTATCCAAATTAAGTCTATTCAAACATGATTCGAAAATGAATGAATGCGGTGTACCAGTATCAAAAGGTACACACGGGTTGAAATAAAATTATGAGTATACCTGAGATCATTCGGTCCACCGAATCGTCGATCCTCTTCATCACATGAATCCGGGACTTGCCGGCCCCCGAACCGGACGCTCCCGTCTGATAAATATGAGCTCCGACTTTATTTGCTTCCATTGTCTTAAACGACGCTGACAAAGCAGTCTGATTCTGAATCGCTGATTGCTTCGGGGCCTGAGATGCCGCCGGAGCCGACTTGGAGTCCTTTCGGCAAAAACGGGCCTTATGCCCAAAAATCCCACAATTATGGCACGTGATAGACAGTTTCAGACACTTAGTGCTGTAATGACCCGGCGTTCCACAGTTGAAACAGATGATGGCCGAACTGGCCGTTCGGGACTGAGATCCCGCACGATTATGCACCGTAGGAGGTCGCTCCGAAATGTTAGGGCCCGCACGAGGCTTCTTGAAGGTTGACTGACCGCCTTCGGACTGATTACGCTTCGTTGATTTCTTGCTGACAGATAAAGGTTGTTGTTCAGCAATTTCCTTAGTAGCAGGCTCATACGGGAGAGTTCTCTCGATTAAATCGGCCAGAATGGCGCAATGATGATTGAGCAATTGCATATGGGTCATCATGACCTGCATAAAAGTGAGTGGATTAACCCGAACATCTTCTGATCGAGCCGAGTCCTGGATACAATTTCCCGACAGCGAGTGATTGTTTCTCGGGTTTCGGCCAGCACCGCGGCCTCTCCCCGTGCATCCCCTGATAGCTCTCTCCATACTGAAGTAGGAAGGTCGCATGATAATCATAGATCTCGTATGAGTATCGCATTATGATTTACGTCATGAAATGATGAAAATGAGCATACGCGCTCTAACAAAGTGATTACATGAATGATTAACTGAGGTGACATGATTATCTGATGAAATTCTTGAAATGAGTATCTTGAATAAGTTGACAAGATTAATAATATGATCTTCCAGATCAATAACTGAGTAATGAAATGAATTGAGTAATTAATGAGTTAACATGATCGTCCTGATCATCAACTGAGTAATGAAATGAATTGAGTGATTAATGAGTTAACATGATCGTCCTGATCATAATGATTGATGATGTTTGAGGATTGTTAATTGATGAATGATGAATGAATGATTATTGCCAGAAATTATACCATGGCATTAAAAATCTTACAGTTCTTTTGGTCTGATTGGCTCGGCTTTTGCACAGGTCACACGTGACACGAAAGTCCAATGATACTAGTCTGATGACGATGATTTCAAATGAGACATGACTCGGAAGGTAGTATTCAAAACCACGCTCCGATACCAACTCTGTAACACCCCAAACTAGGCGGATATTACAGTGCCGTAGATCCCCGACTCCACCAAAGTAATGAAAATGAATGAATTACACAGGTAAATGTAGTACCGAACCACATTACAACAATAATTACTCCGATGAGGAGTTTATTTACAACACACCAGACAATATCAATACTAGTGTATTTTATATGAAGATAAAATACACAACACGGAATGAAACGGAGTATCCAAATGGAAATCATAGCTGAAAATAAATGACAACAATATGAATAATCAAAAGAACGGGCCCCTACTAGTATCACTGACTCCTCGCCGACATGCTATTCCCGTGCTTTTGCCTTGCCATGACCTCAAAACAAAATCCTACCGGGCCGGCCATACGTAACAACAATCCTCAAGGGTTGAAAATACACAATCATGATATATCTGAAGTTATGAAATATTCTTAGTTATGAATTACGCTGAAGAGGAGTATCATAGTACGCCCGTAGTGTTCTGTGCAAGTGTACAAGACGGATGACCGGACACACCCGTCCTTGTACCTAATTAGTCTCACGGAGGTAATCGTTACCGTGTGCACAGTCCAATGTATCACTTCCAATACATGGCCATCGCGTGCCCGACTAAAAATTCCACACATCCGCACCCGGCCACGCAATATGAACCCAGAAGGTCATATGAACGAGAATGACCACAATGAATATCAATGAATAATAATAATCTGACAAAGTCAAGAATGACTCACCGAGATGAAAGTAATAATGAAGTGATTGATAGTTTCAATGAAATGATTGGAACCGCCATTCCTCGTTAATGAAGCGATTATTCGACAATTACAAGTCTCAATATGATTAATACAATTATGAATGAGTTATGATTATGAATGATCAACAACAAAAGAAATGAATATCCTTTTAACTGAGTAAGAATTAACTTACACAACACCGGTGACAATTATCCTTCCACGAACAACGTCCTAATTGAGATATCGGTCGCTCGAACAACCTTGAATAAATACAATTATCAACAATCCGTTCAATATACGAATCAAACACGAATATAACGAGCTCAAAACGTCGATATGATTAAACCAAGTTCATTGGGGCATTATATCGAACACTTTGTGGCCAAACTTCGATTGTTTATAACCAAACCTCAAAAATACCAACATCAAATCCCCAAGAAATGTTTCAAACCAACAAAACATCTTCAATACGATCAATAATCCATTATGAATATCCAAAATCGTGATTACAACAACGATTAATCGGAAAACCCCAAATCCAACTCAATATTCAAAGTGTTCTTGAATAATCCTTCAATAATCCAATGAATCATCAAACATATCCATAATCATGCGTATATCACTTCATACAACATGATCTTAACATCCAAAACATCATATCTCCACACAAAATTGAAATCCAAGATGTTGAAGAAATTACCTCTTGAAGATCCAAGCACTTTAATCCGAAGAACACGCGTTAGATCGACTATCCGGGCTTCACGATCGAAAGGAGATGAAGAAAATCACACGCTCAAGTGATAGATGAAGGAAAATCTCCCCCTCAAGCCTCTCTCTCTCGTACCAAAGTGAAGAAATGAAAAAAAGTGAGTTGATCCGCACAAAAACTGCAATTATAGAGTTGACTGCCCTGTGTGCCGCGGCCCGGCCGAAGTGTGCCGCGGCACAGGGCCAAAAATGCGCCCAGTGGTCGGCAGTGTGCCGCGGCCCTGCCGGCATGTGCCGCGGCAGTGACTCGGCAGTGTGCCGTGGCCCTGCCGGCATGTGCCGCGGCTCACGGTACAGAGGGGTTGGCCGATAATTGCAACACGAGTGTGCCGCGGCCCGGACGGGTGTTCCGCGGCAGTGACTCGGCAGTGTGCCGCGGCCCTGCCGGCATGTGCCGTGGCCCATAGTACAGGCTGCTCGGCCAAAAACTGGAAAATGAGTGTCTGAGCTATTTCGAGCATAACTCCCTCGTCCGGACTCCGATTGACTCACCGTTTGAACCATTGGAAATCTAACTCGATGCTCTATAATATTGAAAAGATTCAAAATCTTTGGAGTTTCCAAAAATTAATGGTGATTTTACAAAGTCGAACTCATATGTGGAAAGTTGAAACAATGAACAATATCGATACACAACTCGAAGTTATTCCGAACGGTGAACATGGATGAATGAACATGATTGATGAATAATTATTAATGAGTGAAAATCCACTGAGTGACAATTACCGAATGAAATTACTGAATGATAGTGACTGAATTACAATCGGGTATTACATCTCAATACTTATCCAGATCTGTTTAATTCGATTTTATCCGGATCCGAAAAATTCGGAATTTATTAATTGAGGTATTTTCAGTAAAATAAAATTTTACCGAATAAAATTACAGTAAAAAGATAACTTCAAGACGCCGATACATTTCGCCCAAATTGCCCTTCGACCAAGACCGAGCCGAGCCGACCTGAGCCGAGCGGAGCCGAGCCGGCCGGCCGGCCGGCCGGACGGCGGCGGCACGCGCCCGCGTGTGTGTGTGTGTGTGTGTGTGCGCGCGAGGGGCGCCTAGTCACACATCCACACATGTCTCATTTTTTGAACATGCCTTTGTCCACATCTCCTTATATACTCACAATTTCTCTCTTCTTTTTCCAATGTGGGATAGCATCCCAAACCCATTTCTAAGGGTTCACTTTGGAACATTATATCTCATTCATACCTCAATCATTTTGAGTGTTCTTATATGTTTTGGAAACCTCGTACGGAGTACTACGTATTCCAACTAAGTTCCGACTTTAACTCGTAGTCGAGACCACTCAAAATTTCCTCTCAAATGGGCTGCTCAAAACATCCCATTTCCTTCATTTTATCTAATATTTCCAACAATCCCCCACATGAATGAGATTGATGGTCCAGCAGCACACATCAGACACGGAGTTGACTTGGTGATAGTTACTACGGTTAGGCATTGCATAAGATAGGTAGAGTATGCTCCTTGAACCTTCCCTCGAAAAGATATATTCTCCTTACTGGCTAGACAGTGTGACTAGATGCCTTTGAACTGTCCGACCACTTGTGTAAGTGATCGTATATCCTTCACATGTGTCCTTCCTGATTTGTTCTGTTCTCATTATTGTGCCCATTTTGGTCGTGGACACCGTCCTGGTTCTGCGGGAGTTTCTAAAAAATTGTGCCTTTGCCATTCTTCTTTGAAGCGGCCCCTCTTCTCTCTAACATAGGTGATTCTCTTTAGGTGTTTTGAGTAAACCCGTATTTTCCTCCACCCGACTATACGTTGTCGACTTAAGAATCATTAAAAGCACAAACTTAACCTCTCCCTACGGGTATCACTGTTTTCATCCTAGGAATGGTCGGTTCGGGGTAACCCCCACAGTGATCGTGCCCAGTTTTATGGATTGGTTGTCCCATTAACCTAGATCTTGAGATCTTCAGTCAGCTTAGGTTGGGTATCCTCCATAAAACCATTAGCTCAAGGCAATAGACCCATTCCTCTTGATGATTTATCAACAAGGTCTCTTGATAACCCTTTGGTTAGCAGATCCGCAATGTTATCCTTTGATGACACATAGTCAATAGTGATAACACCTGTTGATATCAATTGTCTAATGGTATTATGTCTCCTCCTTATGTGACGAGACTTACCATTGTACATTACGCTCTGTGCCCTTCCAATCGCAGATTGACTATCGCAATGAATACATATTGCGGTCACAGGCTTTGCCCATCTTGGAATATCTTCAAGAAAATGGTGTAGCCATTCTCCCTCTTCTAAACATTTATCTAAGGCTATAAACTCGGATTCCATCGTTGACCGAGATATAAGTGTCTGTTTCGAAGATTTCCATGCCACTGCTGCACCGGCTAGTGTGAATACATATCCGCTTGTAGACTTGGAGTCTTTTATATCGGATATCCAATTTGCATTACTATATCCTTCAAGTACTGCTGGATATTTGGTATAGTGCAACCCATACTCACGAGTACCCTATCTTAGTACCCTTATGATCGCCTTCCAGTGATCCTTTCCGGGGTTGCTCGTGTATCTACTTAGTCTACTAACTGAGTAGGCTATATCTGGTCTTGTACAGCTCATCAAGTACATCAGACTTCCTATTATGCGTGAGTACTCAAGTTGAGATACTCCTTCACCCTTATTCTTGGATAGTCTCAACGTCATATCCACCGGGGTTTTGGCTGTGCCAGAGTCATCCTTATTAAATCTTTCAAGGATTTTGTCCACATAGTGGGCTTGACTCAGCATGAGACCTTCCGACGTTCGTGTGACTTTAATCCCTAAAATTACATCTGCGAGTCCCATATCCTTCATATCAAATCTCGACCTCAGCATGTCTTTGGTTGATTTGATTATTCTTTCATTATTGCCGGTAATGAGCAAGTCATCTACATATAGACACAAATGACATAGCCATCTTCTGTGTCTTTCACATATACAGATTTTTCGGATTCATTAATTTTGAAGCCACCGCTTATCATGACATGATCAAATTTTTCATGCCACTGTTTTGGTGCCTGCTTCAATCCGTACAAAGATTTTACCAGCTTGCAGACTTTCCGTTCCTGTCCAGGAGCAGATAACCCCTTGGGTTGTTCCATGTAGATTTCATCTTCTAAGTCCCCATTAAGAAATGCTGTCTTAACATCCATTTAATGAACTTCTAAGCCTCGTAATGCTGCGATGGCAAGTATCATCCTGATGGAAGTTATTCTTGTCACAGGAGAGTAAGTGTCAAAATAGTCTAGGCCTTCACGTTGGTTATATCCCTTTATTATGAGCCTAGCCTTATATTTATCAACTACTCCATCTTTCAATTTCTTCTTGAAAATCCACTTATTTCCTAATGGTTTACACTTAGGAGGTAATTCCACTAGTTCCAAGTATGATTCTGTAATATAGAATCAATCTCTTCTTTGATAGCCTCCTTCCATAGAGGTCCATCTGTCGAGCTTACAACTTCTTTGTAAGTCTGAGGTGCTTTTTCGAGCAAGTAGGTGATGAAATCTGGTCCATAAGATTTCTCCGTCCTTTGTCGCTTGCTCTTTATAGGTTCGTCCTCATTATCCAATATTTGGTCTTCATTATCTTCATCCATTAGTTCAGAAGTCTGTTTGAATGAGATAATAGGCTCACTTGCAGTCTTACAAGGAAAGATATTCTCAAAGAATGACGCATTCCTTGATTCCATAATCGTATTCTTGTGAATCTCAGGCACTTTGGATTCATGCACAAGAAATCGGTAAGCATTGTTGTTGTGTGCATATCCAATGAAAATGCAGTCAACCGTTTTTGGGCCTATTTTAACTTTCTTATGAGTAGGTATCAGCACCTTTGCTAGACACCCCCACACTTTCATGTAATTGTAGGAAGGCTCGACTCCTTTCCATAATTCATAAGGAGTATTGTCTCCGTTCTTATGGCATATCTTGTTTAAGAGATAATTCGCCGTTAAGATGGCTTCTCCCCACATATTTTGCGGCAGACCTGAATTTAGTAATATCGCATTCATCATCTCTTTCATAGTGCGATTCTTACGTTCCGCCACGCCATTTGACTGTGGTGCATATGGGGCAGTGACTTCATGAATAATCCCATGTTGCGAGCAAAATTCGCCAAATGGTTCCACATATTCACCTCCGCGGTCACTCCTCAAGATTTTTATCTTAGCATTCAATTGATTCTCAACTTCCGTTTTATAGAGAATGAATTTCTCTATTGGTTCATCTTTGCTTTTAAGCAAGTATACATAGCAATATTTAGTATAATCATCCACGAAAGTAATAAAATATTTATTTCCACCTCTAGTTTGAACAAACTTCAAATCACATAGGTCGCAATGTATTAATTCTAAAGGTTTGGTGTTTCTTTCCACTTATCGTAATGGGGATCGAGTTAATTTTGCCTCTACATAAGTTTCACACTTGTGGTTTAAATCAATTTTAAACTTTGGTATGTGATCTAATGCAATTAGTCTACGCATTGCATTAAAATTAACATGTCCTAATCTAGCATGCCATAAATTAGGAGACTCAAGCAAGTAAGCAGAAGAATTCTTCATTTCATTATTTTTTATTGTCATTACATTGAGCTTAACTAGCCCATCACATTCATATCCCTTGCCTATAAACACACCATTTTTTGACAAAATAACTTTATCGGACTCGAAAACTGATCTAAAGCCGTGCTTCATCAACAAGGTACTAGAAATAAGGTTCTTGCGGATATCGGGCACATATAACACTCGTTTAAGAGGCACTTCCTTTCCAGACGTCATCTTTAGAATCACCGTGCCTTCACCCAAAATAGTTGAGGTTGCAGAATTTCGCATATACAGCATATCGCCGGCATCTGTTTCTTCCAATGAGGAGAACATACTCTTGTTGGCACATATATGCCTAGTTGCTCCAGTATCGATCCACCACTCTTTAGGATTTGAGCCAACTAGGTTCACTTCGGAGATCATAGCACATAAGTCAAGATTTTCCACTTGTTCGATAATCAGATGTGTTGTATTAACTTCCTTTTTCTTTGGTTTCTTTGGCAGCCTGCAGTCAGTCTCCCTATGACCCATCTTTTCACAGTTGTAGCATTTGTCAAGGAATTTTTCCTTCTTTTTCCCAATTCTTCCTTTAGGTCCCAGCTTGGTTCCCTTTCCAGTGTTGCCTTTCTTGGATGTCTGTCCAGTTTCCACAACATTGGCCTTTGCCACAACAGCATTTACCTTCTTTTCTGATCCTCGGTTATCTTCCTGTATGCGAAGTCTAACGATCAGATCTTCCATGCTCATCTCCTTGCGCTTGTGCTTGAGATAATTCATGAAGTCTTTCCAAGTCGAGGGCAGTTTTTCGATCACAGTAGCCACTTGGAAGGATTCGCTAATGACCATTCCTTCAGCATGGATTTCGTGAATGATCACTTGTAGCTCCTGTACCTGACTCACCACAGTCTTGGAGTCGATCATCTTGTAATCGAGAAACCGTCCAACAATCTACTTCTTGGCGCCGGCGTCCTCGATCTTGTACTTGTGGTCTAGTGAGTCCCATAATGCCTTTGCTGAATTAGCACTGTTGTACGCGTTGTACAGTGAATCGGCAAGGCCATGATCATCACATAGTTCCGACACAGATAGTCGGAAGTTTTCAAAGCGTCAATGGCCATCAGAGTTTTTTGGTCACTGTCTTCGTCAATTTTGGCGCATCCTCCTTGAGGAATCGAGACAAGCCTAGAGTGGTTAGATAGAACATCATCTTCTGCTGCCATCTCTTGAAATTCTGCCCGTTGAATTTCTCTGGTTTGTCCGCATGGTTGACCGGAACCGAAACCGAATTAGTAATCGGAATCGAAGGTGTACCCGATCCAGTTATCAGAGGCGCACCTCCAGTTACTGAACCCGAGCTGATTTTCTGAGGCGCACCTCCAGAAACGTCCGTAGACAGTGTTTGGTTTTGAGAATCCATATTGCTTAACTTTTCGAAAGTATATCTGTTTTAATCAAGTAAACAAAAAAAAAATTGCTTTAAGATTGTTGAATAATTTTTAAAAAACGATTACTTGAAAAATAACAGAGTATATATATATATCGAATATATGTTTTATCTGAATCCTGCAAAAAATCAGTTAGCAAGAAACAAGGAAAATTCCATTCACATAAACGATCGAAAGTGTCGCTGTTGAGTCCAGAATATTTGTCTCCTTAAAGCAAATTCGCCCTCACCACGGTGTATGATGTCTGCCTCCGAGGATAAAACAACAGCTCGATGCAGTGAATCGATGATGCGCTGCAGCCTCAACGAACTAGAACAACTTTGTATACTATCACCGACTGAAGAAGAAAAACGAAGAAGAAAAAATTATCTGGCTGTAAAGGCTCTCAAAAAATTATTCGTAATAAGTGTGTAAAAAACGAGCCCCTCAAGCCGGGTATTTATAGGTGAAGGCTGGAGAAGGTTGTGTTGTGGAGGAACTCTATACCGACCAATATTGGTATCTGGAGGAACTCTAAACCGATCAGGATTGGTATCTCAATACTTATCCACATCTGTTTAATTCGATTTTATCCGGATCCGAAAAATTCAGAATTTATTAATTGAGGTATTTTCAGTAAAATAAAATTTTACCGAATAAAATTGTAGTAAAAAGATAACTTCGAGACGCCGAGATATTTTGCCCAAATCGCCCTTCGACCGAGATCGAGCCGAGCCGAGCCGAGCCGAGCGGACGGACGGACGGACGGACGGCGGCGGCGCGCGCGTGTGTGTGTGTGCGCGAGGGGCGCCTAGTCACACATCCACACATGTCTCATTTTTTGAACATGCCTTTGTCCACATCTCCTTATATACTCACAATTTCTCTCTTCTTTTTCCAATGTGGGATAGCATCCCAAACCCATTTCTAAGGGTTCACTTTGGAACATTATATCTCATTCATACCTCAATCATTTTGAGTGTTCTTACATATTTTGGAAACCTCGTACGGGGTACTACGTATTCCAACTAAGTCCCGACTTTAACTCGTAGTCGAGCCCACTCAAAATTTCCTCTCAAATGGGCTGCTCAAAACATCCCATTTCCTCCATTTTATCTAATATATATATATATGATATGGATCAAGAGCGAGAACTAAGAACAATTCTTAGTATTTATTAGATCAATCATAAAAAAGGTCCAAATTTCGCCACACCATCACCTATAAATGACATGTGTATTGCATTAATTAAGGAGAATAGTAATTTTGTCCTTGCATACACCGCCCTAAATTACTAGTTACCGCCCTATAATATTACATTTTTGCCTTTACTTCATATTCAGCAGATTTGTAAAATTACCTTCTCACTACTTTTCTCTCTCGACGTACTCTAAAGAAGCCACCAGCCGCCGCCGCACAGCCGCCGTCCGCCGCCATATCTGGAAAAGGAAAAGCTCCGGTAATTTTTTTCGGGTTTCTGCTACTTTGGGCGCCGGCCGCCGTGTCGGAGTGCACTCCGGATGCGGCGATCGAATTTTTTCACAGGCGTCCGCCGATTCTGTCTGTCCATGGCACAGGCGTCCACCGGTTCCGCCTGTCCAGGGCGCAGGCGTCTAGACCAGACGCCCCAGCCTTAGTATAGACGTCATGGTCGGACGTCTGAACCATAGACAAAGGCCCGTGACGGACGCCTATGCGCTGGACAAAGCGTCAGACCGACGCCTATGCGCTGGAATCGCATCCTCGCTGACACCCTAACCACGGTCCCAAGGCCCGCACCGACGCCTGCTTGGCGCAGCGACTGGCCGACGCCCACTTTTTTCGAAAATAAAATAAAATTTTCAATTAATAATTAATAATGTGTATTATTTGTATGATTATTACTCATTAGTTATATTGTTTGCTAAATGCAGATGAGAGGAGGAGCGGGCAAATCTATGCCGCTAGTCACAGAGTTGATGGGTTCTGTAGCGTGTCACACCAGAGCTCGTGGTGTTGATGTTTCCGTTCGTAGACAGCGGGAGGCAGAGCGTAGGGATCACGTACCTTCTACTGACTTTGGTACTGAGGATTCGAGCGAGTATTATTCGCACGATGAGGACGACGATCAGGACATGAACGAGTATTAATAAATTACATGTTATCGTAACAATATCAAACTTAAAAAGCATATCACGAGTATTGAGAAATTTGTTCATACCCGATGAACACGCATTGTGGACTGATGCAGAAGAGCTGCAGCCACGACCACTGGATGACCGGGAATGGCCACGACCCCTTTGGCTATACTCCCAACCACTAGGATCGCGTCTAGTCGATGAACTTCCTCTTTGTCAACCCTTAACTACCGTATTCACTTGTGGTTCAACGTAACGCGTTTGATCAGGGTGAAGATGATCGTAGATAATAAGTTATATGTTACGGACAACTGCAGGATCGCTCTGTCTGACCTCATCGACAAGAGTTTGGAAGTACCTCTGGTCCTCCGATTCAGCACCGGTAGAAGGATCGATAAATTCGGTCGTGTCCACACCATCACTAATAATAAGTATTTGCCAAAATATGTGAAGACGATTAACACTACATGGGGTCCGCGATTCCATAACTCTCTTGAGCTCACATGCACAAGGAATCTGATGGGTGGTTTGGAGTGCATAACCGCAACGATGGTACACTTGATCACTTAATTCTCTCATACGTGTCAATTCATTCGACAATAATCACAGACAATGATGGGAAACACGACAGCGCAAGTAGTTGAATGGAAAACCAGAGTACACCACGCCTGTACGACACCTAGACTATTCAAGTGTGTATCTGATCTGCGTTAGTTGTGATTCAATATCCTAGTTGACTTTGGTCCAGACGGTATCGAGGGTTCCAGTGGAAGAGTTAAGCCATTGCTTTAACTCGGCATGTGCACTCTCTACTCTACAAGTGGTTGTGTTTCCAAAATGAAGAACTTTATTCGTCCACGCAACAACGAACATCTCCTTGTATTTTAGCCATGTGCCCTCAACGTAGGATATCACCTTGGGATTCCATCTCCATGTATCCTTCACGAGTTGCACTGCTTGATCGTATTCCTCTTCGGTCGTCGCTTCCATGATTTTCTTCCATTTCCCATTTTTAAACTTTTGGCCCATTTCTTCATCTTTTCTACAAATTCTGTAGACCTTGTCTTCAACATCCTTATTAATGTGCCATGTACAAAGCAAGTGGGCACTCTGTGGAAATATCTCTCCAATAGGCGATTAGGAAGTTCTTGTTACATGGAGTCATCCCGACTATCTCGAGGAATGGCATCTTATACTTATTCGTTTTGTAAGTAGAATCCATGCCAATGAACCATCTGTAGATCCGGATTGATTGATGTTGGATGTTCCATGAACACGTGGGTAACAGCATTTGTATCCGGGTCGGCCTGCGTCCAATGTACGTAGTTATTCGTCAAAGCCAAATGGTGAAACTGACCGACGACATATCTTTCTTCAAAATCATGCTTCCTCAAGTGGTCTCTATAGTTATAGATATGTCGTCTAGTCGTTTTGTCCTCGGGAAATTTATTCTGAATGGCCGCCAAGATGGCACACGGCTTGGCTTGAGCAGCACTCATCTCACGAACAACTTGTTTGGCCGATTTACTCAGTCCACTCATTTGACGATGCCCCTCCGGATATACAATAAATGAGTGATTGTGCATACCCTTACTCCCAGACATCGGTCTGATTATCCAACCACTCAAGTCATGCAATTGTTCCGCTTTTATCTAAAATGTACACTTGCATGCTTTCGTCTTTATGTCCTTTCGAGCAGCAACATCCAAATCTCTTAATACCCCTTTGTACCATTCACCACGGTTACATCTCAATAGCTTTGTCTTTCCTTTATTCTTGTACGACGAAATGATCAAATCGAAACCAATTTGAAGAGCAATTTTTTTCGCCCAACCAATCGCATCACAATCACTATCGAATATTTCGTCATTGACGAAATAACCACTATAATCAATGTCGTCACCTTCAAATTCTTCCAATATAACCTGATATTTTTAATTGACAGAATGTTAATAATAATACCAATAATATTATTATTAAAATTTAAAATCATGCAAAAAAGCGACCAAACGTCCAGAAATTGCGCCTGGACCATGGCAGAAGCGTCTGGCCTGGACGCATGATCATGGTACAGGCATCTGAATCGGATGCCTAGACCATGGTCCAGGCGTCTGGTCTAGACGCCTATACCAAGGACTGAGCGTCCGTTGCAGACGCCTGAACCATGGTATAAGCGGAATCTGTGGACGCCCGGGCCATGGGTCAGGCGGAATATTCAGATGCCTGCGTCATTTTCTCCGAAAAATTACCTCCAGATGTGAATTCTTGCCCATTTTCGTGGTTGTTGATGATATTGATGATATATATTTGATTGTGTGTTGGGTAGAATAAATGAAAAATTGCTTCTAGATTTCAATTCGAAAAACTTGTGTGTTGGTAAAGAATTGTGTGTTGGGTAGAAATAATGAAAGATTGTCAAATGGGCAAAAAAGTAATTTTTAAGGGCGGTGTCTAGTAATTTAGGACGGTGTTTAGTAATACCCATAAATTATCTCCACTTACAATACAATAACTTATTCATTTATTATCCATTTAAAATAAAAATATATCAAATTAATCTTCTTTTTATGATCTATAATTTAAGATGTATATTGCATACCTAAAAATATAACAAATAAAAAAAGTGCATTTCTACACTATAAAGTAGTGCATTTGTGTATTCTTATAAAACAAGCATCGTGACAATCTGCATTGAAAGTATCATAACTCTCTCCATACTTAATATTTTTCAGTGTCATTCTTTTGTTGGAGACTACATTCTCATGATTTTTTAATGGTATATGGCGTGACTCCTAATCCATCCAGTGAAAGCGGTTTATTTATTGAAGATGACGACTTGAGGAGAAATTTTCATGTAAATTTTGAAGTAGAATCAATACTTTGTATGTCATGAAGCACTGCATTTGTATACTATGAAGCAGTGCACTCGTACATTGAATCAGTGTAGTTATAAGCTAAGAAGTAATATATTACTCCCTCCGTCCCTTTTTAGTTGTCCAGTTTGACTTTTGACCGGTCAAATTGACTAAAATTTGATTGAAATTTACGAATTTTTTATCATTGATAAAATAAAAAAATATATCATTGTAAGTACATATAATCTATTTTAAAATGCAATTTTTACTTTCTACAGATAATAAAAGAATTATTCATAATCTTTGGTTAAAAATTGGTTAATTTGACCATTGAAAGTCAAAACAGGACAACTAAATAGGGACGGAGGTAGTATACGTTAAATTTTGAAGCACACTATGAAGCAGTGTATTTGTACACTATGAAGTAGTGCATTTGTACATTATTAAGCAACGTATTTTTATATTCTTATAAATAAGCATCATGACAGTCTCCATTTAATACATCATAATTTTCTTCATACTTAATATTCTTAGTGCCATTTTTTGTTGGAAACTCGAATTTTTTGGCTTTCTAATGGTATATGGCACGACTCCTAATTCATATCCAATGAAAGCAGTTTATACATTGAAGTTGACGGTTTTATCAGAAATTTTTATGTTAATTTTTGAAACATGAGCAGTACTTTGTACACTATGAAGTAGTGTATTTATATATTGTGAAGCAGTGCATATATACACTATGAAGCAGTGTACTTGTATATTCTACAAAATAGTGTATTTCTCTCTATAAATTCGTACTGCTTTTATTATTATAATACATTGCTTTTTTATTTTTTTATATGTTTACGTATGCAATATGCATCTTAAATTATAGATCATAAAAGGACGATTAATTTGTTATATTTTTATTTAAAATAAATAAGTTATTGTGTTTTAAGTGAAAATAATTTATTTATAAAACGCATCATAGTAGGCTCAAAGTCACTAGTGTTTTGTTTTCCAAAAAAATAATAGACAATAAGTTATTATTGGTAAGTGCAGATAGAAACTAGGCTCGCACGCTTCTCGACAGACTCCGATTAGGCAATTTTTTCACTTAAGGTCCAAACAAGTGTACATTTCTCCCACTTTGAAAGCTCAGATGATTCACGAGACCGACTAGCACTACATTAGTCCTTAAAATTATGGGACTATTATATGAAATTGGTTGGATATGATTATCAGGCATTGCATGTGGGCCTTAAATGGTTTAATAGGATGAAATAAGGCAAAATAAGGTATACTAAGGAGCTGGAAGGGGCATATCGAAGCCCTAATTGAAGTGTTTAGTGTCTGAAATGTTAAGTGTTTAGTGATTGAGCTTAGTTCAGTGTCTCGAATTTTTACTGTGTGTTTGAAACGGGACAGTGAGGGGGGTGGGAGAGTGGGGCTGAGTGAGTAAAGGGGAAAGAGGGGAAAACGGGACAATAAGGGGGTGAAAGTGTATTGGGAAAAATTTTGTTTAGGAGGGAAGTTTTGTTAAGGGGGGAAAATTATCAGTTACATGTATTATAATATAAAAATATATATTTATATTTATATAATTTTTTTAATTAATTAATATAATTATAATTATAAAATTTTAAATTAAAATTTAAATTAAAAAATATGTATTTATTTACATAATATATTCATAATTAATGTTAAAATTTATAATAAATTATTTGTCTCATTTTGAAGTATGAAATAGATCAAAATTTAAAAGTTCTTGTGTATTTTTTAATAATATTTAATTTTAATAATTTTATTATTATTAAGTTAAATGCAACAGTTTTAATTGGTGTTGCACGTTGCAACAACATTATTCTCAAGCAACACTACATTCATATCAAATGCAATACTTTTTTACTAGTGTTGCAGAAGATCACAAGTGTGAGAGCTATTGCAACGCCATGGTTGCAGCGCTTTACAAAAAGCATTGCATATGAGCACTTATGGCGTAGTGGAAATGGGACTATGTATGAAATGGTTTGGATATGATTATCGGGCATTGCATGTGGGTCTTAAAGTGCAAATAAGGCAACATAAGGTAAACTATGGAGATCGAGACTAGCACTACATTAGGTTGACCTTAAATGGTTTAGTAGGCTCAAAGTGACTAGTGATTTTCGTATCTCAAAAATATAGATAAGATGTTATTATTGGTAAGTGCAGGATAGCCACTAGGCTTACCGAGCATCCACTAGGCTCACAAACTGCTCAGTAGATTCCAATTGCGCACTTTTTTCGCTGAAGGCCAAAAAAGTGTACATTTTCCCCACTGGAACAGCTCAGATGACTCACGAGACTGACTAGCATAGTCGCTAAAATTATGGGACTATTATATAAAATATATTGGATATGATTATCAGGCATTACGGGTGGATCTTAAATGGTGAAATAGGATGGAATAAGGCAAACTAACGTAAACTAAGGAAATCAAGACGTTCGGAACGCATCCCAGTATGCTCAAACTAACTAGTGATTTTTCTTTCCTAAAAGTAACAGACAAGATGTTACTATGGGTAAGTGCAGGATAGCCACTAGACTCACACGCCGCTTGGTAGACTCCAATTGCAAACCTTTTTCACTTGAGGTCCAAAAGCGTATATTTCTCCCACTGGGAAAGCTCGGATGGCTCAATAGACCAGCTAGCACTATATTTGTGGTTAAAATTATGGGATTATTATATGAAATTGGTTTATATGATTATCATGCATTGCAGATAAGTCTTAAATGGTGAAATAGGGTGAAATAAGGTAAAATAAGGTAAACTAAGAAGATTGAGAGTAGACTCAAAGTGATTAGTGATTTTCGTTTCCAAAAAAGTAATAGACAAGAAGTTATTATTGGTAAGTGCAGAATAGCCACTAGGATACACGCAGCTCGGTAGACTCCAATTACGCAGTGTTGACACTTAAGGTCCAAAACGTGTACATTTCTCCCGACTAGTACTACATTAGTCCCTATAATTATGGAACTATTATATGAAATGGATTTGATATGATTATCAGGCATTGGAGGTTGGCCTTTATTGGGTTGGAGATGAAATAAATTATAGTATATAAATTTATATAGAATAATAAGGAAATAGAGTATAAAATTTAGGAGGTGCTAACCGTAGATGGCTCAAGGTGGGATCCAAGCGAGATTCCATTTGTTATCTTATTGTCCATAATTATCACGCGTATAAAAGTATTAACATGTGCAAGTATCAAACATCTCACGTATGACCCGGTGGAGTTGAATACAAAACACAAGTCTGAAAAAAAAAAAAAAAAAAAAGGTCGGTCACATCTTGGTGGAATGACACTTTTTCAATTTTTTTTTTTTTTTCAAAATTTTGATCGTTATTTTATGGGGGTGAAATGATGTATTATCTCCCCATTTTTTTGTAAAATTTATCGGACAAATTAAATAGTTATATTATTTTTTATAATTTTTGATATAATCATTCACCTCATTATACAAATTAAATAGGCACGTAACTCTTTGTATTTTTAAAAAACGTACTGATTAATCTTTTGTATTTTATTCTGATGGTGGATTACTCCTTGTGGGTAAGGTGACAGGGGGCATAATCAACTCAAATAAACTCTAGAGCTCTTTGTTCTTAATTCAATTTTAAACTTTTTTCACATTAAAATTAATAAAAAATATTTTTTTCGGCAGCAGTATATTAATTAACCAGCGTTTCATCTAATTTTATCAAATAATTTTATTTTCTATCAACGTACTTAAGAGAGTTCTGAAAATAAAGCCCTAGATATATATATATATATATATATATATATATATATATATATATATATATATATGTGATATGGATCAAGAGCGAAATTGGAGTGGGAATTAAGAACAACTCTTATTTATTAGAACAATCAATAAAAAAGGTCCAAATTTCGCCACATCATCACCTATAAATGACATATGTATTGCATTAATTAAGGAGATTAGTAATTTTCTCGTTTGCATAAATAAATTATCTCCACTTACAATACAATAACTTATTCATTTATTATCTATTTAAAATAAAAAATATCAAATTAATCTTCTTTTTATGATCTATAATTTAAGATGCATATTTCATAACTAAAATTATAAAAAATAAAAAAATACATTTCTACACTATAAAGTAGTGCATTTGTGTATTCTTATAAAACAAGCATCGTGACAATCTGCATTGAACGTATCATAACTCTCTCCATACTAAATATTTTTCAGTGTCATTCTTTTGTTGGAGACTACACTCTCATGATTTTTCAATGCTATATGGCGTGACTCCTAATCCATCCAGTGAAAGCAGTTTATTTATTGAAGTTGACGACTTGAGGAGAAATTTTCGTGCAAATTTGGAAGCAGAATCAATACTTTGTATGTTATGAAGCACTGCATTTGTATACTATGAAGCATTGCACTTGTACATTGAAGCAGTGTAGTTATAAGCTAAGAATTAATATATTATAAGTTAAATTTTGAAGCACACTATGAAGCAGTGCATTTGTACACTATGAAGTAGTGCGTTTGTACATTATTAAGTAACGTATTTGTATATTCTTATAAAATAAGCATCATGATAGTCTTCATTTAATACATCATAATTTTCTTCATACTTAATATTCTTAGTGCCATTTTTTGTTGGAAACTCGAATCTTTTGGCTTTCTAATGGTATATGCACGACTCTTAATTCATATCCAATGAAAGCAGTTTATACATTGAAGTTGACGGTTTTATCAGAACTTTTTATGTTAATTTTGAAACAGGAGCAGTACTTTGTACACTATATGAAGTAGTGTATTTATATATTGTGAAGCAGTGCATCTATACACTATGAAGCAGTGTACTTGTATATTCAACAAAACAGTGTATTTCTCTCTATAAATTCGTACTGCTTTATTATTACAATACATTGCTTTTTTTGTTTTTTTATATTTTTACGTATACAATATGCATCTTAAATTATAGATCATAAAAAGACGACCAATTTGTTATATTTTTATTTAAAATGAATAAGTTATTGTATTTTAAATGAAAACAATTTATTTATGAAACGCATCATAGTAGACTCAAAGTCACTAATGTTTTGTTTTCCAAAAATAATAGACAAGAAATTATTATTGGTAAGTGCAAATAGAAAATAGGCTCGCACGTTTCTCGGCAGACTCCGATTACGCACTTTTTTCACTTAAGGTCCAAACAAGTGTACATTTATCCCATTTTGAAAGCTCAAATGATTCACGAGACCGACTAACACTACATTAATCCTTAAAATTATGGGATTATTATATGAAAATTGAAATTGGTTGGATATGATTATCAGGCATTGCATGTGGGCCTTAAATGGTTTAATAGGATGAAATAAGGCAAAATAAGGTATACTAAGGAGCTGGAAGGGGCAAATCGAAGTCCTAATTGAAGTGTTTAGTGTCCGGAAATGTTAAGTGTTTAGTGATTGAGCTTAGTTCAGTGTCTCGAATTTTTAGTGTGTGTCTGAAACGGGACAGTGAGGGGGGGAGAGTGGGGCTGAGTGAGTAGAGGGGGAAACGGGACAGTAAGGGGGTGAAAGTCTATTGGAAAAAATTTTGTTTAGGAGGGAAGTTTTGTTAAGGGGAGGAAATTATCAGTTACATGTATTATCATATAAAAATTTATATTTATATTTATATAATTATTTTTTAATTAATTAATATAATTTTAATTTTAAAATTTTAAATTAAAATTTAAATTAAAAAATATGTATTTATTTACATAATATATTCATAATTAATGTTAAAATTTATAATAAATTATTTGTCTTATTTTGAAGTATGAAATAGATCAAAATTTAAAAGTTCTTGTGTATTTTTTTAATAATATATTTAATTTTAATAATTTTATTATTATTAAGTTAAATGCAACACTTTTAATTAGTGTTGCACATTGCAACAATATTATTCTCAAACAACACTACATTCATGTCTAATGCAATACATTTTTTACTAGTGTTGCAGAAGATCACAAGTGCGAGAGTTATTGCAACGCCATGGTTGCAACGCTTTACAAAAAGCATTGCATATGAGCACTTATGGCGTAGTGGAAATGAGACTATGTATGAAATGGTTTTGATATGATTATCGGGCATTGCATGTGTGTGGGTCTTAAATTGCAAATAAGGCAACATAAGGTAAACTATGGAGATCGAGACTAGCACTACATTAGGTTGACCTTAAATGGTTTACTAGGCTCAAAGTGACTAGTGATTTTCGTATCTCAAAAATAATAGATAAGATGTTATTATTGGTAAGTGCAGGATAGCCACTAGGCTTACCGAGCATCCACTAGGCTCACGAGCTGCTCAGTAGACTCCAATTGCGCACTTTTTTCGCTGAAGGCCAAAAAAGTGTACATTTTCCCCACTGGAACAGCTCAGATGACTCAAGGGACTGACTAGCATAGTCGCTAAAATTATGGGACTATTATATAAAATATATTGGATATGATTATCAGGCATTACGGGTGGATCTTGAATGGTGAAATAGGGTGGAATAAGACAAACTAACGTAAACTAAGGAAATCAAGACCTTCGTAACGCATCCCAATATGCTCAAACTGACTAGTGATTTTTCTTTCCTAAAAATAATAGACAAGATGTTACTATGGGTAAGTGCAGGGTAGCCACTGGACTCAGACGCCGCTTGGTAGACTCCAACTGCAAACTTTTTTCACTTGAGGTCCAAAGGCGTATATTTCTCCCACTGGGAAAGCTCGGATGGCTCAATAGACCAGCTAGCACTATATTTGTGGCTAAAATTATGGGATTATTATATGAAATTGGTTTATATGATTATCATGCATTGCAAGTAAGTCGTAAATCTTAAATGGTGAAATATGGTGAAATAAGGTAAAATAAGGTAAACTAAGGAGATTGAGACGTTCATAACGCATTATAGTAGACTCAAAGTGATTAGTGATTTTCGTTTCCAAAAAAGTAATAGACAAAAAGTTATTATTGGTAGGTGCAGAATAGCCACTAGGATACACGCAGCTCGATAGACTCCAATTACGCAGTGTTGACACTTAAGGTCCAAAACGTGTAAATTTATCCCGCTTTGAAAGCTCGGATGACTCAAGAGACCGACTAGCACTACTTTAGTCCCTATAATTATGGAACTATTATATGAAATGGATTTGATATGATTATGAGGCATTGGTGGTTGGCCTTTATTGGGTTGGAGATGAAATAAATTATAGTATATAAATTTATATAGAATAATAAGAAAATAGAGTATAAAATTTAGGAGGTGCTAACCGTAGATGGCTCAAAGTGGGATCCAAGCGAGATTCCATTTGTTATCTTATTGTCCATAATTATCACGCGTATAAAAGTATTAACATGTGTAAGGAGCTGTTTACTTATGACTTAATTAGTTTAATGGGTAAAATGTCTTATTCGCTCAGACGTTTGGAGGTGTTTACCTGTGGCTTAAGGGCTTATTCGTGCATACAAAAATGACTTATTCATTAAGCATGAAAAGGGGTGTTGTCCCCATTAAGACAAAAAATGACTCCCCTACCCCTAATTGAAAACCACACATTTATATATACAATATAAATAATTTAGGACAAAAAAGTGACTCATGTCCTCATTATATATACTCATTTATATATACAATATAAAAAAACTAAGTTTTAATATAAATGAATGTAATATATATTATTCATATATAAATAATATACATTATTAATTTATATATAATATTTGTTACTATATATTATTGTATAAATAAACTGTTGTATCTACAAAATATCATATATATTATGAATATATAAATAAATATTATATATTACTTATATATTAACATTTATTCATATGTATAATATTTATTATATATGTTCTTATCTATTTAAAATATATTTCTATATAAATATGTATTTTATATTATACGTATTATTTATATATGTATAAAATATTTTATATATTACTTACATACAGAATTGAATTATTTATGTATAATATTTTGTTTAAATTTAAATAATATATCTAGAAGATGAGTCAAATTTGATTTTTAATAATGTTTAAATTTGTCTACTTTGTGTTTGAATTTGACTACTTTGTGTTTGAACTTGACATCTTTGTATTTGAAACTGTATTTTTAAGTACTTTATGAATTTATGTTTTGATTTTTGGATTATATCATTTATATTGCTTAAAAAATAAACAACAGTTTATAAAACAACTTATAATTCATATTCAGGGGTAAATGTCTGTTATTCAGACAGTTTATTCAGATGAAAAAATAAACAACAACATCAATTTACCCAAACAGACACATTTATCCAAACAAACAAATTTACTCAGACAGACATAATTTATTCAGACAGACAAATTTAGTAAACAGCCCCGAAAATTTTTCAGGTGATTTTCCCAAGGGGTACCCCTAGGGGAAATGACCGAAAGTTGGAAATTTTGGACTCCGGTTCGTAATCCATATTTGATCACATAAAGTTATAGGTCTTCGAATAAGGTTTCTAACGCTTCGAGAATCGTCCCAATCGGATAAGTAACGAAGGAGATATGGTCAAAACAATTTCTGGTAAAAGTGAGGCCACGACGACGCAATTAGAAGAGACCCCCGATGAGCTTCTTTTTCCGACACATGCCACCATTTCGGCAAGTATCAAACATCTCACGTATGACCCGGTGGAGTTGAATACAAAACACAAGTCTGAAAAAAAAAAAGAATGTCGGTCACATCTTGGTGGAATGACACTTTTTCAATTTTTCTTTTTTCTTTTTCAAAATTTTGATCGTTATTTTATGGGGGTGAAATGATGTATTATCTCCCCATTTTTTTGTAAAATTTATCGGATAAATTAAATAGTTATATTATTTTTTATAATTTTTGATATAATCATTCACCTCATTATACAAATTAAATAGGCAGATAACTCTTTGTATTTTTAAAAAATGTACTGATTAACCCTTTGTATTTTATTTTGATGGTGAATTACTCCTTGTGGGTAAGGTGACAGGGGGCATAATCAACTCAAATAAACTCTAGAGCTCTTTGTTCTTAATTCAATTTTAAACTTTTTTTCACATTAAAATTAATAAAAAATATTTTTTTCGGCAGCAATATATTAATTAACCAGCTTTTCATCTAATTTTATCAAATAATTTTATTTTCTATCAACGTACTTTTTGGCTATCATTTATGGGTCATGAACTATAAATTAATCAACTTTCCGACTATCAATCATCTCTTAAACTTCCAACTAGTTTGTCAGCTTTCCTCAATCAAATGCGGCCTTAAACATTCAACTAGTTTCTCAAGAATTAAATATTTTTCGTCATTAAATTAATTAAATATTAAGTGAACTTCTTTTTCAAAAAAACTAGTTCCCAACATTTAGATGAGATATAAATAATCAGGATCGGCTGAAGCCCAAAATCAATAAAGCTAGGACTTTAGGCCACAAAAAAATTATTATAAAAAAAGCCCCAAATATTTTAAAAATAGGAAAAAAGAACATTTTTTAGAAAATAAAAAAAGTTATTAAAAATAAAAAGCGGCAGTGTGGGAGGCCAGATCTAGGTGGGAACCTGCGGTTGGATTTGGGGGTCAGGCGTGAGAATCACTTGGAACGACTCGCATGCGCGGTAGTTGAGGATATTTAAGAGCAGGATACACATCTCGCGATTTAACCGATAGCGATCTTGTGGAAATACATTATCCCGAGTCAGTGTAACTTGGGCATCGGTATCCAAAAAAAAAAAAAAAAAAGCCTCATTTTTAAGTTCCCTTTAAGCTACTGTGCCGGCACTGTAAATAATGTGATGTGGAGCTTAACCAGAAGAGACACATAGGCAATGAAGGAAAGTCTTAGCGCCTAAAGACAGAATTAGTCGGAGCTACGTGTGGAGATTTAACTCCGCTTCTAATTATAATATTAATACTTTTTCCTTCCCCTTTTTCTTTTTTTTTCTTCAAAAGCAATGAGTGGTTTTTGCCTAGACCTGGGACTTTTCAATGCCTGGTTGAAAAATCTAGAAATCGGAATCAAACCGCATAGTTTTTTTGCGGTTCGATTTTTCCAGTTTTTTTTATCCGAACCGTATATGAACCGGAACCGAATCGGAACCAATTTTGTATGATTTGGACGAAATATATTATATTATATTTTATTTTATTATAAATATATTATATTATTTTATATTATATTAATTATGTTAATAAGAATATATTATATTATATTATATTCTGATGGTCGGTTTCTCGGTTCGGTGCGGTTCGGACGGTTCCTTGCGGTTCAGATCGGTTCCTCTTTAAAACAGACAGGAACCGCGAACCGAACCGAACCGAATACTAACAGTACGAATCGAACCGAAAAAAAAAAATTATTGCTAGGAACCGAATCGAACCGTCGATTCCAATACGGTTCGAATCGATTCTACGATTCCCAGTTCCAAAAGTCCCAGCCCTATTTTTGCCTTCTTGGAGAAAGAAGTGCACATGAATTGTGAACAGCATTCTTTTGGTGAAAGAGTTGAAGGTGGGAAAGACTTGATAATCTTTCCACCGCTTAAAGTTTTAAAGGTTGGTATTTCATTTTAAAAATTTTCTTTTTAAGAAAGATTATATTTAATATTGTTTTTCCGCTTAAAAATTTGTATTTCATTTTAAAAAATTTATCTTTTTATAAAAGATTATATTTAATATTTTTATACAATCAAATAAAACAATTACAATAACATCACTTGATCTCCACCACACTTACCACTGATACTTTTTTTTCGATTCCAACCACATTCATCATCAATATTTACATAGATCAAACAGTCATGCTCACATAAATTGTTGTACTTTCACTCGATCTACTAATCGTTGACTGGGATAGAAAGTAGCAACCGAGCGAAACTAATTGGAAGTTGGAACCAGTGGCCTTAGCCCAGTAGCCGCATATCCTCCACTTTATGTGAGAGACCCAGGTTTGGGTTCCCTCGGTCGGGGACAAGAATCTATAGGGGTTATGACTCTTTAGTCTTTGATTAGGGAGAGACCCTGACTTCCTGGTAGAACAGATAAAAATTGAGGGTCTCAAGCGGCATCATGAGTGGCCTGATCTCGGGCGAACAATTTTTGGGGGACGACTTTATGTTCCTGTAGTTGATGATATTTAATCTGAAAAGCCATATCTCAAAACTAATTGACATTGAGAGGAGTAGTCCATGATTTTTATATATTGAATGCAAGACTTGTAATTATCTGATATGGGATTAATGCTTCAACACGCCTCCTCACGCGTAGCTGGAGTCAAGGCATACATCGTGGACTTTTTAGCAGGGTGGCGCGGAGATAGAACATTGTGGGTCGTTGTTCTCACACATATAAATAGTTTGCTCCGATATCATGTTAAAGTCTGAAATTCCATCTCAAAATCAATCGACAATAAAATGAGTAGCTTAAAATCTTTATGTATCGAACACAAAATTTATAATTACCCGGTATAAAATCAATACTTTAATATTAATAGTAGTTCTTAGCAACAATGCTGTCCCCAAAACAAATTTGAGTGTAAACTTAAAATCTCCCCAAGAAAAAATTAGTTCGAGGAGAGAAGAAATGTCATTAGTGCCTTTCCGCTTGTCATGATTGCAGATTCCTTTTTTAATTTGACCAACTTTTGGTGAATTTTTATATCAAGGACCCAATTTTTTCAATGTAAAATGATTTGAAAGCAATATAAGGTGTAGGTGAGACGAATCGACCAAAAATATTATAATATTTATTGATTTTATTTTTTGATATACTTATCAGGAACTCATAATATATTATAAATCCATATCTATGATATAAATAGCCAATATCGATAAGAAAATACAGGAAAAAGGAAAATATTTTATATTTACAGAAATTTTTTGAAATCATCAAAAAATAAATTTATCCAATTTTTAGACGACAGAATAGTTTTGGGTTCAAATATTTTTAGAAGTATTTAAGTCTTGAGTCTTTGATCGAGGAAGAGTTTTTTAGCTTATTTAAAAAGCCACTTCAACTACGCTATAAACTAAGCTATAAATTAATTGGAGTTTTTAGCCAAAAAGGTGTTTTTAAAAAATTTATTTGTCAAATAAGTGTAGTTTTAAAAATATTTATCAAATAGGTGTAGTTTCTGTTCCGGGAATTATTATTCCCGTGATATGTCTTACTTAATACTGATTGTAGATACATAGATGGAAAGTTCTAGATCCTTCTAGAGATAGTAGAATCCTATTAGATGTCTTACCTTATCTAGGAATCTTATATATGGAAGAACTCTCATTGTAATGCCTATATAAAGGCCCCTCTATCAGTGTTATGAATACAATTGATTGACTCGTATTTACAGTCTTTTACTTTCTCCTGAAACACGTTATGAAACACGTTATCAGCACGTAGTCCCCCAACTTGAGCAAGAAATTTTTCCTCTCCCGTTTTTTTTCTGAAAATTCCGAAAAAAAAATGAAAAATCGAACCCGGAGAAACGCTAGCCGCTCTCTTCCTCACGAACAGTGCAGTCGTACCAAAATCATGTTTCCCGATTCGTTAACCGTCGGATCGGTATGAAATTTTGACAGCTACTTCCCAACATAAATATGTGTATATTCAACGGTGGAGATTGGATTATGAGTAATATTGATTACTATCTCTGTCGCCGAACAGAAGCAGATTTTTACAAAGAAATTTGGAGATCCGTCCTCATCCAATACCGAGCTGCTGCACCGCCGCGCTCGAGTTCTTTTTCGGCCGATTATCAAGCCCAGTAGCCCTTTCCGGGCATTTCTCAACTCTCCATCTTTTCCTACTTAATGATTCATTTGTTCATTGATTTGTACACTTATGAATCTTACCATGTTTATGTTTTACGTGAATATAGGAAAATATGATGCTCATGATGATGTGCAAAATATGGAGAGAAGCCATATTTATTATCCCGTTCAAGGATCAAAGTAAATATGGAACCGAGTACCATGAAAATATGTTGCTCATATGGAGAGAAGCTCCCGTTCAAGGATCAAAGCAAATATGGAACCAAGTACCGGTAAAATTTTATTAAAGTTCCCGTTTTTCAATTCCTATCTTTTGGGAATTTTTTTTGGGGGAATTGGGTATTTGGGTTCTTTATCTCCCACGCTACTTTGCGGTGGATGAGACTATGAAATGTGGCATCACTCCCGTATGTCGAAGTAAATTGTGTTACGGTCGTGGGGGAGTCACGGATAATTGTTGGAAGTCGATATTTGTGGTTGTTGCATACACCACGTTTTGGGTGCGATTTGACGTCGCCGTTTTGTCGATTTTAAACTAACAATTGAATAAAATGAACATTGTCGGTAACGGTAAAGTTATGACTTGTTCATGATTAGTCACGGATTTGTGACGTACAAATGGGACAAACATCGATTACGGCAGATAAGTCGTGGTTAAAATTGATTTGTGACGGATTTTGTCACGTTGAATTGAGCGACCACCACGTTGGTCTTGACCCAATCCCATACTTGGAAAACTCCATCTTTCATCCTATTAAAATAAAATATTGCATGTGGGTGTAGTCATACACCGTCTCCTTGCAATATGATATATGAAAGAATGTACGAGTAATTCTCATGAATTTTAACATGTAAAACAATGGCATATTACGGTAAATACATGAATTTGTTGACCTCGATTATAGTTCGTATGACTATAGGTCCGAATACTTTTCTGAGTATTTGTAAAGGCATGTGCCTTATACATTTTTGACTATGTTTAGTCGATCTTATTGGATGGTCAAGACAAGTTGGTTATGGTATATTTATGTCTCATGGTTCAAAATGCTTAATATTGATGCACCGCGTTGCATCCATATAACATGGCTATTACGACGTATACTTGCAAAATGAGAATTAAAATACTTGGTTGATTTGATGCACTTTGATGGATTTTGTCTACACTTTGATCATGACTAGGCGCATCCTCCTTGGTATTTTTTATGCTTTGAAAGTTCAAACGGAATTAGTGGTTTTTAAACAGCCTTAGCTATACCGACATTCCTACTTTCTCTGCAAGCCTACCAAGTTGGAGTTACCGAAAGGATCATTAGTCGAGATAAGAAATCGAACACCCTGCTGCGTTTAAACGCACCTATGGATGTCATTGCCATGTTTTTGCATCAACACTTATGCCATTGGTTATGGTCTCAACTCTCAACCTTGTTTTCTCACTAAACTTGGTAAATACTAAAGCATCCAATTAAAATATGTACTGTGATCTGAGTTTAATGATCCATATAGTGCACAACCTATAGAAAGATACGGAAGTCTAGTTTCGAGAACATCTGACCGTTCATCCATAGCCTTCCTAACGAGGGAGTTATCGCTGTTTTCGTGAACAAAGGTCAAGCTGCGCGAAATTTTATTTCCAGCGATTGTGCTAACTTTTATCCCAACCAACTTGGTTCCCATCTTAGATTTGCAAGTGGTCTTATGACATATATTTTCAACCTTTTCTTGGCCGAATTTGCCATAGATGATGCAATTTTTGGTATGCATTGTACGCTAAAATATCATCTTTCAAATGTTGAAAAACAGTTTCTTTGGGGAAGCCCAAAATATGCACCCTTATAAGAAGGTCGAGCGTATGCATGGTAGTTTTACACCATGCTTGTGTCGTGATTTTGCTCCTTAGTCATATAATCTTTCCATATTATGCACTCAATATGATAGATCATTTTGATCGTATCTGGTATAAAATCTCTATGTTGTTAGAATGTTCGCTATGCTCATGTTTGCAAGCGAAATTGAGTACATATTAAGCTATTTCCAAAGAACGCAATATTTTTGGATTTCGTGTTATAAATCCATTGTGACTATGATGAGTAGGTCATCACAATCAATGAGCGGTATAATGCTCAAGTTGTTGAATATCGTATGGCGTTTTCTAGTCACATAGGTTCCGTAATTGAACCATGTTATGACTCGATGACATATATGCCAAAGTGTATCACTCATAGCATCTCATTATGATTTGTGAGAAATAAAATCTTATGCATCATTTGTATTGGATATGTGAAAAGGAAAAATAGTCATGAGTCAATATGGTCCGGCTTGCATCGGTTTTTGTAACCAGAAAATGTATTGAGACATTGACACATTTAGGCTTTAATAGTCCGGTGTTTGGACAGTTTGATGATCCATATACCACGGTGTAACGCCCCGATTTCGCATATACATTTATTGTGAATTATAGAAAACATTTCAATTTTATTGAATTAATGCCCGAATAATTTATCGTTTAATTCATTTTATTTCATGATAATGCAAATTTATTTATGTCATTATTATTCATGTCAAGTCATGTGATTCATGTCGTGTCATTTCTCATTTTATTTCATCGTGTTTCATGTCGTCATTTCTAGGCCCGAGTCAAATTTTAAGCGATATTAATCGTTATCCATAAGATTTCACAATCCATTTTAATTAATTTTAATCTATTCATTTTGGACCGGCTTAAGCCAAACCCATTGTAATATTCAGTCCAAATATTATAAGTCCATCAAGAACAATCCATTAACACTAATCATCTTAATTAACTTTCATCCAAGCTCAAATCCCCAGCCCAACGGCCCCAACCTGCAACCCTTTCCCACGATCAAAATTAGTGGGAAATCCACTTCTCAGTTGGAAGTTAACGGAAGTGGAGTGATGGACATCATGGGGAGGGAGTTATGCATCATGGGAGGGGTTAATTAATAATTTCTGATTAAATACCTCACTCTCAGCCGATCAAAACACACACATAAACACTGTGCAAATCTTATGCATATCATATCCTCATCTTCCTCACAAATTCACAAGAACTTGTCATCGACATTTTGTTGTCCAGAAATACACCACAAACATAAACAGGTAAACTTCAACCCAATCCCAATCCGAGTTATGTGAAAATCCATCAACTCAATTCATCAACAATTCCCCCGAACCTACATCCCAAATTCAGAAATCGAAATCATAACAACCATAACATCTTTGCTGTCTCCGGTCAGAGCACCCAGAGCCACCACGCCTGTTCAATCGGACCAAACCAGTCATATCACCCCATAACCAACCTTCTTCCTCGGCCAAATCCGAGCCGAGCCTGAAATCAACAATCAAATCCATCAACCAAATTTCAGGAACTCAAAACACTTTCAATTCTTCAGCCAATTGAGAATCAAAACCAAACGTACCTGGCCGGAATTAGACTTTTGCCGCGAGCTATCCGCTGGAGATCGCCGCTGCTGCATCGTCGCCGGACCTGCACCTCCAGACCTTACACCGCCGAACCATCAACACCATTTACAGGGTGTGTTTCTTCTTCTTCAATTCGTGAGTGCGTGTGTGCTTCATTTTTTTCGGCCGATGATGTACATGAGAGAGAGAGAGAGAGAGAGAGAGAGAGGACGATGAGAGGGAGTGAGAAATCGGGAGGAAAACAAAAAAGATAAGGGTTTCTGTCTGCCGACTTGCTCCTTGAAAATGGGTGTTATACCCCAGCTTTTCAGTCATTTCAATTTTAATCCCAGTTACTTTTGATTCTTGCCAATTAACTCAAATCAACTCTTTAATTTATTCAATTTCAGTTCTCAGATGTTTCTTTCTTTCAATTTTACTCCATTTCAGCCTTTGGTCCATTAATTCCAGCCCTATTTTTGGCACAAGCCATTAAATACGTATATTTCTCAAATAATATTCAATTTAAATTATGTCTTGTATTTTATCTTCAATTATAGTATAGTATTAATAATAAACTATTATCATTATTTGTAGATAATAACAAGAACTTACGGGCCTAGAATTATCGAGTCAAGCATTTCATCACATTCAAGTTCAGAACTGCAATTTTATCCAGGTGTGGGGATTTATTACGCTTTTGTTTATTTTAATTGCTTTATATATTGTCTCGTATGTGCACGTGAAATCAGTCAGAAGCACTTAAATGTGCAAATCAGTCAGAAGCACTTAAATGTGCAATCGATCGAAGCACTTAAATGTGCAAATCGATCGAAGCACTTAATTGTGCATAAAGCCTTCTGCCAGCCAGGCATCGAATTTATCACCATGTTGTTTATACTTGCTAATATATTTAGTAATTAACGTAGACATATTGCGTACTCTCCACACTGAGCGAGTTGGAAGCTCACCCCACTATTTAACCCCTTTCAGGTTGAGGAGCTCGATGTGGCATGCGATTGAGAGTGGGATGATCAAGCCTATGATTAGATGTTTATTTATTTAATATTATTTCTCTCAAACTATGTTTATGAACAAGTGTTCAATTTGTTTTATTTTTATGTCAAGGTATGTTTTGTTTTAACAATGACTCGAGAAGATTACTTGCAATTATTAAGTTTGTCTTTTTTTTAAATGTATTTCCGCTGCAAAATTTTTTACTTATTCTTCTTAAAATTAGAAGAATTATATTTTAGAAAAGTAGTCGCTACATAAGTGGTATCAGAGCGGGTCTACGATTTTGTAGACTCGTTAAAATGGTTTTTTTTTTCTAAACTGAAATTTTATTCTCGCAAGTAGTCAAATATTTTTAGCAATTATGATCATCCACCTCTGCCGCTCCACGTCGACTCCAAGGTACATTTATGATTATTCATTATGTGATAAATGCAGTTTGCCATATCAACCATGATTCATGCTTTAAAGATGCATCTTCAGTCTATTTTGTACATAAGAATTTTATGATAAAGTATTTGGGCATGAAATTGTTTTCTTATAAATTCATAAGTATATGTATGACATGCGAAAGTCATCATTGCTAGAAATCTCTGGTGCTCAACCTATAGATGCAGTGTAACTTTCCATTTTATTTCTCCCTCTCGTTGGGTAAGTACTGAAGGATCGTTGCGGGTGGTATGCCTTAGGATAATGGCAACTCGTGGACGTGGACGCCCAACTAACCGAAGTGCAGATAATCTCGGTGGTCAGAATGCTAACCTTGGTGGTGATGGAGGTCAGGATAACCACAATAATAATGTGCCAGCTCCTACTCAGGCACAAGTTGTGCAACAATTCCGGCGTTTCACCCCACCAACATTCAATGGTCGAGAAGGACCAGCTTTTGTTGACGAATGGTTCATGTCGCTCGAGCGCATCTTTGAGCTCATTGGGTGCACTTATGCGCAAATAATTCTTTGTGGCCAATATCAAATGGTGGAGAATGTTGGACGCTAGTGGATAAGCTACCGACGCTTGAGGCCGGCATCCGAGCGTGCATCATTGACTTGGTATCGGTTCAAGGAAATAGTGATGGAGCAATACTACCCCAGCATTACCGAGAGAAAATGAAGAGAGAGTTTTGGAATCTCGAACGAGGAAGAGAACTTGACGCTAGCCTGTATTTGATTAACTCGATGGATTTTGATGTGATCCTTAGTATGGACTGGCTCGATAGACATGATGCCGATATAAGCTGTCGTGAGAAGAAGGTAACATTGAGGTGTTCCGAAGGCGAGTCGATCACCTTTTATGGTACTAAGAGTAGGATAGTACCAAGAGTAATCACAGCCATGAAAGCACTGAGAGGTCTAAAGAAGGAGAAATGTCAGGGTTACTTGGTGAGTTTGGTCGACACTCGTACTAATGAGGTGTCCCCTACAGACATACTTATAGTACGAGAGTTTCTGGAAGTGTTTCCAGAAGATTTGCCGGGAGTCCCACCCGACCGACAAGTGGAGTTTAGCATTGATTTGGTCCCTGGGGCGGCCCCTACATCCAAAGCGCCATATAGAATGGCTCCGAAGGAACTTCAAGAATTGAAGGTCCAGATTCAAGAGCTACTGGAGCTCGGATTTGTTCGTCCTAGCGTGTCACCCTGGGGTGCACCAGTACTATTTGTAAGAAAGAAATATGGGTCACTTTGGATGTGTATAGATTACAGAGAACTGAATCGACTCACGGTGAAGAACAAGTACCCACTACCGAGAATCGCAGATCTTTTCGATCAGTTGAGGGGAGCCGGAATCTTTTCGAAGATTGATTTACGGTCGGGGTACCACCAACTGAAGATTAGGGAGTGTGACATTCCCAAGATGGCTTTCAGAACTCGTTATGGACATTTTGAATTTGTAGTGATGCCTTTTGGTCTGAGTAATGCACGAACAGTCTTTATGGATTTGATGAACAGGGTGTTCCAGCCTTACTTGGATAAGTTCCTAATCGTCTTTATAGATGACATCTTGGTGTATTCTAAGGATAAGGAACAACACCAAGAACATTTGAGGATTACATTGGAGACACTTCGCAAGGATAAGTTGTATGCTAAATTCAAGAAATGTGAGTTTTGGTTAAACAGAGTTGGATTCCTTGGACATGTGGTGATTTCAAAAGGAATTGAGGTTGATCCCGATAAAGTTGTAGCAGTGAGTAGTTGGGGAATACCCAAGAATGCGAGCGAAGTCCGCAGCTTTCTGGGCCTTGCTCGTTATTATAGGAGATTTATCGAAGGATTTTCGAAAATCACCACTCCTATGTCCCAGTTAACAAGGAAAGGCGTGAGGTTTGAATGGAACAACAAGTGCGAGGAAAGTTTTCAAGAGTTGAAAAGGAGACTAACCTCGGCACCAGTATTAACGATTCCTGATTCGACGGAAGACTTTGTTATTTATAGTGATGTCTCAAAGCGGGGGTTGGGTTGTGTTCTGATGCAACATGGTAAAGTAGTAGCCTATGCATCGAGACAGCTTAAACCACATGAGTTGAACTATCCAATGCATGATCTGGAGTTGGCTGTTGTAGTACATGCGCTGAAGATTTGGCGTCACTATCTCTACGGAGGGAAGTGTGAGATATACACTGACCATAAAAGTTTGAAGTATCTTTTCACATAGAAGGACCTTAATATGAGACAAAGGCGATGGTTAGAATTGGTGAAGGACTATGATTGTATTATTCATTCCCATCCGGGTAAGGCTAATGTGGTAGCTGATGCCTTGAGTCGGAAGACTAGAGACGAGTTAGCTTGCTTGACCGATCAAGAGAGTTTGATAAAGGAGTTCTCCCAGTTGAGGATTGAGGTAGTTGAGTCTTCAAAGAGTTCGAGAGCAATCCTATCATCTTTGGTCTTGCAACCAAATTTGAGGGATAAGATTAAGGAGGCTCAACCACGGGATAAGTTCTTGTGCAAGATGAAGGACGAGCACAAGTTGGGAGTATTGAGAAATTTGCCGTTGCCGCAGACGATGTTTTGACTTATGATGGGAGGTTATGTGTTCCTAAGGATCCATCCCTTAGGAAGCAAATCCTTGAAGAAGCTCACAATGCACCATACTCCGCTCACCCGGGAGGTACAAAGATGTACCACGACCTGAAGAAGTTCTTTTGGTGGAGAGGAATGAAACGGGACATTGGTGTATTTGTGGAAAGGTGTATGATATGTCAGCAGGTGAAGGCATAACACCAACGGCCAGGAGGTTTACTTCAACCGTTAGAAATCTCAGAATGGAAATGGGAGCATATCACAATGGATTTCGTGGTTGGTCTGCCACGAACAGTGAGGAAGCACGATGCTATCTGGGTGATAGTAGATCGCTTAACGAAGTCATCTCACTTTCTACCTGTGAGGATGACTTATAGTATGGAACAATATGCCCAGATTTATATCCGAGAGATTTTGAGGCTATATGGTGTTCCAGTATCGATCGTATCGGATAGAGATCCGTGATTTACGTCGAAATTTTGGAAGAGTCTTCAGAGTGCTTTGGGCACTAAGTTGAATTTCAGTACTGCATATCATCCGCAAACCGATGGTCAATCTGAGCGGACTATCAAGACACTTGAAGATTTGTTGAGGGCGTATGTTCTTGATACTGGTGAGAATTGGGAGAATATTTTGCCGTTAGTGGAGTTTGCTTATAACAATAGTTACCAAGCAACTATACAAATGGCCCCATATGAGGCTCTGTACGGAAGGAAATGTCGATCGCCCCTTTATTAGAGTGAGGTTGGAGAAGGAAAAATTTTGAGTCCAGAATTGATCGAGCAGACTGTAGAGAAGATAGCCGAGATCAGAAGCATAATTAAGACTTCCCAGGATCGGCAGAAGTCTTATGCTGATAAACGAAGGAAAGATATCCAATTTGAGATTGGAGAGAAGGTGTTCTTGAAGGTAGCACCTATGAAAGGAGTAATACGATTCGGTAAGAAGGGAAAGCTACAGCCTCGTTATATCGGACCTTTTGAGATTTTAGGTCGTGTTGGTGATCTTGCTTATAGTTTGGCATTGCCGATGGAATTATCAGGAGTGCACAATGTCTTTCACGTCTCCATGCTGAGAAAATACGTACATGATCCTGGTCATGTATGCAATTTCAAAGAGTTGCATGTAGCCAAGAATCTGACTTATGAGGAGATACCTATAGCTATTTTGGAGCGTAAGGTACACCAGTTACGAGATAAAGAGGTTAAATTGGTGAAAGTTCAATGGAGTCGTCATGGACTAAATGTGGCAACTTGGGAACGTGAAGAGGAGATCCGTTCTAAGTATCCAACATTCATTTTTCAAGGTATGTAACTTAATTTCCGAGGACGAAGATTTGTTAAAGGAGGGTAGGTTGTAACGCCCCGATTTCGCATATACATTTATTGTGAATTATAGAAAACATTTCAATTTTATTGAATTAATGCCCGAATAATTTATCGTTTAATTCATTTTATTTCATGATAATGCAAATTCATTTATGTCATTATTATTCATGTCAAGTCATGTGATTCATGTCATGTCATTTCTCATTTTATTTTATCGTGTTTCATGTCGTCATTTCCAGGCCCGAGTCAAATTTTAAGCGATATTAATCGTTATCCATAAGATTTCACAATCCATTTTAATTAATTTTAATCTATTCATTTTGGACCGGCTTAAGCCAAACCCATTGTAATATTCAGCCCAAATATTATAAGTCCATCAAGAACAATCCATTAACACTAATCATCTTAATTAACTTTCATCCAAGCCCAAATCCCCAGCCCAACGGCCCCAACCTGCAACCCTTTCCCACGATCAAAATTAGTGGGAACTCCACTTCTCAGTTGGAAGTTAACGGAAGTGGAATGGACATCATGGGGAGGGAGTTATGCATCATGGGAGGGGTTAATTAATAATTTCTGATTAAATACCTCACTCTCAGCCGATCAAAACACACACATAAACACTGTGCAAATCTTATGCATATCATATCCTCATCTTCCTCACAAATTCACAAGAACTTGTCATCGACATTTTCTTGTCCAGAAATACACCACAAACATAAACAGGTAAACTTCAACCCAATCCCAATCCGAGTTATGTGAAAATCCATCAACTCAATTCATCAACAATTCCCCCGAACCTACATCCCAAATTCAGAAATCGAAATCATAACAACCATAACATCTTTGCTGTCTCCGGTCAGAGCACCCAGAGCCACCACGCCTGTTCAATCGGACCAAACCAGTCATATCACCCCATAACCAACCTTCTTCCTCGGCCAAATTCGAGCCGAGCCTGAAATCAACAATCAAATCCATCAACCAAATTTCAGGAACTCAAAACACTTTCAATTCTTCAGCCAATTGAGAATCAAAACCAAATGTACCTGGCCGGAATTAGACTTTTGCCGCGAGCTATCCGCTGGAGATCGCCGCTGCTGCATCGTCGCCGGACCTGCACCTCCAGACCTTACACCGCCGAACCATCAACACCATTTACAGGGTGTGTTTCTTCTTCTTCAATTCGTGAGTGCGTGTGTGCTTCATTTTTTCCAGCCGATGATGTACATGAGAGAGAGAGAGAGAGAGAGAAAGAGAGGACGATGAGAGGGAGTGAGAAATCGGGAGGAAAACAAAAAAGATAAGGGTTTCTGTCTGCCGACTTGCTCCTTGAAAATGGGTGTTATACCCCAGCTTTTCAGTCATTTCAATTTTAATCCCAGTTACTTTTGATTCTTGCCAATTAACTCAAATCAACTCTTTAATTTATTCAATTTCAGTTCTCAGATGTTTCTTCCTTTCAATTTTACTCCATTTCAGCCTTTGGTCCATTAATTCCAGCCCTATTTTTGGCACAAGCCATTAAATACGTATATTTCTCAAATAATATTCAATTTAAATTATGTCTTGTATTTTATCTTCAATTATAGTATAGTATTAATAATAAACTATTATCATTATTTGTAGATAATAACAAGAACTTACGGGCCTAGAATTATCGAGTCAAGCATTTCATCACATTCAAGTTCAGAACTGCAATTTTATCCAGGTGTGGGGATTTATTACGCTTTTGTTTATTTTAATTGCTTTATATATTGTCTCGTATGTGCACGTGAAATCGATCGAAGCACTTAAATGTGCAAATCGACTGAAGCACTTAAATGTGCAATCGATGAAGCACTTAAATGTGCAATCGATCAAGCACTTAATTGTGCATAAAGCCTTCGGGCTAGCCGACGGGCATCAGAATTTATCAGTTATGTTGTTTATACTTGCTAATATATTTAGTAATTAACGTAGACATATTGCGTACTCTCCACACTGAGCGAGTTGGAAGCTCACCCCACTATTTAACCCCTTTCAGGTTGAGGAGCTCGATGTGGCATGCGATTGAGAGTGGGATGATCAAGCCTATGATTAGATGTTTATTTATTTAATATTATTTCTCTCAAACTATGTTTATGAACAAGTGTTCAATTTGTTTTATTTTTATGTCAAGGTATGTTTTGTTTTAACAATGACTCGAGAAGATTACTTGCAATTATTAAGTTTGTCTTTTTTTTAAATGTATTTCCGCTGCAAATTTTTTTACTTATTCTTCTTAAAATTAGAAGAATTATATTTTAGAAAAGTAGTTGCTACATAAGTGGTATCAGAGCGGGTCTACGATTTTGTAGACTCGTTAAAATGGTTTTTTTTTTTCTAAACTGAATTTTTATTCTCGCAAGTAGTCAAATATTTTTAGCAATTATGATCATCCACCTCTGCCGCTCCACGTCGACTCCAAGGTACATTTATGATTATTCATTATGTGATAAATGCAGTTTGCCATATCAATCATGATACATGCTTTAAAGATGCATCTTCAGTCTATTTTGTACATAAGAATTTTATGATAAAGTATTTGGGCATGAAATTGTTTTCTTATAAATTCATAAGTATATGTATGACATGCGAAAGTCATCATTGCTAGAAATCTCTGGTGCTCAACCTATAGATGCAGTGTAACTCTCCATTTTATTTCTCTCTCTCGTTGGGTAAGTACTGAAGGATCGTTGCGGGTGGTATGCCTTAGGATAATGGCAACTCGTGGACGTGGACGCCCAGCTAACCGAAGTGCAGATAATCTCGGTGGTCAGAATGCTAACCTTGGTGGTGATGGAGGTCAGGATAACCACAATAATAATGTGCCAGCTCCTACTCAGGCACAAGTTGTGCAACAATTCCGGCGTTTCACCCCACCAACATTCAATGGTCGAGAAGGACCAGCTTTTGTTGACGAATGGTTCATGTCGCTCGAGCGCATCTTTGAGCTCATTGGGTGCACTTATGCGCAAATAATTCTTTGTGGCCAATATCAAATGGTGGAGAATGTTGGACGCTAGTGGATAAGCTACCGGCGCTTGAGGCCGGCATCCGAGCGTGCATCATTGACTTGGTATCGGTTCAAGGAAATAGTGATGGAGCAGTACTACCCACAACATTACCGAGAGAAAATGGAGAGAGAGTTTTGGAATCTCGAACGAGGAAGAGAACTTGACGCTAGCCTGTATTTGATTAACTCGATGGATTTTGATGTGATCCTTAGTATGGACTGGCTTGATAGACATGATGCCGATATAAGTTGTCGTGAGAAGAAGGTAACATTGAGGTGTTCCGAAGGCGAGTCGATCACCTTTTATGGTACTAAGAGTAGGATAGTACCAAGAGTAATCACAGCCATGAAAGCACTGAGAGGTCTAAAGAAGGAGAAATGTCAGGGTTACTTGGTGAGTTTGGTCGACACTCGTACTAATGAGGTGTCCCCTACAGACATACCTATAGTACGAGAGTTTCTGGATGTGTTTCCAGAAGATTTGTCGGGAGTCCCACCCGACCGACAAGTGGAGTTTAGCATTGATTTGGTCCCTGGGGCGGCCCCTACATCCAAAGCGCCATATAGAATGGCTCCGAAGGAACTTCAAGAATTGAAGGTCCAGATTCAAGAGCTACTGGAGCTCGGATTTATTCGTCCTAGCATATCACCCTGGGGTGCACCAGTACTATTTGTAAGAAAGAAATATGGGTCACTTTGGATGTGTATAGATTACAGAGAACTGAATCGACTCACGGTGAAGAACAAGTACCCACTACCGAGAATCGCAGATCTTTTCGATCAGTTGAGGGGAGCCGGAACCTTTTCGAAGATTGATTTACGGTCGGGGTACCACCAACTGAAGATTAGGGAGTGTGACATTCCCAAGATGGCTTTCAGAACTCGTTATGGACATTTTGAATTTGTAGTGATGCCTTTTGGTCTGAGTAATGCACGAACAGTCTTTATGGATTTGATGAACAGGGTGTTCCAACCTTACTTGGATAAGTTCCTAATCGTCTTTATAGATGACATCTTGGTGTATTCTAAGGACAAGGAACAACACCAAGAACATTTGAGGATTACATTGGAGACACTTCGCAAGGAGAAGTTGTATGCTAAATTCAAGAAATGTGAGTTTTGGTTAAACAGAGTTGGATTCCTTGGACATGTGGTGATTTCAAAAGGAATTGAGGTTGATCCCGATAAAGTTGTAGCAGTGAGTAGTTGGGGAATACCCAAGAATGCGAGCGAAGTCCGCAGCTTTCTGGGCCTTGCTGGCTATTATAGGAGATTTATCGAAGGATTTTCGAAAATCACCACTCCTATGTCCCAGTTAACAAGGAAAGGCGTGAGGTTTGAATGGAACAACAAGTGCGAGGAAAGTTTTCAAGAGTTGAAAAGGAGACTAACCTCGGCACCAGTATTAACGATTCCTGATTCGACGGAAGACTTTGTTATTTATAGTGATGCCTCAAAGCGGGGGTTGGGTTGTGTTCTGATGCAACATGGTAAAGTAGTAGCCTATGCATCGAGACAACTTAAACCACATGAGTTGAACTATCCAATGCATGATCTGGAGTTGGCTGCTGTAGTACATGCGCTGAAGATTTGGCGTCACTATCTCTACGGAGGGAAGTGTGAGATATACACTGACCATAAAAGTTTGAAGTATCTTTTCACATAGAAGGACCTTAATATGAGACAAAGGCGATGGTTAGAATTGGTGAAGGACTATGATTGTATTATTCATTCCCATCCGGGTAAGGCTAATGTGGTAGCTGATGCCTTGAGTCGGAAGACTAGAGACGAGTTAGCTTGCTTGACCGATCAAGAGAGTTTGATAAAGGAGTTCTCCCAATTGAGGATTGAGGTAGTTGAGTCTTCAAAGAGTTCGAGAGCAATCCTATCATCTTTGGTCTTGCAACCAAATTTGAGGGATAAGATTAAGGAGGCTCAACCACGGGATAAGTTCTTGTGCAAGATGAAGGACGAGCACAAGCTGGGAGTATTGAGAAATTTGCCGTTGCCGCAGACGATGTTTTGACTTATGATGGGAGGTTATGTGTTCCTAAGGATCCATCCCTTAGGAAGCAAATCCTTGAAGAAGCTCACAATGCACCATACTCCGCTCACCCGGGAGGTACAAAGATGTACCACGACCTGAAGAAGTTCTTTTGGTGGAGAGGAATGAAACGGGACATTGGTGTATTTGTGGAAAGGTGTATGATATGTCAGCAGGTGAAGGCAGAACACCAACGGCCAGGAGGTTTACTTCAACCGTTAGAAATATCAGAATGGAAATGGGAGCATATCACAATGGATTTCGTGGTTGGTCTGCCACGAACAGTGAGGAAGCACGATGCTATCTGGGTGATAGTAGATCGCTTAACGAAGTCATCTCACTTTCTACCTGTGAGGATGACTTATAGTATGGAACAATATGCCCAGATTTATATCCGAGAGATTTTGAGGCTACATGGTGTTCCAGTATCGATCATATCGGATAGAGATCCGTGATTTACGTCGAAATTTTGGAAGAGTCTTCAGAGTGCTTTGGGCACTAAGTTGAATTTCAGTACTGCATATCATCCGCAAACCGATGGTCAATCTGAGCGGACTATCAAGACACTTGAAGATTTGTTGAGGGCGTATGTTCTTGATACTGGTGAGAATTGGGAGAATATTTTGCCGTTAGTGGAGTTTGCTTATAACAATAGTTACCAAGCAACTATACAAATGGCCCCATATGAGGCTCTGTACGGAAGGAAATGTCGATCGCCCCTTTATTAGAGTGAGGTTGGAGAAGGAAAAATTTTGGGTCCAGAATTGATCGAGCAGACTGTAGAGAAGATAGCCGAGATCAGAAGCAGAATTAAGACTTCCCAGGATCGGCAGAAGTCTTATGCTGATAAATGAAGGAAAGATATCCAATTTGAGATTGGAGAGAAGGTGTTCTTGAAGGTAGCACCTATGAAAGGAGTAATACGATTCGGTAAGAAGGGAAAGCTACAGCCTCGTTATATCGGACCTTTTGAGATTTTAGGTCGTGTTGGTGATCTTGCTTATAGTTTGGCATTGCCGATGGAATTATCAGGAGTGCACAATGTCTTTCACGTCTCCATGCTGAGAAAATACGTACATGATCCTGGTCATGTATGCAATTTCAAAGAGTTGCATGTAGCCAAGAATCTGACTTATGAGGAGATACCTATAGCTATTTTGGAGCGTAAGGTACACCAGTTACGAGATAAAGAGGTTAAATTGGTGAAAGTTCAATGGAGTCGTCATGGACCAAATGTGGCAACTTGGGAACGTGAAGAGGAGATCCGTTCTAAGTATCCAACATTCATTTTTCAAGGTATGTAACTTAATTTCCGAGGACGAAGATTTGTTAAAGGAGGGTAGGTTGTAACGCCCCGATTTCGCATATACATTTATTGTGAATTATAGAAAACATTTCACTTTTATTGAATTAATGCCCGAATAATTTATCGTTTAATTCATTTTATTTCATGATAATGCAAATTCATTTATGTCATTATTATTCATGTCAAGTCATGTGATTCATGTCATGTCATTTCTCATTTTATTTCATCGTGTTTCATGTCGTCATTTCCAGGCCCGAGTCAAATTTTAAGCGATATTAATCGTTATCCATAAGATTTCACAATCCATTTTAATTAATTTTAATCTATTCATTTTGGACCGGCTTAAGCCAAACCCATTGTAATATTCAGCCCAAATATTATAAGTCCATCAAGAACAATCCATTAACACTAATCATCTTAATTAACTTTCATCCAAGCCCAAATCCCCAGCCCAACGGCCCCAACCTGCAACCCTTTCCCACGATCAAAATTAGTGGGAAATCCACTTCTCAGTTGGAAGTTAACGGAAGTGGAGTGATGGACATCATGGGGAGGGAGTTATGCATCATGAGAGGGGTTAATTAATAATTTCTGATTAAATACCTCACTCTCAGCCGATCAAAACACACACATAAACACTGTGCAAATCTTATGCATATCATATCCTCATCTTCCTCACAAATTCACAAGAACTTGTCATCGACATTTTCTTGTCCAGAAATACACCACAAACATAAACAGGTAAACTTCAACCCAATCCCAATCCGAGTTATGTGAAAATCCATCAACTCAATTCATCAACAATTCCCCCGAACCTACATCCCAAATTCAGAAATCGAAATCATAACAACCATAACATCTTTGTTGTCTCCGGTCAGAGCACCCAGAGCCACCACGCCTGTTCAATCGGACCAAACCAGTCATATCACCCCATAACCAACCTTCTTCCTCGGCCAAATCCGAGCCGAGCCTGAAATCAACAATCAAATCCATCAACCAAATTTCAGGAACTCAAAACACTTTCAATTCTTCAGCCAATTGAGAATCAAAATCAAACGTACCTGGCCGGAATTAGACTTTTGCCGCGAGCTATCCGCTGGAGATCGCCGCTGCTGCATCGTCGCCGGACCTGCACCTCCAGACCTTACACCGCCGAACCATCAACACCATTTACAGGGTGTGTTTCTTCTTCTTCAATTCGTGAGTGCGTGTGTGCTTCATTTTTTTCGGCCGATGATGTACATGAGAGAGAGAGAGAGAGGACGATGAGAGGGAGTGAGAAATCGGGAGGAAAAAAAAAAGATAAGGGTTTCTGTCTGCCGACTTGTTCCTTGAAAATGGGTGTTATACCCCAGCTTTTCAGTCATTTCAATTTTAATCCCAGTTACTTTTGATTCTTGCCAATTAACTCAAATCAACTCTTTAATTTATTCAATTTCAGTTCTCAGATGTTTCTTTCTTTCAATTTTACTCCAATTCAGCCTTTGGTCCATTAATTCCAGCCCTATTTTTGGCACAAGCCATTAAATACGTATATTTCTCAAATAATATTCAATTTAAATTATGTCTTGTATTTTATCTTCAATTATAGTATAGTATTAATAATAAACTATTATCATTATTTGTAGATAATAACAAGAACTTACGGGCCTAGAATTGTCGAGTCAAGCATTTCATCACATTCAAGTTCAGAACTGCAATTTTATCCAGGTGTGGGGATTTATTACGCTTTTGTTTATTTTAATTGCTTTATATATTGTCTCGTATGTGCACGTGAAATCGATCGAAGCACTTAAATGTGCAATCGATCGAAGCACTTAAATGTGCAATCACCAAGCACTTAAATGTGCAAATCACGAAGCACTTAATTGTGCATAAAGCCTTCTGCTAGGCGACGGCATCGAATTTATCAGTCATGTTGTTTATACTTGCTAATATATTTAGTAATTAACGTAGACATATTGCGTACTCTCCACACTGAGCGAGTTGGAAGCTCACCCCACTATTTAACCCCTTTCAGGTTGAGGAGCTCGATGTGGCATGCGATTGAGAGTGGGATGATCAAGCCTATGATTAGATGTTTATTTATTTAATATTATTTCTCTCAAACTATGTTTATGAACAAGTGTTCAATTTGTTTTATTTTTATGTCAAGGTATGTTTTGTTTTAACAATGACTCGAGAAGATTACTTGCAATTATTAAGTTTGTCTTTTTTTTAAATGTATTTTGGCTGCAAATTTTTTTACTTATTCTTCTTAAAATTAGAAGAATTATATTTTAGAAAAGTAGTCGCTACACACGGTATCGTCATGGACATCATTTTCTTTGAACAAAGAAACTAGTTGGATCAAAGACACCAAAGTACGTTGGTGGAGTCATGAGCAGGGCTCATGACCGATGATGATATTTATGTCATCCGCGTCTTGTTTTTATAAACATGTGTGACGCCAAAGACCCCCCCCAATGATCCTTCTTAGCCATGTTCATTGATTTAAGCCTATTCTTTGGCACGATTAGGAGATGACACCCTCCCATGCTAAAGAGAATAATGTAGCAACTCGCATAAGCATGGTGCTGAGTCCTCCCTTTTCACCGAGTCCTTATACATACATGATCATAAGTATTAGCCTGGGTGGATTATGATGCTATGATGGTGTTCACAAATGGTCGTACTCAAGTAATAACATTTATATGTTATGGGGTTTCTTTGACAATGATTGATAAGTTGATGAAACCTGAGTTTATGGTTGTCCAACTTGCGGACCAGTCATTGTAAAGGTCGTTTCACCCACTTTTAGACTAAGTCTTAAAGTGAACATTAACGAGTACTTCCTAACATCCAAGGCAACCTTCTCACAAATTTTGGTGGCATTTGGAGACTTGGAAGGAGGTGAAACACTTAAATGAAGTTTTCACATACCACCAGCCGTCCTATCAACCAGTTCGATATCATTTCGACCGGTTTCTGACCACAAAGTTGATGGTTTTGGAATCCCAACACCCGTTTATACATGATCACAAAATTTTGAGGTATTTGGGGCTGGTGAAGGGAGTGAACTCTTCAAGAAAGCACTAGAGGTTCGATAAAACCAACGGCCTATCATCGGTTCCATCGTTTCTTTATGTTCCATCCGGTGGTGCATGGTGGTGGTTTTGTTGGATTCTCAAGACCAGTAGATACGGTTATGTAGCATCAGTTAACATGTCATATTCACCTATACCTATCATCATTCAAATTCTTAGTTACAAGTGTAACCATATGTATTTTGTTAACTGTATTGTGTTAACACTGAAAACCTTTATCGTCCACATGTTCATGTGCCAAAGTGCGTTACCACAACGCATTATGGTGGGTTATAAATGATGAATATGACATGCGCTTTCACTCATAGTCCGTTTAAAATATACCTTGGCTGACAATCTCGTAAGTCACTTTGATGAGCCAGTCTTCCCGTCGTTAGGGGGAGATGCGAACAATCATGTTCGAGTAGAACGACTTGGAATTGTCGTAGTTTATCCCTACTGTGCCTCACCAAGTTCCCTAAACTGACGAGATTAAATACATTCTGCAAACATGTCTGCAAGGATTGCGTCCGGTCATGGATGTTCGTCACCTATGAATAGTGATATGGTAACACCACAAATTGTGGTAGATGGTGTTACTAGGCCGTGGATCGAGATGCCACTTGGTTCGATAAATACTCTCGCTAAGAATGTATGCGAGTTTGGTACATGAAACTTGATCATATGATCAAATGAACTCATGCGTCTCATGTGATTCTGGATTATAGTCATTATTGGGGGACGCCTCAATGAATGCCAATTCATAAAGAGTACTCTATGACTAAATCCGGTTCATGAGGGCATGGATGTGAGTTTAATCGAACTATACGTCGTTGAAAATCTACAACGTTGTAGCTTTGGCCTAAAAATGAAAATATATGCGACTCGAGTATGAACAAAGTGATAGCCCTTTGTTGAAGTGGTGCCGACACTCCAAAGATAAGATCTATCCGTATATTTTGTTAAAGCGAGTGAGTGAAGGAGTTAAACTCACCTCATGGCGCGATGTTTCTCATGAATGCACTGGAATAGACTACGATGGCACGAAACTTACACTACACCATATATGAGTTTCAGCAACACCTGAAAAACTGTGTTCAAAAGTCCAAAAAGTGTTGCTGAAGGCAAAAAAATAGGCTACGGCTACACTTTGACCAAATTTGAAGGTGTTACAAAAACGGCCGCAACCATAGGGGTCTAAGGTAACACTTTTCTTGTTTTCGGTAACATGTGAAAAAAGTGTAACAATAGACCCCTATGCCAACACTTTTTTTGTCTGTGCCTACACTAGATTTTGTGTTGCTGTAGACTTAAGGCCACACTTTTATATATTTAGTGACACAAATGTTTGTGTAGCTGTAGACCTATGCTAACACTCATGAGGTCTAATGTAACATTAAATTGTGAAACACTTTGACATATTTACCAACAACTTTAACACTATGGCTACACTTATATATGAACAGTTCTAACTTTTGCCAACACACTTTTAATCTTTGCCAACACAATTTTTATATTTTGCTAACAGTAAGAATTACAAATTAGAGTCTATAGCTACATTTTTGCAGATTTTTACCAATATTTTTTATGGTAAAAAGCAACATGTTATATTGGAAAATAGATATTACCATAAAACAGTCGATGCCATTAATGTCAACCATAACAACATCCAAAATACATGACTACCAAATATTCAATCCATAATCAAACAGCCAAATGCACTTACATAACCCAACATCCAAAATCTAACTTAAAATGCCATTCAACAATTAGCTTAAGTACTATTTAATAGCTAAGAACAAGTTACCATCGTAATCCATAAATATAACAAAACTACTTGAGTCACTCGGATAACATAAATATAAAATGATGAGATCAGTCAAGGAGTGACATTGTCATCCCCATAGGACTCCTCGACTGATTTCCGAGAGTCATCAATCTTTAAGTTCAAATCTAGATTCTTCTCAGCCAACATTTTCATCATTTCTCGAACTTTTTGGTCAATTTTTTCATTCATATCTTGTTGAAGTTGAGCCCTGATCTTAGCCGTTAGGTCCACCACGCATCGATCAAAGAACTTGAACGGATGGTGATGCTGAAGACTTCGACTTTAGTTCCTTTTTCTGAATAAGTCTCCCAATTATGATCTCCACACATGCACCAAAATATGGTCTCCTATAATCTCCATGTTAGTCAAGTGGATTTGTAGTATAACAATACGTAATTATATTATCACATAAGAAATACTTAATTCCTAAGAATGTAGAATTATATTATCGTTATAAAAATACATATACTAGATAAGATATGTCGTAAAACAAACACTCCAAAGATCAAATAACGCTTGGTAATGTGATCATGGAAAACTAGAAGAGTGATATGAATGCACTTTAAATTATTTTTCTTTTCAAACAATAAAACAAATGGAGCTCTCAAGATCCTGATTGTATGTTTGAACAATAAGCAAAAATAGCATTGCCTTGTTCAAGGAAACAAGAAGTCGTAAGGGAAAAAGAAGAAAAAACAAATCTTAATATGCCAAAAATGCAAACAAAAATGTATTACCTTGTAGGCTTTTTCAAAATATATATATTCACAAATTCAGCTTCCCAACGATGCAAATTTTTGAATCACCATTGAATCCCGCCTACACAATAAAGTCCAATATATCTAAAACTCATATTAAAATCTCATATTAAAACTTTAACTCGTTAAAAAAACTTGTACCGTAACCCAGCAATGTAAGAATAAAATATTCCAAGAAACCAAAGTAGGGATCCTGATTTTACAAGATCCTCCTAAAAAAGTACCTTAAAATCTGTAATGTATACCTGAAAGACAAGGCCAATCAGTTGCAGAATTCCCCAAAGATCTCAAGAAACCAACCTTTTTATTTAACTCCTTCACAACAATTGTTGTACTTGTATCATCTTTTTGACAAACACAATGCTACAATAGCTTCTTCACTAGCATACAAACCCATATAAACACAAACTCTTGCATTTTTCTCCCACCCCAAAAATTATATTAATTTCATCGATATTTACCCGAGCAAATAGCATACAAACAGCAAATAGCTTATCTAACACTACGCTCTTTACAAGGAGATGCTCATATAGTATATATATCAAGACGGGTGGTTTAGTTGTTAGAATGTTGGTAGACAGCTATAGTGTTACGGCACGCTATGAATGCGTGTGTTGCAACATTTAACAACTGGTAAGTGGTTGTTCATGATTTCAAACTACATGTTCCAAACCACAAATGTTTGCATTTCGAACAAAGCTTAAAAGTCATAACTTAAATAAAGTATTGCTTAAACGTCATGTATGAAACATGATATCACTGCAGGCTCTACAGAACTGGAAAGCATATCATAAATATTCTACAACAAACATATGAGTAGTACAAACTTTAAATCCTCTCTTGTGATTATCAAAAAAGTCACAGCAAAACAAGCGATTTATAATCTTCTACACTAATTTTCAGAAGTTGGGGAGGGGTGCATACCTTATTACCTATTGCACAGCCAAAACCACATGGAACTGCAGCAACATCAACATCCCCAACATAACTTCTAATATCATTTATGACCCTGTAAGATAGTTATCCACACTAATTACACATCTCACACAAGGGCTTTATAAAAAAGAAACAGCCTGGTGAGTCAATTATGGAATCATTTGATATAATGTAAAAGATAAATAGAGGTTATTACACTCATTACTGAAAATTTATACTTTTGTACGGAACTTGGAAACTTGGTCGGTGTCAAATGATCGTTTGAAATGAAAATGCAAACAAAAAGATACCGTAAATGACCATAAAAATCCTATACCGAAACTCATTAAAGGACGTGACGAAGTGATACTAAATTTAAAAATAATGAGAAGCTAAAGGTTTAGCACAGATTCAAGTTTTGTTTAGCACGAATGGAAACATAAAGCTCATGTTTGGAAGTAATCCAAGATAGACATTATAAACAAGGTCCTCTCTACAACAAACATATGAGTAGTACAAACTTTAAATCCTCTCTTGTGATTATCAAAAAAGTCAGAGCAAAACAAGCGATTTATAATCTTCTACACTAATTTTCAGAAGTTGGGGGGGTGCATACCTTATTACCTATTGCACAGCCAAAACCACATGGAACTGCAGCAACATCAACATCCCCAACATAGCTTCTAATATCATTTATGACCCTGTAAGATAGTTATCCACACTAATTACACATCTCACACAAGGGCTTTATAAAAAAGAAACAGCCTGGTGAGTCAATTATAGAATCATTTGATATAATGTAAAAGATAAATAGAGGTTATTACACTCATTACTGAAAATTTATACTTTTGTACGGAACTTGGAAACTTGGTCGGTGTCAAATGATCGTTTCAGAAATGAAAAATGCAAACAAAAAGATACCAGAAATGACTATAAAAATCCTATACTGAAACTCTGTTAAAGGACGTGACGAAGTGATACTAAATTTAAAAATAATGAGAAGCTAAAGGTTTAGCACAGATTCAAGTTTTGTTTAGCACGAATGGAAACATAAAGCTCATGTTTGGAAGTATTCCAAGATAGACATTATAAACAAGGTCTATGATACAGAGACTAGATCATTTTCAATTTAACCCAAGAAAGGTATATTTATGACACAAAATGTCCTCATATTTCAAATGTACCATCATCTAATTGGTTTAAACATAAATGTGGGGCCGGGGGAATAATAAATAAAAAATTAAAATTAAACCTCTATGTATGCTGCTATGGTCGTCTTGCTAGAACCACCAGGCTCCCTCAAGTTGTTTATAGCTTCCGGTATGAGATTGTCCAGCCTATAGTAAAGTGAAATATACAGCACCCTAAGTCAGTGATGATTCAATATCCTTTTTTAATGATAAAAAAATACAAGTAACGAAAACAAGACGTAACAAAAGGAACTCCTTTGTAATATCTAGTGTAGATATTTTGCAGTACCATCTTATAAGCAGGGTGCACATTACAAGACATCTATATCTACCAGAATACCATTAACACATACCCAATGCTATCAAGATCATTTTATTATTGGGGCTTCTTTTCTCAAAGGTTCAGATAAAATTATAGAAAATAATAATAATAATAATAATAATGATGATGATGATTGTGCGTCATGCACAACAGAAAAAAAAATTGTAGCTGGACACATAAATAAATGACTAACCGCATTACGGATCCCTTTGGGCCATCATTTGGTGAAGAACCGCCTGAAGCAGTCCGAGGCCTTGCATCAACCATTTCTTCGTTACTTTGGCTTATTGTTGAAAGAGACACGGAGCTCTCTCCAGGATTGGAGGAAGGGTGCAACCTCCTTAATGGCAAGTCGTCTCTCACGAGAGCCCCATCCATTAGCCAGACACTCATGTTCCTCCATTTGTCGTAACCAACACCGAATGACACCGAATTGGACCACGGATATAAAACTCCATCGAATTGCGGGTCCTTAAGAATTGTACGCCATTTCCCCGGCCCATGCTTAATCACACCAGCTTTAAGAGCTGCTTCTTTCTCTGAAGTCCACTTTTGCTTAGGTGCTCCCATTTATCATAAAATTTAGACCAAAGATCAACTATAAAAAAAATAAGCTATTCAATGTCAAATATTTATAACTAGAACAGCACAACATGGCTGCATCAACATATAAAAAGGAAAATCCATCAGAAAGATGATTAAATTGGAAGTGTTCGACAATTATATCATCGTTGCTCTTAATTTTTTCACAGACCACAAATACTAATGGAGCCACTGACTCCGAAACCCTAAACCCCAAAATCCTAATTCTAATTGAAAAACCTTCGAAATGGAGTCAACACGCCAATGAAATCAAGAATCAAAGGAGGAGAAAGATTGAGAATCACCTGAAAATGGAAGACTTGGTGCATTGACATAAGCATTTTGAATACCAGAAGTTGAATCACCCTCTTTTCCGGTCGCCGTCGTCGTCTATGCAAAAAACTGTATGCATTGGATTGAGCAGGTGAAACTGCATACGAGACGGCAGAGGTGACGCAGCTCTTCTGTGCTTATGAAGGTAGTCGGTTGTGCTGCTAACAACAAAGGCCACGAATGGGATTTGATGATTAGGGTTTAGTTATATGGCTCAAGGCTGTTTTAGGTACATGGGCCGGCCCATTAGATTATAGGCCGTCTCCTTCTATGCCAGTTCATATCTTTTATGGGTTGAATTCTTTCATGTATATATATTTAGCAAACACATGATAGTTGATAATTGATTAATTATATAAAATAAATAATAAATGATATTAAAATATTTGTTTGGTTGATAATTCTAATCGATTTTGTGAATCTATTGACTACTAAATTAATATACACAATCTTAATCATTTAAAAATCAATATTTTAGACTCAAAAAGTCAATTTAAACTTCTACTTTTCGTTTTAGGTAATTAGGTACTTTATCAATTTAAACGAGTTCAGGTAATTAATATTCTTTTTAGGTAAAAAACTCTTAAACCTAAACTTTTCAAAATCATTTTGGACCAAAAAAATATCTAAACATATATTTACCATTTCAGGTAATAGATGTTTTATAAATTTAATCGAGTTCAGATAATTACCAGATATTACTATATGGATTTGAGACGAAATGGGGTAGTAAACTCAATTTTTAACCAGGTTTGGAATGAGTACGAGTATATAAATTTTAAAGAGATTTTGTAGATTATATTATTTCCAAATTATTAATTCAAATTTCTGATATCATATTTTTGGATTTTCGGATCGGATATCGGGCATCGGATATTTTTGAACACCCCTAGTGGAAAGTGTGTTTTAGAGAAAAATTGTGTTGAGTGGGTTTGTGTTTTTAGAGAAAGTGTGTGTTGAGTGAGTATTGACTATTGTGAGTAAAATAATTTATTTGGACCGCCTAAAATATTTTAGCAAGCCTGCCTATTTCTTTTAGTGTTTAGTTACACTTTTTTTAAATAGCAACGGCTACACCAAATTTTGTGTTAGCGTAGATAATCAATTTAATCTATGGTAACACTAATTTATATCAATAATAACGTTAGAAAAATGTGTAGCCTTAAATCAAATTTGACCAATTTTAAGGCATCTAAGGCTACACTTTTGCTTGTAACATCAAAAAAAATGTTGTTGAAAGTCATATATGGTGTAGTGTTAGTTGTGCTATCGTAATGGATGTTATAGCATCCACTATCTTTTCAGTTAGATAGTTTCCCAAAAACTGACGTGCAGCTTGTGGTTAAATCTTATCTTAGTGGGAACTAAGTTAAGTGATAAAAGGATCTCGTGGTGGATCAGACTCAAATCAAGTGGCTCCTGACCATGGGGCGCATCGACAACTGATTGTCGGAAACGCATACTAAGTATATACTTGATTTGGAAGAGATATGAAACTTTTGCATGAAACTAAGGGTTTATAGTGATGTACTCTTATGAGACTAAGAGATTCCTCTAAATCCAAAGTTAAGAATGAAAGGATCTTGGGGACACTTGATGATGCGTATTCATCAATCGGTTTAAAGCATCTAAGGGACGGTTTCCCTAAGAGACAATAAAGTAATGCCTATATGATTCCCGATGATTAGTCGAAGTCATCATAAGACTTGGCTCACTTAAATGATAATGCAGTCTTAAGAGAAAAGTACGGTATTATGTACTTATGTTTGACTCGATGTACTCATTCGTAATAATCCGGTAAAGCTACTGTGATGATGGCCTAGGATACGCTCACGCAATGTCTGTGATTGACAAGAAGCTTGAGCTCGCTCTATCTCGATAAAAGGACACTTGAAAACCAATATCCGAATTTGCCCAGAATGTGTTGGTCTATCTCCCATATGACCTACAGGACAGCTCACTTGTTCGAAAATGGTGAAATTGGTACCATTGGAAAGGTCTGTGTCTACTTTACAAGGAAACCAACCATTTGATCACATCCATCATGTTGAGTGACATATGACTATTGTTGCAAAGTAGGACAGGATATGTCCGGTAATTTTCTGAGTCAACTTCGATAGAGCTTTGTGATCTGTTCAGGTCGATCTAGGTTAGGTGCTGTAATGGAATGAAAACCTACGGGTGTCTAGTTTTCATAAGTTCTTACAGTTTCGTTGATACCTATTGAATCGAAGAAGTTATGACTGATTTAGTGCATGGAGGTCAAGACTTTAGAAAACTTGATTTTCGGATAAGTCTTTAGCGACTATGCATTTTGGATGTGTCGCGCTCTTTTTGTCCTTAGACCAAGGTTTGTTTTTTTCCCATTGGGTTTTCACTTGGTAAAGTTTTTAACGAGGAGACCTATGAGAAAATCCATACAATGATGCGTTGTACTTCTGTTCAACTTAGACCAAGAGGTATTTTTCCCACTGGGTTTTTCCTTGGTATAGTTGTGAGGGCAACTTGGCATCTGACTCCTATGATTTGAGGTACTCATCAGGGGGAGTCATTATGTATACATGAGGGGGAGTATACATGACATGTTTTGTTGGTTCGTTGCAATCTTTTCCTCATCAAGCCTTTATTTTTCCCATGGGGTTTTGTTTTTGGCTTGGAATAGATTTTTACGAAGGCAACATCTTCTGCACCATTGTTGTATTAGTGCTCGACACAGGGGAGTGTTCTGGGAATTATTATTCCCGTAATATGTCTTGCCTAATACTGATTGTAGATACATAGATGGAAGATTCTAGATCCTTCTAGAGGTAGTAGGATCCTATTATATGTCTTACCTTATCTAGGAATCCTATGTATGGAAGGACTCTCATTGTAATGCCTATATAAAGGCCCCTCTATCAGTGTTATGAATACAATTGATTGACTCGTATCTACAGTCTTTTACTTTCTCCTGAAACATTTTCAAAATTTTATATTTTTCTAAAATATCAGTTTTTTAATTATTTTTACTGTTTTTTTAATATAAATTTTTTGACTTTTTTTTTTTAACTTTGTGCTATTAATGTATCAAAAATTTTTACGAACACATTTACAATCAGCAATTTTTTTAATCTAAACCAACAAGAGCTTCTTACAAAAACCAATGAATACTTTTTTTGAATCTAAACCAACAAATACCATCTAAAATTAAAAATAATACCATAGATACAATATTTTAGATACCTCGAAAAAAATATCCGTCCAAGCCAAGGTAAATGAAGACATATTCAATATTTTTTTATTTAGTTCATTGGTATGACTCTATATCCTATTTTTTTATCTTTTTTTTTTGCAGCCAGTGGTTATTGAATCAAGCTATTCCGAATGTTTCTTATTTTTTTATTTTTTGTAAGAAGCAATTGTTGGTTTTGTACATTGTACCTACGGTATTGATTTTTAATTACTTAATTATTTTTTAATTATTTTAAATATATTTAATATATTTTATATATAGTATTTATTTTTATATACTTTTTTATACATTTGTTGATTTAGATTCAAAAAATTATTTGTTGGTTTTTATAAGAAGTCCTTGCTTTTTTAGATTAAAAAAATTATTGATTATAATGGTGTTCATAAAAAAATTTGATGAACACTAATAGCAAAAGGTTAAACAATCAAAAAAATTATATTAAGAAAGACAGTAAAAATAATTAAAAAATTGAAATTTTATAAAAATATAAAATTTTAAAACTACACCTATTTGGTAAATATTTTTGAAACTACACCTATTTGGTAAATTAGTTTTTAACAAATACCTTTTTGGTCAAAAACTCAAATTAATTGTGGGTGGCACACTACCAAAAAAAGGACTTCAGCCGACGACCCGAAAAAAACGGCCGACGACTTTAAAGTGTCGTCGGCTAAACTTTGCACTTTAGCCGACGACTCCGATTGCCGTCGGCTAAACAGTTTTAGCCGACGACTTGATCTATGTCGTCGGCTAAAGTGCAACATAGTCGTCGGCTATAGTAAAGAGGTTTAGCCGACGACCTAGATATTGTTTAGCCGACGGAAAAAAAATCGTTTTAGCCGACGAGTTGATCTGGGTCGTCGGCTAAACTCTTTCCCAAAAAAAAAAATCATATTTTAGCCGACGACATGATCTAGGCCGTCGGCTAAAGCCTTTCGAAAAAAAATGGGTTTTAGCCGACGACCTAGATCAAGTCGTCGGCTAAACCTCCAAGTGAAAATTATATATAGTTCACGGAACACCAACCCAATCTTGCCCCTCTCCCCGCTAAAGAGCACATTTCTATTCTCGATCCTATCAGTTATTCCCAAAAAAAGCTTGTGAGTTGCTACTTTGAGTATTGCGACCTTGCGAAAAAGATCAACCCGGTTCTTGCAAATCTCTTTGTGTATTTTTTGAGTTTGTGTTGCTACTTTGAGTTGTGCTAGCTGGAGTGACGAAGGTTTCTACCAGTTGTTATAATCACCATTTCGATTAAGGTACGTATTTTATTGAATTTTTTATTGTGATTTCGAAACTTTGTATTATTCATGTTGTACAATCGAAAGCTTTTATGTATAACGATTAAGTTTTATGATGATAATCATTATGATTAATTGTTTGTTGTGATTTCATTTATAATTTGAAGAATATTAGTTAGTTGGATTAATATTGAAAAATTTATACATTTTCAGGATGGACAAGAGTTGGATTGGGTTACGAAAATGGGATCCAAGTGTAATGGATGGGATGAAGCAGTTTATAAGATTTGTAAAAGAGCACGACAGTGGTAATACGTTGCACTACTGTCCGTGTAATAAATGTAGATGTCGCAGTGATATGTTTCGTTTTCCATTTGATGAGGTCTGGGAACACCTAAAGAAGAATGGTTTTTGGAGTAAATATACATGTTGGATATACCACGGTGAAGCACCGAATTCTGTTATTCCGTATGATCACGGACAATTTAGTGGTAACGACGGGTTCACCGATCCGAAGAGGAGGTTGATTGATGATGTGTTTGGTTTTTCCGAGATGTTTGTACCAACTGAGCCAATCCCACGACCCCGTAGACCGTTGCCTTGCAATACTGCTGGGCTTGACAGGTACAACAAGCTAATTCAACTCCAACAGACCCCTCTATACCCAGGGTGTAACATGACTGTTCTTGATTGTATCATGGAAATGATGAGATTAAAGGTGGAAAACAGATCATCCATCAAGTCTGTAGATGATTACTTGGATCTTACGAGTAATATGCTTCCACAGGGTCATCATCTTCCTAATACATATACAAAAATGAGACGAATTTTGAAAGATCTTGGTCTTTCCTACATTAAGATCCATGTCTGTATGTATGATTGTGTTATATTCTGGGGGCATCCTAATGAAGATCTCACGAGATGTCCTGTATGTGATACAGAGAGATATAGGATCACTCCTTCTGGAAAAGAGAAACCGGTGAAGGTACTTTGGTATTTTCCACTGAAGGACAGGTTGGAACGGCTTTTTATGTCTCCTCACACGGCAAAAGCAATGAGATGGCATGCCGAGCCGCGCACTAATGACAGGGATACTATGATACACCATTCGGATGGAGAGGTGTGGAAGCATATAGATAGGGAGTATCCAAATTTTTCATCAGAAATCCGAAATGTGAGGTTCGGGATTACATCTGATGGTTTCAACCCTTTTGGTAACATGAGTCTTTCATATACCATATGGCCTGTTGTAGTGATTCCTTACAATCTTCCTCCATAGATGTGTATGCGGAAGGAGTATAATATGTTAACCTTGTTAGTACTGGGGCCGGGATATCCGGGAAAGTGTATCGATGTGTATATGAGACCTTTGATAGAGGAGCTGAAATTGTTGTGGGAGCAAGGTCATCCCACGTACGACAGTTATTCGTCCGAGACGTTCTACTTGCACGCCATGTGTATCGGCACTATTAGTGATTTTCCTGCATATGGAATGCTGTCTGGATCTGTTATTAGCGGATATAGAGATTGTCCAGTGTGTTTGAATGCAGATTGTGCTAGGTACCACTGTAGGAAAGTTATCCGAATGCGTCATCGGATATGGCTTGAGAGGGAACATGAGTGGCGTATGGATGCTGCAGCATTTGATGGCACTGTAGAAATGGGCGAGCCATCACGACAATGGACAGGTGATGAAATACTATCGATTCTTAATGAGTACGATTTTGGTCAGCTTAGCAACCATCCTGATGTGATTGCAGCAACCCCTGAAAGGCCCGACAGGTATAAGTATTGGTCGCACAAAAGTATATTCTGGGAATTGCCTTACTGGTCCAAGTTACTGATAAGGAACTTCTTGGATGTCATGCACATTGAAAAGAATGTTTGCGAAAGTGTGGTTGGGACAACCTTAGGTTGGGATGGAAAGACCAAAGATGGGCCAAAAGCACGCAAAGGTTTGGAAGAAATGAGCATAAGAAAACATTTGTGGTTGGAAACTGTTAAGGGAAAACAAAAAATGCCTAAGACAGCTTACACCATCACTGCCGAGCAGAGAACTGAGATATTTTGCTGGATAAAGACTGCTAGGTATCCTACCGGGTATGCTGGAAATATAGGAAGATGTGTTAATTTCAGGGAGAACAAGTTAACTGGTTTGAAGAGTCATGATTGCCATATCCTACTCCAATGCCTATTTTCGGTATTTATTCGACCGTACTTGCCAAAACAGGTGGTCGAGCCGTGTGTTGCATTGTCAAGATTTTTCCAGAAATTATGTACGAGAGAAGTGAAGAGATCTGATTTGCGTAAAATGCAAGATGAGATCATCTATATCTTGTGCAAGTTTGAGCGAATATTTCCTCCAAACTTTTTTGACCTCATGCCTCAGCTCATGATCCACCTTCCCAGGCAGTTATTGGTCACTGGTCCAGTGCACTACACGTGGATGTACCCGGTTGAAAGGTAACATAATTTTGTATAATATATATATATATATATATTGTCAAATTAAGTTTGATTTCTAACACAATGACAATATTACAGGCAACTCGGTGATTACAAAGACTCCGTGGCCAATAAGTCTGCACCGGAAGGATGCATTGCAGAATCTTACCTTGCGTCGGAGTGTATTATGCATATCAAGTTGTATTTGGGCACCTTCGAGCCCCCTTCCCGCTCTATTCCAGCAGATAAAATACAATTCAATCTTTCTATCATATCCACTGAGGTTGACGTCTATGGGAGGTTTTCAGGAAGACAATTAGACCCGTACGAGTCACGAATTGCACATTGGTGGATATTGCTCAATTGTCCAGAAGTTCAGTACTGGAAAGACATCCACTTGTCATGCGATATGGTGCGAGGTGACACTAGCTTCCACAATGACACTTTTGCCGGGTCTAATATCTATATCGTCGGCTAAAGTTTTTTTTAAAAAAAGGTTATACTTTAGCCGACGACTCTATCTATGTCGTCGGCCAAACCGCCGACCGTGTCGCACTTGCCCAGAAAGTGAAAACACGCTGTATGCCTGACCCGACCGTGTTATACTACACGGTCGGGTCATACTTGGGCTTTAGCCGACGACCTTTGGAATGTCGTCGGCTAAAGTAAAATATTTTTTTTAAAAAAACTTTAGCCGACGACCTAGATCTTGTCGTCGGCTAAACCCCCTACATTTTATACGTTTTCTCCTTCCCAACTTGTATTATTTTCTCCTTCCCTCACCCACCCCGATCGCCCGTCACCTAGCCCCCGTCCCGCCCATCGTCACCCAGCCCCCAACCCCCGTCACCCAACCGCCCGTCACCTAGCCGCCCGTCACCTAGCCGCCCGTCACCTAGCCCCCGTCTCGCCGATCGTCACCCAGCCCCCAACCCCCGTCACCCGGCCACCGTCCCGCAGCCTGTACGAGCCCCAATCCCGCCGCCCGCCCGCCCGCCGTCCCGTCGCCCGTACGACAGTCCCCGTCCCGCCGCCCGCCCGACGCCCTCCGCCTGCCGTCCGACCGCCTCCCGACAGGTAACCCTTTTCCTTATTTTTTTTATTTTGTTTGATGAATTTATTGTATTTATTTGATGAATTTGTTTAGATTATGTGATGAATTAGATAAATTGTTTAATGAGTTGTGATGCAATATTTGATGAATTTAGTATTTTCAATATTTTGTGTTTAATGAGTTGTGAATTTGATGAATTTGTTTGAGAAGGAATGGATTGTATAGCCGGCGTTAATCGAAAGATTAACGTGGTATGGCATTGATAATTACTGTTGTGTTGAGTTGTGGATTTGATGAATTTGTTTAGATTATTTGATGAATTAGGTAAATTGTGTAATGAGTTTTGATGAAATATTTGATGAATTTGTTTGAGGAGGAAGGAATTGTATAGTCGGCGTTAATCGAAAGATTAACGTGGTATGGCATTGATAATTACTGTTGTGTTGAGTTGTGAATTTGATTTATTTATTTAGATTATGGATAGAATAAAGAAAGCATTGGGGAAGAAGTCGACAAAGTCGACCACTCCCGATTCGGGTGGGGGGGGGGGGGGGGTTCGGTAGACTCTAGTAAGGCGGATCCCGCTACACTATACATATCTCAGAGCAGCGTTCGTGCCCGCCAGATACTAGAAGCTACCGGCATGAACGCTGACGATTTTTTTAGGGCGACAGATGAGCCCGCTGCACTAGCGCGGCGTTTATCCTTTCAGACACCACGGCCAACCCCCTCGCAGACGGAGACTCGTATGCCTCCCATCCACCGACCCACGTCTAGCCCTCACACATAGACCTGGCAAAAGTGGCCCAGGCCCATGGGCCGATCCAGCCCGTTCATTAAAGACTGGGCTTTGGGCTTTACTTTCTTAGCCCACTAAAACCTGGGCCTTTTTGGCCCGCCCAAATTTTAGCCCAGCCCAATTAAGCCCGGCCCACGGGCGCCCGCAGCCCGTGAAGATGTGTACTGTGTTTATTTTTATTTTTAATTAAGAACACTTGGTCTACGTCTACCTCAGCAGTCAGCTCTAGGGTTCCTTCCTTTATTTTATCATCGCCGTCTCCTTCTCCTATTCCTATACATTTCCTCTTCTTCCCCACTAACATTTCCTCATCTTCCCCATCGTCTGCCAGGTCTAGTCCTCACAAACCCGACGAAATCCTCCTTTTTCTCCAGCAAATTATTCTTCGCTCTTCTTCCTCCTCGTCGTCGTCGACAGCCTCACGCGCCGACAGTCTTTTGCGCCGCCGGCGCCTTTTCTTTTGCGCCGTTCCTGATCTTTTGAATTGTTCAATCAACTCCTCGCCCGGTTTGTGATTTTTACTCTTGTAAACTCATTTAATTTTTGTTTAAACCCTAATATTACAAGAATTAATATCTGCTCCTACGATTTTTTTAGATTTCTGTTTGTTTTTCACCTACGATTTTTTTAGATTTCTATTTTTTAGATATCTGCTCCTACGATTCTTTTGCGCCGTTCCCGATTTTTTTAGTACATGTATTCCTTCTGCTCCCGATTTCTTCTGCTCCCGATTTTTTAGATATCTGCTCCCGATTTTTTAGATATCTGCTATTACTCTTGTTCACCAACAAAATTTCAAGGTGATCCATTTCCAACCTTTTTGTTACGTACATGTATTTTAAATTTGACACAGTTTTTATCTCTCACTTATTGTTTGGATTTCATTCCTGTAAGTTGAGCTTTTAGTTTTTTAATTTATCTTTCAGTCCTTTATTCATCATTTTATAAATTTATATGACACTCCTGCTTACTTTTCTGTTTATTCATCTAAATTTTTATATTTTTGTGTATTCAGATTCATTATGGATCATATAACAATCGATTTGGTTGATTCGGAAGTGCAATGTTCAGACAATATCACACAATTACCGGATAGCTCGTCCAGAAAAGTAAAGAGAGAGGAAAGTGCAATTTGGCTTCGATATGAAAAAAAACAAGATCCGGTGACTAAAAAATTTAGAGCATATTGTAAAACATGCACAAAGAGTTATGCTGTTGGCGATGGTACTAGTTCTCATGGGACTAGAAATTTACACGCACATGAAAAGTCATGTCCTGGTTTAGTTAATCAAAATGTGTCTCAAATGCTTATAGACCATGAAGGAAAAATGCGTGGTAGGAAGTTTAATCAGTTAATTTATAGGGATAAAATGGCTGAAGCAATCATGATGCATAACTACCCCTTCTTGATTGTTGAACATTTAGGATTGCAAAGAGTCCATAATTATTTGAACCAGGATGTTAAATCTTATACTAGGAATACTGCAAAAGCGGATTGCATTAAAATTTATAAGCTTGAAAAGGTAAAATTGAAGAATGCATTTCAGAATATTCGCGGTAGAATTTGTCTCACTTCTGATTTATGGTCATCTGGTACTAGTGAGGGTTATATTTGCTTGACTGCTCATTTCATTGATCATGATTTTGTGTTGCATAGCAGAATCATAAATTTTTCACACTTCCCTCCGCCACATAATGGTACTCTTCTATCAGAAAAAATTTTCGAGTTTTTAAAGGATTGGGGAATTGAAAAAAAGATTTTTTCTATCACATTAGATAATGCGTCAAATAATTTTAACATGCAAAACTTCTTGAAGGCTCATTTGAGAGGTAACTTGCTTTGTAAAGGTAGTTTTTTTCATATTCGATGTTCGGCACACATATTAAACCTTATTGTTCAAGATGGTTTGAGAATTGCAAGTGAAACCTTACGCAAAATTAGGGAGAGTGTGAAGTATATTAAGGGGTCCGAAAGTAGACGAATAAAGTTTGTAGCGTGTTGTGAACAATTGAATGTATCGGTACAATCGGGATTGCGTTTGGATTGTGTAACTAGGTGGAATTCTACATGGATGATGCTTGATTGTGTTCTAAATTTTAAGGAAGTGTTATCTCAATATGCCATGGTTGAATCTGGTTTCACTACTTGTCCATCAACCGAAGAGTGGGAACTAGCTCAAGCTATCACTATATTTTTGAAACCATTCGCAAAGATTACTGAACTTTTTTCGGGCACCAAATACCCAACAGCAAATATGTATTTCTTACATATTTTGAGAATTAAAGAACTTTTGATGTGCAACAAGTCTTCTGAGATTGAGGTCATCAAAAACATGGCAAATGAAATGTTGCCGAAGTTTGAAAAATATTGGAACGACTATGTTGATATCTTGTCCATAGCTACTATTCTGGATCCGAGGTATAAGGTGCAATTTGTTAAATTTAAATTGAAAAAAGTTGAGCCGACTGAGGAAGTAATGGATAGAAAAATAGGCCAAATTTTGAATGCGATGAAATCTTTGTTCATGGAGTACGTGACGGAGTTTTCAAAAGATGGTTCACAATCGGAAGACGGTGTTGGGACTTCAACTATTGACACTAAGACGAGCGAACAGAGTGATGATGAATTCGATGTAAGTAAAATCTTTATGTTAGATAAGTTTTAGTCATTTTTATTTATATATATATATATATATTGTTAATTCATTCATGTCTATTCTCACATACTGTTTATTAATTCTGCTTAGATACTGCTGCTATTAATTCATTCATGCTAAATAGTAAATAATGCTAAAATACTGCTGTTATTAATTCTGCTAAAATACTGCTAAATATAATGTGAGGGAAGTTCAAGGCATATAAAATACTGCTAAAATACTGCTGTTATTAATTTATTCATGCTAAAATAATGCTGTTTATACTGCTAAATATTGCTTAATGAGTTCAAGGCCAAAATATAACTTTATATGATTTTTTTGTAGGATTTTGTGAGGGAAGTTCAAGGCAATGCATCAACAAGAACGGAATTGGAACTATACTTGGAGGAGAAGATGATTTCTAACAAATGTCCTTTCAACATTCTCCAAGAGTGGAAAAAACTTTCTGAGCGGTATACTTTGTTGTTATCTCTAATATAATATGTACTTGACTTTAAAATATTGGTAATGTTTACATAGTCCTTTCAAATTGAATATTATTACAGATATCCAATACTAGCTAGGATGGCATATGATATTTTATCTATTCCAATTACAACGGTTGCTTCGGAATCGGCATTTAGCATTGGTGCTAAAGTCCTCACAAAATATCGTAGTTCACTTCTACCCGACAATGCACAAGCATTAATTTGTGGGCGTAATTGGATTTGTGGTTATGAAATTCAAGGTTTGCTATATTTGTAACTTATATCAATTTAAAGTTGATTGTTTGTTTAGATATTTGTATTGATATTTTACTATTGAATACAGATGATGGACCGAGTGATGAACTACTCTCCGTGCCCCTTGTTGCAGTGCAAGAATCAAATGGTTCTAATAGTATTGAAATGGATTTGCGGTAGTGTTGTTGGTTTGGAGAGAAAAAGGAAGAAACTTTCACATGCTGTATTGTGACTTATTTTGTGAAACTTTCACATACTGTATTGTATTTGTGACTTATTTTGGCCTAACTCCTTTCATGGCCGTTGTATTGTAATTTATTTTGGCGTAACTCCTTTCATGTTGATGATCCGGCCACATACCCTCCCCTATCCCCCCGCCCTGTGCTGTGCCCAGCCGCCACAATTAACATTTAGTTTGTTTCTTTTTTTTTCTTTTTTCTTTTCTTTTTGTGAAACTTCTTCAGAAAATGATTTTAGGAGAATATGGTTACCATTTTTAGCAAGTGTATTTTGCTTTTATATAGATATAGATTTGGATGTTCCTTTGACTGAAATTGGATGAATGCTGTTGGAAGGAATTTGTAGTTGGAAAAAATAAAGGCCCGTGGGCTGGGCTAAGCCCGCCCAGTATGGGTCATGGGCCTCAATATTTTGGCCCAAAAAATCCTGGGCCTTTTTGGCCCAGCCCAAAATTAGCCCGCCCGTTGGGGAGCCCAGCCCATTTGGGCTGGCCCAGCCCGTTTGCCAGGTCTACTCACACATCAGGAGATGTACGGAGTTCCTCGTCCGCGGTGCCCCACAGTCCGCCGCCGACTCTATTCATGCCTCCGATGGTTCCGACTATTCCAGAGGTCGATGAGACGGGAGTCCGAGTTCCTATTCGATTGATTAGCCCTGACTAGGCGTACGTCTACGAGTCTTGGCCAGACAACATGTGTTGGCGGAGTTGTCAGGTTTCGAAGACAAAACTGTACGAGGAGATAGAGAGGGAGAAGGAGAAGGGGAAAAATATAGTCGAGGAGGAGAAGAAAAAGAAGAAGACTCGTGGCCGAGCAAAGGGTCTGGCGCTCGACTCGTACGTAAGTAAGCATGGCCGTTACGAGATTCCTCTAGACAGACACGGACGACCGGTGATGTCTTCTGACGCTACGGCGTCATATAGCCGTAATGTTGGCTTTGTCATTCGGGACAGAGTCCCCGTTTTATGGCCCGATTGGGGGGACGTGCCGCAGTGCGTGAAGGATGCTTTGAACAATACTATGTCGGTAAGTTAATAAATATTTAATAAGTGTTTTTCAATCAACACGTAGTTCTTCAAAATACAATATGTGATATTTTTAAATTATTGCGTATTTATGCTGTTCATAGGTGTGGTTTGTCATTCCCGACTCTCTACTACGTACTTGGTGTGACGAGGTGCAGTCTACCAAGTAAGTCATTTTAATTTATTTTGTATCTACATTTTTTGCGTAATTTTTTTTTCTTACGAATAATATATGTTGTGCAACGTGTGTTGTAGGTACAAATCTTGGAAAAATGAGATGCACATGTTCTGGACAGCCTGGGGTGATACCCGAGAGGCTACTCAGGAAGAATTCAAGTTCCGGGAGTACGAGTGGAAGTGGCTACGCGCCCATTTTCGCGACCCGGAGTTCATTGTATGACTAAAATACCCTCATTTCATTCTTTCTTTTTCAATTTTTTTTTAATTCTAAATATAAACTCGATTTTTTTAAATTAATGTTTCAGAATTTAAAAAATACTTGAAGTTCTGATTTTTTTAAATTAGAAAAAATCGGAACTTCAGGTATTTTTTTTAATTCTGAAATATTATTAATATTAAAAAATCGGAATTTTTTATTCAAAAGTGGAAATAAATTGTTTTAATAAAAATAAAAATTAGAATATTATTTTCCATAAAAAAATTAAAATCTGAATATTGTATTTTATTTATTAAAAAAACTGCTAGTATTTAATAAAAAATAATAATATTTCAGTTTTTTTTTTTTTAATTTTAAATATAAACTCGATTCTAAATAATATTTTTTTGAATGCGACTAGCTTGACCAACACGACCAATCGTGCTGGTCTGACTGACCATCACAGTCTGGGTTCCCGGTCGTTAGCCAGAGTTGCGCACGAGGCCATTTCTTCTGATTCGTTGGACGCATTTGCCTACGTGACTCAGAAAGCATATCCGAACAGTCCCGAGGAGCATGTAAGTCTTTTTTTTATTTTATTTTGGTAATAAAATAAATGCCTTTGTATCTTACTTTTATTGATATTGAAATATTTATTTTCATATTAACTTAGGAGCGTGTGCGGGAGCAGTCTCAGAGGATGCTTGCTGAGATTGCTCGGGAGCAGTATCGGGACTTAGCGGAGACCGACCTCGATTTTGCCATTGGACAGATCGATCAGGCCGATCCTTATGTTCGTGCTAGGGTGTGGGGTACCGTCTACCCTCCTAGAGGTATTCGGTACCGCACTAAGATGATGGGAGTCGAGGGTCACCATGTATTGAAAGATACCCCCGGCTTCCAGCGCCCTCGCGGACGGGATGCACGGACTGCTTATCTCGAGGAGCAGTTGAGGGCTGAGAGGGAGCTCCGAGCTGAGAATGAAAAGAGGACTCAGACGCGGTTACATGAGAGCGAGCAGAGGACTGAGTCGCGGTTAGAGAGTTTCCAGAGACAGCAGCAGGCCATGATGGACTATATGATGACGCTTACTCAGACCATTACTCAGGCTGGACTGCAGGCACCTGCTCCACCGCCTTCTCTCTTCGGACAGACCCCATCTTCACAGCCTCATGACGAGGATCTAGGGGATGGTGGTAATCCTTCTACTACTACATTTCGACATTTAGATGATTTTGGTAGTGGACTGTAGTTTTGTTGTTGTAGTACTCTTGTATAATTATATTTGTGTTACAATTGTATAAGTGATTTTGTTGACGCTACTAGTATGTTGATGAAAATTAATGTTCTTGAATGTGTTGTGCGTTGTGTTGCATATAATGTTGGGCATATTATTGATGATATTAGTTGAATGTGTTGCGCGTTGATTGTTGTTGATAATGGGAGTTGGTGTATAAAAATTGCAGGTGCAAAAAATACAGGTTTTGGGATCCCAAAATCTGAATTAATTTTTTTTTATATTAGGTTTGAGCCGACGACTTTCCAAAGGTCATGGGCTAAAGTAAATTATTTTTTTTAAAAAGGTTTTAGCCGACGATTTATAAAACCGTCGTGGGCTAAAGTGTATTTTTTTTAAAAAAAAAAAGGTTTTAGCCGACGACATATGTAAAGGTCGTCGGCTAAAGTTTTTTTTTATTTTTTAATAATCAGGTTTTAGCCGACGACATTTGAAAAGGTCGTCGGCTAAAGTTTTTTTTTCAACAGGTTTTAGCCGACGACCTTGCTGTAGTGGTCGGCTAAACTTTGAACTTTAGCCGACGACTACCAAAAAAGTCGTCGGCTAAATCTTGGCCGACGAATATCGACCGACGGTTTTTCAGCCGACGACTTTGGGGTTTAGCCGACGACTTTAGATCGACGGCTAAAGTGTGAATTTTGGTAGTGGCAGTTGGAAATATTTAAAAAACGAAATCCGGATACATGTCTTGTAAACTAATTGGTATAAGTTTTGATGGACCGAGATTGGTTTAAAAATTAGTCAAATATAAATTTGTAATCTTGATATTAATATATATATATATATATATATATATTGATTCTGGTGAGAACGTTTCCTGGTGTGAGAATTAGGAACCAATTTGAGTCGTTAAATGATAAAATAAATAGAGTCCAGATTTTGCAACATCATCACAGCAGATGGGCGTGTGAATAGCATTAATTAAGTAGAAGGGTAATTTTATCCATTCATAAATAAATTATCATTTAAAAGACAATAACTTATTCGTTTAGTATCCATTGTAGATAAAAGATATATCAAATCAATTGTCTTTCCACGATCTACAATTTAAGATGTATATTGCATACCTAGAATTGTAAAAACAACAAAAAGACAAGCAGTGTATTGTAATAATAGAGGCAGTGTGAATTGTAAAGAGAAATGTACTGCTTTATAAAATATACAAATACATTGCTTCATAGCGTATAAATAAAATGCTTCATGGTGTATAAATACACTGCTCCACAGTTTACAAAGTACTGATTCTGCTTCAAAATTAACACAAAGTTCCTGCTAAAATCGTCAAGTTCAATGAATAAATTGTTTTCATTGGATATGAATTAGGAGTCGTGCTATATAACATTGGAAAGCCAACGGAATCTAGTTTTCAATAAAAAAACGACACTAAAAAATAATAAGTATGAAGAGAGTTATGATTCATTGAACAGAGACTACTAGAATGCTTATCTTATAAGAATATACAAATGTGTTGCTTCATAGTATACAAATGCATTGATTCATAGGGTACAAATACACTGCTTTATAGTATACAAGGTACTGCTGTTGCTTCAAAATTTGACTTATAACATATTGCTTCGTAGCTTATAACTACACTGCTCCAATGTACAAATGCATCGCTTCATAGTATACAAATACAGTGCTTCTTAGCATATAAAATATTACTTCTGCTTCAAGATTTGCAAAAAAAATCCTCCTCAAACCGTCAACTTCAATAAATAAAATGCTTTCATTGGATATGAATTGTGAGTCATGCCACATACCATTGGACAACTATGAGAGTCTAGTTTTCAACAAAAAAGGACACTAAAAAACATTAAGTATGGAGAGAATAGATTGTCAAGATGCTTGTTTAATATACAAATGCACTTTTTTTTTTGTTTTTTACATTTTTATGTATGTAATATGCATCTTAAATCATAGACCATGAAAAGACGATTAATTTGATATATTCTATATCTTAAATGATTATGAGCTATTGTATTTTAAATTGAGACAATGAAGGGACAAAATCACCCTTATGCTTAATTAATGTCATTCACACGTCATTTATAAGTGATGTTGTGGCAAAATTTAAATCCTCCTTATTAATTGATTTAATATATAAAAGTGATTCTTAATTCTCACACGAGGACGAAATTCTCCGTTGATCAATATCCTATATATATCATATATAAATTCTTAGTCAATTAAAAATGTGTAGTAGTGCTTTTTGTAAGAGTGGTTTAAGCCGTGTTTAGTTCAGAAAAAATATTCCATTATTCAATTCTAAATTTTTCAAGAGTATTCCAAAATATTCCGTTTTCAGAAAAATATGGAAAATTGGAGAAAACATGTTCAGAAACAGTTCAGTTTTCTAATTTGGAATACGCGGTATTCTATTGTTCCAAATTTTTGGAATACTCCAGTTCAAATTTGGAAAACAAGCTGAGATTGTTTTCCAAATTTTGACTTGTTTTCCAGAAAAATGGAATATTGGAATACCGCCTATTCCAAATTATTCCAAATGAATTGTTTGTGAACATGTTTTCCAAATTCTATTGTATTCTAAAATATTATTGTGTAAAAGTGGAATAATTCTCCTGAACCAAACACGCCCTTAGTATTCTGAAAACGTGTCTCGTGTCCTCTAAAAATTCTCGTCGTTGTTTATATATTAACCTCAAATAATGTAAATTTATCCATATCATATGATACAAGTATTATTAATAAAATAAGTGTATGTCATTAAATTATACCATAAATTCATAAAGATGAATTGTAATTAAAGAAACAAATATCATTCAACAAGCATTATTATTATTATTATTATTAACAAAATCTCGTAATTCATCCATTTAAAGAAAATAAATATTGTTAGGAAATTAATTTAAAACAATAAAATTTGAGAGAAGTACATTAAAAAAAATAAAAGATTCACATTAACACCATCACTCACAATGAGAGTTTCTTAAAGAGACGTTCAGTAGCATGACATGAATTCTAAAAGGTGGATATATAAACTCATATTGCTAATTATATAAATCCATATTAAAACATGTTTGGTAGATATTATGATTGTTAGAAAATTCTTCAAAGTTGAAGACGTCGATGCTTGAATCACGCATGGAAGCACTTTCCTTATAGTATTTCTTGCACCCCGAAATGTGTCTTAAGGTCACAAACAAGAATACCGCAGGATACGACAAGACTTAATTTCGGACTGCACTAAGACAAAGTGAAATCCGAAAATAAGCAAGAATGATTTTTCTGGATTATATGTATCAAGAAAAGAGAATAGGTGATTCAAAAAATTTGTATTCATTTATGAAACCGAACTCGGTTTTATAAATAAATCATACCTATTCGCGAAAGGGAGCACCATTTCGTTCAAACGACATGACCCTTGGCCAAACAACCGTTCGTTTCGAAATGACATGACTTTTCATTTAAGCAGCAAAAATAACCACCAATTGAAGAGGCATGACTTTTCATTTAAGCAGCAAAAGTAACCACCAATTGAAGAGGCACAACCGTTGGCGAGAATCGCCGCGAGAAACCCGCGGACCACGCCGTTTCACCGGACTCGCCACGAGCCCACGTGACCGGCGTGCCGAAGTGCCAAAGTGCGCCTACGAAGCGCCACTAAAGCCTTTAAGCCCGAGCCGGAGCCGGACGCCGTTGTCGCCGGTGGCAACACCGGCGAGCGGCGATGTGAGAGTGAAAAATGGCATAGATTTGCCACCTCAGCTCCACCTCACATCCACATGGCACTACCACATGTTATTAATGGTTATTTAATTGCTCACACTTATAAGGTGCACATTTCCTTTGTTTTTATTCCATGTGGGATTCTTTTCCACTCACAAAACACACTATTTTGTCTTTTAATGAACAATCAAATAAAAGCTTTACAAAATTAAATCTCTTATTTAATTTTCTAGCTTTTTTTTCCAACAATCCCCTACTTGTTCAGAAAAGACAAAATAGAATCCAGAAGAAAAATAAAGAGCGTTAGTACAGATAAGTATCTTTCGATTTGAACTAATCCTTAGTATAAGCAACACAAGACTTTATCGAAAATTAGGTACCTAGGCTTTGAACCTATTTTTCTTGTGATAAAGTCGGTATTACTCAACACACACTCTTTAGTATTCTTTGCCTACATATCACGCTTAGCACTGTTAATGGCCATGTGCTCATCCTGTCTCGTGAATTTTTCATGAGAGAAACTCCAACTTTCACTTTGGGACGGCACCATCCTTAAATTCACATAGGTGAAGTTCTTACAGCATCTCTGTTACTTACAGATACTTGTCCTCATGACTGAACTTCATTAAGAGTTAAGAAAAAACTCAACCTCCAATAGTAACAGCCAACATTACTGTATAATGTTGTGAACATCCAAATCAATGACTTGTTCTTACCCATTGAACCTAATGTTAGTCAATTCCTAACGTTAGGTTGGGTTGCCATCATAGTCGGATCACTACTCAAGGAGTTTAAGACCCATCCCTCTCGAAGTTGATTTCACCAAATCTCTAGCAAGAGGTTTAGTGAACGGATCAGCAATGTTAAAGCTTGGTCTCACATATGTGAGCGAAATGATTCCATCTTTGATCAATTTCCTCACATAGTTATGTCTAAGACTAATATGTCTAAACTTTCCATTATACACTTCACTGTATGCTCTCGCTAAGGTTGATTGACTATCACAATGTATCGACACGGTTGATATATTGTCTTTAGCCAATGGAACTTCTAAAAGAAGATCCCTTAACCATTCAGCCTCTTGACCTGCGGAAGCCAGAGCCACGAACTCTGATTCCATGGTCGAATGAGTAATACACGTTTGTTTCTTTGATTATTTCCAAGAAACTTCTCCTCCGGCAAGTGTAAATACCCATCCTGTCGTAGATTTGTTATCTCCGACACTTGATATCCAACTTGCATCACTATATCCTTCTAGTACGGCAGGAAACTGACCGTATTGAAGTCCAAGATTTTTTATTTTTAAAAGAAATCCAAAAATTCTTCGAATGGCTTTCCAATGCTCGGCACTTGGATTGCTAGTAAATCTACTCATTTTACTAACGGCGAATGCTATGTCTGGTCGAGTACATTGCATCAAGTACATAAGACAACCAATAGCACTAGCATATTCCAATTGAGCCACAGCTCTTCCATCATTCTTTTCAAGTTTCACACTGGGATCAAAAGGGGTGTTCACCTCCTTGAATTTTAAATGTTTGAACTTGTCAAGCACTTTTTCAACATAGTGTGATTGACTAAGTTCATAACCCTCACTAGTTCTACGAACCTTGATATCTAAAATAGTATCAACTTGTCCAAGATCTTTCATTTTGAAAGTGGAAGATAGAAACCTCTTCGTTTCTAATATTCCTTCCATCTCATTGCTAATGATTAACATATCATCAACATAGAGACATAGGAAGATCACAACGTTACCACGCACTTTTGTACAAACACTTATCACAAACGTTAGGAATAAATCTATTCGAAAGTATGACCGAGTCAAACTTTTGATGCCATTGTTTGGGTACTTGTTTTAATCCATATAAAGATTTGACAAGTTTACAAACTTTTTGTTCATTACCCGGAAGCACATAGCCTTCCGGCTGCTCCATGTAAATCTCCTCATCGAGATCTCCATTTAGAAATGCCGTCTTGACATCCAAAACATTTAGGTTATATAAAGAAGCCAAGGCGAACAATACTATAATTGTTGTTGTTCTTGCTACCGGTGCATATGTGTCAAAATAATCGATTCCTTCCCGTTTTCGAAATCTTTTGGCTACCAATCTAGCCTTGTAAGCGTTAAGAATGCCATCTTTGTATTTCTTTCGAAACACCCACTTACATCCAATGGGTCTCGACCCTTTGGGTAGATCGACAATCTCCCAAGTGTGATTTGCCATAATAGAATCCATTTCATCCTGGATAGCATCCTTCCAAAAAGTGGAGTCCCGAGAAGCCACTACTTCATTATAAGTCTTAGGATTATCTTCAACAAGAAGAATAATCGGAATCTTTTGGGCAAATTCTCTCTATTTCCTTCTACTAGGTAAAAGGAAATAAGTTGAGAATCTATTTCATCAGGTCCCAAATCCTTAGTCTTACGGACTCTCTTGCTAATCCGAGGTTCTGGTTGTTCTACAACAACCCTAGAAGAACTCTCCTCTCGAGGTTCTTCATTTGTAGGGGGATTCCTTAAATGTAATGTCTCTTTTCGGGTAAACACTGTAACCAAGCAAGTAGGCAAAAAGGTCTTCTGGAACACTATCTTATCCCCTAGGGAAAGTATTCTACCTCGTTGGTCCTAGTAGTTAGTATCCTGACGTAACACCGCAAAATTCACTTCTTATTAGACTTTCTTCCCCTCTTGCAACAAGTTATAGTCCTCGACGTCCCCCATTGAGATTCCTTTTCTTTAGAATTAGAGTTTTCAAAGAATTCCACGTCTCGGGATTCTACTATGACATTAGATTCTAAATTTAGAAGTCTATATGCCTTGCTATTCGTAGCATAGCCAATAAAAGCACTTCGTATCCCTCGAGGACCCAACTTGGTCCTTTTAGGATCCATGTTTTTATAGTAGGCTAAGCACCCCCACACTTTGAAATACCCAATATTCGGCTTTCGCCCTTTCCATACCTCATACGGAGAAATTTGGATTTTCTTTAAAGGTATACGATTTAAAATATGACATGCAGAAAATAAAGCTTCACCCCACAAACTAAAAGGTAATTCAGAATGCATTAACATGACATTTATCATCTCTTGAAGTGTTCTATTTTTATGTTCGGCTAAACCATTTTGTTGTGGTATACGTGGGCGGAACATTCGTGAACAATACCATTTTCTTTACAAAAGGCATTGAAATCACTAGAAAAATATTCACCACCTCTATCGCTTCTAAGAATTTTAATTTTAGTTCCTAATTGATTTTCAACTTCAGCCTTGTACATCTTAAAAGCATTAAAAGCATACGTTCAAGTACACGCAAACTGCCAAGTTATTCTCTCTCTATGATTTTTTTCTCTGCCTTCTCTCTACATTCTTCATCCTTATTCTTCACCTTTCTTGAATTTTCCATCCGTTATCGGTTTATTCATCTGATTAATTTTCCAGTTTTTGCTTTTTCCGCCGCCTTGAGCGGCGGATTTCTCTTTTAAAATTAATCTGCCCGATGGCGATTCATTAATTGCACTGAGGATAACCCCACCAACCCCCACAAATTACGGATCTACATCTCAATCTTCAAAAACGAGCAACATCCATCCCATCAAAATACAACTCATGCTCCTCTTGGAAACATAAACGCCAATTCCAACGGGAAAAAGAATCATTATCCCGTGCATCCTCGGATCCGGTTTCATTTTCCTTAATTAAAAACTTTCAAGAAACGATTCATCAATTAAAACATCTCATCTTTGTCTTCAAAACACATGGGTCGGCTACTCCACTTGATAATACAAACGGCACACTGGTCTTCATCTAGATGAGGCGACCCCATCTCTTTCAAACCCACCTACTTCTCAACATCCATCGATAGAAAAACCTAAAAATGATGCTCCGGCCCAACGCTTGCGATCTCTAAGGCGAAATTTAACACAGTGGAAACGGAACTCTCTCTCATCGATGTTTCCATTTAATCTCACGGCGAACTTCCGTAAATACAAGTCGCCGGTCGCTAAATCCGAAGAAATCTGCTGCTATGTTTAAACCAGGCTCGGTGCGCTTGGCGGGTTCGGAAGGCGCCCCTTCCTCCGACTCCTTTTGGGGTGATGACACTGCCGGGTGGAGGAGGCGAAATCCCGGTGATTTAAAGTCCGGTGGTCCACGGCTCTCGGCCCCTTATCCCGCAAATGGAGAAAGCGTGCGTCTTTTGCGAAGCAATCAACAAGGGTCGATTTCTACTCCCTCGGTAAGGTCGATTTGTCCGATCTAGCCCCACGACAATTTTCTCTAAGGAGGAATGTGAACAAGTTAGTGGGATTTTTAAAAATGCATTAATTGATAAATTCTCTTTCGGTAAACCCGGCGAATGAAGTAATTGTTAGGAACCTCCGATGTTTTGGCTTCGGTCCTTGCAAGGTCCAGTTTTTGAATTTTAAGCATGTTCGATTTCTCTACAAAATGAAGAACAATATGCTAAGATGTGGTTAAAACGTGAAATAAACATCAATGGATTTCCGATGCGTGTTTTCAAATGGGATCCGTTTTTAATTTCAAACAAGAACCGTGGTGGTTCCTATTTGGTTAAAAGTTTTGAACACCTATTCAATGGTTCGATGTTAGAGCACTTCAAACAGTTGGATCTCTGATTGGAACATTTATCAAAGCCGACCCAAACACGCCGAATAGAGCTAGATTGAGTTATGCTAGAATATGTGTTGAAGTTAATTTGAAAAATGCTCTTCCAAACTCGGTTGGCATTAGATGTGATGGTGTTCTAAATGAAATGGACATCGAGTATGAAAGATTACCAAAATATTGCCAACACTTGTCATCACGTTGGGCACGATCTTGATATGTGCTACGTTAAAAACCCGACTTTGAAACCTAAGACCTTTGTCAATAAATTTCAAAACAAGAGTAATATAGACAAAGGGAAAAATGTTGAAGAATGGATCCCGATTGTGGCTTCTACTTCCAAAACGACTAAAGAACATGGGAGCCTTGAAAATAATGATTTAACTTTTAAGAACAAGGGGCAAATAATTGTTTCTACTAACCCCCTCCCAGTACTAATGGTGATGTTGTGAAAGAAATGACAGAAACAAAAGACTGGAAGCAAATCAAGAAGAGCAGGGGTTCAAATTGAGAATAGATTTGATTTGCTCCAAAATTTAGAAGAGCATGACTCTAATGATATTATTTTGCGGGGGTGAAAATAATGAACCCCGGCCTTGACCATGGTGCCCTCGATGGGGAAAATAACTTCAACAAAAAAGGATTTCACCCCTAAATCGGCCTTGCCCATAAACGGGCTTGAAAATATTGCTCCCGATAGTGCGAATAATTTTTATGCGATAATGTTATCGCCGACCGGCAGAATGTGCACGAGTGCCGACAAAAATCGTTATAGAAGCTCGGCCTTCTACTTTTATCCCTCCCCCCATTTTATTTAATAATTTGCCTGATGATGTGATGGTTGTTGATTGTGATGAATCTTCTAATAGTTCGGGCACCCAACCACTATGTGATCCTTCGGAACCACATGTTGGACTCTCTCAAGATCCCTCTAAGTTCTTTATGGATCAGTTAATTCCCTCATCCGGGGAAGAATCTGAACCTGGAGAAATTAGAGATGAACTTGATGAAGTGGGATCCGAACCGTCCTTTGCCTCGGAAGAAGAACTTTTTGAAAAATCTATCTCGGATGAAGAAAATTCCAAACTTGTTTTTGCCTTACCGGTTCCGTCGGATGTTGAAAACAAAACAGAATTACCTGAGCCATCAATAAAATCGAAAAAAGATAAGGTGCAACCAAGCACATCTAAAAGGCCGACGAGACGAACCCGCCAACATGATTAGTATCATTTTTTGGAATGTTAGGGGTATCGGCAATGAATCGGCACAAAAAATTATTAAATTACTTAAAAAAGAACATAAACTTAATATTTTGGCACTTATCGAACCCAAAGTCCAACTAAACTCTCAATATTTTTGTAGACTTTTTGGTTTTGATAAAGTTCTTGCCAATAGCAATAATCATATTTGGCTTTTCTCTGATGTTGATACCAAAATTAATATTATTCGCAACACCGATCAAATGCTTCACACTAGTGTGAGTAGTAATTATCTGCCTGCTCCTTTTCATCTTACTGTTGTTTATGGTAAAAATACTAAAATTGAGAGACGCATGCTTTGGGATGCTCTTACTTCGGTGCGTCAATTTCAAGTTCCTTGGATGGTGGGCGGTGATTTTAATATCGTCCTCCATTCTTGTGAGAAAAAAGGGGGCAACCCACCTATCCCATCGGAAATGGAAGAGTTTAGAGATGCCATTATTGATTGTGATCTTTCCGATGGTGGATATGTTGGATCCCCCTTTACTTGGTATAGTAATTCTATTTGGCAAAGGTTGGACCGAATTCTTTTCTCCGCCGAATGGCTTAACACGTTTCCGTATTGCGTGGTAAGACACATACCGCGGCACACGTCAGACCATCATGCTCTTCTCTGTGAGTTTAATAATCATGCCAAAAATCACTCTTACTCCTTTCGATTTCAAAACATGTGGACGAAGCATCATACTTTCTTCGATGTTGTCAGAGATTCTTGGTCCATCCCTGTCCCCTATACGGGAATTTTTAAATTAACTAATAAACTTGCTCGTCTAAAACTCTCTCTCAAAGATTGGAATAAGAGTGTTTTTGGCAATATTTTTGATAAAGTGCTAGAAGCTCAGAATTGTGTTGCCATGGCGGAGGAGATGTTTGATAGGGATCCTACAACTGCTAACAAGGAATATCTTAGTAAAATGAATGACAACCTCAATATGTCTTTATCTCTTGAGGAAATTTTTTGGAAACAAAAAACGAAAACTAAATGGACTATGGAAGGGGAGAGAAACAGTAAATTTTTTCATAATTTGGTTAAAAAGAAAAGGCAAAATAATTTATCCACTCAATTTCGGATAACGGATCCACTCTTACGGATCTGAATGATATCCATAATTCAGCTATTCAGTTTTATAAAAAGTGTTTTACTAAAGAGAATGCTGATATTGAGAATGTTAGGGTAGACCTCATTCCTAAGGTGATTGATGAGAGGGACAATAATTTCCTTTGTGATCTTCCCTCGTTGGAGGAAATTCGTGAAGTTGTTTTTTATGTGGATAGTGACAGTACGACAGGTCCTGATGGTTTTAATGCTAAATTTTACCAAGTTTGTTGGGATATTATTTGTGTAGATGTTTTTGATGCGGTAATTGATTTTTTTAAGGGCTCGTCCTTAACTCAAGCTTATTCCTCTACTTCGTTATCCCTTATCCCTAAAACACAGTCCCCTAACTCGTGGAAGGACTTGCGGCCTATTAGTCTTTGCAACACTTTCTATAAAATCTTTTCTAAAATCTTGAGCAAAAGACTTAGTGGCATCCTTCCTCGTATTATTAATCCTGCGCAATCCGGCTTTATTAAAGGCCGCCTCATCACGGATAATATTCTTACAGCCTTAGAAGTCACGCACGATATTTCTAGAACCAATTTAAATACTATTATCAAGCTTGATATGGAAAAGGCTTACGATAGAATGGATTGGGGGTTCTTATTTAATGTTTTGGAACAATTTGGTTTCTCCCCAAAATTTATCTCCCTTATTAAAGAATGTGTATGCTCACCGTGGTTTTCTATTCTTATCAATGGTATGTCGGTGGGGTACTTCAAGAGTGAGAGGGGTCTTCGTCAAGGTGATCCCATTTCTCCCCTTCTTTTCGTTATTGCTGCGGACTACTTTTCTAAACTTATTGACGATACGTTTGATAAATACCCGGGTATGTTTTATGGTATTCGTAAGAACGTGCGTATCACCCACTTAGCTTATGCGGATGATACTCTTCTCTTTTTAAAAGCTAGCAAGACTAATTTACAAATTCTCAAGCATTGTCTTACTCATTATGAGGAGATTTCGACAAAAATTAATATCTCCAAGAGTCTTTTTGTGATGCACAACTCGTCAATAGGAGACCTTGATATGGTGCATAGAATTACGGGTTTTGAGTCCACCAAACTTCCAATTCAATATCTTGGTGTCCCTCTTTGGAAAGGTAACACAACCTTTGCTATGTTCAATGATTTGATCCTTAAAATCCAAAATAAAATCTGTACTTGGAACCACCACCTCCTTTCTTTAGGAGGAAGAATTGAACTTATTAAATCGGTTTTAAATTCCATTTCCTTATATTGTTTACAAGTGATTAAGCCTCCTGGGAATGTTATTACTTTTATTGAGAGGCTTTTCAATAAATTTTTATGGGGTTCTAATGAGCAACACAGTAAAATTCATTGGGCGTCTTGGCAAAAATTGTGTTACCCAACTAGTGAGGGAGGAATAGAGTGTCGTGATCTTAATGATATTATTCATACGGCTGAGATTAAAATGTGGTGGCGTCTCCGTACAAACAATAATATTTGGTCTCAATTTCTAAAGTCTAAATATTGCAAGAGACTCCATCCCATGATTGTTAAAGTTAATCTGTATGATTCATCAATTTGGAAAAGACTTTGTAGCATTCGGGTTTATGCGGATGGTAATATTTGGTGGAATAGTGGAGATGTCAATGTTTCCTTTTGGCACGATATGTGGTGCGACTTCAGCCCTCTTTCTAATATTTTCCCGACTAAATCCAAAGCTCTCATTAAACATTTTTGGGGGGACAGGGATTGGGATAAACCGAAGCTTCATTCGGTATTACCCCATCAATATTGTGATTATATTTGTGCACTCCCCTCCCATTTGAATAATCCCCAACCTTGTTGGAAACTTTCTCCCAATGGCAATTTTTCCTACAAAGGTACCTGGGATATTATTAGAAAGAAAAAGATCGAGCACAATTTTCTTAAATATTGTTGGCAACCTATGATTACTCCCACGATTTCGGTTTTTATGGTTCGTTTGTTGAATAAATGGATCCCCACATCGGATTGTCTTATCAAGAGAGGGATGATTGTTGATATCCCGTGTTTTTGTTGTAATAATATTGAGACGATGGCCCACCTATTTATTATTGGCCCTATTGCTACCAAGGTGTGGAATATTTTTTGTAACTTAGCGGGATTTCACGGACCTAGAACCGATAATTTTAATTTTATCTTGGCATCATGGTTCTCCAAAACTAAAGGTAAGGTACATTTATTCCATGTCATCCCAATCCTTATACTTTGGTTTTTGTGGTGTTGTAGGAATGACAAAAGAATGAAGGGTATCCCTTTTACGGCCGAGCGTGTTTGCTCCCGGATTTGGAAATACCTTAGATCTATTAAAATTGCCGACAAATATTGTCATACCTGTTGGAAGGGTGCGCATGCTTTTGCAGCCTGTCTTGGAGTTGAATCTGTGCCTAGGAGAATTTGTAAAATTGTGGCCGTGCGATGGGCAAGACCGTGTACCGGTTGGGTCAAACTTAACACGGATGGTGCGGCCAAAGGAAATCCTGGTTTTGCGGGGGCGGGTGGTATTATTCGAGACCATTTGGGCAGCCCCATTATTTGTTTTTCCGAACATATTGGTGTTCAAACCAACACTTTTGCGGAGCTCTATGCTATTTGGCGTGGGATTGAGCTTTGCTTGGACAAGAAGTTTAATTATATTTTTGCTTGGACAAGAAGTTTAATTATATTTGGGTTGAAGTGGACTCCGTTGTGGCTTTGAAATTAATTCAGAGGAAGTCTACTTGTCATTGGAACCTTCAAAACTTGGTGTCTAAAATTCACAAACTCTCGAGTCAAGTGACTACTCGTTTTTCCCACATCTATAGGGAAGGAAATGGGATTGCTGACATTCTTGCTAATCAAGGATGTTTTTGTCGAGATTTTTTTTGTTCGAATGGGCATGATCTTAAAGGGAAAATCCTTGGCCTTATTCGTTTAGATAAAATTAGTTTTCCATATCTTAGAAATAAAAAAGTTTTGCCTCCTTAGTTTTGGGGCATTTGTCTTGGGGCGTGTAGAGGGGCTCGTCCTCCCTCGTTCCTTTTGGGCGTGTAGAGGGACTCGTCCACCCTCAATTTTCTGGTTTGCTTAATAATATCTCGTTTTGTTTAAAAAAAAATGTTTTAATAAATACACATATGTAAATCTAGAGTAATCATCAATAAAGGTAATAAAATACTTATTACCCCCACGAGTTAACATCCCATTAAATTCACATAAATCAGAATGTATAAGATCTAACAATTTAGAGTTTCTCTCTACACCACAAAAGGGGTTCTTTATCATTTTAGATTTCACACATATTTCACATTTATCTAATTTATCAGATTTGCACGAAATTAAACCATATTTAATTAATCTTTTCATAGTGCTAAATCCTATATGTGCTAATCTACTATGCCATAAAGAAACGGAATCAATCATATAAGCAGAAGGAGAAATCTTATTAATAACATTGTCAACAATACATAATTTGACCATCCCTTCACTGGAGTAGCCCTTTCCAACAAATACACCATTACGGGTCAAGATAAGCTTGCCCGACTCATACACAGATTTGATCCCCGGTTTACCTAAGAGATCACCACTAACAAGGTTCCTATTCATTTCCGGAACATGGAGAACATTGGTCAAAGTGACCTTCTTCCCGGATGTGAAATTGAGTTCCACGTTTCCGATGCCGACGACCTTTGAGCGTTGCTCATTTCCCATCTGGACTTCTTGTCCTCCGTCGACTTCAGAATAGGTGTTGAAAGCAGTCCTATCATAGGATACGTGGACGGTAGCACAAGTGTCATACCACCACCCTTGAATCTTTCCCTTGACCGCCATAATTTCGCTCACCGTAGCGATTATGTTCCCATCGGTCATAGTGGCGTCGACTTCTTTTTCCGCCGTCTTACGGAGTCGACAGTCTCGAGCATAGTGACTGGGTTTGCCACACACATAGCAGCCCCCGTTGGATCCCTTGGACACGGACTTGTTGGCGGACTTGAATTTGCTGGAATGCTTGAATTCCTTTGAATCCTTTTTGGGACCCGAAGAACTTTCTTTTTCATTCCACTTCCTCTTGCCTTTTGCGCTCACCGCGTTGGCCTTGAAAGTACCGGTATCCATCGTCTTCTCTCTCATCCTCGATTCCTCCTCGATTCGAAGATGTTTCTGGATTTGTTTCCAAAGAGAAGTCCTCGGTATTGTGAAGAAGTTTCTTCCGGTAGCTTTTCCAGAAATTGGGCAACTTCGCAATAATTGCACCAACTTGGAAAGTCTCCGGAATATCAATCTTCACAGCCCTCAATTTGTTGACAATAACTTGCAATTCATGTACTTGAGCAAGTATGGGCTTATCGTCAAACATATTAAAATCGAAGTAACTAGAGACAAGGAACTTTTTGGTACCTTCTTCTTCGGCCTTGAATTTGTACTCGAGTGCCTTCCAAATCTCCATAGCTGATGGATTGTCGGTGTAGAGATCGTAGAGACGGTCGGAGAGAGTGTTCAAAATGTGGCCACGGCACAGCAACTCGTCCTCTTGACGTTTCTTCCGTTCTGCCTTGAGTTCTTCATAATCTTTCTCTGTTGGCTCTGGGATAGGCTTCAACGTTGGGTCCAACACGTAGAAGACCTTCATGGCAGTGAGGAAGAAACGCATTTTGTCCTGCCAGCAAGTGTAGTTGGTTCCATCGAAGCGGTCCAACTTGACGAAGTCTTGGTTCATCACCTTCAAACTCGAAACAGTAGCCTCGGTCGCCATTGCAACAGATACTATAACATTGTTAGAAAATTCTTCAAAGTTAAAGACGTCGAGGCTTGAATCACGCATGGAAGCACTTTCCTTATAGTATTTCTTGCACCCCGAAATGTGTCTTAAGGTCACAAACAAGAATACCGCAGGATACGACAAGCCTTAATTTCGGACTGCACTAAGACAAAGTGAAATCCGAAAATAGGCAAGAATGATTTTTCTGGATTATATGTATTCAAGAAAAGAGAATAGGTGATTCGAAAAATCTGTATTCATTTATGAAACCGAACTCGGTTTTATAAATAAATCATACCTATTCGCGAAAGGGAGCACCATTTCGTTCAAACGACACGATTGAAGAGGCATGACTTTTCATTTAAGCAGCAAAAATAACCACCAATTGAAGAGGCATGACTTTTCATTTAAGCAGCAAAAATAACCACCAATTGAAGAGGCACAACCGTTGGCGAGAATCGCCGCGAGAAACCCGCGGACCGCGCCGTTTCGCCGGACTCGCCACGAGCCCACGTGACCGGCGTGCCAAAGTGCGCCTACGAAGCGCCACTAAGCTCGAGCCGGAGCCGGACGCCGTTGTCGCCGGTGGCAACACCGGCGAGCGGCGATGTGAGAGTGAAAAATGGCATAGATTTGCCACCTCACCTCCACCTCACATCCACATGGCACTACCACATGTTATTAATGGTTATTTAATTGTTCACACCTATAAGGTGCTCATTTCCTTTGTTTTTGTTCCATGTGGGATTCTTTTCCACTCACAAAACACACTATTTTGTCTTTTAATGAACAATCAAATAAAAGATTTACAAAATTAAATCTCTTACTTAATTTTCTAGCTTTTTTCCAACAATGATTTGTAAATCCATATTGCTAAGTATTGAGGAATATATCTCCCGATGTCCTGATTTACAATAGAGGGTATATGCGGGCCCAGCATATGAACCCCTAATGGCCCGAAATTTTATAGCTTTATTAAACATGGATTAAGTCATAACACAAAGCGGTATATGGCTTTGTTTAGCCAATTACATCCTATTAAACACCTCCTAATTATATAAACCTAATGCTAATCGATTAACATGTTAATATCGACTGGGATTTTGATTAACCAATTAAATAACTCAGTTTTATTCATATCATTAAAAAAATATAAATTTAGATAATAAATTTCCAGAATAAAGAGAATTGCGGTTAATTTAAATTCTCATAAAATCTGAAATATATTGTTAGAAAATTATAAATATTCGAAATGTAAATATAATATCTGAAAATATCTTAGAAAAATTTATTTGCTTTTCTGAAAACTTAAATTAGAAAAACACACACAAGCCCGACGCCTAACCAACCACCAAGATTTTTCTCGGAGCACGTTGTCACAAAGCCACCAATAGTCATCATCGGCTGGTCGAGAGTCAGCAGCCGGTGTTCTTTTCTTCTGAATATGTTTGTTTTTATATGCATATCTTAGTGTATTATTATTTTTAGACTAATTTAATATTTTTGTTATGTATTGAGGTTGAAATATATTTATTTTCTAAAACAGAGATGTACAGTGCAAAAATAATGAGGTAATCACATACAGGTTTATTTCTTATATTAGGAGAATTAAAATATATTTTTGTTATTGTTGACTTCTGTTTTGGTTAACGTCACGTGTGCTGATCAAGACGAATGGATCGAAGCCACGTAGAAAATAATAAACTGCATGAATAAACATGATGAAAAGTATTGGACCATTAAATTTTATTAATAATCTTGATAAAGAGTAAGGCCGGGCCATATTTAATGATCTTGATAAAGAGTAGGGCCGGGTCGAAAATATTTTGGCCGGTCCGTACTGTTGGTGCTTACTACTTACAAGTCTTATCCTTTTCCTTTTTCTCTCTTTTTTATCTCTCTTTTTTCTCTCTCTATTTCTCTTTCCGAGGCTTCTTCCAAGTCCCCTTTATTGTACATCCTCCTTATATATATATATATATATATATATATATAGCCAATTCTAGCCATTCAAGAGATGACAGCTGGAAGATTCAGGGGAACATGCTTATGACATTTGTCAAAGTGTAGTGACTTCTTCGACGCGTGTCAACTTCTTAGGTTAGCTTTGGGAAGGGATATGACAGCCCTCCTTAATTGTCCTGTCTGCCTGGCCTTCGTGCTTTTGGCAATACTTATCTGTTCTGGCCGACAACGGGGTCGGCCCTCGGGTTTCCCGCTGTCCTGGTCGGTCTTGTTATAATTATGATTCGGAGCGTACTTATCCAGGGTCTGCTCGGCCCCTCTGGGTCGGATTCCGGGTCGGCTCTAACGTCTCTGTCCGGTCCGGTTCCAACGAGTCTGGGAGAAAATCGGGTCCATGACCGGTTTGGCTCCAGGATCTGCTCGGCTGGTCGGATGCCTGGACTGTCTGGAGTGCTTATGTGGATGCCAAGGTGGATCGACTACCAACATGGATGCCAAGGTGGATCGACTACCAACAAGGGCCCCCGAGTCCAGGGCCGTGCCGGGTTGGCCGGTGCTGAGGTCGCTTCAGATTAAGGCCGATCCGGCTTGGGGGAGGATAAGATTTCTCGAAGGGACGCCTCTTCGAGAGTCGCATCGATTCGACTTCGGGGTCTTCAAGTGTCATAATGAGAGGGACGCATGGCGGGACGTAATTTGTCGTTGTGCTTCACGCGTTTTTTGATCTTCGCGACGATTCATTATGAATCGCCGCTCCACGCGCCTGGCATTTAATGCCCTTTTTTCTCCTATAAATATAGGGAACCTCCTTCTCGCCATTTTCGTGTCTGGTTGCAGAGAAGAGAGAGAAATTTCCGGCGCCCTTTTCCTGTTTTTAGAAAGAATTTCTCGGTAAGCTTTTTCTCTTTTTCTTATTTTACGATGTCGGAGCGGAGGGATACGGCGGCGGAGGAGTTGACTGTGTCTCCGGACCGCACGGGAGTGGCGGATCTTTCGATGGGCGATGTTCCCGTTGACTGGAGCGACAAGGACGGCGGCGAGGTCGCAAGATCGCCGGATTCTGGAGATGCAGATCCTGGAGACGCTGGGGTGGTGACGCCGTTGACGGTGGTTGGTGAGACTCGGGCCTGGATTCGGCCTCGGCCGTCTCCTTTTGTTGAGGCGGAGTGGGATTCGGCCTCGATACGCAGCACGGTCACCGATGAGCAGTTGGAGGGTGGGTCTTTTTATCCTTTTCAGTCAACATGGCTGGACCGAGCCCAGCTTTGAAGAGTTCAATAGTCTCTTCCTATGGAGGTCGGTCGGCCGATCCCGTTCTGGCTGGTTTTACTTGAAAGCCCGGCACGCGATGCATAAAGAATTGGTGGATGTGCCGGAGACCATTCATAGTTGGAAGGAACAGTGGTTCTATATAGGGGGTCCGTGGAGGAGCTCGGCTGATGAGTGGGAGCCTGGTGTGATAGACGCCGAGCTTCGGGTTCCAGAGCACTTCATTGCTAAAATGAGTAAGTGTCGTGTTTCTTATTGTTGTTCCCTTTTTTGTCTAACGCTCATAATTTATTGCTTGTGCAGAATGTATCCCGGCTCAAGAGACCTCCTCCTTGTTTGACGACAGGGTTGAACAGCTCTTGGATCTTCCAGCCGATCGGAGGAAGTCGCATCTTCTGGTTACTGAGGATAACCTTTGGGCGGCTGGACTTCGATCAACCGATCCGAACAGAATGTCTCCATCAGGTAGCTCTTTTTTTTTTTAACACGTCTTCTTTATCCAGTCCCTAGGGGCAGAAGTTCGTCGGGACGGAAAGAGACGCCTGCGCAGCGGGTGGCGAGGCTGGCTGCTGAGGCCGCCAAGCGCAGGGAGCGCACGGGCAAGCGGAATAGAGTAGAGGCCGAGCCTGAGGATAGCGTGACCAGGGCTGAGGGTTTCTCCGTTCCTGAAATTGTTGTGCCCGCCCCGAGCCCTGTACGGACGGGCCGTGCGACGGGTAAGGAGCCCGCAATTGATTTGGAGGGCCACTATCTCCCTGTGAATAAGGACCGGGAAGAACCTTGTGCCCAAATGAAGGGGCGGCGACCGCGCTGGTTCCTTGACTACGTCCGGGCAGCCACCCCAACCGCCGAGGTGCTCGACCGGGTCCCTCCAGCGGTGGTTGAGTCCAGCCATGTCCCCATTTTGGGTTGGACGCCAAAAATGGAGATGGTGACCAATGACATGGGTCCGGATGAGCAGATCCAGTTTGGAAATGCTCTGATGGGCCGTGCGTTGTGCACCTATGTAAAGGCCACTGGGGAGCTGATGGCCCTGGTTGAAAAGCACAAGAAGGCGGAGGCCGATCTCAAGGACTTACAGGAGGAGCACCACCTCTGCCCTTCGCTTATCAAGTCTCTGGAGGAGGAGATGACCTCTCTGAAGGGTGAGATGGAGCTTCTGGAGAGCCGGGCCTTCGAGGCCGATATCTGGAAAGGAAAGGCCGACGAGATGGCCACGGCGGCCGAGCAGGCGCAGAAATGGTGTCTGGACATAAGGGCCGAGCACGAGGCCTATTTGCAGAATACTAAGGCCCAGCTTGAGCATCTGACCGAGCGGGCTAATACTTGTGAAGCTGCGGGCTATGCCAGGGGCCTTGCCGACGGGGCGGCTGCCTTCCAGAAGACACCCGAGTTCGAGGAGTTGATTAACCTTAACTACGTCTCCACTTGTTATGAGATATTGGATCTCATGAAGGAAGGGAAGACCGTTGAGGAGGTCCAGGCCTATATAAAGTCTCAGACGGCCAACCTGAAGGTTAAATCTCTCGGAGCTGATGAGCCGAAGGCCGCATAATTTATCGAAGACCCGGTGTTGATTCCGTCCAGCGAAGGTGAAGGACAGTCTTCTCAGGCGGCCGGTCAGGAGGACAGGGCCGAGTAGATTTTTGTTTTGTTCCATGTATGGCCTGCGTGCCGTTTTTCCTTGGTTTCCTTTGTATTTTGATGTAGAACGGCTTTTTTAAATGAATGAAATCTTTTTATGGCATCTGTTGCTTTTCTCTGTATGTTTGGGCCCAGTTGGTTTGGCCGTTGCCTTACTTTTCTATTCACCATTTATTGATTGTGCCGGATGGGCTGACCTTATGCGGTGCCGAGGCGAACTCGGTCTTATAGTGCCGGATGGGCCGGTCTTATGAGGTACCGAGGCAAACTCGGTCTTATAGTGCCGGATGCACCGGTCTTATGAGGTGCCGAGGCGAACTCGGTCTTATAGTGCCGGATGGGCCGGTCTTATGAGGTGCCGAGACGAACTCGGTCTTATAGTGACGGATGGGCCGGTCTTATGAGGTGCCGAGGCGAACTCGGTCTTATAGTGCCGGATGGGCCGGTCTTATGAGGTGCCGAGGCGAACTCGGTCTTATAGTGCCGGATGGGCCGGTCTTATGAGGTGCCGAGGCGAACTCGGTCTTATAGTGCCGGATGGGCCGGTCTTATGAGGTGCCGAGGCGAACTCGGTCTTATAGTGCCGGATGGGCCGGTCTTATGAGGCACCGAGGTGAACTCGGTCTTATAGTGCCGGATGGGCCGGTCTTATGAGGTGCCGAGCCGAACTCGGTCTAATAGTGCCGGATGGGCCGGTCTTATGAGGTGCCGAGGCGAACTCGGTCTTATAGTGCCGGATGGGCCGGTCTTATGAGGTACCGAGGCGAACTCGGTCTTATAGTGCCGGATGGACCGGTCTTATGAGGTGCCGAGGCGAACTCGGTATTATAGTGCCGGATGGGCCGGTCTTATGAGGTGCCGAGGCGAACTCGGTCTTATAGTGCCGGATGGGCCGGTCTTATGAGGTGCCGAGGCGAACTCGGCCTTATAGTGCCGGAGGGGCCGGTCTTATGTGGTTCCGAGGCGAACTCGGCCTTATAGTGCCGGAGGGGCCGGTCTTATGAGGTGCTGAGGCGAACTCGGCCTTATAGTGCCGGAGGGGCCGGTCTTATGAGGTGCCGAGGCGAACTCGGCCTTATAGTGCCGGAGGGGCCGGTCTTATGAGGTGCCGAGGCGAACTCGGTCTTATAGTGCCGGAGGGGCCGGTCTTATGAGGTGCCGAGGCGAACTCGGTCTTATAGTGCCGGAGGGGCCGGTCTTATGAGGTGCCGAGGCGAACTCGGTCTTATAGTGCCGGAGGGGCCGGTCTTATGAGGTGCCGAGGCGAACTCGGTCTTATAGTGCCGGAGGGGCCGGTCTTATGAGGTGCCGAGGCGAACTCGGCCTTATAGTGCCGGAGGGGCCGGTCTTTTGAGGTGCCGAGGCGAACTCGGCCTTATAGTGCCGGAGGGGCCGGTCTTATGAGGTGCCGAGGCGAACTCGGCCTTATAGTGCCGGAGGGGCCGGTCTTATGAGGTGCCGAGGCGAACTCGGTCTTATAGTGCCGGAGGGGCTGGTCTTATGAGGTGCCGAGGCGAACTCGGTCTTATAGTGCCGGAGGGGCCCGTCTTATGAGGTGCCGAGGCGAACTCGGTCTTATAGTGCCGGAGGGGCCGGTCTTATGAGGTGCCGAGGCGAACTCGGTCTTATAGTGCCGGAGGGGCCGGTCTTATGAGGTGCCGAGGCGAACTCGGCCTTATAGTGCCGGAGGGGCCGGTCTTTTGAGGTGCCGAGGCGAACTCGGCCTTATAGTGCCGGATGGGCCGGTCTTATGAGGTGCCGAGGCGAACTCGGTCTTATAGTGCCGGAGGGGCCGGTCTTATGAGGTGCCGAGGCGAACTCGGCCTTATAGTCTTTGGAGGGCCGGTCTTATGAGGTGCCGAGGCGAACTCGGCCTTATAGTGCCGGAGGGGCCGGTCTTATGAGGTGCCGAGGCGAACTCGGCCTTATAGTGCCGGAGGGGCCGGTCTTATGAGGTGCCGAGGAGAACTCGGTCTTATAGTGCCGGAGGGGCCGGTCTTATGAGGTGCCGAGGCGAACTCGGTCTTATAGTGCTGGAGGGGCCGGTCTTATGAGGTGCCGAGGCGAACTCGGTCTTATAGTGCCGGAGGGGCCGGTCTTATGAGGTGCCGAGGCGAACTCGGCCTTATAGTGCCGGAGGGGCCGGTCTTATGAGGTGCCGAGGCGAACTCGGCCTTATAGTGCCGGAGGGGCCGGTCTTTTGAGGTGCCGAGGCGAACTCGGCCTTATAGTGCCGGAGGGGCCGGTCTTATGAGGTGCCGAGGCGAACTCGGCCTTATAGTGCCAGAGGGGCCGGTCTTATGAGGTGCCGAGGCGAACTCGATCTTATAGTGTTGGAGGGGCCGGTCTTATGAGGTGCCGAGGCGAACTCGGTCTTATAGTGCCGGAGGGGCCGGTCTTATGAGGTGCCGAGGCGAACTCGGTCTTATAGTGTCGGAGGGGCCGGTCTTATGAGGTGCCGAGGCGAACTCGGTCTTATAGTGCCGGAGGGGCCGGTCTTATGAGGTGCCGAGGCGAACTCGGTCTTATAGTGTCGGAGGGGCCGGTCTTATGAGGTGCTGAGGCGAACTCGGTCTTATAGTGCCGAAGGGGCCGATCTTATGAGGTGCCGAGGCGAACTCGGTCTTATAGTGCCGGAGGGGCCGGTCTTATGAGGTGCCGCGGCGAACTCGGTCTTATAGTGCCGGAGGGGCCGGTCTTATGAGGTGCCGAGGCGAAATCGGTCTTATAGTGCCGGAGACCATTCATAGTTGGAAGGAACAGTGGTTCTATATAGGGGGTCCGTGGAGGAGCTCGGCTGATGAGTGGGAGCCTGGTGTGATAGACGCCGAGCTTCGGGTTCCAGAGCACTTCATTGCTAAAATGAGTAAGTGTCGTGTTTCTTATTGTTGTTCCCTTTTTTGTCTAACGCTCATAATTTATTGCTTGTGCATAATGTATCCCGGCTCAAGAGACCTCCTCCTTGTTTGACGACAGGGTTGAACAGCTCTTGGATCTTCCATCCGATCGGAGGAAGTCGCATCTTCTGGTTACTGAGGATAACCTTTGGGCGGCTGGACTTCGATCAACCGATCCGAACAGAATGTCTTCATCAGGTAGCTCTTTTTTTTTTTTAACACGTCTTCTTTATCCAGTCCCTAGGGGCAGAAGTTCGTCGGGACGGAAAGAGACGCCTGCGCAGCGGGTGGCGAGGCCGGGCCGAGGCCGCCAAGCCGCGCGAGGCGCACGGGCAAGCGGAATAGAGTAGAGGCCGAGCACGAGGATAGCGTGACCGAGTGAGGTTTCTCCGTTCTCGAATTGTTGTGCCCGCCCGAGCCCCTGTACGGACGGGCCGTGCGGCGGGTAAGGAGCCCGCATTGATTTGGAGGGCCACTATCTCCCCTGTGAATAAGGACCGGAAGAACCTTGTGCCCAAATGAAGGGGCGGCGACATGGCCGTTCCTTGACTACGTCCGGGCAGCCACCCCAACCGCCGAGGTGCTCGACCGGGTCCCTCCAGCGGTGGTTGAGTCCAGCCATGTCCCCATTTTGGGTTGGACGCCAAAAATGGAGATGGTGACCAATGACATGGGTCCGGATGAGCAGATCCAGTTTGGAAATGCTCTGATGGGCCGTGCGTTGTGCACCTATGTAAAGGCCACTGGGGAGCTGATGGCCCTGGTTGAAAAGCACAAGAAGGCGGAGGCCGATCTCAAGGACTTACAGGAGGAGCACCACCTCTGCCCTTCGCTTATCAAGTCTCTGGAGGAGGAGATGACCTCTCTGAAGGGTGAGATGGAGCTTCTGGAGAGCCGGGCCTTCGAGGCCGATATCTGGAAAGGAAAGGCCGACGAGATGGCCACGGCGGCCGAGCAGGCGCAGAAATGGTGTCTGGACATAAGGGCCGAGCACGAGGCCTATTTGCAGAATACTAAGGCCCAGCTTGAGCATCTGACCGAGCGGGCTAATACTTGTGAAGCTGCGGGCTATGCCAGGGGCCTTGCCGACGGGGCGGCTGCCTTCCAGAAGACACCCGAGTTCGAGGAGTTGATTAACCTTAACTACGTCTCCACTTGTTATGAGATATTGGATCTCATGAAGGAAGGGAAGACCGTTGAGGAGGTCCAGGCCTATATAAAGTCTCAGACGGCCAACCTGAAGGTTAAATCTCTCGGAGCTGATGAGCCGAAGGCCGCATAATTTATCGAAGACCCGGTGTTGATTCCGTCCAGCGAAGGTGAAGGACAGTCTTCTCAGGCGGCAGTCGGCCAGAGGACAGGGCCGAGTAGATTTTTGTTTTGTTCCATGTATGGCCTGCGTGCCGTTTTTCCTTGGTTTCCTTTGTATTTTGATGTAGAACGGCTTTTTTAAATGAATGAAATCTTTTTATGGCATCTGTTGCTTTTCTCTGTATGTTTGGGCCCAGTTGGTTTGGCCGTTGCCTTACTTTTCTATTCACCATTTATTGATTGTGCCGGATGGGCTGACCTTATGCGGTGCCGAGGCGAACTCGGTCTTATAGTGCCGGATGGGCCGGTCTTATGAGGTGCCGAGGCAAACTCGGTCTTATAGTGCCGGATGCACCGGTCTTATGAGGTGCCGAGGCGAACTCGGTCTTATAGTGCCGGATGGGCCGGTCTTATGAGGTGCCGAGACGAACTCGGTCTTATAGTGACGGATGGGCCGGTCTTATGAGGTGCCGAGGCGAACTCGGTCTTATAGTGCCGGATGGGCCGGTCTTATGAGGTGCCGAGGCGAACTCGGTCTTATAGTGCCGGATGGGCCGGTCTTATGAGGTGCCGAGGCGAACTCGGTCTTATAGTGCCGGATGGGCCGGTCTTATGAGGTGCCGAGGCGAACTCGGTCTTATAGTGCCGGATGGGCCGGTCTTATGAGGCACCGAGGTGAACTCGGTCTTATAGTGCCGGATGGGCCGGTCTTATGAGGTGCCGAGCCGAACTCGGTCTTATAGTGCCGGATGGGCCGGTCTTATGAGGTGCCGAGGCGAACTCGGTCTTATAGTGCCGGATGGGCCGGTCTTATGAGGTACCGAGGCGAACTCGGTCTTATAGTGCCGGATGGGCCGGTCTTATGAGGTGCCGAGGCGAACTCGGTATTATAGTGCCGGATGGGCCGGTCTTATGAGGTGCCGAGGCGAACTCGGTCTTATAGTGCCGGATGGGCCGGTCTTATGAGGTGCCGAGGCGAACTCGGCCTTATAGTGCCGGAGGGGCCGGTCTTATGTGGTGCCGAGGCGAACTCGGCCTTATAGTGCCGGAGGGGCCGGTCTTATGAGGTGCCGAGGCGAACTCGGCCTTATAGTGCCGGAGGGGCCGGTCTTATGAGGTGCCGAGGCGAACTCGGCCTTATAGTGCCGGAGGGGCCGGTCTTATGAGGTGCCGAGGCGAACTCGGTCTTATAGTGCCGGAGGGGCCGGTCTTATGAGGTGCCGAGGCGAACTCGGACTTGTAGAGCGTGAGGGGCCGGTCTTATGAGGTGCCGAGGCGAACTCGGTCTTATAGTGCCGGAGGGGCCGGTCTTATGAGGTGCCGAGGCGAACTCGGCCTTATAGTGCCGGAGGGGCCGGTCTTTTGAGGTGCCGAGGCGAACTCGGCCTTATAGTGCCGGAGGGGCCGGTCTTATGAGGTGCCGAGGCGAACTCGGCCTTATAGTGCCGGAGGGGCCGGTCTTATGAGGTGCCGAGGCGAACTCGGCCTTATAGTGCCGGAGGGGCCGGTCTTATGAGGTGCCGAGGCGAACTCGGTCTTATAGTGCCGGAGGGGCCGGTCTTATGAAGTGCCGAGGCAAACTCGGTCTTATAGTGCCGGAGGGGCCGGTCTTATGAGGTGCCGAGGCGAACTCGGTCTTATAGTGCCGGAGGGGCCGGTCTTATGAGGTGCCGAGGCGAACTCGGTCTTATAGTGCCGGAGGGGCCGGTCTTATGAGGTGCCGAGGAGAACTCGGTCTTATAGTGCCGGAGGGGCCGGTCTTATGAGGTGCCGAGGCGAACTCGGTCTTATAGTGCCGGAGGGGCCGGTCTTATGAGGTGCCGAGGCGAACTCGGTCTTATAGTGCCGGAGGGGCCGGTCTTATGAGGTGCCGAGGCGAACTCGGTCTTATAGTGCCGGAGGGGCCGGTCTTATGAGGTGCCGAGGCGAACTCGGCCTTATAGTGCCGGAGGGGCCGGTCTTTTGAGGTGCCGAGGCGAACTCGGCCTTATAGTGCCGGAGGGGCCGGTCTTATGAGGTGCCGAGGCGAACTCGGCCTTATAGTGCCGGAGGGGCCGGTCTTATGAGGTGCCGAGGCGAACTCGGTCTTATAGTGTTGGAGGGGCCGGTCTTATGAGGTGCCGAGGCGAACTCGGTCTTATAGTGCCGGAGGGGCCGGTCTTATGAGGTGCCGAGGCGAACTCGGTCTTATAGTGTCGGAGGGGACGGTCTTATGAGGTGCCGAGGCGAACTCGGTCTTATAGTGCCGGAGGGGCCGGTCTTATGAGGTGCCGAGGCGAACTCGGTCTTATAGTGCCGGAGGGGCCGGTCTTATGAGGTGCCTTGGCGAACTCGGTCTTATAGTGCCGGAGGGGCCGATCTTATGAGGTGCCGAGGCGAACTCGGTCTTATAGTGCCGGATGGGCCGGTCTTATGAGGTGCCGAGGAGAACTCGGTCTTATAGTGCCGGAGGGGCCGGTCTTATGAGGTGCCGAGGCGAACTCGGTCTTATAGTGCCGGAGGGGCCGGTCTTATGAGGTGCCGAGGCGAACTCGGTCTTATAGTGCCGGATGGGCCGATCTTATGAGGTGCCGAGGCGAACTCGGTCTTATAGTGCCGGATGGGCCGGTCTTATGAGGTGCCGAGGCGAACTCGGTCTTATAGTGCTGGATGAGCCGGTCTTATGAGGCGCCGAGGCGAACTCGGTCTTATAGTGCCGGATGGGCCGGTCTTATGAGGTGCCGAGACGAACTCGGTCTTATAGTTCCGGATGGGCCGGTCTTATGAGGTGCCGAGGCGAACTCGGTCTTATAGTGCCGGATGGGCCGGTCTTATGAGGTACCGAGGCGAATTCGGTCTTATAGTGCCGGATGGGCCGGTCTTATGAGGTGCCGAGGCGAACTCGGTCTTATAGTGCCGGATGGGCCGGTCTTATGAGGTGCCGAGGTGAACTCGGTCTTATAGTGCCGGATGGGCCGGTCTTATGAGGTGCCGAGGAGAACTCGGCCTTATAGTGCCGGAGGGGCCGGTCTTATGAGGTGCCGAGGCGAACTCGGCCTTATAGTGCCGGAGGGGCCGGTCTTATGAGGTGCCGAGGCGAACTCGGCCTTATAGTGCCGGAGGGGCCGGTCTTATGAGGTGCCGAGGAGAACTCGGTCTTATAGTGCCGGAGGGGCCGGTCATATGAGGTGCCGAGGCGAACTCCGTCTTATAGTGCCGGAGGGGCCGGTCTTATGAGGTGCCGAGGCGAACTCGGTCTTATAGTGCCGGAGGGGCCGGTCTTATGAGGTGCCGAGGCGAACTCGGTCTTATAGTGCCGGAGGGGCCGGTCTTATGAGGTGCCGATTCGAACTCGGCCTTATAGTGCCGGAGGGGCCGGTCTTTTGAGGTGCCGAGGCGAACTCGGCCTTATAGTGCCGGAGGGGCCGGTCTTATGAGGTGCCGAGGCGAACTCGGCCTTATAGTGCCGAGGGGCCGGTCTTATGAGGTGCCGAGGCGAACTCGGCCTTATAGTGCCGGAGGGGCCGGTCTTATGAGGTGCCGAGGCGAACTCGGTCTTATAGTGCCGGAGGGGCCGGTCTTATGAAGTGCCGAGGCGAACTCGGTCTTATAGTGCCGGAGGGGCCGGTCTTATGAGGTGCCGAGGCGAACTCGGTCTTATAGTGCCGGAGGGGCCGGTCTTATGAGGTGCCGAGGCGAACTCGGTCTTATAGTGCCGGAGGGGCCGGTCTTATGAGGTGCCGAGGAGAACTCGGTCTTATAGTGCCGGAGGGGCCGGTCTTATGAGGTGCCGAGGCGAACTCGGTCTTATAGTGCCGGAGGGGCCGGTCTTATGAGGTGCCGAGGCGAACTCGGTCTTATAGTGCCGGAGGGGCCGGTCTTATGAGGTGCCGAGGAGAACTCGGTCTTATAGTGCCGGAGGGGCCGGTCTTATGAGGTGCCGAGGCGAACTCGGCCTTATAGTGCTGGAGGGGCCGGTCTTTTGAGGTGCCGAGGCGAACTCGGCCTTATAGTGCCGGAGGGGCCGGTCTTATGAGGTGCCGAGGCGAACTCGGCCTTATAGTGCCGGAGGGGCCGGTCTTATGAGGTGCCGAGGCGAACTCGGTCTTATAGTGTTGGAGGGGCCGGTCTTATGAGGTGCCGAGGCGAACTCGGTCTTATAGTGCCGGAGGGGCCGGTCATGAGGTGCCGAGGCGAACTCGGTCTTATAGTGTCGGAGGGGACGGTCTTATGAGGTGCCGAGGCGAACTCGGTCTTATAGTGCCGGAGGGGCCGGTCTTATGAGGTGCCGAGGCGAACTCGGTCTTATAGTGCCGGAGGGGCCGGTCTTATGAGGTGCCGAGGCGAACTCGGTCTTATAGTGCCGGAGGGGCCGATCTTATGAGGTGCCGAGGCGAACTCGGTCTTATAGTGCCGGATGGGCCGGTCTTATGAGGTGCCGAGGCGAACTCGGTCTTATAGTGCCGGAGGGGCCGGTCTTATGAGGTGCCGAGGCGAAATCGGTCTTATAGTGCTGGAGGGGCCGGTCTTATGAGGTGCTGAGGCGAACTCGGTCTTATAGTGCCGGAGGGGCCGGTCTTATGAGGTGCCGAGGCGAACTCGGTCTTATAGTGCCGGAGGGGCCGGTCTTATGAGGTGCCGAGGCGAACTCGGTCTTATAGTGCCGGAGGGGCCGGTCTTATGAGGTGCCGAGGCGAACTCGGTCTTATAGTGCCGGATGGGCCGGTCTTATAAGGTGCCGAGGCGAACTCGGTCTTATAGTGCCTTCGGATTAGAGATGAAATAAGTTGAATTTTATTGATAATACCTTCCTAAGGACATGGCATTCGTCGGATGAATTAATCCTTGGCCATTCAGGTATTCTAGCTAGCAAATTCCGTTCTGAAGGGCTTCGTTACTCTCGTACGGTCCTTGCCACTTGGATTCAGGAGGTCCCGGATCTGGCCCCAATACTCGTTTAAGAATGAGGTATTCGACCTGGAAGCTTCGATGATGAACCTCGGGAGTTTTCTTTATAGATGGTATTCCGCCTTTCTGCTTGGTTCTGTTTTTGGCGACGAGGTCCAGGTTTTTAGGGTCACATTGGTCTTGTTCTTCGAAATGGGCTCTCCGTAGGCGTGTGTTCCAATCTCGACCGGGGTCATCGCCTCAGTACCGAAGGCTACGAAGATATTTCTCAAGTGGCGGACCGATGTGCTGCTAAGTCTTCAGGGAGCTCTTCAGGCCGTGACCCTTTGAGCTTTTCGAGGCGGGTCTTGAGGTGCTGTTTTATAATTGTATTAACCGCCCCGACTTGTCCGTTGGATTGTGGATCATGCAACATGGATAAGTCGTTTCGTATATGGAGGACGTCGCATAAGGCCTGAGATTTTTCCTCGTAATTGTGTGGTTTTATCAGATATGACGGACTAAGGGGTCCTGAGCGACTTTCATATAAGATTGTTTATTTTTTGTTCGGTTGTCCGCGCTAGTGGTTCGGCCCCGACCCGATTTTGCGAAATAACCAATCGCGACGACGGCGTACTGTTACCTCAACTTCATCTTCTAGATGGGGGGCCGACCCGGACGATCATCCATTTGATGGATGGCGGTAGGCCACAAACGTAAGTGGGTTTCATGCGAGTCTTGGATCTAAGAAGCGAAGGTTTGGCATCGGGCGTATCTTTACTCCAGCCCAATGGCACCTTTCTATGATCCGGCCAGTAACATTCTTGTCGAAGCGATTTGTAGGCCGATATTGGGCCGCCGAAGGGGCTGTCGCGTGTCCGCTTGGGCACCTTTCCGAGGGCAGGCTTGATTAAGCCTTTCAGCGATGGAACTGGATACCTCCGCCTAAGGTTCCTTCAGCGGTTGGGGTGGAAGTAATCTTGTCTTTGGGGGTGTTATGCGGTGCTGGGGGCATGGAGCTGGAAGATGTATCCGTCCTTGTAGCTCGAATTGTTCGGCTGCCAAGGAGTCAGCTTGGTTGTTCTAAGTTCGAGGAAGGTGTTTAAGTAGTTCCCGAAAATCTCACCACCGGGTCTGAGCCGGGTCGAGGAAATTGACCAAACTGGGCTCCCGGGCTTCTCATTCGCCCTTAATTTGATTCGCCCCTAAATTGGGAATCGCTCAAAGATAATGAGGTGAGCAGGACCGAGGGAGATCGCCACTTCCGGACCGGCCCAGAGGGCTTCATATTCTGTCTTGTAGTTGGGGGGTAGAAAACCTGAGCGAGTGGCCGAGCAGAGCAAACGTTGGTCGGGTCCGGCGAGGGTCATTCCTGCGCCTGTCTTCAGGGGACTAGTATGAGTGCATAGACCAGCTCTACCGGGGCGTGTCCGATCTCGGCATCAGATAGACCGGGTGTCGGACCGCATTTTCCGATCAAGCGAAGGCGGTGCAGATTGCAGTGGGATTCTCCTCGGGCCGGCAGTTGCAGGATTGTTGGTAACTTGGTCAGCCGGGCCCCTCTTTCCTTAATTTCTGAATGATTGGCGAAAGGTGGAGAATTCTTTACCTTTCGCATCTCCTTATAAAGATTATACCTTTGCTTATTTCAGTTTTGCTAACATGTTCCACTTTCTGCTGTTTTTCCATCACTTCGAATTTTAAGTTTCGTCGTTGGCCTCCTAATGGCCGTTATTCGGGCGCTTATGCAGAAAACTCATTAGGTTCCGGTGATTCCATCTGACCTCAGCCTAATCTTAGCCTAATAACGGCCTGAGTTTTCTTGCCCGCCCCATAATAGATTACTTTCTCCGGATTACCAGAATCTTTGTGGGGATCTGATAGGAATTCCGAAAGCGCTTGCAGATATTGCAGAGTCCTTGATGGTTGCGGTGTATGTTGATTGCAACTTTAATTTGAAGGATATAAGGGGATTCTTTGGGAAATCTTCTAGAGCTTTGAGTTGGGCTCGATATTCCCCGAGTTATGACCTTTAAAAGGTCAGCCGAGTCAAGCAGGAACTCATGGTTACGATGGTTCCTGTGCTTTCAACTCATAATTACGATGATTCCTATGCTTTCATATCACCACTTATTGGTGAGGGTGGTTATTCCCGGATGAACGCAAGGTATGCCAAAGCGCTCCGCCAACTTGAACGGGTTTCCCTTCTTTGTGGCAGACTGATTATATTCAGAACTTGCAGTTATAGCTTGAGTGACTCGTTCAAGATTCCGGAGGTTCACCCCTTCCTCTAGCGCCATTCTGTTGACGTCTGTTTTGGTCAACGTCATGTGTGCTGATCAAGACGAATGGATCGAAGCCACATAGAAAATAATAAACTGGGTGAATAAACATGATGAAAAGTATTGGACCATTAAATTTTATTAATGATCTTGATAAAGAGCAGGGCCGGGCTGAAAATATTTTGGCCGGTCCGTACTGTTGGTGCTTACTACTTACAAGTCTTATCCTTTTCCTTTTTCTCTCTTTTTTATCTCTCTATTTCTCTTTCCGAGGCTTCTTCCAAGTCCCCTTTATTGTACATCCTCCTTATATATATATAGCCAATTCTAGCCATTCAAGAGATGACAACTGGAAGATTCAGGGGAACATGCTTATGACATTTGTCAAAGTGTAGTGACCTCTTCGACGCGTGTCAACTTCTTAGGTTAGCTTTGGGAAGGGATATGACAGCCCTCCTTAATTGTCCTGTCTGCCTGGCCTTCGTGCTTTTGGCAATACTTATCTGTTCTGGCCGACAACGGGGTCGGCCCTCGGGTTTCCCGCTGTCCTGGTCGGTCTTGTTATAATTATGATTCGGAGCGTACTTATCCAGGGTCTGCTCGGCCCCTCTGGGTCGGATTCCGGGTCAGCTCTAATGTCTCTGTCCGGTCCGGTTCCAACGAGTCTGGGAGAAAATTGGGTCCATGACCGGTTCGGCTCCAGGATCTGCTCAGCTGGTCGGCTGCCTGGACTGCCTGGAGTGCTTATGTGGATGCCAAGGTGGATTGACTACCAACATGGATGTCAAGGTGGATCGACTACCAATAGTTATAATTCCCGTATAAATTAAACATAATTTTGCAACAAAATTACTACACGGCAATCAATTAAACAAGCTCAATTCATTTCAACAAAACAAAACATCTAGTAATTCTGGAAACTCTTTTTATTTCTTTTAGTCCCAACAACGTATATTCTAGCGGTGTCCATTCACGGGTCCGGTCCGGTCCGAACCGTCAGGTTCACGAGTCGGTCGATCAGGATCCAGACCCCACCCGTACATATAAAATTTACGGGTCGGTGGGTTCATGAGTCGGCCACATGTCCGGTCCGACCCGTCGAGTCACTGGCCCATTCTTTTTTTTTTTTTTGAAAAAGTATTTTTAAAATTTTATTTATTATCATTTATACACGAAAAAATAACTAATGGACAAAGGAAATAATTGGAAAAAATGAGCTTATATTTAATTTTAATTTTTCACTTAAAATTAAATTGCCTACGTACCCGCGTGAGGAATCAAAACCCTATGTAGTTCTTTTACTTATCTGACTTACTTAGTCGACGTTGATGTCGTCGTCTTGATCATCGATTTGACTCATTTGACTGGACTCTCCTTCAGTAGTGCCTTCTTGATGGGCGCTTGGTCTGCTAATAGGTCATCCCACTTATTTTCTTGATCTCGTAACTCGGCTTTCGTTGCGTCTTTAAGCATCATTTGAGCCTCGAAATTTTTTAGCGTCATTTGGGATCTCCGCTCGTCGAACATATAGACTCCTTCACTGAAAGCGCTCTCAAAGGGGACTGTGGATGCGGGCACTGCAAGAATCTCTTGTGCCATAATGTAAAGTATGGGAATTTGGTTTCCCTTTCTCTTCCATCAATCCAACAGAACAAGTGTACATGCATTGTTATCGATCCTCAGCCACAAACTAGTTGCATAATATCGATTAAGGTCATTTCTTTAACCGACGTTACCACCCCCTATTTCTGGCTGTATTATGGAGTTCTTGTTGAAATGGTCCAGTGGGAGTTCTCTCTAGTTCTATTTGAAATGTATTAGTACTCCTAGTTCTTGTTTTTTGAGTTTGAATCATATCTCTATATTTAGCTAAATATTCAGCAAAAAGAGTTTCACAATTATTTTTTAAATCTATTTTACTTGTTCAGCATTAGGAATAGTTTGAAACATAGTTTGACTCTCAACACTATCCTTAATATTAGGAAAACCCAAATTTTTCAAAATATTATAATAAATTTCAAGTAATTGTTGTACTTGAGCTAAATTCAAATCGGGAGATAAAACAACATTAATCAAGAAAATATCATGAAAAAGTACTTTAGCCTTTTTAAACACATATTGTAAATAGCATTCCCCAATCTTGGGGATTTACTACAAGCATCCGTTTCGAAAATAATAAAACAATAATAAAATAAATTTTTTTGGAGATATGGGATAATAACAATCACTTAAATCTTTAATTGCATTTTCAAAGACCTTTAATAGTTTGATTGAATCTTGTTGACACAAAATGTATTTTGATGATGGTTACATACAAAACATTTAATTGGATCTATCTCGGATCAATAATATTTTGAAGGAACAAAATATGGCTAGCGCACGCTACGTATCATATCGTAGCGCACGCTATCGAGACTCTCATACACAGTTCAGTCAAGTCAGCTGCAGCCTACTCAAGTCGCCTGATCGATAGCACACGCAAGCTATTCAACGATAGCGCACGCTAATAATTCACAGTTAGCGCACGCTATACATCATATATAACGCACGCTATCGCAAGTCTCCAGAGAGCAGTGAAGTCTGAAAGGAAATCCGAAACTGGACGTTGCGCACGCTATACATATTATATTACGTACGCTACATCATGGACTTAGCGCACGTTAATTCTCATATCTAGCGCACGCTACCGAAATTATGGTTAGTAGTCCAGTAGCCACTGGACTCACTTCGTCAAAGTTTTTACGTACGCTACACAAGGTAACGTACGTTAATGAAATAAGTCAGTAGCGCACGCTAATGGAAAGGTATTAGCGCACGCTAAATGGAATCTGCAGTTTACCGTTTGAAATTCAACCGTTGGAGCAAGAGTCAATGCAGATCCGGAAAATCTGGAAAAATTGGATTTAATTAATGCTAGCGCACGCTATGCATACTTGCTAGCGCACGCTAATCATAAATTTAGCCGTTGGAAAAAGAGTCGTTGGAGAGAAAATCGGATTTGTCAAAGTCAAGATCGAAGACTAGTTGACCAAGACGTTAGCGCACGCTACCATGTCATTACTAGCGCACGCTAGTCACAGTATTTTACCGTTACAACAGTCTTTGTGACCGTTCAGAGAATTCAAGTCAAAATCCGCTAACGCACGCTACAAGGATCTATTAGCGCACGCTAATAGTATATTTTTCAGAATTTGAAGGCTGTCTCACTCCTATAAATACCCGAAGGACTTGGGTATCAATTACACAACTTCAAGCATACAAGCATACAAGCAATCAAAGCATTCTTGAGCTCAGATTTACATACTTTATTGCATTACAAGTTGTGAGAAAAGAAAGATACAAGAGCGATTTCAATTGTAATATCTATTAGTCTTTGTATTCTTTCATTTGGTTGTAAGTGTTGCATCACTTACACGTGAGCGAAAAAGAAACGAATCAAGAGTCACTAATCCGGTGTTATTAGGATCTTTGATCCGGCATTGTTAGGATTATACTCCCATATTCGTATAGTAAGGATTATCTAGTTCCTATAGAACACTAGATAAACAATTATTCATATTGAGGGAAAGGTTGAGCTTGGACCGATAGAAGACAAGCAAATTGTAACGGTTGTAAACTCGGACCGATAGAAGACGAGTTAAGGTTGTGGTTTTTCTTAAGCCAATAGAAAAAGAAAGTCGGAGAGAGGACGTAGGCAAGTTGCCGAACCTCTATAAATTCTTGAGTCTTTATTTTCCGCATTATTTTCTTTTTACTCGCAAGAAATTTCGGTATTCCGCATCACCACTATTCAACCCCCCTTCTAGTGGTGAATTTATCTCTTCAGTTGGTATCGGAGCGGGTCTCTTTTTAAAGGTTTAACCACCTAAGAGAAAAAGATCCGCAAATGGCACTTCTTGGCCAAATTGAAGGAAATGCTCTCAACCGTCCTCCTTTCTTCGACGGTTCCAATTTCATGACGTGGAAAAAGAAGATGGCGATCTTCGTACAAGCCTACGATATTGAAATCTGGAAAGTTATTGCTCTCGGTCCTAAACTTGCTAAGAAAGAAGATGGATCGTTGAAAAAGATCGAAGAATTCAACGATGAGGATTGGAGAAACACGCATGTCAACTCCCGAGCTACTCAACTCCTCTATTGCGCTCTCAATCCCGAAGAACTTAATAGGATATCGTCCTATGAAAGTGCAAAAGAAATTTGGGAAATTCTCGAAGTCACTCACGAGGGAACCACTCAAGTCAAGGAGACCAAAATTAATATGTTACTCCATGACTACGAATTATTTTCCATGAAAGACGAGGAAACGATCACAAATATGTTGGATCGATTTTCGGCTATAACAAACGGTCTTGCATCTTTTGGAAAGCCTATATCGAGCAGCGACAAAGCTAAGAAAATTCTACGATCGTTGCCACGAGAATGGGATGCCACGGTCACCGCGATCATGGAATCCAAGGATCTCAACAAGCTCGAATTTAGTGCCCTCATCGGGTCACTCATCAACTATGAGATCGTTCTCAAGTCTAGAGGCACAAAACCAAAACCTCGGGAAAGAGTAGTCGCATTCAATGTTGATAGCAACGTTGAGGAAGATGTTGCCGAAGATGAAGACGACGAGGAACTCGCTCTTTATGCCAAAAACTTTAGAAGGTACAAAAACCTAATTCAAAAGAGGCGAAGTTTTCTTGGTCGGGATGGCAAACCGGAGCAAAAGAAGAGTGGCTACACTCCTATCAAGAAGTTCGACAATAATTGTCGAAAATGTGGTCAAGCCGGTCATTATGCCAAAGAATGCCGAGGATCCTCTTCAAAACCGCAAATGGAAAGATTCAAAAAGAAGGAGGTTCTAATCGCTTCTTGGAGTGATGACGAGGAGGAGATTGAAAGATCTCTAGACGCCAACCTTGCATTCATGGCCCTCGACTCCGAAAGCAATATCGAGGTAAGCTCTAAACTCAATGACGATGAATATGACTCTTTTGATTTTTGTGATTCACAAGAAGTTCATCAAGATGATGAGTTGTTGAGTGCGTTTGAATCGTTAAATACGGAGTATGACGAGATGGTCAAGTTAAATATATCTTTAAAGAAAAAAATAAAATCTCTAGAACTCGAAAACTCCTCGCTTCAAAACAAGGGCAAAACTATTGAGATCGACCATACATCATGTATTGAAAAAGAAAATGTTTTGAAAATCGAGTTAACAAAAACTCAAAAGGAGCTAAAATATATTTTGAACAAATTTACTCTCGGAAACGAGAAATTCGAAAGGCTCCTATCTATTCAAAAATCGCCCTTGCTCAAACACGGTCTTGGTTTCGACCCTTTTAAACGGGAACAATCCCTTATTAATCTTGACAAAATAAAGAAAACCGAAACCAAGAACTCAAAAGATCCGCTCAAACGAGTTCACAATGTTAATACTCATTCAAAGTTAAGAACTATCAAAGTTAAGCAAATATGGGTTCCGAAAGGGACAATTGTTCCGAATGCTATAAGCATAGTTAACTTTGGAGGACCCAAACGGGCTTGGGTACCGAAACAACCGAGAAACTCTATTTTTGTAGGTACCGGCACCAAGGAAAAACAAGTGGTACATTGATAGCGGATGCTCAAGGCACATGTGCGGCTCCGAGGACTTATTTGAAGACCTCGAATATCAAGATCAAGGACATGTGACCTTTGGAGATAACCAAAAGGGAAAAATCAAAGGAATCGGCAAAGTCGGTAAGGAACCTTCTCCTTCTATCAACAAAGTACTATTTGTTGAAGGTTTGCATCATAATCTCCTTAGCGTTTCGCAACTTTGTGATGAAGGTTTTAAAATTCTATTTGAGCAAACGCATTGCACGGCATTTAGAAATGATAAAATTGCATTCATTGGTTTGAGATGTGGAAACATTTATATTGTTGATCTTAATGATAAGAGTTCATTCAATGAAAAATGCCTTATTACCTTGGATGACAATGCATATTTATGGCATCGAAAATTAGGGCATACTTCTCTACCTATTATTTCTATTTTATCTAGACACGACCTTGTTCGTGGATTGCCCAAACTCAAATTCGATAGAAAACATTTGTGTGAATCATGCATTAAAGGGAAACATACTCGAGAATCGTTTAAACCAAAATTCGAGGTTTCCACTAGTCGAGTTCTTGAACTCGTGTATATGGATTTGATCGGACCATCTAGACATGTTAGTTTAAATGGTAAACTTTATACTTTGGTTATTGTTGATGACTTCTCTCGATTTACTTGGGTTAGATTTTTAGCTCATAAAGATGATGCATTTTCCGAGTTTTCTAAATGGTGTCGGTTGGTATCAAATGAGAAAAACCTCTCCATAATTTCTATTCGCACCGACCACGGAGGTGAATTTGATTGCACCCCGTTTGAACTTTTATGCGATAAATACGGTATTAATCACAATTTTTCGGCTCCTAGAACGCCTCAACAAAATGGAGTTGTTGAAAGGAAAAACCGATCTTTGGAAGAAATGTCGAGAACAATGCTTAATGAATACTCTCTTCCACGATACTTTTGGGCCGAAGCAATTTTTACGGCATGCTATGTGATTAACCGAGTTCACGTTCGTAGAACTCATCTTAACTCCATATGAATTATGGAAGGGCAAAAAGCCTAATATTGCTTACTTTCATCCCTTTGGTTGCAATGTATTTATTTTGAACAATGGCAAGGATAACTTGGGCAAGTTTGATGCCAAATCCGACTCCGGAATTTTTCTTGGTTATTGTACTAATAGCAAAGCGTATCGTGTGTATAATATTAGAACAAATAAAGTTGAAGAGTCCATACACGTTAAATTCAATGATATGATCTCACCCCCGAGAAAGGTAGAATATTTTGATGATGCAGGTATCTTTCCGGATCCCTCACCCGAAGTGAAGAAAATTTCGGAAATCGAAACGAACACAATCGTTGATTTACCGAAAGATTGGAGGCACATCAAAGACCATCCGAAGGATCTCGTGATCGGAAACATTGAAGACGGTGTTCAAACCCGAAGGAGGACCACCGAGTTTATGGCTCATTGTGCTTTTGTATCCGAAATAGTTCCCAAAAATATATCGGAAGCTCTCGATGAAAGTTGGGTAATGGCAATGCAAGAGGAGCTTGTGCAATTCAAGCACAATAATGTATGGAATTTAGTTCCCGCGCCTAAAGATAAAACAATTATCGGAACTAAATGGGTGCATAAAATCAAGAGTGACGAAGACGGCTATCCTATTCGAAATAAATCTCGTTTAGTCGCTCAAGGATATAATCAAGAAGAAGGTCTTGATTACGAAGAAAGTTTTGCTCCCGTGGCTCGACTCAAGCCATTCGCTTGCTTTGTGCATTTGCCGCTCATAAAAGATAAAGCTATTTCAAATGGATGTCAAAGTGCATTCTTGAATGGTTTCATTCAAGAAGAAGTCTACGTCAAGCAACCTCCCGGTTTTGAAGACCATCATTTTCCGGATTATGTCTACAAGCTCAACAAGGCACTTTACGGGTTGAAGCAAGCACCGAGCATGGTATGATCGTTTAAGTCAATTTTTAATAGCAAATGACTATAAAAGAGGCAAAGTCGATAATACCTTGTTTGTTAAAGTACTAAATGATGATATACTTGTTTGCCAAATTTACGTTGATGACATTGTTTTTGGAGCTACTAATGAATCCTTGTGCCAAGATTTTTCTAATCTTATGAAAGGAGAATTCGAAATGAGTATGATGGGAGAATTAACGTTCTTCCTCGGGCTTCAAATCAAACAATGCGAAGATGGAATTTTTATCCATCAAACGAAGTACTCAAACGACCTCCTCAAGAAATTCAATATGGAAAATAGCAAGGTGATATCTACGCCAATGTCGTCATCATTAAAGCTTGAGAAAGATGAAAATGGCAAATCCGTAGATAAAAACTATATCGAGGTATGATCGGATCTTTGCTATATTTGACTGCATCTAGGCCAGATATAATATTTGCTACATGTCTATGTGCTCGATTCCAAGCTAATCCCAAGGAATCACATTTAATTGCTTGTAAACGCATTTTTCGTTATTTGAAAGGAACTATTGGACTAGGTCTATGGTATCCTTCTTGCTTGGATTTTAATTTAATTGCCTATAGTGACGCCGATTTCGGCGGATGCAAAATTGATAAAAAGAGTACTAGTGGTACATGTCATTTTGTTGGATCTTGTTTAATATCTTGGGAAGTAAAAGCAAACCAGGCGTAGCATTGTCTGGTGAGGCCGAATATGTCATGCAGGAGCGCCTGTGCTCAAGTGCTATGGATTAAAAATCAACTACGCGACTACGGCATTCATTTTGAAAATACCCCTATTTTATGTGATAACACTAGTGCTATTAATTTGAGCAAAAATCCTGTTTTGCACAGTCGAACCAAGCATATAGATATTAGACATCACTTTTTACGTGATCATGTTCAAAAGAAAGACATCTGTTTAATTTTTGTCGGGACGAAGGATCAACTTGCTGACATCTTTACAAAACCTCTTCCCGAAGAATCTTTTAACTCCATTCGTTTGCAACTTGGCATGGGACATATAGACAACTTTTGAAATAAGCTTCTACTCAAAACATCAAAATCGGTGAGTCAGATCAATCGCTAGCGCGCGCTAGCTTCATACTCTTAACGCGCGCTAAAATTTTATTTCGATAGCGTACGCTAAACCTTTTCTTCTTGCGTACGCTAATTAAAGTGTTTTCGATTTTTTCACTACACAGTCCAGTAAGCCTCTATTTTTCGCCTAACGTACGCTAATCTTTTAAATCCTAGCGTACGCTAACTTAAACTCCGCCGACTATATATATGCCGTACAACCCTAAATCACAACCCATTCCTTAACGCACGCAATCGACCTCCCTCTTGCAAAAACCCTAGACAGACATCCGATCCAATCTGCGATCTCCTCCCTCAAAATCTTCGATTCCCTTCGTTTTTTCTCCTTCTCCGATCATGTCGAGCAAGAATCGAACCGCTATGGGAAAGCAATACAACAATTTGAAGCGTCCTCTAAACGCCCAATTTGATGCTGACCGGTTCGTCTCCGCCACTGCCTCGAGAGTGTTCTTCGACATACTCCCTCAAGAACACATCACTGATTGCTATTTCTTCAACCTCTTGAGCCTCGATCGGGTAAACGTTAATATCTCCAATTTCTTCTCCTCACTCGGTATTTCTCGTTTCGTTGAGTGCAAAAACCCAGTTTTTCCTGAACTCGTCCGGGAATTCTATGCCAACCTTCATGTGGCAGAGAGTGAAGGTTCTTCAGCCCTTGTGCTAGGTAGTCTTGTCGGAGGAACCAGGGTGAAAGTTTCTTCCGACGTTTTGTATCAAATTTTCGGTTTACCTTCTGATGGCTTCATTTGCACTGGAAAATCATTGGTCGACGATAATGAAATTGGTGAAATTGATGTGAAAGAATTTTTGAGCTCGAAGGCCGTTATCGACATAACGGATGATTTTTTTGAAAACAACGACTTCGGAATCAATATTCGTTTGCTTTTGGTAGCCCTCACAAAATGCCTTATGCCAAAGGTCAATTCGCAGCATAAACTTGTAGGCGTGGACAAGCAAGTGGTTTACCGAGTTCTCAACGACGACAAAGTCAACTTCTCCGACATCATCATTAGTTGGATGAAGGTGAAAGGAGATTTGTTTCGGTCGAAAAATTATGCCACTCGTTCTCGCAAGGCTGGAATGCCTTATGGCTCTATCCTGTCGGCTATCTTTAGCTTTCATCAAGTGGACTTGTCGAAGGACAAGGCAGTCCCCGTCTCCCTCGGGCATGAGATCTCGGACGCGTCACTTAAAGCTATGCACTACGTCCGTACGATCAACAGAGGCTGGATTCTCTTTCCGTACCTTCGCGATGATGACCAAGTTGAGAAAGGGTCACGGAAGCCCACTGCAGAAGAAATGATCACTCGTCGGGGACCTCACACCCTTCGAGAAATGCAGACTGGGGAATTTGTAAGGAAACCAACATCGAAAGGAAAACGCCCGATGCGAAATGTGGTGACGGAGGAAGAAGAGAGTGATCTCTTTGCTCGGATGCGGGGCATCGAGACTTCACACGCTGAGATACGAGAGGACTTTCGGGCTCTGCGTTCGGAAGTCCGAGAAGTGTGTTCAGAAGTCCGGGAAGTTCGTGGGCTGTTATCCGAATTCATTCGCTTCACACACCCCTCGTTCCCTTTCCCTTCGACCTCCTCCGATCCTTAGACTTGATGATCTTTGATGCTTGATGTAGAATCTTCTTTTTTGAATAATCTATATGTCGTTTGTCATGGAAAACTCGTTGTATTCACTGCATTTTATTATTAATGAAATTCGCATTTCTTAATTTGGCATTTGTTATGTACAAGTATTTGCTATCTACAAGTATTGTTACTATCGTTGTTACTATCGTTGTTGATTGCACCTTGAGTAATGGCAAAATTTCGTTAATGTTTATTAATAATGCAACAATTCAGGGGGAGTTCCTTTTTGTTTCTGTCAAAAAGGGGGAGAATACTCCAAAAACGAAAACCGACTAACATATCGAACAAGTTTATCTTGATTCGAATCATTTCAAAACGTTTTTGCAGGTATTAATTAAATGTTTTGACATCATCAAAAAAGGGGAGATTGTTGACACAAAATGTATTTTGATGATGGTTACATACAAAACATTTAATTGGATCTATCTCGGATCAATAATATTTTGAAGGAACAAAATATGGCTAGCGCACGCTACGTATCATATCGTAGCGCACGCTATCGAGACTCTCATACACAGTTCACTCAAGTCAGCTGCAGCCTACTCAAGTCGCCTGATCGATAGCACACGCAAGCTATTCAACGATAGCGCACGCTAATAATTCACAGTTAGCGCACGCTATACATCATATATAACGCACGCTATCGCAAGTCTCCAGAGAGCAGTGAAGTCTGAAAGGAAATCCGAAACTGGACGTTGCGCACGCTATACATATTATATTACGTACGCTACATCATGGACTTAGCGCACGTTAATTCTCATATCTAGCGCACGCTACCGAAATTATGGTTAGTAGTCCAGTAGCCACTGGACTCACTTCGTCAAAGTTTTTACGTACGCTACACAAGGTAACGTACGTTAATGAAATAAGTCAGTAGCGCATGCTAATGGAAAGGTATTAGCGCACGCTAAATGGAATCTGCAGTTTACCGTTTGAAATTCAACCGTTGGAGCAAGAGTCAATGCAGATCCGGAAAATCTGGAAAAATTGGATTTAATTAATGCTAGCGCACGCTATGCATACTTGCTAGCGCACGCTAATCATAAATTTAGCCGTTGGAAAAAGAGTCGTTGGAGAGAAAATCGGATTTGTCAAAGTCAAGATCGAAGACTAGTTGACCAAGACGTTAGCGCACGCTACCATGTCATTACTAGCGCACGCTAGTCACAAAGATTTTACCGTTACAACGTCTTTGTGACCGTTCGTAGAATTCAAGTCAAAATCCGCTAACGCACGCTACAAGGATCTATTAGCGCACGCTAATAGTATATTTTCAGAATTTGAAGGTCGTCTCACTCCTATAAATACCGAAGGACTTGGGTATCAATTACACAACTTCAAGCATACAAGCATACAAGCAATCAAAGCATTCTTGAGCTCAGATTTACATACTTTATTGCATTACAAGTTGTGAGAAAAGAAAGATACAAGAGCGATTTCAATTGTAATATCTATTAGTCTTTGTATTCTTTCATTTGGTTGTAAGTGTTGCATCACTTACACGTGAGCGAAAAAGAAACGAATCAAAAGTCACTAATCCGGTGTTATTAGGATCTTTGATCCGGCATTGTTAGGATTATACTCCCATATTCGTATAGTAAGGATTATCTAGTTCCTATAGAACACTAGATAAACAATTATTCATATTGAGGGAAAGGTTGAGCTTGGACCGATAGAAGACAAGCGAATTGTAACGGTTGTAAACTCGGACCGATAGAAGACGAGTTAAGGTTGTGGTTTTTCTTAAGCCAATAGAAAAATAAAGTCGGAGAGAGGACGTAGGCAAGTTGCCGAACCTCTATAAATTCTTGAGTCTTTATTTTCCGCATTATTTTCTTTTTACTCGCAAGAAATTTCGGTATTCCGCATCACCACTATTCAACCCCCCTTCTAGTGGTGAATTTATCTCTTCAAATCTTTGGTTTCATCCCAATATGTTGGAAATAAATAAAATCCTTCTAAGTAGAAAATATATAAAAAAATTCACACAATAATTCTTTATATTCATTAGTTAAATTTAACATCTCATAAGTTGAATTCCATCTATGTTTTACTTCGAGAGTAAAAGACTTGGTTCATTTGTTTTGATTTTAAAAATTTAACCCATTGTCTTGCTAACTTAGTACGATTATGCAAAAACAAGATACATTTTCTAATTGATTCTATTGCCTCGTCTACAAGTTTTAATGCATCTTGTGCACACAAGTTTAGGATATGACATATACACCTAGTATGAAATAATCGACCTTGTAAAATAGGATTGCAAGCTTGTATTAAAGCTGGTACTAGCAGTATTAGAACTAGTATTATCAAAACCAATTGTGAAAACTTTATCTTTTAAGCAATAAAAAGTTAAAATTTTAATAACTGCTCTAGTTATATTATCTATACTATGTGTGCAGTTAAATTTTTTAAAGGCAAGTAATCTTTTGTTTAAGTTACAGTTTTCATCAATCCAATGTATAGTTACTCCCATGTAATCATTTTATTGTTTAAAATCTGCCCACGTATCAGCAGCTAAAGAACTCTATGCTTTTAAAAATATGATCGTAGTCCAATTTTATGTAGGTATACTACTTGTCTGGTCATTGTAGTACGTGGAATTCTCTTAATAGCAAGATTATAGGCATTTTGCATCCTATATTCTCAACCCATACTATCCGCGAAAATTAAAAAGTAAAGATTCTTGTTCACACAATTTTGCCATTTGTTATCTAGCAATTTTTTTCATTATATTTATAAACTTGAGATTCGGATATACCTTGATTGCCGGCTCCAGTAAAAGGTTGGAAGTTGAGTTGACTCTGTGATTTTTGATCTTGGTCGACCAAGGCGTGGTTATTTTCAAAATGCCTTTTAAAGTTTTTATATCCATCCCCGGCTTTATACGGATATTCTTTGCTGCAATACCTGCAAAAATCTTCATAGAACCATCCTGCATTTTTTCCTTCTTAAAGTGTTCTGGAAAAAGGTCGGATACCGGCTTCCTTTCTGCAACAGGGGAAGGCTTCTTTCTCGCTTTACTTTTCTTGATTTCTCTTCATTTCACAGTTTCTTCCTCCTCCTCGGGCGATAACTCTTCAACATAAGGGAGTTTTTCTTCGGCTTGACTTGCCGCAGGGCGCTTCAACTTTGAATTTTGCATCGGAGTTGGTACGCCACGAAGAGTGCGCTCAAACGTTGCATATGTTTGATTTAACATAGCTCATCGATTTCGTACTCCATTTCTTCGTCACTATAGTTGTTGTGCTACCATAATAGATATTTTCACGTATAGCATCATATTCATCTTCTTGACTTTCATTTTCAAAACTTGGTGGAGGTTGGTTTTGAGGCTCACGAATAGTTATGCCAGATGGTTTCTTTGATTTGCCCCACAGAGCCATTCATTAAAACTTGGACATTTTGAATCTTTTGGGAGATATAGTAATACCCTTTCCCTTGTCAGAACTCGACATAATGGTAAAATGATAGTAGAAAGAGAGAGATATTAGATTATAGAAATAATAGTTGAGAGATATATAGATTAGATTGAGAATGAGTGTGAAAAATGAGAGAGGTTGGGAGAGTATTTTGTTGTTACCCAAAATATTATTCAGAAGGGTTTGCTGGAATGGATGAGTAACAAACAAAATGCGAGAGCACGTCCGAGGGAAAGTAAATAACACAAGATTTTCCGGGGATATTAGTCCCGGGCTTGAATGCTCTCGCGAGATATTATTAATACGAATACTTGGGAGTACAAATATTAATGTTAGAGTACAATTACAATGAGTGTAAAAACCCTAGTTATCTACCTCTTGAGTGCTGATGATTGCCGGAAGAACCAGAGTTGATGCTCTGTGAGTTCTTGTAACAAAGATGGAGTGCTGTAGTCAGCTGCGAGAAATCGACTGTCTCTCACTGTGTGAATTTAGCTGAACTCTCATAAGAAAACAGTTTCTGAAGCTTTGTATGAAAACAACAGTTTGTCCACCTTTCTCCAGTTGCTGGAGGTTTCCTATTTATAGCAGTCAAGGTAGCTGGGCGATCGCTTTCACTGTATTATGATAAGCGGGTGATCGTCTTTAGCACATGGGTTGGTCTCCTTAAAGTCCGCAGCAGTTGCTGGCAGACGGATGTGCGAACCAATGAGAAAACAACATGCGTCCTATGTCGCTGTCTTGGGAGGTCCTACCTAGGACCTTTCGGTGGGTCTGTCGGTAGGTGAGACTGTTCTTGTCGTTGACAGCTGTTGATGGGTTGGAGTCAAAAATCCTTATTCTGCGGCGCCATTCACGGATCTGCACGTGGGTTTTCACTCCGGGATCCGGTCTTCGTAGATATGACGGATGATGGCCTTACACGTGGCATGATGCGGTCGTCTTTAGTCGGGCACTAGGGTCGATCGCTAGGTGCCCAAAGACGATCGCACTAAACGTTGATCGTTCGGTACTTGGTCTGCCTAGGATTATTTGATGCTGACTTCGGTCGCTCGGCCCTTATGCCGATTGCCGCTGAGGCGTGTAAATCGACGCACAACAATTGCCCCCCAGCTCGCTCCGATGTTTAAGACGTGGGGTGAGGTGGTTTTTCTGGCGATAGCTTGACTTAGACGAGCGACTCAGCATTTTATGGAATAGGCGATCGTCTCTCGAGCGGACTGATTTTGAATTTAGACGACCTATTCAATCGCTGCAATGAGCGGGAAATGATAGCGGTTTTGAAAACATCACCGGGGCACGTGTCGTGCTCCTGTTGGGGGAGTCCGATGGTTTTATCCTTTGGCGTGCCCTCGAAATGACACGCACGCGGGATTCGAGGGCAGCATTAAATGCGGTCTTATCTGACGGTTGCACTTCGATCCTTGGGACTTAGCTTATTTGCCCAGAAGCCCCCGTTCTTGCCTATAAAAAGGACTGGGGTTACAGGGTAAAAAAACCTTATGCATCTCCGTCTGAGAAGAAGACATAGCCGATTTCCCTCGAAGCTTTGTGTGACGATCGTCGTTCGACTCATACTCTAGGTAAGAACAAAAACTTCTTCTCCCTTCTTTCTCTTTGACTATGTCTAGAGGAAGACCAGATGCGTATGAGGCGGGTAGTACTTCTGCCTCCGGGGCTTTGACTGCCCGGGATGAACTTTCTGGGGAGTTCTATGTGGACACCGCTGTCGAGGCCATTCGTGCTGGGATTGAGCCTGCGGAGGTCGAAGAACTTTTTAATGAAGCTGACGCGGCCAAGGAGGCAAGGGCCGAGCGGATTCGTTCACTGACACATGAGGAGATGGATGCAATGGCGCACTGGGTGCGGAACAGCGCGTTCGGAAAAGCCTTCACAGATTTTGCCGATCTCATGGAGAGATTGGCCAGCCCACTCCCCAAATTTAACTTTACTGAATATTCGATTGCCCATCTTTATGAACCTGTAAGGCGGACGTTGTTCCGGGCTTCTCGACGCTCTCCGTGCACCCTTGGCCAGATCGGGAGCTCGGCGACCAGGAAATATCTGGATCGATGGAGGGTGAGGTTCCATATTCCTTCTGATGTTTGCCTCCACGTGCCCGTCGAGAACGAGCGAGCCGATCAACCTCCCGAGGGCATGGTCACCGTCAACGAGGCGATAATGGAGACTGGACTGCGATTCCCGTTGCCGTTTGCTGTCTCCTACGTGCTGACCGCCTGGAACGTGGCGCCGCTTCAATTGACGCCGAACGCCTGACTGCAGATCGTCAGCACCCTTACTTTTTTTGGTGGCCATCGGCTGTATCGTCTTCCCTCGCCGTTGGAGATGAACCATCTCTTCAAATTGACGGTTCAAAAAAGCTCTATCCGCGGCTTCCACATCCAAGGTCGCTCAGTCCGGGTGATTCTTGGGGTCCCGAACAAAGTAAGGGGCGATCTGTCGAAGTGGTTCTCGGTCGGCGACACGTGGAAGTCGGCAGCGAGCGACAACCCAACCGACGAGTTGGATATTCCCACCGGCTTTCGGGAGAGTAGTCCGAGTAAGGATTTAGACTCTCCCTTTGTTCGAATACATTCTGAACTAATCTGATTTTGGCCTTCTTTTTGCAGGTGTCATTGTTCCGGCGGCAGGCAACCTCACTTTTGATTTCGTGATTGTTTGGGAGAAGATACGGAGTCTTCCTGACAACCATATAGACGCACGCCGAATTAACAACGAAGCCTGTTGGTTGGCTGCTCGGCTATTTCGCTACCCTCGCCATCTAAAGGTTCCAGGTACAAACTTTTGTGATCTTCTTTGACATGTCAATCGTCTTGATTGAGGAAGATTACTAACTTTGTCGATTGCTTTCTTTCGCAGAAATCCGCTTCCCTGGTTTTCCAGAGCCCCCTGCTGCGATTGCCATGTCTAATCCGGGGGTCATGAACTACCTTTGTCAAGGGAAAAAGGTGAGCCGAGCTCCTGCTGCTCCGTTGCGACCGACCCAGAGGCAAGACCTCTCCAGGAGCCTGTCGTCGAAGAGCAGGAGCCTCGGGAGGAGGAGAGACTTTGGCTCATCCGCAAGAAATAGAGGACTGTGGAGCCCTCGGCCCCTGCCACTGCTGACGAGCCACCGATCTCTGTGCCTCCGCGATTCCTCTGGTGGAGGGGTCTACGCCATCTTCAGCTTTGCTTCAGTCCGTGGCGACCGCTGAGGCCGAGACTTCGCGTGGCAGGCCATTCTTCGGCCGTGAGCCAGAGAAGGTCGCAAGGTAAGCCTGGTCGCTTTGCCAAGTTATGAAACTTGTGTAGGAAACACTAACTCTTTTGCCATTTGTGTAGGATCCGCCACTCCAACCCGAACTGATCGCCAATGGTGTTGGACTTCCTGACGAGCAAAGCTCCTCGCGAGGTCATCGATATCCCTTCTTACATTGCTCGGGCTACCGCCTCCCTGCAGAATGCCTGGACGACCGATCTAGATGCAATCGCGCGCCGGCGATCTACTGACGCGATACAGGCTACTTTCGTGCTGGCCCTCGAGACGGCGACGATGGCTGTTCAGGCCGTGAGGGACTTTGAGGGGCGGCCGTCCACCGCTCGTCTCCATGCGGACCTCGAAGCCGCAAGGAAACAAAACATTGAGTTTGCCGACAGGCTCGCGGCCATGGAGAAGAGCTCCGTGGAGGCGGCTAAGCAGGTGAGGCAAGATCTTGACCGGGCGCGGGCGGCGAATGACCGGATGCGGGACCAGATGACGGAAGCCCGCAGGTTGCACGCGGCCGCGCAGAAGGAGGCCGACCAGCTGAAGGTGACCGTCGCCCGACTGACCAGCGAGCTGGCGTCCTTGAAGGAAGAGGTGGCCGCCAAAAATGCCAAGCTCGAGGGTGTGAGCCAAACGGTTGCGGAGCTAAAGGAAAAGTTGAAGGCTACTGAGGCCGATCCCTTCCTTAACGTGGAGTACGTCAGCGAATTTGCCTACTATATGGCTTATGCTGACGCGATCTGCGCCGCTAAGAAGGGAGGGCTCGAGGTCGGCCCTTTGGCTGAAATTTTCAAAGCCTATGCGCTTGAGCAACCTCTGCATCCAGACTTCACCGTGCCGATCCTCGACCTTTCCGCGGATCATGGGATCGATTTGAGCTGGTACCCGTTGCGAGACAACTTTGTTCATCCGGGTGCCCCGGAGGATGGGGGTGCAGAGCCTGCTACTGGCGATGGAGCGAGCGTCGATCCCTGAGCTTTTCTCGCTTTTTACTTGTAATTTTATAGCTTTCGTTGTATTTTGCCTTCGGGCGCTTGTACACATATTTCGAATGAAAAGGAATAATGTTTGCTTCCGATTTCTTGCTTGTATGATTGTCTTTCTGAGTCTTTTATATGACTTTATACAAGTGTTTGAGGAACGATCGTCATGCGTACAGCTCCAAGTGTATTGATAAACTCATACTGGTAACTTTAGAACAAAGTCGATCGTTGCACATATATCTGAACAATGCCGATCGTCGTACGTGTATTTGAGTAAAGACGATCGTGGTATATATAGCTCCACTCTTACCCCTTGTTTTTGTTTACTTAGTGAAAGTAAGAAACGAAAACAAATCATTTAGCAAGCGGTCTTCAATTTTGCAGATTCCTCGAGGAAGGCCGACCATCCCGGCCTAGAGGAACCATGCACAATCGTGGAGTTCGATGGAACCGACCTCCGCGACCATGTCTTGTGTACGAGCGACATTTCGTCTGATGGCCAACTTCTCGCGACTCACTTAATTGTTAGGGTCCTCCGTAGGCTACGCCCGCCTCGTATTTAAACGAAGGGCGAGCGATCTCGGCCTGGAGGAGTCCTTGCACGGGGTGTTGTCGGATTAATCGACTCCAAGACCGCGGCTTGCTAGCACTTTTCTACCTTGGATCGTCATGTTAGATGGCGATCCTCGACGGTATACGTTGTGACGGGGGGAGGGATGCGTCGCATTGTCCGGATCCACCATGTTAGATGATGGACCTTTGAGGGCGGGCGAGCGTGTCCACAGATCTGTTTTGGAGGGTCCTTTGGCTACGCCCGCCTCGTATTTAAACGAATGGCGAACGATCGCTGCCCAAAGGAACCTTGCATGGTCATAGAGAATGGTTCCATCGACCTCGACAACCATGTTGATACTTTTCTACCTCAGATCGTCATGTTAGGTGGCGATCCTCGACGGTATACGTTGTGTAAGGGGAGGCGATTGCTTGCCTAGGTCCTTCATGTTGATGACGAACTTTAGAGGGCGAGCGAGTCATCCTCTGATTTGTTTTGGAGGGTCCTTCGGCTACGCCCGCCTCATATTTAAATGAAGGGCGAGCGATCTCTGCCCAAAGGAACCTTGCATGGATGGGTCGTCGGTTTTATCGACCTTCGCGACCATGACAGCACTCTTCTACCTCGGACCGTCATGTTAGTTGGCGATCCTCGACGGTATATGTTGTGCTGTGGGAGGCGATCGCTTGCCTAGGTCCATCATGTTAGATGATGAACTTTAAAGGGCGAGCTGGTCATCCTCTTTCTCGAGGCGTTGCTCAGGCAGTAGCCTTTCGTTCGACATGGTGGGAATTGGGGAAAGACCTCCTAGGTTCCCACCTTTGGATTGAAACATATAGATCCGTCCGCCGAGGTTGATCGGGGGGTCGACTCATATGAGCCTTCCGGCCTGACACATTCGACTCTAGCGACCAATTTGGGAGATTGACGGGGCTCCAGCTAAGCCAATAAATTGTCCAGCTTGCCCTCCTCGAACAATCTCCAGAGTTGTCTAAGGAGGTCGCGGCATTGGTTGGTGCTGTGACCGGGACTTTTGTGGTAAGCATAAAATTTATTGTGGTCCAGATGACCATTGTCCCTTATCGCCTTTGGCTTGCTTAGCGGTTCGCGCCCCTTGATGGCATAAAAAATATGGGCCGAAGTTCGGTTGAAGCTGTGGAGGAGATGGGATTCCACATCCTCGAAGGCCTTGAAATCTCCGGGTGGCTTGGTGACCGCCTTGTTGGACTTGGCGATTTCCGTATTTTGGACGGTAGGCGGCGCCCCCTCGCCTAGGCGAAGGGTGAGCAGCCTCTGCCTGGCCAAAAAATCGGCAGCCTTGGCGCGGAAGGTCGCGTAGGTTGGGGGGATGTCCTTCGTGAGGTGCCTGAACATAGGTGAATGACCATAGAACCCCCCCAGGACCGAGTAGAGAGCGAGCTCGTCGCTAACGGGCTCGCTGGTGAGGACTATTTCATCCATCCGGTCGATGTAATCTGCATCGGACTCATCTTCCCCCTGCCTGATTTTCATCATGCGGTGGGGACCTTCTGGTCTAGCGAACTTGGCGATGAAGTATGACGTGAAGTCGCTCGCCAGTTTCTCAAAGGAATTGATTGATCGCGGTGGCAGTGAGATGTACCACCTATGGGCCAGTTCGCCCAATGTTAACGGGAATATTCGGCACCTCATCGCGTCTGACGCCCCACATCCGGTCATGTAGATCTGGAGCTTGCTCAAGTGAGTCTAGGGGTCCGATCTCCCCTCATACAAAGGTGTTTGAGGAGGAGCGATCCTTAGTTGCACGGGGGCAAGCTTGATGTGGACCACGAGTGGCTCACTCGGTCTGGTGATCTTTGTAACACCCCAAACTAGGCGGATATTACAGTGCCGTAGATCCCCAACTGGGACCCACCAGGCAAATGAGAATGAATGAATTACACAAGATAAATGTAGTACCGAACTACATTACAACAATAATTACTCCGATGAGGAGTTTAGTTACAACACACCAGACAATATCAATACTAGTGTATTTTATATGAAGATAAAATACACAACACCGAATGAAACGAGTATTCAAGTGAAAGTCTCAAGCGGAAAAATAAAAGACAATAACATGAATAATCGAAAGATCGGGGCCCCTACTAGTATCACTAGGACTCCTCGACATCAACATGCTATTCCCGTGCGTTTGCCTTGCCATGACCAAAAACAAAATCCCCAAACGGGTCGCTAAATGTAACAACAATCCTCAAGGGTTGAAAATACACAATCATGATTATATCCAAGTTATGAAATATCTTAATTATGAATTACGCCAAGAGGAGTACCATAGTACGCCCAGTAGTGTTCTCGTGCGAGTGTACAACACCCGTCCGTGTACCTAATTAGTCTCACGGTGTAACGCTTTCCCGTGTGCACGGCCTAATGTATCGGTGAACCCAATACAATAACCATCGTGTGCCCGACTAAAAATTCCACACACCACACCCGCCACGCAATATGAACCTGTAAGGTCATATGAACGAATGACCGTAATGAATATCAATGAATAAATAATAATCGACAAAGTCAAGAATGACTCACCAAGATGAGAATAATAATGAAATGAATGATAGCTCAACGAAAGGATTGGAACCGCTGCTCCTTATGATCAAGTGATTAATATGATTAATACAATGATGAATGAGTTATGATTATGAATGATCAACAACAAAAGGTATGAATATCCTTTTAACCGAGTAAGAATTAACTTACACAACAACGATGAAGAATGTCCGCCCACGAACAACGCCCTAACCAAGATACCGGTCGCTCGAACAACCTTAATTCAATACAATTGCCAACAATCCGATTAATAACGAATTAAACACGAATATAACGAACTCAAGACGTCGATACGATTAAACCAAGTTCATTGGGGCATTATATCGAACACTTTGAGGCCAACTTTGATTGATTACCACTAAACCTCAATAATACCAACTTCAAATCCCCAAGAAGTGTTTCAAAACAACAAAACATCTCCAATACGATCAATAATCCGTTATGAATATCCAAAACGTGATTATAACAACAATTAATCGGAAATCCCCAAATCCAACTCGATATTCAAAGTGTTCTTGAATAAATCTCTCAATAATCCAATGAATCCTTATACAAACTCATAATCATATACATATCCCTTCATATAACATGATTATAACGTCCAAAACATCATAACTCAACACAAAATCGAAATCCAAGGTGTTGAAGAAATTACCTCTTGAAGATCCAACCACTACGATCCGAAGAACACGAGTTAAAACGAGTATCCAAGCTTCTCAAAGGAATGAAGATGATGAAGATTACACACTCAAGTGATTGATGATGATAAAATCTCTCTCTCAACCCTCTCTCGGATGAAGAAGGAAAAAGAAGAAGTGAGGAGAAATGACCCGCCAAGTCATTAACATCGCCGGAGTTACGGCCGTAACTCGGCCCTCTTACGGCCGTAACTTTCCAAGTCAACGGCCCTACGGCCGTAATCGCCAACTCAGACGGCCAGAACTCGCTTCGTCCGAAAGCTCGCAGACTTACTACGGCCGTGAATCGATCCCGAAGTTACGGCGTAACTCGCCTTCGTCAAAAACACCCGCCGACAGCCTTACGGCCGTAACCGCACACCTTACGGCCGTAACTCGATGATACGGCCGTATCCGGCCAAACTTACGGCGTAAGCCCTCTTCGTCGAAAACGACTGTGTACTGCCGCGCAGACGGCCAGAATCGCCAAGCCTTACGGCCGTACCTTCCTCGACTTACGGCCGTATGCCGCAACCCTTACGGCCGTAAGTCACCCTTGGTCGACAACACCCAAAATTCACGAACACCACTTACGGCCGTATCTCACCTTCCTTACGGCCGTAACTCACCTTCGGCCAAAAATGTCTCGGTAGCCTGCTGGACGCGTACGGCCGTACCTGCTCGACTTACGGCCGTACCACAAGACCTTACGGCCGTAAGTCCCTTTCGTCCAAATGGCCTGAAAACACGAACCCTTGTTACGGCCGTAACCCAAAGTCCTTACGGCCGTAACTCGATGCTGGCCAAGTTGAAAATTCCGATAACTCCGATTCCTCGCTACGACTGATGAATGATCCGACATAACATACGAATGTGAAAATGAACAAGTCTAAAACAAGCCACCGATGAAGCCCCCAGTATACGACTACCAATCACGATGAAAACAACAATACTCCCGTCGGTCTCTAAACGGAGATGACATGCCGATCGGTAACTGATATACGATTACAACAAGCCAACAGTGAACACAAATGAATGAATCAAGAATGATGAGTGATTATTAACGAGTGAGAAATACTGAGTGACAATTACAGACTGATAATTACTGAATGAAAATGAATGAATTACAACCGGGTATTACATACTCCCCCCTTAAAAAGAGTTTCGTCCTCAAACTAAGGGTCAAACAACTCGGGATAACTCCCCGCATACTATCCTCGGTTTCCCGTAGCTTCTTCGACTCCGTGTCTAGACCATCGAATTTTAACCAAAGGAATAGTCTTATTCCTCAACCGTTTGATTCGCCGCTCTAAAACTCGAATAGACGTTCCTCATATGAATGATCGTCGCGATCTCGATTTTAACCGGGAGTATGTGACTCGGTCGGCAACATACTTCCGTGAATCGAGAGACATGAAACACGTTATGAATTCGGCTCAACGCCGGAGGTAAAGCCAATCGATAAGCTAACTCGCCCACTCGATCCAAAATCTCAAACGGTCCAATGAATCTCGGCTCAACTTTCCCTCTTCCCAAAACGGAAAATACCTCGACTGGGATACCTTGACCAAAACGTGGTCACCCGTCTCGAACTCTAGTGGTCGACGACGATTATCTCGCATAGATTTCCGACTCGAGCCGCCAACATACGACTCCCGATTAAAGCTACCTTCTCTCGCGGCTATAAGCATATCGGGCTCGGTGCCGATTGATTCTCGACAAGTCATCCCAACACAAAGGAGACCGACAACGACGACCGTACAAGGCCTCGTAAGGTGCCATCTTAATGGAAGCATGCCACTATTATTATACGTGAACTCGATCAATGGTAGTTGGGCTTCCCAATCGCCCTTCCAATCGAGCACGCATGCCCTCAACATGTCCTCTAATGTCCGAATAGTCCTCTCGATTGCCCGTCTGACCGAGGATGAAAAGCGGTACCGAGATTGAGCCGAGTTCCCATAGCACGATGAATCGATTTCCAAAATGAGACACAAATCGTCCGTCACGATCGGAAACGATACTCTTAGGAGTACCATGAAGTCTCGACTATCTCTTTGATGAACAATCGAGCCCTCTCAGACCCCACGTATCCTTGATCTCAAGGAAATGAGCTGATTTAGTTAAGCGGTCCACAATCACCCAGATCGTATTCATGCCACGACGACTGTCGGCAAACTCGTGATGAAGTCCATAGAAATGTCTTCCCACTTCCACTCCGGAATAGGGAGAGGTTTCAAGATACCCGCCTGGCCGATGTTCAATCTTAACTTGTTGATGTGTTAAGCATCTCGAAACAAATTCTGCGACTTCTCGCTTCATATTACTCCACCGAATTCGCTTTCAAGTCCTTGTACATCTTGGTGGACCCGGATGAACAATAAGGGGTAGAATGAGATTCTCTCAAAATCGAATTTTTCAACTCGTCATTCGCCGACGCACAACCGATTCTTAAATCTCAAAAGTCCATCCTCGTGGACCACGAATCCGTGGCTTTCCCGAGCCACATCCTCACGGATGCGCAACAATGAAGGGTCTCAACTCGATTCTCTCGATTACCTCCTCGAGTGACGATGAAATCTCTAACATACAAAGCCGTCTCGAACTCGCTGAAGCCGGACCTCGATCTCGGGTCTAAGGAATTCCCGAAGTTCCTTCGAATGTTAGACGAGCAAGCATCCGCTCTGAACGGACTTGCGACTCAAGGCGTCGGCGACAACGTTCGCCTTGCCCGGTGGTAAAGGATCTCGATATCGTAATCTTTGATTAATTCTAACCACTGTCTGCCGCATATTTAACTCCTTCGAGTAAATATATACTTTAAACTCTTATGATCGGTGAATATCGATGTAACGCCATAAAGATAATGACGCCATATTTTCAAAGCGAACACCACTACCGCTAGCTCCGTGTCGTGGGTCGGATAATTAACCTCGTAAGGTCTCAATTGCCGTGAAGCATAAGCAATAACCTTCCGTTCGCATGAGCACACATCCGAGACCCCGCCCGACGCATCACTATAAACCACAAATCCCTCCGTCCCTCGCGGCAAGGAAAGTACAAAGCCGTCATTAACTGCTCTTGAGTTCCTCAAAACTCTGTGACATGCGTCGGACCACGTGTATTTCTTATCCTTTCGCAAAGGTTCGAATGGTTGAGCAATTTTGGAAAATCCTTCCACAAATCGCCGATAATAACCCGCTAATCCGAGGAAACTCCGGATTTCCTTAACATTCTTCGGAGGTAACCAATCTCGAATAGCCTCCGTCTTCTGAGGGTCGACACGAACTCCGTCTGATGAAATTACATGTCCGAGAAAAGTCACTTCGGACATCCAGAACTCGCACTTGGAAAACTTTCCAAAAAGTTGCTCTCGTCTCAACACGTCGAGAACCTGATGAAGATGAACCTCGTGATCCTCTCGGCTACGAGAATAAATCAAAATATCGTCGATGAAGACAACAACAAACTGATCTAAAAAGTCGATGAAAACCCGATTCATCAATTCCATGAATACCACAGGTGTAATAGTTAGCCCGAACGGCATAACTACGAACTCAAAATGACCATAGCGTGTATGAAACGCTGCCCTCGCGATATCCGACTTTGGAATCCGCAACTGGTGATATCCAGATCTTAAGTCGATCCTGGGAAATACTGAGGCTCCCGAGTTGATCTAAAAGATCATCAATACGGGGTAAAGGATACTACTCTTGATCATCACCCTGCTCAACTCCTGGTAATCGATACACCAAATAAAAGAACTATCATTCTTCTTGACAAACAAGATCGGTGCTCCCACGGGGACGTAATCGGTCGGAGATAACCTTTCTCGAACTACTCCTCAAGTTGAATCTTCAACTCCCGCATTCTCGTCGGCCATCCGATACAAGGCCTTCAATAAAGGGGACGACTGCTCCAACTCACTCCCCGAATTCCCTACTCTATGTGAAGGCAACCAGATAACTCGTCTGAAATACTTCGTCAATCGATGACAATGATACCACGAATGATTGAACATTTCGATTGCCCTAGAATGGTCAATCGATAAAAAGAGATACCAATACTGATTGAACAACTCGCTTGCCTTAGAAAGGCCAATTGATGAAGATGATATAATGAATGTTTGAATAACTCGATTGCCCTAGAAAGGCCAATCGATGAAAATGATACAATGAATGATTGAATAACTCGATTGCCTTAGAAAGGCCAATCGATGAAAATGATACAATGAATGATTGAATGACTCGATTGCCTTAGAAAGGCCAATCGATGAAAATGATACAATGAATGATTGAATGACTCGATTGCCTTAGAAAGGCCAATCGATGAAAATGATACAATGAATGATTGAATGACTCGATTGTCTTAGAAAAGCCAATCGATGGAAATGATACAATGAATGATTGAATAGTTCGATCGCGGAATTGCTCGCTACGTCATAATAATACTTCTTCCGAACAACGGGATTACTTCCTTGAAGCATACATTCGACAACCAACGACGGAAAGATAGCGACCAAACGCTAAAAACACTGAAGATAGAATCAAGACGGTTAAACCAACTAATACCGAAAATTCCATCGTCCTAAGATAAATTCACCACGATTAGATCCATCAACCAATCGCGGTCATTAAGTAGGACTATCCCGAAATAAGTCTATTCAAGCATGATTCGAAAATGAATGAATGCGGTGTACCAAAGATCAAAAGGTACACACAAGTTGAAATAAAATTACGAGTATACCTGAAATCGTTCGGACCACCGGATCGTCGATCCTCCTCATCATATGAATCTGGGACTTGCTGGTCCCCGAACCGGACGCTCCCGTCTGATAAATACGGGCTCCAACTCTATTTGCTTCCATTGCCTTAAACGACGATGACAAGGCAGTCTGATTCTGAAACGTTGGTTGCTTCGGGGCCTGAGATGCCGCCGGAGCCGACTTGGAGTCCTTTCGGCAAAAACGGGCCTTATGTCCAAAATTCCCACAATTATAGCACGTGACAGACTGCCTCGGACACTTGGTGCTAACATGACCAAGATCCCCACAGTTATAACAGGTGATGGCTGAATTGACCGCTCGTGACTGAGATCCCGCACGATTATGCGCCGTAGGAGGTCGCTCAGAAACGATAGGACTCACACGAGGCTTCTTGAAGGTTGACTGACCGCCTTCGGATTGATTACGCTTCGTTGATTTCTTGCTGACAAATGAAGGTTGTTGTTCAGCACTTTCCTTAGCAACTGGCTCATACGGGAGAGTTCTCTCGATTAATCCGGTCAGTGGCGCAATGATGATTGAGCAACCGCACATGGGTCATCATGGCTCGCATAAAAGTGAGTGGATCGACACGAATATCTTCTGATCGAGCCGAGTCCGGCACGATTTCCCGGCGATTGTTTATTTCTCGAGTTTCGGTCCGCACCGCGGCCTCTCCCCGTGCATCCCCTGACAGCTCTCTCCATACTGAAGTAGGAAGGTCGCATAATGATTATAGTTCCCGCATGATTAACACGTTATGATTTTGTCATGAGATGATGAAAATGAGTATACATGCTCTAACTTAGTGATTATATGAATGATTTACTGAAGTTACATGATTATCTGATGAAATTCTTGAAATGATTATCTTGAATAACTTAACAAGATTGATAATATGATCTTCCAGATTGACAACTGAGTAATGAAATGAATTGAGTGATTAATGAGTTAACATGATTGTCCTAATCACAATGAATGATGATGTTTGAGGATTGTTAATTGATGAATGATGAATGAATGACTATTGCCAGAAATTATACCATGGCGTTAGAAATCTTACAGTTCTTCTGGTCTGATTGGCTCGGCATTTGCACAGGTCACACGTGACGCGAAAGTCCAATGATACTAGTCTGATGACGATGATTTCAAATAAGACATGACTCGGAAGGTAGTATTCAAAACCACGCTCCGATACCAACTCTGTAACACCCCAAACTAGGCGGATATTACAGTGCCGTAGATCCCCAACCGACCCACCGGGCAAATGAGAATGAATGAATTACACAAGATAAATGTAGTACCGAACTACATTACAACAATAATTACTCCGATGAGGAGTTTAGTTACAACACACCAGACAATATCGAATACTAGTGTATTTTATATGAAGATAAAATACACAACACCGAATGAAACGAGTATTCAAGTGAAAGTCTCAGCTGAAAAATAAAAGACAATAACATGAATAATCAAAGATCGGGGCCCCTACTAGTATCACTAGGACTCCTCGACATCAACATGCTATTCCCGGCGTTTGCCTTGCCATGACCTCGAAAAACAAAATCCCCAAACGGGCCGCTAAACAACAACAATCCTCAAGGGTTGAAAATACACAATCATGATTATATCTCGAAGTTATGAAATATCTTAATTATGAATTACGCTGAAGAGGAGTACCATAGTACGCCCGTAGTGTTCTCGTGCGAGTGTACAACACCCGTCCGTACCTAATTAGTCTCACGGTGTAACGCTTTCCGTGTGCACGGTCTAATGTATCGGTGAACCCAATACAATAACCATCGTGTGCCCGACTAAAAATTCCACATACCACACCCGGCCACGCAATATGAACCTGAAGGTCATATGAACGAGAATGACCGTAATGAATATCAATGAATAAATAATAATCGACAAAGTCAAGAATGACTCACCGAGATGAGAATAATAATGAAATGAATGATAGCTCAACGAAAGGATTGGAACCGCTGCTCCTTATGGTCAAGTGATTAATATGATTAATACAATGATGAATGAGTTATGATTATGAATGATCAACAACAAAAGGTATGAATATCCTTTTAACCGAGTAAGAATTAACTTACACAACAACGATGAAGAATGTCCGTCCACGAACAACGCCCTAACCAAGATACCGGCCGCTCGAACAACCTTAATTCAATACAATTGCCAACAATCCGATCAATAACGAATTAAACACGAATATAACGAACTCAAGACGTCGATACGATTAAACCAAGTTCATTGGGGCATTATATCGAACACTTTGAGGCCAACTTTGATTGATTACCACTAAACCTCAATAATACCAACTTCAAATCCCCAAGAAGTGTTTCAAAACAACAAAACATCTCCAATACGATCAATAATCCGTTATGAATATCCAAAACGTGATTATAACAACAATTAATCGGAAATCCCCAAATCCAACTCGATATTCAAAGTGTTCTTGAATAAATCTCTCAATAATCCAATGAATCCTTATACAAACTCATAATCATATACATATCCCTTCATATAACATGATTATAACGTCCAAAACATCATAACTCAACACAAAATCGAAATCCAAGGTGTTGAAGAAATTACCTCTTGAAGATCCAACCACTACGATCCGAAGAACACGAGTTAAAACGAGTATCCAAGCTTCTCAAAGGAATGAAGATGATGAAGATTACACACTCAAGTGATTGATGATGATAAAATCTCTCTCTCAACCCTCTCTCTCGGATGAAGAAGGAAAAAGAAGAAGTGAGGAGAAATGACCCGCCAAGTCATTAAATCTGCCGAAGTTACGGCCGTAACTCGGCCCTCTTACGGCCGTAACTTTCCAAGTCAACGGCCCTACGGCCGTAATCGGCCAACTCGTGCGGCCAGAACTCGCTTCGTCAAAGCTCGCCGATGACTTACGGCCAGAATCGATCTCCGAGTTACGGCGTAACCCGCCTTCGTCAAAAACATCCGTCGACACTTACGGCCAGAACCGCACACCTTACGGCCGTAACTCGGATGATACGGCCGTATCCGCCAAACTTACGGGCGTAAGCCCTCTTCGTCGAAACGACTGTGTACTGCCGCTACAGACGGCCAGAATCGCCAAGCCTTACGGCCGTACCTTCCTCGACTTACGGCCGTATGCCGCAACCCTTACGGCCGTAAGTCACCCTTGGTCGACAACACCCAAAATTCACGAACACCACTTACGGCCGTATCTCACCTTCCTTACGGCCGTAACTCACCTTCGACCAAAAATGTCTCGGTAGCCTGCTGGACGCGTACGGCCGTACCTGCTCGACTTACGGCCGTACCACAAGACCTTACGGCCGTAAGTCCCTTTCGTCCAAATGGCCTGAAAACACGAACCCTTGTTACGGCCGTAACCCAAAGTCCTTACGGCCGTAACTCGATGCTGGCCAAGTTGAAAATTCCGATAACTCCGATTCCTCGCTACGACTGATGAATGATCCGACATAACATACGAATGTGAAAATGAACAAGTCTAAAACAAGCCACCGATGAAGCCCCCAGTATACGACTACCAATCACGATGAAAACAACAATACTCCCGTCGGTCTCTAAACGGAGATGACATGCCGATCGGTAACTGATATACGATTACAACAAGCCAACAGTGAACACAAATGAATGAATCAAGAATGATGAGTGATTATTAACGAGTGAGAAATACTGAGTGACAATTACAGACTGATAATTACTGAATGAAAATGAATGAATTACAACCGGGTATTACAATCTTTCTACTGGCGCCTGCCCCAGTTTCCATGAGCGCCTTCATCTCGTCGAGCTGGCGTTGCATAGCGGCCATCGCCGTGGCCTAGCTGCTCGCGGACCGGCGCTCGGAGCTGGAGCCGAGGCGATCAAGTAATGATCCCTTGGTTCCTCTGTAGATGATGTCTCTGCCGCGAGGCTTGATTCCTCAGCGAATGGGAGCCAAACGGTCGACCTGTTTTTGATTGAGAGTTGGGTATGCCGAACTCCTGGTGACGGATTCGGACTCCGTCGTCTCGTGGTTGGGGCTAGAATGCCCCGGTCGCCACGATGGATCGCTTTCTAGGTGGCTGAAGACGGAACCATCCCACCTCGCGAGAGCCTTTTCTCGTGAATCGGGGCTTTCTGACGAATGCTCGACAAGTAACCCATTGAGCTTCTGCTTGCCCACGCGGCGGATGGCCGAGAGGGTTATAGCGGGCGCTTCGCATGCTCTCCGTCGCTTCCTTAGGATGGCCATGGCCTCCTCGATCTGTTCTGCGGTTTGGAACTGGTCGAGTGAGAGGCTGGGGCCTGTAACACCCCAACTAGGCGGATATTACAGTGCCGTGGACCCCCGACTGGGACCCACCAGGCGAATGAAAATGAATGAATTACACAGGTAAATGTAGTACCGAACCACATTACAACATCAATTACTCCGATGAGGAGTTTTATACAACACACCCAGGATAAAATAGAATACATGTGTATTTTATGTGACGATAAAATACACAACACTGAATGAAATGAGCATTCAAACGGAATGTCTGCAGCGGAATAAATAAAGGAAACACAAATGATCGAATAAATGATCGAGCAGATCGGGGCCCCTACTAGTATCACTGGGACTCGCCGTCAACATGCTCTTCCCGTACCTTTGCCTTGCCGTGACTGAAAACAAAATCCCCAACGGCCGCCATACGTAACAACAATCCTCAAGAGTTGAAATTACACAATCATGAATTAACTGAAGTGATGAAATATTCTTAATTATGAATTACGCTGAAGAGGAGCATCATAGTACGCCCGTAATGTCCTGTGCAAGTGTACAAGACGAATGTCCGGACACACCCGTCCTTGTACCTAATTAGTCTCACGGAGGTAAGCATTACCGTGTGCACGGTCCAATGTATCGGTGAACCCAATACATGACCATCGTGTGCCCGACTAAAAATTCCACACAGCCACACCCAGCCACGCAATATGAACCCGGAAGGTCACATGAACGAGAATGACCGTGATGAATATCAATGAATAATAATTAAACAAGGCCAAGATGACTCACCGATATGATAGTGATAGTGACGTGATTGATAATCCAATGAAATGATTTGGAACCGTCGTTCCTCGTGAATGAAATGATTACTCGACAATTACAAGTCTCGAAATGATTAATATTATGATGAATGAATTATGATTATGAGCAATCAACAACAAAAGGAATGAGTATCCTTTTAACCGAGTAAGATTTAACTTACACAATACCGATGAAGAATGTCCGTCCACGAACAACGTCCTAACCAAGATACCGATCGCTCGAACAACCTTGAATAACAATAATTACCAACAATCGTTCAATACACGCATCAAACAACAAAACACGACTAACCCAAAGGTCGAAACAACGATAATCAAACTCATAGGCATTCCAACGAATACATAACCGACCGCACAACTACGAAAATATCCAATCCTGAATATGTCGAAACCCACACCAAAATGAGTATTTCGAACTAACAAAACACTTCAAGGATATCAATAATCCATTAGGAATCCATAATTCATGATTACAACGACATCAATCGGAAAATCCCCAATTAACCGAAGTCAACCCCAAGGGTTCTTGAAAACAATTCCGAAAATAACCATTAAATCCGTAGGAATATATTTATCCAAGTAGATAATCCATAACTTAACATATCCCAATGATAATCCAAGCTTACACGAAGAAATCGGAAGGAAAAACCAAAAAATCCAAAATTCTAGATCCAAGAGATTAATACCTTTGATTCGACGTTTCGGAGATGATGAAGTGATGATAAATTCAACTCAAAGACTTGAAGATGATGATTGATGATTACACCTCGAAGAATCCCCTCTGGATCGCTCGGAATCGCCCAAAAATACCGAAGGAATGAAATGAGATGAAAAATGACGAACTCTGACTAAACTGTCCAATTTATACTCGATCCAGTTAGCGTGCGCTAGCCCTAGTGCATAGCGTGCGCTAACGAGTAATTTAGGTAGTCCAGTACCCACTGTCCGAACACGGTAGCGCGCGCTACGTACCTCTTTGTAGCGTGCGCTACGGCCATACTACTAGCGTGCGCTAATATCCATTGTTAGCGTGCGCTAGCGAAATACTTGACGCCCGATCTTTGAGTCCGTAAAACCATCTCGCCTCTCGATCTAACCTCGATAGCGTGCGCTACAACCATTATTTAGCGTGCGCTAATATGTCGGTTGCGTACGCTAACAACAATGCATAGCGTGCGCTATGAATAAACCCGGTGCAGTCCAGTAGCCACTGGACTCAACCTGATCCGCCCCTAGCGCGCGCTACTCCACACATATAGCGTGCGCTACTACAACCCGTTAGCGCGCGCTACTTACCACTCGTAGCGTGCGCTACAAATAATCTCACCTGCAGTCCAGTACCTTCTGGACTGCAGCCAAGGTAGCCTTAGCGTGCGCTAAGGCTGAGTAGTAGCGTGCGCTACCTATACTCAATTAGCGTACGCTAAAATGAGTACGTAGCGTGCGCTACTCCTCACGCACAGTTCGCAACGAAAATGACAATGATGATAACACGGCATGAAACTCCAATCAGATTAATGATGAATGACGATCGATACTCGATACAATTACTCTGAATGATGAATACCATGACTAAATCTGAGTGACAAATGATCAATAATGAATGAAATTACTGAGTATCAATTACTGAATGATAAATACTGAATGATAATTACTGAGTTACAATTGGGTATTACATACACCCCCCCTTAAAAGAGTTTCGTCCCCGAAACTAAGGGTCAAACAACTCGGGATAACTCTCCCGCATACTATCCTCGGTTTCCCAAGTAGCCTCTTCGACTCCGTGTCTAGACCACTGAATTTTAACCAAAGGAATCGTCTTATTCCTCAACTGCTTGATTCGCCGCTCTAAAACTCGTATAGGACGTTCCTCATATGAATGATCGTCGGCGATCTCGATTTCGTCGAACTGAAGTATGTGACTCGGGTCGGCAACATATTTCCGCAACTGAGAGACATGAAACACATTATGAATTCGGCTCAACGCCGGAGGTAAAGCCAATCGATAAGCTAACTCGCCCACTCGATCCAAAATCTCAAACGGTCCAATGAATCTCGGACTCAACTTTCCCCTCTTCCCAAAACGGAAGATACCTCGACTCGGGGATACCTTGACCAACACATGGTCACCAGCCTCGAACTCTAATGGTCGACGACGGTTATCTGCATATGATTTCTGTCGACTCTGAGCGGTCAACAAACGACTCCTGATCAAAGCTACCTTCTCACGGGCGGCTATAAGCATATCGGGTTCGGTGCCGATTGATTCTGATAAGTCGTCCCAACACAACGGAGATCGACAACGACGACCATACAAGGCCTCGTAAGGTGCCATCTTGATCGAAGCATGCCAACTATTATTATACGTGAACTCGATCAAAGGTAGTTGGGCTTCCCAATCGTCTTTCCAATCGAGGACGCATGCCCTCAACATGTCCTCTAATGTCTGAATGGTCCTCTCTGATTGTCCGTCGGACTGAGGATGAAAAGCGGAACTGAGATTAAGCTGAGTTCCCATAGCACGATGAACTGATTTCCAAAAATGCGACACAAACCGTCCGTCACGATCGGAAACGATACTTTTAGGAGTACCGCAGCGATCGACTATCTCTTTGATGAACAGTTGAGCAAGTCTCTCGGGACCCCACGTTTCCTTGATCTCAAGGAAATGAGCTGATTTGGTTAAGCGGTCCACGATCACCCAGATCGTGTTCATGCCACGACGACTCGTCGGCAAACTCGTAATGAAATCCATAGAAATGTCTTCCCACTTCCACTCGGGAATAGGAAGGGGTTTCAGCATACCCGCCGGTCGCTGATGTTCAATCTTAACTTGTTGACAGGTTAAGCATCTCGAAACAAATTCTGCGACTTCTCGCTTCATATTACTCCACCAGTAATTTTGTTTCAGGTCCTTGTACATCTTGCTAGACCCCGGATGAACAGAATAAGGGGTAGCATGAGCTTCTGTCAAAATCGAGTTTTTCAACTCGTCATTTGCCGGTACGCACAACCGATTCTTAAACCTCAAAAGTCCATCCTCGTGGACCACAAATCCAGGGGCTTTCCCCTGAGCCACATCCTCTCGGATGCGCAACAATGATGGGTCCGAACCCTGATTCTCTCGAATTTCCTCCTCGAGTGACGATGAAATCTCTAACATACAAAGTTGCCCCTGAACTCGCTGAAGCCGCACTCGATCTCGGTCTAAGGAATTCCCGCTGAAGCTCCTTCGAATCAAGTAAACGGCAAGCATCTGCTCCCGAACGGACTTACGACTCAAGGCGCGGCGACAACGTCGCCTTGCCCGGTGATAGAGGATCTCGATATCATAATCTTTGATTAATTCCAACCACCGTCTCGACGCATATTTAACTCATACGAGTAAATATATACTTTAAGCTCTTATGATCGGTGAATATCCGATGTGTGACGCCATAAAGGTAATGACGCCAAATCTTCAAAGCGAACACCACGGCCGCTAGCTCCGTGTCGTGGGTCGGATAATTAATCTCGTAAGGTCTCAATTGCCGTGAAGCATAGGCAATAACCTTCCCGTTTCGCATGAGCACACATCCGAGACCCCGTCCGACGCATCACTATAGACCACAAATCCTTCCGTCCCCTGCGGTAAGGAAAGTACAGGTGCTGACATTAACCGGCTCTTGAGTTCCTCAAAACTCCGTTGACACGCGTCGGACCACGTGTATTTCTTATCCTTCCTCAAAAGGTTCGTTAAGGGTTGAGCGATTCTAGAAAATCCCTCTACAAATCGCCGATAATAACCCGCTAATCCGAGGAAACTTCGGACTTCCTTAACGTTCTTCGGAGGTAGCCAATCTCGAATAGCCTCCGTCTTCTGAGGATCGACACGAACTCCGTCTGATGAAATTACATGTCCGAGAAAAGTCACTTCGGACATCCAGAACTCACATTTAGAAAATTTCCCATAAAGTTGTTCTCGTCTCAACACGTCGAGCACTTGATGAAGGTGAAACTAGTGCTCCTCCCGGTCACGAGAATAAATCAAAATGTCATCGATGAAGACAACAACAAACCGATCCAAAAAGTCGATGAAGACCCGATTCATTAACTCCATGAATACCGCAGGTGCATTAGTCAATCCGAACGGCATAACCACAAACTCATAATGACCATAGCGTGTTCGAAACGCCGTCCTCGCGATATCCGACTCTCGGATCCGCAACTGATGATATCCAGACCTTAAGTCGATCTTGGAGAATACTGAAGCTCCATGAAGTTGATCTAATTGATCATCATTACGGGGTAAGTGATAATTATTCTTGATCGTCACCCTGTTCAACTCCCGATTATCAATACATAAGCGGATTGAACCATCCTTCTTCTTGTAAAATAACACTGGTGCTCCCCTAGGTTACGCACTCGGTCGAATATAACCCTTCTCGAACAACTCTTCAATTTGGTTCTTTAATTCCTGCATTTCGGTCGGGGCAATCCGGTACGGCGCCTTCGATATCGGGGACGTACCAGTTCCAACTCAATCGTGAATTCCACATCCTCTCGTGGGAGGCAAACCGTAACTCGTCTGGAAAAACATCGGCATATTCCTCACCACCGGAATATCCGTTAACATTATCGATGACTTCTCGGTTTTGGCCATATAGCACCAATAACCGACACATCCTGATTGAGTAACCTTACCGCTTTCATTGAATTAATGACCTTACTGCAATGTAGGATTACCTCCTGAAACACACATTCAACTCCATCGTCAAATGATAGTGACCATACGCTACGGACATTAATGATGGCATCATGACGATCCATCCAATCAATACCCAAGATGACGTCGTCCCTCGGCAAATCTACCACGATTAGGTCCGCCGCCATACACGACCATGAAACCGAATCGGACAATTCTCAATCTCCCGACACGATAATTCGTCTACCATCGGGTAGGCCAATGACATAAGGCTCACAACTAGTAGCACTACCCGCACGTAGTCTACTCAAACATGACTCGGAAATGAATGAATGCGATGCACCAAGATCGAAAAGAGTACACACAAAGTTGAGATAGAATATCGAGTGTACCCGAGATCATTCGGCCTCTGGATCATCGGTCTTCTTCATCTCATAAATCCGGGCTTGCTAGTCCCGCACCGGACGCTCCGTCACGGCTAAAAGCTCCACCTTTAGTCGCCTCGCTGCTTTAAACGACGCCGATTGAGTGGCTCGATTCTCGACCACCGCTTAGGGGCCTGCGATGACGTCTGAGTAGGTTTGGAGTCCCTACGGCAAAAACGGGCCTTATGCCCAGCAATTCCACAATTATGACATGTGATAGTCTGCTTCGGACACTTGGTACTGAGGTGACCAAGTTCCCCGCAGTTATAACAGATGATGGCCGAACTGGCCGCTCGAGACTGAGATTCCACGGGTTTAGACGACACCGAAGGTCGCTCAGAAAAAGCAGAGCCCGCACGGGGTTTCTTGAAGGTTGTCTGACCGCCTTCAGACTGATTACGATTCTTCGATTTCTTGCTAGCAGACGAAGGTTGCTGCTTAGCAATTTCCTTAGTAGTAAGCTCATAAGTGAGAGCCTTCTCAATGAACTCGGCCAACGTGGTGCAATTATGATTAAGTAACTGAAGTCTCATACGGGGTTTCAGCCTCTTGCTGAAATATTTGATCTTATCCGCCTCTGAGTGAATGATAGATGAGGCGAACGGAAGAAGTTCCTGAAATTTCTCGGCAATGGCGAGAACATCCTCGTCTGCTGAGGGGTCGGGGGTGAGCAATTCCGACAGCTTGGCCTCCCTGAGTGGGGCCGGATAGTACCTCTCCATCATGAGAGTCTTGAACTGATCCCAAGTACATGATCCTTCTGTGGGCTTCAACGATAACCACCATGAATGAGCGCTCTTACCGAGATAGTAAGCCGCAACTGAAACCTTGTGTCCCTCGGGACACTCTACCATAGCAAACAGCTTCTCGAAATGCTCGAGCCAATGAATGATATCTCACGCTCGGGCGAGCCCTCAAAAGTAGGTGGCCTTCGCGAGAGATATCGCCGATGATGTTACTCACATTCCTCTCTTGCCTCCGAGGTGGCGGCGAGGAGCCTCGCCGATTCGATTGACGGAGTTATGCATCGTCTCCATCAACCGAGCCATCTCGAGTCATTTGGGCCATCATGCCCTCGCATAAATGCGAGTGGATCAACCCGACACCCTCGACCGAGCCGTGTCCCAGTACGACTCCCCGATAATGAATGATCGCGTCGTGTGAATGAGTGGCGCTGGCCGCCAATTAGCATTATTCCCGGCATTTGCACGGTATTCGCACGAGTTCTCGGGATTCGCCCGCTCCACGGCCTCGTCCTCCACGCCCTCTCGCCCTTTCCATATCAAGTGGAAAGTCATATGATGATTATACATCTCGCATGAGTATCACATTATGATTATATTATGAAATGATGAAAATGAGCATACGCGCTCAAATACAATGATTACATGAATGATTGATTGACGTGACATGATTATCTCGATGAAGTTATCAAATGATTATCTTGGATGAGTTAACAAGATTAATGATCCGATCTTCCCGATCAACAATCAACAATGAAATGAATTGACCGATTAATGAGTTAACTCGACCGTCCGGCCAAAATGACAATGATGATTGAGGATTGTTAATCGATGAATTATGAATGAATGATTAATGCCGAATTATACCATAGCATTAGAAATCTTACGCTTCTTGGTCTCGATTGGCTCGGCATTTGCACAGTCACACGTGACGCGAAAGTCCAATGATACTAGTCCGATGACGATGATTTCAAATGAGACATGACTTGGAGGGTAGTATTCAAAACCACGCTCCGATACCAACTCGTAACACCCCAACTAGGCGGATATTACAGGTGCCGTGGACCCCCGATCGGGACCCACCAGCGAATGAAAATGAATGAATTACATGTAAATGTAGTACCGAACCACATTACAACATCAATTACTCCGATGAGGAGTTTTATACAACACACCTGTGATAAAATAGAATACATGTGTATTTTATGTGACGATAAAATACACAACATGAATGAAATGAGCATTCAAACGGAATGTCTCAGCTGAATAAATAAAGAAAACACAAATGACTGAATAAATGACCGAGCGATCGGGGCCCCTACTAGTATCACTCGACTCGTCGCCGTCAACATGCTCTTCCCGTACCTTTGCCTTGCCGTGACTAAACAAAATCCCCCAACGGCCGCCATACGTAACAACAATCCTCAAGAGTTGAAATTACACAATCATGAATTAATCAAGTGATGAAATATTCTTAATTATGAATTACGCCAAGAGGAGCATCATAGTACGCCCGTAATGTCCTGTGCAAGTGTACAAGACGAATGTCCGACACACCCGTCCTTGTACCTAATTAGTCTCACGGAGGTAAGCGTTACCGTGCACGGCCCAATGTATCGGTGAACCCAATACATGACCATCGTGTGCCCGACTAAAAATTCCACACACCCACACCCGCCACGCAATATGAACCCTAAGGTCACATGAACGAATGACCGTGATGAATATCAATGAATAATAATTAAACAAGGCCAAGATGACTCACCGATATGATAGTGATAGTGACGTGATTGATAATCCAATGAAATGATTTGGAACCGCTGCCTCGTGAATGAAATGATTACTCGACAATTACAAGTCTCGAAATGATTAATATTATGATGAATGAATTATGATTATGAGCAATCAACAACAAAAGGAATGAGTATCCTTTTAACCGAGTAAGATTTAACTTACACAATACCGATGAAGAATGTCCGTCCACGAACAACGTCCTAACCAAGATACCGATCGCTCGAACAACCTTGAATAACAATAATTACCAACAATCGTTCAATACACGCATCAAACAACAAAACACGACTAACCCAAAGGTCGAAACAACGATAATCAAACTCATAGGCATTCCAACGAATACATAACCGACCGCACAACTACGAAAATATCCAATCCCGAATATGTCGAAACCCACACCAAAATGAGTATTTCGAACTAACAAAACACTTCAAGGATATCAATAATCCATTAGGAATCCATAATTCATGATTACAACGACATCAATCGGAAAATCCCCAATTAACCGAAGTCAACCCCAAGGGTTCTTGAAAACAATTCCGAAAATAACCATTAAATCCGTAGGAATATATTTATCCAAGTAGATAATCCATAACTTAACATATCCCAATGATAATCCAAGCTTACACGAAGAAATCGGAAGGAAAAACCCAAAAATCCGAAATTCTAGATCCAAGAGATTAATACCTTTGATTCGACGTTTCGGAGATGATGAAGTGATGATAAATTCAACTCAAAGACTTGAAGATGATGATTGATGATTACACCTCGAAGAATCCCCTCTGGATCGCTCGGAATCGCCCAAAAATACCGAAGGAATGAAATGAGATGAAAAATGACGAACTCTGACTAAACTGTCCAATTTATACTCAGTCCAGGTTAGCGTGCGCTAGCCCTAGTGCATAGCGTGCGCTAACGAGTAATTTGGGTAGTCCAGTACCCACTGTCCGAACACGGTAGCGCGCGCTACGTACCTCTTTGTAGCGTGCGCTACGGCCATACTACTAGCGTGCGCTAATATCCATTGTTAGCGTGCGCTAGCGAAATACTTTACGCCCGATCGGAGTCCGTAAAACCATCTCGCCTCGATCTAACTCGATAGCGTGCGCTACAACCATTATTTAGCGTGCGCTAATATGTCGGTTGCGACGCTAACAACAATGCATAGCGCGGCGCTATGAATAAACCTGCAGGCCCAAAGAGCCACCGGACTCAACCTCGATCCGCCCAGCGCTACTCCACACATATAGCGTGCGCTACTACAACCCGTTAGCGCGCGCTACTTACCACTCGTAGCGTGCGCTACAAATAATCTCACCTGCAGTCCAGTACCTTCTGGACTGCAGCCAAGGTAGCCTTAGCGTGCGCTAAGGCTGAGTAGTAGCGTGCGCTACCTATACTCAATTAGCGTACGCTAAAATGAGTACGTAGCGTGCGCTACTCCTCACGCACAGTTCGCAACGAAAATGACAATGATGATAACACGGCACGAAACTCCAATCAGATTAATGATGAATGACGATCGATACTCGATACAATTACTCTGAATGATGAATACCATGACTGAATCTGAGTGACAAATGATCAATAATGAATGAAATTACTGAGTATCAATTACTGAATGATAAATACTGAATGATAATTACTGAGTTACAACTGGGTATTACAGGGCCGTCCCTCGGGGGTGGGATTGAGAGTCTCGCGTCGTCGCGGCTACCCTCTGCAGTAGGTTGGTGCTCGGATTGAGCTGGAATAAGACGCCCGGCGGATCCAAGAGTGTCTCTCTTTGAAGCGGTGGCAGACGTCATTATTCTGAAGGTTTTTCTTTGAAGAACAGTGAGTGTTTCTTCAAGTATATGCTCCGGAGAACAGTGAGTGTTCTTCGAAACGGTCGGGATGTAAATGAGGGTAAATCCCCTTCCTCTAGCGCTAATTGTTGTTACCCAAAATATTATTCGGAAGGGTTTGCTGGAATGGATGAGTAACAAACAAAATGCGAGAGCAAGTCCGAGGGAAAGTAAATAACACAAGATTTTCCGGGGTTGTTAGTCTCGGGCTTGAATGCTCTCGCGAGATACTATTAATACGAAAACTTGGGAGTACAAATATTAATGTTAGAGTACAATTACAATGAGTGTAAAGACCTAAGTTATCTAGCGCTTGAGTGCTGATGATTGCCGGAAGAACCAGAGTTGATGCTCTGTGAGTTCTTGTAACAAAGATGGAGTGCTGTAGTCAGCTGCGAGAAATCGACTGTCTCTCACTGTGTGAATTTAGCTGAACTCTCGTAAGAAAACAGTTTCTGAACCTTTGTATGTAAACAACAGTTTATCCACTTTTCTCCAGTTGCTGGAGGTTTCCAATTTATAGGAGTCAAGGTAGCTGGGCGATCGCCTTCACTGTATTATGATAAGCGGGCGGTCGACTTTAGCACATGGGTTGGTCTCCTGAAAGTCCGCAGCAGCAGCTGGCAGCCGGATGTGCGAACCAATGAGAAAACAACATGCATCCTATGTCGCTGTCTTGGGAGGTCCCACCTAGGACCTTTCGGCGGGTCTATCGGTAGGTGAGACTGTCCTTGTCGTTGACAGCTGTTGATGGGATGGAGTCAAAGATCCTTATTCCGCAGCGCCATTCGTGGATCTGCACGTGGGTCTTAACTCCAAGATCCGGTCTTCGTAGATATGACGGATGATGGCCTTACACGTGGCATGATGCGGTCGTCTTTAGTCGGGCACTAGGGTCGATCGCTAGGTGCCCAAAGACGATCGCACTGAATGTCGATCGCTCGGTACTTGGTCTGACTAGGATTATTTGATGCTGACTTCGGCCGCCATGCTCTGGATGATATGCGGTTTCATGCGCATATTAAAATAACGGATTTTATCGGCCTCCGTCCTCACCTGATCCTTCACGAACCCTAAATGTTGATTGTAGGAGATAATGGCCTGGGATATCGGTACGTCCTGAGGTGTGGCAGTGAAGAACTCCACAATCCTGCGTTATTTGACTGGCGGAGGACAATATTTTGCTTCCATAATAGCTTTGAATTCCTCCCAAGTGGCTCGGCGGTCTCTGGGCGCCACAGCCTTCCACCATTCCGCAGCTTCCTTATCCAGGAGGTACTGAGCAATATGTACCCTCCTGTCATCGGGACATGCTATGGCATCAAAAGTCCTGCTCAACTGAAAGAGCCAATTCTCCCAACCGAGGGAGTCAGAAGATCCAGAGAAACGAGGAGGGTGCATCTTAGTCACCGTCTGAAGCCACTTACTAGCTTCTTCCTCAGGAGTCGAGGGCGGATTCTGGCGTCCTCCCTGAGCTATCTAGGCAAGCTGGGCTACCAACTGCTGAAGTATGGCAGTAGCCCCGGCGTTGGCATTATTACCCGATGATAGATCCTGACTGACCGACATTTCCTGCTGCCCGTCAGAGCTCAGAGGTAGAGTGCTCGACACTGACTGAGAGGCCGAATCTGCAGAGGACTGAGAAAGTGAAACTTCCTCATTAATAGCACCATGACCACGGCCTCGGCCGCGTCTCCTAGCTGGTCTACCGCGACCTCTCAACATACTGAAGAAAAGATATAAAAGGAACAAGATCAGAAAAGTCACAGTTTGCAAAGTCGGTACCACAATTCATAATCCAAACAACACAAGGAAATGAATTAAAGAAATATAAGAGTTCGAGGAGACATACAGTCACATGTTGCACGAAGATATGGTAGCACGACGATATTAGGCTCAACAACTGACTCTAACGACACGACTGACTGACCCAAAATTAACCGACAACCTAGGTATTCATAACCTATGGCTCCGATACCATAAATGTAACACCCTAAATCGCCAATGGGACATTACATGCCGTAGAACCTTCATGAGGTATACCAGGCTAACACATAACTCACACTCCGAATATGAAATCCCAAAAGACACAACCATCATAGTAAAATAGGGCCGTGGCCTCGGCCAAAACAATTTAATCAAGTATCGAAGAGTGTAACTCCAATAAATCCATTGCCCACGCAGGGGACTTTAACCAATTTATAAAACACTCAGTCTAACTCCAACATCAAGATAAATGTAATAGTGAAACATAAAACACGACTTGAGCCTCATCATCATGTTGGTCCATCCTTTGCATGGATATCCCGTGCCAGCTTCTCGGCTCGACCAGTACCTGAAATGCATAAGACGCATTTTCCCCATTTAACAGGTTAGCATTCGAATAGCTAGTGCAAGTACACAATTACACTACATTATATACATACACGATTCTATACAAGCAATCCATTTGAGAAAAACAGTTGATGTCAATATTCCGGAATATCACATTTACACCAAAACAGTATATTATCAAGTTTCCACATCACAACTATCCACGCTTGGTAACCCGCAGCCGTACCCATTAGTATCGACACCCAGAGGCCCCGTCGGACTGTCCCCGGGTGAGAAACCACTTCCGCGGCCGTACCCATTAGTATCGGCCCCCAGAGGTCCCTTCGAACCATCCCCGGGTGGAAGAACATCAACACACGCACCCAAGTCCACTTCTGTGGCCATACCCATTAGTATCGTCCCCCAGAGGCCACATATGCCATCCCCGGGTGGAAGAGCAACAATCACATTCATTCAATAACACAGTCTACATCATTCATATCAAAACCGTACACACACAATGAAATGTAATACATGTACTTGCCTTGGATAACACGATGTGAAGATAATGGTGAAAGGAAAGGTTTTGGTCCGAATAATCTTCACAAATTCGTTCCTAACACCAGAACGATATACAACCAATCTCAATATTGTGAATACGTAGGGATTCTTCCTAGTTCTACCTGATGGGACAATTTGTCGAACATTACTTGGGTATCATCGAGTATAAGTGATGAACAATGGAAAAATCGGAGTTTAATCCACAAATCCTCAAGAACCACGAAGGAATACAAGTATACAATTGAAGTCTAGTAGTAATCTATGATAAATCGGATTGAAAATGGTCAAATCGCAAGAAACCCTCAAAATTCCCCCAAAATCTCAAAACAAGGGTTTTAGGGATTCTTACCTTAATTCGGGTAACCAAAGATGCTAAGGACTTGATGAATTCGTTCAAGGAATGCAGGGATGTTAGTAGATGATAATATTGGTCGAAATTGGTTATATCCTTCGTCTACAATCGCCCAAAGATGAAGAGAAGGTGTGAGGATGGAAAAATGACGAAGTTGACTGCTGCTGTCCTATATATATTGGACAGGCTTAGCGCATGCTACACCCTAAGAATTAGCGTGCGTTATCGGGGGTGCGGAAAAACAGTCAGAGACTTCTGTCCTCCCGTTAGCGTACGCAGATACAAGATAGCGTGCGCTAGCATTAGAAATTAGCGTACGTTACCACTCAATTAGCGTACGCTATCTGGTTCAGTTCCGAAATACTGAACCTTCTACCCAGTTCCAGGGTACTCTGCCCAGACGTATTAGCGCATGTAAAAATATAAATCTAGCATGCGCTAGTTTTACCCTCATAGTGCACGCTATGGAAAAACATTAGCGTGCACTAACGGCTCCTGCACAGAGTACAGTCAGGACTCGGCCAGACTGTATCCGACTCGAACGACACGAAAACTTGACAGATGCCAGCAACCAACGAGTCATGACAAGAAAACAAAAGCCCGCAAACAAAATCTCTCAACCGAATGTACAATTCCAACTACTGAGGGACTTGAAATACGACAAGGGGAAACAAATTCCCTAAACTTATAGGAAATTACAAAATGGCTCAAACGTCCGAAAATCACGATACAACGTCGGATTAACAATCCAAAACTCACAACATGAGCAACTCAACCATACGAACTTATGGGAACAGATAAATAGTGAAATCGAACGAGTTTTATGAGAATCGAACGTACACGCAATAAAACATAGTTCAAGACGAAAATACGTAAAAAGATCACCGAAACTCGTCCAAAAGGAAAAACTCAAAGAACAAACTAGATTCAGAATCTCAAAACAGTGATAAACGAGTCGTCCGAAACGAACAAACACCAAAAATAGAAATTACCAAAAATAGAAAGTACGGATATTACAACTTTCGCCTAAACTGCTCTTCCGTATACTTAGGTGGAGTGTCAACATCGCCAAAATAGTCGTCGATTAAACGTTGTTCCGCCTCTTCTCGTTCACGTGGTATGTATGCCCTCGTCCTCTTAATAGCCAATCCCGATCCCCCGACTTCTTGATCACACAAACCTAGAAATTGTTCATATGCCGTATAACCCTGGATATATCGCTCCGGGTCGTTTTGAAAATAAACATCATAATGGTCGTAGGTGGAGAAGTTGTTGGGATTGTTTGGATCCATAGTTGAAAGAAAATTAAGTATTATTGAAGTATAAATTAAATTGGAAGAGTTTGTGAAAATTGATAGAATAAATCAGGTATTTATAGAAATTTTAGGGGTAAAATTTTTGAAAATGTGTGATTTTTGGCTATATAGCCGTTACAAACGTTCAAAAAATCAAAACTAGCCGTTGGTATTCAAAAAAAAATAGAAAAAAAAAATAGAATGGCGTCGGCTGGTGTTTTTAGCGCAACAACGAATGGCGCGAGTCGGGTAATCATGCGCCGTTCTCGGTTTTGGGATGGTGGGTTTGGCGCCACCGTTGGCACGACCGTACCTCCCCCTCTAAGGAATATACTTTTGATGCGTGTGGTTGATTCTTCTCTTGATTTTGTGGATTATACTTGAGTACTCTAAGTGCCATCTCTCTACCGGTATCCACACAACAGATCTTTAATCATCTCGAGGCATTACCTTAGAACGCAGTTGAAGAAGATGAACTCCAAGTCCCTCATCCTTCTCTCTCCTCTCAACCGATTTAGTGTATTTATAGTTGGGTGATTTTGTGTTTTGCCTCTAACGATTATCTATCCCCATTAGTAGGTATTTATAGGACATAAATAACCTGATGTACACAAGGTAAGATCCAATATGGACCCCAAACACAATGATCGTCCTTCATAGTCAGCCTATCCATGGGCCTCTCGGTGGACCCATCCCGGCTCGAACCTGCATGCCTTGTGCGACCCTATCAGCCCAGCCAATATGTCTGCATGGTCCTATTCATCCCGTTTGGACTTCTAAAGTCAGTTTTACCCTTCTACACGTCTGGACTCTAAGTCCAAATAATTTAATCTCTCGCTTTGTGTGTGACCCTATAAGTTCAGTTATAATCAGCTCTGAGTATAATTGTTCAATTAGACTCCTCAAACTGAAAGTGATTTCCATTCAAATATTTAGATCACTAACCATTAACAAAATTAATTCTATAAACTATTTATTTGAGTAATGTACATTGATTGAAGGACACCATTTCAACAATATTCCACCTGTATCAGAACAAGTGTGCATTCGATTTCTTTTGTTGCCTATGTCTTTATTTGGACATAAGGTAAGATATCACGCTTATTTAGTTCAAATGTGTTTCTCAAATTATTGAGTCAAATTGTTCAACCAGATGATCAATCATAATCCATCTGAGCATGGCCATGAATATTTACAATCTCAACTCAAAGAGGCCCCAAAAGACATTGATCCCAAGATATGGAAGGAAAATTCATACTAGTTCGAATACTATTTTGTAGCCCCTTTTAGGGTATGAGAAATCGACTCAAATAGCAAAACGAGACAATCTCATGACATCTAATCTCTTAAAGAATTTATAATGGCGGGTCTATCGGATAATGAGTTCCCACTTCATATCCTTGCAACTAACCTTTGACATCCCATATCACTCGACACATGAAACAACACCTTGAGTTAGCTTGCAAACCAGTATTCTTTAGTTGTTAATGTCCAACTTTGAATGACCTGGACTATGGACCGATTTGGTTTAAATTCCAGTTCACTTAATATGGTTTATTATCCGAGATATATTATCTATAACCTAGTTGGATATTTTAAATTAAATTTGGACTATTTATTAAATCAAATTAAATAGAACAAAATAATGATGAATGAAAACATATAATCTCAATATTTTACAATCATAAATGAAATAAAACATTAAGAAATCACGACCACTCTTCTATGTGTTTGATTTCTGCCACAGCAACATGACCCTCATACTGCTTCTGCCGAAGAGGTTTAGTTAATGATCAGCAATGTTGCTCTCCACTGGTGCTTTGCATATTTGTAAATCATCTCTCTTAACAATGTCTTGTACTCCTTTGCATATATTTGGACTGATGGTGTCTCCTGGGCTCCTTAACTTGTGTGATGGCTCCACTATTACCATAATAGAGAACCAACGACGAGTCGGCTATACTAGGAACGACACCAAGTTCTTTAAGGAACTTCTTGATGGCTCTTCTTTAGGGCTCATTAACTTGTGTTGATGGGTGTTAATTTTTTTATTCTGGCAACTTTAACAACGGTTGTCCAGAACTATTGTTAAATTTACAATATAACAAATATCACAGCGGTTGTCTAAAACAACTGTTAAATGGTGACTTTAACATCATTGTTTGGAACCGCTGTGAAATTTAACATCAGTATATTTAACAGCGGTTTCAGAACCGCTGTTAAAATGTCTCCAGAACCGCTGTTAAAGGCTTATTCTGTAATAGTGACACCTTCTTTTGTAGCTTTCGAAGCGGCAACATACTCGGCCTCAGTTGGAAAATTTGTGGTAGTGCCTTGTTTGGCACTCCTCCAGCTAAACGCACCTTTATTTAGACAAAATATATAACTGGCATGAGATCCAAAATCATCTTTATCTGTCTCAAAGCTTGCATCAGCATAGCCTGTAACTACCAACCCGTCCTGTCCACCATAAACCAAGCATTTATCTCTCGTCCTTTTCAAGTACTTAAGAATATTCTTGGCCGCACTCTAATGCGTCTCTCCCAAGTTCCGATGGTATCTTCTCGCCGTGCTCAAAGCATACGACATGTCTAATTGAGTACATATCATGGCATATATGATGGACACTATCACAGATGTATAAGAAACTATACTCATTCTCTTTACCTCATTAGGCCAAAATGGACTTCGGGTCTTGCTTAGAGACATACGATGAGACATGGGCAGAAAGCCTCGCTTGTAGTTTCATATTAAAACTATCAAACACTCTATGTAAGCTTTGACTAAGTCCAATCATCTTCCTGAATCTATCTTTATAGATGCTCATACTCAATATGGATTGGGCCTCTCCTAAGCCCTTCATTGATAAACACTTACTAAGACAAGCCTTTACCGACTTCAGCATAGGAATATCGTTTTCGATGAGTAGGATTTCATCGACATATAAGACTAGAAATACAATCTTGCTCCCACTGATTTTTTTGTATACACAACATTCCTCTTTGTTTTTTATGAAGCCAAATTTATGATTTGTTTCATCAAGATGAAGAGTCCAACTCCGAGATGCTTACTTCAGTCCGTAGAAGCTCTTTGAAGCTTGCGCACACCTTCCCCGCATGTTCTGGATCTTCAAAATCTTCTACTTATGTCATATACATATCTTCTTCCAAAATCCCATTCATGAAGGCGGTTATTGGTCATCCATTTACCAGATCTCATAATCATAATGAACTGCAGTAGCTAGAAGAATGCTTTTGGACTTAAGCATATATTGCGATCGAAGAGAATGTTTGATCATAATCCACCTTGTGAATTGTCCTCTGCTTTTTTATTTTGATTTGTTCCGGTCGATATGTCTCGATAGTTACACTTTATATTTGCTATAAGTTTCTGATATGTCTCATGTGAATTAAGCAATGAGCTCAGATATTGAGCTTTTTTGAATCATATGTTTTTTTGTATATGGCACTCAATATTTTGCTGTGCACTAAGCTGGGGGTTTTCACGGAAACAGCCTCCCTACCGTAAAAAGTAGGGGCATGGTCTGCGTACATCTTACCTTCTCCAGACCCTGCTCTGAGCGGGATATACTGGGTGTATTTAGTTTGGTTTAGTTTGGTTTGATTTTCTGATACGTCCTTGGTTTTAGTAATAAATGCTTCAAGAAATTTTCCGCCTTGTAAAATTACATTTTTAACGGTGATAATTTTTCTCAAAGGCAACTAAAAGAATTTTGAATAAAAAAATAGCAATTGTAACCGTGAGGAAGAATTTTTAAAGGCAAAATGACATTCTGAACGGTGAGGATAAACTTTTGAAATAGTGAGGCAAAATAATTATTTCAATTGTTGAACGTTTTTTACTTTATAATAATAAGACAAAAATAGAATAGAAAACTAAATTTTCTTAGTGTTCAAAGCCTTTTCAGTAACAAAATTAATACTATCATTTAATGATATTCATATAGAAAATGATAAAAATCATTCAGAAGGAAGGTGAGTGTGAAGATGATGTCACTCATCGTATCAAGGCGGGGTGGCTAAGGTGGAGAGCAGCGACTGGGGTCCTGTGCGACAAGAAAGTCCCTCTTAAGTTGAAGGGTAAATTCTATAGAGCGGCAATCAGACCTGCAATGTTGTATGGCTCCGAATGTTGGGCGATGAAGAAGTCGCTTGAGAGCAAGTTGGAAGCGGCTGAAATGAGAATGTTACGTTGGTCGTGTGGTCGCACAATGTTGGATAGTATCTCGAACGGGGTTTTCAGGAACGCACTCGAAGTTGCGCCCATTTCAGCGAAAGTTAGGGAAGGGAGATTGAGATGGTTTGGCCACGTCCGCAGGAGACAGGCTTCTGCTCCGGTGAGGAGGGTCGAGAGTTTATTGGTTGCCGGGGAGAGGAGGAGAGGCAGACCGAGAAGGACGTGGGAGGAGCAGTTGAGATTAGATTTGAAGGCCTTAAACCTTTCCGAGACCATGACTGTTGATAGGCGATCTTGGAGGCGCCAGATGAGAGTTGTTGATTCTTTTCTAGGGAGCGGAGCTATAGTTGAGAGCGTCAGGGTTGGGTTGTCTCGGTTAGCTTTGACCTAGAGCATTACACTTTTTACTTTTACTGTATATTTGATCCTATTGCCTTCTACGTGTGGTGTTTTTTGTGACAGGGAGCTGTGCGCAGAGTCAATCTCTCTTCGGTTAGAGCAGCGTTCATCGAGAGTGCAGTTGCCAATGTCCCCTTAGGTAAGTCTCATGTGAATTAAACCATGTGCTCAGGTATGGTCGTGAGCTTTCTCGTATCATATGCTTCTTTGTATATGACACTCTATACCTGTGCACTAAGCTGGGGGTCTTCACGGAAATAGCCTCCCTACCGTAAAAAGTAGGGGCATGGTCTGCGTACATCTTACCCTCTCCAGACCCTGCTCTGAGCGGGATATACTGGGTATGTTTGGTTTGGTTTTGGTTTTTACTAAAAATATTTTTCTTGTTCAAAACTTTTCTTTTTTGGGGAACGAGTTAGCTTTTATTCTAAGTATAATCCGCCCAGTACAAACTATCAAAACAAAAGAGCAACACATGAATTACTTAAAGCAACAAGACAGATGAATCTAGACTTACCTGAACTCTAACTTACCTAAAAGTTAGCAATTTACTTGTAAGTTAGCTAAACTTTACACGCAGAAAGACTAGTCATTCAGAACAAAGAGTAACACAGACCAGATAGCAGAAACAACAAGACACAGCAACAAATAAAGCTCCTATCAAGGGGATGATAGGGTAGTCAGCAAACGTACTACAGTAGTCCTGCATTTGCTTGGCAAACAGGCATCTAGTTAGAGATATCTGTGCCACCTCTTTCAGAATAGGATTCATATCTTTGTGCTTGTCCTGAAAAATCCTAAAATTCCTTTCAATCCATACAACATAAGTATATTCAGTCAGGACCACCTTCCAGAATTTTTTCTCCTGCTTCTTACCTTTAAAAGTGGTGCTGAAATTTAATAGACTACCAACAGATACATAGTTCTGTCCAGTCCATTTTAGCAAAGCCTCTAAACCTGCTTTTATCAGCTTGCAGCCAAAGAAAAGATGAACATGAGACTCAGCAAATTCCTTACAGAAAACACACAAAGGATCCACCTCCATATTGAGGCCCTGCAGCCTGTACTTTGTTGCCAATATCTCCCGCAAAGCAAGCCATAGGATAAATTTAGCTTTGCCATATTGTTCAACAAAAGTTCCCTCCAAGCAATTTTAGCAGCAACAGGCCTAACAATCTGATAGATAGGAGCCATATGGAACTTGTATTGCTCCAGTTGTTGACCCCATTCACTACACCCCTGTACCACACTTCTGACTTTCAACATTTTCTTAAAAAGGTAGGAATCTTGAGCTTCCATTGTAAGAACATCAAGGTCTTTTATCTAATAATTATGCATCCACATTATCCAAAGCTTATCAGCCTTGGAGTTTAGTGCCCACAACAGCTTCAAAATACAAACTTTGTTCCAGAAGGGCAAATGGATTAGGTTTCTCCTAGCCTCAGATTTTGGCCTACAAACAGAGTCCCAAGCCACATGAGTTTCGTTTGAATTGCCAACATCACCTGTCCAAAGGAATTTCCTACAAATTCCCTCAATTATCTTCATTACCTTCTTAGGGAAGAAGAATTAGCTCCAATAGTTCTGGACTGCATAGAGAACACTTCTCACAAGTTGTACTCTACCACCATAACTACTGAACTTAGAAGTCCAATAAGTTACTTTGGCTAGCATCTTCTCAAGCAAAGATTGATAGTTTTGGATAGAAAGCCTCTTAGCATTTAGAGGAATCCCCAAATATCTAAATGGAAGCATCCCCTCATTTATAAATTTTACTCTTTAGTTTTGTTTGCAATGAGTCAAAAAGTTCCACTAAACAACTCAAAAAGATCCAGAAGAGCCACAACAGATGAAGTAGTTCACTTGGAGAAGAAGAGTAAGTCATCTGCAAAAGTGAGATGGGTAATGTGCAGCTTATCACATTTAGGATGGTCTTTGAAAGTGGGGTGATGCTGCAAAGACTTCAAAATTCTGCTCAGATACTCCATACATAACATAAACAGAAAAGAGGAGACAGGATCACCCTGTCTTAAACCCTTCTTTTCAGGAAAGGGATCCAATAGCTGACCATTAGGACATATCTGATACGAAACTGTGGTCAATCAAGTAATCAACCATCCCACAAACAATAGAGAAAAGCCCAAGTTGAGTAATAAATGCTCCACAAACTTCCAACTTATTGAATCATAAGCCTCCATCTTTATCATACATCTTGGTGAGAGATTCCTCCTACCATACCCTCTAATTATCTCTTGGGCCAGCACAGTATTATCACGTATGTATCTACCTGGAACAAAAGCAGACTGTTCTTCACCCACCAAAAAGCTCATAACTCCACTCATCCTATTTGTGAGAATTTTAGAGATGATTTTGTAAATAACTGTGCATCAAGCAATGGGGCGGTAATCCTTTGTAGTGTTGGCAGTTTTAGACTTAGGAATAAGTGTAATTAGAGTGACATTTAGACTTTTCAAAAGTTTCCCTGTCCTGAAAAAGTCTCTAACTGCCATCCCAACCTCCTCACCTATAACTGGCCAAGCACATTTGGAAAGCTTGGCAGAAAAACCAACCACCCGGGTGCTTTATCATCCCCAATAGAGTGCAACAAATTTCTGCATTTTCAATAGGCTTCAGCAGTGTGTTCCTCTGTTTAATAGAGAGAGTATTGCCAGAGTTCACATAATTGAGATTAACTGCTCGAAAGGTGGCTGCAGAAGTACCAAGTAAGCCTGTATAAAAACTCAACACTTCTTTCTTGATGTCCTCAGGAGCCGTGAGCTTCCTCCCTTGAGCATCAAAGAGAATAGAAATACCAGTTCTTACTTTACTTTTGAGACTAGCATGGAAAAACTTATTATTGCTATCACCACACTTAAGTCAGTGAATCTTTGATTTTTGTTTAAGGATTTTTTCCTCAACTGATAACCTAAAATCCAAATCCTTTTGCATATCAGTGCACTTAGCAAAGTATTATTTATCCAGTGGGTGGTGCTGCAAATCAGTCTAGTAGAAGCAATTTGAGATATGAGAGAGATGACATTCAACTCAGCTTTGAAAAGATCCCTAGTAAGAGATCTCAAACCAGTCTTCAGCAGAAGCAGTTTCTTCCAAACTTGAAACATCCCAACCCCTCAATTTTCACTTTCCAACCAGCTGCAACAATGTTCAGAAACTTAGCATGATCAGTGAGACAGTTCAAAAATATAAATTGTCTCTTGCCAACATCCTGAGTTTTCTCTTCCATCTGCACCACCAAAGGAGAATGTTCTGAACCCATTGGATTCATAACTTCCACTCTAACATGACCAAAATTTTTATGCCGCAAAGCATTAGCTAATATTCTATCAATTTTAGAATAGATGAGGTTATGCATTTGATTATTGGACCAAGTGTAATCCCACCCGACATACTGCAGTTTCTATAGAGGAGCATCACACAAAGCATCTCTGAATGGAGAACATTCGGATTCATGCACAACAGCTCCCCCAATTCTATCCTTAGATACCAGAACATTGTTAAAATTTCCATGGTCAAGTCACTCATCATTAACAGATCTGTACAAAGTAGCCAAATCATCCCATAGACACTTTCTATCCTCAGCATCATTTTCACCATAGATGAAAGTAGAAGATATTTGCAAAGTGTCATTTAACCACTTAACAACTCCATGGATAGTCTGAGCAGAGGTAGAAACAACTTGAAAATCCAAGACACTAGTATCCCAAGCCACCCAAATCTTTCCATTTGGAGCCTGAGCATAGTTATCTATGTTGCTACCCAAAATATTATCCGGAGATAGATATTGCTGGAATGATCGAGTAGCAAACAAAGTGCGAGAACACTTCCGTAGAGAAGGTAAATAACACAAGATTTGCCGAGGTTGTTAGTCCCAGGCTTGAATGCTCTCGCGAGATGTTATTAATACAAATATTCTGGGATACAAGTATTAATGTTAGAATACTATTACAATGAGTGTAACGATTCTAGTTATCTTAGCTAGCGAGCGTGTAGATTGCCGAAAGAACCAGATATGATGCTCTGTGAGTTCTTGTAACAACGTAGATGAGCTGTGACAGCCGTGAGAAATCGACAGTCTCTCACGGTGTGTAGTAGATGTATGTTGGAGTTCCTAGGCTTATGAGTCTCGTTGAATCTGTTCTGCAGGGAGTTCTTGTCTCTGTCGACCGTCTTCTGGGTGGGAGGTGCTGAGAGAGAAGTCCCGAGGTAGATCCAAGAGAGAAAACCGAGAGCCTGAAGGAATGTATACGTTTGTATGTCTTTCTGTGAATGAAGTTGGAACCGATTGCAATGAATTCCGAACCTTTTACCAGTTGCTGGAGCTTCTCTATTTATAGGACTGGGGCCTGCTGGGCGATCACCTCTGCTGCATTATAATAAGCGGGCGATCGTCTTTTAGCATATGGGCTGGTCCCCTTAAAATCCGCAGGAATTGCTGGCAGCCAGCTGTGCGGTCCAATGAGAAGCCTGCACGCGTCTGAGTCGCTGTCACGGGCGGTCCCACCTTGTACCTTTCGGCGGGTTTGTCGGTAGGTGATCAGGTGGTGACAGGTATGGTCAATGATCCATGAAATGCGGCGCCTGTCGTGGATCTGCACATGGGAGCTGCTTTGAGATCCAGTCTTCGTGGTCTTCGACGGACGAAGGCCTCTGTTCATGGCACTGGACGATCGTCTTAGGTCGGGCATCAGAGACGGTCGCCGGATGCCAAAGGCGATCGCCTTGAGAGTCGATCGCTAGATACTCGAAGATGGGATGTTATCTCCATTTAGGCGCGTTCGCCATAGCATGATTGGTTGTGGACTCGGTCGCTCGGCCTTGTAGTCGATCGCCTATCGAGGTGAATAAATCTCGGCACAACAATTGCCCCCCAGCTCGCTCCGATGTTGGAAACGTGGGGTGAGGTGGTTCTGTTGGCGATCGCTGAACTATGACGAGTGACTCTGCATTTTACCGAACTGGCAATCGTCTTTGAGCGGTTTGATTCTGAATTTGGACGACCTGGTTGGTCGCTGAAATGAGCGGGAATGATAATGGACTTGGAAAAGTCTCCGGGGCACGTGTCGGGTTCCTGTTGGGGGATACCGACGGTTAAGCGTGACTCCTCATCTGGCGTGTCCTTGAAAAGACACGTACGCGGGTTTCAAGGGAGTCATTAATAGCGACGGTTGCACTTCGGCCCCTGATAATTTCCTTTATTGCACGGGAGTCCCTTCCACCTCTTATAAAAGGGCGCAGGGTTGTAGCGTTAAAACCCTTATGTGTTTTATCGGAGAAGAAGACTTTTGCTGAAGATTTTTCTGGAGATCTTGCTGCCGATCGTCGATCGATTCAATCTTGGGTAAGAAAAACACTCATTTTCTCCTCTTTTATTCGAGAATGGCTGGAACATCTTCTTCGCACGGAGTGGGCACCAGCTCCGCCGACGGGGCATCGATTGCCCGGGGAGAATCCTCCGCATATTTCCATCTGGAGACGGCTGCCGAGGCTATCCGGGCCGAAATCGACCCTGCGGAAGTCGATGCGTTGTTCAATGAAGCCGATGTCGCTAGGGAGGCGGCGGTTGAGCGGAGACGCTCGCAGATGGAGAGAGATCTGGCGGTCAGGGCCTACTGGGAGCAGCACAGTGCTTTTGGCCAGGCCTATCTGGCCTTTGCTGAAATTATGGAGAGGTTGGCCGGTCCGTCCCCTAAGTTCAATTATCGGTATTACTCGATCGCTCATCCTTATCAACCTCCTAAGCGATCGCTTTTCCGGGCTGCTATGGTCCCTTGGTCAGATAAGGAGCTCGGCGACCAAGAAGGACCTGGCCGTTTGGAGGACGAGGTTTCATGTCCCTTCAGATGTGGATCTCTTTGTGCCGGCCGAGAATGAACGAGCCGATCAACCACCGGAGGGCATGGTCACCGTGAACGAAGCAATCATAGAGGTTGGGCTACGGTTCCCTTTGTCTTTTTCGGTCTCCCACTTGCTGCCTGCTTGGAACGTGGCACCTCTCCAGCTGACGCCGAATGCCTGACTTCAGATCATTTGCACTCTCACCTTGTTCGATGGTCACCGACTGTTCCGCCTTCTTTCGCCGTTGGAGATGAACCACCTGTTCAAGCTGACGTCTCAGAAATGGTCGGTCGGAGGGTATCATATTCAAGGCCGATCCGGTCAGGTGATCCTCGGAGTCCCGAACAAGGTGCGGGGCGACACGACGAAGTGGTTCTGGGTCGCCGGTGCGTGGAAGGCTTCTGCGAGCGACAACCCTATGGGCGAGCTGGAGATCCCCACTAGCTTTCGGGAGAGGAATCCGGGTAAGGGTTCAGACTCTCCCTTTGTTCGGATGTGTTCTGAACTGATCTAATTTGATTTCGTCTTTGCAGGTTTCCATATTCCGGCGATCGACGAGATACCTTTTGATTTCCTGGTCGTCTGGGAGTGGATACAAAGTTTGCCGGACGACGACTAAGACGCTCACCGGATTAACAAGGAGAGTCGTTGGTTGTCTGCTCGGCTATTTCGTTTCCCGAGACATCTCTCGGTATCAGGTATGAGTTTCTGCGATCTCCATTTGTCGGGCGATCGTCCTGTTGGAGGAATATGTCTAACTGTGGTTTGGTTGTTCTTCTTTCCAGAAGTCCGCTTTCCTCGTTGCTTGGAACCTCCACCGGAGATAGCTATGTCAAACCCTGGAGTTTTGGGTCGTCACCGCCAGAAGAAGTCATCTCGGGCTCCTCCTGTGGCGTTACCTATCATTCCAGAGGTGGAGCCTCGCGTAGAGCCGATCGCGGCTGAGGAGGAAGTTCGGGAGGAGGGGCTTCGGACGAATCGTAAACGGCAGAGGTTGGGAGAAACTCCAGTTTCTGCCCCTGCCAGTGAGGTGCCGATCGCCGCGCCTCCGATCACTGTTGTTCCTCTGGAGACCGAGCCTACGCCCTCTGTGGCTTTCTTGCGAGAGATGGCGATCGCTGAGGCAGAGACCCCTCGCTGGAAGCCATACTTTGACCGCGATCCTGAGAGAGCCGAGAGGTAAGCTTTGTCTGTTTGTTGATTTGAAACTTGTCATTCGCGTAGGAGATGTGCTAACTTTGTCGTTTTGATGCAGGATCCGTAGCATTGACCCAACTTGCCCGCCGATGGTGCTGGATTTCTTAGCGAGCCGATCTCCTCGCCAGGCCTGTGATATCCCGTTATACGTCAACCGGTCCGTTTCCGCTTTGCCGAAGGCCTGGACGACGGATTTAGATGCGATCGCTCGCCAACGATCAGGGAATACCATGCAGGCTACTTTCGCCCTTTCTCTCCAAGCGGCGACCATGGCTGCCCAGGCTGTGCAGGAGTTCGAGGGGCGTCCTTCCACTACTTGCCTGCAGGCAGATCTCGAGGTGGCTCGGAAAGAGAACACCGAGTTCGCCGACAGGATTGTGGCAATGGAGAAGGACTCCCTAGAAGCAGCTAAGCGGGCGAATCATGAACTTGAGCTGGCGAGACGGGATGTTGAGCAAGCCCGGGTGACGGTTGACCATTTTCGGGACCAGATGACAGATGTCGTACGGTCGCAGATGGCCGCTGAGAAGGAGGCCGATCGACTGAAGGTGACTATCGCTCGGCTGACTAGCGAGCTGGCGGAGTCGAGGGAAAAGACGTCTGCAAGGGAGGTCGAGCTCCAGGGTGTGCAACAGGCGATGGCGGAGCTGAAGGGGAAGCAAGAGGCGACCAAAGCCAATCCCTTTCTCAATGTGGAATTCTTCAGTGAGTTTGCCTATTATATGGCGTATGCTGACTCGCTCCGAGCCGCTAAGAAGGGAGGACTAGGGGTCGGTCCTCTAGCCGAAAACTTCAAGGCGTACGCGTTGGAGCACCCTCTTCATCCTGACTTCTCCGTACCTATCTTGGATCTCGCGGATATCAGTGTAGACCTGAGCTGGTACCCAACCCCGGCGAACCTTTATTCATCCTAACGCTCCGGAGGACGGGGAGGCCGCTCCGGAAGCTGGCGAAGGGTTGCGGGCCGATCTGGAGGTTGAAGGTGAAGGCCAGGCAGGGGCCTGAGGCTCTTTTCTTTTTCTGTTTTGGCTTTTTTCCTTGTAATTTTATACCTTTCTCTTGTAATACTTAGGCCTTCGGGCGACCGTGTATGTACTGAAATTCCAAGTAATGAAATGAATGTTTGATTCTTCGATTTATCACTTGAATGATTGCTATTTTTGAGTCTTTTGCTTGATTTTGTACAACTGTGTGAGGAGAGATTGTTGCGTGTGTAGTATGTCTAAGTGAATTGATAAACTCATATAGACAACTTTTACAACAAATTCGATTGCTGCACAAGCATCTGATAATTGCCGATCTCCGTATGTGATTAGATAAGGACGATCGTCGTATAGGTAGCTCCGCACTCTTCCCCCTTGTTTTTGTTCACTTAGTGAAAGTAAGGGGGCGAAAATAAATCGTTGAGCGAGCGGTCTTCAAATTTGTCGAATCCTCGAGGAAGGCCGTTCATCTCGGTCTTGAGGAACCGTGTACGATCGCAGAGTTCGATGGACCGATCTCCACAATCCTGTCTTATGCGCGAGCGACATTCCGTCTGATGGCTAAGTTCTCGCGACTCACTTAATTGGTAGGGTCCTCCGAAGGCTGCGCCTCGCCTCGTATTTAAACGAAGGGCGTGCGGTCTTGGTCAGGAAGATTCCTTGCGCGGGGCGTCGTTGGATTAATCAACTCCACTTCTGCATCTTGTTAGCTCTGCTTCCACCTAGGCCCGCCATTAAGATGACGACCCTCGACGGTGTACGTTGAGACGGGGGAGGGACGCGTCGCATTGTCCGTGAAGGACCCACCATGTTAAGTGATGGACCTTTGAGGGCGGGCGATCATGTCCACAGGTCTGTTTTGGAGGGCCCTCAGACTACGCCGGCCTCGTATTTAAACGAAGGGTGGGCGATCGTGGCCCAAAGGGACCTTGCATGGTCATAGAGAACGGTTCCATCATCCTCCATGATCATGGCGACACTCTTCTACCTCGGACCATCAAGTCAGATGACGATCTTCGACGGTATACGTTGTGTAAGGGGAGGAGATCCCCTGCCTAGGTTCTTCATGTAGATGACGAACTTTAGAGAGCGAGCGAGTAATCCTCTGATTGATTTTGGAGAGACCTTCGACTACGCCCGCCTCGTATTTAAACGAAGGGCGAGCGATCGAAGCCCAAAGGAACCTTGCATGGACGGATCGTCGGTTTAATCGATTTTCACGACCATGGAGGCACTCTTCTACCTCGGATCATCATGTCAGAGGACGATCCTTGACGGTATACGTTGTGAAAAGGGAGGCGATCGTGGCCTAGGTCCATCATGTCGATAACGAACTTTAGAGGGCGAGCGAGTCATCCTTTTTTTCGAAGCGTTAGCTCAGGCAGTAGCCTTTTGTTCAATGAGGTGGGAAATCTGGGAGAGACTTCCGAAGTTCCTTTCTCTTGATCGAAGCATGTAGATACGGTCGCCGAGGTTGATCGAGGGTTCGGCTCGTATGAGCTTTCCAGCCTGTTCGCATTCGACTCGGACGATCGTGTTGGGAGACTGGTAGGGGCTCCGGCTAAGCCAATAAGCTGTCCAACTTGCCCTCCCCGAACAATCTCCGGAGTTGTTTGAGGAGTTCGCGGCATTGGTTGGTGCTGTGGCCGGGACCCTTGTGGTAGGCACAATATTTATTGCGGTCCAGATGACCGTGGTCCCTTATCGCCTTTGGCTTGTTCAGCGGTTCGCGCCCCTTGATGGCGTAAAAAATGTGGGCCGGAGTTCGGTTGAGCGTGTGGAGGAGATGGGCTTCCATATCCTCGAAGGCCTTGTGGTCGCCGGATGATTTGGCGACCGTCTTTTTGGTTTTGGCGATCGCCGTCTTTCGGATAGGAGGTGGCGTTTCCTCACCTAGTCGGAGGGTGAGTAACTTTTGCCTGGCCAGAAAGTCGGCAGCCTTAGCGCGGAAGATCGCGTAGGTTGTGGGGATGTCCTTCGTGAGATGTCTAAACATGGGTGAGTGACCGTAGAATCCCTCCAGGACCGAATAGAGGGCGAGCTCGTCGCTGATGGGCTCGCCAGTGAGGACGATTTCGTCTACTCAATCGATGTAGTCTGCATCGGATTCGTCTTCCCCCTGCCTGATTTTCATCATGCGGTGGGGGCCTTCTGGTCTGGCGACCTTGGCGACGAAGTAGGACGTGAAGTTATTTGCCAGTTTCTCAAAGGAGATGATCGATCGCGGTGGTAGTGAGATATACCACCTATGGGCGAGCTCGCCCAATGTTAACAGGAAGATTCGGCACTTGGTTGCATCTGATGCCCCACACCCGATCATGTAGATTCGGAACTTGCTTAAGTGGGTTTCGGGGTCCGATCTCCCTTCGTATAGGGGTGTTTTGGGAGGAGCGATCCTTTGTTGCACGGGAGCGAGCTCGATGTGGACCGCGAGTGGCTCGGTCGGTCCGACGATTTTTCTACTGGTGCTTGCCCCAGTATCCAAGAGTGCTTTCATATCATCGAGCTGGTGTTGCATAGCGGCCATCGCCGTGCTTTGCCGCGGCTAGCGCTCGGAGCGGAGCCGAGGCGATCAATCGATCCCCGGCGTTACGGCGAGGAGCCAAACGGTTGACTCGTGTTCGGATGGGAGTTGGGTATGCCGAACTCCTGGTGACGGACTCGGATTTCGTCGTCTCGTGGTTGGGGCTAGAATGCACCGGTCGCCATGACGGATCGCTTCCCAGGCGACTGAATACGGAACTGTCCGACTTTGCGAGAGCCTTTTCTCACGAATCGGGGCTTTCTGACGATCGCTCGCCCAGTAGCCCCTTGAACTTCCGTTTGCCCACGCGGCGGATGGCCGAGGGAGTTATAGCGGGCGCCGTGCATGCTCTCCGTCACTCCTTTAGGATGGCCATAGCCTCCTCGATCTGTTCCTCGGATTGAAACTGATCGAGTGAGAGACTGTGGTCACCCCTCAGGTGCAGGATCGAGAGTCTCGCGTTCCCGCGACTTCCTTCTGCCGTCGGCTGGGGCTCAGATTGAGCAGGGATATGATGTCCGGTGGTTTGGAGAGCGACTCTCTTCGATGTAGTGGCGGACGTCATGATTCTGAAGGCTTTCTTTGAAGCGCAGTGAGTGTCACTTCAAGTATATGCCCTGAGAACAGTGAGTGTTCTTCGGGACGGTAGGAATAAAAATGAAGGTTTTAGATTTTTAACGCCCCCCTTCCTCTAGCGCCAATTGTTGCTACCCAAAATATTGTCCGGAGATAGATATTGCTGGAATGGTCGAGTAGCAAACAAAGTGCGAGAACACTTCCGTAGAGAAGGTAAATATCACAAGATTTGCCGGGGTTGTTAATCCCGGGCTTGAATGCTCTCGCGAGATGTTATTAATACAAATATTCTGGGATACAAGTATTAATGTTAGAATACTATTACAATGAGTGTAACGATTATAGTTATCTTAGCTAGTGAGCGTGTAGATTGCCGGAAGAACCAGATATGATGCTCTGTGAGTTCTTGTAACAACGGAGATGAGCTGTGACAGCCGTGAGAAATCGACAGTCTCTCACGGTGTGTAGTAGCTGTATGTTGGAGTTCCTAGGCTTATGAGTCTCGTTAAATCTGTTCTGCAGGGAGTTCTTGTCTCTGCCGACCGTCTTCTGGGTGGGAGGTGCTGAGAGAGAAGTCCCGAGGTAGATCCAAGAGAGAAAACTGAGAGCCTGAAGGAATGTATGCGTTTGTATGTCTTTCCGTGAATGAAGTTGGAACCGATTGCAATGAATTCCGAACCTTTTACCAGTTGCTGGAGGTTCTCTATTTATAGGACTGGGGCCTGGTGGGCAATCGCCTCTGCTGCATTATAATAAGCGGGCGATCGTCTTTTAGCACATGGGCTGATCCCCTTAAAATCCGCAGGAATTGCTGGCAGCCAGTTATGCGGTCCAATAAGAAGCCTGCACGCGTCTGAGTCGCTGTCACGGGCGGTCCCACCTTGTACCTTTCGGCGGGTTTGTCGGTAGGTGATAAGGTGGTGACAGGCTGTGGTCAACGATCCATGAAATGCGGCGCCTGTCGCGGATCTGCACATGGGAGCTGCTTTGAGATTCAGTCTTCGTGGTCTTCGACGGACGAAGGCCTCTGTTCATGGCACTGGACGGTCGTCTTAGGTCGGGCATCAGAGATGGTCGCTGGGTGCCAAAGGCGATCGCCTTGAGAGTCGATCGCTAGATACTCTAAGGTGGGCTGTTATCTCCGTTTAGGCGCGCTCGCCATAGCATGATTGGTTGTGGACTCGGTCGCTCGGCCTTGTAGTCGATCGCCTGTCGAGGTGAATAAATCTCAGCACAACAATCTACAAAAGACTAAAAGGATCCAAATCTTTTCCTTATAGTGGCATCATTTTGCTAATTAACCCTAGTTTCAATCAAGTCAATCAAAGCTACATTATTATCCTTAATAAACTTAAAACACCTCATTCTGTCTAAGGGTCTTATTAAGCCCCCTTACATTCCAGCAAGCAACACTCATTGGTCAGGTGGGGGGGGGGGGGGGGGGGAGATTGCAAACACCAACCCTAATAGAATTATCAAAATCACCAAATTGCATAGAAACAGTATCAGAGGAATCCTTATAAAGTTGCTCCTCCTGGCTAAGTACTGTGAACTTATTCCTCTAAGGAATAGTCTCTCCAAGCCCAGCAGTGCAGGTAATAGGTTTGTGGAATTGAGTTTTCTGTGCAGGTACCTCTTTTTGTTGGGGAATCCTCTGCTCAGTCACCTTCTTGTTCTTATTTCCAACTTGAATCCACTGGTTTCCAGTTTTTTGTGGGATCACCTTTTGTGCAGGAGGTTTTGCCTTAGGCTGCTAACCAGCACAATCATGTCCTAATGTTTGGCAAGTTTGACAGAAAACAGGCTCCCATTCATACTCAAGTTTCTGCTCTATCATTCCAACAGTTGGACTTTTAATTCTCATGCTTCTCTTCAAAGTCTTACTGACATCAACATCTACTAATACTCTTGCATAAGAAACCTTATACTGCTCCACATTACATTCATCTGTTCTTATAGTTTTTCCTACAAAGCTGGCTAGCTTACCTAAACTCTTCCTTCCCCACAAATGAAGTGGGAGTTTAGGAAACTTAATCCACAAAGAGAGCACAATCGGATTCTCTTTAGCAAAGTCAAAATTAGGGGTCCAATTTTTGAGAATAACAGGCCTGTTTTTGATTGAATATGGTCCCTCTGATAAAACCAAATCACAGCCTGCAACAGTCTCAAATCTAGCAATAAAAATCCCTATTTCAGATTGATGAAGAATACGCATAGCCATATCTCCCCACACTTTTTCCACAAACCCCTCTATGTATCCTAATGTATGGTGAGCACCCACAACATACATAACAAGGGTATGTTCCATTTCAGAATTTCTTCAGCAATATCATCATCAGTAAGACATACAAAATCACCAAGTTTAGGGTTGTAAACGAACCGAGCTGTTCGCGAACAAGCTTGAGCTCGGCTGGTTAAGGGCTCGGTTTGTTAAGAACTCGAGCTCGAGCTCGAACACAAAAATCTGTGCGTTAAGAAAACGAGCTCAAGCCGAGCTATGAGCGTGTGCGGCTCGAGCTCGGCTCGAAATTGTTCGGGCTCGGTTCGGCTCCGTTTGGCTCGTTATAGCTCGAAAAAATATGTACATATTTTATCCTCATTTGCTGGATTTGCAGTAAGTAGTAACATATTTATAATAACCATCACCAAATCAACCAACTTGAAGTCTTGAACAAACAGTTGTAAACATTAAACAACTTCCAGTCCAAAAAAATTAAGTCTTTAAATTTAAAAGATTACATCTTATTAAGGAGCTGCTCGTTAAAAGCTCGTGTGCGACTCGGCTCGATATTGTTCGATAGAAGCTCGTGTGCGGCTCGATTTATTAACGAGCTCGAGCTCGAACATGATTTTTGTTCGGTAAGGAAGCTCGGCTCGGCTCGTCAGAAAAAAATTAAAACTCGACTCGGTTCGATCAAAGCTTGGCTCGGCTCGGTTCGTTTAACCAAGTCCAACACAAACTGGTCCAGCATAATCTAGTTTAAGCCCACTATCAGCCAGGCGATTCCCCCATGACTGAGGAATAAATTCCTCCTCTTACGCTCATTATCAGATTCAATCACAGGTGGACCTAAATTCCCTTGGCCAATCCAATTTACGCATAGGATTGCGTAAACTAGGTTGGTCATCTAATCTAATCGCACCACCACTTTTGGCCGACCGAACCGTTACCTCAAGTGGCTGAGCAATCTCTGGGGCCCCAATGGCGGAGAAACCGTTACCAGCTGCAAGGGTGTAGCCAGAGCCTAATTAGGGTTTTTATTTTTACTCACATCACATCTCTCGTAGACTGTCTCTCCCCTCCCTCCCAGAACGATTTCCCCCATCAATTGGAGTAGTAATCGGAGTTCCAGCTGTATCTGGCAATCGTGTGGACTTCGGCGGCCGGCCATGATGCTTTTTCTCACCGCAAACTACCTAATTAGGCCGGCCAGCCAGAGCCTAATTAGGGTTTACCTTTTTTCGCCATTATTTACGACCAATTAGAAAAGGGTTATTGATAAAAAAAAATCCGATTTCAAAACTTCTTTTCGTAAAATGAGAAAAGTATCGAGGAAAAATAGTTTTTTCTCATTGTTTAGAACACGTCCGGAGCTTTTTTTGAAAATAGATGTTGAAAATGGTAAGGAAAAAAATATTTATTTCTATTGTTCAATGTTTTTCTCTAAATAAATCAGAAAATGAGTGAGAAAAATATTTCCCTCAATGCTTAAAGTATTTTATTTAATAAAAAAATCATTATACTTCTCTTATGAAAATATGCATGGAAAAAATATTTTTTTGGTTGTTCAGAGCTCTTTTTCGTAAAAAAAAAAAAAAAAAAAGGAATTAGGTATTCTCTCCCCTTTTACATAATAATAAAATACATAGAGAACAAGCTAAATTCTGCATGAATGCATCTACTTTCAAGATCGAGGCCACAGGGAACAACATCAGATGGCATGAGGTATTGTCTACTTTATTTATGGTTTTACTTATGTGATTATCATGCAGGCAGTTCAAGATCAGTGTGTTCATGCAAATAATGAAATTTTACAGTGATTCCGACATGCACACATCTATAAATGGTGGTTTGGAACCATCATTGAGTTCGTGGTGAGGGTGGGGTGAGGTTCTTTTGGCCTTAATTGAAAATCTTAAATTTTAATATTATGAATTTGATGTTGTCCTTAGATCAAATTTTGGATTTACAAACTTCGGGTGCAGTTTTGGATAGTTTTATATACAGTTTTGAATTATGGACTAATTTGAAGCTTTTCAGAATTTGACCAGGAAGTATGATCGAACTGTGAAGGTTTGAGACATTTCGTAAAATCTGCCAATGGGTGCGGAGATATTGCACTTTTTCAAAGATTATGCGGCAAACTACTTATATAGCCAAAGAATCGTTAGTGAATTTAATTTTATTTTGTGAAATTAAATATTATAGGATCGATCTATGTTCTGAGTAGATGATCGTGGTATTCACTTTCTCTAAATCGATTCCCGGTGAGTGAGAAATAGTGAATTAGAATTTGTCACTTAATTGTGAATAAATGAGGGATGACTATCCCACATTGATTAATGGGCTATCATTACTCAAGTATATAAGGAGTCTTCATTATTCATATATCACTACAAAAAAAAACAGTTTTTACCGACGCCATTTACCGACGCCCATACCTGCCGTTGTTAAACTTATAACTTACCGACGCGATTACTGACGCCCGTTATTTAATCGATTTACCGACGCCATTGCCGGCGACCGGTTCGCAGACTTATTTTTTTTTCTTTTTTTCCACAATTAACGACGTCGTTTACCGACGCCATTTACCGACGCCGTTTCGGCGTTGGTAAATTTTTATTATTATCTTTTTTTTTTCTTTTTCCACAATTACCGACGCCATTTTTGGCGTTGGTAATTTTTTTTATTTTTTATTTTTTTAAATTAACGACGCCGTTTACCGACGTAGGTATCTACCGACGCCATTATCGACGCCGAAATAGTGTCGGTAAATTTTTTACACTATCCCACATCGAAAAAATAGTAGTGTATTATGTGGTTTATATACCAAAATCTTTTTCAACCATTTGAAATTGAATGGAGCCCGAACCTGACCCGCCCGGACCCGGACCTGACCCGCCCGGACCTGGACATGACCAACCTGACCCGCCTGAGCCCGGGCCTAACTCGCCTGAGCCTCGCCTGAGACCGGACGTGACCCGCCTGAGTCCTGACCTGACTTTTTTAGATTTTTTATTTTTAATTTAACAACGCCAAAAATGGCGTCGGTAAATAGCGGCGGCGTCAATGGCGTCGGTAAAAAATTACCGTCGAGTGTTTTTCCAACGGAGGATTGTCGTCGGTAATGGCGTCGGTAAATTTTTTACCGACGCCATTTTTTGTTTTACCAACGGCGTTTGGCGTCGGTAAAAACTGTTTTTTTTTGTAGTGTATTCATTAATGGCACATGTGAATGGGCCTGAAGCCCACACGCGCACGCCGCCGCTACCCGCCCGCCTCGCCTCAGCCTCGGCCGCGAGCCGTGGACCTTGGACATGGATCTTGGCAATTGGTCTTTGGGCTGGTCGTGGGCTTGGCCTTGGGCTAGGCCTTGGCTTGCTTAAAATGAAGTCCAGGTGCGTCCTGACTGTTCAAATTCAGTCAAATCGAAGCAGTAACCTCCCAGGTGAGCCATTAGTGGCTATGTTTAATCCCTGCAGACTGAGATGTCTGACATATGAAAATCGAAAAGCTTTCTGCATACTATACTTTGCATTTCATAAGTCAGCTTTGTCCTCACCTTATTCCAGTTCGTCGGAGCTTGTAGGTTTGTGGTGCTACTACCTCCGAGACGCCGTCGTTTTATCTTTGGTGGCGATACGTCAGAACCGAGAGCACTATCGGGGCGTATTTCTTCTTGTAGATAGAGGATACCTCGACTCGGCATTAGTTTACGGGTTTTTATTTTCTTGTAATTTTAATTCTATTTTTTTTGAGTCTTGTAAGTTCTGTTATTTTCGAGTTGTAATTTCATTTCCAGTTGTAATTTATTTTCGCCCGGCAAGTTTTACGAAGAAAGTTCCAACATGCGCAAGACGAAATACTACTTGCTGTTTTCTACTAAATTTCACAACTGGAGATGTCGACTGCTGCTTCCACCGACTCAAGCACCACCGCTGCCTTTGCCTCTGCCACTGCATCAATCATGACGAACACTGTCGCTGCGACTATGTCCAACCTGATGAGCTCAACCACCTCAGCGACAATCCTATGGGTGTTTTCGAATCCTTTTCTGACAACCGGTGGATCCACCTCGAGTGGCACCGTTGGTTCCACTTTTAGTGGTACCGTAGGATTCATGTTGGGACCTACTGTTGGAGCCTACGGGTTCAACACAAGTGGTTCCTTTTTTGGAACAACCTCGGGGCCTCGTATGATGCCTACCACCGAGAAGCCACCAAAGTTTGGTGGAGACAACTTTAAAAGGTGGCAAAAAAATATGTTCTATTTGACAACATTGGGCTTTGCAAATTTTCTTAAGGAAGATGATCCACCAGCGCCAAGTGCACACGAGACAAGTTTCACTGTCCGAGCGGCCTATGACAACTGGCACAATGGAGATTATCTTTGTAAAAACTTTATTTTAAATTCTTTAAAGGATAGTTTGTACAATGTATACTCTATTGTAAACACATCTAAAGCGATGTGGGATGCACTTGGAAAGAAGTACCATAGTGATGATGCAGGTACGAAGAAGTTTGTAGTCGGCAAGTATTTGGACTACAAGGTGGTTGATTTAAGACCAATCATAGAACAAGTGCAAGAGTTCCGACTTATTATTCATGATGTCAATACCAAGGGGATGGTCCTGTCGGACGATTTTACTGTTGCAACTGTGATCGAGAAGTTGCCCCCCAGTTGGAAAGACTTCAAGAGTTACCTCAAGCACAAACGAAAGGAGTTGACTCTTGAAGACTAGATTGTGAAATTGCGCATCGAGTCTGCCGTGCGCAAATATTATAATAAACCAAAAGGCCTGATCGATGCTAAGGCCAATCTGTTAGAGCAAGGCGGTCCCTCCATCAAACGATCTTGCCCAAGTGTCCAAAACAAGAACAAAGGGAAGCAACCAGCCAAGAAGTTTGATGGTGATTGCTTCAACTGTGGCAAACATGGGCACGCGGCGAAGGACTGCCGAAAGCTGAAGGCCAACAAGAAGAAGAAACATGTCGCCAACATCGTCGAGATTGACGGCGTGTGGAAAGAGGACGATCTTGCAGCTGTGGTCACCGAGGAGGTCAACCACATTGAGAACCAATGTGGTTGGTACGTCGACACCGGTATGACCGCCCACGTTGGTGCCGATAGGAGCCACTTTAAGACCTAGCAAGCTGTTGAGGGGAGGAAGCTAAACATGGAGAATCCAGCTTCATCTGAGATTATCGGAGTTGGATAAGTGGCCCTCAAACTAACGTCCGGAAAAACACTGACCTTGAAGAATGTGCTTCATGTTCCTGATATTAGGGAGAACTTGATCTCGGGCTCTATACTAGTTAGTAAGGGGTTTAAACTAGTGTTTGAGTGAGATAGGGTTATCATAAAGAAGTTTGATAGGTTTTTAGGTAAGGGTTATCTCACGGAGGGGCTCTTTAAACTTAATGCTTTGGCTATTCGCCATGTAATCAAACCTGTTAATGCTAATGAAAATGCTACTGCTTCCTCTTATTTGACCGAGTGTTCTGATTTATGCCATTGTAGATTAGGTCATGTGAATCTAAATGCTATAAAAAAATTAGTAAACTTAGATTTACTAAAATTAAATGAAGTCAATTCTCAAAACAGATGTGAGATTTGTGTTGAGGCAAAAATGACGAAGCTACCATTTCATTCGGTAAAATGGAACACAAAACTCCTTGAATTAATTCACACATACGTGTGTGATTTAAAGTTTGTGCAAACTAGAGGTGGTAAGAAGTACTTTATCACTTTCATCGATGATTGTACAAGATATTGTTATATTTATCTTTTAAGAAGTAAAGATGAGGCTATTGAAGCTTTTAAGAACTTCAAGAATGAAGCCGAGACCCAACTAGGTTGTCATATCAAAATGGTTCTAAGCGATAGAGGGGACGAATATGTAGCCCCATTTGAGGAATTATGCAACGAGTGTGGTATAATTCATCAAACAACAGCTCCATATGCACCACAATCTAATAGTGTTGCTGAATGTAAGAATCGAACAATTAAAGATATGATGAATGCCTTATTAATTAGTTCAGGGTTGCCCGAGAACATGTGGGAGAAGCTGTCTTGACAGCCAACTACATACTAAAGAAGATTCCGCGCAAAGATAAGGATGTTACTCCTTATGAGTTGTGAAAAGGTAGAAAACCATCAAATATCTCAAAGTGTGGGTGTTACGATTTTATTTTTGTGTTACGATTTGTTGTTTTCGTAACTGTTTTATTATTATTTGTGGATTTCATAACGAAATGATTTGTTACGATTTTGTTTTGCTGTTACGACTTGTTGAGATTTTATTAATTTCATTACAGATTTATCTTTTCGTACAATTTAGTGTGTTACGGTTTGTTTATTTCGTACCAAAATGATTTTTTACAGTTTTGTTTTTGTGTTATGATTTGATGATTTCGGTGGTCTTCTGATGCCAGATTCTTTCGTTTAAAAGTCCATTTGTTCTACAATAAACAAACAATAAAACCAAATCAATAATTCGGAACATGTAAATAATATTACGAAATCGCAAATTATGTATGCATTTGATGAGATGCATTTAACCTACAAGGCAAATTGTTACGAAATACGAAATTCAATTCGTAACACCTATTACGAAATTGGTAACATTTGTTAGGAAATACGAAATTCGTAACAACATAATTAACAGTGTTACTACATCACACAAAAAACCCAATAAGCATAAAAATGACGATACGAAATACGAATTTCGTAACAGGGATACAAAATATCCAATACAAAATTCTAAATTCGTAATAAGGTTATAACCTTATTATGAAAATCACATTTCGTATCATTTATTCTTGCTTTTCGTATCATTATCTCAATACGAAAATCTAAAATCGTAACAAAATATTCAATACGAAATTGCAATTTTCGTAACATGTGTAACAGATCTGAGAAAAAACAGGCGATAATAACAAGATTCGTATGAATTCACGCATTAGTTCAACCACAAATCGTATCAATTCACCAATCTTAGCAGTTACGAAATTCGTAACATGTATACCAAATCTCCAATACGAAAATTTCAAATCGGCACAAATGTGTTACGAACTTCGAATTTCGTAACTTCATACTGATACGAAATGACAAAATCTTAACAAAAAATCAAAGCATAGTGATACGAAATGATAAAATTATAACATGGTAACCCAGTACGAAATGAATAAATCGTAACAACTGTAAATTCGTAACCACATATGCATTACTTCAAGATAGATCTAGGATTTTTCTAGAGAGAGAAAGATGAAGAAAGAGAAATAAAATCGAATGGGAGGGGTGCCGCATGAGAGTGTTAGGAATATGCCCTCGAATGCCACTCAGAGGATGAGAGAGTGAGAGCAATTGTATTGTAATTATGAATATTATATTTAATAAGGCAATTATTATTTCTATATTATTGTATATCACTGGCATTGTGATTTGGTATATAGAATAATAGTCCTTGCATTTGAGAGTGAACATTCTACTCCTTATGGAGATAAGGAGATAGGCACTAGAAGTGTTTAGAGCTCGAATGCTTAACTAGTTCGCAAGTCGATAAAACTTAACAGGACATTAAGTTTTAATAAGACTTGTATAACTGATGCTAGGACGTGTGCACGTCTTGATAGCATAGTTATAAGTATATTGGTGGGACCAGTATACTCGAACACGACTCATACTCGATTCAGTCACACGGTATTCACTCTCGGAGAGTCGATGACGAATCAAAAGGTTGTGATAGTATACGTGGTCCTTTGACTTGAGGGTTCAGTAGAAGATGTGCCTGTGACGTTTAGTTTGCCATTAGAGTAGTTAGACTCATTTGCTTAATTGCTGAGTCGACCTCGAAGTGCGGACTATATGGGCAGGTAGCAGTCTTTGTGGTACGCCAAGAAAGGATTCTATCTCCTGTTAGTGAGCAGGCGAATGTCCTATACGGTTAATGGCAAATAAGATCATAAGTCTTTGGCCAAAGCATTCTGATATAGTCGTATTAGATATACTATTAATTAGTCGGTCTTGATTTGCATTAACACATGTATAGAGTTTAGTCAACAGTAGGGTTTAACTTTACCATGACCCGAAGACTTGACCGGGACATCTGATGAAGGGTCTATACGTATATAGTATTCACGACTTAATGGTTCTGGAATGATTCGTTCATTCGTTCTCAGTCGGGGTTTACAGTGCGGCCCGCTAGGCTGGCTAAATGCTGCCCGCACTCATTGGTTCCTCCCAATTCCGGCTGAGACGAACCTACGGAGTCGCGCAATAGGATCATTGATGGATAAATGTGAATTAATAATCTCTCTTATAATATTAGATATTAGATATCTAATTTTAATTTATCGGATAAATTAAATAGCGGTCTTATGAATTGTAAGTAGGTTACTGGGTGATTACTTTAATTTATAAATTATATTTCCTAGAGAAATATATATTTGTGTTTGATATAATTAATTAATTGGATTAATTAATTAGTCCAAACACATTGGAAATAAAACGGATTCGTTTGACGAACATCCGGTACACGAGGGATTCGTTTTGACGAACATCCAATACACGAGCCGAGTAAATTCGACCCGTATTCTTGGAAATTTCCCTTAGGGCCGCCCCCATCCCTCTCTTGTCTCTTTTATACTTATTTTATGTCACTAGGTGATATATGTGAGGTGTATTTGATACCCTCAATCATGTGTTAAAGTGAGACTTTTATTTTTTTTTAAATAAAAGTCTTTAAAAGGAGAGAGTACAACTTCTTCTTGCTTGAACTCAAAATCACGAATTAGAGAGAGAAAGTGAGGTTGATAACTTCATCTTGATCTTAGAGACAAGATATAAGAAGAATACATTGAGAGAGAAAATTCCTATAAGCTTCACTAGCCGCATTCTTGAAGAAAGGAAGCTTGTCGATTTTTCATCATGTTCCGGCGTGTGAAGTAGAGGCACCTTGCTTTAGGTACTTGGAACGAAGGGCTCTTCATCATCATCATCATCATACGAAGGTTTTTCAGAGACATCATAGGTATGGGACTTTGATTCCTTGATCTTCGTATTTTTTTTTTCGTATATACGTTACTTGATCGATCCTCTTAGGGATTCTGTTTATTCTTCCGCTGCGTTTATTTTCTGTGGAATCCCAACAGTGGTATCGGAGCAAGGTCAAATATATCGTATATACGATCATCTTTGCATTTGGAATGTTATTTGATGATGTTTATGATTTAGAATCATAATAGATATAATCGAAGAAATTTAATCGTTCGTAGTAAGTCAAGTTTCGACTATTTTATGTGAATTATAAATCTAAAAAATTTGATTTTTGTTGATTTATAAGTTCTTCATGAAGTTAAGAAACTTTTTCGTTTTGGAAGCGAGACGAAAAAATGAGAAAAACGGGGTTAAACACGAATACCGCACGAAGACGCAGCTGCCGGCAGCAGCTTACTGGACTGCTGCCTGCAAGGCCTTCTATGAGAGCAAGTTGAAACGCCATTTGGATCGAATCCTCGGATGTTAAGCCGTGTATTGGAGGTACCGCTCTGATACCAATTGTTGGAGCAAGATCGGAATATGCGCCATTTGTGCGGAAGCGTAAATAAACTGCAGAAAATAAATCACACAAGGATTTATAGAGGTTCGGCCAAACGTGCCTACGTCCTCTCTCGATGTATCTTTTTCTATAGGTTAAATCAAAACCTCTGAACCTCTCTTCTATCAGTCGAGGGATTACTGTTACAAGCTCGTCTTCTATCGGTCCGAGTTTTTATTATTATTCATGATAGTTATTTTGTTGCCAGTGCTCTGAGACCTCTGTCCTATCGCCTCAGGATTTTGAATCAGTACACTCGCACGGTCGATATGTTTGAGCTCAAATATTTGGGCGCTATTATTCTTCTGGAGACGAGATTGGTTCCAATTCGAGGACGAATCGTTTAAAAGAGGGAGGGAATGATGGAGATGAGATCGTAGCAATCTCTCATATGTATGAGCCGATTTGGAGAATCAAGATTTATATGATAGTATTATATTTGATTTCATAGATCTTTTTATTGTATAGGATATTTATTATTACTATTATTATTATTTATTAAGGTTTATTTCTTGTTCACCAGTTTCTTTGGTATTATAGATACATAGGTCTATTATTGTTACGAGAGAGTTGATATTGAATAAGAAAATATTGGGTTTATTATTTTTCTCGTGTTTTATTTGTGTTCTTCTGGTATTTATCTTGAATCAAAGGATGTTTACGTTTAATCACGCGTTGCGTATAATATTCTGGATATTTTTAGAATCAAACTATAGCCTATGGTGGAAATAAAGAGAGTTGCTAGCCGGAATTGGTTGTCGGCGGCAAGGAGTTGCATTTAGGGTTTTTTTGAACGCGCGCGAGAGAGAGCGTTGTTGACTTTTTTTTTGGCCACTGTACATTTTGTTTAAAAGACAATATATAGCAAATTTTATTTAATTTAGGTATCATGGACAACTGTAATTTTAACTATTGCTAATATACATCAATTAATCTTTGGTGGTTAATTAATTAAAGTTATTCACTTTATTTATTTTATAAATACATAATTAGTTTCTCAACATACGATTATTCAATAACTCCTTTATATTTTACTTGATTTCACTATATTACAACTAATTTTATATGATTTGCAATGGTACAAGGTCCCATACTTGTATACCTTATATAAGGAGACCGTATTCATTAAGATCAAAGTGTGTTGGATTTGATTTGTGCCAAAAAATAATAACACAATTGAGCATCGCATTATGAAGATGATTCTTTCGACAACGTACTACTACGTGATTGCGTTCTCAGCACATCAATTATTTAACGTATCATTTTATTAAAATTTAATACAAAATAAAATACATAAAATCTTAATATATAAAAATATATTATTACAAAAAAATATTTTATGCCGTGAATTTTACCCACGGATTCTCCACTAGTGATAGATTAACTGAAGGCCATCTAAATATAATTTTTGGCTCCTTCGAGTTTCCCCATAACTTTCTCCTTAAATTTATTACATAATTAATATAATACATTACTATGTTAAATTAGTATAATCCACAAAATAATATACGGTGTACGATATATATTAATTGCTATTACTAGTATAATCATAACAATTATGTATAATATAATTTCAGTAAAAATATAACGCCACAATATAATCACAATTATTGTATCACGATATACAATATTGTAGGTTGTAATTTTCCACTATTCTGAACATATACACGTTGCAAGATGTTCATTGTATAATTTACCAGAATAGGGCTCGTCAGAATACTCATACCGAAACTGGTGACATGTTCAACCTAAACATGCATAAAAATAAATGTATAACCTAGATTATCTTGCCGGACGCACTTAGGCAAGGTTGGGCACCCACTTCAAGTTTTTTATCTAGCATGTCTAAAGCCCCCCATATATAGATTAATGGTAAGTAGCAAAGTGATTGGGGTGGTATCGGGAGTTTGAATTCGACAAATTTTTATTGAACTCGTGCAAGAATTGTTGTTGGGTTCGTGTCCCGTTGGTCAAGACTGTTATTAATACACATTTCTCGATTTACAATTCGTCTGATCAAAGAACCTCTGTGATGTAGCTGGAAGCGTGATAAAGCGAACCAGTGCTCGAAAGGTTCAAAATCCAGTGATAGAAACATGTCGAATTCAGTTCAATTATCAGGCCCGCTCAACGATATTACGAACCGAGCACAATGAACATCTGATAACAGTGCTCGAGATACCACCATTGGCGTGGCAAGTCGAGATGGGGACTCATATAATCTTCAGGGGGAACAATCAGCGGGGATGCTGGCAGAGAGCTATGACAACAACTTGGGAACACCGAAGACAAATGATTCTTCTTCGGGAATCACTGTCCCAAGTGATTGCGACATGCTTAGGGCTGCAAATTGATAACCCCATATTCCCTCATCATCCATTTAATTTAGATATGAAGATAGTGTCATGGAATTGTCAAGGAGCCGGTAATGCAAGGTTCCGTAGAAATTTTCGAGAGTTGGTTAGAACACACAGTCCGACAGTAGTGTTTTTTATGGAGACAAGAGTCACGAATGAACATGCTCATGAAATATCTCCATTTCTGGGATTCTCCAGATACGAAATCGCCCCGACGACTGCCATGGATGGAGGGGTTTGGATGTTATGGAATGAAGAAGATGTTCACGTGGAAGTTGTACTGATTGAGAATCAAGGAATCCATGCGGATATTGGCCCAAGGAAACCAAACATATGGCTGCTATCCGGGGTATATGCGAAGCCAAACAAGCTAGATAAAATACAATGCTTTGAAAACTTACAGAATGAGGCTAGAGCAATTGACTTGCCGTGGCTAGTGACTGGAGACTTCAATGAGGTAGGATTCACACACGAAAAAAGAGGAGGCCGAACAGCCACAATACAAAGGCTCACGAATTTTCAGCATATGATTTCAGATTGTCGCCTTATTGATTTGGGGTTCAATGGACCCTCCTTTACCTGGACCAACAAGAGGGATGGCATGGTGAAAATTAAGGAACGTATTGATAGAGCTCTTTGGAACGCTGCTTGGATTGAACAGTTCCCAGATAACTCAGTTTTCCACCTACCAAGAATAAACCACTCAGTTTCCCAGATAATTCAGATCACCATCCATTGTTGATCAAATGCTTGGGGATGGGGGAACCACTTGAGAATAAACCATTCAGATTTGAGACAATGTGGTTCTCACACCCAGATTGCAAAGATATCTTGCAAAACATCTGGAAGGAGCATACTGTTGACGGCCGATTTGGTCAACATCACGTGTGCTAATCTGGGCGAATGGATTGAAGCCACGTAGACAGTAATAAGATAGATATATAAACAGAATGAAAAATATTGGACCATTAAATGTTTATTAATGATCTTTTGATAGCATAGAGCCGGGCCGAAAGTATATCGGCCGGTCCGGATAACTGGTGCTTGCTAATTTACAAGTCTTTCTTCCTTTTCTCTTTTTCTCTCGTTTTTATCTTTCTCTCTTTCTCTATATCTCCCTATTTTTCCCCTCCTTTCCAAAGTCCTTTTATTGTACATTTTCCTGGCATATATATAGGCAATGTCAGCCATTCATGAGATGACAATAGGAAGATTGAGATGAATATGCTGATGACATTTGTCACAATGAAGGTGACTCCTTTGACACGTGCCACCTTCTTAAGTGTGCTTTGGGAAGGGACATGACAACTCTCTTTACCGTCCCGTCTCGCGCTTCGGGCTTTTGATATTTATCTGTTATGACCGACAATGGGGTCGGCCCTCGAGCTTCTTGCTACTCTGGTCGGCCTTATTCATGATTATGGAGCGTATTCATATAGGGTCTGATCGGTCTTTCTGGTCCGGATTTCGGATCGGCTCTAAGGTCTCTGTCCGGTCCGGTTTTTTTGTGAGCCCGAGAAACGATCAAGTTTATGACCGGTTTGGCTCCGGGATCTGCTCGGCCGTTTAGCTGCCCGAAGCGCTTAGGTGGATGCCAAGGTGGATCGACTACCAACAAGGGCCCCCGAGTCTGTGGTCGTGGCCGGTCTTTGGCTGGAATCGTTTCAGATTGAGGTCGATCCGATTTGGGGGTGGATAAGATCCCTTAACGGGACATATCTTTGAGAGTCGCGTCGATTTGACTTCGGGATCTCCAAGAGTCATAGCTAGGGGGACGCGTGGCGGGATGTAATTCGTCGCGGTGTCCCACGCGTCCTTAATCTTCGTGACGATTATGGATCGCCGCCTAGTATTTAATGCCCCTGTCTCATCCTATAAATATAGAGAGTCTTCTTCTTCATTGCTTCCTTCGCCATTTTTGTTGCAGAGAGAGTTTTTTTTTTTCGGCAATTTTTCTTCTTTTCTGATTTCGCAGACTTTCCCGGTAAGCCTGCTCTTCCTCCTCTTTTTTCTTATTTTGTGATGTCGGAGCGGAGGAATACGGCGGAGGAGTCGGTTGTGTCTCCGGACCGCACGGGGGTGGCGGATCTGTCGATAGGTGATGCTCCCGTGGACTGGAGCGATGAGGATGGAGGCGAGGTCGCAAGATCGCCGGATTCTGGAGATGCAGATTCTGGAGACGTGGGGGTGGCGACGCCGTTGACGGCGGTGGGCGATACTGGGGCCTGGGTTCGGCCTCGGCCGTCTCCTTTTGTTGAGGCGGAATGGGATTCGGCCTTGATACGCAGCACGGTCACCGATGGGCAGTTGGAGGCTTGGCGGGGGCGATTTAAGATACCTGCGGTGGTGCGGATGTTTGTTCCGGAGCCAGAGGAGAGACCCCACACCCCTCCTGTCGGCTGCACGGCGGTGTATTACCGCTCCCTGTTGTCCGGGCTAAGGTTTCCTCTTCCGTTGGTACTTTCCCGGTGGTTGAGGCAGTGGGGCCTTTGTATTGCCCAAATTCATCCGAATTCTTGGGCTCGGATGGTGGGTCTTTTGATTCTTTTTAGTCAGCATGGATGGACCGAGCCCAATTTTGAAGAGATTAACAGTCTCTTCTTATGGAGTTCGGTCGGCCGATCTGGTTCTGGCTGGTTTTATTTGACAGCCCGGCACGCGATGTATAAAGAATTGGTGGATGTGCCGGAGACCATACATAGCTGGAAAGAACAGTGGTTCTATGTAGGGGGGCGTGGATGAGCTCGGTTGATGAGTGGGAACCTGGCATGATAGACGCCGAGCTTCGGGTCCCCGAACACTTCATTGTTAAAATGAGTAAGTGTCGTGTTTTTTGCTGCTGTTCCTTTTTTTGTCTAACGCTCATAATTTGTTGTTTGTGCAGAATGTATCCCGGCTTCAGAGACCTCTTCTTTGTTCGACGATCGGGTTGAACAGCTCTTGGACCTTCCCGCTGATCGGAGGAAGTCATACCTTCTGGTTACTGAGGATAATCTTTGGACCGCGGGACTTCGATCCACTAACCCGAGCAGAATGTCTTCGTCAGGTAGCTCTTTTTTTTTTTTAACACATCTTCCTCATCCAGTCCCTAGGGGTAGGAGTTCATCCGGACGGAAAGAGACGCCTGCGCAGCGGGTGGCGAGGCTGGCTGCAGAGGCCGCCGAGCGTAGGGAGCGCACGGGCAAGCGTAAGAGAGTAGATGCCGGGACTGAGGATAACGTGACCAGGACCGAGGGTTTCCCCCTTCCTGAGATTGTTGTGCCCGCCCTGAGCCCTGTGCGGACGGGCCGGGCGAAGGGTAAGGAGCCCTTGATTGATTTGGAGGGCCATTATCTCCCGGTGAATAAGGATCGGGAAGAACCTTGTGCCCGGATGAAAGGGCGGAGACCGCGCTGGTTCCTCGACTACGTCCGGGCAGCCACCCCAACCGCCGAAATGCTCGATCGGGTCCCCCCATCGGTGGTTGAGTCCAGCTATGTCCCCATTTTGGGTTGGACGCCGAAAATGGAGATGGTGACCAATGACATGGATCTGGATGAGCAGATCCATTTTGGAAACGCTATTCTGGGCCGGGCGCTGTGCACCTATGCGAAGGCCGCTGGGGAGCTGACCGCCTCAGCTGGGAAACATAAAAAGGCAGAGGCCGATCTCAAGGCCTTACAGGAGGAGCACCATCTCTGCCCTTCGCTTATCAAATCTTTGGAGGAGGAGATGGCTTCTCTGAAGGGTGAGATGGAGCTCCTGGAGAGCCGGGCCTTTGAGGCCAATGTGTGGAAAGGGAAGGCTGACGAGATGGCCACGGCGGCTGAGAAGGCGCAAAAACGGTGCCTGGATATCAGGGCCGAGTACGAGGCCCATTTGCAAAGTGCTAAGGCCCAGCTTGAGCAATTGACCGAGCGGGTTCAGACTTGTGAATCTGCGGGTTACGCCAGGGGTCTTACTGACAGGGCGGCTGCTTTTCAGAAGACACCCGAGTACGAGGAATTGATCAACCTTAATTATGTCTCCACTTGTTATGAGATATTGGATCTCATGAAAGAAGGGAAGACCGTTGAGGAGGTCCAGGCCTACGTAAAGTCTCAGGCGGCCGACCTAAAGGTTGAAACTTTCGGAGATGATGAGCCGAAGGCTACCGAAGCTGTCGAAGATCCGGTAGTGATCCCGTCTGGCGAAGGCGAAGGACTATCTTCTCAGGCGACCGATCAGGAGGACAAGGCCGAGTAGATTTTTTGTTTTATTCCATGTATGGCCTGCGTGCCGTTTTTCCTTGATTTCTTTTGTATCCTGACATAGAGCGGCTTATTTTGAATGAATGAAATCTTTTTATGGGCTTTGTTGCCCTTTTTTTTTGTTTGGGCCCGGTTGGTTTGACCGCCGTCTTTTCTGTTCACCCTTTGTTGATCGTGCCGGACGGGCTGATCGGTTAAGGTGTCGAGGTGAACTCGGACTTTCAGTGTCGGGTGGACCGGTCTTTTGAGATGGCGAGGCGAGCTCGGACTTTCAGTGCCGGGTGGACCGGTCTTTTGAGATGCCGAGGCGAGCTCGGACTTTCAGTGCCGGGTGGACCGGTCTTTTGAGATGCCGAGGCGAGCTCGGACTTTCAGTGCCGGGTGGACCGGTCTTTTGCGAGGCGAGCTCGGACTTTCAGCACGGTGGACCGGTCTTTTGAGATGCCGAGGCGAGCTCGGACTTTCAAGCACGGTGGACCGGTCTTTTGAGATGCCGAGTCGAGCTCGGACTTAAAGTGCCGGAGGGACCGGTCTTTTGAGATGCCGAGGCGAGCTCGGACTTTCAGTGCCGGGTGGACCGGTCTTTTGAGACGCCGAGGCGAGCTCGGACTTTCAGTGCCGGGTGGACCGGTCTTTTGAGATGCCGAGGCGAGCTCGGACTTTCAGTGCCGGGTGGACCGGTCTTTTGAGATGCCGAGGCGAGCTCGGACTTTCAGTGCCGAGTGGACCGGTCTTTTGAGATGCCGAGGCGAGCTCGGACTTTCAGTGCCGGGTGGACCGGTCTTTTGAGATGCCGAGGGGAACTCGGTCTTATAGTGCTGGAGGAGCCGGTCATTCGAGGTGCCGAGACGAACTCGGTCTTATAGTGCCGGAGGAGCCGGTCATTCGAGGTGCCGAGAGGAACTCGGTCTTATAGTGCCGGAGGAGCCGGTCATTCGAGGTGCCGAGACGAACTCGGTCTTATAGTGCCGAAGGAGCCGGTCATTCGAGGTGCCGAGACGAACTCGGTCTTATAGTGCCGGAGGAGCCGGTCATTCGAGGTGCCGAGACGAACTCGGTCTTATAGTGCCGGAGGAGCCGGTCATTCGAGGTGCCGAGACGAACTCGGTCTTATAGTGCCGGAGGAGCCGGTCATTCGAGGTGCCGAGACGAACTCGGTCTTATAGTGCATTTGATTCAGAGATGAAAATAGAGTCGAATTTTATTGATTATACCTTCATGGCATTCAACAAATGAATTAATCCTTGGTCATTTATATATTCTAGCTAGCAACCTCCGTCCTGACGGGCTTTGTTACTTGGATTCAGGTGGTCCCGTGTCGGGCCCCAGCGCTCGTCCGATAATGAGGTCATTGACCTGATGACCGATGATATTCCTCAGATGTTTTGTCGAAGACGTTCCGCCTTTTTGGGGCGCCGAGGTCCAGGTTCTTAGGGTCACCTTGACCTTGTTTTTTGAAACGAATTCTCCGGTGGGCGTGTTCCAATTTCAACCGGGGTCATCGCCTCAGTGCCGGAGGCTACGAAGATATTTTTCAATCGGCGAGCCGAGGCATCCCCGAGTCTTCAGAGAGTTCTTCGGACCGTGACCCCTTTCGCTTTTCGAAGTGGGCCTTGAGGTACTGTTTCATAATTGCACTAACCGCCCCGACTTGTCCGTTGGATTGCGAATCTTGTGACATGGACAAACTGCTTCGTAGACGGGGGTCGTCGCAGAACGCCTGAGATTCTTCTTGGGTCGGCCGCTGCAGGATTGTTGGTGACTCGGTCGGCCGGGCCCCTCTCTTCTTATAGAGTATTTTTTGACTTATTTTAGCTTTACTAATATCTTCCACTTTCTGCGGTTTTTTCATCACTTTGAGTTTTGAGTTTCGTCGTTGGCATCCTAACGACCGCTGCTCGGGTGATTATGCGGAAAACTCCTTTACAGATTACTTTCACTTCGTCTTCCACTTCACTTGTAAGGGTCACCGCTGCTTTTCTAACACATGGCTCAATACTTGGAGATGTTTTCGGCAGCTGGTCCAGTGTCGTCCGGATTACCAGGACCTTCGCGGGTGCGGATGGGAATTCCGAAGGAGTTTTCAGATGTTGCAGTGTATGTTGACTGCAACTTTAATTTGAAGGATGCGAGGATTCTTCGAGATCTTCTCTAGAATTTTGGGCTACGCACGATATCCTTCAAGTTATGACCTTTAAAAGGTCAGCCGAGTCGAGCAGGAACCCGTAATCACAATGGCTCCGGTGCTTTCAACTTCATATTATGATGATTCCTATGCTTTTGACTCGTAGTTACGATGATTCCTGTGCTTTCATCTCACCATCCCTCGGTGGGTGTGGCTGTTAACCACAAGGTCGAAGGTTCGACGCCCTCCTTCTAGCGCCATTCTGTTGACGGCCGATTTGGTCAACATCACGTGTGCTAATCTGGGCGAATGGATTGAAGCCACGTAGACAGTAATAAGATAGATGTATAAACAGAATGAAAAATATTGGACCATTAAATGTTTATTAATGATCTTTTGATAGCATAGAGCCGGGCCGAAAGTATATCGGCCGGTCCGGATAACTGGTGCTTGCTAATTTACAAGTCTTTCTTCCTTTTCTCTTTTTCTCTCGTTTTTATTTCTCTCTCTCTCTATGTCTCCCTATTTTTCCCCTCCTTTCCAAAGTCCTTTTATTGTACATTTTCCTAGCATATATATAGGCAATGTCAGCCATTCATGAGATGACAATAGGAAGATTGAGATGAATATGCTGATGACATTTGTCACAATGAAGGTGACTCCTTTGACACGTGTCACCTTCTTAAGTGTGCTTTGGGAAGGGACATGACAACTCTCTTTTACTGTCCTGTCTGCCTGTTCTTCGGGCTTTTGATATTTATCTGTTATGACCGACAATGGGGTCGGCCCTCGAGCTTTTTGCTACTCTGGTCGGCCTTATTCATGATTATGGAGCGTATTCATATAGGGTCTGATCGGTCTTTCTGGTCCGGATTCCGGGTCGGCTCTAAGATCTCTGCCCGGTTCGGTTTTTTTGTGAGCCCGAGAAACGATCAAGTTTATGACCGGTTCGGCTTCGGGATCTGCTCGGCCGTTCAGCTGCCCGAAGCGCTTAGGTGGATGCCAAGGTGGATCGACTACCAACACATACAAATATATTGGATGCCATCTCCCAAGTCCCAGAGTAGATGCTGATTTGGAATAAAAAATCGTTTGGTAACATATTTCAGCGTAAGAAGAGGGTGATAGCACGGTTAGGGGGGATATCACAGATGGTGATAAGAATACCAAATTTTTCCACCACTCGACTTTGGCACGAAGGAAAAAGAACAAGATTCTAACTCTGAATATTGACGGTGCATGCAATACAAACAACGAAATTCTTCGGGAACATGCAAAATACTATTTCCAGAATCTGTTCGCCGGTTCTGCTGCTGTCAGGACAGCAGCTATTCTGCCAGTTTCTGGTCTCCAGCGGACGTTGGATGCTGCTGATGCAGCTTTATTATGTCAACCGGTGGATCTTACAGAATTACACAAGACAGTAAAAGAATCGGGGCCAATGAAAGCACCAGGACCGGACGAGTTACAAGCCATTTTCTATCAGCAGAATTCGCTGCTGGAATCTCACGGATGTGGATTTAGAAAGGGGACCCACTCTCACCCTATCTCTTTGTGTTATGTATTGAACGACCCTCTTTTTTTTTTTTTTATAACTAGGTGATCGCAATTTAGTCAGACTAATCCTAGTCCCTCAATGAACCCACTCCTAACCCATTGAGAGAAGTAGATCGCGAGTCGCTCGAGCAATTCCAGGGTTCCCAATGCCTTTTATGTGCGCACAAGGAGAAGTTCTTAGATGATTAACAGCGCCTCAAAGACAGCTTCTATAGAACCATCGACGATCAAGACTCGGGTTCTCAGCAAGGAAATACTCTCACACTGCCGCTTGACGCGAGATTAAACATTGATTAGCGGTCGCTCAAGCTAGCCCGGGGAGCTAGAGGATCATAAATAGAAAAAACCTCCTCTTTCACCTCCTTGGTGGGAATTGAACCCAAGACCTCCCAAAGGAGTGTCTTTAAGGGCAGGTATCTACCAGTGGACCACCAACCAATTCCAATTACCCTCTTATTTAATTGAAGAGGAAGTGAACAAAAAGCAGTGGAAACTAATTATACCTTGCAGAGGGGGTCCACCTCTTTCACATTTATTCTTTGCAGACGATCTGATTCTTATGGGAAGGGCCACATTACATACAGCTCGGGCTATCAAGCGGGTGATGGATAAGTTTTGTACCTGCTCTGGTCTCAAAGTGAGTCCCCCTAATCTAAAATCTACTTCTCAAACCGAGGGGGGTCATCTCTGAAAAGAGAAATCAGTGAAGTCCTGGGACTTGGCATAACGAATCACCTAGGAAGATACTTGGGCATCCAGCTTCAGCATGGACGAGCTGACCGTACCACTTATACAGCCATTATGGATAGAGTTATGAGCAGACTGGATGGTTGGAAATCAAAATTTCTTTCTGTGTGGGGAAGAAAAACATTAATCCATTTATATACTCTATCTTTCCCAAATCCGGTTTAAAACTGATTTTACTATCCATTTCGTATGAAACCCGTATATTAATTTCTACTAGTTCTCTGAACTCGTACAAATTTATAAAATATCTAATAACCTGATATGAGAAATACAAGCTTAGATTAAACTTTTTGGTCCAAAATAGTTGATTTTAAAAAATTAGATATTTTACGTAGAAAGAATGTTAATTATCTTAACTCATTTAAATTTATAAAATATCTAATTATCTAAAATGAAAAGTAGAAGTTTAGATTAACTTTTTTGGTCCAAAACATTGATTTTGAAAAGCTGGTAGAGAGATGTTGTGTATTTGATACAAAATGACAATTTTGTCCTAAAATGACCAAAAAATACTCTTATCATAAAGATTTCAAAGATACTTATAATTTGCATACAAAGCTATGTATTGACAATACCATTTTAATGTTTAACTACTATCTATTTTCAATTTGAATTATGATAATTTTAAATAATTAATATTTTTGTAATACTATTTTATTGTTCAATAAATTCACCATATTGATTAGAATTATTGATCAAAATAATATTTAAATATCCTTATTATTCATTTTACACAATCATGCAACTATCATCTATTTACTAAACACATATACAAATAGCTAATATTATCGGCTAGTTAAACCAGTTATCACGTATCAGATAATACAATTTGCTAGCAGCTACCCTCTAATCGCCAAACATGGCCATAATATTATTTTGCATACATCAAGCACAACTAATATTGCATAAAACATAACAAAATAAATAAAAGATAATATTTAGTATATATGATATGTATAAGGATGACAATGTGTAAGCACTCATCCGTTTGCGGATATATACATATTTTATCATGAAACACCACCGCCAAGAACCACTATTGATTAAAAAATACCGACTTTTTTATTCATATATATCAGGAATCGCCACCGCAAAGAACCACCATTGATGCCTCAGAGCTATAGTTGAGTGATAAAAGAAAAAGAAAAAAACTGGACAACCTTTGTTACTAGCGTGTGATGATGCTCACACCAATTTTATTTAGTTATTATCTCTTCCACTAATGGAGACTTCTCGAAGATATACATTTTACTCAATTGCATTTGTTGCATATATATGTATAAATTTTGTGACTCCAATCATTAAGTTGGGTGATTTCACAAATTCTAATAGTTGAAAATTTGTGTGTACGTATGGAATTGAGAATATCATTTATGTTTATTTTTATAATATATTATATATGTATCTAAGTGTTGCATATTATTATGGTTATTCTTTTTTAAATTCCTTAATTATAACTATATGATATTTAAATAAATTATTAATTAATTAATTAATTAATTAATAATCATTTTAAAAACTAAAAATTTAAAATTTAGAAAATTAATTTTATGTTTGATAAGTTACTAATTAATTAGAGTTAAATTACAAATTAAATACCATATAGTACAAAACACTAAAGTAGCTTGCAATTAAGTTGTTATTTAAAAAAATGATCATTGAATATAAAAATTGTTTGTCTTAATTACCAAAATATTTTAATTATCAAATTCAAATCCAAAATTAAATATTTTCAAGAGTAAAATGCCCAAGATTGTAATTATCAAAATTAAGTATCCAAAATCTCTTAAATTAAATATCCATCTTACTAAAATATTTTAATTATCAAAATTGAGCAATGAATATAAAAATGTGTGTGTCTTATTCCGGAGATATCAAAATTAAATATATTAATTCATATTTTTAAATTTGGTAACGATAATAAGATTTCTATCTATATAATATGTTCCATTTAATTTAAATAATAAATACTATAAATTATAACTAAATTGATTATTATGTGGCAATAATGAATGATATACAATAATTGTGCGATTTGATTGGACAATAGAAGATGACTGGGAAGGTGAACATCTGATTTTTGATATGTGCCAAATTGGTTAACAATTTAGTATATTAGGGGGATTTAATAATCAATAATTGTGTGTGTTGGGGAAGATGGTAAATACTTTAGGCTTATATCCAAGTGGATAAGTAATTTATTGTGGCATTCTCCCTTATTAATCAAAGGAGGGGGGGGGGGAGGGCAGAGAGACATTTGCTATGAAACTTCCATATGGTTGTGAGCAACATGAAAGTTGTTCATTTATGTTTGCATTTCATCATGATCAAGTCAGATAAAGCTTCGGGCATGGAATTGTACTAAGAACTAAGAATGGCGAAGTCATTACATTCTGATGGCATCAGTTAGCTGGTCGAGAGGTAGATTGATTACCGGAGGCCTTTGTGTTTGTGTTGGTCTAGTTTCCACCAGAAGATCTGCAAAAATAACAAGATCGACTGAGTAAATATTTATATACATAGATCAAATACAGAGGGAATTGTTAAACAATCTGACTGAGTTACCATTATCTAGTGTGGAATTGTTTTAGATAGGTTAGATAACATGAAGTTGGGATCAGCGTGATCCCATGCAAGATCCTAAGTTGGGGATTGGACTTATTCCATCATCTGTAGCATCATATATATACACACAGATGCATGTAATCATTCTGAAGACGGGAAATTTAGAAATATATACATACATAAATATCCAGCATACCACAAATTGCTGGGATTGTCATCAGATTGGCTAGGCACTCACTCTATTAGCCTCTACAAATCCGAGTGGACTAATATTTCATTATGGATCTCATTATTTGATTTGTTTGCTCTTTGCTTCTCAATGGAAATTCTGGTTGATAGTGAGCCAATGCCACTGTGAAAACCTTCAAAAAGCTTCAAGATCATAGTTCTAAATCAGTAAAATATGATGCAATGCCCATTCAAAGAATTATAATGGAAGAAACTAAGGGTGCTTTACATCTGTAGCTGGTTCTGTGAAATGTATTCTTTCTAGTAGAAATGATGATGATGGTGGTGGTTCTGAAGGCTGAGGGCAGAAAGGTCCACCTGTTAAGCGAGATAGCTATAGTTCATTTCTTTAAAAGGAAAATCACGCATATGGGAGCCAAGAGAAACTCTGACCAGAAGGTGAATCGTGTGGAGGTTGGATACTTCTTATCCACATTTCCATAAGAGGCTTGTGATAGTAAACTCGTCCGTTTGTGAATAACTTCTCCATCAGAACAGTAGAAGGCAACTCCATGGCAGTTCTTATCTTCATCGTTGACGAGGGATCCCTGGGTCTCTGCAGATTGAACAAGTGTAATTCATCTTAGAATACTAAAAAACAAACTGGTAATGACAGATGCAACATACCATGATATGATAGTGGTTGATCATTAATGTATTATTCTTTGGCACTTGACCATATTTTTAGAGTTTAAGAAATTAGATGTCAGCAAGATGGAAGAAAGGTGGCATGAGTATCACCTTTATTTTCCTCTCTCTTCTAAGATCGGAAGGATCCTGAGGCCAAGATTTATACTCATTTATAGTGTCGAGGTGAGCACGATCTTATTAGTACCGGGGGAGCTGGCCATTCATAGTGCCGAGGCGAGATAGGTCTTATTAGTGCTGGGGAAGCCGGTCATTCATATTGCCGAGGCAAGCTTGATTTTATAAATGTCAGGGGAGACGTTCATTCATAGTGCCTGTAATACCCGAGATTTTCATTCTGGTTTCTTTGAATTTTCTTTGGTCGAACGGACTGTTGTCGTCTGCGTATTTGGAATCGAATGCTTGTATTGTGATACGTTGAGTTTCGTAATCTGTTCATTATTGTTTTGAATCATAGCCGGTGCGTTCGCGTGATCGAGACGTCGTCGAGTATCGAGCCGGATGGTCGGGTGTGGGCTGGAGCGAGTTACGGCCGTAAGGCCTGGCCGATTACGGTCGTAAGGCTTCCGGACACCTGGGATTGGGATACTCGATTACGGCCGTAAGGTCTATCCAGTTACGTCCGTAAGGCTTGTTACGGCCGCTAGGCGCTGGCCGGTTACGGCCGTAAGGATTCGGCAGATTTCAACCAGTAGACTGGGATGCTCGGTTACGGCCGTAAGGCTATGCCGATTATGGCCGTAAGGGTGATCGTTGCGTACGCTAAGTGATCGGCACGCTAACGCGCGTTGATCGAGTTACGGCCGTAAGACACTGCCGGTTACGACCGTAACCCTGTCGGCTATTTATAGGCCTGGCTCGACCAGACCTAAACCCACTTCTTTTTTTCCATCTTTTGCGGCGGCTGGAGACGGGAGAGACGATGAGGTGAGCCCTTGGTCATTTCCACTCAATTTCAAGGCGTTTTGGAAGATTCTTGTTGATTATATCAACATCTAATCCGTGTTCTTCGTCGAATCAAGGTATTTCCTTACTTAGAACCTTGATTGTATGATTTTGGGGGGTTTCTTCGTGATTCATCAATTTTATCCGAGATTAATGAATTGGTTATGGTATTCTTGTTGTCGTGGCCATGATCTTCAGATTTTGTAACTCGTTTATCGATTTTTACCACTGTTGTGCGGCGATTTATACGCCTCGATGGCGATCGGCATAATGGTCGGAAGCCAACCAAAGAAGACAGATGCTGGGCAAGCGCCTAGCGGTCGACATCCAAGGCGATCGTCTATTGGCATCTGGCGATCGCCTCTAATGACCGACCGGGGACGACCATCCCATGCCACATGTGAATCCGACACCCGTCAAATTCTGCGAAGATTGAATCTCGGGATAAAGGTCCACGTGCAGATCCACAAAAGGCGCCGCAAGAACAGGCCCTACTCCAGCCCATCAGCATCTGTCAGTGATAAGGATGGCCTCACCTACCGACAGACCCGCCGAAAGGTCCTAGGTGGGACCTCCCAAGGCAACGAGAAGAGGCATTTGTCGCCTCCTTATTGGTTCGCGCATCTGGCTGCCAGCAGCAGCTGCAGACTTTAAGGAAACAGTCCCACGTGCTGGGATGATCGCCCACCTTATTTAAATGCAGGAACGACGATCGCCCGCGGGAGACAGAGACATCCCAGCAACCTCTTCTCCTATAAATAGGAAGCCTCCACTATTGGCGAAAGAGTGTGACAACCTTAACACAATTACACACAGCAAACAATACAGAGAACTCCTCATCTTTGTAACAAGAACTCACAGAGCTTCAACTCTGGTTCTTCCGGCAATCTTCAGCACTCAAGAGCTAAGATAACTAGGGTCTTTACACTCATTGTAATTGTACTCTAACATTAATATTTGTACTCACAAGTATTTATATTAATAATATCTCGCGAGAGCATTCAAGCCCGGGACTAACAACCCCGGCAAATCTTGTGTTATTTATTTCTCCACGGACGTGCTCTCGCATTTTGTTTGTTACTCGTCCATTCCAGCATATCATCTCCGGATAATATTTTGGGTAACAACAATTGACGCTAGAAGAAGGGGATCTACCTTCATTTTCTTTCCGACCGTTTCGAAGAACACTCACTGTTCTCCGAAGCATATACTTGAAGAAACACTCACTGTTCTTCAAAGAAAAACCTTCAGAATCATGACGTCTGCCACGACCTCAAAAAGAGCCACTCTACGATCCGCCGAACACCTTATTCCGGCCCAGACCGAGTCCCAACCTGCGGCATGATGCTAGACTCTCACTCCCGCCCCCGAGGGACGGCCCCAGCCTCTCACTCGATCAGTTCCAAATCGCAGAACAGATCGAGAAGGCCATGGCCATCCTGAGGGAGCGACAGAGAGCATGCGACTCGCCCACCATTACTCCATTAGCCATTCGCCGTACGGGCAAGCAAAAGCTCAAGGGGCTATATGTCAAGAAATCGTCAAAAAGCCCCGATCCGTAGGAAAAGGCGCTCATAAGGCGGGACGATTCCGTCTTCAGCCGCTTAGGGAGCGATCCCTCATGGCGACCCAGGTGTTCGGGCCCCAGCCGTGAGACATCGGAGTCTGAATCCGTCACCAGGAGTTCGGCGTACCCAATGCCCAGAAGACAGGTCGGCCGTCTGGCTCCCGCTCGCCAAAGAATTGAGCTCGGCGGCAGAGACCTCGTCACCTACCACGGGGCCAGGAGATCGGTACATGATCGCCTCGGCTCCCGCTCCGAGAGCCAAACCGCGAGCAGTCAGGCTATAGCGATGGCCGCAATGCAGCGCCAGCTCGACGAAATGAAGGCGCTCATTGAAACTGGGGCAGGCGCCAAGAGATCGATCGTCGGACCAAGTGAGCCACTCGCGGTCCAGATCGAGCTTGCCCCCGTGCAACCAAAGATCGCTCCTCTCAAACACCCCTATATGAGGGGAGATCGGATCCTGAGACCCACTTGAGCAAGTTCCGGATCTACATGACCGGATGTGGGGATCGGACGCGACGAAGTGCCGAATGTTCCCATTAACATTGGGCGATCTTGTCCATAGGTGGTACATCTCATTTTCACCGTGCTCAATCAACTGTTTTGAGAAGCTGGCGAACGACTTCACGTTGTATTTTGCCGCCAAAGTCGCTCGGCCAGAAGGTCCCCACCGCATGATGAAGATCAGGCAGGGGAAGGACGAGACCGATGAAGATTACATCAACCGGGTGGATGAAATAGTCCTCACTGGCGAGCCCATTAGCGATGAGCTCGCCCTCTACTCGGTCTTGGGGGGATTCTATGGCCATTCACCCATGTTCAGGCACCTCACGAAGGACATCCCCCTAACCTACGCGATCTTCCGCATCAAGGCCGCCGACTTTATGGCCAGGCAGAGGTTGCCCACCCTTCGCTTAGGCGGGGGATCTACCGGAGAAGGGAAGGCGCCATCTCCCATCCCGAAGAAGGCGGTCGCCAAACCCGGAAAGGCGGTCGCAAAGCCGCCCGGTGAGTTCAAGGCCTTCGAGGACGTGGAATTTCACCTCTTCCGCAACCTCAATCTATCTCCGGCCCATATCTTCAATGCCATCAAGGGGCGAGAATGGCTTAGCAAGCCAAAGCCGATGAGGGACAACGGTCATCTGGACCGCAGCAAATTTTGTGCCTACCACAAAAGTCCCGGCCACAACACCAGCCAGTGCCGCGACCTCCTCAGACAACTCTGGAGGTTGTTTGAGGAAGGTAAGCTGGACAATTTGGTGACCAATCCAGAACCCCGGGCAGAAAGGACCGGGGGGCGCGATCGCCGACAGAACGACAGAATCCCTCCCAATCCGGTCGCCAGGATCGAGCAAAAAGAGCCAGAGTACTCAGACGAGTCGATCCCTCCGATCAACCCCGGCAGCCGGATCAATATGCTTCAGTCGGGAGGTGGAAACCTCGGAGGTCTTTCTCGGTTTCCACCATATCAAATAGAAAGCGGAAGGCCGAGCTAAGGGCGTTCGCCGAAGTCCATGTCGTGGTGCCCCCAGAGCCGACCATCTCCAAAGACGCGCTCATCTCCTTCTCAAACAAGGATAGGGAGGGAGTGCAGTGCCCCAAAGAGGATGCATTGGTAATCTCTGCATGTATCCTTGGGAAAATGGTCGACCGCGTGCTGGTTGACAATGGGAGCTTTTGCAACATCATATTTAAATCTGCTCTGGACCAGCTCGGCAACCTGACCAAGTTCATCAAGCCATTTGATACCGTGCTTCAAGGGTTCGGCGACAACACGGTCCAAGCCTACGGAAGGATTAAGCTCTCTGTCGAGCTAATATGCCGTTACGATCCCAAGGTTAAGATCACTAGGAACCTCAATTTTGTAATCATATATAGGCCCAACATCTATAATGGGTTCCTAGGTCGCCCCTTTCTATAAACCTTCGAGGCGGTCGCCTCTTCTTTCTTTTACTGTATCAAGTTTCCCACTACCGATGGGACGGTCGGTACTGTAAAATGAGACCAGCTAATGGCAAAGAAATGTTTGAATTACTCCTGTGTCGTAACTTCCCCTTTAAACATTTCCCGTACTATTTATAACATTGAAGCGATCGACATTCAACCAATGGAGATCGACGAGCCAAGCACCTCATACCTGCCCGACACAGAGGACGACATCTCGCATCAATTGTCGGACGACATCGAGCCAAGGATCGGATTCGAGCCAAACCTCGACAATGATCCAAGGATCGAGTCCGGAAATCGTTCCAAACGAGAAGCGACTGTCTCCATTGAAGAGTTGCAAAGCATAAAAATCGATCCGGCTCGCCCGGAGCGGGAAGTGCAGATCGGCTCAAGCGTCGGTCCCGAGTTAAAAGACGATCTGATCAGTTTACTACGTAAGAACATCGGAATCTTTGCCTGGTCGCATCAAGATATGGTCGGCATCAGTCCTGAACACGCTTGCCACTATCTAAAGATCGACCTGGCGAGGAAGCATGTTCACTAGAAACGTAGGAAATTCGGTCCTGAGAAGTACGCTGCGCTCGACACAGAAATCAAAAAGCTACTCGACAACAAACTGATCGGAGTAGATACCGACAAGCCACGGTGGGTAGCCAACGCGGTGCTCGTCCAAAAGGCAAGTAACTCCTGGAGGTTATGCATCGATTTCACCGACCTCAACGCGGCATGTCCGAAAGACCACTTTCCAATGCCTCATATTGACCACTTGGTCGATAGCACGGCAGGTTGCGAAATGATGTCGTTTATGGATGCCTTCGACGGGTACCATCAGATCCCAATGGCGGAGAAAGACGTAAAACACACGTCATTCCACACGAAAAAAGACTACTTTTGGATCTGAATGTCGTTTGGTCTGAAGAATGCGGGGGCGACCTACCAACGACTAGTAAACGGGATGTTCGCCGATCAGATCGGCAAGTCCATGGAGGTTTACATTGACGACATCGTGGTCAAGAGCCTCAAAAAGGAAGATCACCTCAAAGACCTTGCCGAGACGTTCGCCATCCTCTAGAAATTCAACATGAAACTTAATCCCAAGAAATGCAACTTCGGGGTGAGCTCCGGAAAGTTCCTGGGGCACATCGTGAGCCAAAGGGGGATCGAAGTGAACCCCACCAAGATCCAGGTGATCCTCGACATGCAGGAGCCATGGAATGTCAAACAGGTGCAACGCCTCACGGGTTGTCTAGCAGCTCTTAACCGTTTCATTTCTCAGCTCGGAGACAAAAGCAAGCCATTCTTCGCCACCATAAAGAATAAGAAATTTGCATGGACGAAGGAAAGCCAAATGGCGTTCGCCAAAATCAAGGAGTATCTGTCTAATCCCCAAATTTTGGCGAAATCAATCCCCAGCGAAAAGCTATTCCTCTACCTGGAAGCCTCAGAGGTCGCGCTGAGCGCTGTATTAGTGCGAGCAGAGGGGCAAGCCCACTTGCCGATCTACTTCGTCAGTCAAGCGATTCATGACGTGGAAACACGTTACACATCTCTGGAGAAGCTCGCCTACGCACTAGACATGAGTGTTCGCAAGCTGGGGGCCTACTTCTTCGAACACCAAGTGGAGGTTTTGAAGAATCCCTCTAAGGCAAGTCCTGCACCGGCCAGACACCAACGGGCGACTCCTCAAGTGGTCACTGGAGATCGCCCAATACGGTGTCACGTACGCTCCTCGCACGGCGATCAAAGGCCAGGCTCTGGCGGATTTCGTGGTGGAATTAGCGTTCCCACCTAGTCCGACCCAGGTCGGCCATCCTGCCTGGAAATTTTACGTAGATGGCTCAGCGACCAGCTCGCGAGCAGGGGCAGGGATTGTCCTCATCAGCCCCGACGGCCAAAGTTTTACAAATGATGTGCGTTTCGGGTTCCGTGCGACCAACAATGAAGCCGAGTACGAAGCCTTGGTAGGCGGGATCGATCTAGCACTCGCCATGGACGTTCGTCGCCTCCACATATTCATGGACTCCCTATTGGTCGTGAACCAAGTCAAGGGGGAATATGAGGCGCGCGGCGAACAGATGATCAAATATCAAGAATTGGTCGCCGAAATGTGCACAAAGTTTGAAGAAGTGCTGATCGAACAAGTCCCGAGAGAGCACAACTCCCAGGCCGGTGCCCTTTCCAAACTCGCATCGTCAGATGGGGCGGCAGACTTCTCTAATATCCAAATCACGAAGTCAGAAAAATCAGCGATCGACAGAAGTCTGGTCACCACAGTTTCCATCACCGAAGAGAACTGGATGACTCCGTTTATTAAATACTTGAAAGATGGAACGGTCCCTGCAGATCGGATCAAAGCTCGCCAGCTTCAGCTCCGAGAAACCAGATACACCCTATTGGACGATCGGCTTTAGAAGCGAGCTTTCAGCCTTCCTCTCCTCAAGTGCATTACGCCGGAGGAAGGCCGACTTGTTTTAGCTGAAATCCATGATGGGATCTGTGGAAATCATGCTGGAGGGCGATCTCTCATCCACAAGACGACCTGGCAAGGCTTTTTCTGGCCTACCCTACAAAAAGACGCGATCGCCTACGCCCGATCTTGTCACAGGTGTCAAGTAATGGGCCCGAACATCAAGCTCTCTCCCGAGCAGCTCACTTCTATGTACAGTCCGTGGCCTTTCGCCCAATGGGGCATCGACCTCATAGGTCCATTGCCGACGGCGCCAGGGGGATGTAAATTGGCCATCGTGGGGGTCGATTATTTCACGAAATGGGCTGAGGCCGAGCCACTCAACAAGATCGGCCAAGAACAAGTAATCAAGTTCATTTGGAAAAACATCATATGCTGATTCGGTCTACCTCAGGCTATCATCTCCGACAACGGAAAGCAGTTCGACGGTTTGGAAGTTATGCAATTCTGCGAGAAATGGGGAATTAAAAAGTTGTTCTCAGCCCCTTACCACCCTCAGACGAACGGGCAAGTAGAGACTGTAAACAAGATTCTCAAACACACGATCAAAGCAAGACTCGAATCCAAACAAGAACGGTGCGCGAGCGAGCTCCCAAATGTTTTGTGGTCTTACTGAACGACGACCCGAAATTCAACCGGCGAAACCCCATTCGCCCTCGCCTTCGGAACAGAAGCAGTGATCCCTTCGGAGATCTCCGTCCTCAGCCATCGAACTGCACAACAAATGACGGCGGACAATAATGTAGCTCGACAGATCGACTTGGATATGCTCGAGGAACGACGACTGACCTCGGAAATGAAGAACACAATCCACAAAAGGAAATCCGAGAAATTCTTCAATTCGAAGGTCAAGGAAAGGCGATTCCAAGTGGGCGACCTAGTCCTCAAAAAGGTCCAGACTCGCACGGGAGTATTTGGCCCGAATTGGGATGGGGGCTTCAGGATATCCAAATGGCTGACCAAAGGAGCCTACGAGCTCCAACACCCAGATGGCACTCCGGACCAATATCCCTGGAACGCCGTTCATTTGAAGAAATACTATTAATAAAAACTCTGTATTCAGTTACCCAATGTACAAAGAGCTTAATGAGATTATCCGATCCCCTCTAAATGATTCGCCTCGACAAAACAAACAAATAAAAAAGAGGACAACTCGCTCGCCCTCCAAGAGGTCGTCATCTAACCTGATGGACCTATGTAAGCGATCGCCCCCCACCCACCCTAGCACAACGTATACCATCGAGGATCGTCATCTAACATGGAGATCCGAGGTAGAAAAGTGCAGCCATGGTTCTGGAAGTCGATGGAACCAATAGCCCGTCCATGCAAGGTTCCTTTGGGCAGAGATCGCCTGCCCTTTCGTTTAAATACGAGGTGGGCGTAGCCAAAGGACCCTCCAAAATAGATCAGTGGACACGCTCGCCCGTCCTCTGATCCATCATCTAACATGGTGGACCTGGACAATGCGACGCGTCCTTCCTCCCGTCACAACGTATGCCCTCTTAGGCAGAAAACTGCTAACAAGCCACGGTAGCGAAGTCGATTTATCCGACGGTGCCCCGTGCAAGGACTCCTGCAAGCAGAGACCGTCCGCCCCATCGCTACATTGCGAGGCAAAACGTAGCCTATGGAGGACCCTCACAAAAGTGAGTCGCGAGATGTTAACCATCAGACGAAATGTCGCTCGCGCACAAGACATAGTCGTAGAGGTCGGTTCCATCGAACCCCGCGACTATGCGAAGTCTTTCCAGGATGGGACGTTCGGAATCTATCGAGGAATCAACAAGATCGAAGAGAGCATGAACCAAACTAAAGATAGCTTGCTAAACAAATTATTTTCGTTCCCTTACTTTCACCAAGTAAACAAAAACAAGGGGCAGAACGGAGCCATACATGCGATCAGGAGGACGGAACCACATACGATCGGCTTTGTTCAAATACATATATGATGATCGGTTTTGTTCAGAAATTTACAAGTAAGAATTTTAAGTATGCCAATGAATTCGGAGCTATACATACAACGAACACTCCTCAAGCACTTGTGTAAAGTCAAATGCGAAAGATTCAGACAGACGATCGTACAAGCAAGGAATCAGATGCAATTATGTAAACACTTGTGTGAAGTCAAATGCGAAAGATTCAGACAGACAATCGTACAAGCAAGGAATCAGATGCAATTATGTATTTTACTTCATTCAAGTTATTTGTACATACGCCCGAAGGCAAAACACAATGAAACTGAAAAATTCCAACAGAAAACAAAATGAAAGCGGTCTAAGCGGTCTAACTCAGGCTGCCCCCGCCTGGCCTTCGCCATCGTCCGCTGGATCGGCGTGCGCTTCCTCGCCGGCATCCGGATGAACGAGTTTGTCCGGAAATGGATACCAGCTCAGGTCGATTCCGAGGTCGGAGAGCTCAAGGATCGGAACAAAGAAGGCCGGCTGCAGGGGATGCTCAAGCACATAGGCTCTGAAGTTATCGATCAGAGGGCCGACCTCGAGCCCTCCCTTCTTGGCAGCGCGGATGGCGTCAGATAAGCCATGTAATAGGCAAACTCGCCGACATACTCCATGTTGAGGACGGGATCGGCCTCCGTCGCCTCCAACTTCTCCTTCAGCCCTGCGATTGTTTGATCCGCACCCTGGAGCTCGGCAATCTTGGCGGCCAGCTCCCCCTTCGACGACTCCAACTCACCATTTAACCGGTCCACCACCGCCTTCAGCCCGTTCGCCTCCTCCTGCGAGGCCGCATGCAACCGACGGGCTTCCGTCATTTGATCGTGCATCCGGTCGGTCAGATCCTGCCTCATCCGATCGAGATCCTGCTTATCCCGCTTGGCCATCTCCACGTACTCCTTCTCCATTGTCGCAATCCTATCGGCTAACTCAGCATTCCGACTCTGAGCAGACTCGAGGTCCGAATGGAGACGGGCAGTAGAGGGCCGCCCCTCATAATCCTTTACAGCTTGAGCGGCCATCGTCTCCGCTTGGAGGGTTAGGGCAAGAGTTGCCTGCATTGCGTCTCCGGACCGCCGGCGCGCAATCGCATCTAGGTCGGTCGTCCAAGCCTTCGGTAGGGTGGAGATAGCCCGAGAGATGTAGTGAGGGACGTCGCTAGGCTCGCGGGGAGACCTGCTCGCGAGGAAGTCCAACACCATTGGTGAGCAGTTCGGGTCGGGAAGACGGACCCTGCACCAGGAATAAAGGGGTCAGTATGTCCCCTACAGAAGTGACTTAACTCAACAGATCAACCAAACTTACCTTTCGACCTTCTCGAGGTCGCGGCCGAAAAAAGGCTTGCCCCGCGGGGTCTGGGCGTCGGCGGTCGCCATGGCGTGTAGGAAGGCCGGTGAGGGCGTAGGCCCCTCCGCCATTGGAACCGCAGAAATTGGAGGTGCAGCGACCGGCGGCACCACGGCGGGCGCCTCAGCAGCAATAGTTGGCAAGGGCTCCTCCGGCCTCCGCCTCTTGCGGTTGCGCTGAAGCTGATCCTCTTCCCGAGTCTCTGGATCGACGACGATCGGCCCCATGAGAGGTCTCGCCTCAGGGATAGGACGGGTCTTCGCCTCAGGGGCACGACCCTCCTTCTTCCCTTGGCGGAGATGATTCATAAGACCAGGGTTCGACATAGCAATTCCTCTCGTCGGCTCTGAGTAGCGAGTGAAGTAGATCTATGTTAAAGAAGACAATCAACCAGGTTAGACATCTTTTTCAATCAAAGGCGATCGTCAGGCAAAAAGGAGATCGTAAACATTTGTACCTGGGACCTTTAAGTGGCGGGAAAGCGAAACAACCAAGCGCCCAACCAATGAGCTTCGTTGTTGATCACGCGAGTGTCGATGTAACTATCCGAAAGACCACGAATTCGCTCCCAGACGATCAAAAAATTGAATGGTAGGTCGCCGACTGCTGGAACAAGGGAGCCTGCAAAAAGAAAACCAAATTAGATCAGTTCAAGGTGTATCCGAAGGAAGGAAGAGTTAAAACCCTTATTCGGATTCCTCTCCCAAAAGCCAGTGGGGATATCCAACTCGTCCTCGGGTTTTATCGCTCGCATCCGATTTCCACGCTCCGCTGACCCAACACTATTTTGTCAGGTCGCCCCGGACCTTGTTCGGCACCCCAAGGACCACCCGGCCCATGCGACCCTGAATGTGGTAGCCGCCAACTGAACCCTTCTGCGCCGTCAGCTTAAAGAGGTAGTTCATTTCCAGCGCAGAAGGAAGACGGAACAGCCGGTGACCGCCAAATAGAGTCAAAGTACTGACGATCTGCAACCAGGCGTTCGGCGTCAGTTGGAGCAGCGCCACATTCCAGGCGGTCAACAGATATGACACGGCGAACGGCAATGGGAACTGCAATCCGGCCCCCATGATCAACTCGTTAACGGCGACCATACCCTCGGGAGGTTGGTCGGCACACTCGTTCTCAGCGGGCACATACAGTGAAACATCGGAGGGGACATGGAACTCCGCCCTCCAACGACTCAAATCCTTCTTAGTTTCCGAACTCTTAATCTGGACGAGGGTCCATGGGGAGATGTCTGCGGCCCGAAATGACGTCCGCTTTACGGGTTCATAGGGTTGGGCGACCGAGTATGCGCGAAAATCAAACTTAGGATGTGGTCCGGCCAGCCTCTCCATAAGCTCGGAAAATTCCAGAAAGGCTCGGCCGAACACACTGTTCTGCTCCCAGTATACTCTCACTGCCTCATCCTTGTCGGCCGGCGAGCACTTCTGCTCCGCCGACGACGACCTCGCTGCATCAACCTCGTTGAAGAGTTCTTCAACCTCCACGGGTCCAATCCCAGTGCGAATGGCCTCGACGGTCGTCTCCACGTGAAAATCTGCAGGCGTTTCATCCCGGGCAGTCGAATTCGCGGCGGCGGAAGTGCTACCCGCCTAATACACGGTGGATCCTCCTCCAGACATGTTCAAAGAGAAAGGGGGGAGAGAAGTTTTTGTTCTTACCTAGAGACTGAGTCGAGCATCGATCGGTGCACAAAGCTTCAAGAAATTTCAGCTATGTCTTCTTCTCAGGCAAAAGCGCATAAAGATCTAACCCCAGTAGCCCTAACCCCTTTTATAGGCGAGAGCAGGGACTTCTGTGCAAATAAGTGGAATCTCGAGGGCTGAAGTGCAACCGTCGGATAAGTCGCATTTAATGATGCCCTCGAAATTCGCGTACGCGTCGTTTCGAGGGCATGCCAGACGACAAGTCTGACGAAACCATCGGACTCCCCCAACTGGAGCGCGACACGTCCCAATGATGTTTCAAAGCCCGCCTCCACTTCCCGCTCTTTCCAGCGTCCGGGGAGATCGTCCAAATTCGAAATCAGTTCATCCGGAAGACGATCGTCTGCTTCATAAGTAGATGAGTCGCTCGTCTAAAACAAGCGATCGCCAGTAGAGCCACCTCACCCCACGTCTTCAACATCGGAGCGAGCTGGGGGGCAATTGTTGTGCGGCGATTTATACGCCTCGATGGCGATCGGCATAATGGTCGGAAGCCAAACAAAGAAGACAGATGTTCGGCAAGTGCCTAGAGGTCGACGTCCAAGGCGATCGTATATTAGCATCTGGCGATCGCCTCTAATGACCGACCGGGGACGACCGTCCCATGCCACGTGTGAATCCGACACCCGTCAATGTCTGCGAAGACCAAATCTCAGGATGAAGGCCCACGTGCAGATCCGCAAAAGGCGCCGCAAGAACAGGCCCTACTCCAGCCCATCAGCAGCTGTCAGTGATAAGGACGGCCTCACCTACCGACAGACCCGCCGAAAGGTCCTAGGTGGGACCTCCCAAGGCAACGAGAAGAGGCACTTGTCGCCTCCTCATTGGTTCGCGCATCTGGCTGCCAGCAGCAGCTGCGGACTTTAAGGAAATAGTCCCACATGCTGGGTTGATCGCCCGCCTTATTTAAATGCAGGAACGACGATCGCCCGCGGGAGACAGAGACATCCCAGCAACCTCTTCTCCTATAAATAGGAAGCCTCCAGTATTGGCAAAAGAGTGTGACAACCTTAACACAATTACACACAGCAAACAATACAGAGAACTCCTCATCTTTGTAACAAGAACTCACAGAGCTTCAACTCTGGTTCTTCCGGCAATCTTCAGCACTCAAGAGCTAAGATAACTAGGGTCTTTACACTCATTGTAATTGTACTCTAACATTAATATTTGTACTCACAAGTATTCATATTAATAATATCTCGCGAGAGCATTCAAGCCCGGGATTAACAACCCAGACAAATCTTGTGTTATTTATTTATCCACGGACGTGCTCTCGCATTTTGTTTGTTACTCGTCCATTCCATCATATCATCTCCGGATAATATTTTGGGTAACAACAACCTCCTGGAACGTTGATTTTCAATTTCCTTGAAGAACCCTCGAATCCTTGTTGTTTTTCGGGTTGATTCGGATGCCGTTTAGCGTTATTGATTCGTAGTGATATTGTTTTCGTAGTTTCTATGGAGTTCTCGGGTTTTTGGTCGATCTTAGAAGGTCAGAGGCTACCCGGCCGTGTCCGTTCGTCGTTTCATTGCTCGCGGTATCGAGGCAAGTATCTTGCCAATACATTTCATGTTTCGTAAGAATAATTGTTGGTAAATGATTTTATGTAAAATCCGGATGTTTAATGAATGTTAAAAAGGATCGGTATGTTCTCGATAAATGTTATCTTTCAACGATAAATCATATGCTTCTTGAATAGGTGTGTTTTGGTATATGTGTGTTAGTTTTGCTTGTTGAAAGATGTTATGATTGCATTTACTGAATATATTAAACCATAATCATTTATCGAGGATTATGTGTTGTTATGTGTGCTTGTTCGGTGAATATGTGACGAGTGATTTGATGAGTCGATTTTTGATCGTCTCATTCTGTTCTATCGAGTCGTACTTTCATTTGTTTTTTAGTGTTTTTGCTATTTTTATGCGTGGTATGTTATGTTTTTGTTTTGTAGGTATCCGGACGAATATTGTGGTGAAATATGCGCTTTTATAGCCAATATTGGAGTTTATGACGATCAAGAGCGAGAACGAGGCCTAAAACGATGAAGATTTAAGCACTACATGTCGTATTTTCTAATTTCCAGATTCATTACTTCGAATCAGGATGTGTTCTATATATGTATAGATTCCTCATGAAATCAGCTTCGCAACGGTATATCATACGCTAAATTCCGAGGTGTATTGAGGGAGATATGGCTTGTAGACCACGGGATGTGTCACAGGACAGGGCCAAGTCTGCTGTCCAGAGAGTTTTTGCATTTTCTGAGACACTTGGACACAGCCGAGTCTGCTGTCCAGAGAGTTTTTGTATTTTCTAGAGCAGTTAGATATGGCCGAGTCTGCTGTCCAGAGAGTTTTTGCATTTTCTAGAGCAGTTGGACACGGGCCGTGTCACTTTTCGGTGCAAGTCCATTTATTTGACATTTTTACTCGATTTAGTGCATTTTTCTTGGTCTTTTGGCTTTATAAAAAGGTGTTGGAGACCTTAAGATGTATTATTCAGATCTTGTGTGAGATATTTGGTGGAAAAACACATGATTTAGAGAGAGAAACACCAAAATATGGAGAAAAGAGAGATTTTCATCATCTTCTTTGTAATTTCATCTTGAAGAAAAATACATTTTGTGAGTGAATATAATTCCTTGTACCATTTTGTTGTGAGTTCTTGAAGGAAGATCATCAAACCTTCATCGGGAATTCGATTTCGGCATTTACAAGGGAAGTTTCTACCATGTTTTGTTTTACAATTTCCATTATTATTGTTGAAATAATCATGAGTAGATAATCATTTCATATGGGTTTTTAGATTGAGCCACACACATGTTATCGATTGTTAGTTTCTATTGATTTTCCGGGTAAAGTTTGTGATTGTTCCTCTTTTTCGTTCTTCGCATAAGAACTTTTGATTTAGATCATCAAACATATTTCATAGTTGTTATTATTATTCAAAATGAGGGTTTTTATCGGTCTTCGACATCAAACGGTCCGGTAGAAGTGATTGTAAATATTCTCGTACTTTTTCACGCAATCTTTTAATGATTTACCTCATCAAAAGTAGTTAGTTAATTGATTGTTAGTTAGGAATTCATCCCCATCAAAGGAGTGTCTCTTATTTTTGTTAAGAACCATCGTGATTTTTAGAATTACCGCCATCAAACGGATTTCTTTTAATCGTGAGCAATCGATAATTCCAAACCTTAATTCTTTATGTATCGGAACTAATAATTGATTACGTGTGTGTCGGTGATTCTAAACTCCCATATCATTCTCATAATTGTAATCTCTCAATTATCTGACCATTAATTTGGTGTTTTAACGCTTAGTTTATTTTAATTTTATGCGTTAGTAATTGTAATCCTATCAAACCAATGATGTATTTTAATTTACTTTACTTTTGTTCATTCGACTATTTACCGAACATTATCGAACTTTAAACCGTTTCCAATTCCTCGAGAGATCGACCTCGGAGTTACTTGTCGCTTCCTACAAAAGCGATTCGTACACTTGCGAGTTTATAATTTGTTCATCAGTGATATTGGTTGTTACTCCTTTGAAAGGAGGTCGTGATGTTTAGTATTGCTTGGCTTGATGTTTTGCTTATTGTTACGTGATCGTTTAAAGTGACGTGCCTCCGGGTAAGATTGATGATTCTCCGGGATCCATACTTGCTAATATGGGTCGGGCGTGACCGTAGGGTTATCCAATCCGGGTATGTCTTGCGTGGACTCCGAGGTTCGGGGATTGCTAGCCCGATGCCGGGATAACTTGTGGGGTTATTCAACCTGGGTATGTCTTACGGGGACTCCGAGGTTCGTGGCTTGTTAGCGCGATGCCGGGATAACTTATGGTTGTGGTTTGGAATGGTTCTGTGACTATTGTCACGAGGACATGTGATTTGGTATGGTTTCCTATTGGGTTATTCACTCGGGTATGTTCTGCGAGAGCATCTGAGGTTCGTGGCTTGTTAGCACAGGACGCAAATAATCCTTAGGAATATATGTTTGATGATTTGGGTCGTGGACCCAGTTTTTTATGATTCGCATCGTGGATCCTGTGTTTTGTGAAATGGGCGTGGACCCCGTGATTTGTTATCGAAACGTGTATTTTGGAAGGATGATCTTTGGGCCGTGTCCCTAAGTATTTTCGAAAGACTTGAGAATTCTTTAACACCAAATGTTTTCCAAACTCCCGAGGTCATAAAATGTTTTGTAAGAAGTATATTGGGTTTATTCCCACCTTTCTCGATTTGAACAGTTTTGATTAAATAATTCATCTCGGGAAGCGAGTTCATGATTATTATATTATTCTTGAAGTATGTTGTGTATAACTTATATTCGTATTTTATACTTGCACTAGCAAAACAGTGGAGTTTCGCTAACCCCTGAGTATTCGGGGGTGGATGTCTATATTGCGTCCTGGTACTTGCAGGTTGCTGGGGAGCAAGTCACAGGATCGATACGAAGGGTGATGGAAGACGACGATACTAATCACATGAAGACCAATTATAGAGTATTTTGGATAGTCTTGTTGGATATTTCTCCGATGTGTTATTATCACGATATAGGGGAGCGTTAATGTATTCCAGCCCCTGCGTAGGTATGAGTTCTGGGAAGGAATCTTGTATGTTGTGATAAAAGACGAAATCGGTTTAATGGTCCTTTATGAAGCCATGTCGGCATGTGAAGTGATGCATTGTTTTGTATTTTTAGCCTGGTAGATCCTCACAGAGAGGGTCCGCGGCACTGTAATATTCCCGAGTGGTTTGAAGCTGTTACAGAATATGGTATTGGAGCTTAGGTTGCAGAAACCTAGGCTGTCGGGTCGAGTTGTGTGTTGTCAGGTCTTGTCTTGTCTTGTCTTGTCAGATTTTGTCTGACTGAGTAGTGTCGCGATGCGTCGTCTGAGTTGTCTGTCGTGATTAGTATCGAAGTGCAACCATCATATTTGTGCGATCTGTGGATGTAAGTCTCCCTACTTTGTTGTGTTTCATGTTACACGAGCTTGTGTGATTCTGTGTTATTATGTGGAGTTTAAACGTGCGTCGAGAATACGTACTCCATACTTGTTTGATTCTCGTATTGTGCTGGAATGAAGAGTAGTACTGGTATGTATGTGTATATATATATATAGATATATATATATACATCTTTGTGTGAAACCGTTTTTACAGTAGTAATGTTTTGGATTGATTACTCAATGTAAGTTTATCAATGTGGTATTTTAAACTTCAAATATTTTGGGGAAGTCACGTAAATTTTATTTAAAAACATCTTTCGAGGAGGGAAAAATGTTTGATTTCGTATGATGACCTCGAGACCGAAGATTTTGAGATTTCAAACTACATATATTTATTTTCATCTTGCATTGAAAATTTTCAAAATTTGATTTTTTAATACTCAAACGAGGTCTATCAAAAGTCTACTTGAGACGTGAGTTTCGTTTTCACCTTTTCGGTTTCATGAATTTCAGTTAAAATGTATGTAGTGAGGATGTTATTATTTTGGTTATAATGCTCAGAGTTGTGATTATGGTAATGGTGTGAACGCTGAGTCGTTCGGTGTGCTCTCGTCGAGATAGTTCTCTCGACCGAGAAGTGGAGACTCAGTTTGGAACGTTATTTAAACTCTGATGGTTATTTGTGCAATGTCATAATGATGTGAACTGCTGGCGTTTGGATTCGTATGTTGTTGTTTATTTGTAACCTTCAACTTTTGGTATTATTTGATATATGTTCATGAACGTGTTGCTGGATTAGAATAGTTAGCGCATGCCAAGTGTGGGACTAGCACGCGCTAACGTGGCATGGCTAGCGCACACGAAGTTTATGTTGGAGCATGCACTAATTAGCCTGGGCAGAAGCTCGGGAATTGCATTCTGGCCGTAGGTCTAACTTTTGCGATTGTTAGGCTGACCGTTTGTGACCCTATTCTATGTGTGTTGTCTAGGGATAACAATTATTGTGTGTGACTATGTGTATTTTGAACTGTGTTTTTATCCGCTGCGTGTGTATATTTCAAAATGACTTTTTGGTATTTTTGCCAAACTGTGTCTATTTTAAAATGACCTTTCGGGTATCTCGTAAACTTGGGTTATATCTTTAACCTTTTTTCCTACTCTTTTGTCGGTACGTTTAAGGGGTGGCTTAACGTACATTTTGAAACTATTGAGTTTTGGCGTCTTCGCCTTGTAATTTCAAATGGTATTTTTATGACGGTATTTGGTATTTGGAAAATGACTTTTGGTGAGTATTTGGAAAGTATTACCGTCATCAGCCTTTTTGGCATTTTTGAACGTTTTGAAAATGGTTTTTCAACTTGGTGGGTTCCGGCGCGGGACCCGTACAGAAGGTGGTTTTGATATAATGAATGACTTTAATTTCATTGCATTTATAGTTCATATAGCAAAGATATTTTAAATGTGAATTATCGGGATAATGGCTTGTGTATTATGCTCTAGTTTGAATTAAATCATAATGTATATATGATTTAATTGTGTTTGATTGAGACGGGGATGTGTGATGTCTTTGGTATGTGTTATGATCTTTCGTGCGATAGGTTGTTGCTTGTTAGTATGCCGAGGGGTAGAGGTCGTGGTCGTAACCGTGGTGCCGATGACCACGGGGATCAGATGCGGAACCGAGGGAATGTTGCCGGGAATGATATTGATATTGGTATTGCTACTATACTGCAACAAGTAGCAACACAGATGACTCATTTGACCCAGGCGGTTTAACGCAACACTGACGCGACTCAGAACGTCGGTGTAAATCAATGGCTTAGGGAAGTAATTCATATGAATCCCCCTCGATTCGCCGGTGTTGCGGATGCGTTGGGCTGGGATGGTTGGCTTTTCCAGTTGGGAAAGATATTCGAGGCTGTCGATTGTCCTGAAGAGCGGAAGGTACCTATCGCTTAGTACCTTCTTGACAAAGATGGCGCTAATTGGTGGGAAGATGTTAAACCTCATGATCGTGATGTCACGTGGGCGGATTTCCAGGCATTTATAGAAGCTGAGTTCTGTCCAAAACCAATTAGAGAGCAGAGGATTCGTTAATTTTATTTGGCAAAACTACAGGATATATCGGTGTCGCAGGCTATCATCGACTATAGCAAACAACTCAGTTATGTGCGAGATCAGGATCCTTCACTTTGACAGACAGATGAAGCCGGAGATTCGCTTGTATATGTCGGGATTCGCTTGCACTTCGTTGAGGGACTATCAAGATCGAGCCTTAGCCCGTGAACTAGCTTCATTATCGTCGGAGCGTGTGCCCGACTCAAAGAAGCAGAGGAAGTCCGATGACCGTGTGGACAGTGCAAGAGTTGGTGTTTCTAGTTTGCAACGTAGTAGCCTTTCCGCTGTGAAGCTCCATCGCTCGATGCGTGGGACTAAGAGTTCCAAGTCGTCTGCTTTGACTCCTGGTAAGGCCAGGAGGTGTTTTAACTGCAATGTGTCGGGACATGTTCGTGCACATTGTCCTTCTCCGCCAGTAACGTGTTACAAGTGCGGGCTCGAGAGGCACCGGGTTCAGTTTTGCGAGTTGGTCACCGCCTTCTGAGACACGGACCTGAGCACGGATATCAGGACCGTCTCCGAGGAGTCCCTGAGGGGCGTGGTCTATCAGTTGTATGTTATGTTATTTCCTTACTTTGTGTTTCGAATTTCGGAGATTAACTTCTTTTATTCGAAGTGGATCGGATCTTGAACTTCTGTATTTTCGAATCTGTCGGCCCGTTTATGTTCGTTGACATTTCTAAACTTGTCGTGTCCCTTGCTTTTGTTGATCGAACGAGTGTGGTATTGTTTCGGAATAATTCGTTTGTCGTTGTGCCTTTTCAATTGCTATTCCATCTCTTGTGGATCTTATGTGAATGCACATCTTATTATTTTCACTGGATTATATATTGTCTCGAGTCGAGATGTGAACTTTGGGATTGTTTTTTGAATTTTATTATTCGTCGTGATTCGAACATGATTGTTCGATTGTTGTTGTCTCGATCGTTGTGGTTCGATCGTTTGATTGTTCGGTCCTTGTTGATCTCGTTTCGTGATTGTTGAGCGTTCAGACTCCTTCGTAATTTCCCTAAGTTTGGGAAATTAGTCTCGTTTTTGATCTTTCAACCCTTGGGCTGTGGAATTCCGTATTGTTCAGCGATTAACTCGCGTTTTGATTTATGTACTGTTGGGTTGGTCAATCGTATTTATTTTCATTCGTTGTGTTTTGTTATTGTTCGGGTCTAGCGATTTGGATGGTAGCAGCTGCGTGTTGCATGTGAGTCGTCGCGGGTTGTCGGCAACGGATATCGTGTGTTGTTTGAGTTTGTTTTGCGTTGTTCGTTCTATGTTTCAAGTTTCGAGGACGAAACTTCTTTTAAGAGAGGTAGAATGTAATACCCGAGATTTTCATTCCGATTTCGTTGAATTTTCTTTGGTCGAACGGACTGTTGTCGTCCATGTATTTGGAATCGAATGCTTGTATTGTGATACGTTGAGTTTCGTAGTCTGTTCGTTATTGTTTTGGATCATAGCCGGTGCGTTCACGTGATCGAGACGTCGTCGAGTATCGAGCCGGATGGTCGGGTGTGGGCTGGAGCGAGTTACGGCCGTAAGGCCTGGCCGATTACGGTCGTAAGGCTTCCAGACATTTGGGCCTGGGATACTCGATTACGGCCGTAAGGTCTATCCGGTTACGGCCGTAAGGCTTGTTACGGCTGCTAGGCGCTGGCCGGTTACGGCCGTAAGGATTCGGCAGATTTCGACCAGTGGACTGGGATGCTCGGTTACGGCCTTAAAGCTATGCCGATTACAGTCGTAAGGGTGATCGTTGCGTACGCTAAGTGTTTGGCCATTACGTACGCTAACGCGCGTTGACCGAGTTACGGCCGTAAGGCACTGTCTTTTACAGCCATAACCCTGTCAGCTATTTATAGGCCTAGCTCGGCCAGCCCTGAACCCACTTCCGTTTTTTTCCATCTTTTGCGGCGGTTGGCGACATGAGAGACGAGGAGGTGAGCCCTTGGTCATTTCCACTCAATTTCAAGGCGTTTTGGAAGATTCTTGTTGATTATATCAACATCTAATCCGTGTTCTTCGTCGAATCAAGGTATTTCCTTACTTAGAACCTTGATTGTATGATTTTTGGGGGTTTCTTCGTGATTCATCGATTTTATCCGAGATTAATGAATTGGTTATGGTATTCTTGTTGTCTTGGCCATGATCTTCGGATTTTGTAACTCGTTTATCGATTTTTACCACCTGGAACCTTAATTTTCGATTTCCTTGAAGAACCCTCGAATCCTTGTTGTTTTTCGGGTTGATTCGGATGCCGTTTAGCGTTATTGATTCGTAGTGATATTGTTTTCGTAGTTTCCGTGGAGTTGTCGGGTTTTTGGTCAATCTTGGAAGGTCGGAGGCTACCCGGCCGTGTCCGTTCATCGTTTCATTGCTCGCGGTATCGAGGCAAGTATCTTGCTCATACGTTTCATGTTTCGTAAGAATAATTGTTGGTAAATATTTTATGTAAAATCCGGATGTTTAATGAATGTTAAAAAGGATTGGTATGTTCTCGATAAATGTTATCTTTCAACGATAAATCATATGCTTCTTGAATAGGTGTGTTTTAGTATATGTGTGTTAGTTTTGATTGTTGAAAGATGTTATGATTGCATTTAGCGAATATATTAAACCGTAATCATTTATCGAGGATTATGTGTTGTTATGTGTGCTTGTTCGGCGAATATGTGACGATTTATATTGGTTGTTACTCCTTTTAAAGGAGGTCGTGATGTTTAGTGTTGCTTGGCTTGATATTTTGCTTATTGTTACGTGATCGTTGAAAGTGACATGCCTCCGGGTAAGATTGATGAATCTCCGGGATCCATACTTGCTAGTATGGGTCGGGTGTGACCGTAGGGTTATCCAATCCGGATATGTCTTGCGGGGACTCCGAGGTTTGGGGGTTGCTAGCCCGATGCCAGGATAACTTGTGGGGTTATCTAATCCGGGTATGTCTTACGGGGACTCCGAGGTTCTTGGCTTGTTAGCGTGATGCCGGGATAACTTGTGGGGTTATCCAATCCGGGTATGTCTTACGGGGACTCCGAGGTTTGTGGCTTGTTAGCGCGATGCTGGGATAACTTATGGTTGTGGTTTGGAATGGTTCTGTGACTATTGTCACGAGGACATGTGATTTGGTATGGATTCCTATTGGGTTATTCACTTGGGTATATTCTGCGGGAGCATCTGAGGTTCGTGGCTTGTTAGCACGGGACACGAATAATCCTTAGGAATATGTGTTTGATGATTTGGGTCGTGGACCCGGTGTTTTATGATTCAGGTCGTGGACCCTGTGTTTTGTGAAATGGGTCGTGGACCCCGTGATTTGTTATCAGAACGTGTATTTTGGAAGGATGATCTTTGGGCCGTGTCCCTAAGTATTTTCGAAAGACTTGAGAATTCTTTAACACCAAATGTTTTCCAAACTCCCGAGGTCGTAAAATGTTTTGTAAGAAGTATATTGGGTTTATTCCCACCTTTCTTGATTTGAACAGTTTTAATTAAATAATTCATCCGAGGAAGCGAGTTCATGATTATTATATTATTCTTGGAGTATGTTGTGTATGGCTTGTATTCGTATTTTATACTTACACTAGCAAAACAGTGGAGTTTTGCTAACCCCCGAGTATTCGGGGGGGTGGATGTCTGTATTGCGTCCAAGTACTTGCAGGTTGCTGGGGAGCGAGTAACATGATCGATACGAAGGGTGATGGAAGACGACGATACTAATCACATGAAGACCAATTGTAGAGTATTTTGGATAGTCTTGTTGGATATTTCTCCGATGTGTTATTATCACGATATAGGGGAGCGTTAATGTATTCCAGCCCCTGCATGGGTATGAGTTCTGGGAAGGAATCTTGTATGTTGTGATAAAAGACCAAACCGGTTTAATGGTCCTTTACGAAGCCATGTCGGCATGTGAAGTGATGCATTGTTTTGTATTTTTAGCCTGGTAGATCCTCACGGAGAGGTTCTGCAGCGCTGTAATATTCCCGAGTGGTTTGGGGGTGTTACAGTGCCGAGGCGAGCTCGATCTTATTAGTACCGTGGGAGCCGGTCATTCATAGTGCCGAGGCGAGCTCAGTTTTATTAGTGCCGGGGGAGCCGGTCATTTATAGTGCCGAGGCGAGCTCGGTCTTTACGAGTCGTGAGCCAATCCAAGTTTTATTGATAATACTTCTTCAGATACATGCCATTCCAAGGATAAGTAGTTTTTTGGCCGCTCAGATACTCCAGTCGGTAGGCCCTATTATGGAGTACCTCGCTGATCTTGTACGGTCCCTCCTATTTTGGTCTAGGTGGTCCTGGTCCCAATACTCATTTTAGGACCAGGTCTCCGACGTGGAAGCCCCTCGGGCAGACCTTTGTGTTGTAGTAATGCTCGCACCTTCTTTTATAAATAGCGTTTTGCATTTCTGCCAGGGGCCGTTTTTCTGCGATAAAGTCCAAGTTCACTTGGAGGGCCAAGTCGTTATTTTGTTCCTCGAAATAGACCACTCGATAGGTAGGTGCTCCGATCTCGACTGGGACGACTGCATCAGTGTCGAAAGCCAAGGAGAAGGGTGCTTCTCTGGTGGCGGACCAATTTGTTGTCCTATAAGTCCACATGGCTCCAGGAAGTTCTTCCGGCCACGAACCCTTAAGTTCTTCGAGGCGTGTCTTGAGGTGTTGCTTTTTGATCTTGTTGACCGCCTCGACTTGCCCATTGGATTGGGGGTAGTATTGTAACACCCCAAAGATACTCAGGGTATATTACAGCGTCGTGGACCCCTACACGGGACCCACCAGGCTAAATAAGAAATACCACTCGTCTAACCATCTCGGTTAGCGAGAAAACACACATCCTTACGACGAAAATTAAATATAACACCCGGAGTAACCGGCAAAACAGACATCACCGACAATCATAATAACATTTAATGCTACAAACCAAAATCCAAGTGAAAATGCCTAAGTACTCACGAGTACTATCTATACGTTCACAAGTTTGAAAACAACCACATCAAAACGGACAATGGAATAAGGGGACTCATTTGCACACGTCAGCAACCCTGACCAGCATCCTCGTACTGCCCCAGTGCCCGCTCGTCCGGTTGAACATAACTTGAAATTCATAACAAGAATTTCCACAGAATGGGTCCCCAAAGGGGTTAGCAATTACGCTAGTACAAGTAATCAAGGCAAACCATTTGCTTACACATTTCACAGTACATGCATCAAGTCATTTCAAAAACCAAAACAGACATGTCTTTTTCCGGAAAACAAACAGTCAAATAATAAATTTACCTAGGACCGGGGTGAAGCCACTGGTCCCATTCGAGGCCTCTAAGGACCCTCCCGAACTTGCCATAATCAGAAAACAAATCACGCACACGCATCGCCTAGGATCGGGGTGAAGCCACTGGTCCCATTCGAGGCCTCTAAGGATCCTCCCGAACTGGCTAGCGAACAAGCTCGTGAATTCATAATGAAGTCACGGATTCCCCCGAGGCCTCGTTAGACCCTCCCGGAGTGAGCAAAGAGGGCTATCGAACGGTTCGGTTCCGGTTAACCGGACCGAAATTTTTGGTTAACCGGAACCATAAATGTCCTAAAATAAGAACCGAAAACCAGACCATATAAATATTTGGTTAACTGGAACCGGACCGAATATTTTCGATTCCGGTTCGGTTAACCACAAAAATCGTTTTTTTTTTATTTCAATTTAATAAAATTAAAATAATATAATATAATAATAAAATATAAAAATATTAATTTCACAAAAAAAAAAAATCTGCTTCCAGTTTGGTTTTATAATATATTTATTAAATATTATTTTTATTTTATAATTATATAATATAATTACAAAATATAATTTCATAAAAACAGTCTAATTTCTAATTTTAATTTACAAAAATAAAACTAATATAATATATTTGTATAATAAAAAATAATATTTAATAAATATATTTTATAAAATCGGTTTTCGGTTCGGAACCGAACGGTTATCGTTTAGACCGAAAACCGAACAAATGATACACTATGGAACTGAAAACCGGGTCAAGAACCGAAATTGCGGTTCTCGATTAACCGGAACCGTGCGGTTTCGGTTCGGTTCTGGTTCTAACGGAGAACCGGGAACCATTTAGACAGCCCTAAGCAAAACACAAATATTATACATCACCATTTCATGTTAAGCATAAAGGTTTCCAAGAATACTTGTCTTGAGTAATTAACGACGAAACGGACGGAATGGAGAACAACCACGATCGCTAGGAACCGACAAACCCAAACCTAATGATTCGAAGAATACAATCACAACCATTTCTAAATAATTATGGAAATAAAATACACCCGGAAACCCACCTACGATTCATGTATATTCGTACAAAACAACAACGAGGGCGGAACGCAACCGAACCCTCTCGATTTCACAAATACCACGAAATATACCATTAATCCGTAGGAAAAACATGAATACCACTAATATTAATCACTTACATCATGGATTAATCAATAACACGGAATGAATCGGACATTAAATCGAAAATCCCCAAATTCCCCAAAAAATGAGGTTCTAAGAGTTCACCTCGGATCGGAGACGAAGAACACGCGTATATGTTGTTAATACACACCAAAAACTCAAGAAATATGATGGCTTGAAGTCACAAGGCTTCAAATCGCCTGGGAGTCGCTCAGAAGTCGCCTGGGATCGGAGGGGAAGAAGGAGAAATAAAAATGGCCGAAATCGATCAACTTCTGGGTATATAAACCCAGGCCACGTTACGTACGTTAGCCATGGACAGCTAACGTACGTTAGCAACTTAAAGTACGTAAGCCTTCCAGACTTACATACGTAATGATTTGGTAGAACCTACTGCCCAAAAACACAAGGGTCATTACGTACGTTATGAGCTGGCCCTTACGTACGTAACACCTTACGCTAACGCATGCAACAACAAGCTCGTAGCGTACGCAAGGGCTCGCAGAGACTACTGCCCGATTTCCTGAACACCATTACATATGCAACAACAACGAAGTTACGTACGCTATACATAACACATAATGTACGTTAGTGCGGACCGTAACGTACGTTACGTCCTCCCAAAACAGGACTGACAAACAGGCAAGAGGTGAACCGGAAATCAAAACGCGTCGATGAACAAAACATGAGGATACGAACACATAGAGTTCGAGACGACGAACCTAAATGTTGAAAGAAAATATATTTCCAACTACCCGAAGGTTCGGAAAACAACAACAAACGTAATTACCCCATAACTTTGGTAAATTACAAAACGGCCCAAAACATCCGAAATGCACGATACATGATCAAAACGCTAAACGAAATCTCAACATGCATAATAACATAAGATGGATTTGCATCAACCCCGAAACGGAGGTTCCGATCAACGATTACGAGAATCAAACCAAATAGCGACGGAAATGACATTAAACGCGGAATTGACTAAAACAGGTCCGAAACACGCTCGGATAACAAAAAGTCTAGTATTAAATATTCTCGAAATATCAATACAGTTACAAGCGAGTCACTAAAAACGAAAAATACACCAAAACGAAAATTCCCGAAAAAATAAAAATGCGGATATTACATTGTACCCCTCTAAAAATAAGTTTCGTCCTGAAACTTAAGAAACAAACCACTCGGGTACCTAGCACGCATGCTACCCTCAGTCTCCCAAGTTGCCTCCTCGATACCATACCTCGACAACTGCACCTTGACCAAAGGAATGGTCTTATGCCTTAGTCGTTTCTCACGGTGCTCCAAAATCTTCAAGAGACGCTCCTCGAAGGTAATATCCTCAGCAATATCGATCTCACCATAGTCGATGACATGACTAGGATCTGGAACATATTTCCTCAGTTGGGAAACCTGGAAGACGCTATGGACATGGCTCAAAGCTGGAGGCAACGCCAAACGATATGCCAACTCACCGACCCTTTCAAGAATCTCAAAGGGCCCAATAAACCTCGGACTCAACTTTTCCTTCTTCCCGAAGTGGAACACTCCCTTCGTCAGCGACACGTTTAGCAAAACGTGGTCTCCCACCTTGATTCCAAATACCGACGATGAACATCGGCATAGGATTTTTGTCGACTTTGAGCAGTCAACATCCTTTCCCAAATCAATTCCACCTTCTTTCTCATCTCTAAGGCGATATCAGGTTCGGTCCCGACTAAATATGATGCCTCGTTCTAACAAATTAGCGATCGACATCGCCGTCCATAAAGTGCCTCATATAGTTCCATCTTAATCGATGCGTGCCAACTATTGTTGTACGTGATCTCGATCAACGGCAAATGCTCCTCCCAATCACTACTCCAATCGAGAGCACATGCACGCAACATATCCTCAAATGTCTGGATAGTGCGTTCCGAATGCCCATCCGTCTGAGGATGAAAGGAAGTACTCGGACGCAACCGAGTACCAAACGCCTTATGTACTGCCTGCCAAAAATGCGATACAAAACGGTCATCACGATCCGAAACAAGAGACTTCGGAGTACCGTGAAGTCTCACAATCTGTGCAATAAATACATGAGCTAGCTTTTCCGGACCCTAAGTATCCTTTATGCTCAGGAAATATGCCGACTTGGTCAGACGATCCACAATCACCCAAACCATATTCATACCAGACTTCGATCTCGGCAAGCTCGTGACGAAGTCCATCCAAATATTTTCCCATTTCCATTCAGGAATGGGAAGCGACTGCAACAACCTGGTCGGTCCTGATGCATGATTTTGACCTGCTGACAAGTCAAACATCTCGCTACAAACCGTGCGACTTCCTCCTTCATGTCGTTCCACCAAAATTTCCTCTTTAGGTCCTTGTACATCTTACTCGAACCAGGATGAACCGAGTAAAGCGTAGCATGGGTCTCACGCAAAATACTCTGCCTCAATTCCAAGTCGTTCGGTACACAAAGCCGACTCTGGAATCTCAACACACCATCCACGTGAATCACAAATCCAGGAGACCTCCCCTTAAGAACGTTCTCTCGGATCTGAGTAATCATCGGATCCTCCAACTGCTTTAGTTTAATTTCATCGATCAGCGACGACGAAATCTCCAAAGCGCAAAGTTGCCCGACAGCTCCTGGAAACAAAATCTCAACACTCAATTCGATCAAATCCCGTTGAAGCTCAGATTGAGACGTAAGTATCTCAAGCATCCACAACGCAACTGGTTTCCGACTCAAGGCGTCTGCCACGACGTTCGCCTTGCCCGGATGATAAAGGATTTCGAGGTCATGATCCTTAATCAACTCCAACCACCTCCTCTGACTCATATTCAACTCCCGCTGAGTAAATATGTACTTCAAACTTTTATGATCGGTAAAAATCTGACATGCAGAGCCAAAAAGACAGTGACGCCAAATCTTGAGCGCAAAAACAACTGCCGCTAGCTCCAAATCATGAGTAGGGTAGTTGAGCTCATACGGCCTCAACTGTCTCGACGCATATGCGATAGTCTTGTTGTGCTGCATCAAAACATACCCAAGACCCTGACCCGAAGCATCGCTATTAATGGAAAAACCCTTGTTGCCACACGGCAACGCTAAAATCGGGGCTGAAGACAAATTCCTCTTCAGATCCTCAAAACTCGACTGCCTTTCGTCATTCCAGATGAAGTTCTCGGATTTATGGAGTAACTGTGTAAGTGGCCAATCCAGTTTCGAAAACCCCTCGACGAACCTACGATAGTAGCCAGCCAAACCTAAGAAACTACGGACCTCCTTCACATTCTTAGGTAGTGCCCAATCCAGCACTGCCTCAATCTTCTGTGGATCCACACGGACCCCCTTGGCTGAAATCACGTGACCCAGAAACATCACTTCCTTCAGACAGAACTCACATTTCTAGAACTTCGCATAGAGTCGCTCGGTCCTAAAAATGTCTAACACCACACGCAGATGATGCGCGTGCTCCTCCTCATTCTTCGAGTAGATAAGTATGTCATCAATGAAGACAACGACACACTTATCCAAGTACTCGATGAAAACCTTGTTCATCAACTACATGAACACTGCCGGCGTGTTAGTTAGCCCGAAGGACATAACCACAAACTCATAATGTCCGTATCTCGTCCGAAAAGCTGTTTTCGGGATATCGAACTCCTTCACCCGAAGCTGGTAGTACCCCGATCTCAAGTCGATCTTCGAGAATACCGCAACTCCCTACAACTTATCAAACAAGTCATCAATCCTCGGCAAGGGATACTTGTTCTTGATGGTGACTTTGTTTAGTTCGCGATAGTCGATACATAAATGAGTGAACCATCCTTCTTCCGCACAAACAAGACCGGTGCGCCCCAAGGCGAAGTGCTCGGTCAAACATACCCCGACTCAAGAAGCTCACTCAACTGCTTCTTCAACTACGCCATCTCTGAAGGTGCCATGCGGTACGGCGCCTTCGAAATCGGAGCTGCACGCGGCTCTAACTCGATAGCGAACTCAACCTCACGGTCCGGTGGCAACCCCGATAACTCATCAGGAAAGACATCAGGGAACTCACTAACGACTGGAATCGATGAAAACTCGACTCCATCATCCTTCGCCTTCAGGGCGTAACACCAATAACCAGTACATACCTTCCGCAGGAGTCTCATCGCCTTCAAGGCTTTAATTACGAACTTCTAGTTTCCCCTCTTTCGCCCCGCGAAAGAGTCTACGGTGCCATCCTCGGCTAACATGGTGATGATCCTCGTGCGGTAGGTCATGATCGCACCATGCTGCTCGAGCTAATCATCCCCAAGAATCAAATCCTCACCCTCAATATTCACAACAATAAGATTAGAGAGCCAAGCCTTCTCACAAATAACCACATAACAGTCCCGGACCTCTCGATCACCAACGATTCTATCGCCGCTAGGAAGTTTAACGATGAAAGGCTCACAATACGACAAGCAATCAAGACTCAAATGGCGCACACGCTCCAGAGAGATGAATGAATGTATAGCACTAGAATTAAAAAGCACACTGACAGGATGAGAATGAATATGAACGGTACCTGTAGCCATGGTAGCCGCTGGATCATCGGCCCTCCTCATCTCATAAACACGCGGATGAGCGGAGCTGACACTGGAAGCTCCCCCTCTAGCGGGCTGACCCCGACCTCTCCCTCGGCTGGCACTCGGCGGAGACTGTGGAGCAAACGACCCATGGTTCACACTCGGATCCTTAGGCACTGGAAAAGAAGCCTGGGCACCAAAAGTCTGCCCTGAACGCTAACAAAAAGAAGTCTTGAGGCCGGACTGACCACAAGTATGACAAGTCAACGGTGGACGAGGACACTCCCGGTTCCTATGGACTGGCTTACCACAGTTATAACATCTGACATCACGAGTGGAGGCACTGCGGTACCCCGAAAGCCCCCAAAAAAACGAGCTGAACCGCCCGCAGGAAAATTAGCAGACTGCGACTTCTGCTGAACTCCGCCCTTTTGACCCGAAAAGCTACCGACGGATTTCTGTTTCTTACTTTCTCGAGCCGCCTCACTGTCCGTCAAGTACATATCATAAGCAAGAGCTCTACTCTGATAGTCCTTTAGGGTGGTGCAGGCGAGCCCAGACATGTAATCACGAATCTTCGGTTTCATCCGTCTATAAAAGTGGCAAATCTTGTTATCCTCCTCCTTAACCTGGGCCTTCACATAGCCCAATTCTCGGTTGAAATCCGCAATGGCCTGAGAAACCGGAATATCTCGAGGCTGAGCATCATAAAAAGCATGGACTCGGGCCTGACGAACCGGCCACGGACAGTATTCAGCTTCCATAAGGTCTCTGAACTCGGCCCATAAAGCAACATGATCCCGAGGCTCAACGGCTTCCCACCAATCATCAGCCTTCCCAGTGAGAAAATACTGGGTGTTAGGGACCTTGCGATCCTCACGGCAGTTGGTGACAACAAAGATCTTAGACATCTCCTTGATCCACCCCTCCCAGCCAATCGGGTCTGATGCCCCAGAAAACTGAGAAGGATGCATCTTTGTGACATCCTAAAGCCGACGATCCGCCCTGGCTCGAGCAGCATGAGCTGGAGTTGGGTTTTGAACCGCATGGGCTATCGCAACTATTTGGTTCACCATTTGTTGCATTACAGCTGCAACACCAAGGTCGGCGCCATCTTGAGTAGCAGTATGGCTCTAACGGCCATCAGTACTGTCGGCTCCAGAAGAGTGTGACGTGGCCGCCCCATTGGCTGCCCCACGTCCCCGGCCGCATCCACGACCACGACCTCGGCCTCTTCCAGCATCCATACTGGAGATAAGATGTAGCAAAAGCAACTCGATGATAAGTACACGAGAAAACCATCACAATACAAGAAACGGAACTACGATACGAGAAAGCGAAAGAATCAAGTAAGGAAAACTTACGAACACTGGGAGTACCGAGACGCTGGCGGCGTGATGACGATGTGCAAAAATAAAATACGACTAGACCCAAATAATCGACAAGCCTTGGTATCCATAAACCTAGAGCTCGGATACCATTTTCTGTAATACCCCCAAGATATTCAGGGTATATTACAGCATCGTAGACCCCTACACGGGACCCACCAGGCTAAATAAGAAATACCATTCGTCTAACCACCTCGGTTAGCGACAAAACACACATCCTCAAGACAAATTAAATAAAACACCCGGAGTAACCGGCAAAACAGACATCACCGACAATCATAAATAACATTTAAGACTATAAACCATAATCCAAGTGAAAATGCCTAGATACGCGTGAGTACTATCTATAAATTCACAATTTTGAAAACAACCACATCAAAAAGGACAATGGAATAAGGGGACTCATTTGCACATGTCAGCAACTCTGACCAGCATCCTCGTACTGCCCCAGTTCCCACTCGTCCGGCTGAACATAACCTAAAATTCATAACAAGAATATCCCCACAACGGGTCCCCAAAGGGGTTAGCAATTACGCTAGTACAAGTAATCAAGGCACACCATTCGCTTACACATTTCATAGTACATGAATCAAGTCATTTCAAAAACCAAAACCAGACATGTCTTTTTCCAAAAAACAAACAGTCAAATAATCAATTTGTCTAGGATCGGGGTGAAGCCACTGGTCCCATTCGAGGCCTCTAAGGACCCTCCTGAACTGGCCATAATCAGAAAACAAATCACGCACAGGCATCGTCTAGGACCGGGGTGAAGCCACTGGTCCCATTCGAGGTCTCGAAGGACCCTCCCGAACTGGCTAGCGAACTTGTGAATACGAAGTGAAGTCACGGATTCCCCGAGGCCTCGTCAGACCCTCCCAGAGTGAGAAAAACACACATATTGTACATCACCATTTCATGTTAAGCATAAAGGTTTCCAAGAATACTTGCCTTGAGTAATTAACGACGAAACAGACGGAACGGAGAACAACCACGATTGCTAGGAACTGACAAACCCGAACCTAACGATTCAAAGAATACAATCACAACCATTTCTAAACAATTACGGAAATGGAATACACCCAGAAACCCACCTACGATTCATGTATATTCGTACAAAACAACAATGAGGGTGGATCGCAACCGAACCCTCTCGATTTCACAAATGACACGAAATATACCATGAATCCGTAGGGAACATGAATACCACTAAGATTAATCACATACATCATGGATTAATCAATAGCACAGAACGAATCGGACATTAAATTGAAAATCCCCAAATTCCCCAAAAAATGAGGTTCTAAGAGTCCACCTCGGATCGGAGGCGAACAACACGCGTAGATGTTGTTAATACACACCAAAAACTCAAGAAAGATGATGGTTTGAAGTAACAAGGCTTCAAATCGCCTGGGAGTCGCTCAGAAGTCGCCTGGGATCGGAGGGGAAGAAGGAGAAATGAAAATGGCCGAAATCGGTCAACTCCTGGGTATATAAACCCAGGCCACGTTACGTACATTAGCCCTGGACAGCTAATGTACGCTAGCAACTTAACGTACGTAAGCCTTCCAGACTTACGTACGTAATGCATTGGCAGAACCAACTGCCGAAAAACACAAGGGTCGTTACGTACGTTATGAGTTGGCAATTACGTACGTAACACCTTACGCTAACGCACGCAACAACAAGCTCGTAGCGTACGCAAGGGCTAGCAGAGCCTACTGCCCGATTTCCTGAACACCATTACGTACGCAACAACAACGAAGTTACGTACGCTATACATAACACATAACGTATGTTATGTGTAGAACGTAACGTACGTTATGTCCTCCCAAAACAGGACTTACAAACAGGCAAGAGGTGAACCGGAAATCAAAATGCGTCGATGAACAAAACATGAGGATACAAACACATAGGGTCCGGAAGGCAAACCTAAGTGTTGAAAGAAAACATATTTCCGACTACCCGAAGGTTCGGAAAACAACAACAAACGTAATTACCCCATAACTTTGGGAAATTACAAAACGGCCCAAAACATTCGAAATGCACGATACATGATCGAAATGCCAAACGAAAGCTCACAACATGCAAAATAATATAAGATGGATTTGCGGCAACCCCAAAACGGCATTCTCGATCAACGATTACGAGAATCGGACCAAATAGTGACGAAAATGATATTAAACACGGAATTGAGTAAAACAGGTCCGAAACACGCTCGGGTAACAAAAAGTCCAGTATTAAATATTCACAAAATATCAATACGGTTACAAGAGAGTCACTAAAAATGAAAAATACGCCAAAATAAAAAAATCCCAGAAAAAAATGCGGATAATAGAAGTATGGTGTGGATAAGTTATTCCGTATGCGGTGGCCATTGCAAAATGCCCGAAATTTTTTGTTATCAAATAGTTTGTCATTATCAATGACGATGGATCGAGGAATCCCAAAATGGAAGATAGGGGATTTCCAGATGCAATCGACTATTTTCTGCTCGGTTGTCCGTGCCATGGGTTCGGCCTCTGCCCATTTTATGAAATAATTGACTGCGGCTATGGCATACTGTACAACTCCCCGCCCTTTAGGCAGAGGGCCAATCATGTCAATTCCCCGTTTAGCGAATGGCCACGGGCAATAAACGGAAGTGAGAGTTTTCGGTGGTGATCCGATTTGGGGAGCTGATTAGTGCATAATTGATCTAAAAATTCATATATAAAATATCCCTTTTTTCTGGAATAATCATATTAATTTGTGATAAAAAATAAGTGTTTTAAAGATATGTCAAAACATGAGCTAACAATATTTATCTTACAGATTACTGACATGAAACATCAAAAAGTACGAAAAGAAAATTCCAATCCAAAATCAGAAATTTTTCAAGGACAAAGTCTACAAAAAAACTATGAAACACGGCGCAAAATAGGGTTGTTTCTCTCAGTCGTTTCTCACACGGCCCAAACTAGGCCGTGTCTTGTGTCGTTTCTCACACGGCGGGCATTTTGCGTCGGGTCCTTGCGTGTGTTCTGGATAGACCGAGTCACCCTACAAACGGCAATACACCACGGCACAAATTGGGCCGCTTTTCAGCGCCATTTTCAAGCAAATCCTTTACTGAATATTTCACTTTTGACCATCTTGTGAGCTCAACAACCATGTATTTTATTTGGAAGTTAATGATCTGAAAATCAAGACATGCATGGAAGATCAAGTGTGAATCAAATACCAAAAAAAAATCAAGATACTACAACACATCTTTTGAATTAAATAATCCATAGTATTCTTAAAAATCACCTATAAAAGGATACCTTCATCAATGAAAAAAAACACTCCTCTTTTTGCCAAGAAATACCCTTTCTTTAGCAAGATATCTCTCCCTAGAAAAGGAACTCTCTACTATAGTTTTGTATCCATTTTATTTTTGATAGTTTGAAGTTGTTCAATTATTTGATTTGTAATGAAAAGTGCTTGATCAATAAGTACTTAGTATCTTACTTCCATATTTCATAGTTTGTAACTTTTGGAACCAAGTTCGAAGTTGTATTTCAGAGATTGTTTCTTGCACGTTGATACATCATATTCAAGTAAGTTTTCATCTATTGTCACTAAGTTCTAAGTATTAAAAGTTTTTAAACATTATGTATATTAATCAATTCTATTTTAATTATAGTATGTGTGAATCGATGAATAGCTAATATTTCTTCCAAGGGGAAGGGGGATTTCTATTAGGTTATATATATAAAGTATTTGATCGATTTATACTATCTCGATTAAAACGGATTACTTGGTTTAAATAGTGATTGAACATATTCTATTTCTACTAATAAAACCTTCTTGATTAACTGTCAAGTGAATTGGAAATATATCTTTTCAATCATCAAGTGGTTATATTGTTAACAACATTTTAAGGTCACGAAAGTGATTAAGAAGCTTTTGAATATGAAAGTTATGAGGTGAAAAGTTGATTACTCGATAAACACTCATTTTTCTTTTATATTCGTGTAAATCAATTCATATACTCTATTAAAAATCTAATTTAATGAACCCATAATCCCCTATATTTTATTAGATCAAGTTCCAACTCATTCTAGTTCTATTTATTATTTTTACTAGTATAAAAATAGTCTAGCTAAAAATAGTCTTATTAAAAATAGTCTTATTAAAAATAGTCTAGTTAAAAGTAGTCTAGTTTAAAAAGAGTGCATTTAATTTAGTTAACATAAATATCCAAAAATATGTTTTAGAATGCTTTAGTATTTATTTCTCGAAACCTAAACAAAATATTATATGAAGACCTATTAAGTAATCCTCAAGAGAAAAGACCTTGGTAGAACTTACCACAACTACTTCTACCTCGTATATATTTGCGAGCGACTCAAAAACTTTTTTTTAGGATAAGTTTTGACCGATCAGGGGCAAAGATTTGGCACCGGAAGCATTTTCAAACGAGCGCTATGACGTCCTTTTTTAGACTTGCACGGTAATATCCTTGTCGGATCAGTTTAAAGGTGAGCGTTTGGCCTCCCGAGTGGTTGCCACATATGCCGTCATGCACTTCTCTTAAGGCGTAGTCCGACTTTGACCCGGATAGGCACCTCAGTAGTGGGACCGCGTAGCCTCGTTTTTATAAGGTGTCCTCCATGATGGTAAATCGAATGGATTGAGTTCGAATTGTTCGATCTTGGGCTCGGTCTTCGGGTAATATGCCGTTTTTGAGATACTGAATTATGGGGTGCATCCATCCTTGTGGTTCCGTCTGATTGGTTGTTTGGACTTCTGCCATTTCCAAGGCTGAAGAGGCATGATATCCGATGCTGACTTCCTCCATGTGTTCTGCTTCTGTGCTGGATGCTAGTCTCGTCAAAGAGTCGGCTTGGACATTTTCTTATCGAGGAACATATTGTATGGTGTCTTGAAAATTCTGTAACTGGATTTGGGCTAAGTGAAGATATTTGATCAGTTTGGGTTCTTTAGCCTCATACTCTCCATTGATCTGTTTGACTACCAACTGAGAATCATTCAAAATGGTGATGTGGGTGAGGCCCAAAAAAGTAGCCATCTATAGTCCGACCATAAGGGCTTCGTATTCGGCCTCGTTGTTAGCGGCCACGAAGCCTAGGCAGATAGCCGAGTAGAATAACCATTGATCGGGACTGACCAGCACTACTCCTGCATCCGCTCGATCGGCGGTAGACGATCCGTCCATGTAGAGCGACCATATCTCATGTTGGTCATCCTCCAGGGTGATTGTTGGGGTAAATTCCGCAATGAAGTCCGCGAGGACCTAGACTTTGGTGGCCGTCCGCGGTTCAAAGATTATATTGAATTGTCCGAGTTCGACAGTCTACTTGACCATCCGGTCGAAAACGTCGGGTTAGTGTAAGATTTGTTTCAGGGGATAGCTTGTTAAGACGACTATCTGATGTTCGAGAAAGTAAGGCCTTGGTTTACGGGACGATATTATAAGAGCATAAGCGAGTTTTTCCATGGGAGTGTATCTGAGCTCGGCGTTGTGAAGAGCTTAGCTGACATAGTAGACGGGGTGTTGTATTGATCCCTCCGCTCGAATGAGGGCGGCGCTAATAGCGGAGTTGGATACAGCAAGGTACAAGTGCTCTTCGTGGTTCGGCTGTTGCAATATTGGTAATTCGTTCAAGACTTTCTTGATTGCTTCCAGAGCCTTGTGGCACTGATTAGTCCATTGGAAATCCTTGCTCTTTTTTATTGCCTCGAAGAATAATTTGCACTTGTCCGTCGATCGAGAAATAAAATGACTCAACACGGCTAATCGTCATGTGAGGCTCTGAACCTTTTTGACCGAATTTGGGGGACAAGTTCGGTCACTGCTTGCATTTTATCGGGATTAGCTTAATTCCTATTTGGCTTACCATGTAGCCGAGGAATTTTCCTGAGCCTACCCCAGAACATTTCTTTGGGTTCAACATCATCTTGTACTCGCACAAAATCGCAAACATTTTATTTAGATTATTTACATGATCAGCTGAATGTAAAGATTTTACAAGCATATCATCTATGTATATACTTCCATCATATGACCTATCAAATTACAGAACATTTTGTTTACCATACGTTGATAGGTTGCGCCGGCATTCTTGAGTCCGAAGGGCATTACATGGTAGTTGTATAGGCTATGGGCCGAGTAGAATGAGGTGTTCTCCTCATCAGCAGGATGCATCCTAATCTAGTTGTACCTGGAGTATGCATCCATAAAACTTATTAGCTCGTGGCCAGCCGTCGCGTCAACCATGTAATCGATGTGGGACAGGGATAGCTATCTTTCGGGCAGGCCTTATTCAGATTAGAGAAGTCAATGCGAAGCCGCCACAGCCCGTTCGGCTTCTTAACCAGGATTGGGTTAGCCGCCTAGGTCGGATATTGTAATATCTGCATTTTTTCTTTTTTTGGTATTTTTCATTTTGGTGTATTTTTCATTTCTAGTGACTCTCTAGTAACCGTATTGATATTTCAAAGATATTTAATATTGAACTTTTTGTCATCCGAGCTTGTTTCAGACTTGTTTTACCCAATTCCGCATTTATTGTCATTCCTATCACTATTTGATTCGATTCTCGTAATCGTTGTTCAAAACCACCGTTTCGGGATTGCTGTAAATCCGTCTTATGTTATTATGGATGTCGTGAGCTTTTGTTTGATGCTTCAATCATGTATCGTGTATTTCAGATGTTTGGGCCGTTTTATAATTTCCCAAAGTTATGAGGTAGTTATGTTTGTCGTTGTTTTTTGAACCTTCGGGTAGTCGGGAACATATTTTCTTTTAGTGTTTAAGTTTGTCGTCTCAAACTCTTTGTAAGCATGTTTTTGCTTCGTGTTTTTATCGTCTTGTGTTTTCATCACACCCTTACTCGTCAGACTGCCCGTTTGGTACTGGGGTACCTTACGTACGCTATGTGAAGAGCATTACGTACGTTAGGTCTTCTGGAGTATTACGTATGTAATGGCTCTTATCATAACATACGTAATAGCCTACGTATATTAGGGCAGATTGTTGTGCCAATCTATTACGTACATTAAGCGCGGCTAACGTACATTAGCTGTCTTTAAATACCCAGGAGTTGACCAGTTTCGTCCATTTTCTTCCCTTTTTCTTCTCCTCCACGTTTTGGGCGATTCATAGTCGATTTTGGGCGATTTCGACTGGGCAATCGTCTAGCTATCATCTTTCTTGAGTTCTTGGTGTATATTAACAACACCAACACTTGTTCTTCATCTCCAATCCGAGGTAAACTCTTAGAACCCTATTTTTGGGAAATTTGGGGATTTTCGATTTAATGTCCGAGTTGTTCCATGTTGTTGATTAATCGATGATGTATGTAATTAATCTTAGTGGTACTCGTGTTTTCCCTACGAGTTCATGGTAAATTTCGTGGTATTTGTGAAATCGAGAGGGTTCGGTTGCGACCCGCCCTCGGTGTTGTTTTTGTACGAATTTACATGAATCGTAGGTGGGTTTTCGGGTGTATTCCATTTTCGTACTCATATAGAATTGGTTTTGATTGTATTCTTAGAATCATTAGGTCCGTGGTCGTCGGTTCCTAGCAAGCGTAGTTGATTTTCCCGTTCATTTCGTCGTCAATATTCTCAAGGCAAGTATTCTTGTGAAACCATTATTCTTAACATGGAATGGTAATTTATATGTGTGTGATTTGCTCACTCCGGGAGGGTCCGACGGGGCCTCATAGGAATCTGTGATTTCGCTCCTGATTCACGAGCTTGTTGGCTAGCCAGTCCGAGAGGGTCCATAGAGGCCTCGGATGGGACCAGTGGTTTAGCGCCGGTCCTAGGCGATGCATGTGCGTGATTTTGATTTTTAACTATGGCCAGTCCGAGAGGGTCCTTAGAGGCCTCGGATGGGATTAGTGGTTTCGCTCCGTTCCTAAGCAAGTTTTTAACTGTGATTATTGACTGTTGGTTTTCTCGGAAAAGACATGTCTTGTTTTTTATTTTTGAAATGATTTGATGCATGTACTATGAAATGTGTAAACGAATGGTTTGCCTTGATTACTTGTACTAGCATAATGCTAACCCCTTTGGGGACCCATTTTGGGGAAATTCGTATTATGAATTTCAGGTTGCGTTCAGCCAGTCGAGCGGGCACTGGAGTAGTACGAGGATGCTGGTCAGGGTTGTTGATGTGTGCAAATCAGTCCCTTTTATTTCAGTTGTCCATTTTAAGATGTTTGTTTTCAAACTTGTGAAGTGATAGATGGTACTCGCGAGTACTTAGGTGTTTTAAATTTTGGAAGATGGATTATATACTAAATTTCATATGTGATTTCCGATGATGTCTGGTTTACCGGTTGTACTGGTTGTTTTATTTATCTTTGCATCTTGGTGATGTGTGTATTCTCGCTAACCGAGATGGTTAGACGAGTGGTATTTTTTATTTAGACTGGTGGGTCCCGCGAGGGGGTCAACGGCGCTGTAATATATCCTGAATATCTTGGGGGTGTTACAGAAAATGGTATCAGAGCACTAGGTTTATGGATACCTAGGCTTGTCGGTTAATTGGTCTAGTTGTGTTTTATTTTGCACACCGTTATCACGCTGTCATCATCTCGTTACTTCCAGTGTTCGTAAGTTTTCCTTACTCGATTCTTTTATTTTCTCGTATCGTACTTCCGTTTCTTGAACTGTGATTGTTTCCCTCTCGTACTTATCATCGAGTTCCTTTTGCTAATTTTTATCTCCAGTATGGATGCTGGGAGAGGTCGAGGTAGAGGTTGTGGTCATGGTCGTGGACGCGGCCGGGGACATGGGGCAGCCAGTGGGGCGGCTACGTCACATTCTTCTGCAGCCAGCACTGATGGTCGTCAGAGCCATACTGCTACTCAATATGGCGTAGCCGGTAATGGCGCCGACTTTGGTGTTGCAGCTGTGATGCAACAAATGATGAACTAAATGGCTACGATAGCCCAGGCAGTTCAAAATCCGACTCCAACTCATGTTGCTCGGGCCGGCATGGATCGTTGGCTTCAGGATGTCACCAAGATGCATCCTTCTCAGTTTTCTGGGGCTTCAGACCCGATGGATTGGGAGGGGTGGATCAAAGAGATGTCCAAGATCTTTGTTGCCACTAACTGTCCTGAGGATCGCAAAGTCCCAATCGCCCAGTACTTTCTCACTGGGGACGCTGCTGATTGGTGGGAGGCTGTCGGGCCTCAGGATCATGATGCTTCGTGGCCCGAGTTCAGAGACCTAATGGAAGCGGAGTACTGTCCGTGGCCAGTTCGTCAGGCGTGGGCCCACGATTTTTATTATGCTCAGCCCCGAGATATTCCGGTTTCTCAGGCCATTGCAGATTTCAACTGGGAATTGGGCTTCGTGAAGGCCCAGGTTAAGGAGGAGAGTGACAAGATTTGCCACTTCTCTAGGCGAATGAAACCGAGGATTCGTGATTACATGTTTGGACTCGCCTGCACCACCCTAAAGGACTATCAGAGTATTGCCATTGCTTATGATATGTCCTTGACGGCCAGTGAGGCGGCTCGAGAAAATAAGAAACACAAATCCGTCGGTAACTTTTCGGGTCACAAGGGCGGAATTCAGCAGAACTCTCAGCCTGCTAACGTTCTTGCGGGCGGTTCGGCTTGTTTTTCTGGGGGTTTCTGGGGTAGTGACAGTGCTCCCACTTGTGGGTTCAGATGTTTTAATTGTGGCCAATCAGGCCATAGGAACCGGGAGTGTCCCTGTCCGTCGTTGACTTGTCATACTTGTGGCCAGGTGGGCCACAAGGCTTCCTTCTGTGATCGTTTAGAGCAGACTCTTGGCGCCCGTCCAACGGAAAAATGAGTTTTTCAGAAGGTCGGCTTGCGTAATGATAGCCAGAGCATCATATGACATGCGTTCCGTTTCTAATATTTGTTTATTGAACCAGGATATATAGTTTTTAAGGGACTCGTTGGGTCCTTGCACAATTGAAGTTATAGACGAGTGCGGGGTGACGCATACCTGAGATCCCATGAATTGGGATCGAAACGCAGCATGGAGCTGAGCCATGTCTGGATTGAATGATGTGGGAGTGAACGGTACCATCTCTATGCTCATTCCCCTAAAGTTAAGGAGAACATCCGGCATATAAACGCGTCGTGTGATCGGTGTAGGTCCATCCACAAGTTGTAATGCCCGATATGGGCATTGGGGTCGGTCTCCCCATTATATGGCGGGATTTGGGGTACCTTCAGCTTCTCCGGGAGAGGCTCTGCCAAGATGCTGGGATCGAAGGGGCTCTCCTGGCAGTCTAGCCATCCTAAACTTGGAAATGGTTGATGTTTTTGGCCTTCCAACTCGGTGAGATGCTTCTTGAGGAACTCGATCTCACTTGAGTTGTCGCACGGAGCTTGGGGAGATGTTTTTCCCGGGACATGGGACCGGCGAGCAGTCTCGGCCTCAGCCTAGTCCCGACTCTGGATAGTACGAGTTGGTGCCATGTTTCCTGCCTTCCTCCCGCTTTCTATCGCTCCAAAACCGATATGGGGAGAGGCAGGGTGTTTTCGGGATGAATGAGGGCTTTTACCGTGGCCCTCCCCCGCATATTCAACAACCCGGGAGATATCTCTCTTCTGGTCCTGCTTGGGGGCAGCCGGACGAGTTGTTTGAGACTGGACCTCGGATTGGTCCTTTTGGCTCCTCAATTGAAGATTGCCACACTTAATGACCCGCGCCATGAGGGCGCTCATTCCCTGGATGAACGTGTGGTGTTTAAAGTGTAATACCCGTACTTTTTATTGACTGTTTGACCTTGCCGTTCTCCATATTTTGTCGCTCTGTAAACTCCTGGTGTCGTTGTTGATATTGTTATAGAGTTTTGTATCTTGTTTGGATCACGATCGTGTTTTTGGACCTTGCGGAAGTGTTCTGGGTCAGAGGTATAGCGCACGCTAGGCCTAGGATAACGCACGCTAATTCTGCTTGATTAGCGCACGCTAGCTTTGAGCCGTAGCGCGCGCTAAGGCACCAGTCAGGTCAGAACCAGTAACTCATACTGCTCTCTGGACTAGTAGTTAACGCACGCTAGGAGTTCGTTAGCGCACGCAAATTCGTGGTTGGTAGCGCACGCTAACATGCGTCCGTAGCGTACGCTAACGGGTTGGTTAGCAGAGGCAGTGAGGTTGTCAGGTTTTCTGGACTATCAGGTAACGCACGCTAAGTTTTGTCTAGCGCACGCTATGAGAGCTACGTGGTGCATGCTAGGCCATAACGGTAGCGCGCGCTAGGACTCGAGCAGGGCAGGGGACAGTAGGTTCTGGACTCCAGTTACTGGACGCCACTTTTTGGCTAGCGCACGCTAGAGAAAGGCGATTAGCGCACGCTAACGGGGACGGCAGAAGCCACTGGACTACCCGGTGACATCGCTAGCGCACGCTAATTAAGGAGGCGTAGCGTGCGCTAGACTGGGCGAATATAATTGGGCAGTTGACTTCCATTTCGTCATTTTTCATCCTCTTCACTCATTTCCGACGGGAGCAGCTCCGGGGAGACGATTTTGGGCGATTGGAAGCGATTTTTCTTCTAACATCAACATCTTTGGTTGGAGAACAAGGATTATACAACATCTAATCCATTCTAACGTCCAAATCAAGGTATAAATCCTTAGAACCCTATTTTTGGGAATTTTGGGGTTTTTCGTAGATTCGTCCGACTTATCCGTTTTGAAGCTTGAGAACCTTGAGATTATGATATATCTATTCCATATACATGCTTTTCCTATGATTTTACGGATTGGATTGTGCCGTTTTCGGACTTGTGAGAGTTTGGGCGATTTTCCAACCTCTAGTCGTTTATCCGTGTATTTTCGTGAATCGTAGATGGGTTTTGGGAGTTTCTTCGAGTAATTTGAGTATGAAGTATTGATTATCATATTCCTTGCAAATCGTTTAGGTGCCGGAAGCGCATTCTCGGGCCTACCAAACTCATACCCTTTTTCCGTTCAATTTCTCGATGTCTCAAAGGCAAGTATATATTTATGAGTGTACGTTCTCGACTTTGAAAGTAAGGTGTATTAATGGCATGATTATTTATATCCACTCTAGGGCGGGCCTACGGGTCCCCTGAGGGTTTCGTAGCCTTTTGGTGCAATTCCACGGATGATATGAACGAACCACTCTGGGATGGACCGACGAGTCCTCTGAGGGTTCCGTAGCCTCTGGTGTGGTTCCATGGTATTCATATATGTATTGATGTGATGCTATGAGATTTAGTTATTCTGGAATACTAGTCTTGAATTGATGAATTGACGGTTACTTTTACTTTACAGTTGAGGAGTATTGTATTTCATACTTGATATACTTGCACTAGCTATTCGACGGCTAACCCCTTTATGGGGGAAATACTTTTTATGTATTTCAGGTTCCAGGAGAGTGGACAGGCAGGTATCGGGTCAGCATGAAGATGATGGGCAAGTGTGATACTATGTCTTTCCTCTGGTTATGTTTTGTGTTTCCCCATTCAGTGTTGTTGTACTGGAATGGTTATTCAATACTCGAGTATTGTTTTCCATTTTCCTTGATGTTCGGGCCTGTGTTTGCCGAGATATTGATTTGTGTTGTGATGTATTTGGGATAAATTGGATATGTTTTGAATACCTTTTGTATTGTTCTTCATTCCATTGTATGTAGACCATCTCGGTCAAAAATTTATAGTTCCGCGTATGTTTAGCCTTGTGGGTCTCACAGTGGGGCTCACGGCGCTGTAATATTCCCTGAATAACTTGGGGGTGTTACAGAATATGGTATCAGAGCTTAGGTCTATGTATACCTAGGATGTCGGTCTTTTGGGTCGATTGAGTCGTCATTTGTCCACAGTATCACTACTCTGCCATAATCACAATGTGACCGGTACTTGTAAGACCTCTTACTCTTCTGGTGTTTCCTTATTCTTTTTGCTTCTATTTTTGGTATTCTTGAGAATCAGTCACTTCGATGACGTGCGATTGAATTGTACTTACGTGCCTTGTGTGTTCTTCAGTATGTCAGCTGGTAATGGTTGTGGCCTTGGTCGTGGCCGTGGACGTGGACGAGGACGTGGCGCGGCCATTTCCCTTAGTTCTGTTGCGGGGTTAACCAACCCCAGTTTGTCGAACTCGGTGCATCCTGACACCGAAAGTCAGCACGACCAGTCGACTGGCCAGGGGAATAGCGCGGACATTGGAGTTGCGAATGTACTTCAACAATTGGCTACCCAGATGACCATTTTAGCCCAAACTGTTCAGCTGAATAATCTGAATCCGAACACGGATGCCTTGCTTCAGAACGTATTCCGTATGCACCCTCCATAGTTTGGCGGTGCCACAGACCCGTTAGGTTGGGAAGATTGGATAGCGGAGTTGGAAAAGATTTTCGAAGCGGTTGATTACCCCGAAGTGAGGAAAGTACCGATTGCTCAGTATTTCCTCACCAAGGAGGCCGCTACGTGGTGGAAAGTCATCAAGCCACAGGATCATGTTGCCACGTGGGATGAATTTAAAGAGCTTTTGGAGGCCGAGTTTTGTCCTTGGCCGGTGCGAGAAGGCCGAATCCGAGCCTTTTTCGAGGCTAAACTGCAGAATATTCCTGTCTCGCAAGCAATTGTAGAGTACAACCAACAATTGATCCAAGTGAAGAATCAAGTGAGAAACGAGCGTGATAAGATCCGTTATTTTGATATGCGGATGAATATGGACTTACGGCGGTACATGGCCGGATTTGCTTGCACCACACTGAAGGAATATCAGGACAGAGCTTTAGCCCATGATATGTTAAGCCCCGACAACGATACCGTTGAAGAATCGAAGAAGCAAAAGGTCGCGGGAAATTTTTCTGGCTCTAAGAGTGGCAACTTTCAGAGGTCACAGACGACTACTGTTCTGCCGGACATTCATCACATTCTAATAAGGGAAAGAGGGGTTATCATTCTACTCCGGGTACCACAAATCGCACGGTGACTTGCTATAATTGTGGTCGTACAGGCCACGTCAATTTGGAATGCAATTTTCCGTCGTTGAAGTGTCACACTTGCGGACAGTTGGAACATAGAGCAACTTATTGTTCCGAGCTAAATCAGACTTTGGACACTCGGGCTTCTGCCCCAGCACCTCTTGACCAAGGTATAAATAAGCGGCAATCTTTTGGTCAATCTCAGCAGAATTTCGGCAGGGGCCCGGGACGGGGTCAGAATGATGGAGGGGGAAACTCTAGCGTCGATTCGGTACAACCACGGGTTTATGAGATGCGTCGAATAGACAAACCCGACGCGGCGGTGGCTTCAGGTACCATTCATATTTTATCTCATCCAGTCCGTGTACTTTTTGATACGGGTGCTACACATTCTTTTATTTCCTTGGAGTGTGTACGCCATTTGAATATAACTTGTATGACTGCTTGTGATCCCTTCATTGTGAAACTACCTAGCGGGGATAGAATTGTGGCAAACCGGGAGATTAAAGATTTTCCGTTGATTATATCCGGTGTGGAATGGTTATCGAATCTAATTGTAGCTGATATGGTAGGCGAGGACGTGATCCTCGGCAAGGATTGGCTTGATAGTCACCAAGCGATTATGAATTACCGTACCAAGGTTATCACCATGATGACTAAAGACGGATCTGAGTACTCATTTTTGGGATGTAAGTCGGGCCAATCCAAGTTACTTATCAGTGCCATGGAGGCCGTAAAACTTTTGAATAAAGGTTGTACGGGCTATTGGTGTTATGCCTTGAAAACGGAAGGAAACGAAGTCGATTTCTCTTCGATTCCGGTTGTTAATGAGTATCCCGATGTTTTCCCGGACGATCTCCCGGGATTACCACCAGATCGGGAGATAGAATTTTCTGTGGACTTAGAGCCAGATGCGGCTCCGATTTCTAAAGCAACTTATCGGATGGCACCTTCCGAGATGCAAGAATTAAAGAATCAATTGGGAGAACTTCTAGAAAGAGGGTACATCAGACCGAGCGCTTCGCCTTGGGGCGCGCCTGTTCTTTTTGTGAGAAAGAAGGACGGTTCACTACGTTTGTGCATTGACTACCGTGATCTGAACAAAGTGACCATCAAGAACAAGTACCCTTTGCCTCGTATAAACGATTTATTTGATCAGTTGCAGGGGCTGCAATTTTCTCAAAAATTGATTTAAGATCAGGGTATTATCAACTCAGGGTGAGAGAGTCCGACGTTCCGAAGACGGCATTTCGGACGAGATATGGGCATTATGAATTTGTAGTTATACCTTTTGGGTTGACTCATGCACCGGCAGTATTCATGCAGTTAATGAATAAGGTTTTCATCGAGTATCTCGACAAGTGTGTAGTCATTTTTATTGACGACATCTTGATCTATTCTCGAGATAAAACAAGAACACGCTCGACACTTGCGTTTGGTACTAGATATTTTGATAACCGAGCACCTCTATGCAAAATTCTCAAAATGTGAGTTCTGGTTGGAAGAAGTTATGTTTCTCGGCCATGTGATTTCAGCCGAAGGGGTTCGTGTAGACCCGCAGAAGATTGAGGCAGTGCTAGATTGGGCACCGCCTAAAAATGTTAAGAAAGTTCATAGCTTTTTAGGCCTTGCTGGGTATTACCGTCGGTTTGTCGAGGGGTTCACGAAACTCGCTCGGCTGCTTACGAAATTACTCCAGAAGTCAGAGAAGTTTGTTTGGACGGATGAGAGACAACAGAGCTTCGATGAGCTGAAGAGACGTTTGACTTCAGCGCCGATTTTAACTTTACCACATGGTAGTGAGGGCTTTGCGGTTTATAGTGACGCTTCGGGGCAAGGTCTGGGCTGTGTACTTATGCAGCATGATAAGATGATAGCTTTTGCGTCACGACAATTAAAGCCTTATGAGATGAATTATCCCACTCACGATTTGGAGTTGGCCGCAATTGTCTTCGCACTCAAGATTTGGCGGCATTATTTGTATGGTTCTCCGTGTCGAATTTATACCGATCACAAGATCCTGAAGTATATTTTCAGTCAGAAAGAACTGAATATGAGACAGAGACGTTGGTTAGAGTTGATAAATGATTACGGTTTGGAAATTCTTTACCACCCCGGTAAAGCCAATGTCGTCGCGGATGCTTTGAGCCGCAAATCGGCATCTCTTCAAATGCTCGAGGTTCTTACATCCCAAACGAAGATTTGTCAGGATTTAATCGAACAAGGAATAGAAGTTTGGCTTCAACAAGTACAAGGATAGTTGTGTACTCTCGAAATTACTTCGTCCTTGGTCGACGACATCAAAGGGAAATAGTGGAGTGACCCGATGATATCTCAACTGAAGGAAGATGTAATTAAAGGAAAAGCTCCTAGCTTTATGGTTGACGAGGATAGTATTCTGAGATTTCAGGGCAGGCTTTATGTTCCGAATGATTTAGAGTTGAGGCAGAGAATTCTCCGAGAAGCTCATGCTACGCCTTACTCAATCCACCCCGGGACGAGTAAAATGTACAAAGATTTGAAGCGCAATTTTTGGTGGAATAACATGAAGAAGGATGTCACGGAGTTTGTACTACGGTGCTTGACTTGTCAGCAAGTCAAGATCGAACATCAACGACCAGCGGGGTTATTGAAACCGCTTTCCATTCCCGAGTGGAAGTAGGAAGATACCTCCATGGATTTCACCACTGGCATGCCGAGAACTAGGACCGGAATGAATATGATTTGGGTAATCGTCGATCGGTTGACCAAATCTGCACACTTCTTGGGTATTAAGGATACTTGGGGACCGTAGAGATTGGCTCGAACCTTTATAGCTGATATCGGAAGATTGCACGGTGCCCCCAAGACCATTGTTTCTGATCGAGACGGTCGTTTCGTATCGCATTTTTGGCAGGCCGTTCATCAGGCTTTGGGTACTGAGTTGAGATTGAGCACTTCTTTTCATCCTCAGTTAGACGGTCAGACAGAGAGGACAATTCAGACGTTGGAAGATATGTTGCGAGCTTGTGCTTTAGACTAAAGTAATGATTGGGAGCTTCACTTGTCGTTGATCGAGTTTGCCTATAATAATAGTCGGCATGCGTCGATCAAGATGGCACCATTCGAGGCACTTTATGGTAGGCGGTGTAGGTCGCCATTATGTTGGGACGAGGCTTCGGAGCTAATTGGAACAGAACCAGATATGTTGATGGAAACTAAGGAAAATATTTCTATTATCCGGGACCGATTGCTGACTGCCCAGATCCATCAGAAATCTTATGCCAATACTCGTTGTCGACCCTTGGAGTTCGAAGTGGGGGATCATGTATTACTCAAGGTGTCGCCGACCAGAGGGGTTTTCCGCTTCGAGAAAAAGGGGAAACTTAGTCCGAGGTATATCGGACCTTTCGAGATCTTGGACAGCATTGGAGATTTAGCTTATCGCTTGGCGTTGCCTCCATATTTGAGTCATGTCCATAGTGTTTTTCATGTGTCTCAGTTGAGGAAGTACGTGCCGGATCCGAGCCACATTATCGACTATAGTGAGATTGACGTAGCCGAGGATATTACCTTTCCGGAGAGACCCGTGAAGGTCCTTGAGCGTCGCGAGAAACAACTTCGACATAAGACCATTCCACTGGTTAAAGTTCAATAGTCGGGACATGGAGTCGAGGAGGCGACTTGGGAAACAGAAGAGAAGATGCGGTCGGAGTACCCTGAACTTTTTATTTCTCAAGTTTCGGTACGAAATTTCTTTTTAGAGGGGGAGAATGTAATACCCGTACTTTTTATTGATTGTTTGACCTTGCCGTTCTCCTTATTTTGTCGCTCTGTAAACTCCTGGTGTCGTTGTTGATATTGTTATAGAGTTTCGTATCTTGTTTGGATCACGATCGTGTTTTTGGACCTTGCGGAAGTGTTCTGGGTCAGAGGTATAGCGCACGCTAGGCCTAGGCTAACGCACGCTAATTCTGCTTGATTAGTGCATGCTAAGGCACCAGTCAGGTCAAAACCAGTAACTCATACTGCTCTATGGACTAGCAGTTAACGCACGCTAGGAGTTCGTTAGCGCACGCAAATTCGTGGTCAGTAGCGCACGCTAACATGCGTCCGTAGCGTACGCTAACGGGTTGGTTAGCAGAGGCAGTGAGGTTGTCAGGTTTTCTGGACTATCAGGTAACGCATGCTAAGTTTTGGCTAGCACACGCTATGAGAGCTGCGTGGTGCACGCTAAGCCATAACGGTAGCGCGTGCTAGGACTCGAGCAGGGCAGGGGACAGTAGGTTCTGGACACCAGTTACTGGATGCCACTTTTTGGCTAGCGCACGCTAGAGAAAGGCGATTAGCGCACGCTAACGGGGTCGGCAGAAGCCACTGGACTACCCGGTGACCTCGCTAGCGCACGCTAATGAAGGAGGCGTAGCGTGCGCTAGACTGGGTGAATATATATTGGGCAGTTGACTTCCATTTCGTCATTTTTCATCCTCTTCACTCATTTCCGACGGGAGCAGCTCGGGGGAGACGATTTTGGGCGATTGGAAGCAATTTTTCTTCTAACATCAACATATTTGGTTGGAGAACAAGGATTATACAACATCTAATCCATTCTAACGTCCAAATCAAGGTATAAATCCTTAGAACCCTATTTTTGGGAATTTTGGGGGTTTTCGTAGATTGGTCCGACTTATCCATTTTGAAGCTTGAGAACCTTGAGATTATGATATATCTATTCCATATACATGCTTTTCCTACGATTTTACGGATTGGATTGTGCCGTTTTCGGACTTGTGAGAGTTTGGGCAATTTTCCAACCTCTAGTCGTTTATCCGTGTATTTTCGTGAATCGTAGATGGGTTTCGGGAGTTCCTTCGAGTAATTTGAGTATAGATTATTGATTATCATATTCCTTGCGAATCGTTTAGGTGCCGGAAGCACGTTCTCGGGCCTACCAAACTCATACCCTTTTTCCGTTCAATTTCTCGATGTCTCAAAGGCAAGTATATATTTATGAGTGTATGTTCTCGACTTTGAAAGTAAGGTGTATTAATGGTATGATTATTTATATCCACTCTGGGGTGGGCCGACGGGTCCCCTGAGGGTTTCGTAGCCTCTTGGTGCGATTCCACGGATGATATGAACAAACCACTCTGGGATGGACCGACGAGTCCTCTGAGGGTTCCGTAGCCTCTGATGCGGTTCCATGGTATTCATATATGTATTGATGTGATGCTATGAGATTTAGTTATTTCGGAATACTAGTCTTGAATTGATGAATTGACGGTTACTTTTACTTTACAGTTGAGGAGTATTGTATTTCATACTTGATATACTTGCACTAGCTATTCGACGGTTAACCCCTTTATGGGGGAAATACATTTTATGTATTTCAGGTTCCAGGAGAGCGGATAGGCAGGTATCAGGTCGGCATGAAGATGATAGGCAAGTGTGATATTGTGTCTTTCCTTTGGTTATGTTTTGTGTTTCCCCATTCAGTGTTGTTGTACTGGAATGGTTATTCAATACTCGAGTATTATTTTCCATTTTCCTTGATGTTCCGGCCTGTGTTTGCCGAGGTATTGATTTGTGTTGTGATGTCTTTGGGATACATTGGATATGTTTTGAATACCCTTTGTATTGTTCTTCATTCCATTGTATGTAGACCTTCTCGATCAAAAATTTATAGTTCCGCATATGTTTAGCCTTGTGGGTCCCACGGCGGGGCTCACGGCGCTGTAATATTCCCTGAATAACTTGGGGGTGTTACATAAAGCACTCTTCCACCTTGAGAAAGTTTTCTTCCTCCGTGGCGCACTGGGAATCTGCTTGGTGCCTGGAACTTCCTTGAGATATGATGTTGTTCAAGGGATCAAGTTCTTGGAACCTCGATGGATCTATATTGATTTATGGAGGTAGCCCTCCTTCTAGCGCCAATTTGTTGATATCTGACTTGATCAACAAAATGTATGCTGATATGGACTAGGTGAATCGAAGCTACGTATTAAACAAGGCTTGAGAATGAAAAACCAAATGAGTAGGATAACGAAATTTTATTGATTATCTTGTTTTTGGAATAGAGCCGAGATGAATTTTCAAGCCGGTCTAATTTGCTTTTTGTCTATTACAAGTGAGTAATTTTTTAATGGAACTTTTCAAAAGTCCTTCTCTATCGTACATTCCCTCTATATGTAGAGGACCTTGGCCAATCAGAGGACTGACAGTTGGGGAATGTTTGAGATACATCCAAACACTTGTCAGAAGGAGAGAATGTCTCGGACACGTGGCGCATGTGAGGGTTGCCTTGGGAAAAGGGAGAACGGATTGCAATAATTGTTATGTGTGCCTGTTCCGCATGTATTTGGTGATAATTATCAGTTGTGTGGTCGGTCCTGGGGTCGGCCTCCTGTCTCTAACTGCTCTGCCCGGTCATGTCATAATGGGGTTTTGGAGCATAATTGGTATGGACCTGGTCGGCCCTCCTTGTCGTCCCTGCTCGGTCGGCCAATCCAAAAACTAGTTCTTTTGTCTTCCGATCCCCCGAAATCGGTATGGTTGAGCTCGCAGAGAGTGGATGAGTGGATGCCAAAACGGATCGGCTATCATCACACCTTTGTCATTTTCTAGGTCTGAGAAAAAGAAACAAGATTTGTCGTCACAAGATTCAATCATCATTCTCACACTACAGTATAAACTGATGTGTTTCTTTCTTCCCAGTTTTCCCGCTAGATGATTGTTTTTTTTTTAAAAACTTAATAACAAATATAATGTGTTTGTCCCTCCCTTATCTTATGATGTGTAAAATGTGTTAGAGATTTATAGATACTCTCTTTATTTTATTTTATAAATAAAGTGTTCCGGGAATTATTATTCTCGTGATGTGTCTTACCTAATACTGTTGTAGATACATAGATGGATGGTTCTAGATCCTTCTAGAGGTAGTATGATCCTATTAGATATCTTACCTTATCTAGAAATCATATGTATGGAAGGACTCATTGTAATGCCTATATAAAGGCCCCTCTATCAGTGTTATGAATACAATTGATTGACTCGTATTTACAGTCTTTTACTTCCTCCTGAAACACGTTATCAGCACGTAGTTCCCCAACTGAGCAAGAATTTTTCCATCAAAAATTCATGAAAATCTGAAATTCCAAAAAAAAAAATCAAAATCAGAAACCCTAATTCCTATCTCCTCCGCCTCCGCCACCGGTAGTAACCAGATCCGCGCATTCGCCCGAACCCCGTCGCCGCCATGGGGAAACCTAATTCCCATCACAGCCCGCACCCAACGCCTCCACTCGGTTTCAATCCGCCTGAACCCTCGACCCGCAACAGACCCCGGAGCCCTCAATCTCGGTCCCCAGAATCCAGTCGTCCCTAGCAGACCTCCGCCCGCGACGCAAGCTAGCCCCCAGTCGCACGAGTTTCGATCGTGAACGCCTTTGTTCGCGACCAAACCAGATCCAAGCTCAGTGCCCAATTCTCCACTCTGTGACACCCCGCACCAGAACGCCATCGCTGCTTGCATCCAGAGTCCGGAATAACTTGGACGAATAGATCACCTCCATCTACGACCAAACGTTGTGCCTCCGTCTCGCCTCCGATCTGAAAACCGAACCTTATCCGATCCAAATTCCCATTGTGAAACCCCAGGCCAATTACAACCCCCATCTGACTTCCGCCCATTGTCTAGCCCATCGCTCTGATCCAGACCCGACCAGTTCTTGGCCACGGACCGATTCTTTGACCCGTTTCGACCGTTCTTTATTCACCAAGTAAGAACTATAAGTTCGACAGTGGAGATCTGATTCGGAATAGTATTTCTAGACAAAACTGTATGCGAATAGAAGCGGACTTTTACACAAAAAAAAAAAATGAGAAACAAGAATTTCCGCGCGTAAATTTTCTGCACAGCGCAGTCATACGAAAATCATGTTTCCCATTTCGTTAACCGTCAGATCGGTTTGAGATTTTGATAGAAACTTTCCAACACAAATATATATATATATATATATATTCAGCGGTGGAGATTGGATTTTGAGTAATATTGCTTACCGGATCTGTCTCCAAACAGAAGCAGATTTTTACAAGAAAATTTAGAGATCCGACCTCATCCAATACCGAGCTGCTGCACCGCCGTGTCTGAGTCCTTTTTTTGGCCGATTATCGAGCCCTGATGACCTTTTCGGGCGTTTCTCAACTCTCTATTTTCCTAATTAATTATTCATTTATCATTAACTTTTATGATTATGAATCTAATTGTGTTTATGCTTTACGTGGCATATAGGAAAATATGTTGCTCATGATGAGGTGCACGCTATGGAGAAAAGCCAAATTTATTATCCCGTTCAAGGATCAAAGCAAATATGGAACCGAGTACCCACGTAAGATTTTATTAAAGTTCCCGTTTTTCAATTCCTCTCTTTTGGGAATTTTTTTTTGGGAATTGGGTATTTGGGTTCTTTATCTCCCACGCTACTTTGCGGTGGATGAGACTATGAGAGGTGGTATCACTCTCATATGTCGAAGTAAAATGTGTGACGGTCATGGGGGAGTCACGGATAATTGTTGAAAGTCGATATTTGTGGCTGTTGCATACACCACGTTTTGGGTGCGATTTGACGTCGCCGTTTTGTTGATTTTAAACTAACAATTGAATAAAATGAACATTGTCGGTAACGGTAAAGTTATGACTTGTTCATGATTAGTCACGGATTTGTGACGTACAAATGGAACAAACATCGATTGCGACGGATATGTCGTGTTAAAATCGATTTGTGACGGATTTTGTCACGTTGAATTGAGGGACCACCACGTTGCTCTTGACCCAATCCCATACTTGGAAAACTCCATCTTTTATTATATTAAAATAAAATATTGCATATAGGTGTAGTCATGTACCTCTTCTTGCAATATGATATATGAAAGAATGTACGAGTAATTCTCATGAATTTTAACATGTAAAGTAATTGCATATTGCGGTAAGTACATGAATTCGTTGACCTCGATTATAGTTCGTGTGACTATAGGTCCGAATACTTTTTCGAGTATTTGTAAAGGCATGTGCCTTATACATTTGACTATATCTAGTCGATCTTATTGGATGGTCAAGACGAGTTGGTTATAGTATATTCATTATGTCTCGTGGTTCAAAATGCTTAATATTGATGCACCGCGTTGCATCCATATAACATGGTTATTATGACGTATACTTGAAAATTAAGAATTAAAATTCTTGGTTGATTTGATGCACTTTTGGTGGATTTTGTCTACATTTTTTATCATGACTAGGCGCATCCTCCTTGATATTTGTTTATGCTTTGAAAGTTCAAACGGAATCAGTAGTTTCTAAACAGCCTTAGCTGTACCGACATTCCTACTTTCTCTGCAAGTCTACCAAGTTGGAGTTACCGAAAGGATCATTAGTTGAGATAAGAAATCGAAGACCCTGCTGCATTAAAACGCACCTATGTCTGTCATTGCCATATTTTTGCATCAATACTTATGCCATTGGATATGGTCTCAACCTTGTTTTCTCACTAAACTTGGGAAATACTAAAGCAGCCAATTAAAACATGCACTGTGATCAGAGTTTAATGATCTGTGTGGTGAACAACTTATGGATAGAAATATACGGAAGTCAAGTTTCCAAAACATCTGACTGTTCGTCCATATCCTTCCTAACAAGGGAGTTACCGCTATTTTAGTGAACAAAGGTCAAGCTGCGCGGAATTTTATTTCCAGCGATTGTGCTAACTTTTGTCCCAACCAACTTGGTTCCCACCTTAAATTTGCAAGAGGTCTTATGACATACGTTTTTCAACCTCTTTTTGGCCTAATTTCCACATATGATGCGATTTTTTGTATGTATTGTGTTGCTGCCCGAAATATTATCCGGAGATAGATATTGGTGGAATGGACGGACAGCAACAAGGTTGCGGGAGCACGTCCGTGGGGGAGTGAATAACACAAGATTTGCAGGGTTTGTTAGGCTCGGGCTTGAATGCTCTCGCGAGATGTTATTAATACGAATACGTTTGAGTACAAATATTAATGTAAGAATGCGATTACAATGAGTGTAAAAGATCCTAGTTATCTAGCTCTTGAGCGAAGCTCTGTGTGTTCTTGTTCTTGTTTTTGCCGACCGTCTTATGGGTTAAGAGGTCTCGAGAGTGAGCGAGAGAGATATCTGAAGTGTATAGCGTAGCCAAGAGAGTGAAAGCCAAGTCGTAAGAAAAGCCAAATTGTGAAGTAGTCAGAAAGCCAAGTCCCTTTCCAAGTGCAGGATACCTTCTATTTATAGGAGCTGGGGTGCCCTCAATCCTGACGGGCGATCGCCTATCTTGAAATATAATAAGGGGGCGATCGTCTTGCAGTACGTGGGTTGGTCTCCTTAAAGTCCGCGGCATGGGCTGGCAGACAACTGTGCGGTCCAATGAGGAGCCTGCACGCGTCCTGAGTCACTGTCCTCGGCGGTCCCACTTTGCACCTTTCGACGGGTCTGTCGGTAGGTGAGATTGGTGACAGGCTGTGGTAAACGATCCATGTCCCGCGGCACCTTTTCCAGATCTGCACGTGGGCCTCTGTCTTGAGCTTCGTCTTTCACCGACTTAGACATGCTGGCTTTGTGTGGCATGAGGCGGTCGTCATTGGCCGGGCACCAGAGTCGATCGCCAGGTGCCAAGGGACGATCGCCTTAGATGTCGATCGATCGGACCTGGGACTTGATCTGGGGTCTTTGATCGGCAGGTCTGCCTTTGGTCTACTTGACTCTGGTTCGGTCGCCCGGTCTCTGCGCCGATCGCTTGTTGAAATGTATAATTCTCGACACAACAATTGCCCCCCAGCTTGCTCCGATGTTGAATACATGGGTGAGGTGGTTCTTACTGGAGATCGTTGAGGATAAAGACGGGCGACCCGTTGCGTGGACTTTGGTTTCGGACTTGGGCGATTTGATCGATTGGCGAGCTATCTTCGGTCTTGTATCTGAACTGTAGGAAGTTTCTTCAATTTTGTCGAATCCTCGAAAGGCCGTCCATCTCGGTCTTGAGGAACCGTGTACGATCGCGTAGTTTGATGGACCGATCTCCACGATCATGTCTTGTGCGCGAGCGACATTCCGTCAGATAGCTAAGTTCTCGCGACTCACTTAATTGGTAGGGTCCTCCGAAGGCTGCGCCTCGCCTCCTATTCAAACGAAGGGCGTGCGGTCTTGGTCTGGAAGATTTCTTGCGCGGAGCGTCGTCGGATTAATCAACTCCACGTCCGCGGCTTGTTAGCTCTTATTCTACCTTGGGCCGCCATTAAGATGGTGACCCTCGACGGTATACGTTGAGATGGGTGGAGGGACGCGTCACATTGTCCGAGAAGGATCCACCACGTTAAGTGATGGACCTTTGAGGGCGGGCGAACGTGTCCACAGATTGGTTTTGGAGGGCCCTCAGACTACGCCGGCCTCGTAATTAAACGAAGGGCGGGCTATCGTGGCCCAAAGGGACCTTGCATGGTCGAAGAAGTCGGTTCCATCGACCACCAGGACCATGGCTGCACTCTTCTACCTCGGATCGTCATGTTAGATGCCGACCCTCGATGGTGTACGTTGTGCGGGGGAGGCGATCTCGTGCCTTAGTCCATCATGTTAGATGATGAATTGTAGATAGCGAGCGAGTCCTCCAGTTTCGGAGATGTTGCTTGATTCTGGCGATCGGGTTGGAAGACTGATGATCGTCGTTCGGTCGCCGATCGCGTTACTCAAAGATGGAAAAGTAACCTTTGTCTGGCTAAAAAGTCTACGGCCTTGGCGCGGAAGATCGCGTAGGTCGGGAGTATGTCCTTCGTAAGATGCCTGAACATAGGCGAAAGACCATCGAATCCCCCTAGGACCGAGTAGAGGGCGATCTCGTCGCTCACAGGCTCGCCGTTGAGGATAATCTCATCTACCCGGTCGATGTAGTATGCATCGGACTCATCTTCCCCTTGCCTGATTTTCATCATGCGGTGGGGACCTTCTGGTCGAGCGACCTTGGTGGCGAAGTACGACGTGAAGTCGTTCGCCAGTTGATCAAAGGAACTGATGGATCGTGGTGGCAATAAGATGTACCATCTATGGGCCAGGTCGCCCAGTGTTAGCGGGAACATTCGGCACCTGGTCGCGTCTGATGCCCCACATCCGGTCATGTAGATCCGAAACTTGCTCAGGTGAGTCTCGGGATCCGACCTCCCCTCGTACAGAGGCGTTTGCAAAGGAGCGATCCTACGCTGCATGAGGGCAAGCTCGTTGTGGACCGCGAGTGGCTCGCTCGGCCCGGTGATCTTGCTATTGGCGCCTGCCCCAGTTTCTAGGAGCGCCTTCATGTCGTCGAGCTGGCGTTGCATCGCGGCCATCGCTGTAGCTTGGTCGCTCGTGGTTCGACTTTCGGAGCAGGCGCCGAGGCGATCGTGTACCGATCTCCTGGCTCCGCGGGAGGTGATGAGGTCGCCGCTGCTGATCTGGGTTCTTTGGCGAGGAGGAGCCAGATGGTTGGCCTGCCTTTTGGGAGTTGGGTACGCCGAACTCCTGGTGATGGACTCGGGCTCCATCGTCTCGTGGCTGGGGCCAGAATGCCCCGGTTGCCACGATGGGTCGCTTCCAAGGTGGGTGAAAACGGAGGTGTCCCGCCTTGCGAGCGCCTTTTCTTGCGAATCGGGGCCTCCTGGCAATCGCTCGGCCAGTAACCCCTTGAACTTCCATTTGCTCACGCGGCGGATGGCCGAGGGGGTTATAGCAGGTGCGTCGAATGCTCTCCGTCGCTCCCATAGGATGGCCATGGACTCTTCGATCTGTTCTGCGGTTTGGAACTGATCGAGCGAGAGGCTTGGGCCGTCCCTCGGGGGCGGGATCGAGAGTCTCGGGTTGCCGTGGCTACCCTCTGCCATAGGCTGAGGCTCGGATTGAGACGGAATGAGGCGTCCGGCGGATCGGCCAGCGGCTTTCTTCGATGCGGAGGCAGAAGTCATTATTCTGAAGGCTTTTCTCTGAAGAACAGTGAGTGTTTCTTAAGGTATATGCCCCGGAGAACAGTGAGTGTTCTTCGAAACGGAGGGAATAAAAATAAAGGTTTAGATCCCCTTCCTCTAGCGCCAATTGTTGCTACCCGAAATATTATCCGGAGATAGATATTGCTAGAATGGACGGACAGCAAACAAGGTTGCGGAAGCACGTCCGTGGGGGTGTGAATAACACAAGATTTGCCGGGTTTGTTAGGCGCGGGCTTGAATGCTCTCGCGATATGTTATTAATACGAATACGTTTGAGTACAAATACTAATGTAAGAATGCGATTACAATGAGTGTAAAAGATCCTAGTTATCTAGCTCTTGAGCGAAGCTCTGTGTGTTCTTGTTCTTGTTTCTGCCGACCGTCTTATGGGTTAAGAGGTCTCGAGAGTGAGAGAGAGAGAGAGAGATATCAGAAGTGTATAGCGTAGCCAAGAGAGTGAAAGCCAAGTCGTAAGAAAAGCCAAATTGTGAAGTAGTCAGAAAGCCAAGCCCCTTTCCAAGTGCAGGATACCTTCTATTTATAGGAGCTGGGGTGCCCTCAATCCTGACGGGCGATCGCCTATCTTGAAATATAATAAGGGGCGATCGTCTTGCAGTACGTGGGTTGGTCTCCTTAAAGTCCGTGGCATGGGCTGGCAGACAACTGCGCGGTCCAATGAGGAGCCTGCACGCGTCCTGAGTCACTGTCCCGGGCGGTCTCACTTTGCACCTTTCGGCGGGTCTGTCGGTAGGTGAGATTGGTGACAGGCTGTGGTCAACGATCCATGTCCTGCGGCACCTTTTTCGGATCTGCATGTGGGCCTCTGTCCTGAGCTTCGTCTTTTGCCGACTTAGACATGCTGGCTTTGCGTGGCATGAGGCGGTCGTCATTGGCCGGGCACCAGAGTCGATCACCAGGTGCCAAGGGACGATCGCCTTAGATGTCGATCGCTCGCCCTGGGAGTTGATCTGGGGCCTTTGATCGGGAGGTCTGCCTTTGGTCTACTTGACTCTGGTTCAGTCGCCCGGTCTCTGCGCCGATCGCCTGTTGAAATGTATAATTCTCGACACAACATATTGTACGCTAAAATATCATCTTTCAAATGTTGAAAAACAGTTTCCTTGGGGAAGCCCAAAATACGCACCCTTATAAGAAGGTCGAGCGTATGTATGGTAGTTTTACACCATGCTTGTGTCGTGATTTTGCCCCTTAGGTATATAATCTTGCCATGTTATGCACTCAATATGATATATCATTTTGATTGTATCAGGTATAAAATCTCTATGTTGTTGGAGTGTTCGCTATGCTCATGTTTGTAAAATTTTGCAAGCGAAATTGAGTGCGTATTAAGATATTTCCAAGGAACACAATATTTTTAGATTTAGTATTATAAATCCATTGTGACTATGATGACTAGGTCATCACAATTAATGAGTGGTACAATTCTCAAGTTGTTGAATGCCTAATGGCATTTTCTAGTCACATATGTTCCATAACAATTGAACTATGTTATGACTCGATGATATATATGCCAAAGTGTATCATTCATAACATCTCATTGTGATTTGTGAGAAATAAAATCTTATGCATCACTTGTACTGGATATGTGAAAAATAAAATATTCATGAGTCAATATGGTCCGGCTTGTAACACCTCCGAAATCAAACCGGAAATATTACACGCCACAGACCCTCTCTGTGAGGATCCACCAGGCTAGACATCGAAACAGCACATTACATCACATACCGACGTAACAAAATAACAAACCAATAGACCGATTTGGTCTTCTATTACTAACATACAAATCAAAGTATATATTTCTATCTCGACTCATACCCATGCAAGGGTAAAATACACTCATAAACAAAAAAAGTACGACAGCAGAAAAGACCACAACGAACTCCGACTGACTGCACCAAGAATTGGTCTTCATGTGATTAGTATCATTCGTATTCCATCATCATTCGCACTGATCCTGTATTTTGCTCCCAAAACCTACATGTACCTGGACGCAGAACAGACATCCACCCTCCGAATACTCAGGGGTTAGCAAAACTCCACTGTTTTTCTAGTACAAGTATAAAGTGCAAATACGAGCCATACACAACACATTCCGAGAACACAACGAAATACTTCCCGAGATATATTATTTAGTTAAAATAGTTCAAGTCTTGAAAGTAGGAACGAAACAAGTAAGCACTTTGAAAACACTTCCAAATCTCGGGAGTTTTGAAAACATTTGAAATTGAAAAGTTCTTAATTCCTCGAAAGCCACTTAGGGTCACAGTCCCAAAGTTCATTTTCAAAAATGCAAATCCGTTAACAAAACACGGGGTCCACGACCCAACCATTCCGGTCACAAAACACAGGGTCCACGACCCGATCATCCACTTCAATTCACTTACAAGGGCACATTACACATAATACATTATTTATGCCATTCTATCCAAGCACCAAGACTCGATACATAATGTCTCTCGACCCCGAGCACAAAGCATTGTGATACTCCGGACAATATCACAATTAACGAAAACATCAACATCAATATCACAGAAACCACACTTGGTAACCCGTGGTCGTACCCATTAGTATCGGCCCCCAGAGGCCCCGTCGGACCGTCCCCGAGTGGGAAACCACTTCCGCAGCCGTACCCATTAGTATCGGCCCCCAGAGGTCCCGTCGAACCATCCCCGGGTGGAAGAACAATGGCACACGCACCCAAGTCCACTTTCGTGGCCGTACCCATTAGTATCGGCCCCCAAAGGCCACACATGCCATCCCATGGTGGAAGAACGACAACAACCGCACACTAGCGTTCACAATTCATAGTTTGCAAATCCACAACTCTCAAGGGTCAAACACACAAAATATATAGTCGAGGTACCTTGCTAGAATGGCCAGTTCATCCAACACATACTCACGACCAAGTAATGATACAATTAACGCTAGAATTCAACGATGCAGCTAGTACCAATAACATAGCAACGAGAGAAAATACCTTTCCAACTATGCCGAACGGCACAACCTCCTCATAAAGGAGTTACCACCTTTATCACAGAATGTCACATGATCATCAATAAACACACGTTTCCCCACACATACCTCAACTAAAGGTTAAGCTTTAAATCTACAAACGACATAATCACACAAAACGATACCCTACGAAAGTAAGGTATTCCTATACTCAACAATAATACACATACTTAGACAAGCACATTTAACAACGAAATCGTACGAGTCATCTTTAAGGAACTCTTTATTGTGAAACATATCAATTCTTTTGAAAGTAAATTATAGACATTCATTCAGCACATATCGTCGATAAACAACTATTAAATCCACAAAACACGTAATGTATGGGTAAGATACTTGCCTCGAAATCAATTTGTGAATACTCCGACGAATGCGACTCGGCCGAAACAGCCCCGAAACAGCCCCGAAAACCGACCACTTTCGCGAGAAATCAATAACAACACAATCACTACGAGAATAACACCGCTACGAATCAACAACACTAAACAAAATCCCAATCGACACTAAGAGACTACAAGGGTTCAAGGGTTTGTTCCAAGAAGGCTAAAATCATGTTCCGGGTGAAACAAAATCGATAAAAGAGTTTCTAATCTGTAGATTACAACCAATACAACAAGAATTACATGACCAATTCATCATAATCGGCCCAGAATTGAAGTCAAGAGGAAACCCCCCAAAATACCCGAAATTAGGGTTCTAAGAATTTTACCTTGATTAAAATGGGGAAAGATGTTGGGATGTTCTTAAATCCATACTAGGAACTCAAAGATGTTGATGGGTGATGATATCAGGCCAAAATCCATGCTTATACGCCCTCAAGATCCTCTAGATCACCGGAAGGAAGAAAGGGGAGGAAGAAATGACGAAAGTTGACCTCTATAGTCTGATATATACTGTCAAAAGTTAGCGCATGCTAAGGTATGTGTAGCGTGCGCTATCGGATGCAAAGTGCAGTCCAGAACCCTCTGCCAGACTTCGTTTGCGCGCGCTAATAAATGCGTTTAGCGTGCGCTAATTATAGATTGTGTAGTCTTTTCTATTTCGGCCATAACTCCTTCGTTCGGATTCCGATTGACTGGCCGTTTGAACCATTGGAAAGCTAATTTGATGCTCTATCACATTGTAAAGTTTAAGAATTTTTAGACTTAATAAATGCCGGTGGTGATCTTACAAAGTCGACCAAATGCACAACAACGATACTCCTCGACAAAACAATGATTATTCAACATGCAACGAAACACTAACGGACAACACCAATAATCCAAATCGAAAAAAAACAAATAACAAAGCACGACATAATATTATTTCGAATTACGCAATGATAAGTCGTACCCGACGAACACTACAACACGGTACATCGGCCATACCCAACATAGGGGAAAATCTCAAGAAATCGCCAACTTAACAAAATGACCGGCGCAACCGACAAAAATTAAAAAAATTAACCGAAAATGAAAATATTGGGTATCACATTTCACTCCACTAAAAATAAGTTTCGTCCCGAAACTTAAAACAAGAAACAATCAGAGCAAGGCGACCCTAGATAACACACGTTATCTACTACTGATAGCGTACAGAAGCTCCATGTAGTACAGAACTGTTGTGGTCCGATTCGATATGTACGAATGTTTATGAAAAGCATCGAACATGAGTTTCTACGGTTGATAAAACCGGACTGTACAATAGCCAAGACACGAGTTTAACGCTGAAATGGTATGAAACTCCAATAATCTCAAAGGTTGGGAAGATCGATCACATATGGGAACAAGTGTCCATATGCTCAATAATCACGATACGAGATCGAACAACAACGATCAAACAACAACTCTGAAGTTCACATCTCAAATCAAGATATCAATAAACTTGTAGGAAACTCGAGGTGTTAATTTCGCACACGGTTCACAGGAAATCAACCCGAACTTGGAAGATCACAATGATATACAGATCAATTTGGGACAATATCAGAACTCGCTCGAACGACAAAGGTGAGAAACAACAAAAGGTCAGAAACATTGTTGGCCACTAAGTATACTGGATACAGTTTGGGAAATAGTTTAAACAACAAACTGTATTGATTTTAAATCTGAGTGCGTAGCGGAAGTCTTAGATACAGTAGGTCGCTGTGGATACAACAACTAAATGTATAGTGTATACTTAATTAATCACAGTAATTAAAACAGTAAAAACTGAAGGTAAATAACACAGTAATTAAAGTGGTTTGAGGTAAACCCCTCTACGTCCACTGGTCCTCCACACAGGAGTAAAAAGTTTATTATAATTACTACGTACACAACTACGTAATTATAACAACACACAATCAATATATCGTTCACACAGATTGATATAAAGATCTTAGCTTCAACCGTTCACACATATTGGTTTTGAGCTAATGCTTTGACTTGCTTCTTCACACACAGTTCTGAAGCTTCGTCTTCTTCAATGCAAATCCTTCACACACAGTTCCGGAGAAGCACAGATTACTCAGTCCACACAGGGCTGATCTGGGTTTGTTCAAAGTATAGAACAGAGGATGAACAACAACTTTGACTTTAAGAGCTCTCAGCTGATGAAGTGTTGTTCAAGATGATGAGCACTGTATATCTCTTTAGATCTGAATTGCAGTAAGCTTTGGAGATATGTTTTGCTCTGATGATAACTCTGATAGCTTGATAATTTCGATAGCTTGGGTGACTGATCTTCAGCATCTTGATGTGATATATATAGTCTCTGAAATATATATATCCGTTGAGATGTTTCCGTTGAGCAAGATTCCATTCCAACGGGATTATAACACGATCCGGATTTAGCGGGATTTGAAGATCTGTTGACTGACAGTATTTAAATACTTTATCCTTGAGTATTTAAATACTTCTTTATTCAACGGGACTTGACTTCTAAAGATTCCTTCTTTGTCCTGTTGTGAGCTGTATGGACGATAACTGTATTGGTGTTTCGATACAGTTTCCATACTTGGTCTTTATAAGACTTCTTTGCTGTACTGAAGGATTCCACTATATGCTGATATCGAGACAGGTCTTCGATACAGGATGATGCCTCAATACTTCGATACAGTTTCCTTTACTGTATGCGGATTGGCATATATGTCAAAACCTCTTAACAGATACTATTCGATACAGGGATTGAATATCCCGGCTGTTTCGATACAGGGTTCTTGTTTTCCCAACAATTTCCCCCTTTTTGACAATTTGCCAAGATTTTAACTTTCTAACATCCAAGTCTTCTTGATAATGCCAAAACCTTCTTCATGAAGTGATCTTCTTTGATGTCTTCTGGCAGATTTCTCGGTCTTTTGTCAAAAGGTCTGTCTTTCAGCAATTTAGACTATTTGATGAACTGCTCGCAGGCGAGTTCAATACAGCTAAGAAATTTTACAACTTAAGCTTATGATTGGCGCGCAGGCACAATCTTAAAATGTATTCTAAGTTTACAACTGAAATCATGAACTGTTCGTAGACTAGTTCGTACAGCTTTAATTTCAATCAAGTTTCTATACTTGAGATTGTTATCAAACAAATTAAGTAATCATACATCAATACAGTAGATTACGACTTGTAATCTTTCAAGACAAACAAACACTTTTATTGATATTCAAAACAAATTGAGTACATGGTTTGTTTTTTCGAAGAGAAAAATTACAAATCAAAAATAATATACAGAGATCTCAGCTCCTATCTGTAGTCTGCATGCCTCCATGGCTTTCTCCCTGGATCATTCTCAGTACCACGCCACCAGTTCTGTAGGGAATCGTTGCCTCGATCCTGGTATATAGCTCTTCCTTCATAGGATCTATCAAAGGCAAGAATCCAGTCTTCTGTATGGGTGATCCGATCTCCTCTTCTGTGCTTGCTCTTCATATCTAGCTGGAGAGGGAGTTTTCCGTCTTCTAGCATCTTCGTAAATTTGTCTGCGACCTCTGCTGAAGTTTTATAGCTCTTGAAGATGGCGGATTCCCTGATGAGTTTAACAAAGTATCTCATCAGTTCGTTCTTCCTCCATTGCTTCACTTCATCGGCAGTAGGATGGCGGTTGGTCGGCAGACGAATCTCAGAAGGTCTTTGGATTAGGTTTTGCCACGGAACATTTGGATCATGAAATTCAGGTCGGGATCCTGAAATCTTAAAACTTTGAGAGGGAGGGGCTAGCTTGTTTAACTCAGCAGTGATGCTGTCTTGAGCGGCCTCAAATTCCCTTTCTTGCTGTATCCTGATTCTCCTAGCAGCTTCTCTTGCCTCTTCCCCCTTTTTGGCTTCATCAAGACGTTCTAGGATCTCTAATGCAGCATCCTGTTTCGTCTCGATGTTAGTCATTCTTTCTACAAGGATGGAAAGTGTCTGCGATATGTCCTGGATACATTTGTCGTGGACGCGCAATTGAGAGATGTTTTCAATCATAGCATATGCGGTCTTGGCTTCAGCTATTCGCGTTTTGGTTGCTTCTTCCTTTAGGAGTTGCTCCTGCTTGTCTTCCATGATTTTCAGAGCTTGTTTGAACACTTCTGGCAGAATAACGAATGCCTCGACAACACGAGATACTTCATGTTGTAGAGTGGTCATCTCCTCCACGGCAGAAGTATGCATCCAATTCAATGCTTTCTCAACAGAAGACAGAGCATTCACTGCATCCTGGATGAATACAGTTTGAAGACCAAGTGCACGCAGGCGCTCTTTCCTAGCGGCAGAAATCGGAGAATCTGGTTGAGCAAAGTCTTCAGAGCTGTTCAACCTCCTTACGTGCACGGTTGGGCGTGAAGTAAGTTGGACATCCTCAGGTACGATACCGTCCTCGGATTCCACGGTTGAAGGGGCGGGAGCAGCTTGTTCTGGTTCGGTGGCAGGGGGTTGAGTGGCTTCCTGTTGCGAAGTTTCGTTGATAGACATGGATACAGGAGGGACTGAATCCTTCTGTTGTCTCTCAGTGACAACTACTTCTTCGTGAGCGGCGGCAGGCTCGGGTGCCTGTTCCAAAACTGCTTCTACTTCCTCGACTTGAGGGACTGATTCCTCCTCGTCGGGAATTATCTCTTGCTGTGGCGAAGGGGGATTGCTTCGAGTTGACGGCCCTTCATCACCTTTTGGTGGAGAGACGTCTCTAGCTTGAGCCTCTTCACGACTCATCCTCAGACCAGCTTGAAAAGCATCGTCGTCGTCGTCTGAGTCATTGTCATCGTCGTCTTTTGGATTTGGGGGAGAGTCCTCTGACTTATCCTTTCCTTTTCCTTCTTGCGTCAGATTTCTGCAGAAGATGGCTTTCAATCAGTTCCTTGCAGAAAGGGTTGTCCCATCGGATCAGGGCCTCAATTTCCATTGAGTCCGTCACTTCTGATACAAATCTCTCTTCTTGGCTCCAATCACTCCAGTTGTACAATGTTTCGTACGGAGCTAGCCTGTAGCCTTTCCATGTTAGAAATCTTTCGTAAGCATGTTCAATTTGAACAGAGAGAGGGGTCTTATGAATAATGGTGTCAGGGGAGGGACTACGTACAACGTCTGGAGACGCTGTAGCGAGGGATTCCTGTACAGGTATGGGATCCTGTATGGAAGTGGGATTCCTTACAGGGGATGGTGCCCCGAAGGAAGATGGATCCTGTACGGGTGTGGGATCCCGCAGAGGAGAAGTAGCTTTTGGCTCCAAATGGGCAGCCGACTCGCTAAAGTCTTTTTTGTTGGCAGATGTCCGTCCTAGCCGCCAAAGGCTCAGGATCTACTGTCGATACAGTAGTGGACACCTCTTCCACAGGGGTTGGGCCCTGGGGTTGTTCTTCAGTGGGTTGAGCCACGGGGGAAACTTCTTCGGAGGGCTTGGCAGATTTGACTTTAGAAAGCCTCCTAAGTTTCTTCTTGGGCTTCTCACCAGCAATGGGTTTCTTGCTGTGAGATCTTTTTCTCTTCTTTGAAGATTCCACGTCCTGGGACTTCAAAGACTCATCTCGTGGATTTGCGGAAACTGGCATACTTCTAGTTTTCGGGTGGTTGCAGACCATAGTGGTTTGATTATACGCAGTAGGCTTGACGCCTCCTAGGTATATCCTGGAGCTATTCTTCTTCGCATCAGCGGATTGCGACAGTCCGCATTTCGTCAGGATATGGTTTAACATCAAACCAAAAGATTTCTTCTGGGTGACAGGCTTGCACACCTCCTCTTACAGGCGCTTCAGGATTATCTGGCACCAGTTGACCTTTTCACAGGTCAGAATAGCCACCATCATCCTGAACCTCAGATTGGTACACATTTCGAACGCACCAGTTCGATTCTCAATTATCCTGCAGCAGAAATCATGCAAATATACATAAGGCAGACAGAAGTTCTTTTTGTGACAGGTGGTTTGAACCATGTCAACAACTTTTGAGCCTGTGAACAATCCATAAAATTTAGTTATTAATTCTTGAGATCCAAATGTCTCAAGTTGATCCATTGTCAGGCCATCAGCGGGTAGCCTGTAGATATTCTGGAGCAGATCGCTATCAACACAGATCTCAACTCCTTGGATTGTAGCGTTAATGTCAGCAACGTGACCTCCTTGGGCCAGTGACAAAAAGCGTACGGCGGCGTTGAGATAAAATTCCTCAACCAGATGAGCATCGTACTTGTCAGCAGTCTGGCTTCCAAGGCGATAGAGGCTTTGTTGACGAAGACGAGTGATGATGTACTCCATGAGTTCTGCGTCGTTGGTTTCATACAGAATACGTTCAATGACAATAGATCTTGAAAAGATTCGTCCATCGATGATGTTAGCGGTTTTCTTGAGAGCAGGAGAAGAAGTTTGTCCAGCCATTTGATGATTTTTCAGGAAAAAGTGCAAGAAAATAACTGAAATATGCAGTAAAATGCAGAAAAGTATGTAGGCTGTTTTTGCTTGAGAACTCTTAAATTTGCAGAAAGCGTAAAGAGACTCTAATGGCAGTATCAGTCCTTTTATAGTTGGGCGGCGAAATAGGGTTTTGCAGAGTACGAATGGTCAGATTTTAAGGGATGGGAATCGGTTTTTGAAATCAACGGTTAAGATGGACTGAGTGTAACTGGTACGCTAATCCATTAAAATGTTTAAAAATGAGCGGGTCCCACTTCTAACATTTGTGTCACCCTAAATGCCTGAAACGGCGGTTTTAAAACAATAAACAATTTAAAACATCGCGGCTTTTGAGATTCGGTTGTCCAGATGTCGTGTAAGGCATTTAATGTACATGACGTTTGACATAAAAACAGGGCACGTGGACAAAAATCATTTTGAAAAGAAATAATATTATATTATATATATACTGGATCGAAATCTTATAGCATGTGCTGTTTCCGCGTCGATACAGCGTTACCCCTTAAAAGGTAAATATAGGTTTTAGATTCCATACAGCAATTTTTGGATTAATGCTGTATTCATAGGTCATACTGTATTCCCCCTTAATTATTGCACACGTCAGCTGTAGGATTCATATGTCTTCGCTCACTACAGTGATGTATTGACGGTTCTGAGTGTACAGATAATTAACGTGAGATATTGTATTCTTGGGTCTTACAGCATTACCCCTCAATTGTTGAGTAAAAACAGTAATTTACTTACAGGGAGTCGGGTTATAGCATTCCCAATTCTTGTCTGAGCATGTTGAATCTGGCTGTGTCGAGAGGCTTGGTGAAGATGTCAGCTAGCTGAATGTCTGTATGAACTTTTTCAAGGCGAACATCTTTGTTTTCGACATGATTCCTTATAAAATGATGCTTCATGTTGATATGCTTAGTGCGCGAGTGCAGGACAGGATTATGCGTTATTGCAATTGCACTCGTGCTATCACACATGATTGGAGTCTCTCTGGCATCGATTCCATAATCTGACAATTGTTGCTGCATCCAAAGAATCTGCATACAGCAGCTACCAGCAGCATAGTACTCTGATTCAGCCGTGGAAAGAGAGTTAGCAAATTGCTTCTTACTGAACCAAGAAACGAGTCTAGGTCCAATAAAGTGACAAGTTCCACTTGTACTCTTCCTATCTAGCTTGCAGCCTCCGAGATCCGAGTTGTTGTATCCAACTAAATCGAATCCGCCTTCTTTAGGATACCATAGTCCTGCATCGACCGTTCCTTTAATGTACTTCAGGATTCGTTTAGCTGTATTGAAGTGTGATTCCTTAGGTGCAACTTGATATCTCGCACACACTCCAACAGCAAACTGGATATCGGGCCTGCTAGCCGTTAGGTACAGGAGCGAACCAATGAGCTTCCTGTAGAGTGACTGGTCAAACGGATTTCCAGCTTCATCTGCACTAATTTGCACGGAAGTGCTCATGGGGGTTGACGATGATTTGGAATTGTTCATTCCAAATTTATTGAGAAGCTCCTTGCTGTATTTTTCTTGGTTGATGAAAATACCTGTAGGCAACTATTTTACCTGCAAACCTAGGAAATAACTAAGTTCCCCCATCATACTCATTTCAAATTTACTTTCCATGAGATAAGAGAACCTTTGACACAAAGCAAGGTTAGTTGAACCAAAAATTATATCATCCACATAGATTTGCACCATAAGAAGGTCATCACCTTCCTGTATTTTGAACAAGGTCTTGTCCACAGCACCTTTCTCAAATCTGTTGTTAATTAGATACTGGGACAAGGTTTCGTACCAGGCTCTAGGGGCTTGTTTAAGTCCATACAGCGCTTTCCTTAGCCTGTATACTAAATCGATACCGTCTGTGTTTGCAAACCCTGGTGGTTGTTCAACATAAACTTCTTCTGCAAGGTCTCCATTCAGGAAAGCACTCTTGACGTCCATTTGGTATACAATAAATCTCTTATGGGCGGCAAAGGCTAAAAATATACTAATGGCTTCTAGTCTCGCTACAGGGGCGAAGGTTTCATCATAGTCTATGCCTTCTTCCTGACTATAGCCTTGTGCGGCTAGTCTGGATTTATTCCTTATAATAATTCCATTTCGATCTTTTTTGTTTCGAAATACCCATTTGGTTCCTATAACCGATTGATGTGTAGGTCTGGGTACAAGATACCATACATTGTTTCTTTCGAAACCGTTAAGCTCTTCTTCCATAGATGTTATCCAATGAGAATTATTAAGAGCGTCTATGGTCGAAACAGTTCGACCGGGCTAAGAATACGGCGATAGTGCACATATTGAGTCTTCTAAGCTCGGATTGAGATTTCCATTCAGAAACTGTGATATCTCGGATCGATTCTTCTTGTGCACAAAGTACATTTCCTTGTGTACTCTGTATTCTCCTACGAGTAGAAACACCAGCATTTATGTTTCCAATGATCAGCTCTTGCGGGTGATCTCTCAACCATCTTCGGTCGGGTTCTAATTCAGGATCCCGTACTGTATCGAGAGATTCTGTGGATACAGCTTTAGCTTGTACAGCGTCGGCTTCATCCACTTCGATTCTTACAGCTGCGGGGTTGATTTCTAAATCAACGACAGGTTCTATGGGAGTTGGAGGATCCAAGATAGATAGATGTTGAATGTTCTGGGTAACATCTTCTACTCCTGTAGGGTCATGGTGAGGTTCGTCGAACACTACATGAACTGATTCCTCGATCGTCAGCTTCCTTTTGTTAAAGATTCTGAAAGCTTTGCTGACGGAGGAGTATCCTACAAATATTCCTTCATCTGATTTCTCATCAAAGGTTCTAAGTTGGTCCTTCCCATTATTCAATACATAACACCTGCATCCAAAAATGTGGAAATACGAAACTAACGGAGTTTTGTTGTTCCATACCTCATATGCTGTTTTGTTGTGGTGCTTGTTGACGATACAACGGTTTTGAGTGTAGCATGCTGTATTGGTTGCTTCACCCCAGAAACGATGTGGCAACTTGCTTGCAGCAATCATTGTCCTTGTTGCTTCTTTCAACGTCCTATTCTTTCGCTCGGCAACACCATTTTGTTGAGGTGTACGGGCAGCTGAGTATTCGTGTTGTATTCCATTCTCCGAATAGTATTGCTCTATAAAGCGGTTAGTAAATTCTGTATCATTTTAACGAATGCACACGATACTCAATGCCTTTTCATTTTGCAACTTTCTCAGGAGCTCGGGCAGCTTTGATGTTGTTTCCTTCTTCTTGCTAAGGAAGATCGTCCAAGCATACCTGGAATAATCATCAACAACAACCATGCAGTATTTCTTACCTCCCAAACTTACTGGGTCTATAGGACCGTAGAGATCCATGTGTAGCATTTCCAACACTCTTTGGGTTGAAAGGTAGGATTTGCTCTTCAGGGTTGACTTGATTTGCTTGCCTTTCTGACATGGTCCGCAGACGCTGTCTTTCTTGAATGACACATTTGGCAAACCTCTAACCATTCCCTATCTTGAGAGCTTGTTGATTCTCTTGAAGTTGACGTGAGACATCCTCTTGTGCCATAACCAGCTAAGATCTGCAGTGCCTTTGGCAACAAAGCATGGAATTAAGGAGCTCATAGGCTTCCAGTCAGCAATATACATGTCACCTGATCTGCTTTCTGTAAGCACAACTTCCTTGGTTTGGATGTTCTTGACTCTACAGCGATCTATATAGAATTTCACCGAGAACTGTTTATCAAAGAACTAGCTAATACTAAGTAGATTATACTGTAAGCCTTCAACATATGCAACATCAGTGACTTTGAATTTTCCGACAAGTATGTTTCCTTTCCCTCTTGTTCTTCCTTTATATTTATCACCGAAACGAACTTTTGGACCGCGACCTTCTACAAAATCTAATAGATTGCTCCTATCTCCGGTCATGTGCCGAGAGCATCCACTATCAAAGTACTAGGTATCCTCCTCCAGAATGTCCTGTTACAAAGAAATTAAGTAGATTTAGGTCCCCTTTGATTTTTAGGTCCATGTATGTTAGTTCCTCTAGGTACCCAAGTTTTCCTGGAAGCAATTGGTTTACTATAGGGCATACTCGGTACAGTGTTGCGATATCTACGGGGTGCATATCCGTAGTCATTATAACCATGATAACTATTATGCATGAAAAATTCAGGGTTATTATTATTAATCCAGTACGAGTGCTGTCTTGGAGGTGGAGCCATTTTCTTAGGCCTAACAGCTTGCCTTCTGGGTCTCCAGTTGGATTCCCAATGTTGTTGTTGATACTGAACCGGCATCTGCTGTCTCGATGGATAATGGGGCTCCTGTATCCAATACCTAGGCGTGCTGTACTGATAGTACTGCCGTGCGGGCCTTTGGTAGTTGGATACAGCCTTCCTTCTGAACGGCTGTTGGTGCTGTTGATATGCTCTGGGAGCATGCTGTTGAGTGCGCCTCACAGGTTGGAACGGCTTATGATTCCGCTGTCTGGAATAGGATTGCGGGGGCGGAATAGCAGCCTTCGGTTTTCTCGGTACAGCAGGTTCCTTCACGGGACTAGGGGTTTCTTCCGATTCTGTAATGTGTTCCACACTCTTGACGAACACTGTACTAGTTTTACCTTTGTTTGAACATGAGTTGTATCCTAAGCCACTTTTATCATGAGCATTTTGCCCAGTGCTCGGAATTTCTTCCATTCTTTTGGACGATTTCTCGAACGATTTCAGAGTGGTCTCAAGTTCAATTTCTCGTTTTTCGAGAGTTGTGATTTTGGCTTGAAGTAGAACCAAATCATTTGTCTTGCTCTCGTTGTGAGTTTTAACCTCACTTAGTTCATGAGCAAGTTGATGATTGCTCTCCATGAGTTTTTCAAAATCGACTTTCTTTGGTTTCACATAAGAGACATGTTTTCATAATTTATCTTCAGCAAGTCATTTTCATCTTTCAGCTCTAAATTAGTTAATTGAAGCTGTATATTCTCAGTTTTCAATGTCTCATGGGCCTTTTGAATGTTTTTAAATTCATTCATCATGTTTTCAAAAGTATGAGATGCATTTGACGGAATAGCTGAGGTTGAGCTTACCTCATCGTCGCTGTCTTCACCTTCTGGAATGTCTTTGGCCATAAAGCACATATATGCTTTATCATCGAACTCATCGTCAGATGAATCACTTTCAGTGACTACCTGAAGACATTCTGCTGATTTGGATGGTGTGGGGGAGGCTTCTGATTCTCCAATCAGGGCCTTGAGCTTGTCTTTCCAAGCACGTCTTCTTTCATCTCTCTCTTGTTGCTCGGCCTCAGGCAACCATTGGACTTTAGGATGAGGACATTTATTTGCATAATGCCCTGGTTTCCTGCAATTATAGCACAAGTTAGCATCACCAGATGATGTTTCGGTACTTACCTTGTGGACAGGTTTGGGCCTGTAGGGAGTCTTTCCAGACTGTTTGATGAACTTTTTGAATTTGTGCATGAGAAGCGCCATTTCATCTTGAGACAGGATGTCCTCGTCACTATCAGCATTCTTATGACTACGCTTCGACGAGCTGGGCATGCTGTGTCGACGATTCGATACAGCGGCTAGTGCTGTGACCTTTGATGGAGATTCTTCAGCTTTCTCTCTTCTGTCAATATCATACTCAAAAGCTTTGAGGTCAGAGAAGAGATCAAAAGTAGATATTTCATTAAGATTGCAAGATACACGCATAGCTGTGGTCTTAATGTCCTATCGGGCTGGGAAAGATCTGAAAATTTTTAAGTTCTTCTCCTTTTGGGTATAAATTTTGCCCAACGCTTCAAGTTCAGCAACAATACCAGTGAATCTGAGGTCAAGTTCCTCAAGCATCTCAGTTGGATTCATTTCAAAAGATTCAAATTGCTGAGTCAGTTTAGAAATTTTGTTTTCTTTTGAGAGCTCAGTTCCCTCACAAATCATCTTGATTTTATCCCAGATTTCTTTGGCTGTTTTGCAGCTCTTTACCTTCGAGAACGTGCCTTTGTCAAGAGTGACAAATAATGCATTCTTAGCCACATTGTCGAGGTTGGCTCGCTTTCTTTCATATGTGCTCCATTGCTCACGTTCCTTCTCGAGCATCTCAGCATGGGCTTGGCCTTCAATCCTTGCGGCCGTGTTTACCGTCATGATCTTGATAGGGCCATCCTGTATCACAAAAATCATCTCTTCGTGCATTGCTGCAAGATGAGCCTCCATCCTAATTCTCCAATCATCAAATTCGTTAATAGATAACATAGGCACTTTGTTGATCATAGAGGTATCCATGTGATAATACAGAAATGAAAGAGACTGTTTTGAAAATAAGTGATTTTGGATCTGATTCGGTTAAAAATACGACTGATTCTTTTTAGAATCAACTGCTCCGATACCACTTGTTGGCCACTAAGTATACTGGATACAGTTTGGGAAATAGTTTAAACAACAAACTGTACTGATTTTAAATCTGAGTGCGTAGCGGAAGTCTTAGATACAGTAGGTCGATGTGGATACAGCAACTAAATGTATAGTGTATACTTAATTAATCATAGTAATTAAAACAGTAAAAACTGAAGGTAAATAACACACTAATTAAAGTGGTTCGAGGTAAACCCCTCTACGTCCACTGGTCCTCCACACAGGAGTAAAAAGTTTATTATAATTACTACGTACACAACTACGTAATTATAACAACACACAATCAATATATCGTTCACACAGATTGATATAAAGATCTTAGCTTCAACCGTTCACACAGATTAGTTTTGAGCTAATGCTTTGACTTGCTTCTTCACACACAGTTATGAAGCTTCGTCTTCTTCAATGCAAATCCTTCACACACAGTTCCGGAGAAGCACAAATTACTCAGTCCACACAGGGCTGATCTGGGTTTGTTCAAAGTATAGAACAGAGGATGAACAATAACTTTGACTTTAAGAGCTCTCAGCTGATGAAGTGTTGTTCAAGATGATGAGCACTGTATATCTCTTTAGATCTGAATTGCAGTAAGCTTTGGAGATATGTTATGCTCTGATGATAACTTTGATAGCTTGATAATTTCGATAGCTTGGGTGACTGATCTTCAGCATCTTGATGTGATATATATAGTCTCTGAAATATATATCTGTTGAGATGTTTCCGTTGAGCAAGATTCCGTTCCAATGGGATTATAACACGATCCGGATTTAGCGGGGTTTGAAGATCTGTTGACTGACAGAATTTAAATATTTTATCCTTGAGTATTTAAGTACTTCTTTGTTCAACGGGACTTGACTTCTGAAGATTCCTTCTTTGTCCTGTTGTGAGATGTATAGACGATAACTGTATTGGTGTTTCGATACAGTTTCCATAATTGGTCTTTATAAGACTTCTTTGCTGTACTGAAGGATTCCACTATATGCTGATATCGAGACAGGTCTTCGATACAGGATGATGCCTCAATACTTCGATACAGTTTCCTTTACTGTATGCGGATTGGCATATATGTCAAAACCTCTTAACATATACTATTCGATACAGGGATTGAATATCCCAGCTGTTTCGATACAGGGTTCTTGTTTTCCCAACAAACATCAACTAACACAATCGAGTCGATACATTCAAACGAAACGGAAGCGAAAAAAAAATGGGTATTACACGGCTTGCATCGGTTTTTGTAACCAGAAGATGTATTGGGACATTGACACACTTAGGCTTTAATAGTCCGGAGGTTGGACAATTTTGATGATCCATATACCACGGTATTGCCATGGACATTATTTTTTTTCTTTGAACAAAGAAGCTAGCTGGATCAAAGACACCAAAGTACGTTGGTGGAGTCGTGAGCAGAACTCATGATCGATGATGATATTTATGTCATCCGCGTCTTGTTTTCATAAGCATGTGTGACGCCAAAGACCCCCCCCCCCCAATGATCATTCTTAGCCATGTTCATTGATTTAGGCCTATTCTTTGGCACGATTAGGAGATGACACCCTCCTATACTAAAGAGAATAATGTAGCGACTCGCATAAGCATGGTGCTGAGTCCTCCCTTTTCACCGAGTCCTTATACATACATGATCATAAGTATTAGCCTGGGTGGCTTATGATGCTATGATTGTGTTCACAAATGGTCGTACTCAAGTGATAACATTTTATGTGGTTCCTTTGACAATGACTGATAAGTTGATGAAACCCGAGTTTTATGGTTGTCCAACTTGCGGACCAGTTATTGTAAAGGTCGGTTCACCCACTTTTAGACCAAGTCTTAAAGTGAAATTTTTGCAAGTACTTTCTAACATCCAAGGCTACCTTCTCACAAATTTTGGTGCCATTTGGAGACTTAGAAGGAGGTGAACCACTTAAATGAAGTGTTCACATACCACCAGACGTTCCAACAACCAGTTCGATGTCTTTTCGACCTGTTTCTGACCACAAGATTGATGGTTTTGGAACCCGAACACCCATTTATACATGCTTATGAAATTTTGAGGTGTTCGAGGCTGGTGAAAGGAGTGAACTCTTCAAGAAAGCACTAGAAGTTCGATAAAACCAACAGCCTATCATCGGCTAAATCGTTTCTTTATGTTCGATCCCATTGGTGCATGGTGGCGGTTTTGTTGGATTCTCAAGACCAGTAGTTACGGTTATATAGCATAGGTCAACATGTCATATTCACCTATACCTATAATCATTCAAATGCTTAGTTACGAGTGTAACAGTATGCATTTTGTTAACTGGGTTGCGTTTACAATGAAAAACCTTTATTGTCCACATATTCATGTGTCAAAGTGCGTCACCACAACGCAATATGATAGGTTATAAATGATGAATATGACATGCACTTTCACTCATAGTCCGCTTAAAATATATCTTGGCAGACGATCTCGTAAGTCACTTTGATGAGCCAGTCTTCCCGTCGTTAGGGGGAGATGCAAATGATCATACTCGAGTAGAACGACTTAGAATTGTCGTAGTTGGTTCCTACTGTGCCTCACCAAGTTCCCTAAAGTGACGAGATTAAATACATGTTACAGACATGTCTGCAAGGATTGTGTCCGTCATGGACGTTCGTCACCTATAAATGAAGATACGGTAACACAACAAATTGTGGTAGACGGTGTTACTAGGCCGTGGATCCCATAAGAGTATTGGGATATCACTTGGTTCGATAATACTCTCGCTAAGAATGTATGCGAGTTTGGTACATGAAACTTGATCATCTGATCAAATGAACTCATCTGTCTCATGTGAATCTGGATTACAATCATCATTGGGGGACGCCTCAACGAATGCCAATCCATAAAGAATACTCTATGAATAAAGCCAGTTAATGAGGACGTGGAATGTGAGTTTAATCGAACCATACTTCGTTGAAAATCTACAACGTTGTCGCATTGGCCTAAAATAGAAACATATGCGACTCCAGTATAAACAAAGTGATAGCCCTTTGTTGAAGTGGTGCCGACACTCCAAAGATAAGATCTATATGTATACTTTGTTAAAGCGAGTGAGAGAAGGAGTTAAACTCACCTTATGGCGCGAGGTTTCTCATGAAAGCACTGGAATCGGCTACGATGACACGAAAATTAGTTGTGCTATCGTAATGGATGTTATAGCATCCACTATCTTTCCAGTTAGATAGTTTTCGCAAAACTGACATGCAGCTTGTGGTTAAATCTTATCTTAGTGGGGAACTAAGTTAAGTGATAAAAGGATCTCGTGGTGAATCAGACTCAAATCAAGTGGCTCCTGACCACGGAGCGAGTTGACAAGTGATTGTCAGGAACGCATATTAAGTATATACTTGATTTGGAAGAGATATGAAGCTTTTGCGTGTAAAACTAAGGGTTTATAGTGATGTACTCTTGTGAGACTAAGAGATTCCGCTAAATCTAAAGTTAAGAATGAAAGGATATTGGGGACACTTGATGATGTGTATTCATCAATCGGTTTAAGGCAATCTAAGGGACGGTTTCCCTAAGAGACGATAAAGTAATGCCTATATGATTCCCAATGACTAGTCGAAGTCATAATAAGACTTGGCTCACTTAAGTAATGGTGCAGTCTTAAGAGAAGTTCTCTCTATCAAAGTACGATAGTATGTACTCATATTTGACTCGACAAACTCATTCGTAATACAGTAAAACCTCTCTAAAGTCATATCCGTGGGAACATAAAAAAATATTCCTAAATGGAGGTTATTCCTAAATAGAGTTTTAAGAAGAATTTTTTTTAAATTTTAAAGTGCATGTATAATATATAAATATTACAATTAGTAGATATATGTATGTAATATGTTGTAAACTTAGGAATTAGGCAAGAAAATTGTTTATGCTTTAACCGATGAAGAAATCATTGAAGGGATTAGGCAAGAAAATGAGGAAAATAATCCGGAGGATGATAGCATAGAAGTACAAAAAATTTCATGTGAAGAAGCTTTAAGATTACTCGACAAGTTGGAAATGTTTTGGGTTCAACAAGAAGGTGGTCATTTGGACGAGCTAATGGGCACACGCAAGTTGAAGGATATGGTTACAACACAAAAGATTAAATCTTTGTCATAATCAACCTTGAACAAGTATTTTAGATCAACTTAAATCTATTGTAAAAATTTTATATATATATATATATATATTATGATTTATTCCTAAATGGAGGTGCATTTCCTTATGTTGGGATTTGAAAATATATGAATTATGACAATATGGAGTTTATTCTAAATTATAACTAGTCCCAAGTTGGGACCATAAATTTTTATTTCTAAGTAGAGTTTATTCCTTAATAGAGTATTCTTTTTTAGAGGTTTTACTGTAATCTGGTAAAGCCACTGTGATGATGGCCTAGGATGCGCTCACGCAATGTCTGTGATTGACAAGAAGCTTGAAGCCCGCTATATCTCGATAAAAAGACACTTGAAAATTGATACCCGAATTTGCCCAAAATGTATTGGTCTATCTCCCATATGACCTACAGGGCAGCTCACTTGTTGGAAAATAGTGAAATTGGTACCATTAGAAAGGTATATGTCTACTTTCGAAGGAAATCAACCATTTGATCACATCCATCATGCTGAGTGACATATGACTATTGTTGCAAAGCAGGACAGGATATATCCGGTAATTTCCTGAGTCAACTTCGATAGAACTTTGTGATCTGCTCAGGTCGATCTAGGTTACGTACTGTATGTGAATGAAAAGCTATGAGTGTCTAGTTTTCATAAGTTCTTACAGTTTCATTGATACCTATTGAATCGAAGAAGTTATGACTGATTTAGTGCATGGAGGTCAATACTTTAGAAAACTTGATTTTCGGATAAGTCTTTAGCGACTCTGCACTTTGGATGCGTCACGCTCTTTTTGTCCTTAGACCAAGGTTTGTTTTTCCCATTGGTTTTTCACTTGGTAAGGTTTTTAACGAGGTGACCTATGAGAACATTCATACAATGATGTGTTGTACTTCTGTTCAACTTAGACCAAGAGGTATTTTTCCCACTGGGTTTTTCCTTGATATAGTTGTGAGGGCAACTTGGCATCTGACTCCTATGATTTGAGGTACTCCTCAGGGGGAGTCATTATGTATACATCAGGGGGAGTATACATGACATGTTATGTTGGTGCGTTGCAATCTTTTCCTCATCAAGCCTTTATTTTTCCCATGGGGTTTTGTTTTGGCTTGGAATAGGTTTTTACGAAGGCAACATCTTTTGCACCATTGTTGTATTAGTGCTCGATACAGGAGGAGTGTTCCGGTAATTATTATTCACGTGATGCATCTTACATAATACTGGTTGTAGATGCATAGATGGAAGGTTCTAGATCCTTCTAGAGGTAGTAGGATCTTATTAGATGTCTTACCTTATCTAGTAATCCTATGTATGGAAGGACTCTCATTATAATGCCTATATAAAGACCCCTCTATCAATGTTATGAATATAATTGATTGACTCGTATTTACAGTCTTTTACTTCCTCCTGAAACAGTGTAGTTATTATATATATAAATTTAATTCTTTCTTCATCGGGATTGTAATTGTTTTACTGCACAACAATGGAAAATAGCTTGCATCCCTAGGGCTAGGGGTGTGCAGAGTTCGCGCCGGTTCGGATTCGGATTAGGATTAAAATCGAATCGAACCCAAAGACTCGGTTCCACAAAAATCAGGTTCTTTGGATTTTTTGATTTCCAGTTTCAGACGGGTTGATTTCATTCTTTTCTTTTTTAAACCCAGTCACTATATATATATATATATATATATTATGAAAAACAGAATCACTATAATTATAAAGATTGAAATAATTCTAATGTTTTACTTTAAAAGGTAAATCACTTAAATTATAAAAACTAGAATAAAAGTAATGTTTCACTTTAAGAAGTAAATTACTTTTTACTACAAATTTATGATATTATGAATTTATCAAATTAATTATAATTAAAAACTAATTGGTTCAATTCATTTTTTTTTGTTTCTTTTTTATTTTAGGATAAATTCGAATCCAACCCCAACAAATTCGCTCTCAAGTTTTCGAATTTAGGGTTTCGAGGTTTTTTTTCGAGTTTTCGGTTTTCTTTTTGCACACTATGCCCTCCTCTATGTCCAAACAAACAAATTATTAATCCAGTATGTGTCCGTGATCAGTGGCGGAGGCAGAGAAAATATACGGGGGGGTCCAGACTATCGAGTATATATTTAAAATTTTTATAAAAAACAATAAGTTCAAATATAAAATAATAACATCAAATACAATTAATATTCAATAATGCACCGCTAACGGTCAAGTCACCCCTCAAACACGCGGTAAAGGCGGTAAGTCCAGTCTGCGAGATCCCATAGCTTGGAAATGTTGAATAATCACTTCATTGTCAATACCCAAAAAAATATCTTTTTCGACATAACACACCATACAGTCGGTCAAAAATTCATCTCCCATCTTGTTGCGCAAACTGCCTTGACAATATTCATTGCAGAAGGCTCGTTCTACACTACCACTGCAACAGCAAAACTAAAGCCAACTTGATAAGAAGATACACCAAGTGAAAAGTTGTGTGAAATCCCACTTTCACCATATTAGTCGCAAGTTCTCTAATATTTTCTAATTTAGAAAATATTGCATTTCTTCTCATTTCAGAAATCCACATCTTTAGTTGCTCTTTGAGCTCCATTCGATCATCCACCGAAAAATCTTGCGGATATAGTTCTGCAAGTCGAACTAACCCTGAAGAACTATAATTGGAGAACGAATTCTTAGGATCAAGGCATGATATGCACATAAGCAATTCGTGTTGGTCTCGGTGAAACGATTCTCCATCTCTTGACTAATACTCAACAACCTATTACATATAAAATAATGGGAACATGTTTAAAAAAACAAGTATAAATAAACTAATTATAATAAGTAATTTTGACTAATTACAAGTATAAATGGATAGATAGTTGGTTACCTGATAAAATATCTCAACTCGGAAATGGTGAAAGAATGTGTGCTTACGAAGACGACCAGGACATTATCTTCCATATTCGGGATGCTAATATCATTTTTAGAACAAAAACTATTGACATCTCCTAATAGATCATCCCATCCGTTCTCTACGAGATATTGCAATTGTCTCTTGGTAGTAACAACCAAACTCATAGCATGTACAATGTTTTGGTCTTTTTGTTGCAAAAATTGTGACAAACTACTTGTCAACCCCAATACTACCTTCATCAAGTGAGCAATGAATACAAACTCATAAGTTTCCATCTTATCAATCAAGCCAACAACGATGCCTTTACTTTTGGATTCATGTCCATCTTCGTATATATTCAAGGACTTCAAGCACTGAAGACCACATAGCTAGAAGACGGACAATTGTTTTATAGTGCGAACCCCAACGTGTGGCACCTGGTCGAGCTAAACTAGTTTCTTGATTCAAACCTCTTCATGTCGAAATATCACCCTTTTCTAAACTCTCAACAATATTTTTATGTTGCGCTTCTTTTAGTTCATCCATTCTTTTGCAAGAAACACCAACTGTGTTTGTTATCAAAGTCACATATTCAAAAAAGTTGCACACAAATTGGTTTACTTGAGCAAGAGCCACTACTACCAATTGAAGTTGGTGAGCAAAACAATGGACATACCTTGCACATGAATTTTCATTCAAAATAAGAGTCTTCAAACCATTTAGCTCACCCCGCATGTTTGATGCCCCATCATATCCTTGACCTCTTATTTGGGAAATTGATAACTTATGTGAAAGAAAAAAATTATCAATTGCCCTTTTTAAAGAAAGAGCGGTTGTTTCTCTAACATGAACAACTCCAGTAAACCGCTCTAAAACTTCACCCTTGTCGTTTACATAACGCAAAACAACGGCCATTTGCTCTTTTATTGAACTATCTCGAGCCTCATCAATCAGTAAAGCAAAGAACTTATCACCAATATCATCAACAATAGCTTTCGTTGTTTCTGAAGCACAAGCTCTAACAATTTGTTTTTGAATACAAGGAGAATTAAGTTGATGGTTTATAGGTGCATTCTCGTTAACTACTTTGCCAACTTCATCACAACGCAAACTATACCAATGAAGTATTTCAAGAAAATTACCTCTATTTAACGAGGTGGACGACTCATCATGCCCGCGAAAAGCCAACCCACATTTTAGAAGGAGTCGAACGACATCTACACTTGCTGTCAAACGAGTGCGATAAGCGGCATTTAGTACTTGCGCTCCATCATATATTTTTCTAGTCACACTTTGTCGTTGATCTTTGAATGCAACATATGATGTCCGAGCATTGTTGTGTGCGCTTCCTTCACTTCCGATATGATCACCAAATTTCTAAGCTTTCTTCCAATTTCAAATCCTTTTTGGAAAATACCTCATCTCCGACTTTTTATCTCCAAAAGATAACACCATAAGCAAAATGCGGCATCTTTTGAAATGCTATATTCCAACCATTCCCATTTTTTGAACCATTCAACTTGAAACGCCCTCATTCGATCTTGTATTTTTATTTTCGGATAAACATGAGAAAGTGGTTGACAAGGACCCATTTGCACATATTTTCTTCTAACTTCATCTCTAATTCGAGGCTCATACTCGTTTATGCATTTGCGAAGTCCTGTCACTAATAATATCACCCTCGCAAATAGGGTTAGTCACCGATTCCGTTCTAACTCTTTTTCCACTTGATTTAACAATAAAATCCTCACTCGGCGTACTTGAAGACACAACAAGTTGTTGTTGTTGTTGTTGGGGAGTACTCGTTGATGGGCTCTTTTGTGAAAAATATTTTTCCATGTTCCTATATCAATCAATCAATCATGAATCAACAAGCAATAAATAAATTCATACTCCCAAAGTACATTCGATTCAACAAATTTCCCACAATCAAGTAATTCAACAAATTTCCCACAATCAAGTAATTTAACAAATTTTCCACAATCAAGTAATTTAACAAGTAATACTCGACAATCTAAATTAATAAATCTAAATTAATAAAAAATCATAATTAAAACCCTAAAATTTAAATAGAACCTTGTCTTCTTGAATCTTGAGTTAGATGAATACTCCAACAATTGAATGGGAAGCAAAGCCGATGCAAAAATGACCGTGTAATTTATCTCCTCTGCAATCGCTTCGCCGCATGAGCCGCTAAGTTTGATCTTGTTGCTTTTGTTTGTTTGCAATTGCTTCGCTACGCCCAAGAGGTGGGTGGGTCACCGCCCTTTCTTTTAATCCCACTGTTTTGTATTTTATTTTCCTTTTTTTTTTGAGTGCGAAACGTCGTCGGTTCACAAAAATGGTAAAATAAAAAAATAAAAAAATCGAGACAAAGAAGTTCCTTCCTTCCCCAACCGCAAGGCGCTGAACCTGCAACTCCTGTGAAGTCAGAAGACAGAACCCTCCCCGGACCCTCCCCGGACCCCCTTCCCTTAAGATTCCGGCCGGCCAGCAGGGTCCATGGACCCTCCCGGACCCCCCTGGCTCCGCCCCTGTCCGTGATCTAAGGGTTGAAGTGGGCTGAGACCGCGTGATTTACTCGGATTCGACTCGTAAAAAATAAAACTCTACTCGAGGTAATTGAGTTGAGCTTAAACTCGAGTTACTCGAGTAAATCTCGAGCTCTAGTAAATCTTGACGTCGAGCTCAAGCCCAATAAAGTCACTAGCGTGCCCTTTATAATTTGCATAATTGAAAATACAGCTATACTATAAATAGAAAGAAACCCTAATGTGCAGAAAGTTGTACATATAGGAAAAAATCCAGTGTTAGATCGAGATTATAAAGAGAGCTAATTCGGATAAAGAAAGTGTATAGAAAGAGAAAGTGAGTGACGTTGCAATAAAAAAATCACATGTTGATCGAGATTACAGTTAAATCTTGATAAATGAATGTTCGATAAATGAATAAGCTCGCAAAATGAATAATTTTCTAATCCAGTCTCAACTCTTTATAACATGTTCAAATTTTCTTTCGATAAATAAATAATTTCGCTAAATTAATATTTTTCTCTGATCCCGATCAAATTCATTTATCGAAATTTTACTGTACTTAAGATGTTACTCTAAAGTGAGAAAATAAATAGAAAATAAGAGTGAAGTAGGTAGAAAAACTTGTATGGTAACTTGTTCACGGCTCCGATTTTGAAAACACTGATTTAATTAATCATTTTAATTTTATTCCACTTTTTTTTAAGCACAGTTTTAAACAAACTCTATAAGAACTTTGAAGTTCTCAGTTAAGAAAGAAATTGACTTCCTCATAGGTATATAATAAACTTTTGCAAATCAAGGGTTAGAGCAGAGCTGCTACACACACAAATGTACATCCCTTTTTGTATGGGTTGTACCCTGCGTAGTAGGGATTGTACCGTGCGTAGTAGAAGTTGTGTACCCTACTACATACACAAATACACATCCCTTTTTGTATGGATTGTACCCTGCGTAGTAGAAATTGTACCCTGCTTTATAGGTAGTAGGAGTTGTATTAGAGTACAATCCCTACTACACAGAATACAATCCCTACAAAATAGGGGTGTGCATTGGAGTAGAGTCAATCACCCTTTAACAAGTGTTCTAAACATTCTTATCTAAAGTGATTAGTCCTTCGACTAGTTTCTAGAAGCCCTTCACCCGATTATATTTAGTTGCTTTTGTCATATTGTTTAAATACAATTTCGTAGTAAAATTTAAAATAGAATATATTTATAATACAATATTGAATTGTTTAAATTAAATATAAATTAATATCAGAAATATATAGTAATTAGATATGTTAATTAGTAAATAAAATAAAAATAAATTAATTGTAGAGTATTATTGAAGTATACATTTAAATAATTATAATAAAATATTACAATAATATTCAAATACATCTAACTAATATCCGATAATTATCTATCTATACTTCTATTAAAAGAGAGTCGTGACACATGTCACTTTGTAAGTTTTTTAATTTTTATTTTAAAATATAGTTTATATATAGAGATGTATTCTTAAATTTCCAAAAAAAAAAAAAATCTAGATATGTATTTTGAAAGTTTTATTCCACAACTTACACTCATCTACAAATAAAAGAATCTTTCCTTTATTTTTTAGCTTAAAATTTTAAATGTTTAAAATTTTTTAAATCAAGCTTATTTTTAATAAAAAATATATCAAATTAATTTTTATTTCATAATTTTCAACTAGACATCGATATGAATATAATAAATTTGATGGATTTACAATAATGACTGATTGCACAAAAAAATTATATTAGAAAAAATATGAATATTTATTTTCAGTAAAATTGATTGATGCAAAATAAAAATATATTAACTCATTTATTGCTTACATAAAAAATAAATTATGATATTTATTTAATTATAATAACTAAAAATAATAAAACATACAATTCGCGCGCGCGCGCGCGCACACACACACACACACATATATATATATATATAATATATATTAAGACTTAATCACATATTACTTTTGTCCCCAAAATTTGTTTCTATTTTTTTCGGTATGTTCAGAAAATTTGTTCATGTAATGAACACTAATTGACTTAACACTCCGCTAATGTGGTACTCTTTCGTGAATTATATTACACCTCATAAGACACTTAATAAGTCTTTTATTAATATTACGCTAATATGATACTCATATCGAAGATCATCAAAAATAAATTTACAGATCGAGAAATTATTTTCTAATAAAAGAATATTTTATGCGGTGCATTCCACCGAAAAACATATGGTTTTAATTAATATCCCATTATCTAATTATTCGTTAAATGGTACCTCAATTGCCTATAGCCGTCCGATAATTGTTAGAACAATAGTTTAAACCAACATGCAACAACCCAACAATTGCATGCTTCATCTTTTATTTTCACTCGGTCCCGCCAAAAATTTAACAGTTGAACATAAAAAGTAATATATCTAATTTTTATTAGATCCGTTAATTTACCACACATCACGAAAATACGACATGAAAACGGCACAAAAATTTAGTATTTTTGTTTGTATTTTGAGTACACGACACAAAAACACATGAACACGAAAGTACACGATTGAGATTTATTGTCGGTTTTGTGTTTACCCTTTCGGTACACGACACAACATGAGGTATACGAAATAAATAAATAAAACATAGTATATTTTATGAATTCTGTTTGTACTAAGTTTAAAATTCAAAAATATAATGTGAACTTTCGTAAATTTTGTATAAACATTCATGTTTCATTGTCATTCGTTTCGTTTCGCCAATAAAACTTATAAAAATAATATTAAATATTAAAATTATTAGTTTTATAATATTTTCGTATTTTTTTATATTATGTGCCTGACACGAGAACACGACACGAAACGACACGAATTTGCGCGGTACACGACACGACACGATACAAATTCATATCGTGTCATGTATGAATTTGAACTTTTAGTAAATGAAATACGAAAGTACACGACACGAAAAATTTGTCAGATCTACTTTTATATAATGAAGCAATCGCAATTTACAATTACATCACTTAATACTTACCATACAATCATTATAATTTTTATTTTAATTTTTAATTTTTATCACACGCGCATTATTAATATTTATATAATTTACTCATCTATTACGTCTAATCTATCCCCTCAAATACAACATTTTTAACTAGGGGGTACTTCAAAATGGCATCTACTGATCCCCCCGCTTCTTTACCCTCCCCGCCCGCCCCCTTCTCGATAAAAAAGGAAAAATGCCCATTTTGTACATTTATTTCGTAACTTATATATATATATATATATATATAGTTTTTTCAAATTTTTTATTGTTATTTTTTTGATAGTTTTTTTAATATTTTATATATATTTTTATTTCTTTGTGAACATATTATTATGACTATAATTTTTCTTCTCTCCAAACTTTGCTAAAAATGCAACTCTTTCACATCTCTTAATTTACCTAAATATTTTTATATTTAAAAAGTTTATTTATATAGTTATTTTTATATATTTTTATAATACAGTATTATTCCGATTATATATTATTATTTGGATATATATTATTAGGCTAAAATATTCCTGGGATCCCTTAACTTAATTTCAGATAACGATTTAGTCCTTTATTTTTTTTTGTCCCAACTAAGTCCTTTATCTTTCCAATTTTAAGCAAAGTTAGTCTTTTCCGTTGATCTCCGCTAACTGTTGTCCAGGTGGCTGTTAAATTGTCCAAGTGGCTCGATTGCCACTTTGTGCTCGATCGGAATCGGTGGGAATAGTCTCGGACAAAGCGAGATAAATCAACCCGTCACACTCGTTTGCATTGAATAATCTCCAATTTGCTTTTGCATGGTCTCGTTTTATTCCAAGCACGTTCTCAATCTCATCTTGTATTTTGATTTCTACTGATGGATGTCTAGCAATCAGCCAGAAAAACCACGTCAGGCCCGTACTCATGCTGTCTCGGCCCGCGACAAGGAGATTTAGAAAGGTGTCCCTTTGGAAATCTTTTAATTCCCTCGAGAAATCAATATTGCTCTCCCCGTACGCGCTTTTAAATGACGCGAACATGTTGATCACGTTATTATTTTCCTCATGGGAAAAAACGTGTGGGTATATGAAATCATCAAAAGCCCGCCAGGCCTCGATCAGCTTTTTCTCTCTGCCAATTTTCAGCCATTTTGTAGCTTCTAGAAGCTCTCAGGCACTAGGTGTCTGTGCAGTAAGGAGCCCATGACGTAATGAAACATTTAATTTTGGGTGCCATCGTAATGAAAGCTCTCGAAAGCTTCGTGTTCGTCTTTGGGATGAAACATTTGATTTTCTGCATCAAGCAATCTCAGCGCCCGTCTTGTATGACTTCTACAACTATGATGCTGATATAAAAGAATTCGTTCAGCTATTTCTCAAGTTCACACTGAGTTTGACATTGCTCGGGGGGCTGCTGTTCTTCATCCTATAACTTCGGCGAGCCGCAGTGACATTGAATCGCCGCGCCGCGCCGCCGTCAAGTCCTGTTCTTCCCCAACCAGCAGCTCTCGTCCCCGGGGCCATCCCAATCCGCCAGAAGATCGCCTCGAGCAAAAAGAAGAGTGATGCTTTGACTCTGAGATCTGGGGTTTAAATGAAGAAGATGTTAGTCAACAACTTAACAGCCACCTGGACAACAGTTAACGGAGACCAACGGAAAATGCTAACTTTGCTTAAAATTGGAAAGATAAAGGACTTAGTTTGGGACAAAAAAAAAAGATAAATGACTAAATCGTTATCTGAAATTAAGTTAAGGGACCCCATGAGCATTTTAGTCATATTATTATTATTAGCTACCAACTGAGTTGTCATTTCAGAATTTCAAAAAAATAATTTCCTAGCATATATATCTACCTATTAAATTATCATTTCAAAGTCTTTTAAAAAATAGCTCCCAAACGTATATCTACCTATTGAATTGTCATTTCAAAATCTTTCAACAAAATAGTTCCCTAATCTATACTACCCATTGAATTATCATGTCAATAATTTTTATTAGTATCCTAAATTAGTATAAACAAAGAGTGAAGAAGAAGACCAACTCATCATATCTCGATATTTTCTTCTTAATTTTCTCTATATCACTTATTTGTATACATTTCTCAAATATTATTCTATTTATAATAAATGGAATAATATAATTCAATAAATAATGGGAATATATCTTGTGAATTTACCATTTGTCAGGTATTACTTCGTGTACATATCCATTTTTTTCATGTTTCGTCATTTTGTTGTGTATATGTATGTTGCTCTTTATATTCGAAAATTTAATAAAAATATTTTTTTATAGATTTTTTAAAGTAGAGATGATATGTTAGATTGGGTGAGGACGATCGAAAGGAAAAATGAATTCGTCATAGTTATTGATAAATCTGCAAAGAAAATAGGTAACAAACTCCGGAATTGCACTCTAATTTGTGAAAAGGGCGGGAAATATCAACCACCAAGATATTTAAAAACATGTACTAGTACCCAAAAAAATAGTTGTTCATTCTCTCTACGAGGTGTACCAATTCCTCCAGATGGTATTTTATGGGAAATTACTGTTGTGTGCTGAGAGAATACTCATGCCCCATCACAATATTTAGAGGGTCATTAGTACACATTAAGACTAACACGAGATGAAAAAATTGCCGAAATTATTGCTCCGTGGTTTATTCTGAGCGCTCTTAGATGAAAAGTGTGTGAGTAAATGGTCGAGGTGTTAGCTTTTATGACCAGATAATATAATTGAATAATTTATTTATCAATATTGATTGTATTTTTTGTATTTATTATTTATTATATTATGTCGTGGTTATTTTTAATCATAAATAAAAATAAATAAATAATGAAAATGATTATTTTTGACAATAATAAAGTAAAATAAAAATTAAAAAAAAAAGAATAAATAAATTTAATTTCATAAGAAATAAATAAAAAATAAAAAAACAAATCAAAATATAAAGGATAAAACCGAAAAAAAAAAACGAGAGGGAGAATACGACTATCAATAGGGGAAAAGGAGGTCTCATCAAAATTTTACCCAAGAATTTAGACTCGGGCAGTGCAGTTTACTTTTTCATATTAAACCCATCAAGACTTCACGCGCTAAAATACCAAATACACAGCCACTCTCCGTCTTCCTATTGGCCATATGCCAACTTGGACAGTGATTCGGGTTCGTGACTTCAAACCAAATCAAATCAAATCAAACCAAATATACTCAGTATATTTCGTTCAGAGCAAAATTTGGGGAGGGTAAAATATACGCAGACCATGCCCCTACTTATTACGATAGGGAGGCTGTTTCCGTGAAGACCCCCAACTTAGTGCACAGTAAAATATTGAGTGAAAATACAAATTAGCTTATGATTCGAAAAGGCTCAATACCATACCTGAGCTCATGGCTTAATCCACATGGAACTTACCTAAGAGGAATTTGGCTATTTTACTCCCGATGAACGCTGCTCAAACAGAAGAGCGGTTGACTCCGCGCACAACTCCTTGTCAAAAATACACCACACACGAAAGGCAATATGATAAAATATATAATAAAAGTAAAAATGCAATGATCTAGGTCAAAACTATCCGAGACAACCCAACCCTGAGGCTCTCAACTACAACACCACTCCCAGCTAAAGAATCCACAACTCTGATCTGGCGTCTCCAAGCGCACCTATCAACAGTCATGGTCTCGGAAAGGTTTAAGGCCTTCAAATATAATTTAAGCTGCTCCCCCCACGTCCTTCTCGGTCTGCCTCTCCTCCTCTCCTCGACAACCAATAAACTCTTGACCCTCCTCACCGGAGCAGATGTCTGCCTCCTGCGGACATGGCCAAACCATCTCAATCTCTCTTCCTTAACTTTTGCTGAAATGGGCGCCACTTTTATCGCGTTCCTGAAGACCCGTTCGGATTCGTGACTTCGTTCTTCTTAATTGCAGATACGCAAGCTGTATCCCACGCGCCTTCTTATTACTGCAAATATTTTCCTATTTCGTCGTTTTTGGACACCATCACACAACGGCTATGTCTCACTGCACAGATATCAACGCAGTTTTCGAACTGAAACTCTCCTTATATTATCAACATAGAAAACAAAGCATTAATTGATTGTTAATTGTGTAATTATGACGCGAGTATGTGTTTAGTTGAGTCGAGTTACTCACCCAACAACTTGGTTCAAACATCCGGTCCGATGAACCACCCGATTTTTTTATGAAACGGTTTCAGCTATGCTTTGTTATCAAATAGTTGAACCGATTATACCCTAATAGCCCGATAAATACTCGATTTATATCTTAAGTTAATTAAACTTCAAATATTAAGGGCGTGCTTGGTTCAAACTCGGGAAAGAGAAAGGGAAAGGTAATGATAATAGTGGCGAAAGGGAAAGGGAGAAAAAAGCATTCCTCCCAATTTATTGGGTAATGGTCCATTACCCACTATTGGGTAATGAGTCATTCCATTATAGAGCACCAAGCATTATTTTTCATTACCTTTACCATTACCTACCCTCAAAAACATCCTACCAAGCACCCCCTAATAGACTATTCATTAATTTTGTTTTTTTAACTGGATGGTATATCCACCATCGGAGCACTGGATAAATCTAAACCTTGCACGACTATATTAAATCTAAATCATAAGTATATAACAAACAATTTCAATAAATATCTGGTATGCACCCGACAACCCGTCTCGAATACCTGGTCATGTATCCGTTCGCCGATTCCTTAACGAGTTGGTTCCTGCCCTAATATTGCTAATCGATTCATTAACCTAATATCGCTCGCTCGTCGTTTTTTGTCTAATTATTAAGTGCAAAAGAACACAAAGTATATTTTTTTATTACTCACACACACGACCTAATGATGATGGTATAATTTAAACCGTGATCTTTGACTTCGGAATTATACCAACACAAATATTTAGGGGATGCTTGGTAAAATAAGAAGGAATGGAAAGGGAATGGGAAAGGGAATGGAAAGGAATGATACCCATACCACTCAAATTGTTGGGGTATGGGGGATTCCTCATTTTGGGGGAATTAGAGTCATAGTAGTGTAATTCCAAGCACACACTATGACTTTGATTCCCATACCTTACTCCCCAAACCCCTCAACCAAGCATCCCCTTAAAGTTTTATTTATTAATGAATACTATAATATTGTTGTTGATATTTGAGCTATTACCCTGAATATGTTTTGACACTTTAAGACGGAGATTTATTAAATTTTAAGTAGTCGGTGGTACCATTCACACTATGCTCTAATTAATTGTTTGATCCGATTAAGGCTGTAAAATAATCTTGTAAGATGGATTTCTAATTTTAATAATATTGTAAAATATCATATTTATATATAAAAGTTATTGTCTTATGTTCATCTCATAATGAAATAACTCATAAAAATCTACTCAAAATACGAAAAGGAAAAATATAGCTCGAGTTTGGGGTTTGGTAACCGGCTAATTTGTTCTTAGCTAATGTTGAGAGGAGTGTTCGGTTTTGGCCAAGCGTGAATTAGGGTACTCCATTTTCAACGAAAATATAAAAGTTTTATTTTTAGCTCGGTTTTGGTGTTTAGATTTCTAATTCGAACCTCAGAACATATTTTTCGGTTCGATTTCAGTTATTTTTTTCGATTTACTCTATTATAATCAGAATTAATATTCATTTACTTCATAATCTCTACCAATAAGGACGAAATTCGACTATAATAATTTCGTGCTATCTTGATTAACCCATTATAGCATATAAGATACATTTTAAGCAATAAGACATTTATAACCTTCAAATTTATATACATTCGTAAACCGAAAGTTTATAGGAATATGATCAAACCTTAAAATTTGTTTTTATTTATAACCTCAAAAATTATAAACTAATACAACCTGGTTCGATTTGGATTTGGAATCGTCAAATTCAAACTCAATCAAAATCACTTCAGTTTCAGTTCGATTTATATGATCCGATTTCAGAATTTTCTTGATTTGATTTTTTTTTCGATCCGAATTAATTCATTTTGATTCACTCGGTCCGGTTTGCGGATTCGTCCCAACATGAATAACCTTGGTTGAGAGCATTAATTAAGGTTTTGAAGTACCCTTTTTCCAAGATCAACTTTTTACCACCATAGATTCATAAAATACCTTTTCTCTTTACTCTCTTCACTCCAATCCTTCTAACTAAAAAAAAAAAAAAAAAAAGAAAAAAAATCCTTCTAACTGAAAAAATAGAAAAAAAAAGGGAAGGCGCAAGCTAGCATTGAAAGAAAGCCTCATTGGAATCAAGAAATGAACATCGTTGTTTCAATTCTTGTGTTTATATCAGCTTTGGCGACAACCCTTTTGAAGAAATGCTCTTTTGCTCTCAGTCCAGATGGTATTGTTGTACTTATTGTTCCTTTTTTTTTTTTACATCACATCTTAGAAAATATCATGAAAAAAAAAAAATCTTTATACTTATATGTAATTTTTTGAAAATGGGAATATCATGTGTTTGATATTTTTTTTTTTTTTTTTTACCTAGGTGTTACTTTGTTGGAGGTGAAAACCAGTTTGAATGACACTAGAAATTTTCTGAGTAACTGGAATGATACTGATGAAACTCCTTGTAAGTGGACTGGTATTGCTTGCAGCCCACAAGACCAAAGAGTAATAAAAATGTACTGCTTTTTTTTTTTACCTGCTCTTATTATTTTGTTTGTTGGTTCAATATTTTTATTTATTTATTTATTTATATTTATTTTACTGGAAAAATCTACTGGTTTGCTTGTAGAAATTTGCCATACATGCAGTTTGAAGGAATTATATCCCCTTCCATTTCTAAACTCAATAGATTACAAAGACTGTAAGTCTCATTGTTATTCATTAGTGTCAGTTCTAAAGTTTAAATCTTTATGTAATTTGTTGGAAGAAATTCTCTATATTATTATTATGAAATTAGGGCACTTCACCAGAATATGCTTCATGGTTCCATTCCCAGTGAGATTGGAGGATTTCCTGAACTAAGGGCCCTGTAAGTGGAAATGAGGAAAACCCTTTTGTTATCATAATTTTGTTTTTCTCGTATACTTTTTTTCAGAATTTTATTAGTTCGCATTCGTAAAATCGCGAATGTAGGTATCTTCGGGGTAACGATTTTGAAGGAGGCATACCGTCAAGTATTGGGAACCTTACTCAGTTGACTATATTGTAAGATGGTAACATGGTGTAGTAATTTGAGTTCGAGGCATGTTGTTTAATCTCATTGTCTGAGTTAATGAATGCGGTATAATTAATTGTCGGGCAGGGATTTATCGAGCAATGCGCTGAAAGGTGCTATACCTCCTTCTCTAGGTGGTTTGAAGCACTTGACATATCTGTAAGTAACATGAAATTCTTGTTTTATACTTTTGCTTTCTAGACCAATGTGTTGGGTGCTATTGGGCCTTCTCATCCCCAAAAGCTAGCTCAAAGGGTGAGGCGTTCCCTCACACTTATTAACCAAATATTTGCCCCTTCCACAATCGATGTGGGATAACCCAACACAATGTATATAGCTGCACTTTGTCAAATTTTTACCTAATATTATATTGATTCGATTTTTTTCCCCAGAAATTTGTCTACAAATTTCTTGTCCGGTGAGATCCCGCATGTTGGAGCGCTAAGCAGATTTGGCTACACGTCGTAAGTTCCATTGTCACAAGGGAGATGTGATTATTTTGTATGAATTTGTGTTAATTATGCATTTTGACAATCCTGTGGTCACAAGCTATAGATAATTGCACTTTTGGTCTTATGAATCCCTGAAACTTTTGGTCCCATATTTGTCATTTCAGCCCCAATATTACAAAATTCACCCAAGCATGTCTCATTAGAATCAATTGTTTCGTTTTTTTAGTCCTCGAAGTCTAAAATAAATAAATTAACAGTTCTGGTTGACTAAATATGTCAACTAATTTAGATTACTATAATCTTCATGCCACCGATCCTGGTGTAGTTGGGATTAAGGTGATGATGATGATGGGTGACTAAAAGTGTTAAACTAGTTCTAGTGGGACCCGAAGTGCTAAAAAACCTTCTGGTGGGGGCCAAAAGTGCAAGAAAAAACTTCTACTGGGACCAAACATGCAATTTTATCTGCTAAATTAATAAATGAAACATTCTGTTTACAAAAAATTGAAGTCTGAATGTTGACTTTTCTTTATCCTTGTTTGAATTTCATTTTGGATACTAATGAATCTTTGAGATCTCAGTATAAATAAAAATAATTAGATGAGAAGTTCTTGTCACTCTGCTTTAGCTGTTTCTCCTCATTACATTTTGCTTATCACTCTTTTTTTTCGCCTTTTTCCCTCATAGAATGTCAACTGCGTTTAGGGAGTTGGGTCATGTTCACGGTCATGTGTCGTGCCTTCTGATTTTCAACCACGTCCTGCTATGCCTGAAGTTAATTATAACTGTTATGAAACACGGACACTTCAGAATATTGATTTTATTGTCCTAATTTACGTCAAAATTAAGATTGTCCGCTTGTCGTGGCTCATGTCTGAATCTCCTGTCCGTGCATTAGAACCTTGTAGGTTTATATAGTGGTTAAAAAAATATCATCTAGGGAAATGAGCACAATGTATTACCCGGTATTCCGTGAATACATCTATGGTTTCTCTGCTTTTATGAGATTTTTCACAATTTAGATTTGAGTATTTACTTTAATATGGTTAAACTTTTTTTCGTAAAAGTGTACTTTAATAGGTATATATTTTCAATAAATTTTAAAACATATATGTATACATGTATACCGTATCCTTAAACTTTCAAAATATGTCGTATCCTCGTACCCGAGTCGTATTGTATCCGTATCATTGCTTCATAGTTTTTCATCCGTATCAAAATATGGTTAAACATTTTTTCGTAAAAGTGTACTTAATAGGTATATATTTTCAATAAATTTTAAAACATATATGTATACATGTATACCGTATCCTTAAACTTTCAAAATATGTCGTATCCTCGTACCCGAGTCGTATTGTATCCGTATCATTGCTTCATAGTTTTTCATCCATTTCCTTATTTTTCTTAAGTTATGTCCAATATCTTGGAGAGTATTCTGATTTCTGAAGTTCAATGCTAATACATATAAATACACATGCTTAGGTTTAATGGTAATTTAGAACTTTGTGGCCAACAAGTGGACAAGCCATGCCGAACCTCACTTGGATTCCCTGTCGTGTTGCCTCATGCTGAAAGTGATGAAGCAATAGGTATTGATTCTAAGACAAGTTTTGACACTCAAACCGTAATCGAAAACAATGTTGTTTTCCGAAGTATTAGAAGGTAATAAATTGCGATGTTTTTTTTTTTTTTTTTTTTTTTGGTTCTACAGAGCACAAGCGATCTTCCCATTATATCAAAGGATTAGTAATCGGTGCCATGGCCATGCTGGGCTTAGCCGTCATTTTGCTTCTCGGCTTTCTATGGATTAGGTTGCTGAGAAAGAAGGAAAGAGCTGCTAAGAAATACACAGAAGTAAAAAAACAAGTTCATCAAGAACCAAGTAAACACAATAATATCTCTTCGTATGCTTTCAAATACCCTTTATTTCTTAGGGTCCATTACAAAAACGAAAGCAAGATAAAAGAAAAAGTAAATTACATCCTGGGGTTTAGTTTAACTACTAAAAATCCTACCTATCTTTCATAATTACACCACATGATAATAGTTTCTGTTTTTACAAATTGCACCTCTACTCGTTAAGAAAATGCAAGTGTTTGTTATAGCTCTCTCGGGCTCACAATTCGTCTCGATCCGTATTTTGAGTAACTGTTTGTGTTGGAATCTAGAATTTTAATCTCCAATTTCTGACATGATTTGACGTCTACGGTAACATTTGCTATTGTTACTCTAGTGATATTTAATTAAATACAACTAAATACTAATCCAACACCACCAACTTACTTTCTAGACATGATTTGACGTCTAAAGTAATATTTATAATATTCTCATCTACAACAAACAAAGATTATTATTGTTCATAGAATTCTCAGTAATCCAGATTTTGAATGCCATAATCTAGTCTAAAAATCCAAGGGAGTTTTTTTTTTGGGTGCAATTTTGTGTATTCTTTTTTTTTTTTTGTAATATCCCCATATTTTATGCTTCTACAGCTTTCTTTTTCATTTCATAATTTTCATGTTAGGAGCCAAGCTTATTACGTTCCATGGTGATCTTCCATACCCTTCTTGCGAACTCGTGGAAAAGATCGAGTCTCTTGAAGAGGAAGACATTGTTGGAGCCGGAGGATTCGGTACCGTATATAGAATGGTTATGAATGATTGTGGGACTTTTGCTGTCAAGAAAATCGACCGGACAAGGGAAGGTTCTGATCAAGTGTTCGAAAGAGAGCTGGAGATCTTGGGTAGTGTCAAGCATATTAATCTAGTCAACTTGAGAGGTTACTGTAGGCTTCCTACGGCAAGGCTACTTATATACGATTATTTAGCCATGGGCAGCTTGGATTACTTCTTGCACGGTACTTTTTCCATCCGAATTCATTAATTATACTCCCTCCTTCCCGATTTAAGTGGGATGTTTCCATTTTTTTCAATTATTAAGGATTGCAAATTTAGTAAATTATTTTCCAATTTTACCCTTGACATATTACCCACTCATTCTCACTTAAAAATGGTAGGTTTCACTTTTACCCAATTTTCAAAACAAAAATTTCATTATATTTTATGGAAGTACAAAAAGATTTGCACTTTATTCACGTGGGACTATTTTATGGAACTATAAAAATCTTGGTTGAAGAATAAATTCGACCTCCTACCCTAGGATTCTCAAGGAATTCACATTTTTTTAAATAAAAAATCCTCTAATTTTTTTAAATCAAATAATCAATGAAAATTTTTAATCATAACAATCAGTATAAATTTTCAAACAAATACGGTAATTTTTGTAGTTCCATGAGATATTCAAAATTATACTTTTTGTAGTTCCATAAAATTAAATTGTGAAATGAGGGTTATTTGGGTATAAAGATAAAAAATATCCAAATGAGAAACTTATTTTGGGAAATGAAAAAAAGTGAAAAGTATATTAATACTTCTGGTTGGCCTGAAATGAAATATTTTTACTTTGAGAAGTAGTCTTTTATGTGTTCTATCCCTGTCCCAGTTCTTGGGGATAATGACGAAACCACCCCGAGATTTGGGTAATTAGAAAAACAAAGTTTCAAAATTACAAACAAAACCTTAAGGTTCGATTTCTCTATATTTCTCCGCAATCATAAGGCAAAAACATATCGAAAACCTCCATGAGTTTTTGGTAACTTCTGTAATTACTCCAAAACTGGGGTAGTTTTTGTAACTATCCAAAAGTTTTTTTGCATACAATTTCAATTTTATGGTAACTTTGGTAACGTCGGCAATCAAATTAAACATCGTTCTTCAAAGTGAATATGAATTTTAGCGAATGTGAAAAAATAACGAAATCTTAGTTCCATCTCCATATCCCCTTAAAGAATTGCAAATTATCATGTTGCTGAAACTTGTCATTTTTTTTTTGTTGTGCGGCGTTCACTGACTTTCTGTATGATCTTTTTAATCAGATGCTTTGTCGGAAGAACATTTGCTGAACTGGAATGCTCGTTTAAGAATAGCTATTGGTTCCGCTAGGGGATTAGCCTACCTACACCATGACTGCTCTCCAAAGATTGTTCATCGGGATATCAAGTCGAGCAATATACTCCTTGATGAGAACCTCGTGCCTCGCGTTTCCGACTTTGGTCTTGCCAAACTGTTGGTCGATGAGGATGCACATGTCACGACTGTGGTTGCAGGCACATTTGGCTATCTCGCTCCAGGTGTATTTCCTTTTTCCATTTTGCATTTATGTCCTGGTCTTTTTTTTTTTAAAGTTTTTAATCAGTAAAAATCAGTTTTGATCAATTTAGTTACAATCAATAAAATTCAGTTTTAATCAGTAACTTCGTATAATCAAATACACTATGAAAAATCAGTTTTAATCAGTTCTATATCATGATTTAGCTTTCCGAAATATCATGAACTAGTATTATACATTCTAAAAATGTTGATTATTTGGGAAAGACGATCATCAATTGTGCGAATGAGCAATATTTTATTTAAATTAAGTGTGTTGAGCTATATCGTATACATGAAAATTCTGCTATATCAAACTCATGTTTAATATGGTCTGGTCCAGAGTACTTGCAGAGTGGTAGGGCCACCGAGAAGTCTGATGTGTATAGCTTTGGCGTCCTACTGTTAGAACTTGTTACTGGAAAAAGACCTACCGATCCATCTTTCGTTAAGAGAGGATTAAACGTCGTCGGCTGGGTATGTTATCTACACTCCGAATCATAAACCTCTTGCTAATTCTAACGTGTGAGGTACTTTAAGTTGTTATTGTAAAATAGAAAGTTATGTAAACTACCCCTAAGGTCTAGGATATTTACCCCCAAAAAAAAAAAAAAAAAAAACTACTTCCTTTGAAAATTACAAAATCCGCCTTCAAGATATGATTCTGCTTACATTTTGCCATTAGTCGACGAATTTCCCTACTTCCATCAAATATTTTATTTACACCCCTCATTTTTTTGTTAATATTACAAATAGCCCAGACTTTTGAAAAATATTTCAATAAATTGACATGTAAAAACGTCGAAATTTCGGATTATTTACCAGGTATGTAAATGCAACATTTACAACAATAATAACTCGTCTTATACATGTGACATCCCTTTAGCGAATTGAAATAAATCAAATAAACCATCATTGGGAATAGGAGGTACATCACATGCATATTAATCGCCTTTCGTGCTGATGTACGGTGTCCGATTAATATATCCAGATGAACACACTTTTGAGGGAGAATCGACTGGAGGACGTAGTCGATAAAAGGTGCACCGATGCAGAAGTAGAGACGGTCGAAGTGCTTGTAGAAATAGCGGCAAGGTGCACGGATGCGAATCCGGACGACCGGCCATCAATGCAGCAGGTTTTGCAGTTCTTGGAGCAAGAGGTCATGTCGCCTTGCCTTAGTGAGTTTTACGAGTCTCATTCGGATAAGAGTTAAACGACTTGCTATTTGCTAATGAGGACGATATTGTACTAATAGCGTGTGTATATATATCATCAACTCGCGGTTACTACAATTTCCGTCTGTGGGACTGTAATTTTTTTTTTTTTTTTTGGCAAGAGTGAGTGTGCATTTCTCTATTGATTGTACTAATGTAATACTCCCTCCGTCCCGCCCAAAAGTTTACATTTCTATAAAAAAGTAATCCCTTTAGTAAGTTTACATATCACTTTTTACAATCAAATCAAACAATCACTTTTTACTTTTTAATCTCCACCACTCATTCATCATCAATATTTTTTAATCTCCATCACACATTTAATCATCATTACTTATATCAATCATTACTTAAAATACACCAAATATACACCTTCTGTCAACCTTTGGCTGGGACAGAGGGAGTACTTGATAAGTTGGTGGTAAAATCAAATTAGGATTTTTAATTAGATTCAATTTTGGGACTCAAATCCCCTATTCTTTTAATTTGGATAATTCATTTCAGGTTTCTAATCCTTTATTTCCATTTAACTTCTAAATTACAATCTTCAGTTACGAATTTGAAAGGATCATTGAAAACTGTGTTATATTCGCAAAAAGCTTTTTCCTTTTATCTATGTATAAAATCAGCTTTTAATTTCAGAATTTTTTGGTATTATTTTGTAATACTTTCAGTTTTTATTATTTTGTTATTTTTTAGTTTTTATATATTTTGCTATATGATTTAATTTATTTTTAATAAAAATAATTATATTTTGATGAAAAATACTAATAAAATAAATATATCATGTGATTGTTGGATGGTTGGAATGATCATTGTCGTTGATAAACCATTGGTTGGTGGGAATGAATATTGATGATGTGGAGGAGAAAATATTTAATTGAATATTAAGAAGAATGGATGGATGGTTCGGTGGTTGTTCTCAACCAAGGGTTGAGTTTTACCACATGATCTGATTTCTAGTTCACTTTTGGGATTCTCAGATCTGCAGCGATTCCTTTTTCTGCCATTTTCTGCTTTTCTGCTTTTCGTGTTTTGATTTTGGTTCTCGGTTTATGTTGAACTGGTCTCTGTTGGTCGGCGATTTCGGTTGTTTTTCTGATTTTTCTGTAAGATAACAGTGTGATTTTTAACTAACCACTGAGCTTTGCCGTAACTTACGCTTGCGCCGGCCCGGGCTGTTGGTCATCTCTGGCCGGCGTATCGCCGGAAGAATAACTTTACACCGCGGCATTCATCCCTCCCCGTCAATCTAACAGTAGTATTGCATTTTAGATGTCTCTGCTTGGTTTCTCGTCTTTGCTACAGTGTCGTCGGCCTATCGATCGCCTTTTTCCTGTTCAGAGTCGATCGGTTTCGGCTTCGCGGCTTCTCCTCCCTCGTCTCCAAGGCGTGTCGAAGTCCGGTATCATTGGAGCTGTGCGCAGAGCCAACCTCTCTTTTGTTAGAACAGCGTTCATCGGGAGTGAAGTAGCCAAATTCCGCTTAGGTAAGTCCCATGTGGATCAAACCATGGGTTCAGGTATGGTCTCGAGCTTTTTCGAATCATATGTTTTCCTTTGTATTTATCACACAAGATTCTGCTGTGCACTAAGCTGGGGGTCTTCACGGAAACAGTCTCCCTACCGTAATAAGTAGGGGCATGGTCTGCGTACATCTTACCCTGCTCTAAGCGGGATATACTGGTATATTTGGTTTTGGTTTGGTTTAAAAGTAGGAATGACGGCGCCCATTTGAAGAAATGGGCGCCCTTTCCACATCGGTTAAAAAAATTACACGAATACTACCAGACTTGGTTCGACCATCGCCAAGGTTACTGATACGAATTATCCGGGGAGAGGTGGATACGTATCGGTCGGAGTATATGTAAGTGTATGATAGCGGAAGGCTTTTACGAATATGGAGTTTTTCGGATGTATTTTGTATGTGAATAATATCGGATATAACAATAAAAAATATCGAAGCGGGTTGGGGATCTCGCCTATCGTTTGGCTCTTCCGCCGTCGTTAAGTCACGTACATAATGTGTTTCATGTCTCACAGTTGAGGAGATACGTGTCGGATCCTAGCCATATTATTGATTTCGGGCAGATTGCATTGGGGTCCGTCGTCACCTTTGAAGAGAAACCATTTCGGATCTTGGAACGCCGGGTGAAACAACTTAGGCATAAAGCTATTCCGTTGGTGAAGGTGCAATGGTCAAGACATGGGACGGAGGAAGCTACATGGGAAACTGAGGACAGCATGAAGTCGAAGTATCCGGAGTTGTTCACATTTTAAGTTTCGGGACGAAACTTTTTGTTAGAGGGGAGGAATGTAATATTCGTACCTTTTATTTTCCGGTTTACTTGTTATTATTCGATTTTGGTTGTGTACCTCGGATTGCGGTTTATTGGATATTATTTTTCGTTGCTTGTATTTTCTCGGACCGTTGGGTCGGCATGTCGTGTTGTGGTTTTATCGTCCTTTTCTGTTTGGTAGCGTCGTCATGTGACAAGAGGCTGTCTGGCCTGACCTGTACAAAACGGCGCAAGACCCGCGACATTCTGCGCCGTGTCTGTGCGCCGTGTCGCACAGGGGTTGCTCTCTCTCTTTCTCGCGAAACGGAGCAAGACTCGCGGCATTCTGCACCGTGTCTGTGCGCCGTGTCGCACAGGGGTCGCTCGCTGTCTCGCGAAACGGCGCAAGACCCGCGGCATTCTGCGTCGTGTCTGTGCGCCGTGTCGCATAGGGGTCGTTCGCTAACTTGCAATACGGCAATGAACACGGCGCTAGTTGGGCCGTTTGTTGCGCCGTGTTTTGTCCAGTATATATAGGACAGACGGGTGTTTTAACCTCATTTCCTCCTTTTCCTTTCGTTTTTTCACTTCTCCTTGGCGATTTCGGGCGATCTCACTCAGATATTACATTCCATCATCTTATAACTCGGAATTGGATATTCTAGCACGAATCAACCATCTTCTTTCCACCATTTCATCGTTGAATTGAGGTATTTTGGCATTTTACCTAATGTTAGGGTTCTTGACTATAATTCATTTTTCCTTTCTGTTTTTGCTTCGATTGATGGTGGATTATAGTTATGTGATCATGGTTTTAGTTTTTCCTAGAAGTTTTGTGGATTAATTACGAGTTTTTCCCATCGTTAATCAAGTTTAACCCTTATACCTTCATAGTGTTCGGTGTATTGTCCCTAAGGGTAGAACGTCGTACGATTCATGATTTTTCAGTGGGATTGTAGTTGATTGGGTCTCTATTGTTGTTAGGATCTGGAATTAGAGATAATTCGGACCGAAGCCTTTTTCGTTCGTCGTCCACTTCGTATTTTAGGAACCAAGGCAAGTACTTTATTGCTTTAAATTATGGCATGCATTTCGATAATGAAATTGTGATGTTGAAGTGTTGTATGGATGTTCTCGGGGTACTCTCACCTGGGGTTGCTCGACGGGGCACACAGGGACTTGGCCGTGTGGTCTTGCGCGAGGGTTACCTTCGAGGGTAGGTATTCTCACCTGGGGATTTGCTCGACGGGGCTTCGGCCGAGTGGTCTTGCGCGAGAATTACCTTGAGTGATATTTTTGATTGATGAATGATGTTGGATATTCCGGAATATCATAGCTATGAAATGTTTTATAAATGATTTTTGGAAATGCCTGTGTATTAAATTACTGTAATATTTTCTTGCACTAGCTGTTGTTGCTAACCCCTCGTTGGGTGGAATGTTTATGCATTTAAGGTGGTATCGAGAATCAGGAGCCTACACGTGGTCCACACGGAGTTGACGGGCAGTCGAGATGTTAAAGAGCCCGGGTCAGTGTTTTGGAATGTGTCTGTTTTCGTTTCATCTTTAATATGTACTGGATTACTATATTGTTGGTCGAGTGATGTCTTTGAATTTTATTTTGAATTGTATTGAACTTGCACATTTTGGCCAAGGCCACGGCCCCACTTTACTTTTGTGTACGTTTTCGTATTTTTGAGTTATTGTGTGTGTTTGTGATGTCAGCCTGGTAGGCCTTTGTGGGTCCTACGGCGTGTAATTACCCGTAAAAGAATTGAAGTGTTACACATAGGACCTTTTAGGGATTAATCGGCGGATTAATCAGCTTAGACGGGGATTTTTAGAATACTGCTACCACTACCACCACCACTGCCACGAATACTACTACTACCACTACCACTATTCTAATTCATGCGTCCAAGCTTTAAAAAGCTGAAAAAGGGTAAGTCATAAATTTATTACGGGATTCCAAAAGTTTTAGTTAGTAAAATGTATAAGATTATTATTCTTAGGGCGAATTTAATCCACTACCCCATTTAGATTTCTTAATTACATATAGATAGTGGTGTAAATCAATTCAAACTAACCGAACATATGCATCTTCAAACTTGTTTGAATTTTATCGAGCTTTAAGCATTATGTTTGAGCTTGATTTGATTAGTAATCGAGCCGAGCTTGAACGAGCTTTTATCGAGACGAATGCGAATCAAGCTCGGGTAGTTTGATTGTAGTTTGATTTTTATATGTATTTTATAATTTATATTCAAATCAAGCCGAGTTCGAGCCGAGCTTTAAATTTTATCAAATAAAAAATTATGTTCAATTTTGGTTCATTATATTAATGAATCGAGCTCAAACGAAATTTTTACCAATCAAACTCGAATTGAGTATTGAGTAGTTTGGTTTGATTTCCAGCCCTTCATCTAGGTAATCACTAGTTGAATAATTACGTTCAATACAACTTAGATGAATTTGGGTTATATCCAAGGCAACAAAATTGACATTCAGCGAATTAGAACCTGGAAAAATCTTTTTTACCTATGCTCAAATATTGGATTTTAGACTTGGCCTTATTTCGTCCAGCTTAAATATTTTATTTTTCTGTTTTACTTCCGGCTAATAAAAAATTTAAAATGCAGATTATTTTAAAAGAAACTAAAAACAGAAAAAAGATATGTTTTCATTTTATTTTTTCTGTTTTGTTTCCTGCTAATATTATTTTTAAAAAACAGATTAATTTACAATCAAAAATAAAAATAGAAAAAATGTTGATTTTGTTATTTATTTATTTTTAATTTCTATTTCCGATTAATAAGTTTTTTTAAAACGGATTATTTAAAAAAATACAAACAGAATTTTTTTTTTTTTTTTTATGGTTTCTTGTTTTGGTTAACAAAAAGATTTTGATAACCAGAAATAGAAACAGAAAAAAAAATAAAAAAAAGAATTCTATTTATTTATTTTCGATTAACAATTTTTTCTAAAAACAGATTATTTTAAAATAAAAGTAAAAATAGAAAAAAAAATTATTAGGCAAAATAGTCTAGCCTTTTACAATAATGCTTGTTTGGTTTGTGAATAAGCTGATTGAGTAATAAGTTGGTCAACGCCAAACAGGATTTGGATCCAAGTGTAATTGTTGATCTATTGATGGTTTATTTGTGCGTTACGTCTCTACCAGAGGTGTTGAATGAAATAAACTCTTATTCGTATTATTATGATTAATATTATTATTTCATATTACGTAAAATTTTGTTATAATATAATATTACACAAAAGTTGGTATAACACTAAACATACTCTAAATCTATATTAGAGAAGAGATTTAACCCTTATAATTTAATATTTAATATATTTTTAATATTGGTAAACCAAAATATGCGCACCTAAACTACTAGCCCGCGTTGGAAAAAAACAGTTTTAATTGATTTTTTAATAATTAAAATATTTAATTTATGTGAAATTAAACAGTCCAGGAGTATATTTAATTTCTCAAAACTAATTTTTGGTGAGTGAGAAATTAATGAATGAAAGTGGTCATTTGAAAGGGCATTTGGAAATATGAGAATATGAAAAATCTCATCCACATTGAATATGTGATGAAGTTTAATACACTTAATAAAATAGAGAGGGTTGGTTGGTGTATAATATGACCAAGAATATGCACCTGGAATTGGAGTTGACTAGACCACATGCGTGCCCGCCTGCCCGTCCGGCTCGGCTCAACTCGGGCTTGGGCTTGGGCTCGGGCTCGTGGACCTTGGACCTTGGTTCTTGGCAATTGGTCTTTGGGATAGTCTTTGGGGTCTTGAGCATGGGCACGAATAAAGCAGACCTGATTTTAGACTGTTAAACTCCTCCTGACTGTTGAAATGAAAAGTCATGTGTGTATTAAACCTGAACAATTTTATGGACATTTAACATGTCATAAAATCTGCAGTTTCAATTGTTTTAATGTCTAAGTTAAAACTCTCCATGATGGAGAGCCTATATATACCATTTCATAGTTGGCTCATGAGATATATCATACTCAAAATTAGTCATCACCATATATACATTCGTACAATTGTTGCTCGGTTTTCACACAGTTCAAGTTCGTCGGAGCTTCATTTCTGGTGTGCTACAGAATCGAAAACGTTAGCCGTTGTATCTTTGGGGATAATACATCTGGAAATTGTCAGCACTATATGGGACGTAATTATCTTGCGGAAAGATATCAATCGTCTCGGCTTCAGAAGATCATACGTGAAGTTTTTCATTCTCTGTTTTTCAGTTTCTTTTCTGTAATCCAATTGTAAGAACGGTAGTACTGTTCAGTAGATTATCTTTTCCCATTTTATTGTAATTTCAGAAATACCGAAGGAAAACACTCAACAATCGCAAGATAATTATATGTCAAGATGTATACTGCTTTCGATGCTAACTCGTCTGGTCAGAAGACGATTACTCATGCTGTTGTTCCAACCCTTCATGTTCAGGCGGAAAAACCTGAAAAATTCAACGGACTCGATTTCAAGTGTTGGCAACAAAAAATGCTTTTCTACCAGACCACCCTCGGTTTGGCAAAATTTCTGAAGGATGACCCTCCTGTCTGTAACACCCCCGATATATTGAGGAATATTACAGCGCCGTAAATCCTTTACAAAAGAATTTACAAGGCTGAAGAAATGAAAAGACAATAACAGATACCAACATATGAAAGTAACTGAAATAAAATACAACAGCTCTGGGCCAATACCGAAAATACAAATATCCAAATGAAGAATATTAATACATCACCAAATCCAACATCATAAACGACGATGTACTCGAGTACTTATTAAAAACAACACAAACAACAGACAATTAAACCCGGCCGGAACATCACTCTGCACCCTCGTCGTCATGCAGTTCCAGTGGTTATTTCCCTGCTCTCCTGGATCCTGAACATAAATAAATGTTCACCCCCGAAGGGGTTAGCACAACGATGCTAGTACAAGTAAGATAATTATACAACAATGATTTAATCAACAATAATCATGACAAGTTTCTCTAACGAGAAATAATAACAACACATATCACATCATGACAGTCTCAACATACTCATGGTATTCCAACGATCCAGCGCACACAACTGTAGATTCCCATGATGATCCCGTCGGACCAACGCATGGTGGAACTACCTGTCCAACGATCCAGCGCACACAGCTATAGATTTCCCATGATGATTCCCGTCGGATCAATGCATGGTGGACAATTAATCACAACACATGTACACAGTACAATCTTAACATAACCGACATAATACGAACAATTCTAATTAAAGTACTTGCCTCGAATTGATGACAAGAATAAAACTTCAACGAATATCAATACACTCGAAGGTCGCCCCTTCGATCAATCACATTGCAAAGCTCAAACCTTAAACAAAAGAAATAATATAGAATTCATCTCACGTCGTACGAACATCTAACAATCCAAATTACGGTCGAAAGTTCATAAAACGTATCCAATCTGACCTGCATAACGTACGTTACATACCCTTTGTAGCATACGTTAAGCCTACTCGTTAGCGTACGTAAGCTACGAAGTCTAGCGTACGCTAACCATGCATCGACAGTTCCTCTCTTATCAGTCGACTGACTCGTCTGATGATATAACGTACGTTACGTACCAAACGTAGCATACGTTAATTCTACCCGTTAGCGTACGTAAGCTACAGAGTCTAGCGCACGCTAAACACACATATGACAGTTTCTCACTGAGCAGACGACTGTTTCGATTGGTGATGTAGCGTACGAAATTCTCAGTGATTAACGTACGTTATCCTCATATATATCATGCTCATACAATTACGAATGATCTTACGGATTAAAACATCTTCGAATTCAAGGACGTATATCATCACAACATTATATTCAATCTCAATTCCCATGTGAAGTTCGGGTGATCTAAGGTTGATGCGCTGGTTTCCAATATCATCATTATATTCAAACTTTATCTTAAAGATGAACTAACAAATACAACTTATAAGAAATGATACAACCGTCAATGATTCTTTCTTAAGTCCGTTTAGCAAAAGTGATATCAACTCCAAGTCTACGATCAATATGGCAACACCATTCAATATGGATTATCCAACTCATAACACTACTCTTATTGTTTCTCGTAACAAGGTTCCAATTATAATGTTCTCAACAAAGGTAACTTAAGCATAATCATCCCAACTTCCTAAACATGATGTTTGGTTGAATAAATCATCTATGGAACTTAATATCCTTGGTAGCATGATCATAACATCCTTAAGAATACGAATTCAAGGTTGGAGATAGCATAACATACCTTAAGATGAAGAAAATGCTGAGACAATAGGTAGAATCCAACTCCGGTTGCTTGTGTGCCAATCCAAGATGTTATTCAACTTCAATGATCAAGTAATAGTGATATCTGTTCTTACCCAAAATATTATCCGGAGATGATGTTGCTGGAATGGTCGAGTAACAAGCAAATGCGAGAGCACGTCCGTGGGGAAAGTTAATAACACAAGATTTGCCGGGGTTGTTAGTCCCGGGCTTGAATGCTCCCGCGAGATATTATTAATACAAATACTTTGGAGTACAAATATTAATGTTAGAGTACAATTACAATGAGTGTAAAGACGCTAGTTATCTTAGCTATCGAGCGTGAAGATTGCCGGAAGAACCAGATATGATGCTCTGTGAGTTCTTGTAACAACGATGGAGTGCTGTGACGACTGTGAGAAATCGACGGTCTATCACAGTGTGTATTAGATGAGTATACGAGCTCCTGGACTTGCGAGTCTCTTCGAATCTGAACTGTAGGGAGTTCTTGCCTCTGCCGACCGTCTTTTGGTTAGGAGGTGCTGAGAGAGAAATCCTGAGATAGACTCAAGAGAGGAAGCCGAGAGCCTGAAAGTGTGTACGTATGTCTGTATTTTCGGAGAGGAACGTTTGTGAACGTTTTTCTGAATGTCGTTCCAAACCTTTTTTCAGTTATTGGAGATTCTCTATTTATAGGACTGTGAGTCGCTGGGCGATCGCCCCTGCTGTATTATAATAAGCGGGCGATCGTCTTTAGCACATGGGTTGGTCTCCTTAAAGTCCGCAGGAGTTGCTGGCTGACAGGAGTGCGAACCAATGAGAGGCCAACACGCGTCTGAGTCTCTGTCTTGGGAGGCCCTACTTAGGACCTTTCGGCGGGTCTGTCGGTAGGTCAGGCCGTCCTTGTCACTGACAACTGCTGATGGGCTGGAGTCAACGATCCACATTCTGCGGCGCCTTTCGCGGATCTGCACATGGGCGCTTGCTTTGTGATCCAGTCTTTGTAGACTTTGACGGACGAAGGCCTTGCACTACAAAAAAAACAGTTTTTACCGACGCCAAAATGGCGTTGGTAAAACAGAAAATGACGTTGGTAAAAAAATTACCGACGCCATTACCGATGGCAACCCGCCGTTGGAAAAACGCTCGACGGTAATTTTTTACCGACGCCATTTACCGACGCCATTACCGACGCCATTTTGGCGTTGGTAATTTTTTTTTTTTTTTTAATTTGCCGACGCAGCTTACGCCATTTACCGACGCCATTTTCGGCGTCGTTAAATTAAAAAAATTAAAAAGTCAGTCGGGACTCAAAGTGGGCTCAAAGGGTTAGGTCCGGCTCAAAGTGTGGGTTCTTGGCCAGTCCAGTCGGGTCCGGCGGGTCGGGTGCGGGTCCGGCGGATCGAGTTCGGGCTCCATTCAATTTCAAATGGTTGAGAAGGATTTTGGTTTATAAACCACCAAAAACATTGATGTTTTTTCGATGTGGGATTGTGTTAAAAATTACCGGCGCTGAAATGGCGTAAACGGCGTCGGTAAATTAAAAAAAAAAAAAAAATTTACCAACGCCAAAGTGGCGTCGGTAATGGCGTCGGTAAATGGCGTCGGTAAACGGCGTCGTTAATTGTAAAAAAATAAGTCTGCGAACCGGTCGTCGGCAATGGCGTCGGTAAATCGAGCGTCGGTAAATGGCGTCGGTAAATTATAAGTTTAACAACGGCAGTACGGGCGTCGGTAAATGGCGTCGGTAAATTATAAGTTTAACAACGGCGGTGCTGGCGTCGGTAAATGGCGTCGCTAAAAACTGTTTTTTTTGTAGTGTTGTTCGTGGCATATGACGGTCGTCCTAGGTCGGGCACCAGAGTCGATCGCTAGGTGCCAAGAGGCGATCGCCTTGAGAGTCGATCGCCAGATACTCGAAGGTGGACTGTTACCTTCGTTCTGACAAGGTCGCCGTAGCTTATTTGGTTGTGAACTCAGTCGCTCGGCCTTCATTCCGATCGCCGTCGAGGCGTATAAACTGCCGCACAACAATTGCCCCCCAACTCGCTCCGATGTTGGAAACATGGGGTGAGGTGGTTCTACTGGCGATCGCTTAACTTTGACGAGTGACTCAACATTTTACGGAACAGGCGATCGTCTTTGAGCGGTTTGGTTTTGAAATTGGATGACCTGGTCGGTCGCTGAACTAAGAGGGAAATGACAGCAGTCGTGAAAAAGTCTCCGGGGCACGTGTCGGGTTCTTGTTGGGGGAGACCTACGGTTAGTTATGACTCCTCGTATGGCGTGTCCTTGAAACGACGTGTACACGGGTTTCAAGGGAGGCATTAATTGCGATGGTTGCACTTCAGCCCCCGAGTTTCTCCATATTTGCACGGAAGCCCCTGCTAAAAGGGCACTGGGTTACATTGTTGAGAACCTTATGCAATTTCATCGGAGAAGAAGAATATTGCCAAAGAATTTTCTGAAGCTTTGACTGCCGATCGTCGATCGACTCCACCCCTCGATAAGAAACAATCCTCTTTCTCCTCTTTTCTTCTCGAGAATGTCTGGAGTACCTTCATCGTCTGGAATGGGCACCACCTCTGCCGCCGGGACTTCGACTGTCCGGGGAGGATCCTCCGCAGAATTCCATTTGGAGATGGCTGCCGAGGCTATCCGCCCCGGTATTGATCCCGCGGAAGTCGAGGCACTATTCAATGAAGCCGCCACCGCCAGGGAGGCGGCGGTTGAGCAAAAACATTCACTGATGGAGAAGGATTTAGCGGTGAGGGCATATTGGGAGCAGCATAGTGCTTTTGGCCAAGCCTATTTGGCCTTCGCAGAAATCATGGAGAGGTTGGCTGGTCCGAGTCCCAAGTTTGATTACCGGGAGTACTCGATCGATCACCCCTATCAGTCGGGGAAGCGGTCGCTGTTTCGGGCCGCGCAGCGCTCTCAGTGGTCCCTCGGCCAATTCAGGAGCTCGGCGACCAGGAAGGACCTGGCCGTCTGGAGGGCGAGGTATCATATCCCTTCAGATGTGGATCTTTTCGTGCCGGCGGAGAACGAGCGAGCTGACCAACCCCCGAAGGGTATGGTCGCCGTGAATGAAGTAATAATGGAGGCCGGGCTGCGGTTCCCTCTGTCGTTCGCCGTCTCCCATTTGCTGGTCGCTTGGAACGTGACGCCGCTTCAGCTAACACCGAACGTCTGGCTCCAGAATGTCTGTGCCCTCACCTTGTTCGGCGGTCACCGACTGTATCGCCTTCCCTCGCTATTGGAGATGAACCATTTATTCAAGCTGACGGTTCAGAAGGGGTCGGTCGGAGGCTATCATATCCAAGGCCGTTCCGGTCGGGTGATCATTGGGGTCCCGAACAAGGTGCGGGGCGATCCGGCGAAGTGTTTCTGGGTCGGCGGTGCATGGAAGGCATCAGCGAGTGACAACCCCACAGGCGAGCTGGATATTCCCACTGGCTTTCGGGAGAGGAATCCGAGTAAGGGTTTTGACTCTCCCTTTGTTCGGATATGCTCTGAACTGATCTAATTTGGTCTTCCTTTTGCAGGTTTCCACATTCCGGTGGCCGACGAGCTACCTTTCGATTTTCTGGTTGTCTGGAAGCCTCCTATTTATAGAAGATGAGGTAGTTGAGATGTCTTAATCCCAAACGGGCGATCGCCTTTCCTGCATTAAATGCTCATTTAATGCTTCTGACACGCCATTAAGGGCGATCGGGGCGATCGTCCCAGCACGTGGGTCGGTTTCCTTAAAGTCCGCGGCTGCTACAGGATGTCAACTGTGCGAACCAATGAGAAACCGAGATGTGCCCCGAGACTCAGTCCTGGGAGGTCCCACCTAGGGCGCCTTTTGCGGGTCTGTCGGTAGGTGAGAGGCTGTCCTTGTCACAAACAGTTGGTGATGGGCTGGAGTCAAAAAGCCTTCTCCTGCTGCGCCGTTTGCGGGTCTGCACGTGGGCCTTCTTCCTAGGGTTGGCAAAAAAATCCGAAAAATCCGATATCCGTCCGAAATATCTGTATTCGTATCCGGAAAAAGCGAATATTATCCGTATCCGAAAAAAAGCGGATACGGATATTATTCGTATTCGAAAATTCCGGATACAGATATGGATATAGGCGCATCCGTATCCGAAAATATCCATATCCGAGATAAATTATATATAATATACAATTTTAATATATTTTTAATATATAATTACAAAATAGCACATTTTATATTTATAATAATTTAAATTTTTATAAATATAATTTGGTTTTAGATCTTAGTAGATCACTACTATAATTTAGTGATATTCCCAAATTTTCAAAAAATAAAAAAGTAATTTGGTTGGAGATCTTAGTAGATCTTTAATTCAGTGATATGTTTATACTAAGTTATCTATAATTATTTCTCTCTTTAACATAACAATCAAGTAGCCCAAGTGGTTGGAGTGTGGCTTTAAAAATCCACAAAGAGAGTAGTTGTGGGTTCAAATCCCTTCACACCCATTTGTTTTTGAAAAATAAACCAGGAAGTGGCAGATTCGGATTCGGATATTATCCGTATCCGGATAATATTCGCCGGATTTGGATATTATCCGTATTCGGATAATATTCGCGGGATTTGGATACGGATAAGGTTTTCCCGGATATTCCCGGATTCGGATACGGATTCCAAGTTCCGGATTCGGATACAGATATATCCATATTCGTATCCGTATTATCCGATTGCCACCCCTACTTCTTCCCGAGATTCAGTCTTCGTAGACTTGACGGAGGTCGGCTTTACATGTGGCATAAGATGGTCGTTCTTGGTCGGGCACTAGAGACGATCGCTAGGTACCTAAAGACGATCGCCCTGGACGTCGCTCGCTCGGTATTTGATCTCGATCTGACATCTTCGTTTGGTAAGACTGCCTTAATTTATTTGACACTTAACTTGAGCCGACCGGCCTTTGTGCCCGTTGGCGGGCTGTTGATGCTTCTTGACAGCCGATCGCGGTTGAGGCGATCGCCTCTTCCGAGGCGTATTAATCGCCGCACAACAATGCTTATCAATTTATTTCATTCGGGACCGATAATAAGGAGTTTGGAGTTTCCAAATGGGAAAAACTAAAACTGCTTATATCGGTACCAAATCGATAATAAGGAGTTATTGATAAGTCTTTGGCTGTGTTTAGCACTAGCTTATCAGCTAGCTTATAAGCTTCAGGAGCTTATTTGACCATTGACTAAAAAAAAGCTCGTTTCGTAAACGACTAGCTTCTCAAACTAATTTATCACCTAATTATAAGCTAAATTGATTGATAAGCTAATTTTTCAAGCTTATGAAAAAAATAAGCTAGCTTCTCATCTTTATATATTCCATATATATCGTGACCTAAATAAAAAAAAAACTACCGCTATTCCGTCTTCTCTCGCGCCAGTTTATTCATCCCCTGCTGAAACGTTCCTCGCCGTCTGCATTCAAGGTACATCTTATATATATAAAGATTGAGTCCTTAAATTTATTGTGGAGTCTTAATGATATTAATTAATGGATATTTTACATTTAATATTAGTTCATATTAAATTATTTCCTCTAATTTAATATATTAAATAATATTAAGTATTAAATTCATGTCTTAAATGTTTCATGTCTTAAAGATTGCCAATATATGCAGACATTATTCACGTCAATGTTGATGGTTTAATAAGTACGGTCGCTTCTATGTGTAATTTAAAGGTAGTATATATTAAAATAATAATAGACAAAAATATTATTTATTTTATTTTATAACAATTATTGTTAAAATATAATGAGAAAGTTTAAAAAATAGAAAAATAAAAGTGATGTCATTTTATGTAATTTTATAAAAAAACAATTTTATCACCTAATTGCTAAACATCTACATTAAATTAAAATCGGTTACCTTATCACCTAATCACATAATCACCAAATTATCACCTACCAATCACTTTACATTTATCACCACCAACAATTTATAAGCCTACCATTAAATTTATCATTGGCCATAAACAGATTTGTATAGTGATTTATAATTAAGAGAGAACTAAATTACTCCCTCCGTCCCTGCTAATTTGAATATTTTGACTTTATATGGTCAATAATTTTCAAGTTTGGCTATAAATTAATCTCAAACTATAATGATAAAATATTTAACAAAATTATATTATGAAACTTTAGATGGTGAAGTTTCATAATATAATTTTGTTAAATATTTTATTATTATATTTTGAGATTAATTTACCAAACTTAAATTATCAATTAATATAAAGTCAAAAAACGTTAATGTTGGGACGATGAAATACTCTTTACCATTTTTGTCACTCACAAACCCCCTTAATTTTCTTTTTCCAGTTCTTTATTGAAAAACAAAGAAATTCCGAGGGAGAATCGGAAGAAATGTTTCTTCCAACACAGAAGAAACTGTTTCTGGGCTTTTATTCGAATTGTAGCAGATCGATCTTAACGGGCTCTAAGAATTTTCTGCTAATCAAGTCCTCGGCCACTTCCGATATGCATCCCCGCATAGTTCAGCTCCATTCTTGTTCTTCTTGTTCGCAGTCGCACTCTTCTTACAGTAGGAAAAGTTTGGCCCCTTTTGGTTTTCTGAAACACTTTCCGTCAATTTATCGGAAAGCCGCTGGATATAGTTATATTCCATATTCCGCCATGCCCATTCCCAGACCAGGTAAGTGTTCTTTTACTTCTATTGATTTTTTTATTTTTATTTTCTTGATAAAGGTTTTATTTATTTCTTAAAAATCTTGGTGCAGCAGCGTGTTTTTTCCTCTTTTCTTGCTAGCATTATCCTTGTTTTCTTAAAATTCTTACATATATTATGGAAATGAATTGGTGGGTATGTCTTTAACGGGGGGTGGGGGATTGCTCTTGGGCCTGGATTGGAACATATTTCTTGATTTTACGGGTGGAAGCTAATTAGCTTACTATCTGTATCCAAATGTTTGATGTTCATGATTCATCCCATGTGTCACGAGGGTAGGACTATCCTTTTGAACCTAAAGGATGCATAAATTGTTCTAAATACATTACTTTTATGCTCTCTTAGAGTATATTGAATAGCTTTATTGAAATGCATTACAACAACAACAGAGTCTTAGTCTCAAAATGCTTTGGGGTCGGCTAACATGAATCAATCTCTAGAAACGTCAAGTCGTCTCCAAATAGAACAGTCATATGAAAAGTCAAAAGTGAAAGGTGAAAAGTTTAATACGTAATAAAAAAAGTAGTAAAAGAAAGTTTTAATAATTATGCAAAAATAAATAAATAATAAAACGTAAATATAAAATAGTATTAATCATTATGCAAAAATAAATAAATAAAAAATAATAATAAAAATAAAAAAATAAAAAATCCTCAACCACCCGAATTCTCTCCCTACACTCGTCCTATCCAACGCCATAACTTCTCCAATCCCAAGAAACCTCATATCTTTCTCAATCACTCTTATCCACGTCTGTTTAGGTCTTCCTCTACCCCTCACCAGCCTATGCGCTCCCCATTCTTCAAGCCTCCGCGCCGGTGCATTAATCAGCCTCCGTCTCACATGCCCAAACCATCTTAACCGATTCTCTAACAGCTTATCCTCTATAAGGGCCACTCATTTTTTTTTCCTAATCACATCATTTCTAAGTGATCCTTTCTCGTATGGCCACACATCCATCTTACCATACGCATGTCCGCCACATTCATCTTATGCACATGACTATGCTTTACAGCCCAGCATTCAGTGCCATATAAAAGTGCAGGCATAATTGTTGTTCGGTAAAATTTTTCCTTTAGTCTGTAAGGTACGCCTTGATCACATAGTAACCCCGTTGCGCTCTTCAATTTCAACCATCACGTCTTAATCCTATAGGTCACGTCAGCGTCTAAAATTCTCCATCCTTTTGAAGAATAGACCCAAGATAACGAAAAACTCCGATCCTCGTATAACATTCCCATCAAAAGTGATTGTACCCGCCTCTCTACTTCCACTAAATCTACACTCCAAATATTCGGTCTTACTTCTGCTCAGCCTAAAACCACGAGTTTCTAGCGTATTTCTCCAGAGTTCCAACTTTCTTTCAATTTCGTCCTTCGTTTCATCAACCAATACTATATCATTTGCAAACATCATTCACCAAGGAATATCGTCTTGAATTGACCTTGTCAATTTGTCCATGACTATAGCAAAGAGGAAAGGATTAAGAGCCGATCCTTGATGCACTCAATCATAATAGGGAATTCCTCAGTCTTTCCCACGGTAATACGTACACTTGTACTAGCTCCTTCATACATGTCTCTAATGATGTCAATATACTTCTTAGACACGCCCTTTTTGGCTATTGCCCACCAAAGTACCTCCCTTGGTACCTTATCACAGGCCTTCTCTAAATCAATAAAAAACATATGCAAGTATTTCTTCTTATCACAATAGTGTTCCATCATCTGTCTCATCAGAAATATTGCTTCCGCAGTCGATCTCCCGGGCATAAATCCAAATTGATTTTCTGATATCTCCACACACTTTCTAAGACATTGTTCAATCACTCGTTCTCATAATTTCATGGTATGACTTATCAACTTAATCCCCCGATAATTAGAGCACTCTTGGACATCGCTTTTGTTATTATATAAAGAGACTAAAGTGCTTTTCCTCCATGCCAGTGGCATCTTGTTGTATTTTCAAATCTTGTTGAAAAGTATAGTCAAACATTCGATTCTCCTCTCTCCCAAACACCTCCATCCTTCAATAGGTATACCATCTGACCCTTCTGCTTTTTTCGAACCGATTTTCTTTAATGCCATCCGTACTTCATCCTTTTGAATTCGTCGCATAAAATCCCGATTAATCAAATTTGAAGCAATACTTACATCCCCAATATCTTCCTCACGTTGTCCATTAAATAGGTTATCAAAGTATGTCCTCCATGTTTCTCTTATCTCCTGATCTCCGACTAAAACCTTATGATCCACATCCTTTACATATTTAACTCTCCCAATATCTCGTGTCCTCCTATTTCTAATACGAGCAATTTTATAAATATCTCTTTTCCCTTCTTTAGTATCTAATTTCGTATACAATTCTTGATTAATCTTTGTCCTAGCATCACAAACGGCTTTCTTGGCTTCTCTTCTAGCCTCATATTTATCAAAGTTGTCCTCACTCGGGCATTTTCCTAATGCTTTGTAGCATTCACGTTTAGTTTTTATCGCCTGCTTTACCTCATCATTCCACCACGATGTATCCTTACCTGATGTCTTGTATCCTTTAGATTCCCCGAAAACTTCTTCTGCCGCTTCCTTAATGTTATGTTCCAACATAGCCCAAGTTGAATCTATATCCATCTCCGCACACTCGAAATCATTACATCTAGCGACAACCTTATCCACAAAAGTTTGCCGACTCTCCCCTTGAAGCTTCCACCATCTAATTCGAGGGTCCACTTGCGGACTTCTCTTTTTATAATACCTCTTCCCGTGAAAATCAAGCACAACAAGTCTATGTTGAGTCGCGGTACTCTCTCCGGGTATCACCTTGCAATCCATGTACCTCTTTCTCCACACGTTTCTCACTAAATAGAAGTCAATTTGACTTGCATTTCCTCCACCTCTATATGTCACTAAGTGATATTCTCTTTTCTCGAACCACGTGTTCATGATACCCAAGTCATATGCTTGTGCAAAATCCAATATACCACATCTCGCTTCATTTCGATCCCCAAAACCAAAACCACCATGAACACTCTCAAACCCGTCTCGTCCGGTCCCCACCAATGATCAATTTCTCCCCAATAGGGACTCGTTCGACAACCTCCTCTAAGTGCTGCCAAAATTCTTGTCTCACTAACTCACTCAATCCTACTTGAGGTGCATAAGCACTTATGATAGTTAGAATCTCATCCCCCACCATGAGCTTAATACTCATAATCCTATCACTCTTTCTAGACACCTCTACCACGTCGTCTATGAAGTCATTTTCCATGACGCTACCCACTCCATTTTTTCTTCTCTCTTTTCCCGAATACAATAGTTTATAACCCCACGAAGCCAAGACTTTTGCTTTTTCTCCAACTCACTTAGTCTCTTGTAGGCACGTAATGTGAATCCTTCTCCCTTTCATATCTTCCACCACTTCCGCTGATCTTCCCGTCAAAGAGCCAATGTTCCAAGTTCCAAACCGCATCTTACTATCCTTACGAGGCTTGTGGACTATCTTCTTCGCACGCCTCTGTCCACATAGCGATGATCCTTACATATTTGACGCCACACCCATACTTCGAAGTGGCGCACCGCTTCCGGGCGATGACCTAGCAACCCTTGCAAATTTTTCACCACACCCGAGTCTAAGATTAACAACAATATCAATTGCATTGTCCATGGTTATCACGACAAGTCGAGCCAAGTTGCTTGAGTACCTTCAAGAAGACTAGTCGACAGGTCGCCCCGCTAGTCGTAACAAATCGGCAAATATTTTATATACATATACTTATTAGATGTAATATGCAATGTAACTAAATACACACCAATTTCATAGTTTAAATCAAAAGTAATAGAAATAATTCTGTTTTTATTGAGATCTAGGGTTGTGTAAGTAGAGAGAGAGACGACCTATGAATAATAGAGCAGAGTTGTCTGTTGGCGGATAAGACGGCCAGAGAACATCCTGAGTTGACGCCTGAGGTCTCCTATCTAGTGTTTTTGAAAAAAGATGGAATATGCGCAAGTTTTATGTGTTTAACCCCCCTTTTTCTTTTTAAGATTTCAGTTTCAGGTTTTCGGGTCGGGTTCTGGATCAAACCCATCAGCGTTCAACCAATAAGTTGTTGATCGACTTTTTCTAGAATCTTGACTTGTCCTTGTTGTGTAATCGACGACTAGTCGTCTTTGTGATAACCATGGCATTTTCATATATTATATGTTTCTAAATACCTGTGGTTTGATTGTGTAGTACCTGTGGTTTGATTGTGTAGTACCTGGTGTCGGTATAGAGACTCATGAGAATCAGACGGTAGATGAAAAACAGCTTATGATATTACGACAGAAGTTACAGGACATTGGGGTTGATGGCAACTCTTGTTTGCCAGGAAAAAACAATGGCTTGATTTGCCCGAGAGTATGTGGTTCTACATGCCTTTTTTTACTTTATTTTTCTGAAATCGTTATGTGACACTGGCATCATCTAACATCATATTGTTAGTTCTTTTTGTGCACTGTTTTTTGAGTTAACACCTGTTGTAATGCTATAACTGCTTGTAATAGGCCATTATATTTGCAGGACAGTGAATGTTTTTTTATGCTGAGTGGAAATGTTTTTATTTTTATTTTTTGCACAGTATTGTGTAGAATTACAGTAGCTCCTGGCATAGTTGTTAAAGGCAAAAGGCACACCAACACGATAAGGTCTCCTATCACCTGAGCCGCAAGAGGTGAGACGCACAAAAATAAATAAATTACATTAGTTACTCCCTCCATCCCACTGGAAGAGGGTAATTTCAGAACATGATTTTGTCCCACTTAAGGATGATATTTTCAAAATAAAATCTTAATATCTAACTAAAGATGTTAAGTTTATACAATATTCCTTGAAATTAAAGTTTTTCGCTATACAATCTCTGTTGATTGAAAAAAATAAAGTAAAAGTGAGTGAGAAGAGATGGTTTAGAACGAGTTGTACCTTCGTTAAAATGACTAAAATTAAAAAGTATACCTTAACCAAATCACCCTTTTCAAGTTGAAAGGCGCACCAACACGATAAGGTCTCCTATCACCTGAGCCGCAAGAGGTGAGACGCACAAAAATAAATAAATAAATTACATTAGTTACTCCCCACCGGAAGAGGGTAATTTCAGAACATGATTTTGTCTCACTTAAGGATGATATTTTCAAAATAAAATCTTAATATCTAACTAAAGATATTAAGTTTATACAATATTCCTTGAAATTAAAGTTTTTCGCTATACAATCTCTGTTGATTGAAAAAAATAAAATAAAAAGTGAATGAGAAGAGATGGTTTAGAACGACTTGTACCTTCGTTTAAATGACTAAAATTAAAAAGTATACCTTAACCAAATCACCCTTTTCAAGTTGGACAGATGAAGTATAAAATTTATAAAAACACAACGACAAGAAAGGATGACTATTCACTAAAAACTTGATAATTAACAAAATTAGTGTCAGAGCAACAACATCAACTTTTAAAATATTCTGAACAAAACAATGAAAAGAACAAAAAAGAGTCCTAATTCAGAGGCGCGTCTGAGGCGCAGCGAAAAGGTGGGCCAAAATAGCGCCCGCCCGCATTTGGGCTTAAAAGGCGACCTGCCTTTTTATCTGTGCGCCTTGCGGCTGAGGCGTGCCTTTAACGACTATGGCTCCTCGAGTTTATGAAGTTTGAAAGAAGAGAAGTGCATTGGGGGCTGTGAGTACTTTTTTGCTAGCGTATTATCCCCACGATAGATCAACTTTACAGTTGCTGGTACATATGAGCTTTACTAGCCTTTCTACCTTGCACCGAGGTTATAAATGTCGAAGCATCTCCTGACCAGAACTACTACTTAGAAATGCTATTGACGGCATCTTAATAAGATATGTCAAGATTGATCTTTATATAGTATGCTAATCTTTAGTTTCGTCGAGTAGAACATATTCTTACGTCATTTTCTTCCCACATTCTGTCAAGTCACCGTTTGTTGGGTTTGTAGTGCAAAGGTGGGGATTCAGGGGAGAAGAGCTTCTCTGTTAAGATCACACCGAACGGGTAACTCTCTGTAATGTGCACGCTTTCTTGTCTCTTTTTTCAGTTTCATCCTATTTTATGTTTTCAGTGGCGTTCTTTTTTTCAAGTATTACCTGTATGTCTTAGGGGTGCAGCAGCTTGGATCTGCTATCGAGCTAAATGTGGATGGAAGGGCGCTACCCGTGTAAGCTTTACACTAAAAAACAACCATTGATAATTGATTCTATTTTTATTCTCTCGTGCTACTTTGGTTTCAGGGCTTTGTAGATGTAAAACCAACTTATGCAAAAAAGAAGTCAATCGCGAAAGTGAAGCAACCAACTAGAATAATTACGGAGGAGAGTTTGGGATTGGAACCTTTGTGTAATGAGGTAGTTTTTTTTTTCTGTAAATGTCAATATTTTCTTTGTTGGTCTACCTGTAAAATTTCCATGCTATTTCCATTGACCGAGACTTTCCTTCTACTATTATTATTATTACTATTATTATTATTATTGTTATTATTATTTATTTTTCCAGCTACTTGCATATTTTGCTGGGCGCATGATATCTGGAGAAACATTACGAAGAAATTCCGTCATGCAGAAAAAATCTCGTGATGAGGTGAGTGAATTGTATAGTTCTCGGAACACACTATTCGATACTATTCCATACTGTTCGATACTGCAGGGGCTGTTGCATTTAAGTAGTTGACTTTACCAGACTAACTTTGGATGCTGATTTTTTTAGCAGATTGTTATTGCTTTCACTTATCGAAGGAATAGAGAGCTTGTAAGCTGCAAGTATCGTTATCATACTTGCAAAAGGTTTTGGCAGGTACTTACTTTCCTATTGGAGTATTGCATGTTGATGCTTTAGCACTGTGGAATGGATCTCTTAATATTTATGCAGGAAGCCAAGACTGAAAGGATCTTTTACGGACTGGATGATATAAAGGATGCAAGTGATATCATCATTGTAATTTCACTACCCATCTGCTGGTTGCATTCTCCTTTATGGTAACTCGACTGTCAACTAATAATTTTCTGGTTGTCTTTGTCTAAGGTTGAGGGTGAAATGGACAAGCTTGCAATGGAAGAAGTCGGCTTCATAAACTGTGTGAGTGTTCCGGATGGTGCTCCTGGAAAGTTATCGAATATGCCGTTGCCCTCAGAGGAAGAGGTATCAATCTGTGTTTGTTCAAAATGAATGATTCTATAACGTTTTTTTTTCGTCCCTTTTAAAGAACTTGTCTTTAGATATTTTTGAGGCATGGCGTGTTAGGGTATATTTTAATATAAATAATATTCCAAATGATGTAATATGATAATAATATGATCACATACTAATAAAACACAATCAATTTCAAAATAACTTCAATTTCCCCACCATCCAATTATATGCATATCCAAAATATAAGTTATGCTTTGCAGACAAAAGGAAAATGAATAAATATAAGTAAATTGCAAATACAGAGTCATTTTCCATGTTGTATGTGTTGATTTTACAATATCAATCACGTATTGTGATATGAGTATATCAATTATCTCGACTCATCATCGTCTCATGATATTTTTCATGTAACTAGAAAGATCTACAATGTTAATGGTTTTGGAATTTCCTCTCGTTTCTCCTTCATATGAAGGTTGCGACAGAAGGGCATCCGGTGTAAACTTTGCCACTTTGTTTTTTTTGCATGAATTATAGTGTTAACTAATTCTAGACAATTAATTGGCACTATTCTTCGTGAAACCGACCCCAACATAGTTGGGATTAAGGTGCAGTCGATGATGATGATGAAATAAATTGCAAATACTTTATGTAACTAGGGGCACACAAGTCTTTCTAAACAACACACAACAAACACAATAACACACAACATTCATAATCGTGCACAAAGTAGCACACGGCACACACAATCACACACTCCTATACACAAAGACGAACGAGATAGAGACAAAATTACCAACTAGACGAACTGAGAGTGACGATATGAGAGAGTTTTGCACCCGTTTCGTCTGATTTTTGTTCTTTTTTCCAAAAAAAAAAAAAAAAAAAAAAAAAAGTCGCCGCTCGCGGTGTCGCTTAACTCGCGAGAACTTGACCCGCTGAGGTGTCAAGTACTAAGTTCTCCCCGAGAAATCGCCGAGTAGGGCCGAGTTTTTAGAACAATGTATTAATGTTTTGAGCAGAGGTCATCATTATGGTGTTAAAAAGTAGCGTATTTTTTGATCAAGCTTGTATCCGAGATTTCCTAGTTCGCTTGTTACATATTTTCGTGATGCTAGGACACGAGCTATCAGTACCTATGGAACTGCAAAGATTATACTGAAAAGGTTCGTTATTATCGATTTTTAATTTTAACGGCAAAAGCAAATGGACAAATGCAATGGATTTGGATTTTCTGCTTTTTTTTCTTTAAGGCATCTCGCATTATTCTCGCCACAGACGGTGATGCTCCTGGTCAAGCTTTAGCTGAAGAACTTGCATGGCGCTTGGGGATAGAAAGGTTTGTGTATATCATGCAAATGGTGTTTCTATATGAAAGCTCGTTCACCCTGTAATTTTACACAGGTGTTGGAGAGTCGAATGGCCAAAAAAGAACGACACGGAAACTTTTAATGATGCAAATGAGGTCTGTTAACCAATCTCGCACGTTGGAGTTTTCTAGCTCTGTCATTATGAACTACTGAATCATTTGTATGGGACACTTGTTGATTCAGGTGCTTATGCATATGGGTCGTGATGCACTGAGGGATGTCATCGATACTGCGGAGCTTTATCCAGTGAGAGGTCTGCTCAATTTCAAAGATTACAACGACGAGATTGATGATTACTATCATCAGTCACTTAGTTTTGACATCAGTTTTTCGACTGGATGGAATGCTCCCGATGAACATTTGTCCCGTTCGACTTGATATGTTTATTTTCAGAATATGATTTTGTCTTAGTGGAATGATCCCGTTCGACTTGATATGTTGATTCAGGTGCTTATGTATGAGTCCTGATGCACCGAGGAATGTCATCGATACTGCGGAGCTTTATCCAATGAGAGGTCTGCTCAATTTCACAGATTACAATGACGAGATTGATGATTACATTCATCAGTCACTTTGTTTTGACATCGGTGTTTCGACTGGAGGGAATGCTCCCAATGAACATTTGTCCCGTTCGACTTGATTTGTTTATTTTCGGAATATGATTTTGTCTCAGTGGAATGATCCACTTTCAAGATAAAAATGTTAATATCCAATTAATTTTTTCTATAATAATATTTGTAAAACTAAGATGTGATTTATTTTGCAAACATTTGTACGAAAAGTCCAAGATGATATCGTAATTCTAGTTTAGGCTAAATCACCAAAGTGGGACCTCAAATTCGCTCAGTTTAGCACTTGGGACCTACTTTTTAAAAGGTATCAAATTAAGACCTGTTCTTTGCTCCGTTAGACCATGTTAGGATATCTATCAAATTCTCTCCGCTAAATACTAATGGAATACTTAGTTGGCAGTTAAATGACACGTGGCAAGTGTTTATTGGCTGGTCAACATGCCATGTGTCACCGGTCATCATCTCCGGCGAGATTGACTTTTCCGATCGTCTTCTCAGCTTAACTTTTCGGCCAACTTTATTTTTTCCGATCAACTTAAATTTTTCCGACGTAGTCCATTTTCTCCGACCAACTACGGAAAATCTTTATTTTTCCGGCCTGCTGGGGGTGGGGTGGGGGAATCCCCAATCTTGAGGCAAATCTAAACATGAATTATTTAGTCCAGAAAATGCATCAACTCCAACAGAATTATTCTAGAAGGAAATCATGTAGACACAACAATAAAAAAATAGTTAACAAACAAATTGAAGCAATTAGAATTCAGGAAACAATATATCAACTAAAACAAAAGTAACTGAACACCACAAAAAACACAGGAAATTAAAGGAAGAAAGATCTTTACTCTGGAACTAAATACAAAACCCAAAAATTCAGCCAACTACTCTGGAACTAAATACAAAACCCAAAAATTCAGCCAACGCATCAACAACGTTAGAGTCTTAGTCCCAAAATGTTTTGGGGCCGCTTAACATGATTTAATCTCTGAAAATGTCAAGTCGTCTCAAATAGAACAGTCATATAAAAAGGCAAAAGTGAAAGGTGAAAAATTTAGTACGTAATAAAAAAAGTAGTAAAAAAAAGTAATAATAATTATGCAAAAATAAATAAATAATAAAAGATAAATAAAAAATAGTAATAATAAACTAAACCAAACATACCCGGTATATCCCGCTCAAAAAATAGTAATAATCATTATGTAAAAATAAATAAATAAATAAATAATAACAAAAATAAAAATAAAAAAATCCTCAAATATAATCAACCATCCGAATTCTCTCCCTCCATATCGTTCTATCCAACACCATAACTTCTTCAATCCCAAGAAACTTCATATCATTCTCAATCACTCTTATCCATGTCTGTTTAGGTCTTTCTCTACCCCTCACCAGCCTATGCGCTCCCCATTCTTCAAGCCTCCGCACTGGTGCATCAATCGGCCTCCGTCTCAGATGCTCGAATCATCTTAACCGATTCTTTAACAGCTTATCCTCTATAGGGGCCACTCGTATTTTTTTCCTAATCACATCATTTCTAAGTCGATGCTTTCTCGTACGTCCATACAAATAAAAAAATTAGTATTGCACATACATTCCACGAATAGATACCTGTACGCAGTGAAATGATTTCTTGCGACTTCACAAAAAAAAACGGTAGAGATAGAAAGTCCGAGGACCTAACAAAAAAAAAACAAAGAGATCAGAAAAATAAAGTTTTTCCATAGTTGGTCGGAGAAAATGGATTACGCTGGAAAAAATGAAGTTGATCGGAAAAAATGTAATTGGCCGAAAAATTCACCAGAGAAGACGAGTGGAAAAGTCAATCTCGGCAGAGATGATGACTGGTGACACGTGGCATGTTGACCATCCAATAAACACCTGTCATGTGTTACTTAACTGCCAACTAAGTATTTCACTAGTATTTGACGGAGGTCCTAACGTGGTCTAATAGAGCAAAAAAAAGGTCTTAGTTTGATGCTTTTTAAAAAGTAGGTCCTCAAGTGCTAAATTGAGCAAACTTGAGGTCTTATTTTGATCATTTATCTTTCTAATTTATGTAGTGAATCCATTCTATTTTTCCATTGCAGTCCTAACAATCTTGATATTCCTTAAAGTCCACTAATTTTAAGTCCGAATATCCGAATACAATTATTAATTTCAATTCTTTACTTAGGATTGTCATTATTTTCACTGTATGAATTAGGATTCTGCAAAATTAAGGTAGAAAAAGCTAACTCAAATTATTTTATGATCAAGTTGATATCTAATTGCTCAATAGCGTTATGTTTCAAAATTATAAAATTTTATGATTAGGCCTTAGGGCTCTTTGATTATATGATTCAAGATTTTATCATTTTACTATGATTGGAAGATATAACAATTAATGTAAATAACTATGCCTTACTGAGTTTTTGGAAATTCACACTCGTATATTTTTCCCTTTCATGTTAGGTGAAATTGGAACGAATGTGATGGTGACACCAATTATAAAAATATGTTATACAATTAAGATTTTTAATTTAATTTCCCAAGCTTAGCTTGCCTCTTTATTATTATTATTATTATTATTATTATTATTATTATTATTATTTTTTATTAGAAAATCATAAGAAATTACAAGAAATTAGTGGGGAGCCGAGAAACTAATTGGGCCCCCACTCCTCTAGCAATAACAAAGCTAATCCGACTAAAAATATGAGCAGCAGCTCGCGTCCCAATGTCTTGAGTCATAGAAAACCGCCGAATGCGCTTTAGCAAGGTTACTGCATCCTTCTCAAGTTCGCCAAATGACGAAAAAGAAAAGGGGAGAAACCCATATCTAATATCCGCACATTTAGCATCGTATTTGACAAGTTTACGTCGTGCAGCATCAACGATCGCCCGCCCTGGCATAAAATCAGTCATCCCAGATTGCGTCAAGGGCGACGATCCTGTAAGATCAACACATACATCACGCCCATTATCCCAAGAGTACAGTAGTATATCAGCTGGGCGCAAGGATCTGTCCCCATCTCCATAAAGCCCAATGTCCACCTCCTTGCGAGCAGAAATTCCGGATCGAGAGCATATATCAACAAGAACATACCTTAGAAAATACCCGCACAAGGTTATGCCGATGTTTAATGCCAACAATACCCGCACACGAAAGAGCATGATCCCCATAAATATCTTCAGAAAATACCTTAGAACAAGCTGAACACGGTACCTGAACAGTGAAAAGGGGAACACCCAACCGATAGCATAGCACACAGCGATAAGCCCTGGCATTCATAGTTTGTCTCAGTCCCGATATCGGAGCCACCCTAAGCCAATCCGAAGTATGATCCTCCTTTAAAGAACTCCATAAAGCCATCTGTCGGGGGGAAAGATGGAAAGTAGACTCAACAGTTTGGGTAACCCGAGCGAAATATATATCTGCCAATTTCTTCATAAGTTTGGGGCCAGCGACCTCGCTAGGGTTACTCAAAAGGTCAATATCCATTATTATTATTATTATTATTATTATTATTATTATTATTATTATTATTCTTAGTTTATGTTGGGAATGTATAGATTGAGCCTTTAATTAAGTCCAGAATAAATTGTAAGTGAACTTTATTGCTCGGGGCTTAAGTTAAGATTTAGGTTTTGAATCTATGTAAATAAAGGTTCAGGATTATTTTCTATAGGAAAAACTACATTTAATGTCCTAACGTATGGACATTTTTACGTTCGTATCCTAACCTAAGCATAATTGTAAATTGTCATATAACGTATTCAAAATTTTAATGTCCGTGTCCTAATGACCGGAATCCAGCCAATTTGCCTATGTGGCACACCGAAAATGTGACGTGGCTTGATTACATTATTTTAATAAGATAAAATTGGCCACATCAGCTCCAAATCATCACTTATCACTTAAAAAAATTAAAAAATTAAAATATTATAAACTAAAATTGAAAAAGTAAAATTGTAAAATACAATTGTAAAATAAAATTGTAAAATTAAAAAAATGTTAAAAATTATAAAAATTTAAAATGTGGTCAATTAAAATTTTATATTTTTATAATTTTTTAAAATTAAAATTATAAAATAAAACTGTAAGAGAAAATTATCAAATTGGTCTCGTATGTAGGACCAATTGGCCAAAAAAACCCCATCTGTCTCCGGCGGACCAAAAAACCCCACATCTCCCCCCTGCTTTAGCCAATTTAGTCCTCCGTCGCCGGACGGAGTATTTTCCGACCACCAGAGCTGACGTGGACGACACGTGGCTCACACGTAGCCAAAAAATATAAAAAATCTAAAAAAAATAAAAAATCTGGAATATTTAAAAACCTAAATTTTAAAAAATTTCATAGAAAAATAAAAAATTTAAAATCTAAAATTTTTTTAAAAAAATATAAAAACATAAAAAATATACAAAAATTAAAAAAATTTAAAAATATAAAAAAAATGAAAGAATCTAAAAAATCGTAAAAATTTTTAAAAAAAATTAGAACCTTAGGTAATTATTTTTAATTCTGAAATATTAATATAAATATATTAGAATTTTTTATTTTATTTTTAATTTTATAATTCTGAAAAGAATTTTTTTTAGAATTTTTATTTTTTATTTCAAAAGATTAATTTTATAATTCTGAATTTTTTTTGAAAAAAAATTATATTTTTTTTAATTTTATAATTCTAAAAAAAAATTTAATTTCTGAGAAAAATGAGAAAATTATCAAAACGACCTTTTTCAGAATCTTTTCAGAAATTAAAAAGATTCTTTTTTCAGAATTATAAAATTAAAAAAAAATATTTTTTTTCAGAAAATAAAAGGATTAAATTTTTTTTGTAAGAATTATAAAATTAATATTTTTAATTAAAAATATTTTTTTTCTGAAAAAAAATCTTTTCATAATTATAAAATTAAAAAATAAATAAAAAATTCTAATATATTTATATTAATATTTCATAATTAAAAATAATTACATAAGGTTCTATTATTAAATTAAATTAAAAATTAAATTTTTTTAGATTTGTTACATTATTTAGGTTTTTATATATTTTTTTAAATTTTTTTAGATTTTAAATTTTTTAAATTTTTTTGAAATTTTTTTAGATTTTTTAAATTTTTTAAATTTAAGTTTTTTAATATTCCAGATTTTTTAATTTTTTTAGATTTTTTATATTATTTGGGTTTTTATATATTTTTTTTAATTATAAAATAAAATTGACCACATTTACAATATTTATAATTTTTTAATTATATAATTTTAGTTTACAGTTTTATTTTATAATTTTTATTTTAAAAAATTATAAAATTTATAAAATTTTAATTGACCACATTTAAAAATTTTATAATTTTTAATATTTTTTTAATTTTACAATTTTATTTTACAATTGTATTTTATAATTTTAGTTTTTCAATTTTATTTTATAATATTTTAATTTTTTAATTTTTTTAAGTGATAAGTGATGATTTGGAGCTGATGTGGTCAATTTTATTTTATTAAAATGATGTAATCAAGCCACGTCATATTTCCGGTGTGCCACATAGGCAAATTGACCGGATTCCGGTCATTAGGACACGGACATTAAAATTTTGAATACGTTATATGGCAATTTGCAATTATGCTTAGGTTATGACACAGACGTAAAAAGGTTCATACGTTAGGACAATAAATGTAGTTTTCCCTTTTCTATATCATTAAAATCTCCGGCAACCTTTTTTTTAACTCACACACCCGACCTAGTGATGTTGGTGGGTTTAAACCCGTAATATTTGGTTTCCGAGCAACACCACTCTACCACTAGGTCATCCCCACTAGCACTTTTCTTTTTCTTTCCTATGGAAGAGAAGAATTATCGCCTGTCCTGAATACCCCCCTGAGGCTCTACCTCACCCCGATCTAAAAGTAAGTTTTCTAGCATGACATGTTCGGCTCGTGGTCCGACAACTTTGATTGTGGTAGAGATTCTGTGTGGCCTCATTTGAGGATAGGGATGGCGAGAAAACCCGAACCCGACGAGGAAACCCAAAACTCGATCTTAACGGATCGGGGCGGGCAGGCATTATCGAGTTACGGGGCGGAAATCGGGGCGTTAACGGGGATTTTTTCGGGGTTCGAGGTAGTGACTGGGGTGACCGTGGCCCGCCCCGCCCCGATATTATATTATATATATATATATATATTTTTTTTATTTTATATATATATAAAATATAATTCTATATAAATATATAAAACGGGGCAAAAACAGGGAATGGTGAACGAGGCGGAATTTGGGTAAGCTGTAGCCCCAATGGGGTGCCCGATAAGATCCCCAACGGAGAATGGGGCGGGAATGAGGCAAATTTTAGATTTCGGATTTGGGGACGGGAATAGCCTGCCCCGTCCCTAACCCGCCCCATTGCCATTCCTATTTGAGGAGTTCCTTCATTTCAATAAATTTAAATATTTATGTTTCCTCATCATCTTCCCTCATAAGGAACGTCGACACTGAGATCGGCAGCAGGCTCAGAAAGTCCAAATTTGGCACTGTACAATTTACCTAGTCGCCAATTTCGAGAAATCTTAATTATTATTTTTAATCCGTTCTCATGTAAATTAAGTCATGAGTTTAGGTATGGTTTTGAGCTTTTTTCGCATAACATGCTTCTATATATATATCATCCAATACTTTGTTGTGCACTAAGTTGGGGATCTTCACGGAAACAGCCTCCCTACCGTAAAAAATAGGGGCATTGTATGTTCTATAATTCAAAAGCGTCGGAATCATTTAGTTAAAAATTGTTGAAAAATTTAATACATAATGAGAGGGGGACTTAGCGCCTAAACCTCTGAAATTTTGCGAATAAATATCAAATAAGGATTGCTTACTCCCTTACAAATACTTCCTAATGAATCTAAAATTACCATAACTTGCCTTATTCAGATCATAACAACTTTAAACAATTCTAGGAAGATCTATTGTGTGAAAGCATAAGAACTTATGCAAAAACTCATACATCAATGTGGGAGAATCTCCTCCTAAGAAGATTTGTCTGATGATTGGTAACTCATGCAAAAACTCTTTGTTTATATCTCTGGACATTGAACTTGTATAAAGAAATTGCTAGAGGAAGTTTTTTATGTAATAACCTCCACACAAAAATAGAGATTTTAGTAAGAAGTTCTTTTTGCCAAATTTCATAGAAGGGCGGCCATTTCTCACTAGACTCCATTGACAAAATATTAGCTGTAGATAAATAAGTGCATCCATAAAAGTTGTTCATTACCTTGCATATCAACTTCTGCATAGGAATTATTGTCTATAAAAGTCCTGCTTTCTAACATTCTTGATGAATACTAATGTCTTATGTACCAAAAGTACAAACCCATACAAGACAACAAATGAATTCGTATCGTGTCGTGTTTTCATGTCAGACACATAATATAAAATAAATATTAAAATATTATAAAAAATAATAATTTAATATTTTAATATTATTTTTATAGGTTTTAGTAGAGGAAACGCAACGAAAACACGAACGTTTACACAAAATTTATGAAAGTTCACATTATATTTTCGAATTTTAAAGTTTAATACAAACAGAATTCATAAAATGTATGTTTTTATAAAATTAAATATAAAATTTTAAATTATGTTATAAAATATTATATATACATATTTATTTATTTATTAATTTATTTATTTCGTGTACCTCGTGTCGTGTCGTGTACTCAAAAGGTAAACATAAAACCGACACTAAATCTCGATCGTGTACTTTCGTGTTCGTATATTTTCGTGTCGTGTACTAAAAATATAAACACAAACACTAAATTTCCATGTTGAGGTCCGTTTCGATAATTTTCTTTTTTTCGGTGGAGGTCCGTTTCGACGACTCGCTTGGGACCGTTTCATCATTCTGAGAATGATTAATTCTGCACTTTTTGTCATCCGAGTTCGTTTCGGTATTTTTTGTTGAGTTCCGTGTTTCTTAACGACTTTTCCGCACTCGAGTTCGATTCTTGTGAATCGCATTCAAAATTACTGTTTCGAGTTTCCCATAAGTCCGTTTAACTTTGTTAGACGTGTTGTGAACTTCAGTTTGGTTATTCGATCACGTATCGTGATTTTCGGACGTTTAATTTCCCAAAGTTTGGGGTAATTACCTTCCGTTGTCGAATTTCGAGCCTTCGGGTGGTCGGAATCGTGTGTTCTCTCAGTGCTCGAATTCGTCTTTGCGAGTACTTCGTAACTGAATCTCCAATTCGTATTCAGGTTCGGGTTTCGGGGTCGTTCGGATCGTCGTTGTGGTTCGGTCGTAATTTTCGGTTCGTGTCTAGAGGTGGCCGGCCGGACCTGTGCGAAACGGCCCTGTAAACGGCGATGTCGAGCACCGTGTCTTGCGCCAGGTCGGCCAGGACCAGCAAGCCTGCCGAGACACGGCCGAGAACCCGCGCAAGATGTGCGCCGGGTGATGCGCCGTGTCGGATACGGCCGAGACACACGGTGTTGGTGTGGGCCGTTTTCTGCGCCGTGTTCGGAAGGTGTATAAATATGGCAGAGCAGTCGGGTTTCACTCGTTTTTTCTCATTTCTTTCTTCCTGTCCACGGCTGGAATCCTGGAGGAGTCGAAGACATGTTGTTCAACTACCAATCCATGAAGTTCCTGAGTCCATAACATCGTTTAATCATTCCATAACTTGCTCCGATCGGCCGAATCATGGTAAGTTTTGTTAAAATCTAGTTTTGGGGATTTTGTTCGATTTGTCCGTTTGATCCGTTTTAACTCACAATAGTGATGGATTGATGATTGTTAAGCTATATTATATCGAATTCCTTGTTATTCCATGGTTGGATTGCCATGGATTTGTCGTTTTATTGAGTATCTTATCAATGCCTTGAAGGTGTTTCATAAAATGTCACAAAGATAATCCGAGCGTTCTACGATTATTCTTCCTCATTCGTTCGTTAATTTATTGATGGTATGATGTTAGGGTCAGATTCCTTATGAAGAACTCGAGTCGGAACCCTTCCGTTCGTTGTCTTCTTCGTGGTACAAGCTTCCCGGTCGAACCGTGTTCTTTGGGGTATTCGATAACGGTTATTAAGGCAAGTATTTTACTATACGAATTGTGTCTTGTGAATAGGGATGTTGTGTTATGGTTATGATGAATTGATTTATCTTAGCGAATATGCTTCATATGAATTGATTATTATGAGCGATTGACGATAACGATAATACCTTCACTTAATTAACATCGTGGAATTGTGTTGGATGTGCAAATCATCTAAGTCTGTGCCAGGCGTGATTGGTAATTGTTGAGTTGTTGTGATAATTATGATATTTGTGTTGTTTTGGTTTACATACTTGATTATACCTTTCGGTGTAATGTGGAATGGATTGACAATTGATGATCATGAATTGTATCGTGTCGACGTGTGTGTGTGTGTTCCAGGTAGGGCCTGACGAGGCCTCTGGAGTTCGGTACATGATGTATACGAACAAGGTGTGTGATCTAGGTAGGGTCTAACGAGGCCTCTGGAGTTTGGTACATGATGTGTACGAACAATGTGCGTGTGGCCGGGTAAGGTCCGTCGAGGCCTCCGGAGTTCGGTACATGATGTGTACGAACAGTGTGTGTGGTCCGGGTAAGGTCCGTTGAGGCCTCCGGAGTTCGGTACATGATGTGTACGAACAACAAGCGTATAACATTGATTGTTTGGGTAAAATTTTAAATACGGGTCTCGGACTCATAATGATATCTTAACTAGTGTGTTTTGAAACGAGAATCGGGCTAAGGCCCTAATGTTTAAGAAAAGGTTTTGCAAATTGGAACTCGAGGTCCAGAAGAATTTCTGCTTTAAAAATCCCCGAGATGATGTGTTCCTTTTCAAATATCTCTTGCTTGAGTTCGAAGTTCTAAAACTTCTCGAGAACATTTTGATAATTGATTTCCGTATTAAATTTGTAGTTGCTATTTACTTGTTGCATTTCGTATCGTATTATACTTGCACTAGTAAAACAGTGGAGTTTTACTAACCCCCGAGTAATCGGGGGTGGATGTCTGTTTTACGTCCAGGTACATGCTGGTTCAGGGGAGCAGTGACAGGATCGGCACAAGTGGATGACGAGCTGCGATACTAATCAAGAGTCGAGAGTTGTTTTGATTTGTGTTGTATTGTTATAAGTTGATTTCAGTCTTCCGCTGTATTGTGTTTCGATCCCTGTGTGGGTAATGTTGCTTTAGTCAGTTCTGTTGATGGAGTTGTGTGACCTCATCGGTCTGTGTATTCATGTGTAAGTGACCTTAATGGTCTGTATTATTATATTGTTTGACCCTGGCCGGGCAAGCATTTGGTTGTTTATGGATGTTTAGCCTGGTAGATCCTTGTGGAAAGGGTCTACGGCGTGTAATATTCCCATACGGTTTTGGGGGTGTTACAGACTGGCCCCCTACTAGTATCACTGGAACTCCTCGACGTCACCGTGCTCTTCCCGTGCCTTTGCCTTGCCATGACCTAAAGACAACATCCCCAACGGGGTCAGTTACACAAAACAACAATTCTCAAGAGTTGAACAAATACAATAATCACATGTCTTAGTTATGAAATTATGTCTGAAAGAGGGGCATCATAGTACGCCCGAGGTGGGATGTGCAAGTACACAAGTCGCCGAGTGTTCAGAAAACCCGCATAAACACACGCACTTGTGTCTAATTAGTCTTACGGAGGCATGATACCGTGTGCACGGTCCAATGTGTCGGATTACCCGCATAACACATGACCATTGTGTGCCCGACTAAAAATTTCAGACATATACCACCCGGCAACGCAATACGATCTCGGAAGGTCACAAGAACAAAAGTGACCATGATGAATAATAATGAATAGAAATCCGACAAGGACCAAGAATGACTCACCGAGATGAAATAATAACGCAATGAGTGGTAGCTCAAATGAAATGATTGGAACCGTCATTCCTCGTGAATTGAATGATTGGTTTTATAATTACAAGTCTCAACATGATTGATATACTATGAATGAATTATATGCATGAATGAACAACAACGAAAAGAATGATTATTCTTTTAACTGGGCAAGAATTAACTTGCCTCAATATCGGTGATGAAATGTCATTACTCGAACAAACGTCCCTAATGGAATTATCGGTCGCTCGAACAACCTTGAATAACATAATTACCAATTAATCGCTTAATATACGTATCCATTATGATCATAACCAACTCAAGAAGTCGATACAACAAACCCAAACTCATTGGGGCATTTTAACAAACACGTTGTAAACAACCTTCAATTATTTACAACCAATCTCCATTATATCGATACCAAGTCTCCAATGAGTGATTCAATATAACAAAACATCCTCAATATAATCAATAATCCAAAAGGAATACGCAATTCGAGATTCAACAACATCTAATCGAAACCCCCAATTCCAAAATCAACATTCAAAGTGTTCTTGAATAAACCCCAACAATCCAATGATAATTCATAAAAACTCATAATCATATGCATATCCCTTCACATATCATGATTATAACATCCAAAACATCATACTCCATCTCAAAATTGAAATCTAAGGTTTTGAAGAAATTACCTTTGAAGATCCAAACTCTTCGATCCATCGAAACTCGTGTTAATCGACTTTCCAGGCTCCACAATCGAAAGTAGATGTTTAGAACATGAACATACAAGTGTTTTGATGAAGAAAATCCTCTCCCAAGAACCTCTCTCTCGGACTCAAGTGAAGAAATGAAGAAATGACGACAAAACACCTGTCCAACTCTTTAAATGAAGAAATGAAGAAATGACAGGGACTAAAAAAGAACGTTTTAGAAATTACAGGGATCAAAATAATATTTCAATTTTCGTAGGGACTAAAAGCAAAAATCACGCAAATTACAGGGACGAAAAGCATTATTTTTCCTTCAAAAATAAACGGAGGTTAACGGCAGGGACTAAAAAATGACGTTTTAGAAATTACAGGGATCAAAATAACATTTTAATTTTCGTAGGGACTAAAAGCAAAAATCGTGCAAATTACAGGGAGGAAAAGCATTATTTTCCCGATTATTATTTCATTAATTATCCTCATTATTTTTGTGATTTGAAGAAATTATTAATTTATAATATTGATATGATGATTTATAAAGTTTTTTTAGAAATATTATTATCTTATTGACTTATTGAAAGTGGTAAATTTGTGAACTTATCCAAGTTCAATTAGAAAAATATTATCTTAAAAAGTTTATTAATTTACATATAAGTGCAATGATTGATATGCAATTACACAATATCTAAAACATGTTTAAAAAAATCGATCAACTCAAACTATTATGAGTGCATACATATGCTTCACAAACTTTAAATCTTTTACTATTAATTTATGATAATATATTTATTATTTAAAATCTTATCATGCAACGTGCATAAATTTTTTTTATACCATATTGATAACTATTCATAATATATTATAAAAGATAATAAAATTAAATCACACCATATAGATGAAATTTGATATTTTACCTATCCTCTTATGGTCAGAACGAGCTATACACTGACGATAGGCCAATTACTATTTCTCACTCCATTATATTTTCTAAATATATGAACTAGATTTTATTTTCTAAATATGGTGTTTAGACTTTTGAAAGCACTAATTTGTAAATTTTCAAAATAGACAAGGCCACAAGGATTGGTACTTGGTAGTTCTATTTCCTTGAAAAGGCGATAATGCCAAAAACGTGAGATACATCCCCTAATTGTTTATAGAGCAAAATATTAAACGGACATCTATAATAAGGAGGAATTGTTTGCTTTCGTTATTATTAATTACAGTAAAACCTCGATAAATAAATATTCGTATTTTATAGTCAATTTTAGAATTTTATAATTTCCTTATAAAATAATTTCTTTCATGATTATAGTATTTTTTTTCATCATTTGACATTTTATTTTTATGTATTTTATTTTAAATGATTTTTTTTTATATATGTGTAATTTTTTTTTTTTGGTTGGCAATTGTAAGAGTAAAGGGATTTGAAATACACAAAATAACTTAAATTAAAATGTGGATCAGTCAAATAACCCACCTTGTAATTTCTTCCAAAATATTATGTGCAATAGCCCAAAAGTGGTGGGTTGAAGTAGAGCCCAAAAGTGGACAAACAAGGCCACTGGTACATTGGTACTTCTCTTTCCTGAAGAAAGGATAAAGGGAAAAAACAAAACAACAGTTGGAGATGCGGGGTATCGATCCCCGTACCTCTCGCATGCTAAGCGAGCGCTCTACCATCTGAGCTACATCCCCATGTTTGGTTATACAACTCAAAGAGTCTTTCTAATATATAAACAAGTTTTAGTTTCTCCACTTTGTATGGGCCTACATTGTTAATTTTACAAGATATTTTCCAATACTGAATGAAGATTATAGTTATTAATATTAGAAAATTCATGTAATACGAAAGATGTTTCATATGTTATAGAAATTTGCATACTTTTTGGTTGAGATTTGTAAATTATGATCATAAAGTACACTTTGAATCTGAATTGGTATATTTAAAACAAATCTTGTACTTAGATAAATACTCTAAAATATATTCTACTTCAAATATCAGATGCATGCGCTCACACACACTTTAAAAATCTATACTCAGTAGTCACCCAAAAAAAAAAAGATAATCTAAATATGAATTCTTATATAACATACTTACTGTAGGAGTAATTTCCGAAATATAGGCATTTCCGGAGTTGATCGGACTCCGGACTCCGAGACTGTACTCTGGGCCGCGGCCCCTGCCGAGCACACCCCTGTTAGGACCGCCGCCACCACCACCACCATTTTTCTGGCCGAGACTGTACTCTGGGCCGCGGCCCCTGCCGAGCACACCCCTGTTAGGACCGAGCACAAACCCTCCGGGCCGTGGCACTTCGCTTGAAAAGTCATTTTTCTCACCTTGCACTGTCGGGCCGCGGCACACAGCTGCGGAGCCGCGGCCCCGAAATCACTCAGCACATTCTGGCCGAGACTGTACTCTGCGCCGCCGCCACCACCACCACCACTCTGTCACATTAGTATGATATTGTCCGCTTTGGGCCAAACCCGCACGGATCTGTTAAGCGAACAAGCCCGCACGAATTTGTTTTTGGGCTCCTTCCCAAAAGGCCTCATACTAATGTAGTGGTGGACTTTATTATATAGAAGACTTCTTTTCTTCTCTCTTCCGATGTGGGATGGGTTTGCCAACCCCAACACTTACTATATTATGAATGAGATAGAATGGGAATTTCCACTTGATATTAATAAGGCGGTAGAAAAAGAGCTCCCTAAATATTAGAATAACATTAAGTTGGTCGTATATATTATTTAAATATTTTGGTTCGGTTTTGGGTCATTATCGGTATTATAAAATACAAAACTGAATCGAGTTACATCGGATTGGTTCAATTTTGATCCAAAATATGCAATTTTTGAGTTTTTGCTAATCAATTTCATTCGATTGGATCAATTTTCCAGTTTAAATGATTTTTTTGTGTTTTTTTTTCCAGTTGTAACTGATACGAATCGGTCAACATCATCAAATACAAAAAAGAAGATTATCCAACCAAGCTTGATTGAGTCGCAGGCATACATAAAATCCTCATGCAAAATACATGGACAAATTACCAATTCTCGTGCACACGCATTTGATTTTAGTATTTTGCCCATAACTTTCTCGTCCGAAATCCGATTCAGGTGATTCAAGTGGCCATGGAAAGCTAAGAAAGAGAGCTACAAATCTTATGAAGACCATAGGACCAAATTCGGACCCATTGGATCCCAGAAATGACAAACGGCCAAAGACACAAGATTTGAAGAAGACTTTCATGCTTCATGTCATTTTCCCTCAAGTCATAATCACCTATATAATTCCAAAGATGTTGATATCATACAAAATCCTCCTAATCACTTGGGATTTTCGGCCGATTGGAAGCTTGCAAGAAAAGATGATTTGTGAAGACTTTCATCAAGGATCTTCCTCATGTCACCATCAAACCAAGATTCACCATATTTCTCCTTCCCCACAAAATCGGCCATATCATGAGATTAGAGGAAGACTTTCATCAAGCATGTTCTTCATGTCACCATCAAACCAAGATTCACCATGTTTCTCCTTCCCCACAAAATCGGCCATATCATGAGATTAGAGGAAGACTTTCATCAAGCATGTTCTTCATGTCACCATCAAACCAAGATTCACCATATTTCTCCTTCCCCACAAAATCGGTCCAAAGCATGAATCTTGAGGAAGATTTTCATCAAGTATTTCGACCGATTAGGATGTTACTAGGAAGCTTCATTTTCTTGTTTTTGTTGTATTTTCTTAAAGTTGGAAACTACTATATATAGTAGTGCTTGATTGTATTTGTAATAATCTTGAATCTTGAAAGTAAAAAACCTTGTATTTCTTTGAAATATACGTTGAACGAGTTCAACAAACTTTAGTTATTGTTTCGACGCGTCTCGAGATTTTAACTTGATCAATTCTCAATAGGTCTTGGGAAGAGATTACTTTTATCGAGTTATAGGTCTAGTTCGATAAAACACATCCAAATCCGTATACACTACTACCTCACGGCCGAAATCCATTTAAGTTCGGCCACCCCTTGTATTTTCGAGTGACACTTTGATAATATCTCAAAGGGTACAACATACCTCGGGCTAAGTTTACCCTTCCGACCGAAGCGGTAAACTCCTCGAGTTGGCGACACCTTCAGTAAAACGTGATTTCCAATTTCAAACTCTAATGGTCGGCGACGCGTGTCGGCATAGGACTTCTGTCGACTTTGAGCCGTTAATAACCTATCACGGATCAGAGCAATTTTTTTCTCTCGTCTCGACTACCAAATCCGGTTCAGTACCTATCAAATTAGACGCGTCATCCCAACATAAAGGTGATCTACACCTTCTTCCGTACAAGGCCTCAAATGGTGCCATTTTAATCGAGGCGTGCAAACTGTTGTTGTACGTGAACTCGACTAATGGCAGATGTGACTCCCAATCATCTTTCCAGTCTAAAGCACATGCTCTCAACATGTCCTCCAGTGTTTGTATAGTCCGCTCTGACTGCCCGCCTGTCTGAGGGTGATATGATGTACTGAGTCTCAACTCAATCCCCAAGGCTCGATGAACAGTCTGCCAGAAACGTGATACGAACCGGCCATCGCGATCCGAAACAATACTCTTAGGAGTCCCATGCAATCTCACGACTTCCGCAATAAATACCCGTGCTAATCTCTCCGGTCCCCAAGTATCCTTAATACCCAGAAAATGAGCAGATTTGGTTAGTCGGTCGACAATGACCCAAATCATGTTCATTCCGATCCTAGTTTTAGGCATACTGGTAATGAAATCCATAGAAATATCCTCCCATTTCTACTCCAGGATAGGAAGTGGTCGTAATGGCCCCGCGGGTCGCTGATGGTCGATCTTAACCTACTGACAGGTCAAACACTTCGATACAAACTCACTAACGTCTGTCTTCAAATTACGCCACCAGTAGTTATTCCTTACATCCTTGTACATTTTACTTGTACCCGGATGTATGGAATAAGGCGTACTGTGAGCTTCTCTCAAAATTTTCTGTCTCAACTCAATATCGTACGGAACACACAATCTGCCGCGAAATCTTAAAATTCCGTCATCCTGAACTACAAATCCCAGAGCTTTTCCTTTCTCTACGTCCTCCCTCAACTGGACTAGGAACGGGTCATCATACTGTTTCGTCTTGATATCCTCAATCAAAGACGAAGTGATCTCTAACGCACACAGCTGACCCTGAACTCTCTGAACCCAAACTTCGATATTCTGACGAATCAAATCCTGCTGGATCCCGTTCTGAGGCGTAAGTACCTCCAACATCCGCAAAGCCATCGGCCTACGACTCAAGGCATCAGCCACAACATTCGCCTTGCCTGGATGATAAAGAATCTCAAGGTCGTAGTCTTTAATTAATTCTAGCCACCTACGCTGCCTCATGTTCAATTCCTTTTGACTGAAGTTGTACTTCAAACTCTTGTGATCCGTGTAAATTTTACACGATGTCCCGTAGAGATAATGCCTTCAAATTTTTAAAGCGAAAACAACTGCAGCTAGCTCCAAATCATGTGTAGGGTGATTTGCTTCATATGATTTCAACTGCCGAGACGCATAAGCAATCACCCTATCCCTCTGCATTAGAACACATCCCAGTCCGAGTCCCGAAGCATCACTATAGACAACAAAATCTTCAGTACCCTGCGGTAATGACAATACTAGCGCCGAAGTTAACCGCCTTTTTAACTCATCAAAACTGTTCTGCCTCTCCACACTCCATTCGAACTTCTGGGATTTCTGGAGTAACTGAGTAAGTGGTCGAGCGATTTTCGAAAATCCTTCGACAAACCTACGTTAATACCCGACAAGTCCCAAGAAACTCCGTGTCTCCTTCACATTCCTAGGTGGTTCCCATTCAATAATCGCCGCAATTTTCTGAGGATCCACCCGAACCCCTTCAGCTGAAATTACGTGCCCAAGAAAGGTTACTCTCTTAAGCCAAAACTCACACTTAGAGAACTTTGCATACAGTTTCTCTATCCTCAAGGTGTTCAACACTATATGGAGGTGCTCAGCGTGATCTACCTCGTTCTGTGAGTAGATAAGAATGTCGTCAATGAAAACGACCACAAATTTATCAAGATAATCAATGAAGACTTTATTCATCAACTGCATAAATACGGCGGGAGCATTAGTTAGCCCAAACGGCATAACCACAAATTCATAGTGACCATAACGGGTACGAAAAGCAGTCTTCGGAATGTCTGAATCCCGAATCCTAAGTTGATAATATCCTGAACGCAAATCGTTCTTAGAGAAAACAGTAGCTCCCTGAAGCTGGTCGAACAAGTCATCTATACGGGGTAATGGATACTTGTTCCTGATGGTCAGCTTGTTCAGCTCCCGATAATCGATGCACAGACGGAACAAGCCGTCTTTCTTCTTGACGGAGAGGACTGGTGCACCCCAAGGTGATGCACTCGGTCAAATATACCCTTTGTCAAGAAGCTCGCCCAGCGGCTTTTTCAGCTCTAACATCTCAGTAGGCGCGATACGATACGGTGCACGAGAAACAGGTGTTGCACCCGACTCAAGATCAATGGAAAACTCTACATCTCTAGATGGGGGTAAACCCGGGAGGTCATCTGGAAATACATCAGGATACTCGCTCATGAATGGAATCGATGATAGATCAACTCCACCCTCATCGGTACTCAGGGCATAGAACCAATAACCGATACAGTCCTGACTCGGCAATTTCATCGCCTTGACGGCTGAAATCATTTTCCCCGAACTACCCGGCTTACGACCCACGAAAGTATGCTCGACACCATCCTCAGCTAATATAGAAATGGTTCGAGTCCGATAGTTCATAATAGCGCCATGACGAACCAACCAATCATCTCCGAGAATCACATCCTCACCCTTCAGATCTACAACAATGAGGTCCGAAGGCCAATCCCGACTCCCAATGTACATAGGGCAATCCCTAACCTCTCGATTACCAACCAAACGCTCCCACTCAGAGTACCCACCATAAACGGTTCACACTCAATAAAACAATCAAGACCCAAACGATACACACAGTCAAGTGCAATAAAAGAATGCGTAGCTCCCGAATCAAATAATATAGAAATAGGCTGAGAAAGTATCTGTGAGGTACCTGCAGCTACCTGAGCCTCTGCATGATCCACGCGCCTCATCTGATACACCCTCGGCTGAACCAAACCCACACTCGATGCAGTCTGACGATCTGACCGACCGCGGCCTATGCCTCGTCCAAAAGTCTGCTGCGGTTGACCAGCTGTAGCCCCCGGATTCACACTGGGATTGGCGCTGAATTCTGTTGCTTGTTGAGCCTGTGGCAGTCTCACAATAGGCAGCTCTGTGACCGTTCTGTCCGCATGAATAGCAAGTCGTAGGAGGTACGGGACAATCTATGAATTGGTGACCCACTTGATTACAATTAAAACATAGCCCTCTGCCAGATGAAAGAGGATGGTCAGGTCATGTACTTGGAGCACTATAAGCTTGATGAATCGGTTTCCCGATAGCAGAGTGAGAAGCCTGAGGTTTACGAAATCCACTGCCCTTGTTTCCTGAAAACCCACCAGTCGTCTTCGGCTTCGTGTTCTCGGTGCCCGATCCTGACACAGAAATAACCATCTCAATGGCCAAAGCACGGTCCTGGTATTATTTCAATGTAGCACATCGAAAGCCTGTCATACCCTCTCGAATCTTGGGTTTCATCCGCAAATCAAAATAATGGATCTTATCCGCCTCAGTCCTCACTTGCTCACGAATGTAGCCCAACTGCTGATTATATGAAATGATAGCTTCAGTGATAGATACATCATGTGGAGTTGCAGTAAAGAAATCTGCAATGTGTTTCTCCTTAACTGGCCAAGGACAATACTCTTCCTCCATGGCAGCTTTAAACTCGGCCCAAGTGGCCACACGATCCGTAGGCCCAACAGCTTCCCACCAATCCGCAGCTTCCTTGTCAAGAAAGTACTGAGCAATAGGAACCCGTCTCTCCTCTGGGCAAGCAATAGCATCGAAGATTTTTCCAAACTGGAACAACCAACCCTCCCAGCCCAACGTATCAGACGCTCCAGCGAAACGGGGAGGCTGCATCTTCATCACTCCCTGAAGCCACTTAGTAGCCCCAGCAATCTCATCTGTCTGTTGGTCACGGTGCCCAGCCTTATTCAGCTGAACTAATTGTGCTGCTACCTGTTGAAGTATAGCAGTTATGCCGGCATTCACATTAGTCTCAGCCGACGGTTCTTGATTAACAGAAGGATCTGGCTGACCGCCAGGATTCAAAGGGTCGGTGTTTGGCACCGTATAAGGCGCCGAGCCAGGTGTGGCACTAGGAGGTGTATCAGGCTCAAGAACAATGCCAATTCCACGGTCTCTGCCGCGACCACGTCTGCCACGCCCTCTCATCATGCTAAATGATAAAAGAGTTGAAATTATCAGCACAGTTCACAATTCTAGGAATTCAGGTTTATGCTACTACGAAAGCAATAAAACATACGAAGAGTTTCAAGAAATCTTACTACCACGGGTCACACGGTTCGACAGCAGCACCATATGTTAAGCTCAGTCAGTTTACATGACTCTAAGGACTTGACAGACCCAATAACCAAAGGCCTAGGTATTCCCAAACCTAGGCTCTGATACCATAAATGTAACACCCCAATTCTCTTACGGGTAATTATACGCCGTAGGACCCACAAAGGCCTACCAGGCTGATATCACAAACACACACAATAACTCAAAAATACGAAAACATACACAAAAGTAAAGTGGGGCCGTGGCCTCGGTCAAAATGTGCAAGTTCAATACAATTCAAAATAAAATCCAAAGACATCACTCGACCAACAACATAGTAATCCAGTACATATTAAATATGAAACGAAAGCAGACACATTCCAAAACACTGACTCGAGCTTTTTAACATCTCGGCTGCCCGTCAACTCCGTGTGGACCACGTGTAGGCTCCTGATTCTCGATACCACCTGAAATGCATAAACATTCCACCCCAACGAGGGGTTAGCAACAATAGCTAGTGCAAGTACAATATTACAGTATTTTAATACACAGGCATTTCCAAAAATCATTTATAAAACATTTCATAGCTATGATATTCCGGAATATCCAACATCATTCATCAATCAAAAATATCACTCAAGGTAATTTTCGCGCAAGACCACTCGGCCAAGTCCCTGTGGGCCCCGTCGAGCCAATCCCCAGGTGAGAATACCTACCCTCGAAGGTAACCCTAGCGCAAGACCACACGGCCAAGTCCCTGTGTGCCCTGTCGAGTAACCCCAGGTGAGAGTACCCCGAGAACATCCATACAACACTTCAACATCACTATTTCATTACCGAAATGCATGCCATAATATAAAGCAATAAAGTACTTGCATTGGTTCCTAAAATACGAAGTGGACGATGAACGAAAAAGGCTTCGATCCAAATTATCTCCAATTCCCGATCCTAACAACAATAGAGATCCAATCAACTACAATCCCACTGAAAAATCATGAATCGTACGACGTTCTACCCTTAGGGACAATACACCGAATACTATGAAGGCATAAGGGTTAAACTTGATTAACGAAGGAAAAAACTCGGAATTAATCCACAAAACTTCTAGGGAAAACTAAAACCATGATCACATAACTATAATCCACCATCAATCGAAGCAAAAATGGAAAGGAAAAATGAATTATAGTCAAGAACCCTAACATTAGGTAAAATGCCAAAATACCTCAATTCAACGACGAAATGGTGGAAAGAAGATGGTTGATTCTTGCTAGAATATCCAATTCCGATTTATAAGATTATGGAATGTAATATCTGAGTGAGATCGCCCGAAATCGCCAAGGAGGAGTGAAAAACCGAGAGGAAAAGTAGGAAATGGGGTTAAAACACCCGTCTGTCCTATATATACTAGACAGAACACGGCGCAAAAAATGGCCCAACTAGCGCCGTGTTCATCGCCGTATTGCAAGTTAGCGAGCGACCCCTGTGCGACACGGCGCATAGAGACGGCGCAGAATGCCGTGGGTCTTGCGCCGTTTCGCGAGACAGCGAGTGACCCTGTGCGACACGGCGCAGAATGCCGCGAGTCTTGCGCCGTTTCGCGAGACAGCGAGCAACCCCTGTGCGACACGGCGCACAGACACGACGCAAAATGCAAGCAACGAAAAATAATATCCAATAAACCGCAATCCTAGGTACACAACCAAAATCGAACAATAAAAAGTAAACCGGAAAATAAAAGGTACGAATATTACACTATGCCGTTCCTATTATGGCCTAGGCGCTTGTACTGAGCGTTTGGGTGATTAATCGATCGTCTAGGCTGGCTGGACGGGTGCCTATGAAGGCAAACTAAGATATTATGGACACTATGGACTACTTTGTACCTATCAATGTTTCAAATTTTCTAGCTACGTGGCCACGTGGGCGACTAGGCAGATGCCTAGGCGGTTATACTTTTTTATTTTTTTGTTTTGTTCTAATAGTGCTATAAATTCCTAAAGTGAGATATTATGGATATTATGAACTCTCTGTTATCTATATCAATATCTCAAGTTTAATATATAATTGATTATATATATGTTTAAATGGTTAAATTTTAATTATTTTTAATTATTGTACATATATATATATATATATTATATAAATGATTAAAATAATATTAGAAAAATAAATCCGCCTAGTTCAATTAACCCGCCTAACGCCTAGCGTGTTTTAGAACAATGAGTAGTAGTAGTGGTGGTGGTGGCGGTGGTGGTAATACTTAATAGTAGTAGGAGTCGTATAATCGTACTAAATAAAAGTTTTGAAACTCATGATTTATGAACTATTTTTTTAGTTTTCATAACTGAAATGCATTAATAATAGTAGAATAATAATCTAGATATTCTTATTGGTTCTACTAAATAAAACTTATATAGTACTTAATTTTTGAACTATACTCTCAGTTTTTATTATTTTATATAATAATTTTATGTCATGGAATCCTATTAGAATGTCGATTCCCGAGGGTCCATGTACGATGTCAATAATAATAATGATATATTATAAATATACTAAAAATATAGAGAGAACTGAAAGAAATGAGGAGATCATTTGGTTCATATATGTGTCTATCTTACATATAAAGAATATAGCATTTATATAGGATTATGATACAAGAGTTACAATGGAGATAAAAGGTCAATGGCCCAGACTTCCAGACTTGAAAAGCCAAAGGTTGTATGTATTAATGGAGAAATATGAAAGGTTAAAGGTCATCCGATAATACATAACGCTCCCCCTTGGATGACATGTACAAACATCATGTCTCGTTAAAACATTACTAGGAAAAACCATGTGGAAAAAACCTTAGTGAAGAAAAAAGAATACATGTGTTGTACTAAGAGTGATTCTTGTATGTATGCCCCTCATTGCAACATGACTATTATTGTCAATATATATCGAGATTTGTGCATCTCAATCTTGTGTACCAATTTCTCGAAAGGAGTTCTAGGGAGCGCCTTCATGAACAAATCTGAAGCTGTCTCATTAAAAGGAAACTCATTGGGAAAATCATGGTTAAGGGAAAAAGAGTGCAGTATGTATTTCCTCCTCATCATGATAATAACACATATTCCCTCCGTCCACCAAGTTAGTGCACAGTTTTCCATTTAAGGGCGTCCACCAAGTTAGTGCACACTTCATTCTTTGATTATAGAATAATTAAGGAATCATCATATCCACATTAAGTAACATATCAAAATAATAAGTGGGACCCTCTCTCAACTAACTAAATACACATCATACTTTTTTATTAAAACCCGTGCCACTCTCAAGTGTGCACTAACTTGGTGGGCGGATGGAGTATTATTTTTTATTTGACTAGATATAATATTGTGAAACTTCTCAAATATTGTTATTCTGGTCCTCTTGGTAAGTAGATCTTTGATGTATCCTTCTTTGAGTTATGTAGCTCTCATTATAGACAGTCGGTGGAGCTTCTATCAAGGTGAAGATCACAACCTCATCATATTGGATTTTTATTCATGATCCTCATTATCATCCGTAGCTCAAGTGCTAATTGCCTTTAGAAATATCATCAATATCATCGACGTCGGTTTGATTTTGGTTCCATTTTATTCTAGACATGACACAATAATGAGATCTCATAATTTCAGGTACCTTAATTTCTTATTTCTTTTGTCATGTCGACAGTCTCTTCTAGAGATCATAAAACAGTTATTAATTCCTCGATTTAGCCATCATCAACCAGTGCTCCTTTTTGCATTTGGGGATTTTCTTTTGTCATGGAACCTACTGGTCTATCAAGCTTCAGGCGTTCTTTAGACACATTAGCATCTTGAGGCTGTCCTTGGGATATTAGATTTCATTTGAGCATTTATAGATGGTATATGTGACATATTCACTATTTCCAGGTCAATAAGTACATATGTCAATCAGTTCATTAAACTTTATAGATGAATTATCTTTTTAACTTCCCGTTCATATTGTTCAATATGAGGATCAAGGTGAGGCAATAATAATTCATTCTCATTAATATCTTTTACCAGCTATTTATTTTCTCCCCTTGATTTCGGGAAAACGGACTCATTTAAGGGAGTCGTAAATATATTCCCAATAGATGATTTTCATAGCAACCAATAAATATATATCCTCCTTTGAGGACACATCTTTGATAGAAGTGGTGGAATAATTTGTACATATACCATAAATTATTTATGATCGGGGAGATAAAGATAAATTATTAGCTTGATGCGAATTAATGAACATGTGTTTCATGATGTTCCATACTTTCCAATGGACAATAATACTTATTGAAAGTTGAATAGTCAATTCACCAGCATTACCACGACAAATATTTTTGATGTGAAATAAGTTCAGGATATGAACAATCGAGCAATTAAACTCACAAAATCTAGGTTGTGAGTTGATAACAAGGATACATGTGACCATCAATTTGATGTATCATTTAAAATCATAAGGTATCCTAATAGTCCGTATTGGAGATTTATTATCCCACATACATCTCATGTAATACATTCTTCATAATATATCTTTGTTGGCGAAGACTATATTACCAACTTGCCTTGTAGGCAAATAACATATATAAATCATTTGTCTAATGAACATAATTAGGAAGAATCCACTGGGTTCAACTAACGTTCACAAAGAATTTTAATTTTTGTTCGCATCATCATTAAACCGGGATGGGATAGTCAGTTATGCCAAACTATGAAGTTATTAGTAAACTTTTGGTTTACTATAATATATATTTCAATGCATTTACCGTCTCCATGTGATATCTATTATGACATATATCTTTCAAATGTCTCTGATAGTTGGGAGAGTATAATGCATCAATAATTTTAATTTTTTTTTGTTCCTTTAGGTAATAATATATTTTCTCTTTTGGAGCCTTAATCAATATTTGCACTTTTTAGAGTCTTAAATAATATATTTGCTCTTATGGAGGGTCTCTCTATAGATGCATGAACATAAATTTCGAAAATGCATGAATCAAGCATTCAATATAAATATTATTTTATCACCAATGTGTTGGGGTATTAGGGTTTATGATGGAGATCCGGATTCCCAAAGAATCGTGTAATCACTTTCCGAACTGATATTTCTACCCTATGCCCGGGTTACAAGAAATTCAGCCTAGGATAATCCAAATGGACACTTACAAATCTAGTCACATAAACGTAAGCCAAATTGCTAGAGAAATTCTGAGTTCGTCAGAAAAAGAGAGAGCTGAGAAAGGTGTATATAAGACTCAAAGAGAAGAGCCTTATTTATACATGTCGAATTAGGGTTGCATTAGGGCGAGATTAGGCTTACTTAAGAGGCGCCGTCATCAGGACTTAATTAGTGATCCGGAATTAGGGCTTGACGGATGGTTTTCCAAAATTGACGAAATTAGTCAATTTTACCATAGTCTCCCTCTAAAATTCGGAATTTTCACTAAGTTACAATCCAAATTTCACCTTGGGCTCGCCTTGGACCTGCTAAGGGCGCCCTAGACCCGCCATGGGGCTCGCCGGACCCCGACATTTGGTCGTACCGACTTATAATTCGATCTTATACATGTGTGCACTCCGCACATACCCGAACATATATTAGAATACAAATTATAAAACTCTTAGCTCACATATTAGTTCCAATTACAATAAATGACTGGTGACACTAAAATCACCAACACAATGTAGTAAATGCAATAATAAAAAAAAAACTACTTCATAAAATATTATTTTTTATTTTGTTCAAAGTATATACTATATATAAATCATGGTTCTAAAAAACGCTAGGCGTTAAGCGTTCGTATTGCTAACGCCTAGCGTCCAGAGGATTACTCGGGGATTAATCGAACTAGGCGGGTTTATTTTTTATTATTATTTTAATCATTTTTATATATAAAAATTTATATATATGTAAAATAATTAAAAATAATTAAATTTAACATTTAAACAGATATATGCACTAAGTTGGGGGTCTTCACGGAAACAGCCTCCCTACCGTAATAAGTAGGGGCATGGTCTGCGTACATCTTACCCTCCCCAGACCCTGCACTGAGCGGGATATACTGGGTATGTTTGGTTTGGTTTGGTTTTATTTAAACAAATATATAATCAATTATATATTAAATTTAAAATACTGATATAGATATCAATGAGTCCATATTTTCCATAATATCTCATTTTAGGAATTTGTAGTACTATTAGAACAAAATAAAAAAACAAAAAAATATAACCGCCTAGGCATCCGCCTAGTCGCCCACGTAGCTACGAAATTTGAAACGTTGATATAGGTATAAAGTAGTTCATAGTATCTTAGATTGCCTTCATAGGTCCCCGCATCCAATCTAGACGATCGATTCATCACCCAAACATCTAGTATAAGCGCCTAGGCCATAATCGGATCGGCAGAGGACCTTCTAGGGATTAATCGGAGGATTAATCGGCCTAGGCGAGAATTTTTAGAACACTTATATAAATAGCACATACATTGCATGCGCACATAGCCTAGTGAATATCGTTGAGATATGGTGTTTTGATTATATATAACTCTAAATATGAAATTTATTGATTATTCATATATATTTTTCATAGGCCTTAAAGGACTAATCTTTTTGTTCGTTAATGCACTTACTGAGGTTATTCATTTACTAATTTCGTGCAAGTGGGGACGGAGAAAATTATCATTTGACATAGTTATTTATTTGTCGAGATTGAATGTTTTCTTTTATATATTTTTTTGGTAAAATATGGTTAACATTTATAAATATTGACCAAAAAATCGAAGTTTGCAAGTTCCTAAAAACATATTAGATATCTTTTGTATTACACGGATTTTGTATTAATAATAATTATAATATCCAAAATTGGAAAAAAAAAATGTTCAATATTAATCAAAATCACTCTCGAGCAAGAATAGTTGATATTGATAAAAAGCAAACAATTCCTCCTTATTATCGAATATTTTTTTTATGTATTGCCTTATCAACAACCTGGGGATGTAGCTCAGATGGTAGAGCGCTCGCTTAGCATGCGAGAGGTACGGGGATCGATACCCCGCATCTCCAATTTCTTTTCCTCTAACTTTTTTCACAAGTAGCAAAGTATTGCGGCTCTTTGCGTGTTTCGGGCCTTCTTCTCAACCCAGTTACAAAATGATTTTTTAAAACAAATAATTGATCGAAAATTATTTATTTATTTTCTCTCTCTCTTTGTACCTCTTCTAATTAATCTAATCGAATCCATTTTTTCTCACTCTATTCTTCATTATCATCGAGATATTGATCTCCTCCGACGAAATTTTCTCATTCTATAAATGTAAATAGAGGAAATATATAAATGTAAATATGATATTTATATATAAATATATGTTTGAAATTTATTGACTATTCATTCATATATTTCATAGGCCTTGAGGACTAAATTTTCTTATTCATTAATGCGTTTAGCGAAATTCATTTGTTCTTTGTGCAAGTTGAATCGGAGAAAATTATTCATTACTACTTCCTCTTTTATCTTTTTTTTTTTTGATAACTAGGTGATCCCAGTTTAGCCGGACTAATCCTAGTCCCCCAATGAACCCACTCCTAACCCATTGAGAGAAGTAAATCGCGAGTCGCTCGAGCAATTCCAGGGTTCCCAATGCCTTTTCTGTACACTTCTGCGCACAAGGAGAAGTCCTTAATCGACAGCGCCTCGGGTTCCCAAAGACAGCTTCTGGGAGAACACCCACTGATTGGTCAGCACCTCCGGGTTCCCAGCAAGGAAATACTCCCACAGTGCCGCTTGACGCGAGATTAAACATTGATTAGCAGTCGCTGGAGCTAGCCCCGGGGAGCTAGAGGATAATAAAGAGAAAACTTTCTCTTTCACCTCCTTGGTGGGGTTAGAACCCAAGACCTCTCCCAAAGGAGTTTCTTGGGAGTAGGCGTCCTACCACTGGACCACCAACCCTTCCCCCACTTCCTCTTTTATCTTATTATTGCAACGTGTTGGTATTGGAGTATAAATCACTCTTTGAGCAAGAACATGTGATAATGATATCAGCAACCAATTATTTTGTTATCTGTAAGAGTTTTGAGTTGTATAAACAAACATGGGGATATAGCCCAGATGGTAATGTTGGAGAAAGAGGAAAATGAGGCTGTTTTGAGCAGTTTCACATGAGAGGCAATTTTGAGTGTATTCGATTTTGAATTAATGTCGTGACTTGGTTGGAATACGTAGTACTCCGTAAGAAGTTTTCAAAACATATAAGAACACTCAAAATGATTGAGGTATGAATGAGATATAATGTTTCAGAGTGAGCTCTTTGAAAGTGGGTTTGTGATGCTATCCTACATTGAAAAGGTATGAGTGTATGTTCAAATAAGTGACCTCTAATTTATGAACTACTCTTCCAATTTTCAAATTGGAGATGCGTGAAGAGGAATTTTGAAGATGCATGAATAAAGCATTCAATATAAATATTATTTTATCACCGATGCACTAAATGTAATAATACAAAACAAACTTATTCTTCATAAAATATTGTTTTTGAATTTATATATAAATATATATATGAAATTTATTGATTATTCATTTATATTTTTCATAGTCCTTAAAGGACTAATTTTTTTATTCATTAATGCATTAATTGAGGTTATTTATTTATTACTTTTGTGCAAGTCGGGACGGGAGAAAATTATTCATTTGACGTAGTTATTTATTTGTCGAGGTTTAATTGTATTTTTATATATGTTTTGTAAATTATGGTTAACATTTATAAATATTGACCAAAAAATCGAAGTTTGCAAGTCCCTAAAAATATCTTAATTATCTTTTGTATTATACGGATTTTGTATAAATAAAAATATTCAAAATTGAAAAAAAAATGTTCAAAATTATTCATAATCACTCTTGAGAAAAAATACAGTAAAACCTCGATAAATAAATATTCGATAAACGAATAAACTCGTCAAATGAAAAATTTTCCCAGTTCTAACTCTTTATAACATGTTCAAAATTTTTCTCGATAAATGAATAATTTCGCTAAATGACTTTATTCCCGATCATATTTATTTATCGAGGTTTTACTATAGTTGATAATGAGAGAAGCAAACGATTCCTCTTTATTATAGATATCACTTTAATGTTTTGCACTAGAAACAACTCGAGGATGTAGCTCAGATGGTAGAGCACTCGCTCAGCATGCTAGAGGCACCGGGATCGATTCCCCGCATCCCTTTCGTCTTTTACCTTTATCCTTTCTTCAGGAAAGAGAAGTACCAATGTACCATCTGTGTGGCCTTGTTTGTCTATTTTGGGCTCTACTTCAACCCACCACTTTTGGGCTATTGCACATGTTAAACGGGCTCCGGGCTAAACGGTTCGGGCCAAAAAAATTCGGATTTAAACGGGCTACGAAATATCAACCCTAACGGGCTAAATATTTAAAAAAATCTATTTTTTAGTTTTTTATAAGTCACAAAAAAAAACAGTAACAATATATTTTATATATATAGTAACAAATATACTATAATAAATATAACAAAAAAATACACTTTTATATATATATATATATATACACACACACACACACTATATTAACAAATACAACAATAATATATATATTTTATATAATATTAATATATATTACATATATAATATTAATATATATTATATATATAAGAGTAATATATGTTATATAAATATAATATTACTGTAAATTGAAATTAACAATATATATATATATATATATATATATATATATCGAACCATTAGTCCTAACGGGCTAGATAGTCCAAAAAGTTCAATTTAAACGGGCTAGGAAATATTGACCCTAACCCGGTTTTTTGGCGGGTTAAACGGGCCAGCCCGCCGGGCCCGAGCCCGTTTAACATCTCTAATTGCACATAAGATTTTGGGCGAAATTACAGGGTGGGTTATTTGACTGATCCACATTTTAATTTAAGTTATTTTGTGTATTTCAAATCCGTTTATACTGTTATTACCAACCAAAAAAAAAAAATACGTACATATATATAAAATAATCATTTTTTTTAAATACATAAAAATAAAATGCCAAATGATGAAAAAAAATACTCTCATCATGAAAGAACTTATTTTGTAAGGAAATCATAAACTCTAAAATTGACTATAAAATACGAAAAAAATAAAAATATAAAATAAACAAAAATAAAAATAAACACCAAGATATAAAACTCCTAAAAATATGAAATAAGTAGGGACACAAGCCCCAAAATATAAAAAATAGTTGAAATAACAAGTCTTATGTCATATAATCGTGTTGATACAACCTTAAAATGTTAAGATAATAGGTAGAATACGTCATAGAATATGAACTAATATGAAAAATAACTCAAATATGAAATTAAACTCTAAATAAATCATACAACTTACAAATATGTCATGAACATAAAATTAAAGTTCGAAAAAAATATGAAACACGATTTTGTGGATGAGTTATATTTTTGGATGTATAGGTTAGGATTTCAGTCGCAAAGGATTAAGATTTCGGATTTTGAAAATATTTTGGTAAGTCTTAACATATTTACCAAAAGGTCCAACTTATATCCGTTCTGTAATATTCGAGATTTTTATTTTCTTTTGCCCCAAATTAATTGTCGTTTTGTGCCGAATATTTTTCATTTGATGATAGTTTGGCATTATTTCACCTTTTGTATTGTATGTTGCGGCCGTCGTTGCGATATTCGCCGACTGCAACTTATCGTCGCATGTGTTTTTGGAATTGCATGTCGTCTTGTCGTGTGTTTGTTTTCATAATGGATCGTTGATATTGTACGTAAGCGTTTCATCGTGTGTTGCGTAACCGTTGTTTTTGTCGATGAGCTATTTCGTGGCTTCTAGTTTTTGGAGGAGTACAACTGCCTGTGCAGGAAACATGGCGCACAATATCGGGTCAGGTAGCACATGCTACACAGTTAGTTAGAGCACGCTAGCCTGATAGATAGCGCATCATAGACTGTGGTCGAGGCAGAAGTAGCTGGAATTAGGGCATGCTATAGGGAAGATTAGCGCGCGCTTAGCAGAAACAGTATATATTCGCGGACAATAACCTTTTTCTGCGTTTTTCTTCAATTTCTCCCTCTTTAGCAATCAGGGTGATTTCTTTGTTGAGGGTCTGAGTTCTTGAGCGATTTAATTTCACTGTGCTTTGGAGGATCCTTAACAGGTACATACTACTCCTTAGTTTTTCGTCAGGTTGAGGTATTTTATTTGAAATCTATAGAGTTGACATCTTTTGGGGTTTTCTTCTTGATTCTGATTTTAATCTAACTTTGATGAATCGGTTAGTGTTATCCGGTGTTTTTACCGTGTCCTATGCATTGTAATTTAATATCCTCATTTTCATTTAAATCAAATTAAGATTTTGGTGTTCTTGGAATACCCTTGAATCTTTAATGTTTGATTGATCGTTTAAAGGGATTTCTATTCAGATTTTGTGGCATTTTGCATCGTGATTGATTATTTAATTCGTACGGATTGTTGTGTTGTTTTATTTTCATGGTATTCGAAGGTTCCTTGGTTGATCGGTCGAATCGTGTCCTTCGTAGCTTTTGCATGTCGGTTATCGAGACAAGTATCTTGCCTATATGTTTTATGTTTTGTTGATTGAAGTCGTGTATAGGGCTGAGATGATTGTTTGTTCTCATTTGATTGTGATTTAGGTGAATTGTTCAGTAGTGATGTCTCGTTGTGTTGTTGTTTTTGGTCATTTTCTTGTTGAGGAATTGTGATATTTGTGATGGTTTGTTAGTACACTCGGATGTGTATTATGTTGTGTTGTTGATTTATAATTGTGTTATGTTGATCGTGTATGGCCTCGAGATGATTGTTGTAATGTCGTTGGGATGTATTGCGGATTGTTGAGGCAGTGTGTTCAACCAGGTAGGTTCTGACATGACTTCTGGAATTTGTACTTGCGAGTACGGATCAGAGTACAATAGTGTTGTGCTAGGTTAAACCAGGTAAGGCTTGACGAGGCATATAGGCTTTACGAGTACGGATCGAAACTCAGTAATGTGTGGTACCAGATAGGGTCCGTCGGAGCCTCAAGAGTTTATTACTTGCGAGTACGAACAGTGTTTAGTGTGGTATCAGCTATGGTCCTACGAGGCCTGTGGAGTTTGTTAATAGCGAGTACGAATAGTATTTAGTTATGAGTTATCCAACCAGGTACGATCTGACGGGATCTCCATGGTGCGTACTTGCGAGTGCAGAACCTGGATTTTGAATATTGAAATCACCAACTTTCGATTTTGTTCATTTTCTCCCTAATACGAAAATTTTCGGCCAAATCTCCTATATTGTCAAATCTTTACTTTATAGATCAAGATGACGTAATGCAAACATGAAGAATTTTACTTTATTTCGCCATAAAATTATCACAAGTTTCGCGAATTCACATGAGAGGGAAATTTGGAAGAATGTCATTAAGGTATCAAACGGCGTCGTACAGAACTTCTAAAAATAATTTCGTTAAATTTGATGGACATAAGAGGTCGGCATATGCCCGGTTGCCATATAAGCGCCAATTAGTAAGATTCAATTTACGCGGGTATAAAATTAGGGAAAAAATGAATAAATTTGAAAGTTGGTATTTTTATGGAAAAAATTTAAAAATCATGTGCAAAATGAAAGATATATGCAAGTTCATGTATTTCTATGTATTTTTTAAAATAATAATAATAATGACAAAGAATAAAACTATACATTGTTTGAACCCCATTATTTATGACTACCTGTTAAATATTTAATACTCAAAATGCATAAATAATAAAACAATAATAATAATGATAATAAATAGAATAATAGTCAAGAATAATCTTATACCTTTTACTAAATAAAATTTTTGGAATCCTCTAATTTATGAACTACTCTTCCAGTTTTCAAATTGGAGATGCATGAAGAGGAATTTTGAAGACGCCTGAATCAAGCATTCAATATAAATATTATTTTATCATCAATGCACTAAATGCAATAATACAAAAAAAAACTTATTCTTCATAAAATATTGTATTTTATATTGTTCAAATTATGTACTATATATAAATAGCACATACATTGCATGCGCACATAGCCTAGTGAATGTCATTTAGATATGGTGTTTTGATTATATATGACTATAAATATGGAATTTATATATAAATATATATATATGAAATTTATTGATTATTCATTTATATTTTTCATAGTCCTTAAAGGACTAATTTTTTTATTCATTAATGCATTTATTGAGGTTATTTATTTATTACTCTTGTGCAAGTCGGGATGGGAGAAAATTATTCATTTGACGTAGTTATTTATTTGTCGAGGTTTAATTGTATTTTTATATATGTTTTGTAAATTATGGTTAACATTTATAAATATTGACCAAAAAATCGAAGTTTGCAAGTCCCTAAAAATATCTTAATTATCTTTTGTATTATACGGATTTTGTATAAATAAAAATATCCAAATTTGAAAAAAAAATGTTGAAAATTATACATAATCACTCTTGAGAAAGAGTACAGTAAAACCTCGATACATAAATATTCGATAAACGAATAAACTCGTCAAATGAAAAATTTTCCCAGTCCTAACTCTTTATAACATGTTCAAATTTTCTCTCGATAAATGAATAATTTCGCTAAATGACTCCATTCCCGATCATATTTATTTATCGATGTTTTACTGTAGTTGATAATGAGAGAAGCAAACGATTCCTTCTTATTATAGATGTCATTTTAATGTTTTGCACTATAAACAACTCTGCGTTGTACCTCAGATGGTAGAGCGCTCGCTCAGCAAGATAGAGGCACGGGGATCGATACCCCGTATCTCCATTTGTTCTTCACTTTGGTTCACTTTGGTTTTTTACCTTTATCTCTTTCTTCAGGAAAGAGAAGGAAGTGTGGCCTTGTTTGTCTATTTTGGGCTCTACTTGACTGATCCACATTTTAATTTAAGTTATTTTGTGTATTTCAAATCCGTTTATCCTGTTATTACCAACAAAAAAAAAATATACATACATATACAACAACATCTAAGCCTTACCCCAAAATGATGCGGGGTGGCTAATATGAATCAAACTTTGAAAACGTTAATGATCGTTACATAAATGACATAAAAGGAGAAAAAGAGGAAAAAAAGTAGAGAAAAAAGCAAATAAAAAAGAGAATAATTGTTAAAAAAAAATTCTGAAAATAAATTAAAAGATAACATGGAATAAAAGAAAATAGGAATAAAAATACAGATAAAAAAAAAAGGAATCAGATTCCATCCACCATCCGTATTAATTCCCGCCATATTTGCCTCTATATCGCCATACTTTCTCCAATTCCAAGAAACCGCATATCATTTTCAATCATCTTTATCCAAGTTTTCTTGGGTCTTCCTCTGCCTTTCTCAAGATTACTTGTTCCCCAACTTTCTAGCCTCCTCACTGGGGCCTCAACATGTCTTCTTGAGAAGGAAGTGTGGCCTTGTTTGTCTATTTTGGGCTCTACTTGACTGATCCACATTTTAATTTAAGTTATTTTGTGTATTTCAAATCCGTTTATCCTGTTATTACCAACAAAAAAAAAATATACATACATATACAACAACATCTAAGCCTTAGTCCCAAAATGATCTGGGGTCGGCTAATATGAATCAAACTTTGAAAACGTTAATGATCGTTACATAAATGACATAAAAGGAGAAAAAGAGGAAAAAAAGTAGAGAAAAAAGCAAATAAAAAAGAGAATAATTGTTAAAACAAAATTCTGAAAATAAATTAAAAGATAACATGGAATAAAAGAAAATAGGAATAAAAATACAGATAAAAAAAAAGGAATCAGATTCCATCCACCATCCGTATTAATTCCCGCCATATTTGCCTCTATATCGCCATACTTTCTCCAATTCCAAGAAACCGCATATCATTTTCAATCATCTTTATCCAAGTTTTCTTGGGTCTTCCTCTGCCTTTCTCAAGATTACTTGTTCCCCAACTTTCTAGCCTCCTCACTGGGGCCTCAACATGTCTTCTTGAGAAGGAAGTGTGGCCTTGTTTGTCTATTTTGGGCTCTACTTGACAGATCCACATTTTAATTTAAGTTATTTTGTGTATTTCAAATCCGTTTATACTGTTATTACCAACCAAAAAAAAAAAATTACATACATATACAACAACATCTAAGCCTTAGTCCCAAAATGATCTGGGGTCGGCTAATATGAATCAAACTTTGAAAACGATAATGATCGTTACATAAATGACATAAAAAGAGAAAAAGAGGAAAAAAAGTAGAGAAAAAAGCAAATAAAAAAAGAGAATGAATGTTAAAAAAAAATTTCTGAAAAATAAATTAAAAGATAACATGGAATAAAAGAAAATAGGAATAAAAATACAGATAAAAAAAAGGAATCAGATTCCATCCACCATCCGTATTAATTCCCGCCATATTTGCCTCTATATCGCCATACTTTCTCTAATTCCAAAAAAACGCATATCATTTTCAATCATCTTTATCCAAGTTTTCTTGGGTCTTCCTCTGCCTTTCACAACATTACTTGTTCCCCAACTTTCTAGCCTCCTCACTGGGGCCTCAACATGTCTTCTTCTCACATGATCAAACCATCGTAATCGATTCTCCATCATCTTGTCTTCTATAGCCGCAACTCTTACCTTCTCTCTAATCACCTCATTTCTGAGCCGATCCTTTTTTGTATGACCACACATCCATCGTAGCATATCTCCGCCACATTCATCTTTTGAACGTGACACTGTTTTATAGCCCAACACTCGGTGCCATATAACAGCGCAGGCCTAATTGCCGTGCGGTAAAATTTATCCTTTAATCTATGAGGCATGTCAAGATCACATAAAACCCCTGTGGCACTCTTCCACTTCAACCACCCGGCCTTTATTCTGTGAGCCACATCGCCATCTAACTCTCCATCCTTTTGGATAATAGATCCAAGATACCGAAAGAAAGTGGATCCATAAACAACTTTCCCATCAAATGTGATCATCCCAGCCTCTCTATCACTGTTTTCGCTAAACCTACACTCCATATATTCAGTCTTACTTCTGCTCAGCCTAAAGCCTCGAGCTTCCAAAGTATCCCTCCAAAGTTCCAATTTCTGTTGCACTCCAACCTTCGTTTCATCAATCAACACAATATCATCTGCGAATATCATATACCACGGAACGTCATTTTGAATTTCTCTTGTCAATTCGTCCATGACTCTGGCAAAGAGAAAAGGACTAAGAGCAGATCCTTGATGCACCCCAATCGTAATAGCGAATTCTTCTGTCCTCGCAACATTAGTACGTACACTTGTACTAGCTCCCTAATACATGTCCTTTATAATGTCAATATATTTCCGCGATACACCCTTCTTTGCTAAGGCCCACCAAAGTACTTCTCTTGGTACTTTATCACATGCCTTCTCTAAATCAATAAAAACCCTATGTAGATCTTTTTTTTTATCTCGATAATGTTCCATCAATTGCCGGATAAGATAAATTGCTTCCATGGTCGATCTTCCAGGCATAAATCCAAACTGATTTTCTGTTATCTTCACACATTTCCTGATCCTTTGTTCAATCACTCGTTCCCACAACTTCATGGTATGACTCATTAGTTTAATTCCGCGATAATTAGAACAATCTTGAACATCACCTTTGTTCTTATACAAAGGGACGAGAATACTTTTCCTCCATGCTGATGGCATCTTATTGCTTCTCCAAATCTTATTGAAAAGCATAGTTACCCATTCGATCCCTCTCTCCCCCAAACACCTCCAAACTTCAATAGGTATACCATCTGGTCCTTCTGCTTTCTTTGACCCCATATTCTTCAATGCAATTGTCACTTCACCCTTTTAAATTCTCCTCTTAAACACTCGGTTAACCATACTTGAGGGGATGTTTAAATTCCCAATATCTTGTTCTTGATGGCCATTGAATAGGGTATCAAAGTATGACCTCCACCTCTCTTTTATTTCTTTATCTTGAACCAAAACTTTTTGGTCAGTATCTTTTACACATTTAACTTTTCCAATATCTCGCGTCTTCTTCTCTCTCATTCGAGCAAGTTTATAGATATCTTTTTCCACTTCTTTTGTGTCTAATCTTGCATATAATTCTTGATTGACCTTTGATCGGGCATTTCGCACTGCCTTTTTAGCTTCTGTTCGAGCTTTCCTGTACTTCTCATAATTCTCATCGCTCGAGCATTCACCCAGTACCTTATAACATTCACATTTGGTCTTTATCGCTTGCTTAACTTCATCATTCCACCAAGATGTGTCCTTACTTGATGGTCTGTTTGCTTTAGATTCTCCTAGGACTTCTTTTGCAACTTCCTTTATGTTATGCTCCAACAAGTTCCACATCGAATCTATATCCATCTCCATGCAATCAGACCAAATACCACTATCAACAATCTTAGCCACAAAAGTATGTCGACTCTCCCCTTGGAGCTTCCACCACTTAATTCGAGGGTCAACTTGTGGTCTACTCTTTATTAAGTGCCTCTTACCTCGAAAGTCAAGCACCACAACCCTATGTTGCGTTGCAGCACTCTCACCGGGTATCACCTTGCAATTAGTAAAACTTTTTCTCCAAACATTCCTTACTAAAAAGAAATCAATCTGACTTGCATTACCTCCGTTTCTATATATCACCAAATGAGAGTCCCTTTTCTCGAACCAAGTGTTCATAATACCCAAATCATGAGCTAATGCGAAATTCAATATACCATTTCCTCCGTCATTCCTATCCCCAACACTAAAGCCACCATGAATGCTCTCAAAGCCATCTCTGCTAACACCGACATGCCCATTGAGGTCACCACCAATGATCAATTTCTCACCCATAGGAATTCGTTCGACAACCTCTTCCAAATCTTCCCAAAATTCTTGTTTGATCGATGCATCCAATCCTACTTGTGGTGCATAAGCACTTATGATAGTTAGAAACTCATCCCCTATCACAAGCTTAATACTCATTATTCTATCGCTCTTTCTTGACACTTCCACCACATCATCAATGAATTCTTTATCAATGACGATACCCACTCCATTTCTACTTCTATCATTTCCAGAGTACCAAAGCTTGTAACCCCAAGGAGCTAACACTCTTGCCTTCTCGCAAACCCACTTAGTCTCTTGTAGACACATTATGTGAATCCTCCTCCTTTTCATAACCTCCCCCACTTCTGCTGATCTCCCCGCCAAAGAGCCAACGTTCCAAGTTCCAAACTGCACCTTACTACCCTTACTAGCCGCATGAACTAACTTCTCTGTCTGTCCCCGTCCACGCTGGAAGGATTCTTGCACATTTGACACCACACCCATACTTCGAGGTGGCGCGCCGCTTCCGGGCGACGACCTAGCAACCCTTGCATATTTTCCACTACACCCGGGCCTATGACACCACCCTCAGATGTAAAAGGTGGCGCGCCGCTTCTGAGCGACGACCTAGCAACCCTCGCATACTTATCACTGCACCCGGGCCTATGAAATGCAGCGCGTCGTTTCTGAGGAGACGCCCAACGATTTTCAAAGTTTGATTCATGTCCATGGGATGTGACGAGTTTTACGCTGGCTGCCACTAACCTACCGCAACTCTCCTCTTTTATCCGGGCTTGGGACCGGCAATGAATGTCAAGAAGACACCCACAGGCAGAGTTTCGTACATATATATAAAAAAAATCATTTTTTTAAATACATAAAAATAATATGTCAAATGATGAAAAAAAAATACTATAATCATGAAGGAAATTATTTTGTAAGGAAATCATAAACTCTAAAACTGACTATAAAATACGAAAAAAATAAAAATATAAAATAAACACATAAAAATAAACACCAAGATATAAAACTCCTAAAAATATGAAATAAGTAGGGACACAAGCCCCAAAATATAAAAAATAGTTGAAATAACAAGTCTTATGTCATATAATCGTGTTGATACAACCTTAAAATGTTAAGATAATAGGTAGAATAAGTCAGAGAATATGAACTAATATGAAAAATAACTCAAATATGAAATTAAACTCTAAATAAATCATACAACTTATGTTACGTATTTTAGTGAACGCAAGTGCACGTTGTCGAAAGCAAGTAATAAAATGATAAGAAAGATATCGTTCCCTCGAGGACTGACGTACTAATTATCAATTTATTTGTATTCTAATTTTATCTGAACGATCGAATTTGTTGGTGCAAAGATTATTAAAGAAAACTAATAAAGTGATAAACTAAAACAACTAATAAAATCGATGGTTCGAATAAAGAAGATCAAATAAGAACAGAATCTAGGATTGAGAATCCGCCTCGATTTATCCGAATTACTCTTGATTTATATAAATTAAGCAATTTCCCAATTTATTGAAGGCGAAGATTTATAAGATACTCTAATGCCTCTCCCGAGGTCAGTAGAATTTTCTAAGGTGAATAAATCACTCTATTCCTAGGTGAAATAATTCAACAATAGGCAAAAAGTACAAAATCTTCAGACGGGCCACGTAATTCCTATGAGTATATTCCTATCTCACAAGATAAAACGTTTCTCACCAATTTTTCCTACTAACTCTCCTCTCCCGATTCGAGTTGCGTAATCAAAATAATTCAATCATAGGCCACATAATTGAACGCATTAAGAACAATTGAGGAAAACTCAATAGAAAAGGGAAATATATATTAATAATGCAAAATCAAAAGTTAATCCGTCAAAATCTCGGTTTCATCACAATCCTAGAAAAGGGTTCTAGCCCGACATGCTAGAAAATAATACACAAAGAATTAGAGAAAGCATAAGAAAAATCAAACACAGTTTAGGAACTTGAATTGCGCCGTTCTCTCGCTTCTGCTCTCTGCTCCTCGGTATTTTCTCCTTCTGTTTTATGATTATATTTTCTGACCTTCAATGCCTATTTATAGTATTTCTTCAGCCTCTAAAATGCGTCCAAAAATTAGGTTAAGACGGCCTCTGAAACAGCTAAAAATCGCGATCGAGCCACAATCCACAAGGCGGGCGGCCCGGCATTAGTGTGCCGCGGCCCCTGTTTTCATGAGGCCAGGCCTGGACGCAATTTCTCCATATGGGCCGTGGCTCAGAACGAGTGTGCCGCGGCCCCCGGTACAGTTTGTACCAGTTCTAGCTGGGCGCCTCCTGTGCCACGGCCCAGGCATTGTGTGCCGCGGTCCTTGACCAAAAAATGTCGTTTTGGCCCGTTTTTTTTCGTTCAAGCTCCCGGACTCGAATTTCCTTCAAAACATATAAAGATAATGCATTAAAAGCTCATTTACGCAGATTTAAACTAAATATGGGTATAAAATAATGATAATTAAGCGCATAAAAATACATCTAATAAATACCCCTAAACTTAAGCCTTTGCTTGTCCTCAAGCAAAAATTAATTTCAAATGAGATGACAAGTATCGTGGGTAAACGTACAAATCCATAGTGTTTACCTGATTGATACTAACCTGAAAATCTCAAAGAAAAATACAAGTCTCGTATTAGTGGGTCACATCACGGACAATGATTCCACAAAGCAATCATTTTTAGTGCTGATCTATCAGTCATGAAGAAAATTAAGGCTCAAAGATTAACAAGCGTGAATTTAGCCGACCGCCAATATGAAGGGTTAGATTAAACAATCCAACTCGCCCAGTCCCACAGTCTCGTGGAAAAAATACAAGAGTTTCATCGTAAATAATAATCCTCGGACAACATTCCCTTATATGTAATCATTATAATGATTCGAGTTAACCACTAGGTTCCAACTCCCGGTATGTTTCATGAAATGACCCTAGAGTGGAAATCCATTCTCATTTATTGGGGAACCGTTTGACGTAAAAGACACTCATGGGGCTCATGAGTGCTTCTAGTTACTAAGTCTCATTCTACAGCGGAGAAAAAACTCGAATGGCTATTCCCGCATGTCCGATTCAAAGTTGCTGTTTTACGCGAATGTAAACGACGGGTCACGTGAATACATCCGGTTACTTGGCTTCCTTTCATCATCATGCGATTTTTTTGAACCATAAGTCTATTCAGGGTTATCGTTTTACGCGAGAGTAAACAACGGGTCACGTAAATACCCCCGATTACTAGACTTCCCATCACAGAACATGTATAATTTCTCGAATTTTTGGGAAAAGCTGTCCGACTCAATACCTAAACTCAAATTAAATGCCAAGAAGACTCATGTTACTGGACGACTAGCTACGTGAAAAGTGTAACCAAGTGTATAGACGGCGGTTCGTAAACACGTATGTCTCATTTCTTATATGCTAGGATTTCTACAATGACGCAAAAAATCAGACCTAAATGAATACTCAAGGGAAAACAAATATTGCAGAATGCAAACTCGACCAAAACTCAATTGTTTCTTCAAAAAGAAATCAGTATCATATCATCAGTCTTACACAAGGCTGCACGAAAAATTCACGAATGCAAATACAGTCCAGAATATTTTAGAAGACAAGCAAGGCTAGAATCAATAACAACGAAAAATAGCAACGAAAAAGTAAATAACAACTAATAGTAACCCCCCAAACTTAAGACGTACATTGACCTCAATAGACACAAATAATAATATGCAATATGAGAAAGGTCAAGTACTCCCCTAATATCAGCTCAGGAACTGGTGCCAGCCTCGTCCGGCGAGGAGGGTGGTGTAGATGGCCTGACTGGTGGAATGAAGGGTCCGTCCGGATGGAGTATATGGCTCGTCCACACAGCTAAATAGTCCTGATGATAAGTATCCCTCGCCGCTAAGTGCCTCTCCGCACGCCGATTGGCCCAGCGGGCCTGCTCGCGCATCTCATCTCGAACAGCTGCGAAGAGGCTGTCTCTCTCTGCCCGCATCTCCTCCATCAGACTGTCAAACATCGCCTGAAGGTGCTCTCTCGCTGGCGGTGGAGTGGACTCAATCTGATCCTCAGCATCTGCCGCCGGGTCATGAGTCAGAAGTAGTGGCTCGGGGGAATGCTCGTGTGGCTCATCGATAAGAAATCCTAGCCCCCGCTCATGTGCCATTGCACCACCCCACTGGTCGAAATGGGAGATAATACGGTGGTCGATCAGACCCTGGGGTGCTATAGACGGCTCGTAGTCGGACCAAGTCACACCCGACTGGCGGCATAGGGCACAAATTAGCGAGGGATGTTTTAATCCCGTCTTTGCCCCTCCCTGGATGCACTGAAATATAGAACGGGACAAACGTGGGTCCACATCAAATCGGAGTCCCGTCGTGATGGCATACAATAATCGGGCTCGAGGAAGCAAGACCGAGCGGATCTGTGATGTAGGGTCGACTCGTGCACAGAGGAAATAAAGCCAGGCTCGCCCGAGCCGACTGAGGCGGGAACTCTTGAAATAGAAAGCTGTGGAACCCGGGACGCGCATTTCCCAGACGGAACCCGGCTGAGAAAGTGCCTCCAGCAAAGCCTCCCTCATGAGGCTAGGGGTGTACAAATCAGGTTTTTATTCAAATCGGTTCGGGTTTTAAAACCGAACCGGTTTTTGGTCGTATTCTGGGAACCGGTTTTTTGACCAAACCGGTTCGGGTCGGGTTGGGTTGGGGACTGTAAAAACTCCACCCTATACTAACCGGTTTGGGTCGGTTTGAGACCGGTTCGGGTAGGAAAAACCGGTTATAACCGGGTTTTTTTTAAAAAAAAAAAATTAAAAAAGTAATATGTTCTTATTAAATAAACCCATTATACATTAAATATAAACTTTTCTTAAAGAAACTCATTACAACATCAACTTTTATTCAAACTTAGAATTTAAAACATAAACTTTTATTAAATAAACTCATTACAACATCAACTTTTATTCAAACATTTAGAATTTAAAACATAAAATTTTATTAAATAAACTCATTACAACATCAACTTTTATTCAAACATTTAGAATTTAAAACATAAACTTTTATTAAATAAACTCATAACAACATCAACTTTTATTCAAACATTTAGAATTTAAAACATAAACTTTTATTAAATAAACTCATAACAACATCAACTTTTATTCAAACATTTAGAATTTAAAACATAAACTTTTATTCATCGAGAGTGATATCTTCTTCGGAGCTAGCCACGCGCGAAGCTTCATCGAGAGCAATATCTTCATCGGAGAGTGAGATTGCAAAACCTTTTTCCACCTCGATATCGTGTATTTCTTGTTCAATGTCTAGTTCTCCTTCAGGACTTTGAGTGTGTTGTATACGCTCGGATGCGTCCAAGTGATCCTTCAATCAAATACACATCTCCAATGATGCCGGTGTGAGTCTTGTTCGTCGTATAGATAATACCCTGCCACTAAGAGAAAAAGCGAATTCCGAAGCTACCGTAGAAGCTTGGACGGTTAGTAAATCTCGGGCCATAGCGGTTAGAACGGGAAATTGAGTTTCCCTTCCTTTCCACCAAGCCAAAATATCAAAATTTGCGAATTCATGGGGTCCCATAGTGGATAAAAAATCGGTTCCAATATATCTCCCATATTCGCTAGTCGATGATTGGTCACCCTCACCCCTAGCCCGTTTAGTGTTTTCTTCTCTTAAACTATTATCTAAGTTAAGCATGGGATCCGCGCTAGTAGAAGTAGAAAATGATGATGAAAACGAACTTGAAGAATCATTTCTTGAACCATACTTTTTAAAATAAACCCCTAATAAATCTTTGAACTTTTTGTTAAAAATGGCTTTTGCATCTCTTGAATAGAAAACGTTTTTGTTATGCAACTCTAAATCAATAGAGATTTTGTCGATAAGTAGTTCCACTCCGCTAATATTCATACATGGGTTCAAGGCGGCGGAACAAGTAATTACCGGTGGCATTTCTTTGAAATATTTTCTTAGTTTTTCTTTCATGGGCGAAACCATTTTTTCATATAAATCACCACTTAATTGTAATACCCTCGCCTTTACTATTGTATTTTCTGATTTAAACCAAGTATTTTCGCACCATATCTGTATTGTTGTAGCAAGTATATCGACGAATTATGTTAAGATGGAATCATGGTCATTCATACTATATAAATTATTGGGTGTTATTGGGAGAATTCCATTTATGCTTGTTATAGAACTTAACGTACGTTAAACTATCTTCTTTACGTACGCTATGTACGTAGCCTTACGTATGTAACATTCATATGTTAACGTACGTAATGCGAGAGATCCATCAACAGCCCGCCTTTCGGCGGGTGGGGCCGAGCGAGGGTAGGTGGTCGGGAGTCGATCGCGATAGCCAAGTCAACGGCTATTACGTACGTAATAGCTATATAGTTACGTACGTAACGATTTGCGTGTTTTAAGTCAGTAAGGTCTGATGAAATTGATTACGTATGTAATGTTCATTAGATTACGTACGTAAGGACTATAACGTACGTTAACCCCTTTCGTTAACGTACGTAATGCCGAGTTCAGATTATAAAAATATGACTTGCCATTCATTTCCTGCTCGACCCATTCAACCTCCCAACTGAGAAAAACGATTCCCTTCCCTGCCAACTCCGTTTCTAGCCCTTCTAACTTGTGTTGGAGCTTCAGCATTTGGGTTGTGACTTGGAGATTTGGAGATTGAAGTGTATCCCTTGAAGTGTTGGTGTTGTTCTTCATTTTGAGGTTGGTCTTTCTTTAACTCATATTAAATCCATGCTTATGATGATGTTAGTAGATAAATACTTCACATAATGTTAGTTTAAGCTAGTGTAAACATGATAAGTTAATTGAATCATGCTCAAACTAAGTGAAGATTAACATTAAGGGTATTAGTATTACTTCTTGATGTACATAACTTCATAGTATGATTGTGTTGATAATGATATATATAAAACCTGATGTATAACATGATAATCGGAAGTTGATTATAGTCTCAACACTAGGAACATGTTAAGGATGAAATCCTTAATGATTAGAGGTGGAAGATATTAAACTTGTCTTGAACATTCAATTGATTCTTGAAGGCAATATGGAACCATGATTTTGGCCCCTAAAACCAACACCTTTGTAATAAATTGTTGGAAGAATTATGTTAACTCTTTGAAGATGATCTTTACAAGATGGGATGAAGTTACTTTTAGAATTCCGAGTATCCAATGATATAACTAGGCTTTTAATAAATTCTTCAAAGGTAAAATAATAGATTTTGATAGAAGGAAGTTGTAATCTTCATATGATCAAGTTAATCGAGTTCGTTGATAGCTTAAAAGGGTGTTAAACGCTACATTAATATGTTAATAATGTTCTTAAGAGGATTGTAGTGAATGTGGTGATACAAATGCGGTAGACGAGTAGCCGAATTCCATTTCATTAATCCGTGTATGTTAAGAGACGTAAATTAAGATGATGTTCTTAGTTCACTAAAAACTTGAGCTTATGCTTCATATAGAAATCAGTTTTTAATGTAATCATTGGTTAAATAATGAAGAACGTAACTAAACACAAACTTATATCGTAATCGGAAGTACCGATGATTTGAAAAGATGTTTTCACAATGTTACTTTGGTAATAAACTGAATTTCAAGTATTTGACATTAATGTTAGAATATGTGAATGAACATGATAAACATATGATGATTTATAATTGGAACGTTAAAGTAATTAATAGGATAACTAATTTATTCAAATAAATTTGCGAATATTGTTTTATGTAATGATACCGTTATCGTACGAATGTGTTGTTGAATGAATTACATTTCATTCAAGGTTGCTTGTTTACGTGAGTATTGTTAGACGAGGATACCGATCGTTTGATCATTCAAAGAAGGATTATTCATCTACGGAATTGAGGCAAGTTATCTTGCTTGGTTATAATGATGGTTGAATTCTTGTGATTATTATGCGTTTCGTGTGTATGAAATGTTCTGATAATCTATGATTCGTGATATGGTGATGCATTGATCGTATTATCATGGTGTTGGGATGATATACCCGAAATTACCGTTCTTGTTACCGTTGGTCCTTTTGAGCTTTGTTGACACTTCGGTGAGTCGTTCGATTCCTTGATAAAGGTGTAATTCGTTGAGTTTCGTTGTCATGTTGTATCGTGACATCTCTGGAGTCATATCTGCGTGCCGATTGGTTATGTGTAGGATTTTTAGCCGGGCACTTGATGATCATGCGTGGATGTTTTCCGCATTTAGATCATGCACACGAGACGTAGTTCGTGAGGCTAATTAGGTACATCGTCCCACGTATATTCTGGATTCCATATACGGGGTGGACATGTGCACGGACACATTTCCGGATCGGGCGCACTGTGACGTCCGTCTTGAGCCATATTATATGGTCTTTCGTATATTTGGTTATGTTCGACAGTTGGGACTGATTGTTTATACGCCTTTGGGGTATATTCAGGAGTCGATTGTTTTCTTTGAGATCAGTATATGTATGAATTGTATAATGTCATGAGAATTATTATCATGTATAGCTAACCCTGTGGTTTGGGGCGAAATACTTGTATTTCAGGGCGAGGAAAGGGCAAGGCACAGGAGGACGATAATGGCGACGGAGGGTTTTGAAGGATGCTATTTCGGGGCCCCCGAGTCTTTTGATGTTCGGTTATGTTTTATTGTGATTTTCATTTTACTTTGTGTCGGATGAATGTACTATAATATGTTAGGTATTGCCCATCGTCATATGGTCTGTACCAAATTTGGATCCTGTGTACGTTTGCTCGTATTAAAGACATGAATAACTCATACTCCACATCGGGGTTTTGATAACGGTGCCACGTTGTCAGATTGTAAGTGTATATCGTGATATCGCCTGGTGGGTCCCGGTAGGGGGTCCACGGCACTGTAATAGCCACTGTTTTCGGGTTGTTACAGAAGATGGTATCGGAGCGTGTGTTTTTATTTTGAGTTATTGTAGAATCGAAATAGCATCAAGAAACCTTCGTGCCACGTGTAACCTGTGCAAGCGCCTGACCCGTCAAATACGGTATGTTCTCATGAGCCATAATTTGATTACTGGCATGATATTGATGACGTATTGGTCTCTTTACTTATCTTGGCATTGTAACACCCCCAATCCGCTCAGGGATATTACACGCCGTAGAACCTTTCCTCAAGGATCTACCAGGCTGGTAACGACATTTAACATCTCGACAATGCCTTCGAGGCTACAATGACTCAGTAGACCGATTTGGTCTTTCCACAAATACATACAACTCAAATACAACTCATGCCCACGCAGGGGACAAAATACAACTACACCCGTACAACGGGAACAATACAACAGCGGAAAATAAAGTACAACTGAACCAACACACGATGTACGGTTCCTCATGTGATTAGTATCGATCATCTTTCATCATCCTTCGTGCCGACCCGGTGTTATGCTCCAAAACCTGAATGCAAAACAGACATCCACCCCGAATACTCGGGGTTAGCCAAACTCCACTGTTTTGCTAGTGCAAATACAAAGTGCAAATACGAGCCATACAATTCACATTCCACGAATAACAATAACCGAGGATCCTCAAAGATCCAATCGAAGCGAACAGTACTTCCCGAGGCAAGGGTTTGAGAAAACATTTCAACAACGAAATATCATAAATCAATGGAAGTAATTTATAAAACAGTTTAGAATGCCATCGAGAGTTTTAATAGAAAACAATTTAGGATTATCAAATCCTACTTTTCGAAAACCAAAAGACAAAAGGGGTCACCGCCCCAAAGGTTTACTTTCTGAAAAATGACATTAACCAACCGTTGGGATTTTAGCCCCAAATCCAGTAAAACGACTTTTACAAAACCATTGGGATTTTAGCCCCAAATCTCATCAACTCACAAGACACAAGAACGACTGTGAGGTTCGTATCCCAACATCAAAATCCACAAATAAAGGATTTAAAACAAACAACAAAATACTCCAAAGGCCATCCTAGCCAAGTAAGCCAAACGAACACTTACCTCTTACACACTTAGTCAATGCATGCAATCATGAAAACCGTCAAAGCACTCATTTCCGAAATGCCAATATCGAAACACATTAGTAAAATGCACCACAATTAACCGTCGATCCACACCTCCGTGGACCCCTACCGAGACCCCGTCGGATCTAACCCGTAGTGGTTAAAAGCAAAGCTCGACGATCCACACCTCCGTGGACCCCTACCGAGACCCCGTCGGATCTAACCCGTAGTGAGCATACACACACACACGTTACTCATGCAACACTAATATGCTAAGAATGTAAGTTCATTACGAATACTTACTAGAGATGGCCATTAACTCGACACCATTATCAAACTCTTCAAAATTTCGATAACAAGATTAAATAAGGAAATACACGATTCCATAACTTAAACAATATGGGTATCATCATAAAATCCTTCGACGTTCAAAATAATCAATTCATAATCAATTCTCAAAACACCGTTCACAAAACACACGCGTTTTGAAAGAAAGCCTTTAACGAGGCCAAACCGAAATCCTTTGAAACTTCATTTCAAATAACCAAACAAACACATCAAGACGACCACCGATCATCATATACATAAAACGAGAAAAGTATGGGCAAGGTACTTGCCTCGATACCACGAGCACGGAACCACGAACGGATACGGCTCAACCGGGAAGCTTCGGAACGCCCGATGCTAACGAAAAGGAATACGACAACGAACGGAACGGAAGAATCAAGCACGACCGCGAGGAATCGGCGAAAATGAAACTAACGATTCGAATAGCACTATCACAACCACTTCTTAACGATTATTGAATTGGAATACAACCTGAACCCCTTCTACGATTCATGTATATTCATACCGAAAACAACAACGAGGGCGGACCACAACCAAACCCTCTCGATTCCGAAAAAAATCACGAAATATACCATGAATCCGTAGGGAAACTAAGAATACCAACAAGAATAATCATATTCATCATGAATCCATCAACGAAACGGAAAGAATCGGACAAAACCCCAAAATCCCCAATTATCCAAAAAGGTAGGGTTTCAAGAGATATTACCTTGAGTGATTCAAGTATTACGATCCGTAGAACACGCGTTAGATTGATTATCCGAGCCTCACAACCGAAAAGAAATGATGAAAATCGACCCCCGGATGAAGAACTCTCTCCCTCTATATTTCTCTCTCGCGACGCCGTGGAAAAGAATGGGGAAGGAATGAGGCTCGCTCGTAACAACACATTTATAGCGTAACACAGCAGACCCTATCGGCCGGCCTATCGGCCGATAGGCCCAACCGATAGCCATACGGAATGCCGGCAGTAGGGTCTATCGACCCCCCTATCGGCCGAAAGGCTCCTGGAAGTGCTCGGCCAAAACTAAAACGACCATAACTCTCTCGTCCGGACTCCGATTGACTCACCGTTTGAACCATTGGAAAGCTAACTCGATGTTCTATAATATTGCAAAGATTTATAATTTTTGGAGTTACCAAAAATTAATGATGATCTAACAAAGACGAACTCATACTTAGAAAAGTCGTTTAGTAATCCTGAATTCAACAAAACGACACCGAAACCCGAACCTGAATACGAACCGAAGATACGGTTACGAAGTACTCACAAGGACGAATCTAAGAGCTAGTAGAACACACAATTCCGACCACCCGAAGGCTCGAGATTCGACAACGGAAGGTAATTACCCCAAACTTTGGGAAATTACGAAAATGGCCCAAATGCCCGAAAATCACCATACGTGATCGAATAACCAAACCGAAGTTCACAACACGTCTAACAAAGTTAAACGGACTTGCGGGAAACTCGAAACCGCCGGTTCGGTCGAGATTCGCAAGACTCGAACTCAAGTGCGGAAAAGTCGCTAAACAGCACAGTACTCAACGAAACGACACCAAACGAACTCGGATGTCAAAAGTGTAGAATTAATCATTCTCGGAATGACGAAACGGTCATGAGCGAGTCGTCAAAGCGGACTCACCAAAAATGAATTACCGGAAATCGAAAATTGCGGATATTACATTCTACCCTCCTTAAAAGAAGTTTCGTCCCGAAACTTAAAACAAGTAGGGAGAAGAAATATTCCGCCAGGAAAAACTCAACGAGACACACCAGAATGCGTAACTAATGCCCAACGGCGAAATGTTACAAACAACGCAAAGGAATATACGGCGTGTAAACACGCTCCACGGTGACCAACACAACGTCGCCGTTAGGGATATAATAAAACCGACAAGTGACAAGCGTCATCAAACGGATACTATAGTCAAGTCAATTATCCGATAATCACAAAACACAACGAACGAAAATCAATATGATTGACCAACCCAACGGTACATCAATCAAAACGCGAGTCAACCGCTGAACAAACACGGAATCCCATCGCCTAAGGGATGGAAGATTGAAAACGAAACTAATTTCCCGAACTAAAGGGAATTACGAAGGAGCCTGAACGTTCAACAATCACGAAACGAGAACAAAAACCGAACAAACAAACGATCGAGACAACAAAAATCGAAGAATCATGTTCGAATCACGAAGAACAATAAAGTTCAACAATAACTCCGAGGATGATCTGGTGAGAACTACAAGACATGCATTCCCATAAGATCCACAGTAAAGGGAATAGCGATTGAAAAGTCACAACGACAAATAAGTTATTCCGAAATGATATCACACTCGTTCGATAAACAAAAACAAGGGCAGGACAAGCTCAGAAATGTCAACGAACATAAATGAGTCGACAAAGTAGAAAATACAGAAGTTCAAAATCCGATCCCTTCGAATAAAAGGACTAGTAGAACCAAATGATGTTACTCCTAACAAAGTTCACAAGAATCGAACCGAACTCAAAAAAGTCACACCGATAACCGGATCGGCCCACAACAAGATCACGGCTCGTTCGGACGATGAAATCAAATACCGAACAAGTTCATAAAGTACCAACGAACAAGAGCGAATCGATAGATCGGGAAGAGAAAACACAGAAGTCAAAATAGTACGGGCATTACCTCCGACCTCGTCCACGAAATTCACAAAAACGGGAGCAAGGTAACAAGACATTAAACAATCGACGCATAACGGAACCATCACCGATGCACACGGTCATACCAAACCAAGCTCTAACAGCTCGCACATGCGGGACAACGCAGAGATTGCCATGAGGCGACAACATTCAATACCAACACTCCGCCTCTCACAGGGGCTAGCACAACCAATGTGTGGAAAGCGTCTCAACGCTCACACCGCCAATTCGATCATACTCGGGAGAAAGTATCCAAATGACAACGCGAACATCACACATACATACCCAGCCCTCAAACGGGAATGGATAGGTTTTTTTTTAAAAAAAAACGAAAACCTCATTTTGAAAATAATTTAGAAGAATACTGGTTGATCTTGAGTATCACCTTTCAAAAAGTATAAACATGAAACATCGTTATCGAGACACTGGAGAACCATTTCGCATTTGATAAGAATGAAGATACTTTCTCTTAATGAAAACTTTCAAAATATTCGACCCTCGGGTCTAAATAAAAGTGTTGAAAATATCTCAAAACATTTTGGTCCTCGAGGTAGAAAATTTTTGAAATACATTGTGGCATCTAGGATGTACCACAAGAAAATAACTCATTTGAAAAGTATGTCTCGAAATTTATTTTTCTAAGATACTCAAGGTTTTCAAAAATCCAATAGGCCAGAATGCCCAAAACTCACACATACCGACGTTCACTAAAACAACTCCTAGCACACGCATCAAAACGTTTAAAATCAAGGCAATACATGTCTTTAAACGAAAATAAACGATAAAATACCATATTCAGAACAAAACCACTGATAAAATACCCTCCCATGGCTAGTGAACAAGTCGAACGCGTATAAGCACAAAGCCTCCACAAGAGGTTTGTAAACGTGCAAATCAATTCTAAATCATCAACAACGGACAAAAACAACAATAACAAGACATCACAACGATTTACATTCCTCGTATAAATCAAATACGAGAGTCGACTAAATATATATCGTGAAATCAAAATTCACATAAGGATTCCACCACTTAACAAATAATCATAAAAATAGCTCGTGTCACACGAGGCACAACACAAAGAAGGGAGACTTACTTCCACAGTCGCACGAAGATGATGATCGCCCACGATACTAATCACGACCAACAAACTCAAACGACGCGTCGCGACACGACTCGGTCGGACTAAATCCGACGAGACAAAACTCAATAGACACCATCGACCCGGCGGCTAGGTTTTCACAACCTAAGCTCGATACCATTTATGTAACACCCCCAATCCGCTCAGGGATATTACACGCCGTAGAACCTTTCCTCAAGGATCTACCAGTGGTAACGACATTTAACATCTCGACAATGCCTTCGAGGCTACAATGACTCAAGAGACCGATTTGGTCTTTCCACAAATACATACAACTCAAATACAACTCATGCCCACGCAGGGACAAAATACAACTACACCTGCATACAACGGAACAATACAAAGAATGAAAATAAAGTACAACCGAACCAACACACGATGTACGGTTCCTCATGTGATTAGTATCGATCATCTTTCATCATCCTTCGTGCCGACCCGGTGTTATGCTCCAAAACCCGAATGCAAAACAGACATCCACCCCGAATACTGGGGTTAGCAAACTCCACCGTTTTGCTAGTGCAAATACAAAGTGCAAATACGAGCCATACAATTCACATTCCACGAATAACAATAACCGAGGATCCTCAAAGATCCAAACGAAACGAAAAGTACTTCCCGAGGCAAGGGTTTGAGAAAACATTTCAACAACGAAATATCATAAATCAATGGAAGTAATTTATAAAACAGTTTAGAATGCCATCGAGAGTTTTAATAGAAAACAATTTAGGATTATCAAATCCTACTTTTCAAAACCAAAAGACAAAAGGGGTCACCGCCCAAAGGTTTACTTTCGAAAAATGACATTAACCAACCGTTGGGATTTTAGCCCCAAACCGTAAAACGACTTTTACAAAACCATTGGGATTTTAGCCCCAAATCTCATCAACTCACAAGACACAAGAACGACTGTGAGGTTCGTATCCCAACATCAAAATCCACAAATAAAGGATTTAAAACAAACAACAAAATACTCCAGTGCCATCCTAGCCAAGTAAGCCAAACGAACACTTACCTCTTACACACTTAGTCAATGCATGCAATCATGAAAACCGTTCGAAAGCACTCATTTCCGGAAATGCCAATATCGAATCACATTAGCAAAAATGCACCACAATTAACCGTCGATCCACACCTCCGTGGACCCCTACCGAGACCCCGTCGGATCTAACCCGTAGTGGTTAAAAGCAAAGCTCGACGATCCACACCTCCGTGGACCCCTACCGAGACCCCGTCGGATCTAACCCGTAGTGAGCATACACACACACACGTTACTCATGCAACACTAATATGCTAAGAATGTAAGTTCATTACGAATACTTACTAGAGATGGCCATTAACTCGACACCATTATCAAACTCTTCAAAATTTCGATAACAAGATTAAATAAGGAAATACACGATTCCATAACTTAAACAATATGGGTATCATCATAAAATCCTTCGACGTTCAAAATAATCAATTCATAATCAATTCTCAAAACACCGTTCACAAAACACACGCGTTTTGAAAGAAAGCCTTTAACGAGGCCTAATCGAATGACTTTGATACTTCATTTCAAATAACCAAACAAACACATCAAGACGACCACCGATCATCATATACATAAAACGAGAAAAGTATGGGCAAGGTACTTGCCTCGATACCACGAGCACGGAACCACGAACGGATACGGCTCAACCGAAGCTTCTAACGCCCGATGCTAACGAAAAGGAATACGACAACGAACGGAACGGAAGAATCAAGCACGACCGCGAGGAATCGGCGAAAATGAACCTAACGATTCGAATAGCACAATCACAACCACTTCTAAACGATTATGGAAATGGAATACACGGAACCCCGCCTACGATTCATGTATATTCATACCGAAAACAACAACGAGGGCGGACCACAACCGAACCCTCTCGATTCCGAAAAAATCACGAAATATACCATGAATCCGTAGGGAAACTAAGAATACCAACAAGAATAATCATATTCATCATGAATCCATCAACGAAACGGAAAGAATCGGACAAAACCCCAAAATCCCCAATTATCCAAAAAGGTAGGGTTTCAAGAGATATTACCTTGAGTGATTCAAGTATTACGATCCGTAGAACACGCGTTAGATTGATTATCCGAGCCTCACAACCGAAAAGAAATGATGAAAATCGACCCCCGGATGAAGAACTCTCTCCCTCTATATTTCTCTCTCGCGACGCCGTGGAAAAGAATGGGGAAGGAATGAGCTGTTCGCTCAGAACAACACATTTATAGCGTAACACAGCAGACCCTATCGGCCGGCCTATCGGCCGATAGGCCCAACCGATAGCCATACGGAATGCCAGCAGTAGGGTCTATCGACCCCCCTATCGGCCGAAAGGCTCCTGGAAGTGCTCGGCCAAAACTAAAACGACCATAACTCTCTCGTCCGGACTCCGATTGACTCACCGTTTGAACCATTGGAAAGCTAACTCGATGTTCTATAATATTGCAAAGATTTATAATTTTTGGAGTTACCAAAAATTAATGATGATCTAACAAAGACGAACTCATACTTAGAAAAGTCGTTTAGTAATCCTGAATTCAACAAAACGACACCGAAACCCGAACACGAATACGAACCGAAGATACGGTTACGAAGTACTCACAAGGACGAATCTAAGAGCTAGTAGAACACACAATTCCGACCACCCGAAGGCTCGAGATTCGACAACGGAAGGTAATTACCCCAAACTTTGGGAAATTACGAAAATGGCCCAAATGCCCGAAAATCACCATACGTGATCGAATAACCAAACCGAAGTTCACAACACGTCTAACAAAGTTAAACGGACTTGCGAAACTCGAAATAGCGATTTTGTCGAGATTCGCAAGAATCGAACTCAAGTGCGGAAAAGTCGCTAAAAAGCACAGAACTCAACGAAACGACACCGAAACGAACTCGGATGTCAAAAAGTGTAGAATTAATCATTCTCAGAATGACGAAACGGTCATGAGCGAGTCGTCAAAACGGACTCCGACCGAAAAAAAAGAATTACCGGAAATCGAAAATTGCGGATATTACAGGCATCTTGCTAACATGAGGTAAAATTCATCTGTTTGAGGAAAACCTAAATTTATTATGTGATTGGAATTGTTTCGACTTGATGTTGATATGATATTGAGTGTGTAGCACCTGCGGTGCCAGTGATTCTTTATGAACTGCTTTGTTGAATATGAAATTCCCTATTGCCATTAACTTAGCATGAATTATGATTGATAACTTGAACTGTACTTGTGACTTGATTCTTTCAGTATGGAAAGGAATCTGAGAGGCCGTGGCAGAGGGGGACGAGGCCGCGGAAGAGGCCGAATCCCGATACCACGAGCCAACAGACGCGCAAATGTGGAACAAAGTTCCGCAGGCAGTGATTCGCCTTCTAGGGACCAATCACACCACACTGGAGAAAATGCACGTGTCGATCCTTACACTGTGATGCAGGGCATGATGGCCCAGATGACCCAAATGGGTCAGCTGATGGAAACTATGCAGAGGAATAATACTGGTCAACAGCAGGGGCAACAACCTCCGCCTCTGGTGCATGGCGGGATCGTGAGCCGGATTGTTAGCGACATATCACGACAACGACCTCCGACTTTTGAAGGCTCATCTGAGCCTGCTGACATTGTACACTGGATAGAGCATTTCGAGAAACTGTTCGGGATGGTGGAGTGCCCAGAGGAAAATCGAGTTGTTGTGGCAGCCTACTACCTTAGTAAGAGTGCCCATACTTGGTGGCTTTCTGTGAGGCCTGCTGATGGCGCGAGTACTTGGGAGGAATTCAAGAATCTGATGCTAGATCGTTACTATCCTGCACCCCTCTGTGAAGCCAAACTGTCCGAATTACTGAACCCCGATCCATCAGAAGACGAGGATGTGTCAGCGATTGCTGAAAAATTCCAAGCACTTCTCCCTTTTGCTACGTCAGTTGTCCGTTCGGAAGCTGATAAGATCAAATATTTCCTCAAGAGGCTTAAACCCCGAATGAGGATGCAACTACTCAATCACCACTGTACGACCCTACCGGAATTTATTGAGAAGGCTTTGGAGTATGAACTTACTGCGAAGGAGATTTCCAAAAAGCAGCCTCAGTTTTCCAACAAGAGATCCAGGAACCAGACCCAGGGAGATAGTAACCGGGGGATGTTCAAGAAGCCCCAGCCTGTACCAAATCCTTCTGAACGGCCACCTATGGCACCGAAACCGATAGGAACACACTCTCGGGCAATTAGCTCACTTGTCGTGTGTTATAACTGTGGGGACCAGGGGCATATCAGCTCCAAGTGTCCGAAGCCGGCCGTTGCCTGTCACACTTGCGGGAAGAACGGTCATCGTGCTAGCTATTGCAGGGGTGGACTCGGGCGTGCTCCAGTAGCATCTCTTGCTCCAGTACAGTCTTCTGTTCAGGAACGTGCTCCTCCGTCCGCTTCTTACCAGACTACCGGGGCAAACAAAGGGATGGTCCGTGGAAATCAAGCTGGTACACCTGCTTCCGGGATTGCAAAACCCAGAGTCTACGAGATGAAGAAAGCCGATGATCCCGAAGCCAGCATGATTGCAGGTACTCTTGAGATCCACTCTCAGCCCGTTTGTGTTCTTTTTGATACTAGTGCTTCACACTCCTTTTTGTCTACTTCTTGTTTGAGTCGTTTGCAATTGACTCATGTTACCGATTGTGAACCTTATGTAATTGGTCTACCCGATGGTAGAAGAATTATTGGGAGTCGTGAAGTACAGAACTGTCCGATTCGCATGAACAACCGTGAATGGTTGTCCGACTTGATTGTGGTTGATTTACCTAAAGATGATGTAATCTTGGGTATCGACTGGATGGATCATCACGATGCCATGCGTAGCGTCCGTAAGAGATTGGTGACCATCACATCTGATGATGGCGTTGAGTGTATTTTTCGGGGTGATAATCCCAATCATTCTGGGAGAGTCATCAGCGCTATGAAGGCTGTGAGATTACTGAACCAGGGATGCATTGGTTATTGGTGTTACATGACCAAGACAACTGACCGACCAGTCGAATTGGTTGATATTCCGGTAGTTCGAAACTATCCAGATGTATTTCCAGAAGAGCTTCCAGGACTACCCCCACGGAGAGAGGTAGAATTCACCATTGAGTTGGAGCCAGGGACGTCCCCGCTTTCGAAAGCAACATATCGTATGGCCCCGACTGTGATGCAGGAGTTGAAAAGACAACTTGAGGAATTAACTGAGAAAGGATATGTTCGACCCAGTGCATCCCCTTGGGGAGCGCCGGTGTTATTCGTACGGAAGAAGGACGGATCGCTGCGTTTGTGTATTGATTACCGTGAGCTGAACAAAGTAACAATTAAGAACAAATATCCTTTACCTCGCATCGATGATCTATTGGATCAGCTCCAAGGAGCCGCTGTATTTTCCAAGATCGACTTGAGATCCGGGTACCACCAATTGCGGATTCGAGAGTCTGACGTCCAAGACGACTTTTCGCACTCGCTATGGGCATTATGAGTTCGTTGTCATGCCATTCGGATCGACTAATGCACTGCAGATTCATGGAATTGATGAATCGGTTTTTATTAATTATCTGGATCGTTTTGTAGTCGTTTTATTGACGACATCCCGATCTACTCGTGATCATGAGGAGCATGAGTGTCACCTCCGCCAGTTCTCGATGCATTAAGACGAGAACAACTCTATGGAAAATTTTCTAAGTGTGAATTCTGGATGTCTCAAGTTATTTTTCCGGGACATGTAATATCAGCAGATGGAGTGAGAGTGGACCCACGTAAGACGAAGCTATCCGAGATGGCTACCTCCAAGAACGTGAAGGAAGGTCGTAGTTTTTGGGTCTAGTAGGCTATTACAGACATTTATCGTGGAAGGATTTTCCAAAATTGCTCAACCGATGACTAATCTGTTGAGGAAAGATAAGAAGTACTTGTGGTCAAGCATGTCGGAAAGTTTTGATGAACTCAAAAGTCGATTAATTTCATTTTGCTTTGGTTTTACCTAAAGGAACGGAAGGATTCGTGGTATATAGCGATGCATGCATCGAGACAGGCCTTGGCTGCGTTAATGCAGACAGAAAGTGATCGCCTATGCGTCCGCATACCAAGGCCCTTACGAGGTCAACTACCCGACTCATGATTTGGAGTTAGCAGCCGTAGTGTTTGCCTTAAAAATCTGGCGCCACTATCTGTATGGAGTTACCTGCCGGATTTTTACGGACCACAAGAGCCTGAAGTATATTTTTACCCAAAAGGAGTTGAATATGAGACAAAGGAGGTGGTTAGAGCTAATCAAAGACTATGATATCTAGATCCTTTATCATCCAGGCAAGGCAAACGTGGTTGCCGATGCCTTGAGCCGCAAGACGATGCAGGAGCAGATACTGGCTCGTTTGACCGCCCAGAAGGAGTTGCAATTAGAGTTCATGAGACCAGAGATTGAGGTCTGGTTACAACGCATTCAGGGACAACTGTGCACGCTTGAGATTTCATCATCCTTTGATGAGACGATCAGGACGAAACAAATGACGGACCCATTCTTATCCAGAGTTCGAGGAGAAATCGATCAGGGGAAGGCCCCTGGATTTGTGGTTCACGAGGATGGACTGATACGCTTTAAAAACCGAGTATGTGTACCAGTGATAAGTGGTAATTTTACCACTTATTTCTAGGATTTTATACTAGTTTTTTATCTCGTTTCGTGATTAATGTGCTCGTATTTGGCGTATTTATGATTAGTCGAGCCGTATTACGCGTTTGGGTTGGTTTTAGTGTGTTTGTAGGTTTTTAGAGCCAAAATGACCCAAAACGAGACAAAGGACCGAGAGTCGAGTCACGGACGGAAGATACGGATTTTTTGCAAGAGACAGACAAACCTATCGGCCAGCCTACCCTATCGAGTGAAGAGATCGACGAACCAACTATCGGCCAGCCTATCGGCCGATAGGCCAGTCCGATAGGCTGCCCAGCGGACTCTCGTATTTTGGCGGATTATGACTCTTTTGGATAGTTTTTGTTTCCTAGATTAGGGCTAATCGGGATTTCAACCCCCTTAGGCTATATAAACCTCCTTGTAGCCCTAGTTTATTATCTTGGATCATCTTTTACCAGCCTTTATCATCCTTTTTCATCTTTCGCATAATTTTACATCTTTTTAGCAAGATTTATTCCTTTGATGCAAGAACTTTTTGAAGGAAGCAATTATTATTGTTTTTCGGAGATTGAAGACTCGGAGTTCTTCCGTAAGGATTGTAATCTCTCTTTTCATATTAATAATATGCATTTTTCATCGATTTCTTGTTTAATTTCAATTATGTCTGGCTAAATTCATTGATTGATTCTAGGGTTAGTAAATTTAATTGATGTTCACATGATGTTCCTTTGATTACCTTTTACCTTTCATCCTAGGCTTGTGATCAAGATGTGTTAAATCTCATGCTAGATTAAAGGGCCCTTAATCGATGCATGTTAGCTAATTGATTTTGCCCGGAAGGAGTAATTGATTAGTGGAAATACTTGATGCATAATATGATTTTATCCTGAGACCTAGCGGAGAAAGATAAATCATAGACAAATAAGTTGGTGCTTTTTAAGTGATTTAAATTCTTTGAGCCTTAGCGGGAAAAAGGGTTTAAATTAACTATCTTTCTAGGTTGCCTTGATCGGAATTCTAGATCGGCTGAGTGATTATTTCTAGGATTGAATTAAAATTTGGGGAAAAGGAATCAAGTGAATGGATTGTGTGCACTCAATTAGATGATACTACCCTAGGATCAATTAACTTCCATCTTGTGATTTTATTTTGCTAATTTGTTTCATTTGCTTGATTTAAATAATTCATCTTTCATCTTTTATTTAATTTTTGTTCTTCGATTTTTAAAAGTTAGATAATTAGAATCAAAACAAATTTTTGGATTCCTAAATAACAGTCAAATTTTGAGTAGAGTTACTTCCTTTATTTTCGAGACATCAATTCCCTTGGGTTCGACACCTTGGAAATACTCCGAGGTTTTACAAATTTTAAAATTGATCGGATTTGAAAACCATACTACGCGAACCCAAGCGATCAATTTTTGGCGCCGTTGCCGGGGAGTTGATAGAAAACTTAAAGGGATAATTCGAAAAAGAAGAGATTGTTACTTTAGGTTGTTTACTATTATTATTAATATTCGATCTCGTTTCCTCACATCTTGTTTTCTCTTCCTTGTAGGCGGTGCATGATCACAAGATCCCAAGGAAAGGACTTATTTCCTTTGGATCCGGAAATCGAGAAGTCTTTGAGGAGGAAGAAGCAAGAAGCGAGAACCGAGACTATTTCTATACCTTTCATTGATACCATGGCCGGCATTGTTGACCCACCACGAGAACTCGCTCGTCCTGAGAAGATCCCTTTGAATGCCCGCTTTCGACCTAAGCTGGACGATTATCAAGAAGGAGGTTGGGGAAAGATTGATGCCAACAACTTCGAGCTTAAGCCGTCCCTCATCGCTACGGTGAAGTCTCAAACATACGGAGGAGGAGTTAATGAAGATCCAAACACTCATCTTGAGTCGTTTTTGGACATATGTGCCACCATCAAGCAAAACGGAGTGCCTCCGGATGTCATTAAGCTCCGCCTATTCCGGTTTTCCTTAGAAGACGATGCGCTAGATTGGTACAAGAGCTTAGATCGGAAGGAAATTGGTACTTGGAGAGAGATGACTCGGTTGTTCTTAGCACAGTTCTATCCTCCCTCGAAGGTGCAAAAACAAATCAATGATATCTTGCAATTCGAGCAATATGAGGATGAATACTTATACGAGGCATGGATCCGATTTAAGAAGCTACTTCGCAAATGCCCACAGCATGGAATTGACAAGGAGGAAATCTATATTCGGTTTTATCGGGGTTTGACGAGGAAGGCCAGAAGGGAGTTAGACTATTCATCGAAAGGGGGATTTCTGGCTAACGATTATGAAGAGGCCAAGAATCTCATTGAGCTAGCAGTCAACAATGATTATGAGGAGGTGACCGATAGGAAGATGACGAGAAGAAAGGTCCCATCCGGTGACGAGGACGCCTACGGTGATTTGAAGGCGAAATTTGAAAAACAACAAAAAGAGCTTGAGATGCTAAGAAAGAAGACTTCGGGAGTCAATGCAGTTTTTAAAGAGCTAAACGAGCCTATTGCAGTTAAGGAGGATGCAAATTACGTGCAAGGAGGAAACTTCCGGCAAGGGGGGAATTGGGGGAACTATTATCCGAACAATCGAAACCACCCTAATTTCTCCTATGCCAACCCGAACAATGCTCTCCAGCCATCACCGGGATTTAACGTGAAAAACGGGGTTATTCAAGAGCCGATTGCTAAGACACCTATGGAAGAGATGTTGGAACGATTGGAGGCGAGTCAAAAAGATTTTATTTATAAAGTAGACAAGAGGTTCGGGGCTCTCGAGCATAGTGTGACATCTATTGGAAACTCAGTGATAGCCTTGACAAAGCATATGTCGATGGTGGAGACCCAGATGAGTCAAATGGCGAACGCCCAAGCTGGATTTCATAAGCCGGGGCATTTTCCGAGCAGCACCGAGACCAACCCAAAGACGCAACAATGCAACGCAATCGAGCTTCGGAGTGGGACAAGGTACATTAATCATGGGGCTGAAGTTGAGGAATCTGGAAACAAGGATGTACTAGAAACGGGAGCCGAGAACGAGAAAGAAGATGAAATGCAGCAGGCCCATCGGCCAAGCCTATCGGCCGATAGGCCCAACCGATACCCAGACAGAATGCCGGCAGTGAATCCTATCGACCCGACTATCGGCCGAAAGACTCCTGGAAGTTCGAAAGTGAAGGATTTTGAGGTTAAAGCTCCATTTCCACAGCGATTGGCCAAGTCGAAACATGATGAAAAGCTTCAACGATTTATCGACATGTTTCAAAAGGTGAATATCAACATTCCACTTCTAGACGCTTTGAGAGACATGCCGGGGTACGTGAAATTTTTGAAAGACGCTGTGGCAAGCAAGAGGAAGTTGGGGAAGTTTGAAACAATAAATTTGACAGAGGAGTGTAGCGCTATCATTCAAAACAAGCTCCCGCTCAAGTAGAAGGATCCGGGATGTTTTACTTTGACATGCATCATTGGCGACCAAACGTTCCGTAATGTGTTGTGTGATCATGGGGCAAGCATCAATCTTATGCCTCTATCCATCTTTAAGAGGTTGAAGATTGGGGAGATGAAGCCGACTACCATTTCTCTACTCATGGCGGACCGGTCGATCTCTTATCCGAGGGGAGTTGTGGAGAATGTGTTAGTTAGAGTCCAACACTTAGTCTTCCCGGCCGATTTCGTAGTTCTTGATATGCCCGAGGACGAGAATCAACCACTGATCTTTGGGAGACCGTTTCTAGCGACGGGGAGAGCACTTATCGACGTCCAAGAGGGTGATCTTATCTTCCGGGTTAATGATCAAAATCTGAAAATTTCCATCTATGACGCGATGAAGAAGCCCGATGATGCACCCGAGGAATGTTATGAAATTGAGTCTATTATGCCGCCCCCAACCGACCTGCTGGAGCATTGCATTTCACACTCCATTTACTCACATTCCGATGTTGATGAAATTTCCGAGGATTTGCCAAAGTATGTTCGAATGTTGGAGGCGAACGAGAGTCGATCTAATGAGAAGGACGTATGCTATCTTGATATCAACAAACCCGTTCAAGGGGGAGTTGTCGATGAAGACCCGGAATGAATGAGGTATCGTCTAGCTAAAGACGTTAAACGTAGCACTTGTTGGGAGGTAACCCAACGTATGTATATTAGTTCGTTTTTTTTTTGTTTATTTTCGATTTTTCGTTTGCGTGATTTTTGTAGTTTCTAGTTTCGTAGTAGCTTTGCTAGTTTTTGTTAAGTTCTAATCCATGCACGCCGAGTTTTGAATACTTGCAGGTCTTTAATCGCCATATCCAAGCAAAAACGGGACCAATTATGCGGAAGAGAAAAAGCTGGAAATTTTTTTTGAGACAGACGATCCTATCGGGCGAGCCTATCGGCCGATAGGCCGATATGAGCACTTGGACGGATTCTGTTTGGAGTTTTGATGAATTTCGTATTGGGATCCGCTCGGGGCTTTTGTTAGACTTGATGAATTTCATTACGGTGATCGTACTCAGTTAAAAAAGCCCCTCCTTGCTCGTTTCAAACTAATTCATCCATTGGGATGCGAAATAAGTTTGGGGGGGGGGGGGGGGAGAAGTGCGGCTTTGTTAATTTCTTTACGTGTGAGTACCTTGTTTGCCTTGTATCATTATTTGCTTATGTTGGTGCCCGTTGTTTTTATTTGTGCTTATCATATTGGTGTTGCGTGGATTTGGCTTTTTTTTTTTTTGTTGCTTAGTTTTTAGATTTTTATGTTCATTTTCGTTTGGTGTGTTTGCTAGTTTCTATTTTTTTTTAGGTCGTAGTAGTTTTTTTTTAGATTTCGTGTTTGCTTTTATTTGCTTTTCGTTGTTTGTTTTAGATAGCCTTGCTTGTCTTAGTTTTTCGTTATTAGTGAATTTTTCGTGCTTCTATTGGTGTGATACCGATGTTACGACACTGTTTTTCTCTCTGAAGAAACGGTCGAGTTTAGTCGAGTTGTAGTCAGTTATTTCTATTTTGCATAGTATTCATTTAGGTCCAAAATTTTTCGTGATTGTAGAGGTCTTGGCAGATAAGAGACGATACATACTTGTTTTAAAATCACCGTCAATACGTTTGGTTACATCTTCCGGATAGTGAGTCGTCTTGTTTAAGTCGATCATGTTGGCACTTAGATTGAGTTTAGAGTCGGTCAGTTTTCCCAAAAGTTGAGATAATGTTGTTCTATGAAGGGAAGTCTAGTAACCGGGGGTATTCGCGTGACCCGTTGTTTGCCCTCGCGTAAAACGACGGCTCTGATTAGACTAGTGATTTAGATATTTCACATGTGCCAAGGATAGGGAACCTAGTAACCGGGGGTAATCGCGTGACCCGCTGTTTACTCTCGCGCAAAACGGCGACCTTGATTCGGACATGCGGAAATTATATATTCGAGTTGTTTCTCCATTGTAGACGGGAACTTAGTAACTAGAAGCATCCATGTGCCCCATGAGTGTCTTTTACGTCAAACGGTTTCCTAATACATGAGAATGGAAGTTCCACCCTAGGATTACCCCGATGAAACATCCCGAGATCCTAACCTAGTGGTCAACTCGAATCAAATTCTTGAACATATATATAAGGGAATACTGACCGAGGTTTATTTGTTATGAAACTCGTGAAAAATGTGCCACTAGGCGTAACAGGACGAACTAGCTTATTTATTTTAGCCTTTCATATTGTGGTCGATTTGACTCATGTTTTGTTAATCTTTGATGGATTTTCTTCATGAGCGAATGATTAGACTGAACTTGACTACTTTGCGGAATCGTTATTCGAAAGTGCGGCTCGCTTACGACACTCGGATTATTTAGAGAGAATTACAGGATAGTATTGATTAGGTTGAACACTATGAGTTGCACGATGATTCACGACTTTCTTTTTCTTTTCTTTTGTTGTTCGACGAACAAGGCTTAAGTTTGGGGGGGTTTGATAAGTGGTTATTTTACCACTTATTTCTAGGATTTTATACTAGGTTTTTATCTCGTTTCGTGATTAATGTGCTCGTATTTGGCGTATTTATGATTAGTCGAGCCGTATTACGCGTTTGGGTTGGTTTTAGTGTGTTTGCAGGTTTTTAGAGCCAAAAGGACCCAAAACGAGACAAAGGACCGAGAGTCGAGTCACGGACGGAAGAAACGGATTTTTTGCAAGAGACAGACAAACCTATCGCCGGCTTATCGGCCGATAGGCCCGTCAAACGAGTTCTGCCTATCGAGTGAAGAGATCGGCGAACCAACTATCGGCGGCTATCGGCCGATAGGCCATCCGATAAGTGCCAATGACTCTCGTATTTTGGCGGATTATGACTCTTTTGGATAGTTTTTGTTTCCTAGATTAGGGCTAATCGGGATTTCAACCCCCTTAGGCTATATAAACCTCCTTGTAGCCCTAGTTTATTATCTTGGATCATCTTTTACCAGCCTTTATCATCCTTTTTCATCTTTCGCATAATTTTACATCTTTTTAGCAAGATTTATTCCTTTGATGCAAGAACTTTTTGGAGGAAGCAATTATTATTGTTTTTCGGAGATTGAAGACTCGGAGTTCTTCCGTAAGGGTTGTAATCTCTCTTTTCATATTAATAATATGCATTCTTCATCGATTTCTTGTTTAATTTCAATTATGTCTGGCTAAATTCATTGATTGATTCTAGGGTTAGTAAATTTAATTGATGTTCACATGATGTTCCTTTGATTACCTTTTTACCTTTCATCCTAGGCTTGTGATCAAGATGTGTTAAATCTCATGCTAGATTAAAGGGCCCTTAATCGATGCATGTTAGCTAATTGATTTTGCCTGGAAGGAGTAATTGATTAGTGGAAATACTTGATGCATAATATGATTTTATCTTGAGACCTAGCGGAGAAAGATAAATCATAGACAAATAAGTTGGTGCTTTTTAAGTGATTTAAATTCTTTGAGCCTTAGCGGGAAAAGGGTTTAAATTAACTATCTTTTTAGGTTGCCTTGATCGGAATTCTAGATCGGCTGAGTGATTATTTCTAGGATTGAATTAAAATTTGGGGAAAAGGAATCAAGTGAATGGATTGTGTGCACTCAATTAGATGATACTACCCTAGGATCAATTAACTTCCATCTTGTGATTTTATTTTGCTAATTTGTTTCATTTGCTTGATTTAAATAATTCATCTTTCATCTTTTATTTAATTTTTGTTCTTCGATTTTTAAAAGTTAGATAATTAGAATCAAAACAAATTTTCGGATTCCTAAATAACAGTCAAATTTTGAGTAGAGTTACTTCCTTTATTTTCGAGACATCAATTCCCTTGGGTTCGACACCTTGGAAATACTCCGAGGTTTTACAAATTTTAAAATTGATCGGATTTGAAAACCATACTACGCGAATCCAAGCGATCAACCAGCAGACGAAGAGTTGAGGAATACTATTCTGAAGGAGGCTCATGCTACCCCGTATTCCATACACCCGGGATCGAACAAAATGTATAAGGATTTGAAGCCGTATTATTGGTGCGGTAACATGAAACGGGAGGTTGCCGAATTCGTTTCGAAATGTTTGACCTGTCAGCAGGTCAAGATTGAGCATCAACGACCAGCTGGCATGATGAAACCGCTTCCAATTCCCGAGTGGAAGTGGGAAGACATATCGATAGATTTTATTACTAGCTTGCCGACGAGCCGTCGAGGCATGAATATGATTTGGGTGATTGTGGATCGATTGACTAAATCAGCCCACTTCTTGGAATCAAGGATACGTGGGGACCTGAGAGATTGGCCCAGTTATTCATCAAAGAGATTGTGAGACTGCATGGTACTCCTAAGAGTATTGTATCAGATCATGACGGACGGTTCGTGTCGCACTTCTGGAAGGCGGTTCATCGTGCGATGGGTACACAATTGAACTTCAGTATGGCTTTTCATCCTCAGACCAACGGTCAGTCTGAGAGGACTATTCAAACTCTAGAGGATATGTTGAGGGCATGTGCTCTCGATTGGAAACCCGACTGGGAAGCCCAACTACCGTTGGTAGAATTCACATATAATAACAGCTGGCACGCCTCGATCATGATGGGACCTTATGAGGCATTGTATGGTCGTCGTTGTAGGTCCCCTTTGTGTTGGGACGATTTGTCTGAATCTATTGGTACGGAACCTGATATGTTATTGGCAGCCCGCGAGAAGATTTCCCTGATCAAGAGTCGTCTATTAACGGTCCAAAGCAGCCAGAAATCATATGCAGATAATCGTCGACGACCACTCAAGTTTGAGGTTGGTGACCATGTACTAGTCAAAGTATCTCCTACTAAAGGTGTTTTCCGATTCGGGAAGAGAGGCAAGTTGAGCCCAAGGTATATTGGTCCGTTTGAGATCCTGGAACGAGTAGGCGACCTAGCCTATCGTTTAGCATTACCACCAGCTTTGAGCCGGATTCACAATGTATTCCATGTATCTCAGTTGAGGAAGTATGTTGCTGACCCAAGTCACGTTATTCACTTCGACGAGGTCGAGATAGCCGATGACCATTCGTATGAAGAACGGCCTGTGCAGATACTTGAGAGAAGAATTAAACAGCTGAGGAACAAGGCGATTCCCTTATTAAAAATTCAGTGGTCGAGACATGGAGTCGAGGAAGCTACGTGGGAGACTGAAGATAGCATGCGAGAGATATACCCCGAGCTGTTTACCCCTTAGTTTCGGGGACGAAACTCCTTTTAAGGGGCGGGGAGTATGTAATACCCTCGCCTTTACTATTGTATTTTCTGATTTAAACCAAGTATTTTCGCACCATATCTGTATTGTTGTAGCAAGTATATCGACGAATTATGTTAAGATGGAATCATGGTCATTCATACTATATAATTGGGAGAATTCCATTTATGCTTGTTATAGAACTTAACGTACGTTAAACTATCTTCTTTACGTACGCTATGTACGTAGCCTTACGTACGTAACATTCATATGTTAACGTACGTAATGCGAGAGATCCATCAACAGCCCGCCTTTCGGCGGGTGGGGCCGAGCGAGGGTAGGTGGCCGGGAGTCGATCGCGACAGCCAAGTCAACGGCTATTACGCACGTAATAGCTATATAGTTACGTACGTAACGATTTGCGTGTTTTAATTCAGTAAGGTCTGATGAAATTGATTACGGACGTAATGTTCATTAGATTACGTACGTAAGGACTATAACGTACGTTAACCCCTTTCGTTAATGTACGTAATGCCGAGTTCAGATTATAAAAATATGACTTGCCATTCATTTCCTGCTCGACCCATTCAACCTCCCAACTGAGAAAAACGATTCCCTTCCCTGCCAACTCCGTTTCTAGCCCTTCTAACTTGTGTTGGAGCTTCAGCATTTGGGTTGTGACTTGGAGATTTGGAGATTGAAGTGTATCCCTTGAAGTGTTGGTGTTGTTCTTCATTTTGAGGTTGGTATTTCTTTAACTCATATTAAATCCATGCTTATGATGATGTTAGTAGATAAATACTTCACATAATGTTAGTTTAAGCTAGTGTAAACATGATAAGTTAATTGAATCATGCTCAAACTAAGTGAAGATTAACATTAAGGGTATTAGTATTACTTCTTGATGTACATAACTTCATAGTATGATTGTGTTGATAATGATATATATAAAACCTGATGTATAACATGATAATCGGAAGTTGATTATAGTCTCAACACTAGGAACATGTTAAGGATGAAATCCTTAATGATTAGAGGTGGAAGATATTAAACTTGTCTTGAACATTCAATTGATTCTTGAAGGCAATATGGAACCATGATTTTGGCCCCTAAAACCAACACCTTTGTAATAAATTGTTGGAAGAATTATGTTAACTCTTTGAAGATGATCTTTACAAGATGGGATGAAGTTACTTTTAGAATTCCGAGTATCCAATGATATAACTAGGCTTTTAATAAATTCTTCAAAGGTAAAATAATAGATTTTGATAGAAGGAAGTTGTAATCTTCATATGATCAAGTTAATCGAGTTCGTTGATAGCTTAAAAGGGTGTTAAACGCTACATTAATATGTTAATAATGTTCTTAAGAGGATTGTAGTGAATGTGGTGATACAAATGCGGTAGACGAGTAGCCGAATTCCATTTCATTAATCCGTGTATGTTAAGAGACGTAAATTAAGATGATGTTCTTAGTTCACTAAAAACTTGAGCTTATGCTTCATATAGGAATCAGTTTTTAATGTAATCGTTGGTAAAATAATGAAGAACGTAATTAAACACAAACTTATATCGTAATCGGAAGTACCGATGATTTGAAAAGATGTTTTCACAATGTTACTTTGGTAATAAACTGAACTTCAAGTATTTGACATTAATGTTAGAATATGTGAATGAACATGATAAACATATGATGATTTATAATTGGAACGTTAAAGTAATTAATAGGATAACTAATTTATTCAAATAAATTTGCGAATATTGTTTATGTAATGATACCGTTATCGTACGAATGTGTTGTTGAATGAATTACATTTCATTCAAGGTTGCTTGTTCACGTGAGTATTGTTAGACGAGGATACCGTTCGTTTGATCATTCAAAGAAGGATTATTCATCTACGGAATTGAGGCAAGTTATCTTGCTTGGTTATAATGATGGTTGAATTCTTGTGATTATTATGCGTTTCGTGTGTATGAAATGTTCTGATAATCTATGATTCGTGATATGGTGATGCCTTGATCGTATTATCATGGTGTTGGGATGATATACCCGAAATTACCGTTCTTGTTACCGTTGGTCCTTTTGAGCTTTGTTGACACTTTGGTGAGTCGTTCGATTCCTTGATAAAGGTGTAATTCGTTGAGTTTCGTTGTCATGTTGTATCGTGACATCTCTGGAGTCATATCTGCGTGCCGATTGGTTATGTGTAGGATTTTTAGTCGGGCACTTGATGATCATGCATTGATGTTTTCCGCATTTAGATCGTGCACACGAGACGTAGTTCGTGAGGCTAATTAGGTACATCGTCCCACGTATATTCTGGATTCCATATACGGGGTGGACATGTGCACGGACACATTTCCGGATCGGGCGCACTGTGACGTCCGTCTTGAGCCATATTATATGGTCTTTCGTATATTTGGTTATGTTCGACAGTTGGGACTGATTGTTTATACGCCTTCGGGGTATATTCAGTAGTCGATTGTTTTCTTTGAGATCACTATATGTATGAATTGTATAATGTCATGAGAATTATTATCATGTATAGCTGACCCTGTGGTTTGGGGCGAAATACTTGTATTTCAGGGCGAGGAAAGGGCAAGGCACAGGAGGAGCACAATGGCGACGGAGGGTTTTGAAGGATGCTATTTCGGGGCTCCCGAGTCTTTTGATGTTCGGTTATGTTTTATTGTGATTTTCATTTTACTTTGTGTCGGATGAATGTACTATAATCTGTTAGGTATTGCCCATCGTCATATGGTCTGTACCAAATTTGGATCCTGTGTACGTTTGCTCGTATTAAAGACATGAATAACTCATACTCCACATCGAGGTTTTGATAAATATTGTGGTACGGTGCCACGTTGTCAGATTGTAAGTGTATATCGTGATATCGCCTGGTGGGTCCCGGTAGGGGGTCCACGGCACTGTAATAGCCACTGTTTTCGGGCTGTTACATTAATTCGTAGTCGCTTAATTTTGAACACATTAAATAAATTTGATTAAGTACCAAATGAATGGTGGGATAATAAACACCCGATAATAAAGTTGCGTTTTTAAAAACTTTGACCAATTCGCTTATTTTTCTAACAATATCCCATTGTTCCGACGTAAATGGTGTAACCCTACTCGTCCTATTCGCAAGTTCATCATGAAAAAGTTGTAAAGTATCACGTTGGCGTAAACCACAACAAAACATTTTATAAGTCGAATTCCATCTTGTAGGAACGTCCCAATTAGGGGTTAAAAAAATAGAATTCGTGTCCTTACACAATTTCATATATTGTTTATATCTAGCTTTACTTGAACAAAATATATCTTGTAACATTTTTTTAAAATCGTCTTTTACCAAACTTATTTCGGGTACCGCTAATCCGTCTTGCACAACCAAGTTTATAATGTGTGCAACACATCGACTATGATAAAAAATACCCTTCGAAGGCGGTTTATATGTTAATATTAATTTTTTTACCGCGTTTGTATTATTAGACGCGTTATCAAATGAGATCGAAAAAACTTTTTCTTGTAAGTTAAAGTTATTTATTACATTTTGTAACATATGAAATAAATTTTGACCCGTGTGAGGGTACTCAAAATTTTCAAAAGCAATCGTACGCTTCATCATTAGCCATGTATCGGGATCAATCCAATGTGCGGTAACACAAAGGTATGAACCGGGCAAACCATGAGGTGTCGACCAAACATCGGTTGTAAGTTTACATTTGTATTTAAGTTTGCAAAACCGTTTACTAGTTCTATTTTAGCCTTTTTCCATAATTTAATACAATCACGTCTAAGATTAGAACGACTTACTTGTTTATATCGCGGTTGAAGAGTATTTTGAATCACCTTAGTCAATCGAGGGTTATCGAAGTGGTTGAACGGCAAACCTTCTTGAATCACGTAGCTTACAAATTGTTGTCGGCACCGCTCCGCCTTGTATGCAAAAAGACCCCGCTCTCGTGACATAGATGCTTGACCGGCTTCCGGAATGGATTTGAGTCCTTCGCAATACTTGTCGGTATGCATCTTCAATGTCGTGTTGGATTCATGTTTCAAAAACTTACCGCAATGTTTACAATGAGCCTTAAGTTGCCCATCCGACAATTTCACGAGGTTGAAATTACACCAAATTTTTGGGTTTCGGGTTGTTTCTATAACTTCAACCATCTCGGGTGCATTCGTGGAAGCAGAAGAAGATTGAGTTGCCATTTGAATTGAGAGAAACGAGAATTTTGTAATTTTTTTAGTACTTGAAGAGTGTTTGAGTATTGTGACTAAACCAAAACTCAAATATGGTATTTATAGTTGATTAGGGATGGCAAAATGGTAAAAAAAAAGCCACAAACGGTCAGATTTTTGAAAGAAACGGAAATAATAACGGTCACAAGAAAAAACGGTTTCAAACCGTTTTTTTCAACCCGGTTTCCGAAACCGGTTCTCCTAAAACCCGACCCGAATCGGTTTCTAATGGGAAAATGGAAAACCGGGTAGAAACCGCCTGTTTTGAGACAACCCGAACCGGTTTTGGTCAAAAACCGGTTTTGACCGGTTTCGGTTTCAGTTTTTTTTTTCAGTTTCAATTTCGGTTTCGGTTTTTTTGCCCACCTCTACATGAGGCTACTCATAGTCCGTGTGTACTCCAATTCGTCCACCTCTGGTAGCTCGTACAGCCTCCGAATCGCGGCCACCGAGAAGTCCACTGTTTGGCCTCGGACGACGACCTCAGTCCGTGTATCCGGTCGTCCCATCATCTGCCCCGCCTGGATTTGTCGCAATAGAGCACTGGCGTAGAACTCTTGGACAATAGAAATCACCGCCGGCTCGGGTGGCGCAGGGAATCGAGTCCATCCCATTTCATTGATCATTGCCAATAGCTCGCCGTCTTGGGGGGCGGGAGTGAATCCTCGCTCCGGAATTATTGGACGAGGACGGATTCTATCGTTGAATATTCGATGGATGTCAGGGTCAGAGAATTGGTGGGATCCCATATCCGGTCGGTTTTGTGACGTTTCCCCTCTTGTGGGGGATGATCGCGTCCTAGCCCTTGTGCTCAACTTCCTTTTCCGAGCCATGACGAAGTCCTGAAAAATAAACACAGGATAACTTAGACAACTTTAAAAATCACTATACCACTCTCAACTTATAACGTGCGGAAAATGGATATAGCGTTGAATGAACTCGCACTTCCGTATGAGGGATATGAGGCAGATATTTAAGCTCAAACTTGACGTAAGGATTGGGGGCACAATTTAATCCGATAATCAAATTCGTTGCAGATAATTTGGAGATGTTTGGCTCAAAAAAATTCATTGGTGCATTTTATCAAACACTTTGCATGCGTTAGCTTAATTGAAGAACAAAAAACAATAACTTACTCAATTCAATCCTCAACAACAACAATTTCAATCGACCATCACAGCAATTCACGACAAAATAACGAAACACCATCAATCAATCAATTATCTTAGCATAATCCGATACAAATTTTGATAAAAATTTAGAAAATAAACACAAGTTCATCAAAGAATATTACCCCCAATCATTAATCCATGTTGCATTGAAACTTAAGGGAATAGAATTACCTTGTGTTGGATTGAAGAAGGTGAGAAGAAGAAGTTGGAGGATGATATCCTTGCGCCGCGCAAAGAAGAAGAAATTTGAGAAATACCTGGTGTTTCGGCCGAATGGATTATGAATCGTGTGCAGGTTGTTCAAATTCTCGGCGGGGGCTGCGGCACGTATCAAGTGAGCCGCGGCCCACAGTACAGTGAGTTTTGGGTGTTGGTGAGTCTCGACGTGTGCCGCGGCTCATTGTACGGGTGCCGCGGCTTGCAAGGTTAGTGTGCCGCGGCTCAGAGCTTGCGTGCCGCAGCACGTAGTACAGGTTCCTGGATGCATTTTCTGGGTCTCGGCGTGCCGCGGCTCATTGTCAACGTGCCGCGGCTCTTGGGGCAAGTGTGCCGCGGCTCAGCAGCTTTGTGCCGCGGCACAAAGTACAAATAGTTTGCCTCTATTTTAGACACCTATGTGCCACGGCCCCCTCTGTATGTGCCGCGGCCCCTGGCCTGGAATGTTCCTGCAAAAAAAAATTTAAAGCGAAAACACATAGAACGTGAGAGAGAAGCATATCAAAGCAAGGATGACGAAAAAATTAGACTCTTAGAATGAATGAAATCAACGAAAAATTAACATCTACAACTAATACTCGGGTTGCCTCCCAAGAAGCGCTAAGTTTATAGTCTTCAGCCGGACCTTTCGAAAATCAGTTTGCATTTCGCAAAGACCATTTGGACTCCGCACAGTCCGTCGAACCGTTATTATGTATTTTAAATTTTTTACCATTAGTTTTTAACAGTTCGATTTTTGGTGTGGATCTCCAACGTTCTTTGCGAAAAGACTTGAACAATAATAACTTCCCGAAAAATCCATGTTGCAGCTGATTTGGCACCCGTCTCACTTCCGGCTTAGTTTTCTTTTCCCCGGACGAACTTATGACGGCATGAGAATTTTTCAGTGGTGGGTGAACGGATGATGAAGACGACATGTCCAAATGCCTAAGGCATGCGACTCATCCTACATTTTTCTCAGATGTCGGAGCAACTACAACAGATTCTGAACATTTCGACTGACGACCTTCCCGATATGTGTCTTTCACAAACACATCTACGCTTTTAATTTGAGAACCCTTCTCGACATTGCTTGGACACGGGAGAGATCGAAACACTTTGAATGTGACTTGCTCATCTTGAACCCGAAACGTCAATCTACCCTCCTGAACATCAATAAGCGTCCTACCAGTGGCCAAAAATGGTCTACCCAGAATAATCGGAATATCATCATCTTCGCCCATATCAAGTACAATAAAATCAGCGGGGAATATGAATTTATCCACTTTGACTAGAACGTCTTCTATTACCCCTCTCGGATACTTGATTGATCTGTCAGCTAGTTGTAACGAGACCGTAGTTGGCTTGGCCTCCCCAATACCCACCTTCTTGAAAATGGAAAGGGGCATAAGATTTATACTAGCACCGAGATCACATAACGCTCTATCAAAAGACAGGTTTCCAATAGTGCATGGTATAGTGAAGCTTCCTCGATCCTTCAATTTAGGCGAGAGCTTTCTCTGCAAGATAGCGCTGCACTCTTCAGTTAGTGCCACCGTTTCATATTCCTCGAGCTTCCTTTTATTAGATAAAATCTCCTTCATAAACTTTGTATAGCTCAGCATTTGCTCCAAAGCGTCGGCAAATGGGATATTAATGTGCAATTTCTTAAAGACATCAAGAAACTTCGAAAACTGCTTGTCTAACTTTTGCTTTTGCAGACGCTGTGGAAACGGGATGGGAGGCTCATAGGCTGTCGGATTGTCTGGAAACAATTTGGAGTTTTTAGGAATTTTTGATTCTCCTAATGCCAAATTTTTCTTCTCCTCATCTTCACCTCTCTTTTTGTTTCTCCCGGGCTGCTCACACACTTCCCTCTCACTTCTCAAGCCAATGGCATTAATACTCTCTTTGGGGTTCGTCTTAGTTGTACTTGGCAAAGTACCCTCAGGTCGGGCTGTTAACAAATTTGCTATTTGACCCAATTGGACTTCCAAATTATGAATAGAGGCGGAATGGTTTTGCAAGGTTGTTTCCATACGGGTCATGAACTGACTCGTATTTGCTGCTAATTTCGCCATTGCCTCCTCTAGAGAGATTTTTGGAGCGGGAGGAGGTTGCTGTTGGGGTTGAGCAAACTGAGGTTGGTTTAAATTTTGTCCATTTTCCCACGAAAAGTTAGGGTGATTTCGCCACCCCGGATTATATGTGTTGGAATACGAATTGTTCTGCCGATTTCCGTTCCCCACAAACTGAGCTTGTTCCATCGGAGATTGCTCGAAAGGATTTCCAACTTGGCATTCCGCACTAGGGTGAGACCTGCTGCACCAATTACATGATTCCGTGGTAACGGTAGAAGGAGCGTGTGATAAAACTTGAAGTTGTTGAGTCAAGGCATCAACTTGGGCCGATAGCGTAGAGATTGTATCGTTGTGAGAAACTCCCATAACTCGCTTTGGGTTCACACGTTCGGAAGGCCACTGATAAGCATTTGCAGCCATCGCTTCCAATAAAGAATGAGCTTCCGCCATCGTCTTGCCCATTAAAGCTCCTCCAGCGGCTGCATCAACAAGAGTGCGTGTAGAAGCACTTAGTCCGTTATAGAATGTCTGAATTTGTAGCCAATCCGGTAGGCCATGGTGTGGGCATCTCCTTAGTAAATCCTTGTATCGCTCCTAAGCTTCATGAAGCTATTCCATCTCAAATTGCCCGAAGGTCGTTATTTCATTCCGAAGTCTCGCTGTCTTTGCCGGCGGAAAGAACTTAGCCAAAAAGGCTTGTGCTAACTCCGCCCAAGTCGTGATAGAGCCCGACGGAAGTGAATTCAACCAAAACTTGGCTTTATTCCTCAAAGAAAATGGGAAAAGCCATAGACGAATGGCGTCATCAGAAACTCCATTATTCTTGAATGTATCGCATATCTCGAGAAAGGATGCAATATGAGCATTAGAGTCGTCATTCGCTAGTCCGCAGAATTGACTTGCTTGTACCATCTGGATTATAGCTGGCTTAATCTCGAAATTGTTTGCTTGGATAGTTGGACGCCGAATCCCCGAAAAATTCGCGTTGATTTGAGGCAATGCATAATCCCGGAGTGCCAATGCCGGTTGAGCTTGCTGAATAGGGTTGTCAACCCCGTGATTTTCTGTGTTGTCGGGTATGGTATCCTTTGTTGATAGCTCACGCATTTCCTTCTTGTTTTTCCGCAAAGTGCGCTCGAGTTCAGTATCCAAAGGTAATAGACCTTCGTCACCGAATTTTCTCATGCACTAAAAGAAACTCCTGAAAGGAAAACAAATAAAAATTTTTTTACACAAAAATAAAATAATGTTCAAATTAAGATTAGAAATACTGAAATTGATATTAGTAAAGTCCCCGGCAACAGCGCCAAAAACTTGCTACGTATTTTAGTGAACGCAAGTGCACGTTGTCGTAAGCAAGTAATAAAGTGATAAGAAAGATATCGTTCCCTCGAGGACTGACGTACTAATTATCAATTTATTTGTATTCTAATTTTATCTGAACGATCGAATTTGGTGGTGCAAGGATTATTAAAGAAAACTAATAAAGTGATAAACTAAAACAACTAATAAAATCGATGGTTCGAATAAAGAAGATCAAATAAGAGAAGAATCTAGGATTGAGAATCCGCCTCGATTTATCCGAATTACTCTTGATTTATATAAATTAAGCAATTTCCCAATTTATTGAAGGCGAAGATTTCTAAGATACTCTAATGTCTCTCCCGAGGTTAGTAGAATGTTCTAAGGTGAATAAATCTCTATTCCTAGGTGAATTAATTCAACAATAGGCAAAAAGTACAAAATCTTCAGACGGGCCACGTAATTCCTATGAGTATATTCCTATCTCACAAGATAAAACATTTCTCACCAATTTTTCCTACTAACTCTCCTCTCCCGATTCGAGTTGCGTAATCAAAACAATTCAATCATAGGCCACATAGTTGAACGCATTAAGAACAATTGAGGAAAACTCAATAGAAAAGGGAAATATATATTAATAATGCAAAATCAAAAGTTAATCCGTCAAAATCTCGGTTTCATCACAATCCTAGAAAAGGGTTCTAGCCCGACATGCTAGAAAATAATACACAAAGAATTAGAGAAAGCATAAGAAAAATCAAACACAGTTTAGGAACTTGAATTGTGCCGTTCTCTCGCTTCTGCTCTCTGCTCCTCGGTATTTTCTCCTTCTGTTTTATGATTATATTTTCTGACCTTCAATGCCTATTTATAATATTTCTTCAGCCTCTAAAACGCGTCCAAAAATTAGGTTAAGACGGCCTCCGAAACAGCTAAAAATCGAGGGCTGCAGTCACAAGTCCCGCGCGGCGTGCCGCGGCCCAGCATTAGTGTGCCGCGGCCCCTGTCTTCATGAGGCCAGGCCTGGGCGCAATTTCTCCATATGGGCCGCGGCTCAGAACGAGTGTGCCGCGGCCCCGGTACAGTTTGTACCGGTTCTAGCTGGGCGCCTCCTGTGCCGCGGCCCAGGCATTGTGTTCCGCGGTCCTTGACCAAAAAATATTGTTTTGGCCTGTTTTTCTTCGTTCAAGCTCCCGGACTCGAATTTCCTTCAAAACATATAAAGACAATGCATTAAAAGCTCATTTACGCAGATTTAAACTAAAAATGGGTATAAAATAATGACAATTAAGCGCATAAAAATACATCTAACAACTTACAAATATGTCATGAACATAAAATTAAAGGTCGAAAAAAATATGAAACACGATTTTGTGGATGAGTTATATTTTTGGATGTATAGGTTAGGATTTCAGTCGCAAAGGATTAAGATTTCGGATTTTGAAAATATTTTGGTAAGTCTTAACATATTTACCAAAAGGTCCAACTTATATCCGTTCTGTAATATTCGAGATTTTTATTTTCTTTTGCCCCAAATTAATTGTCGTTTTGTGCCGAATATTTTTCGTTTGATGATAGTTTGGCATTATTTCACCTTTTGTATTGTATGTTGCGGCCGTCGTTGCGATATTCGCCGACTGCAACTTATCGTCGCATGTGTTTTTGGAATCGCATGTCGTCTTGTCATGTGTTTGTTTTCATAATGGATCGTTGGTATTGTACGTAAGCGTTTCGTCGTGTGTTGCGTAACCGTTGTTTTTGTCGATGAGCTATTTCGTTGCTTCTAGTTTTTGGAGGAGTACAACTGCCTGTGCACGAAACATGGCGCACAATATCGGGTCAGGTAGCACATGCTACACAGGTAGTTAGAGCACGCTAGCCTGATAAATAGCGCATCATAGACTGTGTCGAGGCAGAAGTAGCTGGAATTAGGGCATGCTATAGGGAAGATTAGCGCGCGCTTAGCAGAAACAGTATATATTCGCGGACAACAACATTTTTCTGCGTTTTTCTTCAATTTCTCCCTCTTTAGCAATCAGGGGGATTTCTTGGTTGAGGGTCTGAGTTCTTGAGCGATTTAATTTCACTGTGCTTTGGAGGATCCTTAACAGGTATATAATACTCCTTAGTTTTTCGTCAGGTTGAGGTATTTTTCTTGAAATCTATAGAGTTGACATCTTTTGGGGTTTTCTTCTTGATTCTGATTTTAATCTAATTTTGATGAATCGGTTAGTGTTATCCGATGTTTTTGATCGTGTCCTATGCATTGTAATTTAATATCCTCATTTTCATTTAAATCAAATTATGATTTTGGTGTTCTTAGAATACCCTTGAATCTTTAATGTTTGATTGATCGTTTAAAGGGATTTCTATTCAGATTTTGTGGCATTTTGCATCGTGATTGATTATTTAATTCGTACGGATTGTTGTGTTGTTTTATTTTCATGGTATTCGAAGGTTCCTTGGTTGATCGGTCGAATCGTGTCCTTCGTAGATTTTGCATGTCGGTTATCGAGACAAGTATCTTGCCTATATGTTTTATGTTTTGTTGATTGAAGTCGTGTATAGGGCTAAGATGATTGTTTATTCTCATTTGATTGTGATTTAGGTGAATTATTCAGTAGTGATGTCTTGTTGTGTTGTTGTTTTTGGTCATTTTCATGTCGAGGAATTGTGATATTTGTGATGGTTTGTTAGTACACTTGGATGTGTATTATGTTGTGTTGTTGATTTATAATTGTGTTATGTTGATTGTGTATGGCCTCGAGATGATTGTTATAATGTCGTTGGGATGTATTGCGGATTGTTGAGGCAGTGTGTTCAACCAGGTAGGTTCTGACAGGACTTCTGGGATTTGTACTTGCGAGTATGGATCAGAGTACAATAGTGTTGTGCTAGGTTAAACTAGGTAAGGCTTGACGAGGCATATAGGCTTTACGAGTACGGATCAAAACTCAGTAATGTGTGGTACCAGATAGGGTCCGTCGGAGCCTCAAGAGTTTATTACTTGCGAGTACGAACAGTGTTTAGTGTGGTACCACCTATGGTCCGACGAGGCCTGTGGAGTTCGTTAATTGCGAGTACGAATAGTATTTAGTTATGAGTTATCCAACCAGGTACGATCTGACGGGATCTCCATGGTGCGTACTTGCGAGTGCAGAACCTGGGTATTTATGGGCTTGTGTTGTGATGTAATGATATTGGGTTGTGGACCCCAATCCCCATGTTTGTATTAAGGATATCGGATGTGATACATGTTTAGGGCTGAGACCCTAATAGTTTTGAAATAGTTTTATAAATTGAGAACTTGAGATCCTATAGGCTTTCCATTTTCAGAACCCTCGAGCTTTCTAAAATATTTTTCAAGGTTTTGAATCATTTTCTAAATGTGTATACTTCTCGGTGATTCTTTACAAACAGTTGTTATGTCTGATTCGTGATTGGAGTTGAGTGATGTATTTCATATTAGCTACTAGAATACTTGTATTAGTGATTCACCCCCCAATATGGGGGCGAATGCCTTTTATTTCATATGTTCTTAGTTCGAGGGAGCAGTCACATAATCATCCTGAAGATGACAAGTCGCGAGTTAAAGTTTATTTCATTTATATTATTGAGTTGTAATCCATTTCTGCTGCTATGTGTAGACCCCAGCATGGGTATGTGTTGTAATGTTTTTTTATTAGGCTTTTGTTTATACTGGTTTATCTCTTGGTATCCAGTCTAGTAGACCATTGTAAGGAGGATCTACGACGTATAACATCCCTTATGGTATTTGAGGATGTACATTCATGGTACCAGAACTTAGGTTGCGAAAACCTAAACTGTTGAGTTGAGTCGAGTCATATGTAGATGTAACTTGTGTGGATGAAATGAGTCTCTTTTAATACATAATATATCTATATCTCTCTATATATAGATACTAAAGAAAATAAAAAATATAAATTAAAAAAGTCCGTCGCAGTACAAGTTATCAAATTCATAATCTCTTTTAATATAAATATTAATATAAAAGATAGATAAAAACCAAATCAAATCATACATATCCAGTATATCCCTCTCAGAGCGAGTGCAGGGAGGATAGGATGTCTGTGACCAATGCCCTACTTTTACGGTAGGGAGGGAGAGAATTTGTTTAGTGAAGCCACCAACTTAGTGCAGGGAAAATATTGAGTGATATATACGAGAAGCGTATGGTTGAAAAGGCTCAAATCACACTACGCTTAATCCATATGGGCTTACCTATGAGGAATTTAGCTAATACCGAAGGAGTTACTCAACGCACAACTGATAGATAGATGGATATATATATATATATATATATAAATTGGTAGTTCGGTAGATCCCCACGCCCCCTCTCATCCAACTCGCAACACACAGGAGGTGTGAAAACCCAATTATTTTCCAGTACCCGTGAGAATCAATCTTTACATTCCTCGATCAACTGTAAGTCTTCTCTCTCTTAACTACCTTTAATCTTCTCCCTGTATCTCTGAATTTCTTTTGATCTTACGGTGAATCTTTTTTCGTGAATCAATTTTTATGGTTGAAGTTGTTATAAATTATTGTGGGTTGGCCCAAGATTCTGAAAACATCATGAGAAAATTGGATTTTTGGAGTGGAGATTCTGAAACTCCATGTTAAATTTGATTTACATAATTTATTAGGGGTGTGCGTGCGTGTGTGTGTGTGTGCGTGTGTGTGTGTGTGCGTGCGTGTGTGTGTGTGTTTCTAACTTCTTTGACCACCGCCTTTTTCTTCCCTGAATTTGTTACATATCCGATGGCTTAATTATGAGAGCTCTGCGTAAGGATGTGTTGTGGGTGTAAACCATTCTCGGGTTTTTAGGGTTTGAGATCTGGCGATAATCATCTGAAATGAGGTATATTCTTAATATAATCGAATTTTGTATAGGATATGGGAAATTTGTTTTGCTGCATTCAAGTGGACCAATCCACCGTTGCTATTAAGGAAAGATTTGGGAAATTTGATGAGGTCCTAGAGCCCGGGTGTCACTGTTTGCCTTGGTTCCTCGGCAGCCAGCTGGCAGGCCATCTCACTCTCCGGCTACAGCAATTAGACGTTCGGTGCGAGACCAAGACCAAGGTTTATTTCTTCTATTTTTGCATAGATACTTCATTAATATTCTATTTAAAGTCTCGACTCTTATCAGGATCAATTAAATTGCTGAAAAAGATTTTTTTTTTTGTTTTTGTGACGGATAATTCATGTCGGGATACTAATATTTCCAATTTAAATGTCTTTGGCCATTCAGGACAATGTATTCGTCAATGTTGTTGCATCAATTCAGTACCGTGCCCTCGCCGATAAGGCGAGTGATGCTTTTTACAAACTCAGCAATACAAGAAGTCAGATTCAGGCTTATGTCTTTGATGGTATATTTCTCTTCCTACACTTGAAAAAAATACGGTTTCGCGCCCTGAATTTTTGATTTTATTATGAACAGGCTGAGTTCATTGAGTTTAATGTCGGGTTTTCCGTTATGTACAGTGATAAGGGCCAGCGTCCCGAAGCTGAATCTTGATGATACTTTTGAGCAGAAAAACGACATTGCTAAAGCTGTTGAAGATGAACTTGAAAAGGTAAATCCACTTCTGCAGCGAATCGAATCTAATACTGTAAGTATTTTATGTCGATTTTATTTTTCTCCGGTTGTTTTGCAGGCAATGTCTGCCTACGGGTATGAGATCGTTCAAACTCTAATTGTCGACATAGAGCCAGACGAGCATGTGAAGAGGGCTATGAATGAAATTAATGCTGGTAAGTTTCAGTGTATTCTTTTTAGTTAATTTAACCCATTTCTGATTCTTACTCTTGGAACATCTTATATCCTGTATTAATTGGATGGACTCCGGGGTGTGTTTCTATCACTGGAAAAAAGCGATTCTTGGCTTTTAGAGTATACACTCAAATTTCCTCTAAAAGTTGAGAAATCACTTTTTTCTTAGCGTTTGCATATACTCCCCTAGACAAACTTTATCTGTAAATAACATTTTAATATGATATCTAGTTTGTTCTGGTGCATACGCGTTTATGCGTCGATGATTCGATATAGAAGTCTAACTTCTTCAAAAAAGCCTTGCATCAATATCTTTTGTGTGTGTGTGTGTGTGTGTTTCTTGCTACTTCCAGTTTGTAACTATTTTCAACGTTACAGCTGCTAGGCTTAGGTTGGCCGCCAACGAAAAAGCAGAAGCCGAAAAGATTTTGCAAATCAAGAGAGCCGAAGGTGAAGCAGAAGCTAAATATCTGTCGGGTTTGGGTATAGCCCGCCAGCGTCAGGCGATTGTGGACGGGTTAAGAGACAGTGTGCTGGGGTTTTCTGTGAATGTCCCCGGGACCACTGCAAAGGATGTAATGGATATGGTCCTTGTCACGCAATATTTCGACACCATGAAAGAGATTGGTGCTAGTTCTAAGTCGTCAGCTGTTTTCATTCCACATGGACCCGGTGCTGTTCGTGATGTGGCGAGTCAGATTCGTGACGGGCTTCTTCAGGCTTCACATCATTAGTTTCCTAAGTTAGTCGGAAATAAGTTTTTCATCAAACTTGGCTTGCTTGAAGAAATTGTACATGGGCTATCAGTTGAACAGTAAGATCTTACTTTCTCTTGGTGAAACTGGTTTTGGAATGAAATGAGGTTTGAAGTATTTTATGAGAAATATTGGGAAGATTTACTTGTGTGGATATATATATATGGGGAAATTACAGCCGATCATATGAAAACTAATTACCGTGAAATCTAGAAACTTTTGTAGGTTATTGATATTAGTTATCTAACGGCTGTAGATGAGTAGAATTATATGTATTTATGTATTTTTTTATTGCATTATTTGTTGTATATACTAGCGACCAGCTTGATGCAACAAATAATAACAAATATGCAATGAAATGCAATTGGTTTCTAGATTTTACCATTAAGGGTGTTTCCACCATAGTCAATCCCTATATAGGAAAAATATATATATGTATAGGAAATCGATTAAATGAGAATGTGATTTATTTTAAGAAATAAGAATACATCTCAATCGTTGATTGCATGTGATGGATGGTTATGAATGTTTGGATTGTTTCTTAATTAACTATTGATTTTTCATTTGGTAAACTCATCATTAATATATGGAAAGAATCTTTTCTTCTGCATTTAATCTTGAATCATTAAAACTAATTAAATCAATGATATATTTGATGTATATAATCTAATATTTTAATGCATTGATATTTTGATGCATATATTGCATATTTTAATGCATTGAAATTTTGATGCATGCATAATTAGTACAAAATTCATGCATAAATTAGTACTGTAAAGTACTGCATCTAATATTGGTACTGTATAGAACGCGCCACTATATATATATATATATATTAATATTATGGTGAGAAACCCCTTAGTGTATGGATATAGGAAAAGATATGTTCGTGTAGCATATCTTTCATATGTGTATAGCACAATCAGAATTATTATCCTGCACAGATTATAAATATGTGAGTTTAGCACACATTTCATTATTTCGTAGCACAGATTTTAAACAGGTTAAATCTTAGCATATCTTCTATCACATCGTAGCACAAACAGCACAAACACATAGCACAACCTCACTTAATTTACATATTTCACACGTTGCACAACTGAGTATAAATCTCAACCATTGATCTAACTCAAATTCATTCCTATTTCCTACAAAATTTACATTTTCTACCTGAACCAATCTATACATACACACACATATATATATATATATATATATTGGATTTTAGTTTTGTACTCTTTTGTTCCACTTGAAAGTCACTTTAATGAATGCACAATTTTTTATTCTAATTCATTTTACTAATTGTATAATTCATTCTGAATATATCCTCTCACTTATTTTTGTAATTTTTGGTTCAATAAGCTTATATTCATATTTATATATAAAAACATTAATTCAAGAAATATTATATAAATTTGATTAGATGATACTTCTATATATATATATATATATATATATATATATATATATATATATAGGGGAGGAATATATCAACACATATTAATCCCACACCTTATCTCACACAATCATCCCAACCATTCATTTTAATATTTTTTATCTCTCTTCATTTTTGTATTCACCAACCCGTCCCTTTTTTCATCTCTCCCATATTCCTCTCTCTCTCTCTCTCTCCCTCTCTTCTTTTTTCATTTCACCAACCCGTCCCTTTTTTCATCTCTCCCAGATTCCTCTCTCTCTCTCCCTCTCTCTTCTTTTTTCATTTTTCGATTCCCCTTCATCCGTCCATCCTCCCGTTCCGGTTTCCAGCTCCGATTCCAGATTCCCGTTCATCCTCCAGTTCCAGTTTCTAGCTCTGATTCCAGACGATTGCAGCTTCGAAATCTAATTCGCGGTATGTAACGTTTTTCCATCATTGGCTCGGTGCTTCTAGTAACCTTCACACCGCTATGTAGTGCTTGAATGGCTTCTTCCTCCGAAAAACATCCCCAATAACGTGCGTTATTATAGCCGGCCACTTGAGCTCTACATTCTTCCCATGTCACATAAATGCCAGGACTTCTACCTCTAATAACAACATAACATGGATATTTCCCCATGGCCTCACGCACGACCACCTATAAAGATAAATAAAAATACATCAAGAACCACCTAAACACATCATAAAAATACATGAAGAACCTCCTAAGCACATCATAAAACTACATCAAGAACCACTTGATTTTCACCACATAGATAAAATTTTTAGAAACGTCACGCAAACAGGGCAGTTGAATAACCCCATTGTCTAAAAATACTATCCATTGTCTATTGTCTAAAAACACTATCCATAGGTAAGAACCGTTACAATCTGCAAAAAAAAAATTAGGTTTCGAAGCTGAAATTACTATCCATTGTCTAAAATTAGGTTTCGAAGCTGAAATTACTATCCATAGGTAAGAAACGTTACAAACGCAAACAGGGCAGTTGAAACACTATCCATTGTCTAAAAAAATTACAATCTGCAAAAAAATTACTGTGAATAACCCCACTTGAATCGGAAGGGGGAATCGTGATAATAACTATTCAAGAAACCACATAAACACTACCCATTGTTCAAATCGGAAGGGGGAATCGTGAAAAACGTTACATACCGCGAATTAGGTTTCGAAGCTGCAATCGTCTGGAATCAGAGCTAGAAACTGGAACTGGAGGATGAACGGGAATCTGGAATCGGAGCTGGAAACCGGAACGGGAGGATGGACGGATGAAGGGGAATCGAAAAATGAAAAAAGAAGAGAGAGGGAGAGAGAGAGGAATCTGGGAGAGATGAAAAAAGGGACGGGTTGGTGAAATGAGAAAAGAAGAGAGAGGGAGAGAGAGAGAGAGAGAGGAATCTCGGAGAGATGAAAAAAGGGACGGGTTGGTGAATACAAAAATGAAGAGAGATAAAAAATATTAAAATGAATGGTTGGGATGATTGTGTGAGATAAGGTGTGGGATTAATATGTGTTGATATATCCCTCCCCATATATATATATATATATATATATATATATATATGACGTTTTTAATATTGAACTTTGATCATTTAATCCTTTTGAGATATTATATTAAAGAATATATTTATATCCTTAGATTGATTTTTTAAATTATTTCATAATATTTTTCGAGATAATTTTTTAAAGATGTAAATAAAATGTTATTCATGGTTAAAATTTAGTTCTAAAAAGCGAAAAGGACATATGTTATGAGCTAGAGGGAATGATGTTTTATTTTGCAAATAACTTTCTCAATTGGCATAAAATTATTTCTCAAAATATGATTCTTGAAGTGAGACAAAGTATTATTGTTTGTGGTTTTGGTTTTCAGAATGTACTCTCTCTATTACGTTCAGTTGATTCTATTTCGGGATGTCCACGAAAATCATTCTCTTTTTATTTTTGGATATGGCTCTCCATAAATCTCATGACTTTCTTTCTATTTAGTTTAAAAAAAGCATTCATGACTCATATTTTGAGTCTCGGTCCATTAATGTTATAATGTGGGTTTCCTTCCACACTCGATTTATCCAAGAATCAACATTGTACTAATCCTCTTAACCGGTGAGTTCCAATGATCTTGTAAAGGCTTCTTTGTGATTCTATACGAGAATAAATGATTTCTCGAGCGATGTATTATCAGAAGATGCCCGAGAGCTTAATCTTACAAGTTTGATCTTTCCAATATACGAGAATATGATTTGTTTGTAGGTGGAAATGAAGGACTATCTATCTCTTCTTCGGACAGTCTAGCTCTAGAAAGATGCATTCCACGAATAACAAAGAAATTACAAATCAACGATATATCCGAAAACGGGAAGATGTGAAAAGATAAATTCAATAACACAACATATTGTGTGCTGCCTTACTCCGCTGGAGGTTGTGGGAAAATTGGGCCAGATCAAGTAACTTCACCCAATCTTGCTGATGTGCACACGTACATAATATACCTCACGGACATGTTGAGGAGGTCGTTGATGTGCTCAGTCTGTCCGTTTGGTTGAGAACTTTGATATCGATACCCAACACTTTAAGGAGTTCCCTCCAAAAGTATCCGGTAAATCGTGGGTCTCTATGGCTCACTTTAATGAGGTATACATCTTACTGTAGATATTATGTTTTAATGTCCCATCAATAATTTTGTATATATATATATATATATGTCTAGTTATATAACATCTCTAGTTATATAAATTTATAGTATACCAAACCAATCCAATGACTGATATTAAGAAAAAAAATGGGTTCTCAGCATTATGCAATTACCAAAAAAACATAATACAAACAGAATACACACTACACACAAAAAAAATATTAATTATAATACCAAAAATCAGAATATAAATAGAACACCTCAAACTAAAATGGCTCATGAACCAGTGGCTTTAGCCCACTGGCCACCGGATTTTTTTCTTTGTGAAGACCCGGGTTCGATTCCCTTTGAGGGCGAATTAAGGAGTTATGGAGTTAAGAAGTATAGAAGTCTAGAAGCATGCAATTTCATTATCATGCTTGGTGGTAAGCATGCAATTTCCCATCTTACAGTTTCTTCCATCCAAAATGAAAACTGGAAATTCTTTTTATATTTTCCTCTTTAGCTTTTGTATTTTGTTTCAAGATTTATGCTTTCTGAGGCGGCCGGACATCGATTTTGTTGGATCCTTCTGATTCTTAAGACTAATATAGAGTTTAGATGAAAAATCACTGTTTTTACCAACCAACGAAGTTCGTATATCAACTAGTTAGGCCCTGTTTTGCAGTTCAGTTCAGGTCAGTTCAGTTCAGTTCAGTTCACTTCTTATTCTTCTTCTTATTATTATTAATCTTAATTATTATTATTATTATTATTACTAATAACTAGATGTCCTCCCGTGCGATGCACGGCATAAAATGTTAAATATTTTATTATATTAAAAATATGTAATCGAATTTCAATAATATTATAAAATTATTATAAAATATCCATGAGTCAGTATACACATACATATACTATTATTTGATTTAATTTTATTTATAAACTCTTATCATGTGATGTAAAGGCACATGATAGAAAAACCATAAATTAATTAAGCACCGGCATTTATTTTTCATATAGGAAAATATGAGACTTATATCTAATTTTATAAATAAGAAATTAAATTATTTTTATTATTATCAACTTTTATTATAGCCGATCCTAAAGCATTTTGGAACTAAGGCTCTGATGATGTTGGTGGTGGTGATGTATTATCAACTTTCATTAAAAGTATACAACCGATATTTTTACTAATATAATTTTATATGATTTGACATTAATGTAATATATTTTACTATTTTATAATAAGAACAAAATAATTCTTAAAAATCAAATAATTGTTAAAAAGCTATGAAAATAAACTAAAAATATATCTTTCTTCAATAGTCTTATATTTTTATATTGAAATATTTTAATCATCTAAATATATTATAATCATATTAGTTTATATATACTATATGGATGTCAAATAAAGAGCACTAATTTAATATATTTTTTTCAAAAATAAAATTGATACGTAAAAGTTATAATTGTTTAAACTATTAGGTTAAAAATAAAAGGAATAAAATGAGAGGAAGTTTTTAATTGGTAGATAGTATATAATGGAATAATCATCCAACCCCTCTCAAATTAAACGTCTATTTTTTTTAAGATTTTTAAAAAGAGGATTAACGTGGAGATGACACATGTTTCCTTATATTTTCTTGCGACTCTCTTTTAATATTAGATATAGATGTGTAAAACTTAGGACTGGGACCGGTTCGTTTCTTGGTAAAAATTTAAAGAACCGAAACCGGTTTCTAAATACATAAACCGGTTCGGTTTTTGACCATTTTTTTTCAGGAACCGAATTAGGAACCGAAACCGAAAAAACAGGTTTTTTCTTCAGGAACCGAATCAGAAACTGGAACCAAATTTAATGTGTAAAAATCGAGTTTTTCGGTTCTTTTAGGAACCGAATTGTGCAAAAAAACTGAATTTTGTAAAAAAAAAATGAATTTTGAGTATAAACCGAATTTAATGTGTAATATTTTGAACAAAGTACATTTAATTTGCTTTATTTAATACCTACATTATGTAAAAATTTATATATAATATCATTTTTATTATTATATATAATATATATAGAACCGGTTTCAAACCAGTTTTTTCTAACATCACAAATCAGGAATCGGAACTGAATTATTAAAAAGGAACCGAATTAAGAACCGGAACCGGTTAATAATAAAAAAATCGGAACCGGAACCGAATTTTTCGGTTCGGTTCTTATTAAAATTCGGTTCTTCGTAAAATCCATCCCAAAGAAAAGTTCGATATAAAATATATAAACATGACAGGAATCTATATGATCATTGTATATTTGTAATATTTATATTAATATACTAATATAATTACATACCAGTATACATGTTAAAGAACGTCATATATTTTTGATAAATATTTTGATTAAAGTCACACATTTATACTTAATAATATACCATGAGATCCACAATGATAGTAATTCATTAGGCATAGGGTGATAAAGTATATTATTGTGACGTACTTAAATAAAAATATAATCAGCTTATTATATTTGTTTATATAATTTTTCTTTTCATAAAAAGAAAAATCAATCAAAAAATTATTTTAACGAATAATATATCTTTCTACTCGGATGTAAATCTAACATGTCTCTAATTCTTTTCCCAAATATTTTTAAAATAAAATAACTCGGTAATCTAAAATTGTTATAAGAAGATGGCGAAGTTAAAATATTGATCTTGTAAAAATATAGATTTACTTCAATGAAATTATTTGGAAATTATCTGATTTTTATATTTTATATACAAATAATCTAAAATCAAGATATAATACAATAATTATTCAAAAACAACTTATATTTAAAAAGGAATATTTTAATTATATATATGCCTAATGAATGTTAAATTAAAATATCGTAAAAAGAAGATTAATTTAAAATATTAATAATAAAAAATAGAGTTGGGACGATAAAACTATTAACTTTTAAACATTGAGAGAAAAATAAAAAGAAAAAGAAAATTGATTCCATCAACTCTCATTCAAGTGGTAAGAGTTAGTATATTTAAAAAAATAATTAATTCAAAAAATCTACATAAAGACATGTTTCTTGTACAACATTCTTTTAATAATAAAGTAGATATTACTATTATCGTTGTTGTTGTTGATTACATTTACTATTATTATTTACCATTATTATTAGGCTAAATGCCCAAAACAGGACCTCAACTTTACCAATTTTAGCACTTGAGGACCTAAATTTTTGAAGGTATCAAACTGGGACCTAATCATTGATCCGTTAGACCACGTTAGGACCTCCGTTAATTTTTGGCCGTTAAGTATTAACGGAGTGCTTAGTTGGCAGTTAAATGACACGTGGCAGATGTTTATTGGCTGGTCAATATATGATGTAATAATAAAAAATAAAAAATAATATGAAAGTTTAAAAATAATAAAAATATGAAAAACTTAACAAAAAAAAATCAGAACTTCATTTTTTTATTTAAAAAATCTGGAAAATTAAAAAAATCGTAACTTCAGTTTTTTTTTAAATTCCGGAATATAGTTAATATTAAAAATCAAAATTTTTATTTAAAATTCGGAGATAAAAATTCAAAAATTCTGTAAATTATTTTAATAAAAATAAAAACTAGAATATTATTTTCCAAAAAATAAATAAAAAATCTGAATTATTTTATTTTATTTATAATAAAACTGCTGGTAATTTATTTTTTATTTATTTTTTTACTTTTCATAAAAAAACTGTTTTATATAACTGATCAGGTTTTTTTTACTTTTCATAAAAAAACTGTTTCATAAAAAAACTGTTTTATCACCGGAGAAGATAACTGATCAGGTTTTTTATTTATTTTATGGAAAATAATATTTTAGTTTTTATTTTTATTAAAATAGTTTATAAATAAGATCCAGATTTTTTATATTTTATTTATTTTTAATTATTTTATGTCATTTAGCCTTATTATTATGTTAGGCTAATGTTTATTGGCTGGTCAATATATGATATAAAATAATAATAAAAATAAAAAATATAAAAAAATGGAAAAATTCTGGAAAATAAAAAAATCGGAACTTGAGGTATTTTTTTTTTTTAAATTTTGGAATAAATTACTAGCAGTTTTTTATAAATAAAATAAAATAATTCAGATTTTTTATTTATTTTGTGGAAACTAATATTCTAGTTTTTATTTTTATCAAAACAATTTATAAATAAGAACCAGAATTTTTAAATTTTTTATTTCCGAATTTTAAATAAAAATTTCGATTTTTAATATTAATTGTATTTCAGAATTTAAAAAAACTGAAGTTACAATTTTTGTTTAAATTTTCCAGATTTTTTAAATAAAAAAAATGAACTTCTGATTTTTTTGTTAAGTTTTTCAGATTTTTTATTATTTTTAAACTTTTATATTATTTTTTATTTTTTATTATTACATCATATATTGACCAGCCAATAAACATCTGCCACGTGTCATTTAACTGCCAACTAAGCACTCCGTTAGTACTTAACGGCCAAAAATTAACGGGGGTCCTAACGTGGTCTAACGGATTAAAGATTAGGTCCCAGTTTGATACCTTCGAAAATTTAGGTCCTCAAGTGCTAAAATTGGTAAAGTTGAGGTCCTGTTTTGGTCATTTAGCCTTATTATTATTATTATTATTATTTACCCTTAATATATATTTGATTGATTCGATTCGATTCAGTCAGTCCATTCGATTGATTCGATTGATTCGATTCGATCAGTTTAGTTGATTCGATTCATTCATCCGAAAGAACATAAATTTTAGTATGTTTGGTGCAGTTGGCATGGAATTCTACTAAAGATGATTATGACTCGTAACTTTAGTATTTGAAGTCTCATTATACATATACATCATCATTATGGAAAATAAGTGTTTCTCCTTTAAATCAGTAATACGTCGAAAATAGAGTTTTATAGTCGATATGTAGGTTGTGTTACATTCAGTGAAATATGATTAAACTAATAAATTTTTGATAGCGTCTGTGTCATTTAGGCGGACAACTCTTTGTTTGTCTGCTCCAAATTATTTGGTATATTTGTAACTTAATATAACTTGGCTACTCAAACGGAAACTCACATCTTACAATTGATATATGATATTTTGGATTTTAAACATTTGAATCAGAACATGCTTGTTAATGTGGTGTAACTTGTTCAATGGTCTTTATATGCTAAATGATTTGGAATTTATTTTATACTGTTTTGTTGATCATGAAAATACATTGGCCGTGAAATCCGGTGATAACAAAAAAATAACATCTAAAGTTGGTAGGATAATGGTTAAAATCAAATGTTGCTATTTATTTAACCAAAAATCGATGGTTGAGATTCAAGAGTATATCTATATTTTATGTTAAATAAATATTGTATAAACTAAAACTCGATTGGTATGGTATGCCGTGGTATATTAAAAACTCATACGAACTACCGGTCATATTTTATTGTTGGTACAGTACTACTGTGACATACCAACCATATTTTATTAATGGTATATCAAGTACGGACGGTTGATAAACGTATTGGTTGGAATAGAATTTCGTACCAATTTCAGCCCTACACCTCAACTACACAGAACAATACTCCCACGGTCCCGAACCGGCCGCACTTGCAAAAGCTTTGCTTTCAGGATCGAACATGTAATTTATCACGACAACAAAAAATAAAAATAAAAATAAAAACATACCTGTAACTCCCAGTCTTATGGGCTTAATTTGATGGATGTTCCCTGCTGGTATTTTCGAATAATGAACAATCTCTAAAAAAATAAAATATGTTAATGATTATTTATACTTAACCAAAATACTATAAAAAAAAAAATGGACATCAATAAAACCAGAAAGGTGATGGCCTATTATAGTAGAAACAACGGCAAATCTCCTACTTTTGTGCATTTGTCAAGAAAACCAACTGTTTGGTATTTTTATCCATTGTCTGTTATCCTATTAAATTTTTGGATGGGCTGCCATTTTTCATGCCTAGCCACATATTCAAGTTATCTATTACATTGAAGTGGAAGACAAATGAGCAACAAATTGCCCTACTTCTCCCTTTTTGAATAGCAAACACTATTCTTTTAAAAACACGTCCACATATTTTGGAGTCATAACATTACAATGCATGTTGGACTCTATTAATGAGTTCCACAACATCTGGTGCTAAGAAACCAAAAATGTCAAACGCAAATGTTATAAACACGTGTTGATGATCAATACACGTGTCTTTCTCATGTTTTGCCACTTTGTATCAGGCCGTTTTTATTTAGTGTTGTTGAAAACTGAATATCATAGTGCATTTTTTTTAGTCATTTTTAAACCGCAAAACTCTTTTTTAACCAAGTTAAAAAAAGATAGTACCTTTTTAACCATGTAAGGATAAAAAGATTACAATCTCCCCTAACTTTAAACTAAAAACAAAGCTTAGAATTTCACCTAGCTATATTGGAGCAGAAGATCGTGCCAACTGCCAAGGGTGGTTTCTTGATCTAGAGCCATAATCGAGAAACATCAAAAGTGTGGTGTTCTTGATTTTCGTCTAATAAAAACTAGTGCTTGGTCTGTACGTTGTGTTGGGAAAATGGCTTCAAATATCCCCAACAACCCTCCCAAAGAACAATAATAGAGAAAAATAAATAACACAAGAATATACGTGGAAACTCCAAAACCGGAGAAAAACCACGGGCCTCCAGAGAGAAGAAAATTCACTATGTGAAAAAATTATTACAATCACATAGCTATAATCTCTCAAGTCAACCCCCAATTACACCCACACTCTCCAAAGATTTAACTCACGCATTTGACACTCCAAGACAAGAGAAAGAAAGAAAGAAGAATTAAATACTTAAAGTGTATTTAATTGGTGCATTTTAATCCTTAGCCTTGGACCTCTTTTTATAGGCTTGAAGTCCCTTCCACCTTTCATTGTTTAACCGATGTGGGACAAAAAAAACTTCTCTTTTATTATAGCCAAAATTCCAACAAACTCCACATTGGCTAAATAAAAGAAAACTTCACCGTCTTCACCCACAATCCATTGTCTTCACCGACAATCATGATTCTTAAACCAAAGAATCACCATTCTCAAAACAGAGAATAACCTACTCCACCATATGAGTAGAACACTTAGAACAAACCCGTCTAAGAATTTTAACCACTTAGAATCAACCATTCTAAGAACCCTCGACACATGTCGAAAAACTTGCTGAAATGTTTATGGTACAACTTCCCTGTTGGTCACCCGAAAGTTCATCAGCCATCAACATCAATATTCACCACACATTTTGCATCAATGCCAACTCAATGCCCATGTGTAAATCCGTGAACCCGCTAACAAAAAGACACATCCCTTTCCATGGTAACGGTCATACCATGGGGATGCCAAATTCCCAAAAGAATTCTTCACCGTCAGTGACGACGGAGATATTGTTAGCAGAATTGAAGCATTTTTCCGAGTCCGCTCCACCTGGACAATTACTCTTGACATGTCCAGACTGTCCACACTTCCAGCATATCGGAATCTTTTGTGACTTCTTCTTCTTCTTCTTCCTGTTCCTGCATATCATAATCGTTCCTTCTGACGAAGCATGGCCTCTACTCTCCAGTATTTTCTCCTCGGACAAGAGTTTTCCAGTAACATCTGCATACTTCAGGGTCTGTTTCCCATACATCAGAATGGGCTTCATATGCTCATAGGAAGATGGCAAAGATAATATGAGCCTCAATGCTTTATCCTCATCTTCAACCTTCACTCCGATAGCCTCCAATTCTGATAAGATGTTATTAAGAACACTAAGATGATCTGAAATTTTTGTATCTCCATTCATACGAAGAGTATGAAACTGTTCATTGAGATACAACCGATTTGAAATGTCTTTGCCTTGATACAACTGCTCAAGTTTCTTCCAAAGATCTTTTGCCGTTGATATCCCATGCACATTTGCTAGAACATTTTTTGCTAAAGACAAACGAATCGCACTTGCCGCTCTCAAATCCAAATCTTTCCATTCTTCATCATCGACTTTACTGGTGCTTGATTCCGCGCTAGAAACAGGGGTTGGTTTCCACTGAACGCCTTGTGTAACCCAGACTGAATCAACACATCCTTGACTTGAACTTGCCACAAACCAAAGTTGATTCTTCCATCATATTTCTCTACATCGAACCTCATGGGACTGTACTTCGACATCGTATCCGTACCTCAAACCCAACAGAATCCTTGTTTCTGATATGGAAGATCAGATAGAACTGCAACCACAGAGCATACTCCGAACCTCTGAAATACCGAGACACCCTCCAATACGACCAATAGAAATTTGTTTCTGATGTGGAAGATCAGACAAAGCTGCAACCACAGAGCATACTCGAAACTTCTAAGACCGAGACCTCCCCCGAACTTGGCTCCGATACCACTTGTTAGGAAAATGGCCTCAAAGATCCCCAACAATCCTCCCAAAGAACAATAATAGAGAAAAATAAATAACACAAGAATATACGTAAAAACTCCAAAACCGGAGAAAAAACACGGGCCTCCAGAGAGAAGAAAATCCACTATGTGAAAAATTATTACAATCACACAGCTATAATCTCTCAAGCCAACCCCCAATTACACCCACACTCTCCAAAGATTTAACTTACACCTTTCACACTCCAAGACAAGAGAAAGAAAGAAAGAAGAATTTGTTGAAATAATTTGAAAATAATTACTTGAAAATAACAGAAAACAAATATATATATATATATACATATATATATATATAGTATAAGCCCTGCAGAAAATTGTTAGCAAAACGAAATCCGCCGATCCCGTATGTGAAACGAAAGTTTCGCTGTTGAGTCCAGATAATATGTCTCCTTAAAGCAAATTCGTCCTCACCACGGTGTATGACGTCTGCCTCCCAGGATAAAACAACAACTCGATGTAACGAATCTGTGATCCGCTGCACCCTCAACGAACTAGAACAAAATCTGTCTACTATCACCGAACGCAGAAGAAAGAAAAATGAAAAAAAGTATTTGGCTCTGTAGGCTTTGAAATTCGTCTGCAAAAATAAGTGTAAAATCGAGCCCCCTCAGCCGGGTATTTATAGGTGAAGACTGGAGGAGGTTGTGTGCTGGAGGAACTCTATACCGATCGAAATTGGTATCTGGAGGAACTCTAAACCGATCGAAATTGGTATCAAGGAGGAACTCTAAACTGATCGAAATACTTATCCAGATTCGATTTTATCCGGATCCGAAAAATTCGGAATTTATTAATTGAGGTATTTTTGGTAAAATAAATTTTACCGAATAAAATTGCAGTAAAAAGATAACTTCGAGACGCCGAGACATTTCGCCCTTCGACCGACCGACCGACCGACCCGACCCGACCCGAGCCGGCCGGCCGGCCGGACGGCGGCGCGCGCGTGTGTGTGTGCGCAAGGGGCGCCTAGTCACACATCCACACATGTCTCATTTTGAACATGTCTTTGTCCATATCTCCTTATATACTCACAATTTCTCCCTTCTTTTTCCAATGTGGGATAGCATCCCAAATTCATTTTTAAAGGGTTCACTTTGGAACATTATATCTCATTCATACCTCAATCATCTTGAGTGTTCTTACATGTTTTGGAAACCTCGTACGGAGTACTACGTATTCCAACCAAGTCCCGACTTTAACTCATAGTCGAGCGCACTCAAAATTTCCTCTCAAATGGGCTGCTCAAAATAGCCCATTTCCTCTATTTTATCTTATATTTCCAACAGAATTAAATACATAAAGTGTATTTAATTGGTGCACTTCAATCCTTAGCCTTGGACCTCTTTTTATAGGCTTGAAGTCCCTTCCACATTGGGACAAAAAAACTTCTCCTTTATTATAGCCAAAATTCCAACACGTTGCACGGGTACAATGGAAAATGAAGGGATGGCGAATTACAGCTTTAAAAATTATTACCTCGATCCGGACAAAAAGAGATGGATGGATGGATGATGATTAATCTATATTATAATCTTCCAAAAAAAACATTGGGTGATGTTATCGAGCCTCAAACCATCATCTCTAAGTCACACATCGCCTATCCATCAAAAGAAATGAGAAAGAAGTGACAAAAAGCTCACTGAAAACTGCTACTCTCGAGTATTAATACATGATCGAGTGATGGCCGTAACTCTTCCCAATCACGGCTGTAATCGGGACTTCTTACGGTCGTAACTCGAGAATTCTACGGCCGTAATATATCCTCCGGAATATATTGGTCAGGGAACCACCCTCCTTAGCCGTAACAAATTAATGCTTACGACCGTAACAATCAGGGCCGACCCACATAGTGGGCTAAATGGGCCTCCGCCCAGGGCAACAACAGCCCAAGGGGCATCATCGGCTGCCAACCCACCTAGTAGTAGTAGTATACTTAGTTTTTTTTAAACCCTCCTCTCCAGTCTCTCGCCTCTCTCTCTCTATTTCCCCTCTCTCTATGACTCTCTCTATCACTCGTCTCTCACAAATCAAAATCACCGACTGGCGACTGGCGACTGACCGACACGGCGACACCACACCTGACACCACCACACGGTCCACACCACTTTCGGTTTCTTGTTTCTTCTGCTGAATCCACAGCCCGTGAGCCTGGTGGTCGCTCTGCCTCTCGCCCGTTTCATCCAATCGGCCAGGCCACAATCCCCAACCCCAGGTGTTTTCTTTCTATTTTTTTTTCTTTCAAGTAAATTTTTTATTTTATTTCTTGGTATTATTTGCTAAATTACTTGGTACTATTTTTTTATTTGCTTGGTATTAGTAGGACCGTATTACTTGGTATTATTTGGTATTTTTGCTTAGTTGCTTGGTTATTTGTTGAAAAATGTTTCCTAGATCACAACCATCCGGAGCTCAAAATCGAAAATGAAAGAAAAAACAACAAGAAATTGCTCAATCTTTACATGGATCATTAAATAGATTTTTTGTTAGACAAGAAAAACCCATTGAAAATCCTAATGACAATATGGAAAATCGTGTTGACGAAGAACTTATTGGTGATCCTAATGACAATGTGGAAAATCTTGTTGATGAAGAACTTGTTGGTGATCCCAATTCTAATGATTTTGTGGAAAATCTTGTTGATGAAGAAGTTGTTCGTATTCCTAACTCTAATGACTTTGATGAGCCTCGTGTTGATAAAATAGATTTGAATATTTTTGAGCCGAGTGTTTGGGATGGTATGAGTTCAAATATGAAAGATTTGCTTAAAGAAAAGGGGCCTATTAGAGATCCAAATGTTGTTTTTCCAAAAGATGAACAAAATAGACATTTTTCTTGTACTCATTACATTCGGAAGCTACGAAATGGTGAATCTTATGATCGAAAATGGTTGGTTTATTCCAAAAATTTGGATAAAGTTTTTTGTTTTTGTTGCAAATTGTTCGAAGTTGCTAGATCAAAAAGTCAATTAGCAAGTGAGGGACTTAATGATTGGAAACATCTTAGTTATGCATTATCATTACATGAAAATAGTTCTGAACATTGGATTAACTTGAGAGCATGGTCTGAGTTGAAAATGAGGTTAGACAAGAACCAAACTATTGATAAGGACTTGCAAGAGTTAATCAAGAAAGACACCGTTCATTGGAAACAAGTTCTGAAACGCATAATTGCTGTTGTGAAATGTTTGGCACAATATAATTTGGCTTTTCGTGGAACAAATGAAAAGCTTTATGAAGAGTCAAATAGTAATTTTTTTAGGTGTTCTTCAAATGATTGCTGAGTTTGATCCCGTCATGCAACACCATTTTCATATGATTAAAGAAAAAGAAACTCATCATCATTATCTTAGTCATAAAATTCAAAATGAGTTGATTGAAATGTTGACATCCAATGTAAAATGTGCAATTATTTCAAAATCAAAGAGGCAAAATATTTTTCTGTCATTCTTGATTGTACTCCTGATGCAAGTCATAAAGAACAAATGACTTTGATTGTAAGATGTGTTGATGTCTTGAGTGTTCCTATTAAAGTAGAAGAGTTTTTTTTAGAGTTTTTAGTTGTAGAAGATACATCCGGTAAAGGTCTCTTTGATGTGCTACAAGATGTTTTGAAATCTCTTGATTTGGATATTGATTGCGTACGGGGACAGGGTTATGATAATGGGGCTAATATGAAAGGAAAGCATCAAGGTGTTCAAAGAAGATTACTTGATATAAATCCTAGAGCTTTTTACATGCCATGTGGATGCCACTGTCTTAATTTAGCTTTGTGCGATATGGCAAACTCTTGTCACAAAGCAAAAACTTTTTTTGGTACATGTCAAACGATTTATACTGTATTCTCTAATTATACAAAACGGTAGAGCGTTTTACTTGAAAATATTGATGACTTGACTTTAAAGTCTTTATGTGCTACTCGTTGGGAAAGTCATATTGAGGGTGCGCTTGGTTCAAAGAGGGTAATGGGAATAGCAAAGGTAAAGGGAATACAATGGAATATAAAGGAATGGAATGGAGATTATCATTATCTTTGATAGCGCTTGGTTTAAGAAAAACACATTAACCTCCAAAGTGGTGGTGGTGGTGGCTGCTGGTGGCTGGTGGTGGTGGTGGTGGCGGCTGCGGCTGCTGGTGGTGGTGGCGGTTGCTGCTGGTGGTGGCTGGTGGTGGCTGCTGGTGGTGGTGGCTGGTGGTGGCGGTGGTGGCTGGTGGTGGTGGTGGTAGGTAATCATTACCTTTCCTCCCAATTTACTGAGTAATGTCTCATTACCCACTACTAAGCAATCATTGCATTCCTTGCTCCTAACCAGGCATGTTTATTCATTGCCTTTCCCATTACCTACCTCCTGATACCCCCAACCAAGCACCCCCTGAAAGTGTCAGAGCAATAAAATCTCAACTTGGCCAAATAAAAGATGCCTTAATAAAATTAGCCAACGTATGTGAAGACGGAAAAGTGTGTAGAGATGCTGAATCTTTGATAAATAGTGAACTTTCAAGTTTTGAATTTGTTTTAAGTTTGGTCATTTGGCATGAAATTTTATATCGAATCAACTTGGTTGGCAAAAAATTACAATCAAAAGATATGCTTCTAGATGTTGCGGTAAAAAACTTGGAAGGATTGGTTGTTTATTTTGAAAAATATAGGGACAATGGATTTGACTCAGCTATTATTGAGGCTAAAGAAATTGCAGAAAACATTGGAGTTGAACCCGAATTTCCTCTAAAACGTTATGCTGGTAGAAAAAAAATATTTTGACGAGATCCCAAATAGTGAAAGAGAACAACAATCTGCACAAGAATCATTCAGGACCGATTACTTTCTAGTTTTAGTGGATATGGCACTTTCTCAGTTAAGAAGTAGATTTGAACAGATGAAACATTTTGAGTCTATATTTGGGTTCTTGTTTAATGCGTCACAGTTGGTCAAATTAAAAGATGATGAATTAAAGAAATGTTGTTTGAATCTTGAGGTTGCTTTGACACATGGTGACGATGTTGACATTGATGGGAAGTATCTCTTTACGGAGTTACAAATTTTGCAGGGCATGATACCATCTGAAGCATACGAGGAAGAAAAACCTTGGACGTCTATTCAAGTTATGGAGTTTGTAAGGAAGGTGGATATGTTCCCACATGTGTTGCTTGCCTACAAGATTTTGTTAACCATACCAGTCACGGTAGCATCTGCCGAACGAAGTTTTTCAAAATTAAAGCTATTGAAGTCATATTTGCGGACTACCATGAGTCAAGAAAGGCTTAACGGGTTAGCAATTTTGAGCATCGAAAGTAAGTTTTTAGCGAATGTTGACTATGAGAGATTAGTTGAAGATTTTGCTTCACGAAATGCAAAAAGACATCGTTTTAGGTGATATTATGTTTGTTTTGTTTTTCGGGGTTTTGTTATGCCCCCATTGTAACTTTTCTTTTTAATAATAATCGGCGTGGGGATGAGCCGCCTAGCTTGACTAGGTTCCAAACCCTTCAAAAAATTGTGTTATTAGTTTCTTAAATTAAAAGGCATATTTTTCGCCCTTCGCACAGGGCATTCAAAACTATTGGACCGGCCCTGGTAACAACCACCTGATAACGGTCGTAATCAGCTAGCTTATGGTAGTAAGTTGTTATTGCTCTTAGCAGCAGAACAAATCACCGTACAATAGTTTGGACTGGGTTTAATGACATGGCATATCAGAAACCCGAAAATTAAGACGTCGTGATATTGTTCCAAACACCAACGATAAATCTAACTATAACAAAATGCCATAAATGACGCAATTCCACAATGAAATGGAAAATCAATAAAGCAATATGACGCTCAATAATTATAACGAAATACGAGAGTGTGAAAGATAACTTCGGTGAAATGATAAACGATAATGTCGAGTACAAGCGTGTGGCAAATATCAGAAAATAAATGAAAATAAATGTGCGGATGTTATATTCCCCCTCTAAAATGAAGTTTCGTCCAATAACTTAAGAATTGAATAACTTGGGGTGTGTAGCTTGCATGTTCTCCTGCGCCTCCCAAATCATTTCCTCAACTCTATGTCTCGACCATTGTACCACAACCAAATGGATGGTTTTGTGTTGAAACTATTTTTACTCGATGTTTCAAAATATTCACCGGCCTTTCCGCCGAAAGTGACGTCACTCACCACCTCAATTTAAGCAAAGTCAATAATATGACTCGAGTTTGGAACGTATTTCTCGCGAAACATAAGAAATTTTTTTGTTTCCTTCCGATGCGGGAGTGGTCATATATCAATCTCGTCAACTTCCAATTACCATATTTGAGTGCTAAATACCAAAATTAGTTCTGAGAAATTTAAAGTACTAAATTTTATCCACGTAGATTATAAATATGTAATTGGTTCAATATTTCCATAATTTAAATCTACCTAAATATTCCATCTAATATTGGTGTTTCATTACTTTATTACACCGATTTTCAAACATATTTCGTCTCTTTGTGCTTCAAAAATGTCACTGAGTAGTCTCAAGCAACTGTATTTATACGTAAGAATATACGACCTGTGGTAATGTATCGTATGATGAGTGTAGAAATAAAAGAATACATGAAAGAGAAAGACATATGATAGAATTTTATTAATGCCTGTGACGTTGGTACAAATTTACTAGGCTTAATTGGGCTGTTGCCCAATAATTCATATATATCTGCTGGATTTAGCTTGTTGCCTTGTTGGGCCAACCCAATATATATCGGATTGAGATATCCCACAATCCCTTACATTACCCTGTTCCACCACATTAAATGAATAATATGTGTTCAACATAATATTAAAGTTATGTAGTAGGTGATATTCATCCACTGAGATAAAATAAATTGTGAAATATTAGTATTAAATATGAAATATGGATTCACCTATAATAAGATGAGTTGCCACACGCCACCATAGGCGGATTCACCATGTAAATTGGTGTATGTGTACCATTAAAATTCTGCATCAGTATCAAAATGACGTCGTTTTAGTTAAAACGACGTCGATTAATTGTAACTGAAAAGGTTAACACGCCGTCGTTTTGGTGATGATCTACTAAAAATATAAAAAGTAAACACTGTCGATTTATTTTTTCTGAGATTTAAATTCCAAGTGTTTTAAGTAATTTTTTTTAAGGCTATGGTAATTTTTTCTCAAGTTTCAATTTCCAAAATTTTATTTTGGTTTAAATTTTAGTTTTTTCAAATTACTAGTTCTAGTGGTGCACATCCAATTCTAATTTGGTAAGTTGTAATTTTGTATACTCATTCATTTCGGATTTTAAAACTCTAATTTCAGTTTTATTGTTACTTACAATTTCAGTTTACATATTGAAACATACATTCATACGGGAAACATAACATTTTACTCATTACAACTTGCAAATTGCAATTCCAATGCCAATATTGTGATGTTTACAGTTTTTACGTTATTTGTTTGTTGTTTACATGTTACTTTATTTACATTCGAACTTATGTCGTTAATATTTGCGTATATGATGAAAAAATCCTCGAAATTGCGTTCTAAATTCAAAGCGGACCTCGTAGTTCGTTCTGCACACCAGTAATTTCTAGATCCTGGATCCGCATATGGTTGCCACCCCGTAATACTGTAACACCCCCGTGATCTACAGAGATATTACAGCGCCGTAGATTCTTTTTGAAAGAACCTACCAAACTTAAACCAACATAAAAGACAATGACCACCAATAAAAACGAGGCATTCCCACGCTTAAAACCAACGTCAACTTTCAAGACGACCTACATCACCAAAACATACCAACACATGACCCCGTTGGATCACAAAAACAACGACTCATAACTGATCCAACGCATCAACCATAACCAACATCAACACATTAAACCACAAGTATCCTCAGTCGAGAAGCTAACCGAAGCAGCTCGTTCACGGCCCGGCAACACTCCTGCCCTCATCGACTTCGGACACTACCACAAAAACACATATGACAGTACCCGCGCGAGTACAAAACCAAAACACGACTCTGACCATGCCAAAACAACCACAAACTCACAATAACACGTGATATCAGTGTTGCTCGTCATCCTTGTGCCCTTCCTGCGCCAGCTTCCCACTAAGATATGTACCTGAATACACAACAAGTATATCCACCCCGAAAGGGGTCAGCAAACAGTTGGTGCAAGTACAACGATTTATGAATACATACAACAAATGAATAAATTACCAAATCACTGTGCCATCATGTATTCCGGAATACCATACCAAATCATAATCTCAAAACAATCTCCCGAGCTGTACTGGCCCTGTACCTCTTGCGAGATACACACCCCAGAAAGTCCTCGTCAGGTCCTCCCTGGTTGTACAACCCCATCGAGTGATCCATAGATACTCGCAGTCTAACGGATCCTAGGGGACCCACACTGGTTTTAACCAGGTTCACACACACTCAACCACATGGCACAAACCACATTTTGTGAAATTACCACTTTTTATAAAATCACATTTTTCACATATTCACACGAAGTACATCAAACACAATCAGAGTACTTGCCTCAATTATAATTGTACAGGGAACGGTGAACAAAAGGACATGATGCTCGAACTTTCCTCAACGATTAGGTCCTAGCACAACAAAGCACTATATCAAACACAGTACGACCAAAACGGAAAGGTTTACCCTAAGTTCTACTCTTAGGGACATTTAGTCGGACACTATAGGGTCAGCATGGATCATACATAACTACGGAAGAAACTCGAAACTTAATCCGTAAACTTCAACGAAAAGCAAAGGATTATAATTATGATATCATAATCCAGCACAATCACGGCTAGATTTGGACTTTAGAGCATAAAACCTCATGAAAACCCTAAGGTATGAAGAACTTGGGTTTCGAATGATTTACCTTGATTCGAACGATAAAAGCTTATCTTATTAACATTGCTCCAGGAACTCTAAAACGTTGTTGGGTAGTGTAAACTGGCCAAAACCTGCACTTTCCTATGGCCCGATCGCCCAGCCGCCGGAGGAGGAAAGAAGGAGAGAAATGACATAAACTGAGCTGCACTGTCCTATTTATACTGGACGTGATTAGCGCGCGCTACGGGCAAAGTGTAGCGTGTGCTATCGGGCTATAAGACAATCCACCGCCTTTGAAAGGCGGTGCAGAACTCTCTAGACTGGCCACGCTAGCGTGCGCTACCCGTAAGCTTTAGCGCGCGCTACCTGTTATTTTGTCCAGATTCCAGAACCCTCTGCATGCACGGACCGGCCATAATGGCGTGCGCTACCATGGCCAACTAACGTGCGCTACCAATACATAATTAGTGCGCACTACCAACAAAGTCTAGCGTGCGCTAACTACTATTTTTCAATATCACCACTATGAAGTTGGTCAGAACAAACACATCCTGACAAACACATGACTCGTCCATTACTAACAACTAACATATCAGTTCCAACTCCAATATACACTCAGTTCCAGGCACCAAACAGTATGATATGGAACCTTCCCAAACCAACTCTCAACACAATACGATCATTAATAAAATATATTATTAATAAAGTACGCAGATGTTACACCCTAACCCTCTTAAAATAAGTTTCGTCCTCGAAACTTGAAACAGGAAAGGGGGTCGTCGAAATACACGTCTGCATCACCAATCACATCCATACACAATTTATTCTCAAACCGTAAACATCACACCAATACACAACTATAAAAATATCGATACACAGCATGCCCCCATTGAGCACAACTCATGGGTTAATGACAACAGAGTTATCTTCGACCTCCTATTCCGGGTCCTATTAGAGATCTTCCTCGGGATCTTCTTCGTCTTCTGCGACTTCTTGTCCCACTACCGGAATTGGGTCCGCTGGGAGGATAGCAAGGATCTTCTCAGCGTTAGCCCGTATCATTGTTCTCTCTTGCTGCACCTGATCCTGGAGGGCCTCTCTTGCCTGAGTGTATTGGGACTCCCTCTCTCGAATAGTACGTTGTGCTGCAGCTAACTGAGCTTCTAGCTACGCAGCACGCTCGCATTCTCGGGTAGCTGCTTCCTGCGCAGCCTGACTTACGTCTCGATAAAATTACGCTACAGCCTCTAGATAGTTGATATGCTCTAAGCAACGAGTATGCTTAGTAGGATCCATACTCAAGGTTATTCAACTATTTTCCTTTGATCAACGTCTTGATTCTACTATGGAAATACCTCTCGTGGCTTTTTATACATACCAGATCGATCTTAAGTCGGCATCCCTAGCGGTGCCACAATTGTTTCTAGTAGCCGCTATTATGGCGGCGCCGTCATCCAACATTAATTATCTCCCGCCGCCACAATAATAACAATGATAGGGATGAAAATTTTGATGATAGACTCACGAAGATTCTCTATGAGGATCGAGTTTATCAATGACACGAATACGACCAAAACACTGATCAATCTAACAAAATGCAAACATTAGGTGACACACGTTATCTGCTGCCAACAACGGGCACAAAACTCCATGTCTTACTGCAGTCCAATTCAACACGCAAGAATGTTTACGAAGTGCAATGATCATGAACCACTATGGTTGATAATCCGAATAGTACAACAATCAAAATGCGGGTTTAACACTGAACAAATATATATAATTCTGACAACCTCAAAGATTTGGGAAATTACATTTCAGGACAGATAACTGAACCTTAAGGAAATGAGATGCTCGATAATCACGATGCAAGATCGAGCAACAACAATTGAATCACAAACGATCGGACAATATTGATTGAACAACAATCAACTGGACGATAATAATCGAACAAAAGCTCCAAAGTTCACACCTCAATCCGAGACATCAAATGAACTTGTAAGGATTACAGGACGTTCATTTCGCATAGGACTCACAAGAATTGAACCGAACTTGGGAAAAGTCACAATTGTGGACGAATTTATTTGAAACAGTATCACAACTCGTTCAAACGACAAAAAACGAAGAACATAACAACTTCAGAAGGTACCCTCGAACATAAGCAAGTTAGGGCGGAAAAAGAAGTCAAAATTCGAGTGTCACGATCCACGTAACAAGCAATTTCATAAGGTCGGATGACCAAATCCCTGAGCATCCTGACGCATGCGAAATGACTACTAACATCGCGAGGATTTCTCGATGGTGACGCGATCCCGTTAATAGCACAGGTTGAAATCAAAATAAAGCACAATACAATAGATACGGTTCGCTCGGATAGAATCATGAGTTGCCAAATGAAATATGGCCCAATATTCAACAACAATGGGGCTATATTGCAAAATCTTGGAACCAGCACATGACGGAAACCATAATTGTCGGGAGCATCCACGACTTGGACGTATTAAGAAAGCATCACTTGCTATCATCTGGCGTACGGAATGTCCCTTGGTCACTTGTTTTGCTCACCAAGAATTTACGGACATTTTATCAATGTTAATTGTTCACAATTTCTCAGAATTAAAAGGGTCAGAATTATTGATATGCAATTCATAAGGCACGACCAACAATAATATTTAACATCAATTGATTCATCAGAATCGGGTTGGAAATAAGATCAAGAACAAAATTCACAAAATGTCAACTCAAGGGAAAAATCAAAGAATTGCCTCAATCCGAAAAAGGACATTGGGTTAGAAAATATTATACTCCAAAACACCTTTGAACAAAATCAGCCAAGATCACGAACCATTGTCACCTTTGATTCACATCTTGGTGTCACCCATGGAGAAAAAGAAAAGAGCGGAAATGAGGAATCACAATTGCTGTCCAGTTTATATGCCGAATAGATTAGCGTGCGTTAACTACAAGCGTTAGCGTGCGCTAACGAGACCTCTAGCCTCAGTCCAGTAGCGTCTGGACTACCCCTGAACTACCAGTTAGCGCGCGTTACCCTCTTCATAGCGTGTGCTAACTGATGTACTTTAACGTGCGCTACATAATTACATAACGTGCACTGCTGAATTCTCAGTTGAATGTGGTAGTTTCTGCATCTCGTGTTAGCATGCGCTATCCACAAGGTAGCGTACGTTAACTGCTCCGATTCAGTAATACAGTCATGAACACCTCTCAAACAGCACCAGAACCGAAGGTTACTAATAAGCGGCAGCGTGTAAATTCGAACACCATTGGTTTGTAAGTATACATCGTCATGCAAGGAATCATCGAAAGGCCATTAATACGAACGTTCACACCATCACCTCAAACACAATTCTGAGCACTATTGCCCAGAATCTTCCAGATGTCTGCTTACCCCGCTTGTCGACTCAGTTGCTGAGGAGGCTTCGTAGGGCATTGTCCGACCTTAGCACTCCTCCACCGCAGCATAAATGGTTATCATTTGGATCATTGCTCCCACCATCGCCAACATATCCACTTCCATCAAGATTCGATATGCCCAGACTTGTAATACTCTTCCGTATAGTAACGCCACCGAACACAATCAACATCTCCAAGTACTCAGAGTAGGCAACACTAGAACATCGAATTTTGGGAAGCACGTATACTATATACAAGGGTGAGAATACATACACATACATATTACGCTTAAAATCAACTTTTGGTCTCCTGACCGGAATGGGAATACCATATCCAAAACACAATCTTTTGCAAATAAGGGTGAGTCACGTCTCACCCAGAACTCACGAATACTTTAGAAGAGGAAGTTTTATTTTACATGTCAATTCTGAAATCATTTTTAAATAATGCACAAAACAATTTGTACTTTAAAATTTTCAGAAACGTCTATAATCCGAAATTATTTCAAAAATCTACCTCGGGTTTGGATAAATGAAATTTCTTCCCCTTCTGCTAGTTATTTGATTGAAAAGAAAGATTTTCTACCGAATACATACTCGTTTGATATAGCGATATTAAATCGAAGATTTGTCACCATTTTAAAGGGTTTCAAAAGCCATTATAAATGTTTCACCATAATCTGCAACATCCCCAAAACCACCCTGAATGTTACAGCGTCGTGGGCCCCGCGCCAGAATCCACCAGGCTAAAAACTATTTTCCAAAAACGTTCAAAAATGCCCAAAAGGCCAATGACGGTAATATTCTTCAAATGCTCACAAAGCCATTTATAAGACACCAAATACCATCATAAAAATATCTTCAAAATGTTCAAGGCCAAAATGCCAAAACTCGCTTTAGGGAATCGGTTTTACAAAATAAAACCCATTTTGCAAAATACCAAAATCCATTTCAAGATACTCACGCAACAGATAAAATTGATACTTAAAAATCCCATGGAATGTAGGAATCAATAACATTCTCGATTTTCCAATATATATTATGTAACTATCTCCACTTGGACCATATGGTATACTCATGCACATCCCAACAATCCTAATACCATCAACAAATTCCAGCCCTTCAACCTAGGGCTAATCGAGTTATCACAACACAACCACCCCACAGATAGGAGGGAGCTCACAATCGAAAAACTTACTCTCTCCTTACCTCAGTATGTACTAGTTCCTCAAACATATAAGGGAAGGGAAGCAACAGACACAATTCCAATGGAACACAATTCTCAAGAGGAACTCAAAATCCAAGCCTGTTCAAAACAGACCAAAACAATCTGGGCAGAAGAAATTAGGGTTCAGAGAGACTTACAACACATCTCGCACGAGATGACAGCAACCCTGTGATATCACAAACAAACGACCAACTCAACTTTGACAGACCCAAAACACCAACAACCTAGGTATCCATAAACCTAAGCTCCGATAGCAAATTCTGTAACACCCCGGTGATTTACAAAGATATTACAGCGCCGTAGATTCTTTTTGAGAGAACCTACCAGGCTTAAACCAACATAAAAGGCAATGACCACCAATAAAAACGAGACATTCACACGCTTAAAACCAACATCAACTTTCAAGACGACCTACATCACCAAAACATACCAACACATGACCCCGTTGGATCACAACAAAAACAACGACTCATAACTGATCCAACGCATCAACCATATCCAACATCAACACATTAAACCACAAGTATCCTCAGTCGAAAACCTAACCGAAGCAGCTCTCTTGGTCACCGTGATACCGGCGTTCATGGTCCGGCAACACTCCTGCCCTCATCGACTTCGGATACTACCACAAAAGCACATATGACAGTACCCGCGCGAGTACAAAAACAAAACACGACTCTGACCATGCCAAAACAACCACCAACTCACAATGACACGTGATATCAGTGTTGCTCGTCATCCTTGTGCCCTTCCTGCGCCAGCTTCCCACTAAGATATGTACCTGAATACACAACAAGTATATCCACCCCGAAAGGGGTCAGCAAACAGTTGGTGCAAGTACAACGATTTATGAATACATACAACAAATGAATAAATAACCAAATCACTGTGCCATCATGTATTCCGGAATACCATACCAAATCATAATCTCAAAACAATCTCCCGAGCTGTACTGGCCCTGTACCTCTTGCGAGATACACACCCCAGAAAGTCCTCGTCAGGTCCTCCCTGGTTGTACAACCCCATCGAGTGATCCACAGATACTCGCAGTCTAACGGATCCTAGGGGACCCACACTGGTTTTAACCAGGTTCACACACACTCAACCACATGGCACAAACCACATTTTGTGAAATTACCACTTTTTATAAAATCACATTTTTCACATATTCACACGAAGTACATCAAACACAATCAGAGTACTTGCCTCAATTATAATGGTACAGGGAACGGTGAACAAAAGGACATGCTGCTCGAACTTTCCTCAACGATTAGGTCCTAGCACAACAAAGCACTATATCAAACACAGTACGACCAAAACGGAAAGGTTTACCCTAAGTTCTACTCTTAGGGACATTTAGTCGGACACTATAGGGTCAGCATGGATCATACATAACTACGGAAGAAACTCGAAACTTAATCCGTAAAATTCAACGAAAAGCAAAGGATTATAATTATGATATCATAATCCAGCACAATCACGGCTAGATTTGGACTTTAGAGCATAAAACCTCAAGAAAACCCTAAGGTATGAAGAACTTGGGTTTCGAATGATTTACCTTGATTCGAACGATAAAAGCTGTTAAGATCTTGTTAACTTTGCTCTAGGAACTCTAAACGTTGTTGTGTAGTGAAAACTGGCCAAAACCTGTACTTTCCTACGCCCCGATCGCCCAGCCGCCGGAGGAGGAAAGAAGAAGGAGAGAAATGGCATAAACTGAGCTGTGCTGTCCTATTTATACTGGACGTGATTCGCGCGTTCTACGGGCAAAGTGTAGCGTGCGCTATCGGGCTATAAGATAATCCACTGCCTTTGAAAGGCAGTGCAGAACTCTCTAGAGTGGCCGCGCTAGCGTGCGCTACCTGTTATTTTGTCCAGGTTCCAGAACCCTCTGCATGCACGGACCGGCCATAATGGCATGTGCTACCATGGCCAACTAACGTGCGCTACCAATACATAATTAGCGCGCGCTAGCAACACAGTCTAGCGTGCGCTAACTGCTATTTCTCAATATCACCACCACTATGGAGTTGGTTAGAACGAACAAATCCTGACAAGCACATGACTCGTCCATTACTAACAACCAATATATCAGTTCCAACTCCAATATACACTCATTTTCAGGCACCAAACAGTATGATATGGAACCTTCCCAAACCAACTCTCAACAGAATACGATCATTAATAAAATATATTATTAATAAAGTACGCAGATGTTACAAATACAAACCAATCAAGTTGTAATCATGGATTGTTATCAGAGAAATATTTATAATAGAATGATAAATTGAGATCTAAATGCATGAATGAACACTTTCAAATCCTCCAACGCAATCTTCATTTTTCTAATGCCATGCACGTGTAAACGGCTGTGATTTTAGACCAATCTCGCTCCTAAGTGGGGCTTATAAGATAATCTCAAAGCTGTTGGCGAGGCGACATTGTAAGGTTTTGGGTTATATCATCTCTGTCAATCAATCTGCCTTCATGGGAGAAGACAAATATTAGATAGTATTGTCGTGTGAAACAAAGCAATATATGAGGCAAGAAAAACCAGATTCGAGAGAATATTTTTCAAGATAGATTTTGCTAAGGCTAACGATTCAATTGGTGGGGGCTTCTTGGATTTGATGACGGCCGATTCAACTTTCATCCGAAATGGAGCAAATGGGTCATGGAACGCATTACCCCTCCATCTGTTTCTGTCTTAGTTAATGGGAGTCCACCTAAGGACTTCAGGCTAGAGAGAGGACTAAGGCAAGGGGATCCACTATCTCCCTTCCTTTTCGTCTTAGTAGCCGAAGGCCTTAGCATCCTCATGAGTAAAGCTACGGACACATTTGTTCCGGTCGGAAGCTATTGTTAGTAAAGATGTTTGGTCTCTCATTTACAATCCGCACACAACACCATATTCATGGGGGCACCGCATTTTATGCATTATGGAGGTACTATCAATAATCCATCTAATCCTCAATATTGTTTATGTGGATTCTAAGTATGGTATTTGTATGAAATGCTTCAATTGGTGGGGATTTCCCTTGCTGCTTCAGTCGAGTTCATGTCATCACAATATTTGTAATTTTTTTGTAGTTATTTAAATCAATATATTTTTGACAACAAACGCCATAAAGTGTACCCGTCACCGACACTGTGGAATTTATGACCAAATATGTAAAAGCAGCAGTTGAGAAATTCCGCTATTTTTTTCTCTCTATATAGATGTTTCATCTGGATTGTGAAATGTTACAACTAGGATTGAATAGTTTGAGCTGTCCGAAGATTTCAAAATTAACAGAATTGAACCAAGAATCGGAGATTGTAAGATTTGATCTCCAAAATCGAACCAAAAGTAAAGAATCTCCGTGCCAAACTGTCTCAAAATTTTTGGACGGTTCAGTTTGGAGATTGATTCTAATGGGACAATTTGATTCGAAAGCGATTTGTTTTGGTAGCACCAATCTTTTTCTAAATTGATTTCAATCAATAAAAAACTAAAAATCAAATTTCTTAACCCTAATTCAAAATATAAGATTATCAGAATACAAGTTAGAAATGTAATAATGGACAGATAAAATCCATTGTAATATATAAATGTATTTAAAATATCGTTATTACATTATTCAGATAAAACAATAATCAAATAATCAACAGATATATTTCAGTTCACACAATTTCGATTCAACTTTTGGAACGGTTTGCGGATTTTCAAATAACCATCCGCCCATGAACCCTTCGCACTTTAGGCCGGCTTTTCAAAGCATTGGTAATGATTTTGAAAGTTCAAGTATGTCCAATACCATTTTATTTTTTAAAATATACAAATGCATTACTATATGTTAAATTTTTTCTTTATCGATGTATTATTTTTTTTTTTTGGTAATGGATTATTAATATCCAATACCATTAATATTCTTTATCGATGTATTATGAGAGTATATTGTATGTACTTCATTTGTTCACCATTTTACAGATAGAATAGACGACATATAACTTTAATTAATAATCACTTTAATCATATATTAATGGTATTAAAAAAAATTTCAAAAATGTAAATTGAGAAAGATCAAAGAACATCTTATATGCTAATATATATTGTTGTAGTAGTAGAAAAAATATTATCAAAAATTAGTATATGACCAGGCCGGCCCTCACTTAGTGCAAAGTGGGCTTTTGCCCAGGGCCCCCAAATTTGAGGGGCCCCAAAATAAAAAAATAAATAAAATTATATTAGAAAAAAATATTATCAATTTAATTTAAGAGAAAATTCTACAAAAATCATTATACTTTGCATTTTTTTGGATTAACCACCGGAAGAAATTAATCTATGTTAACAAGTAAAAGTTTGTTTTTATTTTTAAAACAACTCCCCTAACTGGAAATAAGAGATTTTTTGCAGGTTATAAAGCTGATTTGATATTTTTTATTAAAATTATAATTATATGGCATTTTTTTATTAAAAATAATAATTACATGTTACTTTTTTAGTTTCTAGATGAAAACATGATTATTAGAGTTTCAAGCACCCATACCTCTTTTTCGTTTTTTGCCCAGGGCCCCCGAAATGTCAGGGCCGACCCTGTATATGACTATTGTAAAATAGTGAACTGTTGCAGCTAAATGAAATAAATGAAGTATGTCTTTAATAAAAGAAATGAGTATAATATTACAGATAAGAAAAGTCCAGAAATAGTTTTAGGAAAAAGGAAAATAATATACTTTTACTTCCTAGTAAATTATACAAGTATATAAAAATAAGAGTAGAAGTATTTAAATACTTAAAAAAATGAGGTTAGTAGGATAATGTAAGTGGGGATATAGATCTGTATCTACTTAAATATAGAAATATTTTGTTGTCCTAAGTTTAACAATAATTCTTTTGATATACAAATTATCGGTTATAATATTTACTCGAATATATTCGAGTCACTTATTTACATCCGGCAACTATTTTAAGTGAATCAGGTGTAATTAGTTGATTCAAATATGTGATTCGAATTATTTCAGGTGACTCGGATGCAATTAGATGACTCAAATGCATTTTAGGTGACTCGGACATAATTAAGTGATTCGAATAGGTGACTCAAATGTATGTTAGTTGAGTTGAATATGTGACTAGAATGCATGTAATTAGGTGACTGAATATATGACTCAAATCTCGAATATGTGTCTCGAATGTATTTTGTGGTATTCAAATATGTGACTCGATTATTTTACTTGAATAGATGACTCGGATGCTAAAGATCAAATATAATAATTTGATATAAAAAAATTATTGTTAACTTGTACTCTAGTAGTTTGAAAAAAAAATGATATATTAAAATTGATATGCACAAGTTTTCTCATAATGTAAACCGGTCCTACGGAATGCGTGCGCCGAAAGTGTCACTAGCAATCACAGGAATAACTGAAAATGTGCAACGACAATGAAATGCCAAAATACACCTTTATCCGATACCGTTCATGATACATCCTCACGTAGTGTATTTCCTGCCGAATGCACTACACGTGTCGTGTATGGACGGTACAGATCGATACTCCATCTAGTGCATCAATCTGCACCATTCATGCACGTCACGTGTAGTACATCCAACAAGGAATGCACTGCATGGAGACTCAATGAACGGAACACTTTATTCCCGCTTTAAAAATAAAAAATAAAAATGGATATATATCATTATCAACTCACGCTGATCGGCGGATTAGTCCCTTATTTTATAAAATGAGTTGTGTACCTTCTTGTGCAAATTAAATTTGGAAAAAAAATTATATTGTCCTTTTAAATTTAATAGAATTCATTTTTATCTAAAGTTTAACAACTCTTTTGATATCCAAATTATCAGATTTGACCTTTACTCGAAGACATTCGAGTCACTTATTCGATTAACACATTCGAATCACTTACTCGATTAACACCAAATACATTCGAGTCAACGAAATTGCATTCAAGTCACCTATTCGAGTGACTCATATACAATCGAGTCACTTATTCGAGTTACTCGAAACCTATTCGAGTGACTTATATACATTCGAGTCACCTATTCGAGTGACTCGTATGGGTAACTCAAATGTATTTAGGTGACTTGGATGTAATTAAGTAACTCGAATAGGTGACTCAAATACAATTTAAATGACTCGAGTAGGTGATTCGAATATGTTTTATGTTAATCGAGTAGGTGACTCGAAGGTGTTACTCGAATAGGTAACTCGAATGTCTTCAAATAAAAGTCAAAAAACAATTAATATTAAACTTAGAACATAAAAGAATTCTATTATATTCAAAATGTCACAATAAATATTACCACAATAAATTTGCCCACTATCCTTTTATACTTCTAAACAATAGCCAAATTGTGTTCCGATGTAGATTAACTAAAGACGGTAGAGGAATGGGACGTAACCTTTTTGAACGCACATGAGTAATGTGTTACAGATGAGGATAATCTGACTATTTTAAAAAATATTTAAGTATTAATTTCAATTTGGGAAAATACATACCTTACGATCGATATATATAAAGATGTTGGACTGCTCCTCTCATTGTCAATTAATTTTGAGATGGAACTCCAAATTTTAACATGGTATCGGAATAGACTCTCTACACGTGTGAGCCCAACGGCCCACGGTGTTCTAGCTCTGCGTCGCCCGAGTTAAAAGTCCATGCAGTAAATCTTGATTCTTGCTACGCGTGAGGGGGCGTGTTGAAGCATTAATTTCACATTGGGAAAATACAAGTCTTGCAATCAATATAAAGATCATGAACTACTCTTCTCATTGCCAATTAATTTTGAGATGGAACCACATACTTTAACGAAAAATACAGAAAGTTAATCAAACTCATTTAATTTTATTATTGCAGTATAGAGAGATAAGAGGGTTCCGTCCATGGAGCATCCCCACATAATGCATCCCTTGTTAATCCATCGACACGTGACGTGTATGTGGGGTCCATGATCCCACATACACGTCACGTGTCGATGGATTAACAAGGAATGCATTATGTGGGGATGCTCCATGGACGGAACCGAATAAGAGAGAGGGAGAGAGAGTAGAACTAGAGGTGGGCAAAAAAACCGAAACCGAAACTGAAATCGAAAAAAAAAAAAACTGAAACCGAAACCGGTCAAAACCGGTTTTTGACCAAAACTGGTTCGGGTTGTCTCAAAACCGGCGGTTTCTACCCGGTTTTCTATTTTACCGTTAGAAACCGGTCTGGGTCAGTTTTTAGGGGAACCGGTTTCGAAAACCGGGTTGAAAAAAACGGTTTGAAACCGGTTTTTGTAGGTGTCCGTTATCTGTCCATTTTTTTCAAAAATATGACCGTTTTTTGCCTTTTTTTTTTTACCATTTTGCCATCCCTAATCAACTATAAATACCCTATTTGAGTTTTGGTTTAATCACAATACTCAAACACTCTTCAAGTACTAAAAAAATTACAAAATTCTCGTTTCTCTCAATTCAAATGGCAACTCAATCTTCTTCCGCTTCCACAAATGCACCCGAGATTGTTGAAGTTATAGAAACAACCCGAAACCAAAAAATTTGGTGTAATTTCAACCTCGTGAGGTTGTCGGATGGGCAACTTAAGGCTCATTGTAAACATTGCGGTAAGTTTTTGAAACATGAATCCAACACGACGTTGAAGATGCATACCGACAAGTATTGCGAAGGACTCAAATCCGTTCCGGAAGCCGGTCAAGCATCTATGTCACGAGAGGGGGGTCTTTTTGCATACGAGGCGGAGCGGTGCCGACAACAATTTGCAAGCTACGTGATTCAAAAAGGTTTGCCGTTCAACCACTTCGATAACCCTCGATTGGCTAAGGTGATTCAAAATACTTTTCAACCGCGATATAAACAAGTAAGTCGTGCTACTCTTAGACGTGATTGTATTAAATTATGGAAAAAGGTTAAAATAGAACTAGTAAACGGTTTTGCAAAACTTAAGTACAAATGTAAACTTAACAACCGATGTTTGGTCGGCACCTCATGGTTTGCCCGGTTCATACCTTTGTGTTACCGCACATTAGATTGATCCCGATACATGGCTAATGATGAAGCGTACGATTGCTTTTGAAAATTTTGAGTACCCTCACACGGGTCAAAATTTATTTCATATGTTACAAAATGTAATAAATAACTTTAACTTACAAGAAAAAGTTTTTTCGATCTCATTTGATAACACGTCTAATAATACAAACGCGGTAAAAAAATTAATATTAACATATAAACCGCCTTCGAAGGGTATTTTTTATCATAGTCGATGTGTTGCACACATTATAAACTTGGTTGTGCAAGACGGATTAGCGGTACCCGAAATAAGTTTGGTAAAAGACGCTTTTAAAAAAATGTTACAAGATATATTTTGTTCAAGTAAAGCTAGATATAAACAATATATGAAATTGTGTAAGGACACGAATTCTATTTTTTTAACCCCTAATTGGGACGTTCCTACAAGATGGAATTCGACTTATAAAATATTTTGTTGTGGTTTACGCCAATGTGATACTTTAGAACTTTTTCATGATGAACTTGCGAATAGGACGAGTAGGGTTACACCATTTACGTCGGAACAATGGGATATAGTTAGAAAAATAAGCGAATTGCTCAAAGTTTTTAAAAACGCAACAACTTTATTATCGGGTGTTTATTATCCCACCAGTCATTTGGTACTTAATCAAATTTATTTAATGTGTTCAAAATTAAGCGACTACGAATTAAGTGATGATTTATATGAAAAAATGGTTTCGCCCATGAAAGAAAAACTAAGAAAATATTTTAAAGAAATGCCACCAGTAATTACTTGTTCCGCCGCCTTGAACCCATGTATGAATATTAGCGGGGTGGAACTACTTATCAACAAAATCTCTATTGATAGTTGCATAACGAAAACGTTTTCTATTCAAGAGATGCAAAAGTCATTTTTAACGAAAATTTCAAAAATTTATTCGGGGTTTATTTTAAAAAGTATGGTTCAAGAAATGATTCTTTAACTTCGTTTTCATCATCATTTTCTACTTCTACTAGCGCAGATCTCATGCTTAACTTATATAATAGTTTAAGAGAAGAAAACACTAAACGAGCTAGGGGTGAAGGTGACCAATCATCGACTAGCGAATATGGGAGATATATTGGAACCGATTTTTTATCCACTATGGGACCCCATGAATTCGCAAATTTTGATATTTTGGCTTGGTGGAAAGGAAGGAAAACTCAATTTCCCGTTCTAACCGCTATGGCCCGAGATTTACTAACCGTCCAAGCTTCTACGGTAGCTTCGGAATCCGCCTTTTCTCTTAGTGGCAGGATATTATCTATACGAAGAACAAGACTCACACCGGCATCATTGGAGATGTGTATTTGCTTGAAGGATCACTTGGACGCATCCGAGCGTATACAACACACTCAAAGTCTTGAAGGAGAACTAGACATTGAACAAGAAATACACGATATCGAGGTGGAAGAAGGTTTTGCAATCTCACTCTCCGATGAAGAAATTGCTCTCGATGAAGCTTCGCGCGAGGCTAGCTCCGAAGAAGATATCACTCTCGATGAATAAAAGTTTATGTTTTAAATTCTAAATGTTTGAATAAAAGTTGATGTTGTAATGAGTTTATTTAATAAAAGTTTATGTTTTAAATTCTAAATGTTTGAATAAAAGTTGATGTTGTAATGAGTTTATTTAATAAAAGTTTATGTTTTAAATTCTAAATGTTTGAATAAAAGTTGATGTTGTAATGAGTTTATTTAATAAAAGTTTATGTTTTAAATTCTAAATGTTTGAATAAAAGTTGATGTTGTAATGAGTTTATTTAATAAAAGTTCATGTTTTAAATTCTAAATGTTTGAATAAAAGTTGATGTTGTAATGAGTTTATTTAATAAAAGTTCATGTTTTAAATTCTAAATGTTTGAATAAAAGTTGATGTTGTAATGAGTTTATTTAATAAAAGTTTATATTTAATGTATAATGGGTTTATTTAATAAGAATATATTACTTTTTTTATTTTTTATTTTTTATTTTTAAAAAACCGGTTATAACCGGTTTTTCCTACTCGAACCGGTCTCAACCCGACCCAAACCGGTTAGTATAGGGTCGAGTTTTTACAGTCCCCAACCCAACCCGACCCGAACCGATTTGGTCAAAAAACCGGTTCCCAGACTATGACCAAAAACCGGTTCGATTTTAAAACCCGAACCGGTTTGAATAAAAACTTGATTTGTACACCCCTAAGTAAGTAGAACCATGAAAACATATACTTCATCTGTTACTTCATTATTGCAACGTGTTGACTATTACATTATTCACATACTCTCTTTTGACTGTCTTTTTGTGATTTATACATATAAAAAAATATAGTCATGTGAGATCTTGTTAGATTCATCTCAAAATATACTTTCAAAATATCAAATTCTTATAATTTTAAAAATAAAGAATTAAATATATTAAGGATTAAAGTTGTGCATCGACAAATATGAAAATCCAGATATTATAATTATAAAAGAAGTGAAGTAGTATGTATAATGAACAATCAATTGTCTACACTTTTCACGACAAAATTACATTCCATTTCAAATCTCACCTCCATTTTTCTTCCCTATTGTGACCTCAAATATGCCTTTCCCCTTAATTTCGAGTCAATAATTTGGTCAACCAATTCAATTTCCCCAAAAAGTAAAAATAAAAATAAGAAAAGCCACGATATCCCTGGAAAATCCTTCCCCACAAATATAATAATAATCCCCACAATCTCTCAGCTAATCATTTTTTCTTCATTTATTTATTATTTTTCTGCTAAATTAAACTACAGTAACCTATCGGACAGGCCGGGAAGCCTTCTGAAAAAACTCAAGCTAACCGGCGGCATCGGGTCGCGGAACATCGGGTGGCGGAGGAAGTAAAATCCAAGCGCCACGGCCACCATCTTCGCCGGCACGGTATACAATATTATCGTAATCGCAAGACACAACCCTATGAACAATTTCGTCGCCCTCGGGTCCCTCCAGCTAACCAATGCCTGCAGCCTCTCCCCTTGTGTTGCAAAATCACCCAAAACCGTCTGGACCCTTGCCGCCAAAATCCTCAACCTATCGTACCGTTCCCGAATAACTTCCGGCGGTCTCGAACTCGGCAACGTGTCGAATTCCTCATCCAACTCGTCCGGATCAACCGTATCTGCTAGAGAGAGCTTAACATCAACCCCTGCAGGTATTTTCGGCCTGAAACGATAGTACCATACGCCCATCAAGAACACGTACAAAAACCCGGTCGGGACAATCAAATCCGGAAACCAAACGAGAACCAAATATAAAACATGGACTAACACGGTCGTAACCGGATTCCTCCACCACCGAATGTGATGCAACCATTTCGCGAGCCCGACGGCCCAAGCCAAGACGGATACTATCCGGAACCAATTCGCCTTGCTCTTCCTCATGCTCCAATTATGCGAATCCGAATCCAACATATACCTCACGACCTCCGACCCCAACGGCGGCTCGGACCTAGCCAGCCACGCGGCCACTAGTGTCGCAGCCGCACGACGCAGTGCCTCCTGCTGCGCCCACCCAAGCGGGCGGAGATAGTGCGCACGGGGCAGCAACGGCTTTCCATATATGCCACAAGTGTCCGGTAACATGGAAGGGCAGGCGAACCGCACCGCCACCTCGATCTCTCCCATCTTCTTCAACCCGCTTCGGGACAAAACCATCAGCGGATACGAACTTGTGTACACTTTATTAGTCTCCAGGGTCGACACTCGTAATCGGACTTTCCCAATACGAAAGTCGGGCATAGCCTTCCCGTTTTCGACGAGCATACAGTTGTCGAACACGCCTAGTGTCAGAACCGTGCACGGGTCGAAAACCTGCCACACGTACTGCTCGTTCCATATCGGGTCGAGGCTGTCCATGACGGTCCGGGTCCGGACCCATTTGTTCCCGTACTTGGCCACGCAATAAGCATGGGTGGACCCTGCCCATGGGCCCTTGGTTTTCATGGGCAGTAATCCCTTAGCACCGATAATTCCGAGCTCTAAAATCCCAACAGGAGGATTCCATAGCTGTTTGGCCGTGGGTCTGAAATCACTACAAAGATGGGCTGCTTCATCTACAACATGGTACCCTCCTTCCAAGCAAATACTCAAATGGAGCCTCCCGCAGTAGGACCCATTATCGCCGGGGCCACCTTCCAAACTGTACCACTTGGCTGCCACGTGGCGCTCGTCGAGTCGCTGTTCGATTGAGTCTACAGGAACTGAGACGTGCCCGATTACCGCTGGATCTTTTCCGGTGCGATCCTCCAGTAGCACAATTAGTCCGTCCTCGAGCGGCTCACAGGCGACAAAGATCAAGTCCTCTTCCCACCGAAACGCGGAGGTGTGAACCGTGTGATGGCTCATAGACCCTCTCCGTGTCCGGACCGATTGAAACCCGAGTTGACCCTTGACCCGAATATCGGGGGTGGTTAGTGGTGGCAGATTGTGTTTTACGTGGAGATCCTGAGCTTCGATGACGGTGAGTCTGAGGTACCAGAGTTTAGGCGCTTGGTACACTTTTGGGCGCGTGTACGGCACGAATGATTGCGGCGCGTCTGAGCTGGATGATTCGGGGAAAGCGTCGTCGGCCTGCGTGCCGATCCAGACCGAAAGCTGTAAATCGCCGGAAAATCCGTTCTGGCCATTGCCGCCGCCGCCGTGGCCTTCAAGGCGGTACCACCGAGGTGCCAAGGGGTTGTCGGGTGGGTCCCTTACCGGTACGTCGGATAGATCGAAACAGACGCGGCCGAGGAATTTCTCCAATGCTCCGCCGTCCCAAACGGATATTTCCAGAGTGGAGTTTGCTGAGGTTTCTTTATTGTATCCCAGAGCAAATACTTGGTGCCATTCAGTTTCAGGGTTTGTTGATGAATCGCTTCCCGGTGGAATAATCGAGGGCTTCGATTTTGCGAAATGGCCCGAAGTGTGGATTTCAACGTACTGTCCTCCGTTCGGGCCGAACCCGCGGGCTTTAACTATTCTCACGAATAAGTACTGCATCGGCTCGACCAAATCGAACGCCTGGATCCTCTCAGACATGTCTCCGACGAACTTCCCTGCAATAACTTTGGGCGAGTAATCCGCGTTCGGCATCGGCCTTACAACCCTCTCCCTGGCCATCGCGGGGCCATACATACGGTCGCACATCTGCATTCTTCTCATGTCCGGCGAGAACCCAGGCGGCGGAATTTTCTCCGGGGGAGACAAGGTTTCCGGTGGAGGCTCATGAATCCTAACCAGAGGCGGTGAATACCCTCGTCGCTCCTCCATGTTTATGCATGTCGGCAGTGACATTGACGGCCGAGGCCTTTCCATAACCACCAACACCGGCTGCTTCGTGACCTCCTCTGGCGGCTGCGACTGATTTGACGGCGCCTGCTCTTTTGGCGGCGGTTCGTCCTTTAAGATCTCATCGTAGTAATAAATCTTCAAACCCAACTCTCCTGTTACCTTCGACAACACACTCCTGCTCCTCAAGCTGTGATGCACCAAACCCTCTTCCCCTCTTTTTGAAAATTGATGGCCGTGCAATTTCACCTCCCCTAGAAAACTTTCCTTTTTCGCCTCGCTGAACATGTTACCAGTTAAAACCTCAATATTAAGCTCTTTGATATTTTTTGGGTCGGTGACGATGAACTCTAAGGCCTCGTTCCATCTGGGATTCAGATCCTTCACCACGGTGGATGTTTCTCTTTTCTGGCCGTCGAATTCTGCTACAACATATGGGCTAGAGCTGCCCCGGCCGTCTTTGGGACGAAGGTTTCGGGCCTCGATCACTTCGACGATGAGTTTACGGACGGTGGTGGGTTGCGGCTTCGGCTGGTCGGACGAGGTCTTCATGGTCTCATAATGTTGGGTGCTCTTTTTTGTTTTGGCGTGGGATTATTATGAAAGACTGTGGAGGTGCTTTTTCTTTTTGGCCGTATTGCAAATCCTTCTTTGGTATTCTATTATCTTTTTTTAAGTGATTTTGTAGAGAGAGAGAGAGAGAGAGAGAGAGATGTCAGGTGTGATTGGATTCCATTCTCTCTAATGAAGTTTTCTAGGGGTGGGATCCCTGCAGTGCACAGTGTCTTGTCAGACCGCCGTCCGTCGGATGGGGCACACATGTGGCCGTGCGGGTGTGTGTGATCGGAAAGCGAGGGAGTGCGCGCGTAGTCTTTGTGCAGCTGTAGAGATCCCGCCCAGTTTTCTAGCTTTTCATATTTTTTATGCCCCTCTCCAACTTTTTTGTGTTTGTTTCAAGGTCTTGAACTCTTGATAAAACCTCCTTCTACGCTATTCTCTCTGTTAGAGCTAAGCCGCTGGTGATGGATGGCGTTGTGAGGAATTTGGGTGGGTATTTGAAAACTTAGATGCGGTTCATGGGTCCGATAGAAAATGGGGAGCGCTCCCTATGAATAATAATGTGACAGGGGTGTGGAAGAATTTAGTGGCTATGTGCAATAAACTGAAGGTAGACGGGTTGGGGGTGACAAATATGATACGGGGCAAAGTTGGAAATGGACGGGACATTCGGTTTTGGATTGACCCTTGGATATGTCAAGAAGCGCTTAAAAATCGTTTCCCAAATTTATTTGCTCTTGACAAATACAAGTGCTGTAAGGTTGCGGAGAGGGTCTCAAGCATGGGAGAGACTGTCACGGTTTGTTGGAGCTGGAAGAAGGCTCCTGGGTCAGCGGCTGAATTGATAGAGAGGGCTGAGCTGGAAGGGTTGCTGAACGATTGCGCCTTGACGAGTGGCAAAGATAGGTGGGTTTGGAACGATAACAAATGTATAGTGTTTACGGTTGCAGGGGTCAAAAGATGGCTGAAGGAGCCGAGTAGTAACGTGGAGTCTTTTGACTTCAAGTGGTGTAAATGGTTGCCTAGCAAATGTAACATCTTTATGTGGAGAGCGTTTCTAGATCGGCTTCCGACAAAGCTAGCATTGAGGAAGAGAAATGTCCAAGTGGAAGATTCCGTGTGTGTGTTGTGCGGTGATAATGACGAGACAACGGAACATGTGTTTACTGGATGAGGTTTTGCGGCAGGTGTATGGAATGGTATTTCGGTGTGGTGTCGAATGCCGCAAATTTATGCTTTTTCTGTGAAGGACTTGGTTAACATATTCGAACAAAGTGGTTATTCGTTGATAAAGAAGAAGGTAATTCAAGGCGTCATCATCATCACTTCGTGGAGATTGTGGAAAGCAAGAAATGAGAGGATTTTTACGAACAAGGTTTCAAAAGTGGCGGACATTGTTTCAGACGTGAAGGTTTTGGGTTTTCTATGGTATAAGAATAGGGCGAAATGGGGAACGGTGGATTGGGAAAAATGGTGTAATTTTGATATAATGTAATTTGTTCGTTCGTTTTTGGGCTCGTATTCCATCTTGGTATACTAGCCTTTTGGTTGTTTAAATGAAAGTCGATTCTTCAAAAAAAAAAATTGAAAACTTAGATTCCTCTTATGAGGTGAACAAGGCGGGGCGGGGCGGGCGGGCGAGTTTGTCTTTGTGGAAAAAATATTACTTTAAGATCAATAAAAATACACTCTCTCCGTTCCACCCATCTTGAGCATTTGCTTTTCGGCACGAGATTTAAGAAAAGCTGAAAAATAGTGTATAAAGTGATGGTATGAATATATATTATTTAAAGTTATGAGAAATAAATGTGTCTTAAAAAGAAATGACCAAGTATCTTGTGACGGCTCAAAAAGGAATATGAACCAAGATCGGTGTGACGGGGGGAGTATAATTTATAAAATTTTTAATATTTTATTTTATTTTTATAATACATATTAGTTACAAATCTTGTCATTATTATCATAAATATATAAGATATATTAATAAACACATAAAAAAGTATATAATTATACGTAATGTATATGTTAACTATATATTAATTACGAGTCAGTCCGACCCGTGCGATGCACACGGGCTCGTTCTAATTGTTCGTAGCATATGCTTAGCATTAATTTTCGTTATTTTGTTGGTCAATAGGTTCATCAATTGTGATTTTCTTATCACAAATACTCGAAATGATTTTATAAGTCGGATATTGTACATCATTACATTGATCATTTATTCAGTTATCTAAGTAATCATAGCGTAATTTTTGTGATGCACACGTGCTCGATCTAAATGTTCATAGCGTATTGTTCAGCACTAATTTTTGTCGTTTTGAACATGGATATGAAAATTATTGGTGCCTTTACTTCGTCACTTTTAATTGAGGTCGAGTCAAAAACTCAAAATGATATTCAGACCCGTGCGATGGACACGGGTTGTATCTAAGTGTTCATAGCGTAATGTTTGTCACTAATTTTCGTCATATATAACTTGGGCTGACTCAGGACCCGATGCAACTATTTTGTTGAGTTTACAGCTTAGTTCTTCTTGTTATGTTTCTTTATTTTTTTATATATTTCTAGTCTAAGTTTTAGACAATGAGCTTATAGTATAATGGGTTCTATTGGACTCTTGCTTATGTCTTACATTTAACTTTTGTTATTATAATTTATAAATGGGTTCGAGCCCGTTTAGCCCGTGTCCATTTAATCCCTGCCTGTTCGGGGCCGAGCCCGTTTAGACCGTGGCACGTGCTTGCCCGGCCCACCTGTTTTGCCACGTCTATGTGTTGCGTACGTGTTTAAATGACGTATAGCCGTATAAATACACAATATCAAAAAGATTATGTAGCGCTGACGTCACGGTCATAACATTGTGAAACATATAGATGCTAATTTAACATATTCAAACATACACAAAACTACATATCTTTTTTGCACAATAAGTATCCAAGTTAATACTCCGTACTATTTTACCCGTGAAATGTCACTTCAATTCTAAATAAGCAAATGGTGGAATTACTTCATCAAGTAAACACATAGTATAATACTTTTGTCTTTACCATGTAGAAAAGTAAGTTATTTTACTATAACTACCATGATTTTCACAATATGGAGCAATATTTATTATACACTTCTTTATTGATATTTATTTTTATTACGATTGTTATAGGTTAATGATAAAATATTTTTATCGAAAAGTATTATAACTTTCACATCGTGAAAATTTGAATAAACAAAATACCACTCATTATACCAAATATTATCAAATTATGTATCCAAAAAATAAATATCGGATAACAACATTTGATAGTCCAATTATTGCTACCCCAGTCCATAACATTTTCGAATATAACTTGCAAGTCCAAAAAAAATTGCCAGCCAAATATTAATATAGCCATTAAAAATTGAATAATAATATTAATAATAGAACAAATACTATTACCTTTTATGCAACTGTCAATGTTATGTGGTCTTTAAACAGATGCATACTCGTATAATATCTATATTATATTTTTGCCTACACCAAAAAGAGAATCCACAACCTCTTTTTACACGTATTATATTTTTGCCATTCGAAGGAAAATGGCTCTACTCCTCCGCACTGTCGTCTTCTTGCTTTCTTTGCCTGCAAGAAACACATATAGTAATATGTAAGAATTAACCAAAAAATAAAAACTTTTGTATATTTGTATTTTGTTTTCAAATTGATATTTTTAAATTTTTCCACACCTGCAAATTTAACACATCGTTAATTATTGTTAACTAATAAGTGTGGAAACAACCTTTATCGGATTAATCTGCATGTAAACTAACTGATCTTTCATATTTTTGTATTTGGAACTTGAAGTCATTCCCTGCACACATCAACAAAAATAGTAAATCATTATGGAGAGAGTATCTTGCATACCACGTACTATTAATATATGCAAACGATGAAAACTTAAAGAAAAAGAAGGAAGATGATAAAACCTAAAAGCTACGTACGCTTGTCTATATTGAAGCTCCTTTTATATTGACATTCTATTATTTGTTTCTAAGTTGTAACTTATGGAAGCTAAAGAGACGTAACTTTAACTCCGTGATGGTTTGTATTCGCATGAACACTTCATATTCACCGTGATCGTTAATCTCCCTTGCTTTAATACTCTCACCTTGCAATGAATTCCGTGCATTAGGTAGCTTGTACTCTATGCAGTCTTGAAGCCTAAACATTAATAAGAGTACTCAATCTTATATTAGGATAGATATTAAAAAAAAACTAGGCAGAGTGGCTAGCCACCGGGGGGAAGTAATGCCCAAATCCGCCCTGTCATGTTGCGGGTCGCAGATGAGGCGACCCGTGAATGGAGGATCAAGATGGGGGCAATACGGGTCGGGCCAAAATTAACATGCGTAGTTAAAGTTGGCAGGTGGTTAGGGCCAGCAAATTGGTAACGAAAATATTGATGATTATACACGTTATTGTTCTTCTAAATGTCATAGCTGATTCATACAATGATGTTAATCTGCTATTTAAGTATGATAGAGATCAGATTACTCTTGGTACTATCATAAATGATTTGAAAATAAGGAACTGGATTTCAAAAAGAACAAGGGGAACAAATATTTGGGTGAAGTGAACATTGTGAGGGAAAGACTCAAAACTATTTTCAGAAATAAAAACCTTTCCCCAACCAAAATAATCAGAATAACAATTCTAATAAGAAAAAGGGACAAATGTAAGAATAAGTCTAAATTTCGATCTAATAATAGAAAGTGATATAACTGTGATGAATCTGGTAACTACGTTTATTATTATACTAATCTTAAGAAAAACCAACAACGTGATAACGCCAATGTGGTAACCGCCAACGAACATGTCGATTATGTTTTCATGTTAATTGAAATTTGTGAGCATGGTAATAATGTACATTCACTTGCTCTTTGTGAAAATGAATGGTTTGTTAATTCTGCATTCATTTTCCAAATGTCACATGTTAAAAGGCTGTTTTCGAACCATAGAGAAGTAAAACATTGGTCTGTTTCTATGACAAATGAGAAAAAAATGTCAAGTTGCTGGTCTTGGTGATATTACTTTGAAATGTGACACTAGTTATTTATTAACTTTGAAAATATGAGGTATGTGCCTGAGTTATTGTTGGTCACAACATACATATATGACAGCTTCGAGAGGGGGTAAATCAGCTGTATTCTTTTTCGAAGACTTTGCGTAGTAGAAATCTATAATTTGGTTGTTGTAGTTACAACTGGATGTTCTCCTATACAATTGGTGCTTACGGGATTTTACAGAGTAAGTATGATTCGAGTCAACATCCTTTACGTCCACGTGTTCTCCACACAAGAGGAATGTTTGTTAAAATCAAGACGTACCCAACTGTATGATTTTAACTAAACTATTCAAGTTGTATCTTTCACACAGATTGATAAACTTGGCTGTAGCTTGAGCCGTTCATACAGATTTGTTGTAGGCTTCTAGACTTTGACTACTTCTCACACAGATTAAAGCTTCGTTCTCCTGAAGTTTCTTCTTTCAACACAGGTTGGGATAAGCTCGTTTTCTTAGTCCAGATGGGGCTAACTCTCAATATCAAATATGGTAGATCAAGTCTTTGAATAACAGTTGTAGGCTTTTATGTTACTTACTGTAGTGTACTGTTCTATTTTGTTGAGGACTGTTAATCTATTCAGATGATTCTCTCCCGAGATCTTCTTCCACTTTGATGGAATCTCACCACATGCTGGCTGGTTGTAACAGTCCTCTCCTTATCTCCATCCTATTCCTCATGTATAAATACCAAACAATATGTGAGAGGGAAATACATCGAGAGAAAAAGCCTTCTTGAATCTCGAGTGAGATTCGTGTGAAACTGAGTCTTTTTCTTCATCTTAGTAAGTTTGTGGGTAAGATCTGAGGTGAGATTATTAAAACTGGGGTTTGTTTCGTCTATTGAAGGTGCTACGGTGACTTGGGGCCGACTATCGTTGTGTTTTGTGGTTTTCCTTTTGTGGAGACTGTTGTGTCAAGAATTAACACTATCCGACCGGCGATCGCCTCGGAGATCGGGCGACCGAGTCACTGTCGAGCAGCCTAGGCAGAACTGCCGATCAGCAACCAGGCGGCCAAGCCTTGACCCAGCGGACGAGCTAAATCGGCCAACCGAAGGTCCCAGGACAAGTCCCGGTGCCGAGCGATCGACCTCAGATACGATCGTCACTCGGTACTCGGCGACCGACTCCTGGCGACCGTCAAGCGGGCGATCCTCTCCCGGCATCTGCCGACCGACCCTTGGTGACCGACCGAATGCCGACCTCGACAACTGGACGATGGCGACCTCTGATGACCAGCTAGAGGCGACCGCCTCATGTCGATCAGCACCGATGGCCATCCAGTCGGCAAAGGCCGAACCTTAAGACTGGCACCACGTGCAAGGGCCGAGACAAGATCCGCGAATCACGGGTCATTGACCACAGCCTGGCAGAATCTTTCCACCAGCCGACAAGCCGCTGAAAGCTGTCAGTAGGGCCGCATGTGGCAATTGATTCCGCCGAAAGCTGTCAGTAGGGCCGCATGTGACTGACTCCGGACGCGTGCTGACTCCCCATTGGACCGCCCAGCTGGCGCCAGCCTCTTCCTTGGACTTTTGCCCGACAGCCCGGGTGATCGACCCATTATAATATTGGCCGGCGGATGATCGCCCCTTTATTATAATGGCCGGAAGGCGATCGCCCACCAAAGGACAGGACCCGGCTGCCACTATAAATACACGGCTCCCTACACTTGTCCAAGGGACCGGGATTTTGGCACACAAAACACTCTCTGGCATTATCGCGATTTCAGCACACTAGACAGAATCAATACCCAGCACTTGGCTATCTCCAACTCTTGGCAACAGCTATCATTCGGTCTTACTTCTCCCGGCCTCTCTCATCAAGAAGACGATCGGCAGGGACGAAGAACACCGAGCTTCGCTCAAGAGCCGGATTAACAGAGTCTTTTTACACTCATTGTATTTAGATTTCTCTCATTAATACTTGTATCCACGAATATTTGTATTAATAACATCTCGCGAGAGCATTCAAGCCCGGGCCTAACAAACCCGGCAAATCTTGTATTATTTATCTTCTCTCGGAAGTGCTCCCGCAATTGTTGTTTGTTGTCCGTCTTCCAGCAGTATTAATCTTCGGATAAATATTTTGGGCAACAACAATTGGCGCTAGAAGGAGGGCATCTAACCCTCAAATTTTTATACCTACCGTCCCGAAGAACACTCACTGTTCTCGGGGAAGATACTTGAAGTGACACTCACTGCACTTCAAAGAAATCTTTCAGAAATCATGTCTTCCGCCTCCGCGTCGAAGAAAGCCGCTGAACAGCCGGCCAGACCCCCCGTTCCGTCCCAGTCCGAGCCGCAGCCGATGGTGGAAGGCAGCCGCCGCGGCCAGAGACGCTCGATCCCATCCCTGGGCGGCGGCCCGAGCCTCTCGCTCGATCAGCTCCGAACCAAGGAACAGATCTACGAGGTCATGGCCGTCCTACAGGAGCGACGGAATGCTCTCGACGCGCCTCCTGCTATCACCCCCTCGGCCTCCCGCCGGAGGTCCAAGCGGAAGCTCAAGGCGTTACTGGCCGAGCGATCGCCAGGAGGCTCTCGTCCGCAAGAAGAGGCGCTCGACATCCGGGGCACCTTTGTCTTCGATCGCCTGGGCAGTGACCCGACCTAGCGACCGGGGCAGTCCGGCCCCAGCTACGAGACGACGGAGTTTGAGTCCGTCACCAGGAGCTCGGCCTACCCGGCTCCCAGAAGGCAGCCCAGCCGTCTGGCTCCCGCTCCCAAAATTGCCGAGGTTGGCAGCAGCGGAATCCGGAGATCGGTACACGATCGCCTCGGCTCCCGCTCCCAAAGCCGATCAGTAAGCAGCCGAGCCACGGCGATTGCCGCATTGCAACGTCATCTCGACTACGTGAAAGCGCTCCTGCAATCCAGGGCAGGCGCCATGAAGACGATCGCCGGGCCAAGCGAGCCGCTCGCGATCAACATCGAGCTCGCCCCGGTGCAGCACAAGATCGCTCCTCCTCAAACTCCCGTGTACGAGGGGCGATCGGACCCCCAAACACACCTGCACAAGTTCAACATCTACATGACCGGGTGTGGGGCATCTGACGCGACCAGGTGCCGAATGTTCCCTCTGACACTAGACGACCTCGCCCACCGGTGGTACACCTCATTGCCACCTCGGTCCATTGGCTCCTTTAACGAGCTGGCGCACGTATTCACGGAACACTTCGCCACCAGGGTCGTCCGGTCAGAAGGTCGCCTTCGCATGATGCAAATCAAGCAGGGAGAAGAAGAGTCCGACTCGGACTACATCGACCGGGTAGACGTGATCATCCTCAACGGCGAGCCCGTGATGAGACCGCCCTCTACGCGGTCCTAGGAGGTTTTCAGGGCTTCTCGCCTATGTTAAGGCATCTCACGAAGACCCAACCGACGACCTACGCAGCCTTCCGGGCTAGAGCCGCAGATTTCCTGTCCAGGCAAAGGCTTCTTCTTAGCCTAGGAGTAGAGCGATCGGCGCCCGCACGACGACCTCCAGTCTCCCAGCCCGATCGCTACTACCCAGCAGAGCCGGAGGACTCGATCACCGCCTACAGTCCATTTTAAATGAGGGACTAAGGCTCGCGATCGCCTCCGCCGCACATCATAAAGCCATGGTCCTGGCAGTCGATGGAACCGGCTGCTTCGGCCATGCAAGGTCCCTTTCGGCCGAGATCGCCCGCCCTTCGTTTAAATACGAGGCCGGCGTAGTCTAAGGGCTCTCCAACATTAATCAGTGGACCCATGCCACAACCCCCGTCTCAACGTACACCGTCGAGGTTGGCCATCTCCATGGCTGGCCGAGGTGGAAGCAGAGCTAACAAGCCGCGGAGGTGGAGTTGATTCATCCGACGCTGCCCCGCGCAAGGACTCCTCTAGACCGAGACCGCACGCCCTTCGTTTAAATACGAGGCGAGGCGCAGCCTAACAGAGGACCCTCATAATAAAGTGAGTCACGAGGCACTCAATGTCTTCGCGCATGAAGACACGGTCATGGAGTCGGTCCATCGATCTCCGCGACTGTGTACGATTCCTCAAACAAGCGAAACCACCAAGTTTCCGAGGGGGATCGGCCAATGTTGTTTTTTGCAGGTACAAGACCGAAAGATAGCTAGCCAATCAACCATGATAGCCCAAATCCGAATCCTAAGTCAGCCCAGCAAAGATCGCCCGTCCTCATCCATACACGATCGCCAGCAAGAACCACCTCGCCCCATGTCTTCAACATATGAGCAAGCTGGGGGGCAATTGTTGTGTCAAGAATTAACACTCTCCGACCGGCGATCGCCTCGGAGAACGGCGGCAAGTCAGCTGCCCAGGCGGCTGGCGAAGCTGCCGATCGGCAACCAGCGGCCAAGCCTTGACCAATGGACGAGCTAAATCGGCCAACCGAAGGTCCCAGGACAAGTCCCGGTGCCGAGCGATCGACCTCAGATACGATCGTCACTCGGTACTCGGCGACCGACTCCTGGCGACCGTCAAGCGGGCGATCCTCTCCCGGCATCTGCCGACCGACCCTTGGTGACCGACCGAATGCCGACCTCGACAACTGGCCGATGGCGACCTCTGATGACCAGCTAGAGGCGACCGCCTCATGTCGATCAGCACCGATGGCCATCCAGTCGGCAAAGGCCGAACCTTAAGACTGGCACCATGTGCAAGGGCCGAGACAAGATCCGCGAATCACGGGTCATTGACCACAGCCTGGCAGAATCTTTCCACCAGCCGACAAGCCGCCGAAAGCTGTCAGTAGGGCCGCATGTGGCAATTGATTCCGCCGAAAGCTGTCAGTAGGGCCGCATGTGGATCGACTCGGACGCGTCTTGACTCCCCATTGGGCCCAGTGGCGCCAAACCTCTTCCTTGGACTTTTGCCCGACGGCCGGGTGATCGCCCCATTATAATATTGGCCGGACGATCGCCCCTTTATTATAATGGCCGGAAGCGATCGCCCACCAAAGGACGTGACCTTTGCCACTATAAATACACGGCTCCCTACACTTGTCCAAGGGACCGGGATTTTGGCACACAAAACACTCTCTGGCATTATCGCGATTTCAGCACACTAGACAGAATCAATACCCAGCACTTGGCTATCTCCAACTCTTGGCAACAACTATCATTCGGTCTTACTTCTCCCGGCCTCTCTCATCAGGAAGACGATCGGCAGGGACGAAGAACACCGAGCTTCGCTCAAGAGCCGGATTAACAGAGTCTTTTTACACTCATTGTATTTAGATTTCTCTCATTAATACTTGTATCCACGAATATTTGTATTAATAACATCTCGCGAGAGCATTCAAGCCCGGGCCTAACAAACCCGGCAAATCTTGTATTATTTATCTTCTCTCGGAAGTGCTCCCGCAATTGTTGTTTGTTGTCCGTCTTCCAGCAGTATTAATCTTCGGATAAATATTTTGGGCAACAACAGAGACCTAACATCTTTGTCAAATTTTTGTGTTCCGACTTACAAGAGACTTGAGCCTACTTCGTGTCCATTGGTATTCTTACTCGATCTAATTTCTTGGGGTGCACAAGAAGGTGGATTGTGACCTTCGTTCTTATTTCAATTGGTTTCTTGGAGCTACAATGATTTAGTTCCTTCAAATTATTTTGTTAATTATTAGGATAACATCTACTCCCTTAATCCTTTCTTCATAGGTCAAATAACTCTAATAGATATATATATATGTTTAATCCGCTAATTTTGTATGTCTATTTTCTTTTATTTTTTATGACGGGGAACCCGCAACCGCTACTCTTCGAGTGCGCCTTAGATAAACCCTCGGGGTGGACGTAATAGCCTGCAAACTACGCCAACCAGGTAAACCACACTAGGCAAGCCATGTGTGATAGGCTCAACCAAGAAAGTATTGGTAGGAGAAATCGAACTCGTGACCTTTCAGTCCCGCGCTCACCTACTCCACCAACTTGGCTACCCTTGCGGGTATATATGTCTATTTTCTTGGGGCAACGAGATGATACCTAACATTCATACTGCAATACAGTTCTTTTGAATTTTGAGTCATGGGTCGGAATTCTTCTCTTTCTTATTTTAGTTGCATCATTTTGTTCGACTATGTCGGCAATGTGCTTTTTTGAGTAAATGATGCTACTATTTACAAATATATACTAATTTAGGGAATAAATCAGATGTACTTTACTTTAGTGAAATCCACGACTAGGGAATCGAGTACCCGTACTACTCTACCCAATCAGTGTGGACCTCCATTTAACGTACATGGGCATGGGTAAGATATGAATCGGGCCGCCCTAGTGGAGCTCCGTTCGAGAAGTAGCCTATGGCACGGTTAGGGCCGAGAATATGGTTCGGGTCGGAGGACGGGGTTCCTTGTAGCATATACATTGCTCTTTCAACTCAAAAGCAGAGCATTTATTCTTCACAAGACAACTAATGTCTTACTTTTGCATCATATCAAAGTGCTCCTCATCATGTTTTCTTTGCATAGAAATTTGACTAAAACCTGACCCTTCCCTTAAAAACTATAGAGCAAAGATGCTTCCAGAAACATATGATCCTTCTGTCAAAAGTTTCCAGCAAATTTTGTGGAAAAAAAAAAGATAGAAAACAAAAAGTTTCATAAAAGCATCTTTCTTTTTTGATTTTCAGTCATATTGTTCGATTCCATTGTCAAAGCCTTGGAACAAGATTTTTCACGGGCTTTCCAGTTCATTAAACCTTAATTTACATCATGACATATGCTATACTAAGGATTGATTATGTACAAGTTATATTTTGTTTGGAAAATCAGTTTTTTTTTTTTATTATTGATTTTTTGATGGTTAAGAGTTTAATTGGTGTAAAATTAAATGGTCAGAGGTTTAATCTACATTTGAAGTAGATAATCGTATTATATCAAATTTCCCAAATTTGATTTTCGGTGAGAGAGAAATTAATGAGTAAAATTCGCTATTTGAAAAAGCATTTTGATATGAATGTGAATATGAAGAATCACATCTCACATTGAATATGTGGTGAAATTTAAAACACTTAATAAATTGAAGATAGTGAGTGTGCAACATGACAAATACTATGCCGTACTCTTGGAGGTGGCTCGGTTATGACTATTGAAATTAAAAGATAAGTGGTTATAAGACACTAATTGTGTGTTTTAAGTATGCACATATTTACTTCCCTACTTGATAGAGATTAGTACAAACAGGAGCATTCATGAAGCATTTCTACACACAATTATATTCAAGCATATAGCAGAACGTCACGCATACAAAAGTATTTTGCTCATTCCAATTTGCCGGAGCTCTGAATTTTCGGTGTGTTGTTACAGCTTTGGAGACGTTAGTCGTTGTATCTTTGGGACAATAAGTCAGATTCACCTTTTTTTTTGAATGGTGGAAGTGTTTTTTCTGGAATCCGATCCTCGTAAGATAAAAAAGTCTACACACTAATGCTTATTCGTTCTAATATTCTCTTGGCTGATTATTCTCTTCTATATACAACTAATGCTATTAATTAAAACTACAATAATACTCATACATTCATGCTTTTATTAAACTTCTGGTTTAATAATATAAACCATATTGGCTATTGCTGAAGAAAACCTCCAGTGAACCAAAAAAATATTTGGTCTGATACATAGATTTTACATTGAGATTGAGGAAATACCCCCCTTATGCATATAGTTACATGGTAGTATTTATTTTTATCTTTTGAACAATAAATATAAATATATATGTGTGTGTGTGTGTGTGTGCGTGCTGATCACCACTATATAGACTAAGCATCGGACCGGCATATTGCAGAAAGCTGTGATAGCCGATTGGGATTGGACCCGAAACCTGGAGAAAAATATTAAAGCAGGCAGATATATTCAGATTGTTATGCTCTTACAGTTCCTTTGCCAAAGACTTGTAAGCTTTGGGTTGAAATTTGAGTGTCATTGCATTATTTTCATGTAAATTTCTACTAAAAAATACTCCTATTTACAATTGGAATCAAAATAAATGTATACACCATGCGTTTGGTCTCAAGAATCCGTCTATAAGACGTTCTTACGGTAAGACGGTTCTCTAAAAACAAATATTAAAATAAAAAAAAAAAGAACCAAAAAAACCCTAAGAAGATAAAAAGATTTGAAAAAATACCCTCTAAAACAACATCTGAGCCTTCCATAAGCTAAAAAGTACCCTCTAAAACACGAAAAAAAAAATTAAAAAGAATTTTCAAAAGATGTACTTCCAAAAGATTGATCCACAGAAGTATTTCATATCTATATATAACGCAAGAGATCAAAACAAACGGACCTGCTTGCTCGCTATAAGCTACACGAATGCAGATGAGTGAACCTTAGCTACTAACCTTTATCAATTTACAGTTCAACTTTCTCCCTCATTGCTAGAACAGGTGCCTCGCGTTTCATCAATTTGGTGAACTAAATAATAGGACAAAAAAGTATATCACTAGAGTAATTTAGCATATCTTATCGAGGATATATCATTCATGGCAGAATATATTACTTGACAAACCTGTGATGTCTTGAGTTCGAGTTCCTGCCATTCAAGGGCCGAAATGCTTCCTTCGACTATCCCAGTTCCAGCATAAAGCAATGCCCCCACACCCTTTTCACATAAATCAATATATCTCATCATTAAGTCATATGAGATGCATGGTTTTAACTAAGGGTGTAAGGCTCCGTTTGGTATTGCTCAACTTTAAAGATAAGCAGCTTTTTGATGAACTTTTAAATTGGACAGACGTTTGGTAGATGAAAAAAAAACAGTTTTTTTTTTAGAATTTATGGTCACTGCAGCAGATTCTGGAAGTAGGTTGCTTACAGAAGCTGTTGTCATAAAAAACATTGAAAGTTAATATTTTACATCTTAAAAGCACTTTAAAAAATAGTATTTGCAAACACAAATCTGTTTAAATTCACGGCTCATTATTTTCACACTACACCAACAATTTTTTTTAGGTCACAGCAATACCAAACTAGGCCTAAATGATGTGAGCCGGCTCGCGAGCTACTCGAAACTCGGATCGGAAAAACTGGATAAAGATCGACTTTTCTTAGGCTCGTGAGCCAATATCAACCTCAATGATACTTGAATAGTAAGTTCGCGAGCCAACTCGATAGAGCTCGTGCGTCAATTTGTAGATAAAAATATTGATAATTTTAAAGTCATATATGGCATTTATATGTTTCTTTTTTATTTTTGTATTTAAACAGAAAAATCCAAAAAATTAACTAGATTAAAATTATAAATTTATTAGTGACGTTATATTTTTATTATATCAATATTACATATTAAATAACTATTAAATGAATATTCATGACTTTAATGTATATTTTTGAGCTTTTTATTTCTAAGCCGTTGAGACTCGTGACTCGTGAGTCAATCTTGAGTTTGCTAAAACACTACTCGAGCTCAACTTAATTGTATGCGAGTCAATTTTGATCTTGTTGATACTTGACTCGACTTGACTCATTTACACCCTAGTTTTAACTATCAACAAGGGTAGTTTTTTATTTAGCTTATAATGCTATTTGAAGGGTAGTTTTTTCTTCTTCTTCTTCTTCTTTTTGTTTTCCAATAAAAAAGGGGAAACTATAGAAAGTTCGAACGGTGGAGAGCTTATAAAATACTATACATAAGGAGTGGTCAGAAAAAAGAAAGACGTGATTCTCAGCTTCAAGGGTTGAAACTTGAAATTATCCTAGAAGCTGAGAATCGCTTTTCCTTAATATTTGCTTCTATACCTTCCCAACTAATGCCGATCTTATGCCAACGGCAAACTCACTCTCGGCACCACCAAACCACCCAACAGGGCCAGCATACATTCCTCGATCAAACATTTCTGCATAATAATAGCTAATTAATATAATAATTCTATAAAAAAGGTACCCGGTTGTCAGATTATTTAGAGGCACACTATAGTAAACGAACATCAAATGTATACCGAGTATGCTTACCAGTTTCCGATATCAAAACCCGTGCATCTTCTGTAGGTAGCCCACAGACGGCAGGAGTTGGATGAAGAGAAGACAAAATCTTGAACTGAAAAACGGGTAAAATCATAATAAGCCATCAGCACTTGGAAAAGAGAACGAAAGTAATTCGACCAATATATCAAAGATTAAACAACTAGTTATCGAACAAAGGCCATACCTCGTCATCTTCTTTCTGCAATGTGCCCGTCAGCTTAGCATAAAGATGTTGAACACGTGGGAGTTTCCGTAGAGCTTTGCTTGGTTCAACTATTGTTCTGGAACAAACATTCTAAAGTTGCAAAATCGTAAACCAAAATCAATTATGTTAGGGGAGAAAGAGGGAGGGAGAGAGAGGGGGGGAGGGGGGGGGGGAGAGAGAGAGAGAGAGAGAGAGAGAGAGAGAGAGAGAGAGAGAGAGAGAGAGAGAGAGAGAGAGAGAGAGAAAGAGAGAGAGAGGAAATAACAAGGGATATAATGTTTCACTTGCCTCGAATTTTCTTCTTATACTCTCCCTTACTACAGCAAATTCATGGTGGTCTTTAGCACTGCCAATGGATTGAGAAGAAAAAAAGATGATTGTGGTTGAGACTAGAGTTGAAGACGTTCAAAAGATTTAAAAAAAAAATCCGGTCCATTCAAGGCTATAGTGGAGAATAAATAACCTGGAAAGTAAATCATTTCCTATCTGTAAATCAACTGACTCAGTTCCACCTCTAGCTCGTGTGCCAGCCAAAGCCTCACTGGAAATGCTAAGCCGTTCTCGATAGAATAGTCGCTCGGGCTATTCATGAGTTGCATAAGAAAAAGGATATACCATAGCCTTTTTTTTTGTAACATTCCAAGGTTAAGCATTATATATTAAATATGAATAATTACAAAAACCACCCCTGAGATTTGGGGTAATTACAAAGAAATCTAGCGAGCTTTGGAAAAATTATAGAAAAACCACCCATGAGGTTTGATTTCATTGTACATCTGATCTTGCCCGGCGTGACGACTTTGCCAATGTTAATAACAATATTTTACATTTTTACATCCCTCGACTTTTTTACAAAATATTATTTGTAAAATTTGATAACTTAAGGGATATAACTATACAATGTAATACAAAAAGTTGAGGTTATTCGTAATATTTAGAAAAGTGGAAGGATATTATAGTAAAATATTCGACGACACTGGAAATTTCCTTTAGCTCCACCACCCGCAAGTGCAATACATAAGACGGGTATAAACCTCGAAGTGGCTTTTCCAAGTCCATTTTCTCTTTGTAATTAGGCCAAACGTCAAGGGTAGTTATAGTAATTACCACTACTAAAATATTTAAAAGTATAAGAAATTACTTACAGTGTTTCCAATGAATGCAGGGGATTCAGGTGGCTGGAGACAAAACTGGTAGGAATTAACCCCTTCAACCTACAAGGATTAAGCATTGTGTATTATAATTTATCACCTCATACTTCATCATCGTTATGCATATCAGTTTCAATCGTCAAAAAGTAATGCGGAAGAACAAAACAAACCTGCAAGCTCGATAACCACTCTAAAGGGTCGATCTCAACCGTGGTCAGAACTCTGCTGCTACGTGCTAGAACAACCTGTGTTTTCGAAAGCAAATGCAAACATAATCATCAAAAGTTTAGAGAAAAACAAACAAAAGAAAATGGAATTCTTAACCCATCTTGTCATATATACATGATTTCTTAGTTTCTATCATTAACATGCATGTTCTAATTAAGACAGATATAATTGTTAGGGATTGGTATAATAGAAAAAAAAAAAAAAGCGAGGTCTGATTTTGGACCAATTAAAAACGAAGAGGTTTTTGAATAATGGGGTCTGATTGTGCCTTACATTTACAAGTTTTTCTAAAATGTTTGTTGCTTTTGAAGGGAAAAACGTAATACAAACAAAACTTGAGTTTTTTTTTCTAAGAAAAACTATGGGTTTGTGTAAATAGACCAAATTCATGTTTTTTTGGTAATTATTCCTAATTGTTAATTAGGAGTTATGTTCTATGATGTACGTGTTGATTTTACAATATCAATCACGTAGTGTGACATGACTATAGAAATTATCTCGACTCATCACCGTCTCATTATATTTTCCATGTAACTGGAAAAAAACCTATGATGTTGACGGTTTTGGAATTTCATCTCATCTCTCCTTCGTGTGAAGGTTGCAACATGAAGGGCATGGCATCCGACGTAAAACTTTGCCACTTTGTTTTTTTGCATGAATTATGGTGTTGACTAATTGTAGACAATTTATTGGCAGGACAATCTTCATGCCACGGACTCCAACATAGTTGGTATTAAGGTGCAGTCGATGATGATGATGAGTTCCTAATTGTTAATTAGAAGCTAAGAAGGGAAAAAGAAAAGAACCTTAACAAGTGGTGAGTTTTTCCCGCTTATCATGTCCAAAGCTCGCTTGACAGCTGAATCCCATGACGCTTCGTCGGGAACATGAGTCCGATGGAGTACAACAGCATGCCGAGAGCTACCATTTAAATTCTGGACAATGGTCGAAACCTGTAACTAAGACAAATTTAGATTCTCAGCCAAAAAAAAATGCAAAATAAATAGGACAATTTTATAAATTTCATACCTCAGACATTGTAGCCTCAAGTGCAGCAACCGCTTGTTCAAAAGACTGTGATAAGCGATTGTCCCATGCAATAGTTGCAGCTATCATCGAACTTCCTTCAAACTCATCAAACTCGACCTGAAAAATTGTGTCTAGCAAGTATGTCGTTTGTTTCTAAATTGAAGTTTCCAGAACCCTTCCATGTAGAGAGATTGATACCTGAGGGACCATAAAATAAAAGGAACCGAAGCCCTTCCACTCGGGTGCTATATTGGATCTCGGGTCAAAGCGCATTGCACCATAAGCACGGATCAGCGGACACTTTTTGGATAAGAACCTTGTTTAAAAAATAAACGAGCATGATTATTGATACGTAGCATTACAATGTAACAGAAGCAAAACCTTTTTATATCATGGTTATGAATGTTTTGGTGAAATTTATGATGTTCTTTGTTGATTCCTCGGTCGCAGGCTTAATATGTTAATGTTGAGATATAATCGTCATGGTTGAAAATCAATTTCTTCATTTTCGGTCGGGACAGGAAGCTACAAGCTGGCTCCTACAGAGCATAAACTATTGAAATAAAGCACTAAAGTTTTTATCACCTACAACTCTGTATTAGATTAATATGTGTGTGTATCACTGAATCTACTAGATATTCTAGAATAAATGTAGATCATAGTATGAATATTATGTGAAGGAGTGAATAGGTCTTCGAAAACCTAATCGATGCGTCTCACCATGAGACTGATCCCCTAAATCTTCAAAAAAAAAAAAAAAAAAGAATACCAAAAAAATAGAAAACTGCAGAAAAAAAAACTAAAATATCTGAAATAGTAAAAAATGACCACTAAACTGAAAATCAACACAAAAAATGGGAAAAAAATATAAAAAACTAAAAGAAAATAAAAAACGTAAAAAACCTCTAGAAATACTAAAAATCCTAAAAAGAAAACATAAAATAAAAAAGCCTAAGAAAAAGCAAAATAACTAAAAAAAACTGGAAAAAAAAACCTAAAACTGATAACAATAACCGACAAGCCAAAATTTAGAACCTGCCTGACATGTGAGATGAGTTATGGTCATCTGGCCAGGTAGGGATGGCAAATACCCCCATCGAATCGGGTACGTGCCCGCACCGTCCCTGACGGGGATGGGGATCATCCCAAGTCAAGTGGGGATGAGGATAGGCAGGGATGAGTATGGGGACGGTGATATTATTCTTCCCCCCTTAATATCCGCGGGTACCCATAGGCGATCCAGCACCAAATTTCAATCGGTGCCCCGATGAATATAACTGGATAAGGTATTAAGAACGTGCGATTTGTTTTCAATTTTGTAGGATCTACGAATAACTTTTTTTTATATATTGTGTGCACACTTACCTTTTGATGGAATGCCAATCGCTCAAAGAAAAAGGATGCAGACGGCGGAAGGAGACTGCTGCGCCCAGCCCGGCAACACTGACAAGCTTCTGCTGGTGTTCTTGAGAAGAAGGCGAGTGACGTCCATTAATCCCGTTTCCGTTTCCATTGATGTGTTCGATAAGTGGGACATTGTTGGAATCTCGGCCTGAGAAAAAGCAGCGAGGAAGAAGATGGCTGTGGCGCTGTGAACGAAGCCAATCAAGGGCCTCTATCTGCTCCTGGATCGGCACCTTCAAACATAACAAAGTCCTTCATTTTTTTTTTTTTTTCTTTTTCTAACAACAAATCGCTAAAAGGAATTAAATACAATTATTATTAATTAACGGTTGCTAAAATCATAGTAAAAAAAAATCTGAAAAATCCACGTACAAACGGGCGTGAATCGGATGCTTAAGCCGTTTGTACATTTAAAAAATAACCAAATTGTATGTAGATTCAATATACATGGAAAAAAGTTTGAACGCTGTTCGAGAGTAACTTAAAGAGATAAATGAGTCGCGTTCACAAATAAAAATAAGATCTATAAAAAATAAGATTATTTAATTATGATTATCTTAGAGGCATCTCCGCACCAACAACATCAACCGTCTTCGCAACTTTATTCTCCAACTAGGAATTACATTACAACTTACAAGACAACTTATATTTAATATAACCAACTAAAGAAGTTTCAGGAACCAAATCGAAATTGACAAGATAATCACTTTGCTAGGCGCCCCTGAAGTGCAAAATACTATTTCACGAGTATATTGACTCGAAATAATAAATTATAGTTGTAATTGATCTAATATGAAAAGGTTAGTTGTGTAATTTGGATGGGTGGACAAGAACAAAGCTACGTGTACACACATATACTTCATCCATCATTTACGGTGGATCCATTTATTCATTGAGATGTGTGTATATATAAATATGTCGAGTCCTACAATAAATGAATAGATGAACTGTATGTGTGTATAAATATGTGTATACATATGTTTATAAGTAGCATTACACGGTGGACAAACATAAACAGTTGCTCTTCATTGACTTAAGGGTTTCCGTCAAATTCATACATATCAAAGCAATATATATTATTTCCTATATAGGGATTGACTATGGTGAAAACACCCTTAATGGTGAAATCTAGAAATCAATTGTTATTATTTATTGCATCAAGTTGGTCGCTAATATATACAACAAATAATGCAATAAAAAAATATATATACATATAATTCTACTCATATACAGCCGTTAGATCACTAATATCAATGGCCTACAAAAGTTTTTAGATCTTACAAGTAATTAGTTTTCATATAATCTATTTCCTCTATATATATATATCGTCAACTTGTACAAGTTTGACTATTTGTAATTTCTATTAGTGTTTGTTTGAGCAACTTCTACAAGTTGACAATTTGAATTGTCAAATGATTACGTAATACCTAAAACATTAATTAGTTTCCGCCTTCCTTTGAGTTTGTAACTACACATGCAAGTGATGAGTTTATTATCAACTTGTAATAGTTTTTTCTGTTTACATTCGCAAAACTTGAATCTCCTATATTTAGATTTAGATAAATTCCGATATGCTGATAAGTAGAATCCTAGCCATCAATTGAGTTGATGCATTTGACTATTTTCACAAAGTCTAGGTGTTTATCCATTTTTAAGTACACATTCATTTTACATAGTAAATCTTCGATCCAAAATATATCGTTTCGGTAATTTTTTACACAAAAAATTATGAAATTTTTAATTGGAATTACATATGTAGTGTGAAGTGAAATTAATTATACATATATAAACAATTCTTAAACTATGTAAACCAATACACGAACACTCCTTCTAAAATCCCATACCGACGTTAGTTCGATCCTCTATCCAATACTATTTTTGTGTCCCCAAAATAAACTCGTAATTCTAATAATATTCATTATTATACAAATAAAAACTATTATAACATCATGAACCCTAAACCCTAGTTATGGAATAATCAGCTCTAGTCATCAATTATTAACCACAAAACTGAATATATAGATATATAAAATAATAAATAATAACTATAATCTATAACTACATATAAATAAATCCTAATTAATAAATGTAAAATTAAATTAAAATACAAGACATTAAATTTACAGAAAAAAATGAAAAAAAAACTAATATATATATTGATACTTAAGTGAAACCGATTTTTAGAACCAAATTTCAAAGGGCCTCTCTTTTTTTTTTTTTTTTTGTTGTAGCGGGTCGTTTAAATAATTGGAAAGCCATGCACGTGCATAGAACTCCATCTTCGTACTTCCAGCATTATTAAATTATTACATTAGAATATTGACACGTAATCACGTGGCATGCATATCATGCATATACCAAAAAAGAAGAGATAATACAAGTAATTAAGAACAAACACTTACCTCAATCCGAATAATCCCGGAATCGGACGGTGGAGCATCGGACGATTTGAGCTCGTAGATGGCGGAGTTGAGGCGGTCGGCACCCAGTGCAGGCGTCGGTGCTGTGGGAAGTGTCCGAGTCTCGACGGTGCCGATGGATGCCCTTGGATCACCTCCATAGCCGTTGACGTACAACGAAACAATTTTTTGATGTTTCTATCCAAAATGAATAGCATATATGGTCAACACAATATGGACTTTGTATTTATTTATTTATGATGAGGCTATAATAATAATAATAATAATAATAATAATAATAATAATAAGGTCACACTCTTACATGGTTGGAGAAGTGAAACGAGGGTTTTGCAAGTGCACTTGGGGGTGAGGAATAGCCCTTCTTGGACCCAATGTCCTTGAAACTAGCATTGAGATATTGCTTAATAGTAGCCATGTGTGTGTGTGTGTGTTCTTTTCTATTTGGGCTGTAATATTTATTTGGTTATGGGCTATATATAAGCATGAGAACTTCTCTTACATTTATATACACAAATCATGCGTTGAATTAATATTGTATCAATTTTATGTTAATTAATTGAGGTCGACAGCAAACGTTAGACGTATTCTACTCAATTGATTTGAAATTTAAATGTTATTAGTTGTTTTGGTCTAACTTAAGGAATCGTATCCGAATTATTGGATTTATTTCTTTATAATATTTTCATAACGTTAATTTTTTTGATACTTTTTATAATATAATTAGAAGATTATTGGTGATCAAAATTTTATAATATATATTTTTTATTTTTTAACACAAAGGATTTATTTATTTTTCGAGTGAATTTAATTTTAAGACAAGACCTTCTTGGATTAATTAATTTAGGCCTTGTTCTTTTGGACTTATTTTTCGCTTTTGATTCGATTCAATTCGAATCCATTCGATTCGATTCGAGTCCATTCATTCGATTCCTGGCCAGTTCATCTGATTGGGCCTGGGCCGATTCGATCTAATTCTTCTTCTTATTATTATTATTAATAATCTTAATTATTATTATTGTTATTATTACTAATAATATTACTATTATCGTTGTTGTTGATTACTATTATTATTATTATTTACCATTATTATTATTATTTACTCTTAATATATATTTGATTCGATTGATTACTTGATTCGAGTCCATTCGATTCATTTAGTTCGATTAGTTCAATTGATTCAATCAGTTTAGTTCGATTCAATTGATTGATTCGATTCAATCTGGTCACTAATCTGGATTGATTTATTCAGTCTTAGATGTGCAGATATCCTGGTATAATATCGCCACATTCAGAGGTACGAGGACTTGGTCAAGTGTACTTCTATATACTTTTGAAAATGAACAAAAAAATATATTTTTTAATTAAAATGAATTACTTGTAAAATCTTCCATATAGTTTTAATAATAGAAGCAAACAAAGTACTGCATCATGTGGACGAATTTATATATTGTCAAGTCATCTATTATATACTAATACAAAGTTCAAATATGGTATGTTATACCCGAAATTAATTTGCATTATTAGATTTTAGAAATTTAAATTATAAAAACTAATATAAGTATGATTAAAACTAGTGTCTGAACCCGTACGGTACATGGAGTGGTATGTTGAATGCGTTTTTTAAAATAAGCAAAGCTAAACACAAAAGAAATCATCAAAACATAACATTTAAGGGTGCGTGAATTAAAAAAAATCATCCATACTGTCCCAGTAGGGATGGCCTAATAGTAGAGTGGTGTTGCTCGAGAGCCAACGGTTATGGGTTCAACCCCTCAGCAACACTACTAGGTCGGATATGTAAGTGAATACGTTCATTTTTGTTTTCAAAATATTTGTAATAATTTTTCATGATATTTACATCTCTTCGAAAGTCCCCTTGGAAAGGTGACTAAGACAATAGCAAGGTCTTGGAGGTCCCTCCCGTCGAATTCATCCCAGATGGACAGTTACTCACAACTCACATTACAAAATCCACATTTGACGATAGAAATAACATGAATCATAACTAAACGTAACTAATGCCTTGATTGATATTTCCGAAGAAAAATGACGATGAAGAAGGTTTGTAACTCAAATACTTCATGATTCCCTCGACCCCAATTTATAACAACTCTCCATAAACAGCAACACAATTCAATAAAATGAAAATTACCCTAAATCAACACCCCGTCGACACATTCTATCAAATAGTATGAAGGTGCAAACCTCACAAAATCTCAACTAACCAACTCATTACTCGGTTGATACATGAATCCCACTAACAAAATCACGAGGAACATGAAGGAATATAATCCAATATCATTAACTTGCATTTACACTAATCATCAACTCGAATTAAAACGATAATTTCAACCTAAACCCCGCAAAACATAAAAAACTAGGATTCTACGATAAATTACCTTAATCTAATTGAAGAAAACGAATCATTTGATTTTAGTATCACATACTAATCACCCAAACGTGGTTATATGAATCATCTAGACCGAGAGCTCGTACCTTCGCTCAAATTCACCTAAAAATCGAAAGGAAGAGGATGAAAGATGAAAATAACGCAAAAAAAACTATTGTCTCGTGTTTAAATACCGGGACACGCTACACCCGTAACTCATTGTTGCATCCGTAACTTGGGCTCAATACAGCCATAACTCGGCCTTTGTAATCTCAAGGTTTAGAACACTTCCACTTATGGCCGTATAAAACAAGGCTTACGATCAGGGGCGGAGGGAGGGGGGTGGCGGGTAGGGGTTGTGCCCCCCCTCCCAAAAAAAAATTCTATTAATATTTTTTTTATTATTGTATTTTTGTTATTTAAAAAATATTGGCCCCAAAGTAAGAAAAGTAGTCAGTCAAACTCTATAAACGAATGTATTTTTCTGAGTTCTATAGTATGGTTTTACGTATTAATATGAATTCGTTTATTTAAGGTGATTTTTGTCGTTAATAACTCATCTAAACAAAATTAATGTCATTGTATCGAAAAAAAATTAATTTCGCCCCCCGTACCAAGAAATTATGGCTCCGCCACTGCTTACGATCGTAACATGCTCCTTTCTTATTGGTGTAACTCTTACAGGTTACGACAGTAAGATGTTTCGATCAAAAAAAAGATCAATCTACAAGGGCAAAATAGATCGGATGGCATCTACACCCCAATTCCATAACTAACAACAAAGTGCTTACACAAATATGCAAAAAGTGACTCAAAGCGCTATCTGTTTTGACCATTTTTATTAGTGTTTTTATTATATTTTAGTCGAGTTATGTCGTGTTTTTTAAACTTTTGCCTCATTTATTAGGATTTTTCACCATCTCCATATTTTGGATGATTTTTGTGACTTTTGGAAATTTTCTCATATTTTTATGTATTTTTATAGGTAGAAATCGAAGGAAGCCAAAATGGACTGACAGAGTACCTGAGCACCATTGACCGATGGACGAGTCCCGACGATCTTAAGGCATATTGACTTTTTATTGTCAACAATTTTCAAGTTTGATCATGAATTAATCTCAAACTATAATAGTAAAATATGCAACAAATTTTTTATTGTGAAGTCTCATAATATAATTTCATTAAATATTTTACCATTAATTTATAGTTTGAGATTAATTCGTATTCAGACTTGAAAATTATTGATCGTAAAAAGTCAATATGCCTCAAGATCGTCGGGACGGAGGGAGTAATATATCATTCACTTGCCACTTTTATAATATAAAAAAAGATAAATCTTGTTTTGTTTTTAGGTTTGTTGCTGTCACATAAAATATTTGGTTGAATGCTTCCAAGTCCAACTCTACCGCTTCGAATTCTGAAAACCAATACAAATCAAACTTAAGACTATTTTTTTTAATACTATATAAAGGTTGGACACTTTAAAATTCAATAATTATATTGTGAATATTCACCAACGGTAATTCCAAATACTAAATCAAAAACCCGCAAGAGTAATTAAATTGACGGAGTAAGTGGGTACGTGATTGAAAGATCACGAGTTCGACTTTCTCTGACAATTCTTTTCGGTTGAGTCTGTCATAAACGTAACTTTCATAATATGATTTAACTGATTGACATAATTTGCAGACTATTTCGATAATTTATTCAAGACGCACTCAAAAAGTAACGATTGCGGTCTCGTCGAAAACTAATAATCGAAAAGTGGTTAACCAACTGTCTTGGCGCAGTTGGCCACCTGACCTTCAATTTAGTTGGAGGTCAGGGGTTCAATTCCCAATGACAACACTTTGGAATTGAATTTCTCAAGGTCCAATGATCACTTAATCTTTGACTAAAGGTTAGGTCCTAGCCACCCGGGATAGCTGGCGAATAGTTACATATCATGTGCTTCAAGCGGCAGTGTGGGAGGGCTGATCTCGGTGGGAACCTGCGGTTGGATTATGGAGACCCGACATGCCTATCTATCGGGGTCCAGCATGGAGCAATCACTTGGGGAATAACTCCTTGTGCGCGGGAGTGTAGTATATTTAAGTGTTCGTCACATACTTTATCTCGTGATTTAACTGGAAGTTGTTCTGAAAGATCAGAGCTGTTTTTCATAGGATTAGTCATACGAAGTATGAATAAGCTAGGTATATAAAAAAAATAATCGAAAAGTGGTACCAAATCATGATAGGATGACATTCTCATGTTGTGCAACATATTACATGTTGCCGGATCTTGAAATAGAAAAGTTGACCCTCGATGATTTCAAGAGGGATATTATTATTTTTTTTTCCTTTGACGGGTATATTATGAATTGATATATCATGGTGATTTATTTATTATTACGAGGCATTCGCACTCGTGCGATGCACCGGTCTTGTTTTTCGATAAAAATTAAATTTTTGCTTATGTCTAAAAATCAAAATTTTTAAAAAAATCAATATTTTCTTGTAAAATCACATGTTTAATTGCGAGGCATACAGACCCGTGTGATGCACATGTTTTTTTTCTTATGTCTAAAACTAAACCTTTTTAGACAAAAATTGATTACCTTGTCATAGATCGATGATGGACTGTTGAACAAAACGCAACCGTATCCTAAACCTTGTCTTCAGTTACTTGCTTGGTTCGATTTTTTAGCTTCAAGAGCCTTTGGAGGGTCTCGTGTAGGTTCTACATTTCTTATTTTTGTTTATGTCAAACCGAAAGAAAGAGTGAATGAAACATGATTGTTTTGTTCTTTCTATATATATTTCAGACAATAAAAATGAAGCAAAGCTTGTTATAGATCGATGATGGGCTGTTGGTATAGATCGAAATAATAATTTATAACCCAATAATCGTTTAACATTAAAGTTGACTAATATCTCATATCACCCTTAAACTATCCACATTCACAATCCTCAACAATCCAATCTCAATTAAAATATTATTTTCTCTTTCAACAAACCAACCTCCAATCCAATCTCAAATTTTTATACTTCAACCACAATCCTTACAATCCAATTTAATCTAAAATATTATTCTATAAAAGTTATATATTTTATTTTTTATTACATATAATTATTTTTTAAAATTGTAAGTATAAAAATTTGGGAAGTTTGGATCCATAGCAAAAAATCGAAAAAAAAAACTGAAAGTTTTTTTGGAATTAGCAAGATAACAAAAGGATAGAAATGAAGAGAAAGATTGTTGGGATGAAAATATATCAATATTGGACTCTATTTGTAGGAAATTGAAAACGATTAATTTTAGTATATTTATCATTTTTTTTATTAAAATTATCTTTTTTATCAAATAAGTTTATCCTTAAAAAATAACCAATACTAATTTGACTCGGCATGATTGTTATTTTTAAATGCTTCCAATCTTCCTCAATCTTGATTAGGAATTTATAAGAATCGCCGTAATTGTTATTATTATTAAATGTTTTTCTGTTTTTTTATTATCAATTTATTTTGTCTTATTCATGATCTGATCGGCAAGAAATATGGTTGTAGTTGTAGATAGTCTTATAACACTTGGCTCAAAACCACAAATAGTCAGCCCATTTTGTCCAGTTAACATCCGGCCCAATTTGCAACCCGAAATACATTGATACGAATATATGATAACTTTTCCTTAATATATCTCATATTCCCACAACCCTAATCACAGACTGTCTGCGCCGCGCCTCCCTCTTCCTTTTGCTCTCGTTCTGCGCCGCGCCTCCCTCTTCCTTTTTTGTTCTCTCTTTTAAGATTTCGTAAAATTATAGAAGCTATACTTCAGGTATTGATAAACAGTTTTTACATATGGAGCAGGATAGGAGTCGATTTGGTTTGTTTCGTTCTGTTTTTCATTTTCATTGTGGGTGGCATGTGCAGAAATTCTCACAGTTCATATATGGAAGCAGAAAATGGAAATAAGCTTTTGCTCGAATCTTATAACATATGAAGGACTCAAGAAATTTCAGCTTCAAGATCTTGTAACAACCAAGGTCTCGGGTAGGTATTGGTTTATGTTCTTCGTTATGTGTTTCTTTGGACGAAACAAAGATAGGATATAACAGATTTTTTATAATTCCTTTCTTTATTTTCGGATATGAAAGAGAGGTTTAACATTTCACAGATCTATGTTTTTTTTTCGTGTGTTTTGGATCTTGTAAAGGTCTTTGGATTTTATGTACAACACGAAAAATATACTGAAATATTTGTTTTAGTATTGTGTTCTTTGAGTGTTATTGTAGATGAATGGAGATGGGATTTTTGTTGTTGTAGTTGTTGTATATGGTTTGCTGACAGTTAGGTTAGATCTTGGAGTTGTTATGTGTTTCGTTTATCTTTGACCCGAAAGTGAGAAGGGATAATACAGTTGTGTATTGTTCTTTCTTTAAAAGTTTGGGAAATTTAAAAGTTGTATCTAATTGTTTAGTGCGTAATATGCGATGCACCGTGCTTGTTTTTCAATAATTTCAGCATTTTTTTTCTTATATCTCAAGGAAAATTTGAATTAAAACCAATTTAAATGGCTAATTATTTTAAAAGTCAATTGATAAAACAACAACAAATAGAAAAGCTAAATTCATACTACATTTATTAATATCTTTAATACTTTCATTATTTTTAAAAGTAATAAAAATTGATATTTTGAAAATATATTTCCTCATGAATTTAAAAAGATCTCACATCTATATTTGTTTATATTTATAAATCACAAAAAATAGTCCAAAAAGAGTATATGCTCAGTGTAATAGTCAATATGTTTCAATGATAAGAGAAGGAAGAAAATATAATTTTCAAAAGAAACAAAATCAAATAACTTATTATTATAAGAAAACTAAAAAATAAATATTTTTAATAACTAAAAAGATCCAACTCCAAAGTAGGATGGATGGAATGGTAGACTGGCAAGGGCCAGAGAAGGACAAAAAAATACTTTGGCAAGTTTTGGAATAAAACAAAAGGGACCCCCACCTAAAATAGTCGCCACGCTACGTGTTCCAAACTCTATTCCACCTTATACATAGTCGCCACGTGTACGTGTCGTCATAAATTAGAGATAAAAATTTTAAAATTTTAAAATACACTTGCGCATGTGGTGGCTATATATTGGATGAAAAAAGATTTGGAACATATGTTTGGAACAGTGTAATTGAACCCATCAAACTTATATCTAAAAAATCGAACCCAAGAGTTATTTAGGAATAAGGAAGTATCGTTTAATCGGTATTAAATAAATTTTAACCATTTTTTTAAATTTTACATTTCCTATTAATATTATTAATAAATCAAAAAGGGAATAAAAATTCCATTAATCTCCATTCTTAATTTGACTCCTAATTTTATTTACGTTTATTGTTCGCTTTATATAAATTTTAAACATTTATTTGTTTCTGGGTAATTGAAAATTTAAGCAAAAATCTATATAAATAAATTTAAATCTTTATTTGTATGTGATAACTAATGAAACTGCACTCCATTTGGGTATTGAAATTTTTAATATAAAAATTGGACTGTTTGAATGAAATTTTCAAATGTCTCACTGATGGACTTTATTAGTGGGATTATAATGGTTGGGCCTATAAAAAGTTAAACCCTAATTTTAACTCATCTCCTATACACCCTTTGGACTTTGGCCACATTTTCTCCAATTGATTAGACGCCGGTAGCCGCCGCGAGCCGCTTAAAAGTACGCTTATTTGCTTGCTTATTGGTGCGGTCTTTTATCTGATACGATTGTGTCGTTATATCTGGCATCCCATTAATAAAATTTGTAACTAAGCATTTAAAATCTAATTTATTGATAGTAGATCGTCTCAATATTATATCTATTTTCATACGTTGCAAACATATTATAGTTTTATTAAGGTATTGTAACAAATAAATTAAGTACTAAATGAATAAATAAACAATTGCTCAAAACAAACACCCACTTCTATTTTCATTAATCAATTTTATTTCATTTTTTTCCTTTTTCCTCTTCACCTCAAATGAACAATCCTACCGTTTGAGAAATTTCCACAACATGATTAACAAAGTATGTATTGTGGGAGTAATTCTGGGATGCATAAGGGGTTGATTTCAAACATCAATTGAAGATCCCTTTTACAGGTTTGCATTCTAATTGATGAAATAATGTTGTTTTTTATTGCTTTGAAAAGGGTTCTGTTTTCTTTGTTTATGGTTTGTTATTATAATTTTTTGTAACTGCTTTAATTATTGTTTTAATTGCTTTTGATTGTTGGGTGTTTGGTAAAGGGGTTGGGATTGGTTAGTTTTTGATTGTTGGGTGATTTTCCCGTATTATAAGTGATCTGATATTGTGTTTGTGATTGATTTTGGAGTGCAGGATAGACTATAACATGATATCAGATGCTTAGGCAAATGGAGATGTAATTACGGTCAGGTACTTGTTCTGTATTTTCTAGCTCAATCTCTTTCTTTTTTTGACCAATAATTCAATCTCTTTTGTTTTTTTCTCTTTCATTATTCTCCTTTTTTAATTATTGTATAGATTATTTTATTTTTCATTTTATTTTTCGAGCTATCAATTTTTTATTATAAAATATTGACTAACCAATTTCTTATGCTGCTCAATAAATATTTTTGACATTATATTTTCCAGCACTTAATTATTGAACGGTCGCATTCTACTTGCACTCATTTGTTTTTTCTTTTTTTTTATGCTATAATGCTTTTCTTTGGGAAAAATAAAGCACAATTTCTTTATCTTGTACGTTTTATTATATTTTTTTATTGAGGTGTGATGATAAAATAAATAGCACCAATTTTTGTGAAATGAAATACTGCTAGCAGACTTCAACCATCAAGTTCTCAATAAAACAAAGTATCAATTTCTCAATTTTCTTTTTCGATGCACTGAATTTGATTTTTATAATGATTTTTTTTTATTTTTTAATAAAAAAATAAAATACTGAAACTCGGTTATTTTTGATGACCGACAACTTTATGCTGATGTAGTGATGTTATCTATTTTCATACATTGCAAAATATTATAGTATTATTAAGATATTGTAACAAATAAATTAAGTACTAAATGAACTCAAAACAAACACCCACTTCTATTTTCGGCTAACAGAAAGAGACAAAAAACTTAAAAACACAGCAAAGTGATTGTAATTGACGGGATGTAATTACGGTCAGGTACTTGTTCTGTATTTTCTAACTCAAACTCTTTCTTTTTTTTGACCAATAACTCAAACTCTTTCGTTTTTTCTCTTTCATTATTCTCCTTTTTTAATTATTGTGTAGATTATTTTATTTTTTATTTTATTTTTCCAGCTCAATTTTTTATTATAAAATATTGACTAACACCAATTTCTTATGCTGATCAATAAATATTATTGACATAATTTTTTCCAGCACTTAATTATTGAATGGTCTACTTGCACTCATTGGTTTTTTCTTTCTTATGCTATAGTGCTTTTCTTGGGGAAAAATAAAGCACAATTTCTTCATCTTTTACTTTTTTTTTTTATTGAGGTGGGATGATAAAATAAATAGCACCAATTTGTGTGAAATGAAATATTGCTACCGGACTTCAAGCATCAAGATCTCAATAAAATAAAGAGCATCAATTTTTCAATTTTCTTTTTCTTTTGCACCGAATTTGATTTTTGTAATAAATTTTTTATTTTTAATACAAAAATAAAATACCAAGTCGGGTTATTTTTTATGAGACAACTTTATCTTTGATGTAGTGATGTTATTTTTGTATGATTATTTGGGATTGATATTGTATCTCTGAAGTTATTTGTTTTTTTAGTAATTTCTATCAATATACGAAAGTTCCACATGGCTTTTATGACTTCCTTTAATAAATTGAAGCTTACGCCTCAAAGCGTCTCGAGGCTTATGCCTTGCCTTGTCCGGCCAAAACGCCTCAAACTCGCCTCGCGTCTTTTAAAACATTGGAAATGAGAAATGGAACTGCCTGGGTCAAAACATTTGTTTTTTATTATCTGTGAATCATGATTGTTTTTTTTAAAAGACAATGGTCTGTGTGCCGGATATACATCCTGCAGAGCACCGCGAAATATCGAATGTGTGAGAAAGTTGTTAATTATTTATGACGGAAATAGAGACAGTTAGTATCAAAAGAGTACCTAAGTATGTTAAGATAGGTTGTTTAAAGCCTCCTTGAAAACAATATACGGGTGCAGTGCTTGAGCTCCCTGTCTTCGTCTTCCATCATTAGAATTTTGAGTCCGTTAGGGCTTGTGATCCTAGATAGAGCCACATAATTAATAAAGTTGGCTATGACTGAACACAGGAGTTGGCAAATAGAGACTGACATAATTAAGTGACTGCCCTTGACTTTTATTAATGGTCATTGCGTAGCATGGTTTGACAGGAAATTCTCTCCGTTTCATTATGAATGGCTTTGTTGGTGCGGCGCTTTGATCACCTTTTGCCATTTATGTTTTTGGTATCATTTTTGTTTCCTTCCTTTTGCTTTGACATTATGTTTCACATTTAAGGATGAAGATTGTTTTGACATTTTTGTTCTTGAGTCGTTTTGGCTAATGTTTATTCACTTCCCGTTTGACTAATGTACCTGTGTTATATCCTTCTCTTGAATAATTGATTTTGTCATGGATTAGTTATATATGTTGCCATGTTGCTGTACTTTTGCTGGTGTTTCCTCTTCCCGCTTTATGGAATCTCTCTTTCCTAGTACTATGAATTCATCAGAGCTTCTTATTGTCATTGTAATACCCGAATTTTCAGTATGAATTTTTCGCGTTATTTTATCTAAGATATACTGGATGGCTTGGTGTCTATACAGTATAGATAAAATAAATTGAGAACCGAGACAATTATACTGGTGTGGTTACCGTTTTGGATTGACAGATATATTCAGGATATGTTGTATCAGGTTGAACTGATTTGGATATCAGGTATACCATATGAGAATATTTTTTGGATTCAGTACATGTATTCAGTATGCAGTATGTTCGTATTTGGTATGTCGAGACGGACGAGGAGAGTTGGAAAATGGCTAAGTACAACCTGATTAGCGCGCGCTAATGTTCAAGCATAGCGCACGCTATCGTTCATGGTTAGCGCACGCTAGAGGCATAATGTAGCGCACGCTAAATGCAGTCAGATCGGAAGGAATCTGCGTGTGGACCCAGCTGTTTTCGGCGCACGTTCTGGTCAGTCAACGGTTGTTGTCCTGAAGTATTAGCGCACGCTAAAGCATGAGGCTTAGCGCACGCTAATTGTAGATCGGTCAAAAGGAATCTTATCCTCGTCAGACCGGCATGTGGAGGCACATGCGGTACGTAGACTGTAGCAAGTCAACTGATATTAGCGCACGCTAACAAAGTCAGTTAGCGCACGCTAATTCGGTAGCGCACGCTAAACATGAGATGTTAGCGCACGCTAATAATGAATATTATAAAAAGGGACATGAGGGTGTTATGAAGCATTTCGTCCACTTCTTTCCTTTCACTCGATAGAGAGAGCCCTGAGAGGTACATGAGGTCCAGAAACACTGAGAGATGATCCTCTTTATCAAGATTAATATGGAAAGCATGGATTCAAGCTTTGTTCTTGAGGTTATTGATGATTTTTGGAATAGAGTTCAATGGTTCTTCTTCTTGGTTCATCCATACAAGGTAATTCTCATATCCTTTTGATGTTGGTTCGTTTTTCTTGGATGATTACTTGTGAAGGAGCATGTTGAATTATCGTGTAACGATATTATACGAGAATTATTGAATTTGTGATATGAGTTTTCAGATATTAATTAAGATTCTTCATACTTTAAGGATGATGATTCGTTTAACTCGATTCTAGATGGATTTCTGGATTATATTGATTTCGTATGAATCATGATATGAGGTGGAATTTCGGATTGAGTATGATATGGTTCTTGTTATCGGATTGGTTTGGTTGTTGTTATTGATATCCTCTTCGCATGATGATATATACATCGGATTATGTCGTTTTGAACTTGATTTCGGATATTTCATGTTCTTGAAGAACTCTTGAATTATACGATATGATATGATGATTACGATATAGGAGGTGTTGGTGTTTTGGATATGAATAGGGGATATTCATATCTAGAACTAAGTCATGTGTTTTGGTATAATATTCGTGTAAGACTACGAATATGATTTCGAGTATGATAACGAGATTGAATTTGGAAAAGTTATTGTTAATCTTGGAGTTTGATTTCCTTTTCATTTGGATTCGTTTTCGCAAGGTGTTAGTTGATGCTTGGAATGCATGCAACTGTGCAGCATTAGCGCACGCTAAGCTTACTGGCTAGCGCACGCTAACGGGAATAACTTAGCGCACGCTACGTTATGCGTTTAACGTGCGCTAAGTAGGCAGACAGTGTAGTATTTTCGTGTTGTGATTATGAATTCGTGATGGTTTGAACTGGATTGTTTAAGACCGTGTTTAATCGAGATATTGTGGAACCATTGGGTTTATTGATCGGTTATTGATTGATAATTATGATTTATCGGATTTCGGCTTGTATTGTTGATATGAGTTCGTAATTGCTTGAGTTGTATTGTTCGGTTTTGTTAATGATCGAGGTATTACTGATCCGCAGATTTTGATTGGTTGGTTATACCGGTTATTGATTATTATCGGATGTGTTGTCATTTGATTATTGCATTAGGTCGCGATAATTGAGCGTTGATTATGGTCGTGGTGTTGCGGTCAAGGTTGAAGAATTCGTATGTTGCTTTTGGTCAGGGCTGAGGAGCTCGGAGACGAAGGCAATGGATATTAATGTGACTTCGTGGTATCGGTATCGAGGCAAGTTTATACTTGTTCAGTTTATAATATTTGATGAATGGTTTCGTTTTCATTTCATTTATAATTCGCAGAGCAATGTTGTTAGAAAGGTAAGTTGTCGGATAATGAGTTGTATATCGTGCTCTGGTTTGTATTAAATCATAAGGTATATGATTTAATTGTGTTCAAGAAATACGTGAGTTATCCTTGGTCAAGGGTATGGTATATCGGATATCGAGGATAATTATCGCAATGACATAAGTATCGGGATAAAGATTTATTGGTATTGAATGGATGGTACCTTATTTGAGATTATTCGTATAACTGTGCATTCGTTCAGGGATGTTGGTTCGTGGAAAGGATTTTGTCTTCGGCTTGAGGTAATTCCAGTATTGTTCAGTTATGAGGATAGTTGTTTTGAGGAATTATTGCATATATGTTGTACGTTGATGTTTCGTATGATGGGATTCGTATTGATTACTTCGCTGAGGAATGATGATCCCAGGGCTGATTGTATGGAGATCATTGATCGTGTTGATTATTTGTCGGGGATGATTATCCCAGGATTATTGTCTTGAATATTGATTAGTCATGTCGACTTTCCACTGTCAGTCTGTTGTTTCACTTCGGTGAGTCTTTTGATCCTTATTGGATATGTAATTCTTGAGTTTCGTTGTCATGTTGCATCGTGACATATCTGGAATCATATCTGCGTTCCGATTGGTTATTGTGTAGGATTTTTAGCCAGGCACATATAGTCATTGGCGGATATTATTTCGCATTGGACGGTGCACACGGGACGTAGTTTCGTGAGGCTAATTAGGTACATTGTCCCACGTATATCCTGGATTCCGTATACGGGGTGGACATGTGCACGGACACATTTCCGGATCGGGCGTACTGTGATGTCCATCTTTTGAGCCATACAACTTTGATCGTCCATAGTATTGGATGAGTTGCTCGTGTTAACCGGTCCTTAGGGATTTTGATCCCAGGATGGTTGTTTTGAATATTGTTGGTCGTGTCGATCTTTCATTATTCGTGTGTCATCGTTCACTTGGTGAGTCGTATGATTTGTTTTGGATGTGTTATCCTTTGAGTTTCGTTGTCATGTTGTATCGTGACATATCCGGAATCATATCTGCGTTAGATTGGTTATTGTGTAGGATTTTTAGCCAGGCACATATAGTCATTGGCGGATATTATTTCGCATTGGACTGTGCACACGGGACGTAGTTTCGTGAGGCTAATTAGGTACATTGTCCCACGTATATTTCTGGATTCCGTATACGGGGTGGACATGTGCACGGACACATTTCCGGATCGGGCGTACTGTGATGTCCATCTTTGAGCCGTACAATTTTTGATCGCTCATAGACCATGTTTGATTGGATATGTTCGACGGTTTGCGACTGGTTGTTCATACGCCCGAGGGGTATGTTCGACAGTCAGAGTTATTTCTTGAGATCCATTATTGTTGATCATTTGGAGTCTACCTTGTTGAGGGTATTCTCGGTTATAGTTGATCCTTTGTTGATCGTGTTTGGAGTTTAACTTGTTGCGGGTACTCTCAGTCATCGTTGATCCTTCGTTAGTCATCTTGGAGCTATCATGTCGATGATATTCTCAGTGATGTATTGGTTGGTCATTGTTATCGATCGTATGAGCATTCAGACTGTACGTCGATGTTTCGGGATCCGTTATCATTATCATGTGGTAGTTGATCTACAGATATGTTGTGTATTATTGGTTTATACATATTGATATTTGATTGTGTAATCCGACGAGGATCCGCATGCAGTTGGATTATTTCCGCACTTATGAGTTATGATGATGTTTTGAGGATTGTTGGTGTTTTTGGAATTTAGTATAGATAATTGTTGTTGAGTTCATTTCGTCATTTGAGAATGCGAAATATGGATTATGGTAAGGATTGATTTGTTATGAATGGCCATGGATTGGTAAGGTTATGACGGTAAGATTACGTTGGTAGTATTCTTACAGTATTACTACATTGGTATGTAATTATTTATGATGATGTGATCGATATCACTGTCGAGTATTGTGGCTGACCCCGTCGTGGGCTTTATTTTTAGGTACTCGGAGATCGATCTAGTAGCGGTCGTGAAGGGATGAGCTTCCCGATGTGATACTGGCAATGGCATGTTTTGGAGTATCTAGTGTTTCTCTTATGGTTATTCATTTCCGCTGCAAATGTGTATTTTGAACTGTATTTATCCGCTGCGTGTGTATATTTCAAAATGGCTTTTCGGTATCTTTATCCGCTGCGTATGTGTATTTTAAATGGCCCTTTTGGCACTTTGCGAACTTGGGTTATTTCGTTAAACCTTTTCCTAAACTATTTTATCGGTACGTTTAAGCGGCGTCTTAACGTACATTTTGAACTATCGAGACTTGGCACTTCGCCTTGTATTTTCAAATGGTATTTTATGACGGTATTTCAAAATTATGCTTTTGAAAATATTTGAGTATTCAAAATATTACCGTCATCGGCCTTTTGGTGTTTTTGAATTGGTTTTGTAAACGTTTTTAGCCTGGTGGGTTCTGGCGCAGGACCCACGGCGCTGTAATATCCCGGATGGTTTTGGGGGTGTTACAGAAGATGGTATCAGAGCTTGGGTTTTGTGAAACCCAGGCGTGTGTGTTATGTGGCTCTCACCGTGCAGTAGCGTGATTTTTGAAAATGAGTTTTTCTGACTTTTGAGTCGAATCGATTTTTGGAGTTTCCAAAATTTTTGAGATCTTCTCAAACTGCTATTTGTGATATTGGCGTGTGTTGGTATTGTTTTGAGACTTCGTGTGGGAGTCGTGTGCTAGTATCACGGGAGATCATCAGCTTCACGCACCTGTAAGTATATTGGTTTGGTTATTCGCTTGTGGCGACACATGATTATTTTGTGATGAGTTGGAAAGTTTTGGATTTATCTGTTGTTGGTGGCAGGTTGCAAGTTTCGAGGACGAAACTTATTTTAAGGAGGGTAGTATGTAATACCCGAATTTTCAGTATGAATTTTTCGCGTTATTTTATCTAAGATATACTGGATGGCTTGGTGTCTATACAGTATAGATAAAATAAATTGAGAACCGAGACAATTATACTGGTGTGGTTACCGTTTTGGATTGACAGATATATTCAGGATATGTTGTATCAGGTTGAACTGATTTGGATATCAGGTATACCATATGAGAATATTTTTGGATTCAGTACATGTATTCAGTATGCAGTATGTTCGTATTTGGTATGTCGAGACGGACGAGGAGAGTTGGAAAATGGCTAAGTACAACCTGATTAGCGCGCGCTAATGTTCAAGCATAGCGCACGCTATCGTTCATGGTTAGCGCACGCTAGAGGCATAATGTAGCGCACGCTAAATGCGATCGATCGGAAGGAATCTGCGTGTGGACCCAGTGCAAGGCGCACGTTCAGTCGATCAACGGTTGTTGTCCTGAAGTATTAGCGCACGCTAAAGCATGAGGCTTAGCGCACGCTAATTGTAGATCGGTCAAAAGGAATCTTATCCTCGTCGGGCCGGCATGTGGAGGCACATGCGGTCGTAGACCGTAGCAAGTCAATCGATATTAGCGCACGCTAACAAAGTCAGTTAGCGCACGCTAATTCGGTAGCGCACGCTAAACATGAGATGTTAGCGCACGCTAATAATGAATATTATAAAAAGGGACATGAGGGTGTTATGAAGCATTTCGTCCACTTCTTTCCTTTCACTCGATAGAGAGAGCCCTGAGAGGTACATGAGGTCCAGAAACACTGAGAGATGATCCTCTTTATCAAGATTAATATGGAAAGCATGGATTCAAGCTTTGTTCTTGAGGTTATTGATGATTTTTGGAATAGAGTTCAATGGTTCTTCTTCTTGGTTCATCCATACAAGATAATTCTCATATCCTTTTGATGTTGGTTCGTTTTTCTTGGATGATTACTTGTGAAGGAGCATGTTGAATTATCGTGTAACGATATTATACGAGAATTATTGAATTTGTGATATGAGTTTTCAGATATTAATTAAGATTCTTCATACTTTAAGGATGATGATTCGTTTAACTCGATTCTAGATGGATTTCTGGATTATATTGATTTCGTATGAATCATGATATGAGGTGGAATTTCGGATTGAGTATGATATGGTTCTTGTTATCGGATTGGTTTGGTTGTTGTTATTGATATCCTCTTCGCATGATGATATATACATCGGATTATGTCGTTTTGAACTTGATTTCGGATATTTCATGTTCTTGAAGAACTCTTGAATTATACGATATGATATGATGATTACGATATAGGAGGTGTTGGTGTTTTGGATATGAATAGGGGATATTCATATCTAGAACTAAGTCATGTGTTTTGGTATAATATTCGTGTAAGACTACGAATATGATTTCGAGTATGATAACGAGATTGAATTTGGAAAAGTTATTGTTAATCTTGGAGTTTGATTTCCTTTTCATTTGGATTCGTTGTCGCAAGGTGTTAGTTGATGCTTGGAATGCATGCAACTGTGCAGCATTAGCGCACGCTAAGCTTACTGGCTAGCGCACGCTAACGGGAATAACTTAGCGCACGCTACGTTATGCGTTTAACGTGCGCTAAGTAGGCAGACAGTGTAGTATTTTCGTGTTGTGATTATGAATTCGTGATGGTTTGAACTGGATTGTTTAAGACCGTGTTTAATCGAGATATTGTGGAACCATTGGGTTTATTGATCGGTTATTGATTGATAATTATGATTTATCGGATTTCGGCTTGTATTGTTGATATGAGTTCGTAATTGCTTGAGTTGTATTGTTCGGTTTTGTTAATGATCGAGGTATTACTGAGCCGCTGAGTTTGATTGGTTGGTTATACCGGTTATTGATTATTATCGGATGTGTTGTCATTTGATTATTGCATTAGGTCGCGATAATTGAGCGTTGATTATGGTCGTGGTGTTGCGGTCAAGGTTGAAGAATTCGTATGTTGCTTTTGGTCGTAATGAGGAGCTCGGAGGCGAAGCAATGGATATTGGTAATGACTTCGTGGTATCGGTAACGAGGCAAGTTTATACTTGTTCGATTTATAATATTTGATGAATGGTTTCGTTTTCATTTCATTTATAATTCGCAGAGCAATGTTGTTAGAAAGGTAAGTTGTCGGATAATGAGTTGTATATCGTGCTCTGGTTTGTATTAAATCATAAGGTATATGATTTAATTGTGTTCAAGAAATACGTGAGTTATCCTTGGTCAAGGGTATGGTATATCGGATATCGAGGATAATTATCGCAATGACATAAGTATCGGGATAAAGATTTATTGGTATTGAATGGATGGTACCTTATTTGAGATTATTCGTATAACGTGCATTCGTTCGGGGATGTTGGTTCGTGGAAAGGATTTTGTCTTCGGCTTGAGGTAATTCCAGTATTGTTCGATTATGAGGATAGTTGTTTTGAGGAATTATTGCATATATGTTGTACGTTGATGTTTCGTATGATGGGATTCGTATTGATTACTTTGAGGAATGATGATCCTGTGGCTGATTGTATGGAGATCATTGATCGTGTTGATTATTTGTCGGGATGATTATCCCGGGATTATTGTCTTGAATATTGATTAGTCATGTCGACTTTCCACTGTCGATCTGTTGTTTCACTTCGGTGAGTCTTTTGATCCTTATTGGATATGTAATTCTTGAGTTTCGTTGTCATGTTGTATCGTGACATATCCGGAATCATATCTGCGTTCCGATTAGTTATTGTGTAGGATTTTTAGCCGGGCACATATAGTCATTGGCGGATATTATTTCGCATCGACGGTGCACACGGACGTAGTTTCGTGAGGCTAATTAGGTACATTGTCCCACGTATATCCCGGATTCGTATACGGGGTGGACATGTGCACGGACACATTTCCGGATCGGGCGTACTGTGATGTCCATCTTTTGAGCCATACAACTTTGATCGTCCATAGTATTGGATGAGTTGCTCGTGTTAACCGGTCCTTAGGGATTTTGATCCCAGGATGGTTGTTTTGAATATTGTTGGTCGTGTCGATCTTTCATTATTCGTGTGTCATCGTTCACTTGGTGAGTCGTATGATTTGTTTTGGATGTGTTATCCTTTGAGTTTCGTTGTCATGTTGTATCGTGACATATCCGAATCATATCTGCGTTAGATTGGTTATTGTGTAGGATTTTTAGCCGGGCACATATAGTCATTGGCGGATATTATTTCGCATTGGGTGTGCACACGGACGTAGTTTCGTGAGGCTAATTAGGTACATTGTCCCACGTATATTTACGGATTCCGTATACGGGGTGGACATGTGCACGGACACATTCGGATCGGGCGTCTTGTGATGTCCATCTTTGAGCCGTACAATTTTTGATCGCTCATAGACCATGTTTGATTGGATATGTTCGACGGTTTGCGATCGGTTGTTCATACGCCCGAGGGGTATGTTCGACGATCGAGTTATTTCTTGAGATCCATTATTGTTGATCATTTGGAGTCTACCTTGTTGAGGGTATTCTCGGTTATAGTTGATCCTTTGTTGATCGTGTTTGGAGTTTAACTTGTTGCGGGTACTCTCAGTCATCGTTGATCCTTCGTTAGTCATCTTGGAGCTATCATGTCGATGATATTCTCAGTGATGTATTGGTTGGTCATTGTTATCGATCGTATGAGCATTGGTATGCGTCGATGTTTAGGATCCGTTATCATTATCATGTGGTAGTTGATCTACAGATATGTTGTGTATTATTGGTTTATACATATTGATATTTGATTGTGTAATCCACGGACGAGGATCCGCATGATTGGATTATTTCCGCACTTATGAGTTATGATGATGTTTTGAGGATTGTTGGTGTTTTTGGAATTCAGTATAGATAATTGTTGTTGAGTTCATTTCGTCATTTGAGAATGCGAAATATGGATTATGGTAAGGATTGATTTGTTATGAATGGCCATGGATTGGTAAGGTTATGACGGTAAGATTACGTTGGTAGTATTCTTACAGTATTACTACATTGGTATGTAATTATTTATGATGATGTGATCGATATCACTGTCGAGTATTGTGGCTGACCCCGTCGTGGGCTTTATTTTTAGGTACTCGGAGATCGATCTAGTAGCGGTCGTGAAGGGATGAGCTTCCCGATGTGATACTGGCAATGGCATGTTTTGGAGTATCTAGTGTTTCTCTTATGGTTATTCATTTCATCTGCGTATGTGTATTTTGAATCGTATTTATCCATTTGCGTGTGTATATTTCAAAATGGCTTTTCGGTATCTTTATCCGCTGCGTATGTGTATTTTAAATGGCCCTTTTGGCACTTTGCGAACTTGGGTTATTTCGTTAAACCTTTTCCTAAACTATTTTATCGGTACGTTTAAGCGGCGTCTTAACGTACATTTTGAACTATCGAGACTTGGCACTTCGCCTTGTATTTTCAAATGGTATTTTATGACGGTATTTCAAAATTATGCTTTTGAAAATATTTGAGTATTCAAAATATTACCGTCATCGGCCTTTTGGTGTTTTTGAATTGGTTTTGTAAACGTTTTTAGCCTGGTGGGTTCTGGCGCAGGACCCACGGCGCTGTAATATCCCGGATGGTTTTGGGGGTGTTAAAGTCATGTGCCCTGTTTTTGATTCAAATACATGAATGGCCTTCATAATTATAACACAAAATATGTTATTTCAAACGCTATGCTGTCATTACACAAAATCTAATCAAAACTGTTGGTTTTGTTCATTCTTATTGATTTTCGAAGTGTTCTTCTAATAGATCTAGGATGATTAATCTCTTTGGATTTTGTCTTTGGACGAATCTTAGATTACCAAAAAGAAATAAATTGAGTTCTATTTAACTTTCGTTTTTGTTAAATCCAAACACGAAACTGAGATCTTGTTTGCTTTTTCCTTTTAATTTTGAGAAGATTATGAGATGGAGGATGGGATTAGGATATATGTGTAATATCCGACTGTAACTTTTCATTTTTACCTGTCGTTGTATTATTCGGATAATCTGATTATCATAAATCGTTGCATTTAAGTATTATATTGAGGTATTATGGATTTGAATATCATATCGTTGTTATTTCATATGTGACGATTCGTTGTTATTAGGATGTGCATTTTCGAATTTTTGTTAGTGTAGCGTACGCTACACATTAAGATTAGCGTACGCTAATTCTGTGCCTTAGCGTGCGTAAGGTTTTCCTCGGTTGCGTACGCTAAGAAGGAATCGCGTGATTGACTTCAACACGTGAGCCTTTTAACCGGTAGCATGCATGCGATCTAAGTCTGAGCTGTCATGTCGGAGAGAATCTACTTTTACTAGCGTGCGCTAACCCATTCTTCATTAGCGTGCGCTAACGGCCTGCAATAATTCAAGGCGGTAGCCACCGTAAGCCGTTTCGTCGTTATATCGGCCGGATAGCGTCGTAAGGGCCTTAGCGTCGCTAAAGCATCACGATAGCGTGCGCTAAGTGCACAGATCTATTTATAGGACCCGGCTGCTTTTCATTTCTCCACGAACCAAACCGAAATTCTCTCTTCTCATATCATCCCTCTGCACTCTAAAAACAATATAAACCTTCACCAACTTGTTTCTAAGCCTTGAATATCGGAGTGGAGCTCATTTCTTGGAAACTTGGAGTTATTTTTAAGCTCGGGATATATTCTCTCACATCATTGAAGTTATTCTTCATTTACGGAGGTTGGTGTGTTTTCTTCTGCATTATTTTCTTATGTTGATTATTAGTGTCGAAAAATACTTCACCTAGAGTAGATTAAGCAAGTAAAACATGGTTATAATAAAACTCTTTAAGCATTTTGATGAATATGTTAAATAAGGGTTTGTTAGAGGTGTTCTTGATGATATAGTGATTTTAATCATGTTTGTAGCTGTCATTACTCAACTTCTGGACGAATTTAGCTCAGTAGAACTTTGATGGATCGGTTAGCTTCTTCATAATCTGGATTTAATCAAGAACTTAATATCATAAAATGATTAAACACCATTTTAAGTATTTATTTACCTTGAGAAGAACTTGATGATGTTAAAAATGAGATTAGGTGATCTAGTCCGAAACTTTAGAAGCTTTAACAAATCATGATTGTTCGTTCACTAGTCTTTGAAGATTGATAAAGGTTTTGATAATTACAACAATAACTTTTCACCAATCTATTGTGTTGATAACTTAGAGTGTAGTTCATCATAATGCTAAGTAGATTGTGTTCTTAAGTAGATGATCTTTGGTTATGAATGGTACTATCATGGTAGATTGAGTATCAAATCCTTTATGACTATCCTCTTTGGTAATAAGAGATGTTGAAGAACATGAGAATTTGATTTAAACCAATTTTATTGGCAAATTGAAGATGTTATTGTTCATGGAATATCAAGAGAATTTCAAGGCACTTTTGGTATGATAATCAGATTTTGAAAGATGAATTAGTTGTTTTGAAACCTTTCATAAATCGTTAAGGTATTCATCACGGGGGGGGAAAATTATTCGAGTAGGTTGCGGGCGTCGTTTCCTACGAATTGATATTAATATTATGTGAATATATTATTGAATGAATTACGTTTCATTCAAGGTTGCTCGTTCGATTGAGTGTTTAACTGAGGATACCGTCCGTTTGGTCATTTGGAGAAGGACTATCTTTCACTTACGGATTTGAGGCAAGTTATCTTGCTTGGTTATAATGATGATTAGATTCTTCTGATGGTTATATTTTTCATATGTATGAATTGTTCATGAAATGTTTGTCGAGATTTGACACTTTGTCGACGTTATTCCGTTTTCTTCATGGGGTTGCATTCCCAAGTATGTCGTTTTGAATCATTGATCTCATTGGCCTTATTTTCACTTCGGTGAGTTTTTCTTGATCCTTAATCGGATATGTGATTTGTTGAGTTCGTTGTCATGTTGTATCGTGACATATCCGGAATCATATCTGCGTTAGATTGGTTATTGTGTAGGATTTTTAGCGGGCACATATAGTCATCGGCGGATATTATTCCGCGTTGGGTATGCACACGGGACGTAGTTTCGTGAGGCTAATTAGGTACATTGTCCGACGTATATTCTGGTTTAAATATAAGGGGTGGACATGTGCACGGACACATTTACTGTTGGGGAGTACTGTGTTGTCCATCTTTGAGCAATTCCATATATCTTTCATTGTATTGGATGCTTGTGACTGTTAGTTTCTTACGCGAGGGTATGATTGATAGTCGGAATGATTTCTTTGAAATCTATATATGTGAATTGTATATGTCAAGAATTGATTATCATGTATATCGACCTGTGTTGGGCGAAATACTTGTATTGTATTTTAGGTCGAGGCAAGGGCAAGGCACGGGAAGAGCATGTCGACGGCGAAGGATACGGAGGATACTAGTTCGGGGCCCCTCATCTTTGTTGTCGGTTATGTTAAACCGTGTTGTATTATTTCCGTTCCGTTTAAATTACTTTTGGTTGTATTTGACATTTGAAGTATTTTCCATCTCCATATGGTTTATACTTTTTCTTTTCGGATCTGTGTGTTGTAAGGCCGTTGGCCACATTTTAATAAACTCTAATCGGAGAAATGACTTTTCGTTGTGATTCGGTATCACAAATAATATTTATTTAACTGTTTTGGATATCGCACAGTGGGTCCAGTATGGGATTCACGGCCTTTGTAATAACCGCCATTTGGGGTGTTACGAAGATGGTATCGAGTCGTTTTCTTTCATGAGTCATTGAGAAATGAACTAGTATCAAGAAACCTTCGTGTCACGTGTGACTGTGCAAGCGCCCGACCTGCGAGCCAAATGCGGTATGTACTTTATGAGCCATGGTTTAATTCGGCATGATATTGATATCGATATAGGATCTCTTTGTTGATCATGTTATTTCAAGGAATTGTGACAGGATTTATCGATTGATAATCCGAGGTAAATCTTTGAATGTATTGTATAATTGAAATTGTTCGACTTGACACCGATATGATACTCGGTGCGACATTTGTGGTGTCGATAACCATTTTCCTTTAATATGTGATTCCTTGTTACTATTAATTCAGCGTGAATTTTGGTATCTTGAACTGTACTTATAAGTTACCATTATGATTGACTCTTTCAGTATGGAAAGAAATCTGCGAGGTCGTGGCAGAGGGGGACGAGGCCGCGGAAGGGGCCGAATCCCAATACCTCGAGCCAACAGACGCGCGAATGCGGATCAGAGTTCCGCAGACAGTGGTTCACCTTCTAGGGAACAATCACACCACAGTGGGCGCGGGGATGCACGTATCGATCCTTACGTCGTAATGCAGGGCATGATGACACAGATGACCCAGATGGGTCAACTAATGGAAGCTATGCAGAGGGCCGCTGCGGCCGGCGGCGGGGGCTCATCCTCCTCCTGTGATTGGCGGACCCGTGAGTCGGATTATCGGCGACATCTCTCGCCGGCGACCACCGACTTTTGAAGGCTCCTCTGAGCCTGCGACATTGTGCATTGGATCGAGCATTTTGAGAAACTTTTCCGGATGGTGGGTGCCGGAAGAGAATCGCGTCTCGGTAGCCGCGTATTATCTTAGCAAAGGCGCTCATACAGTGGCTTTCGGTAAGGCCGGTGATGGTGTTTACACTTGGGAGGAATTTAAAAACCTCATGCTAGACCGTTACTATCCGGGGCCACTCCGTGAGGCCAAAGCTGTCGGAACTTTTGAACCCCGACCGTCGAAGACGATGATGTATTATCTGTTCTTTGAGAAATTCGAGCACTCCTTCCTTTTGCTCGACAATTATTCGAGCGAGGCCGACAAGATCAAATACTTTCTCAAGAGGCTTAAACCCCGAATGAGAATGCATTTGTTGAATCACCATGTACTACCTTACGAGTTCATCGAGAAGGCTCTGGAATACGAACTCACCGCGAAAGAGATTTCCAAGAAACAACCACCGTCCAACAACAAAAGATCCAAGAACCAGAATCGAGAGTAGCAGGACATTCAGAAGCCCCAGTCATTGCCAAACCCCTCGATCGTCCACCCATGGCGTCGAAGCCGGTGGATCGCACTCTCGAGCGGTCCCCTCATCATTGTGTGCTATAAGCGTGGGGGCCGAGGGCATACCAATTTCAATTGCCCAAAGCCTGCCATCACATGCCATACTTGTGGGAAGAATGGTCACCGTGCTCGTTTTTGCGGGAATGGGCCCGGACATGATCCATGGCATCTCATACTCCTATTCAATCCTCTGTCCAGAACCGGATGCCTCCGTCCGCTTCTATCAGGACCACCGGGGCGAATAAGGGAATGGGCCGTGGGAATCAAAGTGGTACACCTGGTGCCGTGCTGCGAAACCCAGGATTTACGAGATGAAGAAAGGCGTGATCCCGAGGCCGGCATGATTTCGGTATACTCGAGATCCACTCCCGGCTGTGTGCGTTCTTTTTGATACCGGTGCTTCACACTCCTTTATATCTTCTTCTTGTTTAAGTCGTTTGCCTCTAGACCATGTTATCAATTGTGAGCCCTACGTGATTGGTCTACCTGATGGTAGAAGAATTATTGGAAATCGTGAAGTCCAGAATTTGTCAGGATTCGTTTGAGCAATAGTGAGTGGTTGTCAAATTTGATTGTAGTCGATCTACCTAAGGATGATATAATATTGGGCAACGATTGGATTGATCGTCACTATGCAATACTCGGTGTCATAGCGGATGGTTACCGTCACTTCTGATGATGGATTCGAGTGTATTTTTCGAGGTGATAATCCCAGTCGTTATGGGAGAGTCATCAGCGCTATGAAAGCAGCGAAACTGCTTAATCAAGGATGTATTGGTTATTGGTGCTACATGACCAAATCAGCCGATCGATCAGTTGAATTGGCCGACATTCCGGTAGTCCGAGATTACCCCGATGTATTTCCAGACGAGTTGCCAGGCTTACCTCCTCATCGTGACGTGGAATTTATTATTGAGTTAGAACCCAGTCGTCCCGCTCTCAAAAGCACCGTGCCGTATGGCTCGGCGAGATGCAAGAATTGAAGAACCGGCAGGAGTTGGTGACAAAGGCTATATTCGACCTAGTCGTCCTTGGGAGCACCAGTGCTATTTGTGCGGAAGAAAGATGGATCCCTACGCTTATGTATTGATTACCGTGAGTGAGCAGGGTAACCATCAAGAACAAGTATCCCTTGCCTCGTATTGACGATTTATTGGACCAACTTCGGGAGCCGCCGTGTTTTCTAAGATCGACTTAAGATCTGGTTATCATCGATTGAGGATTCGAGTCCGACATTTGAAACGACATTAGTACTCGCTATGGGCATTATGAGTTCGTGGTGATGCCATTTGGGTGACTAATGCACCGGTATTCATGGAGTTGATGAATCGAGTTTTTATTAACTATCTCTGGATCGCTTTGTAGTCGTTTTCATTGACGACATTCTAATTTACTCGTGACCACGAGGAGCACGAGAATCACCTTCACCAAGTTCTCGATACTTTGAGGCGAGAACAACTTTATGGGAAATTTTCTAAGTGTGAGTTGGATGCACGAGGTTGTCTTTCTCGGGCATGTGATATCAGTAGAAGGGGTGAGAGTGGACCCACAAAGACGGAAGCCATTCGAGATTGGCTACCAGAAACGTGAAGGAAGTTCGTAGTTTCCTCGGCTAGCAGTTACTACCGACGATTCGTGGAGGGATTCTCTAAAATTTCGCAACCGATGACCAACTTACTGCGGAAGGACAAGAAGTATTTGTGGTCGAAGCATGTCGAAGAGTTTTGAAGAGCTCAAGAGTCGATTGATTTCGGCTTTGTTTTGGTCTTACCAAAGGAGACGGAAGGATTTGTGGTGTATAGTGACGCGTCGAGACGAGTGCAGGATGTGTACTAATGCGGGAAGGGAAAGTAATCGCCTATGCATCGAGACAATTGCGACCTATGAAGTTAACTATCCGACCCACGACACAGGTTAGCGGTAGTGGTGTTTGCTTTGAAAATCTGGCGTCACTATCTTTATGGAGTTACCTGCCAGATCTTTACGGACCACAAGAGCCTAAAGTACATTTTTACTCAGAAGGAGTTGAACATGAGGCAGAGAAGATGGCTAGAATTAATTAAGGACTATGATATCGAAATCCTTTATCATCCGGGTAAAGCAAATGTGGTTGCCGACGCACTGAGCCGTAAGACAGTACAGGAGCAGATGCTGAGTCGTTTAACAGCACAGAGGGAATTGCAGTTGGACCTTATGAGGCCAGAAATTGAAGTTTGGTTACAGCGTGTTCAGGGACAACTTTGCACCCTTGATATTTCTTCGTCTCTTGATGATATGATCAAATCAAAGCAAATTACGGACCCATTCTTATCTCGGATTCGGGATGAGGTAACCCGAGGAAAGCCCACGGATTCGTGATCCACGAGGATGGATTGATACGTTTTAGGAATCGAGTTTGTGTACCGTGACGAAGAATTGAAGAAGCTGTATCATGAGAGAAGCCCATGCTACCCGTACTCTATTGACCCGGGCTCTAGCAAGATGTATAAGGATTTGAAGCGGAATTATTGGTGGGGAAATATGAAGCGTGAGATTGCGAATTCGTTTCGAGGTGTTTGACACTGTCGGCGAGTTAAGATTGAGCACCGGCGACCCGCGAGAATCTTTGAAACCGCTCCCGATTCTGAATGGAAATGGGAAGACATATCTATGGACTTTATCACTAGCTTGCCGACGAGTCGTCGAGGAATGAATACGATTTGGGTGATTGTGGACCGTCGACCAAATCGGCTCACTTCTTGGAAATTAAGGACACATGGGGCCGAGAGATTGGCCAGTGTTTATTAAGGAAATTGTGAGACTACACGGTACCCCCAAGAGCATTGTATCAGGCCGTGACAGGCGATTTGTGTCACATTTCGAAGGCGGTTCATCGTGCGATGGGTACGCAGTTGAATTTGATACGGCTTTCCATCCACGGTGATGGTCGGTCGGAGAGAACCATCTGAGACTCTAGAAGATATGTTGAGAGCATGTGTTCTTGATTGGAAGGACGATTGGGAAGCCCAGTGCCTTTGGTGGAATTCACTTATAATAATAGTTGGCACGCTTCGATTCAGATGGCACCGTATGAGGCATTATATGGCCGTCGCTGTAGGTCCCCTTTGTGTTGGGACGAACTGTCGGAATCTCTGGGTACGGAACCCGATATGTTGTTAGCCGCCCGAGAGAAGATCACTTTGATTAGGAGTCGGTTGTTAACGGCTCAAAGTAGACAGAAGTCATATGCTGACCATCGTCGTAGACCGCTTGAGTTCGAGGTTGGTGATCATGTGTTAATGAAGGTGTCTCCTACTCGAGGTGTTTTTCGTTTCGGAAAAAGGGCAAGTGAGCCCAAGGTATATTGGGCCGTTTGAGGTTACGGGCGTGTAGGTGATCTGGCCTATCGACTAGCCTTGCCACCGACCTTGAGTAAGATTCACAACGTGTTTCATGTCTCTTAGCTGAGGAAATATGTTGCTGATCCGAGCCACGTACTTCAATTCGAAGACATTGATTTAGCAGAGGATCATTCGTACGAGGAGCGTCCTGTACGGATACTCGAGAGGAGAATCAAGCAATTGCGGAACAAGACGATTCCGCTACTGAAGGTTCAGTGGTCACGACACGGAGTCGAAGAGGCTACGTGGGAGACCGAGGATAGTATGCGAGCAAGATACCCCGAGTTATTTACCCCTTAAGTTTCGGGGACGAAACTCTTTTTAAGGGGGGGAGTATGTAATATCCATTGTAACTTTTCATTTTTACCTGTCGTTGTATTATTCGGATAATCGATTATCATAAATCGTTGCATTTAAGTATTATATTGAGGTATTATGGATTTGAATATCATATCGTTGTTATTTCATATGTGACGATTCGTTGTTATTAGGATGTGCATTTTGAATTTTTGTTAGTGTAGCGTCGCTACACATTAAGATTAGCGTACGCTAATTCGTGCCTTAGCGTGCGTAAGGTTTTCCTCGGTTGCGTACGCTAAGAAGGAATCTGGCAGCAGTTGACTTCAACACGTGAGCCTTTTAACCGGTAGCATGCAAGCGATCTAAGTCTGAGCTGTCATGTCGGAGAGAATCTACTTTTACTAGCGTGCGCTAACCCATTCTTCATTAGCGTGCGCTAACGGCCTGCAATAATTCAAGACAGTAGCCCCGTAAGCCGTTTACGTCGTTATATCGGCCGGATAGCGTCGTAAGGGCCTTAGCGTACGCTAAAGCATCACGATAGCGTGCGCTAAGTCTGCCGATCTATTTATAGGACCAGCTGTTTTCATTTCTCCACGAACCAAACCGAAATTCTCTCTTCTCATATCATCCCTCTGCACTCTAAAAACAATATAAACCTTCACCAACTTGTTTCTAAGCCTTGAATATCGGAGTGGAGCTCATTTCTTGGAAACTTGGAGTTATTTTTAAGCTCGGGATATATTCTCTCATATCATTGAAGTTATTCTTCATTTCTGGAGGTTGGTGTGTTTTCTTCTCTGCATTATTTTCTTATGTTGATTATTAGTGTCGAAAAATACTTCACCTAGAGTAGATTAAGCAAGTAAAACATGGTTATAATAAAACTCTTTAAGCATTTTGATGAATATGTTAAATAAGGGTTTGTTAGAGGTGTTCTTGATGATATAGTGATTTTAATCATGTTTGTAGTTGTCATTACTCAACCAAGACGAATTTAGCTCAAGAGAACTTTGATGGATCGGTTAGCTTCTTCATAACTGGATTTAATCAAGAACTTAATATCATAAAATGATTAAACACCATTTTAAGTATTTATTTACCTTGAGAAGAACTTGATGATGTTAAAAATGAGATTAGGTGATCTAGTCCGAAACTTTAGAAGCTTTAACAAATCATGATTGTTCAGTTTCACTAGTCTTTGAAGATTGATAAAGGTTTTGATAATTACAACAATAACTTTTCACCAATCTATTGTGTTGATAACTTAGAGTGTAGTTCATCATAATGCTAAGTAGATTGTGTTCTTAAGTAGATGATCTTTGGTTATGAATGGTACTATCATGGTAGATTGAGTATCAAATCCTTTATGACTATCCTCTTTGGTAATAAGAGATGTTGAAGAACATGAGAATTTGATTTAAACCAATTTTATTGGCAAATTGAAGATGTTATTGTTCATGGAATATCAAGAGAATTTCAAGGCACTTTTGGTATGATAATCAGATTTTGAAAGATGAATTAGTTGTTTTGAAACCTTTCATAAATCGTTAAGGTATTCATCACGGGGGGGGAAAATTATTCGAGTAGGTTGCGGGCGTCGTTTCCTACGAATTGATATTAATATTATGTGAATATATTATTGAATGAATTACGTTTCATTCAAGGTTGCTCGTTCGATTGAGTGTTTAACTGAGGATACCGTCCGTTTGGTCATTTGGAGAAGGACTATCTTTCACTTACGGATTTGAGGCAAGTTATCTTGCTTGGTTATAATGATGATTAGATTCTTGATGGTTATATTTTTCATATGTATGAATTGTTCATGAAATGTTTGTCGAGATTTGACAACATCCTTGGCGTTATTCCGTTTTCTTCATGGGGTTGCATTCCCAAGTATGTCGTTTTGAATCATTGATCTCATTGGCCTTATTTTCACTTCGGTGAGTTTTCTTGATCCTTAATCGGATATGTGATTTGTTGAGTTCGTTGTCATGTTGTATCGTGACATATCCTAATCATATCTGCGTTAGATTGGTTATTGTGTAGGATTTTTAGCCGGGCACATATAGTCATCGGCGGATATTATTCGCGTTGGGTACACGGGACGTAGTTTCGTGAGGCTAATTAGGTACATTGTCCGGCGTATATTACGGATTCCATATACGGGGTGGACATGTGCACGGACACATTTCGGATCGGGCGTCTTGTGATGTCCATCTTTGAGCCATACCATAAATCGTCCATAGTATTGGATGCTTGTATTTATTCGTTTCATACGCCCGAGGTATGATTGATAGTCGGAATGATTTCTTTGAAATCTATATATGTGAATTGTATATGTCGAAGAATTGATTATCATGTATATCGACCTGTGTTGGGCGAAATACTTGTATTGTATTTTAGGTCGAGGCAAGGGCAAGGCACGGGAAGAGCATGTCGGCGGCGAAGGATACGGAGGATACTAGTTCGGGGCCCCTCATCTTTGTTGTCGGTTATGTTAAACCGTGTTGTATTATTTCCCGTTCCGTTTAAATTACTTTTGGTTGTATTTGACATTTGAAGTATTTTCCATCTCCATATGGTTTATACTTTTTCTTTTCGGATCCTGTGTGTTGTAAGGCCGTTGGCCACATTTTAATAAACTCCTAATCGGAGAAATGACTTTTCGTTGTGATTCGGTATCACAAATAATATTTATTTAACCTGTTTTGGATATCGCCTGGTGGGTCCCAGTATGGGATTCACGGCACTGTAATAACCGCCATTTGGGGTGTTACAATATGTAGTTGTTGATTGATATGATGTGCGTTTGCATATTGTTTGGTGAAGCTAATGAGAGTTTCGTACTTATAGTCATCAAGAAATAATGGTTGTAAATAAATGAGCAAATGAAAGGACATGACGCTTGTAAGTTTTGGTGGAAATGAAGATTAAGTCTTTTTATTTAGTGCAAAAAAAGTTGGAAGTAATTGCGTGATGGTTTGTATACTCGATGTTTCATGATTGAAAAAGGCAGCAAGAAATGCAATATGGTTAAATAAATATTATATCTGCAATCATGTAAAAAAGCCTAAAATGTAACCATTACGTGGGTTTTGGAATGAAATTGTGCTTGTAATTTGTTTGAAAGTAAATCTATGCTGCATAATCATTATGAAAACATTACGTAGGTATCCTAAGATAGGTTGTTGAAAGTCTCCCTGAAAACAATATTGCGGGTGCAGTGCTTCAGTTCCGGGTCTTCGTCTTCTATCATTAGTATTTTTAGTCCATCAAGCCTTGTGACCCTAGATAGTGCCACATAAAGTTGTCCATGACTGAACACGGGATTTGGCAAATAGAGGCCAACATAATTAAGTGACTGCCCTTGACTTTTGTTAATGGTCATTGCATAGCATGGTCTTATAGGGAACTGTCGTCGCTTCAAAACGAATGGCCATTTTGATTGTGTGGATGTGAGTATGATCCTGTGTATAACGACTGTAACACCCCCAATCCACTCAGGGATATTACACGCCGTAGACCCTCTCCTCGAAGATCTACCAGGCTGGTAACAACATTTAACATCTCGACAATGCCTTCAAGGCTAAATGACTCAGTAGACCGATTTGGTCTTTCAATAAAAATATACAACTCAATTACAACATATACCCACGCATGGGTCAAAATACAATATACTCCCGTACAACGGGGAAAAGATACTGCAGCGGAAAAGAAAATACAACTAGACCAATATGACATCAACGGATCCTCGTGTGATTAGTATCGTTCATCTTTCATCATCCTTCGTGCCGACCCTGTGTTATGCTCCAAAACCTGAATGCAAAAATAGACATCCACCCCCCGAATACTCGGGGGTTAGCAAAACTCCACTGTTTTGCTAGTGCAAATACAAAGTGCAAATACGAGCCATACAATTCACATTCCACGAATAACAATAACCAGGAATCTTCAAAGATCCAAACGAAACGAAAAGTACTTCTCGAGGCAAGGGTTTGAGAAAACCTTTAAAAATCGAAATACCATAAATCAATGGAAATAATTTATAAGACGGTTTAGAATGCCATCGAGAGTTTTAATAGAAAACCATTTAGGATTATCAAATCCTACTTTTCAAAATCCACAAGACAAAAGGGGTCACCGCCCCAAATCTTTACTTTCCGAAAAATGATATTTACCAACCCGTTGGGATTTTAGCCCCAAATCCATAAAATGACTTTTACAAAACCATTGAGATTTTAGCCCCAAATCTCATCAACTCACAGTACACAAGAACGACCACAAGGTTCGTCTCCCAACATCAAAATCCACAAATAAAGGATTTAAAACAAACAACAAAATACTCTTGTGCCATCCTAGCCAAGTAAGCCAAACGAACAACTTACCTCTTACACACTTAGTCGATGCATGCAATCATGAAAACCGTTCAAAAACGCTCATTTCCGGAAATGCCAATAATCCAAATCACAGTTGCAAAATGCACCACAATTAACCGTCGATCCACACCTCCGTGGACCCCTACCGAGACCCCGTCGGATCTAACCCGTAGTGGTTAAAAGCAAAGCTCGTCGATCCACACCTCCGTGGACCCCTACCGAGACCCCGTCGGATCTAACCCGTAGTGAGCATACACACACACGTTAGTCATGCAATACTAATATGCTAAGAATGTAAGTTCATTAAGAATACTCACTAGAGATGGCCACTTACTCGACGCCGTTATCAAACTCTTCAAAAACACCATAACAAGATTAAATACGGAATACACGATCCCATAACTTTAAACACAGGAGTATCATCATCAAAGACTTCAACGTTCAACGTAATCAAATCATAATCAATTCCCAAAACACATTGTTCACAAAACACACGCGTTTTGAAAGCAAGCCTTTAACGAGGCCAAACCGAAATCTTTTGAAACTTCATTTCAAACAACCAAACAAACACAACAAGACGATCACCGATCATCATATCCATAAAATAAGAAAAGTATGGGCAAGGTACTTGCCTCGATATCACAATCGCAACGAGACGATGGATAGGACGCGGTCGAATAGCCCCGAACCCCCGAACAATATCAAGAACGCGATAGCACCACGAGTATTACGAGAATAACACCACACGAATCATCAATAACCAAACGGAATTCAACATCGGAATCCTCGAACACCTATAAACCTCCGGAAGTAACAATAACACAAGGTTACGACGAGAATCAAGGCCAAAACAACGGAAATCCCAACAAACTATCGAAGGGAAACTCATTGGGACATTTAATCGAACACTAAATGTTCAATAATTCCCAAGAACACTCGAATCGTCGATCGAGTTAAACAAACTTGATATATGGATATACAACCCATAGAACATGATTAATAACATCATACTACACCAATCGATGTATCAAAATCGGATTAGAAACGAAATCAAGAACAATTTCTCCAAAAAATCAACTTGAAGGATAATCAAGAAATATACCTTGATTTGGATGAAGGATTCAAGTAGAGGTCGAAAATCTACAACAAGACTTGAGGTAGATGATCTCTACAAGTTTTGGAGCACTCAAAATCGCCCACAATCGCCTAAGATGAAGGAGGAAGAAGAGAGGAGAAAAAATGAAGTTTTTCTCCTCGCAAATCTGCTAAAAAACGCAGAAAAAGCCCATGTGCCGCGGCACAGGACAAGTGTGCCGCGGCCCAGGACCACTAAATATGCCCAGGAATCAGCTTAGTGCCGCGGCACAGCCTGAGTGTGCCGCGGCACAAGGTACAACCCCCTTCAACACCAAAAAGGCACACCGTGCAGTCTTCGCTATTTCGACCATAACTCCTTCGTATGGACTCCGATTGACTCACCGTTTGAACCATTGGAAAGCTAACTTGATTCTCTATAATGTTGCAAAGAATCAGAATTTTTGGAGTTTCCAAGAATTAATGGTGACTTTACAAAGTCGAACTCCCACGTGAAAAAGTCGATCAAGGACACGGAACTCAACAAAACGTCACCGAAAAGAACTCGGATGACAAAAAGTGCAGAATTAATCATTCTCGGAATGACGAAACGGTCATGATAGAGTTGTCAAAACGAACTTCCTCCGAAAAAAGAAAATTACCGAAATTCAAAATTGCGGATATTACAACGACAGTTTCCCCTATATTTGATCCTGTAAGGATCTTGGCGTGTATAACAAACTGGCCTAGATCAGTGATTAGCAACCTAGTGCCATTGCATAGTCCTTTACTTGGATTCACATTCCGCAATAACATTACAGGCAGTTCCTTTTTTAAGTGGAGGGCATGTGGTGGCATCCCGGGGAAATTTAAGGAATTTAGAAACTCTACCGGATATAGGTCTTGCTGGTCTAGAGTGTCGGTTGATGCCTTGGAAATCTCATCTGCGCTATTGTAGGTAACAGATTCCCCTGCTAACTTTTTAAACATATACTCATTGATGGCATCAGCATCATCATTCTGGGGAGTTAGAATTGCCCTTTCTTTGAGATACTAATTGTCAGTTTGACGTGTGGTAAAATGAGGATAAGTTTCTTCGACAATATTTTTAATAGGAGATTCCCAAGATTTGATTTGGAAGTTGTCGGGAATGTCAATCCAAGTCGCCTCATCCTCCCCTTCTTTTATTTTTGCTGGCAATTTGCCGTCCCCAACTGCCAAAACCCATCTGTTAAAATCTTGCTTCCGCGTATCAATATCCCCATTCTCAGTGTACTCATTGACATGCATGCTGCGTGTAAGGGTGAAGACCTTGCAATATTTCCACAACTCAGACCGGTTTATGCACGCCTGGACAATGTCGGGCCTTTTGCCATTTGGGATAACCGGGAGAACTTGTCTAAAGTCACCTCCAAGCAACACCGTCATGCCTCCAAAGACTCGAGTCCTTCTATCCGGGTCATGGTACCCTAGTATATCTTTTAGCGTCTTGTCCAATGCCTCGAAAGCATATTTTTGAGTCATTGGAGCTTCATCCCAGATAATCAACTTCACTTGCGGCATGAGTTCCGCCATATGTGTGTTATGTTTTATGCCACACGTGCTATTTTCCAATAACTCAAGTGGTATAACAAACCTGCTATGCGCCGTCCTCCCTCCTGGTAAGAGCAACGAAGCAATTCCTATTCAAGATTAAGAGCATCAGATAGTTATTTTAGTTTTCGCATTTTCATAAATAATGGAATGTCTTGTTTGAGCGTTAATTTATACCTGAAGATGCGACAGCAAGCACAATCATCCCTTCTGATCTTAACCGTGAAATAATAGTTTTGTATAGAAATGTCTTCCCTGTTCCTCCTGGTCCGTAAACGAAGTAAAATTTACCTTTTTCATTATGGACATATTCAATCACCTGTTCATAGATTAAACGCTATTCTGGATTTAACAATGAATGGAGTTGTTGATGTTCAATCTTACTCTTTTTCATATCAAAATCGAGGGCCTCTCTAATAAGACGGTTGTCCATGTTGGTGAGTAACCTTGGGTCAGGCCGTGGAAGATCTTGAAACTCTGCTAAAGATCTTCCATTCCTATTTAATAGATCTTGGATTTCCAGCTGACAATAGTTACGGAGTTGGTCATCCGTAAGCTGCAAGTTAGGATAGTTAAAAAGTTTTCTTTTTTTGTGTAGTATATCCTCCGATAAGGTCTGCCAGTTCTCCTCCCATAGTTTTAGAGGACTGCTGACATCACAGAACAACAGAATTGTCACGAATGTGTCACGGAGTTGTGGGCCGAATGCCCACACACCCGCTTCAGATATAGCATGTGTCCATTCCGAGTCGTCGTTCAACAGACCATATGCAAAACAGGCTTCCTTGAATGTTGCACACAGTCTGTTGTTAACAGTCATGAGCTCTCCAAAAGATTCAGGGCCTTTCACAACATTCAACAACATTCTAAGATAATAACGTTCTCCGGATGCTGGGTGTGAATAAATAATTCGCCCGATGCATTTTTTTTGTTTCCTTGGTTTCCAAATATTGTCTTTCTCGTGCCAGACGTAGTGTTTAGGTATTTCAGCATACGTAAGTTCTTTCGCTTCCATATCGCGCTTGTTTAACTCGAACCAATCAGTGAACATCGTTACGTCGATGCCTTCCCTTTGGAGTAGTGCAGGTAAACTCTCTGAATCCTGTAGTGTTATTGCGTTCTGATTAGGCAAGTGGTAACTCAGTTTCATGACTGATGGATATGAGTAATGTATGTCAAAAGAAAATAAACGCCACACTGCCTCACATGGAGCTAAGAACCGATAATTTAGGTAATTTTTGATCTCATCCACTGCCAAAACCTGTACATTCGTCACATCACCAACACTTCTAACGTTCTCCTGTATAACAACTGTAGCTCTATCCGGTCCTTTATTTAAGTACTTAAATAAGTACTTAATAGCCTTTGATCTGTTGCACCATTCCACATTAATGTGGGCCTGGTATTTCAGAAGAAGATAACGATTGTAAGGGACTACAAATCTGTTATCGTATTTGAATTTTCCTTTGATAGTGGATGCTTTATTGTCCCGCCGACGATATATAGCATATCCGTCTTCGTCAATCATTGTTTCCCCTACAAATGATTTAGGAAAATGCTTTGAACATTTCCCCTCGATAGTACATGGGGCGTGTTTGGCATCTTGACCGCAAGGTCCATGTAACATATATTTAATCACCACTTTATACCCATCTGGATCATGTATTGGAGATGGCATCTCTGCTGAAATGATGTCATCTATTTAGGCGGGTGTTTTGCATTTGCATCGTTCTTCTAGCCATAAGAGGATATGAGCGTGTGGAAGACCACGTTTTTGAAATTCTATAACATACACAACTGGAAGGAAATGGCCGAAAAGCGTTAGTTGGGGTTCAAAATTGGGTTAGAAGAGTAGGCAGTTTAATATTATGATCTGAGCCGTAATACCTGTGCGGGATTGACCAAAAATATGATTCTTGGTAAGATCTTCTATCATATCATTTAGTTTCATTTTGAACACACGTGTGCCAACTTCTGGACGATCATGGCCTTTTTGGCCTGGTACATGCACCAACATTCCAGCAATCTCGGGCCATTTTGGATTGGAGGTGAAAGTGATGAAGAGGTCCGGATTTCCATATGTCCGACATATAGCCATTGCATCTTGGTAGTTTTGCATCATATATCTTGGACCGCCTGTAAAACTCTTGGGTAGAATGATTCGTTTTCCCAACCCTGCTGCACTTGTATCACCCCTTGTTACAGCATCACACAGGTTATGGTAGAGATCTACACGCAGTGTATCTTGATTATTTATCGTCCATTTAAGCCTCTGCTCTTCAATAGCCGTGTATGCATCCACCAAATATTGCTGAAATAATCGGCCACCTCTTAGCAAAGTAGTCCCTTGGTTATTTCGCTGCTGAATTATGTAAGCGTAGTACTCTTTCATTGTTAGAACACCCCTTCTGGTCTTTCGGGCACCTGTGTTGCTGTGATAAGGTATCTTGTCATGGAATCCATCTTCTCCATACGGGAATAATAATGGATATTGGAGCGCCATGTATTGTGGGTGTAATTCCGAAATACGTTTTGGCCCTTCCGCCTTGTCACTCACAACGATATCCCGCGTAGGAATTCCATCACCAAAGTCATTAGTAATCAGAGCCGCGATTTCTGGCACGGTGGGAGTGTTGTATTGCCGGGAAACTCTTCTGTCACTTAGTAGGCGTAGCTCAAACTGTGCCGAATTATGTGACCGACACCAATCTCTTGCCATCCGAAATGCCATAGCAACAGCACTTGTCTGGTCGAACATTTGAATCAAGCTTGCTACTATCTGTTCATTCACTCCTTCCCCAGTTTCCTTGTCAATGAAAGCTGACATCCGGTTTTTCACTTCATTCCCAGTGTCAAAGAAGTAAAGCTGCGCATACCTTGGCTGAGTACCTTCTGTAGGAAGTAGCGAACCGATTCGATGATAATTTTGGCCATTAATTCTAAACGTGTATAGTCCCCTTCCTGTGTTAATTGAATGGTCTATTCTGGCTCCAAAAGATGTGAAGCAAAACATGCTATTATACACTCTAATCTGCTCTCTGAATCTCGAAGTTGCAGGATTGTTATAGTCTAGCAGCTCGCTTAGCAACGGAGGTGTTTCATTGAATCTTGGGAGAAGAAGCTTACCTTCTTGGCAGCAAAGGGAGAATGTTGGATTTACAGCCCTTCGGGCCTTGTCATTTCTCTCCTTATACCACATGACTGCGTTGCAGCCTCGACATTCAAACGATGGAGGCCCAAGGTTATGGTAAGCAACAGGGACACCTTGTCAAAAAGGAAAATGTACTTGTAAAAAACATAATCGTCAATAGACACTTAAAGTCAGTGATGTTTAAATTAATGTCCTATGCTTGGAATAATCCTGGACTTAGGTTATACATATTTGTTGTTATTAACAATGTAGAAAAAAAAGTTTGTAGCAAATAAGAAGGCGTAATATTGCTAACATGTCTAATTACCTGCAGAGGTAAACCCTGATCTTTTGGGATTTTTTTAGATGCACGAAGATGGAGTGGTCCTGTAATAAGCATCGTTGAGGCGAATATTAATTCTATGGAATCCAAACTCTTCTTAATCTATAACACTTCTTAAAAGTTATTCAGTTTTGTTATTATTGGGTAGATTGAATACCTGCTGATCTCCTTTTAGTATGGATGAAGGCATGCTTGGAAGTAGAAGTTATTTGGTTTGGTTGCATACCTATCCCAGCACGTACTGGGATTGAGGATTGTCCTAAGAAAGTATGTTGAAGATGCATCAGACATGAAATACAATTGCATCTTTAAAATATTGCGTAATTCCATAATGGAATAAAAGGATAGGCGCGGGTATTTACCTGGACTTGATCCAACGATGTCTGACAGTTTTAAACCACAATAACTTTGTACTCTCCCATCTTGACTGATAATTGTATTTGAATGAATGACCACAGATTTGTGAAGCATGTTTGAGAGAGATGGGGTACCTGAATTTTCACCCTTTGAACCTGTAAGACACAGACAAACAGATAAGATTTCAAGAAGAGGTAATTTCAAGGTATGGAAGGTTGATGAATTCAAGTGTACCGTTCATTTTTTTGGGAGAATCTGATTCACTTTTGCTGTATGACAGGGTTGAAACTGGCCAAGGTATAAGTTAAAGATGTCCAACAGGTATTCTTTTGGAATTCCATTGGTGAACTGATGCAATTAATGTAATGACCAATGAAAAGATATCCAACAGGTATTCTTTTGGAATTCTATTGGTTAACTGATGCATTAAATGTAATGACCAATGAAAAGGCAGCCAGATGTAAAGTATGGTTATGATCAATATGCATCAACCTGAGTGGTCATTGTGTTAGAAGTGTTTAGGTGGGTGATGATACTATACGCACGTTGTAGTTATATTTTTAAGTTTATATTTTTAACATAAAACGTATCCCAACACAGTTATTTATCAATTTGACAGGTTTTTAAGCCTCTCTTTTTCTGAATAATGCTTTCCAATTTGCAAATAATTCCACATAAATGCAAAATATCGAATGCTTTAGTAAGCACATTCTGGCTCATCTTTATACATTCTTTTGTGTAACTTTAACTTATTTATCAATTTGACAATGTCGATTGCAATTTTGTACAGATTTCTAAGTTGCATCTTTTCTGAATAATGCTTTTGTAAGCACATTATTCCTCATCTCTATACCTTTATTTTGGATAACTTTAGCTTATGAAGAGTTCTGATTGGTTATTTGACATGTACGGGTGCAGGTTTGCCTATGCTCCTGACCGGAGGCATTGAGGAGTAAATGGGTCATCACTATAAGACCAACAATTCCATGGTATCATTACAGTTCTTTTGGGATGTATGTTAACATTCAGGGTTGTAAAAGTAACGGGTATTATAGGCCAGCCACACTTATACAGTAACAAATACACTACATATACTTTTAAAATATTAACCATTTCCGATTAATCGCCTAAAAAATCCGAGGAACCGAAACCTGGAGTGATTCATAGAAATCAGTTCGATTTTAATTATTTTCAAGTGAAGAATTGGGGTTTCTCTTTGGTTCGGTTCGATTCGATCGGGATTTTTTTCGGTTCACGGGTACAAAGTTCAAACCCTACGCAAACTTCGTATTGCATTGCGAACGCAACGACCCAATTGCAAAACATAAATACTAAAATACCAAAATCTTTCCAACACACTAATTGAATATCTGGTATCAGTATATACACAACTATAAACATTTTACATGTAACAAATAATAAAAACATTTTACAACACCCCCTTTCCAAAACAGTAAAAAAAAATAGTAAAAAAAAAATCCTTCACATTTCTTGAGCCTTCAATCATAGTCGACATAGACACTGGTGACCTTTGTAGCTATATCTATCTGATATCTATATCCCCAACCAAAAAAAAATCTTAAGCAGTATGATGTAGAAATAATAGGAAAAAATAAAGAAAAATGAAATGAAAAAAACAGAAACAAAGTGAATTAGAGAACTGAAAACCACTCGAATACACTCTAATCTGCTCTCTGAATCTCGAAGTTACAGGATTGTTATAGTCTAGCAGCTTGCTTAGCAGCGGAGGTGTTTCATTGAATCTTGGGAGAAGAAGCTTACCCTCTTGGCAGCAAAGGGAGAATGTTAGATTTACAGCCCTTCGGGCTTTGTCATTTCTCTCCTCATACCACATGACTGCGTTGCAACCTCGACATTCAAATGATGGAGGCCCAAGTTTATGGTAAGCAACAGGGACACCTTGTCAAAAAAGGAAAATGTACTTGTAAAAAACATCATCGTCAATAGACACTTAAAGGCAGTGATGTTTAAATTAATGTCCTATGCTTGGAATAATCCTGGACTTAGGTTATACATATTTGTTGTTATTAAAAATGTAGAAAAAAAAAGTTTGTAGCAAATAAGAAGGTGCAATATTGCTAACATGTCTAATTACCTGCAGAGGTAAACGCTGATCCTTTTGGGATTTTTTTAGCTGCACGAAGATGGAGTGGTCCTGTAATAAGCATCGTTGCGGCGAATATTAATTCTATGGAATCCAAACTCTGCTTAATCTATAACACTTCTTAAAAGTTATTCAGTTTTGTTATTATTGGGTAGATTGAATACCTGTTGATCTCCTTTTAGTATGGATGAAGGCATTCTTGGAAGTAGAAGCTATTTGGTTTGGTTGCATAACTATCCCAGCACGTACTGGGATTGAGGATTGTCCTAAGAAAGTATGTTGAAGATGCATCAAACATGAAATACAATTGCATCTTTAAAATATTGCTGTAATTCCATAATGGAATAAAAGGATAGGCGCGGGTATTTACCTGAACTTGATCCAACGATGTCTGACAGTTTTAAACCACAATAACTTTGTACTCTCCCATCTTGGCTGATAATTGTATTTGAATGAATGACCACAGATTTGTGAAGCATGTTTGAGAGAGATGGGGTACCTGCATTTTCACCCTTTGAACCTGTAACACACAAACAGATAAGATTTCAAGAAGAGATATAATTTCAAGGTATGGAAGGTTGATGAATTCAAGTGTACCGTTCATTTTTTTGGGAGAATTTGATTCACTTTTGCTGTATGACAGGGTGGAAACTGGCCAAGGTATAAGTTAAAGATGTCCAACAGGTATTCTTTTGGAATTCCATTGGTGAACTGATGCAATTACTGTAATGACCAATGGAAAGATGTCCAACAGGTATTCTTTTGGAATTCCATTGGTTAACTGATGCAATAAATGTAATGACCAATGAAAAGGCAGCCAGATGTAAAGTATGGTTATGATCAATATGCATCAACCTGAGTGGTCATTGTGTTAGAAGTGTTTAGGTGGGTGATGATACTATACGCACGTTGTAGTTATATTTCTAACATAAAACGTATCCCAACACAGTTATTTATCAATTTGACAGGTTTTTAAGCCTCTCTTTTTCTGAATAATGCTTTCCAATTTGCAAATAATTCCACTTAAATGCAAAATATCGAATGCTTTAGTAAGCACATTCTGGCTCATCTTTATACATTCTTTTGGGTAACTTTAACTTATTTATCAATTTGACAATGTCGATTGCAATTTTGTACAGATTTCTAAGTTGCACCTTTTCTGAATAATGCTTTTGTAGGCACATTATTCCTCATCTCTATACCTTTATTTTGGATAACTTTATCGAATGCTTTAATAAGCACATTCTGGCTCATCTTTATACATTATTTTGGGTAACTTTAACGTATTTATCAATTTGACAATGTCGATTGCAATTTTGTACAGATTTCTAAGTTGCACCTTTTCTGAATAATGCTTTTGTAAGCACATTATTCCTCATCTCTATACCTTTATTTTGGATAACTTTAGCTTATGAAGAGTTCTGATTGGTTATTTGACATGTACGGGTGCAGGTTTGCCTATGCTCCTGACCGGAGGCATTGAGGAGTAAATGGGTCATCACTATAAGACCAACAATTCCATGGTATCATTACAGTTCTTTTGGGATGTATGTTAACATTCAGGGTTGTAAAAGTAACGGCTATTATAGGCCACTTGTAATTGTGCTGGAAAATCCTCTCGCTATTCAGCTAAACTTAGGCGCAGGAAAATTTGTTTTTAAAACAGCGTTAGCTAAGCTGTGGAATACTCTGTGCATATATAATCATTTCTTGATTAGACCATTTTGCAAATTGGGGTCTTTCTTTCCCAAACATTAGGCAGACGCCTTTAGGATCTGAGTTAGGCAAAAATGGAGCAGTATAATATCAAGGGAATGTGACTTGGCATGACACCATTTCCGTTCAGGTTGAATGCAATACCATGGGCATATATAATCATTTCTTGATTAGACCATTTTGCAAATTGGTCTTTCTTTCCCAAACATTAGGCAGACACCTATAGGGTCTGAGTTAGGAAAAATTGGAGCAGTATAATATCAAGGGAATGTGACTTGGTATGACACCATTTCCATTCAAGTTGAATGCAATCAAACCTCAGATAGAAATAAAATAACACAAATAAGAGTACCATTTCCATTGTAGTAAATCAATAGATTTTTTTGCAATGACTAACTGATTGAAAAAAAGTTTCTAAGAAATAAAAATTTTATTTTCTTCCTAAATGCTTATTTATGAAGCCCTTATTTGTTGGTGCCGTTTTTGGCGATGCGTCCTTGTAAGCTGCCGTGTGCAGCCTCTCCAGTCTCGCTCAGAATCTTCTACAATATATCTAAACACATAAGATAGAAATAATAACTTGTTAATACGTGACCCAGTGTAAGTCGGTGGTGATTGCAGGTTGTGATCCCTATGTGCTCACCTCTTCTTTTTCCTCTTATCAGACGGGTTGCTTGCCTCATCCTCCTGCCCTTCATCTGCATTAATCGATGCTACTTCTGCATCAGAATCTTCAAACTCCTGCCTGAAAATAATGGCATCACATATTACATGTTTAGGATGGTGGTAACAGGGGCCAAGGTAAGGAACATTGATTTGTTTATTGTTTATGGTTGGCAAAGGTTATATTGTTAACCCACCTCTTTTTTTTCTTGTCCTCTGTAGACTTAGAAGGTGTGGCGACAGATGGGTCCTGCTGCAATCTCTTTAACGAAGGATTTGAGGTGTCAGGTTGAGTGACAATGATGCTGGAACCCGCACTTTCCACGACCACTTCATCTGGGTTAACCTCCCAACACGTGAAGCTTTCAAAGCTTCCATACTCATAGTAGGAGTGAGACTTGAGTTCAAAAATGTGAGATGTGCCAATGATGTTGGCTATCGCGGGTGGCAAGCTTGCGTGGTCATCTGAAGACTGCAAATCTAGGTGTCAGCAAAAGGAGGATGGTTAGGGGTACACAGTTTATAAACATACCTCATCTTCATCCTCTAATATTGATGAAGCTGGTGACTTCAACAATTTTGTGGTAGCGGGATCGAAAAGCACAACCACGGTGTCAGCAGTGTCGTCCGAGACACCAAGCTCAAGCCTATACCTGCCAAGGGTATGTTGCATGCGGTACGTCACTAATCTTATTTATTGTATTCCAATGTACACACCATAAGTAACAATCATGACATTACCTCATAACCGGATAAAGAACTGGCTTGTCACATGCATCGCACCAGAACCTTCCTTCCTTTCTGGTGGCACCTTTCTTACAATTTTCACTGCCACACGATGGAAAACTCTAGCCCTTTTTAGTTCTAACACTGTCGATTCTCACCTTACAGTTGAAGGTTGCAGACTGGAAAGGGAAACAATTTTTAAATGTTGTGCAATGGGCTGATAATACGGACATGGCAGGTTGGAAAGAAGGCTTACATCGTTCTTACGGTTGCGAGCCCATAGCAGAAGGTTTTCGAGTGTCCCATCTTTTGGTTCAGAGTCCCCAACACGCACCGCTGCCTTTGTCATCCCGACACCGCTAATATCCAGATACATGGAAATTAAAAGATTTTGGGCAGTATTCACTTTTAAAAATATGTATCGAAATGACGTATAACTGCTTACATGGTGTCCCATCTCAATTCCTTGATTGCAGGTATCTCAACATCATCTAGAATCATGGTGGATGAACTGCTGGATAAATAAAGCTTATCTGGGAAATAACATTCAATTTTAAATTAACTTGTCCAACCGGCTATATACGGATAAGTTTCAGAATTCATAGGCACTTACTGTTGTAATGTTTTGCAGTTGTCGAGGTTAACCTGACAGGCACATGCCTACATGTTTTGTTTTCTTCTCAATCGAGACATCACCAAGGCCTCCCCATAGCGTTACCCTTATTGGTGTCCCCTGGTGCATAGTACGATATTACGATAAATGGTAAGCTATATGTCAATCGATACTACTTAAAGTAGTAATTGTTATCGACTTTTACTTAAAAGCATAATAATCATATATAATGGTAATAACCTCGATTTGTCGTAGAAATCAAGATTTTGGACCCGGTTTTAGTGTGGTTTGTCCTTCCAATATTTGTAACGTGTGACTACATCGGAAGGTAATAAATTGATCTCGAGCAATGATACCATTTGTGAGGGAAAACAAAAACATAAAACCAAAACAAACTTACCAATAAGGTACTTGCTGCCTGTAGGTTCAAGGATGTCAAACTCCACCAGCTGGAGAGGATACCTAACAAAACCTTCTGACTTGACCAAAGATTTCCTTATCGTTGTTGCACCGTCAAACTCAAGCATAAAGGTATCGTCTTTTCTAATCCGATACTCATCCTTGTTACGGAGCACCACAAAATTTTTAACAGAGTATACACTCCCTTCTTTTAATCTCAAGAAATTGTGTGCTATGGTTCCCTTAGCGGTGCAATGGATGGCATTACCCTGCATCAAAAATCTGTTAAAAACGGATATAACAAAAACGGGTAAAATATTTAGAACTCACCTTAGCATCAGAGATCACAAAGTCAGTGCTCAAGTAGCGGCCATTGATAGCGTTAACATCCCACACAGCATTACCACAATGGTGCTAGTGGCATCCAACTTTAGCTCGTCCAGGAACAACTGGGCCTTTGCGTTTCCAACTTCTGCAGACATCAGGTGTGTTTAACTGTCACTCAGATGTATTGAAAACAGGTAGAATGTTTGGATAGGTAAAGAACTTTATGTATTATTTATACATCATTGATTTATGATTGCTGTAACCCCCAGATGGTTTGTATTCTTTGAGGTTGAAAATTTGCAACCCATTTGTCTTATAAAACACCACGTTATGTGAACAATAATTCTGATTTATGATTGCTGTAACACCCGGATGGTTTGTATTTATTGAGTATGAAAATCTGCATTGAATGGAATGCACAATAAATTTTTTGAAGGTTGAAAATTTGCAACCCATTTGTCTTATGTAACACCACGTTATGTGCACAATAATTCTGATTTATGATTGCTGTAACCCCCAGATGGTTTGTATTCTTTGAGGATGAAAATCTGCATTCAATTCAATGAATTGAAGGCACAATAAATTTTTTGTGCACAATTATTCTTGCACAATAAATTTAGGTACTGAATCTTTTAGTATATAAGATATCTAGTCTTTTAAAAAGTCCTTTCACAATACAATTAAAATAAAGCCTGATTAGTCATACTTGTAGCAATAAAAGCGAAATCCCTCGCACCCAGGGCCCTCATCCCCCGACTCGATAGGAATTGGTGTTTAATCATGTGGTTGGAGATGTGAAAGATCTATTTGTGTTTATGAACAAACCGTTCGTTTTGATATTATCGTTTGTTTTAATGAATATATATGTTTATCGAATATTTTTCTCAAGACATATTGAATATTTTTTGATGTTGCACTAATCAAAAAAATATTTTAATTTCTGGCGATACGATTAATTTCATGTATACATGTTCATGTTTCGGTCTTAAATAAATAAAGAACATATTTTGAAAGTTTATAACATATATATATATATATATATATATTATATTTTGTATTCTATTATTAAATAAGTTTTAATTTGATTTTTGCTTTATTATATAAAATAGGAAGTTTAAGAAAAACTAACGGTGTTTTAGATGATGAACATTGTACCTGGTTTGAACATTTCAACCATTTGATTCTACGATAAATTACCTTAATCTAATTGAAGAAAACGAATCATTTGATTTTAATATCACATACTAATCACCCATATACTAATCACCCAAACGTGGTTATATGAATCCTCTAGACCGAGAGCTCGTACCTTCGCTCAAATTCACCCAAAAACCGAAAGGAAGAGGATGACAGATGAAAATAACGCAAAAAAAAACTATTGTCTCGTGTTTAAATATCGGGACACACTACACCCGCAACTCATTGTTACGTCCGTAACTTGGGCTTACGACCTTTGGAATCTCAAGGTTTAGAACACTTCCACTTATGGCCGTATAAAACAAGGCTTACGACCGTAACATGCTCCTTTCTTATTGGTGTAACTCTTACAACTTACGACAGTAAGATGTTTCGATCGCAAAAAAGATCAATCTACAACAGCAAAATGGATCGGATGGCATCTACTGTAACACCCTCAAGATATTCGAGGTATATTACAGCGCCGTGAAATCCCTATATGGGACCCACCAGGCTGAACAGCATCATACTCATCGACTCACATAAACGACAGAATAATACCATGTCATAAAGACGCAAAACAGAATAATCCACCCGGTTCAACCGGTCAATATAACATCATCATCCAACACAACATAATAAGCAACAATACAATCCGAACGAACAAGAACCCCTTAAGTACTCGAGTACAACTATTAGTTCAAAACCACAAAAGATGAAAAGGTAAAAGACACTAAAACGTCACTCGTGCACAATCATCACGCACGGCCATCATCCGTATCTTGGTCCAAGCCGCTCGTCTCGATGAACGACTGAAATTGACGAATTTCCCAAAGCGGGTCCCAGAGGGTTAGCAATTACGCTAGTACAAGTAACCAGATGAACAACTTACATCTTACACATATAGTAAATGCATGCAATAGAGAAAACCGTTCGAAAACACTCATTTCCGGAAATGCCAATATCAAATCACATTTGTAAAATTCACCACAATTAACCGTCGATCCACACCTCCGTGGACCCCTACCGAGACCCCGTCGGATCTAACCCATAGTGGTTAAAAGCAAAGCTCGTCGATCCACACCTCCGTGGACCCCTACCGAGACCCCGTCGGATCTAACCCGTAGTGAGCAAACACACACACACACCATTTCTCATACAATACTACTATGTCGAGATTGTAAGTTCATAAGGATACTTGCCTCGATTAAATAGACGATGACACGAACGGAACGGAAGAATCAAGCACAACCGCGAGGAACCGACGAAAATGAACCTAACGATTCGAATAGCACAATCACAACCACTTCTAAACGATTATGGAAATGGAATACACCCGAAAACCCGCCTACGATTCATGTATATTTGTACCAAAAATAACAACGAGGGCGGACCACAACCAAACCCTCTCGATTCCGTAAAAATCCACAAAATATCCATGAATCCGTAGGAAACTAAAGATACTAACAATATTAATCGTATTCATCATGAATCCACCAACAAAACGGAACGAATCGGAAGAAAAACCCAAAACCCCCAAATTAATCGAAAATAGGGTTCTAGAAACATTACCTTTGAAGATTCAAGTACTAAGATCCGTAGAACACGCGTTAGATTGATTATCCGAGCCTCACAACCGAAGGGAAATGATGAAAATCGACCCCCGGATGAAGAATGCTTGAGAAGTTCTCCCCTCCTAGGTCTCTCTCTCTCTCTCTCTCGCGCAGTGAAATGAAGAAGAAGACGGCCAATTTCGTCTAATAAGGACGAGTTTGCACAGTTGACCGCTTTGTGTGCCGCGGCACAGCTTAGGTGTGCCGCGGCCGAGCGAAATTTACTCGAGGTTTCGGCATTGTGCGCGGCCACGGCTGCGTGTGCCGAGGCACCGTCTGATTGGGTTTAGGTCGCAGAAGACACACGAGTGTGCCGCGGCACCGGACAAGCACTGTGCCGCGGCACCGGATGGGTGTGCCGCGGCACACAGTACAGTTTGTCCGACCAACAACTGAAGGGATTTGTGTGCCGCGGCGCACACACCTTGTGCCGCGGCCCACACCCCCTTTTGGGTTCCAAAATGATAAAAATGATCCGGAAAGAGAATAAAACGATAGGAATCAATATTTGGGAACCAACAACACGAAATGGATCCACGGCAACCCCGAAACGGCGGTTCCGCATAACAATAACGAGAATACAGTCCAACAGTTTGACAGGAAGGACACGCTGAGAAGTACACGAGGGTCACTACGATCGAGAAATACACCAAAAACGAAAATACAAGGGAAAGAAAAATACGGATATTACATTCTACCCCTCTAAAAATAAGTTTCGTCCCGAAACTTAAGAAACAAACAACTCCGGGTACCTAGCACGCATGCTATCCTCGGTTTCCCAAGTTGCCTCCTCGACACCGTGTCTCGACCACTGCACTTTGACCAAAGGGATGGTCTTATGCCTCAGTCGTTTCTCACGATGCTCCAAAATCTTCAAAGGACGTTCCTTAAAAGTAATATCTTCAGCAATATCAATCTCGCCAGAAATCGATGACGTGACTAGGATCCGGGACATATTTCCCCAGCTGGGAAACATGAAAAACGCTATGAACATGACTCAAGGCCGGAGGTAACGCCAAACGGTATGCCAACCCACCGACTCGCTCGAGGATCTCAAAGGGGCCGATAAATCTCGGACTCAACTTTCCTTTCTTCCCGAAACGAAAAACTCCCTTCGTCGGCGACACTTTTAGCAAAACGTGGTCTCCCACCTCGAATTCCAAAGGTCGACGACGGATGTCGGCATACGACTTCTGTCGAATCTGGGCAGTCAACATCTGTTCCCGAATTAATTCTATTTTCCGCCTCGTCTCTAGAACGACATCCGGCTCAGTCCCGACCAAATCGGACGCCTCATTCCAACAAATAGGTGATCGACATCGCCGCCCATAAAGTGCCTCATACGGTGCCATCCGAATCGACGCGTGCCAACTGTTGTTGTACGTGAATTCGATCAGCGGCAAATGTTCCTCCCAGTCACTACTCCAATCGAGAGCACAGGCACGCAACAAGTCCTCGAACGTCTGGATAGTGCGTTCCGATTGTCCATCTGACTGGGGATGAAAAGAGGTACTCAAATGTAAACGGGTACCCAACGCCTTATGCACCTTTGCCGAAGTGCGATACAAAGCGGCCGTCACGATCCGAAACAATAGACTTGAGTACCGTGAAGTCTCACAATCTGCGCGATAAACACACGAGCTAACTTCTCCGGCCCCAAGTGTCCTTGATGCCCGGAAAATGTGCCGACTTGGTCGCGATCAACAATCACCCATACCATATTCATGCCCGACCTCGATCTCGGCAAACTCGTAACGAAATCCATCGATATATCTTCCCATTTCCATTCGGAGCAGAAGTGATCGCAATAACTCTTGACCCGATGGTCGATGCTCGATCTTGACCTGGCGACAAGTCAAACATTTCGCTACAAGCGTGCGACCTCATCCTTCATATCATTCCACGAAATTTCTTCTCGTGTCCTTGTACATCTTACTCGAACCGGGATGAACGGAATAAGGTGTAGCATGGGCCTCCGTAAAATACTCTGTCTCAACTCGAGTCGTTCGGCACACAAAGCCGACTCACGAATCTCAAAACACCATCCTCGTGAATCACAAATCCAGAGACTTTCCCTTAAGAACGTTCTCTCGGATTTGAGTGATCATCGGATCCTCTAACTGCTTGACTTAATCTCATCGATCAAAGGCAGCGAAATTTCCAAAGCACGAAATTGCCCGACGGTTCCGACAGAGAACCTCAACATCTAACTCGATTAAAGATCACGAAGCTCGGGTGAGGCGTAAGGATCTCAAGCGATCGCAATGCAATCGGTTTTAGACTCAAGGCGTCGGCCACGACGTTCGCCTTGCCGGATGATAAAGGATTTCGAGGTCATAATCCTTAATCAACTCTAACCACCTCCTCTGCCTCATATTCAACTCCCGAGTAAATATGTATTTGGACTTTATGATCGGTAAAAATCGACATGCAGAGCCGAAAAGATAGTGACGCCAAATCTTGAGCGCAAAAGCATTGCCGCTAACTCCAAATCATGAGTAGGGTAGTTCAACTCATACGGCCTCAAGCTGTCTCGACGCATAGGCAATGGTCTTGCCGTCTTTGCATCAATACGCACCCAAGACCACGACCGAAGCATCGCTATAAGCGGCAAAACCCTCGTTGCCACATGGCAACGCCAAACCGGGTGAAGTCAACCGCTTCTTGATTCCTCAAAACTCAAGCGCCTCTCGTCATTCCGGATGAACTTCTCGGATTTACGAAGCAAGCTGCGTAAGTGGCGAGAGCGATTTCGAAACCCTCAACGAACCTACGGTAGTAGCCGGCCCAAACCCAAGAAACTACGGAGCTCCTTCACATTCTTGGCGGTGCCCAATCCAACACGGCCTCAATCTTGCGGATCCACACGAACCCCCTCATTTGAAATCACGTGACCTAAAAACATCACTTCCTTTAGCGAACTCACATTTCGAGAACTTTGCATAGAGTTGCTCGGTCCTCAAAATGTCTAATACTACCCGCAAATGATGGGCATGCTCTTCCTCATTCTTCGAATAAATAAGAATATAAATCGATAAAGACGACGACGCACTTATCCGGATACTCGATAAAAACTTTGTTCATCAAGCGCATGAACACCGCCGGCGCATTAGTTAACCCGAAAGGCATGACTACGAACTCATAATGTCCGTACCTCGTCCGAAAAATTTGTCTTCGGCACATCGGACTCTCTCACCCGAGGTGATAGTACCCGATTTCAAATCAATCTTTGAGAATACCGCAGGCTCCTGCAACCGGTCGAATAAGTCGTCAATTCTCGGCAAAGGATACTTGTTCTTGATGGTCACCTTGTTTAGTTCGCGATAGTCGATACACAAACGTAGTGAGCCATCCTTCTTCCGCACAAACAGACCGGTGCGCCCCAAGGCGAGGCACTCGGTCGAACATACCCGACTCAAGAAGCTCACTCAAGCTTCTTCAACTCGCCATCTCTGAAGGTGCCATGCGATAGGCGCCTTGAAATAGGAAGCCGCACCCGGCTCTAACTCTATAGCGAACTCGACCTCGCGTTCGGTGGAAATCCGGTAACTCGTCAGAAATATATCAGGAAACTCATTACTTGAAATCGATGAAAGCTCGACTCCACCATCCTCCGCCTTCAAGGCATAGCACCAATAACCTTACACCCCTTTCGCAGAGACTCATCGCCTTCAAGGCGTTAATGATGAATTTGATTTCCCCTCCTTTGCCCATGAAGGAGTGCTCGGTGCCATCCTCGGCTAGCATGGTGATGATCCTCGTGCGGTAGTTCATGATTGCGCCATGCCGCTCGAGCCAATCATCCCCAGAATCAAATCCTCACCCTCAATATCCACAACAATAAGATTAGAGGGCCAAGTCCTCTCACAAATAAGTCTGAGCAGTCTCGAACCTCCCGATCACCAACGATCCTATCACCGCTAGGAAGCTTAACGATGAAGGGTTCACAAGGCATCAAGCAGTCGAGACTCAAGCGGCGTACAATCCAAAGATATGAGCGAATGCGTAGCACCTAATCGAAAAGCACACCGACGGGATGAGAAAGAATATAAACGGTACTGTCGCCACGGTAGCCATTTGGATCATCGGCTTTCGCATCTCATAGACACGCGGGTGGGTGGCCGACACTGGAAGCTCCCCCTTAGAGGGTGACCCGACCTCTCCCGACTAGCACTCGGAGGGATTGAGGAGCAAACGATCCACGATTCACACTTGGTTCCCTAGGCGCTGGAATGGAAGCCGGGCACAGAATTTTCTCCCTCTCGGCCAAAGACGGCTTTGTGGCCGGTGGCCCTGCGATTACACGTCAGCAAAGGGCTCAAACAAGTACGACTGATGTGGCCTGTACGACCACAATTGAAACACTTCACATCACGAAAAGGAGCACTGGTAGTTCCACGAGGACCCCCAGCGGAACGAGCTGGACCACCGCCGGCGGGGAAGTTAGCAGATTGGGATCTCTGCTGACTCCCACTCTTGTGGCCCGAAAAGTTCCCAGCGGACTGCTGCTTCTTACTCTCGCGGGCCGCCTCACTCGCCGTCACAGACATATCATAAGCAAGGGCCCTGCTCTGGTAATCTCTCAATGTAGTGCATACAAGCCCCGACATATAGTCCCGAATCGGCAACTTCATCCGTCTGGAGAAATGGAAAATTTTGTCGCTCTCCTCGACGACTTGGGTCTTCACATAACCCAACTCCTTGTTAAAATCAGCAATGGCTTGAGATACGGGGATATCCCGCGGTTGAGCATCATAAAAAGCATGTACAGGCACATGTCGGCCGGCCACGGGCAATATTCGATCTCCATCAATTCTTGAAACTCGGCCACAGCGGCTTGGTCTTTGGGCCCAAGGGACTCCCACCAGTCAGTAGCGTCCCTGTGAGAAAGTATTGAGCAATAGGGACTTTACGGTCCTCGGGACGATTAGTGGCAACGAAGACCTTAGATATCTCCTTGATCCACCCTTCCTGACCCAATCGGGTCTGAAGCTCCCGAACGAGGAGGATGCATCTTGATGACATCTTGGAGCCAGCAGTCGCTCGCCCGATTAGCATGGGCACGATCCGGGTTACGAACCGCCCGAGCTATCGCCGCCATTTGATTCACCATTTCTTTGCTGCATAACGGCCGCAATACCGAGTCGGCACGCTCTGAGAAGAAGCATGGCTATGACGGTCGCCCGATCTGCCGGCTCCCGAAGATCGCGACGTGGCCGCCCCACCGCCCCACGGCCCGGCGCGTCCACGACCGCGACCACGACCTCTTCCGGCATCCATCGGAGTTAAATAAGTAGCAAAAGCCATACGAGGGTAAGTACGAGAAAAGAACAATCGCAAGTCGAGAATCAAAGGTACGATACAAGGAAATAATGAGCAGAGGAAGGAAAACTTACGGACCTTTGGTAAATCTGGAATCATGGCAGCGTGACGATGATGTGCAAAAACAAAACACCACAAGACCCAATAAACCGACAAGCCTAGGTATCCATAAACCTAGTTGCTCCGATACCATTTTCTGTAACACCCTCAAGATATTCGAGGTATATTACAACGCCGTGAAATCCCTATATGGGACCCACCAGGCTGAACAACATCATACTCATCGACTCACATAAACGACAGAATAATACCATGTCATAAAGACGCAAAACAGAATAATCCACCCGGTTCAACCGGTCAATATAACATCATCATCCAACACAACATAATAAGCAACAATATAATCCGAACGAACAAGAACCCCTTAAGTACTCGAGTACAACTATTAGTTCAAAACCACAAAAAATGAAAAGGTAAAAGACACTAAAACGTCACTCGTGCACAATCATCATGCACGGCCATCATCCGTGTACTGGTCCAGTGCCCGCTCGTCTCGATGAACCTGACCTGAAATTCATAAAACGAATTTCCCCAAAACGGGTCCTCAGAGGGGTTAGTAATTACGCTAGTACAAGTAACCAGATGAACAACTTACATCTTACACATATAGTAAATGCATGCAATAGAGAAAACCGTTCGAAAACACTCATTTCCGGAAATGCCAATATCAAATCACATTTGTAAAATTCACCACAATTAACCGTCGATCCACACCTCCGTGGACCCCTACCGAGACCCCGTCGGATCTAACCCGTAGTGGTTAAAAGCAAAGCTCGTCGATCCACACCTCCGTGGACCCCTACCGAGACCCCGTCGGATCTAACCCGTAGTGAGCATACACACACACACCATTTCTCATACAATACTACTATGTCGAGATTGTAAGTTCATAAGGATACTTGCCTCGATTAAATAGACGATGACACGAACGGAACGGAAGAATCAAGCACAACCGCGAGGAACCGACGAAAATGAACCTAACGATTCGAATAGCACAATCACAACCACAACCACTTCTAAACGATTATGGAAATGGAATACACCCGGAAACCCGCCTACGATTCATGTATATTTGTACCAAAAATAACAACGAGGGCGGACCACAACCAAACCCTCTCGATTCCGTAAAAATCCACAAAATATCCATGAATCCGTAGGAAACTAAAGATACTAACAATATTAATCGTATTCATCATGAATCCACCAACAAAACGGAACGAATCGGAAGAAAAACCCAAAACCCCCAAATTAATCGAAAATAGGGTTGTAGAAACATTACCTTTGAAGATTCAAGTACTAAGATCCGTAGAACACGCGTTAGATTGATTATCCGAGCCTCACAACCGAAGGGAAATGATGAAAATCGACCCCCGGATGAAGAATGCTTGAGAAGTTCTCCCCTCCTAGGTCTCTCTCTCTCGCGCGCAGTGAAATGAAGAAGAAGACGGCCGATTTCGTCTAATAAGGACGAGTTTGCACAGTTGACCGCTTTGTGTGCCGCGGCACAGGCCAAAAATTTACTCCCAGGTTTCGGCATTGTGCCGCGGCCACGGCTGCGTGTCCGCATGACACCGGTCTGATTGGGTTTAGGTCGCGAAGACACACGAGTGTGCCGCGGCACCGGACAGTGTCTTGCGCGGCACCAACTGGCTTGTGCGCGGCACCGGATGGGTGTGCCGCGGCACGATCTGATTTGTCCGACCAACAACTGAAGGGATTTGTGTGCCGCGGCGCACACACCTTGTGTCGCGGCCCACACCCCCTTTTGGGTTCCAAAATGATAAAAATGATCCGGAAAGAGAATAAAACGATAGGAATCAATATTTGGGAACCAACAACACGAAATGGATCCACGGCAACCCCGAAACGGCGGTTCCGCATAACAATAACGAGAATACAGTCCAACAGTTTGACAGGAAGGACACGCTGAGAAGTACACGAGGGTCACTACGATCGAGAAATACACCAAAAACGAAAATACAAGGGAAAGAAAAATACGGATATTACATCTACACCCCAATTCCATAACTAACAACAAAGTGCTTACACAAATATGCAAAAAGTGACTCAAAGCGCTATCTCTTTTGACCATTTTTATTAGTATTTTTATTATGTTGTAGTCGAGTTATGTCGTGTTTTTGAAACTTTTGCCTCATTTATTAAGATTTTTCACCAACCCCATATTTTGGATGATTTTCTGACTTTTGGAAATTTTTTTCATATTTTTATGTATTTTTATAGGTAGAAATCGAAGGAAGCCAAAATGGACTGACAGAGCACCTGAGCACCATTGACCGATGGACGAGTCTCGACGATCTTAAGGCATATTGACTTTTTGCTGTCAACAATTTTCAAGTTTGACCATGAATTAATCTCAAATTATAATAATAAAATATGCAACATATTTTTTATTATGAAATTTTTATTGTGAAGTCTCATAATATAATTTCATTAAAATATTTTACCATTAATTTATAGTTTGAGATTAATTCGTATTCATACTTGAAAATTATTGACTGCAAAAAGTCAATATGTCTATAATTATAATGTAATTAATGCAATAGTGATTAGGCCATTAATTGATTATGTGTCCGCTGAAGCATGAGAGACTGACACATAAGCATATGAACCACCAGCAGAAGACATGTGGCAACCGAAGCATGAGAAGCTGCCACTTAGGATCATCGTATTCTGCATTCGTATATAGGGGAGATAATAATCCTGATTATTATTATTATTATAATTATTAATAATAATAATAATTATTATTATTATTATCACTTCATATTTATATAAAGTGGGAAGTGAATGCACTAAGGCTCTATTCTTTTGGACTGAATGAATCAATCGAACTTAGCGAATGGATCAGGCCCGACCAGGCGAATCGAATCGAATCGAAATATATATTAAGGGTAAATAATAATAATAATAGTAAATAATAATAATAATAGTAATTAACAACAACAACGATAATAGTAATATTATTAGTAATAATAACAATAATAATAATTAAGATTAATAATAATAATAATAATAAGAAGAAGAACTGAGCTGAACTGAACTGAACTGAACTGAACTGAATGGACCTGAACTGAACTGAACTGAACTGAAAAACTGAAAAATAAGTCCAAAAGAACAGGGCCTCAGTTAATATAGGCATCATATCTATTAACATATGAATTTTTAAAATGTGTAAATTTAGTTAATACATGCATAATATCCATGAGAGAAAATAGATATGCACAAACATAATAAAAAATTATACGAAACATACAAGAACGGAGGAAGTAATATATTATTCACTTGCCACTTTTATAATATAAAAAAAAGGATAAATCTTGTTTTGTTTTTAGGTTTGTTGCTGTCACATAAAATATTTGGTTGAATGCTTCCAAGTCCAACTCTACTGCTTCGAATTCTGAATCAAAAATGATCTAAAATAGTAATGTATTTTACTCGAGTTTTCAATTATAGTAACTTGCTTTATTTTTTTACAATTTTAGTAATGTACATCATTTTTGTTTTCAATCAGCTACAATTTCTAACACCGTCCATTTAGTCGTGACGGAAAGATGAGGTGGAATACACGTAACATCACGTGTATATGTTAAATGACATGTAAGAGTGGTAAAAATAACCTAAAATAGTAATGTACTTTACCCGAGTTTTCAATTATAGTAACCTACTCTATTTTTTTTTTACAATCTTAGCAATTTACATCATTTTCATTTTCAATTATAGTAACCTAGTCTATTTTCAATCAACACCAATTCCTAACACCGCCCATTTAGCCGTGACATAAAGATGATGTGGGAGACATGTGACCTTCACGTGTATATGTTAAATAACCCAAACAGAGTATTAAGACAAAACATTAACCAAAAACACAGCTGTAATATTCATTCATAATTGGTTTAACCAATTTTTTTACTTTATCAAGAATGTTTTCCACATAAAGTGAAAAAAATTGGTTAAACCAAGTATGAATGGATATTACAGCTGTGTTTATGTTAATGTTTTGTCTTAATACTATATTTGGGTCATTTAATATATACACGTGAGGGTCACATGTCTTCCACATCATCTTTTATGTTGATTGAAAATTGCATTCTGGAATAGTTAGTGAGATAAAATAAATTAATGCTAAGAGAACTAAAATTGAAGAATGCCAAGTGCCATGTTTATGAGATCAAATTAACTTTTTTTTCCTGAGGATTTCATCATATGCATGGAAAGTCATAGTTGGAATACGGTGGTATTTTTTCTATTTCAAATATTGTTAACAATGTTAACATATATTTAAATCAATACCAATGGGGTTAAAAAAATAAACATTCTTGATAAAGTGAAAAAATTGGTTAAACCAATTATGAATGGATATTACAACTGTGTTTTTGGTTAATATTTTGTCTTAATACTCTATTTGGGTCATTTAACATATACACGTGAGGGTCACATGTCTTCCACACCATCTTCATGTCACGGCTAAATGGACGGTGTTAGGAACTGATGTTGATTGAAAATAGACTAGGTTACTATAATTGAAAATGAAAATGATGTACATTGCTAAGATTGTAAAAAAAAATAGAGTATGTTACTATAATTGAAAATTCGGGTAAAGTACATTACTATTTTAGGTCATTTTTACCACTCTTACATGTCATTTAACATATACACGTGAGGTTACGTGTATTCCACCTCATCTTTCCGTCACGACTAAATGGACGGCGTTAGAAATTGGGGATGATTGAAAACAAAAATGATGTACATTACTAAGATTGTAAAAAAATAAAATAGGTTACTATAATTGAAAACTCGGGTAAAGTACATTACTATTTTAGGTCATTTTTCCAATTCTGAAAATCAATACAAATCAAACTTAAAGACTATTTTTTTTAATACTATATAAAGGTTGGAGACTTTGAAATTCAATAATTATATTGTGAATATTCACCAACGGTAATTCCAAATTGAAAATAACAAAATCTCATCACGGGACATTATAAATAAATATCCGTGCAATCCTGGATAAAAAAATTGAATTTTTATTTCGAAATTTTTTTAGGTGATTTTCCCTAGGGGGATTTTTGACCATATTCTGCATAGGGCCCTCTTATTTATTCCTTCTCCAAGCTCGGATTATGGAAGAAGAAAGAAATAAGCAATTAGCAGCAACAACAGGTTTTCTTATGGGACAGCTCATAATGTTCATATCGATCTATTATTCGCCTCTGCATCTAACATTGGATAGAGCTCATACACTAACTGCCATGGCTGTACCATATCTTTTGTTGAATTTCTTCTGGAACAACCACAAATTTTTTTTGATTATGAATCAAAAAATTCAATGCGTGAGTTCGGCCTGATATGCGTATTTATTAATAATTTCATTTTTCAATTCTTGAACTACTTCGTTTTACCAAGTTCAATGTTATCCAGATCTGTCAACATTTATATGTTTCGATGCAACAACAAGATGTTATTTGTAACAAGTAGCTTTTTTGGTTGGGTAATTGGCCAATTTATATTCATGAAATGTCTTGGATTAGTATTAGTCTGGATACATCAATTTTATTATAGATATCTTTTTGGAAGTTCAAAAAATAGGTACATTCGAGCTAATAAGTATCTTAAATTCATTAATGATCCAAATTACGACGGATTAATATCTTCTTTTGGAAAGAAGGCAAGGACAAATTTGCATGCAATTTATCATATTTTGCTGTTCGAATTTAGATGTGTAATGGCAATTAATAATTACATTCAAGCTAATAAGTATTTTATGTCAGAATTTAGATATTCGGTAATTAATATTTTAAAAATTATTTATGTTTTTTATTTAATTTAGTTTTATAAATATGATATTTTCCTTAGGAAGAATCTGGCATTCTTAAATTATAGAAAACAATAAATGTCTTTCACATCCAGTTATACTAATGAATAATTTCTAAATTTTTATTTAAATGGCGAGTTCAAAAAACGTATACGTAACAAAAAACGTATTCGTAAAAATTTTGGAAAAAGAAAGGTTATTGGATGACATTAAAAGCACTTTCCTTGAGGAAAATTTATATAGTGGGAATTTAATTATAAAATAAAAACAATACAAATAAAATGAGTAATATAATATATTAAAATAATATAAATTTGTCTAATTAAAAAATTACTTATTTAAAATTAAACTCTTTAATTATATTTCCTATTGAGTTATTCAATAGGAAATATAATTAGAGGAAATATAATTAGAGGAAATATAATTAGTTATATTCTTAACACATGATATGTAAGATAAAATAAAAATTTGTTTACCTTTCATAATTCAACAAAAATCAAGTATTATTTTTTTATATAGAACCACTTATATCTTATATCTCATCATTAATTCATACAAATTAATTAGTATAAAATGTTTTGAATAAATTAGATATTAATTTTGAATAATTAACAAAATATTTTTATAAAATTAAAATAAAGTTATTCATATAAATCATTTCTCAAAAAATATTAAACCCAATGTAAATTCTTAAATCTATATGATTGCTTATTTATAAGCTATTATGAATTCAACAAGACAAGCCGCTATGGTGAAATTGGTAGACACGCTGCTCTTAGAAAGCAGTGCTAGAGCATCTCAGTTCGAGTCCGAGTAGCGGCACGTGATTTACTAAAAAAAAGTAAATATATCTTATCACGATTTTTATTTTCTAATATTTATATTTAATATTAATAATTCTTTTTTATTTATTTTATGATATTTTAAACCTTAAAACATATATTAACTCATATTTCTTTTTCGATTATTTCAATTATAATTACAATTCATTCTATAACTTTTTTAATTGATGAACTTGTAATACTATATAATTCATTCGAAATTGGATTTATTCAAAACATTTTCCACTAAGTAATTTATATTGGACTAACTGATGTTTTTATCCAAAATTTTGTTACTTACGATCTTTTAATATAAATGCGTAAATCTACAATATTAATTAATACCCACCCCCTCAATTCAAGTGGCTAATAATGCACGTAAGTATGATGATATTAGGCTATGCATACCTTTTATGTGGATAATTATTATCAGTATCTCTTCTAGTTATTTATAGTAAAAAAATTTATCCGCGGAATTTTTATAAATTGCAAATGATAAATGATAACAGAATACATAAATCGTTAGAGTAAGTACTAATATATAAATATAGTATATAAATGGATTAATTTATTTTCTCTATGTGAAAGAAAGAAAATTAACGAGCCCACAAATATAAGTAAAAATGGTTCGTGGTAAAAACAAGATATACTTAGGACAGAAAACCCATGCTCAAATATTTTGGGCACAGGTTTTACCGGTAAAAAATAGGTTATTTATTAAGTAGCAAACGTATCAATAAGCTAGACCCATACCGCGAGTGTTTCATGCCATAAATAAAGGTGAACACTCAAGAAATCCGTTGGACATGAAGATTCACATCTTTTAAAACTAACACAATCCTCGGTTCTTGGAGTAGAATAAATTTGATTGGATAATATAAGTCAATTTTCTGTTACGATAAATGTTAATACAATAGTTATCTCGGCAGCTAAAATAGTTATAACAAAATAAAAAATCCCCTCTTAATTGACGATTGTTAAAAAGATCAAAAAATCTTACAAAATGCATGTTAACTTAATTTAATATACGTTCAAGATATATATTTATTATACAAGGCTTTAACTATATCCTAGGGGAAATGATCGAAAGTTGGAAGTTTTGGATTCAGGTGCATAATCGATATTTAATCAAATACTGTTGTAGGTCTTCAAATAAGGTTTCTAACGCTTCGATAATCGGCCCAATCGGATAAGTAACGAATGAGATATGGTCAAAACAGTTTCTGGTAAAAGTGAGCCACGACAACGCAATTAGAGGAGGCCCCCGATGAGCTTCTTTGTCCGGCACATGCCACCGTTTCGGCAATATCTCCTTCTTTATTTATCGGATTGGGCCGATTCTTGCTGCGATGCGAGGCTAATTCAAAGGCCTACGACATGGGGCAAGATCGATACGATAATCTTCAAATTTGTGGACACTCCGGGATGTTTTTTGCCGTTTCTCAATTGTTGTTCCTCCATATTTTGGCCATATCTCCTTCGTTATTCGTCTGATTGGGTCGAATCAAGCGGCGTTGGAAATATTATTCCAAGTACTATAGATATAAAAAACTCAAAATTGAAATTTGATTCCGGGATTCATGGTGAGAGACTCAAATAAAAGGAAGGGCACATTCTGGGATATATTCGGCGGATCTACATGTGATAGACTCTTGAACATAACAAAATCTCATCACGGGACACTATAAATAAATATCCGTGCAATCCTGGATAAAAAAATTGAATTTTTATTTCGAAAATTTTTTAGGTGGTTTTCCCTAGGGGTACTCCTAGGGGAAATGATCGAAAGTTGGAAGTTTTGGATTCAGGTGCATAATCGATATTTAATCAAATACTGTTGTAGGTCTTCGAATAAGGTTTCTAACGCTTCGATAATCGGCCCAATCAGATAAGTAACGAAGGAGATATGGTCAAAACAGTTTATGGTAAAAGTGAGGCCACGACAACGCAATTAGAGGAGGCCCCCGATGAGCTTCTTTGTCCGGCACATGCCACCGTTTCGGCAATATCTCCTTCTTTATTTATCGGATTGGGTCGATTCTTGCTGCGATGCGAGGCTAATTCAAAGGCCTACGACATGGGGCAAAATCGATACGATAATCTTCAAATTTGTGACACTCCGGGATGTTTTTTTCCGTTTCTCAATTGCTGTTCCTCCATGTTTTGGCCATATCTCCTTCGTTATTCGTCCGATTGGGTCGAATCAAGCGGCGTTGGAAATATTATTCCAAGTACTATAGATTTAAAAAACCAAAATTGAAATTTGATTCTCGGATTCATGGTGAGAGGCTCAAATAAAAGGAAGGGCACATTCTGGGATATATTCGGCGGATCTACAGGTGATAGACTTTTGAAAATAATAAAATCTCATCATAAGACACTATAAATAAATATCTGTGCAATCCTGGATAAAAAAATTGAATTTTTATTTCGAAAAGTTTTTAGGTGATTTTCCCTAGGGATACCCCCAGCGGAAATATTTGAAAGTTGGAAGTTTTGCATTGAGGTGCATAATCGATATTTAATCAAATATTGTTGTAGGTCTTCAAATAAGGTTTCTAACGCTTCGATAATCGGCCCAATCGGATAAGTAACGAAAGATATATGATCAAAATAGTTTATGGTAAAAGTGAGGCCACGACGACGCAATTAGAGGAGGCCCCCGATGAGCTTCTTTGTCCGGCACATGCCACTGTTTCGGCAATATCTCCTTCTTTATTTATCGGATTTGGTCGATTCTTGCTGCGATGCGAGCCTAATTCAAAGGCCTACGACATGGGGCAAGATCGATACGATAATCTTCAAATTTATGGACACTCCGGGATGTTTTTTGCCGTTTCTCAATTGATGTTCCTCCATTGTATTGGCCATATCTCATTCGTTATTCGTCCGATTGGGTCGAATCAACCGGCGTTGGAAATATTATTCCAAGTACTATAGATTTAAAAAAAATAAAATCGAAATTTGATTCCCGGATTCATGGTGAGAGGCTCAAATAAAAGGAAGGGCACATTCGGGGATATATTCGGCGGATCTACAGGTGATAGACTATTGAAAATAACAAAATCTCATCACGGGACACTATAAATAAATATCCGTGCAATCCTGGATAAAAAAATTGAATTTTTATTTCGAAAATTTTTTAGGTGATTTTCCCTAGGGGTACCCCTAAGGGAAATGATCGAAAGTTGGAAGTTTTAGATTCAGGTGCATAATCGATATTTAATCAAATACTGTTGTAGGTTTTCGAATAAGGTTTCTAACGCTTCGATAATCGGCCCAATCGGATAAGTAACGAAGGAGATATGATCCAAACAGTTTATGGTAAAAGTGAGGCCACGACGACGCAATTAGAGGAGGCCCCCGATGAGCTTCTTTGTCCGGCACATGCCACCGTTTCAGCAATATCTCCTTCTTTATTAATCGTATTGGGTCGATTCTTGCTGCGATGCGAGGCTAATTCAAAGTCCTAAGAGATGGGGCAAGATCGATATGATAATCTTCAATTTTGTGGACACTTCCGGATAATTTTTGCCGTTTCTCAATTGCTGTTCCTCCATTGTTTTGGCCATATCTCCTTCGTTATTCGTCCGATTGGGTCGAATCAAGCGGCGTTGGAAATATTATTCCAAGTACTATAGATTTAAAAAACCAAAATTAAAATTTGATTCTCGAATTCATGGTGAGAGGCTCAAATAAAAGGAAGGGCACATTCTGGGATATATTCGACGGATCTACACGTGATAGACTCTTTAAAATAACAAAATCTCATCACGGGACACTATAAATAAATATCCGTGCAATCCTGGATAAAAAAATTGAATTTTTATTTCGAAAATTTTTTAGGCGATTTTCCCTAGGGGCACCCCTAAGGGAAATGATCGAAAGTTGGAAGTTTTGGATTCAGGTGCATAATCGATATTTAATCAAATACTGTTGTAGGTTTTCGAATAAGGTTTCTAACGCCTTGATAATTGGCCCAATCGGATAAGTAACAAAGGAGATATGGTCAAAACAATTTATGGTAAAAGTGAGGCCACGACGACGCAATTAGAGGAGGCCCCCGATGAGTTTCTTTGTCCGGCACATGCCACCATTTCGGCAATATCTCCTTCTTTATTTATCGGATTGGGTCGATTCTTGCTGCGATGCGAGGCTATTTCAAAGGCCTACGACATGGGGCAAGATCGATACGATAATCTTCAAATTTATGGACACTCCGGGATGTTTTTTTGCCTTTTCTCAATTGTTGTTCCTCCATTGTTTTGGCCATATCTCCTTCGTTATTCGTCCGATTGGGTCGAATCAAGCGATGTTGGAAATATTATTCCAAGTACTATAGATTTAAAAAACCAATATCGAAATTTGATTCCCGGATTCATGGTGAGAGGCTCAAATAAAAGGAAGGGCACATTCGGGGATATATTCGGCGGATCTACATGTGATAGACTCTTTAAAATAACAAAATCTCATCACGGGACACTATAAATAAATATCCGTGCAATCCTGGATAAAAAAATTGAATTTTTATTTCGAAAAAATTTTAAGTGATTTTCCCTAGGGGTACCCCTAGGGGAAATGATCGAAAGTTGGAAGTTTTGGATTCAGGTGCATAATCGATATTTAATCAAATATTGTTGTAAGTCTTCGAATAAGGTTTCTAACGCTTCGATAATCGGCCCAATCGGATAAGTAACGAAGGAGATATGATCAAAACAGTTTATGGTAAAAGTGAGGCCACGGCAGCGCAATCGAGAGAGGCCCCGATGAGCTTCTTTGTCCGGCACATGCCACCGTTTTGGCAATATCTCCTTCTTTATTAATCGGATTGGGTCGATTCTGTAATACCCACGATTTTCGTTCCGGTTATTTTGATTTCTTTTTGGATATTTCCCGGTTGTCGAGTGCCGGTATTATTTTCTCGACAACTGATTTTGGCGTTTATGACCGTAGGTGATGATTGGTTATTCGTTGTTTTCATTTCGGATCGATGATGTTGTCCCCGAGTGTTTTGTCGTGTTCGTTCCGTGCGATTTCGGAAAATCGATTCGTCGAATCATGGTGGTCGGGCACTGGCCGGACGGTTGCGGGCACTAGCCGAACGAGTGGAGGCACTGGCCGGATGGGTGTAGGCACTGGCTGGGCGGGTGCGGCAGGAACCGCATAGCGCACGCTACGGCCGGTTGGTTGCGCGCGCTAGTCGGCCGAGACAGTAGGGACAGAAAGGTTATGGACTTGGGAGGATTGGCAGGTAGCGCACGCTACAGTCGGACACTGCTCACGCTACGGCCGGCAGGTAGCGCACGCTACGGCCGGAAGGCTGCGCACGCTACCTGGCCGAGCCAGAAAGTCTCTGGATTGTGGCCCGGGCCGACAGCGCACGTGTTCAGTGCATGATGCGGGCCCCGGCCGAACATTCTCGACCATGACCGCCCGCTAGCGCACGCTAACTCGGCAGCCTAGCGCACGCTAGGCTGCACCAGTATAAATATGACCGAGCAGTCCTGTTTGCACTCATTTTTCATTTTCTCCCTTTCTCTTCCACGGCTGGATCCTTTGGGAACTTGAAGGCATGTTGTTATACAACTAATCCACGAAGTTTGGGAGATCATGTCATCGATTAATCACTCCATAACATCCTTCAATCCAGCGAATCAAGGTTAGTTTCCCTAAAATCCTAGTTTTGGAAAAATTGGGGGGTTTTGGTTGATTTCGCCCATTTGATCCGTGATAACTTATATTTGTGATGGATTGATGATTATTAAGTCATATTATACCAATTTCCTTGTTTATCCATGGTTCGATTGTTAAAGATTCTTCGTTTTGTTGAGTTAGTACTCGGTGCCTTGAAGGTGTCCGGTGAAAATCCTTAGAGGGGGGGTTTTGGGCGTTCTACGATTATTTTTCCTCGTACGATCGTTAATTATTGACGGAATGATGTTAGGGTCAGGTTCCTTGCGAAGAACTTGAGTCGGAACCCTTCCGTTCGTCGTTTCCCGATCGGTTGTGTTACCGTCGTTTCCGCCGGAGAGTTATGGGCGTTCGAGGTTTCCCGGTTGAGCCATGTTCGTCGGAGTGTCCAGTATCAACTATTGAGGCAAGTATATTGCCCATACATTACGTGTTTTATGAATATGATGGTTGAAAATTGACGATACGTGCTAAACGAATTGTTTACAACCATTTTTCTAAAGAATCGGTATATCTACAATCATGGTTTTATTAAAAGAGGATTCTTGTGTTCGTGAATTATTGTGCTTAATTGACTATGCGTATTGGTGTCGAGTATAGGGTCACCTTATTTTCGAGTGATGCCATTATGTGTGATTTTGTTGTTGGTAAGTTAAAGTTCAATTATTTTGTTAAGATTTCGTGTGGAGTCATGCAGATGTGTGTGAATATGTGAACTTGTGTGATACTGGTTGTGTCGTTTGGTGCTGTTTAGATGGTGTGCTTCTTTCTTAATTGTATAAGCTTTGGGTCGTGAGTGTGTGCTGGACATTTGGCCATTCTAGCAAAATACCTCGATTATATATATTGTGATTGACTCTTGAGGATTTCGGTTTTGGAAATTGTGAATTGATGAGAGTTGTAAGTTTTTCTCGGGTACTCTCACTCGGGGATTGACTCGACGGGGTCACACGGGGACCTGGTGGCTTAGCGGCTGGACCGGGTCGCGAGAGTTACTTCGAGTGGGCATTCTCACCTGGGGATTGCTCGACGGGGCACACAAGGACTTGGTGGCTTGAGGGCCGGACCGGGTCGCGAGAATTGCCAGAATGTTTGTACTGATGAATAATTGTGATATGTCCGGAATATCACAATGCTTGGTGCTCGGGGTCGAGAGACATTATATATTGAGTCTTGGTGTTTGGCTAAAATGACATAATAATAATAATGTGTTATGTGTAATGTGTTGTTGGAAGTGAATTCAAGTTGATGAACGGGTCGTGGACCCTGTGTTTTGTGATTGGAATGGTTGGGTCGTGGACCCTGTGTTTTGTGACTGGAATGAATTGGGTTGTGAACCCCGTGTTTTGTTAATCGGATTTGCATTTTGTAAAATGAACTTTGGGGTGGTGACCCTAAGTGGCTTTTGAAGAATTAAGAACTTTACAATCACAAATGTTTTCAAAACTCCCGAGATTTGGAAATGTTTTCAAAATGCTTTCTTGTTTTGGTTTCTACTATCAAGGCTTGAACTATTTTTGATTGAACAAAATATCTCGGGAAGTCTTTTGTTGTATTCTCGGAATGTGTTATGTATGGCTCGTATTTGCACTTTATACTTGTACTAGCAAAACAGTAGAGTTTTGCTAACCCCCGAGTATTCGGGGGTGGATGTCTGTTTTTGCATCCAGGTACATGCGGTCTGGGAGCAAAACACAGGATCGGTGCGTAGGATGATGGGAGGCGAATGATACTAATCACATGAAGGCCAGTTTTGGATGCAGTCACTCGGAGTCCGTGTATGGTCTTTTCCGCTGTCGTACTTTTTGTCTGGGAGTGTATTTTATCCTTGCATGGGTATGAGTCGAAATAGAAACGTGTATTTTCGACTTATATGTTAGTGACGAAAGACCAAGTTGGTCAACGGATTTGGTATTTTATCATGTCGGTATGTAATGTATTGTGTTGTTTAGATGTCTAGCCTGGTGGATCCTCACGGAGAGGGTCTGCGGCGTGTAATATTCCCGGTTTGAAATTGGGGGTGTTACATATTCTTGCTGCGATGCGAGGCTAAATCAAAGGCCTACGAGATGGGGCAAGATCGATATGATAATCTTCAATTTTGTGGACACTTCGGGATATTTTTTGTCGTTTCTCAATTGCTGTTCCTCCATTGTTTTGACCATATCTCCTTCGTTATTCGTCCGATTGGGTCGAATCAACCGGCGTTGGAAATATTATTCCAAGTACTATAGATTTAAAAAACCAAAATCGAAATTTGATTCCCGGATTCATGATGAGAGGCTCAAATAAAAGGAAGGGCACATTCTGGAATATATTCGGCGGATCTACAGGTGATAGACTCTTGAAAATAACAAAATCTCATCACGGGACACTATAAATAAATATCCGTGCAATCCTGGATAAAAAAATTGAATTTTTATTTCGAAAATTTTTTAGGTGATTTTCCCTAGGGGTACCCCTAAGGGACATGATCGAAAGTTGAAAGTTTTGGATTCAGGTGCATAATCGATATTTAATCAAATACTGTTGTAGGTCTTCGAATAAGGTCTCCAACGCTTCGATAATCGGCCCAATCGGATAAGTAACGAAAGAGATATGGTCAAAATAGTTTATGGTAAAAGTGAGGCCACGACGACGCAATTAGAGGAGGCCCCCGATGAGCTTCTTTGTCCGGCACATGCCACCATTTCGGCAATATCTCCTTCTTTATTTATCGGATTGGGTCGATTCTTGATGCGATGTGAGGCTAATTCAAAGGCCTACGAGATGGGGCAAGATCGATATGATAATCTTCAATTTTGTGGACACTTCGGGATATTTTTTTACCGTTTCTCAATTGCTGTTCCTCCATTGTTTTGGCCATATCTCCTTCGTTATTCGTCCGATTGGGTCGAATCAAGCGGCTTTGGAAATATTATTCCAAGTACTATAGATTTAAAAAACCAAAATCGAAATTTGATTCTCGGATTCATGGTGAGAGGCTCAAATAAAAGGAAAGGCACATTCTGGCATATATTCGGCGGATCTACATGTGATAGACTCTTGAAAATAACAAAATCTCATCACGGGATACTATAAATAAATATCATGTAATCTGGATAAAAAATTGAATTTTTATTTGAATTTTTTTAGGTGATTTTCCCAGGGTACCCTAGAAATGATCGAAAGTTGGAAGTTTTGGATTCAGGTGCATAATCGATATTTAATCAAACAATGTTGTAGGTCTTCGAATAAGGTTTCTAACGCTTCGATAATCGGCCCAATCGGATAAGTAACGAAGGAGATATGGTCAAAACAGTTTATGGTAAAAGTGAGGCCACGACAACGCAATTAGAGGAGGCCCCCGATGAGCTTCTTTGTCCGGCACATGCCACCGTTTCGGCAATATCTCCTTCTTTATTTATAGGATTGGGTCGATTCTTGCTGCGATGCAAGGCTAATTCAAAGGCCTACGACATAGGGCAAGATCGATACGATAATCTTCAAATTTGTGGACACTCCGGGATTTTTTTTGCCGTTTCTCAATTGCTGTTCCTCCATGTTTTGGCCATATCTCCTTCGTTATTCGTCCGATTGGTTCGAATCAAGCGGCGTTGGAAATATTATTCCAAGTACTATAGATTTAAAAAACCAAAATCAAAATTTGATTCTCGAATTCATGGTGAGAGGCTCAAATAAAAGGAAGGGCACATTCTGGGATATATTCGGCGGATCTACAGGTCATAGACTCTTGAAAATAACAAAATCTCATCATGAGACACTATAAATAAATATCCGTGCAATCCTGGATAAAAAAATTGAATTTTTATTTCGAAATTTTTTTAGATGATTTTCCCTAGGGGTACCCCAGGGGAAATGATCGAAAATTGGAAGTTTTGCATTCAAGTGCATAATCGATATTTAATCAAATATTGTTGTATGTCTTCGAATAAGGTTTCTAACGCTTCGATAATCGGACCAATCAAATAAGTAATGAAGGAGATATGATCAAAACAGTTTATGGTAAAAGTGAGGCCACATCGACGCAATTAGAGGAGGCCCCCGATGAGCTTCTTTGTCCGGCACATGCCACCGTTTCGGCAATATCTCCTTCTTTATTTATCGGATTGGGTCGATTCTTGCTGCGATGCGAGGCTAATTCAAAGGCCTACGACATGGGGCAATATCGATACGATAATCTTCAAATTTGTGACACTCCGGGATGTTTTTTGACGTTTCTCAATTGCTGTTCCTCCATGTTTTGGCCATATCTCCTTCGTTATTCGTCCGATTGGGTCGAATCAAGCGGCGTTGGAAATATTATTCCAAGTACTATAGATTTAAAAAACCAAAATTGAAATTTGATTCTCGGATTCATGGTGAGAGGCTCAAATAAAAGGAAGGGCACATTCTGGGATGTATTCGGCGGATCTACAGGTGATAGACTTTTGAAAATAATAAAATCTCATCATAAGACACTATAAATAAATATCTGTGCAATCCTGGATAAAAAAATTGAATTTTTATTTCGAAAAGTTTTTAGGTGATTTTCCCTAGGGATACCCCCAGCGGAAATATTCGAAAGTTGGAAGTTTTGCATTGAGGTGCATAATCGATATTTAATCAAATATTGTTGTAGGTCTTCAAATAAGGTTTCTAACGCTTCGATAATCGGCCCAATCGGATAAGTAACGAAAGATATATGATCAAAACAGTTTATGGTAAAAGTGAGGCCACGACGACGCAATTAGAGGAGGCCCCCGATGAGCTTCTTTGTCCGGCACATGCCACTGTTTCGGCAATATCTCCTTCTTTATTTATCGGATTGGGTCGATTCTTGCTGCGATGCGAGCCTAATTCAAAGGCCTACGACATGGGGCAAGATCGATACGATAATCTTCAAATTTATGGACACTCCGGGATGTTTTTTGCCGTTTCTCAATTGATGTTCCTCCATTGTATTGGCAATATCTCATTCGTTATTCGTCCGATTGGGTCGAATCAAGCGGCGTTGGAAATATTATTCCAAGTACTATAGATTTAAAAAAAATAAAATCGAAATTTGATTCCCGGATTCATGGTGAGAGGCTCAAATAAAAGGAAGGGCACATTCGGGGATATATTCGGCGGATCTACAGGTGATAGACTATTGAAAATAACAAAATCTCATCACGGGACACTATAAATAAATATCCGTGCAATCCTGGATAAAAAAATTGAATTTTTATTTCGAAAATTTTTTAGGTGATTTTCCCTAGGGGTACCCCTAAGGGAAATGATCGAAAGTTGGAAGTTTTGGATTCAGGTGCATAATCGATATTTAATCAAATACTGTTGTAGGTTTTCGAATAAGGTTTCTAACGCTTCGATAATCGGCCCAATCGGATAAGTAACGAAGGAGATATGATCCAAACAGTTTATGGTAAAAGTGAGGCCACGACGACGCAATTAGAGGAGGCCCCCGATGAGCTTCTTTGTCCGGCACATGCCACCGTTTCAGCAATATCTCCTTCTTTATTAATCGTATTGGGTCGATTCTTGCTGCGATGCGAGGATAATTCAAAGTCCTACGAGATGTGGCAAGATCGATATGATAATCTTCAATTTTGTGGACACTTCGGGATAATTTTTGCCGTTTCTCAATTGCTGTTCCTCCATTGTTTTGGCCATATCTCCTTCGTTATTCGTCCGATTGGGTCGAATCAAGCGGCGTTGGAAATATTATTCCAAGTACTATAGATTTAAAAAACCAAAATCAAAATTTGATTCTCGAATTCATCGTGAGAGGCTCAAATAAAAGGAAGGGCACATTCTGGGATATATTCGACGGATCTACAGGTGATAGACTCTTTAAAATAACAAAATCTCATCACGGGACACTATAAATAAATATCCGTGCAATCCTGGATAAAAAAATTGAATTTTTATTTCGAAAATTTTTTAGGCGATTTTCCCTAGGGGCACCCCTAAGGGAAATGATCGAAAGTTGGAAGTTTTGGATTCAGGTGCATAATCGATATTTAATCAAATACTGTTGTAGGTTTTCGAATAAGGTTTATAACGCCTTGATAATTGGCCCAATCGGATAAGTAACAAAGGAGATATGGTCAAAACAATTTATGGTAAAAGTGAGGCCACGACGACGCAATTAGAGGAGGCCGCCGATGAGTTTCTTTGTCCGGCACATGCCACCGTTTCGGCAATATCTCCTTCTTTATTTATCGGATTGGGTCGATTCTTGCTGCGATGCGAGGCTATTTCAAAGGCCTACGACATGGGGCAAGATCGATACGATAATCTTCAAATTTATGGACACTCCGGGATGTTTTTTGCCTTTTCTCAATTGTTGTTCCTCCATTGTTTTGGCCATATCTCCTTCGTTATTCGTCCGATTGGGTCGAATCAAGCGATGTTGGAAATATTATTCCAAGTACTATAGATTTAAAAAACCAAAATCAAAATTTGATTCCCGGATTCATGGTGAGAGGCTCAAATAAAAGGAAGGGCACATTCAGGGATATATTCGGCGGATCTACAGGTGATAGACTCTTTAAAATAACAAAATCTCATCACGGGACACTATAAATAAATATCCGTGCAATCCTGGATAAAAAAATTGAATTTTTATTTCGAAAAAATTTTAAGTGATTTTCCCTAGGGGTACCCCTAGGGGAAATGATCGAAAGTTGGAAGTTTTGGATTCAGGTGCATAATCGATATTTAATCAAATTTTGTTGTAAGTCTTCGAATAAGGTTTCTAACGCTTCGATAATCGGCCCAATCGGATAAGTAACGAAGGAGATATGATCAAAACAGTTTATGGTAAAAGTGAGGCCACGACGACGCAATCAGAGGAGGCCCCCGATGAGCTTCTTTGTCCGGCACATGCCACCGTTTTGGCAATATCTCCTTCTTTATTAATCGGATTGGGTCGATTCTGTAATACCCACGATTTTCGTTCCGGTTATTTTGATTTCTTTTTGGATATTTCCCGGTTGTCGAGTGCCGGTATTATTTTCTCGACAACTGATTTTGGCGTTTATGACCATAAGTGATGATTGGTTATTCGTTGTTTTCATTTCGGATCGATGATGTTGTCCCCGAGTGTTTTGTCGTGTTCGTTCCGTGCGATTTCGGAAAATCGATTCGTCGAATCATGGTGGTCGGGCACTGGCCGGACGGTTGCGGGCACTAGCCGAACGAGTGGAGGCACTGGCCGGATGGGTGTAGGCACTGGCTGGGCGGGTGCGACAGGAACCGCGTAGCGCACGCTACGGCCGGTTGGTTGCGCGCGCTAGTCGGCCGAGACAGTAGGGACAGAAAGGTTATGGACTTGGGAGGATTGGCAGGTAGCGCACGCTACAGTCGGACACTGCTCACACTACGGCCGGCAGGTAGCGCCTTCTGGCCGGAAAAGTGCGCCTGACGCTTCTGGCCGAGCGTAAAGTCTGGATTGTGGCCGGGCCGGCGGTGCGTGTTCGGTGCATGATGCGGGCCCGGCCGAACATTCTCGACCATGACCGCCGCTAGCGCGCTAACTCGGCGACTAGCGCACGCTAGGTCCGCACCGATAAATATGACCGAGCAGTCCTGTTTGCACTCATTTTTCATTTTCTGCCTTTCTCTTCCACGGCTGGATCCTTTGGGAACTTGAAGGCATGTTGTTATACAACTAATCCACGAAGTTTGGGAGATCATGTCATCGATTAATCACTCCATAACATCCTTCAATCCAGCGAATCAAGGTTAGTTTCCCTAAAATCCTAGTTTTGGAAAAATTGGGGGGTTTTGGTTGATTTCGCCCATTTGATCCGTGGTAACTTATATTTGTGATGGATTGATGATTATTAAGTCATATTATACCAATTTCCTTGTTTATCCATGGTTCGATTGTTAAAGATTCTTCGTTTTGTTGAGTTAGTACTCGGTGCCTTGAAGGTGTCCGGTGAAAATCCTTAGAGGGGGGTTTTGGGCGTTCTACGATTATTTTTCCTCGTACGATCGTTGATTATTGACGGAATGATGTTAGGGTCAGGTTCCTTGCGAAGAACTTGAGTCAGAACCCTTCCGTTCGTCGTTTCCCGATCGGTTGTGTTACCGTCGTTTCCGCCGGAGAGTTATGGGCGTTCGAGGTTTCCCGGTTGAGCCATGTTCGTCGGAGTGTCCAGTATCAACTATTGAGGCAAGTATATTGCCCATACATTACGTGTTTTATGAATATGATGGTTGAAAATTGACGATACGTGCTAAACGAATTGTTTACAACCATTTTTCTAAAGAATCGGTATATCTACAATCATGGTTTTATTAAAAGAGGATTCTTGTGTTCGTGAATTATTGTGCTTAATTGACTATGCGTATTGGTGTCGAGTATAGGGTCACCTTATTTTCGAGTGATGCCATTATGTGTGATTTTGTTGTTGGTAAGTTAAAGTTCAATTATTTTGTTAAGATTTCGTGTGGAGTCATGCAGATGTGTGTGAATATGTGAACTTGTGTGATACTGGTTGTGTCGTTTGGTGCTGTTTAGATGGTGTGCTTCTTTCTTAATTGTATAAGCTTTAGGTCGTGAGTGTGTGCTGGACATTTGGCCATTCTAGCAAAATACCTCGATTATATATATTGTGATTGACTCTTGAGGATTTCGGTTTTGGAAATTGTGAATTGATGAGAGTTGTAAGTTTTTCTCGGGTACTCTCACTCGGGGATTGACTCGACGGGGTCACACGGGGACCTGGTGGCTTAGCGGCTGGACCGGGTCGCGAGAGTTACTTCGAGTGGGCATTCTCACCTAGGGATTGCTCGACGGGGCACACAAGGACTTGGTGGCTTGAGGGCCGGACCGGGTCGCGAGAATTGCCAGAATGTTTGTACTGATGAATAATTGTGATATGTCCGGAATATCATAATGCTTGGTGCTCGGGGTCGAGAGACATTATATATTGAGTCTTGGTGTTTGGCTAAAATGACATAATAATAATGTGTTATGTGTAATGTGTTGTTGGAAGTGAATTGAAGTTGATGAACGGGTCGTGGACCCTGTGTTTTGTGATTGGAATGGTTGGGTCGTGGACCCTGTGTTTTGTGACTGGAATGAATTGGGTTGTGAACCCCGTGTTTTGTTAATCGGATTTGCATTTTGGAAAATGAACTTTGGGGTGGTGACCCTAAGTGGCTTTTGAAGAATTAAGAACTTTACAATCACAAATGTTTTCAAAACTCCCGAGATTTGGAAATGTTTTCAAAATGCTTTCTTGTTTTGGTTTCTACTATCAAGGCTTGAACTATTTTTGATTAAACAAAATATCTCGGGAAGTCTTTTGTTGTATTCTCGGAATGTGTTATGTATGGCTCGTATTTGCACTTTATACTTGTACTAGCAAAACAGTAGAGTTTTGCTAACCCCCGAGTATTCGGGGGTGGATGTCTGTTTTTGCATCCAGGTACATGCGGTTTGGGAGCAAAACACAGGATCGGTGCGTAGGATGATGGGAGGCGAATGATACTAATCACATGAAGGCCAGTTTTGGATGCAGTCAGTCGGAGTCCGTGTATGGTCTTTTCCGCTGTCGTACTTTTTGTCTGGGAGTGTATTTTATCCTTGCATGGGTATGAGTCGAAATAGAAACGTGTATTTTTGACTTATATGTTAGTGACGAAAGACCAAGTTGGTCAACGGATTTGGTATTTTATCATGTCGGTATGTAATGTATTGTGTTGTTTAGATGTCTAGCCTGGTGGATCCTCACGGAGAGGGTCTGCGGCGTGTAATATTCCCGGTTTGAAATTGGGGGTGTTAGATATTCTTGCTGCGATGCGAGGCTAAATCAAAGGCCTACGAGGTGGGGCAAGATCGATATGATAATCTTCAATTTTGTGGACACTTCGGGATATTTTTTGTCGTTTCTCAATTGCTGTTCCTCCATTGTTTTGACCATATCTCCTTCGTTATTCGTCCGATTGGGTCGAATCAACCGGCGTTGGAAATATTATTCCAAGTACTATAGATTTAAAAAATCAAAATCGAAATTTGATTCCCGGATTCATGGTGAGAGGCTCAAATAAAGGGAAGGGCACATTCTGGGATATATTCGGCGGATCTACAGGTGATAGACTCTTGAAAATAACAAAATCTCATCACGGGACACTATAAATAAATATCCGTGCAATCCTGGATAAAAAAATTGAATTTTTATTTCGAAAATTTTTCAGGTGATTTTCCCTAGGGGTACCCCTAGGGGAAATGATCGAAAGTTGAAAGTTTTGGATTCAGGTGCATAATCGATATTTAATCAAATACTGTTGTAGGTCTTCGAATAAGGTCTCCAACGCTTCGATAATCGGCCCAATCGGATAAGTAACGAAGGTGATATGGTCAAAACAGTTTATGGTAAAAGTGAGGCCACGACGACGCAATTAGAGGAGGCCCCCGATGAGCTTCTTTGTCCGGCACATGCCACCGTTTCGGCAATATCTCCTTCTTTATTTATCGGATTGGGTCGATTCTTGATGCGATGTGAGGCTAATTCAAAGGCCTACGAGATGGGGCAAGATCGATATGATAATCTTCAATTTTGTGGACACTTCGGGATATTTTTTTACCGTTTCTCAATTGCTGTTCCTCCATTGTTTTGACCATATCTCCTTCGTTATTCGTCCGATTGGGTCGAATCAAGCGGCTTTGGAAATATTATTCCAAGTACTATAGATTTAAAAAACCAAAATCGAAATTTGATTCTCGGATTCATGGTGAGAGGCTCAAATAAAAGGAAAGGCACATTCTGGCATATATTCGGCGGATCTACATGTGATAGACTCTTGAAAATAACAAAATCTCATCACGGGATACTATAAATAAATATCTGTGTAATCCTGGATAAAAAAATTGAATTTTTATTTCGAATTTTTTTTAGGTGATTTTCCCTAGGGGTACCCCTAGGGGAAATGATCGAAAGTTGGAAGTTTTGGATTCAGGTGCATAATCGATATTTAATCAAACAATGTTGTAGGTCTTCGAATAAGGTTTCTAACGCTTCGATAATCGGCCCAATCGGATAAGTAACGAAGGAGATATGGTCAAAACAGTTTATGGTAAAAGTGAGGCCACGACAACGCAATTAGAGGAGGCCCCCGATGAGCTTCTTTGTCCGGCACATGCCACCGTTTCGGCAATATCTCCTTCTTTATTTATAGGATTGGGTCGATTCTTGCTGCGATGCAAGGCTAATTCAAAGGCCTACGACATAGGGCAAGATCGATACGATAATCTTCAAATTTGTGGACACTCCGGGATTTTTTTTGCCGTTTCTCAATTGCTGTTCCTCCATGTTTTGGCCATATCTCCTTCGTTATTCGTCCGATTAGTTCGAATCAAGCGGCGTTGGAAATATTATTCCAAGTACTATAGATTTAAAAAACCAAAATCGAAATTTGATTCTCGAATTCATGGTGAGAGGCTCAAATAAAAGGAAGGGCACATTCTGGGATATATTCGGCGGATCTACAGGTCATAGACTCTTGAAAATAACAAAATCTCATCATGAGACACTATAAATAAATATCCGTGCAATCCTGGATAAAAAAATTGAATTTTTATTTCGAAAATTTTTTAGATGATTTTCCCTAGGGGTACCCCAGGGGAAATGATCGAAAGTTGGAAGTTTTGCATTCAAGTGCATAATCGATATTTAATCAAATATTGTTGTAGGTCTTCGAATAAGGTTTCTAACGCTTCGATAATCGGACCAATCAAATAAGTAACGAAGGAGATATGATCAAAACAGTTTATGGTAAAAGTGAGGCCACATCGACGCAATTAGAGGAGGCCCCCGATGAGCTTCTTTGTCCGGCACATGCCACTGTTTCGGCAATATCTCCTTCTTTATTTATCGGATTGGGTCGATTCTTGCTGCGATGTGAGGCTAATTCAAAGGCCTACGAGATGGGGCAAGATTGATACGATAATCTTCAATTTTGTGGACACTTCGGGATAATTTTTGCCGTTTCTCAATTGCTGTTCCTCCATTGTTTTGGCCATATCTCCTTCGTTATTCGTCCGATTGGGTCGAATCAAGCGGCGTTGGAAATATTATTCCAAGTAATATAGATTTAAAAAACCAAAATCGAAATTTGATTCCCAGATTCATGGTGAGAAGCTCAAATAAAAGGAAGGGCACATTCTGGGATATATTCGGCGAATCTACAGGTGATAGACTCTTGAAAATAACAAAATCTCATCACGGGACACTATAAATAAATATCCGTGCAATCCTAAATAAAAAATGGAATTTTTATTTTGAAAATTTTTTAGGTGATTTTCCCTAGGGCTACCCCTAGGGGAAATGATCGAAAGTTGGAAGTTTTGGATTCAGGTGCATAATCGATATTTAATCAAATACTGTTGTAGGTCTTCGAATAAGGTTTTTAACGCTTCAATAATCGGCCCAATCGGATAAGTAACGAAGGAGATATGGTCAAAACAGTTTATGGCAAAACTGAGGCCACGACGGCGCAATTAGAGGAGGCCCCCGATGAGCTTCTTTGTCCGGCACATGCCACCGTTTCGGCAATATCTCCTTCTTTATTTATCGGATTAGGTCGATTCTTACTGCGATGCGAGGCTAATACAAATGCCTACGACATGGCGCAAGATCGATACGATAATCTTCAAACTTGTGGACACTCCGGGATGTTTTTTGCCGTTTCTCAATTGCCGTTCCTCCATTGTTTTGGCCATATCTCCTTCGTTATTCGTCCGATTGGGTCAAATCAAGCGGTGTTGGAAAGATTATTCCAAGTATTATAGATTTAAAAAACCAAAATCGAAATTTGATTCCCGGGTTCATGGTGAGAGGCTCAAATAAAAGGAGGACACATTCCGGGATATATTCGGCGGATCTACAGGTGATAGACTCTTGAAAATAACAAAATCTCATCACGGGACACTATAAATAAATATCTGTGTAATCCTGGATAAAAAATGGAATTTTTATTTCGAAAATTTTTAGGTGATTTTCCCCAAGGGGAAATGATCGAAAGTTGGAAGTTTTGGATCCAGGTGCATAATCTATATTTAATCAAATACTGTTGTAGGTCTTCGAATAAGGATTCTAACGCTTCGATAATCGGCCCAATCGAATAAGTAACGAAGGAGATATGGTCAAAACAGTTAATGGTAAAATTGAGGCCACGACGACGCAATTAGAGGAGGCCCCCGATGAGCTTTTTTGTCCGGCACATGCCACCGTTTCGGCAATATCTCCTTCTTTATTTATCGGATTGGGTCGATTCTTGCTGCGATGCGAGGCTAATTCAAATGCCTACGACATGGCGCAAGATCGATACGATAATCTTCAAATTTGTGGACACTCCGGGATGTTTTTTGCCGTTTCTCAATTGTCGTTCCTACATTGTTTTGGCCATATCTCCTTCGTTATTCGTCCGATTGGGTCGAATCAAGCGGCGTTGGAAATATTATTCCAAGTACTATAGATTTAAAAAACCAAAATCGAAATTTGATTCCCGAATTCATGGTGAGAGGCTCAAATAAAAGGAGGGCACATTCCGGGATATATTCAACAGATCTACAGGTGATAGACTCTTGAAAATAACGAAATCTCATCACGGGACACTATAAATAATTATCCGTGCAATCCTGGATAAAAAAATGGAATTTTTATTTCGAAATTTTTTTAGGTGATTTTCCCTAGGGGTACCCCTAGGGGAAATGATCGAAAGTTGGAAGTTTTGGATTCATGTGCATAATCGATATTTGATCACATAAAATTGTAGGTCTTCGAATAAGGTTTCTAATGATTCGAGAATCGGCCCAACCGGATAAGTAACGAAAGAGATATGGTCAAAACAGTTTATGGTAAAAGTGAGGTCACGACGACGCAATTAGAGGTTGCCCCCGATGAGCTTCTTTGTTCGGCACATGCCACTGTTTTGGCGATATCTCCTTCTTTATTTATCGGATTGGGTCAATCCTTACTGCGATGCGAGGCTAATTCAAATGCATACGACATGGGGCAAGATCGATACGATAATCTTCAAATTTGTGGACACTCCGGGATATTTTTTGCCGTTTCTCAATTGATGTTCCTCCATTGTTTTGGCCATATCTCCTTCGTTATTCGTCCGATCGGGTCGAATCAAGCGGCGTTGGAAAGATTATTCCAAGTACTATAGATTTAAAAAACCAAAATCGAAATTTGATTCCCGGGTTCATGGTGAGAGGCTCAAATAAAAGGAGGGCACATTTCGGGATATATTCGGCGGATCTACAGGTGATAGACTCTTGAAAATAACAAAATCTCATCACGGGATACTATAAATAAATATCCGTGCAATCCTGGATAAAAAAATGGAATTTTTATTTCGAAATTTTTTAGGTGATTTTCCCTAGGGGTACCCCTAGGGGAAATGATCGAAAGTTGGAAGTTTTAGATTCAGGTGCATAATCGATATTTGATCACATAAATTTGTAGGTCTTCGAATAAGGTTTCTAACGCTTCTAGAATCGGCCCAATCGGATAAGTAACGAAGGAGATATGGTCAAAACAGTTTATGATAAAACTGAGGCCACGACAGAGTAATTTAATTGACGGAGTAAGTGAGTACGTGATTGAAAGATCACGAATTTGATTTTTTCTAACAATTCTTTTTGATTGAGTCTGTCATAAATATAACTTTCATAGTATGATTCAACTGATTGACATAATTTAGAGACTATTTCGGTAATTTATTCAAGACGCACTGAAAAAGTAACGATTGCGGTCTCGTTGAAAAGTAATAATCGAAAAGTGGTTAACCAATTGTCTTGGCGCAGTTGGTCACCTGACCTTCAATTTAGTTGGAGGCCAGGGGTTCAATTCCAAGTGACAACACTTTGGAATTGAACTTCTCAAGACCCAATGATCCCTTAATCTTTGACTAAGGGTTAGGTCCTAGCCCCCCGGGGTAGCTGGCGAATAGTTACATATCATGTGCTTCAAGCGACAGTGTGGGAGGCCTGATCTCGGTGGGAACCTGCGGTTGGATTATGGAGACCCGACATGCCTATCTATCGCGGTCCAGCATGGAACAGTCACTTGGGGGATAACTCCTTGTGCGCGGAAGTGGAGTATATTTAATTGTTAATCAGGTACATTATCTCGCAGTTTAATTGAAAGCTGTTCTGTGGGGCCGGAACTGTTTCTCATAGGATTAGTCATACGAAATATGGATCACTTGCATAAAAAAAATCGAAAAGTGGTACCAAATCATGATATGATGACATTCTGATACAGTAAAACCTCGATAAATTAATATGATCGGGACCGGAGAAAAATATTCATTTAGCAGAATTATTCATTTATCGAAAGAAAATTTGAACATGTGATAAAGAATTGGGACCGGAGAAAATTATTTATTTGGCGAGGTTATTTGTTTATCGAACATTCATTTATCGAGGTTTAACTGTATTGTGTAACATATTATTACATGTGGCCGGATCTTGAAATAGAAAAGTTGACCCTGGATGATTTCAAGAGGGATTTTTTTTCCTTTGACGGGTAAATTATAAAGAGGTAATACAATCATATAGCCACTTTGACTAGGTGGAATACAATATTTGTCAAGGAAATTTTTATTGTCAAATTCTAGCCATTTTCAGTTCTTTGGGATAATTTTACCCTTACTTTTTCTTTTTTTCTCCTTTTCTTTTCTACTTCTCTCTCTCTCTTTTCTCTTCATTTTTTTCCATTCTTTTTTTCTTCATTTCTGTTCTCTTCTCTTTTCTCTTTTTTTTTCTCTCTCTCTCTCTTTCCCTCTTTCCTCTTCGCTTCTTCATTTTTTCTCTTTTCTTTCTTTTTTTCCCTCACATTTCTCTCTCTTTCTCTCTCTCTCTCTCTCTCTCTCTATTTCTCTCGCTTTTCCTCTTCATTTTTCTCTTCTCTCTTTTTTTTCCATTCTTTTCTCATCTATTATTCTTCCTCCGATTTCGCCGGCGTTCTCCTCTCGCCGGCATTCTTCGATTTCTCATCTCTTCTTCTTCCTCCGATTTCGCCAGCGATCTCCTCCCTCTTGCTCCGATTTTGCGACTTGAATTCGATTTTGAGGTATTATTTAGTATTTTGTGGGTATTATTTCCGTTGTCGTTGTTGTTATGGATTGGTTGTTGTGGTTGCTGTTGTGGTTTTGTATTGGGCTATGTTTATCGATTTTGTACTATTTTTGCATGATGTTACGATTTTATTTTTGTGTTGCGATTTGTTTTTCGTAACTATTTTATTATTATTTGTGAATTTCGTAACGAAACGATTGGTTATGCTTTTGTTTTGGTGTTACGACTTGTTAAAATTTTATTAATTTCATTACGAATTTATCTTCTTGTATAATTTAGTGTGTTGCGATTCCCTTTATTTCGTACCAAAATGAGTTTTTACGGGTTTGTTTATATGTTACGATTTGTTGATTTCGTAACAAAATATTTTTTTTATGATTTTGTTTTTGTGTTACGATTTCTGGATTTCGTTTTTAAAAGATTTGTGATGATTTTGTTATCGTGTTATGATTTGTTAATTTCATAACACAACGAATTGTTACTGCGTGATCATGTTGTGTTACGATTTGTTGATTTCGTAACTGTGTGATCATGTAGGACAGTGGGATAACACTGTAAGAATTTAAAATCGTAACTCCTTTTATGCAGATGAGTCCATCTTGCTTAATTGTTGTGCAGAGAACTTGTTACTGGTGGTATATTTCGTGACAAGTTGACGATTTTAAATTTGTCCACCTACAGCTGTTGGGTATTTCCACATGAAAAACCATGTGGAGTCGGTGACAGCGCGCTCAAGTGGTACTCGTTATCATCTCGTATGCAAATTTGCCGATAGATGTGAATTTGTTATTCGAGCAACTGCGGTGGGCCGGGCTTGGAAAATCAATCAATGGAGACCTCATAATTGTGAATTTGATTTGAGATATCATCCTCATCCAAAGGTTTCTTCTAAAGTCGTAGCTTCTGAATTTGTTGATAATTTTACTGAAGATGGTTTTCTTCTTAGGCCTCTTGACATTCAAGGGAAGTTGTTAAGGGATTATGGTGTTCATGTGACATACCGAACTGCTTTGGCTGGGAAGAACCATGCAGTAAAAGAATCATACGGTGATGCAGATAAGTCTTTTCAGATTCTTTTGATTAGCTCTACTTAAGTTTAAATCTGTTGTTTTTTGGTACACATGCTACGAATTTCATAAAATTCATAATGCGTAGTGTTACGAAATTGAAGAATTCGTTGTTACGGAACTGATGACATCGTTGTTACGAAATTGATGATATCACGAATTTGATGAATTCATGATGTGTAATGTTACAAATTCATTAAAATCATCGTTAAAAAATTAGTGATATTGTTGTTATGAATGTGATAAATTCGTAATGCGTTGTGTTATGATTATGTTGTTTTAATGTTTTTTTTTGTATATTTTCAGTTGCTGCCTACGTACCTTTACATGCTAAAGGACTTAAACCCAGGATCGATGGTGGCACTACAGACATCTGATGATGGTATCTTTCAATTCGTTTTCTTTGCTCTTGGTGCATGTATAAGAGGATTTAGTTCATGTCGCCCTGTTATTGTGATTGATGGAACCCATTTGAAAGGAAAATACAAGGGTATTATGTTTATTGCTGCAACTAAGGATGCTAATGAGCAGATATTTCCTTTAGCTTTTTGGATTGGGGACAAAGAAAATGATTCATCATGGACTTGGTTTCTCCAACAAGTTCGTAATGCATTTGGTTGTCCAACTGATCTTTTGATTGTGTCTGATCAGCACTTGAGCATAAAGAATGGAGTCAATTTGGTTTATCCAGGGATCCCCCACGGGTTGTGTTCATTTCATATACAAACTAACATGAAGAAATGGGGTTATGGCTCTTTTGTGACCGATGTTTTCCAAGCTGCAGCAACGGCTTATAAGCATTCGGATTTTGAGGAACACATTACGAATCTGCAAGAGACAGCTCCTCGTGCACATGCCAGGGTTATGAATCTTGACCCTAGTAGATGGGCTGTCTGTAAATGTCTTGTTCGCCGGTATTACTTTGGAACATCAAATGCTGTAGAGGTTTTGAATGCTAGAATAAAATGGGCTAGATCTTTGCCAGTGTGTTCTTTGCTTGAGTATGTCCGTAAGATATGTCAGGATTGGTTTTTTAAACGCCGTACGAGAGCTGCAGCTAGATCCCAAGAGTTATCGGAATATGCAACCGAGAGGCTACAGAAAGCTATTGAGTTGGGCAGGTCTATGAAGGTTGAACCTATCAGTGATATTAAATACAAGGTCATTTCTGGATCTCACAGCCATATGGTTGATCTTGCTATTCGGGAGTCCTCGTGTCACGTCTTTGATCTTGATCTTATCCCTTATTCGCATGCCGCTGCAGCAATAAGGTGATGTTACCTCATTACGAAATTGTGTTTTCCGTAATATGTTTTTTAATTTTTACAATTTGTTTATATGATTTGTTACGAATCTGTGATATTGTTAACATTATTCTTAGATGTTACGAATATAATGTCAGTTCGTAACTGCGTTACCATATTGATTCGTGTTACTAGTTACGAATTTAACATTTCGTAATTGTAATATATTTTGTTTGTAGTTATCTTATTACTTTATGGTATGTTTGTTGTTTTTGCAGTTTCTCTAGACAATCTCCAGTGTCATATGTGCATCGTTATTACTCGACTCAGACGTGGCTTGAAACTTATGCTGGTGAAGTGATGCCGATCCCAGATCAAGATGAATTTCTTGCACCCGATTACGTTGCCTCAAGGGTTGTTGGTAACCCTCCTAACCCTAGGCAAGCTGGTCGACCACGTGGGAAGAGGATTCAGCCTGGACATCGTGTGTAGTCTCGATGTCATCAAAAAGGTCATTACCAAAACACATGCACTACAATTTTAGAGGAGATTACTAGGGAGGAGGAAGTGAGTAGCAATCAACCAAAGATTCGGAAAAAGAATAAATGCGGGATCTGCGGCATAGAGGGGCATACTCGTTTAACGTGTGAAGACCCGAATAGATTTGGTTGATAGTTTTTTGTTGTGAAGACCCGAATAGATTTTGTTTTGGTGTTACATCTTGTTAAGATTTTATTAATTTCATTACGAATTTATCTTTTCATACAATTTAGTGTGTTAATTTGTTTATTTCGAACCAAAATAATTTTTAACGATTTTGTTTTTATGTTACGATTTGATGATTTCGTTACAAAACCTTTTTGTACAATTTTGTTTTTGTGTTACGATTTGTGGATTTCATAATGAAATAATTTTATACGATTTCTTTTTGTGTTACGATTTGTGTTACGCAACGATATAATTTGTTACCTTGTTAAAAAATTGTGTTTTTCGTAACATGTTTTTTAATGGTTACGACTTCTTTATATGATATGTTACGAATCTGTCATATTCTTAACATTATTCTTCGATGTTACGAATATAGTGTCATTTCGTAACTGGGTTACCATAATGACTGGTGTTACTAGTTACAAATTTAACATTTCGTAACTAAATTTATTGTGTTTGTAGTTATCTTATTACTTTCTGGTATATTTGTGCAGTTTCGCCAGACAATCACAAAACCTTCTTGTACAATTTTTTTTTTGTGTTACGATTTGTGGATTTCATAATGAAATAATTTGTTACGATTTCTTTTTGTGTTACGATTTGTGTTACGTAATGAAATAATTTGTTACCTTGTTACGAAATTGTGTTTTTCGTAACATGTTTTTTAATGGTTACGATTTGTTTATATGATATGTTACGAATCTGTGATATTCTTAACATTATTCTTCGATGCTACGAATATAGTGTCATTTCGTAAGTGGGTTACCATATTGACTGGTGTTACTAGTTACGAATTTAACATTTCGTAACTAAAATTTATTGTGTTTGTAGTTATCTTATTACTTTCTGGTATGTTTGTGCAGTTTCGCCAGACAATCTCCAGTGTCATATGTGCATTGTTATTACTCGACTCAGACGTGGCTTGAAAATTATTTATTACGAAATTATAACTCTTACAAACCAGGATACGAAATATGAATTTCGTAACAGAGTAACATCTAATAATGTGTAACTCTTGCAAAACAGGATACGAAATATGAATTTCGTAACAGAGTAACATCTAATAATGCGTAACTCTTACAGAACAGGCCATAGAAATATTGTTTCAAAAATTACTTTCCAATACCATGGGAATGGGTTCCTCGGTGCTGTGAGCATATATAGTTCTCGCAATGTGGTCACGATAATTATGGGCGTCCTGTTTTTTTTTCAAGTTTTTGGGCAGCGGGGTACTCGGCAGGATCTGCTCCACGTACTTCAATGCATAGAGCCCACATTTTACATTACCTTGTTGTTTGAAAGGGTTCTTTGTCTTTGGTGGTAAAGTCAACTCCCACTGTGTTAGAATCGGTTTTTTTTATGCAATGATGCTGGAAGTATCTGATTTCCTTCAATATCTGAGGGAGTAGCCTTGCAATGGGTAGGAATATGTCCTTCCTATTTGTGATGTGATGATTCTCGAATATCCACTGAAATGAATCGTACAACACCAATTTTTGCTTTTTGAGATCCATTAGGAGCGTGCCCTAGTGTTCTTTGTAGTTGCAGATGGCTACCACCTACAAGGCATAGTGAGACGAAAATAATTTCGTAACATGAAATCATGATAAACTTATAAGAATTCATAAAATCGTAACATGAAATTATGACAACGTGCTACGAAATCATAAATTCGTAACATAGAATCATGACAAAGTGATACGAATCCATACAATCGTAACAGAGAAACATTAATGTTGATACGAAAAAAAAAAATGTAATAGTTTTAGTTTTACCTTTTCGCAATCGATCCATTGCTTTATGTTCGGACCCCAATTCGGCAATGTACCCTCAGCAAATAAGCACAACCTTTCCATCAGCTCTACCGGAACAATCTTTTCAATTTTATTGTCAAACAATTTGTGATTAAACGACTCATAGAATTGTTTCCTATCCTTATGCATTTCTTCGAACACATCATCAACAGTTTCCTAGTAACAAATCAGAAAATTAGTTAACAAAATCATGTTCTGAATTCCTACTAATAAATCAGAATCACATGCTGCGAATTGATAATTTCACATCAGGGTAACACAGACAGCAAGACAGATACCATGAAGTAACATGACGTGATCGCGATATTGGACCGGATATGTTTGATTCCTACAAGGTCTGGATCCGACGTGAGTATAGCGAGGTAAGCTTCAATGTGATCCGCGTTGAGCTGTTTATTTACATGCAATATGTGCTGTAAGAAATCTTTCTCCACACTATAAAGCAATCCAACATTCCCCCTGTTATTTTTAGCATATTCTGTAAAAATTTTGCATTATTCTCATTAAAGAATAAAGATTTGATAAGCAAACTTACACTCCGTGGTCCAAGCTGAGGAAATGTTCAAACATATCTCTTCCCGGACGTATGTCGTCGGGAAGGAATGGACTCCTATGTACGGCAGCCGGATATCTTCTTCTCACGGGCCTCACATTCAAGATCACTTTGGAAATTCCACTTTCAGTTGCAACATTCTTTGATGTAGTGGTGCTTGGTGGAGCGTGCACTGTAGGAGCAAACAATGTTAGAGGAACTTGACTCAATGGTTCAACCTTGCTAATTAGTGGATGGATGCGTGTTGGAGCGGATAATATATCGAGCTTCGGTGGTATTAGATTACCTAGTTCCCACATGTTGTCGAATATGGCATTGATCTACGTGTCCGTCGGTTCGAAAAACTCACTGTCTTCAGCAAGGGCCTGGTAGATTTGTAACTATGTTATCCTGTTATGATTTATCAGATTCGTATCTTCGGTTTGAATTTACACTGTTACGATTTTATATACGAATGGTACGCATTACTATAATTCGTATCATGAAAATAAAGTAACTACGGTACGACCTACAAATATCGTACCATCCGTACTTGCATAAGATTGTAGCAACAAAAGCTGTTACGATTTATTAATTTCGTAATGTCGGTTTGAAGTTATACTGTTACAATTTATCTAATTCATATCAAGGGTTCGTTGTCTTGAATGTGAAGATTTTATGTACGAATGGTACGCATTACTATAATTCGTATCATGAAAATAAAGTAACTACGGTACGAACTATAAGTATCATACCATTCGTACTTGCATAAGATTGTAGCAACAAAAGCTGTTACGATTTATTAAATTCGTAATGTCGGTTTGAAGTTATGCTGTTACAATTTATCTAATTCGTATCAAGGGTACGTTGTCTCGAATGTGAAGATTTTATGTACGAATGGTACACATTACTATAAATATCATACCATTCGTACGAATTATGAGATTCGTAATGCGTATCGACGCCAATATATGAAATGATACGAATACATGAAAAAAAATATAATTATGCTACGAATTATTGATCAATCAAATTGTTTCAACTGAAAATACACCAACACAGTTTATCCATAAATTAAAAAAAATAGATAAAACATCATTGTTTTTTATTCCACACTCATCTTCATTTTTATACCTGTTCGGACTCCGGCTCGGTGGGTTGTAGGCTCCATTGCTTCTCTTGGCTTTCTCCTTCCGTCGTTCCTTCACCACCGGGAGCTAGCATTTCTTAAGCAAGATAGGGGGAGGCTGCTGATGCCATTTGTGGAAGAGTGGCTGCCACTACTGCTGCTTCTGGTGTCGCTATTTGTAGTCGGTCTGACTGTACCCCTTTATGTGATTCGACTTTCAGCAACTTCTTTAAGATGTAATCTCCCACAGCTTCAACAAGTTGTTGCTGTTGCTCCTTTTGGCATTGGATAATGGCTTGTAGCATTTGCTCTTGGTGTGTTCGGAGAAGAGCCTCAACCTCTATTTTTGCTCTCTTTGTTGCTACACTCCCGGCATATTCACCTATCTCCTTCAGGAAAGTGTCCCAATCTTCAGCAAATTGTATGTTGGAAGGGAGTAGCGGATGATTCATAGGAGCAATAGTAGAAGTCGAAGCAGCATTGGGGTCAGACGCGACATCTTCGTCTTCATCCACTCCCCCTTCCTCTTCTTCATGTTGTCATTTGGATCATATTGAAAGGAAAATGGCTTCTGCTCAGGATCTTGCTCAAGAGATTTCCAGTAAGTTGTCTCCTTCTCCTTGTCAGTTGGCTTAAGTTCGGCGACCAACTCCTACAAAGACCATATCATGCTATTATAATGGATTGAAACAATTGACGCACTGTTATGAATTGATTAATTCGTAATGCATAATACAAGTAACACTGTTACGAAATTAATAAATCGCAACCAAAACATGTGTTAAGAAATTTATTAAATCGTAACATCAGAATTAACAGCAGAATTAGTTACGAATTTCCTGAATCGTAACACCTGTAACGAAATTCGTAACACATGTTACGAATAAGAAAATTCGTACCATTAGATTAAATAGTGATAATTTCGTATCACTGTTACGAATTGATTATTTCGTAATGCATAATACAAGTAACACTGTTACGAAATTAATAAATCGCAACCAAAACATGTGTCACGAAATTTATTAAATCGTAACATCAGAATTAACAGCAGAATTAGTTACGAATTTCCTGAATCGTAACACATGTTACGAATAAGAAAATTCGTACCATTCGATTAAATAGTGTTACTACAATCCACCAAAAACCCAAGATGATTCAAATAACGATACGAATTGCGAAATTCGTAACATAGATATAAAACCTAAATTCGCAGCTTGTTATTATTAACAATAATTGAAATTTTACCTTTGAGCTGAAGCTCGGCAATCTCTTTGAACTCATATATTTATACCTCAGCATACGAGGTATAAATTCTTTGCTGTTCTTGCCTCTAATCAGTCTCCCCATAGTCGGTATTACTTCATGTATCCAAGCCTGAAATATTAGTAGCATTTTATCACTGACACGAATTGTGTTTTTTCGTAACAGAAAAAATAACTTAATTTATTACAAAATCCTGAAATCGTAACGGGGGAACAACATATACTAAATTAGTCAATTCGTAACAGGGAAACAAGATAAACTGATACGAATTGCACATAAACTTACCAAGAATGCGATGGTGTTCCCTTTGAGATGGTAGGGCCCAGGAATGTCCTTTTTGACAGCGTCAATTTGCTGAATGAGTATCTGATAAGCATAACTCCCCCACGGGAACTCCTCCCAAGCCTCATCGTCTTCTACCAAAGCCCACATCCATTCCGGCACTTTATTCTTGTTAGGATCAAGTCCAAGCATATAAAGACAAGCCAAGAGAACCTTTGCCATTTTCAGGTAGTCGGCTTCGGTACCCTTCACTTCCAACTTTTTCAATTCGAATTTCTTGTTGATGAACTTTGTTCGGATATAGGCAATCAGCAGTTCTTTGTTTCCAAGCAACTTCGTGAAGACTGAATTTCTGGGTATTCAGTGGGCCTTATAGGGCTGGAAATTGGCAGGTGTAGGTCCAAATCGGAGGCCGGTAATCAATGCAAACTCAACCCTTGAGAACCGTAGAACTCTCCCTTTGACCAGGAACCACAAGGCTGTTTCATCAACCTCCAGATGCGGTGTCACTTGGAGAGATATCATGTAATGTAGAGCCCTGTTGGATCTCGAGACAATGTTGGGGAGCTTCATGAATGCCCCAATTGCTGATTGCCTCAATTCTTTGATTGATTTTTTGCTGAATGATTTGAGCACACACTGTATATCCTTCACTGTGCTCTCACCACCGGTTAGCATGATCCGGTGGTGCTCGTATGCCAGATTCTTTCGTTTGAAAACCCATTTGTTCTACAATAAACAAACAATTTAACCAAATCAATAATTCAGAAAATGTAACCCATGTTACGAAATTGCAAACAACATTACGAAATGATAATTTCGTAACAGGTGTTATAACACATATAAAAGGTACATGTTATGAAATTATAAACCGTAACATCAGAATTTACAGTGTAACTAAATCTCACAAAGAAACACAACAAGCATCACATGACGATACAAAGTTCATGATACTTCGTAACATGTATAGCAAATATTCAATACGAGATTATCAAAATGGCACAAAAGTGTTACGAAATTCAAATTTCATAACTTAACATAAACTTCTCACATTGTAGAGTCAGTTACGTATTGATAAATTCGTAACACCAGCTATTCGTAACAACAGATTTTACACTCTTACTAAATCGCATAAAGAAACAAAACAAGCATCACATGACGTGACGAACTGTGAAAATCCGTAACATGTAAACCAAAACTCCAATACAAAAAATTTCAAATCGGTACAGATGTGTTACGAAGATATAAAATCGTAACAGAATATTCAATACGAAATTCTATTTTCGTAACATGGGTAACAGATCTGAGAAAAACTTAGGCGACAATAACAAGAATCAACCACAAATCGTATCAATTCACCAGTTCACTATATAAAATTAGCGCATTAAGTCAAGAAATTCGTATCAAGCCCGGGATATAAAAAATTCAAAATTTTACCAAGCGTTCCTCGTATAGGAGGGGTCGACGAGGTAGTTCGGCTGCAGATTCTTCTTCTTCATTGTCTTCACCATTGTCTGTTGCTTCACTTTCTTCACTCGTTTCACTATTTTCTTCCTGTACTTTCTTCTTCCCTTTTTTCTTCTCTTCCTTTTTTTTCTTCTTTGCGGGATCGAATTCCATTATTTTCTCTTCTTTCCTCTTCTGTTTTCGTTGTCTGGTAGCCTCGACGCTTGAATCCGGCTCGGCGGCGGCTTCGTGTTGTTGGTCGCTGGAATCAGTGGGGCTTGGTTCGGCTTCTCCGTGGGGTTGCTCCTGATGGACGCTGTCGGAAGCCATGGAACAGAGTAGATGGAGGCGGCGATGGAGCAAGATGGAGCAGTGGACAGTGAGTAGAAGGAGCGGCGGGAGAGATTAGGTTTCAGCAGGTTAGAGAGAGAGAATTTTAAGAGAGAGAGTGAGATAAATGGGTTAATTTTAAGTAATCAGCCGTTGATTACTTTTGATAAATGAAAAAAAAAACCTTCCACCCTTTAGTAAGGGCAAAATTGTCCACAATTCATGAAATTGGCTAGAATTTGACAATATTAAGTTGCATGAGTCATGACATAATTTGTGTTGTAAGGGTTCTATATGGCTACATTCCCACTCTACTCAATTATAATTGATATGTCATGGTGATTTATTTATTATTATATCTAGTCTTTTAAAAAGTCCTTCGACAATACAATTAAAATAAAGTCTGATTAGTCATACTAGTATTTAAGCATGTGATTGGAGATGCGAAAGATCCAATTGTGTTTATGAACAAATCGTTCGTTTTGATATATTATCGTATGTTTTAATCAATATACTTTTCTCAAGACATATTGAATATATTTTGATGTTGCACTAATCAAAAAAATATTTTAATTTCTGGCGGTACGATTAATTTCATGTATACATGTTCATGTTTCGGTCTTAAATAAATAAAGAATATATTTTGACAGTTTATAACATATATATATATATATATTATATTTTATATTCTATTATTAAATAAGTTTTAATTTATTTTTTGCTTTATTATATAAAATAGGAAGTTTGAGATAAACTAACTGTGTTTTAGATGATGAACATTGTACCTGGTTTGAATATGAACCATTTTTTTCACGTTAGTGTTAACAATAATCTAAATCATTTGAATTTAAAGTAGGCTAAAATGCTCCTGTGGTCCCTTAACTTAATTTCAGATAACGATTTAGTCATTTATCTTTTTTGTCCCAACTAAGTCCTTCATCTTTCAAATTTTAAGTAAAGTTAGCCTTTTCCGTTAGTCTCCGTTATAATAACTAATTAGACGCTGATTTTATACCTACGTGGCTATAAACATTCCTAGGTGTCAAATCCCTAACCTATGTATCCATTTCCTAACCTATGTGTCCATTTTCTAACTTGCCTGCATTATAGAATAAAGAAGTGTGCTCTCTCTCTCTGTGTGTGTGTGTGTATATATATATATATATATATATATACACACGTATATACATATCGACGAGAATCAGGCCAAGCATACTTATTAAAACGCAACCCAGCGTTCATTTTGGCTCTTGTTCGTCAGATCTCCAGCTCGTCCACAAATGAAGTTGATAGCAACTTACCTGTTGGCTGTTTTGGGTGGCAACACATGCCCCGCTGTGGCAGAGACCAAGAAAGAAGAGAAAGCCGAAGAGGAGGAGTCTGAATTGAGTAGGCTAGAAAGACAGATCCGCGCGTTTGATGACATGGGTTTCGGTCCCTCATATTGAGATGAAACATTTGATTTTGGGTGCCATCGTAATGAAAGCTCTCAGAAGGTTCCTGTTCATCATTGGGATGAAACATTTGATTTTCTGCATCAAGCAATCTCAGCGCCCGTCTTATATTTACTCATACATAGTCGACGCCGATGGCTTCGAGAATTTGGGCCTCAACAAAGTGGCCAATACGGGCCTTGGCCATGACGGGGATGGTGACGGCCCATTTAATATCCTTGATGAGCTGCGGGTCGGACATGCGGGCCATGTCGCCCTGGGCTCAGATATCAGCTGGGACGCGCTCAAACGCCATGACTGCGCATGCACCGGCCTCCTCCGCAATTCGGGCCTGCTCAGCGTTAACGACATCCATTATGACGCCTCCTCGGAGCATCTGGGCAAGGCCCACCTTTACAGGGAAGGATGATTTCTTGGTGGTGGATGTCTCGGTTATCGCACCATTACCATAGACGGTGACTACGCCGCTGCCTGATATTTTTGGGTGAGGGGAGAGAGAGAGAGGGAGGAGGAGGAGAAGGGATTAATTTATATTGTTAATTTTATTTTTTTTCCCCTTATTTTCCGTGCATTATTATTGAGTAGTCATCAACTTAACAGCCACCTGGACAACAGTTAACGGAGACTAACGGAAAAAGCTAACTTTGCTTAAAATTTGAAAGATAAAGGACTTAGTTGGGACAAAAAAAAGATAAATGACTAAATCATTATTTAAAATTAAGTTAAGGGACCCCAGGAGCATTTTAGCCTTTAAAGTATGTGAACTATCTACGGGATAACGAATATGAACCATTTCTTTTTCTATGTTAATATCGCGTGTATGTGTGTGTATAGGAAATGGAGTTAATATTATCTAGACTAAATGTCCTTTCGTGCGATGCACGGCGTAAAATATTAAATACTTTATTATATCAATAATATGTGATTGAACCATTTTTCTTTTTCTATGTTAATACGAACACTATATGAATATAAAGTCTGAACCATTTTAATTTACTAAAATCGAGATATCTCTAATATATTAGAGAACCACTTGAATTTGTTAAAGTAAATATACAGTGTGTGCCTTAGTCTACATGTTAACGGGCTTCTCCTTAGTTAGTGTAGGACTAGGCCTGTTAGAGTGTTCCAGATTATGTAATCTCTCCCTATTTAAAGGGACCCTATCAATGAGAATATACACATCTTCTGCCCTAATTCTTGTCTTGTATGTTTTTACTACATTACATTATCAACACGTACTCAACCAATAGAGCAAGAAAAATTCGTCTAACTTTTATGAAAATATCGAAAAAAAAATCGATTCTCTTTCTGAAAACTCTAAAAAAAGAGAAATCCGGAACCCTAATTTTCCGACGTCATCTACTCCAACATCTCCCGTCGTTGCTGCAAAGGGATCTCCAACCTGTGACCAGACCTGTGATTTCCGCGGATGCCTTCGTGGGATTCGAGTCGGACCCCTCACATCAACAACCCTCGTCGCAATCCAGGCCAGATCATCACCGGCACCGTCATGATCTGCAAACCCTAACCAATCTAGCTGTCCCCTCCGACTTGCTCTGGTTAAGCAATCCAAATTCCCGCACGGACTAACCACCACCTGCTCAAATCCTATGGCCGTGCCACCTCGCGGAGCACCATACAGATACACTTCAGATATGCCATTGCCATTAAGTGGTTACATTGGATACGAATCCCAATGATTATCTGCTATTTAGAACTTTTGACAGGTGATCTCCTTACTGCTCGATTGCGGATTCACTTCGATGAGACAATCTTCCCGTCGTTAAGGGGAGAAGAGAAGACGAAATTTCACAGGGAACGATAGGAATTGTCATGGTGTGCCTCTACTTTGTCTCACTTTGATCCCCGAATTTCGCTATGTGATTGTGAAAATTATCGATCTTCTGAATATAGCAGATTCGGTGCCTGATGCGCTTACCGATATCGCGAAAGTGACGAGATCATATATACCAGATGCAACCTGCAAGGTTGAAATTCCTTGGTAAGAGTCACGACATCGACGAATCGAGTGTTTCCATCGCACATGGTAGATGTTTGATTTAGGTCATAGCTCCCTGAAGGAAGAGGTGGTAGCCACATGGTGCGACCTAATACTCACCTAAGGAGGAGGTAGAGTAAGACACAAACTTATATATTAGTCATCAGTGTTCTGTTTTCATAAGATCATACTTGATTTTACAATGTCCATGTTGGAGCAAAATCGGTATTTGCGCCGTTGTGCGGAAGCGTAAATATAAAGGTGCCGGAAAATAAACGACACACGAATTTATAGAGGTTCGGCTATTAACGAAGCCTACGTCCTCTCTCGGTATCTTTTTTAATAGGATGAAGATCAACCTTTGCACCTCACTTCTATCTGTAATACCCGGTTGTGAATTCATTAATTATCATTCAATAATTGCCACTCAGAATTTTTTCACTCAGTAATAATCATTCATCACTCGTATTCATTCATTTCGTGTTCATCGTTCGACGTATCCTGTAATCGGGTATCAGTGGTTATTCGCCATTCATCACTGTTTGAGATCGAGACGAGAATATTTTCATCATCATCATCATCATCATCATCATCATATTTTGGTAGTGTGTGAGATAGCGCACGCTATGTACTCCTGTTAGCACGCGCTAATGGGGCATAGGTAGCGCATGCTAGACATCAGCATTAGCGCATGCTAGCGTGATCTGAGGCAGACAGTCCAGTAGGTACTGGACTGAAATTGGAAATTCGTAGCGCACGCTACAAGTGTATGATAGTGTACGCTAATTGTTCTGGTAGCGCACGCTAAGTTACATGTGTAGCGCACGCTATCGCGAGCAGGGCAGAGGACAGTGGGTTCTGGACTTCAATATACTGGACATCAACTATCAGGTAGCGCACGCTAACATGAGGTTAACGTACGCTAAGAGGAGGCGTTAGCGCATGCTACCAAGTTCGTAGCACACGCTAATGATGCAGTTAGTGGGTACTGGACTAACCGGTGAACCCGCTAGCGCACGCTAAGCATAGGAGCTAGCACGCGCTAAACTGGAATTTGTATAAATAGGACATTTCACTCTTCACTTCGTCATTTCTTCACTTCTCAAACATTTCGGACGAGCTTGGGCTGTAACACCCCCAAGATGATCAGGGCATATTACAGCGCCGTGGGCCCCACACTGTGGAATCGACCAGGCTAACGTACCAAAACGACATTTGACAAAGACATACATCATCAATAAAACGACAATTTCACAATCCAAGACATCCAGACCAAAGACAAAAATTTGACAATTCAATCTCACATCAAATTCATTCCCCAAAACGGGTACACAACAATAATAAATTCAAGAAAGAGTACTCGAGTACTTAACCAAATGACATGATAAATAAATCTCAAACAAGACACCAATAAGTAACCACTGAACAGAATCACGCCTGCCCATCAGCCTCGTACGGCTCGCATGCTCGCTTGCTTCCTTGACCTGTACCTGAAATACAAAAGTATTTCCCCCATTTAAGGGTTAGTGACAACTGCTAGTGCAAGTATAATCCATTTGAACTACAGTTCTAATCAGATGAAAATATACGCCAAAATCATTTTAGAAATCATTTATATTCTGGAATATTTACGATGCACAAGCACAAAACACGTTTCTCCAACAAAACAATTCATATTTAACCGTTGGTAGGAGACTCACAGCCACCGTACCCCGTAGAGCCCCGTCGGACATCCCTGGGTGGTTAACCATAGTTCGTGATACGCACACTCACGGAAATACGTATCCATAGAGGACCCGTCGGACTGTCCCTAGGTGAACATATACATTTCCATCCATACAACCACGAAAAGCCATACTTCAAATATTAGAAAGCGTAAACAAATGTAAAGTACTTGCCTTTGAGACATCTTCGAAGAATTGGGAATGAATAACGACTACGAACGATCCGGATGAAAAACGACGGTTCCTAAATGAAGGATTAACATAACTCAGTCCTAACGGACAACAATAATCGAAAGGAAAACACCCATAACCCCGATTACAAGCTATGACAATAAACGTTCAATCGATACGGGCGAGGGTTTACGCAAAATCTCCCCGAATCGATAGTTCACGGATTAAACTCGACAAAATCGGATTGGGAGACACCCAATAAACAACAATCGGTAAGGAATATCACAACATGCTTGAACAATTCAAGTCTAACAAGCAAAACCCATAAAGCCCCCCAAAACTGACAAGTTAGGGTTCTAGACGAAAATACCTTGAATTCGGACGGAGGGAGATGATTACGTTGATGATGATATGATAGACCGACTCTACGGTGATGGAAAATGAAGAGTACACGGATGAGAAGTGGAAGAAATCACCATGGAGGTGTCGCCCGATGAAGAACTGAAAAGAAAGGGTGAGAAATGAGGTGTTGGTGTGATACCCCGTAACAAATAAACCGGGTGATTTTATATTTTGTGAAACGTCGCAGAAATTCGGTCATCGTGTCGGAGTTGAGAACTATGTCGCTCGTGTTGTTTAGAGCGACGAACTTGTATTTTTGTAATTGCGAGATGGTACTATATATTTTATATGTGATATTTTATACGTCACCGTCGTGTCAACATCCATCGGGATGAGATAGAGATAATGATCCGGATAATTACGATGATATATATATATATATAACCGTAAAAAAAAAGAAGGGATAAGATTAAGAGACAAAGAGAGAGAGGGAGAGAGAGAGAGTAAGAAAGAGAGAGAGAGAGACAGCGAGAAAGAGAGAGAGAGTGAAAAGTAGAATGAAACAGGAAAAAAAAGAAGAAAGAGACGGGGAAGGAGATGAAGGGCGAAGAGGATTTCTGAGGTAAAATTTATCAACTTATATATAGATTTGTTCGTTTCAATAAGTAGATCATGATTCTATATTTAGTTTTTCAAACCGAGGCCGGAATAGCCGGAATGGGGCCGAAACCGCCGCTCGATGTTGGGTCCTCGTACGACCGTTCGGGCTGTCGGAACTTGAAACCGTTTACACCGTTAGGGAGCCCTCTTGACGAGCTTCATCTTTCTAGTTTTAGTTTTCGGATTCGGTCGAGTTTTATAGTGTGTGTTGTGTGTGCGTGAAACGTATGTGTATGTGTGTTGTGCGTGTGGGTGCACTGTGTAGGTGCTGTGTGTGTGCGTGTGTGGGTGCGTATATGTGTGTTTGTGTGTTCGTGTGTGTGAGTGTGTGCGTGTTGTGTGCCGATGTGAGTTGAGAAGTGGGTATGAGTACGGGCATGCCGATTTGAGATATAAGTGTGTTGTTACGTGTAATAATGGTATTAGCCGATATTAAAGAAGCTTCCGGTGAGGTTACGATAGACGGGAGACGTGAAAACGACTATTTGATAGTCATATAAAGTTTTGGGGTGGAAAATATAAATTTTGAAAACCCAGGGCTATGCCATTTGAGAATTTGAAATAAAGTTGGACTTGACTGAAGTTTTCTAAATCTTCAATTTGACCCAATACTTTAATATTTTCTTTAAAATTATATAACCTTCTTGGTTTCAATCCAAAATGGGTCAAACGACTTCCAAATAGCTCCTAATTCGAAACACCACATTCTCACACCCCAATAACGCGCAGAGTGTGTCCGTAATTATGTCTCACCTAGACTCGGCTAAATTGGAATGTAAAGTTCTAATAGTTATATAAATCTTAACCCGCTGAACATATAACATGATTCGTTTTAGGTTGAAGGTCTGGCTAATCGCTCAGTCTATTTTCCTTGTCAATCGAACCTTTTCCATTAGCTGGAATGCCAGGTAAGTACTTTGATTATGTTTGATATACTTCGTGGGAATGAATATGTGAAAAATGTGTTTTCTGTGAAATGTGGGAATATCAGAAAATGTGATTACAGAAAGTAGTGATTTCTGTGGTTTGTGACATGTGTAATCAACGGAAATGTGAATTTGCGGATATTCATTATCATTGCGCATTGACATGAAATAACTTGTCATAAACATGCATTGCGGAGCGGAAAATAATGAATATGTGGAAAATATGGTTGCTGGAAAAGTGGTAATTTCAGAAAATGTGGTTTTAGAAGTGATAATTTCATGAAGTGGTAATTTCTGTGGTTCGTGACATGTGTGATCAGCGGAAATGTGAATTTGCGGAGTTGACATGAAATAACATGTCATAAACATGCATTGCGGAAAGCGGAAAATCCAAGTAAGCGACTTGGGTTGGCCAAAAGAGCTGAGCGAAATGGGCCCGTGTGCGTGAGTCATGGCATGCATGGGAATTGCATTGCATTGCACATAAAATAATGATGACTGTGGTATTGTATTCCAGAATATATGTGATGGCAGTGTGATTTGGATGTTTATTTATTTGTAGTACATATTCATGAATCGTAGTACTTACACCGGCTGTTTGCTGACCCCTTTCGGGGTGAATATACTTGTTGTGTATTCAGGTGCAGGCCTTAGTGGCGAACCAACGCAGGAAGGACACGAGGATGGCGAGCAACACTGATATCATGCACTATTTTGAGTATGTGGTCGTCCAGTTGTGAACCGAGTTATGTTTGCCTTGTGCTCGCGCGAGTACTGTCGGGTAATGTGGGTTGTTTGTGGTTCAGTCATTTTGATGATGTTATTGTGTCAGTTGGAGTTCCACAGGACATTATATTGTTGAGTGCTGAAATGTATATGGTTTGAAGTTGAGTACTGTCAATGCATGTGTGGATTTATATTGAGTTCAGCCTGGTAGGTTCTCAAAAAAGAATCTACGGTACTGTAATATCTCTGTAAATCACGAGGGCATTACAGATTGTGGTATCGGAGCCTAGGTTTATGGATACCTAGGCTGTTGGTGTTTTGGGCGGTCAAAGTTGAGTCGGTCGTCTGTTTATGATATCACTGGGTTGCTGCTACCTCGTGCGACCTGCGCTGTAAGTTCCTCTGATCCCCAAAATTATTTTAGTTCTGAGTATATGGATTTTAAGTCCTTCTTGTGAGCCTTATTTTGTTGGGGGCTGTGTTCATTTGCTTCTGATCTTATCAGAACCCTGCGGGGAACCAGAGTAATCTCTTTGTAATTCTTCGAATTGTGCCCATTAATTTTCCTTCGTGTATATGTTTGTATAACTTGAGCATACTGGCATATGGAGATGGTAAGTCTCTCGATCATAAGTCCCTCTTAGTTGTGCGGTGATTGTGTGGTGCTGATCCGATCAACTCTGGCCGAGGGGTTAGCACTTGTTGGTGGTATTAGGGTTTAGAGATGGACATTGCGTATGTGGTCCGGGTGAAAATAGTTATACAGTGTATTTTGGAAAATTAGGAATATTATTGATTCCTATATTCTTTTAAGAATGAGATTTTTAAATATAAATTTTAACCGTTGAGGGAGTATGTTTAAAGTAGAGTTTGAAACTCTTTTAATTGGAGAAAAACTACGATGTGATATCGTTATATCAAACGAGTATGTACTCGGTGGAGAATCTTTTCTTTTCAATTAAACAAGTAGTAGAAGAAGAAGGATCTTCATTTTATTTAAGTTCCAAGAAATTTTTGGAAACATTTCAGAGTATAGACGTCTTCGAAAATGTTAAAAATATAGATTGTGGGTGCATCAGTTAAAAAATGATTTCAAGATCGACGTGCAAAATAAAGCCTCCTCTTCCAATGAGAGTAAAGTAACTACAAGTTTTGGGGAAACATAGCTCGTCCTCCTATTTTGCTGGTACCGCAGTCATAAGTTGTGGGATCGTGTGTCATGTTTGGACACGCGTTTGGTTGCGATTCAGATCATTGCGTGTTTGTTGTCTTAGTGGGTATGGGTCTTATCGTGAATTTTGGTTGTTATGGGTATGGCGCGCGCTATTGTGCAGAATTGGCGCACGCTACCTTGGGGATAGCGCACACTAATATGTCCGGCATATAAACTAGACAGCAATCGTGATTTGCCATTTCCACGCTTTTCTTTTCTCCGCGGGTGACACCACAGTGTGAATCGAAGACGACTAGGGATTGTGATCTTGGCCGATTTTGTTCTGTTTAAAGGTGTTTTAGAGTATAACATTATCTAATCTATTGCTCTTCGTCGGATCGAGGCAATTCCGTGATTTTCTTGAGGTAACCATTTTGAAGATTTTGTTCTTGATCTCATTTTCAACCCGATTCTGATGAATCAATTGATGTTAAATGTTGTTGTTGGTCATGTCATATGAATTGTATATCCACAACTCTGACTTGTTCAACTCGGTTGATGATTCTAAAGATGCTGAGGAACCATGAACAATTAACGTTCGATCAAATATCCGTAAACTATCGGTGAACAAAGCAAACGATCAAGGGTGCCCCATACCCCAGATGATGGCAGGTGATGCTTTCATAATACATCGGAATTGTTGATGCCTCCGACAATTGTGGCTTTGATTCTCTTTATCTTTTTGCTTTCCATCTCTAACTTGGTAGTTCTACGTTTCGAGGACAAAACTCCATTTGAGGGGGAGAAGAGTATAATAATCGGGATTCTTGCGCTTGTACAATGTAGGGCCTTGGACCCTTCTGTTTGACTCTGTTATTGCGCTACAGAACTTGTGAGTTCGGTGGTACTGCGATGATTGGCTTGATGTCTGAGCCTATCGCAATTGTGGTCTTCGTCATGTATTGGTTTCAAGATCTCATTGTATAACCCCATTGTCGTTGAATATTGGACCATATCTTCTTTGGTGACTTATGGTCCCACCCTAGCAGAATATATCCAATTGTGTTGTGCTTTACCTTGATTTCAACTTATGCCGTTAACTGACTCGCATCACTACCGAGAAACTCTCGTGATGTTAGTTGTCATTCCGCATTCATCAGAATGCTCAGAGATTTGGTCATTCGACCTTATGAAGTTGCTTGTTACAGTATTATCCTATTTTCATTGTTCAAAATTTTGGGGACAAACTTCTTTCATTTAAAGTGGATCGTAATACCCGAAATTTTGACTTCTATATGTTTCCATCCTATCGACTCACTTATGCTCGTCGATACCTGCTGAATGTGTTTTGTTCTGCGGTCTTTTCTGTTCGAATGAGTTGTGACATTGTTTCGGACTAGTCCCTTTACAGTTGTGACTTTTCCCAAGTTTGATGCGGCCCTTGTGAACCCTATGCAAAGTGAATGTCTTGTAATTCCTACAAGCCCACTTAATGTCTTGAGCTGAGGCGTGAACTTTGGAGTTGTTTGATTAGTGTCGTCCCAATTAAGGTGGCTCGATTGTTGTTGCTCGATCACGCATCGCGATTATCGAACGGCTGATTTCCTTAAGATTCGGGTACTCGTCCTAGTAAGTCATCTTCCCAACCTTTGAGGTTGTTAGAATTATATATTTTATTCAGCGTAAAGATCACATTTGATTATTGTACTATTTGGACGACATGGAGTTTGTGTTCGCCGTTGGCAGCAGATAAAATGTGTCATCTAAAATTTGCCTTGCCTTTGAGTGTTTTATATCCTAAGTTTTGAGAAGAAACTTATTTCAAAAGAAGTGGGATGTAATAACCTTTATTTTCCCGTTACTCCCTTCTCTTTTGATTTTTTTTATTTCCTTCGGTTCGATAGTCTTGATGATCAATATATGAGGGTCACCGTGTCTTAACATCAAGCGGGAGTACCGAGAGTCCACAAGTGCATCTCTTGGCTTGACCAATAATTTGGTCATATTCGTACCATGGATTAACTCGATCCTTATCAGGTATCCTTGCGAGTCTATCACTAAGATATTATTTTTTATATTATCATTGTTGTGCAAGAGATAATTAACACTGGAGGACGGCGCCGCCATAATAGTGGCTACTAGAAACAATTATAGCACCGCTAGTGCCGCCGACTTAAGATCGGTTTGATATGTATATAAGGCCCTGAGGGGTATTCCCATAGTAAAATTAAGGCGCTAACCGAGAAGAAGCGGTTGAATGATCTTGTAAGTATGGATCCTACTAAGCATACCCGTTGCTTATAGCATATCAATTATCTAGAGGCCGTAGCTCAATTTCATCGAGACGCAAGTCAGGCTGCGCAGGAAGCAGCTACACGAGAACGCGAGCATGCTGTGTAATTAGAAGCTCAATTGACTGCAGTAAGGCGTACCCTTCGAGAGAGGGAGGCACAGTACACCCAAGCGAGAGAGGCCCTCCAGGATCAAGTCCAGCAAGAGAGGGCGATGATACGGGCCAATGCTGCGGAGATCCTTGCTATCCTCCAAATGGCCCCATTTCCGGTTGCAGAAGTCGAAGAGGATCCCGTGGAAGATCCTGAGGAGGACCCGGAAGAAGAGGTCGAAGACAACTCTGTCGTTGTTAACCCATGAGCTATGCTTAATGGGGCATGCTATGTATCAATGTTTTCTTATAAGCATGTATAGATGTAATGTTTACGATTTAAAGATAAAAATTTGTGATCTATAACCCGGATGTATTTCATCAATCTTCTCTTTGTTTCGAGTTTCGAGGATGAAACTTCTTTGTAGGGGGGAAGGGTATGATACCCCGTAACAAATAAACCGGGTGATTTTATATTTTGTGAAACGTCGCAGAAATTCGGTCATCGTGTCGGAGTTGAGAACTATGTCGCTCGTGTTGTTTAGAGCGACGAACTTGGATTTTTGTAATTGTGGGATGGTACTATATATTTTATATGTGATATTTTGTACGTCACCGTCGTGTCAACATCCATCGGGATGAGATAGAGTTAATGATCCGGATAATTACGATGATATATATATATATATATATATATGTAACCGTCAAAAAAAAAGAGAAGGGATAAGATTAAGAGAGAGAGAGAGAGGGAGAGAGAGTAAGAAAGAGAGAGAGAGAGAGAAAGAGAGAGAGAGCGAGAGAGAGTGAAAAGCAGAACGAAACAGGAAAAAAGAAGAAGAAAGAGACGGGGAAGGAGACGAAGGGCGAAGAGGATTTCTGACGTAAAATTTATCAACTTATATATTGATTTGTTCGTCTCAATAAGTAGATCATGATTCTATATTTAGTTTTTCAAACCAAGGCCGGAATAGCCGGAACGGAGCCGAAACCGCCGCTCGACGTCGGGTCCTCGTACGGCCGTTCGGACTGTCGGAACTTGAAACCGTTTACACCGTTAGGGAGCTCTCTTGACGAGCTTCATCCTTCTAGTTTTAGTTTTCGGATTCGGTCGAGTTTTATAGTGTGTGTTGTGTGTGCGTGAAACGTATGTGTATGTGTATGTGTGTTGTGCGTGTGGGTGTATGTGTGTGTGTACTGTGTAGGTGTTGTGTGTGTGCGTGTGTGGGTGTGTATATGTGTGTATGTGTGCGGGTGTGTGTGTGTTCGTGTGTGTGAGTGTGTGCGTGTTGTGTGCCGATGTGAGTTGAGAAGTGGGTATGAGTACGGGCGTGCCGATTTGAGATATAAGTGTGTTGTTACGTGTAATAATGGTATTAGCCGATATTAAAGAAGCTTCCGGTAAGGTTACGATAGATGGGAGACGTGAAAACGACTATTTGATAGTCATATAAAGTTTTGGGGTGGAAAACATAAATTTTGAAAACCCAGGGCCATGCCATTTTAGAATTTGAAATAAAGTTTGACTTGATTGAAGTTTTCTAAATCTTCAATTTGACCCAATACTTTAATATTTTCTTTAAAAGTGTATAACCTTATTGGTTTCAATCCAAAACGAGTCAAACGACTGCCAAATGGCTCCTAATTCGAAACACAACATTCTCACACCCCAATAACGCGCAGAGTGTGTCCGTAATTATGTCTCACCTAGACTCGGCTAAATTGGAATGTAAAGTTCTAATATTTATATAAATCTTAACCCGCTGAACATATAATATGATTTGTTTTAGGTTGAAGGTCTGGCTAATCGCTTAGTCTATTTTCCTTGTCAATCGAACCTTTTCCATTAGCTGGAATGCCAGGCAAGTACTTTGATTACGTTTGATGTACTTTGTGTGAATGAATATGTGAAAAATGTGTTTTTTGTGAAATGTGGGAATATCAGAAAATGTGACTACAGAAAGTGGTGATTTCTGTGGTTTGTGACATGTGTAATCAACGGAAATGTGAATTTGCGGATATTCAGTATCATTGCGCATTGACATGAAATAACTTGTCATAAACATGCATTGCGGAGCGGAAAATAATGAATATGTGGAAAATATGGTTGCTGGAAAAGTGGTAATTTCAGAAAATGTGGTTTTAGAAGTGATAATTTCATGAAGTGGTAATTTCTGTGGTTCGTGACATGTGTGATCAGCGGAAATGTGAATTTGCGGATATTCAGTATCATTAAGCATTGACATGAAATAACATGTCATAAACATGCATTGCGGAAAGCGGAAAAATCCAAGTAAGCGACTTGGGTTGGCCAAAAGAGCTGAGCGGAATGGGCCCGTGTGCGTGAGTCATGGCATGCATGGGAATTGCATTGCATTGCACATAAAATAATGATGACTGTGTTATTGTATTCCAGAATATATGTGATGGCAGTGTGATTTGGATGTTTATTTATTTGTAGTACATATTCATGAATCGTAGTACTTGCACGGGCTGTTTGCTGACCCCTTTCGGGGTGAATATACTTGTTGTGTATTCAGGTCCAGACCTTAGTGGCGAACCAGTGCAGGAAGGACACGAGGATGGCGAGCAACACTGATATCATGCACTATTTTGAGTATGTGGTCGTCCGGTTGTGAATCGAGTTATGTTTGCCTTGTGCTCGCGCGAGTACTGTCGGGTAATGTGGGTTGCTTGTGGTTCAGTCATTTTGATGATGTTATTGTGTCAGTTGGAGTCCCACAGGACAGTGTATTGTTGAGTGTTGAAATGTATATGGTTTGAAGTTGAGTACTGTCAATGCATGTGTGGATTTATATTGAGTTCAGCCTGGTAGATTCTCAAAAAAAAATCTACGGCACTGTAATATCTCTGTAAATCACGGGGGCGTTACAGTTGACCTCTGCCCGCTGTTCTTAAAACAGCGGGCTATTACAGCCGTAACAAGTGATGCATTACGGCCGTAACAATGGCCATATTACGGCCGTAACAGATGGGGTGTTACGGCTGTAACACCCTACTGGACCGCAGTTCTGGGCAGCTGCTGTCCAAACGGTTCCGGATGACTCCGAAACCCGGACCTGCTATCGAATCAAAAATATGGTTACGAAGTATATTCGATGACGAACCTAATCGTTACAAGAAAATACAATTCCGACTACCCGGAAATCCGAAATACGACAACGAAGATGAAATTCTCTAACTTATAGGAAATTACAGAAATGGCCCAAGTGTCCGAAAATCACAATACGACGTCGGATTGATAAACCGAAGGTCCCAACATGAACAACTCAACTATACGAACTCATGCAAACCAAGAAACAACGAAAACGAACAAGTTTCATGAGAATCGAACGCGCATACGACAAAACATAACATAGACCGGAATTTCATAAAAACACCTCCGAAACTCGTCCAAATAGAAACACTCCAAGAATAAAGTAGATTCAAAATGTCGAAACGATTACAAGCGAGTCGATAAAGATATATATACACCAAAAATGGAAGCTGCTAAAAATATAAAGGTACGGATATTACATTCTCCCTCTCTAAAAAGAAGTTTCGTCCTGAAACTTAAGAATAAAAAAGCTCGGGGTGCCTCGAACACATATCCTTTTCCAACTCCCACATTGCCTCTTCTACTCCATGCCTCGACCATTGCACTTTAACCAGAGGAATGGTTTTGTGCCTTAATTGTTTGTCTCGACGCTCCAAAATTTTAACGGGCCTCTCCTCGAACGTGACGTCCTTCTCGATCTGCACGTCCCCAAAATCAATAACATGGGACAGGTCCGGAACATACTTCCTCAGCTGAGAGACGTGAAACACACTATGTACATGACTCAACGACGGAGGTAATGCCAAACGGTATGCTAACTCGCCAACTCTCTCCAATATCTCGAAAGGTCCAATATACCTCAGGCTGAGCTTCCCCTTTTTTCCAAAACGGGAAACTCCCTTCGATGGAGACACTCTCAACAGAACATGATCTCCCACCTCAAACTCTAAAGGTCGACGCCTAACATCCGCATAAGACTTTTGTCGACTCTGAGCTGCCAACATTCTCTTTCTAATCAACTCAACTTTCTTCCTCGTCTCTAACACAAGATCCGGCTTGGTGCCAACTAAATCGGACGGTTCATCCCAACATATCAACAATCGGTAATGTCGGCCATAAAGCGCCTCATACGGTGCCATCTTAATCGATGCGTGCCAGCTATTATTATACGTAAACTCAATCAAGGCTAGATGCTCCTCCCAATCACTACTCCAGTCTAACGTACGCGCGAGCAACAAATCCTCGAACGTCTGAATGGTACGCTCGGACTGTCCGTCGGTCTGAGGGTGGAAAGATGTACTCAACCGAAACCATGTCCCCAATGCCTTATGTACCGCCTGCCAGAAATGTAATACAAACCGGCCATCTCTATTCGAAATAATAGTCTTCGGCGTACCATGAAGTCTCACTATCTGTGCGCTATAAATACGGGCCAATTTTTCTGGACCCCAAGTATCCTTGATGCCCAGAAAATGTGCCGACTTAGTCAGTCGGTCTACGATCACCCATACCATATTCATTCCGGTCTTCGCCCTCGGCAAGTTCGTGATAAAATCCATGGAGATATCTTCCCACTTCCATTCCGGGACGGGAAGTGGTTTCAACAATCCCGTTGGCCGCTGATGCTCGATTTTGACTTGTTGACAAGTCAAACACTTAGCCACAAACCCGACTACCTTATTATTCATGTCATTCCACCAGAAATTCTTCCTCAAATCTTTATACATTTTACTCGAGCCCGAATGGACTGAGTAAGGTGACGTGTGAGCCCCTCTCATAATATTCTGCCTCAATTCCAAGTCGTTCGGAACACAAAGCCGACCTCGGAATCTCAACACACCATCCTCATATATCACGAATCCCATGTCTTTCCCCTTCCCTACATTCACTTGAAGCTGAATAACCATCGGGTCCTCTAACTGTCCCGATTTAATGTCGTCGACTAGAGACGAAGAAATCTCAAGAGTACGCAACTGCCCGAAATTCTCTGGTAATACAATCTCAATGCTCAACCTCATCAACTCTCGCTGGAGTCCTGGCTGGGCCATAAGTAACTCAAGTGCCCGAAGCGACACCGATTTCCAGCTCAAGGCATCTGCCACCACATTTGCCTTGCCTGGATGGTAAAGGATCTCAAGGTCGTTATCCTTAATCAACTCCAACCATCTCCTCTGTCTCATGTTTAGCTTTTTCTGCGTGAAAATGTACTTCAGGCTCTTGTGATCAGTGAAAAATTGACACGACGAGCCATACAAGTAGTGACGCCAGATCTTCAACGCAAACACAACCGTGGCCAACTCAAGATCGTGCGTAGGGTAATTCAACTCGTACGACTTCAACTGACGGGAAGCATAGGCAATTGTCTTCCCTTGCTGCATAAGTACACATCCGAGCCCTTGGCCCGAAGCATCACTAAAAACCGAGAAACCCTCACTACCACTCGGTAGAGCCAAAATGGGAGCGGTCGTCAACCATTTCTTCAATTCCTCATAACTCTTCTGTCTATTGTCAGTCCACACAAACTTCTCTGACTTCTGTAACAACTGAGTCAGCGGTCGAGCGAGCTTAGAGAACCCCTCGACAAATCTACGATAATACCTGGCCAAACCCAGAAAACTACGGACCTCCATCACATTTTTGGGCGGCGCCCATCCCAACACTGCCTCTATCTTATGTGGGTCCACACAAACACCCTCGACCGAGACCACGTGGCTGAGAAACATAAACTCCCGTAACCAAAACTCAAATTTTGAGAACTTCGCAAAGAGATGATGAGTTCTCAAGATTCTCAACACGATATGTAAATGACGTGCATGCTCCTCTTCACTCCTCGAGTAAATCAAGAAATCATCAATAAAGACAACTACACACTTATTGAGGTACTCGATAAAGACTTTGTTCATAAGATGTATGAACACGGCTGGTGCATTGGTTAGCCCGAAAGGCATAACCACAAACTCATAGTGGCCGTATCTCGTCCGAAAGGCCGTCTCCGGAATGTCGGAATCCTTCACTCGGAGCTGATAATACCCCGATCTCAAATCAATCTTCAAAAATACGGTTGCCCCTTACAGTCGGTCAAAGAAGTCATCAATCCTCGGGAGCAGATATTTGTTTTTGATAGTCACTTTGCTCAACTCTAGATAGTCGATACATAGACGAAGTGACCCATCCTTTTTTTTCAGAAACAAGACCGGTGCACTCCAAGGCTAAGCGGTCGGTCAAATATACCCCATATCTAGAATCTCTCCCAACTGTTTCTTCAACTCAAGCATCTCGGCAGGCGCCATATGGTATGACGTCTTAGAAATCGGTGCTGCACCCGGCTCTAAATCAACAGTAAACTCGACCTCTCGGTCTGGCGGCAAACCTGGAAACTCATCTGGAAAGACGTCAGGATACTCACACACCACTGGAATATATATATCGACTCCCCCTTCTTCTGATCTCAAAACATAACACCAATAACCCGTGCAACCTCCTCGAAGAAGTCTCACTGCTTTCAAAGCGCTGATCAGAAATCTCTGGCTACTCCGCTTACGCCCCACAAAAGAATGCTCAGTACCGTCAGAGGCTAACATCGAAACGGTTCTAGTTCTATAATTCATGATCGCCCCATGACGGTATAACCAATCCTCACCAAGAATCAG